>CM048936.1:18705913-21298413 GCA_026686955.1 Epinephelus cyanopodus | reverse complement strand
TTGTTATCACATATAGACATCATCCAGATACAACTTTATAACAAATATGAAATACCCATAGTAAAATTTATAGATGTACACATATAAAAAAATATCTGTATGATGAATTTTCATATGGTATTTTATGTTTTGACCATATATTTTGACAATAAATTTAGGTTTTACATCCAAGTTTATGACAACAACATATCATTTTGATATTATCATTAAAAATATTTTTACATATAAAAAATAAGTGTGTGTGTGTGTGTGTGTGTGTGTGTGTGTGTGTGTGTGTGTGTGTGTGTGTGACATATACATAGGCTCTTACTTCATATTAATGTTTGAAAATTGCGTATTTGCTACATCTCTGTATGGGCCCTGGGTAACCAATAAAAATGATGATGGAAGGAGACTGCTGACTCACTCTGAGGGAGTTTTCTGCTGGTAAAAACATGCCATTAAAAACCACTAAACCTAATGTGGACCAGCCAGCGCTGACCTGTGCCAAGTCTTCAGCATGAGTTTTAAGATTGTGCATGTGTCTACAGCGACCTCTGCTGACAGTTGTGTCAAGATTTGAGGAAGTGAAGGAGGGAAGTAAACCCCTCAAAAAAGGCATGTAGTGACCTGCGACAGTTTTTGTCAGATGTAGTAATAATAATGATATTGATTAAGCCAGCTTTCTATGTGTTATAATCAATTTCACTGAAGTTTGTGGTCAGCAGGAATAGAGATGAAAAGAATGCAAATAAGACACGATAGTCAGTGACGTCAGCACAGGTGTGTGTGTGTGTGTGTGTGTGTGTGTGTGTGTGTGTGTGTGTGTGTGTGTGTGTGTGTGTGTGTGTGGTATTTGCTTTGACTTTGAAAGAGGACACCTGTTTTGTCGTCACTGATCGAGGTGTGTTAAGCAGTACAACAGGTTTTCTGGTTTGCATGAGTTAAGTTTCGATTTCCTTGCTCCGGCAAAGTGCTTTTAAATATGTAATAGTATGTGTTGCCGACACGTCTATACCTGTGAATTTCAAAGTCTGACTGTAATCATGAGTGAGTGTGACCTGAATTGTGAGATGCTCCCTGCAGCACTGTTCATGAAACCACATTAATTTAATCCCCAGAAAAGTTGAAAACAGGAATAAACACACGTAGATCTTTGTTTGGTTCTGATGGTAGATTTATTTATGAAGCTCCTGTTTTTGGATCAAAGAGAAATCTGTGTAATGGGGTTATAAATGTTATCTTACTGTAAATAAAAGTTTAAAAAACAAACCGGTCAACCTGTAATCATGCATTTTAAAAACAGCACTAAATAAGATTGCTAGGAATGTTTGTAGCACTGTCTTATTTTCATATTTAAGCACTGCTTTTCTTCATATAATGTCAGATTCTAGCTCCATAAATAAAAAGGAAAAAAAATAAAAATTAAGAAATATAATAAAAATATCTTCAAAGAGGGGCAGAATGCTAAAAACAATGTTCACCAAGGAACTGATATCCTGTCTTGACTTCATCAGTACTGGATCACATACTCTGGATATATTTGATTCGGGTCAAATATAACAAAAATCTTGGGATGATTAATATCATCCACACAGCTGTAGTGTGTGTTTTCAGAACTTCCATCGTCGGGTTTTTGGAAATTTTTTTTACCAAGAGTCGATTTTCCAATAATCACACGTGCCAAAAACATTACTTTGGTGTATTTACCCTGTGCACTTTGCGGTCCCCCACCATACAGCGGTAATGGATCCTTGCTGCTTGTGCTGTACCTGTCTGCATATGTTGCATGTTTTGCAAAATATATCCCTGAAAAGAAAGAGAGAAACTCAGATCAGTCAGATCTACATGTGTTATTGACATTGTTTTTTGCACATAAAGCGATTACTGTGTCATTTAACGTACCTTTGCCATATGCGTGTCGTTGACCTAGTCGTATATCAAAGTTGTACTTGCATATGCTGTCAACATTTCTGATCATGGTCCCATGAAAGAGTCTTCTCTCTTGAATATCTTTGACGCCTTGAAGCCTCATTATCTGCTTCTTTTTCCTTTGACACAAATAAAAGAAGAAGAAACTTTTGGTTACAAAGAAGAGGTATAATTGGGGGAATGAAGGGAGACAAAATCAACAACCTACTTACCGACAAAAGATGTCCCACAGGTCCAAATTCTGTATCCTGCTGATTGATATAATGGGTGTGTCCAACAGCCCATCTGTCTTCACATAGTTTGCCACAGTCTGATACTCTGGGGTGTGTTCACTCAGAGGGATTAACTGGAAAATATATTTAAAAATAAACATTGAAAACATACAAAGATCATTACAAGAATGATATGTTTCGAAACTCAAGTTACTATGACTAAGTTACTTCCTAGATGACAGAAACAAAGGCCAAAATTAACGTGCAGGAATACAAAATAAATTTTAGTTTCTAGTTATTGTTAATTTATTGTCATTTGATATGGAGAAGCACAAAATGGGGCTATTAGACAGCGAGCTTTCTAATATTATCTCAATTATAAAGCTCACAGTACTGTTTGTTTGCAAGAATTAAATGTTGATGTGACAAGAAACTCAAGTTACTAAATTACTTCCGGTATGACAGAAACAATGTGCAGGAATATAAAATAATAGTTTCTAGTTAGCTCATGTGAATTTGTAGTCACCTGATATGGGCAAGTGGGGTCAACCTTTTCCCAGAAGACGGGAGCAGCACTGAAGCAGGAGCAACTGTGGGAGGAAAGAGAAACTAGTTTCCAGAGTTTCACTTTCATTTTGCAAGAAACCAAACTGACATGTCCATGATTCACTGCTGTGCATGTAAGTCATCTGATACGTGTTTTAAAGCCTCACCTTCTCTCCACGTTGCCCCGAAGGATTCGTGTTTGCCCTCCTGTGCTGAGGTCAGTGTGTAACATTGCTATATAAGAACACAGAAGTCATGTCAATGCAGTATTTTTTTAATATATAAATGAAGACTTAATGTGAACAAGAAAATGTAGTCAGATACCTGAGAAATCGATCCTGCCGTGATGGCTGTATGAAGATGTATTAACCACTCCTTTTGGGTTTCTTTGGTAATAGCTTTCAATATCCTCACTTCTGAAGGGGTCATTGGGGTCGTCCTGCGGGATGGACAGAAAGTAACAAGTTAAACTGAAGTACAGACAACCTGCTCTGTAAAGTCTTATAAGGTAATAGACATGATGATATAGACAGTGATCAAAATTAGTATTCACAATTTACCTCAAATTTGTGCCACCTTCCACAATCTGCCAGAAAATACCAAAACCATGGCGTGTCCGATGTGTCCATTAACTCCACGTCTTTACCGTACCACATTGTCCTGACACAATTTAAATAGATATCACAACAAAGGCTAAATAAATAAGTTCTAAAACTGGTCGTCCTCTCTCTGGTATCCCCTCAGGTATCTATCAAAGTTGACACTGATGCACTGACTCTTATGAATGAATGTCATTCATAGCCACACCTCTGAGGTAGGCTGGATTTCCTCCTTCCTTCAAAGAAAAAGAAAGTTTCCCATCAGTCTCTGAAATGTTTCCCCAAAAGAAATAATGCGCTTAATTTGAAAAGTTTATTAGTTGTAACGTGCAGATTACAGACACACACATATAGCTTCATACATCCCAACACTCACACTCACACACAGCTGTGATAAAGACATCAGATAGTTTCTTCACTTGTTTGCATTAACTATGAGGAAATGCAAGCTTTAGATCTTGTACTATTATGCCACCTTGTGGCAAATACAATGCTCTGAAAACCTTTTGCTTGAACACACACACACACACACACACACACACACACACACACACACACACACACACACACACACACACACACAGAGTCATTCAGTGAATTCAACAAATGCACACAGCAATGCAATATTACATTTTGTGGCTAATTTTTATAACAGTACTGTACATGTGCTGGCTACATTCATTTTTTTTTAATTATAAATTTACACCAGGTGCAAAGAAAACCTGCTTATTCCTCAAAGAAACGTGTTCGCAGGTGGTGACATCACACTCAGATGGTTTTAAAGGAATGCTTCACAAAATGCATAATGACCATTTGTTTATCAGTTGATCTTTCGCTAAGCCCCGCCTCTTTGTGATGGTCCAACAAGCTGTCGGAGTAACTAACTGCGCTCCCTCCACCCCAGCTCCTCCTTTTCATGCTGTGTCTGACTTATCAATGTCATTTCTGTTTGTCACTGATGCTGCTCTGTTCTGTTCCCAGGGGTCTTTGCTGCTGCTCTCCCTGCCTTAGGCTTTCCATGTAGGTGCGTAGAAGAGGCTTTCTACATAGGCTTGAGGAAAGGCAAAGGGGCCCCAGAACAGAGCCATACCGACAAATATAATTCTGCAAATGGAAATAAAGTTTTTGCTGAGTAAAGTGTTCCTGACTGAAGTGATGTTTTAGGTTCCCGATGACTTTAATTTCTAAAGAATGCTCATCTTTTTTGGATTCTCTGTTCACCATGGAAACATGCCAGAGAAATCAAAGCTTTCTTTGCATATTCCACATAACGCACAGGAAGTAACTGATATACAAATGGTCATTTTGCGGGTCAAGTATTCTTTTAAGTTGAATGAACTGATCTACTGTTGCTTTGGAATGAACTCGGCTGCAAACACCCACAAAACCCGACTTCAGCCGCTGTCAAGTTTTCTCAAGTTTGAAGTCAATGTTCAGAAAAGATACACAGAAACATATTGCTCAAGGACCACAAGACATCACGACTTTATGTCATTGTGACACAGTTACAGAACCTTTCATGGAAAGGGGGGAAAGTGCACTGATGCATGGTTAAAAATAATGCAGAGGTAGAAGCGTTTTTCTGAATAAAAACAAAAAAAACTAATCCATGCCTACGTAATACATTGTACTAGGTACACACAGATATGTTGATGTGACTAACTGACGGGTCACGGTGCTGAATGAGTGAGCAGGAACGTCTCGTGGTTTTTGGTTTCGTCCTTTGGAATAATGTCTACATGACTTGTAAATAAGCTCATGCGTGGCACTGTGGATGTGGAGGAGGGGCTGTGGCCGATGGCAGGACATCACCTGGAACCTACAGCAGGGATACTCAACTTGATTTGCCCGGGGCCGCTTTCTGCAGAGCTCCATTTTGATGCTTTTTTATTTTTATTTATTTTAGTATTTGCATTGCAGCGGCAGCTACTTTAGATTTGGTCTTCGCTTTAGATGAAAATGCGAATTAGTTTAAGTCACATTTTAGTCATTTTTATCCTTCATACCTAGTTACCCTTGTTCAAACAACTCAAACATTTTAGTCGACAAAAACTCATTACCTTTTAGTCAACTTTGAGTCATTTCTTTGTGTCTTTGGGCTAATACAGGTTAGGGCTGGGCGATACGGACAAAAATTCATATCTCGGTATTTACAGGCTGACTGGCGATACACGATATATATCTCGGAATTTTCTACGAAACGGGCAACATGTTTTCAGCTGGAGGTCAAAGCCACATTTGAGATGTCACAAGCACATCTATATAAAAACAGACTGTGATCTAAATAAAATGCAAAGACAGGGATTTTTCCCCCGTTTTAAAATGTGCAGCTGCACAACATGAAAATGAAAAATGATATCAAATAAATAGCGGGGCTGTACAGTAACGTTTTTGCACGCAGCACTGGAGCTACAGAGGTTTAAAGGTTTGCAACACAGGAAACAAAACTATAACATGAGTAAAAAAGTCTCAAGTAGGTTTAAAAACAATTAAAAAAAAAAACTTTGTGGAAGGAGTTAAAAAGTCGTTTTCCACATCTCACAGACTGATTTAGTGTAGCATGTGCAACATACTGACCGATGTCACGCTGTGGACTAACAGACAGATTAAACAGAGGAGCAGCTCTGTGTCTCTCTGAATGTTATTCTCTGATGTTTGTATATGATGGTTGTAACGGCTGCAGCTATGTTGCACAATGTGCTCAAGATAAATTTCCCGCTTGGGACAATAAAGTTTATCTTATCTTATCTTATCTTATATCGCCCAGCCCTCATACAGGTATCAGAAACTGGAATAAGGTGACAGGTTGTATCATGTCTTGAAATTTAGACTTTTTTTTCCTACCACTACAAATAACTTCCTCACATTTACAAACTTGCATTTCCCCGGCAGAGTTTTTGACAGGTTTAAGGGATGATTTATCTGCACACACTTACTGATCATCATTCAAAAAGCTCAACATCTGTCTATTTATGGTCTCAAAAATGTTGAGATCACAAATGTGACAACTGGGATTTGTTCCAAGATTCATCATAAACTCAGACTTATTAATCCCACTTTTAAGAAGCAGAAAAATAACTTCATTCCACCCTGAAACAAGCGGAGCTAGCTGCTAACAGCCACCACTGCAACTTAGAAAACTCTATCTATTCAACAGCTCCATCATCCACAATCTGACACATACAGCTGCTTGTTTACTGCCAAATTACAGCTCACAACTCTGAAGGTATTAATCTGGGTTGTCACAGTTGTTCCTTTTAACTCGCACCGTGTACAGCTGTAGCTTTTAAATTTCATTGTACTGGTACAATGATAATGAAGGACTTCTATTCTACTCTACTCTAGCACTGACTATTTACTGGCGCTCCGACCTCACATCGCTCATACTGCATTATAAAAATGCAAGTACTGCCGTTTTTGGCTTCTTAGTTTAAAACATTTTTCTATGAAATTTCATTGAAAAAACTGGTCATTTATTCTCCTCTTTTCTAATTTTCAAATGTCCGATAGTACACCACTAACATTTTTGTCCTGTCTTGTCTCATCGAAGAAAATCAATCATATGTTTTGTTTTTATGATCTATTTTTAGCTTGTCAATGTCTCTTGTTGACAAACTCTTTTTTGTCATAGTGTTCTTTAACGAAATTAACACTGCGTTACAGTGACTTAGAAAATGGTTGGCGGGCTGCCCAGGACCCTATTGCGAGCAAGATTTGGCCCCCGTAAGTTGAGTATCACTGGCCTACAGGCTGCAAGTGCCTCTCTTATTTTAAACTGTGCACAGATATTGAAGAAGCAAGCACGTTTTTCTGCGTCTAATACAAAACTGCCACAATGGCTGATCTCAAATCAGTAACTTCATCCTTTTTACACTGCAGAGGGGCGTCGGTGGCTTAGTGGAGAGAGCAGGCGGCCCGGGTTCAACTCCAGCCTCTCTCTCCCCCTTTTACGCTTGTCTGTCCTATCGAGTAAAGGCTAAAATGCCCCCCAAAAAACATCTTTTTACACTGCAGAAACATTCCGACCACAAGTGCCCGTTCCAGAATGCACTGTACAGTACACAAACTGTACACAGAGTCTTTATTGTCTTCGTTTTCCCAGTTTCTCCAAAGGCACTTTATGGACGAGCCAGGCTCCTGTTCGGCTCTGGATCAGACTTGTCTTGTTGTTGGGCCTCAGTAGAACTCAATCAGATACTCTGGGTAAATCTGATTGCTGTCAAAAATGACATAAATCTTTGGATTGGCCATGTCGTCCACACAGCTGTCGTAAAAGCTGGTGAAGCTGGTGTCCTTGGAGGGCGGCCTGCAGTACATGGGATGACCGACTGTGTATTCTCCGACAAGAACTCTGGCCAGGAACATGGACTTGTAGGGCGGCTCACTAGCAAATATTGGAGGGGCGAGGCCGTGTCTCTGCAGGGTGGTGTTGTGCTTCCCTGTGGTGTGACAGAATTTACTGGAGTATTTAGCATCCCGGGCAAAGTAGCTCCCTGTGGGAAAGAAAAATGAAATGTTAAAATCAGACACACACACACAAAAAAGTGAATTGTTTCATGATGTTACATCACAAAACAGAAGGATCTACCTTTCCCATAGACATCGCCATGGCTTCCTGTGAGCCGCCAGTCAAAGTTGAAAGTACATATAGCTTGTATGTTGCTGTGTCCTGTGCCATGAAACAGCATTCGCTCCTCAATGTCCAATGTGCGCTTGACTTTTCGCAGCTGTGTTTTCTTCCTTAGGGGAGAACCAGGGAATGACAACACAACACAGAGAACGGATCATCACTTTGTTTCTCCTTGTAGTTTCAAATGTTGCATCAAAATCCATCATTTCATGGGTTGATTTACTTTGTCTGCAGTAGAATCCACCACTAACGCTTACAAACACTTGTGGACATTGTGCCGTCCACTCACAACACAGCAATTGTCTACCTGCAGAAGAATTCCCACAAGTCCAGGTTCTGAATCCTCTGGATGGATTTGATTGGATGATCCATCGTCCGTTCATACAGTCTGGCGACCTCTTTAAACTCGTAGGTGTCTCTTCCAAGCTGGATGATCTGCAAAAACACAATCACACCCGAGCTACAAGCTGGTCCTTTGACAGTTTTCTTTGTTTTGCAGAAAATTTAAGAAGACTGCTTCTGGACAATCAGCATTTTCAGTCATAGTGGCAGATAAATGGAACTCAATTCTCACCCATATCAGAGAATGCACGAGTTTCAAAGCTTGATTTATACTTATGGACACATTTTCCCCACAAACACAACATGCTAATGTTTTTAGCACAAACCTAAGGCATTTTACATTGTGTAAATTAGCCTAGTGGCTAACAGACTTTTCCTCTACTCATATGAAGCCAGGGACAACAGCAACATTTAACAAAGGTAACGTTACAAAATTCAGCTCCATTACAACTCACAAGGTTCACTGACAAAACAACTGCCTTCTACTAAACATGTTTCCAAAACAAATATAACACATTGTATAAATTAGCCTAGCGACGAGCAGAGATTTCCTCTGCTCATATGAAGCCAGGATAAACCACACACAAGACTTAAAATGCTATTTCTGTGGAGGCTTTATTGTCTTCACACTTTATTGTTTCTTATCTGTATTAGGACCTTTATTATTCCTTATTTACATTAACGACTTCATCAGCTTGTAAAGCTTTACTACCTATTTTGTTTGCTGATGATACGAACATGATTTTATCACACAGTGACCTACACACCCTAATAAACAACACAAATGAAGAATTGGCGAGAGTTGCAAGATGGTTGAAAATGAATAAGCTCATTAAATGTCAGAAAGTCCAATTTTATAATCTTTGTAGGTGGATGTAAGAAATATCAGAGGTATCATGCTGGAGTTTCAATAGAGGGAAATAAAATTTGGATGAGAATGAGAATTTGTGTTGGAAAAACATTAATTTCATTCATACAAAAATTGCAGAGTCACTTGGGATCATCAGCAAACTGCGAAGGTTTATAACTGTATCTTGTTTACTGACCTTATATTATACCATGATTTATCCTTATTTAATTCATGGTAATAATGTTTGGGTGAACACTTACCCCTCCACCCTTCATAATCTTTACTTGCTGCAGAAGCGTTTTGTATGATTGGCAGCTTTTTCTAACACAACAGATCCCTCTGGCCCTCTCTTCAAAAAACTGAATATCTTTCTGAATATCACATGTCATGTCTTTATTTTTTGCACCAAGTTATTTAGAGTCCTGTCACTAAAAGCATCAATAAGTGGTGTCAGTTTTAACACTTGCATTAATGAAATCCTAACCAACAATGTGTTTGTGTATCAAACTAAGTGAAGTCTACAGTGATGTGTGTTACCTGATAGGGCTCATCTGTATTGATTCTCTCCCAGTGACACGGAACAGGCAAGGCCGGATTATCACAAATAAACCTGATGGAATGAATGAAAGAAAGGAAACAGGGATCAGTATTTACATTTTTTCAGCAGTGTAAGTCTGAGTGTTTGCATTATGTCAATACACCAATGACAATTAAGAAAAACATGCGATAAAGTTAAAAAATCAACATTTCTGAGATGAATGTGCCTTCTGCAGAAAAGCTCTTTTCTCTAGCGCCCCGTGTTTATGTTGAGACCAAAGTTCAGGGTCAGCTGCAGGTCGTCTCCCTGTGGAGCTGGTAGGATTCCTGAGGCTGACACATGCTTGAACCCTGAACAATAATTTAAAGCATGGCATCCTTACCCCCAAAACCTCACCCTGACCGCTCCAACACATCCCCTTGTTTGATGACGGGATGAACAGAAGACATAAAGTTCTCAACATGCCACCAGATCTTACCTAAAGCCAGTCGCAGAGTGGAGGGAGCGTTTGATCGGCCGCTGCTTCCCTGTTGTTACATTTATCTGCCGCATCACTGGTGAGGAATACAGCAAAGATCAGAGCCACAGCAACTCACAATCATGCGCAACATTCGCTGTCTGATGAAGTACCTTCAACCGACTCGCCATCGTACCTGAGAAGTCCAGTCTGTAGGTGTACTTGGCCGTGTAGAACTCCATGACGCCTCGCTGGTTTCTGTTGTAGCACTGCTCGATCTGAGCACTTGTCACGGAGCAGGCTGCACTGGGATCAATCTGACACGGAGATTAAGAAACATACATTAGTCTAAGTGAGAGCTGAAAGGACGAGTCGATTAATTGATCAGTCAGGGCTGTCGGTCAGACAAAACAAGTCATTTTAAGACGCCAAATTAGACTTGAGATTTTTCAAAGCTGGACAAAATCTTGCTTTTCTAAACTGTCACTGCAGTGTCCACCTGTGTGATAACACACTGTGACAGTCTGTGATATCCCACTCAGTGATTTTTTGAGTTGTCTGAAGCAGAGTCACACTCTGATGCACGTGCTGCCCAAACCTACATACATTTTGGATGGGAATTAGCACAGAGATTGACAAATTCATACACACAAAATTCCCTTTTCTCATCGTCTATTTATAGGAGATCCTTCACTTCTTAGAGATCTGAGTTCCACACATGCAGAGTGGATTCAGACTGTGCTCATGCTGGGGCGCAAACTAATTATGTGTGAATGAAGGGCCTCTGATGCTCCCTCAGTCAGTTCCTGGTAAAGTGTATAAATAAAGTAGACCTCCTCACGTTGAAATGGAACAATTAGGAAAGCCACTTTAAGATCCCAGACGAAGTGTGACTCACGTAAACCCTCTTGACCTCCATCTTATTGTGGACCACTGTGAAAACTGAATAATTTCTCATGCCTCCCTCTTTTCAATAGCTTTCTTCATTTCATGTTTACCCCTTTTAAATGGGTTGCTCTCTATGTTTAGTTTTGTGGTGTGTAATGTGTTGAAAAATTATAATAAGATTCTAAATCTCAATAAAATAATAAAAATAAACAGTGTTGGTAGAAAGGTGCCTTTTAAAATCATTGTTTTTCTTTCATTGGTGCCTTTTGTGATGTTCAATTTAAACAATGACACCACACTTTTTTCCTTCACATACACACACACACCAAGCTGTCAGGGGCTGCAGATGAAAATGAGCCTGTGTGGCTAAATCTGGCACATTTACCTGACTTAAGTGATCATGATATTTCAAAAATAAATAATAGAATACACATGAGCTGCACTAGACAGCAGTACAGACCCAGGTATTACAGTGTAAGGACGGTGAGACAGTCATGTTTCGGGCTGTGCTCTACCTCAAACATATGCCACACTCCACACTCAGCCAGGTAGAACCAGCACCAGTTGGGCTCCGAGGTGTCCATCTCCTCCATCTCAGTGGACTCCTCCTCCGCCGATCTGATGGCTAACATAGCTAAATCTGAAATTAATGAGGGGAGAGACGTCAACAAACTTCGGCAATTAGCAACTGAACAATCAGAGGATACGTGCAGACCAAGGCGGTGGTTTCATCCTGTGATCCAAATCAAAAAGATGTTTATAAGTCGTGGTCACGAGGGCATTTCATCCTGTAAACACAGTCCAGTAATACAGGAAACTGCCGAGTCGAGCTAGCTGGTATTAGCCGCAGCCGCACCCGACTCTCCTCGGCTCAACGGGGGTCTTACCGGTTTCCAGTCCGCCTGTGACTGGGCTCTTCTCGGGATATGGATCCTTCGCTACAAAGTATTTTCGTCTCCCTCTGCCTTGTTTACTTTTATTTCCTGGTTGCGTTCGGCGCGCGCATTACGTCAATGCGTCAGTGTGATGTAACTGCGCAGCCCTGGGTTTGTCCTGACAGGTACAGAGTCCGCCTGGATACAGTCCAATCAAATGGTTTCATTATTAAATTAAACATAAATAAAACAGTTTCTTTATATAGAAATAGAGTAGGGAACTTGAATGATAGAAATTGATTGAAACAGATTTTTTTTTTGAAGTGTTACAGGAACTAATAAATGTGGAGGACAAAACAAACAAATATAAACTATAAACAAACAAACAAAAAAAAAACTAAAATATATAACAATACATTAATGTAGAAGTAAATACAATAATAATGCTGGAATAAATATGGAAACAAATATTGAAAGAAGTTGGGACCTCCTACCGTATGAACATATAGACACAGAAAATACAAACATAAATACATGCATCTGTACAATAATGTCGATAAGTTTAACATAGTTATTTATTCATGTCCTGTTAAGTAATCAACTTCTGCGTATTGATTCTTGCATTATTTCGATATTTATTTCAACATTTATTTTTCTTGAGTTTATTTATTTATGCATTTCTTTATCTCTCTATTTATTTGTATTTATATATTAATTCATTTCTGTTTTTATTTCTGTATATATTTATTTATCTATCCCAGTTTGAATTTACACATTCATTCATACACATTTTTTGCTGTGTTTATTTGTTTATTTATTTATATTTATTTATTTATCTATGTATGTATGTATGTATGTATGTATTTAAACATTGATTTAGTTCTGTTTATTTCTGTATTTATCGCAGTATATATTTAAACATTGATTTATTTCTTTATTTACTTGATATTTTATATTGAATATTTAATCTGCAATTTCCCATGACACACCATGTGAAACTGTACGTAGACAACTGTGCACTCAGTGGGTATGGACTAGTATTATTAAATGTTGTAAAATCGTTAATATAATTGTTGTTCTTCGTATGTATTCTTTTGCTTATTTATGTGTTTTTACCATTCAATAATGATTTTAAGAAATTATTGTAATTTATTTATTGTATTTAAAGCTTAATTGTATTTATTGTAGTATTTATTCAACAGCATTTGAAATATTGATTGATATGAATGTGTGGAAGTTTAAGGGCATGTTTTAAGTTTAAAAAGATATTTATCTCCCATTTTAAATGCAATAATGTTTACACCAATATCACATTTATGAAGTGGATCACATAACAAAACAAAATACCAACTAAATATTATAAATAATATACTGGCAATTATATCTCATTTATATCTTATTTATCTCAAAATTTCATGGAGGCTTTTGGTTGGCGTCACTGATATGACTTATTTCATGACAAGGGAAATATAAAAAATGATACAATGTACAATGAAAAAAGAAATTGATTCAGCTCTCATATGGATTCATAAAGCCAAAGGGTTGGCCAATATTGTAACTTAAGTTTAACCAGCCAAGGCGAGCGGGTGTGTGTGTGTGTGTGTGTGTGTGTGTGTGTGTGTGTGTGTGTGTGTGTGTGTGTGTGTGTGTGTGTGTGTGTGTGGCGGAGTATCCATTAAGACACGCCGCTTTATACATTGAGGCTTTCCACATTCCGCTCGCGCAGACAGAGGAGTTTACAGACGGCAAACTCACGGGTGAGTTACATCCAGTTACATCTTTCAAGAAGCTAGAAATATTAAATCACCGCATTATGTGCATTAGTTCTTTCTCAGGGGTAGTTTTTACAAGTTGCACAAGTGTCCCGAGTCTTTGATTTGAAGTCATGTGCAGTTAAAGGCGTTTGGGAGTCTGATGGTTTGACATCGACTTAACCAGAGGAGGAAACTTTTATGTGGGAGCTATTATAATAAATATGAAAAGTTATACTGTAAAGGTGTCTGATAGACATCATAACAGACATGGACTGTGTTTAACTTGAGTTTATGATGTGTGTACATAACAGACCGAGAGACCATGACTGAGGAAACAGGCAGAGAGGATCCTGCTGGAGGCTCGGGGCCAGATACAGGGGCGGCTGAGGAAGGGAATCAGCCAAGAGGAAAATGGGCCAACAAAAGAGAGTCCCTGCTCGCCATGACCGGACTCATCATTGGCCTTGGGAATTTCTGGCGTTTTCCCTATCTGTGCTACAGGAACGGGGGAGGTGAGGGACCCAGATGGGATGTATGGAGGATTTTTGCTGGCTGTGATATAGAGGACATGGCTTATAAGGTTAAAATGTGTGTGCATATGTGCGTTTGCACGGCTGAACACATGTTTGCATGTGCATGTTCAACAAAAACAGGGATGGAAAACAATCAGATCATGAGAGTTTGATCATGTGAGAGGTCGGAGAGGTT
Organism: Epinephelus cyanopodus; assembly: GCA_026686955.1. Classification (NCBI taxonomy): domain Eukaryota; kingdom Metazoa; phylum Chordata; class Actinopteri; order Perciformes; family Serranidae; genus Epinephelus; species Epinephelus cyanopodus. Next base: position 21,284,103 of record CM048936.1, on the reverse strand, counting down.
ACAAGCAAAAGTCATATGTCACTAATTTTAGCTTCATTCCCATCTCGTCTTGATCCTGTCTCACAGTTAGGGCTTGTGTCCGCATAGTGTCCAGAAAAATGTGTAATCCCACTGTAAGCTGTTTAATCATTGTCTTCATTCCGCTTATACATAATCAGCCTTTAAAGCTGGGGTAGGCAGTTTTATTTTGGCATCATTAACCTCTCTAACTCGCCCCCCCTCCCTCCTCTGTCAAATGGAATCTCCAAGCTGCACTACGTCATCAAACCATGTGATGTTTAGTATTGCCGGATTCAGGAAGCTCTCGGCTTTTCAAAAATAACATCATTTTTCTTTCATTTATTATGTATTTCGCACCAGAGCAGCCTAAACACACAAAGTCAAAAATTGCGATGAGCGGTGACAAGTCAAGTCATACCATTTTCCACGGGAAAATTTAAAGGATTACTCGTGACCTGTTTTTATAAAAGGTGAGATCTCACTCCTACCACTATTTTTGCCTGAGATATACCGCCTAGAAAGTGGGATCACAACTTTCATGTTTCATATGGCTTTATTTAGTGATATTTTTCAAGCGACAGTCATTTAATTTGGGTATGTCATTTTAGGTGTTTTTTGCTACAAAATGGGGGTGGAATACAAGAGGTTAGACAAAAATCCCATAATTAACATTGAGACATTGACATTATGTTGCCACTCAAGTGGATTTGAAAAACTAGACTTCTGCACCTCCTGTTGTCTCCTTCCAGGCTTTATAAAATGGCACTGACAGGAGACTTTGGCCAATCATAGACCATTTCAGAAAGGTGTTCCTATTGGCTGTTGTATAAATGCAGATGCACGGACATGTCCCATCAGTGAAAGCCTGATTCAGTGGCAGAGAATCCTGCAGCCAAAGTTGCTTATCCAGCGTTGGCTTCCCCTCAAAACAACCCAATAATGGAGGACAGACATATAAAAAAAGAGTCTAAAACAGAGTCTGACAATAAAAGAAATAAAACACATGCCAAGCAGTTCAGAGATAGAGAGAAATTGTTGCTAATAGTTTAGCTACAGAACACCTGACAGGGAGGAGAGTGGGCAGAAAACTTTCTGTTGCTGCTGTTACGCAGACACCTCGTACTGAGGGGCTGAATTTGAGCTGCTCCAGCCTCCGTCAAGCTGTGCACACCTCTACAGTGAAATCAGATCAAATAAATCAATGTATGGGAAACACTGTGTTACTGTATGAAGCACGTGCACATGCCTGTGGTCATTTGATGGGTGGGGCTTAGAAGGACGGAGAGGGTGGAGCTGCAGGAGGAGGGTGTTTTTTAAATTCCTGATTTCTGCCTACCCCAGCTTTAATATGTGGCATTCGTGGCTTAATATGTGTTTATCTGTCAGCGTGCATATTCTAGAAACCACTGCTTTACATCGCAATGAAGTGACTCTTCTTCTTCACTGGTATCTGTAATTGCAGTTGCCTTCTTCATCCCTTACTTCCTGTCCCTCCTCTTTTGTGGCATCCCTTTGCTCTTCCTGGAGATGGCATTGGGCCAGTACACCAGCGAGGGTGGAGTGACCGCCTGGAAGAAGATATGTCCCATGTTCCAGGGTAAAAACAAGGCTCAGGCTGATTTTTGTAATACCTCAAGTTGACGTGACAAATGTGTATTTTTCATTGTGTTTTCTTCAGTGTGTCTTGATTTGTTAACGTTTCTAACCAGATTCCCCAAAACAAAATGACCACATTAGCCTTTTTTGTATATATTCTAGAAATGTTAAGGTGTTTTATTTCAGATAAACGTTTAAAAGCTAGTTTTAAAATATGATGCAGCGTTTTTTTTAGTCCCTCCACAAAAGTTCTGGAGTGGTCACTGGGAGCCAAACAAGCATTGAGGAGCTGTAACTGTTGGACGACAGTAACTATGTGAAGTCTCGCTGTGTCCTGCAGGGGTGGGGATTGCGTCCCAAGTGATTCTGGCCTATCTGAACATCTACTACATCGTCATCTTAGCCTGGGCTCTCGTCTACCTGTATTACTCCTTTAAAAGCACGCTGCCCTGGTCGACGTGTGCCAACTCGTGGAACACCGGTGAGGAATTCTTCTTTACATTTAAACATTTTTGAAGCATGCGACATCCATCTCACTTTCATCTCTCTTTCTTCAACCCCTTAGAATTATGTCATAGTCGCCCCAGCTCCTATGCCAACCCCAATTTGTTTCAACCTGGCTCGAACTGGTCATTCCTACACAACGTCACCTCATCTGACGACTTTGACTACTTTGACGAATACAGTCCAGAGTAAGTTTTGTTCTCATTGTCAAGCGATACTTTATGAACTATTACAATTCTGAATTTTGTGACACGTACTGAATAGATATCAGTAATTCATTGTTTTAATGTGATACATGAAAAGATTGATGAGATAATATGGGATTAGTCTTGGTTTCCATAACAGCTTTGGGTCACACCCATGCTTTCATGTGTGTAGAGCAGCCAGTTCTCACATCTGTTTCTGTCATAAAAACCAACACTATTAATGGTTCCTTGGGAAAGTTTGAGGATACAAAGTACACTTAATAAATTTTAATGACTTCTCACACAAGGTGGTGGAAAATGGTTGAAAAACGCTGCATTGAATAATAGCTAGACAGTTTAGGAGATACTTATTTGTTGCAGAAAGATGGATCATAAGTTCAACACCAATCCCACAGCGTGAATAGAAAACTACAGCTAGCAGTCGGTTTACTTAGCTTAGCACAGAGACTGGAAATGGGTAAAAAGCCATCTTAGCTCTGTCTGAAGGTAATCAAATCCTCCCCCAAATTGGAATAATAATGAGTAAAAAAACAGTGATACAAACTTCCCTTCAAACATTTTTGATTATGTGTATGTTTAGAAAACTACAACTTATTTCCTACTTCCGGCACTGTAACGCTCCGTTTCTCCCTTGTTGTCAACGCCCGAGTAGGAAAAATCCAACGCCTCCACGGTCCGATGGTCAACGGAACCACTGCTGTGCTGCGCGCTAGTCCATTACTATCTGTCATTTTCACCTCCATTGGAATGAATGACTTCCGGTCAGCGCCAATCTGTCAGTGCTTTAGGTTGTACACTTAGCTTAAGCTGCATAAGATGCTGCAAGCTGCAGCAGTTAAAATCTGCCAAACTAAAATTTGGTGAAATTTAACTTTAAAAAATGCGCCCACAGCATAGAATGCAACATGGATGACGTTTATTTGTAGGCCAACACAGAAGTTAACATTGCCGTGGTTCCCATGACTGTAACCAAATGGGACTTTTCCATTGAGTTTTGGATTATTGCAGAAAATAATCTTGCCACCACAAGGTTGTAAAGGAGGGTATTTTTGTTGCGATGAAACACAGTGTTTGAGAGCGCTTTGGAGGCGCAGTGTTGTTTTGGGTTTGTTGCAGGTGGCAGTGCTGTTTGGGCTGAGAAAGCCATGTGTAAGTAAGGTAAAGGAGGTTATTGGGTTGGTGTGGGGAGCAGTGAGACCTGGCATTAGGGGAGTGTCTCTGGGATGCCAGAGATCACTGTCTAGCCTCCTGGAGGTGTCGTGGGTCCAACTAGACGACACACCGGTGAAAGGAGGTTCCCACCCGATGACCCCAAAGACGTGTTAGTTATCACTGCTCACTGGTCTGTATAGTTAAGCCTTGCCATAATAGCTTATCATAGGGCTTAGGAGGTTATTCACTGAGCGCTGATCCTTTTCTAAAGCACAAACTTCTTGTGTTTGAATTCAGCTGAGATGCTTTGCGCCTGGTTGCTATGATACAGAATATCTGTGGGAAAAAAAAATGTCGGCACTAGGTAGAGAACGTGCTATAGATGAGGGAAAGGGTGAAGCATGCGGGGAGAGAGGACCCGCCAGTCTGTGTAGGTTCATGAGAGGAATCATAATACATACAGGATATTAACAGATTTCTCCTCCGTTGTTGTTGTTGTTGTTGTTGTTGTTGTTGTTGTTGTTGTTGTTGTTGTTGTTGATGATGTTGTTCAGCACTTGTACATGTAGGAAGTGACAGTTTGTCTTTGAGGTATTTGTCCCTCCTGCACTGTGACTGAACAAATCTAACCAAAAACCAATTTTAATTAACCCTTTGACTTTGAGATGAGGGAACCAGGAGCGATAAATGCAAACTCATTTCCAGGTTGGAGGGCTCTTTCTTGCAGTACTTAATACCCGCAGCAAATCAGTAAACAGTCCTGTGATTCCTGTGACATGTTGATCTCCACATGAACATGCCTCCCAGCCACCGAAAAATGTAGCCTAATTGTTAGAGCAAGCTGCACTTCACTGCTGCTCTGTGTTTACAGTCATTCTGCAGCTGTTATAACGGTGAAGAGACACCAAGATTAGGAAGACCTGGAGATGTTGACCAATTAGAGCAAACTGGGCTGAAAGAGGCGGCTGTTAAACAGGGTGTTTCAGGATGAATACAGGTGTTCCAGCACAGACAGTACGAGGAAAAGTGTTTCTTGACCGTTAAAGCACATAAACATATTCTGATAGAAACCTTAAAAACAATATCAACCTGAAAATGAGCATAATAGGTCCTCTTTAAATTAATGGAGAAGCATAGTTTGGAAGTTAGATTTTAAGTCACTGTACTTACTTGCTTTTCTTGTTTTTTGTTTGTTTGTTTGTTTTTTCAATATTTCCAGGGTTGATAATGAGCAGAGAACATCAGAAACGGAGTTCTGGATGTGAGAAACACACACACTCACACACTCATCTTCCTAAAACATGTAAAAAAAATCTTTGACTGTAATATCATCCTCCCCAGCGCGCTTGTCCTTGGGTTGAACATTCCTCACCAACAGCTCTTAATGCCTTCCAGATAACAAAAGGCCGTCCTTCCTGTCTGGGTGCTCAGTGAACATCATGTTAAAGATGGGAAAAAAAAAACATATTGCTTCATAGTTTGAGGATATTTTTTGAAAAATAGCTGCCGCACTTCACGTGATAACCTCCTGATTTGCTGTGAGAACAGAATAGGAAATCGCCTGTGCTGCACGATGAGAACAATATGTGCTCTTTTCCCTGCAGACACTTTAATGTAAACTAAAGCCATCCAAGACAGCCATCTGTATTCATGATGTATATGTTTGCTCTTTTTTTCTGACAGTATGTCCACTGTCAGGGTCTTACTTGGCGGCAAGATGGCTTCCACTTCATTAATGACATATTTTAGTGGGATGTGTTTGTTCTACTAAGTGGTTGTTATCCTGAGAACAACATTTTATATGAGGCGCAGAGAGGCGCAAATTACAAGATGAGACCCAACCTGACAGTTTTACATTGGTTTACACTAGCCTGCTACTACAGACATTAAAATATTTGTTTGCTTTTTATAGATTGTCAGTGTTTTGCCACATTTACTCACAGTTAGCCACTGGCTGTTAGTATTAACAATAATTGCACAGATACATTATATGGTATGTATTCCCCACAACTCACTTTAATTGCTGTTGGCAGGTATATTGCCATGTCATGTTGCCCTAAAAAGTAATCCAACAACATATGTGTAATCAAGTCAAGATTACTTTGCAAGCTGATGTGAGCTTATTTCCATGGTGGCAAAATATTGGCTGAGGCAGTTGTTGTTGCAGGGCTGTTGCTCTCAGGGCAACAGCCACTTAGGATGTGCATTGTAGTGGGCTGTATTTATTGGCAGTGGGAAACAAAGTACGGTGTGTATATTGCACATCTGTACATCCATTCTGCATGTTATTAGCTGAGGATCCAGTTGTATTCATGTGTTAACTTTTCTGATCCCTCCCCGACAGGTTCCGAGTGTTAAGGGTTTCAGATGACATGATCCTGGGTCCGGTAAACTGGGACTTGGCTGGGTGTCTCCTGCTTGCCTGGATTGTGTGTTACTTCTGCATCTTCAGAGGAATCAAATCTGCAGGAAAGGCGAGTATTCCTTTCGCATACACGCAGTACTGTCCCTTCTGTTACGTTGCATACATATGGCTTCCTCAGCTCATGCCCCTACTTTCCTATCTACCTTCAGGCCTATGTGATTGACGACGATGTTATAAATGAACATCAATAAGTGATGTTATCTGGAGTCATCAGTGCACATTTAGATTTAATCCTCAAGATTTTAATTTAGAATTTAATTAAATCATTTATAGCCAATATTGTTTCAGTAATATATATATATTATAATGTGCAGTCTGTCTCACCTCGGATTTAAATTCTTCAACCAAGCTCCAGAGATTCAGGGGAAATGATGCTTGCACCAAACCTTCGACATGGAGTGGAAGACAAACGCCTGGGCGTGCACATTTTTTAACCAATGACTGTAGCTATATGAAGATGGACAACGCCGCTCTACTTCCTTCCATTGTGCAAAAATGTTGCCAGAATCTCCCGGATACAGCTGCCGCCTTTTTGCGCTGGTGATGCCATTTGGAGCTAGAGTCCCCACCCATTGAGTTTCCACCCATACACCCTTGATTGCGAGTGCACAGATTGCTACACGCTGCCGTCGGTGTGGACGTCAAACAACCTTTTCATAGCTTTAAGTATCTGATAAAAACCAAACTTACCAGGAAAAACAAACACTTGAACATGCACAATGTGATAAGACCTACCTAAAATGACAGAAACCATCTTTTGGAAAAAATAATGTGACGTGTACTTGACGTGAGTTTTATGTGTTTTATGAGTTTTATGACCTATACTGCAGCCAGCGACCGGGAGGGATCGAAATGTTCTTGCTTCGTTTTTGGGTAGCTGTCATGTTGTCTTTTATATAATTTTTGACATGCATATTAAATATCTATGGAGTGTTTCAGCATTTTTCAGAATGGCAGACAGACAAAGTTAGCGACTAGCTGGTTAACAATTAGCAGGTGACGATCCAGAAATATCCCACAGGAGTTGGTGGATACCAAAAACAGAGCTAAAAGGAGAGTGACTACTGGAGTACATTCACCAGGAGACCACAAACACAACGCCAAAAGGATGCTAATGTTGCTCTATGTCCACTGGACGTGTAAAATGACTAATTGTATGCATGTTTTTGTGTCTGCAGGTAGTTTATGTCACTGTTACAGTGCCCTACGTTTTGATGTTCATCCTCTTCATCCGTGGAGTGACACTCCCAGGAGCCGGAGATGGAATGAAACATTTCCTCTACCCCGAGTTCTACAGGCTCACAAGTCTACATGTAAGATGTCATTATGAAGTGTTCATTACAATGGGCGTCATTCACCAACCCTTCCGAAGAAGAAATGTCTCTTTAAAACCTACTTACAACATTTTCACAAAGACTCACATTCACCATTATTTCCTTTTTTGGATTCATTTGTATGTATGAACTGAATCTTTGTACACTAAAGAGGACGTGCACATTTTGTGCTGACATGTTGTGTTAAACTCAATCCCACAGTTGTATAATATCACAGAATTTTAATTACAATAATTTCTTTTAATCATCCAAGATACAATATTATCATGATACTTAAGTCAAGATACAATATTATTGTAATTTTATTTATATTTTAATATTTATTTAATATTCATATTCTATATTTTTTTAACTGTAAATTATGTCCCCAAAAGACGACTGTCAATATCTGTTTTATCTGATAAGATAAAGTTTTCAGTCTGTTCAGCTCATTTCAGCCATTTTTTTGCAGCAGCAAAATAGAAGCGACTAATTATATCATTCTACTACGTTACCTAAAGTTTAATTTGTATTTGTAGTAATCATTTATATGATAACAAAAATACAATACTTGGCACTGTGTGACGATACGATATTGCCACACAAAAATATCGCAATGCTATATCAAATCGATTTTTTATTTTTCCCCTCCCCTACAGTTTCTAATAATTTTCAGTTTTTTACAAAACAGTATGTGTGTCAAAAAGTGACAAAGCAGCATTACAACTAAGTTAAACAATAATAAACAGAAACACTGTGTGAAATAGTCCACCTTCCACCTTCTCTCCCCCTCTCTGTCTTTCTCTCTCGCCCTTTTTACACAGAGATATCGTGATAGGGACGCAACAAAGACCCTTCCTTGTGCCAGCTTTGCTTTTTTAAAATACAGAACCAAAAAAGAACCAAGAATGAGCAGAGTTTTATTACATTTTCAAAATGTGGGTTCCGTGCACTTCCAGTGTATGGAAAAATCCAGCTGGCTGTTATCCTTCGATACCCCAAACGAGTTTTGTGGATTAAAAAACTACACTGGACTTCTTGTCGGCATGAGGGAGATTTAAGCATCTCACGCATCTTTTTTTGTAAAATTTTCTATCCACTACTCGCTACCAATACATTTTTATTAAATGCAATATTACAAACAGGATGCATAGAACAGTCTGTCCTGCACAGTGCTGTCTTTCCTAAAGTGAACACGTGCAGAAAGAGTCATTACAACAATCAAAGCGTTGGCTTCACAACCAATCAGAGCATTATCTGTCTCTTTATTTCTCAATACTTCTCTGTCCAGGATGAAGACAGTGTGCTGTTATTCCCCCCCCCCCCCCCTTTCTCCTTGCCTTAAATCTTGTTTCCTGTCCCAAGACAGAGTCTTAACAAGAAAAACAAACCAAGGTCCTTTTTTTCAGCTTCCCCCCTCGAGTATATAGTAACATCATCACAGAGGAGTAAAAACAGTCTCTGTCTGTGGGGAATTCTGAACACATTTTGAAGTGAATTTATAAAAAGTCAAGATAACTTCCTTTCAGCTGAAACTGAAGTCAGTAATTTACCATCTTTTCGAATGATGGATTTTACTTACACAGGAATTGGCACACTGTATAACATCCTTTTAATTCCTTAACTGAGGAATTCTGGATGCATGCTTCCACACAATGACAGCCTCTGTTTCTGCCAGCAACAGTCACCATAGAAAGGAGCTCTGCCTCCAATTAAATAGGTTGTCACCCCTCTCCCTTCCCCTCCCCCTGCTTCCTTGTCTGTAGGGGTCAGATGATTAGACAGTGAACCCCCAGACAGCCAGTGGAGTGCCTCTTCCTCTTCTTCTGTGGGCATGTGGATGTTTGCATGAACATTCCTGCCAGTGGTGAATTGATTTCTCCTTTTGCTTCTGCTTTCCAGTCTTTGTCATGATCATCTCACTTTTTTCTGCGAGTTAGACAAAATGTGGCTTCCCTTGTCTACTCGGCGGCTCACACAGCTCTGAACTATGATGGGAATCTTAGCATGTTAAGGGGAGGAAGCAAAGGGACAACTGCAGGAATGTTATCTGGTGTAATGTCAAAAGCCGGTGAAAGCAGTTATGGGTCAGACTTATGCAATGCCACATGTTCTTAAGAACACGTGTTTCGAATGAGTCTTGCTATTGCAAAACTCTGGACTTTCGCCCTTTTTTTCTGTGTGAAGCCAAAAGTCAGTTGAATTATTTTAATAACAACATAGTGTCAATTCTGGATCCCCACTTTAATCTTAAGCCCAAGGGATTTAAATTTTGGTGTCGAGACCAGTGGCTCCCAACTGGTGCGTCGCAGTCCAAAAATGGGTTGTGGGTCCTTTCTTAATGAACTGCAAGTGACTCACGAACTGTCAAGTTTATGAAAAAAAGAAGGGAAAAAAACCCACTTTATTTTGAAGTACAATCAATTTCCTTTTCCTGCCGTAGAATGAGAGACTAATAAACAGCTTCTTAACACCGACAGCAAACCAGCTCAACGACATTGCCAAACGCAAGAATGACGCTGAATGTAATGAAAAAGCTGTGTGGACCTTGAACTAATGACTAAGGAGAAATCTGGACCAGTTGGGAACCACTGGTCCAGATCCTGATTTACTCGCTGATGCTAGCTTTTGTAAGTTTGTGTCTGAGTCAATCACGCTCTTCTGCGACACCAACCAAAACAACAAGACCTCAATCGTGCACTGTGTGGTACCTTTATGGTAGATTCAAAGGGGTTTATAGTTGTCTTTGCAAAATGTGCCAATAGAGTGCTTCCGCAAATGACTTAGCATTTTAGTACTCCAGGCTCCCTCGTCTTGAAGTCAATAGGTTTTGGTTTGATGCCTGAAATAAGGTCTGTGGTTAACACAAGCTTAAGAGACTTTAATGTTTTGTTCAACGACATAAAATACACCAGTAAATACCCCACTCAAGAACTTTGAAGCTTCTATGCGTCTTAAGAAAGGTTGTTGCCAAGAAGTTGCTAAATGAGACTACAGATGCCGAACACGGCTTTACATTCTTGTTATGGTGGTGACGTTAGGTCATGTGAGCATAGCGTAGATAGTTTATTGCTTTTTACTTTTTACAGGCGATTTCATTTAGGCTTCAATGATCATAAAAGTGAAAAGACTATCTTACTGAACAAAACGTGTAAGTATCACACACGTCTTTTTGCCACAGAGCTTATTTTCTTTTTGACAAGGGAACGAATGTGATGCTAACTTCTGCATCAGATTTTTGGGAGCCCAAACATTTGCCTGGCTTGCTTCACCTGATGGTGCGCCGCTGGTAATACCTCTGATGCCGAACTTCTTAAATCTTGCCCCTGAACCTGTATTATAATAGTAAAAAAAAGAAAACTAATAAAACTAAGTTTAATCCAAACATTTAAAACAGTAATAACTAAACGGAAACAGGCAAAAACAAACTAAACGGAACTGAAAACAAAAATGAAAACTAATGAAAAATACAAAATTGAAATGACTCTGTCTTTTACCCACTCGAGGTTTGGTGTGACGCCTTGTCAGAGGTGTTGTCGTTCTCCTCCCTGTGTCTGGGAGTGGTGACCGCTCTGGGGAGCTACAACAAATACAACAACAACTGCTACAGGTCAGTGTCCTCACACACAGCACATCATCACATGTAGTTTAACAGCCATGTGCTCTCTGACAGTGCTTTTTGTTTTTGGTGTGTTGCAGGGATTGCTTGGTACTTTGTTGCCTGAACGTTGGCACCGGTATCTTTGCTGGTCTGGTTGTGTTCTCGTTGCTGGGATTCATGGCTCATGACATGGGAGTGTCCTTACCATATGTTGCATCTGCCGGTGAGTTCATTTTTCAATATTTAAATGTTCAATATTATTTTGGAAATATCTTGAAATGGTTGCAGTATTTTGTTGCACTATTTTTTTTTATATGTTGTTGAGCATCAATTTGTAATTATTTTCAATATCTATCAATCTGCATGTTCTTTTTTTAAAAAACAGGAGTTTCTGATTCAAGCAGTATGTTAAATTATTGTGCAATAACATGAAACATTGTAACAAGATAAATATACCTTACAAAGGCTGTAACCTCTGATGAGAAGCTCAGAGGTCACTTTGAGGGGTCACAAGCCAGACAGGTTAGAAACTGCTGTGTCAAAGGACTTAAAGTTGCTGGTCTTAAAGATCACAACATGCTCTCATGTGTTCATAGATGCATTATGTGCTTTCCACAGGTCCTGGTCTGGTCTTTCAAGTCTTGCCAAAGGCTCTGTCGATGCTGCCTGGCGCATCCTTCTGGTGTGTGCTATTCTTCATCATGATCCTCTTCCTGGCCCTGGACACTCAGGTATTGTATTGAAGGCATCATGCGTAGTGTCTCAGCATCGTGTCGTTCTCACAAATAAGCTTATCTGTTTCTGTCCTTGTAGTTCTTGTGTGTGGAGAGTCTGGTCACAGCCATCGCAGACTTGTTCCCACGTCACCTGAGGAAGCCGTGCAGCAGATCAATACTGGTCCTGGTCATCTGTGTGGTCTGTTTTCTACTGGGGCTGCCACACATCACTCAGGTGAGCAGCAGAGAGAATAAAGGGGTGTTTGATGTAAATGTGGAAGATAATTGTAATAATCATTGGCTGTTTACTGTCAGGTGATAACGTGTAGAAAAACATCTGCAGAGCTGGGGCTAGATATCACATCAATATACTACTTTTAATTGACTATTCATATTTTCTTCACAGGAAGAATGAATAACTTTGATACTGAAGGGAAACTTTGCTGATTCAACCAGCTGTGTGTCATCGCAGTGTGTGCAGATGAACGTTGTTTGACTTCCCCTGGAGATTCCTGCCCGTCCGGCGTCAGAGCTCCTGCGCACACTGCGATGCCACACAGCTGGTTCAATATCAGCAAAGTTTCCCTTTATATTCATTGTCTTGTGTGGCGATCAGCAGTGATGTGGTGGTTCACTTTGACACTGATCTGTAGCCTATAGTTCGGCTTTAGCTTCTAACTATCTTTGTCTTTTTAACCTGTTGTTGCTGCTGAGTCAGTTTGACATCCTGGATATATCCTTCAAACACAGACTTTAGACCCCTCTGTCTGCTTCCCTCTGGAATCACTCTTTCATTTCTCCAGAAATATGATAATATTTCCTCAGGGAGTGCAGTTAGTTGCAGTGTGGGCTCCATGCTTACTCTGAAAGCTTGTTGGACCATCACAAAGGGGCGGGGCCTAGCCAAAGGGCAATTGTTAAACGTGTTGATACATGCAGAAGTAATTACAGGGTTTAATTTTCTGATGTGTGACAGATACTGGAAAGTCTGCTACTGGTGTCACTGACACACAGGAAATAGCTTCAAAAGGAAAGATAAAGTCCCAACACTCGAGACATCTGCGGACAATGCTACACTGTAGTGAATATATGAGACCGAATGTTCCTTATGATTCGTTATACATGAAGATATGATTCACTGTATACGTAACGACATCTAGCCTCCCCATTACCCTTATCCTAACCTTAAGCACTTCTCTTTTTATGTAATCCTTCATAGTTAACTTTAGCGAATTGTTAACTTAGCATTAGCAGCAGTAACAAGTTGTAGCCTTCCCATTATCCTTACCTTAACCACTAGTCAGTTTTCCTGCTTGTGTTTCAGGGAGGGTTACTCCTCTTCCATCTGCTGGACCACTTCGGTGCTAGTGGAAACAGCTTGCTCTTCATTGCCTGTTTCGAGACCATTGTCATCGCCTGGGTGTATGGTAAGTCACGCCACTGATAACTTCAAATCAGGGCTGCTCAATTATGGAAAAAAATCATAATCACGGTTATTTTGGTCAAAATTGAAATCACGATTAAGAGGCACACATGGTGACTTGTATTGTTTACACGACGGCATTTCATTTCTGTCTCTACATGGTCGCACTTTTTAATTCTCCTCTGCTCTCTGTATTGTGCATGGCCCCGATGCGCGCGCACACACACACACACACACACACACACACACACACACACACACACACACACACATGCAGACCAACCTCTCTTGCTCTCCCTCTGCCCTCGCCCTCTCCATCACGCACTGTTTTTGAAATCTTCCACGATCACCTGCCCCTCGCATTATTCATAGTTCACCTACTTGACTGGCTCGTGGAGTGAATGGAGGAGACGGGGCAGTATTGCGCATGTGCGGCTTCCGTAGAAGACAAAATAACACCTCCAGGTGTCTGTGAGCAATAATCGCTTACCCTTGATTTAATTAATTTTGAAATCGTTTGACGTCAAAATCGTAAACGTGATCACCCGACGATTGATTGCACAGCCTTACTTAATATTGTTTCATTATGCCGCTTCAGTGTGTGATTTTAGACAGCATGTCACCATCACGGAATCAAAAGACGGGTGTTTAACACAGTCTTTTTTGAGTTAGCTGCTAACTGTTACCACCGAATTTCAAGTCCCCCGCGGTGGGTTGCATGCATAACACGTCGTCGAAATGTCAAACCTGTGCCGCCTATGATTCCGTCTTGCCGGCTGTCCTATTTATACAAGTCGTTTTGGCGCTGTGACTGCCTCTAGTGCTTTTATACATGGTTCAGACAGATTTTTCTACAGTGCTGGCACAGCGCTAAAACAAAATTTGAAGATAGGATTGGTTATGGGAGACTAATGACTGACTAATACCTCCCATCCATGGCTTTGCAGGTGCAGACCGTTTCTATGACAACATTGAGGACATGATCGGGTACAAACCATTCCCCGTGCTGAAGTACTGCTGGTTGTTCATCACGCCGTTCCTCTGTTGGGTGAGATACACCTGCGACTTGATTCATCAACTTTAATGTCTGTTTCCTCACATGATTTCAGATGTTTTGCTGCCTCTATCTTTTCCTCTTCCTGTTCGCCTACCTGCGCTGAGTGTTTATTTGATTTTTCATCAGTAGTTATACTTGATCTCACACAGTAAAGAAGAGGTGAGACTGCTGCTTTTATCTCAAAATGTGGACTCATCTTTTTTTAAAACACACTTCACTACATGATCAGTGCAAGACCAGAGAGAATACACCAATCAGACTTTCTTGAAGAGGTGGTCTCGGTCCGGTTACAAACAAACTCTGGTGCGGCTCGTTTGTGGTGAGAACGTGTTCCGACCTCAATCTGAACCAAGTGCAGTCACACGACACACATTGCAGTCAGTACGTTTACATGCATGCAGTAAGTCTCAGTCAAGTCGGACTTCTCCTCTTGTCTTGAGTATACATGCAGAAGAGAAAATCAAATTTCTGAAGTACGTCTGACTACGCCTTGATAGGCAGCACTGTGTCCTTTTTAGTATAGTGCGTATTGAACTAGCTAACTAGAAGATATTTATAAAGTTGTAAAATGATATAACAAAAACATACTGAACAGCTTTGCAAGTTGGACAATAGTTTGTTAATTTTATGTGCCCATTTACCTGATTGAGTCCATCATTTGATTCAAGTGTAATTTAACAAAGAGAATTAGATTTTATTCACTTACAGCTTTTATTCTACTTCTTTCTATCAGTTGTTTTTTTTCTTGCACCATTGAGCAAACCACAGTGAAGCCCCTTAACTTGAACATTTCTTGTCCCCCAGGTCAACCTGTGTTACAACATGACAATCACATCCCCTATCTATTTGTTTGGTTTTCATTCTGGCATCGGGGCCAACATAGTCGGTGCACTACTTCTTGTCACTCCACTGATGTGCATCCCAGTATTCCTCTTTGTCACGCTCTGTAAGGTGGGTGAGATTCAAGGCTGTATTTGGTCACTTTCAATTAGAATTTCCTCATCTTTTTTTCCAGCACTTCACTGTGATGGATGCTTTACTATGTCTTATAAAATTAAGTTTTAATTGTGTTTCCCTCCTAACAATCAGACTCCTGAAAACATGACCACATCATCCAAAGATCTGCGTCAGGCTCGACCCCACAATCCAATTCTCACACTGTGTAAACGCGTCATCTTCAAGGCTAACGTGAAGCCAAACAGGCACGTGGAGGAAAATGACGAGAAGATGATGATGGGAGAACCCAGCATGGCTTAATGGTCACTGATGAACAGGCCTGCAGCTAATTACGCATGTCATCATAAAATTGTACAAATCTGTGAAAACAGAATGCAAACTTCTATAAATGTTTACACGTTTCATGAGTTTTCAGGGACATCCTGTTATGTTTTTGTTCTTTTTTTTTTATAATAAATAATAATACTGGAAAAGTACCATACAGTGTACATTTCTTCTATCAACCTGTAATCCTATGTTCTCTTAGTGGTTTACAAAAGTACCTCACGACTGGGTGCAAACCATTTCCCTCAGTGGAAACGAAACGAAGGTTTTATTTACTTTATTTCACAGATTAGAAACAATAAAATGTGAAGACAATAAAGCCTCCAAAAAATAGCATTTTAAGTCTTTTGTGTGATTTATCCTGGCTTCATATGAGTAGAGGAAAAGTCTGCTAGCCACTGGGCTAATTTATATAATGTAAAATGCCACAGGTTTGTGCTAATAACATTAGCATGTTGTATTTGTGGAGAAAATGTGTCCAGCAAAAGACAAATGCTTTGTCTGTGAATGCTGCAAGTTATAGTGACGCTGATTTGTGTACTTGTGTTTGAAATTGGGGTGCACTAAATTTCACAACATATCACAGAAACCCCGCCACCAACTCGTGTTTTGGAGGTGTAACTGCAGAGTGACACAGACACAACACCGCATAAGTAGGGTCTGCCGTGCGAGTATAAATCCTGCTTAAGCAGTTCATTCCTATGATATTGTGGGCAGGATGTTCTCATGCAGTGTTTGTCCATAGAAAAAGTAATGCACCAGAATTCATATATAACCCATGTAATCTTAAAGTCTTTGATCAGGTGACCAATGGGCTAAAGGGAGGAAAGAAGGAAGTAGTATTAAGAACAAATGTCTGCATAAGGAGGCGGGTTGGGGTGGTAGATGGATCAAACAAAGACAGGACTTTGGACTGGATGGATGCTCGGACACAATGTCATCCTCTGCAACAGTGACCTTCAAAAAAGACTGTCTCCCACAAAATAGGTTGTCACCCTCTCTCTTCCCCTCCTCCTGCTTCTCTCTCTGTCTTCTCCCTCCTTTTGACAGTCCACAGCAGGACTGTAGCAGTCAAATGTGATCGCCAGAGGGTGAACCCTCAGACAGCCAGTGGAGTGTCTCTTCCTCTTCTTCTGTGGGCATGAACACTCCTACAAGTTGTGAATTGATCTCTGGTGTTTGACTGGACTCCTGTGTTGCTCATTCAGATGCATCATGCAACTCAATCAAAGGGTCTGATTATCTTGCTTTTTCCTCTCAGAGTTAGAGGGCAACATATAGCAGTCAGTGCTCGAGTGTCTGCTCATACAGCTCTGAACCATGCTGGGAATGTTAGCATGTTAATCAGGAGAGGAAGCAAAGCAAACAAATGCGAGTTCAGATTCCACATGCTCTTAAAAACAAATGGTTCAAATGTTTTTGCTTGAACCACAGAGGAAACCATAATCCAGTTCTGGCCCCCATTTGGGGTCTGTTTAACATGTGAATGTGTCTCCTTTTGTTCATGTGTCAGTGTGCGTGTGAAGAAGACTGCTGAATACAACGCACGCATTTTAAGACGCAACAGTTTCCTCTTTGTGTCAGATGTAAGGATTGTTTACCACAGAACGAGGCTTGACCCGAGGCTGGGAACAACTAAGGCACACCATGGGGCCAGAGTAGGGGCTGGTACAACTCTCTGGAGGCCTGGCAGCTCTAAATGTTACAGGGTGAGACTGTCAGTGCTTTAGTGCCTCAAATGCTAACCAGATGCTGTCAAAACGAGGGTCGACTGACAGATATTCATGTCAACAAGCCCGCCTACACTCACAAAGCTGAATGGATATAAACATATGTGGTACACATCCACACAGATAGACACAGGAACAAAAAGATGATGATACGTCATGTTTGTAGTCGACCAATGAAGATGAGTTTACATATCACCTTGGGTTCGTCCTTCACCTTCTCAAAATGATCCCACACTTTGGATTTCCTGCCCGACATGTTATTAACTAGCCTGTGGAATAACCGCAGGTACCAGCCCTGGAAATTAGGGGTCACCTCTTCCTGTGTCTGGATATATGTTTGACATTTCTTATTTAAAAAGATATTAAACTAATTGTTCAATCGTCAAAACAGTAATGCACTGTGGCTTTAATTCTTGCAGTGATAATAACAACCAACAGTGCCCACATCTTATTTTTTTTTTTTAGTGTGGTCAAAGGTCAAAGGTCATTGTCAGTGTGTCAATAACAAAGGGTGCATTTCTTGTGCATGATTTTCTTTTGCTTCCAACAGTTCATGCTGCTTAAATGAGGCAGGCCTGTTTTGCAATGGACAGTGTAAGCACTACAATACATGAGGACACTCCCATCGTTTCCTCAAACTTTGCTCAGTCAGCAAGGGGGACTTCACTGATTGCACCCACACTGAAAGATCACAGGTGAGTCACATGTATTTAAAATCCTTTCATTATGTTCAGCTGTTTTTTTGTCTTAACTATTAGGAGAAGTATAAACATAACAGACATGGACTGTGTTTAACTTGTGCTTATGTGTGACAGACTGAGGAAACAGCTAGAGGGGATCCTGCTGGAGGCTCTGGGCCAGATACAGGGGCGACTGAGGAAGAGGATGAGCCGAGAGGGAAATGGGCCAACAAGTGGGAGTTCATCCTCGCCATGACGGGACAGATGATTAACCTCGGGACTATTTGGCATTTCCCCTTTCTCTGCTACAGGAATGGAGGAGGTCAGCGACCGGATGGGTTGTTTGGGGGATTATTCTGGCTGTGATAAAGAATATATGCTGAAGTTGAAGCTAGTTATATAATCTACTTTTAAAGCTGTGGTTGGCAGTTTTTATTTTGGTGTCACTCGACATAAATCCTATGAAAAGGGGACGGCAACCGTAGGGACACCTGCCACCACTGGCACACTGTAACCAAACGAATGGCACACCAGCAATTATTATGGAAGACAGTGTTTAAAAATGTTACTAAGCAGGGTTTCCTGCATATTCATTTATTTGTGTCATTCAATTAAATTAGCCTAGCAGCTAGTGGCCTTTTCCTCTTCTCGTATAAAACCAGGGACAACAGCAACATTTAACAAAGGCAACGTTACAAAATTCTGCTCCATTACAGCTCGTAAGGGTGTGAAACATGTTTTCCAAACAAATATAACATGCCAAGTTATTAGCACAAGCCTATGGCACCTCTGATTTCCTCTGCTCATATGAAGCCAGGATAAATCACACACAGGACTTAAAATGCTAGTTTTGTAGAGGTTTTATTGTCTTCACGATTTATTGTTTCTTATCCGTGAAATTAAAATTAAAAAAAGCTTTGTTTTCACTGAGGGAAATGGTTTCAGCTTACAGAAATAGACAGGAGGTCTGTGTAACCATGGCATGTAGTTACATTTCTTGGGAGCTCCCGGGGACCAACTCCCAGCGTGATCAGCAAACTTTCTGTTGATGCCGTTACACAGGCATCCCACCTGCTGTAACACCTGGCAATGGGGTGTTTGCCCTGGATGAATGCAAGTCCTGATAGCCTCTGATCGAAGGTCTGTCTCTGAGCTGCTGTCCGCTCTCGCCCTGAGGAAGCAGTCCACAGCAGTGGGGAGTGAAGGGGACAAACGGAAGGGTGGCTAATGTTAGCTTGCTAATTCTTGTCTCATTTGTGGTGTGATAAACGGAGAGGGTGCACAGGTTGAGTGAATGAGCTGTGTGATACTCTACAATGAAATCAGATTAAATAAATCAATGTATGGGAAACACTGGGTTACTGTATGAGGCGTGCATAACCCCGTCGTCGTCTGGCGGGAGGGGCTTAGGACAGAGAGGGTGGAATAGCAGGAGAAGGGTGTTTTTTCGACTTTTCCAGATTTCTGCCTACCCCAGCTTTAATATGTGGCATTTGTGGCATAATGTGTGTTTATCTGTCAGTACATATTCTAGAAACCACTGCTGTACACTGCAGAGAACACTGTGTGTGAAAGGGTTAATTTGAACTCGTGTTACTTACTTTTTAAACATTTCCAGGTTTGAGAAAGAGAGGAGGACATCTGAACAGGAGTTCTGACTGTGAGAAACACACACACACACACACACACCTACACACACACACACACACACACACACACACACACACACACACACACACACACACACACACACACACACACACACACACAGGAATATCACCTCCCCAGCATGCTTTTCTTTGGGTGGAACATTTCTCTCTGCCTCCAAGATAACAAGAGGCCATCTCTACTGTCAGGGAGCTGAGTGAACATGATGTTAATGATGGAAAAGAAATAAAAAATCTGAAGATATTACGTGATAACCTCCTGATTTGCTGTGAGAACAGAACAGAACAGAACAGGAAATCGACGGTGCTGCACAATGAGAACAATATGTGCTCCTTCTATGCAGATTCTGTTACATAAACTAAAGCCATCCAAGCCAGCCATCTGTATTCATGGTGCAGATGTTTGTTCCTATTACTGTATTTGAATGTATTGCCAAAGCACACTCACCAGCCACTTTATTAGGTACACCTTGCTAGTACCAGGTTGGACCCCTTTTGCCATCAGAGCTGCCTTCATTCTTGGTGTCATAGATTCAACAAGGTGCTGGAAACATTCCACAGAGATTTTGGTCCATATTGACATGATAGCATCACAGTTGCTGCAGATTTGTCGGCTGCACATCCATGATGTGAATCTCCTGTTCCACCACATCCCAAAGCTGCTCTACTGGACTGAGATCTGGTGACTGTGGAGGCCATTGGAGTACAGTGAACTCATTGTCATGTTCAAAAAACCAGTTTGAGATGATTTGAGCTTTGTGACATGGTGCGTTATCCTGCTGGAAGCAGCCATCAGAAGATGGTACACTGTGGTCATAAAGGGATGGACACGGTCAGCAACAATACTCAGGTAGGCTGTGGTGTTTAAACCATGCTCAGTTGGTAAAGTCACTTAAATCACCTTTCTTCCCCATTCTGATGAAGTGTTTGTCTACATATAAAATAATAATTTTCTCTTTTGTATGTATTTTTGTGTTTGTAGGTAGTGTACGTCACTGCTTCAGTCCCCTACCTTTTGCTGTTCATCCTCTTCACCCATGGAGTGACGCTCCCAGGAGCCGAACAAGGACTGAGACATTTCCTCAATCCTGATTTCGACATTGTGGCATATCCACATGTAAGAACTGAAAGTCATTGTTGCATCAGTTATGTCATTTCATAGTCTATTTAATAATTCGTGACTGATCATGCTAGAAAACATCACAGGTTTGGGCAGGCGAGACAAAGCAGGGACAGTATTCAACAGAAACAATGCGTAAAATAGTCCACCTTCCCCCCTCTCTCAAAGACCCTTCCTTACGCTGGCTTTGATTCATATACAGGACCAAACTTTGATCTCTCTCCCAATTTGTGCACATTTTCGGTTTCTCTTCTTCTCTTTGAGTTAGCTGCTAACTGCTTCTAGCAGCTTTTTTTAAATCTCCTAGTGGTGACTACTCATATCACATGTCGTCAAAACGTCACACCTGTCCCGTCCTGCTGGTTGTTTCTTTTACACAGCTATTGAGTCAGTGGTGTTTCGACTTCCGTTGTCGGCTTAAAGGCAAGACAACTCTGTGCCCCCCTTCCGCAATAGTACGTTAACAGCAAGGTGGAATAACGGCACAACATTCCTGCCTTGAACAGGGCTTATCTCTCTCTAAAACAAAACACACGCGCACCTTAGAGAGCAGCAAGGTGCTTGGCACTGGCCTTAGTCCTGACATGCATCCCACGAAATTCGACAGCTCGTTTGGCATTAACTTCCTGCAGAAGTGCCTCCACTTCAAAACTACTGAAGTCTTACTTTAATTCTCTTTCCACCCTCTTTTAAACTTTCATTTGGGCATTCATAAGTGCTATATCGTAGGCTTGCTTGAGTTTCTTGAAGACGTTCGCTTACAGATGACTTACAGAGTCATTGAGGTCACATGTGAGTCATCGACCTACTCGGCCATCTTGTGTGTTGTTAGGATTAGTTGAGTCCAGGTGTGTGGGTGTTGAGTCGTCTGGGGAGGGATCCCAAGATTGGGTGATAAGTGGGGTTCGGTATCTTGCCCAAGGATACTTTGACATGTGGATTGGAGGAGCCGGGGATCGAACTGCTGATCATCCCATTGGTGGATGACCCGCTCTACACCCTTCTCTGGCCACAGCTGCCACAGTGTCTTTACAAAAGTACAGTCTGTTCTGTACAGTACTGTCTCTACTAATGTAAACCTGCAGAACGAGTCATTACAACAATCAGTGCACTGGCTTCACATCCAGTCAGAGCATCATCTGTCTCTTTATTTTTCAATATGTCTATGTCCCAACAGGATGAAGACAGTGGCCTGTTTCTCTCTACTCTCTTTTTTTACTTTTTTTTTTGGCTCAAATCCTGTTTCCTGTTCCAAGACAGTGTTAACAAGAAAAGCAAACCAAGGTCCTTTTTCTTGCAGCTTCCCCCCTTGAGTAATCAGTAACATCATCACAACGGAGATCTGTCCGTGGGGAATTCTGAACACATTTTAAGTGTATATTTACCCTCTAAAAGTCAGTGTAACTTTATTTAGGCTGAGACTGAAGTCAGTAATTCACCATCTTTGCAAATTATGGATTTTTATTTGCACAGGAAGTGGCACATTCTGGATGCCCTCACACAATGACAGCCTCGGTTTCTGCCAGCAACAGTGACCGTAGAAAAGAACTCTGACTCCCGCTAAGTAAGTTCAATCAGGAGATACAGAGGATTTGTGCCGATTAAGTTTTAACAGAAGTCTTTGGCACTTGGACACCAGAGGGAGATATTTTGTGATCAAGGGACATCTGAGCAGCAGCAGGATAAATCCCCCCATGAAGTGTAGACACTGGTGGTGCTGGTGGCTGATGACTCTGAGGCTGATGACTGCTGAGGCGGATGTGGCTGATGAATCCATAAAGCCTAAGTGGTGATGGGGAGGTGGGGGGCACGCACGACTGCAGGAAGAAAGAACTGTGAGCAGAAAAAGGAGCCATATTTAAAATGAGGAGCGGTAAGATGACAGGCTGACAGAGAACGTGTGCAGCTGTGCTACTGGTTGATGTGAATCAGCTAATGACTCAATTTACCTATCCAGACAATGACACCTAGAGATAGTGAGTGAGCATGTGCAAAGAGTGAATGGCAGGGTGAGAAAGAAACTTACAGCCTGAGCATGGAAAGTATTGTCTTCATTTGCCACCCCTCCCCGTGCGTCTCTCTCTCTCTCTGTCTCTGCCCTCCTTCTGACAGTTCACAGCAAGGACTGTAGGGGCCAAATGTGCCTCTTTCCTCTTCTTCTGTGGGCATGTGGATGTTTGCATGAACATTCCTGCAAGTTGATGAAGAGTCTCAGTCATCCAGGTCATGGTAATCAATTGGACTTGCTCGTGTTTCTTGAAGACGTCCAAGAAGCTTCTTCAATTTCAAATGTCTGGTGTGGAGTCTCAAGCTTTCAGACTCGGTGTGCTGCAAGTGGTGAATTGATTTCCGCTTTTGCACCTTTCCTTTTCCGGTCGTCATCTGTTTGAGTCCTGTGTTGCTCATTCAGATGCATCGTGCAACTCAGCTGACGTGTCTGATCATCTCACTTTTTCCTGTTTTGAGTTTGAGGAGAAAATATGGCTGTCGGTATTATAGCGTCTGTTCGTACAGCTCTGAACCATGGTGGGAATCTTGACATGTTAATTAGGAGAGGAAGCAAAGCAAACAACTACAAGAATGTTATGTGGAGTACTATCGACAGCAGTTATGGGTCAGAATTACACAATGCCAGATGCTCTTAAAAACAGATCTGTTTCTAATGACTCTTGTTATGGCATGCAAATATTTTTGCTTGAACCACAGAGGAAATCGTAATCGAGCTCTGACCTGCATCTGGAGTCTGTTTAACGTGTGAATGTGCCTCCTTTTGTTCGTGTGTCAGTCTGTGTGTGAATCTGTATCCAGAGCAGCTAAAAGGACTTCTGAATAAAACGTATGTTTCTAAAGACACAACAGTTTCCTTTGTCCGGTGCGGGATTTAAACATTCTTTACCACAGAGCGAGGCTTACATTTCTGTCCCAAGGTTAGGAAACACTAAGGCTCACCATGGGGCCAGAGTAGGGGCCTGTGCGTTGCTCTGGAGCCTTGCCAGCTCGATTTTTTTTTTTTACAAGGCAAGACTCACAGTTCTTTAGTGCCTCTAATGCTAACCAGATGTCAACAAGCCCGCCTACACACACCAGCCTGAATGGACACAAACATATGTGGTACACACTCACTCAGAGTGACACAGAAACAAAAAGAGGGAGGCACAAATTCTGTATATGATGAACCAGTGGTGTAGTGGAGAGTATACTCAGATATCGGGGTAGCCACCTCTTTTTGTGGCTGCTAACAGGATACGCACCTATCAGCCAATAAGCCATTAGAATATACAGAGCCCCTTTCTCACTTGACAAAAAAAACACACTAACATCTGGCTTTTGTGTCTAAGTTTACAGGAAAAGGGAAAGGTTACAATTAGCATTCATTCCCAGGATAGTATGCCTACCAGAGTTTACTGCAAGGAAATGCATTTCTCTGTGGATGGATAAGAATGCCGCTGCAAAAATGGCAGAAACTTTGAGTGTTTCTCGGCGTCCAGTCTTGTGGAATATGCACATAGAGCAGTACAGAGACAAAAACAGCACCAATAACGCATGGCGACAAAAAGTGAGGAGGTTGGCCTGTCAAGTGTGCAGACAGATTTGTGACACACTTTGTTAAAAGACCTACAATCCACAATATGATACAAAGCTAACATAGGTAGCATGTTAGCTTTGTTAGGTAAACATGGTGTCGAATGTTTCACTTGTATAAAAAAATGTATAAATAGAGCTCTATTACCTTCAGCTAATTTGTTTTCACGCTAACTTCCTGTGGTACAGCACACACGGTCTGTCCAAAATCTGCAGCAAAAGTTAAATTTTTTCAGCGTACCGGTGGCAAAAAAATCTGAGATCATGGAGGTTTTCATCGTAATGAACAGTGGCGGCTGGTCAATAGAGGGAGCTAGACAAAACAGAAGGACGCGCTTGTCTGCTGCAGGTAGGCGTACACAATTCTGACCCACTGGCAACGGGTGGGAAGTGTGGAAGTGGTTATCCCTCGTACATGAACACGCCATGGATGTAACCCCCGTGATTTCATCCACTGGTTTGTGGACACCCGTTTTGAGGCCTCAAGTTAAGCATTTTGGCCGTTACACCATCGCAGTGTTTTAGGGTCTGAAGTGACCGTATTTAGATGAAAGGGAGTTTTGAAGTCTGGTTGCCTACTAAAAACTACAACAAATACAACAACTGCTACAGGTCAGTGTCCTCACACACAGCACATGGTCACATGTACAGTTTCACATCCATGTGCTCTCTGACGGGGCTTTTGTTCTTGGTGTGTTGTAGGGATGGCTTGTTACTACGTTGCCTGACCACTGGCACTGCTGGTCTCGCTGTGTTCTCAGTGCCGGGATTCATGGCTCATGGTATCGAGTTCATTTCTCTCTTCTCAGCATCTGCATCTGTCATGTGACTGCTTTTAAATGCCACTTTGGAAATAGTAGTAGTAGTAATAATAGTAATAGTCCAGTCAGTGTGTGGTTTGACCCAGGGAATACTGCAGTAATCATCAATCAAGGTTTTGTGTGATCTCTTGGGACGTCCAGTTAACATATTAAAAGTACACCATATATTTATTGGATCAAGGCATATTCCGGGCTCAAAGAAGTGCACGTCTGCTTCTAAACATGATATTTTCATGTCATGATATCAAGACATTAGTTTTTTAGGACATTCTTTCACATGAGATGAGATATGACTTGGTCTGAATGTATACATGTACCCTAAAAAACCTTTTTTTTTTTTTTTTTAATTACATCAGAATATACTCTTAAAAAGTGTTTTATTGAAATGATTGACCCCCAAAACTAACCAAAAAACACCATTTATGTGGATAGGTTTATATAGACCCTCCAATTTTAACATCATTTCATCCAAATCATGTCACTATACATTGTTGAAACTTTTTTTTTAACCATGAAAAAATAATGTCCCACAAAATCCATGAAGCATACTTTTAATATACGACACAGGAAAACTGAAAACTGCAATGTCTCCGAGGTTGGGCCCATTTATGAGTGAGACTGACTGGACATTTCTGCTCGGAAAATTCTAAAACAGTAGAATCAATTGATAGAAAATTAATGGGCAGCTGTTTTGATGATTGAACAATTGGTTGCAGCTCTAATTCATTGTGGCTTTAGATTCTAGCAATAGCGCAATAACCAGCAATGTCCACAAGATGGCGTCTTATGTTCACACACAGTTAAAAGATTTTTTGTGGCCAGGCAGTGAGAAAGTACACACGTCCACCTTCACCATGTCCTTTTTAAATTGTTGTTATTTGTTGCATTTTTTCCTCTAGTTCCCTGCTTGATTAAAAAACAAAAGTTTTTTATGCTGTTTTGGAGAGCACTTTGAAACTTTTAACTAATAGATATCACCATTAAACTTCCCAGGTTGATTACTTACAGTCAGACAATTATTTTTTGTATTTAACATTTTTAAGAGATAAAGAGTTTTTATGATTAAATATGCACATTTTGTAATGAATACCAAAAACTGTTATGCAACCATAGATTTGGTACTTCTTTTTTTTCCTCACAGTCCCAGTATAGTTTGAGGAAGTATATTAAAACTAATGCTACCTTTACCCTGTTAAACACGCCTTGAGTTCGGTATTTCAACATCTTGTTTTTTCGGAGCCAGAAGTGACCATACTTGGGCGACAGAATGAAGCTGTGGAGGAGCGAGGAGTGGATCTGACTGAGAGGCCAAAGAAGCTATCAGCAGACAGCCTGTCACTCAAAACAGTCCACCCTTAATTATGCGTAATTTTAAGGCTTCACGAAATGTAAATGGGTGAGATATATAAAAATTCATCCCCTTACAGTTGTCATGAGAAGGGAAATTAGCTATAGAGTGAAAAACTGTTTTTTGTACCGGGATCTAAACATGTTTTTTTCTGCTGTAAAGTTGGGCATTTTAACATGGGGGTCTATGAGGATTGACTTGATTCTGGAACCAGCCTCAAGCGGTCATTCAAAGAACTTTTGGCACTTTCGTATTGGCTTCATTTTTCAGCCTTGGAGATTGTGGTTAGGTAAAAACCTACTGAAGATATATGTCTAATACAATTCCATACACTTTAGACAAAAAAACAAGAGGTTCAGAGGTCATCTTGAGGGGTCACAAGCCAGACAGGTTAGAAACTGCTGTGTCAAAGGACTTTAAGTTGCTGGTCTTGAAGACTACAGCCTAGATGTGTTATGTGCTTTCCACAGATTCACTCTTTCATGCCTATCCAAGGGCCTTTATTATCGTCTCGTTTGAGGACATTAGGACTTTATTATCATCTCGTTTGAGGACATTTGGCCTTTATTGTCGTCTAGTTTGAGGACATTAGGACTTTATTATCGTCTCGTTTGAGGACATTGGGCCTTGATTATCGTCTCGTTTGAAGACACTGGGACTTTATTGTCGTTTCGTTTGAAGACATTGGGACTTTATTGTTGTCTCGTTTAAAGACATTGGGACTTTATTGTCGTCTCGTTTGAAGAAACTGGGACTTTATTATCGTCTCATTTGATGACATTGGGTCTTTATTGTCATCTCGTTTGAAGACATTGGGCCTTTATTATCATCTCGTTTGAGGACATTGGGACTTTATTGTCATCTCATTTGAGGACACTGGGCCTTGATTATCGTCTCGTTTGAAGACATTGGGACTTAATTGTCGTCTCGTTTGAAGACATTGGGACTTAATTGTCGTCTCGTTTGAAGACACTGGGACTTTATTGTCATCTTGTTTGAGGACATTGGGTCTTAATTGACGTCTCGTTTGAAGACATTGGGACTTAATTGTCGTCTCGTTTGAAGACATTGGGACTTTATTGTCGTCTCGTTTGAAGACATTGGGCCTTTTATTATCATCTCGTTTGAGGACATTGGGTCTTTATTGTCGTCTCATTTGAGGACATTGGGCCTTGATTATCATCTCGTTTGAAGACACTGGGACTTTATTGTCGTCTCGTTTGAAGACACTGGGACTTTATTGTCGTCTCGTTTGTGGACATTGGGACTTTATTGTTGTCTTGTTTGAGGATATTAATACAGCTGATAGCGAACATGAAACAGTAAAATAAAGCAGATATCTAATGTACAAACAGGAAGCAGGAGAGAAACTGAACTCCAAACCACAGAGATTCTGTTAGAAACTACAAAAGTACTGAGAGCTGAACATGCAGAGACTTTTAAGAGGACCTTCCTCTGGTCTCATGCAGACAGAGGTGGCTAGATTCTTGCAATACACACGCTTATTTGGGGGGAAGAAGGGGGGAGGTCGTTGGCTGCTGTCGACTGAACAGTCTGTCCTCAGCTGAGAGGACTGACATCATTGATAGAGTTTATCTTTGACCAGGAGGATGAGTGCTCCATCTACTGGACTGAAAAACAAAAGCAACGCCCTCTGCTCCACAGTCAGAAAACTGCACCCGACATTCTTAGTTCTGGATATTTGAATTCCTACCATCCCTTGTCTTGCTGTGTCTCCCTATAGTCTACATTATCATCGTATTTAATGCACTTTCCATTTATTGTTTCCTCTCTTCTAATGTGTCAACTGCCTGCACCACAAATGTGAATCTTTCATTTCCATATCCCAGCTCTCTGCTGCCATCGTTTTGGATAAATCTTCTGAGCTCTCAGCTCTTCCCACACCTTCATTATCGGCAGCATTACTGGCTGAATTTCCACATGTGGGTGGAGAGTTCCTCCGTTATACACAGTGTGCTGTTTATATGTATATAATTGTGACTCTGAAAAATTTCCTTTCCTAAAACGACTGCTTGCTCTCTGGAATGAAGGTCCAGCTGCACATCTTGGACTGATATACAATGAGATATCGATCTGATGCTGCAGCTGCTTCCTGTCTCGGCTTTGAGTTGTTTATCCAGTCGTTCATCCTCTGCGTTTTCAGACTGCTACGTGTGGAGAAACTTCTTCACCCGGATTTCAATGAGGCCACTCGCTTTCCTCCTCCATTAAGACGTAGTTAGCTCTCGAGGTTGATCGCTGTATTATTTTCGGAGCCGTCCCTGCTTTCCAAAATAGGTTCGACTACTTATCCTGCTAATGTGCATTTGCAAATATGAGTCTGTGGATGTTGTTCCATCAGCCGGGTCACCAGTCTCACATCAGCTGCCTCCTGTTTTTTAATGTCTCTCGTCTTCCATAGATCTCTTCTGTTCTCTCTTTGGCAGCTCAAGGTGAGTAGCTTTCTCGTCTCATCCCTCCTCCTCCTCCTCATGTACTCCTCCTCACCTCAGACTGGTGTCTCTCCACTTTTCCTGTCCTCCTCATTTGAACCATCTGAGATTTAAGACCCCAAGAACAGTGCCAGGCTTTGAAGCAAATTTCACATATTGGCCAAGCTCTGTGATTTAAACAGGTCCATCACCAGTGCCATGGGGCCCTAAAAAGACTTATTCCCATGTGAAACAGACATCTGTAAATTGTCAACTTTTTTTCCAAGCTGCGACTTCGGGGGCTGAAAATGACGCCAATGCGGAGGTGCCGGAAAAAAGTGTGCCAATCTGTGTAGACCCCTTTATTAAAATTCCCAGCTTTATGGCAGAACTAAACATGTTTACAGCCTGGTACAAAAAACTAGGGCTGCCCCCGACTAGTCGACCATTCAGGGCCATTAGACTAGTCGCCCACATGTTTGCCGACTCTGCCTGCCTCAGACCAGCCTTCCTCATCCACCTCCCGCCAAACACAACAGCCTTCCGTCCTTGACCGAGAGTTCTGCCTCAGCGTCTCTGGCTCTTGTTTTCCTGTGGCTGCCTTGCATTGCCTTTTGTCATCGCCACAGTGTGAGTGTTCCCATCTGCTTACCTCTTGTCAGCTACTGCTCAATCCCAGAGAATCCCAGAGACTGTGTGCGGACTTCCAGCCTAAAGAACAAACTGTTACCTGTGTCTCTTCATCTGCTCAAGTTCCAGTTTTGCCTGTATTTAAATAAAGGTCATTACCAACTGTCGCTGACTTCCAGAGTGCTACATTTAGGTTGTCACAGGTTCAGCCAGACTTATCTCCAGAGCTGGCACAGTGCTAAAACAAAGTGTGAAGATAGATATGCTTATGCAAGACTAATGACTCCTCCCATCCTCGACTTTGCAGGTGCGGACCGTTTCTATGACAACATTGAGGACATGATTGGGTACAAACCATTTCCTGTGCTGAAGTACTGCTGGTTGTTCATCACGCCGCTCCTCTGCTGGGTGAGATACACCTGCGTCACATCTCTCTGACTTGATTCATCAACTTTAATGTCCATTTCCCCCCCTTTTTTTTATAATTTTCTACCTTAAATTACCGAAGATCACAGATGTTTTGCTGCCCCTTATCTTTGCCTCCTCCTGTTTGCCTCTCTTCAGGCATTTTTATCTGCGCCGAGTGAGTTTATTTCATTTTACAACATTAATGGGAAAGCAGAGGTGCGACTGTTGCTTTTATCTCAAAATGTGGACTCATCTTTCTTTTTAAAAACACACTTCACTACATGATTAGTGCAAGACCAGAGAGAATACACCAATCAGCCACAACACTGAAACCACTGACAGGTGAAGTGAAGAACACTAAACAAACATCCGCTGTGAAATGTCTTTCAACGCAGTAAATAAGTGAACATTTTTCCATAAAGGAAACCTTTTAAAGGATTCTGTGCAACTGTGTAGGTCCCTTAGCTAAGAAGAAATGAATCCTAAAGTGTAATACTTAAGGAGAAAACTTAAGGCATTTTGTGCAACTGGTCCCAGGACCCATGAAATACTTTTGATTCCAGTGGTACCATACGGAAATTGTTTGGTGGAAACAGGGCTTGAGTATCTTTCAATGATGATGCTTTACTATGTCTCATAACCTTTTGTTTTAATTGCGTTTCCTTCCTAACAATCAGATCCTAACAAAAAGATCTGCGCCACGCTCAACCCCACAAACCAATTCTCACACTGTGTAGACGTGTCATCTTCAATGTGAAGCTAAAGCCAAACAGACACATGGAGGAAAACGTCGAGAAGAAGATGATGATGGGGGAACCCAGCATGGCTTAATGGTCACTGATGAACAGACCTGCTGCAAGTCTGTGAAAATAAACTTTTTATTTGTTTTAAATCAAACTTTTATAAATGTTTACACATTTTATATTCAGGGAAATCCTAATATGTTTTGTTATTTTTTAAAGTAAATAAAGAAAAGTCCCATTGAATGTACTTTATTTTTCTACCTGCCTATAATCCTATGTGCTCCAAGTTGTTTACAAAAGTATCTCACGGTTAAGCAGTTCACTCCTATAATACCGTGGGCAGGCTGTTCTCATGTATAACTTCTCGTGTATACATTTGAAAAGTAATGCACCAGAATTTGTATACAACCCACGCAATTATGTGCCAGTAATTCTGTATACCCATGTAATCTGGAAGCCTATGATCATGTGACCAGTGCTCTGAAGGGACCAAAGAAGAAAGTCGTATAAAAAGAAAGTTAGCAGAGAAAGAGTCAGGTTGGGGTGGTTGATGGGTCAAATAAACACAGGACTTTTCCCCAGGAGACCTGTGTTCATGTCCTGTCTCAAAACCACGTGAACTCTGAATTATTTACGGTATGCTGTCACCATGTTTCTTTTCCATGTCCAAATCTATGTAACTTTACTTGCCTAAACTAACCTTCGCAACTTAAGGTACTTACCGTGACAATGTCCAATCATGTTTCTTTTACTAAACCTAAAATAACTAACTTTACACAACAAAAACAAGACAAAGACGTTTCCTAATTGAGTAAGACCCACTGTGAGGTCACTGAGTAAATGTTTATTGCACGATCTTCATATAGGCGAACATTTCAATCCCTGAGCAATTTGAATGTTACGAGTTCAACTATTTAACTTTTTCAAACTCACGTTATCATAGATTTTTTTCTGGTCAAAACGAAACAAACTTAATAGCCTACATTTACCTATTGGTTACATGTAGCCTAGCACATTGAGCTGAGTGACAGCATACGGGTTGGTCAGTGTTTACTTATGGTCCCAGAAAGTGAGTTACCTGACATGGTGCGCTCGTAAATTCAGTCTGACGTGCTACACTAACACAAGAGTCATGTTGGTAGAAGAAAGGGAGGGTTATATTTCTAAATGAATTAATCACACATTCACTCCAATCGGTGCTCTGCCACTCTGAGAGTGCGGTGCTCTGAATAACCAAACGGTATATTCCAACCGTGCTCTGAATGTAATCCAGTTTGTGCCAGAGTGTGTTCCGACACTCAGAATGAGTATTTCTGAACGCACCACTTGCATCATCTTACTCCATTGCTGAAAACAAGGCAACAGAACTTGCTAGCTAGCTTGCTAACATCTGTAGGGAATTGTTTTGCTTCAGGCTAAGCCCTGCCCACCAACAAAAACATCATAGTGTTTACTAACAGTAAAAGACTCTGTTCAGGGGCTAAATTATTTCCATTACTGTTTAAAACATTCATCGAGTAGCTGTGTGATCAAATGTATAATGCAAACAAACTGTGACATCCTACACTGTTAATGTTGAGGCTAATTTGAATATGCCTTGCTGAATTTGTTATGTCAATGCAATGGTGCTATCATGCATATTAATGTTTGTACAATGCACAATTTACTTCTGTTGTCAATGAGATTATTGTTGTGCTTTTTTATCAATATGCCAAATGGAACAGATTTTTGTTCACATTATCTTCAATTCATTACACGTGTTGATACCTGCAGACAATGGTGACAAACCTCATGAATCTCATTAAAAGTATCTGTATGTTAAATATCCATGTGCTGTGTGTCTGGTTGACCCAGTCCAGACTGGTTTCTGACCAGTCAGGATAAACAATCAATACAAGTTCGATCAGCCTCTCCATTCAGTGGACGAATCTCATGCTTTGTACCCAGAAAACAAAAACACTCCACGTGTCTGTGTGTCCCATCTTCTCGTCATACATTATGAAAGCAACAACTCCGCTGTGTGTATGTGCGATATCACAGGATACGTGTGATTGGTTAACATGAACTCGCTCCATCATAATGCCATGTTCAGTCATGTGTGTGATCCAAACCGGCATTCAATTAACACACAATTCCGGCCAGTTGCTTCCAACCTCTCCTCACCCCCCGACCGCCTCCGCTCCACCCCCGACAACAGGGCATGACCCCGAGTCGCGGTAAAGGACGGCCCAGGACGCTAAGAAACTCAACATTGGGTAAAGTCTGCGTTAACACTGACTTGGTTTACTTGTAATCTTTAAAAGACGATAAAAGCAAACAAACAACTTAAAGCGATCAGATGTCAGAAAACAGCATCAGGAATATGAAAGGTCATGCCTCCATTTTGTACATCGAAGGCTCTGGGTTTAAATTAGACGCAGCCGGTTGCCCGAGGGTGGGTGTACAGCTATAGGTTCACAAGTGGCGCAACATTTCCAGTATTTATAATTAGAGCATCATCCCATGAGCCTTTACATAACCAGCTGCAGCAGACAGACAGAGTTACTGTAATGGAAAACCCAAACCACTGGCAATGGGAACCAGCAATTGATATGTACAGTACACAGAGATACAGAACAGTGAGCAAAATAAGGCCAGTGGGATGTTATTAGCGGTCATGGAAACAGACATTATAACGAGGTCATTCTTTTTATGTGAAGGGTCAAAAAAGTGCCAAATAAATAAAGTAGATTTTTACGACATTAAAGGAACAGTTCACCCCAAAATCAAAAGCACATATTTTTCCTCTTACCTGCAGTGCTGTTCATCAGGCTAGATTGTTTTGGTGTGAGTTGCCGAGTGTTGGAGATATCGGCCGTAGAGATGCCTGCCTTCTCTCCAATATAACTTAACTACATGGCACTCGGCTTGTGGTGCTCAAAGCGCCAAAAATACATTTGAAAAAAACGTGTCTTTCCAGAAATCATGACCGCACGACTCAAAATGTTTTGTTTCACGTAGGAACTATTTTCTTTCTACTAAACTACACCTGCCAGTCATATCACCGCACAGAATGAAGCGTGCATCTGCACATGGACAAGAGACTCGTGCTTTTTTTATTATTGTTTTAAATCACCACTGTGTCCTGCAATAAACAGGTTCCCCAGCCCCTCCCTGCAAGAGCTTGGAGGGTAATCAGGGAGATTCAGCTCACGAACTCCTTACCCTATCTCACTTGTTTCTTTCAAGCACCATACTTTAAGCTTGTAACTCAGGCAAGTCTTAAACCAAATCGCTGACGACATCACTATGACGTCATCAGTGTGACTTTCTCAGACATAATGAAGCTCCCTCTGAAGCCACAAAGGAACTGTTTTTAATTCTTCCCCCTTAAAATACCCACTAATATCTGAGATTTGAAAAACATGAAACAACAAAACTACAACATATGATGATCTTTCAAGAATAGAGACCTTTCTTCTACTAAGTACAGAAAGATTAGAGTGTAAATGGGAGCTGTAAAATGTTAAATGCCTAGTGTATTTGTTTGTATTATTTTGTATCACTACCATGTCTTGCAGTCTACAGGTTTCCCCAGCCTCTCCAGGTGAGCTGAATCTGCCTGATTACCCTCAGATCCAGCTCACCTGGACTCCCTCTGCCTCACTACTCCATATAAACCGGCTGCAGGCGCCCGCTCGGTTTGGTTTCATTTGCTTTGTGCAAATTATTTTTTCTTTTTCTTTTCAATCAATAACACTTTTTAGACAACCTTGAATCTGGTTGTGACAACACTTTGACTAGCTCCAGTGCTGATAAATACATGGAAGATGGAAGAGCTGGCCAACACAGAAAAGGAAAATCACCTAAATTAATGTGCAGACATCTTTGTACTCTCCCCCCAGTTTTTTCACGTAAACCACCTCAAAACAGTTTGAGCAATTATCTGTATCAGAGAAAACGATGAAGCAATTTTCCATCAACAGTATCCTAAATTTCCATCAAAATTCACATGAATTTTCACAGAATTACAAGAAAATCTACAAAAGAAAATGCAAATGAATGTGCTTGTCCATCCACTGCTGTTTTGTGAATATCAGAAGTTGGATGACAGTTGGAGGTACTTGTTCTCCAGCTTGGCGTCATTAAAATGACAAAATGAGATGACAGAATTTTAAAGGAGCGCCAGTCAAAACTCAAACAATGGAAAATGACGTGGAAAACAACACATTTTTCAGCAAAGGTTTGGGACATTACCAGCTGTGGTAATATAGTGACTAAACGGATCATTTTTAAACAAGCGTTTGGGACATTTCCAGCCATTTTTGTAGCGACCAAAGCAGGTCTTTTTCTACAAGAGCTCAGGATATGTCCAGCTGTGTTTGTGTCGAGAAAAGTGGGTGTTTTTCAACAAGCGTTTGGGACATTACCAGCTGTGTTTATAGTGACTAAACAAATTTTCCTGTGTCCTGCCATGTTGCCATGTAGTGACGACACTAGAATTTTTTTTTATCTGGTGGTCAGGACATTTTCAGCTGTTTTTGTAGCAGCAAAAGTGGGTGTTTTTTTTTAGTGAGAATTCTGGTTATGTCCATCCTTGTTTGTAGCAACCAGCAGGTTCTTTTTAACAACAGTCCAGGACATGTCCTTCTGGTATTTGTTTTATGACAATTTTTTTGGGAGTTTGGGAAGTTTCCAGCCATTTTTGTAGCGACTAAAAGTAGGTGGGTTTTTTTTTTGGTTTTTTGTTTTTTAAACAAGAGTTTAGGACATGTACAAATTTGTTTGCAATGGCCAAAGCAGGTCCTTTTTTACAAGAGACTTGACTTAAAGTGGATGTTTTTTTATTAAGCGTTCAGGACATGTCCAGCCGTGTTTGTAGCAACCAAAGTGAGTTGTTGTTTTTTTAACCGGAGTTTGGGACACGTTTAGCTTCATTTTCAGTGACCAAAACAGGTCCTTTTTTCTATGAGAGTCCAGGACATGTCCAGCTGTGTTTGTAGCAACAAAAGTGGGGATATTTTAACCAGCGTTTGGGACATGTTTAACTTTGTTTGTAGTGACCAAAGCAGGTCCTTTTTTACGAGAGTCCAGGACATGTCCAGCTGCGTTTGTTGCATCAAGAGCTGGTATTTTTTAATGAGTTTAATACATAGGTTTGGGACATGTCCAGAGGTGTTTGTAGCGACCAAACCGGATTTTTTTTTTTTAAACGAAACTTCGGGACATGCCAAGTTGTGTAAATCGCTACCAAACAAGATCTCTTTCAACGAGAGCTTGAGGCATATCTTGTAGTGTTTACTGTGACTAAATTCTTTTGACCACTTCCAGCTGTGTTTGTTACACTAAAAGTGGGTGTTTTTAACTAGAGTTTAGAACAAGTCAGCCATGTTTTTAGCAACCAAACCAGTATTTTAAGCCAGAACATGATGTTTTACTAACCAATTGGTTTTTGTGCCTAGACTTAACCCCATGTCAACTGAAGCGTTGTTATAATGTTAAAAGAAACGTAAAGTTTATCGATACACCAACTTTGAAATATTTTGCAATATCTCACTTTTTCAAACTTGTGCACAAAGAGTGGTAGACGGAGGCCCACTTTTTGTCTGGATCATTTCCTTCTGAATACATGGCAGCGGCTGACATTGTCTGCAGGACATGCATCACTCTGTGTTGCATTAATGGTGATAAGCCCCTGTCATACATCTCCATCAATGTTTAATGAAGCTTTAGATTGTTTGCTGCACCGAGGGCGAGAGGTGAGGAAAGGAAAAATGTCTGACCTTATCTCTCTCAGTTGACCGTCTGATCAAAATCACTGAGATGAAGGCAACACTGAATGCATCACAGTAACAGATTGCAAAAGTTCCTCGTAACGTAGATTGTGTTTATGCTTGATTGCGTCTTTAGGGCTTTTATAGTGACAACGTCTTGATGTAATTTACTGTGGTGCATATTAAGGACAATGACTTTGCGTAGGTCACAAGGATTTGAGACACTTGGGATGATAAAACGTGACTCAGGGGTAATGGAAGGAGAGCAGAATGAAACAGAGAATGAGGTGGTTGATAGATCTCTGGGGAGAAATAGCACACTCTGCAGTGACGCCATTGAAACTCTACTGGACTCATGTATCAGGCAAACTGTAGATGAAGACATTTCAATGCCCTCTGCCGCTTCTTTTATCTCTTTCAGTTTTTTATTCTATCTCCGGCAATGGAACAATCTTCCTCGGCGTCATTTTTCAGTTTCTTTGTATCTTTTCATCTCATTCCCCTCTTATCTGCCCAGCCTCTACTGCGACATATCAACTTTTCCCATTTTTATCTCACTATCTTTTCACTCTGCCTCCCGACTCGCATCTATACCTTTTTCCTCATTCTTTGCAGAGAGTTATCTGCCCCCTGCCTCCATCATCATCTTTCATCTTCTCACTCTTTCTCTCTCATTAACACAGTCATGCTCTCTCTGATGTGCACCTCGCCCCGCGTTTGTCCTTAACCTGTGGAAATTTATGCGGCATGCATCGTCCTGCCGCATTACAGGATGAAAATGTTGGTAATATTAGCCTCCTATCTACGCATGCCAATCGCCTCTGGGTGTTCCTCGCTTTATAATAACCCCCGCATTGATTCACAGACCACGACACACTGCTGTGAATTAAAGGCAGCTCGCGAGGAGGCCTCAAAGGCAGCAGTTCCTTCTCTCCCATGTCTGTCATTAAGGTTGTTTTTTCTCATTAATAAACTGGATTCAAAAGAATTCAAATCTACTACTTTTATTATGTATTGACTACTTGCACTTTCCATTTGCCAAAATGAGTCTCAGTGTGTATGGATTGTCTCATTTCTGCAGTGGTTACCAAATTAACTGTGGCTGTATTCCTCTGTGAACAAGTCTACAGGTGCTTTCAGACCTAGAGTTCGCCTGTGTTACACTCTGAGGTCCCCATTAAGGTCAGGTTTGACTTGTTTTCAGTTTTGGTCAGTGTTTTATTTTGATTATCACCCTTGTCTTTCGTTTCAGGTACTTTACTTCCTGCCCCTGTGTGTTTCCCTCCCGTGTGATTACTTGCCCCGCCCTGATTGGTCTCACCTGTACTGGTACCTTTTTGTTTTGTGTTTTTGGACTGATTATTTTCGCTCCGACCTCCTTTTATTTGAGTCCTGCGTCTGAGTCCTTTCTTTGCTGGTTCCAGTCTGATAGCTTACGTCAGGGACTAATTTTTTGTTACAAAGTTGCATAATTGCCTAGAGTTGGTTCGTGTTCTCACGGCAGCATTTACAAGCGGACCAGATCAAATGCCTTGCACGAGAAACCTGCTGATTTGTTTGGTGCGCACTCAAGTGCAATTGCCTTTTGCCCAAACGATCTTGAGCTTGATTGAACCGAACCAAACAGGGCAGGTGTGAAAGCACCCTTAGCTTAGCTTGACATCAGACTGGTACATCAGGGTACTGTGAAATGTCAAGGTTGTGAAGTACAATGGACAAACATGGACATTTCATCTCTTCGTGACATTAGAGAAGAATACAGGGATTATTTTTGGATCAAGGAAATGCTGAAATATTACACGTTATAAGGGTAAACTTTATCTTGCTAGTGGCTTCAGACGAAAAGTCAGGGTGAAAATGTCCTTACATCATCTCTGAAACAGATAAAATGTACGAAATCTCAAAGCTTGTTGAGATACTTCAGTGATGGACCAATCGACTTACTGACGTTGCCATCCACAGACTCATGCTGGCCAAAAATCCTCCGAGACTAAAATGTAAATGCACAGATGAATTACCCTGTGTGTCACATCTGAGCCATGACTCAGCATTTTCTGGAACATGCTGACCATGGTTTGTTTTTCTCTTTTGTTTCTATACTTTGTTGCTTTTTTTTGCTACGAAACATCTGGAATTGCTGAGTCATTTATTATAAATATAATAATGCAGTGCAGCTCTCGAACTAATGCAACAAGAGAAATGAATCAAATATGTAGGATTCCTCAGCGTGCACCATTTTTTTTTTTTATTGTTGACAAAAAGTAGAATATGAGATTTACCTGTTTTGTTAAATACAGTAAATCTACAGAAACTTGTCATTATAAACACTGGTCCAAAGAATTTCGAGAATTTCAAAAAACGTCTCACCTGATTTATTTAGAACACGCCGTTATGAGCCATTACTCTGCTTTTTTTGAGACATTGTTTGGGTGTTGCTACAGGCACTCATTACGCAGTGACAGCACCAGAGCTCATGCATACAAATGGCTGGTGCTGCTTTACCTCTGGCCATGCAGACTCAGCAGATCTCAAGTATCCAGACCAAGTTCCTGTAACAGAGTAAAGAAAAATAGACATCACAGTGGATTTGACGGCAGCCGTAACACAACACGTCACACCTCCAGGGGCAGATTATGAGACCTTGTGGTGATTTTGTGTTTCTTTGTGGTTGTTTTGTGAATTTTGCAGTGGTTTAATGTCTCTCTTTGGTTAGTTTGTGTCTCTTTGCAGACTGTGGTCATTTTTCGTCTCCCTGTGGATGTTAGGGTTGGGGTTGCATTGTCTTACTGAGGTAATTTTGTGTCTGTTTGAAGTAATTTAATTGAGCACAGCATTAGTTCAGGCAGGACACAATGTCAAGCTCAGCTCACGTCCCAGCTACATCAGCTGGTCTCAAACATCCCAATCAACTGATGGAGCAGCTTATTGATGCAGCCAATTAAACTGCTCTGGCCTGCCTACTGCTACTTTTCGTATCTCTTTGTGGTCAGTTTGAGTCTTTCTGTTCGATATGTCTTCATTTGACATTTTGCAGCTGAAAGGCCGGGGACCCTCGACACTTTGGGTCCCTGGACCTGTGCTGGGCAGATCCATTCGGTCATCTATCAATGCACACCTCCTAAATGGAGCAGCCAAGGTTTATATTAAACGAAATGTCTAAATATGTGGTCATAAGAATGCTTTCACATTGTCTCAGGGTGAGGCACTTGTGTAATAAAACATTATGGGTTTGTTTCTCCTGGTTTATCTTTTATTTCACACTGCATTTGTATTCGGTCTCGCCGCCTTAACTGCTCAGCATTAAAGGAACCTGTGGGAGACTTAAATCTGCGACAAAGACGATCTTAAATTCTGTGTTTTGGGAAAGCCAACAAGCATTAATTTAATGCTCTTAAATGGGACTTTGGACAGAGCATGATAATCACTGTAAAAATGTAGCTGTATATCGCTATATTTCCTCTCTTGTCTCTCTCCCAACTTACCTCAACATGGCTTTTTCATTATTCTGTTTTAATTTTTTCCATTTTCAGTCCTCAGTTTGGCATAAATCTTCTAAGGCAGAAACATGACCAATCAAATTCTGACATAATCCTCGAAACTCTGACAAACTTTAACTTTTCCTTCACGACATTCTGCCTGTCATTCCGCCTCTGTCACCTACATAATCACTCCCTATTATTCTGGGCTGCGGAGGCCCTGGAATCATAATTAGGCTGCATTGATCCAGGGACGCTGTAAACAGATTGATGAAAACCAGCTTTGACAACTCCAATCCAGCCAGCTATCATCATTTGGGCCCACATGGACAATAAACCTCAGCAGAGATCACACTGAATCTGTTCTTGATAGGAGTGGCTTGCTACGGGTGTAATTAAGCCTCTAATATGATTAAATCTCTCACTTTTGCAGCCCCGTATCTACCGACCGCCCCCACCCACCGGCACAGCAATGGGCAATAGGGACACTGAAGCCAGGGGCATTGTGGGAATGTTCATTAGTCTTTCTAATTGGCTGGTGATAGAATATCTGGATCAGATATTGACGTTAAGTTACCTGCCAGGAGACACAAAAAAGGTTCAGGCCTCATATCTAATACCATTATTGTTAATGAAGACATTATTTTACTGTCACCAGAGTAATTAAAAAGACAAAATACACAACGTGGCTGTATCCACTGCCAGGACACAAGTGCACTTGTATTTATAGTACGAGCATGGTTTCACAGAATCTAAATTAACCAGTGACAAAAGAGCCCAATGAGTAATAAAATGAAACTGAATGTGTCTGAAATTTTTTATAATAATTATGTTCTTTAATGAGAGGTCAGGACAATTCCAGCTGTGTTTATTGAGACCAAACCGATGTTTTTTAACAAGAGGTCAGGACATTTTTAGTCGTTTGTTTTTGCGAATAAACCAGGTATTTTTGAATGTGAGGTTGGGACATTTCAAGCTGTCTTTATCATGACCACTACCAGGTATTGGAACATTTTCAGGCATTTTTACTGCAGCCAGACTGGGTATTTTTTTTTATTAGAGGCTGGGACATTTCCAGTCGTGTTTGTCATGACCAAACTTCGTATTTTTCCTAACAAGTGGTTTGGATTTTTCCAGTTGCCTTTACGGTGACCAAACTGGATATTTTATTAAGAAATGTTGTGGCATTTTCAGCCGTTGCTGTCACTACCAATCTGGGAATTTTTGAGTGATGATTGGGACATTTCTAGCCGTGCTTGTAGTGACCAAACCAGGTATTTTTTGACAAGAGGTCGGGACATTTCCAGCCATGTTTATTGTGACTAAAGTGGGTATTTTTTAACAAAGGTCAGGGCATTTCCAGCCATTTTTATCACAACCAAACTAAGTATTTTTCAACAAGAGGTGGGGACATTTTCAGGTGTTTTCATCATGACCAAACTGGGTATTTTTTAATGAGGGGCTGGGACATATCCAGGCGCTGTTATTGTGACTTTTAAATGAGAGCTTGAGGCATTTCAGTTTATTGCCACCAGAACGGGTATTTTGTAACCAAAGGCTAGAACATTTCCAGGCATTTTCATCGCTACAAAACTGGGTATTAGCTGTGTCTGTTGTGACCAATCTGGATATTTTAAGCCAAAACATGATATGGACTAAAATAACTGACTAATGAAAAACTGACCATAACGCTAAACGCTAAATGCTAAACTCAGCACTAGATATTCCTTTGTAATTGAGATTATTGAGTCAGCCTTCATGACTTGTCTCTACTTGTTTAACATTGCATTCAGTAAATATTTCAGTGGTTTTATGATAATAAGTGAAACCCACCATAACTTAATTGTTGTTTCCTCCTTGTTGTTTCCTCTCTGTTGGCTTAATCTTGAGATTGCCATTTAGGCATTTGTGGCCACACTGGCCACTGTTCAGCAAAAGTTAAGCAAAATAAGCAAAGTCTTGCTTAGAGGCACCAGCTGGGACTATCTGGCTCCTAATTGCGAGTCTATTGAAATGAGGTGGCCGTGTCAGAGGCATAACATGGCAGATAGTTCAGATAGTAGAGTGGCACACGGCAGCCGGCTCTCTGGATCACAATCTTTTAATTTCCCTCCTCTCTGTCTGTGTATATGTGTGTGTTTGTGAGCATCACATGCTGGGAACAATGGTCCATTTGGTCGCTGTTTGTAGAACCTGGCAGAAGGGATTGCTGTATGACTGAAGATGCACACCCAGATGGAGCGTCGCTTGACACTGCAGGAATAGGGCATTGGTGCAGTTATATATATATATATATATATATATATATATGTATATGTATATGTATGTATGTATGTGTATATATATGTATATATATATATATATATATATATATATATATATATTATATATATATATATATATATACCATCACTGCCAGGCACATGTAAAAATCTCGATTGTATTTAAAGTTTGAAGAGAAATTAGGATGATTTGCACATCCAATTACTTGAGTGAGGACACTGAGGATGAATATTAGGTCACTTTATGTGCTGATTGCAGAGTCTGATACTGGCATGACCGCATTTGTGGTCATACATTTCCAGGGTCTCTGCCAGCAGCCATCACTCGTTTCATTTTCCAAAACTCCACGAGCTCTTTCACTAATCAGGCCCTTCTCTGTTGGGAAATACCATGGTAACGGCGCTGGCAAGAGCTGACCCCAGCTATCGCAACAGACACATACACACAAAGCACAAACACACACTGCTGCCGCCGCCGCTAGAGTTCCCCACCAGAGCTGGGCGATTGACATATCCCCCATGGCCTCGGGGCCTCACCAGTCAGAACCGAGCAGTAATCAAAGCAAACACACAGGTCGAACTTTATTATCAAGCACTCGATAGCAGCTGCAGGAAGAGCCACAGGCCCTCCGATATACAGTATACAGGAAAGAGTTGCAAAATCAAAAACGACTTTTCGGGCTGCAGATACTTCGCAGCTTCCCTTGGGCCTGGAAGCTTTTCACGGTTGACTCAAAGATGATTTTTTTGCCTTTGGATGTTAAGTTTCTGGACTTTTGTGGTGCCGGTGTCGAGAACTGAAGCTGATGACCTGACGGAGGACTTCTCTCAGGTAGGATTCATTTCATTCCCCCTCCTCCATCCTCTACTTTAAAACTGTCTGTCAAAAAATAAGCTGTCTGAGTCCACATATTGCACGGTTCACAATAATGCTTTTGGCTCAATAGACTGCTGCAGACCATGAAAATAAATATATTAATCAATATGAGTTTATTAACTGGGGGGAACTCGTTGAAAGTAATTGCTGAAAGAGACAAAACTTTTCTGCTACTGAAAGGCACAATAAAAAATGGCATCTTATGAGTCTCTGCTATCAAAAAAACAGCAGGGTTTACTTTGAATTGAAATGGATGACATCCTCAAAGGGAATCTGGGATGTGTTTGGTATTATTGGTTTGCTTTTGAAGCAGATTCACCTAGACAACTATATGAAAGTACATTTTTGATCATTTTCACAGAGTTACACCCGATTGAAGTTGATTACTTTTAACACAGTGTGGGACAGAAGTCATTCCACAGCAGGAGGGAATATTGTTGAGCAATGTTGATTATAGTAAACATCACAGTCACTGTTTCAAATTTATCAGACTTTCCAGTACATTGCACTTTCTTTGTGTTTTGAATCATTTGTGTCCACTGTGTATATACAGTACTTTGCCAATGCATCTTTTCATCAACATCATCAAAGGTTATAAAGCGTAAAAGATGCATCTGTTAAATGATGCAGAGGCTTTTAATCATGAGAAATTGCAATTGAACATGAATATACATTTGAGCACTTTGAAATAAACAGTGAGCACAATGAGTCAGGCAGAAAAACACACATAAAATTAAGCACAGCAGGCTTTTTGAATCAGTCTAACATGGTTTATGATTAAGTATGCAGGAGAGTAACACAATGAAAACGCTCAGCGGGATCCTGCTGTTTCGCAGCTCATCTGTGGGCGAAAATGAGCAGCGAAATTTCCTTGATCTTCGTTCTTTCAGGAAATGTATCACCAAACGGTTCTCTAGCAAAGGCATATAGTGATTAGGACAATTTCTGGGTCAGTCAATATTTGTAATCATGATCAGCTTCCTCCAAATGAACTTGCTGACCATGTGATGTCATTCAGACATGAGATGAGGGATTATTCCATAGGCAATGAACAGCTTAATAACTTATTTAAAAAAAACTTGACTCAGCAGACAAATTTACATTACAGCACAACGCCCACTCGTGTGTGAGCAGTATAAATTTTGAATCCTGCTTTTGTGGACAGCACACGGTGGAACCTTTGTGGTATTTTAACTCAATTGCCAGAAGAAAAATGTTATCTGCAAACCACAGATAGTGGATATGTTTACACTGATTTATATTTCAACAATGCTGTGAATACCATGTGGTTAGGTTTAGGCACAACACCACATGGTAATGGTTAGATTAAGATCATGTTTTGGCCCAAAATACCTGATTTTGGGGGCACAGTCTTGGCTGGAAAAGCAGTGATGTCCCAAAAAACAAAAAAAAAAAAAAAAAAAGAAACGCTTTTCAGGCCTCAATCCTGGCTTGAAAAGCAGTGATATCTTGGTAAAAAACAATCGCTTTCAGGCCACAATCTCAGTACAAAAAGCAGCAATCACTTTTCAGGTGATACTCCCCACAAGTTTCAGGCTACAATCACTGTGTTTCCAGCTGGGATTGTGGCCAGAAAAGCTGTTGTTTTTGCCAAGATATTGCTGCTTT
This sequence comes from Epinephelus cyanopodus, assembly GCA_026686955.1. NCBI lineage: Eukaryota > Metazoa > Chordata > Actinopteri > Perciformes > Serranidae > Epinephelus > Epinephelus cyanopodus. The sequence goes on along the minus strand of CM048936.1, from coordinate 21,239,651 downwards.
TCTGGCTGTGATATCTTGATATAAACAACCACCCATCAGGCCACAATCCCAGCTGGAAAAGCAGCAATATGTTGGTAAAAAAACAACCATGTTTCCGGCCACATTCATGGCTAGAAAAGCAATGATATCTTGGTGAAAAACAACTGCTTTTCAAGCCGCAATCGCAGCTGGCAAAGCAGTGATACCTTGGTAAAAAATGACCATGTTTCAGGCCACAATCACGGTTAGAAAAGCAGTGATATCTTTGTAAAAAACCCCACCACTTTTCAGGCCACAGTCCCAGCTGGAAACACAGTGCTATCTAGGTAAAAAACAAGTACTTTTCAAGCCACAATTGTAGCTCAAAAATCAGTGATATCTTGCTAAGAAAACGACTGCTTTTCAGGCCACAATCCTGTCTGCAAAAGTGGCAATATCTCGGTAAAAAACAATCGCTTTTCAGGTGACACTCCCCACTAGAAAAGCAGTGATATCTTGGGAAAAAACAACCATGTTTCAGGCTACAATCACTGTGTTTCCAGCTGGGATAGTGGCCAGAAAAGCAGTTGTTTTTGCTGAGATATTGCTGCTTTTCTAGCTGTAATATCTTGGTAAAAACAACCACCCATCAGGCCACAGTCCCAGCTGGAAAAGCAGCAATATCTTGGTAAAAAACAATCATGTTTCCCGCCACATTCACGGCTAGAAAAGCAATGATATCTCGGTGAAAAACAACTGCTTTTCAAGCCGCAATCGCAGCTGGCAAAGCAGTGATATCTTGTTTAAAAACAACCATGTTTCAGGGCAAAATTGTGGCAAGAAAAGCAGTGATATCTTGGTAAAAAATGACCATGTTCCAGGCCACAATTATGGCTAGAAAAGCAGTGATATCTTGGTAAAAAAAACAACTGCTTTTCAAGCGGAAATCACAGCTGGCAAAGCAGTAATACCTTGTTTAAAAACAACCATGTTTCAGGCCACAATTATGGCTAGAAAAGCAGTGATATCTTGGTAAAAAAAACAACTGCTTTTCAAGCGGAAATCAGCTGGCAAAGCAGTAATACCTTGTTTAAAAACAACCATGTTTCAGGCCACAACCATGGCTAGAAAAGCAGTGATATCATGGTAAAGACAACCATGTTTCAGGCCACAATCACGGCTAGAAAAGCAGTGATATCATGGTAAAGACAACCATGTTTCAGGCCACAATTATGGCTAGAAAAGCAGCAATATCTTGGTAAAAAAAAAAAAAAAAATAGCCCCTTTTCAGGCCACAATCTTGGCTGGAAAAACAGCAATATCTAGGTTAAAATACAACTGCTTTTCAAGCCACAATTTTAGCTGGAAAATCAGTGATACCTTGCTAAGAAAACAACCGCTTTAATAACTGCTGCTCTCTTTGGCACTATCCTCGCCAACAGATTGCTTCAAAACCCCTACGACTGTAGCTTAAAAAGCCAACAGAAACGGGGCAATGTCTCACGACAAAACAGTTGATTTTTGTTGTTTGTTGGTCTCAAACAGTAGTTTGACAGGCATCTTGCTATGGGGTGCCGTTTGTAAAGTGTCTCATGCTGAAAATAACATCAACTTTTTGCCACATTTAGCTTCAAACAATGTTTAAAAAAGTGTTGTGAATTTTTTAACGTCACCTTTTACCACATTTACAGCAATATTTGTTAACTTAGAAATATATTAAATAGTTAAATCTAATAAATAAATACCACACATCGCAACACAAAACTGCTTTGCTAGCTCAATCATGTTGTAACTAAGACATCCGCTAGAAAAAATATTTTTTAACGGACTGTTTAAGAGTTAATGAGTCATTACAGACACTGCTAACGGTGCTAAGAGCTAACGGTTGTTAGCTTAGCTTAGGTTGTTCGTCCCTCCGAAGGGACACTAATAACTCAAAGTACATGTTAAATAAAATTTCTCCAAACATGTTTCTTGTTATTTTAGGTAGTTATTATCACGCTAATGTATGTTCAAGTGTTCATTTCCCCCGATGCGATGTGTGGTATTTATTCAGTTTTGGGAAATCACGATGTCTAGAAAGCATCAGTGGCTGCAGCAGCAGCAAAGCTAACATCAGGACGTCATCTGTTAAAAGCCTCCCGTTGTCGGTTCTTCACCCAGAACATTTAGATTTAACATTTAACATTTAGATTTATATTTAGCATTTAGATTTAACATTTATATTTATATTTAATATTTAGATTTAATATTTATACTTATATTTATATTTAATATTTAGATTTAACATTTAGATTTATATTTAATATTTAGATTTAACATTTAACATTTAGGTGCCACATTTAATATTTAGATTTAACTATTTAATATATTTCTAAGTTAACAAATATTGCTGTAAATGTGGTAAAAGGTGACGTTAAAAAATTCACAACACTTTTTTAAACATTGTTTGAAGCTAAATGTGGCAAAAAGTTGATGTTATTTTCAGCATGAGACACTTTACAAACGGCACCCCATATCTTGCCTGGGTGACACACCATCGACCATCCCCTCCACCTCCCAATATCAGCTCATGTATCGCATCACTTTAGAAACACTGATATGAGGCCTATGAAATGTGTAAATGTAACATAGTTGTGGTTTGCAGGAACTTAACAATGCCCACATGTTCCTCTGGCCACTAGGCTGGGTATTTTCATCATGGCTGTTCCTTTCTTTTGGTATAGCGGTGACTCACCAGGAACTTTACTGGGGTGGACTGGAGAGAAAGGAAAGTAGGAGGTGTGTCAGTAATGATTAAGATGCACAGTCTAGTGTTCTCCAGGATGACCTGGATTGTGCCACCTCCCTACTTATATCAGGCCAGTGGTGCTTGCTATGTGTTATTTTTGTGGCTTGAGTTGGCATAGACCACCTTTAATCAGATAACCTTTAATGTGTGTAATTATGCATTGTTGCTCAAGTTAATACAGGGGCTGTAAAAGACCATAAAAATGCCTCGACATCAGTAAATTGAAGTAGTATTCCCTTCTACTATAACACTGTTGTCCATATATAATTGGTATAACGCCTTTGCAATAACAGTTCTCCTCTTTTCACAGCTCTTTTACACATTCAGTGTCCACACATTGTCCTCAATCTGTCGAGCCAAGAGCCAAATTCAGCGTGTGAGGCTCAGCCGGACAGGAACAGAGACTCTGATTTGTCACCATTACAGGCCGTGAGGACCGAGTGACTTCCTGACCCCACCGGTCTGTAGTGGTCCCACCATGGGGAAGACCGGGCAGAGTACAGTGGACTTAAACTCCCCAACAGAGGTCAAACAAGCAGTACCCTTTGAGGAGCTGGATCCTGTGGCGCCCCCTGCAGATGACAAGAAGAACAAAGACGAGCCGCCTGACAGGGGAAGCTGGAAGGGAAAGTTTGACTTCCTGCTGTCGTGTGTGGGATACGCCATCGGCCTGGGAAATGTCTGGAGGTTTCCTTATCTGTGTGGCAAGAATGGCGGAGGTAAGTGCTGTCGTGAGACTGACGGGACCAACAGGTCTGCAAAGCCACTGCAGTTATAAATACAGATGTTAGAAAACAATTACAAGAATGAAGTAATTGGAAAAAATAACAACTAACAAATAAGGGGAGAAAAAATGGGCAAATTTAGCGTCAGCAAAAAAATCTAGGACTTGGTTTAATTCCCATTACTAAACAGGTTAATGTTGGGAATGTTACATTTCTGGCGAGGCATTACTCAATTTTCAATCAAATCAAATGACCACAAAGACACACAAAGTGACAAAAAGCGCCCTCGGTGCTCAGCTGACATGGTGCTGTGGTGGTGACGATTGTCATCTCATCCATGAACACCTTTGTGGGTGGTAAGCATCGCCCCCCTGAAGCCTCTCGTCCCCTACAACAGTCCGATGCCCTATCGATAACCACTGCCACGGTAAAAACTCACTGTGAAATCACGCTCTGTGCCACGATGCCTATCTTGAACTGCTTCACGCTGTAAACTCTGCAATGATGATACGCATCTGAACGTCCTGAAAATATCCCCCCACCGGCCCCTCGTCTGCGTCTGGTTCTTTGAAGTACTGTAATGCTTTCCGCAGTCGCCTGGGTGGAACAGAATGCAAGTCTTCCCCTCTTTACCTGCTCTCACAAACCCCAAACCGTTTAACGCCATACTCATAAATTAAATCTCCCAGCTTCTCCTCTTCCTCCTCAGCTGTCTCCCCCTCCAGTGCATCTATCACATCTCAATTAGGACTTGCTCATATGCCCCTCTCACTAGCCCGAGGCCAATTCACTTTTAATTGACTTGTTAAGAAGTGCTGATCAATGGTTATTCACTTAATCATAAAACTAATGGATGAACGTGTCTCGTAGGTTATCTGACAGACGTTGCCCTTTAAGAATACACTTTGTAAGAACCAGGTCCTCAGCAGCACATTAACATTTACGGAAACTTTTTTAATCAGCTGTAAAAGTTTCTTCTGTATGTTCTCTGGGAGATGTCTGCCGTCTGCATGCATATTTTAGGCAAGACTGTCTTCTGGCGTTTCTCATAAAATCCTAATAATATAATAATAATAAAATAGATCTTCAGGCAGGAGCTGCTTTAACAAATTAAAGAAAGGGATATGTCATTCTTATCACAATATTACGGCAATATTTCATTTATATCTCCGTCCAAATTTAAGAAAAGGAAGCTTAATTTGTTTAAACTGAATGTTTAGGTTTCACACACAGTCTGGATTTTATTATAATGTTTTCATTATCTCAGTCTAAGTTATATCATTATGATGAAATGCATTATGGGTATTACTCTAATATGTTTATGATACTGCTGATGGCTGAAAACCATCTGTCTGTACTTTAGCAATCTTTGAATGTATTTAATTCATTCCAAATATATGTACCAGAGGTGGGACCAAGTCATTGTTTGCAAGTCACATGTGAGTCTCAAGTCTTTCCACTCAAGTCCCAAGACAAGGCAGGCAAGTCCCAAGTCAAGTCCCACGTCCTAAGTTTTCAGTTTAGGACTTGGGACTTGACTAAAAGTCCTTCTAATTATTATGTACTAGAGGTTGGACCCATTGTTATTTGAAAGTCACAAATAAGTCTCAAGTATCTGCACTCAAGTCAAAAGTGAAGGCAGACAAGTCCCAAGTCAAGTTGGGCAAGTCCCAAGTCAAGTCCCAAGTCCTAAGCTTTGAGTTTAGGACTTGAGACTTGACTTAAAGCCCTTCTAATTACCATGTACAAGAGGTGGGTCCAAGTCCTTGTTTGCATATCACAAGTACGTCTCAAGTATTTTCACTCAAGTTCCAAGTCAAGGTAGGCAAGTCCCAAGTCAAATCTCAAGTCTTAAGCTTTGAGTTTAGGGCTTGGGACTTGACTTAAAGTCCTTCTCTGACTTTGTATAAGAGGTGGGTCCAAGTCCTTGTTTGCAAGTCACAAGTGAGTCTTGAGTCTTTGCACTTGAGTCCCGAGTCCTAGCTTTGAGTTTAGGACTCAGAACTTGACTTAAAGTCCTTATAATTACTACAAGAGGTTGGACGAAGTCATTGTTTGCAAGTCAGAAATTAGTCTTAAGTCTTTGCAGTCAAGTCTCAAGTCAAGGCAGACAAGTCCTAAGTCATGTCTCAAGTTCTAAGCTTTGAGTTTAGGACTCAGAACTTCACTAAAGTTCTTCCAATTACTATGTACTATGAGGTTGGACCAAGTCCAAAGTGAAGGAAGACAAATCCTAGGACAGGTCCCAAGTCATGTTGGGCAAGTCCCAAGTCAAGTCCCAAGTCCTAAGCTTTGAGTTTAGGACTTGAGACTTGACTTAAAGCTCTTCTAATTACCACGTACAAGAGGTGGGACCAAGTAATTGTTTGCAAGTCACAAATAAGTCTTAAGTATTTGTATTCAAATCCAAGGTCATGGCAGACAAGTCCCATGTCAAGTCCCAAGTCAAGATGGGCAAGTCCCAAGTCCTAAGCTTTGACTTTAGGACTTAGGATCCAACTTAAAGTCCTTCTAATTGCTATGTACCAGAGGTAGACCCAAGTCATTGTTTGCAAGTCATAAGTAAGTCTCAAGTATTTCCACCTAAGTTTCAGGTGAAGTCCTACATCAAGGTGGGCAAGTCCCAAGTTAAGTCCCAAGCCCTAAACTCAAACTTTAGGACTTGGGACTTGAATTAAAGTTCTACTAATTACTATGTACCAAAGGTGGGACCAAGTCCTTGTTTGCAAGTCACAAGTGAGTCTCAAGTCTCTGCACACAAGTCTCATGTCAAGGCGGGCAAGTCCCTAAACAAGTTCTCAAGTCCTAAGCTTTGAGTATAGGACTTGGATCTTGACTTGAAGTTCTTTTAATCGCTCTGTACTAGATGTTGGACCAGTAAGTAATTGCCAAGTATTTGCACTCAGGTTACAAAGTCAAGGCAGGCAAGTCCCAAGTCAAGTCCCAGGTCAAGGCAGGCAAGTCCCAAGTCAAGTCCCAAGCCCTAAACTCAAAGTTTAGGACTTGGGACTTTACTTAAAGTCCTTCGTATTACTATGTACCATTGTTTTGCAAGTCATAATTAAGTATCAGGTCTGTGCAATCAAGTCCAAAATTTTGATTAATCCCTAACAAGTCATAATCACCAAACCACCACCACCACAGTCATCAAATTTGTGACTGAAATCTAAGTCCCAGTCATGTGACTCAAGCCCACACCCCCGCTGAGAACACGATCTTACCAAACATTTTTTGTTATCTCCTTTGTGATCTATCAGGAGCCTTTCTAATCCCGTACTTCATGACCCTGGTGTTTGCTGGGATTCCTCTCTTCTTCCTGGAGACGGCTCTGGGACAGTTCACCTCAGTGGGGGGGCTCGGGGTGTGGAAGCTCATTCCTATGATGAAAGGTAAGATGTGGATATAAATCAGGTTGTTATATATGTTAGATTTACACGTAACATTTGAGCTGCTCACACGATCGTCCTCAGCGGGTGCAGATAAGCATTCTGAGCATCCTAACAGGACAATATGTCACCATGACGATGCACTTAAGATTTGATTTATTAGCACTGACTCTGTTTTGGTGACCGACCCTCTTGAATGGCCTCTTTTCCAAAACACTCTTTACTCCACTTGACTTTTTTTGCTCAGTATTTTCACTTGACATCAGGCTCTTTCCCCGTGCCGCTGCACTTGTTGCAAAAACGACAAGGGCACAAAGCTGTCGAAGACGTGCAGAAACACAAAAGAACTTTTTTTTAACAACTTTTTTTTTTTTTTAATTTAAGGATCTTGCAGCCAGCTCTTGGTGGTAGCAATTATTCCTTTGCCTTCAAGCTCAAAGAGCTGGAGTGAAGCACATTTTATCTCCTGCCAGCACAGACAGCAACAGTGATAGTGAGCGTGCTGCTGTGCCAACTGATACTCAAAGCCAAGGGCAAGTAAACATTAGAAATAGAAAAATAACAATGATGAGGATGATGAAGACTATGACTAACACGCTGAGTCACGCCGTTTGTTTTTTTTTTTTTCTCTGGGAGGAGAAATCTGCTCTGCTGTAGTTTGGCCCTCACACATTATCCTACACTTTACATGTTAGCATGTAGCTGACCTGTAACACACTGTACTGTAACATGCTGACGTCTGTGCCTCTTCTGTCTTCAGGTGTTGGTTTAGCTGCAGTGGTTCTGTCCTTCTGGCTCAACATCTACTACATTATCATCATCGCCTGGGCTCTCTACTACTTATTCAACTCCTTTGGTTCGGTACGTTGCATAATCAATCATCACAGAGCAAACCTTAAATTAAAAACTTGTATATTTTAAGTATTTACAGTTGAAATTATTATTATTAAAAGTAGAAGTAGTATTTCTTCAGGGAGTGCAGTTATTTACAGTGTGGGCTCTGTGCTTACTCCGAAAGCTTGTTGGATCCATCACAAAGGGGCGGGGCTTAGCAAAAGGTCAATTAAACGAACATTTAGTCTTAGTTCGGAGAAAGAGAGAAACTTGTTTTGCTGTATGATTGTATTTTTCAGTTAAATAAGGACAATAGGAGAATAACTAGGCCAGAGTTCTCAAACTAGTAGTCAGACACACTTTGACATGTGTTGTCGCCATAACAGTTATTAGCTTTTGTACTCATCCAGTTACCAGGACAAATGGTTCCATGTCCTTTCGACTCGTTTTATTTGCATGGGTCAAATTAACGCTGTAAAGCATTTTGTGTGTTGGTTTTCTGGCCTGCAAATTTCCTGTTTGGTTCACTTCCACAGCTCTCATCAGCACTGTTTCCGGCAGCAAGTCATTGTAGAATCATAAAGTCACCGTACACGACCCACCCAGCATCACACAGTGGCTGGAAATAACAACTAGCTGGTGAAAATTGCTCAGCATTTAGCAGCCAGAGAGACAGATATTTAAAGTAGTCGGTGGAGACTGAAATAGAGCTAAAGAGGGACTAAATATGGGACTGACATTCATTCAATGAGTACAAACATGAATGTTAACGTTGCTGGATGTATATAAAGGCCTACTGACATGTCAGTGTTTTGTTTACAGCTTGTTTCTGCTGCCCCCACGTGGACCAGCAATTACTTAAAAAAAATCTGCAGCTTCAGTGTCAAACGGATGACAGGCATGAACAAAATTCCCCCTGATTACTGCCAGCCTCTCACCGCCTCATGTACACCAAGAAGAAATACTTGGGTCATGTTTATCACCTCCACAGTGCCTGTCAGTCTCTGTCTCGGCTGTTCCCCACTCTGCTTTTGTATTTCTCTGCATGAGCACTCAGCTCAAAGCAGCCCAGAGGAGGAAATTTAAAGACTGCACAGACATTGTTGGGTGAGGTTTTCTTTGGTGGGGAAAAATTGGAGAATGAGAAGCAGTTCAGTGTTTTTATCTGGTTGGATCATTAAACCAGAGAGTCAAAGAGATACATCATTGAAATATCTAATCTTTTTCATGCATATGTTTCGTGTGCAGGAGCTGCCGTGGCAAAGCTGCGATAACCCGTGGAACACAGAGAAGTGTTTTTGCAACTACAGTCTGACGGACACCACCAACTTGACCAGTGCTGTCACGGAGTTCTGGGAGTAAGATTCCTGTCATAGTATGAGTGTGTGTGTGTGTGTGTGTGTGCAAGAATATGCTGAAGCAATTTTTGGAAGCTCCTATCAGTGTCTGAATTCAGTGTGTGTTTATGTTTTCCTGTAGGCGCAACATGCACCAGTTGTCCAGTGGTCTGGAGGAGCCAGGGGAGGTTCGCTGGCCTTTGGTGGGCACCCTGGCGCTAGCCTGGGTCCTCGTCTATTTCTCAATCTGGAAAGGTGTGGAGTGGACAGGGAAGGTCAGACTCAGTGCTTCAGTTTTCCCTTTCTTCTTTCACTCTTTAAACTTACAGTGCCCTCTCTGGCCGCAGTCTACTTATCTGAGCTGCCTTCTCTCCATTTGTATATTCCAAGTTTTAATCATGCAGACAGGGCAGGACACAGTGTGGCTCAGGAGGTAGAGCTGATTTTGCAATTTAGCAGAGTCAATTCTTGGTTGGTGGAGCCAATCAAAGAGAAAAAATGATTCAGAGAAAACATGAGCATGAATTAAGATACAAAAAATAGTGATGAAGCCTAGCCTAAAGGGAACTAAGTTGTACTAGTTGGGTTTTTATTTTGCTAATAAAAAAACTTTCAAATATTAAAAAGGAACTGCGCCCATTTTCAAAAATTCATGCATGTTATTCCTGTGGTCTACGTCCAAAAATATTAAACACAGACAACTCTCTCCCAAATCCAAAAACTAGAGTGCTCAAACTCAAATTTGCAGTGTCATAGGGCATAAAGTCTGGAGCTGCTCCATAGACAATTAGTTTGAAAAGATGTTAGAGATGACACTGAGAGCACCCAGGGGAATATCTTTATGGATGCACTGAGCTGCAATTACCACGCCAGGCCCTGAGAGCCTCCTTGCAGGTTGGAGACGTGGAATCATAGTAACCCATGACAACCCCAGCCCTACCGGCACCACATCTGTGTGAGTAATGTTACTTCGTCTAACTGGATGGATTGCTGTGAAATTTGGTACAAACATTCATGTTGCCCTCAGGACGAATGGTAATAAATTCAACCCCTTAACCTTGTCATCGATCGCCATCATCTGTTAAATCTGTCCAGTAACTGCAGAGCTAATGACATTCCCATCAGCCTTGTTGTTTCAGTGACGAGTAGTTAGTTAGTGGAGGTTTTGTTTGTCAGTCTTTTGGCCCATTTGTCCAAAGCTGACACTAGTAATTATCTTTTAGTGGGCATATTTTGTCATTCAGGACAGAAAATACAACCCAGTTTGACAGTTGACACTTCAGTGGTTACTACCCTGTCTGCTTTGTTTTCCATTTTTTTGATTGTCAGTGTGTTAATAACAAAGCACACTGACATCACATGAGTTCACAGCTCAGTTGGATAGTTTTCATTATTGCTCGGGTGATTAATTGATCCTAGAAAATAGTACAAAACAGGGGATTCAACCACTGATCCCAAAATTCAGAAATAAATCCATTTAAATCTGGTCCTCTCTCCTGATTTACTGTTTTTACAGTGTCACATTATGAGTTCACATCAAAACGCAGAAGTGGATGCAACCAAGTCGACGTCACTAGACATTGATTTTTGGTTGAATTTAGGTTGTGATGTCAGAACGTCTAATGCCAACATCAGTTTATCGTAGAATACTGACATGTTGGTTTTAGGCTGATTTATGTAACCAAAATCCAACATCTTATAAACATCTCTGCCAACATAATTTTCACGTAGAATAATGACATTTAGTCTTGAGGTACGGAGAACAAAACCCAATCTTGCAGAGGCAAGACATCATCATGATAACATCCACACGATGTGAAATTCTAACCTCACTTCAGTCAGGAACACTTTAGTCAAAGAACACTTTATGAAAAGGAGGAGCTGGGGTGGAGGCAGGTTGCAAAGCAGCTTGCAGAGGAAGCAGCAACAGTAGGCAGGCCAGAGCAGTTTAAATAGTGGGCCCTGAATGAGATTCACCAATTGGTTGCATAGAAAGGAATCATGGGATCTATCAGCTGACTCTCTTCATCAGTCAGCTGCTCCATCAGTTGATTGGGCTGTTTGAGATCAGCTGATGCAGCTGAGCTCCACGACATGTCCTGCCTGAACTAACGCTATGCTTAGTTAGACATTTAAAATCAACACAACATTTTCATTCCAACCAAAGATTAACATCTGTCCAATGTTAGAGTCCAATGTCTTTCTGATGTCACATTGACACCTGGTGCCAGCTCCACAAAGTCAAACAACAACCAAAACCTATTTGAATTGATATTTTTTATTTGACAAAGATATGTTTTAGTGTTTATTTATTCCTCTCAGATGTTGACAGATTGTTTATATGTGCTCTCATTCTGCTGTCCACTTCCCATCTCCCTCTCAGCGTTTCACAAATGGTTTCAAAATGAATAATTTAATCCCAAACTGCAGGATGATTTAGAGGTGATAGCAGGAGTTAGAAAAAAGAAAAAAAAAAAAAATATATCTCTGCCTCCTGCCTGGGATTTTTAAATTACAGCAAGTCCAAGCGATATATGTGAGCAGGAACACATTTACACACTCACTGCCAGTGGATAATTGGATTTTAATGTGTGGCATCTGAGAGCAGTGAGAAAAATTAATTCCCCCAAGGCCCCGGCCTTGACGGACATTACCAATTAAGCATAATGATTATGCTACAGGCTCCGGCAACGTCTTTTGGCAAAGAAGCTATGGAAATACTTTAGTAGACGAGAATTTTTACACTCTGTGTACTGTGAAAACAAGAGATTTTGCATCTCCTGTTGACTTTTAATTATTAAAAACAAAAAGGCTTAGAGGTGTTTGCACTTGTGATTAACTTTAAAACTAAATCCAAACCCCAACTCAGCACAGACTTTCTTACACTTTTAGTTCTGCATAATTCAAATATGGATTTTTGGCTTTGAAGGAATAATCAATGTTAATTTGAATACCTAAAAAGAAGTCGCTCTGTCTTTCTCCTTCTCTCAGGTGGTGTATTTCTCAGCCACCTATCCCTACGTCATGCTGTTCATCCTGTTCTTCCGTGGCGTCACTCTGCCTGGAGCCATAGATGGCATCCGCTTCTACATCACTCCAGACTTCAACAAGCTCACTCGGTCTGAGGTAGTTTGCACACAGTTGGATCACACAGACACGTTTATAGACGAGCAGGCGTGAATGCGAGCACGTATGTGTCTCTGACAGGTGTGGCTGGATGCTGCGACTCAGATCTTCTTTTCCTACGGGCTGGGCCTGGGCTCGCTCATCGCACTGGGGAGCTACAACACGTACCACAATGATGTATACAAGTAGGAGCATTCAGCTGTATTCATCCTGATAGCTGATATCATCCGTTTTGTCATTTCAACTTTTTAATTGTGCTGCTTTCTCTTCAGGGACTCCATCATAGTATGCTGCATCAACTCCTGCACCAGCATGTTTGCTGGCTTCGTCATCTTCTCCATTGTAGGCTTCATGTCCTATATCACCAAGAAACCTGTCCAGGAGTTGGCAGCATCAGGTACAGCACTGTTTTGACTGTACTGGCAGTGCGAAACAACACAGGACTTTAATTCAGAGTTTAATTTAATTTTATAAAATCAATACCCAATGACAAAAAAACAACAAAAAAACCATCAGATTCTTGCTCTCTGGGAATGTACCCATTAAAGCATTACCATTGTTTCTTAATCATGTCATTTTCCAGTTCAATCATCCCAATATCTTTTCACATGCAGCAATCCCCATCAATTGTTCCCTACACGTTTTCAGCGTATTACAGTTTAGTCCCTAAGGAGACACAGCTTTGGTTATATGGGCAGTTTGCATTTTTAACCATTTACCCAAATATATACCCAGAACGTTCCTCCATGAGGGAGACACCATGGGAGATCTCCATGGTGTACAGCAAAGGACTTAAAGTCTTTTTCTTGGAGGCAGTTACAGAAAATCAATACAATGAATGGCAATTGTTGAAAAAATTCAAGTACTAGCATTTAATAAAAGGATTTGATTTTAATGAAAATCTTGAGGATTATAACCTCAAGCAAATCCAAAAAATTTTGTCCTCTTCTGTCTTGATGATAATACAAATTATTCCATATCCTTTAAAGGCATATAATTATAGTAATCTTTTCCCATCCCTGCAGTACTTTAACAAATAAAAACCCACCAATATCCAAACCAACAAAGTAAAAAGCATGGTGCTGTTGTGTCAGGCTTCTTGTGTTTTCTACTTTCAGAGGAACAATGTTATTATATAAATCACTTGTAATTCTAACGTTGTGTCCTCTGTGTGACATTTAGGTCCAGGTCTGGCGTTTTTAGCGTATCCCCAGGCCGTCACCCAGCTGCCCATGTCATCTCTGTGGGCCATCCTCTTCTTCTCCATGCTCATGATGCTGGGCCTGGACAGTCAGGTACAAACAACACACTTACTAAAAAGTCTATGCCATTCTGTCATGACACTACCTAATTTGCATGAAAAAAAACTATAGTAATACCATAGCTGGTGAAAAATATTGTCGAACACTACAAACTCATCACAGGACACTTTACAATTCGTACAGTAAACTTTAGTTATACTATAGTTCATTTTCACAAGGGAACAAGCAGGAGCAAGTGTTGTACAGAAGCAAGTGTAACAGCATAACATACCTGACTCTCTAACTGAACTGCATTGTATTGTGGGTAATACAGGCGGCATGTCTTTTAACAATGTCATGTCTTAGTTCTGCACAGTGGAAGGCTTCATCACAGCTCTGATGGACGAATATCCCCTACAGCTGAGGAAGAGGAAGAAGCTCTTCATCCTCATTGTCTGCTTCATCTCCTTCATCATCGGCTTCTCCAACATCACGCAGGTATAGCTGTGTACTGTGTGTATTGATTGCCTTTAGTCCATGTTGTCTTTAGTATAACAAATGGTTCGGGCCAGTATTAAATCACGGCTGCTAACTGGTACTGCAGAGTGTGTGAATGTTTAACTACGTATTATAAGACAGCAGGTGTCTTAAAACCCAATACACACACACTGTAGTGAACATTTTTCTGACACTAGGGAAAACAGCCCCCTCCTGCATTATACATAATGACAAAACGATCTCACAACAACCTGCGGTGTACATTCATCATGCACTTTTTATTCAATAAAGAGAGGGATATTAATATTCAGCCTTTAAAGTAGATATGTATTTATATGTGTGTGTGTGTGTGTGTGTGTGTGTGCGTGTGTGCGTGTGTGCGTGTGTATGTGTGTGTGTGTGTGTGTGTATGTGTGCTTAAATCTCGCAGGGTGGCCTGTACGTGTTCAAGTTGTTCGATTACTACTCCGCCAGTGGGATGTGTCTCCTTTTCCTCGTCTTCTTCGAAACTGTTTCCATAGCCTGGTTTTATGGTAGGACATCTATTTTTATGCAGCCCAAACCAAACACTGTGGAGTGAAATCAAATGTAACCACAGCCGAGACAAAGCTGGACAGAAAGGAATTTATTGTGCCAAGTCACCGAGTGAATCAAGCATGTCGATTTCCTATACACACTGTAGCTGTCCAACAGGAAATTACATCTATCTGCTCCACTTTCTGCGATAAGACTCTCCGTCCAATCAGCTTTCCCTCTCTTTCACCCCATGAGGCTTTGTTCTTGTACTTATTATCTCCACATTAACACACACACGCTTCCTCTTTGTCCTCTTCCCTTTATGCCACAGGAGCTGAAAGGTTTTATAAGAACATTGAGGACATGATCGGCTATAGGCCATGCGGCTGGTGGAAGCTCTGCTGGATGTTCTTCACACCACTGATTTGCCTGGTACGCTGGGAACGATTATCGATTTAACCCGAGTAATGTGCATTTTTCAAAGTCAAACTCTAACATATGCTTCCTTTTCCCTCATGGAAAACTGTCAAGCTGCAGCAGGTGTCAATAGGTAGAGAACTGATGACATTGCTGAATCGGTTTCCCCTGCCATGTGGTGATTTGTACTCTACTCTCAGGTCCTCGGGGAAATTACGGCAGTGCCTTTATCTTCACTACTGTGGTGATAAAGGAAGTGTAATGTTAAAGGATGCTGTATAAATGGAAAATAAAGTCTCTTCTGCCAAAATGAACAAGTGGAGCTTTGCCATATGGTTAAAACTGGGCTCCCTTTGATTGAAAAGTTTTTCACCACCACTTTGGTCAAGACTGAAATATCTCTCCCACAACCCAAAAATTTGGTACACACTTATATCCTATCATCAGGTTAAAAATCTAAATTGCCCAGTATGGAAAAGCCAATACCAAAAAACCCAGCTGTGCTTTGTGTTTCGTGCTAATTAGCAATTGTGAGCTGTTAGCTGATGCATACACTAAACTAAGATTACATTAGCACAATAGCATTGTTAATGTGAGCATGTCAGCATGCTGACGTTAGCATTTATCTCAAAGCCCCTCTGTGTGTACAATCTCATCATCAGCTGCTAGTGATAGCGTATCTATGTTCCCAGGCTCCTATATTCCTAAGCTCCTCTGTTCCCTGAGTCCTAAGTTCCCAAGGTCCTGAGCTCCAGGGTCCAAAGTTCCTAAGACCCAATGTTCCCAGGGTCCTAGGTTCCAAAGGTCATATGTTCACAGTATCCTTAGTTCTCAAGACCTTCCATTTCCAGGGTCCCAAGTTTCTATGTTCTAGGGTTTGACTTTCCCAGGGTCCTAAGTTCCCAAGGTCATATGTTCACGGTATCCTTAGTTCTCAAGACCCTCCATTCCCAGGGTCCTAAGTTTCTATGTTCCCAAGGCCCTGTGTTCCTAGGGTTTGACTTTCCCAGGGTCCTAAGTTCCCGAGGGCCTGTATTTCCAGGATCCTTAGTTCCTGAGGTCCTACGTTACCAGGGCCCTACATTGCCAAGGTCCTATGTTCGCAGGATCCTTAGTTTTTAAGACTCTCCATTCCCAGGGTCCAAAGTTTCTATGTTCCCAAGGCCCTATGTTCCTTGGGTTTGACTTTCCCAGGGTCCTAAGTTTCTATGTTCCCAAGGCCCTATGTTCCTTGGGTTTGACTTTCCCAGGGTCCTAAGTTCCCAAGGTCATATGTTCACGGTATCCTTAGTTCTCAAGACCCTCAATTCCCAGGGTCCTAAGTTTCTATGTTCCCAAGGCCCTATGTTCCTAGGGTTTGACTTTCCCAGGGTCCTAAGTTCCCAAGGGCCTATATTTCCAGGATCCTTAGTTCCTGAGGTCCTGTTACCAGGGCCCTACATTGCCATGGCCCTATGTTCCCAGGGTCCTAAGTTCCCAAGGTCATATGTTCACAGTATCCTTAGTTTTTAAGACTCTCCATTCCCAGGGTCCTAAGTTTCTATGTTCCCAAGGCCCTATGTTGCTAGGGTTTGACTTTCCCATGGTCCTAAGTTTCTATGTTCCCAAGGCCTTATGTTCCTAGGGTTTGACTTCCCCAGGGTCTAAATTTTCTATGTTCCCAAGGCCCTATGTTCCTTGGGTTTGACTTTCCCAGGGTCTAAAGTTTCTATGTTCCCAAGGCCCTATGTTCCTAGGGTTTGACTTTCCCAGGGTCCTAAGTTTCTATGTTCCCAAGGCCTTATGTTCCTAGGGTTTGACTTCCCCAGGGTCTAAAGTTTCTATGTTCCCAAGGCCCTATGTTCCTTGGGTTTGACTTCCCCAGGGTCTAAAGTTTCTATGTTCCCAAGGCCCTATGTTCCTTGGGTTTGACTTTCCCAGGGTCCAAAGTTTCTATGTTCCCAAGGCCCTATGTTCCTAGGGTTTGACTTTCCCAGGGTCCTAAGTTCCCAAGGGCCTATATTTCCAGGATCCTTAGTTTCTGAGGTCCTGTTACCAGGGTCCTACATTGCCAAGGCCCTATGTTCCCAGGGTCCTAAGTTCCCAAGGTCATATGTTCACAGTATCCTTAGTTTTTAAGACTCTCCATTCCCAGGGTCCTAAGTTTCTATGTTCCCAAGGCCCTATGTTCCTTGGGTTTGACTTTCCCAGGGTCCTAAGTTCCCAAGGGCCTATATTTCCAGGATCCTTAGTTCCTAAGGTCCTGTTACCAGGGTCCCCGTTCAGCAATCTATTGAAAACACATTAACCCTCCTACTGGGTTCATGGCACTTTCTTGTCACTATCTGTCCCCTAAAATACCTTTGATTGACTCTTTATATCAATAAATAAGACGTATCAGGTGAGGAACCATCAAGAGATCAAAATGTAAGATTAAAATTGCTGACTAAGGTTGCATGTGAAGGTTTTGAACCTCCTTTGCAGATCATTTTTCCTAACAGTAACCTGTTATGCCGTGGTAATAACCAATAATTACAACCTGAACTTTTACCTCTTTCCTAACCTTAAACTGTTGAGAAATGGGAAATAAACCACGCTCACACATCTTTTCTAACCCATAGTTATCCTTCTTTCTTTTATTCCTTGATTGGTTAGTTGTTATTAGTTTCATTTAATTCATTCTTATGATAGTTTCCGTATATCTCCGAACATAAAGAGCAAGTGTAATCACAGAGCTGTGCCCACACAATTTCATCTCGGAGTCATAATTTTAGCCCTCTAATCCTACCTGTGTCATATTATGTGAAAATAGAGCTGGGGTACATCTTTTTCAGGCTCCCCTGTGTGCTATATGGAGCAGGGGATTATAGGACGCTGGGAACATATAATCCTTGGACAGCACAGAGCTAGGGGACATAGGACTATGTGAAGATACTTGCTGGCTGCCACTAGCATGACTGTAGACTCATTTAGACACCAGGGACACCAAAGATTACATAGATGAAATGACATAATTGTATATTGCAGGGGGTGTTTACCTTCAGTGCCATTGAGATGACCCCTCTGACCTTGGGGAAGTATGTGTACCCGCTGTGGGGTCAAGTGATCGGCTGGTTCATGGCTTTGTCTTCCATGATACTGATCCCAGGATATGTCATCTACATATTCTGCATCACCAAGGGCAGCATCAAACAGGTACAAACCTTTAATATATCTCACTGTTTTCCATATTTTTAATGTCCCTACAGCTAAGGAGTTACATAAGGAACTGCTGTGTGGAACTGGTACAAATTGGGGGAAACCAGACGCTAAATAAAATGTACAGGTGATAGCAGAGAGGTACGATGCAGGAATGCAGGAGGTGTTTAGATTGCAGGAAAGCAGCACCCATGCGTTCAACAATCCTTGAAGAACTCCTTCCTCCAGAAGGATGAAAGAAGTGGTTGTTGTCCTGAAAACAACATTTTGTATGATAGCCCTGGGACAACAACTTTCTCAGGAACATGTGCTTTGAAGGTGAATACAGCATGTTGCGGTTTATTTTAGTGTTTGACCTTTTTAAATTTTCAGTGTCTTGTTCCAGACATTAAGTTTTCTCTGCTTTTCCTTGGATTGAGGACAAGCAGTCCGGCTAAAAGCTTATTTTGTTCACTTTTAAGACTATTAATTTGTACATTTTGGTCCACCTAACTCCACCTCATCTGGACTCTCCTTCATGAAAAACCATTTAGCATTTAACACCAATGTGAGACTGATGTGACTGTCTTTACTTGACCAGCGTTGGCGAAAGATGACAACTTCCCGGGAGGATGAAAAGCCATCGGGGCATGAAGAATTTACACACACAGGGAGCGTGGGCGATGCTCCTGTCTAGCCGGGATTGTTCAGGTTGAAGTAATTCCTCTGTCTGCCAGGACTTGTAGTCAAAAATTTGACAATTTTTAAGATGGAGACTTGTACAGCATTTTACTATGTTTCCTTCCATTTAAAATTGTGTGAAAATCAGGATAAGACAATGACGCACTTTTGATAAATTTAGAGGATAGATTCCCTTGTGCAGTAAAACAGTGAGCCATGACCACAAATTGAATGCTACACTGTCAGTCAACATTAATGTATGACTGTAAATCTTCCCATTTGTACATTTTCTCTACTACTCAACAAAATCACTGTCGTTGTCTGTGAGCTTACCATAAATGTCTTGAATGTTGTTGTACAGACATGTTTTAAAAAATCTGGTAAAACTTGATTCTAGGCGGAAACTGTCTATTTGCTTGTGGTAGCTTAAAGACCCAACCAACCAGCCACTGTGATGTTTTCGTCCAGCAATGAATATGTGGGCCGCTTATATATGTCATCTTTGCTGATTCAGACCTGCAAAAATGTAAACATTAAGAAAATATTTGTGACTTTATTGTGATGAAAGTTGTACAGGCCAATTCTCAGTTAACACCTCTTAAATGATGTTGTATAATATAATCTCAAGTATTAGCCCTCATGGAGGCTTGTTTGATTAAAATATTAGGAAATTGTAAATATAATTGTGTCACTATGTTATGTTTTTTTTTTTTTTTAAGAGGCGATTCATTCAAAATAAAGTACAATAAAACATTCTGTTTTGTCAGTTTGGGCAATATGTCAAATGGCGTATGTGATGGATTGGCCTGGACTTTACTGCACCTCTACATGACAATAAACAAAAACAAGAATTACTGATCTGTCTATGTAAGTCACCGAATCCATGTATCATCTTAACAACTGTCTTGTTGCCTTGAACACAGCATTATTTCCAACTATGTAACCAACTCCCAGCAGGTGTTAGCTAGGCTAGATTAAATTTCCACCTAGCGGGCTTTGTTTTAAGGCAGTGTTACACCTATAGCACATTTGTATTTTTAATTTGTAAGGTATCTTCCTGACACACAGTTTCACAGTATTGTCAGTAGTTACATTCAAAACCATACCATACAAAGACCACCATCATGAGCTGATGTCAGCTTGTCTCAAAAGTAGGAGTATGTTTTTTTCTCACAGGGGTTATAAAACCACTGGGCTGAATGTAATAACATTGATCGTCCTCTGCAGTCTCGGGTCCTTGCGTTCATATGGATACCACTTTACATGCTCCACCCAAACAAACGCCCCAGCAGGAAAATGCACCATGTTGCACCATAGCAACTGATCAGGAATGGCTCAAGGAATGTGACAAAGAGCTCAAGGCATTGACTTGGCCTCCAAATTCCCCAGATCCCAATCAGACAGAGCATTTGTGGGACATTCTGGTACCCTAGATTCTTGGATTGGACACTCTCCTCATGTATCATGCCTCGTCTTACTTCCTACTTTCCTTTGTTTCCAGCCTGTTTTCATACACTCCAGCTTTGCATCAATCTCGTTAGTCCTTCCCTGTTCCAGAGTGATCCCTGCCTGTCTTCTATCAGTCTCGTTTGCTCCAACCTTGTGTTACCTACCACACCCTCGCTGTCTTCATTGTCAACCAATCCCTGTGTTTCCCTCCTATTGCCTGTGTTCGCCCACCCCAGCTGTGTCTTGTTCTTGTGATTAGTTCTCTGTGTATATGTGTCTTTGTCTTTGTCAGTTTGTCTGTATTCATGGTCTTTTCCCCCCCTGCCTGTGTTGATCTCTCATGTGCATCCCTTTATTCTTCATGCCATCCTGGTTTGTTCCCAATTTAGTTTTGGTTCCTCTTTCTTTTGTACTTGGAGTTATGCCAGCCTGTTTTGGAGGTGTTTTGCCAGCCACACTAAAGCTTGCATTTTGTTAAAAACCACCTAACTGCCTGCTGTTCTGCATTTGGGTCCTCATTTGAACTGAAATGTTACACTTGGCAGCAGATCCTTTGAGCTCTGTGGATTTTGAAGTGGGTTACCAGAGTGTCTCGCTGACACTCGATCACATTGGGATGTGGGGATTTGGAGGCCAGGTGGACACCTTGAGCTCTTTGACATGATCCTCAGGCCCATTGCTGAGCAGTTTTCATGGTGTGACATGGCGTACTGTCCTGTTGGGGGGGCGCTGTCATCAAGGAGAGCTGTTGCTGTGAAGACGGGGGGGTTACTTGGTCTGCAACGATGTTTGAGTGGGTGAAGTGTGTCAACTCGCATCCACATGAATGCCAGGACCAGAGTCATTGCAAAGGAACATCCCATTGTATAAACAGTATGATGGTTTTTTTTGGTGGACATTGCTTAGCTAGATGCAAAACAATTTTTTCCAGACATCAGCTAACGCTACCTAGCTGGTTCTGTTACGTTCGTTAATTCATGTAGAACTATAACGCTCTGTTTCTTCGATTGACAGGGCTCATTTTAGTTTACAGTGTCAGACTGAATTTCCGAACG
Organism: Epinephelus cyanopodus; assembly: GCA_026686955.1. NCBI lineage: Eukaryota > Metazoa > Chordata > Actinopteri > Perciformes > Serranidae > Epinephelus > Epinephelus cyanopodus. Next base: position 21,218,481 of record CM048936.1, on the reverse strand, counting down.
CACCGTGTCAGGTCACAGGTCACGTAAGTGAACACTGACCAACGGGACCAGACTGGCCGTTGGTCAGTGGATGGGGATTGACAGGAAGCTTTGTGGTTGATTGCTATGCCAATCTTACACTTTAATGGTTTCCTCCAGTTTGTTTTGCTATAGAAGCTAATGTTAGCTAATGCGCTAAAAAGTTAGCCTTACGGAGAAATCCAATCTTCCTCTTAATACCTCCCCAATTTCTGATGAGGTGGACATGATAACCCTTAATACACGTAACGTTATTCATCCCTACAACAGGAAATACTTTTCCCCGAACAAGTGTGGGCTGAACATGTGAGCATTTTTGATGATCGTCTCCGTCCTGTCTTTTCTTCTTACCGCATTTAACCATAGTCGTCTTGGTTTTTCTTGACGGGCAGTGGCAGCTGGTATGCGATAAAATGTAAGTTTTGAGCCATGACTCCTTCTATTCTGGCTCCCAGTAACACAACAAGACGACATATTAAGACTCCTCTGTAGCCTACAGCCCTGCGGTGGCGAGGCATGTTTTGCCTCCAGCTTATAATGTTCTGGATGTCATGGACAGACCCTTTAAAGAACCAGCCGATTTGCTCACCGAGCAGAGCGAACAGCCTCAGTGTGAATGTGTACTTGTGTTTCTAAATGAATCTGCTTCTTTATCACTTCTTAATTTAGTTGCAAACTTCATCCGTCTATATTGGGGCTGAGCAGGTGGTGTACAATGGGTTTTATATTTAGCTTTTTTTTTATTGGAAACAGCTCTGTGCTGCTGCTGCGTCTGCTGATGGAAACAACACTGATGTGAGTCGAGATTTTATAACGCATTAAAGTTGCAGGCTGGAAAGCCAAAGAAAAAATATATATATCTATCAACTGAGCAATATGCTGAATCACACTGAAATGGTTCATAGAGCTGAGCTGGGTAGGTTTGTTATTAGAAGCACCCAAAATGGTGAATATGAGTTTATGCATGACAAAATGGCATTTCAGTATGAACATTATTTCCACAGTAAGTCCAAATAAATTGTCTAGTGGAGGTTTTAAAATACTGATGTCATTAAACCCAAGAACAAAAGCAAACCATTGGTGTGAATAGACTTAAATCATCTTTAATAGCATGTTGATATACTGCAAAGACAGGTAGAGAGGGATTCAAAGCCAACTGAGGGAGGTGATGGTTCCTATCTGATACACTCAGTCTCCTCCTGTCTTACCTTTAAATATGTCCACTTTATTATTAACTAGTATGAGCAAACACAGTGTTGAAGAGCCAGCCAAGATCCACATGTCATTCATGAAGCGGTGCACTGGTATGGCAGAGCCCTTTTATCAGTTTCTTTAAGAAAGTTAGCCACTACTGCGCTTCCTTGTCATACGCTGCGCTCCCAAAATGCTACATTGGTTTCCGTTCAAATGTAAAGTCAGGGTTTTCAGTGTGCCTCATATTCATGTTTATTGCACACACGCATGGATGTCTATCCCCCGAAATGTTTGAACACATTGTCAGGTAGGGAAAACTGTGCATCTATAAATAAAGGGGAGTGAAAGACAGGGACAAAATGGCAAAGTAGAGGCTTCATGTTTGTGGTTTTGAATCCATTTTCTGTTTGAAGGGATTTTTGCTGTCTGACACATTCTTACTCCCAAACTGTCACGTGGAGACGCTTGGTCAGTGGTCTGTCATGTCAAAATATGATGCGCTTAGTTGACTAGTCGCCTGAATGTTAATGATGTTAATTTAATTATTAAATTATATATTTTGGGCGGGGCATTACAATGATTTGAGTTGATTCTTCTAGACGCTGTTTATAAGTGTGTAGGCCTATCGTCTGTGGGACAGATGTAAAGCTCTGGGTAGCCCTGCACTAACATGATCCACTTTTCCGTATTTATCAGACTGAATATTTACAGAAGAAGGGAAAGATATCTGTCGGCTGTGATTGGTTTGTAACGTGACTCCTGTCTGACTGCTGAACGTGGCCTCTTCCTGTGTCTGTCCTTTCAAATTAAATTCCCACATGGTCCAGTCATATAGGTTTTGATTTATTTTGACAAACCACAGCTGCTAGTAGAGTTTTTTTTCTGCAACTAAGCAAATATTGAAATTTTGCTGGCTAATATCTGACCTTGACCTTTCTGGTTAACTAACTAACTAACTAACATTTGGTTGACTATTAGGGGGCAGCCCTAGTTATATGCATCATCTCTTTTCTAAATAATAATTCAAAATAATTATTCCCGCTTTTACAGTAAATGAGTAGAATTTTGCAGTACAGTACAGTACAGGGGTAGGTTTAGAAACAACATCATTGTTTGGCTTAAAATATGTACGTTTGTTATTAACGTGATACACTAGCTATGTTTCCATCCAAAAGTGATTTGAATCATTGGGAAATGCGCAGTAAAAGAAATATGAATCCTGTGTGTTTCCATTAAATGTATGAACTTTGGCGAAAACTACCAACCTGCGCGAGTTTTCCGCAGAACCGGAAACAAAACAAGTCTCGCATTCTTCTTCTACGTTTTCTGGCGGTTGGCAACCAGCTTGTAAATGCATTACCGCCTTCCCGACCCGGAGTGTGGATATCACCATGGAGAGAGGTGCTACGTCAGACCTAATTCGAACATAACTGTTTCCATCCCCCGTTTTGCTTATCAACATTTTTTCGAATCAACCAAAACCCGGCGAGCGTATTTTAGTTTGTGCGAATCAGGGGATTTTAATTTGAATTTTGCTGTTTACATCATAATTTTCCGATGCGATACTTCTAAATGCGCATCTAAACAGGCTGATGGAAACATGGCTGATGTCACCAGGGGCGTAGCACCAAATTATGGGCCCTGTACATGAGCAGTCTTTGGAGGTCCCACACCCTTCCTCTCTTGATCCGTGTCCCCCCCCCCCCCCTCTCTCTCTTGATTTTTTTTTTTTTTAACAAAACCAGTTTGCTTTCTTTCCCTTTTCTTTCCTTTCTTTCTTTCATTGATTTTTTGGAACCTTGATTTACCTTACTTGGGGCTGACAGGACAGTGTATCTTCCTGCTCCAGCAGCATTATCAGTCACTTCCTTTGGTTTAGCTGCATTTAGAAACAAATCCTAGAACGTGGACTAAACCCAGGGGTGAGAGGGGATTCAGAGAACTTCGACTTTCAACTAGTATATTCGGCCAGTTATAAGTTACTTATGACACTACTTACCTGGAAACAAAATAAAACTTACTTGAAACAATTCTGGCTTTTTGAGGGGACCTGGATGATCAGTTTTCCTTTTGCCCCCACTACTACCAGTACAATTCATCATTATTGAAACAACTTGATTGACCTCTGGCTTCACATGGGACACGAACAGTGGTCTCAAGTGAAAGTTTGGAGTTTGTTTGTCCCATCCACCTCAAATACTGCTCTTTATACTTCATTAGTTGCCTGGAGCATGAATGAATGTCGCCGCCCGGGTCGTCTCGTACCACCACAAGGGTGCCTCTGCGGGCCACTGACCAAGCATCTGTATTTGACGAGTTGGGAGTGAGACCAAGTTGGGCCATCATCTTTTTTTTTGTTGTTTTTTTTTAAGTTCAACCACAAACAAAAATAAATCTGTCATCTTCATCTCCCACGAGCAAATTCAGTCATGCACAAAAATCGAAAACTTTTGGTAATCAGAGCCTCCGAACTGATGGCATGCATGAGAAAAGAATCACATTCATATCTGAATGTTGATTTAAACAAATGACTGACCACTCGACCCATCAATGTGAAATAATATCACAACTTTTGATGCCAACCTAACTTTTAAAAGTTTGTTTATAACCAGAAAAAATATTATAATTGTCTTTTATTTTGAAAGCGCTAATTCTTCTCATTGTGTTGTGAAGTAATAACAAAAGCAATAACCAGGATAAACAAAGAGGTTCGATTTGTTTACGGGAAAGTTGGGATGCTACTGTGAGGTCACACACGCACACACACTCGCACACACGCGCACACACTCATCGTCTCTGCCTGACTGTTTTTTTCCTGCAACCTCTGTCTCTCCACTGAATGAAATCATGAGTGGAAAAGGACAGAAAGATGAGATAGAGACCTTCCCGCAGCGGCTCTGCGATTCTAAATCAACAAATCAGACAGGTGGAGGTCAGATGGGAGCAGAGTTAACCGAACATCCATTCTGCAGTACCTGGTGGTGCTTATGTTTAAAAGATGGACGCGTTCAGGCCGGGGCAGCCGCTGACCTATTTCAGAATGAAGGACGCGTGACAGGGCTATAGCATTTTGAAGGGGCTAAAGGTAGCTTGCTTGTCCTTTCCGACACTGCTTGAATGTGGTATTTACAATCTAGGCTGGGGTGAAAGAGAAAGAGATCAGATAATGCATTCTTTTTGTCCCGTTCCTATTTAAAGCAGGCTAGCCAACAGCACAAACAATACCATTAATGCCAGCATTTGCAATAAAAGCTGTGTGTGCGCCTCTGTAGTTTTTGCCTTTTTGAAAATGTCAGACTGAAAGGTTAGGAGGGAGGAGGAAAAAACAGTCACAAGGAGCCGAAACGAAAAAAAAACCTGGGAGTCGTACCGACATAAAGAGACAGCGTCTGGATGTTTCGTATGGTGTCCTGCATTTCTCCACCGACGACGACGACGAAAACACACAAAGGTTTGAATATGCATCTGCGCAAATCAAAATAAACACAGATCTTGACATTTAACAGTTGTAGCAGAAGTGTCTTCATGGAAATTCATGGCGAGTTTTCCTGAAAAAGCGGAGAAGCGTTGCATGAACAACAGATTACAGCACAGTGTACATATATTACATGTGAATTGTAGTTGTTTTTTTGTTTGTTTTTCTTAGAAAAGTCCGAGAGCAGTTTCAGCAGCTTGAACAATTTTTAAAATATGAAAAAAAAAACAAAAACAGAAAAATCCCTCCATCAGCAGTTAAACATGTGGCGAGAACTCCTGGGAAGCAATATTAAACATGGAGAGTAAAAGACAAACAACAATCAACAGGAGCATCCTGGGCTGACTTTTTGGTTTGGCAGCAATCCACGTGATTGGTCGCCTTTGTTTTCTGTTGTACTCGACTGTAGGATGATCTATGGAGAGTGACAATAGAGCGAGAGTGTTTTCTGATGATAGAGAGCCACAACACAACAGAGGAGCGGATGACAAACGCAGCTTATCGGAGGATGTTGTTGTTTTTTTTTTCTCTTGTTGTTATCCAGGGGAAGCAGAGGAGGAAGAGAGAAGGCTCTCCATCACACAAATAAATCAGCGACAGCGCGAACGGGGAGATAAGTTTTTTTTGTTATGAAACATCAGTTTTGTTATTCATTTTTTTGTGCTCCTTGAGAGAGAAGCGTGACAGGACTATTTTCTCAAAGCAAAAAGAAAGGGTTTGTTTTTTGTTATTTTCTCCTAGCCCTAGCGTTTAGTCAAGTGCAAAGAAGTCAGTGTTTAGTGGAGGCTATGTATTTTGGCACACGTTTTTCAGTTAAAGTGTCAACTATGCACGCACGCGCACATACAGCACAGTAGGCATGAGGTTCGGGATGATAAAAGCGAGACAGAAGCGGAAGGTCCTCGGAGTGTTGTCCATCCATTGCAGTCCATTTCTGTTGTTGTTGTTGTTGTTGTTGTTTTTGTTGGCGGTGATGGTGAATACCGGAACTAGAAGGAACCCATCCAGAATATCTGTGTTTTCTCTAGCAAGAGTTAAAACTGACAAAAAGTTATAGAAATTTGTTAAAACTACATAATATTTCAAAATACATGTGGAATCAAGTAAAACTTTATATATATGCACTTTATTTCTCCGTTTCTCTTTTAAAACTTTGATTTTTCTTTTCTTTTTTTCCTTAAATATATGCATATAAGTGAGATTTGTTTTTTTTTTTTTTTTTTAGCTCTTTGATCTGTATGTATATATGTACATTATGTACTTTTTAAATAGGTAGAGAAGGGGGAGTGTGTGTGTGGACGTGTGGGGGAAATAATACTAATTAATTTATTTACACCATGCTCCGAGAGCCGCTTGGGGTCCGGTGTAGACTGAGGCGGGGGTCGGGGGGTATATACTGGTGTGGGTGGTTGTAAGGTGGAGGTGGGGGAGGCAGCGGGGGCTGGTGGCCGTCGTTGCCATGGGAGCCGTCCGGCGAGCGGACCGGGGTGGACATGGCCGACTGACTGAGCTGGTGGTGGCTGTGGTGGTGATGCTGGTAGTGGTGGTGTGTGGGCGTTTGGCTGAGGAAGGCCTCCATGCGTCCGTGGCCGCTGTTGTCGAGCATGATGACCTTGACGATCTGCTGACACTGGATGAGTGTCTCCGGCCTGAGGTCAGCCATGCTCACGGCCGCCTGGTGGTGCTGCTGGAGGTGGAGGTGGTGGGCAGGGGTGCTTGCCGCTGACTGCAGCTGCGGGTGCTGAGGTGGAGGCGCCGGCCCGTGGGTTATCCCCTGGGGCCCCTGCTGGAAAAGCAGCTCCCCCCGGTGGTTAAGAAGGGCCACGCTCTCGGGACTCCGAGCCGTGTTGCTGCTGAGCTGGTACGTCTGAAGCCTGTTGTGAATTGACACCTAGTTTAGAAAACAGCCAAGAGAACAGCATCAAATGTTATAAAACTGGTTCCTCCTCTACAATCCGTCAAGCCCTCTTTTTGTTTTTTTTTTGGGGGGGGTGGGGGTGGTGAATGCACAGCACACACACACACAGGGCATGCGTGGGGGCTTAGGTGTTGGGGGTCGGTGGAGGTGTAAAATCATTGTGACTACTGCACACTCCCCTCCCTCCACCCCCGCAGGTACTGGGAACAGTGTAGATTGGATGCTGGGATCAGCAGTGTGTGACTGGGGTCAGGAGGAGGACAGTGGTGGGGAATGGGGATAAGAGATTTGGTGCGACGCTACAGAAGGGGCCCGGTGGTTCCAAAGGGGACACTGAGGGCCCCTGTGTCTCCCTTCCAAACCACTGTGTGGCGCTATGGTGACAGCGGACACGAGGAGATTTGGGGGGGTCGGGGGGAAACCAGAACATAGACGGAGGTCATACGGAGAAGAGGGAGAGGTGGAAGGAGAGGAGGTGAGCAGACTGACAACCACAGACGTCCACAGGCAACACTCATCAGAATGCAAACCTCCATATGTCACATTTATTTCTGCAGACACTTTCCCTCTGTCAGTTTCCTTCCCTCAAAGTTTGCTTCCTGCTATCTGTCTTCCTTTATCGTACCTTGCTGCATATTTTAGGAAGCACGTCACATTTCCCAGTTACCTTACACTGCGTTTGTCTGAAAGCATTCGCCCAAACTAAAATACAGTTTCATCAAATGAATAAACACAATCTGCAATGCATATTATGTGTCACGAGAATTGTAAGCGTCCACAGCACATCTGGGACTTGAGTCAATGGCTAAGGTTAACTATGGGTTAAATTACTGGTGAATATAACTGCATGTATTTGAAACTTAAAGGTCCAGTGTGTAGCATTTAGTGCCTCTAGAGGTGAGGTTGCAAAGCTGAAACTTTGTGTCAAGCGTGTAGGAGAACGACTGTAGCCGACAAGAAAACGCAAAAGGCCCTATCTAGAGCCAGTGTTAGATTTGTCCATTCTGGGCTACTGTAGAAACAACATGGCAGACTCCATGGAAGGGGATCTGCTCCGTACGTATGAGGGTTTACATGGGAGATCAGTTTAATCGCCTTTTAATTGCCTTTATTCGAGTCTGTGCAAGGTATGGGGCAGGGAAGGTTTCTGATTGGATAGGGGGCGGGGCGGATGTTACGTGTACCGGAAGAAAACACTGTAGCTCGATCCGGATAACAAGATGCTTGACGACGCCGTTCTTAGTGCTTTTTTCGGGCTTGTTTTGCTTACATTCTTGAAGCAGCAATACGACAACAACCTTGTTCTGCTAATGCTTTGTCTGTTGAGGAGGAGAAGGGAGGTAGAAGGTCGAAGAAGGGAGATAGAGGATCGTGCTGTGGCGAATGGAAACCGGTGTGTGAAGTGAGTCCGACTGCTCTATCTCAGCCTGTTGCTATGCGCAAGCACACGAGTCCAAGTCTCATGTCAGCTCTTATGGACTGTAGGTTTTCTAGTTTAATAACTGCATACTTTCAAGCAGTCGTGGTAGTTGCTGAGATTGCCACAAATTTCCGACCCTTAGTTTTAAACTAACTTTCAGTGTGTTTCCCACCAAAGCTCTCCAAAATGGCGACTGTGTAAATAAGGTCAACGGTAATTCACCTGCAATATAATGGACTTTTAATGCGAAGTATCCGAGGTAAGAAAGGGCTTACAGCGGCGTTCTGCCATCCTCTTACAGGAGCCGACATAACTCTTGTGTGAAAGAACTCCATTAACATTTGCTCCTATTCAATCTGCCGACCACTATTCTCCTTGATGACTTGGCACCTGTACTTAAGAGTACAGTATCAATGAGCTCTGAAGCACTTTGGATAGAGAACAAAGGATTTAGCTGACTTTCTGGTGCCTTTCAAAACTTTGATTTCAAAGTAGAGAGTTTGTTTTACCCCACAGATGACCAAAGAATTTCAGTGCTGGTTATAAGTTCACCGTTACGCTGGCACATTTGGTTATTTGGTTGCTAAAATGACATTTATAAAGTGTACTCTGTGTCACTCCCTATTTACTACATAGTGCACTGTATTTTTTGAGTGTCCAAATTCTGAATGTGAGATTTATGCGCCACACAAAGTGCCCTTCCAAAAGTCCCACAGTGGAAAGATATATGTACAACTACAAGTACACAAAATGCATAAGTAAGGTGCACTTTACTGCATAGGAAGTGATTACAATAGGCGATAATAGGGAATGATTTCTGACTCAGGAAGTCTCTGTAATTCTGTTTGTACATAGGCCCTGGGAGGCGAGTCAGAAAAGACACATCATGTGATCCAGTTTCTTAGTCTGATCTACACTGTTTTTTCCTCCTGTGTTTATGACTCAAGAACAGGTGGGAAAAAGGTTTGCCAGGATAAACTTTCTAAGTTGCTCAAGGTTTCATCAGTGAAAAAGGTGGGGAGAAAAGTTTATATCAAGTTAATATTTCTATCAGAGAAAACTGATCTGACTTCAGACTGTTTGCTTAAAGCACAGCTTCACTCACAGATAACTGAGTCTCCTACCTTCCTGTCAAACAGTCCCAACCCATAAACAGGTGATTTTTTATTATCTGGATCAAGTGTTTGTTGTTGTGAAATTCATTTTGGTCATGTTCTAAACAGGACTAAAAGCAACTGATTTTCTTCCAGGTGAGTTTTAAAGACATGACAGTGATCATGGAAGGATTATTGAACATGCCGACTGAGCTCAGGCCGAGGAGCTCAAAGTGTAAGGGAGGCCCTTTGGCCTTTAAGTGCAACATGCCACTCAAATTAATGAAAACTGAGCTTTTTGGTTATCATGCAGAAAAACTTGCTTCACTGTGGTTATTAAAACAATAAAATACGCATGTCTGCTCGACAGCAAACTGGATTTTTGTGTAAAGATGGCAAGTGCATCAAATAAAGGAATAATCACTGACAAAGTTTAAGAATCTTAAGATCAGTGACTTGTTTTTTTCTCCACCACTGCATTTAAATCTGATTTTTATTTTTTTTCTTGTATTCAAGTGCATTATAGTTGCTTTGGTAACAAATCCCACACGTGTGATTGGGACTGTGTGGCACACAGCTGACATTACTTCACCCTAACGAGGCCGTGAGTGGGTGGATCGTTAGCTGGATGGTTGCACCTGAAGAGGAGCTGGCAGAGCTTTAAAAGGGCTACAACACTCTCTGTTTGCCTGTCCTCTCTGTGATCACTGCTTTCTTTGTGTTTGGTTCAGCTTCTCATATCTAAACAACAACAACAACAACCTAACCACGTACTCCATCCTGTCACTTGTGTCGCTGATTGACACCTCACTATCAAATCCTCGTGATTATAAAAGCGTGCTGTGAGAGTCGGCCGTCGCTGTGTTCATGCCTGGAGTAGAAGCAGCGGGATTCTCTGTGTGACCCTCCTGGTTTCTAAGATAAATGTGTTTCGACAGCTAACGGCTCCCCACCAGCCACTGACATTTACTGCAGGCTGCGTGGCAGAGGGGAAGGCGGCTGGCGAAGGTAGCTCAGACAACCATGAAGACCGGCCTGATCGCAGCTCCCTATTATGACGACCCAAAGGCTGCTAGAGGAGAGAGTGTTGTGTGCATGAAATGAGCAGATACTCCACCGCACAAAGAAAAGAAACGTTTTATTTTTATGCCTCGTGCTGTAATTATTGTCACTCTACAAGCATTTACGGCTTTGAAAATGAAATGAAGCCTTTCACTGTGACATATATGTAATTACTCGGTCTCTAATCAGCACCTGAGTAAAGACTTCCAGCCTGACATAACACCAGTGAGCTGTGAGGAATTAAACAACCATTGAGTGTCAAATCGACCCTGTGTGCGTTCGACTTCTCACTCCAGACCGTCAACTCTACAGCCGCAGAAAGGGCTAGGGAAAGGTCACCGGATGCCACTAGGATGGTAATTGCAAAGCCCCATGGGTAATGTAGTTCAGCTTGCTCTGTTGCTTGCACGATATGCTCGCACGAGAAGTTTCTCCCCGGAGGTCTGGCAGAGGGGTGGCGAGGTGACGTCTCCGGGTCAAATGAGCGTTAAATTTATCCGCCCGCATGTTACTGTGTTAATTAAGGTCTCGGTGCTGCATGTGGGCGCACACACACACACACACACACACACACACACACACACACACACACACACACACACACACACACACACATGCAGAGTATTCCACACAGCTACTTTTAGCTGCTGTCTCTTTTTTCCCTTTAAGGCCCTAAAGGAGTCGCCGTTTCTGCCCGAGCTTGTGAAACTAATTACAACCTATTCCTTTTTAGGCTCGCAGATAATTTTAAAGCCGTTTAGTCTGATGTGTTTTCTGTGGGAAGACCTTGTTCTGACTGCTATGATTTTAGAAATGTTCCCCAAACCACCATCTTTAATATTTGTGCAGCAAGAGGAGTCCTTTTTATCTAATATTTACACTGAACTAAAATGTAAATGCAACTTTTTTTGCTCTCATATTTCAAAGGTGTAAGTTAAAGATCAAAGTGAGTATGCAAAGAAAATATTCATTTCTTTCAAATTTTGACCCTGATTAAACAGCCTCATTGCTACACAGGTGTGCTTTCGGATGGGCGTTTTAAAAAGTGCAGTTTAAACATTTGAGGATTTCACAGGACTAGCCCCACAGGAATGTATGTTTCAGTCACAGATGCCCCGAAGAACAGTGGTGTAGTGGTTAGCACTGTCGCCTCACAGCAAGAGGGTTTCTGGTTCAAACCCAGGCTGAGTCTGCATTTTCTCAGTGTGGGTTTTCTCCAGGTACTCCGGCTTCCTCCCACAGTCCAAAGACATGCAGGTTAATTGGTGACTCTAAATTGCCCGTCGGTGTGAATGTGAGTGTGAATAGTTGTCTGTCTCTACCTCCGAATTTAGAAAGGGAGCACAGACTGATGCACAAGGACTCACAGGCAAGAAACCGTCATCAGCTACCACCCATGGATTCTAACTATGTGGGGAAACACTGATTATTATACTGTAACATAAGGGTCATGGTTTATTAAAGGTGTGACAATAGGTCTCAGGAACTTGTGACAAAATCTCTGTGCATTCAAACTGCCTTCAATAAAATGCACCTGTGTTGGTTGCCGTAGCTTACGCCAGCCTATACCATAACTCCATCGCCACCATGCTGTTTTAATCAGCATCTTGACATGCCACACCTGTCAGGTGGACAAATTGAAAAGGATAAGTGCTCACTAACAAAGATTTGAACAAATTTGCAACCAAAATTTGAGAGAAATGTTTTTTGTGTGCATAATGTCTGAGATCTTTAACTTAAACCTGCAAAAGCTGGGAGTACGTGTAAATTTAAGTGCAGAATTCTAATGTTAGTTCAGTGCAGCTTGGTTGGGTTACCGCACATGCCCGCAGCACTTTACCCCGCAGCACTCGTTCTCTCATCCACTCTTCACCCCTTCCTGCTTGACGCTTGTGGCCCTCAAGATCTGACTCGCCCTGAGGTTTCATCCTATCTCATCCTGCTCTGATAATGACACACTGCACTGACTTACCTGTAATTTGGGACGTGGCCCTATCACTAATAACTTACCTCTACTGCATTGTGTCCACTTCTTTCATCTATCTCCTGGTTTCCTGGACAGAGAAACAAAATAGAGGGAAAAGGGACAAAGAAAGGGGCAGCAAAATGTCTTTTACTACGTCTTAAGATGTTTCGAAGAGCTTGAAATATACTTTAAAATAAGGCACTTTATAGCACTCCACTTACTCCAAGATAGAGATAAGGAGTATGAGATTTGTGAAACTGCAGCAGCTCCTTTTTTAAAGTATAAAATGTCTCATCAATCTATTCATAAAAACAGCAGTGCTTTAACTTTGTTTCAACTGCGGGAAAATTCATGCAATTGAGGGCAAAGTCCCTGCAGCGGGTTTTGAAATTAAAAAGCAGCAGTGCACACACACTCACACACACCTGATGGGGAGCCCTGTTTGCCGCGCAGCTCTAGCTGTGTGCCGTTGTTCTTTACTGAGTGTGTCTTGGCGCCCTGCTGCTTCTCCAGCTCCCCTGCAGAGAACAGAGGACAGAGATGATCATCATATAATCACCACGACAGAGAGGAAAATAGGTAGAAAGACAAACAGATAGACCGCGACGGGCGAAAGTCGCAATATAAACCGTCGTTATTCTATGTTATTTCAAATGCTGAACACACACGCGCGCTCTTTGTTGCCTCCCTCTCCTCCATTCTCTCCTCTAATCTCAAAACACAACTCGCCATCTCTCTAATTACACTTCACACTTGATGGTAATTGCATGTCATTTCCAATCATGATGACTAAATGTTGTTTTGTCTCCACCACTGCACTGCATTCTAATTCTGACGCCGAGCCGCCGAACACTGCCAGGTGCGACCTTTTACGTGCAGTACACCATGTCCTCCGATTCATTTTGGTGCGAGTGTGACAAACTGAACAGCAAATCCTGTTTTGTAGTTTATCTGGTGGGAAAGGGGGTCAGATGAAGCTATAAATAAACAGTGGCAACACTTAACTTTATAGGTCGGCGTTTACCAATGATTTATTTAGTAGTTTCCTGGAAATGAGCATGTGTTTGCTTCTTATTATAGAGGAAACAGAGACAGTGTTTTATATGCAGCAGCTCTTTCCAGGAAATTCTTATTGTTTCTATAATTAGCATATTTTTCCAATTTAATAAAGGAAGCTTCAGTAAGGAAGTCTGTCTTAATGCTCCTGTTCATTCACAAATCTCTCTACCCCCTACATCCTCTCCCTACGCACTCTGGAAATAGGAAGTGGAATTGGATTATACAACCCGGCCGAGCCTGTCCTGGTGCTGACTTACTGACTGCCTTATTGTGAAGACGCTCTGTGCAACTAAAGTTCTGTGCGACCACCATTACAAACATAAACTGCTCAAGCTCAGAAAGACTGTCATAAAGACGTTACCCCTCCGAGAATCGCCACCTTAACATGGTGGAGGGGTTTGCATGTCCCTGTATACCTGGAAGCTGTGTTATCCAGTTCTGACTGCTGATGCCTGGCATGTGGACTGATTACCTGAGTTTGACCCTTTTAAACCTGAGCAACTTGGCTTGTATGCTTTCAAAAACATGGGCTGAAGGCAATGAGCAATGAAAGAACTGAACCGAACTGAAAAAAAAAAAGCAAGAAATTAGTCAAAAAAACCAACAACAAACATGAAAATTAGTAAAAATATATAAATAAAAGATGAAAAAAGAAAAAAGTTCAGAGCAAACAAAAAAGTGAAGGACCTTGAAATTATAATTCTGTAACATAATTTAAAATATATAATAATGATGATTCTAAATATAGTTTTCCCCGTAGCTTTTTAGTTGCTCAATAGTTGCCCGTTGCCTTTTTCCCCATGTTTTTGACAGAAATTGCACCAATTTGCTCAAAGGTTCAAAGGTTTAAGTACTTGGGAAAGGTGTTTGAAAGCAGCACAAGAAAAGTAATGTTGCTCCAGGTTTCAAAGGGTTAAAAGCCCCTCCTCCACCTAGTAGCATCCTCCTTCTCAGCCACGCTATCGGCCAGCAGTCTCACCTCTCAACTCTTTGTTTGCTTTTTACTTCATTTAATGAACTTAAATTTTTGATTTAACTTAGTATCTCCCTTGATGTTAGAACAGAAATACCAAAAACTGTAAAATGTTGTTTTTTTTGGAGGTCTGTCATAGGATGTGTAGGACTGAATTTAAATGATCAGTTCCATCAGGACTTTTCCTCCTTATAAAGATCCAGATGCAGAAAAAATGCAGCTCCCTATAAAAACAGAAACAGTGATTTCTCAAAGAGGGAAAGCCCAAACATTGGCGAGCCAGCCGCGGGCGTGTTTGCTAACATGCCAACAATACAAACCCTTCGAGAAGAAAGGATGATGTGGTGTTTTTCTTTGCAGGCACCAGCGATCATTCTTGTTCCAAATGTTGTTCCTATGTTATGTCTTGAGAAAAAGTTTGTTTGTGTGCCTTTTAAGAAATATGTCTCAACCTGAGTTATGTGTGTGTTGCTCTATGTGTGTTTTGGTGCACAGTAGCTGTCTGTACTCGCTCCACACAGTAAGAGAAATAGCTTTCGTCTGTCAACCACTGCCTGTCTCCATATGTTGCTGCCTGCTCTCCCCCGGCTGCCGGCCCTCCCTCTCTGTGAAGGGTAATGCAGTTGCGTCAAATCCCAGCAGGGATGCTCTCTTTGATGCCCACTGGCAGGAGGCAGACTCTGGATACCCCGGTTCTCCATGTGGGTCTAAGTATGTGCAAGTCTTATTGTCTGGAGAATTTCACATGCACGCAGACCAAAACAACTCAGATGCCTGGCAGCTTTCAGGAACGCTGGCCTCCTTTCACCTCCAATTTACTGCCCTCCTGCAGTCTGTTTGAGCTGCAGTGCACCAAAGAAAACAAAATGCAAAAGTCACTTTGCACTTACACGAGTTAGCAGATAATACAAAACAAAGGATGGCGTCTTCTGACTCATGTGTACTATCTGAGGGACCTATCGATTCCCACACAGAGTGTCTCACAGTCCACTGTAGTCTCCCACTTTCCAAGATGTGAGATTATTGATCTGGTCCAAAATGTGATGCTGGTTGTGTTGCCACAGGAGGAATACACACAAACATTTCAGCTGATGGCATACACAAGTAATAATGCACATGTGTGCTTTCTGATTCCATTAATCCATATTCTCCAAACATTTACAACTAAAAACGTGCACTCAGTTGAGTGCAGATCTCCACCAGGCGGCCGCCTGATAATTCTTGTGATTTCAGCACCACAGCGCATTTCAGAAGCAAATAAAAATACATGCCTCTCCTATTTTTGAGTTGAGGTGTGGTGCACAGAGCGGATCAATATCTCCTGCTAACAGGCACTGTAGTGAAATACAGATGTAAATATAACATAAGTATGAGGTTTAATATATTTTCAATTAAAAAAAACACATCCAGAGATCTTTGTCCCATGTCATTCATAACTAAACTTTGAACAGTATTAAATTTATCTGTAGCCTCCAGTACAACGAAGCAGGAAATAACAACAGTACACACAGTTAAATTAAACAAAAAAGAAATTTATGTAGATAACCTTTCCACTACTTACTTACAGTAGAAGCCCAAATACAATATTAAGGAAAAATGACCAATTTAACATCTCTAAGTCTTCGAAATTGGGCTCCATTTCTGAAATGCTTCAACTCCCTTACAGTTACAAAGGCAGCGAAGAAAACACTAACAGGGACTAATTTATCTCATATCATGCCTAACTTTCGGTATGGAATTAATCTGCAGATGCTTCGGTTCAAAATGAGACCAAACTTTTTCTATGTCCATTTTTTAGCCACGATGAGGGCCAGAATGTGGCCTGCATAGACAGTAACCTTGTTTTTTTTTTTTGTTTTTTTTTTTAATGCTGATTACTTTTCCGGAAAACTTGCGTCTCCCACTGGCTGGTTTAAAGGGGTGAGGAGTAGGAGCAGTCAACAATGGAATAAAACAGATTTTTCAACAACTGTGCATCACTGCAGCCATGAGAAGGTCCTTACGGATACAGTCATACATGTACACACAAAATATTAGGCTGATTGGCCCAGTAGTTTGCGAGTAGGGTTGCAATGGTATAGGATTTTCAGGGTATCACAGTATTAGAGAATTTATATTATTATCAGATTGACCCTTAAAGGAATGAAAATGGAAGATTTATTTTTGGTTCAACAAACATTTTATTACAATAACTGAAACTTGAAGCCCTTTTTGTTAATGGAAGGACATGTAAAAAGTCTCCCCTTTGAAAACAGCTGAAAAAAGGGGCGATTCTACGCCCGTTATTTTTTAAAATATCATAGATAAGCATGTACACGGTATGATAACAGTCAACTTTAATATCATGATATACCTTGAAACCGAAATATTGCTGCAACCCTATTTGCGAGATTAGCTCCAGACAGATGACTACACACACACACACACACACACACACACACACACACACACACACACACACATATGCATACTGGCACACATACATCCTTACACCTAGCAGATATAACAAATACTAACATCTATTTGTGTGTTCTTTAGACCTTCTTATGTGTCACATATCATACCTATAACTCTCCCTCAGTATTTGGCAGCCTCCAGTCAATGTGCCTCCAGCCTTTCTTTGTATCATCGAGGGAAAACCCGTATAAAGACAGACACTTACACTCGATGCGTATCTGCTCCATCTCCGACACCTCCGCGATTGATTCCTTCAGGTCTTCTACAAACTTGAGCAGCTCCTCAGCACTCGGGGCACAGAAGTTAAGTACCTGCTTCTTGTCTGAGCCAAAAGGTGAGAGGATGGTGATGCCATGAGGGTAGTCTGGGGAGCACAGAGTACAGTGAGTTGTTGAGACAAGAGTAACAACAGAAATTGAAAGGACTGTTTGCAAGACTACAGGTGTGAAAATGGCATCGAAATGTAAATTTGTAAACTCATTTTGTTCTTCTGGAGATAATTTTATGAAAACAATCTACTTAGCATGCAATGTGGATTGAAGAGGGGAGGGATAATTACATCTTACAAAGTGCAAAGGCATGATTAATGTGAGGATTTTCTATGGGACCAACCAAGTCCAGGATGATGAATTTCTGCCATCACGAATATAAAAAATGAAGCAATAATGGAAGAAGTTTAATATTCAACCTTTTTCAAACACAGCCATAACTCCTGTACCCCCTCAAGTTGGGGGTACTTTTACCCCGTTTTGTCATGGTCCAAAACTTCAGGTGTTATATCTGCAATGGTTTTCAAGGCAGCTGTCTGCAGCTGTAACGCGTTTCAGTAATTCCACCACTGTTGGTGTTAACTATGCATGTAACTGATTATTTTTTCACATAAACGACACAATTACAATTAATAAAATTTAAATGGGCTCATTACACCGTTTAATGTGTTGATCATACCAAACAGCTGCAGCGTAACATCACTGTGATGCAAGGATCAGATGATCGGAGCTGAGTCCCCATGTCGTGTGTGTGTGTATGTGTGTACTTGTACATGCTACACAGTGAGGACCAACCTATTATAGCAACAGAGTGAGGACATTTTTGCAAAGTGAGGACATTTTGGCCGGCCCTTACTTTTTTAAAGGCCTGTTTGAGAGTTTAGACTTGGTTTTAGGGTTCTGGATATAATTAGGTTTACGTTAGGGTTAGGTTGGACTTAAAACGCAGTGCTCTAAAAAAAAAGAGTGCTCTGACAGGCACAGGCTTTCATGAATCCCAATAGGGTTTGGAAGAGCCCCATGGACATTACAATAATATGATAATAATAAAATTGTGGATAAAATCTGAGGGTACATGCGGGGCAATGGGAACTTTGTTATTTATTAATGATGCTCCTGTCCCCCAGCGTCTCTGAAGATATAACCTGGTGACTGCCGATGAGATTTATGAGATAAATAAATAGATAAGTAGGTCCATGAATACATCAATAAATAAACAAACAAACAAATAAATCAACCAATCATTATGTAGGTTCATGTACCTTTTTTTTAATAAGAATTGTTTGTTTTACTGTTCCACTACTTACTTTTCATCATAGAGATAATGTAAGGAATCATAGATAAAATCTGACAGTTGTCTTGTCCCACACTGTTCCACAGTGACACTAAGAAAAAAACAACATGCTCTCGTCCAAACTTGTTAAATATCGCTGCTTTGTCAGTGGATCTAAACGTCAAAATATGATATGCTAGGTAAATTCCTGCATCAGTTTTGGACATTCTGGAATGACATGCCAATACACTCTTGTTTCATGCATTGTGTCTTTTCAAAGTACATTTCCATTTTCACTGGAAATGTATAGTTTTGACTCTTTTCATGTGTTGTGTGTTTTTCAAAATAAACTTAAAATGTACCTAAAACACCTAATTTTTAAGATTATTTCCTGTTGTAAGTTTGGGTAACTAAAGTACGTGGAAAGGTTTAGAATAAATCCTAACATGGCACGCTATACTGACTAGCACACTACTTTGTTATTGAAATAGTTAGATTGATTTTTGGCTTTCATGGGAAATGAGCAGCGGGCTCTCACAACACCGGTCTGCAGTGAGCACATTGTGACTTACATTCATTTTCAAACAGGTGAAACTGCATGCCCAGTAGGCCCATGGCTTTGCAGAAAGTGTAGGCTGCAGAGCTCTTCTTCTTTGGACAAAGCTTCAAGATCTGCAGACAATGAGACAACACTGAGTAAAATCTTAAATGACAGGGAGAGACCATTAAATGACTCTGTTCAGCGTTCTGATCTTCTGAAATCTTTTTGACTGTCAGTGAGATTTCCATATCACAGAGCAATCTCAAACAAAACTCAGAAAAAAATAGTAATTTGAAACTAAAAGGAGCCGGTTGAGTCAACATTAATGTACACTATAAGCTTCAAAGTGTTTCAGATTGTGCGCCCATGCGTCATGAAAAACAACACCTTGGCGAGCTGATATCAGAGACGTTATGGAGCTTTTTTCATTGGATGACCTTCCAGATAGAGAAAGATGAGGCGAATCTGCTTTGCAGCTCTTCTGTGGGGCATAATTTACCAGGCGAGCCGTATTAAACCAATACATCACATCGGCACTTTAAACACTTCTTGACATGTTCAAGCTGCTTGAACAGGGGGCCAAATTCAAAGAAAAGTCCCCATCACTTTAATTTTGCAGTAAAATCTTTCAAAGACGATTTCTGCCCCGCTTTCAAAGCTGTCGGGGGGAAAAAAACGTCTCGCTGGAATATATCGCACCGCTAACTTTTACTGCCAAATGAACAGAGATCCACTGTGATGTCTGAAGATGGCTTCTTTCACCTCTTCCTTTAAAATCGGCCTTTTAACCTCCTCTTCCTGTGGATACCAATTACTTTTATGCCTTAGCAGAAAAATAAGGAGGGATGCTGCTTTTTTCTTTGGCTGTTTTTTGGTGTGGGATCAACATTTGACACAATTATGAGAGTAGTTAAACACTTTGGAAATATAACCCCTGTGTGGCTCCTAATGAGCACAATAATCATGCCCAACATCAAACCTTTGATAATTCTCCAATCTACACGACTGTGAATAAACAAGTTATCTGAGCTGTGGTCCAAATCCAACACAACTTTATCACCGGCCCTTGACGCCGCTCTGCGGGGGACAGATCTTTGCTTATGAGCGCACTGCAAAACTGAGTTTTCTTCTATGTATTATTAAAAGAAATGGCCAGAGCGTTATGAAACAACATAAAAGAGGAGAGAGAGCTCACAGTCGGAGTAGGTGATGGTGCATTGCAGCTGTCACAACAAAATAAGCAGCTTTAAAAATCGCCCGTGTGCAGCAGAGGCAGTCATATCGGGGGCGGCTTCTAAAGAAGACTGTAAACAACATATATATGAAGTATTTTTGTACGCATACCACAATGAGATCATTGAAGAGGAAGACTTCTCTCTGGTGTGCTGCCTGTTTCTGGGCCTTGTTGACATCCGTCACCTCAAAAAGTCGACTGCAGCACACCAGTCTTCTATGAGGAACCGAAAGAACCTGGAGAGAAAGACACAGACATCGAGGTAAAAGGAGGGCGTCAATCACTCAGATGAGGCGTCTGAGACGCTTTAAAGTCATTCAAGACCATATGAAGCGATAGAGAAACCCCCGGAGAACCCTCGCAGAAACTGGGGGAAAAGTGTCGAAGTGAAACAGGAAGAGTTTTAATATAAATGACTTTTGGCTGCAGTGCGCCGCATTATTCACTGGGGCTAAAAGCTCAGACTGAAGTATCAGGAAGAAAAGCTCATTAAACACAGTTTGCTGAGACAAATTAGTGACTTGAAGACTGACCTACGAGTCTTAAAAAACATTAATTAGAGCTACAGATAAGACTGCCTGCCATCTCAAGGTTATCTGAATATGAACCGTGTTCCTCTAAGGAAAACATGGGCAGGTTTAAATTTTAGGATTTTAGCCTCATATATTAAAGGCATACTAAACCTCTCACCCTCAACCATACAGAAACAATGTATAGACTCATACAAAGGTAATCCCTCTCAATCATCATTTATGACCCACTAGACGTGTGTGGCAGTGTATTTATATGACTCTGCTCTCTGCCAGTATTTTCTTAATTTGCTCTGTTCAGAACGTTTATAGGTGCAAAGCCTCCAGCAAATAACTGCAGGTGAGGTAAGGACTTAATAAAAACATAGAAACCCTGTGCCAGACTATGAAAATCGTGGATACAACACCACTACAAAAAAAAAAAAAGCCAAACGGACAAAGCTCACTCCAAAACCACAGTAAATCCGGGGCAGCTTTAACGATTGCTGGCGAGCACTGACAGAGAGGATGTAGATTAAGAGCAACTTGAAGTTATCCTGTTTTCTGGACAGTTAGGTACCGACATGACTTAGTTTGCTTGCTGAAGTATTGGCTTTTCCATTATGACAAGTGTAACATTGCTACAATTATAGCTTGCAGTGCAGGGAAGAGAAGCCAAGTTTGAACGTTGCATTTACAAAAAGTTCATTTATGAGGCAGGTTTGGTGATCCTTGTTCTTGCTATTTCTAGTAACCCTAGTAGTCCTCTACAGGAAATGTTCTGCCACAGGTCACTCAAACAAAACCTTTTGTTCAGTCAGGAACAAGAAAACTTTATTAAACCATGACTGTTTAATCTTTTGCAGTATATATCTTTCTGTTAAGTTACCAACCCTGACACCAGATGTTTTACCCTATCAAGGCTGTTGTAGACTAGTGGTTCCCAACTGGTCCAGCCACAGAGTCCAGTCCTTAGTCATTAGTTTATGGTCCACACAGTTTAATATATTCAGAGTCATACTTGCATTTGGCCATGTCATCAAGCTAGTTTGCTGTCTCTTATCTACTCTCTCTACAGCAAGAAACTGCACTTCAAAATAAAAACTCTGTGCCAGATACTCTCTGTACTAAGTGTTTTTACAAACATGACATGTTCGCGAGTCACTTGCGGTCCATTCAGAATAGACCTGCAACCCACTTTTGGACCGCGACCCACCAGTTAGGAACCTCTGGTATAGACTGTGGAGCCCAAGTATCATGAATTGGATTAGCAAAGGTGGTAAAGCTTCTCTTAGAGGTGTTTTTTTTGTACAAAATGCTGCAGTTGATTCAGTCGAGGCCAAGCTTCTCGTCTTGGACTTAAGTGCTTTTCCCTGTTTAAGCAGATTACACTACAAAAATGGCCGCGACTGATCTAATCACGTTCTCTCCCCTTCATGTCTCTCTGACTCCATGTTGGATCACTGCAGGAATCTAAACAACAGCTGAGTGACTGTCAGCTGAAGTGGAGTTGATCCCCTCTTCATGATATAACAGAAATATTCACGGCCTCCGTTTGGTTTTCCCTCTGTGTATTCCCACTTTGTGCTCCCTGTGGACACACACACACACACACACACACACACACACACACACACACACACACGCTCTGTCATCACTGCAGGGTCTACAGGCTCCTGCTCAGCTGGCCACAGTCAGCCCGCTTTCTCATTACACTAATGTCAGAAGCATGTAAAGACATCATTAGCTTCAAATGCCTCTAGTGTGTTAAGAAAATAATCCTTTCCTGATGGGATTATGGAGAAACAGTGTGACAGGAGAGTTTAGTCATACAACTAACAAACTAATTGTGTGACTAGAGAAACATGGATTCTACAAATGCTATTCATATCAAATATTTATGGATATTTGACGTAAACTTGGATATAAAGCTACTTCATCACATACGAGACAAATTGTTATAGAGCTTTCATCAACTCATCAAATATGAACACAAAGCAAACTCTTATTATCAGGAAAATCACTCTCCCTCTGAGCAAAATAAGTTTTAAACCCACAGTACGGGGGACTCTGACACCTGCTGTGATGATATTTCTGAGGAAGAAACTTTATCTGAGTCTTTTTATGGCAGACGGCTCCCATGAGCAGGAATAGTCACTTCCTGTCACAACAATCCATCATTGTTTTGGCTATGACAACAGTCCCTCTGTCATCCTATGGCTACTCATCCATCACTGAGAGACACTTAAAGGCACAAGCGAGAGAGAAAAAAAAAAGGTGGCAATCTTTTCAATGTCATTGTTCCAATGTCATTCTGAAAGTTAACAGGAAATAATGGAGATTAAATTTCAAACTAATTAAAAGTAGATTTATACTGAAAACTTTCATTCATATTGTGGATGGGCAGGAACACTGGAGGACTCACCATTGGCTCTGTGTACACCTGGTATTAATATGTACCTTGGTTGGTTGGATCACCTGCACCTGACGTGTCCTTAATGTGTCAGAATGCTCAGACCACATTCGAATAATGTAAAAAAAAAAACATTGCCAGTATGTCAGACATCTTGGGTGATCTGGCACTTTAGTCAAACAAAACTTTAATACTGAATTTCCATTTGCAGTATTATGCTGCAGTATTATCTGCCCTTCCATGCGTCTAAATTGAGAGCCTAATGCTAGGAGAGCAAACCTCGCTGCCCTTCCATGCGAGGAGAACGGCAGCAAAGACCCACCAGGCACAGAACAGAGCAGCATCAATGACAAACAGAAACGACATTGATAAGTCAGACACAGCATGGAAAGGAGGAGCTGGGGTGGAGGCGGGTTGCGAAGTGGCTTGCAGAGGAAACAGATACAGGAAGTGTTGCGTTTGAAATAAAGGCATGATGCATTAACTTTATCAAGACAAAGGCAAGTAAAAATATAAAAATACAGAGAGAATAATAAATAATGTCCCATAATTTTTCCCTTTTACTTTGTGGTGGTAACATCCCTAGAGGAAATATGTTGAGGAACAGTTGTCCACAGCACCAGCTTGCCCTGTGTTCCTATTGGTCAAAGTGACGGCTGTGACAGGAGAAGCGTTAAACGACAATAGGAAAACCAAACATGCTAGACTTTCTGTCGGGACATCGTGAGGTGTCCCAGACGTGGTGTCGGTCATCGTCTACTATGACACAGGACACAAGGTGAAACAATGGATAATTGTGTAGGACACTCGTTCTTTCACGATCCGAGCCAACACTGTACAATGCTGCATCACGCTGTGAATCGGCTGATAATTTTTAGTGTGAACCAGGCATTAGATATGCATGGTAATATCGGTACATCGTCAGCTGATATCAGCATTAAAAATAAGAATCAGCCAACATGTTTTTTTCTTATTTTGCACAATGAATAAATATTACATACAATGAGACACTGGTGATCACTAAGCTGAGCTGTTCTATATCAGCGAAAAATCCAATATCGTACCCTACCAACTAAAGCCTGCTTGAAAGGTTGCCAGATTACACTGTACATCATCATTTGTCACATCTTTGACAGCATAATTACAATATTTACGAAAATGAAAGCTAAAAAAGCTGAAGGCAAGGTAAATGTAACTGAGTCTGACTTTACTATTGCCTATTATTCATCAAGCTACCATCAATCCATCATTATGTATCTAAGTTAATCTAATTTCAATTATGTTTTACTGCATAAAGGCTGTGGTACAGACTGTGAGATAAATACTACATTGGCTCTTGTGTATGGATGCAATATAGTTTTACAGAGCTAAATGTCAGAGTGTATGGGAAACAAATCAGCAACTTTATTTATATTTCATGAATAATGGATTGAAGGCCTTGATGCACTGATAAGATTTAAAAAGTAATTCCCTGAAGTGTTGTATCATTTTAAAAAAAGCCTTTCAGTGTTTTATGAGTGGGCACACACAGCACATTCCCACATGAATCAGTGTAATCAGTCAATTATAAAGCTAAATACTTCTGCTTCTGTGTCTGTCTCACACTTATAAACTCTAAAACGTATAAAACTTTCCACAGAAATATTCATACGGCAAATGGAAACAAGTCTTTGAAGTTGACTCTTAACTACAGAAATTCCAGTGTTCAGGTTCAAGCATTTACATAATGCTACTCATGCGCACTGACCAAGCCTTTAACCTTAAACTGTTAAAAAAAGACTCTAATGATAGCGGTGGTTAATGACGTATCTAGCTGGAGTAATGACCTGAGGTAATGATCCTGCTGCTGATGAGACATTTAATGGCTAATAAATGTGCTCCGCTAACACTGCTAAGGCTAGGTGATAGTGATAAGGCCTTGAGTAATGAGTGAGTGACTTGGCATGGAGTTACCAAAGAGTCAGCGTGTGTAATCACTCATGTTTTCTGCTTTCTGCTATTCTAGCAAGCCAAGAAGATTATAGAGTGTTCTGTAAAAACACAGAGTGAATTATTTGTACTGCTGTGTAAAGGAAAGGATGATTCAGTGGAAAGAACTGGTGAAGTTTCTACAGTGTCTGATAAGGAAAAAAGTTACTGTACCATAAACTCAACCCCATCTGGGAATAAGTTTAAGTAACTTTTGTGTGTGTGTGTGTGTGTGTGTGTGTGTGTGTGTGTGTGTGTGTGTGTACTGTGATGCACTATGTACATCTTTGCAAGGACCAATATGAATTTTAGTTCTTGAGAAAAAGACAGTTTTGTAAAGCGAGGACATTTGAGGAAGTCCTTACTCCTTCTTTAGACCTGGTTTTGGAGTTAAAGCCACTCAAATCAATACATTTATGGATCATGGATATAATATTTATAATGTGAAAGGTGCTGTTTATAGGGATTAACTCACAAGAGCTGTCAGTCATTGTGCATTCAAATTTCATTCCTTGAGACCCAGTGTCCTCATATGTGGACATCACATTTTGGGTTTACTTGACCTTATACTGCCATCTTGTTTTCTTTAACAAGACACAAAGGTGGACAAGGTTCAAATCCTGATCACATTTAATGGTTGAAGCTTGTTTATTTATGATTAATAATGTTTGTTAATGTTAATTTGAGGACATTAGGGCTTGACAATATATATTTTTATTTAGCTGGTCCTACTAATCCCAAATAGCTAGGAGAAACTGAAAATGCATACAAAACAAAAGTTTGGGTGTTAGGAGGATATCCAATCTTCAAACTGTATTCATTTTTAATGCTCAAATTTAGCCTATTATCAGTATTTACCGTGTACCTATACGCTGTGCACACAGGCTAATCAGTTGCCAATGACACTATCAGCATGTGGTTGTTACATGTTCTGTCCACTAGAGGGCATTTCAACATTACCAATAAACACTTGGAATCATCAAGAGGTGATGGTAATAAATAAGCTTAGACACAAAATATATAACTTTATCCTGTCAACTTTAACAAACATTTTCAGTCTCACATCGTTTAATATTCAGTTATTCAGAGCGCCACAGTCACGAGTGACACAGCAGCAGACTGCAATTCATTTTTAATGGAAGCCGGTGACGTGAACCTACAAACTGACACCCAACACTTGTCGTTGCCGATGAGCATGACAAGCTACAAATGATACTTTTTCATGCTTCGGCTGTAACTTTCTCCCTCACCCTGCCATTCACTTCTTGCATGCATGCTCACCATCTATCTCTGGCTGTCAGTGTTCAGGGTTATCAATCAGGTCATCAGCTGTTCTACAGCTAATCTTCAGTCAGCCAGTAGCACTACAACACACCTTCTCCACCAGCCTATCATCTCACTAATCTTCATTTAAAATGTCGTTCTTTTTCTGCCCGCAAACCTTTTATGCTGCAGCCGTGCGTACCCTCCACCTCCCCTTTACTGCTTAGCGGATGCAGCCTCATTTCGCCTTATCAGTCATCAACCAAAGTCACCACAGCCACCACCAAAAGTTTTGAGCCATGACTCCTTCTATTCTGGATCCCAATGACACAACAAGACAACATTTTAAGACTCCTATGTAGCCTACAGCCCTGGGGTGGAGAGTCGTGTTTTGCCTCCAGTTCACAAACTGACGCCATTGTGACGTCGGTCCTTAAAGGGTCTATACTGAATTAACAATATGTCAGTGTGGTGTTTATAGCTTGTTGTTCTGCCCCAAATGGCCAAAACATCAACTGAAGGATAAGGAATGCATTGTGTTACTGAGATTATTGAACATTAGTATGTCTATGTGTCCTTACCGTTTTCATGCCCACGATGGACTGCTCAACCTTGGAGACGTAGGTGACGTGGTCTTCGTTGGAGCGTAACTCCCTCAGCTGTATTCTTTCATAGATTCCCACCACCATGTCCCTGGGGATGTCTGCTCCGTCATCCACACCTAAGATGGAAATAGGCTGATTACGCACAAGTGTACACACGTCACAGGGCGGCTGCTGTAATTTTCCCAGACATTCCTGGAATACAGAGTGACTGATGTTTTAACAGCGGCAGAGAAACCATAGTGTGTCTACTCTGGCTTAAGTACAGCAGGGCATGTGTCCCTACCAGAGGAAGAGACACACATAAACATGTACATACAACATACGACATGGCTGTATACATATGGGACTGACACACTCTTCTTTGACTTGCAAAGAGTGGAACAAACTTCAGTATTCGGAGCTAAAGGGAGCTCTGTCTCTCCTCGTCCGTCCTTCTTTGACTTTCTGTCTCTCACTGTCTCCATTAAGTAATGACAGAAGGCAAAGTGAGAGGAGGTTAATTGGCGAGTGAAAGGTTAACACCCATAGAAGATTTTCTGTCTGGAACACAGTGCAGTTCAAGGCCGTGGCATTTCGACGCAGGTAGAGCTGCATGTCGTTAGGCTGAAAGGTTGCCCTCGAGATGCTCCCCATTATATCTGCGCAGCTGTACCGCGCTGCGTGGTACATTGAGTTTTCAATGGGGCAGGGTGTGTTTGGAGAAAATGAAGCCGCCACAAGTGATGGCGGTGACAGTGAGGCATCCTGGGACACCGCTGAGACATCGCTGCACATTACGGAGTCAGAGGGAGTGGAGGAGATGTCCAGGGGGAAATGTGTGTAAAGTGTCAGATAAATATGTTGCATTTTCTTCGCTGGATGTCTCTTTATTTCAATTCTCCAGTTCTCCCACTTACTCCCACTCACCGTGACATAACTGCTTTCTTTTTGGCCACGCTAACAGACACTTTGGTCCAGATTAAAATATCTCCTCAGCTTTTGGATGGATTGACGTGCAAATTCTTCCAGACATGATAAATCCTACAAATTACTTTGGTGATCAAGAGGTTCAGATCTGTTGTTTTGAATAAAATCTCTGGACAACTGGATGGACTGCCATGAAATTTGGGACATTTCCCCCAGAGCTACGGACAGACTTCAGAGACTATACATGTGTCACAGCTCAAGTTTCTTAGGTTGTTATGTTGCTTCCTGTTTGACTTTGAAACTAACATCTCCTCTCGTTTCAGATCACCTCACTTCCTGCTCCTGTGTTTTCCCTCCCTTTTAATGACTTCACCTGTGTCTGATTGGCTGTCCCGCCCTGATCAGCCTCACCTGTGTCTCGTTATCCGTCCCCTCACCGGAGTATTTAGTGTGTGTCTTGTTTCTCTCAGTGCCAGTTCGTCTTAGCTCCTTGTGTGTCTGGCGTTCCAGCCTTTTGTTTCCCAGTGTCCTTTTCTTGTTTTTTTTGGATTTAGCCTGTTGATTGACTCTGCCTCTGCAGTATCCCTACTGGATTTGCTTGCCTCCACTGATGTTGTCTATGAAAATTTTGGGTTTATCTTTGTTTCTATTTTTTTTTATTTTTGTTACAAAATATCATGAAGTTTGATTTTTCTACATATATACTGAGAGAGAGTTTGTTCATCTGAAACCATTTAGTGTGAATACCAACTATCAGCACCTGCTGGTAAAGAGAGTTATTTCCTCTCACACAGGCGCAGAACATTCATACTAGTTGGCTGTTGGCTGTCGTCTTTTCGGTGTGTTCAAGTGCAACATTTTGGTCGAGACAGAGGCAATGTCTTCCTTTGTTTCCACTGTAGTAACTTTGGTGATCCCTCAGCTTTTCATGTAGCGCCATCGTCAGGTCACATTTTGTACGATACTAACCTAGTTACCTGGTTATGAAATACCCACAAAACTTTACATTCCCATCAGCATCACTGTGTTTAGTGTTTATTAGCAAATGCTAAACTGAAATAATGACCATGGTAAACATTACACATGCTAAACGTGCTCAACATGTTTTCCTTTTCCTTTTACTATATCCTTGTGAGCATGTTAGCATCCATCCATCCATCCATCCATCCATCCATTTTCATCCACTTATCCAGGACCAGCTTGTGGAGGCAGCAGGCCAAGCAAAACACCCTAGACATCCCTCTCCCAAGGCGTTTCCAGACCACCTCAACTGACCCCTTTCGATGCGAAGGAGACCCGGTTCTACTCCGAGCTCCCTCCAGATGTCCGAGCTCCTCACCCTATCTCTAAGGCTGAGCCCTTGTATCCACGATCTCATTCTTTTGGTCACTACCCAGAGCTCATGACAATAGGTGAGGGCTGGGATGTAGATGGACCGGTAAATTGAAAGCTTTGCCTCCTGGGTCAGCTCCCTCTTCACCACGACAATCCAGCGCAGTGCCCACATCATTAAAGAAGCCAAACCGCCGATCCATCTCATGCTCCATTCTACCCTCACTCATGAACAAGACCCCGAGACACTTGAACTCCCTCGCTTGAGACAGTAGCTCTCTCCTGTGAGTTGGGTTGTTAGCATGCTAACATGCAGCATCAAAGTACAGTCCACAGAGCCACTAGCTCATGTTTCTCTTGTAGCTTGAGCTTTGCCTCTTCTCTTTTACTCTCTGCCTCTGCTTTCATCATGTCAAATGTAAAGTTGGCTCGTCATGAGGCCAGTTAATGAACAGAAGCCCACCATAAGGACTTAAAACGCAAACTGAGCTCTCTGTGCAGATCTGAGACCACCCTCTCTATCCAGTAACTGAGACACTACAATTTACATTTTCCAGTGAGCTGACATAAAGAATTAATTTATGGTGGAAGCTGGTTTATATTATGTTGGCCCATTGTGCAACAGCTTTGACACTGACGGTCTGTTTTAATTGAGATAATGAATGTTCTATGGTTCTTCATTACTATTGGTTTCTGGTGCATAATTGCATTTCACCTCAGCCTATTAGTTGATTGAGCTATTCCTCTGTCAGTGTGTATGAGAGACGTGAGTGAGGAGAAAAGAGGAGCGAGAGACGGAGAGAATATAAACAAGGAAAGACAGATGAATAAACAGACCAAATGATATTCTGTCCAAGACAGAACAAGATAAGAGAATGGATAGAGAGACGGAGAAAACACAGTAAACCGAACAGAAGACAAATAGAGAGGCCAAGGGAGAGTGGCGTATTTTAATTTGCATAAGATGCCGAAATTGATTTTCCAACTTAATTTAATTGTGGGGAACAGTCTGGATGAATCTATTAAAGCTGTTCTGCATCGACCTCAGCGTTCCCTGATTGATTGCGCAGAGGGAGAGCAAAACTACGAAGCTCGTCTCGTCCTCGGCGCTCGGCGAATGAGCATCTGTCTGCACGCTGGAGACAAGAATTACAGGTGCTTTCTGTCGGTGTTGCTATGAGTTGTGAATGTGTAAAGCAAGGCGGGCAGGGATAGAAATGTAACCTTATCTTTATCACCTCTATTTATGCGGGGAGGTTTGATTGAATACGGAGCCGAACTCGGCTGCACACTGACTCACTTTCACTGATTCATCAGTCTTTTTTTAGGATCATTGAGTATTATTGGTTTCTTAAAGAACTGCGAAAAACAGTGACAAAACAATTCCTCAAACTTCTCAAACAGCAATTGTTTACGGTCATATATATATATATATATATATATATATATATATATAATATATATATATATATTAGCTATAGGTGAGCACTTTTTGGCATCTTGTGCCATGGAGTAAATTGAAAATGAAAGCCATATACTATAATTATGGGATTTTTGGGGGGGTCTTTCAATTTTCTTCCTGTCTGCTGTGACTTATTCCAGTTTTTGGTGGTATTCATTTAATACACCAGGTGGTGGTATATAATTAATCACCACCCGTGCAGTGAGGGTGAAAGATTCCATGTTTGTTTATCATATATAAATATATACTGCCATACTCTGTGTTTAGTTATAATTAGTAAATATTTGCTTGCTTGAACGCTTAACTAAGATGAAGAACATCTGCATGTTAGCACGGCTATAGACTACAGACAGATTTATACTTGTGCGTCAACTCTATGCAGAACCTACACCACGGCCTATGCACATGGCCTGCGCCGTTGTGAGCATTCACACTTGTGTGGTGGTGTGTCTGTGTCACTCTGCAGTTACACCTCCAAAACGCTAGTCAGCAGCAGAGGTTTCTGTGAAGTGCTGCAAAGTTTAGTTGATTCAAAACACACATTAAACACACATTAAACATGGAAATTTCAAATACAAGTGCACAAATCAACTTCACTGTAACTCACAGCATTCACAGACAAACACTTGTCTTTATCTGGACACATTTTCCCCACAAATACAACATGCTAATGTTATTAGCACAAGCCTATGGCATTTCACATTGTATAAATTAGCCTAGTGGCTAGCAGACTTTTCCTCTGCTCATATGAAGCCAGGAACAACAGCAACATTTAACAAAGGTAACGTTACAACTCAGAAGAGTCTCTGAGAAAACAACTTCCTTATACTAAACACGTTATCCAAACAAATATACCATGCTAACGTTATTAGCACAAGCATATGGCATATTACATTGTATAAATTAGCCTAACGACAAGTGGAGATTTCCTCTGCTCATATGAAGCCAGGATAAATCACACACAAGACCCAAGATGCTATTTTGTTGGGGCTTTATCATCTACACAATTTATTGTTTATTATCTGTGAAATTAAAGTAAATAAAAGCTTTTTTTCCACTGAGGGAAATGGTTTCAGCTTCCAAAAATAGACAGGAGGTCTGCAGGCCAACAGGGGGCGACTGTACTGGTTGCAAAAAGAAGCCTGAATGTACCCAAGTCAATGTGAAAATGACCTTCTTCTTAGTCTCCAAGTCTTCTTAAATGCATCACAGCATGATTTTCATTCTATAAATTGGTCCCATTTAGATTAAATGGATGATAAAGCAGGGTACGTCTCAGGGCGTGGCTACCTTGTGATTGACAAGTTGCTACCGTGTCCTCAGGTGGTCAGCCAGATCCATCCCCTCGCTCCCCCAAAACTCCAACCTCTAGTCCAAATATGACCACTTTTGGCTCCAATAAACCAACATACTGAATTCAAGCACTCTATGGTCTCAATAACTATAAACATATAATTTTAAAAACAATTCTAGCTTTGTGTTCCACTTCTTTGAAGAGAATACAGATGCCTTGTGGTTTCTATCAAGCACAAACCACCGTTAACAGAAGGTTATCGTTCATCAGTGTGGATAATGATTGTTCATGTTATTGGTATAGCCATCATTCTTGGTATAGACGGTCCTTTAGTCTTGTCAAAACTCTTTCCACCCTTTGTTTTTCTGGTCCCTACCTATCCTGTTTACTGATCCCTGCTGATGAAATTATTTTTCCTATGCCTTTATAGAAGAGTTCATATGTCAGGGAGGACCTCAGTGAGACAGGTACTCCGTCAGTCAACAAACCATGAGCGTACTCTTGGCAATTTTAGCACGCAGCTCATACCAATTTGAGACGATTTTGTCAACTAATTATAAAAATACCGCTCACCTCGTAGGTTGCGTATGAAGTCCTCCAACATCATCTTGCGGTCGGGCTTGATGTTTGGACTGTACATGTCGGTGTTGAGCAGAATGATGGCGAAGGCCAGGATGAAGATGGTGTCCGGGTTGTGAAACTGCTGCACCACATCAGGGTTACACATGCAGTAGCGCTGACTGTTGGAGTAAAGGAGAAAGAAGACAGAGAATAAAGTGGAAGGTAAAGAAAGTGGAAAGGAGGCATATTGTCAGAGACATGGGTCACGACAGAGGACACAAACACAGGGGAATGAAGGAATGGAACAAGAAGATACGATGTTAGAATAGGTGAGCCCGGGTTCAAGCAGATCATAAGCACAGAGACAGAGAGATAAATTAGAAAAATATAAGGGACAGGAAAAGGGACAGATGGGACAAAAAGACCAAGATATCGTTATCCTGAGACACTAATAGCATCCTTCAACGCTCTACATGCTCATAAAAACCTTGACACAAGCCGAGCAAGACAGCGTTGCACAGAGACAAGAGTTATGGCTTTAATTTTGCTCGTGGCTTCATCTGAAGCCGTTTGCTGCCTCTCACCAACAATGAACCTCGCAGTGGGTGCTTTGCTGAAACGGTGTCTCTCTTCATAAACACATTTGTCCCACTGGATTGGATGGCTACATGGATCGTGCATTACCCAAGATAATGTCAAACAGACACATGCGCCCACACGTAGTATTCCGCGTGAATCCGCTGAGCCATATTTAAACATTCTCCAACATTTATGGGCCTGGTTGCTGGATTTATGCGGGTTGTTATTGTGTCGGAGAGACGAAATATGAAGTCTGAAATATGAAATCCCCTTACCTAGGCACTTTTCTGCAAAAGACCACGACAGGGGCCAGACACAGTTTGATGTAGCTCCCAAAAAACACCTCTAAATATGAAAGATGGAGAAAGGAAATGCGTCTGTGTCGTGCGGTTGTGGAAGCCATGAATCTAGCAGATTTGTAGACACCCACTTTGGGTGTTTGCATATGTGTGTGTTTAAGAAAGAGGAGCCCAGAGGAGAGAGATAAATTGTTTCTCTGTCGCTGTGAAGTGCATGGACACTTCCTGGTTAGGGGATGAATAAAACAATAGTACAAGATCTACTGCGTGTGAGTAATCAGAGATGGGAATATACAGAGTAAAAGGAGAATAAATACGGTGTGTGTGTGTGTGTGTGTGTGTGTGTGTGTGTGTGTGTGTGGGCCCTGTGAGCTCGGTGTTGGCGTGTATACTGTAATCGTTACTTTAATCGGTCATCATTTCCACAGTGGAGCTGCAGCACCGCTTTGCAGACCCACTGAACCGCATGATTGGAATCTAATGTCTCTGTGGGACTGAGTAAAGAAACATATATTGGTATGCATACTGTGGGTCCATACCTTGTCACCCATACGCAGGTTTTAATGCGCTCTCCAGCACAGCTTAAAGGAGCAGTGTGAGGAATATAAGAGGAGCTATTGATAGAAGCTGAAAATAATATTCTATAAAGCTATCATTTTTATGCTGATGACACACAATTGTACCTCTCTATCACTCCAAATGCCTCTGCTTCATACTCTCGCTGCCTGCCTCACTGACATTAATATATGAATGGATAGAAAGTCTTTAAAGCTAAATGAGGAAAAAAAATGAGATTCTTTTAATTGGACCCAAAGCAGCAAAAGAAAAAGTGCACTGAACACTTTCCCCGCATTATTTTTAAGTTGACAGTCACCGCCATCATTTTTTTTATCATATTCACTAATCTTTCAAGACCCACAGAATATTTTGTTCTATGAATATGTAAACAGTATATAACTAAAGAAGAGACCTTCTGTTTTTAAACACAAAAAACATTTTATTCTATCTTATTCTGTTTCTTTTTTTATCAACACTTGAATTTGTGCATTTTCATTTTTGTCAAACAGTCATTTTTAAGTACAAATAAATTTCACAATTACATTTTTTTTTCTCATTTCCTTATGTTAGTTTGGATTGTATAAATGAAAATAATATTGCTGATACTGAAATAATATTCTCTTTGAGGTATAGCCGAACACGTTGTCATCCCACCAAAGTTGTTGATTAAAAAAAGTTGTGGTGAGAGTTCAGAGTCTGAGAGTTGTCCTACCCTGAGGTAACAGCCTGTGCCAATGGATCCCTGCTGTGAGAGCTGGGGAAGGCCCACTCTAAAGCCAGTGTTTAGTTTGTCTGTACTGGGCTACTGTAGAAACATGGTGGTGCATCATGGTGGACTCTGTGGAAGAGGACCCACTTTTCATAGATAGACACGGCTGATTTTAAAGTAAAAAAAAAACGATTCTTAGTTTCAGGTGATAATACACTAAAGAAAGTGTTAAGAGTATTCAAATCAACTCCACTTTATTTATGCATATATGTATTGACAACACAATTTCACAACCCTAAAACCTTTTTAATCTGGCTTTTACTTTGGAATAATATAACAGTCTTAATTTTTAGTTTGAATATTTTTTTTTTTACTTTATCTCATCTCTGTTGTGTATTTTATTCTACAGACTACTATTTAATGTTTTTTTATATGCACATTTTACTCTTTTATTGTTGTTGTAATTAAAATACGGAGAGAGCTTGCCATACTAATATCCCTACGCAGTTAGTTTCAGTTTAGAGGCATAAAAACAGAAAGCGCTCTTAGCAGTACATTTAGGGGACACTTGAGGAACATTTAAAAGTGAAGCAGTGGAGGACCTCGATGATCCAGCTGGAACATAAAGTAAGAAAAAATCTCTGATGTATGGAGGTGCAAGGTCATTTGAAGTTTTATAAACAAGTAAAAGAACTTTAAAAACAGTTATATAGTTCTGAGCCTACCCCTGCTGACACTGGACAGACAACCATTCACACTCACATTCACACCTACGGACAATTTAGAGTCACCAATTAATCTGCATGTTTTTGGACTGTGGGAGGAAGCCGGAGTACCTGGAGGAAACCCACGCTGACACGGGGAGAACATGCAAACTAAGCAATTAAGCAAAGGCAGAATGAACAACATTCAAAGTTCATTGATGCCCAGAAATGTCATGAACACAGCAAAATAATAAAACACAAGCAGAGGGCAGGTTCTCTGCAGATACAGACACTGCAAAACACTTCTATTGGGTCATAAGTGGCAGTTGAGAGGGATTATTTTTGCACGAGTCTACACTTTTTTTCTACTTATTCTGCCTTTAAGCCTTGAAAGATTATTTAAAGGCAGAAGCTAAAGCTTGTTTGTGCATGTGCACCTCTTTTTGTTGTTGTTTTATGTCTTATTAAGGGCGTAATTTCCTACTTTGGTCCCTCTCACTTTGATAGTTTCAGTTTGATTTGCTCACGAAAAGCTCACTAAACCGTGTCCTCCACCTGTCCAACCGCCAAACTCCAGATGGGAGACGCTCCCATCTGGAATGATCAAAATATTAAAATGCTGATTGCCTTCAGTTACGACAGTGTGCTCACAGCATTTAGGCTTTACAGGCAGAAGTGCATGATTTAAATTGGGGACTTTTTCTGCTGCTCTGACCACGTATGAGCTGCCCTTCCTTATCGGTAGAGGTTGTTGGGGCTGTATGCAGGTTGTGGGGAAGACTGCAGACACTACTGAGGGATGATAAAAAGTTCCCCAACCACCATGCGAAAGAGAAATAATCCAAGAAGAACTGATCACCAATCAAAAATAACGCAGTAAAAGAGTGCTCTTTGTAGAAGAAATAAAATATTATTTATTGAGTTTAAAGGTTTGTTTCTGACATTGGAAAAGGTATATTGAATTTTTTTTTTTTTAATAACATAATAATGTTGGGTTAATGCATTGTAATCATGGTCTGTATAAATGACAAAGAAGTGGACGTAGCCTCCGGCTTTAAAAAGTGAATCAAATGTGGAAGTGCCTGAAACCTGCCTTCTTTCTAATGGCCATTCTAATGGATGTGAAAATGACTCAACCTCTCATTTGATTTATTGCCTCGGTGAACATTTCCTTCCATACAGCATGATGTAATGTTCATTTTGTAAATTATGGTTCAATTTAGAGGAAAATAGACGATGAAGCGGGGTATGCTTTAGGGCGTGGCTACCTCGTGATTGACAAGTCGTCACCGCAGACACTTGTCAGTCAGGACGGAGACGCAGCAATTCATATCCAACCTCTCTTCAAAATCTGGTTACTTCTGGCTCCAAAAATCAAAGATGGTGACAACTAAAATGCCTGACTTGAGGCTTCATGGAGGCTACAGCTACTTCTGGGGAATTGGTGGATTGTCCCCTGCAGGTTGGGACAGAGTTACTGCCTCAAGCAAAGGAGGTCAACTACTTCGGGGTCTTGTTCACAAGTGACGGTAGAATGGAACGTGAGATAGATCGACGGTTTGGAGCGGCTTCTGCAGTGATGCGGGGGCTGCGCCGGACCGCATGTGAAGAGAGAGCTGAAACGGAAGGTGAAGCTTTCAATATACGGGTCCATCCTTGAAAAGATACATATTCAGCTTGAATTTGAAGGAGTACATTGAAGGAACAAAACATTTATTGGGGACAAGCTTTCTCAAGTTTAGGTGAGACCCGTAGGTACCCACAGAACCCATTTTAATTCAGATATTTTAAAATCAAAGTTCAAGGACTCCTTTTAAAATGGCCGAGCTAGCTGTTCCATTGCCAAAATTTAGCCTTAATTTGGAGCGTTATTTAGCCACCGTCCTGACAAGCTATGGCAAAATGGTTGGTACCAATGGATGCCTTAGGTTGTCTAGTTTTACACGATATCACTACCTACAGTAACATCGGCCTCCAATTATTTTTAACAGGGGATTCATGGTCCCCCTCGGCCCCCACTTTGGGACACCACTGTGCGTTTGGTTAAGACCCTCTGATTGTATTGAGCCTCCCCCACTTGCATCTGTGCCTTAAGCAGCAGAGCTTTCATGTGCGGCGCATCTCTCACAGTATTTATTTAAGCACGATAATCACAGGGCTGCATATGCTTATTCACATCTCAGCGTCTGAAAACAGTGACTCCAGAACACCAGGCAATTATGCCCTTGTCTGTAAATCCTAATGTGCTGTTGCACCACGCAGTGAGAAACCTCCATTTACGCTGCTTTCCATCTAAAAGTGCTCAGAAAGACGCGGCAAAAATCGCTAACCAGAGAACAAAACACGAGAGGGTGAAACGGCACATGATGCTGCTGCTCAGCGAGTGGATTTGGCAGTCCTCAGATCTGGCACTTGCTGCCGTCTTCCAAACCAATATCGCTTTTGTTACAGATCGCTAAAGATGGTGTAATCCAGCAGTCATTATGTGCTCTGCGAGGACGCGTTTCGGTGCAAGATTATACAAGTTGCATGATCTTTATCTGTGATAGCCGCCACAGAAACTGCAGCTCTTGTGTGTGACTGCAGGGCGAGTAAATAAGGACGTCTGGACACTGTGATGCAGACATGGAAATATAAAGTGAATATATCTGCAGCATTGGGAGCTGGCTCATATTTGCTCATTCATTAGCACACTGACGCAGCAGATACTGAGGCTGCTGGCTGCTTTTCACTTTTCCCCTCTCTCTTTTTCACTGCTGCTTCAAATCCCCTTCACTTACTTCGGAGATTTCTCTGCTTCTGCGTGTGTGTGTGTGTGTGTGTGTGTGTGTGTGTGTGTGTGTGTGTGTGTGTGTGTGTGTGTGTGTTTGGAGGCATATCAAAGCCCAAGAGCAGGGGAGGCAGGCACAGAGAGGCAGTGGCGGTTACGCAACGCCGGTTATTTATAAACCTTCCTCCCTCTCTCCTTTTCTCCCCTTCCTTCCTTCCTTTTTCCCAGTTTGCGCCTCCTCCTCACCCCCGTCGTCCTCCCCCCTCTCGCTCCCGCTCCTGATAACACACGGAGCTGGCCTGATGTCCAAACATTACCAGTGCCAACCTCTCTGCCCACTGACTATGACAATGCCGCCGTTTTTCTCCTCATTGGGCACCTCAACAACTGTGACAGGTGGTTGTTACTCCAGAGGGGCTACGGCAAACAGTTAACACACAGAGCCACAGCTGCACTGCAAATTGTCTCTCTGTCGCAAATTGTGGCGAGAAATTACACGCGCGCTGGCTATTCAGATGGGGATGCATTGTCAACACTTTATTGTAGCTGAGCAGGAGGAAAAAAGAACGTGTGTGTTTGGTGTCGTGAGGCAGTGTGGCTCGACTGCTGAGATCATACGTGTGTTGTCGAGATTCACGCCTGCTTACTCCTTGGAAACAGCCCGTGCGTCCGTGTGTCTCTTTTTGCGTGCAAGGCTGTCGATTTTGTCTGATTAAATCTAGTCATACGTGCTTGTTTTCATGTTCCCTCCTCGTGTATTTGTCCGGTGGAGCTGTACAGCGCTCCTGGAAAAAAAAAATCCACAGAAGCCTGAGCTCACATCTCACAAATCACAAGTTCACATCTGTACCTCTCAGCAAGGCTTCAAAAGTGGATGTGGGCATATTTCGTGATCAAAAACTGCACGACAAGTTTGGCCCAGAGGTAACGCTTGAGTGACAGTATTTCATTTTGGCTTTTTACATCAGCTCAAATATCAACACAGCCAGATTTACATTACAGTAGGAAGTAAATGACACCAGGAGGACAAATGAGGAATATTTTGCATAACCCACGAGCTGATAAATATTCATATCCGACTCCTTTAAAGCTGCTATTTTCTCTGCACGATAATGTTTCTGAATATTAATACATGTGTCGCATGTGGTCAAATCTCTGGTTCCTGCATGTCTGACGGGCGTGTCTAGATGGTAACCCTAGATTTGCTACAAGGCTGCAGCCAACATCCCATGCATTATGTTAACATCCATACCAGGTGCTGCTGAATGTAGAAGACATGGAATTAAGGAAGCAGCACTGGGTTCTTGTATTGCAGTGTCGAGCTACTGCAGGTAGTCCTAGCATGCATGTGCACGTATGGGTATGCACACTGCTTCAAAGCAAAAACCAAAGCTTGATGGTTCAGCAGTGACTGGACAATCGGAAAAAAAGATTTAGGGAATGGTTAGTTGAGTACAAGAAAACCATACCCACATTTTGTTTTTTGGGAATCTATAAAAATGGCAGCTAAATGTGTTCCTCTGATAACACCAGTGAGAATTCTGCAAGATCAAACCAGACTCTCACTGCAGCTACTGCTTTAATAATTACCTGAAGGCCTCGATAAGACGTTCCACCTTCTGGGCTTCTCCCTGGACACGAATGTGGGCCTGAAACTTCCTCAGTGCTTCGTCCAGCTCCATGCCTGAGAAGTCCATCTCATCCACCACGCAACTGTTGAGCGCAGAGAGGAAAGGATGAGATATTAAGGCAGGGGCAAGAAAATATATCAGAATTTCTAGCAGTATATTAACATGATGGTGGTGGTTGCTGCCTCACTGGTGGCAGGGGTGGATCTACGGATGCACACTCAAGATAAAAGTCCACTCGTCCGCCTCCCAGCCACACCATTACTCTGCTTACTGCAGGTATTAGCCACGCACGGACACCGGGGATAAGACTGGGCCCCGGCTATCTCCTCTGTGCCACAGCTGCCAAGACACACACACACATTCCCATGCACACGTACACGCATACAATCCCTCAGAGCAGAAAATCCTCCTATTACCTGACAACCCCAGCTTAATGACTTTAATTAAAAAAGCAAAATATCCCGTCCAATGAGTTCAGCGGGATAAATACAACGTGGGCAATTTGGAGGTGAAATGAGGTTTTGAAGTGAAAGGTGACTTTGGAAACGAGTTGGGAGGTTTTAAAGTTTCCCTTGCTTTGATGTGAGGTGTTCTGTCGGGGTACAAAGTGGAATGATAATCGAACTATGAAATTAAAGTCATTTTTTTTCTCCAACGCTCGCATCGGCTTTCATGTGGTACTCCAAACCTATCCACACTGGTTGGAGATAATCTTTGCCTCTGTTACTATGAGCCCACTGATGGTCATGGACAGCAGGTTCAAAAGAACGATGACGCCGTTGATCTCAGAATCCTTTAAAAAGCACAGTATGTAGTGATCCTTGATACGGGATGTAGTGGTGTCAAGACAATCGCCTCCTGCTTCTGATCTTTTCTGTTTGTTGTACTACAGGAAACACTGGGGTACATGCACGTACACACACACACACACACACACACACACACACACACACCACATGAAGATGGATTACTGTGAACAAAGCGCATTAATGAGGTGAGTACTTGACTGTGACACATGCTGCTCCAGCAGAAAAGAGTCAGATAGCTGAGTCTACAGTACTGCCTGACGAACCACGTACCACAACATGAGACCACGGCAAAACCCACGCACAATAAAAATACCATGAACTGTAATCTATCTAATATAGTACTATCAAATACAACTACCATAACTACTTCTCATATGTCCATACTACCATCACTACTCCTACTACTGCTGTGGGTACCACTAGTCCCATGTCTATTACTACTACAGTCACTACTACTGTACCACTACTAGTTGTCCTATATCTTTGGCTTTACGCATACTACAGCTACTACTGATTGTACTACTGTTACTACTACTCCAGCCACAATTATAACTAGTGCTATTATTTCTACTTCTTCTATGTACATTATTCCAACTACCACTACCTCACCTTAATTACATCTGCTATAGCTTTTACTGCAACATCTGGGCAATGTGAATTACTGTGGTCTCCACCTCTACTCCTCCATCACCACTGCTAGTATTCTTGCACCTATGTCTACTGCTACTTTTGCTACTGCTACCACAGCTAATATTAGTAATTGTTTGTCATTTATTACTGCTATCACCACTATTGCTCTAGTCAATGGGGTTTTCAGACGTCATTTCACCCCGTTGACACCGTGGACGAGGAGATGTTAATCATGGAGGTGCACCGAGATGTCTTCCGACTACTCCTGTGGTTCTGTTTATAGAAACTACATCTTGTTATATCGCACGATTATGCGTGAATTCGCGAGATCTTGTGAGTCCTCATGACTCCCGCTGTCCGGCAGAGCTGCACCACTCCGCACTGCAAACACAGCCGGTGGGTGTTGACGGACGGCGAAACACACAGCGGATAACCAGCGCAGCCGTTCCGCAATGGACACGCGTCCAGTGGAATTCCGGCGTAAGAGAGTTGTATGAAAATCAACATTTAGTTTCCAGTGGGCCGTCAAAAAGGGAAGTTGGCTGAAGAGTGGAAGTAGGCGTGGTGGATAAATAGAGCTGGGTGTCCTCCATGTAGCAGCTGAACTGCATGTCTAATTTCTTTAACATGTGGAGGCAAATAATAAATAAATAGAAGGGGCCCCAAGACAGAGCCCTGCGGAACACCACTGATAACTGTAAAAGACTTTAATCTGAAATTATAACTAATCATATTTACTACTATTACTCCTGATGAACTACTACTTAAGTAGTTTTATAACATCCACTTGTGCTATGTCGACTATTATTGATGCTCCAGTTTCTACTGCTACTAGTACTATAAACCCTGTACAAGCAATATAAAAACTATTCAGATTGTCAGTTGTATCACTACTACTCCATCTTGTACCATTACAGGCAACAGCATCACTATTACTGTCATGAGTAAAATAAACTGTATGCTGGTACTTTTAACCAAGCAACAACCTCCAGGCCTGAAAAAATGAGGCCAACACAGCAGTGCCAAAAACTGTAGTTCTTTCTTTTCAGCCTGGTTTAGAAAGAGCTTTGGTCTCTGTGGCTAATTTTACTGTTCATGCAAACTTTGTGGGGGGTGTTTTGTTTTTCTAACTCGACCATTTACATTTTATGAAGGCTTAAAGTTACGCATAATTAACGGCAGGCTTCTCAGTCAGATCAACCCCTCGCTCCTTCACAGCACCAGTCTCTCACTGACAGATCACCTCTGGCTCCAAAAATCCAAGACGGCAATGGCCGAAATGTCAAACTCAAAGCTTCAAAACAGGAGTCCACAAACCAATGGGTGATGTCACAGTAGCTACGACCATTATTTTTACAGTCTATGCTTCTAAGGCATTGACTGCTACAACTACAACCACGCTGGAGATGCTACCAGCCTATTACTAACAACCATTCACACTGATTTTAATACCTACACCTGCGTGATATTAGTGAGAGGAAACCAGAACAGCCACAGGAAACACATAAGCAGCATACACTCCACACAGAAAGGCCCAAGCAAAGCCCCGCAAAGGTAAGGCTTAAAGTACACAGGGACTCCGACTTGATCCTCCTCTTGATCAACTCGCTTGACTGTCGAGCCTCTCTCATCGCCCTCCTCATGACTCACTTCCCCGCTCCACCACCTCTCCCTCTCCCTCCTTCCCCGGCTGTCACTCCTTGTTTGTGTAACGTCAGACGAGATGCTCTCCGGCCTAAGTACATCAGCCCTTCTCCTTCCCGTACACACATGCGCGCATGCAGACATGCTGTTATCACTGACTGCGTTGGTCTGCATACAGTACCTGGCAGGGTAATAGACACATCTGTCTGCATAGCAAGACTTAAATTGTGTGTTAACAAAGCTGTGATGGCAGGTACACTCACACTCACACAAACACACATAGTGCAAATATAAAGAAGCAGCAGGCCAGATGGAACCATATTTTGAGAAGCCAACGAGTACAACGACACACCGAAAGCAGATCTCATTTTTCCCACTAAACAAGTACACTACATTATCAGTAAATGAGTCCTCAGGGTGCCACATTTCTTGGAGCCCAAATCTATAACCACAATTTGGCTTAATTGACCTGAGACGTTTTTAACTATTGTTGTTTATGCTTGAAGAAATGTGAAGGGAACGAGGCAGCATTAGCTTTAAAAGGAGACGAGGAAGACGACAAAAAAAACACATATACGCACACAGCCAGAAGTCAGAACTCTGTCTCACACACACGTTCAGGCTCCGTAAATCAACCTGAGTGATTTTCACATTAGACTGCAATCCCTCACCCGCTCTCCTGTGACTACACTTTATCGAAAGTGCTCTCACGCACACTTTGCACTCTTCTATCATGTTGCTCTTCAACATCACTTCCACTCAGAGCGCGGCTGTGTGACTGCTCTGCAGGAAAATAAGAAAAACATACATCTATGTATCCCAAATGTCACCTGCGCTGGAGTGTATCTGCGCTGTGAATCGGAGTTTGAAGTTTTAAAAGCATAATCCTGTTGATCCAGTGTATTTGGAAGCATGATGGCGTCCATTTAAGAAATATGGATATTAGATGAGGGCAGCCTGGGGTGGACATCTTGGGAGAGTGCTGTGTCGTGTATGTCTGACCTTGCGAAGTCTAAAAGTGTGTTTGATAACTTGGACAAAAGGGAGGACAAAGGAAAAATCTGCGGCGCCTCCTCCGGTTGATATGCAAATGTAGAGGTAATTGGTAAATGGGAGAATGTAATAGAATAAAAAAAAAAGACAATTACTGAGATAAAGTAAGGAAGTTGTTAAAAGATGTAAAGAGCAGGAGGGAAAATGACCTCTGCAGCTTCAAGGCAAAGAACCCTTATCAGGGTAATGACCTGGAATGAAACATACAGGGTGAATGAGTCATGTGCATGTGCATTTGATGAGTAATACAATATGGAGGCGTCCCTAAACAAATTAAGTTCATCTGTCTTTCTGTTTTATTTTGAATTCTGCTGTAAAGAACAGACTGTACTACATGACGGCTCCGCATAAAATAAAGGGAAGGTAATAAAACGGACCTCAACCAATTTTATGTATAAAAGTCTGGTATGGTTTGACTAAAATGAACAATGACAGCAATATAGTCCACGATGAGCAGCGCTAAAATCAACCTGCGTAGTTGTCCCTCCATTGTGACATTAGAAAGTTTTGCATTTATCTTGCAAGTGTACTCTTCTTCAACGTTTGCTTTACTTCCTGGATTTTCCCCAAATGGAAATTCTGACCAATCAAGAGCAACTTTCTCGTGCAAGGCATTTGGAATTTGTAAATTCTGCCATGAGAACGTTTTGGTATCACCTTCATAAATTCATAAAAACACAACTAAGTAAGTAATGAATGCACAAAACCACAAAGGTCACATACAACGTCTCCACATGCTGGTGGTTTAAGCCTTATTAAAGTGGCACTGGCCAAAACTACGAGCTGCACTCCCTCTGTTCTGCTGAGGTTGTTTATGAAATCTCCAAAACAATATTTACATTATCAGATGATGGCTAAATTGCCTTTTGTTTCTCACCTCTTGTCTGATGGAATAATGCCAATACAACAGCAACTGATTTTAATATCGATGTGATAAAAGAAGCTGAAAACAAAAAAGGGCAGGAGAGGTTTTTATTTTATTTTTGTATCATCGGCTTGTTATCGTTGCTCTACTTATTCTGTCCTGCAAGTCAGCCTAGATTTAAAATCTGAAGAGTCATGTGAGGGGCTTGTTTTTTGGATCGTGACACTTCAATTTCAGCTTGTTTTCTTTTGTTTACGATGATGAAATGATAATGAAATGTGAATGTCTGAAAAATAGCCTTGACACAAGTGGATACTGAAGTCATGATTGAGGTTTCACATTTAGGTGTCAGGGAATCATCTGACCCAGGGCAAAGTTCAAAGTGTAGGAAATCTACTGCAGGCATAGTCACATCAGGTGTCACAACTTGCAACCGCTATATTGT
Organism: Epinephelus cyanopodus; assembly: GCA_026686955.1. NCBI lineage: Eukaryota > Metazoa > Chordata > Actinopteri > Perciformes > Serranidae > Epinephelus > Epinephelus cyanopodus. Next base: position 21,173,519 of record CM048936.1, on the reverse strand, counting down.
GACAAATAAAGCGAAGGACTCTCCTTGTGCTAACCTCTGATCTCCAAAACAATGAAGGGATCAATGCGGAGAGTTACCATAAGAGGAGCAATTTCAGGAAATAGTGTGCGCTACTCACTCCAGGACATCTCTGTTGAAGGGCTTCTTGCTGTTGCCGAGGAACTCTCCTATCATCTGTCGACTCAGGCCCTTCCTCTGCAGCAGGAAGTGGGCGACGCCGATGGGTGTATCTGGGATGAAGCCTCGAGAGATCAAGAACTGAAGGCCCTTGTCAGGATTCCTGTAACAAAGAAAATGAGAATAAAGGAAGGGACTGAATGAGTGACAGGAATCTTGTGAGTGTGAGTGTTTGAAGGCGAGACACCCAGATAAAAACAGTTTTTTCATGCTGGTTCAGTAAGATTTGGGCTATTTTGCTTCCATAATATAAGAAAGAAGAAGATATACTTTTATAATATAATTCAATTTTTTCATTCTGTTGTCAAATACACACAAGCCCTAAATACACACATGCACAAACAAGACCTATACATGCATTAAATGGAGAGACGTCTTGCTCAAGGACATCTCGGCTTTGCCCAGGAGGCAAACTGGCACCTCTCTAGCTACATGTCTATGATCTGTATTTGGTCTGTGCAGGAACTTGAACCGATGACCCTCCAGTTCCCAACTAAAGTCCCTATTGACTAAACGATTGTCACTCCAGCGGTAATAATAACATTACAATATAGAAAAGACAAGAAAAGTCAAAATCATCATTGGGTCAGTTAAACACACAATAAACAGAGAGCTTTGTTTTCTTGCTGTTCTGGAGAAACAACCACTCCCTATTCATGATGGCTTCTCATGGGCGAAAAATTGTTTGTCTGATGAAGACCTAGTACCGAAACGTTAGACAGTGTGCGGGAGTCCTTTTGCAAAATTTTCTCTGTAAAATTTTGTGACTCCAGCGTGACGTAAAGCAAAAACTTTGCACCTGGCTTTAATGCTCTGATATATCTTCAGGAAATGTATGCAAATCAGTGCGTATTTAATTGGATAGTTCCTCATTTGCATACTTAAACATACAATTTTAGGAAAGTTTTAATACAAAAACAAATTGTTTTAATGTAAGTAATCGACTGGGGAAGTTTCATGGTGATATCTATTAAGATATAAGTGTGATTTTGGGATGTACCAGATGAAAGATGGCTAAGAGATGTGCAAGGATGTTCAAAGACAGCCTGGGATAAAATCTGGGTTGACCATCTTGCAGTGTGACTGCTGTTAATACCTACATCTACTAACCAGCCAACAGAAATATGGCATGAAATGATGCACTGGCCCTAAACCCAAACAAAAAGACGGACAGCAGCTCTCCATGAGGCAAAACGCGCTAAAAGAAACGTGGGATTCCAGTATAAAGGAAAACCTGGTCGAGTTGTGGCAGCAGAAGCCTTGTCTGTATGACGTCTCCTCTGTTACCATGATCACATAAAGAGGGGTGAATTATAGAAGGAAATGCAGCTGCTACATGAGCAGCACAGAGACACACCGCAATATATAATGCCCACAAAACTTCAGGTTATTTAACAATGTGACCCTCTATGTTGTGCTTCACAGTTGGGGAAGCAATGACCCATGCAGTATCCTCACTCGGGAGCTAATGCATCGTACGTCATAGCCTGCGATTCAGCAGGGGGTGTCATCGTTCAGTCTGCAAACATCAAATGTGATGTTGTAAGATTGCGAAAATCTCAGTCTGCAGGAAGCTTTAGGTGTCTCCCTTTAAAACTACACAGGTGCAGTGTTGTGCTCTAAACATAGGTGGTGTTGGTGTGACTGCGACAGATGATTTGCTCTTTAACATACTTAACCACACTTAGCAGCAGTAATCCACACCAACACAAAGAAGGGCTTTATTTTGTATTATTTATTTATTATAATGAGCACTGAGAGAACATTTAGGACATTTCATACGGAAAAAAACAAATGATGCATTGCAGCAGTGAGCTTCCTGCTCTGAGAAACTCTGTGTTGGCCGCTTACTGTGCACACCTGCACGGTGTAGGTGGAGACTGCTAAAAGTGATAAAACACACACGGCAAAAAAAGTCTCATCTGTATTCATTCCTGCGCTGAATTACAACATTCATTAACAACTACTAAACAGCTCGACACTCTGCTGAATTCGGAGGATACTGCCAGAATCATAATGGCTGACGTGGGACTCAGTTTTAAATCCCTGCTTATATGCACAGAGGTGTTCCCAAGAGGACTTAGCTGAAATGAAACTGATCTGAGATTAGCTCAAGTCAAAGTTTGTGACTTTTGTTTGCATTTTTAATTAATTTTATGACAACTTCTTCAATGTGGTGGTTTACCAAAGTTGAGTTTCTATTGAGATTATGATCTATTGGAAGATTTTAAATCAACCTAACAATCGTGATATGGAAAATAAGTGTTAAAGGTAATGTGGGCAGTTTGAAGTCAAAGTTGTACGGTTTTATTTTGAAGTACTAACCTGCTGTGTCATTGCAGTTTCCTGTGTTCTCCCGCCTTGTATCAACCACACCTGCTGCCACTTACTCACCTGCCCCTAATCATGCTCTGAGCCATCCCTGAGTATATAAACCCAGCAGCTCCTCATGTCTCTGCTAGACTGTCCTTGTTCCTTTCTGCTGTAGCGTCCTAGCTTGCTTTTTTTTGTGTGTGTGTTTTTTTGGAGTGCTACATTGTGTATGACATTTTTGGACTGAAGCATTTGAGTTTTTACCAGAGTTACTGAAAAATTAAGACCATGTAACATCTGTAAGAAGAGGAAATGCTGTCTTTTTCTTACAAAGCATTAAAAAATGCTGTTGGAGTGTTAGCTGTTTGCTGATGAAACCAAACGTTAAATGGATATTCTTTGTTTTACAGACACCAACGAGACTGTCACACTATATTTTAGCATTCAGAAATTGTCACTTGGCGACCATATTCGCAGCTCTTCAGAGGCGAAGCAGAAATACCTTGGGCTCCAGCCCCAAATGTTTTCTCAACAGCCCAAATCCTTTAACGTTCATGCTTTATTTTGGTGCTTATTAAATATAATATGGCACCTTATTTATATTAAAACTACAGTGGCTTGCGAATGTATTCACCCCCTTGGTATTCTTTCTGTTTTTTTGCCTTAAAACCTGGATTTACATTTGATTGTATGCAACAGACCTGCAAAAATTTAATTAGTTAAATAAGATACACCTGTGATCATTTTAAGTGTCACATCTCAGTATGAATACACTTGTTCTGATAGGCCCCAAAGTCAACTCCAGTGCAACACCACTAAGCAAGTAACACTGTGAAGATGAAGGAGCTCTCCAAACAGGTCAGAGACAAAGTAGAGTGGTACAGATCAGGGTTGACTTAGAGGGCCGCCCACCAAAACTGACAGACCAGGCAAGGAGGGCACTGATCAGAGAAGCAACCAAGAGGCCAAAGATAACCCTGAAGGAGCTGGGCAGCTCTACTGCAGAGATTGGAGTATCTGTCCATAGGACTACTATAAGCCGTTCACTCCACAGAGCTGAGCTTTATGTAAGAATAGCGAGAAAAAAGCCGTTGCTTAAAGAAAAAATAAGGTAGAACATTTGGAATTCCCTTAAATTTGGTGCCCCTTCAGTGGGTTGGCGCCCCAGGCAGCTGCCTATATTGCCTATCCGCATGTTGTTTATCCTACTATGCAATTCCCTGAAGCAATTTAAAATAATTGAGTAAATGTTCTTCTGGTGGTCCTATATTAAATTCCTTAAGACCACATTCACTTAGCAACGTTGGTAATCCTTGATTTGCAATTAGAGCAGCCCAGATTATTATGGCACATATTCAAATGAGGCAGTTTAGTCAGCTAAATGCTGACTCTGTGAACTTAGGCTTGTTACGCCAAATCCCCACATCATGTAACTTATAAGTAGTAAATTTAAACAAAAAAAAAAAAAAATTAGTCAACATCATTATTTGTTGTGTTTCAGACATAAGCTCGCATGAGATTCAATATGGCTGTGTGTGAGTACCATAAAACTGCAATATAAAGCCTAGTCCCAATTAAACACCCTGTCCCTTTGACTAGCCTGGTGTAGCTATGCATTTCGACAAATAATCTCATTTAGACGTCTGGTCTGGTTGCCAAGCATTTCTTTTCTTCAGAAGTTCTTTGGATGTATGAAACCGGATTGTTGACTGCCCACCTGAGCTAACATTAGCCGTTTAGATCGCACATACAAATATACATATTCAAATAATTAAATATAATATAAGCCTGTTGAGCTCAGTGATTTAAGCAAATAGTGTCCCGGGCTACTAATTGAATTTAACGGTAGTCTATATGGACATTTATTTGGCTGGACGACGAGGTGTCCTGATGCTTATGTCTTCAGAGAATTGTCGAAATGTCTCATGTGTTCTTGAAAGTCATCTCCTCCTCTACGATGCCATCAGTCGTCATGCTGTTAGTTTTCAGCTGACTGCATGGCAGAGGTTACTTATGTATGAACAAGGGAGTAATATCGTAACTATTTATAACCCTATTAGACACAGAGGATAGTTGCTCTAGGGAGGCTACCACGTTATTGCCACAGCTCTCCCTCTCCAGTCTCTATACAGTGTTTAAACCACAGCCTTTACATAACAGAGCTGTGTGTGTGTGTGTGTGTGTGTGTGTGTGTGTGTGTGCCACAGCTAATGGGTTTATAAGACGAGGGCGGGACAGAGGGGAGGGGAGAGGGGATAAAGGGCAGGATAGAAGGAGGAGGTTGGAAGAGGACCAGACAGAGCAGATGTGCGGGAATGGGAATGCGAGGACAGAGAGGGAGGACGATGAGCGCAGGCTGGACTGCCTGAATGCATCTGCTGTGACAGCCCCAGCGCACTCTCTGCTTCTGGCTCACCCTCTCAGCTGAAGGTGATGTCTCGCCAAACGAATTTGGCAGATATCGCTCATTTGATGTTTGTCCAACAACAGATGGATCGCACATGGTGATTATTATTTGTAATCAGAAGTGGATGGGAGGGGGGTGGAGATAGGGAAGGAAAGGGAGGAAATGATGCAGGAGATACAAGATGGGTAGATTCAGACGAGCGGTGCAGAACGAGACCGTCCTCATTAGGCGATCACAAGCATGGGCTGTTTGTTCAAATGCTGAAAACAACCCTGTTTACATTTTTAATGACATGGAACTCTAATAATTGTGCAGATGATGATGATGATTGCCCTTTCTCAGGAGCACAGTCGAAGCATTGTGATGTCGGTACCTTCTACACTTTATTTTAATGTTGGTGACTTTTAAACCAACTTTAAAGGTGACCTATTATACTTTTTTGTATTTTGCGTCTTATGGCTATAGTGTTACAATGAAGGATGTTCATTTTAAATGTGGCCAAAGTTTCAAAAAAACATTTGTAGAAGTAATGCCTGTGAGCAAAAAGCATCAGGAGATCATGTAATCTTTTGGCTGTGAATGTTAATATTTCCAAATTTGAATACATGTTTAGCAGCTTTTATTGGTGATTTTGAACAGAAGAAAGTGCTGCTATTCTGTTAGTCATACCTTACAAGTACACTGCTAATGTTCATGTAGCTACATGCAACATCAGAGAACTGCAATCTTTTGGTAGCTGCTGCTTAATTTCTCCCGATTTTGGATCATATTCCTGTCGGAACATGCCTGGTTTTGTTTAGGAGCTTTAATTGGTGATTGCTCACGATAAAAAGCGCCACTCTTCTTTGTTACAGCTGCTAACATACATGTGACCAAGCTACATGCTAACATATGGAGAACATGAAATCTTTTGACTGCTGATGTTAATTTCTCAAATATTTTGATAGATATTTAGTTTAGTTTTTAATGGTAATTTTGCATGTTAAAAAAGTGCCGCTATTTTCTGTTACATTCATTCCCCAACTACAAGTTCACTGCGAACATACATGTAGCTACATGCTAACATCAGGGAAACATAACATTTTGGTTGCGGATGTTGTTAAATTTTCCCTGATTCTGGATCATATTCCCGCTGGAACATGTCGGATTGTGTCTAGAAGACTTTATAGGGGATATTTCACGGCAAAAAGTGCCGCTATATTCTCTGTCATAGTCATTCTTTGGCTGCAATGAATGATGGTACAGAGATGCCGTAATACAGAAAACCTGGAAACGCTGACCAGTCAGAGCCCTCTTCTTTTCCTCTTCTTTGTTTCCTGCACAGACAGTATTGAGGAAAATAAAGTGCTTCTTTGACCATTAAAGCATCTAAACAAGCTCCTGTAGAAACCAAAGTATGAGCCTGAAAATAAGCATAATAAGTCCTCTTTAACCAGGTAGTTTTAGTTTACTAATCTAAACCAAATCGTCACCATAAAGGTGACAGATCAGAAAACAGTCATAGAAACTCTTGGAAAGGTCATCGAGGTCATTTTGGAGGACACAGACTAATGACCTCTTTTTGTCATGTTCGTTTGAGGACATGTGGGTGGAGCAGGTGATGCAGCAAAAAACTGGGTTGTCACATGGATGAAGTGTGAAAACAAGAGTGCAACATAAAGGCACACACACACACACACACACACACCAGGCGAGGGGATGCAAGAGACAGTGCCAGACAGGACCCAGATGTCATGCTAAAATGGCAACTCCCAAACAAACTGCTCCATGCTCAGACGTCTTTCTCCCTCACACTCTGCTGCCTCCCTCTGTGTTGCACTGACACTTTATTTTAAACTTGGACTCTCACCCCATCATAAATAGTGCACATATTCTCCCCACCACCTTGATATCCACTTTTATTGGCTGCCTATTTTAGATCTATTTCAGATGAGCACACTGGCTGTAGCTCAGAGCTGTGTTTTATGGCCTTTGCAGGCGCTTAACTGTCAGCGCTGCATGTTGCCTATTGCTCCAGATGCACACATTTCTGTTTCATTACTAACCAGTGACAGATTGATGGCCGGTTAGCGCCCCTGTGCATTTTTCTGAGTGGTAACACAATTGTTTCATGTGGTGCGACTGTAAACGCTTCAAAACCCTGAATCATTACACTGCCTTGCTGTTGTGAAGTGCTGCTCATGTCCATCAAGTGTGCCTGCACCGAAAAGGCAAAAAATATGTGTGCTTCTCCCTTGGTAAGGTTAGCATTTTTTCCTGTTTTAACAGTGATTTGCAACCTTGCTATTTGTGGCTATGCCCATCATCAACGTGTCATATTCCAAATGTGTCAATTAATTTGACAGCACTGTACACAGGGTGTTGTCTATCACCCTTGAATAGCTGTTTAAAAATGGATATTGTTCCAGTGATATTCTCACACTTGATTCGGTAACACTTAGGTTGGTCTACTCAAATTTGCATTTGCGCTACCACTATATAAAGTGGCAGGAGCTGGAGTAGGCGTTTTATTTTGGCGTCATTAGGCAACAATCTTACTGCATAATACATTTAGAGCATATTGTAATTCAAGTAGTCTGAGAGAGACTTCTGCAACTCCTTTTGGCTCTGTTGACTAAATCTAGTTCTTGACTGTAGGCCAGTTTCAGGTCTTTTCACAGAGAAGGTATTCCTATTGGCTGTTCTACAAATGCAGATGTGTGTGCACGTCCCTTTGGTGAAAGCCTGATTCAATCACAGAGGCTCCTACAGAGAAAGTTGCTGTTCCAGCATTGGCAACAACTGCCTACACTGCGAAGCAACCTCATAAAGGAAGACAGACTTGTAAAAAAGAGAGTCTAAAAGAGAGCCAATAAATCAAATAAGACACTGTCAATATCAGCGAAGCATTTTAGAGATGGAGAGAAAATGTTGCTGATAGTGTAGCCTTCTGCTAACTGGAGCTCATGGCTGCAGCTTCAAGTTCACGTTTATGTAGCTTACGTTAGGTAGAGCCTCAACTCACAGTGTGTCCTCCACCTCACGCTCCTCCTCTGCAGACCACCTTACTGGGAGGAGAGAGCTTTGAAGATGGACCCCCAGTCAGCAGCATCCTAACAGCTCCAATGGAACTTTCTGTTGCTGCTGTTACACAGGTTAGGCACTGTGGCTGGCTTAATTCGAGCCACTACAGCCTTCACCTGGTCTGTCTCCAACTCTCCCCCAGGGGTAGCAGTCCAGGTGGGGAGTGAGGCGGAGGGACTATGTGGTGGCTAGCTAGCTAATTCATGTCTCATTTGTGCTATGAAATACGATTAAATAAATCAATGTATGGGAAACACTGGGTTATTGTATGAAGCACGTGCATATGCCCTTGGTCATCTGGTGGGAGGAGCTTAGACTTAGGCTGACTCAGCAGCAACAGCTGGTTAAAAAGACAAAGATAGTTAGAAGCTAAAGCCGAACTGTAGGCTACAGATATCAGTGTCAAAGTGAACCACCACATCACTGCTGATCGCCACAGAGGACAATGACTATAAAGGGAAACTTTGCTGATATTGAACCAGCTGTGTGGCATCGCAGTGTGTGCAGACAGTGTTTGGCTTCGCCCCCGTGCTGCTGCCAGCACTTGGACCTCCACTGCCGGAAGGGCAGGGATCTCTGGGGGAAGCCAAACACGATCATCTGCACACAATGCGATGACACACAGCTGGTAGAATATCAACAACGTCCTATCCAATATCCAGGTAACGAGTATCATTAATACACGACGTGCCCCAGGCACAACATTTAGCTCCAAATCCACAAAACCAGCCTGAAAATGAAGGAAATGTGAAACGACTGCATTAGAGTCAATGGAGCACAGCTGTGTTGGTGTCGGACCATGGTCTGAGCCGGCCTGATGCTACGTACTGATTGGCCAGTCTGCGTCCAGGGGTGGGACTTAGCAAAGGGTCAGTTGTATTGAGCTACTCTACAGTCGTTCCATGTACCTACCACCTGCAGAACAAAGAAGATAAATTAGAAATGCTTTCTCTGTTCACCATCTGGTTTTCTGAGTTAGTAATTATGTGCTGGGTCATTTAGCACCGAGGGCAGAATGTTAATACAGGCGAGGTTTGTGTATGCATAAACAAACAAGCACAAACCTGAACGTACACTGAGCAGTTTTTGCAGCGCTCTCTCCTCCTGGCGTCAGGTTATCCCTCCCGAGGAGCTGGGCAGGCTTTGCTGATCCGCTGTGTTAATTAGCTTTCCCTGACATATCTATTCAGATCTGCCTTTCTGTCTCTCTCAGTCTCACTTGTGCCATAACCTACACGCCTCTTCTGCCACCTTGTATTCTCTGCAGGTGCTCCATTTTCATGCATGATGAGGAGTCGATCTAATTCCACCACGAGCTGCTCTGACGTCTAATCAATGCTCTCGGTACACGTCTGCTACGTCTAACCCAGAAGTATGAAATGGGAAAGCCATGCATACAGAAAGAGAAATCTACTCAGGAATATGTCATTAATGTCACACCTCCTCACATCCTCCCCTCTCGCTCCACTGAAGGTTTGCTACCTGCTCCCTTATGTGATGATGGCGGCGTCCTTGACACACTCCCTCCTCACATAATGGAGTCATTGTTATTCCACACACACCCAAGGTGGAAACTTTATCAAGTGGTCTCTCTCTCAACCTCCCCCCCCCCCTCTACCTTTTTGTGTCTCGTTCAGTTCCTCCTCTTGCTCTGCACTCCGTCTCCATCGCTCTGTCGTATCGGTCTTTATCCTTGTGCACACAAACGCCCAAAACTTCTACCTCGTCCTGTCTTTAATTTACTTTCTCCCCTACCTGTCTTGCAGCAGGTGGTCTGCGCACCTGCTGCAAGACAAACACACACTCACACATTACATTACCAAGCTCTGTGCATATGTGTGAGCTTTTTTTTTGCCCGCATGATCAAGCAATACCCAAGTTTTAGCCCAAAGCAAACAGCCCTGTTTAAGATGCAAAGGATACAACAGCGCAGGTATTAGAGGGAGGATATGAACTAGTGGAACTAATAAGCCTCGAGCTCGATTGCCCCCTCTCTTTCTACTTTTTTTTTGCTCTCCCTTCCTCTTTCTGTCTCTCTCTTCCCTTGTAGCCAATTTATTAAAAGTCAGCTTATCTTTCAAGGTGTTTGATCAGGGGAATGAGAAGAGGGGATTGCAAATAGATAGAAAGGGCTATGAAACTTGTCATTTTCTGAAAAGAGGGAGCTTTCATTTAACAGTCATCACTAATGTGTGCGGTCCTCACACGCCCTCTGAAGATGTGTCATTAAAAAGTGTTGAGTGTTTCAAATCGAATCTAAACAAACAGATAAATGCTGCAGCCGAACTGTCTCCGTCACTCCAGCTGCCGTTCAGAGTGACACTATCAAAGTGGACATGTCTGAGAAACTAATTGCACAAAGAACAGAAGCAGAGTCTGATGGAGGGATCTGTTTTATCAGAACTTGCAGGGAGTTTGTCACATTTGTGGGCACGAGTCAGACCAGCCTCTAAAAGAAAATGCTGGCAGCATACGTTCCTGCAAAACATGCATGCGTTACATTCGTACGTTTTATACGTATTATATCAACGATTCCAAAGTGACGTAGTATATGAGATGTCTCTCGGAGGTGGAGGGGATGGTGGATGGCACTTGACAAGCAACCAAACCCGATGTGTTTTTAGCAAGTCATCGCTGTGTCTTCCAGTGCCTTCTTATGCCTCTTCTCCACTTAGGACAGAATGGGAAGAAATCTGAGAGAAATTACCTGTTGCCATGGGGAGAGGCTCATTTTGTCAGTTTTTTGCAGTCTAAAAATAAGAAAAGATGTTGGCCAATTGAGTCCACTCTCACCTGGTTCACCACTTGTTACAGCTTTTATGCCATCAAAACCTGATGTTTTACCCAAAACATGATCTTTTCCTCACCATAACCAAGTGGGTTTTGAGCCTAAAGATAACCTCACGTTAACCACTCCACTGTTAACACGTAAAGTTTCAATTTATCCACTAAAACAATGTGATAACATGCAAAAGTAACGTGTCTGTGGTTTACAGAAATGTACAATGCCAACATTTGTCGTAGCGGTGGGGTTGCTGGATTTGACAGTGGCTCAGTACCATTATGCTTTGGAAGAGTCCAATATTTTGTTCATGTTTCACCATCCAGTAGTTTCAAATATAATAATTTAAAAAAAAAAGTAGCTGCGATGACGGGAGAGCGAAGCAAATATGTCAGCCACAATGGGCGCAACATTGTGTTAACGACAGCTGAACAAGTCATATGCCTTTACTTTCATATCAAACTGATAATGACAATCTGACTGTATATAATGTATAACCATATACTCATGTATACTCAGATTCACAATGTGTTAAAACTAGATAAACAAGTTCTTTTTAATCAGACAAACTCACTTGACAATCAACACAGGCAACTGAATTGAAGGAAATAGCCCATTAGTTAGTTAGCAGCCTGTCAGCTAGTTAGCACGCTGTCATACGGTCTCTCTCCGAAATCCAACTCAAAAGTTCAATTTTTTTTTAACGTACTCAAGGCAAATACCAGACCAAAATATTACGGAGGGGAGGAGTTTCACAGGCATATCGGATACCACCGATTCCCATAGGAATGAATGGACTTCTTTTTTTTATGTTTTTTTTTTTTTAATGCATTAATGTTGTTTCCTGTTTCACTCTGAAACTCACATCTCCTCTTGTTTCAGATCACTTCACACCCTTCTCCTGTGTGTTTTCCCTCCCTTTTGGTGGCATCACCTGTGTCTGATTGTCTGTCCTGCCCTGATCAGCCTCACCTGTCCGTGTGTCGTTATCCTTCCCCTCACCAGAGTATTTAGTGTGTGTCTTGTTTTCTCTCAGTGCCAGTTCGTCTTCTTCTTGTGTGTCTGGTGTTCCAGCCTTTTGTTTCCCTGTGGCCTTTTCTTGTTTTTTTTTGTTTTTTTTTATTAAGCCTGTTGATTGCCTCTGCCTCATCCCTGTTGGATGTTTTTGCCTCGACTGATTGTTCTTCTGAGTACTGAACCTACATTTTGACCAGTACAGACTGTGATATTTTACCTGAACTCTCTCCACAGAGTCATGCGTTTGAGTCCACTCTCACCTGGTCCAACACATAATCTGTTCCTCACCATAACCAAGTGGCCTTTGTGCCGAAACATAACCTAATGTTAATCACACCATTGTTAACACGCTAAGTTTCATGCAGAAACATTGTCTGGAAGAAAGTAGTGATGCTAGGGTGCAAGTATCACCCCATACCTTGGATCATCCATCACTTTTTCCCTCCAAAATGTTGATCATATTGTTTCCTCATTTGATCATGACCAAATCCTGAACTAAACTTGAAGCATGGTTGTTTTAGTCACCAAATCATAACTCTGTCCTTTTTGTGCCCAAGACACCAAAGGGCAAGCCAAAATCCCACGGCACACCTGTATTTATATTACTTTATGTGTCACACACTTGAAATTCCCACGAGCAAATGGCGACAAATAGGTTCCCCATTAAAGTTTTTTTTAAATGAAATGAAATGAAATTACATTTTTAGCTAGATTTTACCTCTTTATGAGGAAATGGGTGCACACAACATACGGATACACTCAATTAGGAATTCATTCATAACTTATTGTAAAGGCCCAGTTGAATATTGCTGTAATAATGTGTGGTTATCACAAAATCCCACAGCACACCTGGACTGTCATCACCATTTGAGAACCACTTTTAAGTAGTTTGACTCTTGCTGTTGCTGGGGATAAATCTGTAATTATTTCTTCATGCTCTTTAGAAGGTTTCCCAAACTGATATGTTGCCATCTGATGTCTAATTCAAGGAATTATAACATAATAATGTTCCTTTATTGCAATTTCTGTATAATCCACCTCCCTCCTAGGCTCATATATATATTTATATACATTTATTTCCTGTATTTTGTCCTCTTCCTCTGGTGATTATTCCCCCTCCAGTCGCTGCACAGCTCTCTGCTGCTCCTCTTGTTTTCAGTGTCACGCTCCAGCATTGAGTCCAAGTTAATCGGCTTTATTGTGCACTTTTATTGCGCTGCAGAGCTTGGCAGTGAGCAAAAAAGATAATGTGTGTTTATGAGCTCCGATCTTCTAAATTTGTATGAGATGGCTTAATTGGGGCAATATCTTAACAAAATCTTGTAGTGGTTCTGCACCCAAGGGAACAGAGTGTATTTTCAGACAAAGCGGGATATTTTGGAAAGCACAGAGAGGTTCTACAGAGAGGGTTGAGGTGGCAGGGACAAAAAAAAGGAACACACTTGGATTGAAATGTTAACAAATTTTTCATTCCAGTCCCCAAGGTGCCGGTTCACACAGCGCTGAAGGAACTTTTAATTACATTCACGACTCGCAGCAGAATGACTAATGAGAATTTTAGGCTTTGTGGATCATTGTCATTATTTTTTTGGATTCACCCCTCATGGAGGCTATTCCAACTAATTGTTACCCGGCAACTCCATCAGTGGCTCAGCTCAACTTGTTTTATATGTGAGTGAGTCCAGTTCATTTATTTGAAGGCTGTATGTGGGGTGTTTAGGTCCTTTAGGGTACGCTCGCGGTGAGAAGCTAATAGAGCATATGGTAAATCTCCTCATTTAAAGATTCCTTCCAAGTGTGCTGTTGGCTGCTGAGCACACTGACAGGAGTCATGTGGTTACAATCATTTCTAAAAGGAGAAGTTAAGTGTTGACCCAGTTAATTTGGGGCTGTTTCGGGGGGTAAACCAACCAAAAATCAGTCCAATGTTAGATTTACTCTCTCCTTAAAACTTAAATAAATGTACACAGAAATTTACCATATGCATGATGTAATATTCATATTAACGTTTTCTAAAGTGGAGGATGGTTTGTCATTTAGGAGAGATGCCTGCCAAGCTGCAGACCAAAAAACAAACTGGTTGCATGTTAGCAAGTCACTGCTTAGGTTCCAAATGTTGGTACAACATAGGGTTGTATTTTTACTAAAACATCGCTTTGTTTCCTGCGAAGATAGGGGCAAATAAATTGGTTGTTTTTTAACAGGACATCCCTGCATTTCCTGCGAGGATAATGACACAAAAGCGGTTGTTTTTTACTGAGACATCGCTGCTTTTCCTGGCTGAAAGAGGCACAAGAAATGATTGCTTTTCACTGAGACATTGAGTCATCTTCTGTTGAGATAGGGCACAAAACACAGTTGTTTTTACCAAGACATCACTTTGTTTCCTGCTGAGACAGGGGCAAATAAAAAAGTATTTTTTAACCAAGACATTGCTGCATTTACTGCAAGGGTAAAGGGACAAAAAGTGGTCGTGGTTTACCAAGACATTGTTGCGTTTCCTGCCTAGTTAGGGCCACAAAAAATGGTAGTTTTTTACCAAGACATTGGTGCATTTCCTGTAGGGATAATAGCTAAAAAAAACAACAGGTTTTTTACTGAGACAATGCTTTGTTTCCTGCAGAGAAAGGGGTGAAAAAGACAGTTGCTTTTTACGGAGACACTTTTATTTCCTGCAAGGATAATAACACAAAAGTGGTTGTTTTTTACTGAGACATTGCTGTGATTCTCCCCTACATAACGACATGCAAATGCAATGCATCTGTGGTTTAGAGGAAACGCACAATGCCAACCCTTTTTTCTGGCGATGGGGGTGGTAATAATGTGGGGGAAAAAAAAAAAAAGTTTTGTCACTGATTTTGTAATTTATGTTAACAAGCTGAAGGTCACAATTCACCAAGCATCCCACTTTATGCCACCAAATCCACTGAGTCTAACACATCTCGAGGATTCAGTGTTTCTCCCAACAAATCAACACAACAGATTCAGTCGGTGCTGGCCCCCGTCACCATGGCAACACCTTTTTCCTCCTATCTCTGGCTGCCGTGTAACCACCTTGCACCTGTCTGGAGCGCGTCCTGGGAAGTTCTTATCAGGTTTTGACTTTGTCACTCTTCACTAGGCAGCGGGGGAGAACTGAATTCACAATGACTGAAAAGCTGCAACCAGCAAACATAAACAAGCTTTTCAAGACAGACATGTTTTTCTTCTGCTGACAATTTGTGAGGCCACAGAGGAAAATGCAGTGGGAGTTGGGTAGTAGGATGCAAGAGTTACCTATCGGTATGGGCTCTTGGCATTTAAGAGGAACTTTAAGACGGGCACGTCACACCTGACAAAAATGTCAGATAAATAGTTGCATCAAGTTAAAGTATCTGAGAGGTGCGGGGCTTAGCCAGCTGCCACTTCCACCATGTCTGGGTATGTCTGTAACTCCATTTCCTTCACTTCTTTCCTTATTCTCTTACAAATCAATCTGCATACAGCTCTCCGTCTTAGTATTTCATCCGCTCTCTTTTTGTCTCTGCTCTGATTTGTCTTTCTGAGAAGAAAGACGACATCTCAGATCTGGCATGGGACTTGTGCTTCATTTTGTTTGTTCTTTCAGCACAATGGGGATCGGTGAGCAAAAGTGCTTTTCTTTGCTCTTTCGAGTCCAGAGGGCCCCATCAAACTTCGTGTACACCTCGGGGCAGAGGTACAGACGGTTTCATAAATCTCACTGTACTTACAGTATTCTATCTTTTATATCACATGCACTGAGCGTTTTCTACAGAGAAATACAAAACTGTACTAATGAACCGTCATTAATATAGGCCTATATTTTGCACATTATGTTGTAGTGGATATGTTAAAACTTTCTTTCTCAATAAGGTTGTGGTTAATGTGCAGTTGGGTTAAGGTACAGAAATCACTTGGTTGGATCATGTTTTGGCTTAAAACACCTAGGGTCAGTGGCACAAATGCTACTGGGAAATGCCATTGTGTGTCAGTACAAAACAAACAGATTTGGTGCTACAAATGTAGCTGTGAAATGCCGCAATTCGCTACAATGAACACCCAAGTTCACCGAGCGAAAACACTGTGATGAGTCGCCAAAAACAACAAAGTCACCTCATATACTTTGTCACTCTGGAGACGTTGATGACACATATAAAATGTGCAAATGCAACGTATTCCTGGTTTGCAGAAACGTATAAAGCAACTTCTGGTGACTGGGCTGTTAGACTTTTGGAAAGAGAGAAGACTCCCTGAATTTATTCTTCTAGAAATAATAACTAAAACCAGATTTAAATAACAGTATGTGTCTTGTCTGAATCTCTCCGTCATTCATTTTGAGTTTCAGTGCAGTTAATCATGGCTAACCACTCAGCACTGATTCAGAAGTGATACCACTTAAGGCCTGATTTAAAGTTTAATCAGCATCATCAAAGGAGGGAAATCGCAGCGGCTACTCACACATTGAAGAGATTGAGGCCGATGCGGTAGAGGCGTTTCCGCATGACGTCAGTGGACAGCGTGGGTGATTTACAGCTGGCGGGGTTCTCACAGTGGTAGCGTGGCAGGCTGAGGATCATGGCCTGCAGTGCCTCTTTGGACGAGGCCTCAGATGTGGAACGTGCCTCTGTGGACGTGCTGCTGCTGCTCATCTGCTCCGAGCTGTTATCTGCTGTCTCCGAGCCGCACCTCTTGACCTCCAGCGGCTCTACCACGGGCGAGCTCCGCTGCAGGGGTGGGGGGGCGTGAGGGGGCTCTGTGGGTGGTGGCACCACCACTACAACCTCCTCTGGGCTTTGAGGGGCTGCCATCTTATCCAGAGGGGTTAGGGGAGGCTGCTCCTCCTCCTCCTCGAGCTCTTCTTCGCTCGGAGGAGGAGCAGGGAATTCAACATCCTGCTCATCGTCGTCTTCTTCTTGGGATTCTGGGGGTGGTGGGGGTTCTTGTGGCGGCGGCGGGGGATCTATAGGTTCAGCTGGAAGCTCTGCAGGGGGAGGAGGGAGTTCTTGTGAGTGGGCAGGAGGAGCAAAGGCTGGAGTGGAGTTTGTTGTTGTGGAAGTAGGTGTGACAGTGGTGGGTGTTCCTTCCTGTTGGACGCAGCTGCCGAGGGTGACGGTGGACGATTCCATGACTGAGGACGAAACACGGAAGTTCTGGCTGTCAAACTGCACCGTCACATCCCGGAAAGCCATCATCAGCTTGCTCGCACTTCTCGACAGGTCACTTGGGTCGACTGGGGCTTGATGAATCGTAGACTCTCCCACACCAACTCCTTCTCCTCCACCTCCACCTCCGACTCCTGCTGCTGCTGCGGCTGCTGCAGCTGCACTGAAGGAGTCGGCGCTGAACTGATAAGTGCCGCCTTCTTGCAGTGAACACATGGTCTTCAGGCTCCAGTTGCTGAGCGCATCGTCGATGGACTTTGCCAGTGACTGGACCTGTTCAGTGAACGAGTCTTCCAGGTCGGTCAGGGTGCCACCGACTGTGGCAGGCAGAGATGGCGAGCGCACCAACGGGATGCCTGTCAAGTTGCAGCCTTCTGCCAGGGCCCGTTCAGCAGAGAAACCCTCCGTGTTTTGCACACGGACCTTGCGCAGGGAGATGCGTCGAGGCAGACGACTCTCCAGCAGCGAATTGCGGATCTTCTCAAAGTTCTTGCTGAGCTGGTACTGGCGGAAGGCGGTCTGGATCTTGCAGGCTGCACGGCGGGAGATGAGGTGGCCGCCGTATTTGTGCTCTAACATTTCGATCTGAGAAACAGAAGAGAGAAGGATACAAAAGGAAAATAATGAGTTGCTGAGATTTATGTTGTGTTTTTGAATTTCCAAGACAAAAATAACAGACTAAAACCTGCCAGGACAATCTGAAATTATGGATGCATATTAAACAGAAATTGCAGAAACACAAGGTTAACACAGATTGATCAATCCAGGGATGGCTGGGCCCATGAAAAGGTCCAGTGAATGGGTGCTCTCCATATCGTCTTTACTGATGTTTTCTGTTTGCACTGTTGCTACAGTGTTTGAAAGCACAAAATACAACGTTATGCATTGTTATTTACTGGTATTGTCGACAGTATCTTGGTTTTCGAACTAGTTGTACCAGAAAGCAATTAATTCCGGTGTGTGTGTGTGATCTCACAGCCAGCTCCGACCTCCAACTTGGAACGCAGCAGCTCTCTGTCTCTTTATTATATAAGTAGGTCAGATCATGTAGCAATCTTCTTTATTTCTTCTCGTAACGGCTGCATACAAACAAATCAATAAGAATAGCTATAACTAATCAATATCATTTCTGTTTGTCATCGATGCTGCTCTGTTCTGTTCCTGGGGGGTCTTTGCTGCTGCTCTCCCTGCCTTGGGCTTTCCATGTTTGCGCATGGAAGGGCAGGGAGGTTTGCTCTCTGCCTCAGGCTTTCCTCGTTTGCATGTGGAAGGGGAGAGAAGTGTGCTATCTCTGCCTTATGGCTTTCCATGCAGGCACGTGGAAGGGCAGAGAGGTGTGCTCTCCCCGGCTCAGGCATTCCACGTACCCGCGTGGAAGAGGCTTTGTGCGTAAGCCCCAGGAAGGGCAGAGAGGCCCCAGAAACGAGCCATACCACCAAATATAATACTGAAAATGCAAATTAAGCTTTCTTAAGTGTTCCTGACTGAGGTTTTTTGTGTTGTTTTAATAAATATTGCTTAATATTTTCAAAATAAAATGTTGCTTTGCTTATATTTAAGATAAACACAATTATTGCTGACCCCCTCGATGCTGGGCCACTGAGTTTTCTCCTTATAGGAGGCCCTGGGTAAGATGAAACATTGCCTAGGAATCCCATAATAGGCTGCATCACAAATGTAATATTTGTGAAAAGGTCACCACAGGTGATTCAGCATTTTTCATATTCTCTTGCCTGTCACTGTGGTGCATGGAAGATGAATACAGCATATGGGGTGAATAGCAGTGTGAAAAACAGGTGGAGTGTTGGTGGGATATGAATGAGCTGGGCATTAAAAAAAGGAACGGGATAATTGTGGTGGGAAGAGAAAAATAAATGAAATCCCATGAGGTGAAAAAGGTTGTGAAGACCAATTTTTGGAATGAGTAGGCAAAAATCACATCACATATTAAAGTTGCTCAAGATTCAAACAGCACTGAACCTCACACGGTTCAGTGATTCTATTCTGCAAGCTGGCCTTGTGATGTGTGTACTGACACTACATACAGTTTGGTCAAAGCCACAGTTTGAAAGGGAGAGCACACAGCAAAGGCTGACTCATGGCATTTGGACAAACTGTTCATTTCCTCGGCAAATAGAACTCATAATCTCCACGAATTCCATAGAGGGGTCCTCCACGCAACTTAAAATTGTCTGAAACTGAACAAGCCATTAATCTTGCCTGTGAAAAATTGCTCAAATGCTGTGGGAAATAGATAGAGATGTAATATAGCCATCCTCATCTGGCAGCAGCTCAAACACGAGATGAGACCTCTTTGAGTTTCCCAGAACAATCAGGGTGTGGGTATCTTTGGAAGTGCCCAGAAAGCGCTCTTATCTTCTGCCGTCACTCTGAAATCCTTTTCATTCAGTCTAAATCAATGAATATAATTCTGTTTCTGCTCTAACTGCATCAAGGGCAGGAGTGTGGGGGAGGATTCAGTGTTGAAAGAATAGCTGTGCCACAATCTGTCATTTTAGAAAAGTGAAAAAATTGACATGTTCTAAATATGCTGCATAGAAAGTGCACATTAAAAATAGCACAGCAGTTAATTCTAGGAAATAGAAATCCTTGCTGCTCCCTCCCGCCTTCAGTGTTTTCTTGTATCAGTGCGATGTGTACATGAGGATTAATGTGGTCCAAGTAAAGCATCTCTCCTGTAAAGTCAAAATGCAATTGAATGAATGGTTACCGCAGCCATGAAGGATCAAAATGTGACTTTCAGCTGCTAATCTCCTCTCGCTTTAGTCCTGGACAAAGTCACCCAACCACCTCCTGATAGGCTGTAATGCCTCGAGGGTTTGCAATTTGTGATAAGTGGTTAGTTCAACAAGATGCCGCCTCGGCCGTTGTCACTGGAGGAACGGAATCACATACAAAGCTCTTTAGAAAAGTGGAATGACACTGGAAATCCATCTTATCTACTCCATTTACATTTCACTGCAGAGCCTCTGCGAGCAAAGTGAGACGCGCTGAGAATATTAAGGTGGCTTCTGAATAGGACGCTGGTTTGGAGCTCTACTGTATCTGCTGATGGTGACTTCTCAGTCAACTCTCGCCGACTGGTCGAACTCAGCCTGAATATTCATCACTTTTTAATCTGGACTGTTCAGTGACAGCGCCGCGTGCACTCTTGAAATGACAAGGTTAGCCTTATCGGCACGACTGCGCTCCGAAATGGACCTGGTGTGGGTTTTTCTTTTTTAAAGACCGGCGCAACGGTAATATGATTGACCTCATTACTCAGAAAGGTGTCCCTCATCAAAACAAATTGTGCAAAGAGTTCCACTGCAGAGGTGCCCTTGGTAGTGAGAGAGGGCCGTCAGCGTGGCTGCGTTTGATTAAATGTGGCAGTGGAGCTTGTTTGTTTTGCCTTCTGCGTAAGCAGGGTCGGGCATGATGAATAAAGCATTTGGGTCACGCTGCTTTCGTTATCAGAGTGCGTATCTGATACACTTTGCCATTCAGATGGAACTGCAGCCACCAGGATGAACTGGGACAGGACCGATGGAGGAACGAAGCATGCAGAGGAAGGAAAAAACTGGACAAGATTTCAAACCAGTCTAGCAGGGTTTGTCCTGGGACTAGAGACTGATGGAATATTCGGGCATTAAAAATACCGGCAACAATTTCTATAACCACTTACTTAGAATGTACATTCAATATTCATTCTCTTTTAGCTCTGTTTTTGGTCCCTACCAACTAAAATATCTGTCTCCTTAACAGCTAAATGCTCAGCTTTGATCTTAAGTTATTCACTAACTGTGTCTGTCTGCTGTTTGGTGCCAAACAGGTGATGTACAGTGGGCTTTCAGAGCTTTGTTGCTGAATAGCTACAGCTAACAACAAGCTATGAAAGCAATGACTGAGAAAAGCTAAATGATTAGTTCATCATAACAATTCATAGTGTCTGACAAACAAGGAGTGTCAGTTAACACACCTACAGCTTTCCAGTACTGATTAAAAGGTGCTTCCTGTCACTTAGGCTACTGTTTTCCTGTTATTCAGACAACCAGCTCCAGGAATAACTGTTTCTGTAAGCATAACCAAATTTGGCCTAAATCAACACCAGATCATTTAGCCGAGGTCACGTCAGTGTAAAAGGTTTGTCAGGTCAGGTATACAATAGTCTATTTTTGCGCACTGTTTGTACATTTCCCGTGAAAAGTAATCGTAATCATGAGCCAGTAGTTTGTGACCAATACACTGACAGGAAGGAAGTGGTCCATGTGACGATGAAGGTCAAGGTGGACAGGTCACAAAAACACCAGAGCCAGAACCACATGAAATCTGAGTAATTTTAAGTAAGTTATCGTCGTGTTTCTTTTCCTAAATCGAACCTGCATAACTTTACTTGAAGTACGTAACGTCCTTCGTTGGGCCCTAACTCGCCCAAGCTTTGTGTTAGCATGTCGTAGAACATCATGCGAAGTGTTGTATGAGGGTACGTTGATTGTCTTTCAACAATATCTTCCTGATACCCGACCTTTTGTTTGGGATGCATTTTTTATTTCTCTTAGCTATATGGGATCAGTACGAGTAAGTATAAAAACCTAAACATTGTCAACTATAATCAAGTCTCAGTGTCTTCAAATGAGTACTTCCTAATTAACAGCGTCTCATCTCAACAACTTATAACTATAAAATGTAATCAGGTTTCAGACTGTGCTGCTCTCTGGACGAGGCCACAGAGCAGCACAGTCTTTTGAGGTTTGTAATCTCACTCTGCCTTCACTTTTCCCCATCAGCTGAAAAGCAAAACACAAGAACTTTTGGAGTTTAGAGGTGCTGCAGTGCTTATTCATGGGCAAACTGTAATCTACACTGAACATTTACTGCCGCCACTGCACAAGGCACAGAAAGTTCAGCTGCTCCTTTGCTGCTTGACGCTTTGAAACTCGTCAACAAAACAGAGACTGTATAGACAGTAGCTTCAGTGTTGGTGTAAACGCTGTTGTGTCGTTTGTGGTCTAGAGGGAGGTGAGAGTGAACCAAAACAGTAAAGCTGCTAAGCAGTGAACTATGAAGCTCCATAAAGTCGAGGGGAGTTGCGGATTCGGGTGATTAAACTCTGTAGGCTCATCGCTATAAGGCACCTCATTATACATTGTTTTCCCATTGTCATAAATACACTTCGCTCCTTGGGGAAAACTAGAGTCAGAGCAAAGGTGGATGCAGGGGTGGAGGTGGGGAAATGTTTGATGATCATTGCGTTAATACCGATTGATATTTATCGCCGCATGACAAAGAGATACCTGCACATCCCTAGAGGGGAGTCAACCTCTGTGCAGAGAACTTCATGTAAAGAATGGGAGGACAAGAAAATGGCAAAAAAGACGGATGAACAGAGCACTGACGAAACAAGAAAACAAGTGGCTCGAGGTACTGAGGAGAAGGTAAGATATATAGAATGAGGTGGTGAGACGGATGACCGCGCCACGAGTGGCACTGCTGAAAATCCCCCCCATTAGCCGACTGTCAGTTCTACCTCTGATCACTTCACTAAGCGCTGATGGAGAGAGATTATTCCGGAGGCGCAGTGGTTTGAGAGAACGGTGATGGCACTGCTCTGCTCCACCATGGTCTCTAAATCGATTTTGACGGGCAGATCAGCACCATGCTGACCTCATGTTCCCCTTTGAACAAGACGGGGGTGGGGGTGGAAAACAAACCGGTGCAAAGTGGTACGACACTGCAGTGTGCTGCTCTACATATACTGAGAGGAAAAGTCTTCTGCAAAGGTTAAAAAAAGGGGAATAAATGGGACATGTAAATATTTAAAATCACCGATATAAAAAGGAGCATAAAACCCTAAACCCTAATTGGTTTTATATAACCAAAAATGGGCGTTTAATATGGGCGTATAAATTGGAGTTAATGGTCACACTGACATAGAAACGTGAGCTCAAATGCAAATTGCAGGAGCAAAAGCTGCTTTGAGCATCAGATAATAGTGGTGGACATCTTGGCTTGAAATATGAGACTTTTTCTGTCTATGTATAAAATATTAATCCTCGGAGGCAAATGTGTTTCAGTCTGGAAATGTTTGTGCTTCAAATGGAAATGTGTCTCAAAACAAAAGGTCAACCGAAACTACAATACACAGCATGTTTGTTTTAGTGATTTCAAGAGGTAGATTTAGGTATTTAGTGTCATGTACTATGAGCAGAATATCTTCCCTCTGATGGAGCATTAAGAGAATTTCCTAAGTTAACCTGGCATTACATCATGTCTGCTTTTAACCTTCCTGCTGAGCAATGCTTTGCATTTTATTCCTGACATTTGTACTTAACTTGTAAAACTACATTTATAAAGGGCAAGCTTGTAATCTTTAGAACCCCATTAACCCACTAAATTAGGATTTTTTTTTTTTCCAGCGTTGATATATTACCCCAGTCATGAGCTACAACAGCAGCCACAGTATACTAAGTTTGAGACTAATGATTAAAAGAGTAGTTGATTAAAAGACTGTTGGTCCTTTGTGACTAAAACAGCAACACATTTATGGTAATATGCTAACTTAGCCTACCACTCTCATGCTAATATGGTAAATATGAAGCTAAACCCAGCAGCTGCTTTAACTTAGCTTTGCTTGACACACTAAAACTAGCCTATTGATCTTTTCAGTTTATTTACGCTTATTTAGCTTACGAAAACGCTGGCATTGTACATTTCTGCAAACCACAAACACGTTGCACATTACCAAAGTAACCTAATATATTAGCTGACTTTGATTTTGTTTGGAAATACTCCAAGACACGTTCGTAAAAATGGAGCGCTGTCTGAGCGTCCGTTATTCAGAGCACCACAATCTCGGAGCAGCAAAGTGTAATCTGTGGAGACGAACCAGCAGAGCGTCAAGTGAAGTGAATATGCGATCAACTTAACCATTTGTTAATTAACGTCGAAACTGAACGCCTTGTTTCTTGGAACAATAGCCCTCTTAGTGGATTTATGAGGTCACCCTTTGTCATGGTGAGGTAGAGGGGATGGTGCATGGCGTGAAACCTAGGCAAGACGGCTGCCAACCTGAGACCACTGTTCAAGGCCAACAAACAACAAATAAGGTTGTTTTTTAAGCAAGTCACCGTAGCTTTTCAGCCCCCAAACGTGGGTGTTCTCTAGTGACCCACCGCTGTTTTTCCAGTCAAGATAGCACCAGAAAAAGCTTTTGTTTTTTACCGAGACATTGACGGCTTCTCCAGCCGTGATTGCCGCACCACAACTGTGCTTTTAAAGCCCAAACTTGATCTTTTCCTGACCATAACCAAGTGTTTTCTGTGCCTACACCTAACCACATGTTAATCACAGTGTTGTTAATACTATCCGCTACATAATGAAGTATAAATGTCACCCATGGTGTTGCAAATAAGCCAGTTAGAAAGTCATTGCATTATTCAAAACTGGAACCAAGGTTGTTTTCTATTCCACGAATGAAATGATGATTTTCTGAAAACATGCTGAGATATGCTGTTCTTCAAGATAAAGGTATTTTGTAAAAGAGTAGCAGTCCTACTGACATTAAACACAGCCATCTCTTTTGATTTATGATTTTAGCCATAAATCTCTCAGTACATCAGTTTCAGGGATTTCATCCTTGAATGTGCAAGAAACGACTGATGTGCGTAAGTAAAACAGCAGATAATCAGATCTCACATGCTGCAGGAATAAGGGGCAAAATGCAAAGCCACGATTATTAGCCTTCATGCTCATGCACACTGTCTTACAGCACAGAAACATCTGCATGATTAATGAGATGATTATATAACAGCAAAACTGGGACACAACTAATGCTGACTGTATTACAAAAATGAGGATGACAATAAAAAGGCTTGATGCCATCAGAGGACGGTGATCCGTTAAGATGAGACATCCTTGACCAAAGTCGGTGACTGAAAAAGATCAGTGGTTCCTTGAAGGACTAAATGGGACGCAGAGAAAAGGACTGAATGAAAGAATATTGACTCCTCTCAGAAAAGTCAGAAAAGAAAACAACTAGAGTCTCATTAGCAGCAAACTATTGAGCAGTGTCATCACATCCGCTAATCTATCCACTTTTTGCATCAGCGGTTTTGAGACAAGCGACTAAACACATCGAACTGGCCCTTGTTTGACATTTCTTGCATGTCACTTGCACGTCTAAATGTAATTATGAGTGAGCGCGCGCCATCAAAGTTAACTTTTCACCGTTGAATGTTTCACTTTATGGAGATAAATGGCGTTTGATTCATGGGCTGCTTAATTACTCAAGGAGAGATTAGCAGCAATTACAGAGCAGGAGCAGTCGTTTAAAGTCAGGTCTCTCATCACCTATCACTTCATCATCCCGTAGAAACAAAGGGCTCTGCAGTCAGCAAAGACTCAAGCTGCATCACTTACTTTTCCAAGATCTCTCTGTTTGATGAGCAACTTTTAAGTAAATTTGTCAGTGCTGTATAAACAGGAAAGCCTTTTGGCTGAGATAGTTTAAATAGACTCAGAGCTAATGAGTCAGAGAAACACTGGGTCACTTGAAACAATTTAAAGGTCCAGTCTTTTAGATTTAGGGGCAGAAAATGTATAATATTCAGAACTATGTTTTCAACAGTGTACAATCACCTGAAACTAAGAATCATTGTGTTTTTGTTACTTTACAATAAACCATTTAGCTCTATGTATGGCGCAGATCCACCTTGTTGTCCTACAGTAGCCCAGAAGGGACAAACCAAACATTGCTCCAGTTAGGGCCATTTGTGTTTTTGTGTTTTTTGATTTTCGCATTGGCTGCTGCAGTTCTCCTGCACTGTTGGCATTGTTGGCTGTTGTTCTGTAATCTCACCACTAGATGTCCCTAAATCCTGCACACTGGACCTTTAAAATGGATTCAGATTATTGTACCGTATGAAAGACTGGCATTTATTTTTGTAAAGATTTTTTTTGTACATCAGTTTAACAATCTAGTTGAAGTGAAGACTAAGCTTTGAACTGGTGGGTTTGTGGACTGATACGTTTAGCAGTATTTTAGTTTTGCCAGGGATCACTTCTTCCTCATCATGGCCTGCTAACGCTAAAAGCTAAGTCAAGGTAGTTATTTGGAAAACTGGTGGAATAACAGATTAAAGGTGTGTTTTGCTTAAAAGTGAAGCAAACTTAAGTAATTTGTTTGAATTTGACTACTAGACTGTTTGTGTGTGTTTATTCACTCCCAAAAAGCTAACGTACCATTTCTACATTAGCTAGCTAGCTAGGTAGAAAGAGATGCGTCAAATCAGCTCAGGCTCTGACTGAACTGAGGACCTCACTGAAAACTCTAATTTATTTCCCACTTCTCTCTGTACATTTATGTGCACAAATCTTTCGCTTAGATTTAAATGTATTCAGTTTCCACCAAATTCACATGAAATGTAGACTGGGGCTGAAAGGATTCAGGCTGAAATATAATTTATGTAATCTGGAAAGCTGCAGTGACCAATGTGCTGATGGGAGTAAAGAAGGAAATAGTATAAAGAGCGAAAGTCCAGATAAGGAGGCATGTTTGGGTGGTGGATGGATCAAACAAACACACGACTTTCACCCAGGAGACTACTGTTCATTTCCTCTGTGAAACCAAGTGAACTTTGAGCTATTTTAGCGTACGTCATCACCATATTTCTCTCCCTAAACCTAACCTATGTAACTTTACATTAAGTACGTAACTTTACGTTAATTATGTCACATGACAGCGCCATTCGTTAGGTGTTACGATTTTTGTCTCAACTTTGACATAAATGTGTCAGTTTTGGCACGCCAAAAAAAAAAATATATATATCCCCTAAAAACTGTCCATTTTTTTTGTTTCCTTTCATTCTTTTGATCATTCATTATGGTAATTTAAGATTTAACTCTTTTCCATAGAATAAGTAACTTAACGTTAACTTTAACAAGGACAGATATTGACATAAAATGGACATTTTGTTCTGACATTATTTGTTTTGGTGCTGCCCTTTTGTGAGACTATTTTTGAAGAACTTTAATGTTTTTATCAACACTGATGAACACTGGCACCAGTTGTTTTGCTATTAAATCTGTAAAAAAAATATTTCTATATAATTACTCTTAATATTTTTAAGAGTTGTAACTTCCTCCAGCTCAGAGTTGTTACCTTTTCTCCTGTAAACCATAACATGTGTCTTAACCCTAACCCAGTAAAAATGGGGAAGAAAACTTAAAGAAATGCATATTAATGTAATTTTAAAAATCGCCCAGGGCTTGAAAATAACATGCTAATTTACCAGCTCTCTGCTGTAAGACATACATTAAAAGTCAATGAGATTCTAAATTTAAACCAGTTTGAAAAAAAATACCAAAAGTTTAACTCAAGGTTGAATGCTCCGGTTAAAGTGAGTTAAAGCTCAAGTACTTCGTCATGAGGTTCCTCCCCTGCAATCAAGGTATCGCCCCGCGGATCCAATTACACTGACATTGATCTGTCGATGCATCAAGCCCCTGCAGCCCCAGCTGTACAGGCAGAAGATCAATCTAGCTGATCGCATATCTCCAGCATTGTTGACAGGGAGATAGTAGGGGAGATGTGAGATTAAAGGAGTGAGGATGGAGGTGAGAAGGAGACACAGGTTAGGAGCCGAGGTTAAAAGAACCTTTAGTCTCGAACAGAGAAGCGATGAGTGAGGAAATGAAGTCAAAACGAGTGGAAATGGAGCTGACGGAGAGTGAAATGAAGCAACCATCTCACTCAGATACATTTGTTTCAGTGGCAAGTCTCCCGGATTGATCACAATGCTTTGGTGGCTCATCTCGCAATTTGGCGTGTTTTCGTCTCGCCCACTGAATTTACACAGATACTGACACAGAAGGACACAATCCAAACGACACTGACAGTTTCACCTCTGGATAGATTTATCCTCAGTCTGTGGATGCTGCCCTGAGGCTGAGAAACAGTTAGCACAAGAGCGACCATGTTTACTGATTTTTCTGGTTTGTTGATGAAGTGTGGTCGATTGTGCCACACCACAATTACAGTGACAGTAATGGAAAACACTCTTAAGGGAAGGAGGTCAACAACCTTTGTGCCTCATAAAGAAACCAATTAACCCAAAAACATTTTTAAAAAACATGCCTAATCTGCAACTGTTATGTGAGCACGGTCTCACTCCGATGTCGTCGAAATTCCAGCTCTTGGGGCAGTGACTTGCAGTGTCAGAAAGCAACAAAAAAGGTGTTCTTCAGCTTCGTCATGACACACAGCTGGCTGCCATTATAGTTTTAAGGTCCCCAGCGAAGTCAGGGGGAAACGTGGGGGGACAAGGACGAACGTTAAGGCCGCAAACAAACACTGACCTTCAACCGACAGATTGGTGTTCGCGTCCCGTAAGATTCTAAAGCCAAACCCTGTTCTTTGTTCCTAAACCTACCCACTTCCTTTTGGTGCCTAAACCCAACCAGGCATTTTTTTTTTTTCCGAAAGGTGACATGGTGTCCCAGTACGTCGACAAGCAACCAGGGTACCTTGCACATTGTTTTATGTCAGATTATCTGACAACGACTATTTGGCCAATTAACTGTCAGAAAATAGAAAATAAAATGCAAATCGCAATTCCCAAGAGCTCAAGTCTTCAAACGGGGTTTGGCGATATTACAGTATATTCGGTGCAATGATAGAAATGTGTCCACCGGTAGAGATTTGGCAACACTGTTTTTACCATGGATGCTATTCAGGAGAGGCTATGTCACAAAGCACGCTTGGAGTCTTTTGTAATCTCGTGATTCTTACATGATTATGTGGTTGTCGATGATCTCACAAATGAAGTTGTTAATACAGACCCTGTAACACTTAAAGTCAAAGTTCACAGGAACCTTAAAGCTTCCATTTTGAAAGAATTTGGTTTTGCTTTTTTGAGTCTTTTAACTCAGTCTTTAGTGGAGGTGTCCGAGAGGAGGATGCTGAGAAAACTACTCAGTATTCTGGACAACGCCTCTCACCCCCTGCATGCAACTCTGGACTCCTATCAGAGCACATTCAGCCGTAGACTGTGACCACCGAGGAGCATCACAGGAGGAGAGCTTAAACAAAGGACACTGACCGCAATATTCACCTACATTAGGTGCACTATGACTTCATATGACTACTCTTCAATATCTGCAATACGACTTCTCATTGTTATATCAAATCTAATATAATGTTGATTATCAGTGTTTTTTCCACAATTTTAGTTAAGTTTTAGTAACTCTTGTACTTATCATACTCCTATTGATACTCTATCAGACACTGGCTTTTGTTTTTGCTCCTAGAAAACACTTCTATCTTGTATATTTTACCAGATATCTAATGACCCGGGGAACCCCCTGGTTGTTTTGGCTGTGAACACTGAATTGTGGTTACTGTAATTTGAAGCATTCTCTGGCACAAGAATTTCCTTCGGGATGAATTAAGTTCATTGGAATGAATTGAATTGAATAAAACCATTTCTTTAATGACTTTACAGAGCAATTACTAAATTGTGATATATGCTGTTACCATGACGTTTAAGGCCACATCACCCACCCCTATCTTAATATGACTTGTTTTGTCCAACCAACAGTCCAAGATAATCAATTTACAATGTTTTAAAACAGTGTCATTCAATCGAGAGGCTGGAATCTGCAAAATTTTGCATTTCTTCTTCTTCTTCTAAAAAAAAAAAGACGTCATGAAGCACTTCAAGAATTTAGTATTCTTCCATGAAGCTGGGGGACTCACGCATAAAGATAATAAGAAAAGTTAGTTTTAAATCAAAGCCAAAAACACTGTATCCTACATTTCCCATAATGCAACTGAGCAGTATCTTTCACTAGACTCCTCGTCTCCACAATGTCCACTTCTTTCAAACCCCACACCTCCAGTTCATGACGCAAGCTGTGAAAAATTCAAGGTCTTAGCCCAGGCCGAGATAACCCTGATGACATTATGACATCATGACATCATCAGGGTTATTTCTTCGAAGATTGTAAAGCTCCCTCTGTGAGTCACATTGTGATGAATAAACTGAAATCCATGTGTCAAATAGACGGAGTGCTCCTTTAAACTATTAGTCGGAAATAAAAATACTAAGTTCAGACAGGACACGATGTCGAGCTCAGCTCACATCCCAGCTACATCAGCTGATCTCAAACAGTCCAATCAACTGATGGAGGAGTCAGCTGATAGATCACATGATTCCTTTCTATGCAACCAATTGGTGAATCTCATTCAGGGCTCCCTATTTAAACTGCTCTGACCTGCCTACTGTTTTGCAACCCGCCTCCACCCCAGCTCCTCCTATTCATGCTGTGTCTGACTTATCAATGTCATTTCTGTTTGTCATTGATGCTGCTCTGTTTTGTTCGGTCTTTGCTGCTGCTCTCCCTGCCTTAGGCTTTCCATGTAGGCGCATGGAAGGGCAGAGGGGCCCCAGAACAGAGCCGTACCGCCAAATATAATACTGCACATGGAAATCTAAGGGAAACTAAGTTGCAGACAACTGTTCAGAAGCGCACTGGGAGTCAGACCCAAACTCTGCTGCCTTACCTGGTTGCAGATCCATGGACTGAAGAATGTTGGTTTGATGGATGATTATGAGAAACGAATGGCGAATGTTTGATGGTTCTTGAAATGGAGATGATAATGTAATGACTTCCAAGCCCCCTGATGAACAGCATGATAAGAACACAAACATGAGAACATGGAAACGCATGTTAAATACAGTCACAGTTGGTAGACATATCGGTCTCACACAAAATCGGTTTAACTGGCTGCAACAAGATGAGAACAGATAACAGTCACATGCTTTATTCTCCATGGAAATGGGGGCTTTTTCGTCATCCAGAGGATCTCAGAGAGCAGCAGAGAAGAGACAAATTAAAAGGCTTTTCATTCATGCAGATACAACTTGTTTGCACAGTGTCTTTATTTTACCCTGATGTGTATGTATGTGTGTGTGTGTGTGTGTGTGCGTGTGTGTGTGTGTGTGTGTGTGTGTGTGTGTGCATTGATGCCAGAAAATACAGTCTGTAAAACCTAGAAACTCTACAACACAGCAGCAAAACACCTGGGGAGTACTTTCAAATAACACACTTTCACAATCCAAATTTGGTGAAAGACGAACCATGTGAGGATGCTGATGAAATGATGACATGGCGATGGCAATGATGGTTCATGACAATGAAGAAAAGGAAGCTCATCATTAGTCGGTACAGTTTGGACAGTCTAGACGTGCCGATAGAGATCGGTACGACAAAAATAAAAATCAAGCAGCAGCTTCTCCCCCAAACCGCAAGTCCTCCTCCTCAGACAGAAACATCACAAACATGTCAGACCACAAGACGTACAATACACACGTTACTGTACCTGCCGCCCTCCCGCTCCCCTCACCCAAACAACACACCAACCCTCACCCCTCCCCCGTCCCCAACACAACCCTACCTGCTTATTTTTGAGGTCAAGCGAGAGCTCATAGTCGGAGGTGGCGGAGTGCGAGCCGGCCCCGTTGCGCTGCACCCTCAAGGGCGAGGCCGTGTGATGCAGGCTGGCTCTCCTCCCCGCCCCACCTCCTTTTGCTCCTCCCCCTTCTTCCTCCTCCTGCTCCTCGTCCTCCTCTTCTTCCTGTGCTGCCTCGCCCTCACGCCGCTCGGCCTGTGCCTCCTCTCCCTCTTGCTTTGTCTTCGCCTCCACAGCTTCTTCCAGCGTTTCCTTCTCTTGCTCCGCCACTGTCGGCTCCTCTCTGCAAGGCGAAGGGGCTTTAGGGGCTTCCTGTGGCGCTTCCTCGCTCGGAGCCTCGGCTTCGGGCTGCGGCTCGGGCTCCGGGGCAGGCTGGGGTTTTGGTTCGGGTTCTGGTTCTGGTTGGGGTTTGGTTTCAGGCTGGGGCTGTGGTTGGGGCTCAGATTGGGGCTGTGGCTGTGGTGGCTGAGTCTGTGGCTGTGTCTCTTGCTGCTGTTGCTCGGGTTGCGGTTGTGACTCGACCTCACTCTGCAGCTCCCCCTCTCCTCCCTTCCCTTCCTCCCCCATAGACGATTCTGGAGAAAGGTCATCGCTGCAGAAAGGAGGAGAAAACGCAGAGTGAGGTTGCTGCTGCATCCGTGGTGAGCTCTGACCTCTTCTCCAGGCTGCCTGGGTTAGTGGTAAGAAGTTGACCCTTTTCTTTCTTTTTTTTTTTTTTCTCTGTATGATCTCTCACACTCTGCTACCAACTGTGTGCAGGGCCAGTTCATCTGTCTACCTGCTCTGCTCTGTCTGCTTCTCTTGTCTGTCCTGACACTGACAGACAATGAAACAAAGAAAAACTGTACGGCACAGAACAGCTGACAAAACCACAGTGTACAAGAGTGAAAAAAAAAAAAAAAAGATCAAAAGCGATTATTTATTTCAGCAAAATCTTCAGAAGAGAAAATGTGTAAAAAACAAGAAAGTTGACAGCCAATAGTGACACACACCCAACACACACACACACACACACACACACACACACACACACACACACACACACACACACACACACACACACACATGGGGGGACAGTCATGCAGCTAATACAAGTGTCTCTACGCCTTTTAGACTATATGTGTGTGTGTGCATATGTGAATGGTGGAGTGTCAGTGCAGGAGGTGGCAAAAACAAGAACATGAAACACAGAGGGGAGGTGGGAATCTGTTTCTGGAGACCCTCTTATGCTTTCTCCTTTCTTTTCTGGTGTCTATGTTGTAGTTTTAATGAAAATAAAAAAAGATGGTTAGCCCTATCTTACTTTGTCTTTGTCTCTGTCTTTGTTAGGACTGCCCCCTTGTAGTCGACCAAGCGTTAGTCGACCAGAAAGGTCATTAGTCGGCAAGATTTCATTGGTTGCTTAGTTGCAGAAAAAAAAGGTACCTGCGGTTATTCCACAGGCTAGTTAATAACATGTCGGGCAGGAAATCCAAAGTGTGGGATCATTTAGAGAAGGTGAAGGACGAACCCAAGGTGATATGTAAACTCATCTTCATTGGTCGACTACAAACATGACGTATCATCTGAAGCATGGAAGTAGCTACATGCCCATTAGCCCACAGCGTCATTAACAGACGGCTCGCTCAGTGTGTCACGTGCACTTGTAGATAAAATATAGGCCTATATTAATGAAGGTTCATTAGTACGGTTTTGTATTTCTCTGTAATGTAGCACAGTGTTAACAATGTTACTGATACTATTCTTTCTCATACCTTCAACTCAAACCATTGTGTTGTCCCGCCCAAAATATATAATCAAATAATTAAATTTTATCGTAAACATCCAGGCGACTAGTCGACTAATGACCCTAAATGAAGACAATTGGTTGACTAGGAAAATTCTTAGTTGGGGGCAGCGCTACTTTTCTCCAATTATAATGTGATGGCCTTTAGTTTAATCATTTCTGTTGGTCTCTGATTTACTGTAATGTTGATTCTATGTGGATGATGTGATGTCATACATGCATTAAATATTAGTTGACAGCAGGGATAATCAAGTTGATTGGCCCGTGGTCCACTTTTGCAAAGTCATAGGTGACCAGGGGCCAGTTATCAAAAACAATACTAACATTTTTCAGTATAATAACTCAATTGCCTGTTTCAACCTTTTGATGTTTGCTGTCCTCTCTCATCTTTGCCAAAAGGCAAATCCAGTTGCAGCAGCCAGCACAGGCTAAGTGTGCACAAGGGTGTTTCAGGGATTTGAGGACGTTAGTGGCCTCTATTTTGATGCTTTTTATTCACTCTGCCACCTTACATTCACAAAAAAAAATCAATTACTGTCTTGCGGTTGTACGCCTCCATGCACCAGTCAAGTTTCGCTTCTACTTTGCATCCATGTCTGTGAATACACGGATGTTTCACACACAACTTCAACCAGGCAACTTGGAAGAAAAGACTTTTTTGCAGAACATTATGATGTCACAGTGACACTGACCATTGACCTTTTGGATATATAAAGTGAAATTTAGTGAGGTCAAAGAGACATTTGACTTTCCACCTACCAAAATCTAGTCAGTTCATCCCTGAGTCCCAGAGGATGTTTGCACCAAATTTGAAGAAATTCCCTCAAGGCATTCTTGAGATATTGCTTTTCATAAGAACGAGACAGATGAAGTCACAGTGACCTTGACCTTGACCTTGTGTGGACAATAATACAAAATTTTAAAACATTTCTTGTTTAGTTTTTTATACTTATTGGGTCCTACTGATCCCAAATAGCAAGGAGAAATGCATACCAAACAAAAGTTCGGGTCTCAGGAGGCTGTATATTCAATAGATATTCAATCTACAAACTTTATTGTTTTTGTAAATGTAAACTCACTCTAAATTTGATGCCTGCAGCACAATCCAAAAAAGTTGGGACAGGGGAAGTTTACCACTGTGTTACATCACCTTTTCTTTAAACAACTCTCAGTAAGCGTTTGGGAACTGAAGACACTAATTGTTGAAGTTTTGAAGATGAAATTTCTTTCTCAACATTCACCAGCGGGCTCCCAAAAATCTTCAAAACCTAAAGACTGTGTCTGTGTGGAACAACGGGTCACAGTCTGAACACATTGAGACGTGTTCCTCATGCAGGAGCGTCCTGAAGCTGGCACTGCAATCAAAGGCTTGTCTAAGTATTAAATAAATTCCAGTTAGTGTGTTCATTTCACGTCGTTGCAAATGTTTCTTTATTGGTGTAGTTTTAATGCAGCAACGTCTGGTCTAAATTTCATGTGAGTGGCTGCATTGGAAACATGTGTGATGACAAAAAAATTAACATGTTGAATACTTAGTTCTTTCACTGTATGTCAGAAAGGATTCAAAATCACTGCATTCTGTTTTTAGTAACACTTTATACAGCGTCCCAGCTTTGTTGGAATCAGGGTTGTGTATCACGTTACATTATGTCTGAGCACAAGCCCGTAACAAACATAATTTTGATGCAAACCATGACCATTATCTGAACCTAGTTTTCATGATCCTGGGCTTTTTGTCACTATTTGTTCCCACATTTTCTTTTAAAGGTCTTTCCTCATGTGTCATGTGCCTTGGTGATCGTCTGCCTCGTCCTGATTTGTTTCACCTGTCCCTCGTTAACACCCTCCTCCCTCTGTGTATTTATCAGTGTTTTCCCTGTTTCAGTGTCAGACTGTTCGCATGTGTTGCTGGTGTCCTTTGTCCCTAGTGTTTCTTAGGTCATCCCCATTTGTTCCTAGTTTAGTTTTGTATTTTGCCTTGTACTGGCATTTCATCAGCCAATTTCTTAAGGTTTTGTTTTAGTGCTCTGGAACCAGCGTGCCATTAAAGCTTGCTTTCTTCCCATCATCCTGCCTTCCTCATGTTCTACATTTAGGTCCTTCTCTCAACTGTGACAGTAGACCTGTTGCCTAAATGTAGCCCTGGCCACTTCACAGCAGTAACCATGTCTTACAACGTGTTTTCCCAGGAGACAGCTGTGCGTCTCTACAGATCAGATATGAATGTTTGCACTAAATTTCATGGCAATACAGCCAATTGCTTTGAGATAATTCGCTCAAAGCCACTAAAGTTAAGCTCAAGGACATGCTGGTCAGCAGGATAAACCATCTGGAAACCATGAATGTTGAGATATTTAACTGCCAAGCTGGCTGGATTGGGTTGTGACGTCAGGTGACTAAAATTCAATGCCAGGACAACGTCTAAAGCCAAGGTACATTTCACGCTGAAAACTGACAACAAATGACGTTGATATTTTGTTGGTTGTGTTGTGTTTATTAACCAAAACCCAACATCTTCGAAGTGTCTCATGCCACCGTCACCTTGATGTAGAATAATGAAATTTAGTCTTGAGGCACGGAGCCCAAAACCCAACATCTGCAGGAAGTCGTAATGTTTATATTCAAACAACATGAAATCCTAATGCTGTTAGACACTTAAAATATCGTCGGCCCAATTTTCATTCCAAATAAAATTCTGTCCATTGCCCCTCTGACGTCATAATGACTTCCCATGCCAGCTGGGTAGATAAATTTTAACTTCTGACCTGCCGGTGACACAAAACAAAATGTCACAGGCTTACCAAATTTATTGAAATTTAGCATTCTGCTAGCATGATGATATATAAACATTTCATATACCAGATGTAAGGCGGACCTGCCGATTCAACCCATTCTCCACTCTGCAGTGTAGTTTATACACCTTACTGATACACCAGAGAATTATACAGTAACACCGGGCTTCGTCATTTCTCCCTCTCTTATTGTTAACTATAAATTTAATACTGATTAAAAGTCATTTTACTTTCACATCCTTGTATTTATTATGTTGATCTGTAGTGTGGGGTTATATGGAAGCAGGGGTGTTGAGGGTACAGTAGGTCAGACAGGTGTGTTGGTGGTATGGAAGAGTCCAAAGAGTTTGTAATTAGTAGTAGTAATAGTGATGTTGGTTTGCTTTGGTTTGGTCAGGGCTATAATATTAAATCAGCCATATTTTCTCACTATGTCTCAGCCTTTCTTTCCCTCAGGTGAATCATATCAGTGCATCCCTAGTTTATTGCAATTATTGCCGGGACAATAAATCGTCCAACAAAAGCAGTTATCTTGACAGGCCTATTCAGGATTGTGTGAACCTGTCTAGAAAGAACGTCAATGTAACGGAGGTTCATTTCCATCCAGAAGTCTCACACTCCAGCTTTAAGTATCAGCAGATTTTCCTCAAGTATCCCTCTGAATTGGAGCCAGGTTTACACACTAGTTGACAGTGTGATAACAGCTAGGCATGTTATTACTCAGATTAAGATAAGGAATTTTTCCCCACTCTTATTGGATACGGTGATAAGACTGGAGTCAGCGAGCATAAAATCAGGACACTCAGGCTGCCATATGCAGACTGCTGCAGAAGAACATCAGCACGATTCTCCCCAGAGGGAGCGGAGGCTTCAGAGAAACGACAAAGTTTGAGTCTAAACAGAAAATCTGTGTTTGCAGAAGTTTCAGAAACAAGGGAGGAAATGCGACCTCGACGTACCCGCCTAAAGTATGCGCGACTAAAACTGCACCATATATATGTATGTATCAATAAAAGTGTAGATCTATCTATATCAGCTTACTTCCTGTTTGAGTCCAGAGTGTTTTGTGTGTGTACGCAGTCTTAAATCTGAAAAAAAAAGGATTTGTGCACAGCAAAATCCCATCTGCTTTCTCCTTACCGCACAGGAGGCTCACTTCTCATTTTCATCACACATGGCAGCACATAAGCTTGAGGAGAAAGTATCTTTAGCGGGGATAGAGCTGGGTCTGCAACTTCTAAAATAAAGCTTGTATGAGTAATGAATAATGAATCGAGAAATAAAGTCTGCTGCTCCAACACTCAGCTCGCAGGTGAGCCTTTTTCTTCCTGTGCGGAAAAAATAGACCTGCCTGGAAAAACAGAGGACTTCTTTTTAGGAGTCGTTCTGCAGCCCGACGTCTCCGCTCACAATGTTTCCGCTCCATTGTTGTGAATCTAAATGTTCCCTATTTGCATTTTGCAGGAGCTCTTGTTCTGGTGAGAGATAATCTGACAACCAATACGTGCGGCTGGATTTAAGTCAAATACTGATAAGGGGAACCAAAAAGAAGTTACACGGGCTGCGGGAAAGGTGTTCAAAAGGGATTAATCGTGAGGGGACGCTGGAAAAAAAAATTGCCCTATGAAATGACTGATAACATAATATATGCATGTGTGTATTTATGTAAAGCAGAGTTATTGTAAACAACTTCAACGATGGCTTCACTTTCCGCCATCCTCCAGGTCTGTCACTCACGCTCCCTCTCCGCATATCTTCTCATCCTCATTCCTTTCATTTTGTCAAGCCTCCTGTCATCCTCTCTGTCCAACCGTCCCTCCCGCACACACACACACACACTCACATACACGCAGCCTTCCTGCCACTCCGTCCTCCACCAGGTAAGGAGATTGAGTGGTTCCAGGTGTCAACGTGACTGACGAGGCGGAGACAAGCCCTGGATGCTGCCTCTCTCTCTCTCCTCTCATCTTTCCATACGTCAGTGCTGAAGACGGATGAGCGCAGCGGCCTCCACGCGTTCCACCCAGAATATAATTACGTCTGCTGCTCACTCTGCCATGAGCGCTAACAGGCCGCTACTGTAGTCTGACGTGAGCTCAGGTGTGTCTGTTGGTGGTGTGTTTTTTTTATCTAGTGTGGCACCAACTTCCAATACGACATTGATTTGAAACAGGCTGCGTGACAGTAAAGGCTTCATCCTGCCTCTGGCTGGATACATGTGCAGCCTCTGCAGCTGTAAGAGTCACGTGTGTTATTTTGCAGCATTGCAGGGATGTGAAACATACTATATTTATGCTGAGTGTGTGTGAATACAGTGTGCTCTCACGTGCTGTTTTGAATCTGCTTTCTATGAATGTGTGTGTGTGTGTGTGTGTGTGTGTGTGTGTGTGTGTGTGTCTAAGCACAGGCCATTTGTTCAGTGGAGGAAGAGAGAGTCAGATTCTTTAGTCAAGTAAAAGCACCAATACAACAATGTTGAAATACTCAGTTCTGCTATCATCATAAAATCCTCCAAATTAAAAGATGTAACACACTGACTGTCCATGACAACGACTTATAGAAGCATTCTCTGACCTGACAACACAACAGACCCCTTAGGACCGACGTCACAATGACCTCAGTTTGTTAGCTGGAGGCAAACAGGACTCTCCACCACAGGGCCGTAGGCTACATAGGAGTCTATGGTTAAATGCGATAAGACGAGAGGACTGGATAGAGGCGATCATCAAAATGCTCACATGTGCAGCGCGGACTTCATATCAGGTTAGAGAAATTATTTCCTGTTGTAGGGATGAATTATGGGTTATCATGTCCACCTCATCAGAAATTGGAGAGATATTAAGAGGAATATTGGATTTCTCTGAAATGCAAACTTTTTAGCGCATTAGCTAACATTAGCCCCTTTTACACTGCCAGATTTTCCACGAATGTTGGGCCATTGTGCCGGCAAGCTGCGAGCGTTTAGACACACAGAGCTGGATTGGCAAGTTGATCCGAGGTGCCCAATTTTCCGCCTCGTAGGGTAGTCATTTGGTGGAACCCTTTTAGTTTAAACAGAACGAGGCGCCCTTCCGCAACGCGAGGGGCTGTTGATGACTTGTGGGAGGAGCTGTTGATGACGCCGCATGTGCGACCCACTGGCGGTGGATAGACAGGAAACAGGAATTAGCGAGCAGCTAGTAGCAAGAGGGAAATGCAAACCTGACAGACACTGTAAAGATGAGCAACTGGGGAGACAAGGAATTGCGCGCCCTCCTTGCCCTCACAAACAAAGAGGCCATTAACCGATGGCGGGGACAATGAAGAACGAGCCGACTTACAAAAGAATCGCCAAAGGACTGACCAGCCACGGCTTCCCTCGGAGTACATCACTAGTTACGTCACACACTGAGCTACATGTTTTGTTTCTTGCTCACGCCCCCCATTGCCCCGAAAAAGGCACATTCTGTAACAAAAGTAGGCAGGCGGCATTTTGCCGCACTCCCCGATTTTGTTTATATACTGCCAATGCTGAAAAAAGACTGATTGGGCTTTCCTGCAAATTTGCACAATTCCTGTCTAAAAAGGGCTGTTAGCTTCGATAGCAAAACAAACTGGAGAAAACTGCTCAAGTATCGCTCTCCCTTGTAAGATTAGCATAGTAATCAACCACAAAGCTTCCTGTCAAATCATCCATCCACTGAGTAAGAGCATACAATGTTGGTTTGCGTTTACTTATTTAAGTAACACTCACGGTCCTGGAAAGTGAGTGAGCTGACATGGTTCGTTTGTAAATTCAGTGTGACGCTCAACACTAAAATGAGAGCGCTGTTGGTCGAAGAAACTGAATGGTGCATTTCGACGGCGCTCCGGATTTACAAACAGCCCAGTTTGCGCCAGAGTGTGCTCTGCCGCTCAGAGAGTGCGGTGCTCTGGATAACTGAATGGTACATTCCTACAGCGCTACAAATTTACGAACAGTCCAATTCGTGGCAGAGTGTACTCCAGTACTTGGAATGATTTTTTTCTGAATGCACCACTTGCAACATCTTCCTCCATCATCTAAAACAAGCAAAAACAACTTGCTAGTTAGCGTTAGCTAATGTGTTTGGAGAATTGTTTTGCCTCCAGCTAAGCCCCGCCCACCAAAAAACTCCATACTGTATACTAACAGTTAAAGGGTCTATATCCACCTTGAACTCATCCTGACATGGAATTTGTTGTTTCTTAGGGAAACATTCTCCTTTAAATACAGTTTGGTGGTTATGCCGAGGGGTTTCCAACCTGTTGGGTCGTAATATGGGTGGGAATAGTTAAATTAAACATGATTTACATTTTAAAACGGAACATAAATATCACAACCCTAACTGTTTGTGGACGTATTGACGTGCTTTTCGGTGCCGGTATCCAATGACCAACTGTGGCACACTATCTTTTAACATATCCTCATACAATGGCTTGTTTGATAATCTACGAATTAGCACCCCCACAAATGATGTGACGTACTTAACATAAAGTTAAGAAGGCTAGGTTTAGGAAAACAAACATGATAGCGACATACCTTCATATGATTCAAAGTTCACACGGTTCTGAAAACTGGTCTCCTGGGGAAAGTCCTGTGTTTGTGACCCATCCATAATCTCTTTACTCCTGTCAGCACATTGGTCACCTGATCACACCCTTCCTAAATACATGGATTGTACATGAATTACTGGCTCACGATTGCGTAGGATATAAACAACTTTTGGTGCATTACTTCTCATATCAAAATGAACAAACTGTACCTGAGCACAACCTGTATCTTTTGCAGTGGCAAAAACAGACAGATGTCTGCGCCTGAACTGCTTTGCATTGCTCCTCAAAATGTATTCAACAGCCAGGGCGAGCGGCTCCACTGGGAGGGAGGGTAAAATACTGATAATACTGAGCCTCAGTGCTGACTACAGCCGCTGAGCATCTGTTGGACCGTGTGTAGGGGTGATGACATCTGACATGAAGACCACCATCTTTTATGCAGGAGGTCCGCTGATTATGTCTTCAGCGTGAACTCAGTCGCTGTGGGCTGCTTTGACTTTCATTCACCTTGATCGCACAGATTCTGCTGCGTCATCACCGCGGAGGTGCAGAGATGAGATATCGGACCGTTTAAGTACTGGGGTTCAAAGGGTCTATCCTCTGGTGGACTGCAGCCAAAGAGTTGCTGAAGAGGGCATTATGTGAGCAAACCCACATCAGCAGAAGTCATTGCAAATGAGTTCCCTGAAGAAGCCATGAGTTCTTGCTCCAGAAAGTCGTTTTCTTTCAATCTTAGACATGGATTTTATGTTTTTCCCATATGGAGGGATGATTTATTTGTAGCCAATGAGAACTTACTTCACCATCCTTCTATTTTTTGTCGTTCCTCTTTAAAACTAATCAGGAATCAGTCGCCTTGTTCCTGTTTCCTCTAAATTCTCACACTGCTCATTGAGAATTAATCAGTTCATCAGGCAGAACACAAGGGCAGACTGGAGAGCAGAAGCTTCTGCATAAATAAGCATATTTCTTTCTTCCGTTGCATGCAGAGGGTAATGTATGGGGTAAATCTGCTGAATACATCACCTACGTGCATTTGAAATTCATCAGTTTCTGCAGGCAGGAAGGACATGACGTAGTGCCACGTGCACGGCAGAGAATTCAGACTGATTACACGAGGAGAGAAGTCAAAAGTAAGCCGCAGGAAAAAGCCAAATACAGCTGCCCTGACAGTGACACAAGTACATTTTTGCACTATTTCCAGTTTCCATCTGCTTTCTGAGCAGTTTTGAGATACTGAGCTTAAAAGTTTTCCATTCCAAATAGCACATATTATATGAACCTTTTGTTTTCTGAATAGAAAGTCAGAATAAGAATGTACTAACAACTCGATTTTGACAAAAATATCAGAATCTTCTGATTCCAAGGCAACGTTATCTCTTCAGACTGCAAATCACTTTCATTCCAGTTCATTTAAGAGGCTCTCAGATGAAAAATAAATAAAGAAATAAAAAACGCCAGCTATTAAAATGCACACTGTGGGCTTCACATTAGCATCAAAAAGACTCTCTAATCACGAGGTCAAGTTGAGTCATTTTTCTTCACTGTTAAAGAGTACATAACATAATTTCCTCCCCCTCATTAATCTATGGCCTAACCCCTTGTTAACCTCCCTGTGAACACGTATTTACAGCGGCTCAGGACGGGACGCTCCATTGACTTTCACTTAGTTTTGTGTCACTTTTAAAAATATGGCGTGCTGGTGTGAGCGGTCAGGGCTACGGTGGGAGAAGTGTGTTTGTGGGGGCAGTAAGGAGAGTGAACCGTCTACTGGGAGATGTGGTATGACCGTGTGGATGTGAGAGTTGCATTAAGAATGAGGAGATGAGTGTGAGGGTGACAGAGGCAAAACCCTGACTCTGGAAATGCCTGATTACACCAAAAAATATTAATGTCCCAAAGACCCATGATGCTGAAGGTAAAATAAACACATTCCAGCATTGGTTAAATCAACTGTGTCATGGATTCTGTGACTCCAGAGTTTAAGTTTAAGGGCAGGTTTAAGGAAAGACACCAAGCTGCATTATGGGAATTGTCAACCCATTCTCATTTCAGGGTCACTGACACCTTTGGATTAATTTTTATGAAAAATCCTTTTGATTCTTTTGATCTGAGGAATATGAATAGCTTCCAGGGTAATTGAGGAATGGACACATCATTTGAGGTAGCCAACAACCCAGTTTTATACATTTGAGCACCATCAGAACCTGAGCTAGTAAAAGGGACTGAGTTTAATTGGGACTAGGCTTTTAATTGAAGTTTTACGGTAACATTTTTTCACGCCCCTCTGGGTCCCATAGTGACGCACGGGGCACAATTTAGCACCTCTGTGTGATGCAGGGCTGAAATTTATTGTAACACATGTATACCGTTGTGAAACAGTTGCTTTCGGCAACAAAACTAGTACAAATCA
Organism: Epinephelus cyanopodus; assembly: GCA_026686955.1. Classification (NCBI taxonomy): domain Eukaryota; kingdom Metazoa; phylum Chordata; class Actinopteri; order Perciformes; family Serranidae; genus Epinephelus; species Epinephelus cyanopodus. Next base: position 21,130,583 of record CM048936.1, on the reverse strand, counting down.
GTACAAAGATCTTGTTTTGGGGTAAAATGAGCATGTTTGTTCCGTAACATTTTGTGATGACTGTACATAAATGGTGCAATGTTATGTTAAACAACAGTGACTTTTGGTTTCACATGGAACAAGAACTGTTGTCTCCTGAGTCCAAGTATTAAAGTCTGATTTCACTCCCACTCTATGCAGACTTTCTAGGTCTTTATATTTCCTCAGTTACCAAATATGAGTTTACATTGGAGTTAGTAGGAAGCCCTGCACGTCTCACGATGCTAAACGGTGCCTTTGGTGTCACTATGATAGGCTGTGATATCATCTTCCTGTTTCTGTTGTGCAATGGTCGGCGCACTTCCTTTGTGTAGTAAATTAAGGTTTTATTTTCCTGGGGAGGGCGTAGGTTTCGTTTCAACGTTGGGGGAAACACATATGAAACAGAGGGTTAAGGAAGGGGGTCATCTGTCGTCAACATTTTCATCATAAAGACAGGTTTTCAAGCAAGCAACTTGTCTATTTCCACTACAAGCAAAATGCCTTTGCTGCTTTTATCGAATCACAGATGAAAATTTGGATTTGTTTCACTAATAAGTCATTGCCCGATTAATCCAGCCAGGAAATACAGTAATTACCACGTTGTAATTGGGTAAATTTAGTACTATGGACTTGTCATTTTTAGGAGAGAGGGTTGTATAGTGCTCTAACTTAGAAATGAAATATTTTCATATGCTTAAGATATTGACAAATTGTTATCTTAATATGAAACTCAAAAAATGTGAAAATGTTTTAACTAACATCACAACTGTGTTCACACTTTAGTTTAGTGTGTTCTGAACATGTATTTGATTATAAGCACTGAACACAAAGTAGGGGAGACTGGGGTTGTTTGGCACACTTTTCACTCTGTTGTACTTCTCTGGCATAATTCATGTTAGAATATTCTACCCAGCAGCAAATAAAAGGTTAATGTCTCAGCTATAGATAGATGTGTTTTAATGCAAGCAGATGTTTTCTAAAATTTGGGGATTTGAGATCATCAAGTCATCTTGTGCATATGTGCCAACCAGTCCAATCAGGGGGTTGACTGGCACATTGTTAAAATGCAACAGTTAAAAAAAATGAAGCAAACAATAGAAACAATTTGAACATTTAATTCAAAAAGAACCAGAAAACATGAACATTTATTATCTAACATTTAATATCTACCCATTTTAACTCATTCACTGCCAGCATTAAATCGCTCAGTGTCCCTCAATTGCCAGCACTTTTCATGATTTTTGGTACTTTTCAAAATTGCATATTCTGTGTTATCAATAAAATGGCATGGAATATCTCAAATGAAAGGGTTAGAGTCTCTTCTTTCCCCAGAAAAAAAGTGAGTTCGTAGCATGTCCCACTCTTTAGTTATATTCAGTTGAATATAGCTTGCTGTCCCCCAAAACTCCCTTTTTGAGAGAAAATTCAGAGAAAAACAGATTTAAAGTCCAGGGAATATTTCGAGGCAAAACTCTAATTTGATTTTAATTTTGAATTGAGTCATTATATGACATTGTACTTTATGTTTTAAAACAAATTTCATTAAAAAGAATAAAAATAAACACACACACCACACACACACCACACACACACACACACACACACAGATGTGTTTCTACAAGTCCACTCTCTGACTTTATTTCAACTATACTTTATTTGAGGCCCCCTCTGGAGCGATCTTGTAAAGGAAACCATTCCTCATGACCCAGCTTGTCTAAATCGTTGTCGGAACCGGAGGATGGCGCAGACGTGGTGAAAGGAGACTCGACATAATCACGGCGTCTCATCACCCGCTTACTGCGACGAGGACGCACGGTTGCATTCACATCTTGATCAGACCCGGAAATCTCGGATCCCGTGTCAGGGGCTGGCAAGCCTGCTATAGTGGCCTCATTATCAGACGGTGCTGCTGCTTCAACACGGCGAAAAAAGCCGGCATCTTCTAACGTCCGTTGTCGTGGATCGCCCGGTCCCGAATCCCAGGGTTTGTTCTTGGCCTTCCTCAGCGCCTTCTTTGGCGGCATGATGCAAAAATAAACTAACTAAAAATAAATAAAACTACATCTTAGTTGGATCCTAGCCTACCTGCTGATAGCTGCTAGTGCTAACCTACTTACCTTCTCTCGTTATGTGTCTCTCTTTCCCTCTCTGTCTGTCCGTCTCTAGTAGGCCTACTGTGCGCAATTCGTACTGTATTCCATGCTTTGTGATCACAGGCAGGTGCTCAGCGCTGCCTTTGAAGTTGGCCAACTTTTGTTTACATCACGTGACTTGCTGGCTCACTGAGAAATGCTCTTTCCTCTCAACGCCACCAAACGTAGTCACAGGGTGCAGAAGAGCGCCATCTAGCGTTTTCAGTAAAAAAGTGCATACTCGTCAAAACTCGTCATGTGGCAGTGAGAACCAAACAATGAAACTCGTCAAAACTCGTCATGTGGCAGTGAATGAGTTAAAAACCAAACAACATCTTTAAGCAATTCATCAGCAGAAATGTCTAATTACTTTTGCTATTCACCATAATTCACAATAAACACCGTGTAATCTCTGTCTTTACCTGCTTGTAAAACTAACCAGTATTTGAAATCTTTTCTGCAATTTGTCTTTTAAATTCTCTGTAAATTGTCATTGTTTTTTATTTCTTTTATTGATCATCAGTCTATGTACATTTCATTATTTATAGATTCATTGACTCCACTGAACGACTTGGCATATGTTTTATTTCTGTTTTTTATTTATCACTCATCTATTTATGTGTCTACTTGTCACTGTATGTTATGTTATCCTATGTGTGCAAGGCAAGCTGCTCAAACAAATTGCCCCTGGTGATATTAATTAAGTTGCCTGAATCGGAAATAGTAACCATCTTTCACAATACAGTCACAGTTACAGCTGGTCGGCTCTGTCATGGTTCTGGAGTTTTATTGTACTTTGTTCCCTGTTTTATTTTAAGGTCATTCTCCTTTTTCTGTTTCCCACCTGTTTTCTTACACTCCTGATTTGTATCATTCTCATCAGTCCTCCCCAGAGTTCTCCCTGCACACCTGTCTTGTGTTAGCCTCATTTGCTCCACCCTTGTGTTCCCTACCACACCCTCACCGATCCTTGTGTTCCCCATTTACGCCAGCTGCGTCTTGTTCTTGTGATTAGCTCTCTGTGTATATATGTGTGTGTTTCCCTTTGTTCCTTGTTAGTTTGTGGTCAGTGTACTGTGGTGCTCCAGTTCTTGTTTTGCTCTTTGTAGTTTCCAGCAGCCATTTCTGTTTAGTTTAGTAAATTAGATGCTTAATTTCTTTAAGCTTCTGTTGCCCTGTTGTTGCTTCTGCACTTGGATTCACCTGCTGGCAAAACCTCGACAGACGTGCCAACCAAACCTTGCTCATATTTGACCCAACTCTGAAACGTGTACCTCGCCAAAACAGTTCCTGACTTCTAGATTTTTTAACATAGATGTGTGCAGGTCCAGAAATCATCCTTCCTTCGGGCACCATGAACGTATGTAGAGAATTTCATGGTAATCCATTCAATGGTTGATGAGCTATTGCACGTTTTTTTGACAGTCTGATCCAAGAGGACAGAACCTTTAGAGAACAAAGGCCGATAATAAATAGAACAGTATCTCTCTGGAATCAAACACATCCATCTGGGCCTCCTTTCATCAGCAGATGAAAAGCCACATATGTCTCGTCTTTGAGCCTCTGATCCATGATCAAGGTCAAACAGAAACATACATCCGCTACCCACACACGTCTGCAGCACCGTCTGTTGCCATAAAAAAACACCATCTTGTTACAAAGCAGACAATATAGTCCAAAAAGGGACTGAGGAACCATTTCACATGCTTTCTGCATATTGTGTAATCCCACAGCACGTTCTCGGCCACACGTCGACTGAGGAGGCTTTTGTGTAGAATGGCTCACAGATATAGCCATGACATGTTTAAATCATGAGATAGACAGTGGATGAGTCACATGGTTAACAGCATCGGTGCTTTTTTTTTTCTATCCCGGAGGACAAGGAGTCGAAGCCTCTGCACTTGTGCATGACTTAAAGCTATAGGCGGAAGGTCATTAGAAACTATTATAAAATGGATTGGTTGATTGGGGCACTATTCAGATTAATTATGGAGAATAGTCTAAAATGTACAAACCTTGTTAGGAAACTGGGAGAATGAGGGAATATACTATTATTTTAACCCTTTAAAAACAAGCATCCCCACTGTTTACATGATCCTGTTTCAACTGACCTAAAATAAGAACAAAAATAGCAATAACATTCATTCTTACATCATTGCCTTACATTATCCTACCCTACATGCGGTGCAAATGTGGAATTTAACCATACTTACACCAGTATTTCCCCGATACGGCTGTAGAATACCATTACTTGCTTAATGCTGTATTCATCAATCTAAATTAAAACATAATAGCTAAAGTATTCATTCTTTTTGCAGAACTAAGCCAAGGCTTCTGTCCTCTGTGGCATCATGTAATTATGTTACTTTACCTTTTCGTTTCACCTGTTTCTACAGCCAACTGGCTTGTGGTGAAGTCAAAATGATTGCAGATGGTATGTTGGTGCTCTGTCCCTGCCGAGCCCTCTGTTTCCAGCCTCACAGTGAGTCAGTGTCGGACAGTGTGTTGCTGCTGCTGCTCACTGTACGTGCTTATACCTCCTCACTTGCTATGTTTCCATCCAAAAGTGATTCGAATCACTGGGAAATGCGCAGTAAAAGAAAAACGAATCCTGTGTGTTTCCATTAAATGTACGGACTTTGGTGAAAACTATGAACTCACGCGAGTTTTCTGCAGAACCGGAAACAAAAGTCTTGCATTCATCTTCTTCTACGTTTTCTGGCGGTTGGCAACCAACTTGTAAATGCATTACCGCCTTCCCGACCCGGAGTGTGGATATCACCGTGGAGAGAGGTGCACTACGTCAGACTTAATTTAAACATAACTGTTTCCATCCCCTGTTTTGCAAATCAACATTTTTTCGAATCAACCAAAACCTGGCTAAAGCGAGCGTATTTTAGTTTGTGCGAATCAGGGCAATTTAAACTCGGATTTTGGCGTTTCCATCATAATTTTCCAATGCAATACTTCTAGATGCGCATCTAAACAGGCTGATGGAAACATGACTGCTCACACACATTCTAATTGACAGATGAATTGGTGCTGGTTATTTATATCATTGTGGAGTATTCATTATAAATCCAGTCCATCTCATCCTCGTTTTGTTTTTCCTCGTTTCATCACGACTACAAATGCAGCTGCAGCCAGTATCTCACTATCACTATCCTCAATCATATTTTAAGAAGCTACAAATTATATTCAGCCACAAAATAAACCTGAAAAGATACAAATCAGAACAGAAGTACAGAGAGCTGTTGCATAGAGATGATACACCATCTCATCTTGTTGCACTGGTGTGAACTGTCAGGTTTTTAGAACGTTGCGGAACGTTTTATCTTGTCCCGTCGCGAATCTTTGGTCTGAACTGGGCGTAAGGCTTCTTTTTACAGTGGCATCATGTTGTGCGCCCATGATGACAACTTTAGACTATGTACGTGCAGTGCAAATCTGCACATTAACGCACATAGGCAACAGAGGAATGAATAATGTAATGGTAATAATATCTCAAAAACCAAATAATGTGCCTAACTTATGGAGCATTAGGAGAGATTTTGTTTTTGTCTTAACATTTAGAAATCGTTTGGCTCACCACAACAAGCAAAAATACCATTATAGGCATTTGTGGACCATTTCTATTGAGTTCAAAGTGTCAATAGTTAAATAGATATGCATGGATTAACTATGCTCTTATACCCAACTGGCTAACTCCACCCTGTGAAGTTTATCTTAAGCATACATGCAGTGATGCATGTGAGGTGGTGCCCTGTTTGTGCTTTCTGCTCGCCTCATGTGATCAATCCTTCAGTGATGGATCGGTTACGGAGATGCCAATCAATACTGGGCTCACTTGGGCGGGACGACACAGCTCATAAATATCACTGTTTGGCAAGTACGAGGGAAAGGGACAAGAAGAAAGCGGGCATAAAAGAGAGGCAGTTTGAAATTCAGTATTTTTATATGTAATCCATACGTTCTGAGCATCAGTCTGAGATCAATGCCGACCAGTTTATGTCTCTGAAAAGCAGAGAAACTGCCTTCAGCTCTTGTTGAAAACCCACGCAGGCGCTTGGTTCTTTTATGGAGGGCCAGCGATCAGTATCACAGGGTGAGCAGGTTGAGGTGAGGCAACAAAACAAGACTCGGCACACTCAGTTTCTTGCCTCCTGCTGTAAAAGGGTGGGCTTTTACTTATCGTGTTGAATTTTAAGACTGAGCGAGGATAGTCGCCCTGAAGGATTTAAGAACAAACCGCTTGCACATACAGTACGCAAGTGTATACACACACAGACCATTATGACCACAGGCAGTCCCATGCAATGTCAATGAAACATCTTTCCAGCAACAACAGAGCGCGGGGTATAAAAACAGGTTGAGCTCGTGAAATATGCAAGACAGGATTTCAAATTGAATCTCTTCAAAAGCCGATGCCCCGGGATGTGGATAAAATGGAGGGAGGGATAGAAAAAAGAGAGTCGGCAGCAGTGGAAATTGCATCGTAGATTTATGGTTGACACAAGTATACAGATATACACACACAGCCCGATACTCATGGGCAGGACTTCAAGGATGGGGAATGACAGACCTTCACAGCATCAGTCAATGTCACAGAATGTCATTCATAAATCTGACTGGATATCATCCCTATCTGCTAAAAATAAGCTTTTATTCTACTTTTGGAGACGTGCCCGAAACACTAAATGAGGAAGAGTGAGATCCTTAGAGGTAGGACAGGATTATTGTTTTGCAAGTCACAAGTACGTCTTGAGTGTTAGGTAAAAAGTCCCAAGTCTGAATGCCATTTAAAGAGGAATAAAAACAACTGAGTAGGATGGGAGTGGGATTAGTTTTGCCTTGCATGGCAGCCAGACTCATGAAACACATGAAAGTAATGAATTTGTGTCTGAATGACGGTCAGCATCCTGTGAGGAGCTACTGGCGACAACAGTGGCTCTTACAGACATTAGCTTGGATCAGGGGTGTCGAACTCATTTTAGTTCATGGGCCTTATTCAGCTGTATTGGCTTTCAAGTGGGCCGGACCAGTAAAACCATTGTAGAATAACCTCGAAATAATAACAACCTTCAGGTTTTTCCATATATCTCCATTCCTTTGCAGTCATGCTGACATCACTGCACCAAACAAGAGTGGAAGCTATTGAAGCAGCAGGTAAATTCATCCCCTGCCCCACAAACCATTTACATATCGTTCTACTAATAATGTTCTAAGACAGAAGTCTGATACAGATTCTTTTGTGCTGAAGCTGCTGGTTGACGATATTTTGCATAATGTTCAATACCTTGAAATAAGACCACTGTAGATATTTACTGTATTTTGGTCAGCGTGAAAAAGTGTAGGATACCCCTTCACAACTGCTTCAGTATCAGATGTGCAAAGTCATCTAACAGGCTGGCTGGATTGGACCCGTTGGCGGACCCTTTTGGAGCCAAGAACTTTTTCTCCAATGATGGTCAAGGCATGACCCACCCTTATCTGCTGTACTCCACCTCTGATTGACTTGCTGACGTTCTTACCCTAACCAATCCTAGTCCTGCCTCAACCTAACCTGTCCAGACAACTAAATTTGCAAGTACTGGCCGACTAGAAGGAGAGTAGGGTGTGTCATGCCTTCACTTGACAAACTGGAGAGTTTTCTTCATTGACAGAAGAGCAAAGTTTGGCACTGAAGGCTATTATAGATGGAAAAGATGCTTCCACTCTTCTCCCGACTGGCCTGTGATAGATTGTGAAAGATGGTTCGCTCAATCAGCTGCCAAGTACTTACTGAAAGTGCCTGCCCTTTTCTTAACAGTTTCCAATGGCAGCTTCTCAGATGGGTCTATGTAACAAACCATCTGGCGTGTCAGGTTACATAAACCAAAGTACTGGGCAAAACAAAGTGTCGACCATGACGGTGCTAAATGAAAAGTCAGGGGATCAACAAAGGTGTTAGAATACATTCTGAGAGGAATGTGAATATGTATCGGAAATTTCATTGCAATCCAAATACTTCCTCATGCTGGCACTAGAGGAAAAATCAAGGAACACCAAAGTCACAAAAATACCTTATTAGGATTCATCATGTCTGTACAAAATTTAATGTCAGTCCATCCGAATCATCAGATTCAACAATCAAGTCTGACTTGAGTTAAGGTCATGTCACCAAGAGCCAGCTCAAACTTTGGTTCACTCTGATTATAATGAACTAGTTCATGTTCATAGTTCGAATTTTGATTTTGAGTCCCAAAAAATGACTCCGTTTACATTAATTTCTTGTGTTGTTTTATTAAAATAAAATCTTGTGATCAGCGTCCACATGCAGATCTTTCCCAAGACTGGCCAAATGCCTCAACTCGTGTTTTAAATCTGTCGCCCACGCGGCTGAAAGTCAGACTTGTTTTTTTCAGACCTGGCAGGAACAATCTGAATAAATATGTGAGATTTTTGGAATCTGTACTGATTTGTTCATAAAAGTCCTTCAACTAATCATATGAGCTGGCTTCTGCAGTACCGGTCGCTTCGTGTCTGAATAGGCATTTGCATTATAGCAATGCTGGCTTTATGTCAAGGTCTGTGCCCCCATCAAAGTATTTCAATTACCAATGATCGTGAGATGTTTGCACATTTGTTTTCAGATACATAAAATAAAATTGAAAATTTGGACAACACATACAACGGTGATTGTTTCGATGACATCATCCATTGCCTGAACCCTTCCTGGTTAGATAAACCTTACAATGCCATGTACAGTGTGTCCAGTAAAGCCTGCTTTAGATTGTCGGTGCTGTTTTGTCTTTTCTGATGCTTATTTCTCTCCTCCTTCTTCTTCACATCTTGTTACACATAAGAATCACAATGCTATTTTTATATCTCGTGGCAAAAGCAGCTCTTTATGGGCGCCTAACAGAGACGCAGAAAGAAAAGGATGTGTTCAAGAACAACAATGCCTGGAGAAAGGATTCGGCTGCTGCTTCGCCTCGCTGTGAGCGGAACAAACAATTGAGCCGTCCCCCCACCCCGATGATTTCACAAGCTAATTGCCTATTATGTGGCCCATCAGGGGGAAATAACTGAGTTTTTTCTTTATTTGGCTCACTTTTCTTCTTTCACGTATCTGAAAATATCCTCAGGCGGCTTCCCAATGCACGAGTGTCTTGTTTGAATTCGCCTCTTTCAAGCAACACACTTCAATACTTCAAGGATCACATGACAGAAGCTTTCTGATTCAAGATCACAGGAGCTCGGAAAATTCAGGAGATGATTTAGAAATATCTGAGCAATCCCCACCCTTTCTTTAACAAAAGATATTAAAAGAACTGTGCATACAGTGTATGAGAATATTGATTCAGCTGCTCTACAGCAGCCTGCCGCAGTGAGCTTATTGCAGATATCAAGTAATTGGCTCAAAATGAGGAGAAACTAAAAAACTGTAATTATGAAGGACACTTCTCAGTGAGTCTGAAGAGAGATATTAAGGATTAGTGATACAACATCATGAGTGTCAGATGATTCAGCTAGTACAGTATTATATTCATTGTGATTCACTGCACAGTGGTTATGATCAAAGTGCAGGTTGTCACCCCGGTTAAACCTTGGCTGCGTGCTCTGGAAGGTTGTATAAGAGACGTGACAGTGAAACAAAAGAGGAGGAAAAAGACACGACAGGGTAACTGTAAATCTGAGATCTCTGAGTAAAGAGTTTTCAAGAGCTTTAAAGAATGGAAATACATCCCCAACATGTTTTTAATATACACTCAAAAAAATTAAGGGAAAACCTAAACCACATATCAGATCTTGATGAACGAATTAGTGAAGTTGAAAATGACGTAACAATGGTCAATCCTGGAGGAGCTGCACTACCTGTGCAACCTGATTGGGCTGCAGGTACCGCCTCATGCTACCAGTAGTGACAAGGACAGTAGCAGAACTCAAAACTGGAGAAGAATCAGTCAGGAAGGATAATGAGGGAGCAACTGTCTGTGGCCACCACATGTGAAACCATTTCCTTTTTGGGTGTTGTCTTGCTTTTGCCTCTCTATTGCACCTGTTGTTGATTTGCACCAAAGCAGCTGAAACTGATTCACAATCAGTTGAGCTTCCTAAATGGACAGATTGATATCCCTGAAGTTTGACTGACTTGGTGACCATTAAGTGTTCCCTTCAATTTTTGAGCAGTGTACATATACAGTGGCAAACAACCACACAGATAGTTACGGGAAGACATTAAAGAAATAAAATCTGACTGTAAATGCCAACAAAAATCTGAAAAAGCAAGCTAAATCATCTCTGGTCTCTTGTTCACATGTCTAACAGTTTGTCTTCAGTAGCCTAAGGCAACTCCCTTCACAAGATTGAACCTCTGACAAAGTCTGAACTCTGAACTATCAGCGTTTCTGCTTGCAAACCTTGAGAAGTCAAAAATTGGATTTTATTTTCCTGGTTCCAGAGATTTTCTTTCCTGCATTCTGGTGACTTAATGAAGCATTTTTATGTATAAATACCACCAACGTACAAGTACTCTCCATCGCTCTTTCTGTCCTTTGTCATGTGGGCTTACACATGCTGCACAGTGCCAGAAACATTTTGTGATTAATGACAAGGTATAAAAAAAAGGTGTACAAGTTTGTCATAAATCGAGAAAATACAAGAGAAGTGTGACCACGAGAAGAAACCGGAGGGGGCAATGAAAAATGGGAGTCTCTAGGGAAAACTGGGAGGGCTGGTGAGTATGATTAAGAGTTCACTTCAGTGACTTCTACCTCTTACTCATGCACTTATTGAATAAGAGAAGACGAGCCACCCACTGCACCCACCATGATGTCAAGTCTCCTGGGAGCTACTTCATGTCATGTGGGCGAGCACGCACAGATAGATATTACACTTTCAAATGTAATGGCATTTCTCTCAGAATTAGCAAGTTTAATCTGACAAGGGCGTTGAGAGATAAAGATGGACCAACTTCCTCCCTCTGTAGAAAAATGAAGCTCTAATATCCCGGATACAGTATCGATCATAAAGTGGAGCCACGGAATTGAGTTTGGGGGGAGAACGGAGGTTCGCTGAGGTTGGCGAGACGTCACAGCTGCCCACTGAGGGCAAGCTGCCCAGCTTTTGGACCTTCTCCTCAGATGGTTCATCGCCGTGGCACAGCACATCTAAAATGACAATGGAAACGCAAATGGGCACAGCATGGCTTTACCAACTGTGACTTTGATAAAAGGGTATTAGTTTTGCCCATGTCCCATCTGCTAACATTTGAAGGGGCAGGCTTTATAACATATACTGCAGCCAGCCACCAGGGGGCAATGAAGATTCTTTTTTGGCTTCACTTTTAGGGAACTTTCATCCCATCTATCGTCCATCTTTACCTGCAGTCATTGTATGAAATACACAAGCTTGAAAGCAAGCTGTAAAAGTTTAGAGTCAGGGGGCGCTTTTTAAAAAAAAGTGCAAAAAAAATGGGTGCAGTCTCACTTTAATTGACCGTCTGCTAAACCCAATGTCAGAACAGCGATTGGCTTTCATTACATCCAGGAGGAACGAGGGAATGAGTTGTCAAATTAATGCTGGGAGCTGGAAGTTGTTTCAGAATATCCATAGACTCACTGTGATATCTTAAAAATGGAACCGTGAGGGGATGAAGCTGTCTCGGCAGCAGAAAAGACAGATTCACAAATGGAAAAGAAATGCTCACAGACATGTCATGGAAAATGAAAATGAAACTGCTCAGTGTGGTGACGGAGACACCCGAAATATTAACACAGAACCAAATGCTGCGAGTGAGAAAATTGAGTGTTGAGGAATGACTTTGCTGTACGCAGAATGAAGAGGAGCTCTGAGAGGATTATCGATGTAGTACTGAAAGTGATTGTCTAAGAGATTATATCCAAAACAAACAGAGCAGAGACAAGTGGAGGGGATGGAAATACACCATATCTCCTGACTGATTTAGACAAATATGATGGAAGGCTGGCTGAGATATGGAAATGGAAGATTGACTGGAGGATAGGACACATTCTAGCACATTTGAAAACACTGTGAATGTGAGACACAAGCAAGGTATGAATGTACAATTTGTTATAAAGCTTAGGCCTTGACTAAACTAATAGTAGGCCTAATCCCATTAACTGTTTTCTGAAATAACTGGATGGATTGTCCAACGGTCAGCTGCTAAGGAAACCAATACAAAAGTTGAAAGTAGCTATGTCATTTTCGGTTAATTTTGCTTTCGATGTCCAGCAAACATCAACCGGTAACTACCCGGTTAATTTGTAAGCAAAAGAAAAACACAAACTGGCATTAAATACAAGAGGTGATTTCCTTTTAGTCTGGCGATCATTGACTCAGTTAGCTTTAGCATTGCAGCCGCAAACCCCCTTTCGCATTGTTCAGTATGTTAGCTCCACCCCCTGTGCTGACATCGCTAACGGTGCTAACAGATCTAACAGTGCTAGCATAGCTAACAATGCTAAAGGGGTTTTGTGTCTCAAAACTGAGCTGGTAACTCCCAAAGGCGATCTTTTGGGATGACCGAAAGGAGGGCGAGATGCTTCCACAGCAATATAGTGCTCCAGAGATGACGTTTTCTCGTGGACCAACGCGAAAATTAGCGTCACCCTGGTTTCCTAGCCGATGGGATTTTACCAGGAGATTTTGGATTATTGCAGAACAATACGCTCTGTGGCAAACAAACATTTTGTTTCGCAAGATAATCTACACTAATGGACACCACACCTCTGATATTAGAAGCCTAAATGAGATCGCCGGTCGTAAGAAGCCAACGCTAGGCTAAAAAGAAACTACACCAAGATCCCATGACTTCAGTGTTGCCACCACAACGAGGGCTTAAAGCCGTGTTCGGCACATTGATATTCTGTTGTCTCATCACAAGTGGGGTAATTACTGACATATTTTGTGTAGTAGAATATAACGTTGAAGTCGACTGAGCCTGTGTTCACCACAGAATTCCTTTCAGGCATCAAACCAAAAACCCATTTGAAGAACACATTGACTTTAACACAAGGGAACTGGCAGTGCTAAAATACGAACTAATTTTGACGCTCTTTGCTTTTGAATTGGGATGGTGCTACTAGCAGTGATCACCGAATGCTAGCTAGCTACCACCAGACCCAATGGGTGCTCAGTTTAGAAAGCTGAAGAGCAGCAAAGTTAACCCATAGACTAACATAACCAGTCAAAAGTATTCTCAGCTGTTAACTAATTAATGGTTAACATTTGGCATCCCAAGTTGAAAGATGCTAAAACGCTCTGTGGCTGAGGGAAACCAGTGGGAAATGCTGTCATGTGGCGCACTTCTTTCAAATTAAAAATATTGATCAGAGCAATCGGTCAACAAGGCGAAAATCTAATGTGAATTATAATTTTCTTGACTGCAATTTTCTGCTCCATGCCTCTGTTTTGCAGGTGTACTTGCTGTCCTGTTTATCATACCGCACCGTCACCCAGTAAAGGATTGCGCCCATTGGATGTAAGGCACTCATTTTGGTAGCGGCTGCTGACAATACATTTCTTGTGCAGCACTCCTGCTTCCCAGCCGTTTTTATGGATATAGAAAATAAATGTGAGTTTGAGATGTTTGTGAAATAAACTGAATCACAATCCGTCATGAAACAAACGCTACGCTGTGAAATTTACAGTAAAATGTGATGCACTCCGCAGTATTCTGATGTGCTGCTAAAATAGTGCCAATATAACAGAAATGAGAAACATCAATCCGCTTCCTCACACTGCAATTCACCTTCAGCAACCTTAAAAGCCTGCTGATGATCGCTCGCTCTCTCACACACACTCCTCCGTCAGTGAAAGACGTATACTTAACACTGTCAGGGTGAAAGCTGTCCTGTACATGCACAATAATCTGTTTGATCCATGTTAGAGGAAGAGATAACGTGACAAGACAGCACATTTGGCATCTGATAAAACACATTGTAAGCTCTTCAGTGTATTAAACCAGAGTGGGCCTTGACGCCCGTAAACACACACACACACACACACACACACACACACACACACACACACACACACTCTCACACACACAGACACACACACACACTCTCACACACACAGACACACAGACTCAGCACAGTATAGCCGTATAGCTAATGCAGCCAAACACAGCAGTTGTTCAGGGCTTGTCAGAACTTAATACAGGGGGACCGTGAGACAAACATGCGCACAAATCAGATAAATACACCACATGTTGTTCACAGTATCAAACCAGAGCCTCTTCACACACTCCATAAATCCAAATACACACAACGGAGGGAAAAATACTCACCAGAATTCAATTTATCATGTTGTTTTCTCAAAACAAACGAACAACAAACTAAAGTAAACTTACATGAAGCTAATACAACAGTGTATACAATCCAGAGCTCCCCTTCCATCCACCAGCAAAAGTCCGCCAAGTGAGATGAACGTCTTGGACATCAGCCTGCAAATGAGCAGGCAGTTCTAGGTGCTTGCAAGAAAAAAGGGGGCCAAACACCATTCATCTGCACACACTGCGCTGACAAAGAGCTGGTTGAAAATCAGCTTTTATAGCCGTCTGTTGAAATACCGGTCTCTAAGGGCCCTGACACACCAAGTCTGCCAAGTTTTTGCGTTGTTTCCTTTGGCACTTGTCGGCTCTTGTCTGCCCTTGTCCGCTGTTTCCCGACAGATTCAGCATGTTTAATCAGTGCTGGAGATTGACCGTTCAGACAAAAGAGCAGAAAGTAAACAAATGACTAAAGTCAAGAGGGCGTGAGATGGAAACAAACTTGTTATGTAAGATTATATTTTAAGCGATTGAGCTCTTCATCAGAAGTGGTATGTTCGGGTTATTCCCAGAGGAAAATTTTGCCGCTCACAATAGTCTTTTCTTTGTCTCATCAGAAATAAATCAGCTTCTTATTAAGAGACCACCAAGTTGTCATCTGTTTCTCCTAAACCTCCTCTTGGTTCTTTTGCTGTGCTCATAGGCTTCTCAGAGGTTTCTCAGCTCTGAGAACAGATAAAATACACAGAGTTGAGACTTGGGTTTGATCACTGAGACAGATTTCTGAAATTGTGCCGGCTTATTCATAAGCCAATCAAATTTGTTTCTTTTGGATTTTACTGTTCCCGCAAGAGCTGAAAAGTGGAAGGCTATTTTTCAGAAGCTGAATTTAAAAAGTACTAGAAAATGGTCAAAACCTCATTGATATACTGAGCTGGAGAATATATAGGCTGGACAAAGAAGAGATCTTATTTTGAAATTTCCTTCCCCCTAGGTAATACACTAATGCACAGTAAATACCATAAATTCTTCCTTTAACATCAGGTTGTGTTATTGATGTGCTAACTGTCTAACTAGCGTCTTGAATCTGTCCCACTGGTCTTCCAGTTTCCCTTTTTGAATGACGAATACAGACTTCTGCCGCCTGCTGGTATGGAAAGTAACTGCGTCTCGCACAGGCACAGAACGTACATGCTAGTGAGTTGTCGGCTGCAATCTTTGCAAAGTTTAAGTGCAGCTTTTTGGCTGAGACACGGGCAATGTGAGGCAAAGCAACAGTCAGCTTTCGTTGTCACTAGTTCTTTGATGTTGCTTGGTGTATCTAGACCTTGACACTATTATGCTACCACTTTAGCTTCCTAACCCCACTTCTGGCTTTAGCTCTGAATGTAAACTCAGGTAATTTCCAACAACAAACAACTTATGCTGTCGATTTCTCTCAAAAAGACAGTCTCCATATTGTCTGCACAGGCTGACAGTGTAGAGCTATTTATTTCCCTTCCTACAGGGTTTATTTGTCACCAGCACCAGTGCAACAAAAGAAAAAAATCGAGAAAGGAGGCTGTTTATTGTAACGACGGAGAGCAGGGCAGAAGAGGCATGGTCTGGCATCCCGCTCACTGTTCACCCTTTGGCACGTTCTCCATTATCTGTCACTGTTCACACACACACACACACACATGCACACACTTATATTCTCCAAATCAGTCTCCCCTCATCGGTGAAATTGCTTTCAGGGGAAGGGTAAAGATAAATAACGTTACACTGTGTTCATTCTATGGCGAAAAATAAAGTGAAGCCAGAAGGTGGCCAGCGTTGTGTTTCCATTGACTCTCAACTAGGAAGTGGCGAGATGGCATGCTGTCCCATCACGGGGCCGATAAGAGCGGGAGAAAATTCAATTACATCTCAGTGAAATGTGAAAGATTTTTCTTCCAGAGTGAGAGCCCGTCCACGCCCGTGTGGACCTTCACGTTTAATCTTCTCTCTGACACTGGTCCTCTCTGGAGGTGATGTGGGCTGTTAGAGAGCGACCAGTCTGGTCAGCAATGTCAGAGCAGGTCTATCTCAGAAACTGGCGTAGTGTGGGGCTACTGTGGAGGCAAACTAATGGTGCGTTTTATGGTGACCAAATGTGGTGAGAGAGTGAAATCAAAAAGAGAAGGACGCCTGGTCTGCGATAATAAGTCTGACTTCAACACTTAATGTCCTTTGAGGTCAAAACTCTGCAAAGAGAAGCTACATTAACTTTAAATGATGCCGAGTCACTGACACTGTTTTTGTTCAAGGTTTCTGAAGGCGTCTTGATCTTGAAGGTTTCTGCATGGTTCTGTTCAACATAAAAGTGCCAAAAAAAAAAAAATTCCAGACTGGCACCGCTGGGTCTGTTTTAACAAGTAACTCATTTTGACCACCCATCACCTCTTCAAAACAAGGCTTGAACTGACAGGGAATGACACAGCTCGACATGCACACTGCAAAGATGACTCACACGCACACACACACAGTGGAAGTCATGGAAACGACTGCACACTGTGTGCGAAAGCGTGACCGAGTAAAAAGGGATGCTCTCTGAGACATTTCCTTTCATCAGCATTCAGGCGTCTGACGGTGGGCGATTTGTTTTAGTGAAATGAGGAAACACAAAAAAAGCAGTAGAGATATTCCCTCCTATAAGTCCTTATGAATAAATCCACCTCATTTTTAACACTGACGACACTTGAAACAGAAAAAGATTTCATACTTAAAGGAACAGTGTGTATGATTTAGCAGGATTCAATGGAATCTAGCAATGAAGACTGCAGATTGCAGCCAGCTGAAACTTGTCCGGGTTAGAATTCCTTCAGTGTTCATTGTTTCGGAGGTTTTTACTGTGAGACAAATTATCCACAGAGGTCTCCTTTCCTCCAAAACAAATAGACCAGATGATTAAAAGCTGTAAAAACACTGAATAAAGCAGTTTCATGTTACAAATGAGTGTTTCTCCAATGCTTTGTGGCATGTCGCAGCCCAGCACCTGCTAATGTGTGCGCACTTTTTTCTCTGATAACTTAAGATCCAGACGTTCAGGAGGTGTTTATCGAGAGCCAGGTTATCCACACAGGTCTCTTCCTCTCCAAAACAAACAGACCTGGTGATTTATACCGTCAATAACATGGAATAAAGCAGTTTCATGTTGAAAAATCTGGGTTTTTCTGACAGTGCTTGACATGAAGGGGCTGCTAGCTACAATGGGCAACGCAAAAACAGGAAGGGCCCTATCTAGAGCCAGTGATTGGTTCGTCCGTTCAGGGCTACTGTCTTTGAGGGTGCTTTCAAACCTAGAGTTGTCTTGCTTTGGTCTGAATCAGGGACTAATTTTGTTACAAAGTTGTATAATTGTCTAGAGTTGGTTCGTGTTCTCACGACAGCATTTACAAGTGGACCAGATCAAATGCCTTGCAAGAAAGCTGCTCTTGATTGGTCAGAATTCAGGAAGTAAACCACACAGTTTGAAAACGAGGCGCGGCTCCAACTAGAAAACAATGTTTTGATGCATTGGATGTTCTGAATGTGCATATTAAGGCAGTACAGGAGGAGGTGCACATTAATAATCCTCCAGGACTGTAACATGCTCATGTTTAACCCAAACAATGTGTCATGTGACTGCAGTTGGTTCAGATCCAGGTCGGAACACGTTCTCACCACAAAAGAACCACACCAGAGTTCGTTTGTAACCACTGCTGCCAAACCAAACAGGGCTGGTGTAAAAGAAAACATCAGGAATCAGGACCAAAACCCCTTCACCACAAAAAGAATGTCTTCCCGTCTGCAGCTGGCCTCATTAACACGGCATTAACTTCCACTTCCTTACATCATGTGTTATATTAACACACCTCCTAACATCAATACTATCACACCTCTTGCACATATTCTTGCACCTTATACTGTGAAGTTTTACATCCCCTAGACAATAATTTGCACATTCCTGCACAACTGAACTTTGCACTTACAATTCCTTGTAAGTGCAAAGTTCTCTGTGGACGAGAACCTGCTTCCTATGTAGATATAAACAGCTCATTCTAATGTTAAAAAGAAAACATGTTTTTTCCATTTCTGCCGATAAATCCCCCAAAATCCAACACACTGGACCTTTTAAGGAGGACGCTATGTCTTTCTACCCGATGGAAACAAGTACACATCATTAAATCTCCCTCTCCAAACCTCAACCCATGCTCCTTCCTCTCTCCCATCACTCCCCCTCACTCTCCTCCTCGTCATTCCCGTCTCTCATTAAAGTGAGCCAGGCGACAGCAGCGTCAGGTCGCCTTGTCAGCAGTTTTTCGTATCCTCCTCCACCTCCTCCTCTCCACTCATTTCCCTGTTGATCTACCGTTGCGAGGCTGTCGGCGAGCTGTCAGGACAAGGACTCTACCCGGTGATGTACGCTGAACCTGACAGTGTCACCCACCCACGCCCGGGACACCTAATGTCCCTTCACAGGGAACAGTAGGGAACAACCTGTACCTGTTAGATCGCAACCTGGTTCGGTGCGTGCATGACTGGGCGGCGAGACATGTGAAGGATATACATGCAGCCCTGTTTTTCTCTGCAAATACCTGTCTGTTTGTGAATCTGTCACTCTCTCTGGCTCCTGCAGTTATTTATTTATGTCGTACTTGCTTGTGGTGCGGATTAAGTTAGACACACAAGGATGATCTGGCACCAACAGGAAACCCAGATGTACAATATGGCACCCAGCAGCGTAAAGGCAACACACAGGCATAGCTGTGTTTGAGATTCAGCCATCAAAGATTTGACATACCAGCTGGAAAACTGTTAAGAAGTCCATATTTTTGAATATGCAACCCCAGGGCTTTTTGCGGTGTTTTATACTGCAGGCACCCCACCTTGCCTGAGATATACTCAGACAACAATAATATTTTTATAAAATAGGACATTTGGCTCAATAATAAGGATGTCCTGACTTTAATGTGATTAAATATGTAACTGACGCATTAAAAGGAGTCACCTTCTTAATCTGGCACATTTAATTTTTCACAAGCTACTTGATCCAACTACTGGAGGTACTTGTTCAAGTTCATATGCTTAAGTTTTTTATATAATATGAATACAAGTTTAACTGGGATAGTGCAACTCCTGAAACTGACAAGGATCAATCAGCTACAGAGACAAAGTATCACTCATGATATTGGCGTTATTAGCGGTTATTAGCCTCGTAGGTATGAGTTAGAAGCATCCTTTTCCAGCTAGGTACAGAGCGCTGTTATCAGCCCATGAAATACACGTTAGCAGTTATCATCCAGAGCAGTTTCACTCTCACTTTTGTTAGGTTTAGGCACCAATACCATGTTGATAGGTTTAGAAAAAGGAAAGGTTGGGATAAAATAAGTATGTTCGTTATGTAACCTAACATAAGCCAAAAACTTAAATACATGACTTAAAATAAATACGATGACTCTTGGTTTCACAAGGGACACAAACCCTGGTCTCTTGCAATAAAATCCTATGTCTGTTTGACCCACCATAAGTACTACCGCCACTGGAGGTCAGCTGCTAAGAATAAACACAACCATTTAATGGGCTGATAACGGCATTCTGAACATGCTAATAGTTGTAGCAGGACCTTCTAGCAAATATCTGCGAGGCTGATAACAACTGATAACTCCCATTCAATCAAGTGATAACATGTACTCACGGAAATAAGAATTAATTCGTCCATCACTTTGTACTTTTAATTTGCAGTAATAAATTAGAGCAGTTATCCAAATGGAAAAAGTGGGAAATAAGGAGTGAAAAACAAACACTAATGCTCCCTCCAAATGGCGCCTAATTCCCCCCGTTCCCTGACGCCATGTGCTGCTGTGTGTATTTTATGAACAAAATTCTGAACTGTATCTATTTTTCCTCAAAACTTGTACTTTAAATGAGTCAGATGAGGCTGGTCACCGTCACCCGCTCCAAGTGATTGACTGCTTTTCATTTCACTGCGCTTGTCTCAAGTGTGTGTGCATGCACTGCTCTGCACACCCCGCCCGTCTCTGTGTGCATAAGATATTTATCTTGTGAGCGCTGACTCGTGGTAATAATGAATACGATGCTGATTTAGACTTGCAGCAGGATGTGTTTTGGTTGCAGAGTGGATGTTTGGTATTGTTTCATCTGTATGTTTATGTGTGCATACGCTTGTCCTGTTGTTTGTGTGTTGAGTGTTACTGCCGGATCAGAGGGGCTTATCTGAACATTTCAATATGTGCGTGTTCAACATGCATGTAGATGTGTTGGTGCCAGGTGTCGGGCTGAAATCGTGTTCTATAACCTCACTCAAAGGAGATGCCGTCGCCGCGCATCTATCCTGAAATCACCTGCTGCTCATACACCAGTGATACAGGCCGATGTCTGTTTTAATGCATATGCTCCTCAAACCATCTACATGCACTGCAATTATGGCCCCTCCCCTTGCTCAGTTTCGTTTCACGGTCCATTAACTGAGTTATAAAATAAGATAACTCACTCAGCAACATTTCAGTGAAAAATCCATCCTCCAGAGGGACGAGTTTAGAGGCTATCTTAAAGGTTACCCAGTGTATCACTGCGTGTTTACTCTCACTGGTGTGGGAGAGGACATCATTTTCGGTGATTCACATTCAGCACATGAGAGAAAGTGTCGCAAATTGAGGGTAGTGAGAGCACTTACCACCTCTGCTAACCAATTAACTGATTGGAAATCCTGAAACCCCGATAATGACAGTACTCCAGCTTAAAGTGATTCACACATGATAAAGACGTGTATAATTTGGATTTAAAAGGTCAGCCAGACGCCGCACAAGCTCTCTTTACCTGCCGTGCACTGCAGATTGAAGCAGATTGTTACTTCTTCCCTCTGCTTGAACCCACAGGAGATTTACGGCTCACACTCTGCCCTCTGTGCTACCTCTGGAGCTGATGGGTAGGGCGGCTGAGGTCACCATATTGCCTCCGTTTGGGGCATTTGGCTCTTAGTTTTGTTTCCACAATGAGGCGTGCTGCAACACATTAGCGCTGGCTGACATGACGTGGACTGTGTGGGTGAAAGGGATGGTCGTTGGCCTCAAATTTTAAAACTGCAGTCACTGACATTTTTGCAGTGACTAGGTGGAAGGACAGAGGATGAAAATATGGGCTGACAGCCAAAAGCAGAAAGGTCAGGACAAAATGTGCAGCCAGCGTGTGGACAGACAGATGTCTCCGACTGCCAGGACCTGTGTCTCTCATTAGCACCCCCTGCTGTCCAGAGGGAGGTTATTTTGTCCATTTGTGGGAGCTGCAGGCGATTCAGACAGAGGGACACACAAGGAAACACAAACACACTCATCCCAGGGCGTTATGCTCTTTTTCCTTGGCTCACACTCTCTCCTGCATACACAAACACTCACCACGCGCAGGGGACATTTTATCGCAGCGCGGTCAGGCAGGAGTTGAGCTATTGACTGGCCTGCAGAATGGGACTATGGGTATTCTGGGACCCCTGAGATGATGGAGACTAATAAGATGGCAGACCATTAAAGATGGACGGAGACAGGAACAATGGAGGGGAAAAGGAGAGCATTAATACTACCTTGGCACATTGTGAGCTTGCAGGTGTGTGTGTGTGTGTGTGTGTGTGTGTGTGCGTGTGTGCGTGTGTGTGTGTGTGTGAGGGAAGGAGTGAGACGGCGAGAAATAGAAGGATGCTTATTGTAGGTCAATGAGGCTATATATTACACTGAGTTTGAAGTCTTTATTATCTGAAATCACATGAGCCGGTTGTATCCACAGCATTCATCTAAGCCGCCGGCAAATCAAAAGATCTGTATTCAGGCCGGGAACAAAGGAGAGCCATAATCAGAAAAGAACTTCAGCTCATAATGATCACCTCATTCTTCTCTGAAAAATGGAAAACATTACTGAAAAATGTACATTTATTGTTTTATTTTGTGCAGAGACCCCGCAAGCTCGTAATGGTTATGACTGCATTGTAAGCCTTCCTGCATATTTCAGTGGACATTACGGCGGGTAGCTGTGCCTCCAGGGACAAGTGAGTGGAAATGACCAAAACCATTGTTTAACATGGTGCAGTAAGAGATAAAAAGAATGATCAGAAATCCCACATAGTGAAAGGGAAACTGCATGCATTAGCCGTTTTTTTTTTTTTTCCCCACCCCTACTGCCTGTGCAGAATATCAGAATCATTGTGCTGTATTTATGATTTTGTCATTACTTCCTACAGCATATTGCGGTGAGTATGATGGCAGAAGCTGTGCCTTCAGGGGCAAGGCAGTCAGTTAAATGAGCAAAACCATTGTTTAATGTGGCGCAGTGTAAATGATCAGAAAAACTGCATACGTTCAAAATCTTGTGTCTCGCGTTTCTTCAGTTCCTCCCTGCAGAAAATCTGAATCATAGTGCTATACTTACTTTAAAGTATCATCCTGGTCTCGCTCCTAATTCGTCAACTACCAATATTTGGTCAGTGACCCCTGGCATCAGAAACCGACACACTGAGGCACCCTTTAGCAGCAGTATGAGACGCACCAGGAGGCGGCATTTTTTACATTCTGAGCAACTGCTGTGGTAAACAGGGAGAAAGTCCTGCAAAGGTGGGTTGTAGGGGAGATTGATAGGTCAAACAATCCCGGACTTTAACCCAGGAGGATTCTTGGCTGGTTTTGAAAAGTAATGATATGCATTTAACTGTAAATGTCATGTCATGTCACATGTAATGCTGTGTTTAGCATTGCCGCCTCACAGAAAGAGGGTTCCTGTGATAGTCTGGTGACTATCCCGAACAAATGAATGCATGTACATTTCGTGTGAAAATAGAAGTTTATTTTGAAACAACCCAGTCTCACTCCCAACTTGTCAAATGCGTCAGACATTGGCACACAGAGGACCCATTTAGCAACAGTATGAGACACACCATGCGGTAGCTGCTCCAGACAGCTGCTGTAGTGTAACGAGCCAGAGAGTCCACATAGGGCAGGTAAATGGGTCAAACAAGCTCTGGACTTTAATCCAGGAGATGACTGTTGGTGTCCCGTGTAAAACCAAAAGTCAACTGAATTATTTAAATAACAACGTAGTGTGCTAGTATGTGTAGCATGGTACGCTAACAACATATGTCATGTGATATTTCATCATGTTAGTGACAAATATATTTGTTTTAAGCCCAACCATGGTGTTTTTTTCTGCTGCTCTTTAGTCCCTCTCCTCTCTGTGTCTATGACAAAAAAATCAGTGGAAATGAGTAACGGTTATTTTTTAACATTTTATTTTCAATTTAGCATCATTGACCTGACCCGTGTCCATAGCAGAAATATTTCCAACTTGTACTATTGGAATTACAAAAAGTATGAAATGTATTAGTTGAACAGCAATTTGCACTTTAATAAAGTCCCAGAGGAGACGAATGCTGAGATATCTTGACTTTAGCCCCTCATATATTTTAAGCTCAATCCTACATTTCCCATGATACAAATCGCCTTTTTTCCCCTTGGAGCCTCCTTGCAGGCTACAAACCAAATCTTTTACATTCCACCAAACCTGCTTCGTTTGTGGCCGAGATGACCCAGATGGTAGTGACATCATTAGGCGCTATTTCCTTGAATTCGTGCAGAACAACAGAGGCACTAAGCACAGGCCGAGCAGCACTCCTCGTGACTAGCAAACTCACTTTGCTGTGTGGAACTGGCAGATCGTCCCTTTAAAATTCTTATTATCATACATTACTATCAACAGTTTTGAATCTGCCTTTGAAAGCAATTTGTGTGTGTAGAAGAAGATCTAAGTAGCAGGCCCTGACATTTCTACAGAGGCTGAAACTTAAAAGACTGCTGATTCTGAGACACACACAAGAGATGCCGCAGCAAAGTCATCAAAATGTTGTGCTTTTATTAAATCTCCTCTGTAATAAAACTCTCCGCTTGCTTCACAATGCTGAGATAAGCTGCAGAATGGAGAGAGAAGAGGAGGAGAAGCTCTCAGATCTCAACATTTAGCGCTCGCCACTGTGCCACCGTTCTGCTTAAGAGACGGCTGACGTGACACCGGGCAGGAATGCGGCACGGTGACACGTGAAGCCGCTGGTCTTCTGTATGTATGGAGTGTCTGTCTCATCCACATGCATCAAAAACAGCGAATGACATCTGTGATCGTGCAGTGGAGCATGAGCAGATTCGGTATCACTGTTCTGTGGTTAAGTGTCTCGCACAAAGCACGCCTTAGGGTGAAAATAAATTAGTCGGAGCATCACTTTAATTAGAAATTACTCGGAGCACTCACACTCTTTAAAAGCTCATTTCATTCATTCACAATGCTGCTGAGTGCTGATTTCAATTTTCAGTTGAATTTAGGCTACTCGGTCCCCAGAGGACGCGTTTAAAGAGGAATAAGCTAGAACAAAAACCAACAGCTGAATGGACGGACCCCTGAGGAGAGTGACACATGAGTGCTCCTCTGATTGGCTAAGAGACAAACCCTTGGAGCCAATAGGAGCATGACAACAGAGGAAAAAAAAAAAAAACAGGGAAAGAAAACACAAGGCGTGCTGATGGGGCTGCGAGTTTCACAACAACGGAGGACAAAAACAAATGCGCACACACTCAGACACGCCTCACTCCTGATAGACAGTCTCTGGATGTTTCACCATATCTTCCTGCTGCGCCCGCTGTTCCCATGACAACAGAACAGCAAGCCGGCAAGGTCACTTTGTCCAGCTGAGGCAGCATGATAGCATGCAACAGAGACGGAGAGACAGAGGGAGATGAGGGCAAATATTAAATTACAGGGTGAAGAGGTGAGGGGAATTTGGCGAACTGTGATTGAGGATACCACATGTGTGAAATTTAATTTGCGGATCCACAGGTGAGACTAATGCCGGATGTCTGCAGGTGTGAGGACAAAAGCAGACGTGATCCTGCACTCTAAGTTCGGCCCTGTACTGTGTAAGTGTGTGTGTGTGTGTGTGTGTGTGTGTGTGTGTGTGTGTGGCCGCCGCACACTTCAAAGGCAAGTCCTGACTAAAATAAGCTTCAGGCACACTTTCCCGACGTGCCCCTGAACGTCCTCCAACAGAACGGATCAATCATTCCATCAGTTCCTCCGTCTGTCTCAATGCATCATGGTTCCTGTAGTCCTCCCCAACAGACAGGACCTCTATTTGTCTCGGTTGCTGCCCAAAGTGACAAAGCATTTCCAGCTGTGTCCTTATTCATCCCACGTCACCTTTCCATTTGGCAGACAGCATGACTCCACTAATTAGTGCAGTTTATTATTAATTCCAGTGATTAATTAGAGAAAAAGGTGTCCTGGCGAGATGACACAGCTGTCTACTGGAGCCACGAGCAGAGGTGAATTAATTTCCTGCAGAAACACCATCATTCTACTCACTGTGATCTCCTCAAGGTCTCAGCTTCATCTTAAGCACTGGTGGCATCAATGTTTTCAAGGCCGTAGCCACGGAGTCAAAAAAAAAATCAGAATTTGAAAACTAATTTCCTTTCAAATTCATTGATTTATCTTAGCAAGTCCAGCTATATAGTCTCCTACAGGGATACGTAATACATGAAAGCGACTGATGCGGTGCAACATAAATGACACTTTACTGAGAGTTCACATGAGCTATAACATAATAAAGACATTAAAGTTAGTTGAATACACCCTTGCAGACTGTTCTCTCTTGTGCACTGTTTGTGTGTTTTCCTACAAAAACTGATGCAGCAAAATTCGTACATATCCCACGTAATCATGAGCGAGTAATTCCTGTATAACCCACGTATTTGGTTGGGTCTCAAAACTCTGACTTTGGGGCGACCTCAAGCTCACTTGTTAGGTTGTGCCCCCCGTGGAGTCAGAGCCCTCCGCCCGGGTTCTCTCCTCTATCCTCCGTGTTTCCTATCCATCTGAGCTGTCCTATCAATACAAGGGGAAAAATGCCCCAAAAAAGAGAGAAAAAGCCCAACAACAACAGGACTTTCACCAGGAAGCTGGTGTGAACTTTGAATCATTTCAAGGTACGTCGCCACCATGATTCTTTACCTTAACCTAACCGCAGCAATTTTACATTAAGTATGAAACTTTCCATAACGTCATTTGTAGGGTGCAGGGTGAGTAGCTAATGTATTGTTAGTGGATGGGCAACTGTTTGGCTAATATACCGCACGTAACTTAGCTATGATGATAGCTAACATTAGTGACAGATGATAGTTTAGCACTTACAAAACAGACCAAAATTTCCCCTCCAATTAATGACTTTTTGGCATATTATCATTTTTCCACAATTACAGTTCCAGCACAAAATGACACAGGCCTACTGACGTTACTTGTCATATATGTCCTGGCTGAAGTGAAGTGGTATGGTGCTACATTAATAAGTTTCCCATAAACAACTAATGCGAACATCAACAGGTCTGAACGTTACGCGAAGCTGGCGACTGGAATACGCTATTGGCTGTTTGCTCGCTAATGCGTGAAATATATGGTAGCCAGCTAACGTTCTGACGGGAATTTAGCATAATATTGCAAGAAAATCAATATTTTCATAACACTTTACAATAAATGTCACAATCAATAGCCTACATAACACTTATATATTACATTTGAGTTCTATATCGTATGTGCGTAGCCCTCAAACAGGCTTCATTATTGGTTAGAGAGCTACGCACATACTCATAGAACTGGAGTTACATCCAGGTAACTGCTACTTTTTCACCTTTTAATGGGCTACTGTTAATTTAAAAATAATTAAATAGAGAGACAGTACAGTGTTTGACTTGATTTTACTCTGTTTGCTGCTGGTGTACGGCAACGCCATTTGGACTAACCACAACTGCAGTACACTGTAATACTAGAACCTGTAGTAGTAATAAGCCTAATTGTGTCATGACTACATTTGCTAATGATTATTTGGGACAGTGGTGCATGGTTACCTGTACTTGCATATACTTCTTCTTACTTATTTTGAGTATATGTGAATACTGACCTTGGACGTTTTATTCGTGTACATGATCAAGGACGTTTTTTGAGCGGTTGAGGTTGTAAATTTTAATTACGCTGAGGGTTAAAAAGTGCAGATCGCCTCTAATTTATTCTGATCTGATGAGTCTTACCCACAAATCCTACTTTTAGATTGTGAAAGAGCGGTTTTACAATCCATCACTAAACTTCATAAATTTAATTTGATTGTCTCGTGTTCATTAAGATTCTCCGAAAAGAAAGAAGGAGGTTCATGAACCTGATAACTAATTTCCTCTCTGACAAGGTAAATCATTGTGGCAGATTGCGTGAGCTAATTAGCATAGCATACCTCATTAAGGTGTTGGTGTGTGTGCGTATATGTGTGTGTGTGCAAGTCGTTTGTCAGGAACGCAGCAGGAGGACTAATTTAAAAAGGCTTTTAGATGGTGAGCAAGATGTCGGTCTTTCTGTGCACACGGCGAGCTGGTGGGGAAAGCAGTCCGTTTGGCAGCTGAATCGCCGACAGGCTTGAGTATCATGCCAAAAATATGTGCTGTCACCTGCCAAAGGCTGGCCGGTCAGTTTATATTTAACTCTGTGACCAAAAGAGTGTTTACCATCCTGTCAGCTCCGTCATTGTGTGGATGACTCAGCCACGAAAGAAAACTCTTACTTAAAACAATTTACTTAAATTAAATTTGTGAAGTATGTAAACACAGCATATTGTGTTTGTCTGTGTGTCAGTCTGTCTGCTAACAAGTTCAGCTAAGCTAAATTTAAACTGCATGCAAGAGGACTCAGCACAGTTGTTTTATGCAAATTGTGATATATTGCAGAACATATTGGCACTCGCCTGAGACAGAAAAGGCTTTGATTAAAGAGATTGTTCTGCAAGACATTATTCTTTGTGTCTGAGATGCTATTCCAGAAATGTGCTGATGTTTGTTGTCATTGTTTTCACAATTTCACCATGTGGCACTAGCTTCTAACTCACACACACATATGCCAATTTATCTAAATTTAGCCAGATACAGATTCTATGTAAGAGAAGCTGTCAAGATGTTGTCAGAATAGTTGTACAAGTGACAACATTTAAGGTCCATGGTGTAGGATTTAGGGGCACCTATATAACTATGGTTTTATTTGGTTAATCCCCTGAAACTAAGAATCATGTTTTTATCAACTTGATGCTAATTTCACATTGCATTACTTGCGCAAGATTGAACGCTAAAATATTTCGCTTCATACACGTGTGAAATTGCTGAATCAAAGATTGAATTTCGGCTGATACATCCTCAGCATTATGGCCCCAGGGGGAGCTCAATGCTTATCGCCTAACGCGGCGTGAATTGGTTGCTGAAGTTCCCACTTTTCAGCTCTCACAAAGAAGCTTGTGACTTAAAATCACACTACTCGCTTTGCTTGCGCCACTTAATCTGCGTATTTTGTGACATTCGCATCGCATCCTTCGCACTGTCTGGCCGGAACTTCGGCCGTTGTGATCGTTAGCTTATGTTGTGTTCACAAAATAAGCTTACGGGCTTAACTCACACCAGCTTGAATGCTAGAATATGTTGTGTTGACCTGTTTCATACGTGCGTGAAATTCCTGAATCAATAAATTAACGTCCGCCAGTACATCCTCTGCGTCAGACATCCCTGGAGGACCTAAATTCTGATTGGCTATCGAAGCATGAATTGGTCACGCAAATAAGCATATGACGCAAAATCGCACTACTCAAATTGTTTGCGCCATGTAATTTGCGTATTTCACATCTTTACATTGACTTTACATGTAATACGCTCACTTCTTCTTCTTTTATTTCGCAACATTCGCATGAAGCCCTCGTAGCTATACAGGGATCAGGACCTCTTCCATGAAGTCTGCAATGTTGTTCAAGGAAAGCCCGAAGCAGACAGATCAAACTGGCTTCAGAAAGGGCCTTTCACTTTGTTACGTTACCTGAAAGCCACCATGTTCTTCTCCGCGTTTAAAAAGGGATCAGAGAGCGGGGAGGTTTTCAGTTGGTTGCAATCTGCAACCTCACCACTAGATGACACTTATCCTACACACTGGCCCTTTCGCAAAATAATGAATTAATAACTGCAACCCCTGCATCCTCTACCTTTATTCATTTCTACTGTATAGTATTATGACTTGTGATACCGATAAACGTTCCTTGCCTACAGAGGACAAAGACGAACGATGCAGTTTTAAAATGTATCTTCAGCACTTATTGCGGTCAAGTGGTGCAAAAGCTAAAACGCTGCTTTCAAGGCTGTTCTAAATCAACAAGTCTTCTCAATTTCTACCAACATCATAGTTTGTTTTTACTTTGCTCTGCTCTTAAAACCCTGTCATATCCATGAAGCTGCTTTATCCAGTGTCCTCACCAGTTGAAATCACGTGGACTGCCCGTCCTGGATCCCCATCCCCACCGACATATGCAACCAAGTTCCCCCAAATCTCACACACACCTCCCTCAAACTGGCAAAATTCCAATCTGCCAAAATGTTTTGTCATTTTACATGAAACTAAATCAAAATAGATGTTTTCATCATAAAATATGCATCAAGATGAGAGAATTTCCACAAAGACAACATGTATCAGACAAAGGCTGTAAGACCTGACATTTAACGCATCAGTGTGGACTTCAACTGATGTTAGATTCAGGCAGATATGTGGGTGTCTAGTAATTACATATGGATAATCAGATCCCCCTTTCCCACCAAAACAGACACAGAGTGGACACAATGTCAGACTGAAGATAGAAAGAGAGTTAAACAACTTAACAATTCTGTCTGATATCGCCCAGATTAACATCAGCAGGTCCAAACTGCTGCTGCCGCTACTTTTCTCACTAAAAGGGTCTTTGCAAATGACTTGTTTCTTCATGACTACACACCTCACAGGGCGAGTTGGTGAACTGCTCTCTGATGAGCTCATCACCAACTTGCAGAGATTCTTTATTTTCTCTCATCTGTTGTGTTTACTCCACCCTGTCACAGCGTCCACCAGCTCACAGCCCTCATTCTGTTGTCTGCTGTGTTTTCCCCTGCCTGCCACCAGCTGTCTTTTAGGTTCAAGCCATTATACCCTTTGCATTTTGTTCGGCAATGTAATTTCATTAATTAAAAAAAATGGCTGACGAGGGAACATAAAGCCGTCCCATCTAACAAGCTTGCTGACAGTTAGTTAAATGACTAAATAAAATCAAAGTGAATGGAGCAACACAGCTAATAAGCTACAATGGCTTGGACTCTGTGGTTCTCGATCCCCTCAAAGGTCAGCGCTGTCAAGACGGCTTGCTATTGGTCATTGACTTTTACCCCACAGGCGAATCTACTAATTGCAGCAATTCCATGGACATAAATTGAAGCAGCCGATTTTTAAATGCTGGTGTGATCATGCCTTAAAGGTGGCACAGGTTGGACTGGAAGTTGGTGTCGAAGTAGAACTGCAGGTCTGGTGATATAGATATGCAGCAGTGTGTGCTCTGTTTTATTTTCAGACAGGATTAAATTTGGGCACGATAAGTAATTAAAAACACCATCTTGACCAGCACCCTTGTTCAAACTTATCTCAAATATAGCTTGACATTTTGTTGGAAATATAGACCTTTCTGCTGTTAGTAAACAGTATGACATTTTTGGTGGGCGGGGCTTAGCTGGAAAACAGTTCGCATCAGACATTAGCTTACACTTGCTTGCAAGTTCTGTTGGCTTGTTTTAGACAACAGAGAAAGATTATACAAGTGGTGCATTCAGAAATACTCATTCCGAGTGCTGGAGCGTACTCTTGCACAAAATCGATTGTGCGTAAACTTGTTTGTTTTGCGCTCGAAGCTAATGTTAGCAAATGCGCTAAAAAGTTAGCATTACAAAGAAATCCAATATTCCTCTTAATACCTCCCCAGTTTCTGATGAGGTGGACATGATACCCCTTAAAACACATAACGTTATTCATCCCTACAACAGGAATAACCTAATACGAAGTGCTGGTGTCGTTTTTGATGATCACCTCCGTCCAGTCCTTTGGTCTTATCCCATTTAACCATAACTGTCTTCATTTTTGTTGACGGGCTGGTATGTGATAAAATTTAAGTTTTGAGCTATGACTCCTTCTATTCTGGCTCCCAATAACACAACAAGATGAATTTTAAGACTCCTATGTAGCCTACAGCCCTGTGGTGGCGAGTCGTGTTTTGCCTCCAGCTAACAAACTGACGTCTTAGTGACGTCGGCCCTTAAAGGGTCTATAGAATGTAGCCCTTTTTCTGTATTACACTATTTATGTAATGGTAGCTCTGATACTGATTTGCATTTACCCCAGGGCATAGGTTTTGTTTCAACACATGGGGGGAGTGGACACATATGAAGCAGGGGTTTGGGGCTACTCTGCTAGAAAAGTTGAGCATCACACACTTATTTCCTGAATTTTGTCAAAATAAAACTACTCTGCAAATGGGGCCCATGTTATAAATATTTAGAGGGATGTGTCCCCTGCATCCTATCCGAAATCCCAACCTATGCATTTACCTGTAGACTATTTACAAAATAATTGCTCTATTTGAAAAGTAGCATCACCAGTATCTTATATATTCAGTCCATATGGCAGTAGTGTGCCCTTTGTCCGGGGCACTTGTGTTGTCTCGTGCTCTATCAGAGCCAGACATTACACCAGGGACCTTTGTAAGTTTTAAGGGACAACTCTAACCATCCTTAGCCAGCAATTTATTGGCTTCTTTACCGGACAAGAGGGCTGAGAAAGCAGCTGCACTGTCACTGATCTGCTGGAAGATGCTCCTTCTCACACTGTTTAACTGACACTTGCACTTGTTTACTGTACACATCAGTTTTTGTTGACAGAACAACACTGCAGTTATCGCCATTTGCAAAAACAACTATGTTTCTGGAGTGGGAGATCATAGGCGACAGTGTCGCTGTAACACTTGAGAAATTACTTGGATGTGATCCCGAGCACTTGAGTAAACTTCACACAGTGGCATCAAACTGTGAACATAAATTTGTGCTACGGAAGTGTTATCGAGAGCAAGCAGATTCTGTTCCTTGCAGTGTTTTCCTCCTTGTATACCCAGTTCGTTATTTGGAAACTCTGGCAGTCAGTTTCAGAGATTTCATGAATGAGTGTATGAATAAGCATTTGTATGTTAATCCTAAGGACCTAATCACAATGTCTGTCTACAATAACTTCCAGGTAGAAAACCCTTGCATCACCTACATGCAATGAAACAGCACCGAGCAAATGCTGCCTTAACTTAGTTTTGTTGTTGTTTTTTTCAACATCAGTTTAAGTGGATGCCATTTTCAGAACATTTTCACCACTTCACCTTGCTGTCAGACAGCAATTTCCGACAGGAAAATTGAAGCCCTTATTCTAAAGCCATCAAACTCCATTAACAAAAACAGCCATTTTACTCAGCAGTATGTAGGAGCACTGGTCTACCGCTGCCTCAGTTGGTTTAACTCTTTGAAACATGGAGTGACATCACTTTTCTTATACTGCTTTCAGAAACCTTTCACCAGTATTTAAACCTTTAAACCCCGAGCAAATTGGTGTGATTTCTTTTAGACACATGGGAAAAGAGCAATGAGCAACTTGTTAAGAAATGTCCCACAAATTGCAAAAAATAAAAATAAAAAATACAAAACTTTCGAAAATGAATTAATAAATAATAGATTTTGATTTTTTTTTAACTAGGGAAGAAAGAAAAAAACAATTTACTATTATTATTATTATTATTATTATTATTATTATTATTATTATAATCATTATTAATATTTCAAAATTCTGTTACATAATTGTTGTAATTTTTAAGTACTCTTTCAAGGTCATTTCCACGTTTTTAACTTTCTGTCTTTTTTTTTTTTCTTGTTTTTAACGTTCTCTTCAATCATTTCTTGCTAATTTAAGTTTCATTCTTTCAGATGCATTTGCTCAAGTTTCAAACGATTTAAGTGTAAGGTGAAGAGATGGAAATATCCAAATGTAGCATACACTCATACTGATATAGATTTTGTTTTTAGATTGATAAAATATGTTTACATTCACAGCTGACCACCAATGTCCTCAGGCATTGACATTTGGTTGAATTTAGATTGCAATGCCGAGTGTCCAAAATTCAATGTCAAGACAATGTTGAATGTCAATTTGACAGAATACAGATGTTGATATTTTGTTGGTTTCAAGTTGCCCAACCCAACATCTGCAAAACATTATAATATTAACATCTACAAAACCTGAAATTCTAACGTCATTGGACATTTAAGACTTGAATTTCATTCCAACCTAAATTTAACATCTGTCCAGTGTAAAAGATATTGGCGTCCAGTGCCAGCTGGGTTAGCTTCCATGCCAGCAAATTTGGTTTATCAAAGACATTAGCAAAGCAACACAGTGCAAAAATAAGCATAGCAGAAACATCATGTTTAACTATATATCTCAAAAGGTAATAGTTAGGGCATAAAATGACAACAGAAATAAACAAGTTTGCTCATTTCACATACTGTATATCCACAGTTCAAATCAATTGCCAGTTGTCTAACCGGAAGTGACTGTCGTTAGTGGGACGTTACGGCGATTGGATCTATGATTAAAATACTCAGTTCAACATTGTGCTCTTGTTGACCCTAAAGATTGGAGGGGCTTTGTGTTGTTCAAAAAGCCGACTCTTGCAAACACACACAGCAGCAATTTAAACAGTAACAATCGTACCTGCAGCTTGTCCACCAGGCATCTTCCTGAGTGTCATTATTTATAGCTCTTCTGCTGTGCCATTCTCCATGCTAGAATATTCTAATAATGCTTCCCTTCCATTTATTAGGTTTCTGGGGCCCTGTGTGTTGACCACAGCAGTTCTCAGTTTTGCTGCAGAGCAGAAAGTTAAACCTAAGTTCCCCTATGGAACTGTAAAAGTAACAACAAACTCCTGCGTGCAGTTTTAGCACACTGCAGCAGAAGATGGCTCACACTGCTAATTGAAAGGCTGCGGCCATCCCGCCCAATCAGCCCCTTCCATGAGTGATTATAGATCTGACTTGGTGACCCTGATTCAAATCCCCTGTCGTCCCTAAAACCTCTGGTGCCTCCTTAAAGCCTGGCAAGACTGACCAGACTGTCAGGGTGAGTTTCCAAAACTCCGTAGGGTCCTCATTATATGTGACAGTGGGATTCTCAATTCTCTCTTCAGTTCACAACTCTCTACTTTCTGCTCATTTAAATGATCCCACATACACCGAGTTATTACCTGCTTGTTTTCGGCTTCCTAACTGATCAGGTAAAGCTCCCCAGGTGGAGACAGATACAAACCAAGAGCAAGTATGGCTTCAAATTAGCACAATGAATTCTTGTAGAGGCTCATGCCGGTGCCCTTTTCTAAGCTGACCCCTCTGACTCAGAAGCTTGAATGTCTCTCAGTAGAAAGAGCGGCGCAAATGAAATATCAATGATTGCACTTTGTCTGTCAGGTTCAGTGTGTGCAATAAGGTTTCATTACATCCTGAAGTGGAGGCAATGCACAAAGAGGCAATGAGTCGTCCTTTTTATTTTAATCAGACCTTGTTTGGTGGCGAGCGGATCCCCTCAATCATACAGGAAACTGAATTCACTCACTTTTATTTTTATATTTTGTAGATTTAGCGGGGTTTAGTGTTATCTGGGCCTGACTGCAGCAGTTTGCATCAAAAATCGTTTTTCTCTGAGTTTTCACTCCATAAAATATAAAAACACACAATACATACATTTTTAAATCCAGCACATTATTTTCTGTCATGAATATAACATTACAATGCCAGATGTCCGTATTAAACATGGGCAATGTCAAATAATGAGGTATGTAAAACTAATCCCTGTGAGCAAAAACCTTCAGACCATTCTGGATACTTTTTTCTACTTTAACAAGCCAACGTCAGCTCATGAAAGATTTATTCAATATTCATCTGCTCCAGGCAAACTGAGTGCTTACATTACATAGCCTGCACTGCTACATGTAGCTGCATGCTAACCTCAGGGAAACCTGTAATCTTGGTTGCTAATATTGTTATATCTCTCTGATTTCGGATCATGTTCCTGCTGGAGCATGTGTTCGAAGCTTTTGTTGGGAATTTACCCGGGAGGAAGTGCCACTATACTCCATTACGCAACACTTTAATGGCCGCAAGTACACTGCT
This sequence comes from Epinephelus cyanopodus, assembly GCA_026686955.1. Lineage (NCBI taxonomy): Eukaryota > Metazoa > Chordata > Actinopteri > Perciformes > Serranidae > Epinephelus > Epinephelus cyanopodus. The sequence continues at coordinate 21,094,992 of CM048936.1, read as the reverse complement.
ACAACATGCTAACATCAGTGAGACCTGTAATCTTGGTTGCTAATGTTAATTTCTCCATTATTTCAGATGATAATCCTGCTGAAACGTGTTTGTGTTCAGAAGATTTACAGTGGTTATTTTAATGGAAGAAAGTGCCGCTGTACTCAGTTGACGTCAAGTCTGGGACTGCAAGTACACTGCTACATGTAGCTACATGCTAACGCTGGGAAAACCTGTAATCTTGGTTGCAGCTTTCTTACCAATTTCAGTTCATAATCCTGCTGAGAGAAAGTGTCACTATACTCTGTTATAGTCATTACCATGGCTGCGACGACGGTGGAAAGACTGAGTGTTTCAGACAGAGGGTGAGCCAGGTGTTCTAGCACAGACGGTATGAGAAAAATAAAGTATTTTTTAACCATTAAAGCATGTAGACATGTTCCAGCAGAAACCCAAAATACAAGTATGAACCTGAAAATGAACATAATAGGTTGTCTTTCTTCAAATAATCCAGTGATGGAGCGCTCAAGTTTTAGACCACAGCGCAACTCAATGAATCTGTGGCAGTTGGCGACGTTCTGCCTCCTGTTTTTAATCCCCTAACCTTTACAGAAACTGTAGATCCACAAGTGAGAGAAAATTAGAGCATTATTATTCACAAAATGCAAGTAGGCTACTGCAAATTAATGTCTGACAATATATGACAAATTACTGTTTTATGTTGTGTTTTTTTGCTTCTATAAGGCTTAGAACTTCCAGTCAATATGGTATCTATATTCCTGAAACAAAGACATTCTCCCCAATGCATTCATATACAGATCGATAAAGCAAACCAAACAAAACAAAATGAGGATTCAGAGGGTTTAAGTGATGTGAGTCTTTGGCCAGTCTTTCATTAGGGATCTCCCTGCTGATCTGGTGGTGTGCACAGTGTCGTGTGTTTTCCTGGAGTATGTAAATTATCTAACATATGCTGTGTGTACCTTCGTGAAACACTGGCAGGCACACATGTACATTAACACAGACACACACACACACACACACACACACACACACACACACACACACACACACACAGATAGACAGGGAGCTATGTTCTGATCACTGCCAAGCCAAAGCATGCAACATGATAAGAACTTTTTTTTTTTTTCACATGAACACAGATGCATTACATGTGTCAACAAGAAGGCTCACCAGTTTCCAACATGGGAAAGACCCTACAGTACACACATCAATGCATTATGGTTGTTCTTTTTTTTTTTTTTTTTTTTTTTTTTTACATTGCATAGTTACACTTTTTGTTACATGGTAATATTCATACATGACTCTTTCAAACTTAACGTGACCACAGTGGAGAGACAAGCCCGAATGAAGTGAACATGAGTGACGATGGATGCAATGAGGTGTGGGTGCCATGTGGAGTTATGTCGCTGTGATGTGATGTGGTGATGCCACGTGAGTAAATGACCAACAAATCACTGACAACAATGCGGAAATACAGAAATCAACAGAATACAGCTTTCGAAAAAGAGATAAGACGCAACAAGAACAACAACAACAAAAAAAAAAGACAAAACCACAAGCTGCTTTCTGTCTCGGCCCCAGAGAGTCCTGCTTTGAAGTGGTTTGCTTCAGAGACTGGCGAGGGGGTTGTTTTCAGGATATGAAGGGGGTGTCAAGTTAGCGAGGACCCTTCTGTTGTGCACTTTGTTTGTCCCTTTTGCTAATGGTCCCTAGGCACAAAGCAATCCCAAAACACAACAGCACCAAACGACTTCGATCAAGCAAAGTTCAAGCTGCTGAACTTGATCGATTCTTGTCTTTTTATTTTCTACCTTTCCAATTTCCCCTCCAGCTTTGATGTTATGAAAGTCACCCCTGTTCAGTTTTAACAACTGCCTCTGGAATTTTTATGTAGGCTACTTAATGGAGGCATGAAGTGACAACAGATACTTGGGTTTTGAGTCAGTCAGTGTCTGACAATTTATCGGAAACACCTTTATAGAGCTCTTTCTGCTGTTTAAAGGTTCTGTATGTAACTTTCAGAAAATCCTTGTTATTTGTAATGCCTAGCCTAGCTGTAGCTGTGAATAAACACCTGGGCATCCGCCAAGACATCGACAAACACAAGACCATGATATCATGTTGACACGAGGCTGGAATCAGAACTGAAATCAGTTCATCTTAGCTCCTTGTGTGTCTAGCATTCCACCATTTTGTTTCCCTGTGTCCCTTTCTTGTTTTCTGGGGTTTTTTTGGCCTCATCCCTGTTGGATTTGTTTGCCTCCACTGATAGACCGTCTGTGTACCGGACCTACCTTTTGACCAGTAAAGACTGTATTATTTCATTCGACTTGTTTTCAGAGTCATGCGTTTGAGTCCACTCTCGCCTGGCTCACTGCTTATTACAGCAAACCCTAGATGTACAATAATTCCCATACTGAATGCCAAGATGATGCCTGGCGCATACGCGACAAAACGTTTCTAGCCTGTAGCCTTGAGGTTGAAGAAAGTTTTACAAATAAAAAAACACCATGGATCAAAAATTTAAACTGTCAACAGTTTTACAGACGTCTCTTTTACAACGGTGGTCTATGGAGAAAATGCTTTCGCGGTCCAGGTGTTTTTTTTTTTTACATAGCATGTGTTGACTCTTGTGTTGTGGTTGGTACTAGTCGTTTGTTGACGTTAGCGGACTCCATGTCTTAGCTTGGAACTGCCCACTGGTCCGACATCCCTTTGTTCCGACCATATTAAACCCATTGTTCCAAAGTCCGTTCCGAAATCATCATGATGCCCTGTGGTTAAGGTCTGGTTAGGTTTAGGCACAAAAACCACTTGGTTAGGGTCAGGAAAAGATCATGGTGTGGGTTAAAATGAAAAAGAAAGTGACAAACACATAAGCCGTGAGCCTGCTTTGCCTTGAGCCTTTCCCAGCTGACCCAGAGCCGGTCGCAGCGCACCATACGCCCGCCACGAGCCGTTAAGCACAGCGGACAGTCGGACTAACGGGATGTCGAACTAATGGGCTGTCGGACCAATGACATGGACCCTTCTTAGCTTCTGAACACACATGACGCCACATCCTTTGGATTTTACAGTAAAAATCTGGCCTGATTCCTTCACATTGTGTCAGACCACATGGTAGAGGCAATGGAGAAAATTCTCTTCTCTTCACCCATCTGCAATAAAAACTGATTAATACTCATAAAGATACATACAGAACCTTTTAAAGTGGCAAACAAAGCCAATAATAAGAGTTCACTTGTCTCCCTTCCCTCCTACACTTCTCTGTCCTTCAGCCTATCTGTGTGCTTGATTTAATACATCACAGTCCTCTGAAGTGTTTAAAGTGTGATTCTGCCTGTGCTTGTTGGACTGCAGCCTTCTGCCACTTATTATTTCCGGCACCGTGGGGGCTATGATTCGCCATCAATATGCGTTTGCTTATCTGCTGCTTTCTGCCAAGCTCATACAAAGCAGCAAAACAGTCCTGTAAAACTGGCAGTCCACAAAAAACAAACCATTTTCGGGCGGATGGCTTAATTGCTACTGATGCCTTGGCCAGATGAATGCCTTAATTTTCAGCGAAACTCTGGTGGGAGAGTGCACTTTGTTAAATTAAAGCAGGAGGCAAACAATTTTTTTGTGCTGTCAATTCTGCTTGAAAGGGGTGAGATAATACCTTGTCAAAGGCGACTATTATTTCTTTTTGTACTTGCTTATCTAATTCTATATTTTCCAGCCTGCCCATTCAACACTAAATATTAATTATCATACCCCTCAAAGTTGTCGTACAAAAGTAGAGGTGTTACAGCAGCCAATTATTAGCTGGTCTGTTTTTCCTATTCCCTAGGACGGAGCTTTTAAATTGTCTGGCTTCAAAAACTGATTGAAATACAAAAGACTGCAAGTGTTGGGTTTCCAGCTGGAAGCATCAGCTCTGTCACTGTCATGTGCCAATCTGACATAAAAAGATAACAGCATTATCGTCCGGCTTTCCTTGCTAAACTCAATGTAATACTTTTCAAATTATTCAATTATCAGACAGACTGCTTCACCAAGGACTTGACCACTGTGCAGGAAATGGGATCTTGATTGGTTTGAGTTGGATTTTACTCCTGTGTGGGTTTATCTCAGTCATCTGACAAATAACAAATCCTCACTGTGTCTAGATTTGGTCAGGAAAAAAAATCTTGCACCCTCAACAAGACCCAAAACCCAAGCTGATGTGACTGACTCATTGTGATCACGGAGGGGCAGAATTTCAGATAGTTTCTGGAAGAATCTGAAGCCTTTACAACCACTTCAACTTAGAAAACACTGCTGGGGTAGTTGTGTTGCCTAAAGTAGCTACTGCAGCACCGCTACTAACAGGATGCATGATACGTGGCTGCAATTAAAATTTACAGAAAATAAAACTTAAAATTATTCAAAGTAAATAAAGAAGTAAAGAACAAAAATATTTGTGCAGATGTTTCAAGGATGCAGTCGTCTTACCTGGGGACACAGGCAGTAGAGGTCTCCCCCTCGGGGGCCTCTGGGGCGGGGCAGCAGAACTGGTGAAGCACTGTTTGGTTGCTGTGTGAAGAAGAGGAGAAACAGGAATTAATATAAAAGATCAAAATGGATGTCATACTAAAAGTTTAATTCTTTCTTCTGGTTTTCAGCCTGGTTTCAACTCCAGAGCCTGAAAATATTCCACTTCAGAAGAGTATCTTTAGTATCCACCTGAAAAGCACCAGACTTTCCACCAACTCCAATGTAAAGCCATCTGGGTCATTATTATGCAGTCAAAGCAACAGACGTAGTTTGTGAAGAGTGTGAAAGTGGGTGAAAGTTAGGGTGAACGGATGTGGAGGTGAATAGGTCCAACAAACACCCAACTTTAACCCAGGCGAGCAGTTTTTGAGACCATCACACAACATTGGTTGCTGTGTTTGTGCCACTCAAACCCAGATGTCTTTTCCTAACTGTGACCAAACAGTTTTGATGCCTTAACTTTACCGATGACCCCTTACGGGAGTTGCTTCATGTGAACATCAACCACAATCTCCTCCTAACCACAGCCAAGTAGTTTTGTTGCCTAAATTGGACTTGGACTCAGGAAAGTGGTGGTCGAGTCCAGCGACCAAGTGGCGTTTGTGCAACTCAAAGCCAAGCGAAATCTTTTCCTGTCTATAACCAAGTAGTTTGCTGCCTAATCGCCGACCCTTTCTCAACACCATTTTGTGCCAGTTAAAGCTGAGTCATTTTTAGTGGCACAAACGTTGGGTTCCTGGCCGGCATGAATTTGGGAGGGTCAGGTCTGATGTGTTCTCTCTGAGAGTGTCCTCTCTGGGAGGGGCTGCTGGGCCTGACTGAGGAGTTCGAGCTCACTTTCCTGTTCAAACCTCAACCTGCCTGCTGCTCTGCATTTGGGTCCATCCTGAGCTGATCCCTGACAATTTTAGATCCCGTCATCCCTCACCTGCCCACCAGTTGTCCTCAGTGTATTTCTCCTTCTAGCTCATCACCTGAGCAGTCTCCTCCCCGCACACCTGCTTCACATTAGTCATCTCAACCCAGTATATTTAAACTCCACAGTCAGCATTGTGCACTCTGCCTCATGGCTACAGCAGCCCGTTTGACCCATTGTTTGTCTTTTGACTCTTTCTAGCTCAGCTCTTCTTCTTCTTCTTCTGGTTCACTTTTACAACTGCAGCCTGCAAAATGTGTCTTTTCTTCTCATTGGTCGTTTTTGCTTAAGACGGTTCCAACTGAGTGAAACGATGTGGAAGAATCTAAGGGTGTTTTCACATATAGTCCTTTTAAAACAAACCGAACTCAGTCCTCTGAAAGTGTGCCGAGAAGTGGACCAACAGAGAAGGGACTCAGTTCTTTTGTGTTCACATTGTCAGGACTCCGTTCTCTTTCTGGTCAGCTTCAGCTCTGATGGGGCCTCAGTCCTCTTGCTGTTCACACTATAGCCTATATATAATATATATTGACATAATTTTATTTTTACTTTAACGTGGCACTGCAGTGCGGTTATCAAGCCCCTCGCTTTCAAATGAACTTTGGAGGAAATCCTTAGTGTAGACTGTTGCCATTTGATGTATTCTACATTCCACACATAGAGACCTGCAGTATCTTCCATGGACCAAACTACTCCTCGTCCTGCGTCCTTGCAAGCGTTACAGGCCAACGTGGTTTTGTCTCTGCAACAGCATGTGATCTAGAGGGCTAAATACAATAGCAAAGAGCAAAGCAAACCGCACTACGGACTTGAAGCAACCCGTACTCAGACCACCTCGTAAGATGGTCTGAGTTCGGGTTTCTTCAGAAGGGTCCAAATTCTGTGTTCACATATGCACAAAAAATGCTGAGTCACCACTCTGAGTCCAATTAGAGGGCTGAAAAGGACCAAGTGTGAAAACACCGTGAGTGACAGTCACGATAATAGCTGCTTTAATACTCTAAATGCTATGGAAAGGTGATTCAGTGCTTCCTTTTTAGAAGCCAATTTCAGATTATTGATGTCTGGCAACCTTGCTACTAATTAGTTCCAGTTCATATTTACAGTAATGTGACGAGCTGTTTCATTCCCTGCACTAAAATGCACCTGAATGTAGAAATTACTTTTAAAAACTTTATGTATTTACAATAAAGTTGTTTTGTTTCTGTGTGCTGATTTCTAAAACTAAGACTAGAGGCTCTGCAGTGTGAAAGTCTAACATTCTAGTGAGTAAATCACACCCACAATTAGAGTGAAACCAGCTTTATATGGCAGTTTTATAGGTGTTGATGTTGCTAAAAATCTCATACATTAATAACATCCTCATGAACAGGTGAAATTCACCTGGCTCACGACAAAATAAAAATTAAGATAAGGATACAAAAAGGACCTTGCAATAGGCCCACTGTGTTTTGATGGGAGCCAGTAAATGTAAAAATAACTTTGTTTACTCACAAGAAAACTCCACAGGTCACCCTTTAACTAGATGATATCAATGTGAAGTGCGATGCGTTTGGAGTTTCTCAGTTTGTGACAGATGGAATTCGGGGGAATAAATGAATGAAAGATGCAGATGAAGTGAAAGGCCACATTTAATGTGCGTTGTTCTGCTTTTGATGTGTTTGTCTGTGTTCAGTTGATCTGAAAGATGATATAAAGAGAGAGACGCAGACGGAGAGTTCGAGAGTTTGAGTGTTTCATCACCATGGTGACAGACAGACACAAAGAGACGGCGCTTCATGGTTTCAGCACCACGGAGAAAGACACAGACTGAATGTGTCAGCACCACGGACAGACACAGAGATGTTGAAGAAAAAAGGCTTGCTTGTGGAAAGTTTTCTTAACCTTGACGCAGTGAAATAAAGTCCAAACAAAGATTTGCGTCCAATTTTTCCACAGCAAAAGGCACCCAGTTATTTTAATGGTAAACTGATTAACTGTTTTAGCTATGAAATGTTAGATTATAAAGAAAAATATGATCAGTTTGCAAATATTTGTGAGATTGAAAAGCAGTAAATCCTTATCTGAGTCGCTGGAACCAGAGAACATTTGGCATTTCTGCTTGATGAATAACTGCAAGGTGTACCTAATAAAGTGGCCAGTGAGTGTATATAAAATCATAGTACCTTTACAGGAGAAGCCCAAAATTACTCAGTTGGAGACTTAATACAAAAATTTGGCCAACAAACACAAAACCGAGTGATGCCTCTTTCCACTAATAGACAAGCTCAACAAAGGTCAAGGAACACTGCAGTTACCTCCATAATCTGGCCCATGTGCTGCAGTTGGCTCCCGGGGACAGACGGCCTGGGAGCCAGGCAGGTTGCTGATGGATTTACAGAGTGGAGGATAAAGTTGTTGGAGGGTAAAACTACAAAGGTCAGACTTTTGGCTCGTGGCCAGAAAGTGGCAAACTAATGATTATAAGGACTGTGTATCCTCCACCTGAAAGTGCAGCTGCAGGCTACCAGTAGATACACTGTGTCATCTCTGACGTAGTGTTTTTTCGTCACACTTGTGATAGAAAAAAAAAAGGGCTGCTAATACTGTAGGTGGGAAAACCCTGCTGTTTATTCTAGCATCATGTTGGCTAAAGTGATGGTGGGTAAATGTTGGTGGCATGTTAACACAACAGGCAGTATAGAACCTTTAGTCTATAGTTTGTAAACAGTATGATGGGCGGGGCTTAGCTGGAGGCAAAACAATTCTCCACCGACATCAGCCAGCTCTAGCTATTAAGTTCTGCTAGCTTGTTTTAGACAATGGAGGAAGATGATGTGAGTGGTGCATTCAGAAAATACTCCCTAATACCCTAGTTGTCTTCATTTTTGTTGACAGGCAGTTGTGGTTTTTATGTGTGGTAAGATTTGAGCCATGACTCCTTTTATTCTGGCTCCCAACAACACAACAAAACATTTTAAGATTTCTATGCAGCCTACAGCCCTTTGGTGGAGAGTCCTGTTTGCCTCCAGTTAATAAAATGACATCATTGTGATGTCAGCCCTAAAAGGGTCTATAGAGGTCATCAAAATGATTGAGGTCATGCCCATCACTCATACAATAAGTCAATAATGTAATTATCGTGACAGGCCTTATCCTTCCTGTCACTGTTTCGTCCCTCATTCCAAGTTAGAAAAATACTTTGCCGAAAAGTTTCATTCTACAGATCGCAACATTTCTGCAAAACTAATGGCAATGTTTAAAAAAACACGTTCTCACATTTCAGTAGAAGGAGATTTACAGGAAATGTGGCAGCTTCAAAGCATTTTTAAAGACGTTCCCGTATTCTGCTGGAACGTGCTGTAGATAGTCAGAAGTGAGGATGATACTGAAATGTAGAGAGGAAAGAGCAAGGATATAAAATTTTAATGCGCATGTGAGAAAGCCGTGAGTGCCTTCACTTTCCTGCCTTCATCAGTATGCCCTCTATTTCAACCTGGACGCTGCCTCACATTCTTCATTTTCTGGCTTCATCCATCTCGCTCTCCGGTATCATCCCTTCCCCCCCGCTCTCCTCCTCTGCCTCTGTCCCTTTTACACTGATTTTCCATCACTCTCTACGACTCCCCATCCCCCCTTTTTTTCAGGTCCTACAGGCACGGTGTGTTGTGCAAGAGAGCTATTTGCTCAATTACTCTTGCTGCCAGAGGATGTAGCCAGTAAAAAGAGCTTTCCATATGCCGTGTCCTTATCCCTGGACGGGGGACACGGAGGACAGAGAGGAGAGAGGTGAGACTTAAAGATGAGAAAGCAAAGCCCATATTCCCAGCAGCTACCACCTCTCAATCCCTTATCGTCCCTCTTTCGCTTTTTGATCTCCTGCCCTGTAGGCGATCTGTCTGCCCTCGTCTCTTTCAACTTCCCCTCCCGTCTGTCCCCTGGGAGAGGACAGAGAAAACAAGGAGACCTCTATGTCTTCTTATATACCTCTTTCAAAGGCAAGGCCGCCGGTTCGCCTCAAGAGCACTTCAATCTGTTTTCTTCTGTGAAGTGCAAAAGTTTATCACATCATACACAAGGTCCTCTGAAAAGAATTAGAATTTTTAGGTTAGGCAGGCTCTAAAGGTTGATCCTAAAGGTCTCTCCTTGTCCAGCTCTGTAAGGACGGAGACAGAACCACAGAGAGCGCGCCTAAAAGGGAGGTTGGGGGGGGATTTGACAGCAACAACAGCAGACAGTACAAGGAGGGTATGACAGCAAATTAATTCCCATTGTTAATGGCTCCTCTAATTGTGTTCGCCTTAACGACCATGACACCACTGTGGCCGTTTTTAATAGGTCGAGAACACAGGCGGTCTCTGAGGGGACACAGATTAGAGTGAGCGTTGGAAACAGCAGAGCCACTTGTTCACGCAGATAAAGCATGTATATACTGCAGTACAAGGTATAAAAACATCTAGGTTAATAGACTAATCAACTGTGTCACATTAATACCGCTGTAACTTTATTTACCTGCTGAAAATGACAGCAAACACACACACACCTAATGAAATATGAATCACAGTCAAGGTACCAGCACCCTGACATGAAATACGCTTCATTCATAGCCATTCTCTCCAAGACTCAGATAAGAAGATGGATACACTGTCATGAGATCTTGGAGGTCGTGTGTGTGAGTAACATGACCTCCACTCTGAAGCTGCCTTGGTCCATTATTATTCTCACGACACATGCTGCCACTTGGTGACATCATTACAGAACACAATGTGTGTTTTCATACTTACGCAGATGACACTCAAATGTACATCTCAAATGCTGCAGCTGTGAACTCCATCACCACCTGTCTTTTGGCAATAAATAAATGGATGAGAAATATTGTTTTAAAGTTAAACAAGGACAAAACTAAAATACTAAAGAGATATAATGTTTCAGATCTAAGCTTCAAGTCCCACATTACCAAGGTGACAAAAACATAATTCTTCCACCAGCTAAACAACCATTTAGGCTGCAAATGAAAAAGATGGTGAAAAACTGATTCATGCCTTAACTTGAAGCTGACTCGACCAGTGTAATTCATTTTACTAGCTTCCTAAAAAGACTGACAGACTTCATCTCATTCAAAACTCTACAGCTCGGATATTGACCAGAACCAAGAGGAGAGAGCACATCAGGCCAGTGTTAGCTGCTCTGCACTGGCTTCCTGTCCCATTTCAACACCTTCTCATCCCACCTTCTCAAATACTGCTGCTTCATCAGTGGATCTACACATATAAATATGAAGTGCTATGTATCCTCCTGCATCTGTTTTGGATGTCCAAGGACTTGCTACATGAGTACAGTCTTCTATAGAATAAAATTGCAATGCTGGTAAAACATTCTTAAGGTTTATTCTTAAGGAATGTATGCAGCAAAAGTCTGTGGTTGGGTTCAGGCAAAAAAAAGCACATGGTTAGGTTTAGAAAATACATCATGGTTTGGTTTATAGTTCACACATGATATATACAGCAGGCTCCTGGGTGCAAATTCTTGGATAGCGAGGTAATGGTCCCACCTTACTCTGCCTCTGATTGGCTTACCCTGACATTCTTACCCTAACCCTAACCAACCCACCCCTCTTATCCAAACCCAACCGATCCAACCAACAAAAGCAACAAGTGCTAACCAATCATTCCTCCGCCATCCTCGGATTTGCAACTTTGCTTTCAGGTGAAAGTCCAGGGTTTGTTTGACCCATCCACCACCCCTCCCAACTTCCCTATACACACTTTCTTGCTCTGTAACGGTACTTGCTGGAGGCATTACAAACAGCCTGATACGTATCTTACTGCCACGATGGGTGTCTCTTTGCGTCAGTGTCGGACGCCAACTTCACTGACAAAGCAGCAGTATTTGACAAGTTGGAAGTGAGAACAGGATGAACAGAATTTATTTTAAAGTTCTCGTCCTTCTATACAAAGCCCCAAATGTGATGGGACCGAGATCGATAACTATTCGCCCTTAGAAACGCCGGGATCATCTGCTGCTGATTTATTGGAGGTCCCAGCCACTGCCAAAAGAAAACTGGGGATGCAGCCTCTATCAATTACTTCCCAAAGCTGTGGAACACACTACTGATAGATATCCGGAGAGCCAGTTTGCTTAATATTTTTAAAAGAAAGCTAAAAGCTTTAACTAGCTGTCCCAAAACATAGAAAATGACCACTACTTCGGTGATCATTCATTGTTCCCCCTCCAGCTTTAAGAACATGAAGGCCAGTGAGCTGTTTCTGCTAGTCTTACCTTAAGTCTTTATTATCAAAACTTTACTTTATATTTATTAAATAAAAGTTTACGATGATCTTAACACTGGTTCTGCAGCATCCTCCTGCTGCAGTTTCAAATCTGTGCTCACACTTGCCTCTGAGTTTGTGTGCTGACCGATATACATATGTATGAATAAAGACGGCATAATCTCAGACACTCCAAACCAGCTGAGTCGTCCTTTTCTTGACAACGGCGTTGGGGAAAAAAAGCCGAGCTCATTTGAATTTAATCAATGGGTATTATTGAAGAGGAGGTGAAGCATGCAGCGGGGTTAGTTGCTTCTGATGATGAGACAGATGCACAGACAAAACTGACATGGATCCACTCTCAGGCCAAACTGCGTCAGTAAAATATAAATAAATAGTTCGGTCACATCTGAATAACTGATTTCACCGTATTTGAGAAAAACACCTCATAGGGAAGTATTATGGGATGGAAAGAGCGTGAACTCTTTTTATCTTTTTAAAGCACCTTCATTTTGATTCATCTTAACCATCCGTCTCGTTCCGCTTTGATCTCTGGCTCCTCACAATTTTCCCTCCATTATTTTTCTCCTCTGCTCACTTTTACTATCACCTCCATCTCTCCACTCAAAAACAGCTTGCAAGCGTTTTATAACAATTTGTGGTTTATGAGGGGACCTTTTAAATGGCACAGCTGTGCCGCAGAGATAGCACGAACAAAACTGCATAAAGAGTCAACCATCACGATACACATCGTCAACCTGTTAAGACTAGACGCTATCATTTACTAATTAATCTCTGTATTACTGTGACGTCAATCCACACGCTCCCATGTTCAGGATTACTTCGACATCAACATGAATTCCTGTCCAGAAAATTTGCAAAAATACAAACCCAGTCTGAAGCGCGCACACACACACACACGCACGCCTCCCTCGAACTGTTTTATCAATGCGGGCGCTGAAGATTAAACTGAACTCGCATGACCTGCTTTCTGATCTTCCACACCACTGACTCAGTTCCCCTCATGGCCTAAGCTCACTAATACCACCTATAAAAAATCTATAAGCTTTTATAAGCTCTTCCACACACTGGGTCTGTTTGAGGGAGGGTGTAATCTGCACACCATGGTTTCATTGTATTTTGTTTTAACGTCTCGTGTCTAATGTGTTTGTCGATGCGCTCCTCCTTGTGTTGAATTCGGCTTTGCTGTGTCAATAGCTCTCCGGCTGATTCAACTCGGCTCAAGGCAGAAAAAGATCTGTGCACACTCAAGTGATACAATTTGAGGCACGGGACAGAGAGAGGAGAGCGGGGGAGAGAGAGGGGAGTGATCAAAGCTCGCAATAATTGACGGATTAGTTTTCACAGACCATTTCCTTTCCAGCCAGGAAAAAAAAAATAGCTGTGAACATGTTCGCTCATTGAAATAACATATTATGCAGTTTTAGAGTCTGCCCCTCAAGGCCAAACATGGTAAATACAAACACTATTGACCTTGGAGGAGGCAAACACATTAACACAAGTGGTGCAGCTGAGGCATTTTAAGGTTTCATGGCTGCTTGCTTAAAAAGGAATTATTTCCGTGTTTACTGTCATTTCCATGTTTGTTTTCATTCCAGCATTTTGGAATAAATGCATTTTAAAGTCAAGGTCAAAGTCACATCAAGAGTAAGGTGGGTTAAAAATAAATCCTTCTATTAAAGTCGGGGTAAAGCAAAAATAAATATGTGTCACGCCACCGTAAAATGTGTTTTTAACCACCCAGCTAAATTTGAATGATTAGAAAAATCACCAAGTATATAATATTAGGTTTCAAAATGAGCTGTAGTCTCTGCTCTGAGATGCTGGGGGTGTGTCCGCTGAGGGAGCTGAAACAAAGATCGAGCTGCTGCAAAGCCACAGACTCTCGTTAGGACAGCACAGTCACATACACACGCCGAGCCAGAGAACAAGCGGCTGTGCAGCGTCTGACTCCCATTAGAAGCTAAATCAGTAGCACAAAACACACACACACACACACACACACCCCAAGCTGAAGAACGAACCAGCTAAGCAATGTGGGGGAGAACGGGGTTGGTCGTCACAATTTTTACTTTAATTTGAACCCCTAAAAGACTGTATCCTAAATAGGTTCCCTTTCAATGTGTAACAGAAGCCTAAAATGTCAGGTAGGAATGGAGTGACCTTACTCGCCTTGAGCTTATTCTGTTCAAAAGAAACGGACTGTCAAATACATCTTCTAACATCCATCCCCATCATGGGGTTGTCACACACAATCAGGTTGGTTGTCTCTGTGTTATTTTAATGGGGACAAATAAAAATTGGAAGCAATTTTAAAAAAGAACATAAACATTTTTCAAGCATTTTTCATCCTTATATAACATTATGAAGAACAAAACAAACCAGTCTCTGAGAGAAAGTGACAAGCATCTCCGACTACATTTTTTTTTTTGCTAGTGACTAAGCTAACAACCACATGTTGTGGCCTAGCTAAGAAAAAACTAAACTACAGCTCACCCCTCAGACTTTTTTATGGTATAATTGTTTGTTATAAACACTAGTCCATACCCACTGAGTGAACAGTTGCCCACGTACAGTTTCACACGATGTGTGTTTGGGATACAGGTCATAGGAAATTGCAGCTTAAATAGTCAACTGAACCCATTAAGAAGAGCAATGTATTCAGACAGAGGTTTTGTGAATTTGATAGTACGATTGCTTTATTGAAAGTACAGTAGTATCATTGCCAATAGTGAGATAGTTAGTGGACTAAAACTGTACATTAGTAGTTGAGGTAGCACGCTGAAAGGCAGATAGTTAAAGTGTTTATGTGTTGTATTGACTTAAAAGTGGGGCGCACTGGTAGTTCACATGGGAAAGGTGCGGCTACCCTTTGTTGCAGCGGTGGGCCCACCACCCCCCAAAAAAGAGCCGTCATGTTCTACATATCTACCAAGTTTTGTAAAAATCGATATGTCGGTTAGACCTAAATAAGAAATTAGCTCTCTGGTCATATGCCTACAAAGTTGCTCAGCTCAGTTTTAGTAAGTTTTCCAACTTTTGCCAAGAGGGAACTTTAAATATTGGTCCTTAGATTATGTTCACCGAGTTTCATGCAGATTGGCCCCCCTTTGGCCAATTGATGTAATATTGCTTCATTCGCATCCTCCCACGACCCTCTACCACTGTGCCAAATTTCACATGGATTGACCAAGTCAGTGAGGAGAAAAACAGACACACAGACAGAGTTTTCATCATTATATAGTAAGATAAGTTGTAAATGACGAGATGAAAAACACAGAGCAGCTGCATGTTCACATTTTGACGTAAACAGCACTAAAAGTCCTCTCATCTCAATGTCAAGTGTCTTACTCCTAAAATTACCCCTTAAGTGACCTCTGTCCCCAATTCTAAAAATGTCATTACCAACATTTTTTACCAGTGCCCTCTAGATCTTGAGATCTAATGAATGTAACAACCAATCCCATTCTTCCCCACTGCTGTGGTCAGGGGCTGCAGCAAAATGTGTTTTAGCAGCTTAAAATGACCCAAAAACAACATCAGTATCAGCTGAAGTGTACCCAGTGTGCACTGTATTTGGAATATTGTTACCACTTTAGCTTACATGCTAACTGATCCAGGCAGGGGTAGACCAGCAACTCCGGTGTTCGGTGAAGTATAATTACTGTTTTTGTCAATGGAGTCTGGTTGCTTTGAGAAAATGGCTTCAGTTCCCCGTCAGAATGCACTGTCTATCAGCAAGGTTAAAAGGTGAAAATATTCTAATAGCATACACTTAACGCTGATATTGTTTTTTCAGTGGTTCCTTACAATTAGCCACATAGGTGGGGTTTACCCAAGGGTTTTGTTTTTGTAGGAAAACGTACAAACAGTGCATGAGGTTTTTTTTGGTAGGCCTTTTTAGGGGGCTCAAAACTAACCAACTGAGGCAGCGTTTGCTCAGTTTCTATTTATTTTATGTAAGTGACGCTGGGGCATAATGATTCAGTCCATAGATCGTTTCAAAATTGACAACATAAACACTCTAAAATGGGTCCCTTTGTATTTCCGGTTCTTGTTCTGTTGTTTATAATGACATCAACTGTCAGGAAGTAAACATGGACATAAGCTGTTGCCTAGCAATGTAATTCCAGTGAGACTGTATATTATGCCCTTCGCAAGTTGGCTCATCTCATGGCAGAATTACTAGAAGCACTTTGATCATGTTAAATTAAAAAAAGACACTGTTTTCGAACTACTTCACTTCCATTTGGCAAATTGGCAGTCGCTGTAAGTGCCAGTTGATCACTGTGTTTTACAGGCTAAAAGCGAGTAGAGCTTTTGGAGGGAAGTAAATTCAACACACACATGGTGCACCACTTCATGGAGGTGTGTGCGTGTCTCTGTGAGGTTAAAAGTGTGTATAAAACATGATTGTGTGGTGGATTATTGGCCAAAAAAAAATCCTTGAACTAAATCAGACGTCTCTTGTTGGAGCACTGCACCAATCCTCCACACACACACTCACTCGCATGAACACACAGATTCTCAAAAAGCCCTAGTTCCTTCACACACGCACGCACACACACACACACACAGAGTGAATTAAAAAAAGCTTCCTTGAAAGGTTTACGTCAGCACGAACTCTTGGGCCGTCCCAAGCGGCTTAACTCGCCTTCTGCAAGCGAAACTGAGAGAGCTGGAGATGGACGAGAGAGCGAGGCCAGTTTCCCAAGAGGAGGCGAACAAAAGAGGAAGAAAAAAACATTTCGTCCTTGTATTTGATCCCTTAAAAAACTCCTGACGGTGCCAGTGTCAGGAAAGCTGCATCATTTGAGCCTTATTCACACACTCGCCGTCTCATTGTGGCTTACTTGATTCCACTGCGGCACTTGGGAGTAAATATGAAACCATTTCGCCATCAAGCTCTGCACTTATGCTGCATCGTGTCTGCCTGAACAAGACAAGCCTTCACCTCTTGAGATCACAGTTTTCACATGTAAGCTGGTGGCAACTTTGACTTCTGAGCCCAAGAGAAGGACGTGTGATGGGTGATAATGTCTGTAAGAGCATCGGACACATTTGAAGATCTAAATTTGACTGTTTTCCAGGCCAGATATCAAAAGCCCGTCATCAATTTTGGGATGTTTCATCAGCTACGTGAGCTCTGTAGAAGGAAAATTATGCACAATCTAAAAAATCAACGACAAATGTCAAGTTCTGGTGTCACCCTCCCCTAAAAATCAAAGGAGGAAAATTCTTTCTAGGCTTTCAACATTCTAAACTCTTCTTCAACTCAACTCCCAACTGTTGGTCCCCCTTCAATAAAACTTAAAAGAGGAGCGTTTGACGGAGGAGGCAAAACATGCAGAGAGGGAGAGAGAGAGCTGAGCTCGGGGGGGAAGAACAGGAGTGAAGCACTTCCTGGTGCTCACTTGTCACAGAGAGCTTCGTCAGCTGAAGGGTTTCAAAACTGACACTGAGCTGGATTTATTTCTACTGGACAAGTTTGTGCTAGAAATAAAAATATGCTGTTCTTTAAAGGGGACCTATTATGCTTTACCTTATTTTCTGTGATATACATATATACATATATATATATATAATGCTACAATGTTAGATGTTCATATCAAATGTGGCCAAAGTTTCAAATCATGACGTGGACTTAAGTGAGCAAAATGCCTCAGGCTTCAGACAGTCCTGAATACTCTGTTTCCAACAATAGTTTTTACTCTCTATCTTTTCAGCTCTATGCTGTAGCCTGTGCAGTGGTGTGTCTGTCTCTGCAGTGACACCCCCAAAACACGAGTCAGTGGTGGGGCTTTTGTGAAGTGCTGTAAAGTTTAGTTGATTCAAAACACACATTAAACACACATTAAACATGGCTTAATAGAGACGATTCTTAACATAAATACACAAATCAGCTTCACTATAACTGGCAGCATTCACAGACAAACGTGTCTTTTACTGGACACATTTGTATCCCCACAAATACATCATGCTAATGTTTTTAGCACAAGCCTATGGCATTTTACATTGTATAAATTAGCCTAGTGGCTAGCAGACTTTTCCTCTTCTCATATGAAGCCACGGACAACAGCAACATTTAACAAAGGTAACACTGCAAAATTTGGCTCCATACAACTCACAAGGTTCATCAACAAAACAACTGTCTCATACTAAACACATTTTCCAAACAAGTATAACATGCTAACGTTATTAGCACAAGCCAATGCATTTTACATTGTATAAATTAGCCTAGCAGCTAGCTGACTTTTCCTCTACTCATATGAAGCCAGGGACAACAGCAACATTTAACAAAGGTAACGTTACAAAATTCAGCTGCATTACAACTCATAAGGTTCACTGACATAACAACTATCTTATACTAAACACGTTTTCCAAACAAATACAACATGCTAACGTTATTAGCACAAGCCTATGGCATTTTACATCGTATAAATTAACCTAGCTACTCGCAGCGATTTCATTTGCTCATATGAAATCAGGATAAATCACACACAAGACTTAAAATGCTATTTTGTGGAGGCTTTATTGTCTTCACGATTTATTGTTTCTTATCTGTGAAATAAAAGTAAATAAAAGCTTTGTTTCCACTGAGGGAAATGGTTTCAGCTCACAAAACTAGACAGGAGGTCTGCGTCGACGTCAGGCTAACAGCGTAGGGTATGGTGAAAGCTCTATAGCGATGCAGAGCTTACGCTGTAGGTGAGGCATCAATTCAATGCAAAAGTATAAATCCCACTTTAGACAAACATTTTTACAATGACTCCACAATAGGAGTGGTGAAAAAGTCTGCCACCGTGTTGTAAAACCTAACTTTAGGATCGATTTTATCTAGTAGCAGAAGAAAAAAAAAAGGAAAAGAAGGGATCCCAACAGCAGTGACTAATTTATGAAAGCAGCAGTTTTTCCTAGTGTTTTCTCTCCAGCTGGTGCCTCCACTATTGAGCAGTTTCAGCAGCTCATATCGAGCATCAACACTACACTGTGTTGCTGCAGGGCCATCTGCTGAAGACTTGGCAGTGGGTCAAATTTCATGGATATTTCCCATGCTTCACGCTGATGCTTGACAGCTATCAAACTGACATGGTTGTCATATCAGCCAGGGCTCGGGCTGATGAGGAAAATCCCATCAACCAGATCTGCAACAGTAGCCGTACATTTTGTGCTGAAGTAAATTATTTTCATTTAGACGTGAGGGGCGGCACAGAACATGAATTTGTGAATGATGGCATTCCTTGATGCACAAGGAAGTAGGCAGACGATGGGGGAGACATGACCAAAAAGAAAAAAAGAGCACATTTTCCACCACATCATCCACGTATATGACATCTTTACTCCAGTTCCCACACGTATGACTCATTCTGGCTTCCTGTCCTGCTTATCTCATTTGCTTCTTTGAGGATGTGCTCTAAGTTGAAACAGTGACATCACCGAGAGAGACATCGGCTCCTCCTCCTGGCACTGTGCACCTGATGATGTAATCCTGGCATCATGGGGTTGACAGACGGGGCGTTGGTGATATAACCACAGTGGAGGGGAAGGGCAAGAAGCTTTTATGGTCATCTGAATGTGAAGACAATTGACTGCGTGGCAAACCAAAATGCTTATTAAATGCCACGGGTAACACACAAACGAGGCACACACACACACACACACACACACACACACACACACACACACACACACACACACACGGGTTAGTCATTTCTACCTGCGGCCTCCAGGAAAAGATTAAAATCTGCATTCAACCAAGCATTTAATGCGAGGTAACAAACCCCTCTATATTATTATGCAACAAGAACCGCAGGAAAGCACACATAAGCAAGTATAAAGATTTTAAAAGTGGCATGTATATATATGTGAAAGGAAAGTAGTGACCACAGATGTGAACAATGCAAATGAATGATCAAGTATGCATGCAGGGAAATCTGTAGTTAAGTGGATGTATCCCCTGTTGTTTTTTTTAACCTCATGCACTGTACAATAACTCGTGGTTGAGCCTTGGTTGAGGCTTTGCGAGATGTGTTGAGAAGACCAGGAAAGCCGATTGGACACGCTGTGCCTGTTCCGATCAGCTCTGCAATGCCTCGCAGCCTTAGGTGGATGGCTTTGAACATTACTCTGGGTCGTAAAGTTAACCATACCTGACGTTTCCCTAGGCAAGTGTGTGCCTGTGCATGGGTGTGTGTTCGTGCCAGTGTACAATGGAACAGCGGACATGGAGATTATGGAGGATAGATGAGAGCAGCGGCCGACAAATGAACCCCAATATACTCGGTTAAAATGAGAGGCACGTAAAAAATAAAGGGAAAGCCCCCTTTAAATGTGTACAGCTGTAACTCCCTCAGAAACAACAGGATTCATCCAGTCTGCAGGGAACAGCAGCTGAAAACCACTGTTGCACAAATTGTGGGGTGTTCTTCAAATATAAAATTGTGCTTGTATGTTGTGGAGCTAAAATCCACACAGTTGTCTGTATGTATCTGTCCCTCATCAGTTAGCATAGTTTCCACATGTCATGCATGCTAGTTCTGGTCTGTAAGGGACACAAAAGCATGGTTTTTAAGTGTTACGATCATAGCTCACACTGCTACAATTACTTGCACCTTATCTGTAACATCGAACAGCATCAACTTTCAGTTTAAATTCTCACAACTTGTTTTCCCTATTGAAAAATATTAACTAGCTTGTGATAGCAGACACAAGTAGGTTGTTAACCATAGACCAGACCTGTGTTTTGGCATTTTCACAACTGCTAGACGTCTCATTCTGTACAACCGGAAGTCTGACCTGTCCCCTTCTGTTCGGCCACTAGGTCAATGATGTCATGGCTCACTTGACGTTGGAAAAGCTCAACTATACCACTGAAGGATCAGTCAATGAATTACATAACGTATGGCAGCCATTCCTGGAGATAAAACAAAACTCAAAATAAAAGAATATTCTGTGTAATAGGTCACAAAAACAGGCATGTATTTTACATTAACAGAAAATGCTAAAAATCTAAATCACCAAAATAAATCAGAAAAATCCCAACTAGATATTTTCCTCCAAATGTTCAGCCCCAACATGAGCCCACAATATAACCGCTCGCTCAACCCTCGTTGGACACACACAGATGCACACTGGTGCACACGGTGCAAAACAATTAGGATTGTCTGTTGAGGGATTTTCAGAGCTAAGCTCTCAGGGGGTGAAATCTCTTCGACAGATGGGTGGACATTTTTCCATAACCGCACACTGTTCCTTTTTCCCTGAGCTGCAGAGGTCATTAGCTCACTGACCAGTGAGAGTCGTGCCGCAGCATTATCTGTCCATGAGGACTCCCCACCATCTTAGGAGGACCGACACTGGAGTAACACAAGTGTTATTCTGCGGTCAACACATCTGCTTCATTGCAACGCCACATACGTTAGCAGCTGCTAACTGCCAGCTAAGATTAAACAGGTTGTAATGCATTGCAGAGCCATTAAAGAGTGTGAAATGAGGGGTGTATTATCAAGTGCTACACGTATCACATTTACATGCTTTTTTTTCTTACTCTCACAATGAAAAACTGTGCAGTTATTAAAACATATTGTTGGTACCCAGATGGTAAAGTGGCTCCTTAAATATAGTGACACTGTTTTTTTAATGCAATTGTAATCAGATGGAGTGACAGCAGATGACAACACTGATATGGTTTCCCTTTGCAACCACAGCTCTGAAGTATGTAGCTTGCATACCAATGATACACACACTCTGCTGATTGCTCATTACGCCCACCGTTCATTTGCATGAAGAAGACATGAAATGCATCAATAAGACGTATGAATAATTTACCGCCGACGAGTCGCTGTGCAGCTAGTGTAACATGACTAACAGCAAAAGCATATTTCTATGCACAGCCGCTATGTGGGAGTGCAATATTTACATATAAAAGATGGTGTCATCCGAGGCATCTGGAAGTGTCAAGGACGACGGTGGCACGTCTGTCTTTCACTGAGTCGGCACGGTTCCCAAGTGACAGAGGACTGCCAGTTGGAAGCCACGTTTTAAGAAAAAAAAAACATGGTTGAGCCAAACTTTGTCATTTTGATTGATTGGGAATTAGAGGCAGAGGACAAGGGAAGGAAACTGTTTGCATTTTTGCCAAGTTGTGAGGAATCTGGGGACAACATTTGGACTCCTGAGGCCTGTGGGGGCTTCTCAGTATAATATGTCCAAGCCCTATTTTTCAAACTGTCTAATTATTTAGCCTGTCTGTCATTCTGTTTTTCTCTCTACAGTATGAACCTTTTTATTATGTTCTCCATGATCGGCTTCCCCGCTAGTTTGGAACAAAATATCTGGCAACCCGAGAGGTGCAGCAAGGCAGCCAAAATATACTGACAGTCAAATGCTGCTGGTCAGAAAACACACGTAATTAGTGATTAATCCACTTTGTTATTGTCTTTGTATATTTACATAGAGAAATAAAAAGAGATTGTGTTTGCATGGGTTTCCATTCATGTTGTCATGATACAAAAATTTTGACTTCAATACCGGGTATAGGATCTAGTATCGGGTATAGTATCTCCATACTGAAACAATATTGCTTCGATATTCAGTCAGAAAGAGTGTTGATCAAATTTTGTTGCAAAACCACGAGACCCTGCACAATTAAATGTATATAAAATATTTTATAGACCTGCCCTGTCAAATGGCCACGTGTTGCTCTATGGATATTTCCAAGATTAAATGTTAGCGTGTTGCTCTCTCCTTATCCTTCCTGACCGATTCTTCTCTAGTTTTGTGTTCTGCTAGTGTCCTTGTCACTACAGGTAGCATGAGGCGGTACCTGCAGCCCAACGTTTGCTGTGTCTCCCAGCACAGTCTCAAGAACATGGAGGAGATACCAGGAGACTGGCCGCTACATGAGGAGAGCTGGACAAGGCCGTAGAAGGGCATCAACCCAGCAGCAGGACTGGTATCTGCTCCTTTGTGCGGGGAGGAACAGGAGGAGCACTGCCAGAGCCCTACAGACTGACCTCCAGCAGGCTGCTGGTGTGCATGTTTCTGACTGTCAGAAACAGACTCCATGATGGTGGCATGAGGGTCCGACGTCCTCTAATTGGACCTGTGCTCACAGCCCAGCACCCTGCAACCCCAGAATTGGCAGGTCCGCCATCGGTGCCCTGTCCTATTCACAGATGAGAGCAGGTTCAAACTGAGCACATGTGACAGGCGTGAAGGAGTCTGGAGACCCGTTTGGCGGCGGGTCAGTGATTGTCAGGGGAGGCATATCCTTGGAGGGTCGTACTAACCTCCACGTCATAGCCAACTGAACCCTGACTGCTGTTAGCTGAGAAAAGCGATTTTAAAATCTATGACGTCATCACAGTATAAACTCTATGAGCTGAACGGGAACTCACGGTCAGGGCCAGCAGGAAGTTAACCCAGAACCTAGAAAATCTTCTTGGCGTATGCACCATATGCAACTCTACTGGAATGAATAGGAATAGGCACCAACTTGACAAAAAACAAACCTAAGGCCAGCTCAACTTTGATCCGTAGTGCGTCACATCCGGCACCGGCCTCCTTTGAAAATGACTTTCAGTCTGTTTCTGTGCCGCTTGTCATATGAGCGCAGCAAAAGGCTTATGCTGTATTAACAGGGATGAATGCACAGCTGCATGTCCCCTGACCATTAAACCGAACAAATGCCTGACCTGGTGGAGATTCAGATATATTATACATTTCATCCTCTCAACCAAAGCTACATTTGATCTGCAAGTACAGAACGTTGGGAAGTTCTAATACCAAACTGTAACAAAATTATTGAAAAGGAATCTAAATCATGCAACACTAGTTCCCTCATTTAGTGGTAGAAGTATACCATTTGCAAAGACGCTGGGTAGAGCTACAGCTTAATCTAATTTAGTAATGGAGATATGTTCACGAAATTGGATCAAACCAAGACCAACAGAGGTGTCCAGTGAACCTAAGCAAGTTATTCCCTTGATTACCATATGCCCACTACACAAGTAAAAAAGGCAGAAGATCATCCCATATATCCCCTTACAGCAGCTGTTCTCTTGTCCTTTTAACACACAAACACAGTCTTTAACGCACACTCACGGACACACACACGGCTGGATTACCGACAACTGGGACTGTCTTTTGCCTTGCTCAACTTGTGCATGAAAACAGCTAATATTCTACCAGAGAGTCAGGAATCACCCGGCAGCTACATCCTCTGAGAAATGAAGCAATTTAAAAGCACTACGCACCAAATGTGATATTCATGATTTGGATTCCAGCGGCAGCCGAGCCAAGCCACCCTGTCATAACCGAGCAGACGTGATTCCCATTCAGACTGAGAGGGAGGGGAAGCGAAGTAAAGAGCAGAGGTTTGCAGGAGAGGAGGTTCCAGCTCTCGAGTAATGGTGGCAGGAGGGGAAATAAAGAAAGGAGGACACAGAGAGCGAATGTGTCCCTTTGAACTCATTACATCCATCATCCAACCATCTACTTCTCTCTCAGCCCCTTTCGCTGTTGTCTCGGAGACAAACATGCAGAGAGGCAGCGGCCCTACTTTTCTTTCAAGCTCCAGGGACATGAAATTGTCATTCTTGAAGGGTCACTTCACCCAGTTCACAAAACAATGTATATTACCTCACTGTTTTTGCTTTTCAGGTCCGCAGCTGTAACTGTCATGGCTCTCGTGAAACTGATTTGCAGCAGCTGGCAGCTGTTTTCAGCTAAAAGCTTCTTATAAATCCACTGTACACAAAGTGCCCAGCAACAACAGGCAGGCAGACCGACAGAGTTAGCAATAAGCTGGGGAACAAAGCGTAGCATCTAGCAGGTAAAGATAGATACTTTCATCAGTAGCTGGTGGAGACCAAAACAGAGCGAGAGAATATCGGACTTTCTGGTGGCGATGCGCACAATTAGTCCACCCTCTCGCTAGTCTGCTAGTCTCACAAGACCGCTTAACTGTCAGCCGCTTGACACTAGTGTCTGACATATTTAAAATCACAATAATACTGTGTCGTGACCTACGTATCGTGGTAATATCGTATCATGGAATTTGGATGTTCATATAGAATATGGTCAAAGTTTCAAATAATGATGTAAACAAGTAATCCCTGTGACCAAAAACCTCAGGCTGCAGACCATTCTGAATATTTGTGATGACTCTCAAGACAGATTTTTCCAGTGGGTCATCTGCTCCAGGCATGCTACTGCAGGTGTTTACATTACATGCACTGCTACATGTAGCTACATGCTAATATCAGGGCAACCTGTAATCTTGGTCACTGATGGTGTTAATTTCTCCCAGATTTTGGATCATATTCCTGCCGGAACCAGTTGTGGAGATTTCGTTTTTTATTGGGGATTATTCACTGCAGAAAGTGCCCCTATCATACATTTATTCCTAAGACTGCAATGATGGTGCAGAGATGTCGAGAGCTGCTGTTTGACTATATAAAAATAATGGACATAGCCCACTGGTTTGTGGACTCCCGTTTGAAGCTTCAAGTGTGGGATTTTGGCCATCACCATCTTGGATTTTCTGAGCTAGAAGTGACCCAAGGTGTCCATGTTTGGATGAATATAAATTGTCTTGAAGAGGGAAAATTAGCTTTAGAGACCAAAACCGTTTTGTACCAGGCTGCAAACATGTTTATTTCTGCTATAAAATTGGACATTTTAACATCTGGGGTATATGGGGAGCATTCTCGGAACCCATCGGCTGTATTCGGCGTCTGACTTCCGGCAGGCGGCTGATACAGACCCCCGACTTTTTGGCAATCTGGTTTGATTTGGGCGGAGGAGGCGAATTTCCGTTTCCGACTTCCGTTTATATATAAGTAAATATGCTGAACCATTGCGATGGATTCAGAGTTTGCAGTGACGCCAGTTATGTTCGGCCTCATTAGTTCACCGCACGGAGTGTTTAACCTGGCAACAACTGCAGCCAGCTCAAACGTGATTGGTCAATATCACACGGCCTGCAACCGGAAACCAGGGCTCTTCCGCAACAAAACAGTAAACTTTTGAAAGCCTTTCATTAACACAGGTTAATGTGGCCCAAAGGCTTAAGCTTGTGTTAGATGCACATTCCTCCCATAAATAAAGTCTAATATTTGGAGAAAAGGCCCAGGATATATAAAAGTAAAATATAGCTTGGCTTTGAGATAAGGACACAGTACGTGCTTATCCAGGCTAGAGTGGCTCTACAATGTTGGTGGTAAAGCCTGTGCTGGGAAAGCTGCAGGCTCATTGATCTGAGAGCATCAGAACAAGGAGAGACTGCAGCATCCAGCAGGCACTCAGCAGGGTTACTCTGTAATGTATGCCACGATGTATGTGCACGTGTGCTGAACACCCCATCTCTAAGTGCCATCCGCACATCCCGGCACATGAAATGGCATACATTCTGCGCTCCAGCTGGTGCGAGGCCAGGAGGAGGAAAATGAGGGCATGGCGGGCGCAGGGGGAGTCACGGCCAACGTGGAAAAAAACACACGGGCTGCCAGGTGGCATGTGGCATGTTAGGGTTTGTGTGCATTAGTGAGTGTTTTGTGTGTAAGAGCAAGGGCTTAAAATATCTGCGAGAGTGTGTGGGAGGAAGGGAAGTAGCAGAGAAGCACCTGGAGCTATATGAGAACCCTGGGATTTCCACCTTAGGCAACAGGATTGCTGCCTATCAGACATGCACGTGCCTCTATGCACACAAACGCACCAACCTCACTCACACTTATTGTCACTCTTCTCGACTCACAATCTTTAGGCTACACGCACACCTGGCAGATCCCAAAGCACAGAGACCCAAAGGACAGCGTGGACCAAACACTCCAGCCAGGAGACGGCTTAAGTGGTGGAGAGTCTGATGGTGAGAGGATGGGACTGAATACTGATCCAGACTGCAGCGGTGGCTGGATTAAGATACTGATTACAGGAAAGCTCAGTGTTAGATACGGACATGGCTGGAGCCTTCTGTCCATACACCGCATTTATTTCATCTGTATTTGTGGTCTCGAGTGGTCGACCAATTGTTAGTCAACCAGAAAGGTCATTGGTCAGCAAGCTTTCACTGGTCGCTTTGTCACACAAAAAAAGACAAAACGAACATGAAACTCTATCAGGAGCTGCGCCTTGTCAAAATAAATCAAAACCTATAAGACTGGACCATGTGGGAATTTAATTTGAAAGGACAGACATCATTTTGAGAAGGTGAAGGACGAACCCAAGGTGATATGTAAACTCATCTTCATTGGTCGACTACAAACATGACTTATCATCGGAAACATGCAAGTAGCTACATGCCCATTAGCCCACAGCGTCATTAACAGGCGGCTCGCTCAGTGTGTCACGTGCACTTGTAGATAACTCAAACCATTGTGTTGCCCCGCCCCAAAATATATCATTTAATAATTAAATTAATATCATAAACATGCGGGTGACTAGTCGACTAATGGCCCTAAATGACGACTGTTGGTCAACTAGGAAAATTCTTAGTTGGGGGCAGCCCTAGAGATGACAGAACAAATCAGTAATACGATGAAAAGAATTCTTTGTACTGCTGCGGGCTGTTCTCATGAACTGTTCGTACGTTTTCCTATGCAAAGCAACGCACCAAATTCGTACATATCCCACGTAATAATAAGCCAGTAATTCTTGCATAACCCACATATTTTTGGAAGGTTGCGATCACATGATGAAGAAAGAAGTGCTCTCGAGTAGTCCAGTTAGAAGGCAGGCTGGGGCGATGGATTGGTCACCAAACACAGGACTTTCCCCAGGAGACCAGTCTTCTGAATCGAGTATTTTGAGTGACCTTTGAGTCATTTTACAGTACATCCTCACCATGTTTTTTTCCCCTAAACCTAACCACAGTAACTTTATATTCATTACATAACTTTATGTTACGGACACAACATCATTTATGGGGCGTTAATTCGTAGGATATTAAACAAACTGTTGTATAAGTGCACCCTAATGACCTGACAGACCGCCACAGTCTACAACACTGCCTCTCTTGAAATGTGCATAATTCAAACCACCTCATTTATAGCTGTCAGAAACTTTTGACTCTGCCCTTTAGTGCCATCTCAGCTCTGTCTATAAAGGACACATGGAAGTATGAGGGCAGTGACATTTACAATGTTTGAAATGCAAATCTTTTTCAGAACGTAAAGGCAGTATAAACGAGTCCTAAGAAGGTGGGGACAGGATAGAGGAGAAGAAGAAATTTTAGAATACATGGTGAGTTTAGATGAAGGGAAGAAGAGACGAGGACAGTCAGGGAGGAGGAATGGGGAGTAATGAGGTGGGAGGAAAACGGTATTATTTGCAGGCTGGGAGCAGGGAGTCAAAGACTGGGAGAAAACACGAACAATGGAGGCTAAGAGAGTGGGAGGTGCAGTTGACAGAGAGGGGAGGAAGAGAGAAGACTAGACAGGATTGCTAAAGGCTTCCCTCAGGTCACACAAGCCCCTTAAGAATCTTTCTCAGACTGAGTAACACAATTGCAACACTTCAGACTTGCTCTACGTCGGAGAAGTTTGAGCTCGCACCAGAGCAAAAGAGTCAGCTCGGGATGGAATCAACTTTTCAACCGCATCCACTGTCGGAGGCTGAAGGCAGCCTTGATTTGCATTCTTCAAATTATGCCACTGGAAGAGATGAGGAATGCATGATGTGAGTGAGCGAGCATTTAATTTTTCATTGAAAGCTTTGCAAATGGATTTTCTGCTTCCTTTCAATCAAGCAAAAATGCAGATGAGCGAGGGGAAACGGTGGTCAAGTTGGAAATCCAGTACATCCCAGTATTGGGGGATTATTTGTTTAATTACAGAGGGACCTGTGCTGTTCCTAGGCCCATGATACCTTGGGTGAATTATGGGTGTGACTTTGAGTTATTTCAGCTCCTACAAGAGTTAGCAGTAAGCGACAGGTGTCTTCCTGTTTCTTAGATGTTTTGGAGAAATAAATGATCAAACCTTGAACAGGGAAAGGCGATCCTAATTCGGGTTATCTCCATGTTCCCAAGGTCCTTAGATTCCCCAGCTCCCTCAATAAAACACACAAGACTCATTGTTTAAACTGTAGAAATAAAAAGTAAGAAGTCAAGTTTACGTCTTTTTCTTGGATTTTGCACGGATTAAGCTAAACTCGCTAGCTGCTAGCAGTGGCTTCATATGCACTGCAACACATCAGAGTGATGTCAATCTTCTTATCTAACTCTGGGCAAGAAAGCAAATGAGAATATTTCCCAACATGTCAAATTTTTCCCGTATGGTGTGACAGACTGTGTTCTCACATCATATTCTTTCAGAAAAGGAAAGACACCTGTAGCACGGCACTATCTCTAGTGGGCGCCGGTTCAGTACCCAGAAGGGGGAGTAAATACAGAAACAAATATACACACAACCCTTATTAGTAAGTTTGTGCCATGTCCCTGTCATCCTCCCGTTAATAGAAATGTATTACTCCTCCTGCGGCACTGACAGCACAGCGATACACCATCTTGTCTGACCAGGATCAATGCTCTAAATGGAAATTACAATGCTGCTTCACGTCTCCTGCTTTTCATGTGTCACTGCTTTTGCATTAAGGAAATAAGTGCACACTACAGTACGCTGCCTCTCCAGTTCGCTCTTCATCTCTCTCTCATTGTTCATCATCCTGCACAACTGTCAGGGGGGCTTGGCTGGTAAATCACGAGTGAATCCACTTATTGAATCCCCCCCTGACATTTATTTTGTACATCTCATATCATCTGTGTGTTTGTCCACGTCTGGGTGAATCCATGTTAGAGCAGTTTTCCTCTTAGTAGCCATGCTAATGTATACTGCTCCTGACCTGCACTCTTTAGGAATTATGTCTTAATGGTACAATAAATCAATCTGGATTAACAGAAACAATGCAAACGCAGTCCAGTGGAACAGATGGGGCTCAGCGCGGTGCGTCGTGTGTTGCCGCGTGTATGAGCATGTGTGTGTGTGTGTGTGTGTGTGTGTGTGTGCAGCTCTGGCAGAGGCCGTTCATGTGACCTTGATAGAGGCGAGCAAAGAACATTCAGCACCACGGACAGTTCTGAGACACAGACAGCGCATGTGAGAAGCAGGATACTTCATGTTTTGTTGTTTTACAGCATCGAATCAAAGGGGATTTAACGTGTTCTGTGACTCTGATTAAAAACGCCGTGTGGATGCTTCTCTGCAGATGCCCTCTGAGGGCAAATGAACGCAGGTCTGCAAGAAACCTCTGACTTTGGGGAGGATTGTTTTCCAGCCAGACAATGACACCAAGCATGAAGCCAAAGCTGGACGGCAATTACTTTATATAACGCTGTTAATGTTCAGGAGTCCAAATTTCAATCCATTTTAAATTTTGTGGCTGTATTTGCAATGAGTCTGAGTTGGAATATTCAAAAAACATCTGGAAAAGACTCTAATATGCAAACACTCTTAACTCTTTATTGATTCATTTGTAATTTGTTTGCGTTTTTGTTGTTGTCATATCTTCATAAGCCATTTTTAGCTTCTAACCTCTCTTGTACAATGTTTTTCCTGTATTTTCTATATATGTATGTGCAAATAAACTAAACTAAACTACCTTGGGTCAGTGCTGTAAGACAATAAAAAGTGGCATATTTGAAGGGGTTAACTTGTTAAAGGTACATATAGCACACGTATACAAACACCCATCAGATATCATCACTGCAGCAGTCGAATGTTAAACTAAAACTCATTAAACTCACAATGCAATCACCAAAAAAAATTTGCTATCGTAGCAGATGCTTTACATTTGCACATAATTATGTAGCGGACATGTTGAAAGATGGGTTTTTGGGGTTACTATCCCAACAGGAAATGTAGCAACACAATACAAAGAGCAATGACTCTAAAACACAGCCCGTTTGTTGGTCTCGCCTACATGGTGCACCATCCACCCTCCACCTCATGACTGAGTCATGAGTCAGCTACGTCACTTCAGAAATGTTGTGATGATACGTATGACATGCAAATGTAATGTACTTGTTGCAATCGTTATTTTCCTCTCTCAAATTGGCATCACATGGTTCGGTTTAGGCACAAAAACGCTTAGTTATAGTTGGGAAAAGATGGGAAAACAGTGACAGGTTGCTACAAAACACCTGAGTTTGGAGCCTAAAAAGTATTTACTAAGTAAGTATTTGCTGTAAATACAACAATGACTCGCTAAATAACAGCCAGTTTTGTTGTTTGAGGTCTCAAACACGGGTCTGCGGTTTGGCAGGTGTCTCGCCTCAGTAATGGGCCCATCCACCATCCTCTCACTCCCAATGACAGAGTCAGCTCATATGCTACGTCTCTTTAGAAAAGGTGTTATGACATGTATGAAACATGCAAATGTAACGTAATCATGGTTTGTAGAAACATAAAATGCCATTATTTTCTTCTGGCAACTGGGTCTAACATTGTGCTTTGTCATGTTTTGGAAAGATCCTGTTGTGGCTTAAAATACCCGGTTTTGGGTTCACTATCCCTACTGGAAAAACAGCGACTGGTTGCTACAAAACATCAGAGTCTGAAGCATAAAAAGCTGATGGAAACGCAGCAATGACTCACTAAATCACAACCAGTTTTGTTGTGTGAGGTGTTAAGCAGTGGTCTGCAGCTTGGCAGGTGTCTCGCCTCTGTGAGA
The DNA here is from genome assembly GCA_026686955.1 of Epinephelus cyanopodus. Classification (NCBI taxonomy): domain Eukaryota; kingdom Metazoa; phylum Chordata; class Actinopteri; order Perciformes; family Serranidae; genus Epinephelus; species Epinephelus cyanopodus. The sequence goes on along the minus strand of CM048936.1, from coordinate 21,063,618 downwards.
GGGCATCTACCATCTTCTTGCTCCCAATGACAGTGTCAGTTCATATACTATGTCACTTTAGAATTGTTGTTATGAAATGTATGAAACATGCAAATGTATTCATGGTTTGCAGAAACATACAATGCCATTATTTTCAGTTAGGTTTAGGCACAAAAAACACTTAGTAATGTTTAGGAAAAGACCACGTTTGGGCTTAAAATACCTGGTTTTGGGGTCACTATCCCTGCTGGAAAAACAGCGACTGGTTGCTACAAAACACCTGAGTTTGGAGCCTTGTTTCTTGGTCTCAAACTGTGGTCTGCAGCTTGGCAGATGTCTCGCCTCGGTCACATGCCATCCACCATCCCCCTACTCCGTTATGACAGTTAGCTCATACACTGTCACTAAATGAACGACACACTCGCCTCGAGTGGCCGCCGATGATTCGTGGTTTGCCTGAATGTGCAACGCCAACATTTCAATGAGGACATTTTATACAACACAAGAGATAACTTCACTTGAGAGGAATATGTGTGCTTTGATGTGATGGACCACCTGGATTCTACTTTATATGCTAATAGCTCAAACATAAAGCGACAGTCAGTCCAGACTCTCTTTACCACTGTCCTAATATTCCCTGTGGGCTGCGACTAACGATTGTATTCATTGTCGATTTATCTGCTGATTTGTTTCTCAGTTGAGTCCAAGTTTGTCTTCAAATAGCTTGCAGTCCCTAACACAACAATTCAGTCAGTGTACTATCACATAAGGAAAAGAAACTAATCCTCAATATGGGGAGCGAATGACAAGATTTTTGTGATGGCAGCGACTCTGTATGAAATATGACACTAACTCATAACATATCTACAAGCAAGTAAATTCAAACTTATCAAGGCTTATTAGAAACTCTCGGGAGCCTGGAAGGTGATTTATAAGCAACCATTAATGTCTTTCTGTCTTTGATTATGCTCCCGCCGGATATGTTCCTCCCAGTGTGACATCCTTCAACAGCTTAATGAGGAACAAGCTCCACTCTGTACAATCAAACCCCGAACGTAGGTGTTTGTTTTTTGTTGTGACGATGTGAAATTGCTGACATTTGTCTCAAAGTAGGTGATGTGCCTTCAGGAGGTGGCGCTTTGCTTGTTTTAAAATGTTTACAATGTCACCACGCTCTCTCGGCACTCGTGAATTCGCCAAAAGCTCATTTCACATTCAAAGTGTGGGAACATAAGGGGGGAACGAGGTCACCTAACCGGAACGGGGGGACAAATCTAGAGGTGCGAGTGAAGGTGAGGAAAATGTTGAGTGCGTTATTGAATCACACTCCTGTTCCTAGAAAACACTTTGTCCCACCTTGTAGTGAGAGTCCACCTTGGTGCAGAATTAACAAACCACCACGGTTAAAATGCAAGTCTGGGTCCTCCGAATCAATATCCATTAAGCATTCAATTGATTCCACAGGGCAACAACTGAGTGAATAATGTGGAAATACAGGAGGAGCTTGAATTACCTGTCAGAAAATTAAGCCTCGGCTTGTCAAGGGGAGGGGATGTGAAGTTAATCAAAGGGAAATCCAGCACAGGCCTCCTACGGTGTCTGTGATTTTACAGTATCTTGTCGGCTACTTCATAAAATCTTAACTGTATTGTTGCTTCCCTCTGACAGTGTTTGAGCTGACATCCGTACGTGGGTGATAACAGGCGGTGGCATTATATCTCACGGCCCTTGAGGGTATCACAGGGTTTTCTGGCCAAACACACATGCTATATTTAGACAAGGAAAGACTACACTGCAAAAATACCCATCTTGAGAATTTAATGTGAGGCAGGAGATGAAGCTTCATAGTGGGGTGAATAATGCCACATGTTTGACACTGTGCAGTTTCAAAACACACTGTTATAGAGGTTTTTTCCTGCAATCTGAAGCTGATTTGCGCCTATTTTTGTTTGTTTAATGAGGGAAATCTGATTCAAAGAGTCTTCATAATTGAGAGTAAATCTCTCCTTAAGATGGAGATTGTGCACACAGCATGAAAGCTACTTACTCCGCTTTCCTGGCCAGTCCAACTGAGCGGCAGAGCGCGGTGGGAGTCTGCGGAACCAGGGACTTGCAGCAGGGGCTCCTCTTGTCCTCCTCGGCGGAGTCCGGGCTGGCTTGGCTCGCTTTGGGTGACTGCGGCGAGGTGGGGACGAGCTGCAGCTGCTGCGGGTGGTGGGAGGTCGGCGCAGGAGGGGTGGGATGCTGCTGAGGCTGGGCCGATAGACCGGGGATCTGCTGCTGATGCTGCTGCTGCTGCTGCTGCGGCGGCGGCGGCGGCTGCTGCTGCTGCGCCTGCTGGCCGAGATGAGCCGCGGCTTTGTTGCTCCCCGGGTGCTGATGGAGGTGGGCCGGCGCCTGGGGACTGGCGCTGCGGTGAGTCGGGTGGTGGTGGTGGTGGTGGTGATGCTGCTGAGCGGGCTGCTGGACGTAGTGATGAGGGTCCCGCAACTGTCGGTTCTCTCCGATCAGGTCCTCCACCTTTCGCTCGAGTTCGTCGATGCGTTGGCGCTGCGTCTGGATCAAGCTTTGCTGGTTCTGGACGATAGTGGTGAGCTCCTTCAGGTAAAGAACGGCTTTCATTGGATTATCCAGCAGGCTCTCCATTACTGAGTGTGAATGTGGCCGTGTGCCCGGCTGTGGTGACTTCTTCTTCAGCTGCTTTCTGGCGCTGCGAACCGTCGATGGGGCCTCTGAGCGGTGCGTAACCGGGATGCTCTGGCGGCCGTCTGACGCCTCTACGCTCTGCTGGGGTTGGGTAGTCTCTCTCTCTCTCTCCCTCTCCTTCTCTCTCTCTCTCTCTCTTTCCCTCTCTCGATACTCTGTGAGGATACCAGAAATGGTGCTGATGCAACGGGGGGATCAGCATCAGCGGAGAGCGGGGGGCGGGGCCGTAGTGGACTGGTGATGTCAACACGCAGGGGGAAACAGTGAAGCTGTCATGCGCGTTTCACACCTAAATCCAGTCTTTGCATCATGTATCCAACATGTGTTTCTGCCAGTCACTTCAGATCCACTTCACGCACAAGTTCTCAGTCAAAATAATACCTCCAGACTTTTATTTCCAGAGCTGAACTAAACTGCATGCCCCGGTCACTTGTCTACCAGGCTTTTAAAATGTCAAGTAGGAAAATAAAATAATCCTCCTGAGCTAAACCAATCTGTGCTTCCATTCTGTCAGGTTTGAGGTATGGTGGCCCTGAAAAATCAACACAATGGAGAGACACAGGGGTAGATTTCAGGGGGGACACGGGGGGCACCTTCCCCTCAGTATCTAAATGTGCATTTGTCTGTCCCAATAAAAACATGAAGGAGAGGACTTTTATTTTGACAAAATGAAAAGACATTTACACCATAAAGTGATGCATGAAAAGGATGTGTTTGACGCTCAAAATTCCCTGGGGGAGGACTCCCAAATCTCTGGTTAAAATGTTGAAACGAAACCTACGCCCTTGGCTGCAGGTCACACAGCATACAAAAAAAAAACCAACACAATATGCCATCAGTGGTTTTGGAAAATGAGCAAACAACAGCCCGTTTTTTCACAGCTTGTTCAAGGCTGGAATGTTGTGCCTTCATTCTGCTTTGTCATTCTGTAGAAAACATAAGGACACAAAAAGGGGGGGGCATTTATTTGTTACTCCAAATTCTGTGACCCATCAGAATCCATGACCCAGGGGTTTAATCCGGCACACTGGATGACGTGTAGTGATGGGCAAAGCAGTTCTTTAGGTGTTACTGAATCACTAGAATCAGTTCATTAAAAAGATTCGTTCAAAAGATTCATTCACCAAATTGTTCAGGGGCTCTGACTGTGTACAGCATAGTCCAACTCACTGAATTTAGCTTGGAGAAAAAGGTCCCTATGAAAGTGTATCGCTGAGAAGAAATGATTTGAATCACTCAGGGATCGGGGGGTTACGTCACCGAGTGATTCGTCACGCGGTAGGCAGTCCCTCCCTGCACCCTGGCTGCCTCACGAGTGATTCATCGTTCACACGGACCGAATCGGCAGTTCCACTCTTGGCCTGTATGCTCACTGCTGAGCTCAACTGAACTGAGAAATGAACGAATCAGTTACGGAAGTGATTCAGTTCAGTACGTTCACACAACAGATTCGTTCTTTTGAAATGACACAACACTAATGACTTTGTGCACCGAGTAGTGATGCACTTGTGAATGCTAAGAGGTGCCAGGTTTCAGGAGCAAGTTAAATAGTGAGTAGACACTTCATGTAAAATGCTGCACCAGATTTTATTTTCCACAATGACCAGAATACAGCTCTCTGAAATAACAATGAATACTTACTGTGGTCATATTGAAAGATTTTGAACATTGTGCATTGTCGATCAGCAGCTGTAGTATGATCGTATCTGTATTATTCAATGGTTTTAGTGGTCTGGCCCCCTCGGATCAAATCGGACTGTGTGGCCCATGAACTAAAATGAGTTCTAAACCTTAACCCTAACCACTCAACAACCCACAAAACTCTACAATTTTTAGAGGGGGGGCTGCTGGACGGTCAGAGAATTCGACAGATCACAGATTTTGGTGTTACACATGGGCAGACCATGGTGAATATGCTCAAGAGAACCTGTAGAGAACCAAACACCCCCCCAAAAACTGGGAAAAGGGGCCCCTGATGGCCATTCATATACACTTTGTAATGACAACTGTAAATTTCCTCATAAACCCCCTTAAAGGCACCACACTACAGCACTGTTGCCCCAAAACATCCCCTTACGACCTTGATGAGGCCTCAGTGAGCCTCTTTGCCCAGGGCCCTCTGAGTGTCTAGGATCGCCCCTGGTGTTACACATTGTTTTTCCCCACATTCTGCCATCAGCAGAGGTCCTGTAGTAACACAGCTGACTCAACATTTGTGTAAAACAACACTAGACGCCTACGCTGTTGTGTTACACGTCACACCTCCTGCTCCTGGAACCTGGAACCTGGAACGCGAGCATGCTGTGTCTCCCACACTGGGGCAGCATCATGCTGGTGTTTTGTTCAGAGTAAAAACACAAAGCCGGCGTAACTGAAGATCTCCTTTATGGCAACATTGTGGAATCTCTGGTTCAAAAGGGTTAATGTTAGTTTTTCCACATGCAAATATTATATCTTATTTTATGTCCTTATTACTGAGTCAGATTCAGATCTTTCATTTAAGTGTCATATGCCAAAAGATGCCCCGCCCACATGGGCTGACATGTCACTACAATCCATCATAAACAAGAGCAATGACATCATGGTACAAATCATATCTTTAAAATGTCAAACATAAAGTGTCCTCATACACAGCTGGTAAACATTTGACACAAACTGAGCAAACTGAGACAGAAACGTGTCCTCTCAAGCTACAGTGTGTTGGGCTCTCAAGGTCTCTCCACAACATCACAATGCCTGACAGTGAATCCCTTTACATGCACAAGATATACCAGCTTTTGCCCTTATACCAAACACGACAATATTCATTTAAGCTGCCATCATGGTTAATGATTATGAATATTCCCCTAATAATCGTGTTTAGATGCAGCCAAGCAAAGGTAAAAGCAAAGGGATACAGACGTACTTGATGTGGTCCTTTACAGAATCTGGTCGTCTTCAGCATGTGAATTAAAAGAGCTGGAGCTCCCTGTTCTCCACGTGAATGTGTGATGTGATTAGTATCGCTTGTGGTGCTCTTTTTGTCACACAGCAGTCCTGGTGTGTTGGGTGGTAGCTTTTTTTGGGGGAGATGTTGCCCTGCAGGGAAAGACGGGAACGATGTAGTGGAGAATGTAATAGCTTCCTCCTAATGCTGCTCACTTAGCAGCACAGTAGGAAAATTATTTGATGAAACGTGGATCGTTTTTTTACAGGTTCTCTTGAGCACATTCACCAGCATGCAAACAAATCAGCGTTTGGGGGAGAAAAAAAAAACTATACTTCACTCCTGCTAGGTTGAGATAGCAGTTTGAATTTTTTGCAAATTGGATCAGGCGAAGGAGGCTGCCTTTCAGTCGCTGCCTCGGTATCTCTGACTTTACCAAAAGGGAAATAAAAAACAAGTCAACCAGACAGATAGCATGCAGGCAGAGCAAGGAGAGGAAATGGGTTTTAGGTTTGCAGAGATGATCCCTCCTGATACAGACTGAAGTGATATCTCACTGAGAGAATGCTCAGCTCTTCTAGTTGCTGGAGCTTGATGCTTTTCGGGTTTGCACTTCCAATTAGCTGCATTGCGAACATGCAGGAATTTATACTCCTCATTGGTCTGTTGTCAAGTGGATTGTGCTTTTGTATGAAACAGGAGTTGTGTTCATCATATTAGGAACACCTGTTCAACTGCTTGTTAACACAAATAGCTAATCAACCAGTCAACCAATCACGTGGCAGCAACTCAATGCATTTAGGTATGTAGACATGGTCAAGACGACCTGCTGAAGTTCAAAACAAGCATCAGAATGGGAAGAAAAGTGATTTTAAACATGGCATTGTTGTTGGTGTCAGAAACTGTTGATCTACTGGGATTTTCACACACAGCCATCTCTAGGGTTTACAGAGGATGGTCCCAAAAAAAGAAAATATCCAGTGAGGGGAAATGTCTTGTTGGTGCCAGAGGTCAGAGGAGAATGGTCTGCAGAAGACCATCTCTGAACATCAACAACACGTCCAACCTTGAAGCAAATGGGCTACAGCAGCAGAAGACCACACCAGGTGCCACTCCTGTCAGCTAACAACAGGAAACTGAGGCTACAGTTCACACAGGCTCACCAAAACTGGACAATAGAAGATTGGAAAACGTTGCCTGGTCTGATGAGTCTGGATTTCTGCTGCCACATTCAGATGGTAGGGTCAGAATTTGGCGTCATGGATCCATCCTGCCTTGTATCAACGGTTCAGGCTGGTGCTGGTGGTGTAATGGTGTGGGGGAGATTTTCTTGGCACACTTTGGGCCCCTTAGTACCAACTGAGCATGGTTTAAACACCACAGCCTACCTGAGTATTGCTGCTGACCGTGTCCATCCCTTTATGACCACAGTGTACCATCTTCTGATGGCTACTTCCACCAGGATAACGCGCCATGTCACAAAGCTCAAATCATCTCAAACTGGTTTCTTGAACATGACACTGAGTTCACTGTACTCCAGTGGCCTCCACAGTCACCAGATGTCAATCCAATAGAGCACCTTTGGGATGTGGTGTGATGCTATCATGTCAATATGGACCAAAATCTCTGAGGGATGTTTCCAGCACCTTGTTGAATCTATGACACCAGGAATTATGACAGTTCTGAAGGCAAAAGGAGTCCAACCTGGTACGAGCAAGGTGTACCTAATAAAGTGGCCGGTGAGTCTATGTCACTTTTGCTAAAATCTTAATTCCCACATTCAGCATGGGTATCATTGATAATTGCTGTCAAAGTCTAATGTAATTGTATCCTAATTGTATTTCTTATGAGAACAGAGACAAAAACTGAAACAGATTTGTATATTTCCATTGTTAAAAGTTTCACAAACTTTCTTTAAGATAGCTCAGAGGAAATATAAACATCATATGACCTTGAGACAGTGAAGTATGAGGGCCACAGTGGTGAGCCAGTGTGGGTGCAGCCAGGTCCCTCCTTCCATATGGCTGCTTTACAAGCTGCATGAAGTGAAAAATGGCCTGCGCACCCGACTGGCTGGACGGAGACAAAAATTAGTTTTCCAGCAAGACTGTAAAAATGGAAATGGTGCCAAGCAACGGCTTCGGCATTGGGTGACATCTGCAAGGTCCGGGCTTTTTTTTTTTTTTTATTATGGACATTCTGCTGGAAGAGATGCACCCCACCTTTAACACCAATTACCTTACAGAGGAGTCTGAGGCCTGAAAGGGTCACACAGCCTTGATCTGAAAAGGACGGGGGACAAAGTGTGAGACGAATAATCAAGTTTTTCACCTCAGTTGCCACGCACCTGCAGATGGGGAAACTTAAAGAGTCCTTTGAATAAACTCCGAGCCTACAGCCGCAGCAGAGTGTCGCCTTGAGCCAGGACTGTAATCATATCGGGAGGTGGGCATTTTGAATCGACATCCTCTGCGACCAGTGCAGTCTGAGGTTAACTGAACAGCTAAACAGACCATTTCAGAGAATTTTGATATAAAATCCCAAGATCAGGCGTTCTCAAAGTTTTGATGACTGAGTGACATTTTAAGGACCCAGCATATGATTGAGGGCCACGCAGAAAAAGTGCACACACTATGACTTTTAAAGATATTTTTAATGGCTTTTTTATGACATACTACGGCTTTTATGTCCTTTTATTTATTACATTTTTTATGACACACTAACACATTACCAAATTTACAACAGTGGACAGTGATTTAGTGACATAACACTCTAGTTTTACACTTTTTAATACATTAAAAATAATGAAATAGAGACACAGCGCAGGGTTTGACACTGATTTAGCTACCCAGAGCAGTTGAGCAACAGCTTCTGCCAAACACATGCAGAGCTGCAGTACCCTGGCCACTTTTGAAATGTAGCTGCTACAGTAAATGAAAGAAAACCAGTAAGATATTCAGACATCATTTAATGTAAAGAGTGTTCTCATTCAATGTTCGACGTATGTACACAAAGGCAGATAACATGCATGGTAAATTGTAGTGTAGGATGTTCTGGGCAGCCTCATCAGGCAGTTGGCTGACATGTGAGGGTCATTACCTTGATTAGGCTAACCTGGGCCTTGAAGGCTATAAAAGCCGCCCCATGTGTTCACTTCTTCGCTCCCTTCCTGCAGCAGACAGCCACTATTTTGATTTGCACCTTCAACACCTCCGCAACACACCTGACATACATCCATACATTAAATTGTGCTTGTATTACCTTACTCTTTTGTGTGGACTCACTTCTTGTCACATTCACTGAGCCAGTTTGTGACAATACATTTCTGGGACAATGAAGAAAAATCTTCACTGTAGCAAGTTTACTTGGTTCTTGAGTAGCTGCAGTGTTTAGTGTTGTTTTTTTTTTGTTTTTTTCCTTCAACAAGTAACGCACATGGTTATGTTTAGGCAACAAAAACATGTGGTTAGGTTTTGGACAAAAGAACAGAGTTTGGCTTTATAATCTTACGGGACACAAACACCACTCTCCTGGGTGAAAGTCTGTGTTTGTTCCACCAAACACCTTAACCTAACACACTCGACTTTAATTCTTATCCCGCTGCATTTCCCCTTGCTGCCGCTGGGTGCAGTTAAACTTCAAAGACTAGCGTTTGCGTATCATGCTGATGTCAAAGGACAGCTTTTTTTTGTCAGTGTCTGACACCACAAGTCACGAATTTTGACGACTTATATACATTCCCTGTCTGCCAAAGTGGTGGATGCCAGGAGCGTTGGTGGCTTAGTGGTAGAGCAGGCGCCCCATGTACAAGGCTGTTGCTGTTTGCCCCTGTTTAAGCTGATTATCTATGCACCAACCATTTTTTCCAGTAAAAAGACCTTGTGTTTTTCAGTCCTGCGTCCTTTCCTTGTTGGGTCCAGCCTGATAGGCGACCTGTCGATCAGGAAAGAGACATATGAAGCAGATCCGTCCCTCCACAGCTCCGCCCTTTTGTCCAAAGATGGCGTGTTCTGGCTCCAGAAAAACAAAATGGTGACGGCCAACATGCCGCACTCAAGGCTTTCCAACAGTAGTCCACAAACCAATGGATAACGTCAGAGTGGCTATGTCCACATCTTTTGTACAGTCTATGTTGGTGCTACAGCAAAAGTCAGTGGATCAACAAAGTTATTGCAGTGTATCCTCTAAGGTCAATGAATGCATGTAGAAAATTTCATAGAAATCTGTCCAATAGTTGTTGAGATATTTTAGTCCGAACCAACCGACTGACTGACATTACTGTCCCCAGAGCCATGCTGCTAACATGGCTACAGAGGCAGACAAACCTCAGGTAAAAACTTTGAATTTAATTCCATTTAAAACCCGTACGACTTCAGAGGGATCATTGATATTCAAATTCTTCCATCCTGAAAAAGAGAAGTTTGAAAGTTGGCTGGCGGTGTTAAAGTTTCGCCCCGTCTTCGGATCCTCCTCTGGAACTTTTAATTTCAAAACCACTGTGTTGTATCAATATAGGCTTACTCCCAGAGTCCTGTTGTGTCTCGGGTTTGTTGCTAAGTTGAAAGTAGACCAGCTGTATTCTCTCTCATTATTCAGCTGTGTTTGATGCAGAGTCTAACACACACATACACACACATTGAGTGCACTGGTGTGAACCCAGAGCATCAGAAAGTTGCCTTTCAAGACAAAGACTGTCTGGAACAAACAAGGACTCCAGCCATGGCACTCAACACCTACATATATATTTGAAAAGTTTACATTTAAAGTGATAGCTCTCATTTTATTCTATCACTACAGCATTAACAGTGATTTCTCACTTCTCCCCGATCTTCAGACTCGGCAATAAATGAAAACGGCTCTATTCTTTGGCTCTTTTTGGGGCAGTGCTTCTCATTAATATTGATAAATGGCTTGTTGCATGCACCAGACTTGACTCGGAATATGAGAGATTTTATGCCCTAAGATGACTCATTGGTTATGGATGTTTTATGTGTCATCACTATCCCTTTGGCAAGAAAAGTTTGAGAAGAAAAAACACAATGAAAAAGGAAAGATTTATCAAAATGAAGCTGTCATTGCCATATTTTGCTCATGAATGATGCCAAAGAAGTTGAGCAAGTTCACGTAGTAAAAAAAAACTCAGAGAGGGGAGAGGAATTTAACGTTTTTTTTTTTTCAAGGACTTCAGAGCATTAATGACATTAAGAGAGGCGGTAAGAGCAGACGACACGATAAAGCAATTAATGTCAGGTAGAGATTAATTACTTGAAACGCTACACTTCATTAGTGACACTCGGCGGCGGAGCCAGTTGAGATGAGCAAGGCAGCGAGTCATTGACACCATGAGCATCTGGTAAGAACAGCACTTTAAGTGACGCAGCCAAGTGTCAGCGAGGATTGTTTACTATGTGTACGGCAGGCAGCTGTCTTAATATTACATTTAAATGGTTTTTTAATACCAACATGAATTGAAGGTCATCTTTTAAAATAAACAAGACCAAGAGTCAAGCGGCTCTGTGAGGCTGGGCGAAACAGTGCTGAATGCAAATGTCAGCAAGCTTATAATGTCAGGGCCAACATGCTGATGTTTAACAGGTATAATCTTTACCATGTCAAATGGCAGGTCTATTATTCTTTGAGGGTTTTCTAGGGTCTTATATCATTCTGTAGCTTTTTAGTAGTGTTCCTTAAGTCCAGTTCAGACCAAAGATTCACGACGAGACAAGGTGAAACAGGCAACTACTTGCAACGTTCTCAAAACCTGCCAGTTCACACCAATGCAACTAGATGAGATGGTGTATCATCCCTATGCAACAACTCTCTGTACGTCTGTTCTGATTTCCAGCTTTTCAGACTTATTTTTTGGCTGAATATGTTTTGTTGCTTCTTAAAATATGAATGAGGATAGTGACAGTGAGATACTGGCTACAGCTGCATTTGTAGTAGTGATGTGTTGTTCTTAAATGGTTTAGTCTCGTCGTAAATCTTTGGTTTGAAATGGGCTTTATGTATTCAAAGCTGAGCATAGAAAAGTATGAAGTTATAGCATCAAAATGTTATTTTCCCAAACCCTTCTAAAAATACTTTCCCACAGGAAAATGATGACATTGCTGCTTATAAACCTATGTGCTTCTTTATGACTGAGCAAAGCCTTCTTCAAGAATTGTGTGTTATCATTATTCCATTTTGCTATATTTCTCTAGCCCCCTAACCGGCATGGCAGCAAGATAATGTACTGCTGTAAACGCCACATTAGTTTACAACAAAAAGTCACAAACAAAAGCATAAACAAACTAGCTGACTGAGGCAGCAGTAGACCAGCAAATCCTATGTTCTGCGAGGTAAAATTATTGTTTTTATCAAAGGGGTCTGGTGACTTTGAAGAGAGTGATATAACTTCAGCTTCAGCTCCCCGTGGTGGTTTGACTAAAATGAACAATGACAGCAATATAGTCCACGATAAGCAGCACTGAAATCAACCTGCATAGTTGTCCCTCCATTGTGACATTAGAAAGTGTCACATTTATCTTGCAAGTGTACTCTTCTTCAACGTTTTGTTTACTTTGATCTGGTCAGCTTGTAAATGCTGCCGTGAGAACACAAACCAACTCTAGGCAATTATACAACTTTGTAACAAAATGGGTCCCTGTTTCGGACCAAAGCAAGACAACTCTAGGGCTGAAACCGTCCAGTACTGTCAAGCGATTTGACTCAGAACTATAAATATCACCTTTCTTGTGTTGCTAAAGGAAACGTCATTGTAAGTTTATTACGAAAATGGGCACCATAAATATCTGCATAATTTGCAGATAAAACTGACATCCAATAGAGTATGATGAGCCCACGCTGACTGTTTAAGATACCACACACACACACACACACACACACACACACACACACACACACACACACACACACACACACACACACACACACTTCATGAAGTATACTGCTGAGGTGAGTTCAGGTAAAGCCATTATTCTTCATTGATTTTTCTCCCAGTATCTCTACACTGAGGAGAAGATGGAGATAAAAGTAAGGTGGATGAGTAGCAGACTGAGTGTTAAGCTTTGATACAAGTCAGATGTGGGTTATAAAAAAAGGGGCTGCAGACAATTAAACTACTATTTAGTAGTAGTAGTAATATTTAGCTAGTTAAAACCACAAAGCTGTCTGACAGATTATCTTAAGCATAGCTTACCTACAGCTGTTTGTGTAAACTGCACCTCCATGGTTGCTCCTCTCCAACATCTTCCCTTGTCGTTAATTCCAACATCACTATTAATAATGTATTGAGACAGGCTTGTGCACACAGTCGCTCAGGGGACACCTGAGGCAACGTAGGATCAGCTGAGTAACTTTCTCTGTGTGTTTTGACTGCAGTGTGAAATGACAACGACCGGATTTAGCTTCCCCCCGAATTACGAGAGTAGATTGCCATCTTGTACATACAAGCTGACTGCGGAAAAGGCTGGAGGTTCGTTTCTAGATATCCCAAGTCGATGTGAAAATAGCTCTGTTATCCCAAAGTGGAGGAACAGTTTCACTTGTTTTCTGAAGCTTTTAAATCACAATACACTGAGCAGATTTAGAAAAATAAGGAAGGAAAAGCCCAAAAAATGTCTTGCAGTTGTTCCACCAAAAACTGTGAAAATGAAATGCAATTTTAAAAGGAACAGTGTGTGAGATTTAGTGGCATCTAGTGTTGAGGACTGCAGATTGCAAGCAGCCGAAGCATCTCCTGGTTGGAATCCATTCGATTTCCATCGTTAGGAGGTTTTCACTGGGAGCCGAGTTATCCTCAGAGGTCTCTTCCCCTCCAAAACAAACAGACCAGGTAATTTAAAAAGGTAAAAACACTGAATAAAGCAGTTTCACGTTACAAATCAAGGTTTCTCTGACGCTGTTTGGCATAGCGGAGTTTGGCTTGTCCATTCAAGACTGCTGTAGAAACATGGTCATGATCTCCACAGACGAGGACCTGCTCCTTATGCAGATATATGCGGCTCATTCTAAGGTAACGAAAACACAATCATTCCTATTTTTAGGTCATTACACACCAAAGACAACATACTTATTATAGTATGCATTCATTTCTTTCAATAGATCCCTCTGAATCCAACACGCTGGCCCTTTAACTGAGCTGTACTCTTGTTAAGTTGAATATAAGATCTTGTTTCTGCTCCATATGTGTCTGTGGCTCTTTTGAAAGCTTGCACCTGATTAAAGCAAGGGGAATCTTTAATGGCTGCATCTCGTTGACCCCTGGCCAGCTTTGGTGTCCAAAACCAATACCCATCAGCCCCCTCTCCCTCCCTATTGGCTCCTGGGAGATCAATAAGGAGAAGGGAGCGAGGCCACAGGCACCTATTGTAGATTAACTTCAACCATTAGAGGTGATGGGTGGGAAAGTGTGGACGGTGCAGTGCTGGAACTTAGATGCACATTAGCAGCATATATTAAGCATCTGGAGTGGGCTGTTCCATTTAATGTTGAGCTCCTTCCCATGATGAGAAATGAGGAAATGAAGAGTTCTTAAGGGTCGTGATTGAGAATTTCAACCCTTCCTTAAATTGGGTGAGTAGTAAGACACAAGTTTAAGATGAATGAATTGTGTATGGTGAAGTACAACACCTACCAACAAGTCGCATTAAAAGATGTGCAACTACATCATGCTGCAACTGAGAGAATCACAACCTGCCAATTTTCTGCAGCTCACTCCGGTATCGACTCACTTCCCTGTGTGATTTGTAGTTTCCCTTCAGCATTGTTCAGCGAGGTGGATATAGTATATAAGGGGAACAAAGGCAGACCAGAGCCTGTCACAGGTGGGCGGGGTGAGGCCTGACCTGCTGTGAACCACCGCCGAAGCTGATGAAACAGCCCTGAAACTGCTTTTAGAGGAAGACACACAAACAGAAAATACTCAACTGTGGAAAGAGCTTCTCACTCTGGTCCACTTAGCGTGTCACCTCTTACAACTCATGCACACTTTACACATCGCATTAAAATGCATCTCAGCAGCTCAGCCTTGCAGCAATTTTCCCAGTGGCCACTCGTGGTATTGCAGCACAAAGAAATCGGGAAACAACAATAGCTTGCTTAGCTTGACTGTGCTGGTGAGCTTTGCTAGCTTCGTGGCTAGTGAGCTCGTGTGCTAGCCAGTGGATACGTTTTCTAATTCCACTCTAAACAGGCAATTCCAAATGCAAGGCTAGTATTATTTTTACGATCGCAATTTAAAAAACTTTATTAAGCTATTTTTATCCGGACAACATAAAACTGTGGGTCTGGTAGTCGAGGATATGCACGTCTGAAACTCTTCTTTAGCTCTGCAGGTCGATGCTTTTTAATTTATGTACTTACCATCCACTACTGTTAAGCCTAGTTCACATTACACGATTTTCACCATGATTTTTGATGTTGCAGAGGATTTTGAGAGCCACCTACGAGCAAGTTGCCCCCTCGTCTGTGACTGGGACTGGATATCTGGCATGCTAGAAAACTGAAGAAGTCTGACATGACTGACAAAGAGCATCAGCCAATGAGAGGCGGGATATGTCCCATGTCAGCACACAGGAGTACGGAAGAAATGAGAGGAGGACAAGTTGCAGGGTTGCCAGGTCTGCTTATTAGCCGCAACTTTGGGCTTGTTTCCATAGCCCTGGTTGCTTGTTTCTCTCCCAAGATCTGGCAACACTGATGAGCTGGCAAGCAACAACAACAATGGCAGCGTCCACAGGATCACCGGCAGCGCGTTGTGTTTGGACCCAGGCCTGATCACTGGGAAGAATATCCATGCCTTTACGATGTGTCGTCTCCAGATTAAAAAACGTAGAACACAGAAGACTGTGTTTCGATTGCACTTGCATTTTCCTGTTACTGATACACAAACCTTTCTACCTTCGCCAAGCCAGTGGCGGAAAGAAGTTAGGACGGGCCCCAGTGCACACAATGGTGCTTGTATTGTCTTGACACAAATGGATACTTTGACATTGGACAACATCAACATTACCCAGCAATCATTGTTGCATATCTGATTAAAAAAAATATCACAGGAATTAAGAATTTAAGTTTGAAAACTTTTTTGCAATATTTTTCCACTCAGGTTTTTTTTTATGTGCAAATTAAAAATGCGAATAAAAACAGGTGGATGGAGATGCCCCTGATGTGTTTGCAGTTTGCTCCACTGCCCAGGAATTCTATTAATTAATACTCATTGAGGTAACATAATATTGCCATCAGCTGTTATTTAAAATTTCCACTTCCTGGGCCCAGAGCCTGATGTCTTTTCACATTCAGCTGAACTCTAGTTATTATAATGTGGATATTTAAATATGAGGAGCACACCACTGCCTAACATCGATTCATTGATACAGAAACCTCAGCTGGAATACAAATAATGACATGAGTCTGCCTCATTAGGCGACTCATAGTTTGAGTTCAAGTGAGGCGAAGTTTACCCTCAACCTTTTAGTTGGGTCAGATGGATTAGCGATGAATAACAAATGTGTGTGTCTTCATCATTTTGTTTCCATCTGCTGCTTTTGAATGTTTTATTGAGATTGAGAAGAGATTCACCTCTCGCTCCGAATCCACTTAACACTTTTTGACTGAGGGGAGCATATGATATTGCATATTGTGTGTGTGTGTGTGTGTGTGTGTGTGTGTGTGTGTGTGTGTGTCTCTCTCTCTCTCTCTCGGTTTAAACCCTTGAATCCACCGGTCTAATGCTTTTTTTAAAGCTCCTTTTCTCTGTCATTACCTCCAAATATAGACTAACATTTAGAAAAGAAACGGGATTTGCCTCAAGCTGCTTATTTGTCGCATCACCACAGAAAGCTGTAAACACATACAGGAGCTAGTTAGTGCGGCACAAGCCCAGAGGTCACAGGCTTGTTATAGGAAGGTCGCCTGTTTGCAGCCCCAAACCAACGGGGGGGGGGGGGGGGGGGGGGGGGGCGTGAAAGAGGAAAAGTAAATTAATAAAATTCTCCCTCGCTTTCTTGGAAAACAGTGTGTTTGAAGCAGTTATTCGTGTGCCAGGAGGTTTAGATAAACCACTGCACCCCCTTCACCTCGAGCCACAGAAATGAAAAAGGTTATTTTATTTGGTTCTTACTTATAAAAAGCCCATAACTCTAGGCTTAATATAAAAAAGACCGTGATGGGGTTTTTAAGTCTCAAAGAAAAGATAAAAGGAAGGTAAATAACAGAGGCTGTTCATAGACAGCAGGTATGGGGTAGACCTTTGTTGATTACCTCATGTGTTTCACCTGTGTCCTGTTCCACTCACCTGTGTGTAGTTAGTAATCAGCCTTCGTGTAATCAGTTGCCAGATTGTCATTGTCTCTCACATGCTCTCCAGCTTGTGCCTCATGTTTGATTCCTTGGTTTTTGACTCTGCTGTGATTTATAGACTCTGCTTTTTGTGTGATTTCCCTGAATGGACTTTTCTGCCTTCGCTGACTGCCTTAGTTTTAGTCTAATTTTAGTATATGTTTTTTAATCTTTAATCTAATCCAGTTAGGCTAATTCATGTATCAGAAATTAGAATCGCCGTAATAGGTTGTATAAAAATTTGGCTGATGGCTCCGCTACCTTTTAGCGGCTAACAAGCAGAGCTGCTAACAGTCACTGCTGCAACCAACAAACTCCATGCAACAGCTTCACAGTCACATCCACAAACACACACAGCTGCTTATTTACTTTTTTACAGCTCACCACTCGCACCAACAGCTAACGCTGCCCCAAAATTAATACGAATGGGGATAAAATTATCGCACTGAATGCATCAAATTACAACAGTGAAATGAGTCATTCCGCCAGGGTGGTGACACTCAAAAAAAAACATATGTACTGATTTACAGACGTCTCTTTTATAAAGTTTTTTGAGCCCAACGGCATCACGTGACGGACCTGAACGGTGTCGTTCCACTTTTGT
Source organism: Epinephelus cyanopodus (assembly GCA_026686955.1). Classification (NCBI taxonomy): domain Eukaryota; kingdom Metazoa; phylum Chordata; class Actinopteri; order Perciformes; family Serranidae; genus Epinephelus; species Epinephelus cyanopodus. The sequence continues at coordinate 21,046,063 of CM048936.1, read as the reverse complement.
CAACTATGTAAAATTGGCTTTGTAGCCCGGCGCTGTTCCTGGTGGCTCATGATGCGTTCCTTTTGTACTCCAAGTTGGAAATCCGATCTCAGGGTGTGTTTGAGTTTAAACTTCCGACTGGGAACTGGGAATTTCCGACCTCTGAGTACAAAACAAAGGCACCATTAATTACAACAGACAACATATTGTGTGTCTGTCTTTAATAACTCATCAGACAGGATGTTCCTTGGGGGCGTCTTCCCCTGGCACAAGATTCAGTTTTATAGTAGCAAAGCTGCAGTCTGTGGTGACTGAATCACCCTCTAAATATTTTTAGTGAAGCATGTTTCTTGTGTGCATATTTTTATTAATTTCAAACGATACTTATTTTAGAAAATACACATTTTTCTTTGTGGACCTGATTTGTGAATTTCATCCACATCCATTCAGACATGTAATGGACAGCAGGCCGTGCCAATCACCTGACGATCCACCGGGCTGCTCACCTGCTCCTCATTCCCTTGTTAGCTCAAGTTTACATATACATCCTCACTTCCTGTTTCCGGATCATCCATGTTGCTCACTTGACACACTGCTCCAGTCACGTCTACCTGCTTTAACCTGACTCTTTAAGCTGTGTAACATTGGCTACCTGAGTTTGTAGAAGCTGCTGTCCGTCTGTGAGCACCCTGCTCTGCTCTTTTCAGTTGTCTGTCTGACTCTGTCTCTCTAAGTTCTCATCTACCGGCCTGTTAAAGTGCCTTTAATTCAACCTGCTCTGCTCGAGTTTTTAGTCACAGTAATCATTTTTGCATTTCATTTTCCCTGAAAAAATAATAATAATAATAATAATAATAATAATAATAATAATGATGCTCCCTTATGTCTGCAATATGATTTGAAGGCCGAGGCCCCTCAGTAGCACCACAGTGCATCATTTATAAAAGTATGCTGACTAGTTTTACCCTTATTAAAAAAAAAAATAGGTGAATACATTTTAAAAAAGCAGCTCCTGTAATTTGGATATTGCACTTTACTGCGATGTTGATAATATTTGTGATTAACTGTGCAGCCTAAGAACAAACTGCAGGTTCTCTCAGTTCTTCTAAATCAAGGCTGAAGGCTTTTCAGCTGCTTTTAATGAAATCAAATATTTGCTCATTTCTTACACTGCGGCTTTTATTCCTGTATTTCATACCTGTCTTGCTCTTTTTGCTTGGTTATTTTATAATTCTTATGCTGCCTTGTTCTATTTCCTTTTCTCTCGGCTCTTTAATGACTGTTAAATTGTATTTAAATGTCCTTGTATAACTTGTTTCTTGTATGAAACTGTGATGTTTTATATGGAGCACTTGTTGAAACGTCCTTCAGAAATAATAATAATAATAATAATGTGTAGTTGCCTTTTTTGCATTTTTATGGTTCACTTCTAGTATACATTAACCTAATTTTTATACAGCCTATGACATTAACATACTTTTTGGCTTGTCTTTTTAGTAATCTTATTTTGTGTTCTTATATCTTACTATATAATGACAAAAACTCTGTCTGTGTGTCTGTTCCACGTTTTCCTCCTCACTGACTTGGTCAATCCATGTGAAATTTGGTACAGTGGTAGAGGGTCATGGGAGGATGCGAATGAAGCAATAATACATCAATTGGCCAAAAGGGGGCGCTATAGCAACCGATTGAAATTGCAAACTTTGAATGGGCATATTTCATGCCCCGTATGTCGTAGAGACATGAAACTTTGTACAGAGATGCTTCTCCTCATGAGGAACAAATTTGCCTCAAGAACCCATAACTTCCGGTTATATAGATTTTCCACCATTTTGAATTTTTTGAAAAACACTTAAAATCGATCTCTTCCTAGGAAGTTTGACTGATCTGCATGAAACTCAGTGAACATAATCTAGGGACCAATATCTAAAGTTCCCTCTTGGCAAAAGTTGAAAACTTACTAAAACTGAGCTTCTATAAGGCAACGAATATTGCGGAGGGTGTGGCTCATCACATGAAGGTGTATAACATCTCAAGGGTTTCACCCATCACCACGCAACTTTGTAGGCATATGACCACACATAATCTGAGGGGACCCTTCCATTTTACTAAACTTGGTAGATATGTAGAACAGGACGTGGACTGGACAAGGTGACTGGAGAAATTTAAGTCTAATTGGCAACTGGGTGGCGCTATAACAATAGAAAAATGCTTAAAAATGGCTGTGGCTCCCCCTGTGTTGCTGCCTGTCTTGGCCAGGACACTCTTGGCGAAAATATTTTTACTCTCAAAATTATTCTGGTTAAAAAAAGTTTAAATTATAAATAAATAAATGAATCTCTGCAGCATCATTTTTTTTTCAGGTGTCAGGATGGCGCACAAAAAGGAACAGTATTCAAAAAAACAGCCAATAATATATGTTGTATTTTTTGGTGTACTATGTTTGTACCCTCTGATTTCGGTGTCAACACTTGGGCAGGGGCATGTATAAAATTGAGGGTTTGGGGCCTTCCAGCAGGAAATTATGAGCATCAAACACTTCATTTCCTGCATTCTGATTCATATTATGCATATTTTTTGCCTTAACTCTGTCAATTTATGGTAGAAATGTACTTAATTTCATGAAAACAAAAGTCCCTGCACACGTTCTAAATTACGAGGGGGATATGTCCCCTGTGTCCCCCTTGAAAACTACACTTAGGCTTACCTCACTGAAGGACAAGACGTGACTGCTGCACAAACTGAGCCTGGAGCTCCCAGTCGCGGGGCATCCTGTCTAATCACCAGGACCCCCCTCTGCTACTGGCAAATATATTCCAATATTGTCAGACACCCCCTGACCGAGTCCCTGCAGCAATAAATACACTGCTCGTGCTGTATGTTGAAGATTAATGGCATCAATCACACTTCCTCATCAAGCCACACACACACACACACACACAGACACGTAGGTGCTGCAAACATTGTAATCTGCTTCGGTGTTTCCTTCGCAGACTAACTCTCATTTTTCTTTTCCTTTGGGTTATTCCATGAGTGAAATGAACTGGCGCTGCTTACAGCCACAGCGGTAATTATTTACTGTCAGGCTCCACTTCTCCCATCTTACAACTTGTGGAAATGATGGTTTCTTGTCTCCTCCAAGACAGAGGAGTCACAGCTTTTAAACATGAAGGAACAGAGGGAGGAAGTTTCTTTAAGTTTAGTCGAGTCAATTTTATTCATAGAGCTCAGAATCAGGGATCGGAGCAACTTCCAGGAGCTGTTGTGCTTTTAGCAGCCAGCAGCTGCCTCAACTTTCTTTCTACAAACATTTTCTGTTCATAGAGCTCAGGTTTTACACTGGTGCATATTTCAGTTTGAGGGAAAAGTGCTTTAATGGTACTGAAATATGCACTTTTTCCTCTTAATTAGTGGTTCCCAACTGGTCCAGCCACAGGGTCCAAATTTCTCTTGAGCCATTAGTTCAAGGTCCATACAGTTTAATACATTCAGGGTCATACTTGGCCATGTCGTCAAGCTATTTTTCTGGCTCTGTTAAGTAGCTGTCTAAACCATGTTTTCTTAAACCAACCACGTGGGTTCGTTTATTTTGAAAGATACTGTATGTGAACTGTAAATTTCCTGTGAAAACAGAAATGTATTTTGAAAGAAGACAATGCATGTAACACGGCGTCCCAGATCATCAACAACCAACGCACCCAGGGTACCTTGCACGTCAAACCTGGACATAGAAAGTCCACGACCAAACGTCAGTATATGACGAGGTCGGAGTGAGAATGTGTTCCTCCTGTTGCACAGCTGTGGGCTGGGAGGTTCAGCATTTTGTTTTTTGATGTATGAAAGTACACTAGAAATCTTGAATCTTGCCTCTGGCACTGTTTTTTAAAGTGTGACACATAAGTTGCTGAACTTTTTCTGCAAAAACAAAATTCATAATCTTTGGCATTGCTCTCTTCTGATATGAACAATAATCGTCTGTCATTCTTAGAATTATAAGTTGCCAGACAAAAGGAAAAAAAAAATTGCTTTTCTCCCCCCCAGACATTTCAGTTTTACTATGAAAAAGGAAATGAAATTGCACATGTGAGCCAGAGAGAGAATAAAAATGAGAATTTTAAAAGCTGGAGTAAAATCATTAGAAAGTTTCTCTGATTTTACTGAATTCCCAAAGCTCAGCACACTTTCAGCTGACTTTTGAATATTTATAGCAGCAGACATATGGTGTCACTCCTGATTGTGGACTGCCATCAAGTGGCGCTGACAGTGAAGCACAGCGTGTTGCATCCCAGAAGCACATGAGCGACCCTGACTGTGCTGGTTTCAGTTTTGGCACATCACCCCACACTTTAATGTGTTTGTCAGCTCAACAGGTTTCATGGCAGACTCCAGTGTCGTGACCTTTTTGCGTTTCACAGTCACTATGTGGTGTTGGCACGGACAAACTCTGGACAGCACATCTGGAACATTTGTTCTATGTGAAGGTCGATCTCATCAGTGACTATTTATAGATGCTGAGTGTGCATTGAGACTTGGGTCGCTTGTCATTGTTAGCTTGGTGCAAAGAGGTCACATATCATCGTTTCATACTTCAGGATGTGACTTTTCACCGTCCAGATTGCACACAGTCATCAGACATTGTAAGAGGACGTTGGCATGTGTTAGAGATGCGTGTCAGCTGTCCATAACCCGCCCATAAAAGTATACAATACACCGACTGAAGCTATTGTTGGTGTCGCTGTCATACTTTAAATAACAATGGCTGCGTGACAACAGCCAGAAGAAACATATGCATGCATGCAATGTGTAGGACAACTATTTGAGAGGGTTTTGCTTTCCAAGGCTATGAGTTATGGACGTCTCTTGTGGTTTCTTTCTGTCAACAAACTACTCTAAAAATATAATTTATCAAGAAGTACTGAAGAGAAAGTGGTTCTATTAAAGTCCAAAGTAAATTAACCCTTTTTTTTCATTATTTCTGAAATGATTAATGTTTGGAAAATGAGCAAAACACAATTCTGATTATAGTTGAAAAACAGTTTTGGTAGTTATTATCAGACTGACAGCCTCTTGAATTTAAATAGCTCATTATTTTGTTCAAAATTTGACTCTGGTAAAAAGAAACTTTTATTTGGGATTTGCAACTGTCATTGAAATTTGAGCCCTTAAAGGTTCAGTGTGTAGGATTTAGTGGCATCTAGTGGTGAGGTTGCAACATTGCAACCAACTGAAACAACCGGGTCTCACTCCAAAGTTGTCGAAATCCAGCACTTGGGCAGTGACTTGCGGCATCAGACACTGATGGAAAAAAAAGCTGGCATAATAGGCAGCTGGTCACCAATATAGCTCAACGGCACTTGGCGGTGTCAGGGGGAAACACAGTGGGACAAGAACAAAAGTTAAGGTGGCGGAAGTCCAAGTGGGGTGTGAAGGAGGGGTGGTGGATGGGTCCAACTTTCACCCGAGAGAGTGGTGTTCACATCCTGTAAGATTATAAAGCCAAAGCCTGTTCTACTTTCCTAAAAACCTAACCACATGTTTTTGTTGTTGAAGGAAAAAAAAAACGTCAATTGGCGGTGTGGTACTGACTGACGTAGTGCGCTAATTTTGAAAGAGACTGGATGTAAACTATAAATTTCCTGTGAAAATTGAGTTGTATTTTGAAAGAAGACAATGCATGTAACAGGCAGAACTTGACAGAACGTCAACAAGCGACGCATCCAGGGTACCTTTCACGTCAGTCCATGCTCAAACGTCAATATGTGACAAGAACGGAGTCAGAATGTGCTGATTGAAACTTTTCCACACTATCACCTCCTTACTCTAACTTTACTTATTTCGCAGTAATTAGTACATGTTAGTACAACATGTTGAGGCAGAGGGAACTTGCTGTATCTCTGATTGAGGGTGAGAGGCTGTCGGTAAATAGTTTGTTGGCCACAGGGAAACAGAGATTTGTGTGGGTACATGAGACCCTAAAAAAGAGGGTGGATGAAGGGGAGTACCACCAGTTGGTCCAGGAGCTTCTCCTCGATGATGGCTGTTTCCAGGCATATTTTAGGATGACTCGGGGACAGTTTGTCTCCTCCATTGTTTACCAGCTGTAAACTTGTTGTCGTGAAATCAGCCAATTGGACAATGGGCAAAAAAGGCCTTTAGCCTTCACAAGTGCATCAATATTAGGTGTGCAACATCATTCAGTGGGTCAGGTTGGACTAGTTCTGGCCCCCAAACCATATATTCGACACCCCTGGTCTTAAGATTAAATCCAAAATGGCTGCCAAAATGAACACTGGTATGTAGACGTAAATGTGTCATCTGAGCAAAAACAATTCTTAGTTTCAGGAGATCACAAACCAAAGAAAGCATAGTTATGAATATTATATCTGCCAATATATCCCCTGAAATCCGACACACTGGACCTTTAGATATGTTCTTTGCCTTCTTTTCTTGTGTCTGCAAGATCTATTTAAACATTATTCGGGTGGGTAGCACCTGTTGCGCCCCCCTCCCTTCACTTTTCATCCTTCTTTTTTAATCCCTGGTGAGTTAAGCTGCTTTCCACCCTCTTAACGTGCCGCACATAAACCGATGGCTGCCAGTACAATGAAACATGATAAAGTCAAGTGCCGATATGGAACATCAAAGACTGTAGCTTTATTCATATCCACTTTAATTGTCTCAAGACATCATAACAAAACAATTTGTTGGCAATAAAAAACAACGGGTCTCTACTCAATCTACACTTTGCTTTAAGTGCTTTGAGTCATTGCACAGAAAATGGCCCTGATGTACTCGGGGTTAGACATGCTCATGATCTCCTACAGCTTTCAACTCACTTAGCCTTCAGATAACTATTCCATATTTCTGCCTAGACGACTTCCTCATCCCTGCTCTCAGTTGACCAGCCTCATTATATGCAGTGTCTCACTGTGCTCCGCCGCCTGTGTCGAACATCTTCTTGCGGCCCTCCATGCCTGACATGGCCTCCACGTTCTTACGCCAGTCGCCGACTTCAGTAGTGAGCACCTGGGGTTGAGCAGAGATGGAAGATTAAAACATACATCATCTCCCAAGGACCAAATGTCCTGCCTCAGGCTGAATGTTTGGGAGCGTTGACACCAGTACCTTGTCCTGTTTGACGTCCTCCTTCTTCACGGACTTGAGGTTGGCTCTGAGGTCCATGGAGCCCTTGTGTTTGGAGCCAAGAAGAGCTCTCATCATCTCATCTGCCGACACCCTCACCTTCCTCAGGGCAGGCTTTTTGAACTTGCCACCGAGGTCCTGTATCTTCAGTTTCAGCTCATGGATCTAACACATATGACAGATCTCTTACTTTTCTTAAGGGATAAAGATGCAGAACTGGGGCATTAAATAAGGAGAGTGTTTGGAAGCTTACATCTTTGTTGTGTTTGCCCACTTTGTATTCACAGTCATATCTCTCCTCGTCCACTATATCAATTTTTGAATGAAGCTCTTTGCACATTTTCTGAGAGGAAACAGAGGGTTTTAGATTTATTACTCGAAAACGTTTGTACATTTCCTGCTGTAGAAAAAGCTGTTATTTTTTTGTAGTTTATGACCCTTACTTGTAGCTCATCCAGTGATAGTCCAGACATTTGCAAAGGGGGCAACTTTTCTCCTAGGTAGCGGACTTTCTCCTCCTCCCTCTCCTGCCTCTCCTTCTCCAAGTCATCACAGGCTCTTTGGAGGAGAAGCATCTGATTGGACAAAACAGATACCGATCAGAGCATAATAATTTTAGTCTGGTCATGTTAACATACATAGTGTACATCAAACTAAAAAGGTCATTACTACTCACCTTGAGGGAGAGCTTGCGAGACGCCGAAATCTTCGACTTCGGCTGTGGAAAAAAGTATGTCAATGTTATTTCATAACACGATAAAACAAACCAAAAAACCTATATATTTTTATGGAAGCCCATTTCTGCCACTATGATCAAAAACAGATTTTTTTTATTCATTATAATGAGAAAATGTATTGAAAAAATGACTACATATATTAAAATAATGACCTACTACTTCCAAATAATGAGCGAATATCTCATAATGACTTAGTATCTCATAATAATAAGTTGGTTTCCCCAAATAATGACTTAGTGTTTTCAAATAATGACTCAGTATCTCTCAATAATGAGTTGGTATCGCATAATAATGACTTGGTAACTCATACTAATGAATTGATATCTCATAATAATGAGTTAGTATCTCATAATAATGAGTTACTTTCTCATACTAATGACTTGGTATCTCATAATAATGAGTTATTATCTCATAATAATCAGTTAGTACCTCCATAATAATCAGTTAATACCTTTATAATAATGAGTTAGTATCTTGGGTATCCCTAAATGTAGACTTTGTATCTCACAACAATGGAAAGTTTTCTCAAAATAATGACTTACTTATCCCAAAATAATAAGTTACCATCTCAGGATAAACACTTTGTATCTCTAAATAATTATATGCTTCTTCAAAATAGTGACTTGGTATAATTTCCAATCATGTTGAGATATTAAGTCTAGTTTTTTAGAGAGCTGTCATTTTTCAGATACCAAGTTATTATTTTAAAATAAGTAACTTATTTTGAGAAGTTTCTCACTGAAATGACTTAAAGGATCTTTTTTTTAACCCACTGGCAGGATGTCAAACATTTCAATCATGATTATTCAAACAGTAACTGAAATTTTTGAAGAGATGTATGTACCAAGAATGGAGAAATTAACAAGAACACCATTCACTATAATATCATTAACTGTAGAATGATGTTTCTGAGGGCTTGTTAATGGGCTCACTCTGCAATGTTCCTGTTTATCTCACCAGCAGTTGTGATGCATGATTCATCAGCTGCTCCATATACAGTAAAAATATGTATGGAAAGACCTGCGAGCGTCAAACTCGCCACCGCTTACTGCAGCAGCATGTGGAAAGATAATGCTTTATTATTAGGACGAAGTCGAGGGGAAAGCTCTCAGTGATGCTGATAACAGCTCCTGCCAGATAACCGCTGCCAGATCTTTGCCATGTGCATCAGGACAATGTGTCCCCTCTCCACGTACAGAGGATTAACACTGTGGAATATAGCCGGCTCACCTTATCCCTGAGATTCATGGCTCCGGGTCTGTCGGGCTCCTGAAACCCCAAACAGGGACAAATGAGGGAGATGATGCTGCACGTAATTAGCTTTACATAAAAGGAGTTACTGTTTCATGTGTTTAAGGAGTAAATACAGCAGTCAGTTACACAAATATGAACCATGACAGCAGCATTCAGGGAGAGAGGATTATAACTCTTACCTCACTTCAACTATAATCCCAAAAACAAACACCACATGAAAGAAAGAGAAGTGTGTGTGTGTGTGAGAGCAGTTTAGGGGTAATGAGTCATCCCAAAGAACCACAATGTAATTTTACCCATCAAGGCGCCACATAGCAAACAGTCCTCAACATCCCTTGACAAGAGGATTAAAGCAAGGACATGACAAGAGCAAATCCTTCCACTATATTCAGCATCATCGCAGCTTTTTTCAGCGTGACAGATTTGTTAAAACACTCTGAATCTGACAAACAGACAGGACTGTGACAGCTGCAGTCACAAGTAAAAGATTTGGCAAATCAAATAGTCTCATTAGGCTGACGTTTTGCAGAGACCTAGTAATTAATTACATGCAATTATACTTGACAAAGAAAGATTTCCTCACTTTAAAATTGGTAAAACATTGTGCTCCTGTCTATTAAAACAGCTACACTGAAAAAATTCTAATTTACATAAACCAGAACAAATATTTAATTTAACAAAATACTATTATAAACTCAATAAAATGCGGGGACATTACTGACAGCTCAACAAACTTCAAACACATAATAAAGCAGTGGTTGTTTTACCTGTGAATGGGTGCCTGTAAAGATGCAGAGAGTCAAACAGCGGCTGCTGGAGACAATGGGCAGCTTTTTATGTGAGCCCTGTGGCGCATGGACAGCAGATATAACGTCTGGTCCCAAGAATGCGCTGGCACGGGCCCAAGCATTAAATATCAACCCCCCTGACACTGTGACAACACCAGTGGAGGATAATAATAAATCATGAGCATTACCTTAATGGTATTGTCTCAATATTGCCTCAGTGTTGTGTGAAATAAGCTTTTTGTGCTTTTTTTTTATATCAGTGCATAAGTTTCTCACATTTTCAAAAGAAATCAATCCTATTTCCTCAGGGTTTAAAAGTTGAAATACTTGTGAAAGGCATTTGAATGCAGCACAAGAACAATGATATCTATCCAGGTTTTAAAGTGTTAATTTAAGTTTTAAATTTGTTTGTTGTGGAAAAAAAATCAAATATGTCTGAAAATACACATGAACACTTCTGAGGAAAAAAGAACTGGATTGGCTTTACAGTCTTACGGGAAGCAAACACCGGCCTCGCGGTTGAAAGTCCGTAGTTGTTGGACCCATCCACGTCCCCTCCTGCTCGCCCTACTCACACTTTCACCACCTTAACTTATGTTGTGCCACTGCGTTTCCCCCTGACGCTGCCAGGCGCCATTACACTATAAGGGCGACCGGCCACGTATCATGCCGATATGAAAGGACAACTTTTTTGTCGGTGTTTGACGCCAGAAAAAACTGCCCAAGCACCCGATTTCGACAACTTCAGAGTGAGACCGGATTGTTACGTACTATTGAAACATACTGGCCAGTTAGCTGTATTATTTCTCCAAGCCACAGTGGATCCTTTTGTAACTGTTTGAGCAAGAGACATGACATCCACCCTAGAAACCAATGACGAAAGTGCAGGGGGTGAAGCCAAAGCACCTGGCGATGCTACTACTGCTGCTGACTTAGCAGCTAGAGGTAAGCACAAACAAGAATAGACTCGAGAATCATCTAAATGCAATTCAGTGTTATATAATATATATAGTAGAGGGTCCCTGCTCCGTCTCTCTTCATGCTTAGAGGTCTTTGGCCTGAGGACCCCTGTTATTATGTTAATCAGAGATCAGGCGTACCTTGCAGAGTCAACAGGTGTCTGCAGGCCCTGTAGAGATGCTGTGGGGGTCACTACGTACAATGGGACGGGCTTACAAGTCTCACAGCGAGCCGGATGGCCTTAATGATGCCTTTACCTCTGTCATTATAGGCTTTATTCAAGCAGCTGCTGGCTGACCGAGAGAGGTGGGAGCTGGTCAGCCTCTCATCTTTGGCTGATATACAACTGCTTTAATGACGTAACTGCAGCAAACAAAAGTACATATTCATTGGCTTACTGTTGAGTTATTAATCCTCCACAACGGTAATGACAATGATGTCATCCTCATTCCTTCTCTGCTAGTTTTTGGGTCTTTAGTCAAACATGCCATCACAGGTTAATTAATTACTGTCCGTGCATGTGTATCTGCACAGCAGCCACGCAGAGACTGTTAGCCCGTGTCATTACCACTCTCATTTATCCGAGGGGCGAGTGCAGAGTGACATTATCAAGGTTAAATAACAGGAATTAGCTCCTGTGACATTTGATCTGTCCTAATCACAGTTATTATGATCAAAATACTGGTTGGTGTGATTATATGGCGTCTCAAAATAACAAGCGCTCGTTCCATTTGTGGCACATTGGCTCCGAGTTTGTAAGGAGAGGAGCAGGGAGAATAGCAGGTTTGAATAGCTGCTTGGTGAAGGTATGTAATTTATTGTCTCAACAGTCTTATTAAGAAGATGGAAAACAGAGATGGGGAAAACAGACACACTGTTTTACAACTGTTTATCACTGGTCACATCTGCAGTGCTGATGTTCTGCAAATGTCCAGGCGAGGATTAATAAGCAGATATAAATTTAAATAAATGTCCTCAGGGGGAAGACGTGTGCTCAAGCTCATGTGTCCAAGCTTATGTCTGTGATTCCAACTAACAGTGTTTTATTTGACAATGCCATCACTCCACAGTCTGGAGAGTTAAAACAAGTTATAATTTAGATTAATCTGCTTATCAGCACGGTGGTGCGGTAGTTAGCACCGTCGCCTCACAGCAAGAGGGTTGCATGTTTTCCCCGTGTCAGCGTGGGTTCTCTCCAGGGTACTCCGGCTTCCTCCCACAGTCCAAAGACATGCAGATTGGGGATTAGGTTAATTGATAACTCTAAATTGTCTGTAGGTGTGAATGTGAGCATGAATGGTTGTCTGTTTCTATGTGTCAGCCCTGCGAGGAAAAAGTAGCAAAGCTCCCAGTAATGTGTGTGCACCTTGTGACGAGTCACTAGCATGTACTTGGGCCTGTCGTAACTACCATATGCCACCGATTTCCAAACCATGGATACGTTACATTTGTACATTATTATGATGTAGGTTGGCGAATATGTTGAAACATGTTTCTTTATGTTTGTGGTTAGGTTTATAACCACTTGGTTATAGTTAGGAAAGATCATATGTTGTCCAATAGTGTATATGACCTGACTTAACCGTATTATCCTGTCATGTGAGGAGAAGCAGTTGTTCTCGGAGCTGGTTGTCTGAATGACAGGAAAACAGCAGCTTAAGTGACAGGAAGCACCTTTTAATGCGTATTGGAAAGCTGAAGGCGTGTCAGTTGATACTGCTTGTTTGCGTGACATTTTAAGTTGTCATGATGTGCTAATTCTTTGGCATTTCTCGTGAGTAAACCCTCAAATGTCCGTTCGTGTGTTTTGAGTCTCTTTTATTCTACAACAGTCCTAAAATACCTGGTTTTGGAGGCACAATTGCAGCTGGACAAGTAGCAATGTCTCTGAAAAAAATGGCACTCGAACAGTGGTCTGCAGCTTGGCAGGCATCTCACCTAGGCCATCCACCATCCCCTCCACCTCCTGATGACATATCAGCTCATGTGTCATTTTAGAAATGTTGATATGATGTATGAAACATCGACATGTAACATATGGTATCTGTGGTTCTGCCGACTTGGCTGTGTAAATGTTACATCTGCTAAACATTTACATGTTAGCTTTGTCACTCTGAGCATGCTGACATTAGCATTTAGCTCACTGCTAGCATAGCTGCACTCGGTCTTGTTTCTATATAATGATATAAACGGTGTATTAAATGACATTATTTGCTGATTAAAAGGCCTGTATTCCCTCTGAGACCTCCTCACTCAGTCCTCACTTGACTTTGACTCTTTGTCCTGCTACACGAGTGTTTCTGTGTTTACATCTGCTGTCAACAAAATCCTGGCCTGACTTTATCAAAGATTTCAGAGCATGAGCGCTAATCTTGTCCTGAGCTCTGACGCTTCTTGCAAATCACTCAACCCCGAAGCATCGAGTTTCTCTTCTTTCCACAGGCTCATACTGGAACAAAGCTGATGCCAGCGCTAAGGTGTTTCTGGTAAACAGAGCATTAGCTACAAGGACAAGGACCTCGGAGAAGTCACATGGAACGGGGAAGAGTGTATGCTGAACCTCTGCTCTCTCTGAGTTGTAAGGGCTTCTCAGAGATTAGAAACCAGAGTGGAAATGAACCAGAAGATTTGTCTGCAAGAATAGCGTGTTTGAATTTGGTTGAGTGAGTTCTTGCGATTGTCGCCTTGAGTACCATAATCTTTAAGTCATGCCCTGTAGTACAAAAATAATATATGACTGTGTGTGTGTAAATAACTGGTATAATGATATGTGTGTCCCTCACTAATACCCAAAATAAATATGGGATATATATGCATATCTTTTTTTTTAAATAGGAAAAAATGGACATTCTTATATATTTCTTCACTTTTATTATATTTTTTCATTGTATTGTATCATTATTTTTATTTTGTAATCAGTAGATTATTATTATTATTATTATTATTATTATTATTATTGTTATTATTATTATTATTATTATTATTGTTATTATTATTATTATTATTATTATTATTATTATTATTATTATTATTATTTATTGTTTCTTCACTTATTTTTCACTTTATTTTATTTTAGGTTTTTTAACTTATTTTTGTTGTTGTTGTTGTTGTTTCTTCACTTTTACTTTATTTTATTTCTATTGTATTTTTTTTTTTTTACTGTTTCTGCGCTTATTTTTTTACATTATTTTATTTTTATTGTATTATTATTGCATTATTATTTATTGTCTCTTCACTTATTTTTCACTTTATTCTATTTTTATTGTATTATTATTATTTTTTTTAACTTATTTTTTACTTTATTTTTATTGTTTAATTATTCTTATTGTTTATTGTTTCTTCACTTACTTTTTTACTTTTGTTTCATTATTATTATTCATAATAGATTATTATTATTATTGTTATTATTATTATTATTATTATTATTATTATTATTTATATTACACACATTAAATAACGACTATATAAATAATCAAATGGGTAAACATATTCCTCCTGATATTGATTATAAATATTTTCTAAAATGTTTTTGTCTTGTGTGTACGTATCAGGCTTCAAAATATATAATAGATAAACTGTATATTTTACACATGTATAACTATATTTAGCTTAAAATAATCAGATTTAATAAATGCATAAAGACCATGTCACAGTTTAGGTTTTTTATTAGTATAGTACAGTATTATTAATTGTTACACAACAAACCTCTGAAGATATTTATTCTGGATTTTTTTTTTTTTTTTCTGTTTTTCCAGGCTACCAGATTCACAATCCTTTTGACATATGCCATCACATTTCCTGTTAAATTAGCGCTACAGTGTCAAACACCATCCAGCGCTGGCTCCTGCCTCTGATACCACAGAGGGGGAGCAGGAGCTGGAGAGACAATGCTTCAGTGAGCAATGAGAGGCAATAAAATGAGGAAGACGCGGGGGACAACAAATGTTCTGTCATCATTTTTTTTTTCCCGTGATCCTCAGCAGGTGGGAGTGCTATTTCTGCTGCAACCCAACTCCCTCCTGTCTCCACACAGACACATACACACTAAAAGAAAAACACAGGGAGGCCTTGGTATCAGAGAAGTGCTTGTAATGCACTTTCTGCTGTTGCTGCTTTCATAAATAGGTAGGTGACAGCTCAATGTGTCGCTCCATAGTTTTCCTTATGTGGTCGTAAATCTAACCAATTGAACTCATTCTGAGCCTTTAGGGTGGAAGTTAAGAAACAGCAACATCTGCTACAGCTGCGTTATTCTCTGAGGCGGGCTGCTGATGTGTGATCTTCAAGGATTTCAGTGCGTCCCCACCTGCTCTTTGAAGTCTTATTCGGTTTGTCAGTTGTTTGCTGTGTAATCCATCCGAACCCACCGTCACGGCCCGGCTAACTCAGCCATGAGATGTCGACTCTGAGGTCTGTGGTATCATTTGAAACCACTGTGTATTTTATATAACATGAGCCAAACAGTATTCAAAGCAGTTATATAAGAGATACAGTGCTGTACACTAAGTGTCATGTTTCAGGGCCACTGAGATCTCATATTTCTAGTATTAACATTTTATGCTATTTTTATACAACTCCACAACACCTCAGTGGGAAATATTGTACTTTGTACTCATGACATTTATCTGACAGCAGTGGCGCCACCAAGGGAGGGTCAAGGCGGGACACAGCCACCCTGATACAATCGCTGGCTCCCCTCTTCTTCGTCGAAACCCAACCACATGTGGGTGTCGGCAGAACGTAAAAGCCGTCCTTTAACGTTGGCATGACGTGTGGCCAGTCATCATTGTAGTTTAGCAGCACAAGACGGCGTCAGGGGGAAACGAGAACAAATGTTAAGGCGGCAAAAGTTAGAGTCGGGTGGGTCAGAGGGTTGGTGTGTGTGTGTCCAACAAACACCGACCTTCACCAGGGAGACCAGTGTTCGCATCCCATAAAATTATAAAGCCAAACTCTTCTTTGTTCCTAAACCCAACTATGTGCCTGAGAGGTCGAAGGATAGAAGACGTCAATTCGTCGTAATGCGTTTATTTTAGAATGTGCAGTGTATAAACGTTAAATTTCTTGTGAAAGCAAAAGTGTTTTGATTGAAAGAAGACAATACATGTAACAGGCAGAACTTGACACAGCGTTCAAGAACCAACACACCCAGGGAACCTTTCAGGTCCTATCTGGATGTGGAAAGATCATGACCAAACGCTGATATGTAAGAAGGTCGGAGTGAGAATGTGTTGCCCCATCGTCCTCAGTGCACTCCTTCAAATTAAAGCTGTATATTTGTGCTGGAAATGCTGGAAAAAACAACAAGGTTTGGTGGCACAAACAGCACCGGAAAACACTGCAGTAAGTCACTAAAAATCCCTTTGGTGGCACAAATTATGCTGAAAACGCCTTAATGTCTTGCTAAAAAACAACAATGTTTGATGGCACCATTGACCCAGAAAATGTCAATGTGTTGGTAAAAATCACACAGATTTGGTGGCATGAATAATGCCGGAAAAGCTGCAGTAAGTCCCTAAAACATGCTCAGCTTTGACGGCACAAATGCCGCTTGACACACTGCATTATTTTGCTGAAAAACGCTCATGTTGTGTGGCACAAACGCAGCTGGAAACCCTGTCTTGCTTCCATCACCAATAATTCCTCCATATGTGATAATCATATCAACATCTAACAAGACGCAGGTGTGTGTTTCCACCTCTCCTCACACTTTCTGGACCTGGTACAAACCCTCAGAGTGGCACCGTTGTTTGGACACAGGGCGCAGGGAGCAGCTGACACATGACTTCAGCCAAGTGGCCTGCCATGCATCCCTCTGCCCGCTGCTCTGACCTTGACTCTGCCCTCGAAGCGTCTCAGCAGGGGGAGCAGCCGGCGCCCTGAGTGGCCAACATTTCTCAGCTACCTGGACTTTCAGCAGCCCGTTTATCCAGACAGGAGGGGTGGGGGGGCTGTGAGACTCCCACAGGGTGGGACTTATTATTGTGAGACCTGTGTTTGTTTTTTGTATGCTTAAAAATGATGGGGTTTTTTTCAGCTTTTTATGTTTTTGAAAACCTTGTTTTTTTCTATATGTCCTGCAAAGGGCCTCTGCACCTCGCCTACACAGGAGCAAGACACACACAGTTTGTGGTGGTTTTGCAACTCTTTGTGGTCGTTTTGTGTCTCACTGTGGCTGTTTTGTGTCTCTTTGTACTAATTTTTCATCTCCTTGAGGCCATTTTATGCATCTTGTGGTTGTTGACTGCATCTCATTGCAGTCATTTTGCATCTCTTTGTGGTTGTTTTGTGTCTCTTTGCAGTCATTTTATGCCTCCTTGTCCTTATTTTGTGTCTTAGTAGTCAGTTTATGCCCCCTTGTGGTTGTTTTGTGTCTCCATGTGGATGTTTTGTGTCTCTTTGCAGTCATTTTATGTCTCTTTGTTGTCATTTTATGCCTCCATGTGGTTGTTTTGTGTCTCCTTGTGGTTGTTTTGTGTCTTCTTGTGGTCACTTAATGTCTCCTTGTGATTGTTTTGCATCTCTTTGTCATAATTTGTGCATCCTTGTGGTCCATTTATGCCTCCTTGTGGTTGTTTTGTGTCTGTCTGTAGTCATTTAATGTCTCGTTGTGGTTGTTTTGCATCTCACTGAAGTCATTTTGTGTCTCCCTGTGGTTGTTTTGTGTGTCTGCGTTGTCATTTTATGCCTTCTTCTGGACAAGTTATGCTTCCTTGTGGTTGTTTTGCATCTCATTGTAGTCACTTTGTATGTATGTGTTAGTTTGAGTGACATTTGCAAGTGAAGGAGTGGGGCTGGAGGGGGGGGGGGGAGACAAATCTATTTCAATTAATGCAGCTGGATCTTGGCATATTTTACACAGCAACAGTTACACTTTTTAGTGCATCAACGCTCATGTCTAATTTTGTCTTAAATCTAAATCCTGCTCGACAGGAAGTGCAGATGGTGAGAGTTCCTTCCCTTTTTTATATTTAGGTTGTATGTTTATACCATTTCCACATTCTAACTTAAGACTTTGGGTTTTAAACTGAAGTCTTAAGTTAAGTTCTTGGTACAAGAATTTCACTGTGAAGATTCCTGTGGTCTCTACAAAGAGTTAACTATTTCCTGCCCTCATAAACACGACATTAAGGATACCAGTTATCACTCACAAAGATGAAACCAGACAGAAAGGACAGCTGGCAGCCATAAAAAGTTGCTGAAGTTGCTATATACATGTCTATTTTATGGGAAATACAGCCACAAGAATTAAGGGTGAGCACTGACTGTGTCCACAGGAGGGCAGCAGAGGTTTTACATTGTGCTTTTACACAGCACTATAACTGCAGGTGTGCAGGAAAATCAGAATAAGATAGAAAATAATTAAATATTTCAGGGCAAAATGTGACTTGGCCGCTAGATTTCGTAGAAGATGAATTGTCAGATTATGTCTGGGTGAAAATAAGACCACAAGGCGACTTCAGTGTGGAGTTAGGGTGTGGTACTGAGGCTGACAGCTGCAGCCGCGTCTCAATCATTCATCTTTGAGTCTGCGTTACACAGTGCAGATAGAGTCCAGCAGGGGGCGACAGCGCCTCATGTCTCACATCTCAGCGGGTCTCCGAGGAGAGACACTTTTTTATTTGCAGCAGCCAGTGTGAAGCCAGCGGGAATGGGAAGAGGACTGTGAAGCAGGACATTCAAAATAAGATACCGTGGTAAATGACTGGGTTACAGCAAATTGAAAGTGGGCTCCGAGGTGGACAAACAAAAAAGGGAAGGTTGTCTGAGCACTGAAGCCTGGATAATGTGTTAAATTGTTTTTAATGTTGATGATCCAGATACACATAAAAACGATACATGGAGAGGCACTGCCATCATGTTAGTGTCACTTTTGCAATGGATGGTTTATGAGATAATGTAAAAGGACCCTTGAAAGAAAGAAAGAAAGAAAGGAGGACAGAGAAAGGAAGGAAAGAAAGAAAGGAGGACAGAGAAAGGAAGGAAGGAAGGAGGGAGAGAAGGAGAGAAGGAAGGAAGGAAGGAAGGAAGGAGGAAGGAAGGAGGAAGGGAAGGAAGGAAGGGAAGGAGGAAGGGAAGGAGGAAGGGAAGGAAGGAAGGAAGGAGGAAGGGAAGGAAGGGAAGGAAGGAAGGAAGGAGGAAGGAAGAAGGAAGGGAAGGAAGGAGGAAGGGAAGAAGGAAGGGAAGGAAGGAAGGAAGGAAGAAGGAAGGAGAAGGAAGGAAGGAGGAAGGAAGGGAGGAAGGGGAAGGGAAGGAAGGAAGGAAGGAAGAGGAAGGAAGGAGGGGGAGGGAAGGAAGGAAGGAAGGAAGGAAGGAAGGAAGGAGGAAGGAAGGAAGGAAGGAAGGAGGAAGGAAGGAGGGAAGGAAGGAAGGAAGGAAGGAAGGAGGAAGGGAGGGAAGGAAGGAAGGAAGGAAGGAAGGAAGGAGGAAGGGAAGGAAGGAAGGAAGGAAGGAAGGAAGGAAGGAGGGAGGAAGGAAGGAAGGAAGGAAGGGAGGAAGGAGGAAGGAAGGAAGGAGGAAGGAGGAAGGAAGGAGGGACAGGAAGAAGGAAGGAAGGAAGGAGGAAGAGAAGGAGGAAGGAAGGAAGGAAGGAAGGAAGAAGGAGGAAGGAAGGAAGGAAGGAAGGAAGGAAGGGGGAAGGAAGGAAGGAAGGAAGGAAGGAAGGAAAGGAAGGGGAAGGAAGGAAAGGAAGGAAGGAGGAAGGAGGAAGGAAGGGAAGGAGGAAGGAAGGGAAGGAAGGACAGAGAAAGGGAGGAGGAAGAAAGGGAAGAAAGGAAGGAAGGAAGGAGGGAGAAAGGAAGGAAGGAAAGGAAAGGAGGACAGAGAAAGGAAGGAAGGAAAGGAAGGAGGAAGAGAAAGGAAGGAAGGAAAGGAAGGAAGGAGGGAAGGAAGGAGGACAGAGAAAGGAAGGAGGAAGGAAGGAAGGAAGGAAGGAGGACAGAAAGAAAGGAGGAAGGAGGAAGGAAGGAGGAAGGAAGGAAGGAAGGAAGGAGGGAGGGAAGGAAGGAAGGACAGAGAAAGGAAGGAGGGAAGGAAGGACAGAGGAAGGAAGGAGGACAGAAAGAAAGGAAGAAAGGAGGACAGAGAAGGAAGGAAAGGAAGAAAGGAGGACAGAGAAAGGAAGGAAGGAAGAAAGGAGGACAGAGAAAGGAAGGAAGGAAGGAGGGAGAGAAGGAGGAAGGAAGGAAGGAAGGAGGGAGAGAAGGAAGGAGGAGAGAAGGAAGGAAGGAAGGAGGAGGAAGGAGGAAGGAAGGAAGGAAGGAAGGAGGGGGAAGGAAGGAGGAGGAGGGAAGGAAGGAAGGACAGAGGAAGGAAGGGAAGGAAGGACAGAGAAAGGAGGAGGGAAGGAAGGACAGAGGAAGGAAGGAGGGAAGGAGGAAGAGGAAGGAAGGAGGGAAGGAAGGACAGAGGAAGGAAGGAGGGAAGGAGGACAGAGGAAGGAAGGGAAGGAAGGAGGAAGGGAAGGAAGGAAGGAAGGAGGGAGGGAAGGAAGGAAGGACAGAGAAAGGAAGGAGGGAAGGAAGGACAGAGGAAGGAAGGAGGACAGAAAGAAAGGAAGAAAGGAGGACAGAGAAAGGAAGGAAAGGAAGAAAGGAGGACAGAGAAAGGAAGGAAAGGAAGAAAGGAGGACAGAGAAAGGAAGGAAAGGAAGAAAGGAGGACAGAGAAAGGAAGGAAGGAAGGAGGGAGAGAAAGGAGAGAAGGAAGGAAGGAAGGAGGGAGAGAAGGAAGGAGGAGAGAAGGAAGGAGGGAAGGAAGGAAGGAAGGAGGAAGGGAAGGAAGGAAGGAAGGAGGGAGGGAAGGAAGGAAGGACAGAGGAAGGAAGGAAGGAAGGACAGAGAAAGGAAGGAGGAAGGAAGGACAGAGAAGGAAGGAGGGAAGGAGGACAGAGGAAGGAAGGAGGGAAGGAAGGAAGAGGAAGGAAGGAGGGAAGGAGGACAGAGGAAGGAAGGGAAGGAAGGAGGACAGAGGAAGGAAGGAAGGAAGGAAGGAAGGAAGGAAGGAAGGAAAGGAAGGAGGACAGAGAAAGGAAGGAAGGAAGGAGGAAAGGAAGGAGGACAGAGAAAGGAAGGAAGGAAGGAGGAAAGGAAGGAGGACAGAGAAAGGAAGGAGGACAGAGAGAGGAAGGAAGGAAGGAAAGAAGGAAGGAAGGAGGGAGGACAGAGAAAGGAAGGAAGGAAGTAAAGGAAGGAGGACAGAGAAAGGAAGGAAGGAAGGAAAGGAAGGAGGACAGAGAAAGGAAGGAAGGGCGGAAGTAAAGGAAGCAGTTAATTTATTAAGCAGTTAAGCACTTAATTGTCATCTCTTTGAGGACACTGGGACTTAACTATCGCTGACAATGTTTAGTTTTTTTTTATACTAATTACTGCTGATCCCAAATAGTTAAGAGAAATTAAAACGCACACCAAACATAAGCTCAGGGCTCAGGAGGACAACACGTGTCCTTGTGGAAGAATGTCTGCATGCTTTTATTGCGAAGGCGTGTTTCCGCTCTCACCCCTGCTGCTCTATCGGGCTTGACGCCTCCAGCAGCACAAGAAGCACTTTGTCTCGGCGGAGGGGGTGTTGACAGGAGAAAGAGGGGGGAGGTGGAGGGAGACTGAATTGGACTGGCCCGGTGATCACTTGCACCGCAGACCCCGCAGCAGGACGAGGACAGCGGAGGCCCCGAGGAGAGCAGAGCACCGGACACACAGGACCAACGTGGACCGGATCGGACACCCACGGAGACACCTTGTGGTATTTTGGATAGAGAGGGACACCGGGCGGGGAGGGGGGCCCGTAGGATTCCTCTCAGTCCGGCTGTAACGATGGTGGTGATGCGCCGACAGCAGAGCGGCGGATTCCTGCAGACACACTGCACCACAGCCCCGCAACCGAGTGTGAGCTGCTGCTGCCCGGCCAGACTTGCCCGCTTCTCTCCATCAGAGCCTCACCGACGCATCACAGGATCCCCACACCGAAGCTTGACCCAAACAACCGGGTAGCGGCTTACCTTGCAGGCTCCATTCATACTCCGCCCCGTCTGCGGGATGAGACGGGGATTTGCGGCGGGACGCAGAGAGCAGCTTTGAACCGCTTCACTGCACCGGGGGGTTGATGTGCGTGCACCGGCTGCTTTGAGCAACAAGACAAGATGATGGTGCGATGCTACCGGTGCAAGCTGTCGGTGTGGGCCGCTCTGTGCGTGCTGGTGCTGTGCTGGTTTTACATCTTCCCCGTGTACAGACTCCCCCGCGATAAGGAGATAGTGGAGGAGGTGCTGAGGCAGGGCGAAGTGTGGCAGAAGAACCAGACGGGCATCGATTTGTACAGGTTCGTCTCAGGTCTCAGATTTCTCTCTGTTGCCTTACAGCAGCGTTTCCCAAAGTGAGGCCCAGCTGTGCACAAGTCTGCTCATCACTAGAAACCCCACACACTGCAGAAAGCAAGAACACAATGTGCACTAATGTCCTTTTTTGTTTATGCTTGTCTCCCCTATAGAGCATAGGGTTCCTGGCACTCAGTGGTGGTGCCTGTGACCTCCTTTGTCTGTATCTGGACTCCCTGAACATATGGACATAATGTCATTATGATGAGATTGTAATGGATAACCAATTGAATTTGTCAGAGCTTTGCAGAGCCATTACAGGAGATACAAGCATCAGGGATGCTCTTTATTAAGTGCCACACACACCACGTGGGTCCTTAATTTGCAGGTTTTTTAAACAGGCAAAACAGGATCAAAAGGGCGTCTTTGTCACCCCGTGGGCAGCCTGGGTAAAATCTTATTTAGTTAAGAATATGTGCAGACAATTCTCCGAGGCAAAGCCGATTAGGGTAATGAAAGAAGGTGACACCTGCAGAGCCGTGGACAGCAGGGCCTGCAGGGGGGGAGGTGATGCTCACTTGGAGCTGTGGTTTTAAAGTCGTACAGCTTCTGTTTGGTCCAGTGGATTGCTGGGATTAAATAGTGTAAGTGCTGAGGGCAGCCCCAACTATTGACCTCTCGGGCATTTATCTGTAACCTGAAATATGTGATCGTTTCCTCTCATCTGTGATTTGTCCTGTCATTTATACAGTTCACACATTTTACTCTGGCTCTATTATCTTTTACCAGAATCCAGTGGCGCCTCCAAGAGCGGGCCCTAGAGATGCAACGATCCAGCTTTTTCAGTTTCGGCTTTGGGTATCAGCTGATACCCGATACCGATCCGATACCATGTTCGACCTAAAAAGCTATATACCTTTACATGCAGAACAGAAAAGACGAGAGGCATCGGGCATTGATGACTGCACAGTTCTTTCAGAGATAAAATGAAACAAGATGACACATTAATGCAACAATGAACTATTGATTTTTTACAAAAATAAACAATTGTGCAACAGCAGTTGAAATAGTGTGAAATACCTCAACATGGCACATTCTCTCCTTCGCTCCATGGCGTACATAACTCGCGTCGCAGTAGATTTAACGGGAAAGGATTGCCTCAGGTATAGGTTGCATTTTCCGATACCCGATCCATCTATTTTGAGCTACGGTCTGTGGTTAACCCAAGCTTACAAGACGTTCATGATTTGTTTTATAACATAAAATCGTCAATAAATACCTCACTCATAATTTCTAAAGGTTTTACGTGTCTTAAAAAGGGCAGTAGCTAACAAGTGGCTAAACCAGACGATAACATATCGTCACACCGAACATGGCTTTACAGGGGGTACGTTATGTCAAGCGATAACGGTGTAGTTTGTTTATAGGCTAACATTAGCTTTTTACTTCTGGTGATAGCATTTAGGCTTCAAAAATCAGTATCTAGGCACTGGTTAGTGGTTAGATACACATGCGACCCATATTATTATGATAGAAAGCTGGTTGAAAGTCGGTGAAGGACCCTTTTAACTGGTTAACCTCAGAGAATAATTTTGAGCAATTACACATGCTAATCTACTGCACACCATCCAGGTCTGGTGGGGGCTAATGTTACATAGGCTAGCAGCGCCAACAGCGTTGCTTTGGAAACATTGTGCTCACCGTCTTGTCTCCCCCCAGGTTGAGGCGGTGAATAAGCGGCTTAATTTTGAGGAGCAAACCTCCTTTAGCATTTGTTAACTAGGCCTATGTTATCTCTGTTAGCAACATTAGCAGTGTTAGCATGGGTAGTAGTGCTAACAATGCTAAAGGGGTCAAAATTAAGACAGTTACTGACCAGGGTGAACTTGGGAGAAGCTCACTGAGTCGATGTAGCGCTGGACCAAAAAGCTTCATCTGGCGTCCTTTACTCTTAAAGAAATTGATTGGTTACCAGCTAATGGATGTTGGGCCGACATTCCTAAAAACGCTCCAAAGTTAGGCTAAATCTTGGCAAAGGAACAACTGTTATTGCCGTTTTCAAAGGAGACCCTTGAACTCTCCCCTCAAGATATGTGAATGAAAGTTGGTTTTTGGGTCCCCACAAGTTTCCCCAAAATGTTCTGGTGCTTTATTGTACTCCTTCAAATTAAAGATGTATATACTTCAGCGAGTGCCACTGCCAGACTCCCAGCCGTCCTTTCTAATCCAATCTGTGTGAAACTGTCCACAGACCAGATCTTATTATTGCCCATGTTTTCTCTGCACAGGAAGCTGCTGACAGAATGCTGCGATCCTCGGAGGATGTTCGCGGTGACCAAGGAGAACTCGCCGATGGGCAAGGTCCTGTGGTACGATGGCGAGTTTTACCACTCGCACACCGTCAACAATGAGACCTACCCGCTCTTTGTGCAGGTACGCTATCATAATAATAACATCTGATAGAGGAAGAACGGCTGACTCTCCCTTCACGGAGCCACAATCCTCTTTACCCCAACACACATGACTTTGAGACAGGCAGCTGTGTTCTTAAAGAGCAGATGATGGAAAGGTTTTTCTCCCACTCAGCGCAATTTGATGCTGTTGTGGGGACTGTGGGTTTTAACGCGGATCCTCGTTGATCCATAACGGAGGCGGGGAGTGGGGGCGGTGGAGCAGGCGGACACCCTCTGAAGGAGACAGGATAACTGGTATAGTGTTCTGCAGCGTGAGGGAAGTCAATATTAAGATGTGGAGGCCGGTTAGAGCAACAAGACACAGTGTCCGAGTATATTGGAACGACTTTCACTCTCGCTTTTTACTCTCACTTTTGCATTAAACTTCACAATTAATGCATCTTTCACTTTTGTTTCTATAGCGACAGGATGTGGTACAACTTGAGAGGCGCAGATAAGGACAGGTTGAAGAGTTTTTCTGCATTAAATGAGGCTCCTGCTTCTTGTTTATGTGTCCTGTCGTGTTATTTTTCCACTTCAGTCTAATCTAAGATAGGGATGTTTAAACCATGGGTACAAACTGGAGGAGGATGTGCCTCAAGCTCTCTCCCTACCAAGTTATTTCCCCTTTTCTTTCCATGTAAAGCATGCCGTATGGTGCAAAAATGGACCCAGAGTGTGTATTTATGCTCCCGTGCATGTGTCTGTATCGAGATAAGGGCTATTTTTACTTGGCTTCATGCCCGTGTGTGGGTGCGCATGTGGATGAGAGTGTTTGTGCCTGGAAACGGGACAAAATGAGAACCTCTGGTGCGAGTGCTGTTGCCGTGGTTTTTGTATCCAGGGGCAATACATCTCACTAATAACGAGAATTGGATCCTTATTACTGATGCCACAGATTTGCAGCCTCATGTCCTGGTTGGTAAATGCGATGAATATTATGTGACCCTAATTTGCAGGCGTGAGCAGTGCATGTTCATTCATGAGGAATGGGGGAGGTGAATAAATAAAGAAATGAGAATATGAAGTGAGAGACGGCTGAGCTCAGCCACAGTGTGAGTGTTCATGCATGAATGTGCAGCGCAGGGTGTTAGCCTCAGAGTTTTATGTTTTCACACGGTGCTTTTTTGGGAATAAGTGTATGCGCTCTAAATTCAGAACACATCGGTTCACCCAAATTAGAGCTAACACATTGTGTTAATTATTGATCATTTTCAAGCAACAACACCAGAGGTTTGCTGCTTCCAACTTCCCTAAATGTGAATATTTGCTCCTCTTCTCTGTTTTATATGATTGTAAACTAAATATTTGGGACTGGGATATTGTGGAGTGCAGGTTGGACGAAACAAGCAATTTGAAATTTGTTTTTTTGTGACATTTTATTGACTAGGGCTGGGTATTGGCACTCAATACCTCTTTAACGTATCAACCAAAATATACCAGTATAAAGTAGCAACAAACTTCTCCAGTGAAACAATACCTGCATTTGATCCTTTTTGTCCCCAGATGTAAAATAAGATGAATATTTGTATGGTTGTGCTTGCAGCCAGTCACCTCAAGCATTCTTCAATATACTTTTATTTATTTATTTATTTTAATGGGTAAAACTGCCATTTAATTGTAGAACTGTGCATAGTGTTTTACTTCGCCCAGTGCCTCATTGCTCTGCTTTCTCTCATAATCATCTATCATGTCACTGCTGCTGCAGGAGTGTGAGCTTCACACCAGGAACGTTGAGAGTCCACCTGCCCGGCACACACACAGTGACAGGACTAATTGCTAGCATCAGATGGCTAATGTTACCTAGGCCTGTCACGATAACAAATTTTGCTGGGCGATTAATTGCATCAGGAATTATTGCGATAAGCGATAATATTGCGAAAAAGGCTTTCAAAGTGAAAGTTTTTAATAATATCCGTTTCTATGGAGATGTGTAAACAGGATCCTGGAAAACGATTACGTTGCAACCCAGTTTGCACATGCCCACTAGGCACTAGGGTTAATGTTTTGGGACTACTTACAAGCTTACAAATGAACTTAGCACTGCTGCATCAACATCACTGCTACATTGGCGCAAAAAGATGTCTGCTGTGCCCAATATTATAAGTGCATATGCTACGCAAGTGTCAAGAGTAAAACAAATCACTGTGCATGCGCAGAATGTTCTTTTATTGTGTTTGACATATGCCGTAGTGCCACATACTGGCCTAGCACGCTAATTGCAGCAAAAAGCTGCCGTTTCTGCGTTTTTGTGGAAACAGGAATAATGTTTTCAGAACTGATTTTTTTTTAATCCCATCCGACACTGTTAGACTGACTCACTAGCAGACATCACTACATGAGGGTATACAGTATTCAGTACTTTGCCAAACAAAGTCTAATTAACTAATACCAGCGCTAACAGCCACACGCAGTTAAGTGAAAAAAAAAAAAAAACGTCTTCAGGAAGCTGGTGCTAACAAAAGGTATTTATGGGTGTTTTGAGGAATGGGTTCGCACCTCCTTGGTCAGGACCTCAAGCTTGCATTCTGAAGATTTCATCTTTCTCTTCCTAGCTGCCATTGTTCTGCGACGGTGTTCTTGGCGCAAAGCCAGCATTTATACTTTGCCATGTGGCTAATTGCAATCAGGGGCAAACTGCACTCAGCTGCCAAACTTTGTGGGTGTGTTTGCGCCGGTATATCATTAGCGCAATATCCTTTGTGAATAGGACGTTAAGACGGAGAAAACTGCAGGTGCAAGTGAAGTGCAATTCAAGGTGCTATCAGCGGCCGCAGTTCATTCTTTGTGAATTCGGCCCTCTGAGTGCTTTTCTAGTTTGTATTGGTGTTGGTGTGAACAAGGCCAAAGTGGA
Source organism: Epinephelus cyanopodus (assembly GCA_026686955.1). Lineage (NCBI taxonomy): Eukaryota > Metazoa > Chordata > Actinopteri > Perciformes > Serranidae > Epinephelus > Epinephelus cyanopodus. The sequence goes on along the minus strand of CM048936.1, from coordinate 21,018,585 downwards.
CCACTCAGGACTGTCTCCTTCTTTACTCCATAAAAAGCGCATTGGTCACATGATCGCAGCCTCCCAAAGTACATTGGTTAAGCACGAATTACCGGCTTGTCATTATGTGGGATACGTATGAATTTTGGTGCATTACCTTTGTAGGAAAATGTAAAAACAGCCTGAATAAAAAAGGAATTACAAAAAACTTCCTTGGCCTAAAAACACTTGTTGTACTTTGAGTACAACAAGGAACTGGGTGAACTGACCCTTTAAAAATAAATCATAGAACTTCATTACACTGTGTGCGGTCTTCTCACTTCTCTATGTCACTGGGACATAACTGTTACTGTGTTGCTAAATGTCAGACTGCCAGTTCAACTTTGTGTTTGTGAGACGCCGTGTATGCATGCATGATTTATTGTTAATGTGGTTGCACTTCCTCTGCAAACCTATACTGTGGCCAGTTGTACGTTTGCTTCTCAGAATGAAAGGAAGTAGTAGTTAAGTGGGATGGATGAAGCACAAGCTCACACACACACTTATATATTCTCTGTCTTCTCAACTACCACTGTGGTGATTGCAGGTTTGAACACAGACAACCAGCCACGCTACACCAAGCTGGGAACGGCTACAGTATCTGGGCATCTGCCAGGGAATGTGCCAATTAGGGCTTTGACAGTTAATTGCTGGTTAGTTCAATGGCTCAAACAGAGCGTCCGTACAAACAGTCCACTGGACTGTACAGCAGATTCACATGATCTCTTCTTTTCAGCATCTTCAAAAGTGTGACAGTTTCTGAGGATGCACTGATTGGGAAATTCTAGGCCAATAACTTCACCAACGTTTAGAATAATGTTATTTATTTTGTTGTTCTTGTTTTTTACCTTTTTGTGCCAATGACACAAAAAAAATCTTAAAAAAATAACAGTCATTCAGCCCTTCATTACACAACCTAATTCGCTCAATTCAACCACACAAATCGAAGTAATAACCTGAAATATAACCTATAATATATTGTATTTCTGTCTCAAATATCTGTTTTGTATTGCTGTGAAAACATCAACAAATTTCTCCTTCAAACAGCTGTGTTTATTCAAGTTTCTCGCCAAAAACTACTTTACAAGATTACATTTGAACACGTTATTTATATGTAGCCAGGTGAGCTATAGGCAGACAGTGTTTTGAGCTGTTCCAGCTGTTCCAGTCCAGTCCAGTCCATGTCTGTAGGTCTGTTGAATGTGTCCTAAATGTGTGTGAACCCCACTGCGCTGAGGGAAAACTGAACAGCGGGACAGTGTGAGTGCTGTTAATGTACACTGTAGATGAGGTCATGTCATAGTATGCTGATTATTTCAACCGACTGTGTATTGTGTATTTTCCTGACCGAATTAGAGGGGAGAAAAGGCACAGAAGAAAGCCGTGATTTGCTTCCGGGTGTGTTTGGCGCGCATGCAGCACACCGGAGTGAGAGAGTGAGTTTGACTTCATGATTTGAACAATTTATAGGAGTTCATGTAAAAATATTCCAGTTACTTTTACTCAGTAATCGCACTTACTTACTTTTACGCCGCTGAAAGGAACCGCTATAGGCACTATCCCAGAAGAAGGGGCCCTCCTCATTGTGGAGACTGTGAGAACTACCAGAGTGACGGAGAGGGTGAGCTAAGCAGCGGAAGTCGAGACAAAGGCAGTCGAGAGGGAGGAGAGAGCGCCCCTGAAGGAGACTTGCAGTCACAGCAGCGCAGACCCGCATACCCTGGCAGACGGTATTACCTGCCATACTTTGTACATAGACGCTACGGCCGCCGGCCCCCGTACAGCAACTCACCACGCGGAGAGATGACTGAGGGAGGTGAGGGTGACGAGAGTCAGGGAGGTCCTGACCAGGGCAACAAACCAGCGAGGCGTCCCAGACCGGTGCGGGACGGCGAGGAGGACCAGGAGAATCAGGGCGGCCAAGGTGGTCAGAACCAACAGCCCCACCAGCGGCGCTATCACCGTAACTTCAACTACCACCGTAGACACCCACAGACCGCTGGCAAACCTGGCCAGGAAACCAAGGAGGCCAAGACAGGAGGAGACCCATCTGCAGAGAAAATATCCAAGAAAATGAGGGGAGCCTTTAGAGATAAGCGCAGTACTCCACAACTGTTACATGCTTTCTATGCTTGCAGGCAGTTAGATGGAGAAGACCTACGAGATTATTCACATGCACTCTCTCAGCTGCTTAACTCTGCTGTTGTCGATTTGTTGTTCCCAATGTAGCATTATCAGAGAAACAATAAAGTGCGTCCGCTAATGTTTACTGCGTCCTTTCGTCCCAAAGATGTCCAAGGGTGAGATTTCTGTCCATCTCAAACACTGTCTCTCGTGGTACTTGGGGCGACAGTACGCCATTAGTCTCAAGCCCTGCTTTTTATCCTGTGCTAAATTGATGTGACACAGCAGAAAAAACATCAGTGAATGTCCAATTTACCGATAGACTGATGATGAAAAACATTTTTAAACAAATATTAACTTGAAAAGCCTTTTCACGATATAAAAAATATCACAATTCCCTCTCTAAGATCGCTTTTATGTCCCTGTGAGAACATCAACAAATTTCTCCTTCAGACAGCTTCAAACTATATTACAAGATTACATTTGAACACATCATGATCACGTTCAAATTTACCTTCGCCCCAATACTTAATTGTTACTGAACAGAGCATGAACGCATCATAATATAATTGAGTGCAAACTCTAGTACCTTTTAGGTCCAGCCACTGGTTACTAACAGCTAACATTTAGGAAGTGTCAGTAGTAAATTTACGGCTTCCTTTGGCCCAGAAGGTGTCCCGGGGGAGATCTCTGTTCATCCCAAACACTTTTCTCTTGTCCCCAGGATGACGGTACACCATTAGTCTCAAGCCGTGCGTTTTAGCCTGTGCAAAATTGATGTAACACAACAGAATAGCATCGGTGAATGTCTTATTTACCGACTGATGGCAAGCAACAAGTGGAATATTGGCTGATATCAGTGGTCAGACGAGAAATCAATGCACAGTATGTTGCTGTTTATCCGCAAATCTCATGAAAACACATACATTTGAGCTTCATTTCATGAATCCAGCACTGAATAACTGAACTGTGAGTCCAAACAGCAGCTGGTTACAGCTTCTTTTCTGTGTAACATCGTGGTATCATGAAATGTTCTGGCTTCAGGCTGTTGGTCAGACAAAACAAGAATTGTGATGGGTACTGTTCCACCAATTTCTGTTTTTTTATGGACCAAAACATGAATGAAAAAAACAATCAGTATCATTGAAATTAATTGAAATGGTCTTCAGTTGGGGCCCTGCGTCATAATGAACAGCCGAACCAAATTCCTATAAGATGTTGGGTTAATAACTTTCCAGAAATAGATGAGCCATGTGCGACTGTAATAAGTGCCCCCCTCTCAAATTTTTAGCCCAACTTGCTGGTTCCCCTCCCCTGCTTGATGTGCTGTTAGCCGGGTATTGTCCTCTGACTCAACCCCCTGTCACGGTCTAAAAGAGACCCTGAGGCAAGGAGATGTGTGTGTGTGTGTGTGTATTCTCAAGTGTGTGCACTCCAAGGGGAATAATGAGCAGAATTGTTTCCGCCATCGTGTTTAATCCATGCCTCAGACTTAAACGCAGCCAAGGCAAAAGAGAAAGGACATTTTTGGCCCTTGCCTCACAGAGCGTGATATTTCAGTGCACTGTCTTATACAAGGCTTTAATTTAGATGATGATAGGGCAGCGATAGCCCTCCCCAGGGGTTACTTGTGCCCCAGTGGGTACTTCTGCAGCTGCCAGGGTGTATTTGGAGACAATGTGGTGAAACTCAACTAATTTCAGAAAATAAAAATTAGTTTAAAAAAAACAACGTATTTGGGTCAACTGTAACACCATGTCGTGTCATTGAGTGTGAAAAAACAGTTAGCAAGCTTGTAGAGACGTCGACAAAGTCATGAATAAACAGTTCAAGTAATTATCCTGAAAAGAGGCTGAACAATTTGCCTGCTGCAATTTTCAAATCGCAGGAGACACAATATTTGTTAAAAGTAAAATGTGTGTCAAAATTCCATGTTAAATTAAATACTCGCGTGCTCACGAGATGTCCTGGAGCGTCTTTACAGAAGCCTTTCAAGTCAGAAATCCTGTTTTATCTCAGTTTGGCAATCCTCAATCCTCAATGCCTATGTGCACTTTCACATAGATTGACCACGTCGGTGAGTAGAAAAACGACGGACAGACAGAATGACACACTGACAGTTTCCGCGATTATGTACAGCATACCATACCATGACTCAGTCATATGAAAAATTAGAAGAAAAAAAACATTGGGCCACAGGGGGAGCCACATTTTAGCCATTTTTAAGCATTTTTCTGTTGTTATAGCGCCACCCAGTTGCCAATTAGACTTAAACTTGATTTTAAGTGTTTTTCAAAAAATTCAAAATGACGGAAAATCTTTATAAATGGAAGTTATGGGTTCTTGAGGCAAATTTGTTCCTCATGAGGAGAGGCATCTCTGTGCAAAGTTTCATGTCTCTACGACATACGGGGCATGAGATATACCCATTCAAAGTTTGCCATTTCAATCGGTTGCTATAGCGCCCCCCTTTGGCCAATTGATGTAATATTGCTTCATTCGCATCCTCCCATGACCCTCTACCACTGTGCCAAATTTCACATGGATTGACCAAGTCAGTGAGGACAAAAACGTGGAACACACACACACACACACACCCACACAGTCATTATATAGTAAGATATTGTCTTCGATCTTTGTTGTATTTTTCTGCTCGTAAAAGCTGCGTTACAGTTAAGTAATGTAGTTTTCTGAACTGACCAGACTGTTTTACCATTTGTCTTTATCCAGTTAGTCATATATATACTGTGTCTTATATACACATTACTGATGATTAATTCCCAACAATCTTTTGTGTTAATATTATGTGAAAGCACCAATTATCAACCCGACAGTGTCGTTGCACTATTGTTTGAAAATATTCTTATATTTGATTTTCCTCGCCCAGCTCTCTTCTGTGTGTGAGTGTAATATGGTCAAATGCCAGAAATGGAATCTGAGTCACACATAAGCTCAGCTGACTTTTGTCCACTTCCTCACTTTCTGTCTCCACTCCATTAGTACCTGAGGCTGTGAGGAAGTTGAGCAGGAGGCCAAAGTCCTGGGTTCTCATTTATAAACATTACGTAAGCCCTAAACAAGGCCTGAAAGAGGCGTGCGCCACTTCCCACGCAAAAGTTGTGATGTATGAACACAGACTTGATGGGAGAAAATTTGACCCATGCTTACAAACATTTTGAAGATGGGAAATTGGCGATATAGGTGGTGAGGTAAAAGCCTGGTTGGAGAAATCGTCGAATATTTTTGGCACGCACCACTTTTGGATCCTACACATTGTTTTATAAATGAGGCCCCTGCCTTTTGCTGACTAAAGGGCAATTTGTGCAACTGCCTCAATTTGGGGATCTGTTTCGACAGAAAAAGATGATCTGTTTATAGCATGTGTTTCTGTCCAGATGTTTGTGCTAACAGAGCTGCTTCCTTCTGCGCAGGACAACCCCCTGCAGCTGCCCCTGAAGAAGTGTGCGGTGGTGGGCAACGGCGGCATTCTCCGGCACAGCAAATGTGGACGGGACATCGACCAGGCCGACTTCATCATGCGGTGAGAAACAAGGCGCTCTGCGGGGCTCTGAGTGCAAGCGTGTGCGTTGTATATTACCGCTTCACTGCTCCTGCAAATGTGAAGCGGCCGTGCCCAGGAGAGTAGCCAAACACCATCAGCCATCGGTGATAATGAGAGCTGGTGTCGAGTGTGGCCGAGGGGGAGACAGACAGAAGAGACAGGAAAATGGGCCACATCGAGGGCATGAGAGAAAAGAGGGTCGGCGTGAGTAAGCAAAATAGGAAGAGGAGATGAGCAGAGAGGCGTAAAGCAGAATGAAACCATCTGGTAGGGCAACATAAAAGGAGAGCAGGTGATGGGGACTTTGGTGGAATCACACAAAGAGGATCATTTACATATTCTTTAATATGAGATAAAGGTATTTTTCCGTTTGATACAAGTAATCAAAGCACTGCATTTGTATTGGTTTTGATTGAGGAAGAAACCACATCTAAAGGAGCTTTAATCCTCCCCGAGAATGTGACATCTACTCCGGTGTTGAAGCAGAATGAGCTAAAGGGAGACATAAAATTCAAATGCGTGACATTTGAATTTCAACTCAAACAAAAGGCTCTGTGAGAGCTCCAAGGAAGACACGCCACTGATTAACAGCCACAAGGATTTACAAGGGAAAAATTCAAATGACATGCATGCATCAAATTCAACAGTCAATACTGTAAGTGTTCTCTTACGCATCTGAACGCAGGGCAGAAATACAGATTTATTCAGGTTGTATTAAATATGGCAGCACGGCAGCATCTGACTTCAGCAGCTTGCGTGCTGCAGTGTCCGTTGATTCTTGAAGTGGACATTTTTATGATTTTCAATCAGCCTTTCTGCACTTCCAGCATGAAAAGCTCTAGACTGCAACCTGTGGCAAGAGGTTATTTTTTTTTACAAGTTACCCACTGAACTTTTAATAAAATTTAGTAGAAACAAAAAAGTAACCCAGGTTTTTTTTTTTGTAACTACAAATTACAGATGTGCCTTAAACACTAACTAACACCTGCTAACATCTGGCTTTTTAATGTCGTGGGAAAGGTTTTAATCGGCATTCACATCTCGGTCATGGGTATTATATAATCACCTATGGCTCTTATTGACATTAATGGTGAGATGCAGTGATGCACCACCACAAAATACCGCCCGTTTCCACCTAAGCAGCGCTCAGTCATCAATCCAAATTAGTCATCACCAAGTTTGAAAGCGAAACTGAATAAGTAGAAGATGTGTAAAAATAAGTAACAAGTGTAAAGTTTTCACTGAGCTGTTTCTGGGCTGTCTGTGACGTCGAATGTGACAGACCAAAAAAACCACGCGCACTCGCACAGAAAGGCACATGTGTCTGCTGCAGAGCCACCTACACCACATAGGTCTACTGGCAATGGTAAAGGAATCTATAGTCTCCTTTTTAGTAGGTTAAAAACTCTGTGTAATTGCGCTAATTTTAGTGGAATAGGGATATCAGTAGAATCTACCGATGTACCCTAAACGTCTCATATACAGGCTTCTGGTAACATTAGCGGTATAAAACTGTTAAGTCCAGGGACTCCACATTGCAGCCTGTTACAGTAACATTACATGAAGCTTTCCTCTTGCCTTTACCATTGTCTGTGTTTGTGCGCGTATGGAGCACTTTGAAGTATCTCCGTAGACTTTGTTTTTCCTGAGCTGCACTGGGGAAGCCTTTTCCCCACTGTTTTTGTTAGTTCATGCAACTATGTGAAAGCTTCAAGGGTAACGTCTGTATTTTTCAACATGGACCCTATTTTAAAATGCGTTTGTGTCTAAGTGAGTAATGAAGATGCCAGTTTTTGAAACTGTTCCAGTATTGAGTGGCAAAACAGGCTGCAAAGTAATTGAACAACGTAAATTTACATCCTCTGAATGTGCTTGTTTTTGCTCGGATTATTATTATTATTATTATAAGGCCCCCCCTTGTCCACTACCCCTTGGCCCTCGAAATGAAGCAACGAGGGACAGGGGTTGAAATCTTTCCCTCGGAATTGGGACACCACTCACTACGTCACTGTGTCAGTTACGTTCACGTAACTATTTTAAACAGGAAGCTGTGAGGCATCTACATTTCCATCCGACATCTACAATGGAGTCTCCAGTTGAGTTCATTCTAACGATCGCGTTTGCATTATTCATGACAGACGACAGGGGACTTCTGCCAGCTAGATAGCTAGCTAACCAGCTAACATTACGAGGCAGCATAGTTATACTAGCTGGCGTGTTATCGTAATGTGAAAAATCTGACAATTTTTACTGGGACTGGCCCTAAGTGTCTGACAACATTATGAAAAGAATCCCAAAAGAGATAGACCTTTTGGTTAAAGAATAATATCCTTTTTGTTTGACCAGAAACCCTGAAATCTGCATCACCAAACACACCAAACTCCATTAAGTAAACCGCAATTTAAGCATGTATAGAGCCAACATATTTTCACAACTAACTGGGTGAATTAAATGTTTCAGCCAACCCAGAGTTGGTGATTGTTGAAAGAGGGGAGAGATAAACCAAGACAGCTTGTGGGAGTTATATTTTGTTTCTGTTGACTTTGAATGAAGCATGTTTTACAAGGACAGAATTACTGTTTAGTTAAGTCAGAGTCTGGGGCTATTTCTTGTCAAACAAAAAGGATGTTCCTCTTTAACAAAAAGGTCGACCTCTGTAGGGATCTTGTCCATAATGTTGACACTTAGAATAACAATCTGAGCCTGTCAGTGGCAAAAACAAACACTTCAAGTGGACGTATATTGACGGTGCTGAAATGCCCACAGGGATTATGTTACAGCCTGGCTGGCTGCAGAGCCTTACTGGATCAATTTCAAAAATTGTTGTTCACATAAGTCACTCAGACGGAAAAGAAAGGGGAAATATGGTCCAGGCTGAAAAAATACCAAAGTCTCCCTTTAAGCACATCTGCTGTTTCTATCCTGTTAGTGATATTGTTGCACAAACCCATGACACAGCAACTAAAAGACTTAAAATACATCCACAATTGTGAATTTAATTGAAAACAATCCATCTGCCTCCAGCAACATATTGCACTCTCTGCCTCCTGACTGTCTCCATCATTGTCAGACTGTAAGCACATTACAGGAGCTGTGATTGATCATGACCGCAACCAGCCCTCAGCAAACCTACTGATAATGTAATAACAGGTACTTCATAACTCGACCCAGTTTCCAAGCATCAGGACACAGTTCTTCAGAGGTAATCCAATCAGGTTGGATCAAATCTTAAAAAATGCCGTCCTTAAAAGAATAAAATAATTCTGAAATCATATTAGATTGAAGCAGTTTCTTATTCTTCTGAGGGGTATTCCAGGTAGGAGGCTCAACAAACCCTGAGACTAACCCTGAACTCTGAGTTGATTTACCCTGAGATGCGAAACTCTCAGTTACCGGTTCCAGAACAGCTGATTTGAGTTAGTTCAGTCAACTCTGAGAATTTTCACTCTGAGTTAAGCCGACAAGAAAAAGCCATCATCAGTGGAGCTCCGACTCCACGATTCACCATGGCAACAGGTAAATACAAGACAGCGCCTCCATTTTAATCCAGTGGATGTAGAGATATTAATTCATGTGTAGCAGACGGTGCACGTTTATCTTTAAAAGAAGAGCCTGAGTCAGAGCGAGGAAAGTGTAAATAAGTTAATAAAAAAAGTTTTATTCAGTGTTGTCCGTTTATTCATCAATTATCAGACTTACATTTCCTTAATTAAGATAAAGTGGTGGAATCTGACTGTGTATCAGGATGTAGATACATTATATTAATAATATATAATAATATATTTGTTCAGACTTAATCTGATGAGGAAAAACACAGGCGGCAGCAACTGAAAAACAGGAAGATTTAAAACATATAGGCTAGGCTATAGGTCAAAGACATAAAGACATGACTGTAAACTTACAGTCTGACCCAGTAATAATATGTTTGGTGATTTGCACTTGAAGCTAGTAGATTTTAAAATGTTTGACATCTATTTGTATCTTGACTCAACTGCATTCAGTGACTTTATTTCAGCTACAAATGTAGTAAATTTAAAGACACTGAAATGCTGCACAATTACTCACTCAGAAATATTAACATATAATCCCCAATATTAGGCTATAGGAATTACTCATTGATACTATGTGTCTAAAGCTTCATACCGATTGTGTCTAAATACGTGTCTAAAGCTTCATACCGATTTTCAAAATGTAAATAATTAGACCTACACATTATGTGCAATAAACATGTTGGAGCTGCTCTAACAGACGGACAGTCTGATCCTTGTGCACAGTGTTATAAAAAATAATAAATAATAAAAGGACAGAGGTTTGATTCTGAGCTGAGGGTGAATTCTTGCTGTGTAATATTTGAATGTAAAGACAAAAACTGTGTGCATAAATTCAGTAACTTAAGACAGTCCTGAGTAACAACGTAATATCCAGCAGAATTTAGACTGTGACAGACGGTAAATCTCCACTTATGAATGTGCTTTGATACAATCTTTGGCACGGACTGAATGAATGAGGAAATGACACAGCGTGTAAGAGGGAGGAGACAGAGAAAAACTCAGGGTTTCTTAAAGAAAACATGCCATTGAGCAGGTTAGGTTCACAGAGTCAATTGCCATGGTGATTGACTCAGAGTTTGATTTACCTCTTTCTGGAACTGAAAACCCAGAGTTTCCCTCATTTCAGGGTTAATATACTCAGAGTTTTCACTAAACCCGCTTTCTGGAATACCCCTCTGCTGTCGTTTCACTTTTACCAAAACATTTTAGCTGAATGTCACAGTTTCTCCCTGAGTTGATTGGAGGGTTATTCAGATCACCTGTTGCGCAGGGTGTGAGGACTGACTCCTGAGTAGGAATTGAGAGCAGCTTGGCGCGTTTCTCCTCTGGGCCAATCAGGGTGTGACGACTCCCTTTCTGAGGTCTTAAGAGAGCTGAGGAAATGCACAGCCAGAGCACTCTGATCCCTCAGTGATGTAAAGTAGACCTCATGTTAGCAGATATGGTCAACCACAAGTTCTGCTCTCTGGGAGCTTTTAAGACTTCTTTGTTGTCTTTTCCTGATCTGGTTGAGGGTGACTTTGTGATTCAGACAAAACTCTTCTGTAGGATTGGGATACCTTTGATCCAAAAATGAAACAAAACTCTTAAATTGAGCAAAACCGTTCAGTTCACAAAGATTTTGTCCCCACAAAACAACTCACTGTCCATATCTGAACAAATAAATGATGAAGAGTGAGACCTAAAACCCAGATATGAGTCCGCATCTTACCACTCCCGGTTCCCTTTTCTTAAAGTCAGTGGGTTTTTGGTTAGCCTGAAATTAGATCTGTGATTAGCACAAGCTGAAGAGACTTTCATAATATGCTCGACGGCATAAAATGTGTCAGTAAATACACCACTTGTGAACTTTGATGCTTCTATGTGTCTTAAAAAAGGTTGCTAGCACGTGGCTAAATGAGACCGAGCTGTGCCAAACACAGCTTTACAGCCTTGTTATGGTGGTCATGCAACCAAAAGCTTTTTACTTCTAGGAATTTCATTAAGGCTTCAATAATCATGAAAGTGGTGTTCATTTGTAAAGATTATCTTGCTGAACAACACTTTAGTATCTAAAATATATGTTCGCCACAGAGCTCATTTCAGCAGTAATCCAGATTTAAATGGAAAAATCACATAGACTTTTTGACAAGGGAATCAGTGCGATGCTACCTGCCGTGTCAGCCTACAGAAAAACATCTTTCCTGGAGCACTATGGCTATTCAAATAGTTTTAAGGTCATTGAGATGACACAAAACAGGCGACACTAGGGGTGTGTCATATCATCTTGTTCACGACAAGATCGGTTAATATGATATGAAAATTCATATGTGATATTTGGACTTGTTGACACATTGACGTCATGCTGTTACCCACGGCAACAACAGGCATGGCTGAAAGTGAAATTATTAGCGACTCCACGGTGGCTCCAAAAAGAGGAGCAGCTTCAGTAGTGTGGGATAAACTGTGGCGTCCTGAATGTTTTATGAACAGCCCTGGACTTCTCAGACTCTTTTAGCGAGTTACCGCTCAGAGGGAACTCAGTCAGCGGCTCCTCTGGCAGCAGCACAGCATCTCTCCCTCTTCTCTCTTGCCGTGCGCACACGGGAGTCTGTGTCGTCAAGTGATTTTGTCATAACCTTTGGTGATGTAACTTAACTATAACAGCCTGTCACAGGTTACAGCATGATGATAAGAGGAGAAATGGCAGAGCAGAAAGGTCCAGATGGGAAAAAAAAGCAACTCCATCATTTAGGATTTTATTAAAAGAAGGAAATCACTTATTGATTTATATTTATAGATCCCAGGGAACATTTTTTGTATTTGGGAGCTGTTTGTCACATCATCAAGAACATGGCTATCGCAAAAATACCCTGAAATATTGTGATATTATTTGAGGGCCATATTGCCCACCCTTAGGCAACACAATTTCTCTACATGTTACTAAAAAAATCTTAGCTGGTCTGGCAGTTCTGACAAACGTTAGCTCACACCGAACAGTCACTGTTACCTAATTTGACACCCACAACTGCGTGTAAATGTGTGCCTGAAGCCTTCTCACGTCAGCAGATGCAGTAATTATCTTAAACTCACACACTTCTGCACAGCTGCTGGAAAAACATCCAGGAACTCTGGCTAGTAGCCTGCACTAGTTATCTGGATTTGGTGATGTTAAGGGTGATCCAGTCCAAAGTTGCTCTGACAAACAGCGCAAAAGTGAGATGGACTAGGTGATCTTGATTAAACTTTTTGAACAGCTGGGCCCTGAACACCTCTTTGGTACAAAGTGTGAGAAATTCAAATGGCAAAATTAGCCCCGTATAGTTGTTTGGACGCACAGATGGCACACTGGATAAGAAATGCAAGGTTATGTGAGTTCGCCTTGCCCCAGCCCATCTGGTAGCACAGACTTCTATTTTGCAGTCACATGTTTGATAAGTTGAGTCTGTTTGAAAAAGATAATTTTACCAGCCAGCCTACGTCACTGTAAGCTCCGCCATCTGGAAGTAAGAAAATGTCTTGTCGCCATTGATACAGATTTCTGCCAAACTGTGACCCAACAATTTCAGGCCCCTTTGAACTCATTAATGTAGAGTAGCAGTTCAGACAACCAGATTTAACTGACTGGAGATCGGCAGGCAAATGAAAGTTTAAAGTGAGAGTATCCCAAGAGCTGCAGGGAGTGACCCAGAAGACAGCATAACGGCTACTGAGACAGCTGAACCTAAACTGAAGCCGGAGCTTATCAAAAGTTTGAAAGAAAAGTAGGACCGATTAAACCCTGAGGGAGGAAACATGACACAGCAAGGACACAAAGGCATTTTCAGTATTCACAGAAACAAAGTGTCCTTTTCCAGCATCCCTGTATTTGCTCTGTCTGCTGAACATAAACAACTCTGATGTGTTAAACCACGTATGACACCTACAGGAGGTAACGTTGCATGATCATTTTAATTTAACTGTATTTCCTTTTGTCCCTGAGCCAGATTTTGGACATTGAACCCTGCATAATTTTGAGTCTGACATTGATTTAATATTAACGTTAATTACAAATGACACAAATACACATTTTAACGAAATGTGTCTTGTGTGTTGTAAGCTATAATCGTATCTTATGCCTTTTTTTCATTGAGAGAACACCTGTCTCTTGGGGCTGCTGTCATTTCCACCACACTGTAAATTCAGTGAGGTCTTGTTAGAGTTTGTTTACTTGATGATCACAGCAATCGTCCCCTGACAGGAAAGCACATGGCCAGATAGTTGGCTCCATGGAAGGAACTCGAATAAGAGGAAATCAGGGTCAATTTTATGTTAAATCAAGAATGTCAAGAGGTAGAGTGAGTCATCCACCAATCGGAAGGTCAGTGCTTTGCTCTCTGGCTCCTCCAGTCGGCATGTCGAAGTATCCTGGGGCAAGATACTGAACCCCAAATTGGTGTGTGAGTGCGTTTAAGCTGAGTAACAGGTGGCACCTTGTATTGGCCACCAGTGTGCATCAACGTGTGTGTGAATGGGTGAATGTGGCATGTAGTGTTGTTGAACTAATACGTCAAGGGATTTTTTTCATCTACGGTCACTTCCATCACTTTGTTTAATGTGATAGAAAAGATATATGGAGATGGAAATGACGTTCCCACTTTAAGGCTATACCGCGGAAAATATTGTATGAATACATTTCTCTAAATGTGTGTTAGATATTCTAAAGGTTTCCAGGCCAAAATGGCCCATAGTTGATGACCCTGCTACATGTAGCTGTATGCTAATGTCAGGGGAACTTAATATTGGTCGCTGACGTTGGAATTTCTCCCTGATTTCAGATCATATTCCCGCTGGAACATGTCTGGTTGTGTTTAGCAGCTTTTATTGTTGATCTTTCACAGTAGAAAGTGCTGCTATACTCCGTTACAGTCATTTCCCCGGCTGTGATGACGGCTCAGAGACGGCAAGATACAGATGACCTGGAAGTCAGGGCAGTGTGGGCGTAATATTGTTGTCAGTTTAAATTTGCATTGTCCTGTGTAAAACGTGTTAATATGTAACCATTCACCACACAGGGTGTGTTTACAATATTATCTCTCCAGTAATTAAATATTTGAATGATGCCAGCCATTCTGCCTGCTTTGTTGTGCAACCACTTCTCAGCTATGTCATTCCACTTCTCATGTCTCTTCTGCTGTTGCTGTCTGTAATATATTCATTAGCCTCCATTTCTTTTCACATAATTAAAGCTCTTTGACATGCTATTTTCATTGCAAAAATGCACACACACATCCATGTGGGCAGGTCATTTTGCTGTCATAATCAGATCTAATCATCAGGGTAACAGTGCTGCAGGAATGAGTCCTAAAACTGTTTATAGCAGTCGCAGTTCCCTCGTCTCAAAGTCAGTGGGGTTTTTATTGGGTTTTTGGGTAGATGCCTAAAATAAGGTCTGTGGTCAACACAAGATTAAGAGACTTAAAAGTTTTGTTCTACGATTTGCAATATCTCAGTTAATACCCCACATGGATGTTAAAGCATTTGTGTCTTAAAACAGATGCTCGCTATCAGGTGGCTAGATGAGACTTCAGACCGTCACCATGTTGAACACAGCACTACAGCCTTGTTGTGGTGGCAAAGAAGGAAGTCATGCAGCTGAAGTGTAGTTTGTTTATAGCCTAACGTTAGCTTTTTACTTTGCTGATTGCACTTATGCTTAAAAAAACAAAAGTGGTGCTCATTTGTGAAGATTATCTCGCCGAACAAAACTTGTAGTATTAAAAACTTTTGTTTGCCGCAGAGCTTATTTTCTGTAATAATCCGACAGGAAAATCCCATTGGGTAAAGTACAAATGAATAAACTTCATCCTTGCAGCACACTGTTGTTTAAGCGCTTGAGTAGCTAACAACTCCCAATACAACGTGTATGTGGAGTGTGTGTGAAATGTTAAATATATCATGTGTTTTGTTCTTTCAGGTGCAACCTTCCACCGCTTTCAAAGGAATATGTGGAGGATGTGGGAACCAGAACACACCTGGTTACAGCCAACCCCAGCATCATAGAGAAAAGGTGATCAGTCTGAAAACTCAGGGTTCTTTCACACCTGCCCTGTTTGGTTTGGTTCAATCAAACTCAAGTCCAGTTGCCCCCTAAGTCCGGTTCGTTTGGGCAGGTGTGAACACAGCAATCACACTCGGGTGCGCACCAAAACAACCGGACCGAGACCTTCTTGAAGAGGTGGTCCGGTTACAAACGAACTCTGGTGCGTTACGTTTGTAGTGAGAACGTGTTGAGACCTCGATCCGAACCAACTGCAGTCACATTGCACATTGTTTGGGTTAAACATGAGCCTCGGGTCTGAAAGCACCCTATGAATTTGATGTGTTGAGTGTTGATCCTTTTCTAGAGCACAAATTTCTTGTGGTTTTTTTTTTAATTGATGTGTTGAAATAACGCCAGGCAGGTGAGGCATTACACGAGTAATGTGACAGTGTGATTGAACACTTGGGGTCATGAATCCCAAAGTTTCAATACCATTGAATGAGTATCACTTTTAAATTGCACCACTTTTTTGGAGCTGGAGCAATATACACAGGCAGCCGACTGCATTTAATTGTCACTCAGAGTACCAGTGCACCCTTTGGTCTGGTTTTAACTGCTCTGAAAGTAGAATGTGGTTGACTGAGAGTACAGAGCAACCTTTTCTTCTAACACACTAACCAGCTGGCCAACTAAACTGTCGGCTTTCACTTCTCCACTGTGGGAGCTCTACTGCTCCATGTCCATAGAGCGCCTATAATAATATACATTCAACATTCGGAAACTTTGTAAACTATACAGTTCTTGTCATGTCATGTTCTGAGTGGTCATGGAAATTTTGTTATGGGTCCTTGAAAAGTCATGGAAAAGTTTTTTTAAAATGTTATTTTGTACATGAAAATGTGTGGGAATATCACCTTGGCATTAATTACATTAAATATATATTCATGGGAGCATAGTCTTGTGAGTGGACTCAAAACATTTTAACACATTTGAATGTATTCTTGTGAAATGTTTTTACACATTCAGATATGGTCAGTATTTTTGACCCTATTTTGTTTCCATGAATACACACAAACAGGATTTAAAAAGGGTAAAATAAAATAAAATGAATGAAGCCAATGTAACAGAAGAATTTCCTCTCTGCCTGTTCACTCTAACTGTAAAACATCCGCTTTGCCAAATTTATTGCTGTATTTAGTCCTGAGTCAGTGTGTAAAGAGCAAGTATCACCCATTGTGATGCTGCATGTGACAACACAGGATACTCATTTCCTTTGTAGACAGGCAGAAAAGGAAGAGGGAGCAGATAGTTTTGAGATGAGTAAACCAGTCATCAGGTCATGAATGACTCAACCTTTAGAATAACTCCCACACTTTCTCTTTATCACTCTCTCAGATTTCAGAACCTTCTGTGGTCCAGAAAAGCTTTTGTAGACAGTATGAAGGTCTACGGCTCCAGCTACATCTACATGCCGGCGTTCTCCATGAAGCCTGGCACCGACCCGTCACTGCGGGCGTATTACGCCCTTGCGGACACGTCCTCCAACCTCACCATGCTCTTTGCCAACCCGGAGTTCCTGCGCACAGTGGGAAAATTCTGGAAGGCCCGCGGCGTGCACGCCAAACGCCTCTCCACGGGGCTCTTCCTGATCAGCCTGGCCCTGGGGCTGTGCGAGGAAGTGACGGCCTACGGCTTCTGGCCATTTTCCGTCGGCCTGGATGAGCAGCCGGTCAGCCACCATTACTACGACAACATCCTGCCCTACAAGTGGTTCCACGCCATGCCTGAGGAGTTTGTGCAGCTTTGGCACCTGCACAAAAGCGGCACGCTGCACATGAGAGTGGGACACTGCTCCCCGCAGGAAGGAGGGAGTTAGAGCTTCTCGATGAGTGAAGCGACAGCGGCCAGTTGAAGTTTAGTGGGCTACAGGAAGCAGATGAAGACATTGGGATTGTGAAGCGGCAGGAAGTTGTCGCCATGACAAAAAATGGGTGCGCTTATTTCCTCTGAGGAACTTCGGCACTGCGTCTGTGTCCGTACACACTCCTGCTGCCCCCCCCAAGCTAATCCCTAATTATCATAAGAATGTCCTCCACCCAGACCAGCAGCATCAGGGACAAAATACACACTAACACATGCAGCCAAACACACACACATTCCCAAAACTCGCCATATCTCCTCCCCTTGTTTCTGAAATTGTGTGTGCATGGGTGTTTGTTTGTGGAAAGCCTCAGCTGGGACTAATAAGGGTGAAAATGTGTGCGGTGATGGGTTTTTTTCTGTTTTTTGTAAGCTCACTACTGTATCTGACTGACATATGGGGCAGCTGGACCAAACCCCCCTCTGGGTCTTTGTCAAACACAGACAGAAGGAGTGGAGGACCAGGGGGAATAATAAAAGGCACTGAAAGACTTGCGAAATGGGAGGAACGAGGGAGAGATAATGGTATCCTGGTACCTAGTAGCTTGAATAGGGCTGAAATTTAATGGAGGAAAAAAAAAGACTGGCAGGGGGGAGAAGGAGAGTGAAAGCTGGCTGGTATGTGTATGAAAGGATTTTTCTCTCTCTGCTTTTCTTCAACCAAGCGCTTGATTGGCATTCTCTGGTGCCAAACCGAGCTTTAGTTCAAAGCGGGAGCCATTAGAGATGGAGTCTTAAGTACTATAGCCTAGAATGTTTAGCCAAGTTGCATTTGAACCCTTCAGTGAAAAGGGAGAATGAGTACACCCGGGCGTCCACGTATTGTTTTTGCCAAATGTGATTTTCAGGATTAATGTGAATTCTTTTTTAGGTTCATCAGAGGCCATGAAAAGAAGGGAGAAAGCGTTAACAACGTATGTGTAATCAGAAATTAACATTTGCTGCAAAAAAGACCTCACACATAGGTACCTCACCTCGAAGTGGACGTCATCACCGACAGACTGTCCTCTACTACACAATGTAGTGTCACGTATCTGTTTTACGAACTTCATGTCTGTTTACTTCCTGTCAGCTCGACATTTCTTAGCCTCTGACCTTAGTGATCACAGTGCTTTTTAATTTCTAAATCAGTTACTTTTTTCACAGTTAGCTTGTACATATTGTTAATAGTATTTACCGTTTGTGTTTGTACATAGCGTTATTGATCATTTTGTTAATCACAGCACTCTTTAGCCAGTCAGCTAGCCTAACTATCTACTAAAATCAGATTACGTCAGCTCTATGGAGCTTTACTGCTCACTTTAACAAGACCGTGTATGTCCATTAATTTGAGTGGAGTGTAAAAAACAAACAAAGAAAACGAGCCTTGCTCTAACATTAACGTCAGCTAAGCTTTGGAAATCGGGTAAACATTGGAGCTACAGTGATTGACTTAACGTCAGCTAAACTGTTGACAAAGAAAGTGACGTAAAGTTAAGGGCGAGGTTGTTCACATCTATAGAGCTTTACTGCCGGCTTTTGCGAGATGGTATACGTCAATAAATTGAATTTATTTGCCAGCTCTTCCAAGTGAAGACTAGCTTACCTGAAAATCAAGCTAATGTTGGTGCAACACTGAGTGACAAACATAACTACTTCAATTCAGTTCATTGAATTTATTTGTGACATAAAATCATTTCAGTAAAATGTACAGTAACATTATCTTCATCCTGATCTTCACTGAGATGTTATTTTTGCAGAAAATAATGGGGGTCTACTAAGGCGTTACAAACACAATATACAAAACAAACTGTAAATAATTTCAACAATTTGAAAGTTACAAAAAGTGTCGTCTGTCAGTTCTACCGCAACGTTGATTAATTTTGCCTCTAACCTTGTTAACCTAACCATGTTTTGTACATACATATTGGTAATATTATTTACCATTTTATATACGTTATCGATCATTTCGTAATCACCTCAGTGTCTTTGATAGCCGTTAGCGCCATTCAGTCAATGTAGCACCAACATTAACCTGATTTTTGGTGCTTAGCTAATGTTAGGTCGCTGTTGCTCTTTTTTACACTCGGTGCTTGAAAAATCATCCATTATTTAAAAGGCCAATGGCCGCTGGGCCCCAGGACTTTTTAAATCTGCCTGCGGCCTCATGCCTACAGCCGAATCACAGCCGTGATGATATACAACACAACATCACTCCTTTTCGTGTGATTTAAGTGACAACAACTACCTTAAATGACAGAAACCATCTTTGGAAAAAAAAAAGTGTCAAAAACACGTCCCATCCACTAACATGGCGGGGGCAAAGTTTATGACCAGTGGGTGATTGAGATGTTTCAGCTTCACCTTTTGAGAGCTGTCGTATTGTCCATCTTTATGTACAATCTAAGGATAACCTTAAATAACGGTAAATACTTTTAGAAATATGTACAAAGCTAACTGTTAAAAGTGAAGTCACTAATTTAGGAATGAAAAAGAACTGTAATCACTCATGTCGGAGGTGAAGGTACCGTTATTTTAGATTTGATAGGAAGTAAACACTCATAAAGTTTATGAAACAATTAGGCTTATACTTCACAATACATTCTTTAGGCAAAGAATTTGGTACCATTCACTATTAAGCAGATTCCTTAGGTACAACCGAACTGCTTCTTTCGAGGGGCAGTTACTAAGTCATCTCTTAGTCGCTGTACTATACTTGCCAAGTGCCAAGCCAAAGGAACAGTGGTCTCTTTGATAGCCGCTCTCACACTGTCCTTGTGCTCTCAAATGGCGAGACACTGATTTAAAGAGAGGTAGTGACAGAAAAAAACGATGTTACAAAGTGACATTTTAATGGCTTCATTTTTGTTTTCTTAGATACTGAACAGCTGGTAGGGTAAATTATTATTTTTTTGTTCTTGCAGTTATCATTTTGCATCCAAGAACAGGAAGAACTGAGCCTCTGTCCTGTGCGTGGTCATTACAGTGATTTTTTTTTTTTTTTTTTTTTGCACAAGGGAAAAACAACTCGCTCATGTAGAAGCCAACACGACAGACACGACAGTTGTTTTTTGTTGTTTTTGTACTTGCAAGCCTTGCAGATGGAAAACTTGATTTGAAATTGTATCTTTCTTTAAAATATGTTATTTAAGAGTGATAAATGTGACCGTGCCATATTGTCAATGCCGCAACAAAGGATAACTCTGCATGGAAAGTGCATGGAGTGCACCACAAAAAAAAAAAAAAACAACCTCGAACTCAAGGTACAGAACATGTCGATAGTTTAGTGCTTTATGCTTTTATTTTTACTCCTTGTCTGTTAAACTGAATAAGGTCCAGTGCCTTTTTGGATGTATTAAGGCACAAAGGATCATTCAAACGAGGGATAGTTCTCGCTGACTTTCTTGCCACACTGCGGATCAATCAATATGTCATAGTGACCCCTGACATCGTATTACATCAAAGAGAGCTGCACACTGCTGGACCAAGTTCATGAAGTGAAGCAAAGTCTAATCATTTCAAGTCCAAATGCACATGTTGCTCTCCAGGATTCGAACTTGATGAACACTTTGACCAATTTGTTTTACTTATTGTGATGTGTCTTATTTGCACCTTTTTATTTTGTCTCTCCTGCCCAGTATTGTGAATGAGTGAAATGTGACATAGTGAGAATTTTGAGTAAGCATGATGATTTTTTAAACGTGTATGTGCTTTTGGTACACAGGTTTTATTTGTTTATCTATTTCCATTACATTCTGATTCATGCCCTCATTCCATCCTATCTGAGTGATTAAAGGAGCTGAGATTTTCTTATTAAAAGGGAGATGAATTTGTCATGTAAATATTGGTCTATTACTGTAATGGCCAATTAGTTTTAGATCGCCAAGCATTCTTTAAAAGTATAGTTGTTCAAAAGCTACTTCTGGTCCAAATAAACTGCAGTTGTTGCCAACAGAAAACATCTCTGACACTGAGCTCTTCCTGCTACAACCTGCACAGCTTACTGCACAGCATATTGTGGGCAACATGTAACCTGATGTTGTAGACTGTATGAGAGAAGTAAACATAGACACTGGGTCTAAAAACTGAAGCCGAAGAGGAAGTGCCTTAACCTGGGGGCAACTCCACTGGTTGCAAAATGAAGTCAGGTTGTACAGTCCATCCATCCATTTTTATCCGCTTATCCGGGGCCAGGTCACAGGGGCAGCAGGCCAAGCAAAGCACTCGAGACCTGATCAGATGTCTGAACCACCTCAACTGACCTTTTGACGCGAAGGAGCAGCGGCTCCCCCGGATGTCCGAGCTCACTCCTACACTCACTCCGGCCGCTTGTATCCATGATCTCATTCTTTGAGTTACTACCCAGAGATTGTGTTGTAGTCCAAGAAAATGACCCTACTACTCACTTGATTTATTACCTCAGTAAACATTTTTCTAAAAAGTTAACGGTCTCAACCAAGAGTTTAAAGTCTTCGCCAATACAGCGTGATGTTCATTTTGTAAATTAAGGTCTCATGAGAGTAAAATGGACGATTAAGCAGGGTATGCTTTAGGACATGGCTACCCTTACCCTTACCTATGGTTGCCTCTGGCTCCAAAAAGTCAAGATGGCGACGGCCAAAATGCCAAACTCAAGGCTTCAAAACAGTAGTCCACAAACCAATGGATGAAGTCACGGTGGCTACACCAACTTCTTTTATACAGTCTATGGTTGGTGTTCCAAACGCTGAGGTGACATACATTTTTAACAGCTTCTCTTATTGATACAGCGTCATTGAACATCTAAGAGCAATATTATCACCGTAACCACCGAGGGCAGCATCTCATCAATATTTTTTTTTTTACATTCCAATCACAGGTTTCATATCAAGGGAGCTGAACACACCAAGTGCGTGCTTGTGCGCAACAGTTTTAAAATCATGTCCGTAATTGATCACATACTGACAGTATTAAATTTCAGAGGATTTATAGGAATAGTTTGACATTTTGATATATGAATTTATTGGCTTTCTTGCTAAGAGTTAGGCCATGTTTACACCTGGTATTAACATGCATCTTGGATGATTGAATCAAATTGACAGCTCTTAATACAGGGGTGAATGCACTGAATGCATCCTCAATGCATCTTAAGACCCAGTCACTCAGACTACATTCAGGGGTCAGGTCTGGGCCACATATGGCCATATTCTTTTGGTAGCTTCTTTGCTAATGTGACCTGGGCCACACTGAAGGATCACTTACTGAGCTAATATCCTTGCTTATCTGACTCCCCCCAGACAGATCAGAAAACTTTCTGTTGCTGCTGTTACAGACACAAAGCTGATGAGCTGTCTCCTGAGACACTCTCCTCCGGTCAGTCCAACATCTGCCCGTTAAGCACAAGCTAACACAGCAGCAGCAGCAGCAGCAGCAGTTGTTAAACAGTCCCAACAAACTTACTCCAACAACGAAGCAGCTTGACACTCTCATTAAACCTGTTTATAACTGTTAGCATCACTCCTAATAGTTAGCCCGCACACATAGTGTCAGGGCTAACTGGTAGATCAGTGGTTCCCAACTGGTGGGTCCTGGTCCAAAAGTGGGTCCACACCTCCCTGCCTGAGACTCAATATGTGGAATGAATGGACCGCAAGTGACAGGTGAGAACAGACAGACATAGAGCTGTCCACTTGTGTCCACTCTCGGATCGCCCAAGATGCATGTTGATACCAGGTAGAAACAGGATCTGAGATGTGAAGATTGATACCATTCATGACTATTTGGTAAATATGTAGCTACAGTTAGCATATCGTAGCAGAAAGACTGGAAACTGGGGGAAGAGCTCACCTACCAGCACTTTCAAAGCTCACTGATTATCATGTCATATCTTAGATAGTTTCACTCCCAAATAGTTTTACTTGGAATCCACATTAAAGTTTTTGACTCACTGATTTATTTCAGGAGAAGAATCTGCAAGCTCGTAGCCGCCCTGGGAGTCTAATCAATCCTTACCGTAATTAACTTTGGAACATATGAAGTCAGAGTGAGCTGTCTCCCTGTTTCCAGCCATTTAGATAGCATACAGATATGGAAATCATAATGTCAGACCATTTCTTTAAAGCAGCCAGCGTTAAGATGAGACTGTGAAAAAACAGCGCAACGGGACAGTACCAAATAGAGCATGGCAGGTACACAATGTGCAGCACTGTTGTCCATTTCATTTCCTGTCTCGAGCCAACTGGTCACATTTATCAAACTAAAGTATGTGTGGCTGCAGGGTGACTAATTGCTTAGAGTCATGGAAAGGTCACATGTTTGATCCCTGTAGCAGCCATATCATCAGCTGCAGTGTCCTTAAGCAAGACGGTTGCATGATGATCAATATGAAACCTGCAACTGTGTCAAACGATTAGTTCTGCAGCTGCTTTTCTCCTCTTGATGACAATGTCTTCTACTGTTTGGTGAGAAAACAGGAAGTCGGTCATGCTGAAGTCTTAGTTTGGGTTTAACTGTGTGGGTTTGTGCAGATGTGGTCTCAGATGTAGAGAAGTCTTCACCTATAAAGTGAAGACACGCTGTGGCACAAATGAAATGACAATTTTAATATGAATGTGAAGGATTGTTACGCAATTTTATCTTGGAATTATTCTAAAGTTTTTGTCTTCAAAAAAAAAAAAAAGAAAATAAGACACGTACGCCCATACATACAGTCGTCCTGAGGCGACTCAGTAGAGGGACAGTGGTGTACATTGCTGTCTTTTTCTTTTATTTCTATGAGGAGCACCAACATTTTTGGATTCTACACATAGTGGGTTTAAAAAACTTTAAATCCCAAACAAAACATTAAAGATTAAAGGAGTCCTTCACCCCTAAATGGACACTTGTATATCAGTTACTCACCCCGTGTTATGTTTAATTTGGGAAGAAAAATTTTGTTTTTCTCACATGCCTCCACAGTGAACGAATAATTCAAAAACAGGAAACTGTTCTAAACAGTGATATTTTAGCAAAAATAAATGTGTTTGGTAAACACTGAACATATGACTGGATGAGTGAGACTTTAATTATATTGTTTAAGTTGTGTGAGAGCTTTAAAATGGATGTTTTGATAAAGATTTGCTATTGTTAAACACAGTCCCCTTTTATTCCAAGTCATCAAATTCCATTTTTGGATTCTTCACCCACCACTGAGGCATGTGAGAAAAGTTTTGGAGTAAGTAATTGATGTAAAAAAGGTCATTTGGGGGTGAAGTATTCTCTTAAATATTCTGCAAGTTACGCTATGATCCACTGATTAATATTACCGAATTTGGCTGTGGTGTTGCATTAAATAAGGTAAAAAATACAATACTCTATTTTGATAAGTACCGATCCAGAGGGCTCAACTTTCTTACATATTTAAAGGTATACTAGGCAGGATCCCCCCCCCCAAAAAGGAAAAAACAATGTATAAACTCATAGGAAGTGTGTGGTGATGCATTTATCTGCAGAAACACTACCCTCTGCCTGTATTTTATTCTTTTTCTGCTGTGTTTGGTGAAGTCAGGACTGTATATAAAGGTTGCGACCAGGTGCCAGACCATAAGCAGCACGCCGAATTGGGTTGGCTTTTACTTTCAATTGTGACAATGTTTTCAAACAATAACCGACACTTCCTGCATAGTATACCTCTTAAATATTTGATGTTATGCCAAGCTTGGTTATTTTAAACAACAGATGTAAATGTGCTTTATTTGCCTTGACTGACTGAATTTGTAAAAAAAAAAAAATAAATAAATAAAATAAAATAAATAAAAAAATAAATACCTTTTTTGGAGGCATTGCTGTGTGTGCCACCCTGACTGTCACCTTCTCTGCTCATTCATGTCATCTGATGTGAACAACCTTGCCTGAGCATGTTAAAAATAAATCCAAACTGCAGTTCAAAATGGACTTAACCAGTTGTATGTGCCACCTGGATTAACTGTGAAGGATTTAAAAAAAATGAAAACAACCATATCCATATACAAGGCGAACACTGGTATCCAATAAAAGAAGGAAAATTTTAAAAATGCTTTCAGCTGTGTGTTTCCTTTGATGTGAGATTGGATTGCCAGATGTTACATGTGCTCGTTGTTCTGCAGTGTTTTAGGTGATAAGTCCTGTTTTATAGCCTCATACTGATATTAAACAGAAAGCAAATGTAGCGTAGATGTGCTTAAATATAAGAAAAACATTCAGCTTTTTTCAGGATCCAAGTTCTCATGGATATGCGCATAACTTATTTTATGGGAAATCATTCCATTCCTGTGCTTTCCCTTTGTGTGGGCACGCAGGAATTTTGCTGCCCACATAGTTTGTTTAGTGGTTCTGAATATCTGCTGCCGGAGAATGGCTTCAGTAAAACCCTCTGCTTGCCTCAGCCCTGTCTGCATGGCCTGTTTTCTGGGCCATGAATTTTTAAACATGTGTCAGCAGAAGCTGCACAGCTGTCTCCCAGGCCCCTGGTCCATGCCGGACCGTTCAAGATCAAGGCCCTAATTTGTCTATCTGGTGTGGTGAGATGGCAAAGAGGAGCATATTAACGATGATAGAGATTTAATGATGGAGGTTTAGAGGAAATGAATGAGAGTGTACATGAGTGAGTGTATGAGCCTGTGGGGGGTGGACTGTGGTATGCAATAAATAAATCATATGTGGAGAGCCCCTAATTAAACTTGATTTCTTATCTTAAGAGCTGATCTCCAGAATTATGACGCAGCAGGCAATATCTTTTTGGCTGTTGTCCTTATAATGACGGGATCGTGGGCTGTTGAGCTCAGCTTAGCTAGTTGTCGACCTCAACAGTGAGTCTCTAGGCATCCGGTCTTTGTCACACACGGAAGAGCAACAGCAACAGAGTTTTCTTTACACTGAGAGGAGTCGAGCTGCTACAGGAGCAGAGAAAATGAGCTGCTATGGGAGCTGGTATGTATAATAGGACATTGGCGGGGCATTTACCTGCCACCAGTGTGAGGTTGTACATTAAAAATAATAGGGGTGTGTTTTTTTTATATGCAGGGATCACCACCAGTGTGTTTTGGCCTTAACTTTCGTGCATCCTCTGCGACAGAATTTAATACCACATGTTGTGGAGCTCCCTCACAGAAGGAGAAAACAGCTGGCCCTCAGAAACAGCACCAGATTTTGTTTGAAGCCAATTTTCTTCATGGCCAAACAGTGAAATTACAACTTCCTGGTCCATCACATGATGCCATTGGGTCCAAGAAGACTTTTTCCCCCCATTGACTTACATAGGGAAACATCTGTAAATCAGCAGATACATTTTTTTAGCATTATCAGTTTGATCCAATAGCATTTTGAAAGTCCATAAGAGACGCATGATTTAATTAGTTTATCCCCATTCAAGTTAGCAGAAGGCTATACCAAGGTTAGCCATTCAGCTTGCAAAAGCCCTCAGCGCTTGCTTTTTAAGCCCAACGATGCTGAAGATCTGGGTAATTTTACATCCAGGAAGTCGAATTTTTTTTTTTGTGCATCACTTAGCAGTTCCGTGAGCTGGACAATTGCTGTAAATTATGAGAAAAACTACATAAAATAATTTTATTTGATATACTGTAAATGACATCAACAAAATGACGTGCAGCGGACCAACCCTGTCTCGCTTTTGTCATCCCAGTGGTGTTGTCTATCCGCCACCTACTGCCTGCCTGATTCCATTTGAATGCAGTGTTAGACTCACCTTGCACAGCAGTTGGATTTTTGCAATACAAAGGGCTGACCTGAAAATCCAGTTTTGTTTGGCACATTAGGTTATTGGCAGGCGACAGCAAGTCTTGAGCTTGATGATATGTAGATTGACAGAGATTGAGTTGTGTAACATTACTGGATGTGCCCAACAGGGATGCCACAGATGACAATGTTTTTGTTTCTGTCAGTTGGTCCAACACTTCAGTCCAGACTGAAATATATTGGCTGACACTGGGTGAATTACCATGAAATGTTGAACAGACATTCACGGTTGAGGGTCGAAAGGATGAAGGGTTGAGGGATGAAGGGTTGAGGGATGTGGGATGAAGGGTAGCTGGCGAGTCGAAGGCAGGGACACAGCAGGGATCCCGGGAGTGAGACTGAGTGGGAGAGTTGTTTCTTCATGAGCTTGGCTTCGGATAGAGTCCCAACTGGTTCCTGTACGCAGAAAGGAGCAGAGAAAAAGACGTAAGAGGCAAGATGGGATTGGGTTGGTGGGATGTGAGAAATGTGTCGAAGGGAAAGAGAATGCATCAGGTGTGCTTGAATACTGTTGGGCAGAAATGGGATGTGTTCGAGGCGTGGTCTTTGTTCCCGAACCATTATTGGACCAAATGTGATACAGACAATCATATTTCTCTCAGGCTGAACTGTAATTACTCAACACAGCTCAGTTTCTTTGGCTGTCTACACAACACAAGCCTGTCGACCTGTATCTAAAAGACATACTATATTTACATGTACTTTTTTTAAACTGAAGTAAAACCTTGAGCTGCCAGAAAAGGAGCTCTGTGCTTTTTTTCCAACAACAACAGCTCTACATAATTTTCTGTAAGGTTATTTCTCACTTCTTTTTATATCCCGGGCGAGAAGCGTAGCAGTGTGAGAGCAGACATGCTTCACTTTTTCTCCACTTGCCAAGGCTATGTCTTATTTCTGTTTCTATTTCTGGCACTGAAGCAAGCTGCCCATAGAAAGTAGCAAATGTTAAAACTTGAGTGGGATTAAGAAGCTCCCTGTCTCTCTCGCATGCACACCATCTCTGCACGATTAAAGCTTATAATAGCAACTCTGGACAGGGATGAGTTTTTTTTTTTTTTTTTGCCTTCCCTCGGCATGCAACCAGAACTCACTCAATATGTTGGACAGTTCAGCTCAAGAATGTGATTCACATTTCATAAATCTGAATATTAGGTTTTGTGTCTAGTGTCATGTTTACATTTAGCTGGAAGGAAGCAGTGTGTATAGTTACACTGATATCTTGAGTAGCTATGACTGCCACAAATCTATTAATCTCACTTTCCTCATACTTATGCTTCATTTTCTTACTCTTGCCACAGATTCTTGTCTATATCTGATCTGGCACATAGCAAATATAGAGCTGCAGTCTAGGGCAGACTGGAGGAGTGGTGACTGGACAGTGAACTGACTGTAAACACTATTTTGGACGGCCAGATCACCTCCTTAAAGTCCATAATGAAAGACTAAGCAACTGTCTGGCTATGGCTTGTTTTTTTTGCTTACCGTAACATCACTGCTGCTCTCAGTGGGTGGTTCTGCTTCTTTTCAGTTCCATCTCACATCTTAATAAGCTGCAGGATTCGTTTAGGCTTTTATAACTACGTAAACTGAGACATCTAAATATCAGTGAGAATCCAGGCTTTACAAATCTTTGGTCGTGCCATTGATGCCAGCACATATTTAACTTTAAATAGGCTTTTCTTGTACGTTACCAAGCGGAAACCTCCGGAGCTAAAACGCAGAAGTGACACAAACAGCAGTTAAATGCACTCAAATGGCCACTTGAGGCTGACTCCAAAAGTAATTCAGTCTCCATTGACCCCCACGTTAAAACGTAACAGCAGAAATAAAATCGGGAAACGCTCAAGGACAAGATTGAAAGTTAAGGTGGCGAAAGTCCGAGTAGGCTAGGTTGGAGAGGTGGTGGATGGGTCCAACAAACACCGACTTTCAGCTGGGACGGCGATGCACGCGTTATTTAGGATTATAAAGCCAAACCCTTCTCTTTTTTCCTGAACCCAACCACGTATTTTTGTTGCCTACAGACAACCATGTGCATTAGTTGTTGGAGGGGAAAAAAAGTCAGCTTGCTTTGTTGTGTATTTTGAAAGAAGACAATGTCCCAGAACGTCAACAACCAAGACACCCAGGGAACCTTTCACGTCATATCTGGACGTGGAAGGTCCATGACCAAACGTCAATATGTGACGAGGTCCGAGTGAGAATGTGTTGAGCGGACATGTTGAAACTTTATATTTCTCAAGACTGCTGTGGTAAACATGTGCTTAGGTCTAGGCACAAAAAACACTTGGTAACAATTAGGAAAAGATCATGCTTTGGTTTAAGACTCCCACATCTGTTCAGTGGGTCAAATGCCACTTGGGACCTGTGACTCAAACAGCATGGGCAAATTGAATCTAACAACAGGAAGTGTGTATTTTTAGAGCATTTTAAAGAGTACTTAGGTGCGATTGGAGATTTTGAATTATGGGCTTTGGTCCAATGGGACTTTTTTTACGGTGGCTGACAGGGACAAACACAATGCAATTAGAGAGACGCACTGCAAATATAGAAACGTACTGCATATACAGAAACGCGCTGCATATACTGAAACGTGCTGCAAATAAGAAAACAAATTCAAAAAGAAAATGCTGCATTTACACTCATACAACAGAAGTGCTCCAGGCCTCCAGGGGCAATGCTGAGCTTCCACCCGAGAGACAGACGAGTGAGCGAGAAGAAGAAAGTTATGTTTGGAGGAAAGTTGGAGCCGCGACAGGCAACACAGAAACGTACGTATTCTTTTTTATTTTTATTTTTTTCTTGTTTTTCCACATGTGGCCTTCATCTTTTACTGTATAATGAAAGTGAAGCTGATTTACACAGCTGACGTTAGCATGATAGAGACTTTGAGTTCTACACGAGTAGTGTGTCCGTAGTAGTAATGTTAGCTAATGTTACTGTAACTAACGTGTTTTTTTTCTGGGACACCCCAGGTTTCATTTTGGAGGCCTACTTTTCTGAACATTTTTTAATGTATAACACAGAGGTCATGATTATATTGTAGACTTATTCATTACAGACGTTTAACAGCTCATATCATAAATAATTTGGGAAATAAAATTAAATTAAAACTATTAAACTATTAAAAACTATTAGTGTTTAGAGCTGAACCGCTGTGAAACAATCATGAAATAATGTTTTCTCTGATTTCTCAGTTTCACTGTTCGTCACATGTGGGATGGGATGGGGAAAAAAAAGTCAACGGGATCGGGCTATGGGCTACACACACACACACACACACACACACACACACACACACACACACACACACACACACACACACACAGTGCGATCTTCGTGAGGCAATGATGGAAAGCTGCAGTACCGGAGGCTGCAGTTTCAGGACTGCAGTTTTAGGACCCTTCAATTTTTGTCACAGCGCCACCTACCGAGCAGAGGCTGCAATAACGGAGGCTGCAGTTTCAGGACTGCAGTTTTAGGACCATTTAATTTACGGAGTGGAGGCTGCAATTACCTGATTTTTTATTAAAAACTCACCCACTGTTTATTTTTATTTTTTGCTGTACCTAAATACTAATTTCTTATTAAATAGTTACGATCAGTGTTGAGCAGTAACTCCTAAGTTGATTATCAAAAACTGGAGAAACTAATTAGTAAAAGCCGGTAACGCAGTGTTGGCCCTAATATGGGCCTTACAGTCAGACGTGCCGTGGTGCTATTAAGTATCAGCAGCTCAGCACAGGCTGAAGGACATCTCTGGATTGATCGATAGTGTATTGTATTGTGTGGTGCTCACTCACATAGTGCTGGGTGGTATTGTTCTGCAGGCACACAGAGACATGCATACTCCATTTCTCCAGCTGCCTGCGCAGAGATTTGACCATTAAACATTGGGGTTTGGACTCGAGCCCATGGATTTCCCCTGAACTCCCCCTCTCCACTTCCCTCTAATCCACTCCAGACTCCAGGGGGAAACTCACAATCCAGCAGTTCTACTGTCCCTGGTGGACTGATATGATTGTTGCGTCTCTAACATGCTTCTCTAACATGCTTTAACTAACAGAGGTCTCCACTGTGTGGTTGTGATACATGCTCTTTAGCACACATTAGCAGATGCATCAACAGGAAAAGGTCCCTGTGCATCCATAATGTATACCATCAAGCTGCTGGGTGTTTCTGGCTGATGGTAAACACATTATCGACCACGTCCAAGTACTCATGCAATTCATAAATTTAGATGTACTGTAGAGTGTACATCCATTCTATATTTAAACTGTATTCATGTACACATGAGAACACGCTGTACCACCGACAAAGGTTTTCCTCCCCCATCGCCCCTTCCTGCCTCTTGAATACAAGTGATATTTAGAGAAGATGATAGGGTTGGCACAGGGAAAACAAATGAAGGCAGCGATTCTGCTGTGCCACCTCAATGTTCTCAGCTTATGTAAATTCACCCCCCAGTGGGAACCAACCTCTCAAGCAAACCGCCTTTTGTCAAGATCTGCGATGGGGCGCCAAAAGCTTTTTGTGCCTTCAAGAACGTAGATTTCTCAAAACTAATCAGTACAGTAACAATTGAGCTCATCATTGTGGCCTGCAAACAAGCATCTGTAAATGTTTTCTTGTGTCCCTTGAGTCGGAAACACATTTGGCAGTACAGCACAGCTGTACAGCTGACAGCTTACAATTCAGACCAGCAGTGTGATGAATGCTGCTCCAAAGGGACACAATATACCAATGGCTATTCAACACTCATTCAACACATTCTTATCTAGGCCTAAGTGCCATATCGATTTTTACTAAACTTGGTAGATATGTAGAACAGGACGCCTCAAGGTGACTGGAGAAATTTAACTCTAATTGGCAACTGGGTGGCGCTATAACAACAGAAAAATGTTTAAAAATGGCTAAAATGCGACCGATGACTGTGGCTCCCCCTGTGGCTGAATGTTGTTGTTTTTTTTCTAATTTTTGGTATGAATAAGTCATGGTATGGTATGTTATAATCAACAGGTATGGACCAGTATGAGTATATTTAAAAATACATATAAAAAATACATGTTATTGTTGTATGAAAATGTGCTGCCATTGTTCCTTTCACTAGCCTCTTTCACACATGCACTGTAAATTTGAAATGATTCAGACCAGTGGTTCCCAACTGGTGGGTCATGGTCCAAAAGTGAGTCATGGGTCCATTCTGAATGGATACCAAGTGACTCATGAAAATGTCAGGTTTGTGAAAAACAGTTTATTTTTTTAGTACAGTGAATTTCTGGCACAGGTTTTATTTTAAAGTGTCGTTTCCTGCTGTGGAGTAAGTGAATAATGGACAGCTACTTGACAGAGACAGCAAACTAGCTCGACGACATGGCCAAACACAAGTATGGCACTGAATGTATTAAACAGTGTGGACGTTGAACTAATGACTAAGGAGAAATCTGGACCCCGTGGCTGGACCAGTTGGGAACCACTGGTCTAGATATCCCTCAGGGGAGCTGTCTGTGAGATTGCAAATGTCTGAATCAGTTGGATCGGACATTCAGCAGACTTTACCGTGCCAGCGTAAAGGTTCAAAGTCTGTGTAATGTCTGATTGAGTCCAGCAGGTAGTTATCCAGAGAATTCACAGTGACTGAGTGGATGTGTGGATGGCAGAAATGTTGGTGAGAGTCTTTTGACTCTCATGTTTCTTGGGAATGTCAGAAAGTAACTGTGTTTTGGGAGATGCTATGTAAAGAGCTTAAAGGATAACTTCGGTGTTTTTCAACCTGGGCCCTATTTCCCCATGTGTATGTGTGCGTATGATTCATAGGTACAACTCGTTCTAAAACTGGTTCAGTATTGAGGGAGGCGGATGTAACCGGGAGCCGCGAAACAAGCTTAAACGGTAACGGGGGCAAATGCGTCCCATATAAGTTTGCGCATTAAAAGTGCTTTTTCTTGCCACTGACTGGTTCAGATCGCCAGTGCTATCTCTGTAGATAGCATACTAAGCGTTTCCCTGACCCTTCACCTCCTCCTGGCTGTGACGTCGTCTCGTGATAGCTTTGCTTGTTGCTGGAAGAAAATGGAGAAGCTGACACTTACTACAAGACTACAAGAAGCACAACTAGAGAGAAAATGGGGAAAAAAACTCTATGCAAGACCAATAGATACACGAATCATCAAGGCTACAAAAATATTTATCTCCCTAAGCAGGTGTTGTTTTATTAGCTCTTATTATTTTGCAATTATTTTACTGTGCTGTTGTAACTGACATGTCAATGTCACAAAAATTGTGTTAAAGCACAAAGACGGCAACAAAAATGTCGAACTGAAGAGATGACAAGATTCTGGAACTTCCGTCAGAAAGAGCCGAAGCCAGAATTGTCAGACAAATTAAAGAAACAGCAAAAGACTGTTTTTTATGACCTAATTACGTACCAGCTACTTAGCTGTGGTGTAATCTGCATCATGCCCCGCCTCGTGCACGCTTTACCCAGGTGCCACCCCTTGCCCAAACCAGTGGGTAAGAACACATCTGACAGGGACAGTCTCCTGTTGTGTGCTACCAATGTGTTCTCATACAGACTTGTCATATTACGCCAGTTTGTCAGTGGCCTTTCGCGTCTAAATATGACGCGCTAGGTATCCTCTTGCATCTGTTGTTGACACTCCAGGATGGCTCAGTATTCAGACAGGAAGTAAAAAGTAGGCTCCTGGGTGGTTTGTTGACTCCAGACAAGGTCTCCAGACATTCTCTGGAGTGGAGTGAGAAAACAGCCTCTGTATACAGTATACTATAATATGTCAGTATACGCTGGAAGGACTTTTAAAAATGGTTTCGTTTTAATGACATTTCCATCTCTCCATTTTTCATGCTCCTTCATCTATATTTAATTCTCTGTGTTGATATGGGGCAGTACTCTCGCCCTCCACACATGCACACATGTACCCTCACACATGCACAGCGGCCTTGCCTGAGCTCTCTAAACGCACGGGGGAGGCAGAGGGGGAGACACAATCCCAAGGAGAGGCCGTAGGGACAGGCATACGCAAACATGTTTCCCCACCGGTGCCCGATGTCAGCTCTCATTACATTCAGCAGCAGGCCCACTGGGCCAATTAGGGCGCAGGGCTGCACTGCTTAAAGCTATGGGATTGGCCCGTCACTAGTAACCTCCTCCCTAGTGTTGACATTATGGAGGAATAATAAGGGGGACTTGTGGGAGGTCAGCAGTACACAGGAATGTTTCAATTAGGGAATAGTAGAGGGTTAAGGGCACCGAGACATTCTTCTAGAGCTCCTCTGTTAGTGCACTATTCACTATCATCACTGTGCTTGAGAGTTTTTACCTTCATGCAGGAGTAAAGTGGGCAGGAAGGAAAAGCAGTCAAGGCATATTGGAGAAATCCACGGGAGGGAGGGTGAGAGTG
This sequence comes from Epinephelus cyanopodus, assembly GCA_026686955.1. Classification (NCBI taxonomy): domain Eukaryota; kingdom Metazoa; phylum Chordata; class Actinopteri; order Perciformes; family Serranidae; genus Epinephelus; species Epinephelus cyanopodus. Next base: position 20,984,259 of record CM048936.1, on the reverse strand, counting down.
AGAGTGAGAGTGAGAGTGAGAGCTTTCTGTTTTCAGGGTTCGGGAGTACTATAAGTATCACATATTTAAAATAGAAAGTAAGAGTAACTGTGTCATGTTACAGTTTAAAATGCTGGTATTCTGAATACAGTTGCTGTCTTTCACAATATTTGAAGGGATTATTTTATTCATTTTTGTTATTTGCTCTAACACCATGTCCTAACTGAATGTGACGCAAGCGAGCGTCAGTTTGATTGCCTTGTTTTCTATTGGAACGTTCTAATTGGCCGTGAGCGATGCAGTGCCGCCATTTTGAGCTGAATTTTTGTTGGACAACATGTTTCTATTTTTTCCTGTCACTCGCTTTTAAAGCTCTGTAATGGACAATCCGGTCTCACTCCGAAGTCGATGAAATCCGGCGCTTGGGCAGTGACTTGCAACGTCACAAACTCACGAAAAAAGCTTCTTTCGCATTGGTATGATATGCAGCCGATCGCCATTATAGATTAATGCCGTTTGGTGGCGTTGACTTTTACCCGGGAGAGCAGTGTTTGTGTCTCGTAAGATTCTAAAACCAAACCCTGTTCTGTTTTCCTAAACCTAACCACGTGTTTTTGTTGCCTAAACCCAACCACCTGTGTTAGTTGTTGGAGGAAAAAAAAAAAGTCAATTCATGTTGTAGTACTAACGTAGTGCATTTATTTTTGAAAGGGACTGTATGTAAATTTCCTGGAGAACTGGTGTGGTTGAATGGGTGTCCCAGAGCAACCAATGCACCCAGGGTATCTTTCACGTCGTATCTAGACGTGGAAGATCCATGACCAATCATCGATATGTGATGAGATCGGAGTGAGAGTGTGTTGTAATAGATGAGGAATGGCTGATTTGTGAAGTTGAAATGAGGACTTGTCTACAAAACACCTCCTCATTCCACTTAAAAACCCAAATAAGGTGGCAGCTAACTGGGGGAGACTGACGTGGATGAAAATTTCTGATAAAGACCATCCCTAATAACAACCTACTTGCCATTAGCTATGCTGTACGTCATTTCCAGTACATATCACAATATAAAACATGTGTTTTCTGTACAAAACACATACAAATGAAGAAAGATAGCAAGTCCTCACCCATCTATTCAGTGGTTAAATCTCCAGTCAAGCCGATCAGATTGATCTGGTCTGATTCACTTGTCGTGTAGACAAACAAATAAACATATGGTTCAAGCACAGTTGGGAGGCAAACAAAAAGAGCCTGACTTCAGCATCCTTATCTTCTCCTAGTGTTTGTTTATTTACCGCTGGGTCACAGGCTAATGTCTTCCGTGTCTCCACATGACAAACGAGGGGTTTTTAGTGGAAAAAAATGATGTTGTTTCTGCTATAAAAAAAAGTGAATAGAGAGAAAGAAAGAGCTCTGCCGACGAACCCTCCCCCTGGTGGCATGCCATTTTTCCCTCCATCCAATCCATAATGTATCACATAGCCAACAGGGGGGAAAGCAGAAAGCCTCTGGGATGATTTCCAAAGAATGGAGGGTAATTTGGAGGCGGCCCATGTGGTCCATTTGAATTAACTAGAAGGAGATGAGATTCAGGGGCTGCAGTAATTTTAGCCACTTTGGAAATGAGCTGATTTAGCAGATTGGGATTGTGGGGTAATCATTCAAACCAAATATGGGATAATAAGGTTGCTAATAAGGAACATTTGAACTTAGTAAATACACCAATAAGTCAGTTACAGCTGCTGTAATCAATATTTTTTTAACTTCACAGCGTTGTTTAGCATGTTCATTAGTGATAATGAAGAAAGCTTAATGCTACGTGCCTCAAAGACTCTCCAAACACTCAACTCAAAACTTTCTAATGTTCCACTTTCTTTCTTTCTAATCCATTTCTCTATTGGGCTCAGTCCAGCAATTATCTTCATCTACCATCTATCTACGGAGGTCGAAATGTCTCAACAGTTTGTGCTTTTTACTGCTACCTCAGCATGTCACAGACAGTTGGCAAAAGAGGGAGATGAGTCAAACAGGACGGAGGTGGAGTCTGGAGCTGGAGAAGACATAGTGCCAGCCATGAGATCTCTGGACCAATCAAGTTATCCTGCTCCTCCTGGACCAATGAGACTCCCACGCCTCTGAACCAGGATTCACTGTATCTAAGGGTGCTTTCAGACCTGGAGTTTGTTGCTTCGGTCCGAATCAGGGATAGTTGGTTCGTGTTCTCACGGCAGCATTTACAAGCGGACCAGATCCACACCAGAGTTTGTTTGTTACCGCACTGAGACCACCTCTCCAAGAAGGTCTCGGTCTGGTTGTTTTGGTGCGTACCTGAGTGTCATTGCTGTTTTCCAAACAAGCCGCACTTAGGGAGCAAACAAACTTGAGTTCGACTGAACCGAACCGAACTGAAATTATTCACTTAATTACATTTGAAAGATAGAGTTCTGGTCACATATAGCATGTAGCATATTAACTTTCTTGTTTAGTTTCAGAGCCCTATAGTTTATAGTTTTCTATAGATTATATAGAATTACCATGATTTTGTTTGAAATTGGTACTAACTGTTTAAAGTTAGTTACTAACAGAGATGGGTTTGTGTTTTCAAGGCCGTCCAATACATTGTTGGAGAGCCCGCCCACCAAAGCGTCTCCCCCACCTCAAGGGTCCCACTGCAGCCATAATCCCTGCACAGTCTATATTTCTGCCCTGTGGGTGGGTGCTGGACATGGACATGGAAAATGAGAATTGCTAATTCGATTGAGGTACTGTATGAACTTCCTTAGGGCAAACAGAGAAAAAAATCAATATGGTTAAAAGCATTGGTAATTGGATGGAAGATGACAAAATGTAGCCGCTGACATACAAATACAGCCATCTGTCTGAGATCTTTACGGGCAAATCAATTTGCTGCACTCTGAGTCAGAGAGGGAGGTGGAGAAAGAGAATTAGCCGCTGGTTATCTTTCATTTCAAGTTAATTAGGAACTTTATTGGTTTACTTTTTAATGTTTTCCACCTGATTAAATGAGGAGGAGGAGGAGGAAGTTGTGCCCCTGCGAAGAACAGTTTCCATCCATGTCTGTGAAAACATGGATGCTTCACACACATCTTCAAAACATCAGCACAGAAGATCTATACAGTCAGCACAGTTCCAAAGTGGAGACCAAAGATTAGTGTCACCAATTCAGTATCCGACCAAATGTCTCCCCTTCTGTTCCTGAGATATGACGCTGAATAATGGCCTGAAAAGTGTTTTGTTTTGTTTTTTTCCAGAACATGTCACAGATGATGTCACAGTGTGGCTGACCTTTGACTTTTATGACATATAAAATGTCATCACTCATCATATCCTAGTAGACATTTCTTTGAAATTGTGTTATAATTAGTGCAAGAATTCTTGACTTAAGGCCAAAAACATGTTCTGAGAGGTCACATTGACTTTTGAGCTTCAACCACCAAATTCTAATCAGTTCATTCGTGAGTCCAAGAGTACGTTTGTGCCACATTTGAGGAAATGCCCTCAAGGCCTGTAATATTCTCATAAAATATGTAAGTAAGATGTGTTCACTGTCATGTTGAGACTATGAGATAGTAACAATTCTGTTCTGAAAGATGCTTGATAGTGATTGGTCCAGAGCAATACCTTTGATACCCTGTCACGCAGTCACAGTGTGTAAGTGTTTCGCCTTCCTGCTTAAACAGTCTGTTTGTCACCAGCGTGTTAATAAACGTTTTAAGTTACAGCACGTCGTTGTCCGAACTACTTTGTACATATTGTGCAAAAGAAGACAAGACCTCCTCGAGATATCACTTTCAAGAAATGAGACGGACAAGGTCCCAGTGACCTTGACCTTTGACCACCAAATTGTAATCTGTTCATCCTTATGTCAAAGTGAACGTTAGTGCCAAATTCGAAGAAATTCCACCTAGTTGTTGAGATATTGTGATCATAAGAATGAGACAGACAAGGTCACAGTGGCCTTGACCTTTGACCAATGACAACAAAAATCCAATCATTTCATTGTTACGTCCAAGTGGACATTTGTGCCAAAAAAAAATAAAAATAATAATAATCTTGAAATGTTCTTCAGAGATCACATTCACAAGAATTTCAATTATCTAAAAACAGGAAATTAAAACAAAGAAAAAGACCTGAAAAGGAACCACAACCTTTAAACAAGTTCAACCACGTGGCTGGTCATGACAGATACAAGTAACATTGTTTCATGAATATATGCATTACAGTAATTTAAGCATCAGACGGACAGACAACCTGAAAACATAATGAAAACATAATGCCTCTGGCCAAGGTTATTGTCGGTGCAGAGGCAAAGCAATTTATAAAATATGTATAAAATGGCAACATTCATGATTTAATTGTAGTTGTTCACTGTCCATTGTTTGTGTACTGCATGGTAGAGCTTATTAGTTCCCATAGTACAGCATAGCGTGTAATTAAAATGCTCTTTGTTCTAGTGTAGGATGATTTATCTGTAGCGGCGTAGTGATAGTTGATGAGGTGGGTGTGCCACTACGCAGGTGGGTATTTTACAGAAGAAGAAGTGGGCATGATCACTATTTTCTAATGGCTTTTTGGCTGATAGGTGTGTATACTGTAAATGGCTCGAAAAAGAAGTGGGTACACTCCGTAGACCCTCCATTACACCACTGTCTGCCTATTATTGAAAAAGATACTTCGACAAGTACGACAGTAATTACCATGTCACTTCCTGTATAAATAAATATATATATGCATATATCCACTGCTCATTTTCATTCACTGCTGCTCATTATTATCCACTTCTCATTGTTATTGTTGTTGTTGTTGTTGTTGTTGTTGTTGTTGTTGTTGTTGTTATTATTATTATTATTATTATTATTATTATTATTATTATTATTATTATTATTATTATTATCGCCGTTTCTTGTATTTTTGTACTTATTTTGCGTTGCCTAGTTTTTTTAATTTTAAGTTTTTAAGTTTAAATTTTGAAATCTTTAATCTGACTTTTTCCCCTTGACTGCTGTAACACTGGAATTTCTCAATTATGGAATCAGTAAAGGTGTATCTTATCTTCCTGGTCTATTACGTATTCAGCAAAGCAGGCAAGCCACTAATAGTCTGATCCTTGTTCTTCAACCAGGTTTTTCTTTGATAAATCATTAAACACATATTGTTAAAGACTAAGTCCTTGCTAGTTAAACTAGATCTGCTCTGGGGCAAGTTTATGCAACATACAGTAGGTCCATAAAAGACTCAAAACAAAGCACTTTACTCAAATGGGTCATTTGGTGACATCAGTGTCCAAGAAAAACAACTGGACTACAAGTTTTTGACGATAACATAAAATTACTTCAAGCTACAGTATGTTTGAAGCTGAACAGCTGAAACCACATGATTTTCTCTTTGAGATAATTTAGCGTGCACAGAAAGTTCTACAAAGTTCTACAACTACAGGTCATAACTGGGCTAAAGGTGCATCTGACGGCTCAGCTGGGAAAGGCACGCAGCGTGTAACCAGCATGTAACCACATTATGCCTGGTTTAAATCTCGGCTCGAATCAAAGTCACATGTAAACTCCGTCTGTACAATATCATAGGCGTATTTTAAGGTTCTCTTCCAATGTATACAAGTGTGTTGTGAATTCAAATTTTTGCCACCATAGGATTAGCTCTATCACATGCTATCTTGTGACTTAGAAGCTGAACATGCAGTCATAGTTGCGCATATGTCATGAGGTCTCTCTGTCATTCATTATTCTGCCAGTTTTTCCATTTCACGAGGGCAAATCAAATTTCTCAGATCTGATCTTGAAGACAGACTGTCCACACTCTGATCAGATCTGTGTGTCTGGACATCACCATCTTATCTGCGTGAGTTACTGTGGTACTAATGTAGGCTATGTAGCTAGAACTGATGTACTGGTTGACCCGCAACCTGTAGGTCTAGCAGGTTGTGCGGTTAGCTTGTTAGGAAATATTGCAGGTCACAGGCCGGCGGGTCATTAAGTGAAAAAAACTGTATTCTGGGTAAGTTGCCAGTAACTTACAACATTATGCAATAGTCCACCTTCCACCTTTGTCATGAAGTTCACTGACTCATGCTCTTAAACTTGACCATCACCGAACATGTGTATTTCTCAGGTGGTTTACCCTCCAGAAACCCTTGGCTGTGAATCTCAGCAACAGATACTGCCGTAAATAATACATCCAAATCGCATCACAACCTTCTCTTCCCTTCCCTCCGTCACTCTCAAACACTCACAGCAAACAGCTCTATCATCAACACTGCTGGGCTCAGGGTTTCCATTAGTCCATCTGTTGAAATATTTAAATCTTTTCGGTTATAATGTCTGGTAAAAATGTTTCCCTCAGGAAATAATGAGGCCTAACACCATCTTAACAGCAAGCGAGGAAGCATCTCCCTGTCCTCACCGATTTAAATATGTGCTTCGGTTATGTCATGTAAATAAATTATATAGGATATCAGCAAAGTGGTTTTAGATCGTATTTCAGCCATAACCACTTGCTGTCTTACTATGTTCGTATTTTTAAAGAGAAAACACATTTTATATTGTGTATTTCTGGTAATGATGTACGATATAGTTGACAGCAAGTAGCGATGGTCATTTACCAGAAACTTTTAGTTTCAAATTGCAGGTTCATGTGATTTATTAATGTGTATGTTTGCAGGACAGGGGTTGCAGATTGCCTCTCATAACGGGCTGAGTTGGTGCAGGGTTTAAAACCGTGACCCATCACTATTAGCTGCGCAGGTGACACGAGTTTCCATCGTGAAAGCGTGAGAAATGGCGATCATTTCGCCCTCCAAACAATCGTGCTGTCAAGTCGCAGTGCAGATTTGACATCATCATTGTGTGTCGCATTGTGAGCGACCCAAAAGTAACTCTGAAATTAGTGATGGGATTTCTCGTTCACTTGTGAGAGACGGTTCTGACACTTTTGGACATCAATTCACACTATGTCTCAGCTTCACCACGCCAGCCTCAACCATAACCCGCCACGTCCAGTCTTGTTCTCGTCTTCTGCCTCTAGATTTGGACTGCTCTGCCTTCAGCTAATCTGCCTGCTCTACTTCGCCATTCCCTGCCCACTCAGCCATCATTTCATTCAAGCCTTCTGCTCCATTTCTTCAAACTACAATAAACTGCCTTAGACCACTCAGTTTCCTGGTTGTGTTTGCGTTTGGGTCCAAAGTTGAACTGCCACAACAGCAGCTAAAAAACAGAGCACCTTTCCCTTCAGTGTGTAATTATGATGGGTTTAATCAGACCTCAGTCAGTTGCCAGCTGGTGTTTGCATTAAACTTCCTGATTCCTGCCTGTCTGAACATCTGCCTGTTTCCCTACCTGATCCCTGTCGGTTAAGTTTGCCTTCTCTGATTGATCTCTTGGTTTCTCTTGGTCTAGTTCTCTACTAACTATGTTGTACTATTTATTTATTACCTGGTTTTTATGTTGTGTTACCAGCGTGTTTTATGGCTGCAGCAGGGGTGAAAAAGCCCAAGACCAATTTCCCACTCATGGGACAATAAAGCTAATCTTGATCTTGATCTTGACTTCACAGTGTCTGTTTACTGGAATTAATCTTGCTGGACTTTGAAACTTGATCATGATTCAAGAATCCACAAGCACGACCTCACGAAACAATCAGGCGGATTGTGTTGAGAGTCACACTTGTTATCACTGGAACACGTGACCTTGCTGAATCATTCGGATACAAAGGTTTCAGTGCTGTGTCATTTCACCCATCTTTGAACTCATCAGAATCACATTTTTTCACTTAAGTCCCGTTGCATTAACGTTCCCTTTCATTTCCCAAGCCAACATTTCTCAAGAGACAGACAGAACGCCCTCTTAGCCTTCTAATAATATTTTCTCAAAACATTAAGGAAGACATAATCTTTCAGCTTTCTTTGAAGGGTGACTAAAGTGCATTAGTCTGGTGCGTTTTGGGCTTCTGAGACCTCACAGTCGGCCGCGCTGCTGCTTGTTTGTAGCCCCAGAGCTAAACAACAACCTGCATAGACCAAAGCCCCTTCATCATAATCAGAATGGCCCCTTTTGGAAATTTGTATGCTGGTGTGTTTGGGTGCACACGCTTCATATGAACAGCATTGATTGATTAATCCTTCGGCACTCCATCATTTTTTCTAATCTTCTTCGTCCCCCTCTTTGATTTATTGCTTTCGATGCTATCCCGGATTTTGACGGGGATGTTTTGACTCCCACACAAGCAGCCGTGACTCATAATGTTGGAGCTGGAAGGCATGCGGTCAGAGTTTGGAGAATGACGGCGTGGGTGGAAAGACGGGTAGGTGGGAGAGCAGGCGGGGTCCTGCTTCTGACTGCGCCGAAGAGCTCTGTTCATAATTTATTTGTTTCGCCCCCTCTCCCCATCTCCTTCTTGTCATCCTCTGTGGGAGGTGCGATGGGGAATAAGTGCATGCATTTGTGTGTGTTAGTGCATGTGTGTGTATGTGTGCAGAGGTTGCGGTCCTGTGAGCACCAGCCAGGTCTGTTCCAGGATATTTATAGCTCTCATTAGACACATCCCGCTAGAGCCAGGGTCACAGCAGAGTGAGGTGAACAGTGAAAGAGACCACATTCGTCTCACACCAGCAAAACACACACACACTCCACCTGATTTGAGACTGTAGGCGGCGCAGACACAGGAACAGAATGTACAATACGACACTTTTACTCAGAATTCCTGTTCGCAGAATTGGAAGCTTCCTCTGCACCCACATTTTAAGCCCATTTTGGCGTGTTAGCAGATGCACACATAAACGCCGTCTGAGCCGATCATCTGTTCAATCTGTCCGGCTGAGAGTTCCCAGCATGCATTTGGTGCAGCAGGTGGTCAGTGGGCGTAGGGAGTTGGGGAGTCGGCTGCGGCCAAAAAGAGACACTGTGTAGTGAATGAAACCAAGCTGCAGTGTGCACACATACACATACACACCCACACACACGTGAGGTGGCGGAGTAAATCACAAACAAAGGGTGCTGATGATGTCCCTCTGCTTCCACACTGAAGGATGGAGATATTTTTCTGGGCTGATTATTCTGTTGACATGGCAACAGGTACCAAACCCCAGAGAACAGGCCTTTCTAATTGGATGGATACATGTTGTTTCTGGCACAGTTAACCGTAAAACAAGCACAAGATCAAGTCTGTTCGGAGAAATCATATCAAGTAGAGAAGATTAATCTGACAATTATTTTCTCTCCTGAAGGTGTGAAGGATTTAAGAGGACATAGGCCTACTGTCAGAAATGGAATATAATATAATAAGTATGTCTTCTTTAGCGTTTAATCACCTAACAGAAGAGTCACTGAGTTTCACAATACGTTAAATAAATTCATTAATGAAAAGAAAACAACTTGTTTAGTCTTTTTCGCTCACAGTGTTTCAGAGGAAAAGCAGAACTGTGTTAGATGAATGTATCTCATATCTTGTTCCCTCTTTAGTGATTTCTCAATCATCTCCCTGCAGTCACTCTCAGTTTGATATTGCTTCTCCTCGTCACAGATGAGTTCATGGCTTGATTCTCTTTTCTCTGTATTTCAAAAACATACCAGGGGATCATCGTGCACGGCATGACGCTGTGCCATCTTGGTCAGAAACCTGGCTTGCTTTTCTCTCGTGCCTCCAGCAGGCAGGTCAGTTGTAGCAGACCTCGCCATGTAAAGAGACTTAACACACTTTAAAGCCACTTTCAACCAAGTGTCACACATTAGCGAGATAATTAATTTGTCTAAGAGCTTAGTTGTCTCCTCATGTTGGTACACTGCTTGATAAACACACAGGGGTTTGCTGATGGGTTTTGGGTGGGTGACACAATACATCATTAATGAGGAAATAATTGCATTCTTTAAAATGTGAACAGAGCAGAGCTGCAGAGCCGCGCGTGCTGAGATGCTGTGTGCAGTTTTACACGACGAGAAATGTAACCTCACCGGTTATTTCAGAGGCTAAACGTTTAGGTCTGTTTCCTCTGTCGAGTATTGAAATTTGCGGCTTAAATGTCCCACAGTATTTGCTGCAGTGACATCACTGCTCTCACTGCATAACTCAGCAGAAAACCACTCGCTTCTCCATTTTGCAGAATCTTTCATCTTCCATCATCTCAGAATCTTCTGTTTACACCTGGCTTTATAAAGGGAATGATAGATGACACACGGGATAAAAAAAAATCCTATTTGCCCTGAAGAAGGCCGCTTCAGGCCGAAACATGTTGCCACTTTTTATCTATTCTACATGAACTAGCCTGTTTAATAAGCTTTTTGAATGCCTTTTCTTCTTCAGACCTGGATACGGTGTAGGATAGCAGGGCGCTGTTCATTCCTGTGAAGGATGTGGTGCATGAAGCCCAGAAAGCTCTATTTCCATGGTACAAAATTTCCCAGATCGTTGCCGCTGGTTCCTCATCATTGGGCCCATAGATTAAGTACACTAGACACATCTGCCGGCTGAGCTGACTGCTTCCAGTTAAGGGCTCTGCTAACTTGAATGGGGATAAAATGATTTAATCTTGCGGCTCTGCTAGACCTTCTAAATCAGCGGTTCCCAACTGGTCCAGCCATGAGGTCTGTGCAGGGTCTGTGACAATTAAAAAACATATCCTCTGATTTACAGACGTCTCTTCCACAGTGTCAGTATATAGGAAAATGTTTTTTGGGCCCAATCGCATCACGTGATTGGCTCCAAAGTTGTAATTCCACTGTTTGGCCACTATGGAAATTGGCTTCAAAGCCCAAAGAACTTCCTTCGCCATATGTCGATATAAACAGCTCATTCAAAGGCAACAAAAACACAATGAGTCTTTGTTTCAGGTGATTATAAGCAAATGGAAACATAGTTATGAATATTATATACCATTTCTGTCAATAGATGCCTCTAAATCCTACACACTGGACCTTTTAAGGATTCATTTTTCTCTAAACAAACAAGGCAAAACCTGACAAGCTTCTCGATAAGTAACCCTGAGTGACCTTATTGCTGCTCGGCTTCAGGTGACCCTGTGTTATGTCACCACTTCCTTTGCCCTCCAAACCTTCTTCCAGTCCTCATAACAAACTGAAATGCGGGGATCGATGCCAATCAGATACCAACTGGGAATTAAAGTCGATGTTTGTCCATGTGACCTTCTATTCCAATCATTGTGGTGATTTGTCAGTGCTGAGATGATACAGCTCATTTTGATTTACTTCTGCCGAATCCACAAACATAAAGCCGAGCCAGCTATCGCTCTCCGTCACAGTGTAATTCCATTAGAAGTGCTTATACTGGAATCGAAAACTCACCACACATCATTCAGTCAGTTGCCACAACCACAGAGGAAAAATGCTGGTCCAGACTTCTGGGCTAGCATATCTTATAAATCATTCATTTCGATATTCAGATGACCTTTCTGTAGTCCATAGATAAACAGGATGGCTGTAGGCTATCTGAGAGCAGCGAGGATAACTGTCCTCTGGAAAAGAAAGTGAGATTTGCGTGATGGAGGCTTACAGACAGAGTGGGACAAAATCAACTAAATGAAGCTGCTTATGGATGAGGAACTGGGAGATGAGATTTTTTTGTGGCGTTTTTATTGTGTGGGACTGGGTCACAGAGCATCTACATCAAGTAAGCTGCAAAATGTCCAGTTTAATTTAGGGCATTTAGAACAGTCACAGCCCCATATCTCCAATACACATGCAAAGTCACATCAAATGATACAAATGTGCGCTTGATAACGCTGCTGGTGGGTTGAGTGTGTGCATGTGTGTGAGCAGTGAGTGTGTCCTTCCCTCTCTCTGTCTCCCTCTCTCCACAGAGCCTCTGCACTGCGGTCGAAACTTGAACTGTGCCCAGCTCCTGTGACTATCACTCACACACAGCTCTCTCCCAGCCCTGCACACTATTGGCCCATGCAAACACACACACACGCACACAGACCTACATGCATCCGACCAACACTGTCCAAAAAAAGCACCCTATCTAATTTCACCCTTGCAACAATGCATACCAAAAAAATGGAAGATTTGAAATTGCTTCTTCAAAATGACACCAGAGCTGTATAGACAATTCATGTCATGGCACGTTCTTATCAGAAGCATTTTTGCATCAGCACATCCCCAAGGTCATGTTTTGTGTTATCTGCCAAAAAAGGGATCGTGGTTAATGGAAAGGATTAGTTTACTTCTTCTGGTGTCTTTACTTAAGGATGAGTTGCTGTGACGTTTCCTAATCTGCCTGTTTTGGGGCTTTTTGCCTGTAGATTGAAGAAATCATCTGATATGTTACTTTAATTCCAGTCATGAACACAATTAAAAAGTTTTGCCTCTAGTTTTGACCAGTGCTTGAGTACTTCATCGATTTTAGAGGGTCCATTCAAGGGTAGAGAACAAAGGACTCGAGTCACAAATTTGATGACTTTAAACTCAGTTTGACAAAATCAAAAAAGACTCGGCTAGGCTACCAGTTACAGGGAATTTATACTTCTGCGCTGAATCGACGCCGTAACATGGAGCCTATGCTGTCGCCTGAAGTGCACCAAATTTTGTCAGTGAACCTTGGGAGCTGTAATGGAGCCGAATTTTTGTAACGTTACCTTTGTTAAATGTTGCTGTTGTCCCTGGCTTCATATGAGTAGACAAAATGTTCACTAGCCGTTAAGCTAATTTACAAGATGTAAAATACCATAGGCTTGTGCTAAAAACATTAGCATGTTGTATTTGTGGGGAATGAATGTTGCGAGTTATAGTGAAGTAGTAATGTGACGTTTGCGAACTGACTGAGTTCACTTGTTCACTTCAAAGAGTTCACTTCAAAGAGTCTTTGAACCGGCTCTTTGAAGTGAACAAGTGAACCGGCTCTTTAGAGTGAACGAGCCAGTTCCTAATTTCTTTGTTTTTTTCTTACTCTGTATCCATTAATTTCAGATTATTTGATCTGGAACAAGTTGAAAGAGACTAGTTTGTGAGGGAGAAAGACAGTGCGGCCGCTCACTTGTTCACTACGAAGAGTTGGTTCAAAGACTCGGCTCTGAATGCAGTATAGTTGTACTGGTTTCACTGGTGATCATGACACATTGCACAGAGGACAGAAGGTGATTAATCCCACCATAGCAGTCAGCTTGTTGTTACATACAGGAGATAGACAGAGCAACTTTTGACACCTCCTGAAATAGAAGTATACTCTCATCCGGTGATATATGCATGAGTAATGAACCAAATTACTGTATGTAAATGTGAGAGGGACACTTTTTCTGATAACCCCACAGGCAAATAACACCCAAAACTGCAGCTGTACGGTTGACTCCCTACAAAACCCCCTCATGTAAACAAGCTCGGAGAAACCAAGTGTATGCTGCCCCCAGTGAAACAGCAATGAGGCAAAGTAAATACGATAAGCAGAGGGTATATTAGGGATATATGTTGTGAGAATATTGTTGCATTTTCATTCCCCAGCGGTGTAAAATTACTTTATACAAGCCCCCAAATTTCCTTATTCTGTTTGAAATACTTTGAAATATGGTTATGATTAAAGGCATGTTTACTGCTTAAAGCTCAAGCAACGTTACTTATTTCACGCGGGTTCAGCTGCTGGTTTTACATTCATCTACTTGATGGCTAAACCACATTAGAGAGGGCACGTTAAAATAACATCACATCTCAACCTTTCAACACCACAGACCTGAAGTCAAAATCCACTTCCTGCCAACAACATCGGCGCTAATTCCTTGCACGAATGGTTCACACAAAGTCCAGAGAAACTGGAGCTGTCATATCGCTATGAAACTGAAGCTGTTTTTGAGGGCAAGTTTCCCTGGATGTATTATTCAGCATGTTTCCAGATTCTTACGCAACACTGTTTGGATTACGGTGAAATCTGCAGTTGGGGAGCTTCAAAGATGAGACGAGGAGCAGAGATGAAAGCAAAAGCAGGTGAGGTGAAAGTGGGGCAAAAAGGCGACCAGATTTGGTTGAGGGTTGAGGACAGGAGATGTATGAGACCGAGGGCTGTCGAGGCTGAGAGATGAAGTGTAGCGTACTGAGAAATCACCAGCAAGCTTCTGTCAAGCAAAGAGATGGGAGTGAGCGTGTAGCGTTGTGTTGGGGCTGCTCAGAGAAATAGTATCCTCTGATCCTCTGTAAATCCCCACAGGAGATATTCATCTTCTGGCTGTTTGCCCTCCTCTGAGCGCAGGGTCGGCCTCAGAACGACAGTGATAAGTATTCAGCATCTTTATCAAGATATCATCAGCACTTGACCGTTCGTTACACCTCCCTCAAGTTAAGTCAAGTCAAGTCAGGATTTATTTCTAGAGCACATTTAAAAACGACAGTGCAGGCTGGAAACATTGTGCCCTCCTTTCTGTCTTCCCCAAGGTCGCCAGCTCAGTTTAACATGTTGGCACAGTTACATTTGTTAGCACCGTTAGGAATGTCAGCACAGGCAGTGGAGCTAACATAGCTCACAATGCTAAAAGAGGTGTGCAGCTCACAGTGAAGCTGCTTAGTCACTGTGGGTAGCTTACTCCAGTTTGACAGTGGTGATATTGTTGCAAAGACTCACGGCACAGCAACTGAAACACTTAAAATATGTTCACCATTGTGAATTTAAATGAAAACAATCTATCTGCTTTCTCCCTCCAGATTGTCTGCATCATTATCAGACTGTAAGCACATTACAGGAGCTGATGTGATTGATCATGACCGCTACCAGCCCTCAGCAAACCTACTGATAATCTAATAACAGATACTTCATAGCTCGACCCAGTTTCCAAGCATCAGGGCGCAGTTGTTCAGAGGTAATCTGACCCGATTGGATCAAATCAAAATGGCAATGATTTTGAAATCATATTAGATTGAAGCAGTTTCTGATTCTTCTGCTGTCGTTTCACTTTCACCAAAACATTTTAGCTGAATGTCACAGTTTCTCCCTGAGTTGATTGGAGGGTTATTCAGATCACCTGTTGCGCAGGGTGTGAGGACTGACTCCTGAGTAGGAATTGAGAGCAGCTCGGTGCGTTTCTCCTCTGGGCCAATCGGGGTGTGACACGCCCTCTCTGAGGTCTTAAGAGAGCTGAGGAAATGCACAACCAGCCTCAGGAGGATGTGCGTGTAGCAGTGGCATTGCTATAGAAAGATCTCAAAACTTGATTTCTCTACTCAACCACCAAAGATAAGCCCTCCTCAGCCGTGTATGTCAGCCATAGAGGCACACATCTGAACTTTGGGGAAATACCCAATTACCAGTTTTATGGAATGTAATGGAAAAGTAATCTAAGAAGCGATGTAACGAATTACTGTTGGCAGGGAGTAATGAGTGAAGAAATGTTATATATTAAAGAGGGTTCCTGGTTCGAACCCAAGTGTGGAGGAGCCCCTCTGTATTTGCATGCCCTCCCCTGTGTTAGCAAGGGTTTTCAATGGGTACTCCAGCTTCCTCCCAAAATCCAAAGACATGCAAGTTAACTGCTAAATTGCCCGTAGGTGTGAATGTGAGTGTGAATGGTTGTCTGTCCCTGTAGCCCCTTTTACACTGCCAGATTTTCTGCAAATGTTGGCCGTTTTGCCGGCAAGCTGCGAGCGTGTAGAGACACAGAACTTGTTACTTGCTCACGCCCCCCCATTGCCCTGAAAAAGGCGCATTCTGTATAATCAAAAGTAGTTAAGCGTCATTTTACCGCACTCCCCGATTTTTATTTTTTTTATTTATTTATTTTTTTATATACTGCCAATGCTGAATTTGCATAATTCCTGTTTAAAAGGGCTGTTGTCTGTCTCTATGTGTCAGCCCTGTGATAGGTGATGGGTGACGTGTCCAGGGTGTACCCTGCCTCTCACCCAACGTCAGCTGGGGTTGGCAGCAGTCCCGGGTGTAGCTCACTGGATAAAAATGAGATGACACTTCTGTTTACTTCCGTATAAAATCAAAGACACATGCTTTCAAAAGTTACTGTTAATCTAGGGTGGTAAATCTGTCGCTGCTCTCACTGTAAACTGTGATGTGTTGTGTTTGAATGGAAAGCCTCACAGGCAGAGCATCAGGAACATTTTGGCTTCGCTCTGCTGCTCTGAAAAAGCAAAGTCATGAAACCAAAACTGTTTGGAGGGTGTAAAATAATCATTAAATCAATGCCGGTAGTTCATTATACACACACACACACACACACACACACACACACACACACACACACACACACACACACACACACACACACACACATACATACATAGGGTGGATATTTTGAAGAAACTAGAATATAAAACATGTTTTCAGTTATTTCACCTTTTTTTTGTTAAGTACATAACTCCACATGTGTTCATTCATAGTTTTGATGCCTTCAGTGAGAATCTACAATGTAAATAGTCATGAAAATAAAGTAAACGCATTGAATTAGAAGGTGTGTCCAAACTTTTGGCCTGTACTGTATATACACTGGATGACTGAGGATATCATTTGTTCAAAGACACTCAGAGCCATGAGGAGAGACCATGAGGGAAGCAGATGTATGTAAGAAAATAATACTATCTGCACTACACACACAATGACCTCTCTGTAAACTGCACACTGCCATCTGGTGGTGCATAAACATACCTGCTCACTGTGTACAAGATACATTTCACGTTGGAGTCTGCCCTCCAGTGGAAGCATTTAATTTCCCCAGAGACTGTCAGTGTTTGAAAATTACTTTATCATTCCTGTAATACATAACTACACTTACTGAGAAATAATTAGGCTGTATCCTCCGACATATCGCTGCAATATTCCTGGGACGTTTTCCTGAAGGCATTTTTTACGATGTGATTGCAATATTCTGGTGGTTTATTTTATTTCCCAAAGATGCCTAGTGTGAAGGGTTTGTGGGCCTGGACCTGCTTGAGTAACTCAACATAGAAAAGGACTCACATAAAAGATGCTGCCTGAACCACCTCAACTGACCTGACATTTCCTCCAGGATACAGACATTCAACGCCTAATTATCAAAGTTGTAAAAATTTAATTCATTATTTTTCAACAAGAACATGTACAATTATCCTTGAACATTTTTATTTAAAAAAAAATAAACAAAACAAAATCCCAATAAACATGTGCAATAAACCTGAAAAAACAACACATACATCATGGTGAGTGTCTCCAACGTAGGCTGTCATTTTGGATTTTGGATACAACTGATTAGTATATTTTTAATCTCTTTAGACAGATTCTGCAATTTACATACAAGGAAGATTTTTTTTTTTTTTAACCGATGGATTTCCAGATTGGTAATTTTTGAATGATGGCATGAAGTCACGTGACCTGAGTCGCTGACGCATCCCCACCCTCAGTGTTCCTCATGACCTTAGGACCTTGGACATGGAACAAATGTGTTTTGATTGCTTGCTACCTGAGCCAGGTCTCTTGTAAAAGAGATTTTTTCAATGGGACCTCCTGGTTAAATAAAGGTTTAACTAAATGGTATAAAGTACAACCACTTAATGTTCCTCCCCCCACAGCCTCTCACGTGACTGTATCCCCAGGATACAGATTAATTCCACGGCAGAAAAGACTTGATGAGTCCTAAAATTAGGTGGAAAAAAAAGTGGATATATCGATATCGGTATCAGTTATCGGCCAAGTAAGTTGTGAAATATCAGCAAATCAGATACCAGCAAAAAATCTAATATCCTACATCCCCATTATATTCCTCTCTGGACTGACTGGTGCATTTTATATTGTCATTTTGTGTGGTTAAATTACCTAACCTAGAACACTTTTTTCAGCATGAATTGTGGATGCCTCAAAAAATTATATAAATATCAGACTGTAGGTTTTTTTTTCTTTTACAGTTTTTGTTTGTTGTTGTTTTTTTTGGGTAATAAAATGGCTGACTTGCTCCACAAACAAATCAAACCTGTTGCCACTGACATGTGGTTCAACTGATTCATCTTTAGTTAGGATAAAAAAAACAACAAAGTAAAGCAACCTCCTGTTTGTGATCAAAGACACAACCACAACAGTGTGTCTCCGGGATGAGCGCAAGATAACTGTGCTTATCATCTGAAAAGCCCGGTGTGCTTTCCAAACCACTTATCACTTTATACTGACCATCACTGTATGAAAAGCTTGTCACTGCATTTGAATAGAGGGGGACAAGTGGGCTAAACATCCAGACGTTATCTCTGCGGTACCAGCGCGCCCCATGGACGCTCCATCAGATTTGGATGTGGGGAATATGGAGGCTGGGTTGATGCCTTGAGCTGTTTGTCACGTCCCTCAGGCCATTCCTGAGCAGTTTTTTTGTGGCCCCATTCTCCCTACTGGTCCCACCTCACAGGCCCCAGTACGACCACACTGCCTGTGCTAAATCTAAACATAACAAGTAACTTTATTTTTATATATAAACATGTAGCGCCAGTTAAGACTTCACAAATTTAAATGTTAGATGCTTGGTGAGATATTTAAAATATTTTAAGAGCTTGCACACACCCTGGTTTCATGTGTGTGTTCAGTTTTGAGCGCTCTTGTATCAATAAGGGTTTCGTGTGTTTCCTTCCACACCAGCAGGTGGCAGCACCGCTTTGAAGTCCTGGCGTTACTTCCGGGACGCAAAGGATTGTGGGTGTTTGCTCCAATAAAAGGCAACGTTGGCCTAACGTGCTACCGGATACTTAACTCAGAGTACGATCAGAGTGGACGTGTCGTTAGAGCTCTGTTTATTTAGTAAATAATTCTTTTAGATAATAGCTTTCTAGCTTGAAAGAAGACTTTTTGTTTTAAAAGGTTTTCCCTGCCAGTTTTTGCTACTTTATTTTTGAGAAGAAGACAGTTTTTACTTTCCAGAGAGAAGAAGCGAAAACTACAAAGTCACCCAGCCGACTTTTTTTTTTTTTTTTTTTTTTATCGCAACGATTATTTTTGGGTTGGAAATGTGTATTGAAACAATGGCGTCCAAACCGAAGCACATTAAGACCTACTATCTACGTAAAACCCTGAAGCCTGGATCGAAGTTGGTGCTGAAACTGCTGCGTGTGTCCCCGGAGGACACCGAGGCCCTGCGGCTCTGCGGCGCCTCCGCGGTGAGTGCGACCATCCGCAGGTGCCTCCGCCGGGAGCAGAGGCGGGCACGGCTGACTAAACTGTCCGGAGGCCTGGGAGACATCAGGGAGAAAGACCAGAGGGAGACGACGGTGTGTGCGGAAAGTCCCGCTGCGGCCTGTATCAACAGTCAACCATCGGGAGCAATGGCGCCGGAGAACACCACGCAATACCTGATGGGAAATGTGTACGCAGACATGAAGGCGAACATCCACACAGCTCCAGCTGCACGTGAAACATCTGCACATCTGTACAGCGAGTGTCTGTCACCCCGGGGTGTTTACGCTGCCATGGACACCCATGAGAGCTGTCTCGCCTTCCAGCAGAGGGACTTTGAGGAAGTGTTCAACCAGTGCTGGGAACTGGAATGAACTGGTCTGCGTGGCCTGGTGAAACTGGTTTGGCCACTAACCCAGCAGTGACTTCCCGATAAGGGCAAATGAAAAGGTGTGACATTAAATATTGTAAATGCTTGATATGATTGTGATCATGTGTATTTATAGCCCGTGTTATGTGATTGTTATGTCGCATGATTCATGGTTGGGCTTTATTTGTCTCACAGCGGCGCACTGGACGGTGCCCGCCCAGTAGGGGGCGCTCCTGAACCCCGCATGGCGCCGCCCAGAGGAACGAATCAAACGCACCTCGGCGCTCGGCCCCGGCCACGGATTGTGAAATCCAGGTAAACCCGGGCAGGTATTGTGTTGCACTGCATTGTCACTGACGGCAATAGTGGTACATTGTGATGCGATGTTGGGGCACAAAGTGCTGTCCGCTGTTACTGTTGTCTGAGCGTTTTCCAGGTCACCTGCCGGGACACACGGCCCTGCTGCTGTGAGAGGAGCAGGACACAAAGGAGGTCGGTCTGCACGTGACTGGCACAAGGTGACCTTTATGACCACTGGTGATCTTATCTGTTTGCAAGAAGAGTCAACTCCAGATAATGTGTCGTAATCCTGGCGACATTTTTAATCCATGTAATGTTAAAATCAGTTTGAAACTGTATATAAAGTGGATAAAATGTGTGATCCTGAGTGTGGAGGTTAAAGGATGACGGTGTTCAATAAATGTGCTTTAATTGAGAAATTATTGACTGCTTGTTATTTTTTTTATTGATCTAAGGTATTAAAAATTAACTTTAATAATTTAATCTCAAACATGATTGTTTTAAGACACTGAGTCAAAGAAGTGGAAACTGCACAAACCTGCATGTATAACATGTAGAGGGTTGTCATCTGTCAAAATTTAAAAAAAATTAGACTTGCACGATTTTTTTTTTTAATGAAATTGGGGTGTCCATAAAGTCTTGTCTTTAAATTAAGTTTTAATGTAAGGTGTTATAAAGTCTTTAATTATAAAATTCAGACTCTATGGGTCTAAAATATTTTTGATCACATCACCACAAAAATTCCACAAACCCAATGCAGCAGTAGATGGTCTTTTCAGGCACCAATGAGATTATTCCTTACTTTCTATTTTCATCAAACTAAATCTCACCCATTTGTAATTTGTCCTTGTTATCATTTAATTGCTATCAGTGCGTTTACTTAGAGTGCTTACATGTGTGACGAATACTTATAGATGAATGTGTATTTCCATCGTAAGTTTGGTCTTAAATTTCATAAAAGGTATTTAAAGGTTTTGAATAGTCTTAAATTTCATTTGGTTAAATCTGCAGACACCCTAAAAATTCAAAATTTTGCTTTTTTTTTGCTTTTTTTTTTTCTCCTTCCACATTATATACAACAATTGAATGCAAATAAACATTTTTAAAATTGCTCATTGTTCCCAGCAAATTTATTTTATTAAAGGACAGATGCAGAATATAAAAATGAGACGTAGGAAAGTTAAAACCCCTTTCACTACATTTATTTATAAAGAGAAATTGAAATGTTTTAATCAAATAAATCTACTAAATAAAACGGTGTCTGCGGGGCTTTTAAATTACCTAAATTTTCCAAGTACTGGGCCATAAAGGTCATGAAATGGTCCTACATTTGAATTTGTGACAAACATTTTTATCTAATTTAGTTGAAGTTCTTTTTGTCCAATTGAGTCAGACTCCTCTGCGTGGAAGTCCACATTTTTAAGATCTGTAATCTTACCACTGAACCTTATATTGTTGGCTACTTTTACATTATAGTTGCACTTGTCTGTGAGGTCTGAGGTCAGGTCAGGTCTCAAAGTCTCACATTTATTTACTAAGGTTTATTAAAAATGTCTTGCAGCACATTAAATCGAAGTGTCTCATACCTGTAGACAACCTGACAGTGTATTAAAGCACTAAAGAGACAAAGAACAGTTTATCTTCAATGATATACAGCCATATAAACACAAAAAGTGAGGTCAAGACTTCACATACACATTGTGCTCTCAGTTGTTTTGCCCATATACTGTCGAGCTTTTATTATAAATAGAACATGGAGTTTGGGGACGTCCCACAGGACCTATCATAGATCCACACAGTATTAACCTTTGCACAAGTATGTCCAACTGGATTATGTGAAGGTGTCTTGTGTAGGGCCGTCAAAGGAAACAACAGACTGGATTTAACTGGCAGCCATTTTGTCAGTGTTGCAGTTTCATTTCCTCAGTAACTACCAGCTTGACTCGAGAACAGTCACATTACATCAGATTGATTGTTAAAAGGAAGCTGCAGTTCATCTGTGAATCCCCTCAGTGTCATGTTGCATGTCAGGGTAATATCTAAAGGTACCACATGGTGGCAGTAGTGTCCACAGACGGGAGCTCATGCAGGTCACCCAGAGGGAGAGGTGTTGATTATTGGTGGTCCACTTTTAGATCATGTTGCATGGCATTTGTTTCAGTGAGGGGCACTGCGGCACTTTTTAGATGAAGTCTTGTGGAGGCGGGCTGGCAGGGACAAGCGTCTCAGGTTTCCAGTGTGACAACTGAACAGGATTAAAACCCTCCACACTTTACTGTATGTTAATCTGATATGAGGGGCTTTAATGGGGAATAGTGGCGTCTTTGAGGAGCTCTTAAAATAGCTCAGTGAAAGTTCAGTGTGGTTTTTTTTTTTTTTTTTTGAAGGAGAAACTCAGCAGGGAAACGGCTGCAGTGCAGTTATCGTGATTGTCTTTCTCAGCCTGTCTGATTCACAGGCTGATACCTCTGAGAGATGGCCACAGTTGTGCTGCCGAGTGACGCATTGGCTTCACCTTCTCGTATAGCTGCCGGGCTCCAGGTCCACTGTTTGCTGCCTGGATTCAGTGCCTGTCAATCTGAAAAGCTCACCCTGTGGTCCAGCTGCCAAGTGTGATGGTCAGCAATTACACCTGGAGGTGTACTGTGTGTGTGTGTGTGTGTGTGTGTGTGTGTGTGTGTGTGTGTGTGTGTGTGTGTGTGTGGGCAGAGGCTTGGACAGGATTGCTGCTGGCTGATTAATGGATACTCCTGTGGCCTGCCACAGCATCGATCCACCTGTGATTGGTGCAGTGCTGTGTGCAGGACAAGGTATCAGCTTGTCTCACTCCTGTGTCAGTCTGGGCTTTGAGACAATAGTTTATTCTCACAGACACGTAATGCGTTCACTCAAAGGGGGAAAAAGCCATGTCTCTCTGAATCAACAATTTATTATCTCAGTATTATGGGAAAAGTTTTTATTAAAAAAAATCCAATCTTGTTTTTCTCAGTTTTCTCATGGACAAATAACAGCTCTTTTTCCTATTTAACAAGATAATCTCTTAAATTCTCATTTTTCTAAATTAGGATAATTATGTTGTTAATTTATTTATTTATTTTTTAAAAAACAGATTTTTTTTTTTACATGAAAAAAAAAATCTTAATAATTTAGAAAAATAGGGCAAATATATTTTTTCCTCATAAACATTTCCCAAAATTCAGAGATAATAATATTGTTAATTCAGAAAAACAAGAGCAGAATTTTTTTTCCCATGAAAACAGATTATTTTATTTTATTTTATTTTATTTTATTTTATTTTATTTTATTTTATTTTATTTATCAGGCCATTGCATTATGTTTCTATATAATCTTGAACTATGTTTTATTTAGTTACACTGTATTTTACAAGTTTTGCAGTTTCCTATATTTTTCTTTAAAGGGAATTCAACTTTAAATTCATGTGAAAGTTCCTGGAAAGACATATTAGTATGGGAAAATATCAGAAAAATTTCAGCTGACACACTTCCAGTTACTGTAGCATAGCCTTGGAAAACATGGGAGCTTGTGGACCTACAGGATAAAGCATTACATTTTACATTGGATTGATAAAAACATTCTTAAATATAGGAATATATGATATAAAAATATGAGGCGATAAAACATCAATCCAAATGACAGGATGACCTTAAGGCAGAGAAACACCAAAGCGACATCAGAGAGTCGTTGAGGACGAAGGCCCAAAGTTGATTCCCCTCACATGGCTCATGTCTCGACCAAAAACACATTGCAAAGACTACAGCCATCAGCCAACTAGCATGTATGTTCTGCGTCTGCGTGGGAGGAAATCACTTTCCGTATTTACCGTGCGTCAGTGAATAATAGCACAAGCTGTTACGAACAGTTTCTACTTAAGAGCTCGATGGCTAAAACAGAGGTTACATGAGTCTCAAAACCAGCCACAGCTCAGCCCTGAGCAGAGTGACCGTCCTCTACTGACCAATCAATAAACTGCAGTGTTCACAGCTCCAACTTTTAGTACCAGATCTGTGTGCTAGGTACCCCAACAGAGGGGGGACCAAAAGTGGAGACGGTACAGAACAGTTCCATTGGTACCATCCACAACTTTTCACAGTGGTAACAGAAAAAAGCGTACTGAACTGAACTGTACCGTACTGCTTGGTGAAAATGAAGCTAAAGAGTAAAAGACTATCCCCCAAAAATAAATACAGATTTGTCTTTAAGAACTTTCCTTGTTTGGGAATCCCTCCCAGCTTCTGTACATGCTGACCTCTGACCGAGTGTAACGGAAACTTCTACAGATCATTACATGTCTTATTATTTTCTTTCCAGGGAGAGTCATTTTCAGCGGTTGTCTTTCCCCACCTCAGTAGTTACTTACTCATGGGAGGAAGTTTGGGCACTTGGCTCCACATGAAGAGAGAGGGCGACCGGCCAAGAGTTGGGATTTGGCTCTGACGGGACTTTTGGACACAGCCTCCTTTTTAATTGGAGCTGTTAAAAGAATCTGGTGTGCGAGAGAACGTGTTTGTGTTGGTGTGAGTTCGAGCCCTACTTAGAGTGTGAAAACACATCAAGGATAAATGTCAGGCTGCAGTATGTGCGGAGGGAATTAAGGGGTAATCTTCGTCCTCAAGTCCTTCTCTACACCCCACATGAAGGCAAAAATTACCGAGCCGACAGCCGCCGATGAGTATCTGTCTGTGCTGACGTGTGTTTCGGTGTGAACTTCAGGACGCACCCGGGAGGAATCAGATTAGAGGAGTTCTTCACATGAATCAAAACAGAGGAAGCAGCGGCAATTTAAGCTCCCACGAGAAGGAGTTCTGGCAGAGATCCTTTGTTGAGAGAAGTGACTAAGTAAAGTGTAAATATTTCAGCATTTTTCCACTCATGGGTGGAACTTCAAACTGATTTCTAACTGGAAAACGGGGAGTAGTCGGGGGGTGGGATGTAGGTGAGTAATCAGTGTGCTGAATGATTAGCATTAAGAACACATCCTTGTCATGTAAATGCTTGGGTGAAAATGGGCGTCAATAGGCTTAGCACCCTGGTTTAAGCACCCTGATTTAAATATCTTTGGCTTTGGAAAAGATACTTTCCACATCATGCTGGGACACTGAGACAAACTAGATGACTGTCTAAATACTAAGAGCACTATTTACCATTTAAATCAGTGGATCTTCTTGTTTTTTGTACCATTTCAACCCCTTAAAAAGATCCTTCAGGTGAAACCAAAACCGAGTGCTTGTACATTGTCCTGTTCAGTAGATGGCAGCAGAAAGATTGTCATAGCAGCCATCTTGTGGTTAACAGGCCGGCAGGATCTGAGTGATGAGTGTCTGAATCTTTCTGGTTGAGTTCTTATCATCTGACACACAGCCCGCCCACCATTTCAACACAGTTTAGTCTGATAACTTCAATTTCACTGCACCAAACAAGACAAACACTGAGTCTGTGCCAGGAATAATGAAAATGAGTACTCCTGTTATTTTACATGAAGCTCAGACTGTTGTCACAAGTTACAAGGGACAAAGCAAGAACTGCTCGAAACAATTAGAACATTGATATATTTCTCGGTAGCCCTTCCCCTTTCCCCTTTTCTCCGAACATGTAGCACCAAATCCAAAAGTATTTGCAACTTTATACTGCATGGACAGCCTAGTTTTATGAGAGCACCCTCTATTTATCGATAAACTACTTCTTTAAATTGAGGATTATTGTATCACGGCCAATCACAAGATAGTCCCGAGTTATTTCTACTTTAGGATGGGGCGGTGTCTGTAGTCAATTTACCCCACTGTCCTATTTCCAGCCTTGCCGCCCCTGGAATTAAATCTCTGCTTGTACATACCAGCACCCATAGCATCTCTTTTTCTCTGCTCCTATGGCAGCTCGACTCCTCCGTTCACTACTGATATATCAGTCCCTCCAGGATGTCGTGGCATTTTTGTGTGATTTTTTTTTTTGCAGGAAATTGGGGCTAATGACAAATTGCGGCTAGTAACAAAAGGAGAAAAAAAATGCTGCAAGTGTTTTTTTATAGTTTTCTTCTTTAATTTGTTTCAAAACATGGACTAACATAACATTTTAATAAATTCAACACATATTGTATACATTTAAACAGTGCAAATTCTTATGTCAATCCGGAGCGTTTCTCCATACTGCAATGCCATTAGCGCATTTGATGACGCGTCTGATGATGTTTCAAATAACGTTGCATGTGTGGCAACTTCCGGTCGGCCGGAGAATGCGGAAAAACGTGAAAAAATTACAGCATTTTTTTTTTTTTTTTGAAAAATTGCAAGCCCCTGCAAATATTGCGGACTTTTCGTTGAATTTGCGCTAATTATTGCGATTTTCTGGAGGGAGTGATATATAAAGAGAACGCAGCTGTTGCTATGTCCCGTGTGTTACGAGCAACAGAGGAGGAGAGACTCCTTGTTGAGGCTGAGAAATATCCTGAGCTAAACAACCCATAATTCCGTCATTATACAGACAATGGCTAAAAAGATACTTCCTGGCGAGTCATAGCTCTGATGATCGTCCCCCAAGGTGAGAAATTAAATTTAATTAGGTTAGGTTAGGTTAGGTCTTCTCTAGTCGTCCTTCCTGTTTAAAAGCCTGAGGATGCTGTTGCGTCTGCATCGTCCTTTATAAAAGGATTTTTTTTCCCAACTTTTCTTTGACAAGGGTAGGTGTTGGCTTGGCACTGATGCACCCTGTGGCACACTCACAGAGTAACACACATAGCACTTAAGTGCATCCACAGTCTGGTCAGTTAACCACTGAGTGGAGCACTTGGGGGTTAAAGGTCATTCTCAGAGGCACTATGGTCTTTTCATTCATCCGTGTCTCCATCTCCCTTTGATATAGAGGTTATTAATACAAGACAGTGCGCTTGTCCGGGACCCACTTTAGCCCCCGTTAGAGGTTTGCATTGTGACCCAAATAGAAAAAGCCAGCCGTACCCAGCCCAGGGTGAACATTTCCCGTCAGCCGCACACATTAAAACACGTTCAGACAAGCACACACTTGCACAAAAAAAATAGGGCAAGGAGAAGGGGGCATTGACGTTACCCTGCGCCCCCTTTGGGAATTAACCCCTCTGCTATCCTGGCTCATTAGTCAAAACAGTCCGAGGCGAGGAACTGAGGGATGTTTGTGCCACATCTATTTCCGTCCTCATCTCCCCATGTCCCTTTGCTCCTCTGCAGAGACTGAGCAGGGGACGTTAATGGCCGTTGACCCAGCAGTTTCGGGGAAACGGGCAGGTAGAGGAGTGTGTGTGACACTGACACTGTGTCCAGAGGAGGAATGTGCAGCATGCGGTGGCGGTAACTGTGTCAAGGACATGGACAGACAAACCTGATATATCCGGAGAGTGTGAGAGGAGACCTGATTCAGTCACACACACACACCAGAGCGCAAACATTACTCTGAAAAAGTAAATAATCTTTTTGCTGTTCCACTGAGCACAAGCAGACGTCTGGCCTCTTTTAATTTGCCCTCCTTTCAGTGCTTCTTCTCGGGCATTTTAATAAATATCAAGTAGCTTTGCAGACTGAGAGTTGGAGGGGAATGCAAGCAGGATTTACACAATCTCTCTCTGCTCTTACATTACCATTTAAACTGTGTATTTCTGCTATTGCACGGTGGCACGTACAAACACACACAGCAGCTTTCCTCGATTCGATCAGTCCTGTGTTAATTTGTGAGCACAGTACAAATGGCAAGTGTGACTCATCCATTCTCACACCCACACACACTCTCACACACACACACGCCGAGCCATCAATCTCGCTTGATACTTTTACGACTGCATTGTAGCCCGAGCGCCGGATCCTCGTGTCAGACCTCGTTTCATAACAGTTCGGAGGGGGGTCAGAGGCGCAGACGCTCGGTCACAGCTGCTGATTGGTGGCTGGAGGTGAGGAGGAGCGAAGTTCAGACACGCCGTCGTCCATGTCAGCCTCTGTCATTTTCTGGTAATACGTGTATACACCTGACCGCGGAGAAACACATTTGAAAAGTGTGATTTCCTTCTCAGGAAAAACAAACATGTTTTCTGAAAACTCATTTCCTGACACAGTGAGTGTCAAATAACTACGGCTTCCCACACAAGGCTGACAGTTGGTACTTTTATGCTTTTAAAGTAATTCTAAGTTTGATTTTCAGCGTGACATGTTGTCAGGACACTCAACATTGCGAAGCCCCGTCTCACACTGGGAAAATAGTTGCTTGAGCCTGAAACTTTTAGGTTTGTAATGACTTTTCGTTTCCCATCTCTGACACAGGAATGAATGTAGCATAGGTTAACTACGAAGTTCATTAACCTTTGTCTGCACACGATAAAAGGTAACGACGACAACCAGTGTCTGGCACGACCTCTGTCAGGGGTGTCCAAAGTTTTATGAATAGGGCCAGATTAGATAATGTGAAAATATCTGGGGGACATGCATCACCTATGTACCCTAAACTCCAACTGATGGGTCTCATAAGCTGTGAGCCTGCTTCGCCTCAAGCCTTTCCCAGCTGACCCAGAGCCGTTCAGCACCGCGGACAGTCAGACTAATGGGATGTTGGACCAATGACATGGACCCATCCGTGCTGATTAGTTTATTATTTTGAAAATCTATGACATAATCCTAACCCAACCCTGCCATATGGACAGCAAAGTTGTCAAATACTGTGGAGACAGGAAACATCTAGTTGAGAGGTGATATTGCATGGTAAAATCCTAATTCAAGGATAATGATGAAACACAGTGTCGTGCCGCTGTGCGTTTTTGTTTGGAACAAGCAGAAATCAGTCTCTGACAGCAGCACAGTTTTCAGCATCACCTCTGTTTGACCGGTGCAGCTGAGAAAAAGTGCAGAGGAGATCAGTGACAGCGCTCCGTGAGTCTCAGTGTCCCTGTCACTGCAGAGGCAGGGGCAACTGTGTCATTGTCAGATATTGTTGAGGGCAGCAGAGTGTAAACAACAGATGGTTGAGTTAGTACCTGAACGGCATGTCGAGTCCACCCATTCAACATTCAGCCTGTAGATACAGTCGTGGCCTGAGAAGCCGGGTATGAAATAACCTCTGCCTCTCAGTGGGCTCATGATTTTATACATTGGTGTATAGATTATGATTTGTGTTTGACCTCTGAGCTCCTCCAGCCTTTACTGTGACATCCAATAAGGAAGAAATGTCTTGTAATATCATCTTCAATAAAGAAAAGACAGCCTCTATACCTTTATGGCACTAATATCCTTCTTTACAGAACCACACTGACTTCCCAGTGGGCTTCAAGCTGCACATCTACAGAGCTCAGTAGTTACAGAGTGGGAACAGTCCTGCAAGAGCAAGCAGTGTTGTTCCCACTGAAGCCACCTTATTGCAGAAAATGACACCCTCATGGTGCCGTAAGGTACGAAGAGTCCATATGTGACATATGAAACTGTATGTTAGCCTGTAATCTTGATGGGAAAGTTGAAATAACATTTTTACAAGAGCTTGTGGGAGCTTGATCACAGTTTAAATCTGCAATGGCCACCCATTGCTCTTCAAAACAAGTATGGCTGCTCAGAACAACACATAGAAACACAAATTTGGTTTCAATTCCATAGTTGAAATCCACTTTCCACAGACACCTTAAAAGTAAATATTGGCATTGTGCGTTTCTGCAGACCAAAGATATGCTGCATTTGTACGTTTAATATCTAGAGGATATGCTTCAGTTTTTAATTTTATGCTGTGACAGTGCTGTGGATAAGTGTAATTAGGTTTAAACATTAGAAAAACATCATGTTTTGGTTTTTAATACTATATAATCATATTATATAATACCAGGTTTGGATGCTGCACATATGATTGGAAATGTCCCAAAATCGGATAAAAAATTACACACTTTTGTTGCTCCAAACACAGCTGGACATGTCCCAAACTCTCGTTTAAAAATAGCAGCTTTTGTCGCTCCAAATACAGCTGGACATATCCCAAACTCTTATTAACTAAAGTGATTGCGTTCATCACTACAAATGCAGCTGGAAATGTGTCAGACTTTTGTTAAAAAATACCCACGTTTGTTGCTACAAATACAGCTGCCTAAAAAAAGGGTCACTTCAAATCAGCTAGAAATGTCCCAAACTGTTGTTAAAAAAAATAACTGGTTTGGTCACTAAAAATACGTCTGGAAATGTCCCACACTCTTATCAACAATACTTACTTTTGTCACTACAAACATGGCTGGACTTTTTTTAAATACAAATACAGCTGGAAATGTCCTGACCTCTCATCTAAAAAAAAAAAAGGTGTGTTTCTATGACTAGAAATGTCCCAGACTCCTTCGGAAAAAACACCCAGTTTGGTCAGTACGGATCAGCTGGAAATGTCCCAAACTCTCATTTAAGAAATATTAACTTTCGTCACTACAAATCATTTGGAAATGTCCCAAACTCTCTTTAACAATACTATCGCTACAAACACGGCACTGGTTAAAAATCACCTGCTCTTTTCAATACAAATACAGCTGAAAATGTCCTGACCTCTGTTTAAACAAAAGGGTTGGTCACTTCAAATATGACTGGAAATGCCTCAAACTCTCATGAAAACATCTGGTTTGGTCACTAAAAATCAGTTGGAAATGTCCCAAACTCTTGCTAACAATTCTCACTTTTGTCGCTACAAACATGGCTGGACATGTTCCAAGCCCTCCTTAAAAAACACCTGCTTTTGTCAATATAAATACAGCTGGAAATGTCCTGACCTCTCGTCTAAAAAAAAAGGGTTTGTCACTAAAAACACAGCTGGGAATGTCCCGAACTCTCGTGATAAAACATTTGCTTTTTTCAGTACAGCCGGTAATGTCCTGACACAACTTTTGTTGCTACAAATACAGCTGGGAATGTCCTGAACTCTCATTAAGAACACTTGGTTTGGTCACTACAAATCAGCTGGAAAGGTCAAAAACTGTTGTTAGAATAATTACTGGTTTGCGGCTGCTTCTGGATAACATTTAAAATATGACCTGGTAATGGGCAATTCCAAATTCTCACATGAGCAAGTAGTTATGCTATTTCTGCCTATACATTCAAAAACAATAAAAGCGTCTTTGTTTTTGACACGTGTGTTGAGGTTTAGGTAATGTTGTATTAAAGTTTAATCCTTTAATATAACTAAAGCCTGGGTAGCTGTCACTAAAATTAATGTGTTTTTCCCAGTGAGTGAATTATCCTGGGGGTCTGGCCTAAAAGCTCACAGCCACCTGAAAGAAAAACAGATCAGTATTCTCCAGAGATCGCTGAGTAACTTCTGATGAAAACACTTGTTTTGGAGGTATTCAGGCAGACTCCACCTGCCAGTGGCCGCGTTTGTTCTGACTCTGTTGTTTGGCTGGGTAAAAATGAGGTGTAATAAGCTTGAGTCAATACAGAGCTGTGAGTTTTGGCAGGAGCTAAATAAGATGGAGGGGGATCGATATGATGAGAGAGGCGAGGGCGATATGAGCCTGCTCCACCCCGCCCCATCGCCTGCTGCTGGACACGCTGCCTGTCAGCTATTTGTCACCCAATGCACACATGCAGGTAAATGCGATCATAGAAACACAGTGTCACACACACACAAACACTGAGAGTCTACACGACTTTCATTTCAAAGCAGTGTAGCGGTGTGCACATGCATACGATACATGGAAATGCCCCTGCATACAATGAATAAATGATGCTCCATGTGGAGGGACAGTAAATGCCACTTATGATGCATGTAATCATGGGATAACAATAAACTTCCTAATTATCTAAAAACACATTTCGAAGAAGATGATGCCAGAAGCTGTGGAATCGATCACGCGTACTCTGCCTCGCAAGAGCCAGGAATAAAAGAAGAAAATTGATTTTTGCTGAATTCTCTGTGGTGAAGGATGACTCACGCCGTCTCGCCGCCTTAACATGATGTGTAAGAAAAAATGGAAAAGTGACAGAACAGCGGCACACAAACAATCCTGCTGCACCTCGTGGACGAAGACAGACCATCATCACCTTTTGATTCGAAGCCATTAAACGAGAAAAGGGTTCATTTATTCGTGCTGTGTCGATCAGCGGGCCCGCAGCTGTTTATGAGACGGCACACATCTTAACCCTCCGTGGTACTTTGGCCCCCAGCGCAGCTCCTGTCACAAGCTGTCCACACTCCGGCTCGACGGCCGGATCTAAATTTGTTCTGTTCTATCCTGAGACTTTTGTGGTTCTGTGTGAGCTCTCCCAGAAGAAATGTGTCAACTTGTCGTTCTGGATCTGCGTCAAAGTCAGTCATAAATGCCTCCGCAGCCCGGGTAATCTGTCACCACAAATGCAATGTTACAGTATGTATCTAACAAATTGTCAGTCCGCTCAGGCAGGGAGGTAATATTGAAGAATTGTCAACAACTGTGAGAGAAACAGCTAGTGAACCAGAGAGACGGCTCCGGGACAACAGTAGCTACAAGACATACATGACAAAACGCAAACCATACTGTATGTGTATGAACTGGGTCCTCAGGCAGCATGGCACTGTCAAACTGAGATATACAAAAAGCCATTTCAACATCAGAGACACGTTTAACATTTACGTATCCAGCAGTGATTCTCTGGCTATGCATGACTCTGTCACATTTATTTAGTAACACACATCTGGACCAACACATTCTCACTCCGACCTCGTCACATACTGACACGCTTGGTCATGGACTTTCCACGTCCACATTCGATGTGAAAGGTACCCTGGGTGCGTTGGTTGTTGACGTTCAAAATACACTTCCATTTTCACAGGAAGATTAACATTTACATACAGTCTCTTTCAAAATAAACGAACTACATCGGTACAACACTGTGAATTGGCGGGGTTTTTTCCTTCAACAACAAACGCACACGGTTAGGTTTAGGGAAAAAAGAACAGGCTTTCTGATCTTCCAGGACACAAACACCACTCTCCCGGGTGAAAGTCCGTGTTTGTTCCGCCTGCCCCACTCAGACTTTCTCCACTTCAACTTGCTGTACCGCTGCATTTCCCTCCGACGTTGCAGGGCAGCG
Source organism: Epinephelus cyanopodus (assembly GCA_026686955.1). Lineage (NCBI taxonomy): Eukaryota > Metazoa > Chordata > Actinopteri > Perciformes > Serranidae > Epinephelus > Epinephelus cyanopodus. Next base: position 20,951,469 of record CM048936.1, on the reverse strand, counting down.
ACAGGCTGTTTGTCACACCAGCGTTAAAGGACAGCTTTTATCGTCGGTGTCTGATGCTGCAAGTCACTGCCCAAACGCCGGATTTCAGCGACTTCAGCTTGAGACCAGGTTGTTTGGACAGGTGGTAAAAGTTACTATGTTTTTTGTTTTGTTTTTTCGGAAAGATGGGGCAAAAAAAGAAGCAGAGATGTGGACTCAAGTCACATGATTCGGACTTGAGTCACACTGAAGTCACAGATTTGATGACTTTAAGCTTGACTTGGACTTTTTTGGACATTGACTTGAACCTTTTGACTTGAAAATGCTTGATACCTTCCCCAGAATGATAAAAAAAAGTTCCAGTGCATGAGGTGGCATTTAGTGACATCTAGTGGTGACGACTGCAGATTGCAACCATTTGAAACTTCTCCTGGTTAGAATTCCTTCAGCGTTCATTGTTCAGGAGGTTTTTACCAGGAGCTGAATTATCCCCAGAGGTCTGTTCCTCTCCAAAACAAACAGACCTGGGCCCTATTTCAGGAAGCAGGCTCAACAAACTCAGAGCCTAATCCCGATCTCGGGGTTGACTGAGCCTGAGCTGGGAAACTCTGAGTTTTCGGCTCCAGAACAGCTGATCGGCATTTGTTCAATTAACTCTGAGTATGTTCAGCCTGAGCGAGGACTGAAAGACATCATCAGTGGAGAGCAGATAACGTGATATTCAGCGGCCGAAAGCAGAAAGCCGCTTGTTTCATCCCAGCTGAGTCGGAGATTTTAATGGCTCTGATGTTATAAAGAAAACTTTGGCTGCCGATGAATCAAAGGGCAATGCATAAAACTGTTTTGTGGTGAAGACTGCAACAAAGCCCCTGTTGGTGATTGGCACCTGAACACCTCACCATCCTTCCCTCTGCAGAAAGGTCTGGACCACTAGAAGCTAGTTACCAGCTAATAATGAGCCGAGCTAAATTATTTTGAATAAGCCAGCGTTTTCCCAGCTCAGTTCGGAGCCAGCGAGCTGTCACTGAGAGAGGCAACACAAAGTACGACGCTGATTAATTAATTTCCCTTTACTTCCTGAATCATTCCCAGCAGGGCAACACTTAATTGCCACTTAATTGGGAGTTGTCAGTCTTGACTTGAGTGCAAAGACTTTCTTGCGACTTGCAAAACAACGATTTGGTCTCACCTCTGGAAGGTAGCATAAAAAAACTTTAGACAGCACATAGACAAAGAAAACGGTGACACAAGCATTAGAGTTTATGTAAGAACATACAGGTGTTTGGAGGAGGACTGGTGGAGGAAGGGCCTACTGCAGGTAGACCAGGTGCGGCTGATTGGATAGGAGGAGTTGGTGGACTGGGAGCTTCGTGAAACAAAGAGGGAAAGGAAGGTACACAGAATATTTCATAGGCTACAACAGAAAACATTTTAGCTCACTTCAGGCACAAGGGGCTCTACATTTGAATCTTTTTTGAAGCAAAGGAAAGACGGACGTTGGCGGTAAGTGCAGAGGGTTGGTTAAAGGGAAGTATGAGCTATAGTTGCTAGAGAGGGAGGAAATAGTGGGTCAAGGAAGCTGAGGAGAGGATGGTTTAACCAGCTTATTTTTATCCTTAGTTGTTCATTATTTAATACACCGAGTGTTGCTGGACCTTTAACATGCACAGCAAACACATTTAGCTGATCTTGTGTAAGGAGACCCACGAGCCACATTATCTGCTCAGGCTGTCAGACCAAACTTGCCCCCAATTAATGACAACAACAACTGGGTTTTAAAGCACTGGGAAGTGTTTCATGTGTCATTGACTGCGCTGCCCTCTTGTTCACATGTGTGATTGCTTTGATTTGGCCAGTAATTAATTTTCTTACAGTCAGTTGTTGAAGAAGAGTCGCAGGAGGATACCCTGGAAACATTTTAATTGGTTTCAAATCATGATGTTACGGAAGCCCTGAGAGGCAAAGCAGGAAGACAATTTTGGTGATCCATTTTTTTTTATTTATTTATTTTTTTTTTTACGTCTGATCTAAATTGTTTTCTGTCCTCTGCTCATGACTTAAAAACAGGTGAAAAGAAGGTTTTCATCAGGATAATCTTACAAAGTTCCTTCATCTGTGAAACAGGTCAAACAATGTCTTGCCAGGTGGTTTTGTTTTGTTTTATTTTTCTCTTTTTTGCAAGGGTCATTTCTCTATGTTGCTGTTTTTCATCTGTGAAAACAAGTGAAACATGTGGTGTACCTTGTGTTTAGAGAAATTAAGACTTACCCAGAGAAAGCATGAATGCTTTTAGTCCTATTAAGAACATGGAGCTGATTCATAGAGTGTTGTGACACCTTGTAGACAGCCTGTTAAACCTGATTTAATGCTGAAGTTGTTGAATACCGGCACTATGGCAGCTACATCCACGTCAGATACCGGTGAAAAAGCCATCCTTTCATGCCGGCATGATATGCAGCTGGCATCAGGGTGAAACACGACCGGACAATAAAGTTAAGGGGTTGAAAAGTCAAAGCAGGGTGGATGGGTCCAACAATCACAGACTTTCAACGGGGAGTCTGGAGTCTGCTTCCCGTATGAATGCCAAACTAAACTAAAGCCACGTGTGTGTGTTGTTGAAGAGAAAAAAAAACAAAAAAAAACACCAATTTGCAGTGTTGTACCAATGAAGTAGGTTTATTGTGAAAGAGACAGTATGCAAACTGCACATTTCCTGCACATTTCCCTGCATGTAACAGGTTAAAGTTGGAGAGAGAATGTGTTGGCCTGTTGCTTAAAACGGCCTTGCCCTTAATTACTTGTGGCCTAAAAGGAGATCTTCACTCCCACAGATTCACCTTAAAAAAAACAACCTTGGTATTGAGTCTTTCACTCCCACTTCAGTTTTAAATACTGAGGGGTTTTTTAGCGAACGTGCATGTGTTTGGGAAGTACTGAGCATACAAGACTTGGATTGTAGGAGTTTTTCAGCTGATATTTTCATATAATTTTGTTTTTGTTAAATGTGGTCCTCAATCAATTAATAAATCAATAGATTTGCTATTTTTGGTGGGGGCAATTCAAGGCACCATGGCATGAGGGCCCAAGGAATGAGTCCTAAAACCGGGAAATGAATTAGCAACGTCAATGGGTTTTTGGTTAGATGTCTGAAATAAGATATGTGGTTAACACAAGCTTAAGAGATCTTCACCATTTGTTCCATTTGTTCCATACCACAAAATACAGTAAATACGCCACTTGTGAACTTTAAAGCTTCTTTATGTTTAAAAAAAAAAAACCTAACAACTAACTAACAAGAGGCTAAATGAGACTACAGAAAGTGGGGATTGACTCACTTTTGGAGCTAGTCTCAAGTGGCCATTTTAAGAACTGCAGTTCTTGGAACTTCAGCCTCGGAGGTTGCCAGTCAGATACTGATGCACTTCAGCCACTTGTGAGTGAAATGAGCAACAAATACACACAAAAATATTCACCTGCCAAAACTTATTTTTCCACCTGTTTCATAGATGGAAAAAAGTGAACTTAGAAACTTTTTCTTCAGCTCAGAAAACAAATTAGATCCAATTTCAAAGATGGATCACCAGATCTTCTTTCCCACTTGCCTGTCAGGGCTTCCGTATAATTCACTCTATCTATTAGATGGACGTATAAGAGCAGGTAATGATTGTTCTGCTTTAAGGTTTTCAGCTTGTCCTGTAATTTGTGGTGCTCTAACACATTACATGATGAAAATTCACAGCTTGTGCAATAAAGTCAGGACGTTTTGTGGCAGGCTTCAGTACTTACTTCAGTACTTTATGACTTGGCGCGCTGCCCGCTGTAATCAGGAGCAGGTTGTCTGGCTTGAGGGCGGGTTGAGTTATGTTGAGTGGATTTCGGCTGTTTACATTTTGTGTTTCCTTTGCCATTTGGTCCGATTAGGTGCAGACACTTTATATTGCTCATTGTTTAGTCCACGCTGTGAGTGCTGGAATGTTACACCAGTGACAGATTGCTAATTCATTTACCCGGCTTATAAACCGCCTCACGTTCAACGCCGAGCGGCTTTAATCAGCTACACGACTGACGTCTAAACACATTAAGAAATGTGATGATAGTTAACAGATTCACGACTCCATGTTTGGGGTTTGATTTACAATTTATTTGGATCATTTAGACAAGATTAGACAAGAGGGCTTTCCCGCCTCTGCTAGAATACATTGTTCTCTCCTGATATTGCTCAGCATTGCAGCAGTGTCTCTTCCCTCTCACATCCCACCAGTCTGTTTCCCTTGACAACCATATCTACTGTTTATAATTATGCAAATGATATGGATCTCTGAGCCAAATAGATGCTCATAAACAACCAACCCCTTCAACCATCCCTGTGTTTGTCTATCTTAAGTGGCTATGATTACCATTGGAGGTGGAGGCGTGAGTTTAATTGAATGTCACAACTCATTTCTTTTTCCATATTTGCAAAAGGTCAGTTTTTTAAATGAACACAACTGTACACAAGGACACGTGGGTGCATAATTCCTTTTCAAATTCAAGCCTCCTACACGTCAAGGAATGGACAGAGTTGCAAAAAGATTGACGTTTTGGTACTTTTCCTTCCCACACTTTAGACTCCCGTAGGGTCTATTTCTGTCGCGTCTACGGTCAGTGAAGTCATTTCTGCTCCGTCAGTGCTAATACTTTATATCAACCAACCACCTAAACCAGCTCTTTTTCCACTCCCGCTTCCATTTCCAGGCAGAACAAACAGTCCTTTCTTTCCTTCCATTTTTTCCCCCATTCGTCCATCAGTGTAATTGCACTCTTTCCAGGAATAGAAAGGAGCTGCCACAGTCCTGTCAAGGAGCCGGTGGTTAAAGCGTCCTCCAGGAGACCATTCAAGCGCTCCGGAGTTTCAGGTTGTTCCTGAACAGTTTGTGAAGTTGCTCGCACCTCGGTTGAGTCACCTCAGTTACTTTTCCCAGACTTGAACTCACCACAAGTAGCCAGTTTTTATGAATCAGCAGCTGAGTCATTCATTTAAAATTACACAACATATTTTCCTGCATAAATAAGAGATGACTTGTTTTTTTTGTTTTAGTTTGGTAACAGGGACCTGAATACAGTGATTTTCTTTTAACCAAATCTCGTACAATGTAATGACATGTATTCATTGATGAATGAATGAATATTGAATATTGAATATTGAATATTCCTTCAGAGGTCCAATGTGTAGGATTTAGGGGAATATATTGGCAGGAATGGAATATAATATAAGTGTGTTTTTATTAGTGTATAATCACCTGAAAATAAGAAATATTGAGTTTCATTATTTCAAATGAGCCGTTAATATCAACACATTCTCACTCCAACCTTGTCACATATCGATGCTTGGTCGCGGAATTTCCACGTTGACATGACATGCAAGGTGCCCTTGACGCATTGGTGTTGACGATTTGGGACGTCATGTCAACTTCAGCCTGCTACATCCATTATTTGTTTTCAAAATACATTTCCATTTTCACAGTCTCTTTCAAAATAAATGAATGATTGATAAAACACCACGAATTGTCTTTTTTTTTCTGGTTTTCTGGTTATGTTTGGCCAACATACGCACGTAGTTGGGTTTAGGCAACAAAAGCACGTAATTGGGTTTGGAAAAAAGAACAGGGTTTGTCTTTACAATCTTATGGGAAGCTGTCGAAGTATCCTTGATCCTTGGGTTTATCCTTGATACTGAACCCCAAATTGCTCCCAATGTCTGTTCCATCGGTGTGTGACTGTGTTAAAAACTGAGTAGCAAGTGGCACCTTGTATGGTAGCCTTGGCCACCAGTGTATGAATGTGTGTAAATGCGTGAATGTGACTTGTAATGTGAAAAGTGCTTCAAGTGGATGATGGCTATACAAGTGCAGGTCCATTTACCATTACCATTTACCATAGGTATTTGTCCACAGCCCACCATGTTGTACTGCTATGTTTCTACAGTAGCCCAAAACAGACAAACCAAATACTCGTTTGAATCACCAGGTCTGTTTGTGTTGAAGAGAAAGACACCTCTGCAGATAGTTCAGCTTGTGGTAAAAACCTCCTGAATGTCTGGATTATTAGTTATCAAAGATAAAGTTAAGCACACAGCAGCAGGTGCTGGGCTGATGGCCCATCTCCAACATGCCAGACAGTGTTGGACAAACACTGATTTGTAAATTGAAGCTGATTTATTCACTGTTTTTGCAGGTTTCAATCACCTGGTGTGTTTGTTTTGGAGAGAAGGAGACCTCTGTGGATGATGTGGCTCTTGGTAAAATCCTCCTGAATGTCTGGATCAAAAAAAAGGTGAGCACACATTAGCAGGTGCTGAGCCAGCAGCACGTCTGTGACAGCACGAAAGAAACACTGGTTTGTAGCATGAAACTGCTTTATTCAGTTTTTTTAGTGGTTTAAATTGCCAGGTCCATTTGTTTTGGAGATGAAGCGACCTCCGTGGATAATTCTGCTCCTGGTAAAAATCTCTTGACCAATATTCAAACCAGGAGCTGCAGCTGGTTGCAATCTGCAATCCTCTCCACTAGATGCCACTGTGTCCTCCTAAATCTTACATACTATTCCTTTAAATACAATACACAGTTATTCAACTGAGTTATTTTGCTGTTAATGGTTAACATCAGTGATTTTTAGAGGTTGCTTTCTACTTCAAAATGATAGTGTCTAATTTGAATATTATCAGTCTGATGTACCTGTTATTTTGAGCCAGTATCAGATGAGGGGGATAATAAGATAATATAATAACATAAATATGTTGCATAAACTTCTGAGTTCACATACTTGCAGAGCAAACAATCAAGTACCTCACAAAAACTTCAAATTCATTATAATGAAAAAACTCAATACTGAGTTGATAAAATTTGGCCTTGAATCATCCTGTAGCTTGGGTGAGTCAAGATATACACAACAGTAGCCTGCATGTATAATACCTACAGACATCTTAGCTTCACTATGTTTTGCTGCCCCACCTACCTTGTAGTGCAATTTAAAGGGGCAGTTCACCCCAAAATCAAAAATACATACTCTTATCTGTAGTGCTGTTTCATGTCGGAACTGTTTTCTTTCTACCAAACCACACCCACCAACTGTATCACCACACAGAAGGAAGCGTGCATCTACTCATGGACGAGAGGCTCATGCTTGTGACATTACGAGATGGAAACAATAATGGTGTCCTCCTTGGCTGAGCTGTAACATTAGCTAGCTCAGTGTTGCTACGTGAGCTAGCAGTAGATGCACGCTTCTTTCTGCACAGCGATACGATTGGTTGGTATAGTCTGGCAGAAAGAAAATAGTTCCAACACAAACTGCTCACAACAAGGTTTATGGATTGTCCTGGGTGTCCGGGAACTGATTTCTGGCAGCATTGGTGTTGGGTTTTTCCAAGTATTTTTTGGTGCTTTGAGCACCACAAGCCGAGTGCCATCTAGTTCCATTATATTAGGGAGGAGGCAGATGTCTCTACAGCCGATATGTACACCACTCTGCAACTCACACCAAAACTATCTAGATTGATAAACAGCACCACAGGTAAGAGGCAAAATATGAAATGTCTCTTTATAACCACCACCAGCAACTGTGCAAACTCAAGCTCACTCCCTGTTTGGTATATAATACTGTAAACTCAACAGCTCGGTCAGGTGGGAGAATAAGTGGTTGTTTTGTCCTCTCTGACGTGCAGACAGCGATGACTCACTCTAATTACGTCCAGGCAGTTGCTTCTTTCATCTCTCCCAGCTTTGGTTCTGAAATTCAGTTGCTTTAATTTATCATCTAAAAGCATTTTTAAGCTGCAGCAAGGACAGTAGAATCAGCCTTGAGAGTGTTTTCACTCCACTGCTTCTCTCTGCTCGCTTTGTCCTCGCTCAATGCCTGCACCCTCTCCTTCACTTTCTTTCTTCATTTTCCTTCGCTGCTGTCGGTCATGTCAGTCATCCATCCCATGTTTTTCAAAAGGAGAGAAAGAAGAGGAGATATGTGTGTCTTGATGAAGAGTCTTTCTTGCTCATTTAACATCTGGACAGATTAAAGGGATTTGGACTATAGGCTTATTCTCTTTTTGCTTAGAGTTTCTACATGATACCACTCTCATATTTTTGTTAAAGGTTCTGTATGCGACATTCAGAGCATTAATACAGCAGCAAACAGTTATATACTATGTAAAGATATAATGGAGTAATGGCGTTCTGAGCAGAGAATAAGGTCACACTACCTCTGTGTGTGTTGTAATCTGAGCTTCTCTGTGGTTTGTTGTGGTAAACTGTACATGCATGTTAATGCATGTGAGTACCGCACTGGTTAGTTCATTACTGCTGCTATGAACTGTGCTCTTACAGCAGTTACCGCTGATATCAGGACGCTGTCATGAAAGTGCAACGTTACAAATGTTACGTACTTAACGTAAAGTTACCCATGCAATGTAAAGTTACAGTTAGGTTAGGTTTAGGGAGACAAACATGGTAGCGAAAGTCCTACAATGACTTAAAGTTCACTCAGAGTTCACACAGTTCTGAGCACTGGTCTCCTGGGGAAATACCTGACTCCTTAAGTGACTGTTTCCCTCTTTACTCCCATCAGTGACTTGGCATTTCTTTTGTTGTCCTAGGAAATGCAAACTTGCCTCCTGTTTTTGGTAACATAATTGTAGCCTTCCCAAATACAAGGGTTATGCATGAATTACTGTCATATGATTACATTTGATAAGTACAAATTTTGGTGCATTGCTTTTTGTAGGAAAACGTACAAACAGTGCAGGAGAACAGCTGAGGAAGCATAGCAACCAGCCTCCAGTCCCCCCCAGTTAACACCATTAGCTCTGTCAGCACTGTTGCCATTGTTTAGTGTTGTTTACTAAGATAGCACTGGTAGTTGCTAACAACCTGCTCAGCGAACTCCAAAATTAGAGCCATGTCTAGTCAACTTGTACACTGAATACCACATAGAGCCCATTTAAATAAGAAGCTATTAGAGTGCAATTAGTGTAGCTGAGCTTAGCATCACAGCATAAAGACTAGAAAAAGTAGAAAACAGTTAGCCTGGCTCCGTCCAGAGGTTAACATCTGCCTACCATGTTTATACCATCAGTACAAAAAATACATATTACTGGAAACAGTAGGAAACTAAACAGAGCTTGGCTCCGTTCAAAGGTTTAGAAAGCCACTATGTTTATACCATTAACATAGCATGAAATGTAACAGGCTATTCTGAGCAATATCACTCAATTTTGGAAAACAGAAGACATCTGTGGGCTAAATCATTGTAAAAACATGTTTTCCCATCAGCCTGAGCTGTATTTTGTGTTCATTAACTAACACAAAATAAACTACGATGGTAAACATTTCTAAACACCAGTATTGCCATTGTAAGCATGTTGGCACTAATAATTTGTTAGAAGAAGTTTACCAGGGCTTAATCTGCATTGTATAAGTGCCAGGTTGCTAAAGACCTGTGGTATGTGAATGTCTGAAAAAACGCCCATGCATTTAAGTGTTAAATGTACCACGAAATGCTCAAACGGTAACAATTCCTGGCTAATTAATGGGGAAGTCACACATTTCCACCCAAACTGTATCCTGCTGACAACATTTTCACTGGCCTTCTCTGTTTATTTCTGTTGTGTTTTAATGTTTTTTTAATTTATTCAGTCTGTCACCAAGCTTTAATGCCAAGCCACTGTGCTGGAAGCGATGCAGCATTTCTCACAGTGCGAACCCTTTTTAATACTAAGTGAGGTAAAAAATATTGGATGGATAATATGGTCCGATTTGGCTCCAGTCAGAGTCAATCTGCACTATTTGTACTAATTGCCTTGGGTTGGCATTTACCTGCAATGTCCCTATTAAATTTCAGCGTACAGTATGTGTGTCTGGAGGGCAGCGGGTAGTAACATGGAGATCACACACATTGCGTAAGCCTGTGTCTGTGAAGGAAAGAAGCCTTCACCCTCACCCTCTCTGTAAATTATCTCATCTCTGTCATTAGCCAATCTTGTGAGTCTGCCTCCCCGCCAGGCTTGCTGCTAAAATGCTAATGAGGCCCGTGCACTGTAATTACAAAACACACACGGACACAAAAACACACACCTCGCTCTCTGCCACCCGATAGGGGGGCCATAACAACCCCCACGCTGCGCCTGACTTAAAACGATGAACAGACTTCACTTTTGGGCTATATTAATCTGAGATATTATATTAGTCCAATTAAAATGTAATTAAGAGCATTTGGTGGGTTGTTGAAGAGGGTCGAGGGAACCAGATGGAGGAGGAGGAGAGGACCGAGAGACAAAGCAATATCTGGGTTTTAGGTGTGGATGTCAGTCTGTCCACTACTTTACCAGGGTCTTAAGTTCCCAAGGTCCCATGTTTCCAGGGTCCTATGCTCCCAAGGTCCTATGTTCCCAGGATTCGATGTTACCATGGTCTTATGTTTCCAAGAACCTATTTTTCTAGAGCTCTATGTTGCTGAGGTTCTATGTTACCAGGGCTCTATGTTCCCAGGTTCCTGTGTTCCAAGGACTCTATGTTAACAGGGTCCTATATTACCACGGTTTCTAGCTTCCGAGGTCCTATGTTTCCAAGGTCCTGTGTTCCCAGGGTTCCATGTTCCCAGGACCCTATGCTCCAAGGGTTTTGGGTTCCTAGGGTCCTATGTTACCAGAGTTTCTAGTTTCCAAGGTCATATGTTTTCAGGGTCCTATGTTCCTAAGACCATATGTTGCCAGGGTTCAGTGTTTTCAAGATTGTATGTTCCCAATGTCTTAGTTACCAGGGTACAAGGGTCTCAAGTTCCCATGATCCCATGTTTCCAGGGTCTCATGTTCCCAAGGTCATATGTTGCCACGGTTCTAAATTCCAAAGGTTCTACATTCCCAGGGTCCTATGTTCTCAGGGCCCTATGTTCCCAATAACCAATGTTCCCAAGTTCCTATGTTTCTAGAGCTCTATGTTGTTGAGGTTCTGTGTTACCAGGGTTCTATGTTCCAAGGACTCTATGTTAACAGGGTCTCTCACTCCCAAGGTCCTATGTTTCCAAGGTCCTGTGTTCCTAGGGTCCTATGTCACCAGTGCTTCTATGTTCCCAGGGTTCTATGTCTCCAGGGTCCTATAATTCGAGGGTTTTCAATTCCCAAGGTCCTCGGTTCCCCAGTCCAATAATCTGTTAACACACATAAACCCTCCTATTGTGTTTATAGCACTTTCTTGTCAAGCTCTGTCCCTAAAATAGAGATTGAAATGGAAAATTTAAAGTTCTAGTGTGTGTGTGTGTGTGTGTGTGTGTGTGTGTGTGTGTGTGTGTGTGTGTGTGTGTGTGTGAGAGAGAGACTGTGAAGGTTTTGGACCTTCTTTCCAGGTCCCTTTTCGTAGCCTTCCCAACCAGTGGGAACAGTCAGTTGTATATAGTATAAAAAAGTAAATCTTTATTCTAACCCTGTTAGCCACCTGTTTTCTATTTCTTAACTGCTTAGTGGTTATTTTTACAATTAATCAATTCATCTATTAGTTGTTGCTTTTTTATTTATTGGGCTGCACAATTTTGTAACTGTTCACCTACCAGAAAGAGCAACTAGCCTACTGCATTTCCATCACTCTCAGAGTCATGACTGTGGTCTCCTATCAAACCCATGTCACATGAAGTCAATACAGAGCTGGGGTACATCTTTCTCAGGTTCCCATATGTGCTATTTAGAGCTGGAGAACATATGAATGACCCCAGAGAGGCTGGTATGGCTGTCGCCTCTTTGGTGTTGCTTTATAACAAAGGGGAGAAAAGCAGCCAAAATATACTGTGTCTCCTTTGAGTCCAATTAAATAACTCCAGTGAAATACGGTGGCATTTCATATCTATAGTGCATTATAGGATGAAGTGAGGCAGCTGGCTCATACCTTGTATTGCTGAGAAGAAAGACTTGAACGTGATCCAACTCTCTATGTGCAAATTTAATGCTCTGTTTCTCTGTCTGGTCTTTTCTCTTTCTTCCTCTTTATTTTAAACAAACACAGATGAATTGATTTAGGATTTCAAAGCACCTGCACCCGCTGCTTGTACCTACAGCTCTGATTCCTCCTAAAGCTATAAAATTTAAGACTGGATTTTTGAAAGTCTTGCATTCTCCCTTGCATTTTGGGTGGCTCAGACACACACAGAGAAAGGCAAATTACATGTGACAAAGGTCCTCGTCTGGAACCAAAGCGAGGACGTCACAGCCACATGATAGACGCCTTTCGCCAGCCCAGCCACCCACACAGGGATTATTGTTGGAAAAAAAAATGTTTCAGATGTGGAGACACCAAAAAATGTAGCTCAACATGGCTGGGGTTGTGTGGCTGACTTAATTTATGCTGATTAATCTGTGCGGCTCATAAACACATTCCTCCCAGTGCTCACTGCTAACCACACATATCATATTCCATTTTTAGGCATTTGTTTTTTAATTTTTCATTCAAATACACACACAGTAACTCGGAGTCAGGCATGCATGTTGTTTTGTGTGAGACAGAGAGGGAAAAAAAATCCTGTTTGTATGCCGTTGCCAGGTAGAGCTCTGTAGGGATTTGGTTATGAGTGTGTGAGCGTGCATGTATGTGTGTATTTTGGAGAAATTACTATGGGAGGCTGTGTATTTACCCTGCATGGCAAAAAATCATTTTGTTGACTGTGTGGAAAATCAGTGACATGTCTCTTTCTCTCTGCCCGGCTCTGCAACGGAAGCCCACAGGCGGCCCACGTGCTCCACATGGTGGCGCTCTGAGTCAACATCAAATCTCCCTTTAATGTCCCTGACACTTGCTCCTGTTCTCACCTGATTCTCTTCTACTTCTCTTTCCATCGCCGCCTCTTATGTCCTCTTGTGCTTCTCTGTGTTTTCTGTTGACAGAGGCTGAATGTCACACCATCTGCCGTGCCGTGTTGCTGTGTCGGAGTCTACGAGGAGGGGGGAATGTTTTTTTATCAGCGCTGCTCCTGGCATGGATTGTGGCCTGGCCTGGCTTGGCTTGGCTGCACTCGCACTCAGCGGGCACACACACACACACGCTCAGTGTACATGAGCATATGAGTTGGGTGAATTTTTTAATTTGAACTGCGAGCAGGATGATTTGCATTCAGCCAAACTGATGGAGGGAAGTGGACGGGGGTGGATGGAGAGAGAGAAAAAGAAAACCAGAGCGAGAGTCGGTTAATTCTGTCTGAGCTGGAAGCCTCGGCCCCCAGTCAGAACATGGGGGCTTGTCTCTTCTAGTTCCAGAGAGCGCAGTGAAATGCCCTGTGGAGGAGACGCATGGGCAGCAACCAAAGGAAAGTCGGTGTGATCAGCACTCACATGCCTGTGTCAGGGGGCGGGGGGGATTTTTAATAAGGGTATTCAAATGTGTTTGTGTATGTGATTTGGATGCTGTCTGTCTCTGTGTGTGTGTGTGCAGTTAGAAAAGAAGGAGTGTAGATTGGCTCTGATTAGACTCTGCATTGCAAACACACACACACACACACACACACACACACACACACATAGCCTACACACAGGGTTATTTTTAGCCACTGTCGCACTCTTCACCCAACCCCTGTGCTCTGTCTCTCTCAGCACAGCCCCCCCCCCCCCCCCCTTTTCCCTTCCCGCCACAGTGAGGAGAAGGACAGCGATTCATCAGGATTTTTTGGGGACAAATGTCTTCTTTCCGCTGCTTTTTTTTTTGCTGTCAAATCGCTGCAGGAGCGAGGTGTTGGAGAAGGAGACAACAGGGGACAGAGATGCAGGTTCATAAAGATCAGGAAACAGGAAAATCAATCCTGTCTTTCTGACATCTACCCTCCTCTTAGTCCCATTTTCTCCCTACTATACACACTAAGATATTGATATGTGTGTGTGTGTGTCCTCCAAAGCGCCTCTCATTGTAGGCTATTGAACAGTGACCATTAATGTCCCAGTATAATCAATCACAAACCTGTTCTCGCACTGCACATCCACTAGATATATATAGCATCCATCACACTCTAGGAGATTCTTAAAAGACATCGGAGTGACGTTATTATTCTGCTAATTCACACCAAATATATATAATAATATAATAAATATTTTCACCTTGCGCCATATTGATCGACCATAGTGAGAACCCCCCGAGGGTGATCCTGTTTGTGCAGTAAATGAGGCAATTTCTATTTCAGCCATACCCTCACCTTCCTCATGTAACATGATGTACACTGTCGATATCATCTCGACATGTCGCTGTTGATCGATATGTTTTTGTGCCCCCATTGATTCATACCTCAGTATTGCTAAAATTAACCGGTACGGCGGCTTTATCGACGACTTCATCTTACATCTCGCTCGTCACGTGGTCAGGGCACATGCAAATATACATGTAGGGTGAGCGTATGTGGTGCCAGTGACAGCTTCCCCTGGGGCACAGAGGAGCTGTCGTCCCTTCTGTTTGACTTGTAGGAACCGTTTGCCACAGTCACACTGCAGGGCTGACATATATACGACTGCATCCCTGCTTTAAAACACACGCTGACCTTCTCTGTGTGACTGAAAATATGTATACAGAGCAAGAATGATGAAATACAAAATGCAAATAATATCATGAGAAGAAATACAAGTGTGAGATAATATGGCTGGAGGACATAAGAATTATACTCAAGGCACAGAACATGCAGTTACTAACAACGTGAGAGCAATTAAATCGTCATTAAAATGATGTAACATTAATTAGAAATTACTGTGAGCAGCCACTCTGAAGCAAATTAGTACTTATACAACAGGTTGTTATGTATTAAACAGTAGTATTACGTTGTATAAGAAAGGACGGTGCAATTATTTATTGACTGATTTTGAGAGAATTATATTTATTTATTTATTTATTTGATCAAGGTGTTTTTCCTTTTCAAATATAAAAAAGCAGACAACCTGAACACAGAACAATTAAATCCAATCTCCGTATATCTCCCAAGTGCTGTACCGTCAGTTAGTTTACATACAGCATGCAATCATACAAATAAACAGATAAATTAAAAAATTTAAAGTAAACATATATATTCACAGTTTCACATCTACATAAATAAATGCCAGACAGAGAAACGTGAAATGCAGATAGCATGAATTAAGAGAAAAAAGATAAATAAATAAAATTAAAATTTAAATGAAATTAAATAAAATAAAATTAATTAAATTTGATTAAATAACCAATGATAATACAACAAGTACACAAACACTAGGGTTACATAGATATGTTGGTAGCCCTCATACCTTCTACAAAAGAAATAGATGGCTGCCAGGTGATATAAAATTTTCGCTCATGGGTTTACAAAAAAGTACATCCTTTATGTCGTTCGTATGCAGGACAGTAAAACAAAAAATTACCTTTGCATGAGGAACACTGTTGCTATAATATGTGGTGATGTCGTGATGGGTTGCAGGGGTGCTGTCTTTGGACTGTGGGAGGAAGCTGGAGTACCCTGAAAAAACCCACGCTGACAGGGTGAGAACGCGCAAACTCACCTTTACACCCTGATGAAGACTCTCTAGTCAAAACGTGTCAGTTATTCATGTATTGATAAAGGATTTTTAACTACAGTTGTAGTGTCTTAGATGCATTTTTGGACTGCCTGCTTTGTTTAAAGTCACATGTGGTTCCACACTGTAGCTGTTCTTTATGAGACAGTAAGTTTGTCGTTTTTTGACCATTTTTCTCTAAACATGAGAAACATTTTAATCTCCTGAATATCAAAGTATCCAGTTCTAGAAACTAAATGACAAGTTGGTCAAATGAAATAAGGATTTCAACTCGTTAGCCCAGGGGTGACCATGGGTGATGTCCTAATTAAAATATTTTTCACAAGTCTCTGATCAGACGTCTTCACAAGTCAACCCCAAAGCCGAAACATTTGACATTTATGTTTGATGTCTGGAGGTTTCCATCCCGTATCTCCACTAATGACCAAAACGGAAGTAAATTTATGGACTCCCAAAAAGGATCAAATTGCCCTATGATGCACAGTGTTACAGCTTTTATGTTCTCAGAAACACCAGACACAGGACACACACATGAATTATAGAGTTGAGTATGTGTGTAAAAGTCCCAATGCTCCAGCCGCTGACTGAGCTAGAACACTGACAGCTTCTTTAAATGTCTCATCCAGCATCAAGCCAAGATATTTGTACAGGTCAGTAAACGAAGCTTAAATGTTACTTGTATCTATAGCATTTATAAATAGTGGAATAAAAAGTACAATATTTCCCTTTTAGAAGTTAAGCAAAGTCGCCTACCCCACAATTGTACTTAAGTGCAGTAGGCCTCCCTGAGTAAATATATCCAGGTGTCTGCAGGTATCAGACACTTAAATTTAATGCTTTTTAAGACCTTTTCAAGATAATTTTCAACCAAATTTATGACAGATTTTTTGGACAAATCGTTGTTTTCTTATTCAAGGAATGGCACAGTTGATGAGGTGGGTGTAGCCTACTGCTAGGTCAGGGATCAGCGACCTTTACTGTCAAAAGAGCTAAAGAATTTTCTGCTGCGAAAACGTTTTATTAAAATAGTAACTTGCTCCAAGGCATGTGCTGCAACCTCTCCTCTTTTCTTGAAATGTACTGTACAGACAATGTTACAGTAAGTAAGATATGGAAATATTGGGCTGTGATATAATGTTAAAGAACAAGACGAATGAAGCAAAGGATGAATTTTTCTAATAAGAGATGTGACCTTGTGGCAAGAAAACTGATGTGATGTTGCCAAGTGAGTTTCTCGTCGATCAAAATTCCAAGTAATCTTGCAGTAACTTCAGAAATTTCATCACCATCAATATATAATTTTGCTAATTCATCCATCAGTAGAAATTATAAATCATCTTCCCCGCAAATATCTTTTTTTTTTTTTTTAATTTTATCTTTCAGGTCTAAAATTTATTTAAGAAAAAATAAATTTATGACATTTTAAGTGCAGACGACCTGTTTATATGTTTCGTCATTTAAAAAATAGTTTATCTTAAATATAATTTTATAAGCTTTACAAGGGATTAGCTGAGCTAGCATGACTTTCACTTCGGCTAACGTTGCCTTGGTAACCACAAGTGAGCTAACGATTAATTAGCTCAACTTACAGCTAGCGAGTTAGCATGTGCGCATTAAGTTAGCTGCTCATGTTTTGATATATTAGAAGCTAACAGTTCGGCCTGTAACGTTATAGCACAACAAAAACATTTAAACGGATATAGGGAAGCTCGTTTGTCCACGGAAAAGACGTGTAAGTTGTAAATGTGACGGATAACGGCTCGACTGTGGCAACATTAGCAAGCTAACGTTAGCTTGTTAGCAGGCTAGCTAAACGGTAGCAGATTCCCGGAGCCGGAAGCAGAGGAGACAGGTGGAGCTGCCAGGTGAGACTTTGATGTGATGTTCTCTCCCAGTTTGATATGTAACAGCAAATGCTCAGTTATTTAGAAAATGTGTTTTATTAGAAGCATAATCCAGTATAATTATTGCCTCAAGCTGTTTCCTCATTATAATGTTAATTTCCCAATAAACCAATTTCATCAGAAAATACATTATGTAAAGAAAAATGAATTGGTTGGAGCTCTCTTAACTGGTTTTGGGTTATAAATATATATGTTACTGTGTAAATCTGTTAGATGCAGAAGGCCAGGTACCAGTAGCAGGGCAGAGACGAGAGCACAGAGGCAACAGGGTTTTCAGGTGAGTGCCACTGGCTTTCAACTTTAGTGATTACAAGTGTGCTATATTTAAGCTGATATGTTTTTAACATCTTCTTATGGAATACCACATCACTTTGGAAAGTAGCTTTTATCACGAGTGCCACTTTACCTGCAGGGCTGCATTAGGCCGTAAAATGTGTGTTGCAGGCTGTAATGTTTCTGAAATGATGGGTCGTTTTTTTTGAGCTCACCAGCTTAAAGAGGAAAAAGCATTAAATGCGTGTTATTTTTTAAGAATTCTGCTCTATGTATTTCACCTCAGGGAACATTTTGAGGCAATTTATTTGCTTGACACATCGGCAAAACTGACTTTGGCATTAGTTTGAGCAGCTGCTGCAATTCTTTGCTTTGAGTTGCTTAAAGAAGTGCGTCACTGCTTGTAAGATGGTCTTTTCATGAAATTTGGCTGTCAGTGCAATAGAAAGACGCAAATACTTTAGAAATTGGTGCTGTATCACCAGAGAAAATAGACAAAAAAGGCTGTGGCATTAGCTTTTGCTGAGGAGGAAAAACATTTACAATTACCAGAATGCACTGTGCCGTTCTTGAGTAATGCTGTGTTCAAATGGGGTCATGTTTACTGTGTTCAGAGTCCATAAAGATGCCCCCCTGTTGTGGTATTGAGAACCTCATAAAAGGAAAAATTCTGAGGGCTCAGAGTTCACGACTTCCAATGACATAGACCGGACTCACTTGTTCCATTTCAGTGCAGCAAAATATAGCTCCTATTGGTGGCTGACGTAATGCGAGCTAGGCTGTTTTGACACAGGAAACAATATGGTGGCCAGCAAGTAAAAGGGGCTGTTCACATGCTGCGCCTGTTTGCGTGTAGGTCTACTGTCCATGGGAAAGGTTTAAATCTCTGGTAGCCTTGCACTAAAATGCATCTTTATCATATTTATCACAGACTGATATTTACAGATGAAGGGTAAGATGTATGTCAGCTACAATTAATTGATCCTCGTCACTTGACATGCAGTGTGTGCTGCTACATTCCAGAAGTTAAACTCAGTTTATCTCATGTCGTGCCCTGAAAAATAGGCACTCGGGGATGCGTGCGCAACGCTCTAGCGTCGCTCAACAATGGATTTTAGGGTGCAAAAAACGCAGCATGTGTACAGTAGGGCTGAAAATTGGTATTCGATTGCGGAGAAAAAAAACCCAAAACACCACTGCAGCTGTCCTCTTTGCAAGTAGGCGTTGGCCTGGGCCAGACGCCAAAACGCACACCAGCTGTGCGCGGCACATGGGTGCCGAAAGGAAACTGGCTTCGCTTCTCGGCACTTCGAGGCTATTCGCAGCGCTTCCGTGGGCGGTGTGGCCTGACGGAGGGCAAGCGAGAGGTCCGCGGTCATTTAAAATGTAATGTTATAGATTATTGTTCTATGTGTTTTTAATGTGTAGGTGTGTAAATGTTTTCAAAGATGTTTATGTTGAAATAAAAATACCTACAAGTAATTATGTTTCCTTGTATTAATACATATACAAGTATGTTTCGTTGTATTATTTTGCTGGACATAATGCAAAAAAAAAATTCGAATGGTTCGAACCTATGAGTTATTTTTAGAAGGAATATTCAAACATCATTTTTGACTAATTTTGACAGCCCTAGTGTTCAGCCCTATAAATTATCTTCAATCTCTGGTAAACAGTAGGTGAAAATATCATATCAAAACATTTAACATTGTGTATAAACATGCATGTGTAATTCATGTTGCATAAAGCATCCTCTTTAGCTTACATTATGCCCTTCAGCCATTCTTGTGGTACTACTCTGCTTTAAGCATCATCACACAAGGAGAAATGCAAAACACTCCACAGCATGCAGTCATTATTAGTAGTGCATTTTGGTCATTTTCCATGAGAACATCATCAATCATATAAAATGCCATCTCTGACTCAGGGCGTACTATTGCGTCTATAAAATTATTTATAAGTGCTGACGTCAAAATTATTCATTTATCCATCTTCAGGAACAAAATACTTTCTATTGCACTCTGGTATTTTAGATTTTGACTCTGAATAGAGCGTGGTATGAATAGGAAGTGCTTGTTTTGATGCACCAGAGTCGGAGCGGTGGACACAAAGACCGTAAATATCTCATCAAGTTAAGGTTAAATGTATATTATGCAGGATTTTTGGTCATAGTTTGCACACGCTTGCTAGTAAGAGTAAAAGCCAATTCCAGATTCACTCTCATCTGATGCTTTACCTCACAGGATTTATGTCTCTGCAATGTGTCTCTTGGATGCATGCTGCTTATGGTCTGGCACCTGGTCGCTGCCTTTTAAGAAATCCCCAGCCTCACCAGTGCTGTGAGGGGTACACGCCCATAAACTCCTGTGAACTCGTGAGCTCTTAGTGATGCCAAAGAACGTAAATATATACATAAAAAGCAGTAAAATGCAGAATGACCTACTTCCTGTCACTATAATTCCTCACATAGATTCATGCGTAAACATGATCTGAACCAGAGCTAAAACAAGTCATGATATGTTTTTTTGCCACCTGCTGAATGGTCCGTTGTTTTTCCCACTCTGACATTTTCCACACCCTCCTTCATTTTACAACAGCCAAGATATTCTGCAGCAAAGGTTGATGTGATTGATGGCGCTGCGTTAAGATGAGTGGAACTTGTCATTTGCCTCCATAGGTCATTGTTGCCACAGTAGACAGCAAGGACTTCAGTGAGACGAGATAGCATCACCTCAGTCGTTTTGTTACCATTAACTCTTAAATCAAAGCCCTTTAGAGTTTGTGTTTTTTACAGGGTCCAAGTGGTAGTAAGCTCTTGGTGTCATGGTGCTTAACCAGCGTGGGAGTGGCACTGATTGATCTCCGTGATTTAAAGATTAAGTAAATGAATGTATTTAGGCGGAAGAAGGTGGACTGCAAACACTTAGTGATCCGTTATTGGCCAAAAAACCCGGGCTGTCATGAAGTAGATAGATGAGTTTACTGCTTAAAGCTCATGCCACACACCGCCATAAGTCCCCTCAAAGACCATTATTATCACCACATGAATCAGTGTTTTGGTCGCAAATAATCTTAGGTTTGAAGTGTTGATCTGTGGTGAGAACAAACACCCTTTGGGAAGCCAGTCGTTTATGTCTGTTTACTTTTGTGCTATACCTGCTTACATTAGATGGTTAGATTAGATTGGTTGCATTAGATGGTGTTTTTTTATGTAAACATTTTTAAAATATTCATCAAATTTGATTAATGAGCCTGGCTGGTCTCCAAATAAAGGATAGGTTTGGATATTTAAGGATTTTAATCTTAATACAAATAATATTCGCACATCATATGTTCTTTAAGACAGAGTTATCAGTGGCTATAATCCTTCCCGTGTTTTATACTTGCTGTGAATTGAAGCTGCAGTGATTATTGGATCCATTGATAATCTATCAATCAGTTTGAATAATTTTTAAAGAAAAAAAAAAGGTCAAAATTCTCTGATATCAGCTTCTTAAATATGAATATTATCTAGGTTCTTTACCTCTTTTTGAAAGTAATCAGTGAATATCTTTAAATGGTGGACAAAACAAGACGTTTGGGACGTCTGATTGACATTTCTCACTGTTTCCTGACATTTTATAGACCAAAGAACAACTGATTGATTTTTCAAGAAAATCATCAACAGAATAATCAATGAAAACAATCATTAATCGCCGCCTTACTGTGAAGTGATCTCCGTCTAACATGACCACTGTAAGAAAAAAGAGGCTAAAATCCACCCTGAGATATAGAGTTGACTGTTGTAGACGACTAAGAAAACCAGGTAGACATTTTGGTAGCTTTTTAATCATGTTTGCTCAATGTATTACTTGAACAATTAATCAGTTATCAGAATAAGGTTAATTAATCTTATGGCAATTGACTATTTTAATAAGTAATTGCTCTAAAGGAGCAAGCAGCTTTGACCGGACTTCAAAAAATGAAATTTTGTCCCCCATCTTTTACAGCAGTTGTGCTAATATGTGCTATACTAATTGTTGACTAACTGTGATAGACTGTGTTACCTTCTCCATTCTGGCGCTCCGAACCGTAGTTGGGAGACACTGGTTTTCTGTAGATTATCTTTACAACTTGGCTCCTTGCTGGTAACTGGCTCTAGGAGTCCGGACCAACTCTGCTTGAAGAATGAGGATGCAGAGCTGACGTCTGTGCAGAAGCATATTTATTTCTCCTCTGCAGCAGGAAAACATAACATAACGCAGGGCCTCCTCACAGGGACTATGCTGTAACTGGAGCCTGTAAACAGACTGCAACCACCCGTAGCATGAACAGTACTATTTTCACTGTGCGTTCCCGTCCGTACACTCTATCCGCTGCTTTACTTCCCACATCATCTACTACGTCGCCCCCACACGGCCACCGTCTTAAAGCAAAGGGCTGGCCGGTAACAGCTGTGAATATGACAACAAATGGTGTGAGACCGAGTTTTGCAACAGGTCAGTAGCCATACGTGCTCCGTTTTAATAAAACAGCACGTTGGTTAAATGGCCCGTTCGGTTGGTATTCGGATAACTGGGGCTTTACTCGTATAATGCAATAGCACCACCCAGCGGTGAAACCGGTGTACACGTTTACATGAAAAAAATTACCCACTTTAAACGTTTAGAGATTTTTTTGTACATGAACTCACCCCTAACCCCAAGCTGAAGAACAAGTCACTGCGCAGAGACAGACCCTTGTTCACAGCTAACAGCAGCTAACATTAGTACAAAGCACACGCCCACAGCACTGAGCAGTAACTGCCGACGGGCTGGGTAGTTGATTCAGGCTAATATCTGTGTTAATGGTGGCTGTTTTGTTTGTGCTTATATGATTGTGGAATTTAACAGAGTTGTTAATCCTTTTAATTATCAGACCGAAAGAGCGAAGAGCTTGTTGAACTTAGCAAACTTAGCGCTCATACACGGGGATGACTGAGACAAATCTGGGGCTATGTGCTTTGATGTTAGTTTTTATATAGTTGGAAAAGGGGGCGGGGTTACTATAAGAACTGCTTCAGTGTGTCATCAAGCCATGGTCTAACTCAACAATGCAGTACTGTATAGTTCAGTCTTTTCATATTTTTTCATCAAGTATTTTCTGACATGTATCATGTGTTCTGAAAGAAATCTCTTCTTTTAACTTTACCTGGACTTGAAAATGGAATTTGGTAACAGCTGAACTAAAAATATCCTCATTCACTCATCGCACAAATATGTCGCTCAACAACATACTGTACGCAATAGCAGCAGAAGTAGTATCTGTGGGTGTAGTGGCCTGGTATTCTAACCTCCACAACACATGAAGGATATAACTGGAACATACTGTCAAAGGCTGTTGGCAAGAAGCTAATTTTACTGTTCTGTGTATATCTCCCACCTATCAACACACGCGCACACACACACACACACACACACACACACACACACACACACACACACACACACACACACACACACACACAAAAGCACATACCAACATCCTTAGGGAGTCAATTCTAAGTTTGGGTGCTGCTAAGTCTTGCCAGGAAACCCTATACCCCTCATTGTCCCCAGGACGCAAGCACTTCACATATGACATTTGAAGAAAGACGGTGCTGCATGAGGGCGGGTTATGCCGCTGTAGATATCAGTTTTGTGTCCGTACGTGTGTGTGTCAATTCTCCGGTGTTGTTTGTAGAGGGATGTGTGGATTAAAGGGTTCAATGCATGTGGGTTAATTACTGTATTTACTGAGTGTGAAGCTAAACATGCAGCAAGGTGTGAGTCGTTTGATGCTGCAGGGTTCAGGAAGCGAATCAGAGGGATGCGAGTGCCTCACGGTGAACTCGCGTTTGCTGACTGTCTGGGGGAAGGTTGACACGGTTGGCTGCAGGGAGGGTGACATTTTGTCCAAAATAACCAATGGCTATTGTGCACCGTCTGTGCTGTGGGGGGTGTAGCCAGGTGAAGCCGCTTCAGATCTGCCCTTGTCAACTAAAAGCTCAAAGGTCACATCAGCAGTTGTTAGAGACTGAATGTTTGAGGTCAGCCAAAGGTCCTGCGAGTGTTTAAACAATGCATTTAAGCAAAGCATTTCAGCTATGCACACACAGTGTTTCAAAGGCTCCACAGATGATATGATTTTATGCTAATTCTAGCAAATTAGCCATTAGATTAGGAGACCTCGAAGGCCTTGAACTTGGCTGTCTCCTTGTGTTATGATAGTGTCTTTTGCCCGCATACCATTATGGGAATTGGGGAATTTCTGTAAACACACCTCTGTTGACCTCTTGGCCATGATGCCAAAATGAATAAACATGAGAGCCCTGTTACAACAGAGGGGCGATGTTGCACACAGGATCAGCTCTCTGTGTGCAGCCAGCAGAGCCAACTAAACTTTTCCCACTGGTGTTATTCCAGCCATGGCTCTTTCCCATCACTGTTTCGTCTTTGACTTGTCACATTTTCCACAGAAATGCCTCTCCCTTATCTCAGTCGTGAGATAAACACCACGCTCTGTTGGCTCCACATAATTTTACCTCATAGTGTTTGATTATTGCTAATTGACAAAAATAGATGCATAATAAATAGCAGGCATTATGCATCTGTGATTAAGCCTGGAGAGTGAAGAATACTATTAGAAGGAATTCACCTTACAGGCTTAAGCACATAATGTAGGCTTAGTTGTAATCAGTGTGTTATTTATGTGGTATGCTCACAGAATGATTCATGACTCTACTAAAAACCTGCATACCCAGAGGATTTCCTGGCATGTTTGCAATGATAGATGTGTAAAACACCATATAAGTACATAAGGTCAGTCTTAGGGAAGTCAACTACAACTTAA
Source organism: Epinephelus cyanopodus (assembly GCA_026686955.1). Lineage (NCBI taxonomy): Eukaryota > Metazoa > Chordata > Actinopteri > Perciformes > Serranidae > Epinephelus > Epinephelus cyanopodus. Next base: position 20,926,938 of record CM048936.1, on the reverse strand, counting down.
ATGGTAACACTTTACAATAAGGCTGCAAAATCCTGTGTACTTAAGGAATAAGTAAGGAAAAAAATAAGCAAATATCTTTACTGTATTCCCTGCGTCAGGAACCAAACAGTAGATAAAAAGCTCCTTTATAACAGACTGCTAGATGCATTAAAACAGCTGAACGGCTACGAATCATTACTGGCCCACTCAACTGGATTTCTCAAGCCCAGTTCAAACCAAAGATGTGCGATTAAATGAATTGAAGCTTGCAAGTACTTGCAAAGCGTCAGGTCTGCAACATGATGAAGACCTGCCAGTTTAGAGGCTGTACACATGTGGCGTCTTTAACCACCTGGAAAACACGGGTTCAGGCACTGGACGCTACTTTTGTGCCCTTTTTTTAGCCAGATTTCAAGAGTGCGGCAGCAGGTTGCGTCTGAGCACTGAATCATGGCCTATTTACTTTAAATCCTGAGTGCAGAGCTGATCTTCTTCCAGGTGCTGTTTATAAGTGTGTAGACCTATCGTCTGTGGGACAGATGTAAAGCACTAACATGATCAACTCTTCTGTAGTTATCAGACTGATATTTACGGATGAAGGGAGAGATATCTGTCGGCTGTGATTGGTTTGTAACGTGACTCCTGTCTGACTGCTGACCATGACATCTTCCTGTGTTTGTCCTTTCAAATTAAATTCCCACATGGTCCATGGTTTTTGATTTATTTTGACAAGGTGCTCTGGAGTTTGAGCGCACCTGCCGCGTGTATACACTGAAAATGATGATTTTTGAGGGCACAAAAAACACGACATGTGTACGGCCCCCTACACTAGCAAGACAGTGTAATGTCACCATAGCAACATTGCTGTACTTTCATTCTAATTTTCAGCTTTTCAGACTCATTTTGCAGCTGAATATTAATTGTAACTTGTTAAAATAATAATGATAATAGTGATAATGAGATACTTGTTACATTTGAGTGATGAAATGGCGAAAACATAAACAGAACGACCTGGACCGTTTTCATAATAAGTACACCAGAATGATAAAACAAACCTGCAGATTGGCTGTTGGAACAGGTGACGTGCCTTACATTCTAAAACCAGCCGCTGGTGACTTGACAAGTTGAGTCGCAGGTGACGGCAACATCCTAAAATGGTCTAGTCTCGTTGTGAATCTGAACTTTAGAAATTATTCTTAAAACCTACTGATTTGCAGCAGCAAATACTTTTTGAGGGAACTGTAATGCTTCTTAAAGTGTGTTTTTTTAAATCAACATAAAGAGGAAAGGTTTATAATGACCTACAACAAGGTGCAAAATGTTGAGTTGAACTACAGCGATTAGTTGAGTACTAGCCAATTGACAAAAATAAATCCACAATTATTTCAATAATCAATTAATGGCCATTTTTCCAAACAAAAATGACCAAAAATCACTGACCACAGCCTCTCAAATTTGATGATTTGCAGCTTTTCTGTGTCTGACTTGACACTAAACTTAGCACCTCAACATGAACACTTGAGGCCCCCTCACAGCTGACCCAGAGGGGCCCTTTCTGTATCACAGAGCAGGCAAATTTTAACATACCTATTTCAAACACACAGTGAAATTTAACAAACCACTTTAGAACTGTAGACACAGATTATTATATTAAGTAACTGTTGGAGCCTTTTAAAATTACAAACTATTAAGTGTCACAACGGCTGTCAAGCTGTCAGAGGCACACTGGCTCTCAAATAATGCTGAAGCTGCAGGGCACAGCATGTTTCTCTTTTACCTAACGCTGAAGCTGTCAGGGGTCGGGTCCAGGGTTCTTCCTCACCTGATGATGAAACTGTGGGGTGCACGGTGGCCTCTCTCTCATCTGATGCTGAAGCTGTTGGGGGTCGGGGTCCTTGGGTCTTCCTCACCTGATGATGAAACTGTAGGGTGCATGGTGGTCTCTCTTACATCTGACTCTGAAGCTGTCGGGAGTCGGGGTCCTGGGCTCTTCCCCACCTGACGATGAAACTGTAGGGTGCACAGTGGTCTTATCTAATGCTAACACTACTGTGGTGTCTGCCTCATCTGTAGCCTATTCTTGCTTTTGATTGCTGTCTTGTGCCTGTTTCATCCTCACTGTTTCCTAAATCGTCCTGACTGGCTCTGACATATAAGAAAACTTTGTTAGATTTTTGTTTTATTTTACGCCAAAGTCAGTTAATCATTCATCTGAAGCTACAGTCTAACCGTAACCGTACTACTGTGGTTGAGTCCCTTCAGGTAGTGCGTTGTACAGAACAACATCATAAATACTTTTGCACAATTGCTTACCATTTTTGTGTCCCCTCAAGTAAAGGAGAACATAATCTGAACATACTGACAAGTAGCTGCTTAGTGTTAATTGGAAATGTACCATTAGTTAATTAATCCCACAAGCCTGAGCCAGCAGAATCCTCACAAAGCAATTTTAATCATTACGTTTAGATCACATGTCTATTAATACGCATATACATGTGACATCGTTAACCAACACAGCAGAACTAGATGCTTGCCAGCAAACACCTACATGTTAATTTACAGCACAGTGGTGCATTGTGGGTCACAAGTGTTCATATTGGCTTCCTCCATGCATTCATTATCTTCATTCCCAGCAGCTGCAAAATAGTTTTTACCTTTTCAGTAATGAGCCAGTGGCTGCTTCTCACAATTTGAAATTCATTAGAAATTAACTAAATTTATCTGGCTTCAACAGACGCACATTACTGGAAAAGTAAGGTAACACCTTTAAAAACTTGTTACATTTAATTTACTCAATAAACAAGCTTGTTTTGCTGAGATCGTAGAATAATTTGTCATGTTTCTGAGTAACCACAATATTAGGGAAAACAGGCAAGTAGTTTGCATGGGTGAGCGTAGACTGTATCACTGGCATATGCTTATTTATGAGATGCTTCTTTCTTATTTCTGTATCTTTACCATTTATGCTCTAGACTGTGACATATTCACAGGACCTACTCTTGCTCTCTGTTCTCAAAATTTGTCTTAAAATGAGGAAAGGGCTTTTAGGTGCAGCTTGAAAATGGCTGAAGACTGATTTGGGTCTGGGGAAGCTGGTCTCTTTAAGTGTTTTTAAAAGTAGATTGACGGAGTTTGAGTAAGGCGTATCAGGTTGTAGATACTTTGACTGAATACCTGATATCTTGACATGCAGTGATATCAGATTTGTGTGTGTGTGTGTGTGTGTGTGTGTGTGTGTGTGTGTGTGTGTGTGTTTGCTGTTTGTCTGCATGTGCTGCTGCCTGTCTACACCATGGTAATCTTGTAAAGGAGGCTTTTCCTGGTGAATTAATTTCAAATTAAAAATTAAATTAAGTTGCCCATGTGCGCTGGGTACTGGATACTCATCCTTGCATGAGACTGTATATGTGAAAGTTTTAGCAAAAATGCTCAGTTCTGAAATTAACACCCACCAAGTGCCAAATGCAGGTAGATTTTTCGTTGGGGGAGTAAATTGTGGAAGGCTTTACACTGGCGGGTCAATGTTTGTGTCATCATAATCATGTAGGCCATATTAGAAAACTATGTTGAGTCTCTCAGCTGCTTCTCTGTGTTTTAGTTTTTACAGACACACATTACAGATGTTTTATGTGTGTCTGAACGATGCCGTAAGATGATCATCTCAAGCGCTCCTAGATTTGACTGTAGGGGACATCTCCCGATCTGCTAAACTACCACTTGCTGTCTGCTATTATGCTAGCTAGCTGTTATGCTAATGTGTGGCTGATGGTCATGAGTTGCGCCCATACTTCTGAGGGTTATGAAATAATATAGAGTGGCTCCATATTTTAAACCAAGACGCCAAACTCTCACATTGATAACAGCAGCTCTGATTCTTGCTTTTCACAATAAAAGCCTGAGATGTAAATACCGCATCACGGGAGCTTGTTCACATGCTGAAGCTGTGGTGATAAGTCAGTCTATATGTCTGTATATCTATATATGCAGCAGACTACAACGTCATATCCTGTGCGCCGCAATAATAACAACAAGATGTTAGCTGCCCATGAAGTCGCGTTATTGTGTGGACACTTCGTCTCACAGTGACTCCATCCTCTGCTGTCATTCGTGTTTTCTTTTTCTTGGCAGTCGCGACTCGCTACCCGGTGAGGGTTGTTGTTGTTGTCCTTTTCTTCCTTCTTCCTGTTACGTATTTTCGCCCATGGAGTTGTTGCATGTGGATTGGAGACGTATTTGCATTTACACTTGTGCTCGATGTGGTCACAATGCGTCCCTGACCACCTTCAGAAGTGGTTTGGCAGATTGGATAATAATCTGTCCTCAATGCGTGACACAAAAAGGCAATTTATTAATTTGGCCATCAAAAAATGAGCTTGGTCTGGGGATTTTTTTCATCTCTCAGTCCCTTTGCCCGGTGAGTCAAAAAGTCTATTCTGGACACAGGCCCCATCCCTTTATGATGGTCCGTCAAGCTGCCGGAGCTCATATGGAGCCCACACTGTAACTAACTGCACTCCCTGAAGAAATATTATCACATTTTCTGGAAAAAGAAGCAGACAAAAAGGTCTAGCAGCATGCTTTCCAGGATGTCAAACCCAAAACGACAAAGATAGAAGCTACTGCTAAAGCCACCACATCACCTAGCAATGGAGACAGGCGTCAATGAAATTAAATAGAAGCTTTGCCGATATTCAACCAGATGTGTCATCGCAGTGTGTGCAGATGAACAGTGTTTAGTTTCCCACTGCGATGCCAGCGCCCGGACCTCTGCCAGCAGATGGGCGTGGACCTCCCGGGGAAGCCAAACACTATTTTTGTGGGTGCTGCCTTAAAAGTATTCCTTCAAGGCTGCACTTGAAGTTAGTATTTATTGGTACAACAGAGAGGCTGATGTTTTGGATGTGAGCCTTCCTCAGAGTCTGAAGTCACCATGTGGCCATCAGTGGGGGGCTGATGGTCCATCTGAGTGCTCTGTGTGAGGCAGAGTCTCCTGACTGAGAGTCTAAATGAGTGTTTAGAGGTGGAAGCATGGCACACTCTGCTATCAATAAAACCACCAATACTTCTAAATGCACACTGAGCACAACAAACTATCGTACAAGGCTCTTGTGTGGATGCTTGTCTGATTCTTTGTTTGCATGTTGAGAGACAATAATGGCAGCATATAATCGCAGATCAATTTGTGTTTACTAGAAAGTAGGAGGAAGGCAGAAAATACAGCTCCTTAAATGACAGTTTGTCACGTACGGGGCGTGTGAAGCTGTCATTCAATGCCACACAGCAGAGAGCGCTGCTTTCACCATGGTAACAGTACACGTATTTGAATGGCCCACTCTTGTTGCTTGGTATCGCTGAGTTTCAGCGGCGTCAGAGTTCTGATGTCACCAAATTGACTCCCAGTCGTTTTCCATTATAATCACAGACAATCCCACAAATAGAGATTAATCTGACCTGCCTTTGAACTATTCGAGAAAGAAATGCTTTGAAAAGATGGCAGTCCTTGTGAGTGACCTTCCTCTTCTCTGCCAACAAAATGTATTTGATTAGATTTATTATTACAAATCATGTGGAAAAACAGGGTGTCAGCAGTGGTTAAATCAAACATTACATGACTATACATATTAACCAATGACAATCCTGTTTGTCAGGAAGGACAGTTTGCCTTGTCTTCATCTGCAAGTAAACACACGAGCGTATCAATATAAAGCATCAATAAATATGGATCACGCAACACAACAGCTGACTCTTTAAATAAATGTTGACTCAAAGTGGAGGGCTTTTTTTCCTCTAAACTGTCATGTTTGTATAACATATCACGTCCTTCAGCGTATCCACTTATGAATTTCCTATGTTGAGGACAGCCACTTTGAAAAATACTTCCCAGGGGAGAAGCGCTCGCCGAGACTCACCAATGATCGCAGACTACACGCCCTTGAAAGAGACAGAAGTCAACACTGCTTTGTCTCCACGTAAGAGATAGTCACCTGGATTCACCGTGACGGATTATTAAAAAAAACAACAACAACGAGCACACAGAAATTACTGCATTCCCTTCAAAGCAGAGGAGGATGAATGTGTTGCATTAGGGCTGGAGCTTCACAAAGACCTCTATTGAAAAGGCAGTGCATAATTGAGTGACGGCAGCAGAGTCTAAAAAAGAAGCTCACTTCGTTATTTGCTAAGGTAGCATCTTTTCATCAAGGCAGAGAAGCAGCATGCCCTCCAGAGAGTCGGGAACAATGCACCGCTCTGTCTTTATTAGGAAGATGGCTTTCATTCACTCTCTGAATGCCAGGGTCACGATAAAGCACCGTTTGAATGAGTGCAACAAGCTTGATTTACTGTCCCATATTCAGGCATATGTTACTTTTGAAAAAGCACAAAACGCCTTCTGCTCATCAGACCATTTTGGCCTTATTTTCCCTGCAGGAAGTTTTTGGCCTCTTTTAGGGAGGCAGTGTTAAACTCACATAACCCCGCTGAAGGCCACTCACACACAGAAAAAGCATCATTTTTGTGCCTTCCTTCTTCATGCTGTTGTGGCGTAACTGTGACATGGTAGGGTAAAATCAATGGACATTGTGCTTGATGGCATAAAACCCAATGCGGCTAAAACAAAAACAGCATTCTGTTCATCAGCCAGCTCCCAAATCAATTTAATGCTGTCTACCATGTGATTCAATGTTGGCTCCATTGAATATTCCATGTTATCTGTGGGAAACAAAATGCCTCTCTGAGGAAACATCCCGCTTTGTCTCTCAAGGCATTATATTGTGTGCAGATACAACTACAGTACATATACTAGAAAAACACACACAGTGGCATTAATCTTTTGAGATTGCATGTGTAGTCGGGAGGCTGCGTCCTGAGGGAGATCCACACTTATTACAGAACACAAAGGAGTTTCAGCTCTGAGGGAGACGACAAAATCTGACTACTGACATGAATATTCAGTCAGCAACAAGCACTTAGCCCTTATTTCACTTTTGAATAATCTTGCTCATTTCCATATGCAAATGAGCAGCATGTATTAACATCTGGGGTGGCTAATGACTGGGCTGTTTGGGATGATTGGTTTGGATTGAGTTCACTGTGTTTCATTTGCTCGTGGTTCTCTGGGACACAGTCGGTGGAGTCCAGGAGGAGCATTGTCGGAAAAGATGGATTATAGTTCTGGATGAGGATAATAAAATTCTTGTACTGCTTTTCGAGAGATCCAATAGAGAAATGGGGTGCAGTGAATGACTTCATCATATTGCACTCATCCACAATGAAAGCCAGTCAGGATTGGATCAGCTTAAACAGATTTGGGTATCAGAATCAGTCCTCGGTGTTAAGCAGTATGTCTCTCTTTTGTAGAGGCCTTATTGTTAAATGTGATTGAGGATTCAGACAAAAAGAAGAATACTGTCTGCACTCAGAATGACTTCTTTTTGTCCTAATAGTGAACATTTCTTAAAGGTATATTATGCAGGGTCGTCAGTTACTGTTCGTAAACATGCTTGCCAGCAAAAGTGAAAGTAAAAGCCAACTCTAGATTCACTCTCATTTGCTAGTTTGCCTCTCTATATTAGCATTTTTCTGGCGCTGTGTCTTTTGGATGCCTGCTGCTTATAGTCTGGCTCCTGGTCACTACCTTTTTATAAGGCCCCAACCTCACCTGAGCATCCTGAGCACAGAAACTAAGAAAATACAGGAAGAGTCTCTGCAGAAAAATACACCAACACACACTTCTAGTTGGTCATAACTGATGACTGAGAGGGATTGCTCCTGTATGAGTCTATACATTGTCCTTTAGGAAACTCATGCATATTATATCTTTTAAGTAAAGCAGGGGTATCTAATTAATATTCAAAGTGGTCCAGCTACTAAAATTTCCTCCCAGCAAAGGTCCAAATCTCTTAATGACTAAATTGCATTCTATAGCCTACCCCAACATCAATCAAATGAAATCAACAACGTACATTTCCATATCATTGCAACAATATTTATTGTCAATTTTTAAAGTAGTATACTTCCCTCATATACACATTTAACTTGTGTGGAAAAAAAATGAAATAGCTATCTTTAGTCCTCGCACAATGAACTTAAGGGCGGCATTTTAAATAAAAGAAAACAAGATAGAATATTTTGAAGAATCAATAAAAAGTTCCTCCTTTAGAAAAAGTGCCAATATAGTTTTTAGTTTTTCTACAATACGTTTACATGCCCCTTCTTCTAAAAACATAATATCCTAATTAAGGTTTTTACATGGCTAATGAAAACATATATTACACGTATATTCCCGATTACATGGAACCGTGCATACCCAGATTAATGTACCTTAACATGTCCAATTATAACGTCAAAATATGGAAAAGTGGAATGGTTGCGGCTTGTGCCAGGATTTTTTCCAACTTTCCCACAGGTGGAAGATTTGTTCACTCGTGTGTACACAGCCTGCCTCTTGTATTTCTTTCACCCGTTGGAGTTAGTGCCATTCTGATGTACATGTGTAGGTGCTCATTGGTGAGCCTGGACTGGTTCTCGGTTTTAATAATGTTCATAGCAGAGAAAGCTGTCTCACAGCTGTAAGTCGATCCAAACATGGTCAAGGTGTGAAGTGTTACCTTGGTAAGAACAGAGAAAACAGTCTCAAAAACTGTCTGTAGCCAGAAAGTAGCAGGTCAGGTGCTTCGTGCTGCATACTGTCATCTCTCTCATATTCTTCTTACACTGTCGCTATCTCTGGGGAACTGTCTGTGCACGGTAAACAATCGATTTGATTGGCTCAGTTGAGGGATGCTATTGCCATATTAACTGGATTAGATGCGGCTGCAGTCTATAGCCGTGACTGTCGCAAAAAAAAACAACATTCCATGAAGAATATTATTTTTTCTCTTTAATTTATCAGAAATTGGTCACAGGTCCAGATAGAACTGTTTCTTGGTTTATACCATTGCCCTGGCATGTGCCTTGTCACAGTTTTATCATGGAGGTCTGCAAAGAGGTCCTTTGACTTCATGGCTTTGTTTTTGTCCTGACATGCAGTGTGGATTGTAGGACTTTATGTACACATGTGGTGCCTCTCTAAACTATGTTCAATCAATTCAATTTGCCACAGGTGGAGTCAAGTTCTAGACACATCTCAAGGATAATTAAAGCCAGCAGGATGCACCTGACCACAATTTGGAGTGCCACTTGTAAAAAGGGTCTGAATACTTGTGTGAATTAGAGATTTCAGTTTTTGAATATTAATAAATTAGCAGAACTTGTGCTGTTTTTACCGAATAATTCAAGTTTAAGCTGATGCAAATCCAAGATTTCTGTAATGGATATTTTTTGTACATTCTTGACAGTAATACAGTTGTTGTCGTTGGATACCAGTTTGATTGTATGAATGAATTGGATTTTTTTAATCATTTCTTTTTTCTTTTTTTTTTAAGATATTTTTTTGGGCATTTTTAAACCTTTAATTGATAGGACAGACAAGTGTGAAAGGGGGAGAGAAAGAGGGAGTGACATGCAGCAAAGGGCCACAGGCTGGATTTGAACCCGGGCCGTTGCGGCAACAGCCTAGTACATGGGGCACCTGCTCTACTACCAAGTCACCGACACCCTATTTTAATCATTTCTAAAATATGGCAAAGAAAGTGCACTCTAAGAAATGAAACATGGATATCTGCACATGCGCATTACACATGAGGACAAACCATGTTCTCTAACCATAGAACTATGTGCTCAGCAACCACCTGTTATTTAAAACAATGCATTTACAGACAGTGGCAGACAATTAAAAAATGTCTTTAATACAAATGTTCCTTTATTTCAATGTTAGATTTGACAGACTGTTTAGTGCTAGCTCAACTAACACACTATTTTATGATATTCCTCCTCTCCAACGGGAAACTGAACTAAAATTGAAGCTTAACTATGATCTTTAAAGCCAGATCCTATTGATAAAAACAATAATTGTACCTCGGTGAACATGGGAGCTGCTGGTCTACCACTGCCTGGATCAGTTAGTTTGTGTTATTGTGTGACTCTGATGTTTATAAAGGATTAGTTTGGATTTTATGAAGCTCCCCTTAGGGTTGGAAATTAGCACCAACCACCAGCCAAATGTTGGTAAAACATGCTAGTAGCTTCTAGATGTGCATTTCTCACGAGCCCAAAAAACAGTGGGAAGATATTGAGTGGCTAGTAGATTTTGGAATCCACCAATGTCAGGTGGACATAAATGTTTATATCCAACCCTGGTTTCACCGCACATAAAGGCAGTGAAATACTGTTTACCATCAACTCTACTTTGTGTTCCACTTATTACTGTAGCTGCTAGCATGGCTGTACACTCTGTTGCTGCTTCTTAAAGTCAAGGAAGGATCCTTAACCAGCTGAATTTCAAGAGGCTACTTCATCTTGCTGAAGAACTGTTCCAATGTCAAGGATCCATCAAGTTCTACCAATGACCAAGTCCTTCCTTTAGAGAATTCTCAAGGATGCATGTGGGCAAGAAGTACCCACAATTCTTTTCATGCAATTTGCGAGATTTGAAGGCGGGGCCTCTTCAACACCTGGGCGCTCAGTAGCCTGTTTCAGTGTATGTTCACCGAATGCCAGAAAGGAGTCTTGCCTTGCACCTTTAGGACCTTTTAGGACCCAACTCGAAAGGACCCGTCCATCAGGAAGCATTCTTGACTTTGAGAAGCATTAACCGTCTTGTCTCCTTTAGTGACTCATCTCTTCATCAAATTCTTTTTGTTTTCTTTTGTTTAGGCTATAACATTTCAAAATGAGTAAAAATTGCCCATCACAACAGAGCCTGTGATCTCATCTTCAATTTGTCTGATGTACAGTCCAAAACCCAGATGTCGGACATTAACATTAACAACAATATAACAGAGAGAAGGAACAAATCCTCACATTTGAGAAGTTGGAACCAGCAAATGTTTCATATTTTTGCTTGATTAATGACATAAACGATTAATTGTTAAATTGCCCAGGTATTTTTTTTTACAATGATTGATGTATGAAATAATGTATAAATAGGCTAATAATTTTAGCATTGCCATATTCATTGTTCATTTCACCATGGAAAGTATCTTGAAAAAGAATGAGCTATACTTTGGCTTAAACTTCTCCTGAATGAGGAATTGATTCCTTCCATTAAGGGCAAGAAGGTCGGGCAGGACAATCGAGTCTGATGTGGCATTACAGTCCTCAAAAAAGATTCAGCACTTTAACACCATTCAGAAACATCTATTGTTAATGTACCTTGCATTTCTGGCAGATATTTGAAAGCAGCTTAAGGGCTCTGTAGGCATAGACATTTATTTTTGTGAATCCAAGCACAGAAATTTGCATGTCTGCGCTCAGCCAATACGGATGAGTCTACTCAGCTCAATGGAGCCTGTACTTTATAAAGAGTCTCCCCAATGCTGCTTCTCAGCCACGAAATCATCACTGACTAAGCTACTGTCTCTTATGAATGAAGAGAGCTTGACCTGTAACATTTGTTTTCTGCCCTTTTCTCTAGTTACTTTGCAAATCCTTGAACAGTTTTCCTTCCTACTCATAGCAATGACGTAAGGGGAATACTTCATCCCCTAAGTGACCATTTGTATATCAATTATTCTCCTTGTGTTTTGTTGACTTCGTAAAGAAAATTTTGTTTTTCTCTCATGCCTCTGGCTCCCAAAGAATCTAAAAGCTGAGACAGTTATGATAAAATTGAAGTCATAAGCGACAACAACAGCAAACTGGATCAAACCTTTTACTAACTCTCACACTCAGTACGTTTACACGCAGCTTGAGGAAATAGAATTATTGGCTTTGTCCGACTGTAACTGGACTTTTAAAAGCATGTAAACAGCTTAGTCCGACTGAAATTGGACTATCCATAGCTCGACTAACACACCTAGATAATTCAACTGAAAATCGAACTATTGCTGCATATATCCACTCAGTCCGACTGGAGTCAGACTCTGCGTTCTGTGCATGCACCACTTTTTCTTTTGCTGGCTTTCACCTGGAAGAAGAAGGAGGAGATGACGTAGCAGCAGTGCAGTAACTCCTGGAAAAACAAACAAACAAACACCATGGCAACCGAGAGGCAGAAGATGCACTTCTGGACGGATGAGGAAACTACATTCATGCTCTGACAGCTAAAGGGGCTAAACATTTTCAGGTGTATGGATGGTAGGAAAATGCGAAATGTAGATTTGTGTAAAAAAGTTTCTGAACAAGAACCGGAACTAGTTCAATACGCACTATACTAAAAAGGATACAGTGCTGCCTATCAAGGCATAGTCAGACGTACTTGGTCAGAAATTCTATTTTCTCTTCTGCATGTATACTCAAGACAAGAGGATAAGTCCGACTTGACTGATTTACCGAGCTATGAGCTTAGCTCGACTACTGCATGCATGTAAACGTACTGACTTACAATCCAGTACTTCCCAAACAGACAATCCTTTCTGACGGGAAACTGAAGTCAAAGTTAAACCTATCGATGCTGTCTTTAAAGCCAGACTACATTGACGAAAACAGTAATTTTACCTTGCTGAACACAGGAGCTGTTGGTCTACCTCTGCCTCGATCAGTTAGTTTGTTTGTGTTATTGTGTGACTTGACATTTTGAAGGGTTAGTTTAGAGTCACCAAGGTCCACCATACAAACTATTGATCAATGGAGTGGTAGACCAGCAGCTCAGGTGTACAGTTTTAGAGATAAAATTAAAGTTTCTATCAATGGAGTCTGGTTTTGAAGAGAGACTAGGTAAGTTTCACTTCTAGCTCTTCTCCCGATCAGAAAGGGTTGCCTGTCTGGGAAGTCTCGAGCATACGACTAGATAACGACTTGATTATACTGAATAAGTTGTGTTTTAGTTTGTTAACAGATGTGTTGACATAGTATGTGTTGGACGGACCCCTTTTACTTCAATACATCAAGAATCCTTCTTCACGAATTCAATATAACATGGGTTGAGCAATACAAATGTTCATTTGGTGGATGAAATAGCCCTCAGTACAAATTCATTAGTTTAATCCAGAGTAAATACCAGTGAGAGAAGAGCGACTGAGTTCTGGTGATCGTCAAAGTCACACTCAGTTGAATGTCACTGTCTGTGTTCATTTGCTCTATTTTCTACACAGACCATCCACCGGAGGAGTTGCTCCACATTTTATTCTTAGCATTTATTCTCTCCAGGCCTCACCAATGATGTTCTTGATGTGAGAATACCAAAGGTTCACGGTTCATCTGTCACACGCATCGACCTCCAACCACCCACCGTGTATCCCCTGCCTCTCCTTTAATGTCATTGGACTCCAAATTCCCCAATGTACAAAAATGCATGTTAGTGGTACGTGTTGCACAGGTGCAGCATCACCACGCATGGACAGAAACGGGGCGAATGGCACTTACATCATCACTCCCTGCTCTGCCTTTCTCATACAGATAACACACACACACACAAACACACTTGAGGCCGCCCCATGATATGTGCTGCAGGTCTGTGAAGTGAGTCCATGCTAAGAAAAGCTCCTACATCCATTGATTGCTCCGATCTATTTTCCTTTCTAGCTCATCCCCACCACTGTGTGCACTGCTATTTCCTTCACAGTGTCATGGTGACATGTAAAGACACATGCGGCGTCACTGACGTTGTGTGTTCTAGACAGATTACCAGTCCTGAAATAGATCAACCTTTTTGTATTTCTCTCCCCCATCACCCCTTCATCATTCCCATTTATCTGCTGTATCTGTCTCACTGTCTTACTGTCTCCCACTCAGTGTTTTTGCTATCAAATAAGATGGATTACACCAATCCTGGGTGAGATTGTGTGGAATTATGGATTTGTATCAAAGGTCACAACCGTCTTATGTCTTCTAAGGATTAAATATTGCAAGTCTGTAGGGACAAGACTGAGAGGGATAAAAGGAACAGCAGTGTAAATTTGACCCTGATTGGCCCGTTCTATCTGATCCACAGATACTCCACACACTATGCCTCTCATAGTGCATACACACAGTATGTTAAATAAACTGTTACTAGAGATATGTTTGAACTTTTAACCTATATTGTATGTGTACGATAAAAAAGAAACTCAGAGGGCTTTAGAGATGAATTACAAACCAAACCTTTTGGTAATTTCAAACCAGGCAACCCCAAAGTCTTTTTTTATGAATGGCTTATCACTCATCTATACAGTATCAGTAAATTATTTTCCATTATTAAAACCATTTGTGACAAATTTTAAACCCTTTACACCTGCTGCTTAATTGGAAAGCTGTACTTACTTGAACTGTAGATATTCTAAAAGATGTATAACTTCTACCATTGGCTGTCAATTAGGTGTCTATGTCCTAAACGCCATTGCCTTGACAACAGATATTAAGAACTTGCCTTGGTGATCTTTAAATGCAGCAAGACAGTGTTCAACACAGCATACAAACAGGGCCAGCTCAGACTTTTGGAGGCCCCAAGCAGGATTTGGTTTGCCCCAACCCCCCAGTTGTAACATGTTCCCATTTCACATGTCCAAATAAGTAATAATAACATACAAATAAGTAGAGCTGGGGGACATGACCTCAAATCAACATCACAATTAATTGAACATTTTACCTCAATGCACATTACTGAATGATTATTTTGTTTTTGGTTTTTGTCCTCATAGTTTAACGACAAGGTTTGTACCATAAATACGATTAACTATTGAGGCTGGGGTGTTTTTTTAATGAAAGAGTGGATATCTTATCTTTTTATCCTCTCACACAGATTAACTGTTAATGATTATTTATTGGATATTTCGATATTTTGAAAATTGTGTTGCCTTTGTAAGTGCCTGTGTTATCCAGAGTTGCTTTGTGGGGGCACTTGTTGCTGGGTGCTTGTCAATCTCTTCCTTTTTTTAAGCCGTGCACTGTTCATATTCAGTGACATGATTGTGCTCCAAGTACTGAAACAGATTGGTAGTATTACCTTTGGTCACTGAAACGTTTTGTCCGCAGTGGTAACAGCGGACACGGCATTTCTCTTTGGTACAAGCTGCTCAAGTTGCTCAGTTGGCTCGGTATTTGAGTTCTCCGTGTTGAATCCAGTTTGCGGACTGGATGGGGCGGAGTCACGTGACTACACACGCAGTAGTACATTTTTAAGGAGACACATGCACACACTAAGGGGGAAGGTATTAAGAGAATTTAAGAAGAACCCGAAATTTCCAACATGGCCACGATAATGTCTTTTTAAAAGTTCTGAATGTCAATTTCAGTTAATATTCAATTAATGGCCAGCCCTACAAAAAAGCATAAAGTCTAAATTGGGACGCATTATCAGCAATACTATCTTGAAAAAGACTAAATGAAATTCAGTATGTTTCTATTACCCCCCAAACCCTATCAGCCAATCTCCATGTGTAATTTATTTAACTTAAAACATGGGCTGCATATCAATACAACTTTTTTTAATCAAAGAATCCTGGGAGTGCCTGTTTTGTAGGGGACAGCAAGTTATATGCAAAGCCCAACAAAACCATTTCACTCGTCTGTGAGCTTATTGTTTTGTCACTATTTGTTGGTGTAATGGAAAATGACTGGAAACTGTGTAACCCATCGCTTGTACAAACTTTGCTCCAATGCCTTTTCAGAGTTGCTCACTGATAGAACTCTTCAGTGACTGCCTCCCATGCCAAGTAGAAATGCTTACACAATCAAATACCAAACAGGATTTGCAATATTTGTTTCATTCTGTTCTGACATTTTGTTTTTACATTTTAAGTTGACTTGTTGACCACAGAAGCGGACCTAGCCGGTTGACGTCTTTGCAGCCTCATATACCTTCTTATCAGTTTCCTCCCTAACTTGTCTGTAAAGGAGTGCCAGCAAGGATACCTTTTTGTCTACACTCTGCAGACTGCTTGCCACTCTGTATGATTGTCTGACCCTTTGCGCAAGGCCTTAGAAGACTGAAAGACATCTCTGGTGTTTCAGAAATCTTTATTTCAGACTCTCATATGCTCATAAAGTGCATATATTTTTGGCAACAACATTGGCAAAATGGCACGAAATATTGTCAGTTTTTGTTCAGGAAGTTTAATTTTTATTTTGCCATGGTCTTGTGTTGATAAAACAATCTTTTTAAGGGTCCCCAGAGACCAGGGGGGCCCAAAGCAACTGTTTTTCTCACAAATTATACAAATTAAGACTTATTTAGTTGAATAAGACCAGTGGTCCCAGCCAGAGTCATCCAGGAGACATCACAGTTACATGGCATACATCTTAGACCACTGGCCCAACAGGATGCCTCAATATTTAACCCATCTGACGTTGCGAAATGTGTTTCTCATCTGTCTCCAGGAGAAGTAGAGAGACAAGAGAATAAAAGAGGAAAGTGTCTCAATGGAGAGGCATAAAAAGCGAGAGGATAGGGACGGAGTTGAAGCTGAAGTGCTTGGCACTCTGACAGCTGGTATTGTCAACTCGGAGACATCCTTCGCCACCTGCCTCCACTATGCCAAGGAAAACTAATTACCAGCACGTCAGATCCCCAGCCTAGAAACAGCTACCGCCTTGGCTAATGCAACACGCTGCCTTCGCTGCACAACAATGCAGGAGACATGTCATATCCTGGCAGAGCACACGTGTGAAAGGAAAGCATTCCTATCACACTCATTCAGACACAGCTTGGAGGGGAATTTCAGTTTAATGGCGTGACATTTTATTCAGTCAAACTTGTGCTTTCAGCCCTTTTGTTCGCCACTGTTCCTGACTGACATCCCGAAAGTAGAGAGTGAAGAGATTGTTTTATTATGTAATACTGAAATGGATGTGTGTGAGGCAAGTAACAGTCTCTCCCTCTGTCTCTCTCTCTCTCTCTCTCTCTCTCTCTCTCTCTCTCTCTCTGAGAGATGAAATGCCAAGGTAAAAGGGGTCGCTGACTCACGTTGCTGCTTTGAGGTTAAATTTACTATCTCACCACCTGTGATTACGAAATGCAATTTCATCAAATGAAACAGGGGACACTCATAATGCTGCTTTGATTCACTAAATTATTTAATCCACTGCAAAGGCCATTGCGTACACACACACAGAAACACACACACACTCACACTGCAAAGGCCATTGTGTACTCACGCAGATACAATATATTTAGGTACCTTAATAATATCAAGCCACAAACCTAGAGATGGAATTGCCCCTGTTTGGCTTCACTTAAGTTGTTCTTTCATGCAGCAGTCTGCCTTTTATTAATGTTGTTGACTTGACAGACATTTTAAAATGTGTGAGGGTTTATATTCGTCTGTCCGCAGCCTATCTCAAATACTACTGGACCAATCAGCCTAATATTTTGTGTGCAGTTTTTTGACTGTTTGCTCAAGGATCTGTCATGGTTATGGTATTTACAGTTGTTGAAAAACATCTTTTATTGATTGTTTTATTTCGTCAATGACTGCTGACTCCTCACTCCTCTTAACTTGCCGCTATAGGACGAAAGTTTTCCGAAACTTTATTATGAAGGGGATTGTGCATTTGGCTGTGTGTTTGTGTAAATGTGTGAGGGTGTATATTTGTCTGTCCGCAGCCTATCTTGAATACTACTGGACCAATCAGCCTAATGTTTTGGGTACAGATTTATGACTGTATGCTCAAGGATCTGTCATGGTTGTGATAACACCTAGTTTGTGTTCCAGTGGGTGGTGAGAATCAAACAGTAAGTATTGGTCTGTGTGAGTGGTTTTCCTGTATACCCCAATGTGGAGGCCTCTGTCCTCTGTAATGTGCATGTCACAATCTAAGAAGGGTAAACTGTTTTCCTTAACATCCTCTCTTGTGAACTTGATGTTTCTGTCCACTGAATTGATGTGTTCAGTGAAAGCTTGCACCTCTTGAGTTTTGATTTTAACTCATGTGTCATCCACATATCTGAACCAGTGGCTCTGTGCTGTTCCCTCAAAGGAGTTCAAGGCTCTGTATTCTACATCCTCCATCTACAGGTTGGCCTCGTGACTCCAACGACCACCGTTGCAGCAGGAGTTTCGACAACTGTCGTTGACACACCATTGGAGCACTAACGAACCAGTGACATCATTGGCCTTGTGAAAGACCTCCCCAGAGGTTAAATACCTGGGTTGGTTCCACACCAGTTTGTGAGACTAGTTCCAGCCTAGTCTGACAAGTCAGACTAGTACCAGCCTAGTCTGACAAGCATGAACTGATGAAGCCTCTTGAATTAGAGGTGAAACGTCTTCTAAGACAAAACTAAGTCCAGTTGCGTTCAAGTCAATTGCCTTGAGATAACTGTGACCTGGATAAATGAGAATATCCACAGGCATGTTACGTCTGTTGCTGGCACAATTTGGAGTTTGTCACAGCTCAAAAACTGACATCCATTTCCATTTTGAACTGGAGCATCAGCAGATTAATTCCACACCCAATATGTCATGATCCACTAAGGTTAGGCACAATGTGACTGTTTAAACTCTGAAGTATTAGTGGGTCAGTGAACGCAGCACAGTTTTTCATTTGCAGCAGTTTATGGAGTTTGAGCCGCTGAATGCATAATTTATCAGTCGATCCATTCATAGCTGATCTGATCAGATCAGATTGATGAATGAGAGGAGCAGCTGCTGCAGAGAAACTTTAGAGCCAGGACAATAAAAAGTTAAGCTTCATCTTCACTGCGCCGGGTGTTCTGCTGCTCCGTCTGCACTCAGACTCGACTCTGCATTTCGAAACATGGCAGCAGATGTTGTAAGCACAACAGGCCACCACAAAAAAATTAATGTGTGGGAAAAACTGTTTTTTGATCTGCGTAAGGGAGCTGAGAGAGACAATTTCACTGGGTGCTGCCCCCTGCGAAGCAACTGTGACCCGATTTTGTTCTTTTTTGGCCTTTTTTATTTGTATGTATTTTTGTTATTTCCTGCCTTGTTGTGACGTAACATACAGAGAAAGGTATTACTGTTGGAACTCTAGTTATTCCACAGCTCCATCAAAAATAGACAAGGCATGTGTTTTTATTAGCTTCTGGGATACTTGTGAAACATGTTGAGGCTCGGCGGATGGAATGACAAGAATTTTCATTGAGTGGCTGCGATTAGAGATCTCTACTGAGTGCACTTACTAAGTTAACATCGAAAGATAGGGTGTTGAACAATTTATTTTTATCAGTTATTTTGTTAACCAGGTCTTTGTCGCTTCTGATTGTTTTATTTGTTTTTTTCTTCATGTACTTGATATCAGGCAAACACAGTGAACACACACACATAAACTTCCCAGCAGTGAGTTTATCTCTTGTTTCTGTTGTAATCAAGAATTCTTACTGTTTTTTTACGCAAACAAGGAGGATTTACTAATTTATTCACTGACAGAGACACATCACATCCCGCCTGTTTAAAGTCGTACAGTTGATGAATTATTTACGACATGGAAAAAATTATTTTCCATTACAGATGCTGTTCTACGGCTTTATGTGTGAAAAGGTGACCATGACAAATTGTTTTGTTCCCAATCTACTGTGTACCATCCAAGTTCACAAAGGTCTAGGCCTTGTGATGAAACCTGCTGTCAGTGTGAGAGTGTGGGTGGTGTCAGTTTTAAGCATATCATCTGTCAACACACATGCTGTAGATGCACACGCACACACACGCACACACACATACTGTTTCGCTGTATTCATTTTGGCATCCAAGGCCAGGGGATAATAGTGTCACTGTGTGTAAGGTTTGCATGCGTGCGTATGGGTTTGTGTGCGCTCTAAAGCTGCCTCCAGGCTGCATGAGTGTGTGTGCGCTTGTGTGTGTGTGTTGTGTGCTGTTGGCAGGGGAGACAGCCAGACACATGGCACATGGCAAGTGTGTAAGCAAGTCCCAGAAACACCTGAGCCCCAGTGTTTGCGTGTGTGTGTATGAGTGCGTGTGTAGGTGGGTTCCCTTGTTGAAGGATGAGCTCCTCACCGCAGCACCTGTCACTGGGTGTTGATGGTCGATCCTGCTATTCTTACCAGCCTCACTCTAATTGGTCATTAGTATCCTGTCAGTTCACTCTGTAGGAAATCCTCCATAGAAATCTGTTTGTTTGCTGGTTTTGCTGGTCTTCACTCAACTTTTGTACATCTGTTTCTATCTGCTCCGGTTCTGTGGGTTGTCATAATTTGGCGCAGCATCCATTAAGGTTGATCTTCTTATGTAATTACCTTGTTTCCTACAGCTGTAAAAACACAGGGGCTTCATCCCTGCTGAATGGTAATCCATTCATGGCATGGAAGTTAATGGCTATTGAGCGCGAGCAATGTGAATAAAATCATCAGTATGTTTTTAGAGCTGCAACTAACAGCTATTTTCATTATTGATTCATCTACCAATAATTTGGTCCAAAAGTTAATTAATTGTTTGGTCTATACAGTGGGGCTGCACAGTTAATGGAATTTAAGATTGTGTTTGCACCACAAAGTAACACAACTAACTTGTTAAACCACCTGAAAAAATGCTACAACCTTAAGGACAAGCAGAATAGCATTGCTAAGGTTACCACATTAAATCCCTGAATCCTCGTCCTTGTCTTGTGTCGACTCAGACATCCAGCACTATATGATATACAACTATATTTCGAATATTTTCACTGCTTTACCTTGCGGTCAGACAGTCTTTTCCGACAGTTAACTGAAACTGTTATATCAAAGACACCAGACTCCACTGACAAAAACGGTCATTTTACGTAGCAGAACACATACCCCCTTTACACCATGCATTTTTTTTTCTCTTGTGATCGTATTGCTCTTGACCACATGAAAATACAGTCGTAACGCATTGAGGACAGATTGTTATCCAATCTGCCAAATCACTTCTGAATGTGGTCACGGACGCATTGTGATCACATCGAACACAAGTGTAAATGCAAATGCGTCTCCAATCCACATGCAACAACTCCATGGGCGAAAATACATAAGCAAGGTGTGCCAGCTGGACACAGGAAGAAGGAAGAAGACAGCAACAACAACCCTAGCGACTACCAAGAAAAATAAAACACGGATGATAGCTGAGGATGGAGTCACAGTGAGGCGAAGTGTCCGCTCTCTATTTGATCCTACAAAAGTGTCCATACAATAACGTGACTTCACGGGCAGCTAACATCTTGTTGTTGTTGTTATTGCGGCGCACAGGATATGACGTTGTCGTCTGCTGCTGGAAATGTTTGCAGAAGAAGAAAAGGATGATGTGACGTCAGTGGAACAGAGCGTGATCGGATAGCAAACGGATCTGGATGTGGACACCAGAGACGCATACTATTACCGGGTATAAATGTACGTGGTCAAGTGCTATCCGATTGCAATCAGATTGCAAAAAACGCATGTTGATGCCAGGTGTAAAGGGGGCCACAGAGTTGCTGGTCTATTGCTGCTTTGATTAAGTGTGTAAGGTAAAGTTGTGAAAGTATTTAAATAAAGCACACATTCATTAGGGCTGCAACAATTAGTTGACTAATCAACTATGGAAATAAGTGACTATAAGTAGTCGACTAATCGGTTTGAGTCATTTTTCATAGAAAAAGTACTATAAAAGTACCCCAACCCCTTATGTTCAAACATTAGCAGCTTTACACACTCTCCCATGACGGTGAACTAAAATTTTGCTTCAGCCCCATTTACAGCAGTACATTGCTTAGCTTCGTGCTGGTAGACTTGGTTTATCAAACATGATAAAGCAACAAAGTACATTAAATAAACACAGCAGAAAGATCGGAGTTGTTGCGTCGTCATGTTTAACTATATATCTTCAAACGTACAGCTAAACTGATGACCACAGAAATCAACAAGTTTTACATATGTCCATGATTGTAATCAATTGCCAGAAGTGATTGTTGTCGTTAGTGCAGCGTCACGGCAGTTCGGTCAATTTGATGCAAAGATTTGTTAGTAAGCTGGAATATAGCAAAGCTGAAATAAAACCAGTGCTCCATTGACGGAATTTTGGTTAAAAAGATTTGATATGATTTTATTTATATTTTGCTTCGAGGAGATGCACCGTGACTAAAGACCAGACTTATTTTGATTCAAAGATTAGTACATTAGCAGGAATGTCGCACAACATGGAAGTGAAGTCAGTGCTCTGTTTATTTATATATTTATATATATATGATATCCCCAAAATCATGATAAATAATTTTGCTATCAACAGTATTGATCAAAACAATCGTGGTTATATTTTTGGCCATAATCGTGCAGCCTTACCATCGAGTGTCAGCAAATGGCAGAAATGCCCCTTACAAGTTCTCAGAGCCCGTCTAATTCCAAAACCACAATGAGGGCTCAAGCCCGTAGTGCTTGTAGTGCTATTTATAGTCTGGATTGTTCTGATGTGAGTTGCTGAGTGTCAGAAATGCTGTCTGTGAAGAGGTCTGCCTTCTCTTGAATAAAACAGATGAATGGAATGGAATAAACTGTCCCTTTAACTCCTAATCCAAAATGTAATGTTGTTACTGTCATCCATAACACACTGTAAATGTACAGCCACCATTAGTATACGTCACTGTCGGTTTGTGATGCTTGTTATATGTATTTATTATTATATTGTTTTATCCATACAGGTTTCACTGTAGTAGGGTCATTCTGTGTTTATACCACTTGTTTTATTGCAATATTTAAAACAAACCCTCATACAGAGTATTTTTAAATCATATTTGATGGTATGATAGTAACTCTTGCTGCTTCATAAGCATGACTGACGTGCTAATTTCATATATTTATCAATAATTAGAGCGTGGATTCTGAAACCGTCTCTTGAGATTGATGCGGCATGATAGTTTAATTTTCTGTATTTTGCTTGTAGACGGCAAAAATATGTATTGTGATTTCCTGAAATGTCATCATCAGCTTTGATACAGAGGGCAGCTTGCATGCTGCTGTGCATAAACCAGCTCTAAAGTCTAAGAATAGACCTTAAAACCCTCCTCTGCTAAACCGGAAGCCTCTATATTTAACTCATCTAAGTCTGGTTACCATGACAAATGAGGGACATGCATCCCATATTGCATTACGAGGGCACTGTTATAGACTCCTATCTGGCCTGAAATTGGTTTGAAGATCAGATCAATAGATTGTAGACCCTCGGAAGGTCATCAATATCATTACAATCAAACAATGATGATGCTATAAAGCTCTGGTGCATTAGTCATTCTTGGATGTTCGCTGTAGCTTTAGTGTCCAGTAGGATTTATCCGCCTCGTGACTGCTGACGCAATTTCTGCTCTCCTTACAGGCCACTGTAATTCAGTTCATTACATGTGCGAGGCACCGCACTTCAGAAAACCAAAGGGAAAATATAAATTGTTCAAAATATGTTTAAAACATGCTTTGATGTCATATTTAGGTCAGCTTATTCACAGTCACTGCTAAAAGAGCCGCCTCCAGCGACGAGACACGTTGCAGTCACACAGTGTGTATGTGTGTGTATTTATGTGTGCGTGTGAAATATTATTTCCAGTGTTGGACGGGCTATAAATATTCTGCTAATATTTCCTTTCAACCTCAGGCTGGTGAATGAATCCTGCTCCAAGTGTTTGGTATTTTGACGGTTTTGCATCACAATCCAAAAAATACTTAATCCCCAGCAAAAGTCCTGCATTCAAAGGCATGCTTAAGTAAAGTGCAGAAGTATTATCAGCAAAATATACTTCACTATAAAATGTAAAAGAAAGTTGCACTTAAATATTGTAGCTTGTCAAGATGGAGCTTATTTTATAAATACTGTATTTTAGTAAAGTAACTGTAGTTTACAAATAAACTGTAGTAACAGTAATGTAAAGAGTACATTATGTCCTCCTGAAGTGTAGTGTAGGTGAGATATTAATCATTAAGTACCATAAAACTTAATTTAAAGGTCTAGTCCCAGTTAAACGCCCAGTCTCTTTTACTAGCCTGGTGTGGCTCCACATTTTTTCATAAAATGAATCCAAGTTGTGAGTATTGTTTTGACTGGGTAAAGTGGTGTGTCGGTATGCTGGGTGTCAAATTCATACTGGTTTGTTTAAACAATTTGATTATATTTCCTGATTTTAGCTGAGCAACAGTTTTGTGTGAAAGGAATTAAAGGCCTGTCCTGTTGAATTCAGCGATTTAAACAAATAATAACCTGGGCTGTGAATTTAAGTTTTACGGAAGCATAGAAATACTTAGGTGCAAGTATGTCAAAATAGTAGTACAATAACTTCGGGAAAAATTCTGATCAGTTAATAAGCTCATGACAACACCGGTGTTACAGATCACACCGAGCATTTTACAGGGAAAGATATTTGTCGATGATGCTTAATATTTATAGGGCTCATCCTCCTCTTCTCTCATGGTGTCCGCTCTCTGCCTAAGTATAGCTGCCTCTTCTTATAACATCCATTTGGTCTTCTCAACATTCGAGTCGTAGTCGCCCCAATCGTGTGGATCTGTGAATGATGCCTTGCGCATAAGGCCCCGGCTTGCCTCTGGCAGAGCTGTGTGCTGCAACTAACGATTGTTTTTATTACTGTTCAATCTGTTGATTATTTTCTCAATTAACTGATCAGTTGTTTGGTCTATAAAGTGTCGGAAAACAGTGTAAAACATTAATCAGTGTGACCGAGAGCCCAAGGTGATGTCCTCAAATGTCTGGTTTGTCCACAACCCAAAGATATTCAGTTCACTGTTGTACTGTGGAAGTAAAAGAAACCAGGAAATATTTACATTAAAAGGATGGAATCAGAGAATTTTGATTTTATTCCTTTAAAAAATTAGTTAATAGTTGACACTTCCTGTACAGACACTTTTGGTTTATAGTTGTTGCACCTGTTGTCTGACTAAGTACTGTTAGCATGCATAATATTTTACAGATTAGAGATATTTTATTTGATAAATGTGGGTGCTGATACACGAAAACAAATGAAATGGGTTTTACTACTCACAAATCTTAGTGACTGTTGGATTAAAAATTTACAGTGATTTCTCTCCTCTAGTAGCATGACACATAATATTGGTTTAGGGGCATAAAATGTGAGTAAAAATCAGTTTAAAGCAATTTAGGTCTTTGAGAAAAAAATCAATAATCGTGAGCCTTATGCACACAGTAAACCAAACCAACCAAAAATGACCACCATAGCATCCATCTAAGCATCTGTGTTTGAATTTTTTTAATGCAACACATACTGAGTGACAAAAATAGCTCACGTTTGTGAAGGCTTTGAAAATGGAAAACCATCAGGCGTCTCCGTCTGCATCTGTCAATCTGTGTCTGTGTGCTTTGACCCTTATTAGTGTCACCATCAGAGCAGCTCTGCCTCACAGCAGCATCTGCACCACATCTTGAGTTCACAGCTCAAGAATCCACCATGAAATAGCCCTGCTTGCATATCTCAGCCAATATCTAACCGAAAAGGATCACGCTTTGTCAAATAATTCCAGTTTGTAGTCTGGAGTGGTCTCTGTGATGGCTGCACAGCTGTCATAATTCATTTTGCTTTGAGGAAGGTATGGTGACACAATCAGTAAAAACACATGCTGCGCTGCCCTCAGGCTTCATGATAATATAAAACGGACTTGATGTTTTACCACAATAACATCTGCATGAGTCTGTTGATGTGGAATAACTTGAGATACAAACTTGTTGCAGGGTAGGATGCCAGTATTTGTGTTTTCATAGTCGTTTAACGTCTGGTACACATATGGAGCATAACACCAGCTCTCATTTATATGATGATTGTCTCAGATAACACCGAATGACATTTACTCCCGTGAATCTATCTGGGCAAAAAATCTTAAATGTCCTTCAGTTTTTGTACAGGTCTACAAAGTTATCGCGATAAGATTAGAAGTGCTCTGTCTTCCTCTGATTCAGCTCAAACCCAGGGAGATAAAGAGCGGCGATTCAGATCATCAGGCTGTCAGATAGGAGAACGAATTCAAGGCAACTCCTGGTGTGCAGGAGGTTTGATAAATACGTCACTGCAGAGGAGAGACAGTAGGTGGCTGTGGTGTGAGTGTGCGCCTGTGTTAAGATGAATAACACAAAGCATGTACTAGGATTACAGTAATCTGAGTATATTGAATTGGTCACTTTAATATGTCAGTGTTTGTGTAAAGACGTTAAAAATATTGGATCAAAGAGACACATTTGACAGGGACATTATTGTCACGTTTTATTTTGTGATAATTTTAGATGATAACTATGCTTTTTAAATGAGTCTATAACCGGAGTATATTGTTCATTTAGCGTCATATTCCATGTATTTTGGAGACAAAGTAATTGAGTGAAATCAGATTATGTTAGATCAACACAAAGGATTATATTGCTGGGTCAAATCTCGAGCGGGTGCTCAGTAATCCGTAACAGATTACATTTTAAAAGGAGCCTGTACCATGCGCGGGTGGATGTGTGGTGGAGATTGGAAACGGTTTGGATATGAGAGCCATGTCAGTGGGACTGCATGATAAAAATTGGTTCTGACTGTGCTCAGTTCTCACATCCACCTCCTGCCTGGCGTCTGCGTCTACTCTATCATGATGAGTGTGCAGGTAGGACACAGCAAGAGCAGAGCAGAGTGAGCGATGGAGACAGACAGAGTGTGGGAAAGAGAAAAAGCAGAGTCCGGAGAACAGAGTAAGCCTTTTGTAATATCCATAAATCAGCTGATATTTTAATTGTTAAAAATAGTTAATAAAAAGCACCACAAGCCCAAGGTCTTCAAATAGCTTCTTTTATTTGATCAACAGTCAAACTAAATATCTACAATGATGAAATACAGAGCAGGGCTCAATTCTAACTCTTAAGAGTGGTTGCCAGGCATCAGCTTTGAATCTCTGATTTAATTAGAAACTAGATAACCGTTGTGCTCAACATCTACGTCAAAGTAATAAATACTAATAAATCTGGAACTCTCTTATCGTTCTGTGTCCCTACTTTAAATTCTGAGGGTTTTGTGGGTCCGTGAACGCAGCACAGGCAGAACTCTGCATGAGGGTTAGGGTTAGAACAAGGTCAGAACCTAGTGTATGGTTTGACCATTTATAAAACACTAGAGAGCTTTTTTTTAAATGAGAACTTTTAATTTGAAACAAGATGTTCTACCACATCCAGTCTGATTTTGCAGTGTGCAAGCCAGCATGCTTTCTGGCTGTTCTGACCCACAATGCTCTGCGCCGTGGACGATACGTCACATCGACTGACCACAAACACATGACAGCTGATTGACAGCTGTCAGAAGTCCCAGTGACAGATGACCTCTAACCCCTAACCCATGACAAACAACAGGACATAACTATGAAAATAGCAATGACAGAGAACTGCAGATGTAATTTCACCGTCACAAATATATAATATAGAATCTGCCTGTGCAGTTATAAGTTTAAATTAAACTACAGACATTGCAAAGTAACAACAGCAGAGTTTTACAGGTTGATCTCCGTCTCTGGCGAATTTGGTGCCGTTTGTTTATCTCCAAGGTAACGGATATAAAAGGAAGAGGTTGAAGTTCAGTTTGTAAGAAAGTAGTATGTCCCGATGTGTGTGCATACTGCATGTAACAGCACGTACTTTTTAAGGGCAGCTACAGTGCAACAATCTGACAACCACTTTTTTAACAATTAGCCAGGAGGTCAGAAGAGAGAAAAGTAGGCAGGACACACAACTACCTCCGTCTTTTTGGGATGTAGAAATGAGTTCGACAACATGACTGCCTCGGAGGTAAGACTGTCTGACAGTGTGCGCCATCATCCCTATACAAAAGATTTTAGCATCTCACCCCTCTCTGCAGCAGTGTCCCCGAAAAGCTGAGCAGAAATTCATCATTTCCTTTGTGACAAATGAGAAAATGAGGCCCCACTGCCTCCCAGTACGAGTTTGACTGTGACTGCACATTGATGGACGCAAATTAAGAGGACGGCTCAGTACAGTATGTGCATGTGTCCCTCAGGCTACAATAAGAGCAGCAGTATGAAAAAAAAGTCTTTTACACAGTTACTTAGCAGACAGCACTTTGTCATTAATTTCAATGAGCACGCATGGTTCATAAAAGGTTGCTAACTCTGAAATATCGCCGGGGAAGGCAGAGTGGGCCGCATGTCTGAACGCATTTGTAACTTTACCCATGCATGTATGCATGTGTGTTTTTTATGGTCTTCTCTCGTGATGCTAATGCAGGTTTGCAAAGATTGTGGGCGGTTTGTGACTTAATGTGGTTTTCACATTTGATTACAGTCACGTCACACTGCCCCTTCAAGGGTAATATTTGCTCGGCATCTCTGTCTCTCTCGCTCACATGCACATACTCACTGACACACGCAGAGGTATTGTGAGTTCATTAGATCCCGTCCTTTGAAAAATGAGTTTTTCTTATGCTTATGTCCCTTAAAATGTCTGAACATGACCAAACTGACTGGTATTTGTGCTAAGTTTGTTACTAGAAATGTTTTTAGATTCATCCACTGAGGGGGCAAAGTCTGTGCACTTCCCTAAAATCTGAGTTTCAATTGTATGCCGGGCAAACTAGATTAGGTATGTCACTAATATGGAAGTCAGTCATGTCTACTTATGTAACACTATTTGACAGGGGAACAGACTTTGAAACAACACTAGCAAAAAACATTAATAAAAGATGCTAACAACACTTACTTTTCAGATACAGCTGCTAGTCACTGATTTTATTGCACATCTGAGTTTGGGTCTGACTGAGGCTCAAGCATGTATGGCTGAATCTCTCCAATGTTTCCTTAAACTAGCTGTCTTGTTGTACACTGCTGTTGCACTGGTCAACCTAGTGCTAGTCTCCTGTACCCAAAACAGTCTCCACACTTTGTATTGTCGCTGTGTCAGTGCTGGAGAATTATGCAACTTTTTCTCCTCTTTTTATTAATCTTAGCCAAATACTTTTTACATACTTTAAAATATGTCTGGAGAGGAACTTTAAGTTCATTAGTCAGTAGTGTGTGCTTCCAATAAGCTGACAAAGTCGTCGTAGTTGTAAAAGTTGTATGAAACAGCCTGTCCTATTAAGTCTTAAATTGTATTTTGAAATATTAAACTTTTCAGTCGAAGGCAATCCAGTAATCAGCACGTTTTTGGCATATCGGAGTCTCTAATCTGTAGTTTTCACAAAGTAGAACAAAGACACATTTACTCTCTCTAATCAGCAGTGGTTGCAAATGTGTTTTTTTTTTCTGGCCGGACATTTTTTCAGTTGTCCTGTTTCAGTGGCCACAGAAGTCAATACAGGTCTACCTAGCCATGGAGATACAAAACTGACCCCAGGCGTGAGTCAGAGGGAGTCTGAGTTATAGTCCGTCTCATTGGGTCGGGTAAAATGCGTCATTTTACTGCCATGAATTTTGGGTCAGAAAAATATGTCTAGCCTAATACCTGAGCGGACCTGAATGGATCAGAGCGTGCTATCGGCTGTGTGCAAGATATGAAAATCGGTCTTTCAAGCATTTAAATACATTATATTTGGAATTTGTTTCCATTACTTTACAGTCATTATTACTGAAATGATGCTCTTTTCGACAGGAACTCCTTGTTAATGGGTAGTGCAACATGCTGCTGCTGGTGTTTTTGTTCTTTATTTGTGTCAATTCAGGTCTACAGTGTCCCAAATTGGGTCTACTTATCTTTATTCCACTCTATTTGTATGTATTTATGAACTTTGGTAGACTTTCCATAGATCTGATTTGGATCTTACCCACATTTTGGATCACTAATTATTTTTACCTACACAAAATATTCAGTTTTTTGCCCCTGTTTAAAAAAAAGACAATATTCCTATAAGCTGTTTTGTTGTCAAAATGAATCTTCCACTAATACTCCCGTGCAGCCCTGCATTCTCTGATTAACGTGCCCTAACATGATATTTATCACATCGCAATATGGAAAAGTTGAACGCTTGTGTCAAGTTTTACACTGGTGGAACTGTGTGAACACATCTTCCCTCTTTCATTCTTTCAGCCACCTTCTTGAAAGGTCGCCGTTGTGATATGTGGGCATATTCAAAAACCTGTTATATCCAAGTCTTTCATGATGTGTAAAGTAGGTGTGTTTCTCCTCCCCACCAGGAATGTGGGCTTTTCTTATAGGCATTCATCTCCATCCCCTGCTTTGACTGTTGGCAAGTTAGCCGTACAGGTAAGAAGCCGTGTATCACAAACTGCAGTAAAAACCCCACTTGAGATGCGTTGTACACATGTCCAAAGAATGCTCCCAAAACCTGACTAACATCAGCATGTTCCACATTTCTTAACGTGAAAATGCATTTGGAATAAGGCTGAATCCAGACGGAAAATGCAGTTTCCATTCAAATTCAAAATATTGTCATATTCATAGTAACAGTGGAATATTAGCATGCATATCTAATGATCATCCCTAACTTTGATGACATCCTTCTCATAGATTTGTGACTTTGGTTTTCATCCATTTTTTAGTCTTGGCCAACGGGA
This sequence comes from Epinephelus cyanopodus, assembly GCA_026686955.1. Classification (NCBI taxonomy): domain Eukaryota; kingdom Metazoa; phylum Chordata; class Actinopteri; order Perciformes; family Serranidae; genus Epinephelus; species Epinephelus cyanopodus. The sequence continues at coordinate 20,896,538 of CM048936.1, read as the reverse complement.
GTTCTTACTTTTGCATGTTGCTCAGGAATGCTTTGTGATGAAGGATTCCTCTTCCTCCTACTCTCTGGCTCTGTCTTTCTCTCTCTGGCTACGCTCACAGCCACGTAAATGCAACTGTCATCGCTTATGTGTGTATAATGATAGTATGCTCGGACAGTTTCACATTTGAGTTGCTCCCACTTGCTTAAGTGAATGCAACATTTGTTGTGTACTGTACTGTAAGTGCTGTGCTTAAAAGCAGCAACTTCAGCAGTAATACAAGTATTATTGAATCAGCACCGGCTGATGGAAAAATCTATGTTGTACTTTGTGTCTTTCAATAGTACATCGCAGTTAAAACACTTCAGGTTGTTGCAGTCATCATATTTAGTGTGTATACGTATGTTTAAATTCAGTTGTCAATCCCATACACTGACATCTTTATTTATCCGTGTTCATACTGGGCTTCCGTTTAGAATGTGTATTTCACTGATGAGGCCAGTTTGACCAGAAGCTATACAATATGTCTCCTCGTGGTGATGGTTTAATTTGTACTCAGTTGTAAGTGTGTTTGTGTGTGAGACAGTATGTGTGTATGTTTGGCCGAGAGCAATGAGGGCCCATGAGTTCACACTTCACGGAGCATCAAATGGATGAATCAATTTCAAGGCTTGCAGGAAAATTAATGTATGTTTTGTGTGTGTGTGTGTGCACGTATGGGGGTTATGCAAACAAAGCTGCACAAGCGTATTCACGTGCCCCAGTTGCTTTGTTATAATGCACGTTGCCATGCGCAAACCACACATAATTTATAACTGCATATCATGTGTGTAAATTCGACCTTGTATGTGCACATGTAGATTCCTTTACATATTTCACATTCACATATCTGCCTACATTTTAAAGGTGCAGCTTCGTCATGTTTCATCACGTGCAGGTTTAGGTGAGACAGAAGGGACCAGTAATGGGTCATTCTTCTCCCATAAAGGACGCCTGTCACACCATCTCCCCTGCAGAGCTGTCATTACACTGAATGTGTGCACGTGTGTGCTGTGCATCCTCCTCACCACGCAAATTGACAGTCTGCTCGGCTATAATTTCATTTAATCCTCATCATCGCCCTGCATCGCGCTGAAACTCAGTGTAGTCATGCTGTTCAGGCAGCAGTGCTGCAGGTGACACAAGACTCGGGGTCAGCAGGCAATCTGTCGCCCAAATTTGTGTGTTGGTTATGAGTTTCAACACGTCAATGACAAAAGCTGCTGTGGATCAAATACAGATCATTAATAAAAGAGAGAGTTAGAGGGGAGTGGAGGGAGACCCAAAAAAGCTTAAAGGGGCACTTCACCCCATCATACAAAGTACATATTTTTCCTCTTATCCGTAGTGCTATTTATCAGTCTAGATCAGGGTTGTCAAACATACGGCTCAGGGCCAGAACCAGCCCGCCACAGGGTCTAATCCAGCCCAGCAAAACTAATAGTGATGCACTTGTGAGGGCTAACAGGTGCCAGGTTTCAGGAGCAACATTGAGTCGCTTTCTTCTCGTAAAACGCTGCTTCAGAAGCTTTTTACAGTTCTTGTCTTCCACTTTAGTTTGCTGTGGTGTTGTCAAGATTACTACACAGGAGTGGAAATGCTCAGAAAAATGTACATGCAGTGACAGAGAGTAGTCGACTGACTGAATGTGAGAAATATTATCGAAGTTGCATTTATTCTTCTGAAGACATCACAGGCTGTTTGTCATCTGTTTTGTAAATGGATCAGTTATTTAAAAATGTACTTCTTTAAACAAAAAAAGGGTAAAATTTGGAGGTGTTTGTTATTTATAGGATATTTTGCAGTGGTATTACTGGTCCGGCCCACCTGTGATCAAATGGTATGTGGGCTGTATGTGGCCCTCGAACTAAAACGAGTTGGACACCCCTGGTTTAGATTGTTGTAGTGTCAGTTGCCGAGTGGTCGGTGGAAATTTGTGTTTGGTAGATTATTTCTATGTTATAACAATGGTTCTTGGCAATAAATCCTATACATATATGGGGAAAGCCTGTTTATTTCACTTTTAAGTGGTGCCACATTTGTAAGGAGCACACATTTGTAGGATGAGCAGCAGAGCTTAGTATGTGGGTTGTGCCCATGAAAAATTTGCCAAATCTTCTCTGCCTTCTTTATTGATTTAACAAACAGGAGCCTCAGTAGTGTGTGTAAAAACCACACACAGCCACAACAGCACCTCCTCCTCATGCTGGTCACACACTACTGTGGGATGGCATCCCTATTCTTCAACCAGCATTTGTCGCAAGTCAGCCAATGTGGTTGTGTTCGTCACTCTGGCACGAACAGCACGCCCAAGCTGATCCCACAAGTGTTCATTGGGGTTGAGGTAAGGATTGCTGTCAGGCCATTCCATCCTCTCCACTCCCAAATTCTGGAGGTAGTCTCTGATAAACCCGGCTCTGTCGGTCCCAGGCTGTGGAGATATGGGATTGCCACTGGTTGCAGAATTTCATCTCGATATCTCTTTGCATTGAGATTGCTCCAATGAGGTGCAAATCAGGCACCTGATTGTCAGCACCTGGGAGTACCAGAAGCTCAAAAGTCAATAGCAGCAGCAAAAAAAAGCTGTTTGGCAGAGAAGATTTGGCAAATTTTTCATGGGTGCAACCCACATACTCAGCTCTGCTGCTCATCCCACAGATGCATTGTCCTTACAAATGTGGCACCATGTACAAGTTGAATAAACAGGCTTTCCAACAGTATAAGAGTTATTGCCAAGAACCATTGTTACTCCAAAGAAATAATCCACCAAACACAAATTTACTTACTTTTTGTGCTTAGTTTAGATAGCACTTGGCTTGTGGTGCTTAAAGTGCTAAAAAATACATTTGAAAAACTCTTGAAAAACCATGACCCAGTTACGCAAAATAATCCACAGACCTTGTTGTCAGCAGTTTGATGTAGGGACTGTTTTCTTACTGCCAAACTACACCCGTCAACCATATCACCGCGCCCACTGAGCTGGTGCTGTGATGCAGTTGGCGGGTGTAGTTTGGTAGACAGAAAATAGTTCCTACATGAAACTGCCTATGATAGTTGAGAGAAGGAAGACATCTCTACAGCGGATATTTCCAACACTATGCAACTCACACCAAAACTATCTACATTGATAAATACCACCACAGGTAAGAGGAAAGATATGTGTTTTTATTTTGGGGTGTACTGTCCCTTTAACAATTGCAAGCTCTGGCAGATTTGCCTCTTAAAAAGAATGTTAGATAAAATAAGCTATTAGCAGGCTTGTAATTTGTACTATTTTAACCAGTAAGACTAAAAATTCAAATGAAAACACTCATTAGTTGCTGCCCTACTTGCATTTTAATGCGCTGCAGAAAGTCAAATATTGAGTGTATTTTCGGCTACGATAAAGTTGTGTGTATTTTTGTCTGTGTCTGTTTTCTATTCATACTCCAACACCAGCCGCAGTAAGATGACGCCAGTGTTAACACCAGAATCTAAGTCCCTCACCCTGGCTCCTTCTCCTCCTCTGTAACATACAAAGTAATTACATCTCTTTCCACTACACCCGCCCCCCTCGCACACACACCACACCCTCGTCTCCAGGCTCCAAATGTCAGCCTCATCAGCTCAATTATCCACTGACTTTAACAACATCCTTACATAACCCATTTAGGTCTGTGCTGTCTGAGAGCTCGGAGATGACAAACTTCCACTGCCTTCCCCACGCCCAAATTATTGTTTCTACCTTCACCCACCTGCGAGGAAGGGACATTTTAACTAGATGGTGTTATATTAAATACAGACACTTTGGCCACGGGCTTATCTATTTCCATCCTACTTAAGCTGTGCATCATACCCTCCTCTTAAAGATGCTTTAGAGGGTATACTTTTATGGAGTCTGTTTGTATTTGCTTGCTTACGTCTCTCAGCCTCTGTGTGTGCCTGCATTGTCAATCCAAAGGTCAATCAATAACTGAATCATTCCTGTGAATACATAATTGGCTTATTCATGAACTTCCCCAAATAGATCCTTCAGGGTCCTGTCACTCAAGCATTTTCATTCAGATTTCCCTCCACTCGCTTTATTTCCAGTTCTCCGCCGAGCATTTTATTTATGGATCAGCATTTACGGAGAATAGCTTTACTTTGATGAGGCAAAGCTCCGCTGGAGGAGACTTGTGATCTATTTTTGTGCAACAGCACATGGGACTCACGTGCCGGGTAATAAAACGCCCTTGATGTGTGCCCTTTGTCTTACAGAGGGAGAAAAAGCCGCACATACATACATAATCGGGTGGGAACTATTTTGAGATGACTTTTTCTTTTTTTTTCTTTTTGACTGTGCGATTCATTTGCCTGCTGGTGGAAAATAGATGTGAATCACTCACCATGGCTACTCTCCAGCATCCATTCACTCTGCACTCTCTCTTCTTCTGTCCTGATTTACTGTGTCACTCTGTCGTTCAGTCATTCTGACTCTCCTCCTCTGCTCCCGCGATTCATCTCCTTTTTTTACCCTTTTATTTCCCATTTTCTGACTACTCTAACAACAAAAACTTACCTATAACACTGATTGTGCCATTTATTTCCCATGCCTCTGGATACATTCCCTCCCACCCTCACCCTCCTCTCCTCTTTGAGGGCACTCTGAGTATCGTGTGTGATGTAATTGTGTATGAGAGTCATGTCACCGGGGCTGAACAGAAGAGTATAGATAGAAATGGACCGCAGTGCCAACAGGAAAGTGTGGGGCAGCGAAAGGGTTCTCACTGTTGCCTGTAATGTTTTTAGATTGTCGTGCCATCCTCTTTCCATCACTTTTCAAACCTGGCTGTCATTATTAATCATGAATATGTGTCAAACCTGTATGTGTGCTGTCTGGGACGTACTTTTGTCACTTCAGGACTGTAAAAATGTGTCTTTTATTTGATCCAGGGCCGCTGCTACGCACAGCAGTGACCCACTTAAAAAGGAATAGTTTGACATTTTGGGAAATACACAGCTAGTTTCAAATACAGATTGTCAACTTTAGTGCTAATCCAGTTGGTGGGCTTCTGGCGGTGCTGGTGGGCGGATTCTGTTGCTTTCGGACTGAGCCAGGCAAGTCTTTGTGGGCTGTCCCCTGAAAGTCGAAAACTCGAATCATCAGTCACAGACAAGTTAAACCGTATACTTTTTTTCAATGTTATTTTTTGTTTGTCAGTGTGCAGTGTACTTCTGGGACTCATTTAAGTCCCCAGCTTCCACTGCAGAGTGAGCGCTCCTCACTTTTACGCTGCTCTTCGCTACAGGCAGCTGCCGACAGCTGCCTGTAGCTGCCTTCTCCTTGGATGCGGTGAATTTTCAGCTCACAGCATCTTCCTTTGTTTTTGTTTGAAATGTTGCTCCCTTTGTCAAACCGTCATTAGCATAGTTAGCTTGTTTGCTAGATTTCATGAACGTTGCTGTCACCCTGAAGGTGCCTTTGAACCCCTTTTAAACTCTCAAACTCTATATGGAAAAAACGGAGGAGAGAGGAGACAAGGAAGCATAATTAGCATAATTAAAAGCACCCTTACTCGCACTGGGGACCCCCTGAAACTCCCTGAAAGACCACTGGGTGTCCCTGGACCCCTGCTTAGGAACCACTTGTCTTATATCATACATGCTGTATTAGTTGTTATATTATTTTAATACAAGACATCGATTTCACTTGTTCCAATTTATTTTTTTAATGAATTTAATCATCCTCTTTTACTAAAACAAGTTTTTGTTCGTTTGGCATCAAATTATTCATTCAGATATTCTGATCTGATTTTCTTTATAGTCCCCTTTGTGTCTAAAGAAGTTTGTTTGAAAAAGGTGTTATGTTTGGGGCTCCTTTTGTTCTTTGTCACCATTTTAATTATTTTGATTTTTTGTTTTCTTATCTTAAAAGATTGCCAATACTTTCAGTGATGCCATCCCCGTTTCTCTACTTGGAAATTGATTGTTGTTGTTTTGTGTCTAGTCTGAGGTTGCTTTCTTTTATTCTTCTCTCTTTTTGTTAGTAAGTTATTTGATTGGTGTTTGTGTTTTTGAACATTTTGTCTCAGCCTGTTCTGTTTTTTTCATTTGTTTTGTGAATGTTCGTTCAGGACTCCCTCGCAAACAAGATGATGCATTTCAAGAGGTTTATCCTAATATGATACATTTTGAAAATGCTGTATTATTGTAATGTAATTTGTTAATATTCAAGGGTGTACATGTTCCCCAGTGCTTTTGACCTGGTCTGAGACTTTTAATATTGTATTGCAGTTGATTACAATATTGGCCTTTTAACAGTCTCAAATGAAAGAGAACATTAAATTAAATTTAAAAAAGCAGTATTTATTGCCTGGATATTTTTCACAATACAGGAAACCATATGGGACCTTCAGCATGAAGAGACTGAGGATGTGAATTGGTATTGTCATGCTCCATATGTGTCTGCCTCTTCTTTTTCCAGCCCCTCGTAAACTGCTTCCTCTTGTCTGCTAGCTCCTGCAGCACCTCCTCTAACCCGAGCATCCTCCGCCATGACACCGCTCATCCTCTGTAGCGTCTTGCTAATGAAACCAGTTAGGTTAAGGAGCTTTAGCTAATCGCTGCATTTTTTAGGTTTTATTTCTCCCTCCGTCTTCCCGGAGCTCCCTTTCCCTCGCTCTGACTCCGATTCCCATGCTCAGTTTATTGCCCATTGCAGCTAAATCCACACAACCCTCTGTGCTATTGTAGATAACACAGCCTTGCCTTGGAGTCTCGGGGATCTGTCACCGTGGCATTATGGAATACATAATGTGCAGGCATGACATGAGCCTTGACACCTACTGTAGGCCTATTAAAAGTGGAGTGCAAGCTACACACAGTCAATTCACATGAGGCAAATATTTAATAGTTGGTTAGCTGAATGTGGATAAAAAGAGCTAATGGCTCAGGTTCATTACTGTAGTCAGCTTTGTGGTGTTTGAAGCCTAGTGTGTATCAACACTGTCTGCTCCCATCATCACTATTTACTCTGCAGAGATGGTGTGTGTGTTTTAGCTTTTTGAGGTGAGGGAATAGAAGCAGCAGCAGCAGCAGGCACCATGAGTCAAGTTTTTCGAGCATTTCCATGACTTATCCACAGCGCAGCAACGAGGCAAGGGATTATCGCTGCAGAGACTGTGAGATGCCGAGCAAGCTGGAGACTGAAGGTGCTGCCAGCTAGGAGCCTCTTTAACCTTTATCAGACTGCAGATAGCATCTCAGATAACCTTAAAAGACAGAGGGAGGGAAGGAGTAGGAGTGAGTGGGAGGAATGAGAAGAAGACATAGCAGGAGTGAGAAAGAAAGGAAAAACATTAGTGAGGAGTTTGTTGCAGATTGTTTTTGCTACAGATTTGCAACAAGATGAAACCATTTTAGGACGTTGCAGAGAAAAGTTGCAGCAGTGTGAACTGACCCGTGTCAGTCACCAGCGGCTGGCTTTAAAACATAAGGAACGTCACCTGTTTCAACAGCCAATCCACTTGAAGCGAAGTCAGCTGGCCAAGTCAGACACAAAGTGTCAGCAGATGGCGTGTTAGCTTGCTGTGGCATTCTCAGACAACAGCCCTCCAACAGTTCCCTTCCAAGCCCGAGTCCGTCTCCTTTACATCCCCTCTGTATGTCGGCCTCCGTCCTCAGTGTGACGGATGGTTGGTCGCTGATGCTGCTGTTTGTTGTATGTCCTCACACACATTTTCACTGACTGATTAATTAGTGCCAGGTAGTTACAGGTCAGTTACAACAGCATAATAAAATACTTGAAAAATAATCAGAGCTAACAAAACAAAAACTGCTTGGGTAAATAATATTTTTACAGCCTTGAGGATTAGTGTCTGTTGATTTTTATTCCAGTCCAGTGTCAACTCTTTGAGTCTTGTATTTCTTTCTGGCAACTATGGAGATGCTTACTGTTCAGTTTTGGTGTATTAAAAAGCATCAGATTCTATCATGTTTTTGCAGTTTCATCACTTCTAGAAATGCAACTGTAGGACGTATCTCACTGTAACCATCCTCATTCTTATTTTAAGAAGCTACAAATTATATGCGTGTACAAATTAAGCCTGAAAAAGCTGGAAATTAGAATGAAAGTACAGAGAGTTGTTATGGAGACGATACACGGCCTGATAGTGGCATTGGTGTGAACTGGTTATCAGAACATTGTAGACTGGCGCATTGCAAGTAGTTGCAAGTTTCAACTCATCTCATTGTGAATCTTTGGTCCAAACTGTCCTTACAGAGCCGTGTCATGTGACTCACATCAAGTGACACCCCTAATACCACTAGGGAGCATTGCGCTGCATCGCATCAACAGAAGGCCACACAGTTATTGTTAGGACTGCACCATCAATCGAGTATTAATCTCGATCACAAGTTTGGCTTCTTACAATTACAAAACGCTCATCCCTCTATACAGATTATCATCTGATGGTTGGAAGTCTTTCGGATTTAGGGTGAATGAGACTTGTATCTGTGCTGTAAAGCACCAAAATGAACGTGTTCAACTCCCTAAAAAAACACTAAAACTGTACTACGCTTGATGGCCAAGGCCAAGAAGAGTAATGTTGCTGAATCCTTGTCCAGCGTCAACTCAGACATCAAGTGACGCTGGGTGGGAGCAAAGAAAATAAGTTGCTATGGGAGTCAGGATGCACAAGCAGGGAGCCAGTGGGGGGGGTGGGTGCATTTTTTTCAGCGGCAGCGTGAAGTGTCACAGGCGGGGTGTCCGTGAGTGTCATTGAGCGCCTAGCCGCCGCCAGTGTAGGATTGTCCATTGAAAATAATAGCTAAGCTGCGGTGTGCATTGGCCTTAAGGTGATGGAGAGCTTATATAGGTAGTTAGATCAAGGTCAGTGAATGGCACTTGGTGTAGACCGAGAGCCAAACAATGTCCTATACAGCCTGTCCATTACGTTGAACCGTTATTTGTGTTTCCCTTTTTAAACCCTCACACTCCTATCTTTATTTTCTCTTACTCTTGCCCTTTCAGTCTGGCTGTCGATCTATCCGTCTGCGTATCTGTCTGTGTGTCTCCGTCTCTCTCTCTCTCCTTCGCCGCCTCATCTGTCTCTGTGCTGCGCTGATAAGAAAGTGCCCGCCCTGTCTCGGAGGAGAAACCATGGAAACGTACCAGCCACGTGTTGACATCACAGCATGTTAAATATAACCGTCTCCCGTGCCACACAACTAGTTGTTCTGCCGTTGATCCTCGCCTGGCTATAAATACATAGTTTCCTTCCCATAATTGCAGCTCCGACAGGCTTGTTTGGATGGAGGGAGAAATAGGAAATGCCAGAGAGAAGAAAGAGAGCGCCTTCCTTTCTCTATCTGTGCCACCGTGTGCGTGTGTGTGTGTGTGTGTGTGTGTGTGTGTGTGTGTGTGTGTGTGTGTGCCTGCATGTTTATGCCCTCATTTCTCATTAGAGGCCAATCAAAGAGGTTGGTAGGTATCTTAAAACTCTGAGATAATCTCATTTTGGACAAACTAACTACAAAGTCACCTTGTATAAAATCTGGGTAGCGTGTACGAGCTGTTTGTTAGAAGCTGAATTCCACTTATATGGTCACAGTTTGATTCTTTGGCTCTGAGTTCTAATTACTTTAATTATAACATGACCATGAGTTTGTAATTTAGACTCTAAACAGGTTAAGTGTAATGCTCTTCCTGTCAATATGCGTGCATGTTGTCAGTCAGCTGTAACTTAAATAATGGGAGTTGACCCTACGCTGAGATCTGCCACCCATGGTTACTGTTATCAAGCTTATCAAGCCCGGCATGTCAGTGTGGCGTTTTCAGCAATACCAGTGAGAGATATTTCAAATGAATAGCAAATTCCTGGAATAATAGTTTTGAAATATCAGATAGATGTAGACAGAAAGGACTGTCATATGTATTTGAGAGCTACATTCACAATATAATTTGTCGGCTGAGTACTGTGAATAAAGAGGATGTTAAAAAAAGGGAAAAGCTCACCGATTCCAAGCACAAGCATCAGCCACCTGATGTCTTGACAATTCACAACCCCGTGACCCCTAACAAGATAAGCAGTTATGGAAAATGAATTAACATCTTTCATTATTTGATATACGTTTTAGCCCCGTGCTGGCAAAACTAAATTATTTCGCGTTCCCATTTCTTTGAAGCGCAAACGGCCTCAAATGGTATACAGCCTCCTAGCTTAAAGTTAAAACTTAAGTAATTTGGAATTAATATTCAGCCATCTTTTTTTGGTTAACATGCTAACCTGGCTAACATTAGTTAGCGGCTTGCCTTGGAGCAAACAAAGGAGTTTTTGTTGATTTTCAATGGATTCATCTGTAAGTGAGGTCTTCCACACTTTTTAATCCATATCTGACATTTCTCCTCTGAAGTTTTTGGCTTCAGGAAACCGAAAAATATGACACCGGTACCAGCTGCACTTACTCATTCTCTCTTATTGTTAATTTTTACTACAGTCATTCTGCCGTTCTCTGCTACTAACCGAGAAAAGACACGTTCTCACTTTTGTGTTATAGTCTTGTTATATTTATCTTTGAATAAAAATGTCGATAATAAAAATCTAAATTTGATGCTCTAAATGTCAATGTTTCCCCTTAGTATCGAATGGTAGCAAGTATAAATATTTTTTAAAGTATTGTATAAATGTTAGAAATACCAGTATCCTGACAACACTACTCAACTGTCTAACTTGCAGGTTGCATATGCACACTGTTTTCCGTTGTTATCAGAGCTTGACAGGCCACTTGATATGCCTATGTATGTTCAGTAGTTTAGGATTGGACAGCGGCCATTCTGAGGAAGGGCTTAGCAACAGGAAAATTTGGAACTTACTTGCTTTTTTGCTGAAAGTTAGCTGAAATGATCATACCATCAAAATTTGCCAACCAGCTCCACTAAAGCTTCCTAACCAACATGTTATAGCTGTTTTGTTTAATCAGTACAAAAGCTGGATATATGATGTTAATTGGTGATCTTATAGGTGGATTTTGTGACCTTTGGATGGAGCCAGACTTGCTGTTTCTCCCTGTTTCCAGTCTTTATGCTAAGCTAAGCTAACATTCTGGTGGTGGTGTTCTATTTACTGTACAGACGTGAGAGTGATGTCAGTAATCTCTAACCAGTTTAATCAGATAATCCCTTAAGCAAGAGTTAGGGAGGTTGAGAGCACTGTCTTAAAAGAGTCTTTTGGAAAAAAAAACTCCCTCTTCAGGAAGCCAAACGTATTTGGGCAGGTACAGATTATGTCCATTACAGCAGTGGTTTATCTGTGTGTTGTCAAAACTGATGCCCAAACACAAAGCGACGGTCCCTTTACCTATTCCGCCAAATTGGATGAATGTACCCTCTAAGTGAAGTCGACAGTCTGGTCGTCTCACTTCACATCCACATGAATAAGAGCACTGAGCCAAGAAATTAAAAACTCTGTCGCTACCACTTCTTTCTATGGCCTTGGTAGTGTGGTTTCACAGTCTCTCTTTTTATTGAGATCTACAGTCTATGGTTCAAATAATAACAGAGGACAGCCACATATGACAAGTCATGTTTATGGGACATTTTCTACTTTGTATTTACTGTAACTCGTATTGCTTCTAATATGCAGCTTGATCAGGGTCCGACATTAACGGTTGTCCAAATGTCCGGGGCAGGTAGAAATAGCCGGCGGGCCAGCAGACCCTGCGCAGACATGCCCGATCGGGCAAGCAGCACCGACTCGGACACACACACATGTACCGGACAGCCTCTCAGTCCTTAGCCGCTAAAGTTAGCTCATGTACAACACAGGTGCCACACAGAAACTTTTACAAAAGGTCATAATGTGCTTCTGGTGACGGTCAAATCGCCAGCGAAAGACTGTCCATTAAATGACTGGGGTGTTCTGCCTGGCCTGCTGCCCCCGCGACCCGGCCCTGGATAAGCGGATAAAAATGGATGGATGGATGGCACTAGCATAAAGTGGGCATGTCTGTAAGGTAAGACTCGTGGGTAGCCATAGAACCCATTTTCATTCACATACCTTTAGGTGAGAGGTCAAGCGACCTCTGTGAAAATGGCTATGCCAGTTTTTCCTTTCCCAAGATTGGAGCATTATTTATCCTCTTACCAACAAGCTAACACGACATTGCTGGTAATAATGGATTCCTAGCTTGATATGATACCAGTATCTTCCCTCTGGCTTCAAAACTCATCCTGCTACAGTCTTTGAAAGACAGTAATGTCAGCCGAGATCACCAGTGGTGCGAAAAATAGAAATTTGAATATCTATGTCTGCTAAGGAAGGTCATGTTATACAAAAAGCTCTAGAACAGCAACTCAACTTTGTGTTGAGATTATGTCAACTACTGTTGAGCCTGAACTGTATGAACAGCTGAGATCTGCACACAATTGCAGTTATTGACCGTGTTTAGCTGAGGTGATTGATCTAGTGCCATCGATCCTGACTGGATTTGCTACTAATCACTTCATAACTCAGGATAATGTTTTAGTCAAAGCAGTTAAATCGTGCAGAAGCAGTTAATAGCAAACAACTATAAGGACTGACACAAGTGAAACACATTTTAAAGCATGATGTTTTAAAGCGCCGCAGCAGTAAAGTGAAGGGACTGGACCGGAGTTGAAATGAGAGCAAAGTGTTTGTCTTGAGTCTGTCTGCTTGTCTTTATGTAACTGTCACCAGTGCATGGGTGATGTTGTGAGCAGAGAGCATTGCATGTTGTGACTCAGTCTCTTAGCAGCCACCTCATCTTCACAACCCTGCGGGTCCCCAGAGGCCGCTGCAATGCCGACCAATCAGAGCGAGAGGCCTCAATGACCGAAAGGCTGGTGCTGGGCTGTCGCCAGCCGAGAAATGGTTTCAGTCTAGGAAATGGATGTGTGTGTGTGTGTGTGTGTGTGTGTGTGTGTGTTGATTTGTGCGCACTGTATGTGAATTTAATAGTCTCTGAGTGTGAAGAGAGAGAGTAGTTACCTCAGTGAACTGTGTGTGTGTGTATGAATGAGTGTGTACGCCGGTGCATGTGTCCTTTTCTATCCCATTGTTCCTAATGCAGTTTAATCTCTCTTAAACCCAGATGATTTGTTATTTCCCCTGCTCCGCCACACACACGCACACACACACACACACACACACACACACACACACACACATGTTTAAAGCGGTATTTGTGTGAGTCATAGTTATATATTAGAAAAGTTTTGATGAAGCACTTTACATGTGACCTCAGCTAGTCTCAATAAATGATTTTAAACTTTTTTATGTACGATTGCCCAATTTCCCTTTTATATATTGACCCATGATACACACATCATAATGAACATGATGTACAGAAAAATAAATGTAAATCTTCATATTCTGTTCGTCTTCATCAAGAAGTTGAACACACATGATCATGGCCTCAGTATTATTCCAATAAGATTCTGACATTATTGTCAGATTACCTGTTAAACATCGTAATACATCTTCCCATACATTTTCAAATAGCTAGTGTCCTTTCCGTATTTAAATACTGATACATTTCTTTTTTCCATTTTGTTGTATAGGGCTCAACGAAATCGAATTTATCATTGTATCAGAAGTTTCTAATCATATAGTGATGGAATAAAATTTAAACAATTCATTAAGAAATTCAGTCAATATATATTAATTTTAAATAATGCATTATTGCGTTAATTTTTCCTCAGAGAAAGTCCTTCAATACCGTTATGAAAAACAAACACTCCTTTTTCTTTATAAAGTTAAATGCTTCGTATCTAAGCTCCACTGCTCCGCTGTAACTTAAAGCCTCAGTGTGTAAAAATGGTGCGTAAGAGTGACATCAGCGGTCAAATTCTAGATTGCAGCGCTCACTCGCGCTCACTCACTCACCCCTCCCATCAGGTAAGTGACAGTGGCCTCGTAGGACAAAAAGCCTTGAGCAGACAGCAGAGTTTTTTGAGTTTTTCAGGAGTATCTAGCGACGAGGTGAATATGTATTTAGGAATCTAAACCATGTTACGATATGTTATAGCTTACCAGTGAGATATAGATTATCTGTGAGATATGTTAGAGAGTGGTAACACGAGCATTAGCATAGTAATGCAAAAATAACACGTCTTATGTGATAGTCACGGCACAGTGTGGCAAATATAGGTTGGTACGATTATAATATATGCGTTTCCAGAGTGTTCTTCCACAGGACACAGGGAGATGAGGAAGAGGGAGAGGGAGAGGAGGAAGACCAGGGAGAGGAAGGGGGTGAGGGGGTAACATTAGAGGCGGTGCAGGAACGGCCAGGCGAAGAGGTGTGTCTCGGCTACCCAGAGGGAAGAGGAGGAGGAGAGGGCGGCAGCCTTCACAGCAGCGCGAGAGGAATCAACAGATTAGGCTGTAGGCTAGGCTAACCGTTTAGCTGTAGCTCTGGGATAACGTTAGCCAAGGCTAGGATTGAATTACCTGTCTAGCAGAAAGCAGGCAACCTCCGTATCCCTTTTGAAATCCTTCTCCTTCAGGAGTTCTTTCTACCTGGAATAAGCAACGCTGATATTCACTCCCGTTTTGTCCCGTCCTCGCTTATCTGATCTTTTTCCCTCTTATGGGGCAAAACATATGTGTGGTCCTCCATTTAAAGTGCGACAGAATCATGAACGTACAAAGCAGGTTCATGCAGAAGCGTCCCGGATTGATCTTCACCTTAACCGTCTCCAGTGACGGCAAGTTCTAGGTAAATGCGAAAGGCGAAGCGCGTATATCTTTTTCGTCCACCGTATTCAAATATGGCGACACAAGAGGGCAGCATCCAGCAGACCGCGCCCTGCTTGTGTATGTATAGAGAAATCATTCTGGCTGTATTGCAGAAACATCAGATGCTGCATGCCTGTAAATGACACCAAAACATAGCAGCATAGTTTTTGTGTTTATTTGTCTTAAGCACTTTAAAAACAAGCTTGAATTAGTTAGGAAAGCATTGATTTTTATAGATTGCAGTCATGTTTTGCCTAATTCCATGATATTCTGCCTTTTACAGCTGACTCCATTTTTATTGTTGAATTCCCTGATTCTGTCCCTGTTTTCCACATCACGGAAATCAAAGGGGAGTAGTTGTGGTGTCATGGGGTATGTGGAATATCAATTCTTCTGCTGTTGTAACAGAAAAGAAAATGTTGCATTGTTATATCATGCATTAAAATTGGATGTCATTGATTGATAAATGCATGATAAATGCACTATGACTGATGTGGATATTCACATCAATGACATAGATATGTTAGCTTTGTATTACACTACTTATATTGATTTTAATCCTACTTTTATGGATATATTTCATCATATTGTAGCCCCCACATCATCATATTTAAACCCAAACATGCATCTTCTCACCTCTCTGATATATAACTTGACCAGATGCCATTTTCCAGTGCATAAATCATCTGGTTTAACATGTATCCATCGATCAGAACAAATACAATAGAGTGATTTTTTTTTGGTAAGATAATTTTTTTCGGCATTTTTTGACTTTAATGGACAGAACAGTTAAGTGTGAAGGGGGGAGAGAGAGGGGGTATGACATGCAGCAAAGGGCCACAGGCCGGACTCGAACCCTGGCCGCTGTGGCAACAGCCTTGTACATGGGGCACCTGCTCTACCACTAAGCCACCGACGCCCCAAATGAAAAATATTATTATCAAAGTGTCCTTCTTAATACTGTGTGTGCCTTGTGTGTTTGTATCAGTGGTGGGGAAAGAAAAGGCAGATAAAAACCCAACTGTCTCTGTATCATATTCACTGTATAGAATTTCCATTTACAGCAAGTTAATCAATTTCTATATTTTATTCATGGGTTCTTGTTTGTACACGTTGCTGGCTTCTCTCTTGAGATAATGCAGGGTTTTGTTTTCTTCTTTTTTTTTTTTTTTTTTGGCTTAACAGCATGGTACCAGAAATACATCAAAAGTAGCTTTAATAATTTCCGCTGACTTTTCCCTCTTAGGTATAAAATCAATTGAAAACAGGGCCCTTCATATCCAGGGATAATTTTAAATATCAAAGCAGAATGTGTTCCACTTGAAAACTAATGACTCCAGAAAGACAGCCAGTTACTGTATTCAGGTAATTCAGGCCCAGAGATGGAATTAATTAATGGTTGTTCCATTGATGGATAAATGTAGTTTGAGAAGAGGCTTAATCTGTGTCCTACATGCTGACCTCATTCACAAGGAGTTAAAATGGAAATAGCTAATTTTGAGAATATTTTTATTAATTTCCTCAGAGCTACAGACATGGTTAAAAGACCTTCTCTGTGATAAATATGCTGTTAGAGTTAGAATTTGTCGTCAGTGTAACCTTTAGAGATGTCATAAGAAGCGTTACTTTGGTACCATTTTGGAGGAGTTCTGGTAATATTCCTGTGTGCCTAAGCTGTTCAGGGATGGCAAAACGATCTTGCAGTGGCCAATGCAATGACAGTACATCTTGACTGTATGTCATCATTTATTTGCCGGATCTGTTTTCATTGCACTTAGTTGCATTTGCTTTTTTTTCCCACTTTGTTAATTGGATTTTCAAGTTGAACAACATTTACAGGGTCATTGCACTGGTAGATTATTTGGCAAAAATATAAAAATACAACATTAACATCAACAATAGACATTTATGTCTATAAACTATATATGTACATACAAGATAAATAAAAACTGACATACTTGCATCAGCACAAAGAAAAAAAAGACTAAAACAAACAAACAAGCAAACAGACATAGATTGTATTTTAAAAGAGGAGTCTACAAGTCAAATAGATCAAAATCAGTCCTTAGTCAAATTGACACAGGGCAGGCCTCTTGCATAGATATTAGAAGATGTATTAATGTGGAACTGCAGGGAAATGGAGTCGTTTTACACAGGAGAAGAAGTGTGTCCATGTTACAGAGAATTTGTTTATGGATCCTTTGAGAGTATGTGATTCTTTTCCAGTTTTATGCAAATTAAAACTGCTTGAATCCAAAGAGTAAAGAACATAGGATTTATTGTTTTGTGTTTGTTCTTTACCGTAGTATCAAACTGGGTATCCAGAATGGTGGAATTTCATAGGTATTGGTATTGACTACAAAATTTCTGGTATCATGACATGCCTAATAAATTTGATGATACCCAGTTGATTTGTCTTAGTCAGACTGCTGAAGTCTCATTAACTCTAGGTGACCATTAGAATACATATTTCCACAGGCTGTGGATTTTCAGACAGACTTGAAAAATTGTGAACTCATCCTCTAAAGCAGTGGTTCCCACTGGTCCAGCCACGGGTCCAGATTTCTCCTTAGTCATTAGTTCAAGGTCCACACAGTTTAATACATTCAGTGTCATACTTGTGTTTGGTCATGTCGTGCAGCTAGTTTGACTAATGGACAACTACTTGACAGAGACAGCACTCACTCTATGTTAGGAAACAGCATTCAGAAAAAAAATCAGATCAGAATGGACCAGAGACCCAGTTTTGGATCGCGATCCACCAGTTGGGAAACACTGCTGTAATGGTCCTGTGTGTAAGACTTAGGGGGATTTAGCGGGATCTGTCAGTGAGGATTGCTTGCCCTCACCTGCATGTGTGTGCTCAACTATTTTCTCTGATAACTTAAGTGTGCTCATCTTATTTCTGATCCAGACGTTCAGGTGGTTTTTATGGGGTATGGAATTATCTGCAGAGGTCTCTTCCTCTCCAAATCAAATGGGATTGGTGATTCAAATCAGAAAAAACACTGAAAAAAAGCAGTTTTACATTTAAAAACAAATCTGTTCTTCTGATTATTTACTTGTGCTTATTTTCAGGTGATTATACACTAAAGAAAACATACTTACTATGTGATATTACATTCCGTTTTGGCCAGTATATCCCCCTACATCTTATTGGACCTTTAAGTCAGTAGGATTCGTCCTCTGAATGAATGTCTTGACAAAATTGCATGGCAGAGATATTTCAGTCTGGACCAAAGGACTGACATTTCCATTCTTTGAGCCAAAATGCTGTTACAGTTTGCAGGACTAAAATGTTCTTTGCATCAGTAAGTGATAAACCAAAGGTAAAATTTGCCACAGTGACACCTCATCATCACTCATTATCTCCTCAACACTGTAGTACTGCCTTTAATATACTGAAATCAGCCTTTTCACATAGAGCTTGTCGACATGGCATCCCAAAAGGTCACAGTGCTGATTCCCAGAAACAGTGATGCACCGAGTCCATGTGAGCAGGCAGTGACTAAGCTTTGTCTTTTTGTCCCCTGTGCTTCTTTGTTTTCTTTCTCTTATCCACAGTCCTGCGAAAAGATGACTAATGCGCAGGTGGGATACGGGTCATGAACTGCACTTGATAGAAAATTCTGTCCCCAACTTGCAATACAACAGACCAGCTGCCAAAGTTAGATCGTACTCTGTACATAATAAACCCATAAATAGGCCTATCAGGCTTTTGATTTATGCCTGCTGACCTCTTTTATCGTTTCCTAAACGCTGTAGCTCCAGGGCCTGCACATACTCACGCCTCACAATGGTGGCAGCCATCTCAGAGAGATAAGCGACTTCAGAGTCTTAATGTAGGTCAGAGAGGAGGGGAAGGAGTGTGAGGGTCAAAGGTGAGGAGCAGGTTTATCTCCTGTGTGAGTTCCCTGAATTCCTGCTGGCTGAATATACATACATATATATATCTATATATATATATATATATATATATAGATATATATACACACTCCGTTTGAGCAAGGAGACTTGGAGAAGAAGTTGTGTGCTGCTTTATTTAGCAAGCTTGACCTGCTTGAGTGATGGGCAAAGGGAGAGCGAGGAATCAGGCTAAAGGGAGATGGAACGGCGTTAACCCCTCCGTTGTCGGCATGCACACACTCCATTAGTTTCACTGAACACGAGCCATTAAGTTTGGCAATCACTGAGCAAACACTTTCGCCTCCGCTGCATCAAAATCTAGTCAGTCTGCAGCATCCTGTGCACATATCTTATTCTGCAGGCCTGTGCAGTCGTACCTTTATAATTGCTTGCAGCGCTAACACCAGCAAGACATTACCTACCCAGCTTTCACTCAAGCTATTGTGGCTTGTAAATTGGATGGTGAAATTACCTTTTGGGGAATCTCCTATACAATCTACCCAGCCTAAGCCATAATTCATTCCATTTTGATTGTATGTGAATAGCACCCAGTGTAGGTCCCCCCGTGATCACATGAATAAATAAAGCGCTGTTATGGGTGTGTGCATTCTGCATATTAATTCTCTTAGCTTTTCTGTGACCCGGTGTGTAGGTATTTATAGTGTTGCAGATTTGCATATGTATAGGGAGTGTATTTGTGTATTTGTCAAGTTTCTTTGTAGCAGCGCTGCACATAATTTTGGTGCACACAATACTGGCAGGGCAAAAGTGTGTGTGTGAATGGTTGTGTGTAGAGGCTGATCTAGAGTGTTAGATGATCTATGGCCTCTCCAATCATTCACACCTCTGGCCACTCGCACCCTCAAGATCTCTTCACTCTATTCACAGCAATCTTCTTTCAAGTATTAATAGGTGAACTCCTGCCACCTAAACATTTGACAGTTTTTCTTTTACCGAGGAGTCATTTTGCACCCTGTTTGACCCAGTTTGAGCTTCTTTCCACCTCCTGCTTGACTTCAACAATGCAGAACAGTGGTAGTTAAGAGTTTAGGAGTGCGGAAGAGTGCAGGGGGGTTTGAGCTTGTGTTGGATTTGTGAAATGAAAAGGAGTGTTTTTCATCCCAAATAACATGTATTAGGATGGTAGTCTTAGTCAACATAGCTCATTTTAATCACCAGTGGTAGTACCATACTTTTGGGTTGGCTCTCAGGACAGGTTATTACAGTAAAAGTATTTTCACAATGGCACACGCCACGTCTTAAATTCAGTTTTATAAATGGAAGGCCTTAAAGTGATTATATAGTCTTAGATTTAAATGAGTAAAGTCTTATTTTATGTCATTTATCCATCCTTTAATTAATTTTTGTTAACATGAGCCAAGCTTTTCTGTGTGAAAGTTCACATTTCTGGTATTTCAAATCTTTTCAAAACCACTGAACCTAATGATGTCTTTATACGTGCACTTACCTGTTTGCAAAATGGAGATTAATCTTTTATTTACTAACTTGCAGTGCTTGAATAAGAAAATGATTATTTGTCCAAAAGTCAGGCTTAAATTTGTTTAAACATTACATTAAAAAGGGTTAAAAAGCATAAACTTCAAGTGTCTGAGTCCCGTCTTCAAAGTGGGTCATTGCAACAATTGGTCGTGTATTTGTTCACGACAATGTTGCGTTGTAGCAGGGCTCAAATAACCGTAGCTTTGTGGGCTTGAATTTTACTAGTGCTTGGCGTGGTTTTCAGGGTTGTGTCGTGTACGCTGCAAACAAAATGTGTCTGCAGCTCAATGTCTCTATTAAGTCTGGCATTTTGGCTGTCACCATCTTGGAGTTTTGGAGCCCGAAGTGACTATAATTGGACATGAAGGTGAAGCTAACTCTAACGTTAGCTGCTAGCTTGGTTAGAATTAGGTATTTAGAGCTGTTATGATGCTAATGTTAATGCTGCTAATTTTGGCTTATGAAAAATAGGCTTGGAACCTAAAAAACAAAATGCACTTACCGGGAAAACTGAATATCCGACTCCTTAGAGGGTCTTTTTAGTCCACTGAAATGCGTAACAAGACTTTTTTTAGGCGACCAAACTGTTACAACTCACTTTCATGAAGTGCTAACAGTGTGAAATAGTGACAGCTATGGCTACACCTACACTGTGAATCTGGGGTTTAGCAAAGGTTACGTTACCCAACCAATGTTGTTGCTGTGGCGACTTGTCAATGGACGACACACACCTGCCAGTCAAAGTGGCCCCGACCTTAATTATGGATAAACCTTAGATTAAAAAAATCACCCCTTGTACAGTTTTCATGAATGCGAAAATTAGCTATCGAGACCAAAACCATTTATTATCCCAGGCTGTAAACATGTTTATTTGTACTGTAAATGTGTTCATTTTGATATGTTGATCTTGGAGACAGCCTCGAGTGGCCATTCGAGGAACTGCAGTTTTTGGCACTTCCTCGTTGGCTTCAGTTTTCAGCCCTGGACATTGCTGCTTGGATCTTGCCAAGATGTGGTTTTATGAGAAACATGAGATATGTCCCAGTGCCATACTACAGTACATACTAATTGCATACAGTATTTACAATACACCAATCTATATAGTATAGTGTTCTGACGATTGTATATAAGAAATCATAATACTTCATCAAACTGATAAGCATCTGTGTACATATATGCATGTTCTTTAGACCACAGCACCCCTTTAAATTCCTGTGAAGGTATGCTGTGGTCTAAAAAGTTTGGTAATCATTGCACGACATGCTTCTCAGCCTCCTCAAATTAGTACATATGGAGCTGGAACAATAAGTTCTGGTAGGTGGTATAGGAAGAGATGCGCAGCTGTGATGTACTCATGAATAGATCCTTCCAAAATTCTTAAAATGTTGGTCAAAGCATTGGACAAATCCCCGAAGCATGAAAGCAAATAATGAATTTTTCATTGCGACTGCATCCATGGCTGTCATGTAAAGGGTGTCATTGTCATTCAGTTCAGGACTGCGAGCGTGCACCATGAGGCAGGAATGGTGTTGGCCGCCAGCCTCGCAAAACCAGTCCAGTTTCACTTAGGATTTGCTGGAGACAGACTTTAATTAGGCTGTACAATAGATGACAGTTTTCTCAGACAGTCAGTTGCCAACAGAGACCCTTATTACACCAGCCTGGTCAAATGAACAACGTGCTGGACTGTCAGTGATTTTATTCTGACCACAATTAAAACACAGTTTCACTTTGCATTAATATTAATTTCACATGGATTTTTTAATTTTAGAAGCATCCCTATGAACACATTTCCTGTAGCTTCTCCTTCATGGATACACCAACACACTGACCCATCGTCCACCCCACGTCTGCCTGCTCGTTGCTATATTTGTGTACGTATGTGACTGCTGCAGTGTTGAGAGCCCAGAGAAACTCATTCACATGGGGGTGCTAATAAAAGCCTTTCAAGTGCTCTATCTCTCTTTCTTCCTCTCTTTTCTGTCTCTTGGTACAAACAGTACGAAAAGGAGCACACAAAATCCCACCGCAAATAACCACGCGCTGACATACTTCCAGAGAGCCATAGAAATGGACCTCGTTTTTGGCAACAGAGAGAATAAAGTGGGGAGAAATATGGAAGCAGTCAACAGCAGAGCCAAGCGAGTCCTATAATTGATAGTTTGACAGTTTGGTTGTTTACCGTGCTGTCAGATGTATTTATCAACATCCCCGTAGTGAAGAATGGAATACGTCTGTGTGTGTATCTGCTTCAAACCGTGTGAATAAAGAGTCTGGGCTTTTGGCTGCACCCAAAAGGTGAAAGCGTTACACAACCCAGACATGTCATTTCTTTTTCTCTTTTTTTTAACAACACGGTGGGGTCACCCACACAGGCTCAAAATATCCATCGGTCGGGGGATGAAGGTATGTGGAAGAGTGTTAGGGGTGAGGGTGAGGGGGAGGGCAGCTGTGAAACAAAAAGACTGACATTTGTAGTGTAGGGTTTCCCCTCAGCTCACCCTCCCAGCTAACCTTTCATGTACTGTAATTCCCCCCCACTCGCTTCCTCTTTTAGGTTTTTACATCATACGGAGGACTGGTATGGTTACACCTCTCCTACAGAAGGTTTTCCCCCACTATTTAAGAACTACAGTGAAACTAGAGCTCCCAGGTTGCCTTCCAGAAGTAGGAAAACCAAGATCCACCCCTTCAGCATGACCTTCCTCAACAGTGTGGCCTTGTTTACACCTCATATGAACATTTGTCTCGGGTGATCAGATCACACATGGACAGCTCTAAATATGGGTGTGAATGCAACAGATGTGTGTTAAAACCCAATTGCTCAGACCACATTTGGGTCGCATACAACATTTTTTTAGCAGTGTCCTTGGCCAAATTAAAGGACTGCCTACTCAGCTGACGTCCTTACTTATTCTACTCTCCCTGCCGGATAAAAAAACTTTCTGTTGCTGCTGTTACACAGGCTAGGTCCACGACACACCTGGCCGACAGTCAGCTGTCAGTCAATGTCGAGTCGTCAGTGAGCATTTGTCACCCTAGTTTCTGTGCCATTGGCACTAGTCGGCATCGGTGCTTGTCAGCTTTTTTCAGTTGTTGTTGCTGAAGTGTGCGCATGGCACGACAAACCTCACACTGGCTAAAAACAACGCATTTGGCCTTTGCAAATGGAAATGAGGTATGTGTTTATTTGCATATAGAGCAGAGAAGCGACATCACAAGCTGTCACTAGAGTCACGTGTGGACACATTCTAATGCAAGGTGTGAACAGACAGACTTAGGGTTGTCAACTTGTGATCAGGTCACCCAAGACTCACATTAATACCAGGCTCTATGTTGTTTATCGTTTACAGGGTTGGTCCATTTTTGAAGAACAAGTCATTGTCAGTCAACCTCAGGGATACATTTTACTCCTTCAGAAAGACAAATGAAAACTCTTATTGTTACAGGAGCTAGTGGAACAGAGGCTAGCCTGGAGGTGGCATCAGGACTTTAGCTCTCTATTGCTAACTTGATGTGACAAAGTGATTGTGGGCTTCATCTCCCCGGGGGAAACTTCAGACATTTCCAGGCACTAAAAAAAGCAGGGCCTGTTGTGTCCAGTGAGGGAAGGAGAGAACTGCCTCTGTTTTGGACTGTACATAACTGAAAAAGTCCAGTTGAAAACTCCTGCTGGCTTAATGACATAATGACTTTAGCGCGATTGCAAAGGGCATGTTTATATTTCCGAGTGACTGATAATAGAGGGCAGAGTCGGACAGAGAAGTCTCTCCCTCTCTCTCACCAGGGGGATTTTCCTTGTCATTTCTGACTGACCGGCGCTCTCTTCCCGCACCCATCCATGTCTCCAAGGTCCCATGATTCTCTCAAGATCTGAACTCTGACCTCCAACAACCTGTCATCTCGAGTTTCCATGGAGACATATGTCATCAGGACCAACGTGGCGTCTTGGCAGGTTATTTTTAACTGCCTGGCCTCAGCCAGTGCCAGCTCAGTACACCGGAACAGGGGGCCTAACGTCAGGCCACTGGGGGGAAGCTCTGAGGGAAGTTTAGGGGCTTCCAGTGTGGGGCTTCCCAGCTGTAGTGATATCATGCCAGGGTGTCCTAGCAGGAATGTGAATCATCCATCCACATGATCTGTTAATGCAACATTATGTCAGCCAGGACAACCTGGAAAGTCCTTCAACAAGTAGTTCGCACAAATGGAGATGGGGGATTTCAGCCAGCTACAAATGCTGTCCACTTGTTTTAGCCTGTGTGTGTGGGTGTGTGTGTGTTTCCATTTCCTTTGATAAAGCAGGTGTTAATGTTTAGGCTACAGTGTCAAAGGTCTGTGTGTATATATATTTGTGCGTCTGTTTGCAGAAGTTTATGTGGCGCTCTCATTTAAGGCTTTTAGTTCCCTGTAAGCAAAATAGTTTCCGTGTGCTTTTGGCAACCCATGTGAAGACATCAGTCCAAATAATATTCAGCAGTGTGTTAGTGAAGGCGCTCGGGTTATTTGTGATATGCTCGGTCGTAGGTGTGAGAATGTGTCCGTCCAGTGGAAACTTGGAGCCTCTTGTTTATCGCTTCCTATCTCTTGAGGTCGAGACTGAAAGAGGGAGTGAAACGTGGCTATCTTGTCCGCGGTGTGTTTGTGTCTCCAGCAGCTGGTGTGTACGTGAACATTGCGAGCACCTGCATGCATTGCACTTATTTTCTGTCATGTTTGCACTGTGTTACTACTAGATGGTTAAGTGGTTGCAAATATTCTGTAACAATTTGTTTTTTCCCAATAAGATGTCCAACAAGGGGGTTTCTACGCAGCAACTGACAAGCACATTCAGGAAATATTTCTCTGACTCACAACTTCATATATGTAGTATACCTATAATTATGGTCTGGTCATGCTGAGTAATAAAACTCTAATAGTTTATTTGCAGTTTTTTGTGGTACTTCTGTGCTGGCTTTAAATTCCACCATATTAACCATATCAACAATTGATCAGTTCTTAAGTCATTTATAAGAATTTGCTGCTTTTCTGTTTTTATATAGCATCCCTGGATCTGTGATCTTACTGCTTTTCTTTCCCTTTTTGTGAAGTTTTCTGGGGCCATGTTTTTTTCCTTAGTGAGATTGATCAAAGTAATATGCATACAGGAAACATGACAGAGACAAAGGGGGATAACATGCAACAGAGGTCCCAGTCGAAGCGAAAAATTTGCTCAAATCCCCGGGCTTAAGTCTATTTCCCTCTCTCTAATTGTGTGTTGGGCTCTGAGCATTGCCAAAATGTGAGTGTTTTACATGCAATATTTTGCCTGAATGCATTTTAGACATGGACTGAAGCTGCTGCTCTGCTGACATGCTGCTTTCACTGCCTGTACACTAACAGGGCTTAACAATAAGGATTGCCCGGGGCAAGTAGAATGCCACATTGGGCTAGCAAATCTAGCAACTCACTGGCTCAATCGGACAAGAGGTAATAAAGACAGAGTTTTTTAGCTGAAGTGCTGTTGTGTGGTGTTAGATGGTGTGGACAAAATGTCAA
Organism: Epinephelus cyanopodus; assembly: GCA_026686955.1. Classification (NCBI taxonomy): domain Eukaryota; kingdom Metazoa; phylum Chordata; class Actinopteri; order Perciformes; family Serranidae; genus Epinephelus; species Epinephelus cyanopodus. Next base: position 20,870,859 of record CM048936.1, on the reverse strand, counting down.
GTATGTATTGCACAGTTTGCCACAAGTTTGAGAGCAAGGCAGATTAAAGAGGGTCAGTTTTTAAAGTCAAGTTTCCAAAAAAACATCACTAGACTAGGCTATGGTTTCTTTAAATTACCACGTTGAGCTTGCTCCAGTTTCCTGGCATTTTTTTTGTAATGCAGTCCATATAGTCTGACAATGTCTTTAATATAAATAGCATATGACAGTGTCACGGCTGTGCTGAACATTCTGTAGGAGAAGGTGCGTGATGGAGATCGTGTCACTAGTTTAGTTGATGAGTATAGTTGACTTTATCTTGTAATAAATGCTTGTATACATTTTTTTAACAGTGGAAATTTGGGTTTTAATCTGGCTGAGGCCCAAACTGCTGCCATGGTTTGGGCTTGTTTGAGCTTGGGCAGAAACTCTGTGGATTCATGTGGGATTGGGCCTGATTTTTTCAGGGCCAGATCGCTGCTCTCGTCTTTTGTACAGTTAGTTCCTAAAATACCACAGTTGGCTTCACAAGCCTGGAGGAGCCATTTGTGAAATTGCCGCCCTGTTAATGGAGTCGAGATGCCTCTGTTATATCACATCAGTGAACCCCAGAGACCGGTCCAGGAGGTCACTGTGACACCTCGGTCATGTAAGCAGCCTAACAACGGATGGGTTTTCAGAGCAGGTGGAAACTTCTGCTGTCCATCTTCAGCCTCTGTGCCAAAGTGTCATGGTGTCAGGGAGTCAATGCTGAGAGCTGAGAACACCAACATGCTCTCACATGTACAGATACACTTACATACTTTGTCTCTCTTCATTCTTAACTCTGTGTCTCTTTCTTTTTTATCTCTCGTTCTCCGGGTCTGACTCTAACACATGACAGCACAGATCCACAGGTCATGACCTCCTACTTACAACAACTCCGAACAAAAAGATGGAGAGTGAGCCAGAGGCAGAATGGCAGTTTTATTCTGCTGATGCAGAGATTTTTGGAGCATTCCTCCTGCACCCAAGGGATGTTAGGATACTTTTAGTTTCATAAAGCATCAGCTGTTTAGACAAGGACTTTGAAACAAAGATCCCAAAGCTGTGAATTACCATTTCTCCACACTAAGGTGGGTTTTCAGAGTCTCTCTTGTGCCAAGGCCAGACTGAAGTGCTCTGATGTGTGTGTAAACCCCCCCCCTGTTACTCACCCAATGGTCTAGTCCATGCCCACTGATGATGACTGTGGTGATGTCAGAGCAAAGAGCTCAAAGCGGCTTTGGCGGGGTGCAGAGTGGAGGGGGGGTGGGGAGGCTAGAGGTTAAAGAGGTGACATAGAAAACAATCCACAATGAGAGGAAAGATGAACACACTTATATCTAAAGACTCATTAACACTTAGATAAAAAGGCAGAAGTGCATGTGCACACGTTCACGTATCCATCACACACTGTGGTCACTTCCTCCATCGAACAATAGACTCAGAGGGATTAAGACACACACAGCGGGATGCCAGCGGGAAATCGCCTCACTGCAAAAGTCATGATCAGATCAGCACGGCGGCGCTCCTGAGATGTCGACAGGAGGTCACGTGATCGTGTGTGGTGCAGACCGGTCAGGGACTAGCCATGATGTAATGGTCACACGCATGCAGTGGCACAGCCTTATGCAGCACCACATCACCATAGACCTGCAGGCAGACATTCGTCCTTGTGCGCCGCGGCAGCTGCCATCGCATTGGCTGAATAAACATTCACGGAGGGATTTCAGAGATTTGGGTAAACAACTGAGGTGCTCGACTATTGGACGGAGTGGCGTTTTACTCCCGTCATATTAACTATTTTCCTATTGGTCAAAAAATTCATGTTTGGAGGGATTTAAAGAAGCTTTAGCTACTGGATGAAACGATTTGAGTGCTCCACTCCCCTGCAGTATTAGCAGAAGTCTTCTTCAGGGACATGTTGGATATTGACATTAAATGAAGTCTTTACTTTCATGGAAAGAATGTCAAAATAAGTGTTTCAGCTGACAGGGCAGCACTTTGCAGCTCTACATGCCTCGATCACCAACACAAAGAAGTTCTCAGAAAGGCAGAAAATTATCTCTGTACAAGTTCAACAATGGGGATCAGAGAATTGAAAAGAGCCATCAGTGTGTGGTGATTATTGGTGCTTGTGTAAGCAGGCATGTAAGCATCCACAGAAATTGTTCACTGTACGAAAATGAGGAGCATTGTTCTCATGTATATTCATATCCTCTGTGATTTCCAGCTTTGGAGCGGCGTCAATAGGCAAATGCCCTCGTTGCAATTGGCTGGAGTGGAGTTGGAGTTGTGTTCATTAGGGTAAACAAGCTGTGCTCCAGAGATAGCACTCAGGCCATTCACCCCACCCTGGCAATGAGCTGATAGTAATACCAGCCTGCATGCACACACACCAACACACAAGCATCACTAAACTCCTCTGTTCCCTTCAATGCATCGCTGCACCACCAGTGAGGTAACACGACTCAAAACAGAAACAATACAAACGCCCGACAACCTCCCCGGACAGGATCACCAGAGTTCCACAGTCGCCTCTGGCCGTCATTCTTATTCACACTCAGTGGGTTTTTACTGATGTGTCCAGTGCTATGCCCTGTCTCTGCTTGTGGCCCGCCCCAAGTAATGACCTCATCTGACAGCACAGCTGCCAGTAGGCAGCAGACTGCTTATGAAACCAGGCCATTCTATCCCTAAAATTCAGAGGTTGTGCAACTGGAGTGGGAGCACAGTGTGTCTGTGTGTGAGTGCAAGTTTGTGTGCAGCAGAAACAGTGTGATTATGCAACAGGGTTGAAATTATAGCTGCAAATAAAATAAAAATTCTGAGCTGTGTTTTTGCCGTTGAAGGACAATATGTTGCACGCGCACACACATACACATACACACACACACATACAGACACGCACACACACACTCTAAAGTCTTGGGCCACTTGTGAATAATAGATACAGAAGCGATGTGTCAAAGTCCTTGGAGTGGCCTGGAAACAGAGAGCAGATTAAATGTGCACCAACCCTGACCTCAGCCAGACCGTGTTACACACCCACACACGCACAGACACACAAATGCACTCGGTCTGCAGTGATGACAACATTCTCCCACTGACCAATAAGATGAGCGGCAGTTACCAGCGCTCAGAGGAGCAGCTTAATAGCAGAAAATGTCTGTGTGTCTGTTTTAAGTCCGCTGCGGTCAAGTTACTTCCATTGTTCTTCCATTGTTCAAGAAGGTAGCAGAATAAGCACAGGGGGTGCTAAATGACCAGTAATGGTAGGGCTAACTAAAAGAGTAAGCAAACACCCAGCAGCTGCTGAAATCACATTTATCCTGTGGACTGCTCCTTTATAAAATAAAATCCTCAACACAAAAATTGAAATGATTGATCCAGTATTACACTGAAATTGGGGTGGCGATTTATTGTTTATATTCAACTTATCACTCACTTCTGGGCAGTTATGTGTGAGCAGGCAAGACATTTGCGACCATGGAGCACCAGTGCGACTTGCAAATAATATCAATACAAGAAGTGGGGAGCTGATAGTTTGTTTCCTGCTCTGAGTAAATAAATCCTAATGTTTAATAGTGTTGCTGTAGTGATTTAGCTTTCCACTAACTATTGATCTATCTATCTGTTGACCAGTAGCTTCAAGTTCACAGCAAAAACATCAACGCTTCCAGTCTGAGATGAGTCAGATGCTTCAGAATAAAAATACCAGTGGTTCCACTTTGATTAATTTAATTAAAACTGTGTGTAATTTACCTTTATTATAACATGTAATTTATTTACCTTTATTATAAAAGTGCTTAATTAATTTTTTTTCTAACAGTACTTTATTCAACTTTTTAATTAATAAAATGTTTTATTGTACTTTATTTAACTTAATTAAGCAACACTTTATTATAATAGTATTTTTTTTAATTCTTACAACAGTATTTTATTCAACTTTTATATAACAGTACCTACCTTAAGTTTATTAAATAGCAGTTTATATAACTTTGTTACGACAGTACTTTATTCAACTTTTTATAACAGTACTTACTTTAGCTTTATTAAACAGTCGTTAGTTTAATTTTATTATAACAGTATTGTACTTAACTTTATTATAGTAGTAGTTTATTTAACTTTTTTGCAACTGTTTGCCATTCACCTTTTTTCTAACCGTATCTAATTTAACTTCATCATAACCGTAGCTTATTTAACTTTATTATATAACCGTAGCTAAGTTATTTAACTTAACTGGATGTCACGGTGGTTTAGTGATTAGCACACTGTTGCCTCACAGCAAGGGGTTCTTAGGAATAGCCTAAAGATATCACAATATTATTTATAGGCCATATTGTCCAGCCCTACACTAAAAAAGTAATTTAGGGGTTTCCCCACTGTCGCATAGAAGATAAGATCTTTCTACACTGCTTTGAGTTGTCATGTGCTTGTTGTCATGTGCGATGATACCGGACATTGCTGTAGCATTTCTTTATGCATTGTGCGACACTCTTTGTATTTTTCCTCAGAGGTCTTGTGCAGTAAAGAGCTGAAGTACGATTGGATTGTCACAGAGACTTGACCATGTTACCGTGTGACAGATCGTTTTATTTTCTCTTAAGTCTTAATTCTGTTCAATATGTGACTCTTTGTTGAATCTCTTTACTGCTGTGATCAGAAATGCTGTACATATATACTGATTATCTCTTTTACTGCATGCTGTTTCTTTACATCTCTTTATATTTGTGCATTTACACCCATGGATCTGTCCGTTGTGAGTTAGTCCTGCCAGCATGTTGCACCAGGAGGAGCTCGTGTTCACGTTTCTGCCGCTTCTCAGCTTTTCAGCCGAGAACAAACGTGACCCACTTGTTGATAATTGGACTCTTGAACATCCTCTGCTTTCCAATCCCTTCAAACTTCTCCTCCTCCTTTAAAGAAGCCATGAATAATGGAGCGAGCTTTGCGTCATCATTTGTACGGGCAACAATGTTGGCATGTCAAGCCAAGGCATCTGATCCTCTCTTCCAATGACATGATGGAATATGTTGCCCGGTGTTAGCTTTCACCAGGTAAGGCTGCAATATTGATGAGGAGGTTGAGGTGGTTTTTCCACTGCCTCAACTCCCAGCGGCTCCTCCTGTCGTTGGCTCGTCCCGATCACTTGATACGGCGCTGCGCCGGGGCAGGGACGGGGCCGACGGGTAGATGGTCGGGCGAGTCGGGCGAGGTGGAGTGGAGAAGGGAAGGGAGGAGCAGAACGCGGCGTGCTGCACATTTTCCATCTGTCATGAAAGTGGAGCAGCTCATTATCGCAGAGTGCTCTCTACTGAGCTGACCTGAAAAGACAAGGAGGGTGTGTGTGTAGGTTTGAGAGAATGTACGTATGTATTAATGTGCCCTAGTCGCACCTTCCAGGATGGTCAGTGTGTGAAACAAATGCTACTGTACCCTTACCTTTCTGTCTGTAAGTAGGTTTGATTCATACGCCTTTATTATTAGAAAGAAGAGACATCGCTGTAGCATTTTAATCCCAGTGGATTCCTGCCTCCATCATCCGGCGCCAAATTGAGGCATCAAACTGACACGTTTTTAACAATTGAGAGGACATTGTTTTCCTCTGTGTCCCAGCTGTCCTCCTGCACTTGGATAAATCATCACCCTCAAAAGCACATAAATAATGTAGTGCAGGCAGCAGTAATAAAGTGGCAGGCAGGTGAGCGGCGGTGATGTGAGGAGGAGCGTGATGATGACAATGAAACTAATGGTTAAAAGAGAAAATAAAGGCGGGGATAATGTGCCGTGTTAAATTACAGTAGTAATCAGCAAGTGATAATTAGGCCATGTGTGTTTGATTCTTTAATCATTGCATCTCAAAGATATACTGTGCAGGATTTTCCTTAAAAAATGTGTAGACTCAAACAGAAGTAATCCTCATCAATAAGTAATCATCACTATGACTCACTGTCAATGTGTAGCGCTCTATTTTCCCCGTTGAGACTCTGCCCTCTGGCTGTATGGACTTATTTCTTTTTACTTTCTGTGTTTGAGACTTTTGTGGGTGTGTACCTCCACAGCACTCAGGTGAGGTCAGGGCTTCACAAAAAGGTAGCGACCAGGCACAAAAAGCAAATATAGCGAGGACAAACACCCAATTAAGAGTGAATCTGGGGTGGCTTTTGCCTTCACCTTCGCTAGTAAGCGTGTTCACAACATAGTATACCTTCAAGGGGAACAACGACTTATTTTAAAAACCACTACATTATTCGGAGGCTATGAAACATGATGGAAAAATACTGCAACCTGCTCATGTACGAACATATTGCGAGGTTGCGCCGGGAAACGACATTTGCGATATAAATAAAATACACTGTCACTTTATGAATCTGCAGTATTTTAACTATAAAGCTTTATAAAACAGGGAAACTGAATCATACTTGTCTGACTTCTTTAATCTTCCACTAATTACAGTTTAGCAAGTGCTGTTCACTGAAATGGAGAACTTAAGTGCATGTTGTGTCATTCAGCTCACAGGAGGATTGTAGTTAGCAACGGGCACGGCATATTGAGCATAGCATGAATTCAGGCAGGGCATGATGTCGAGCTCAGCTCACATGCCAGCTACATCAGCTGATTTCAAACAACCCAATCAACTGATGGAGCAGCTGATTGATGAAGAGAGTCAGCTGATAGATCACATGATTCCTTTCTATGCAACCAATTGGTGAATGTCATTCAGGGCACCCTATTTAAACTGCTGTGGCCTGCCTACTGTTGCTGCTTCCTCTGCAAGCTGCTTTGCAACCTGCCTCCACCCCAGCTCCTCCTTTTCATGCTGTGTCTGACTTATCAATGTCATTTCTCTTTGTCATTGATGCTGCTCTGTCCTTTTCCGGGGGGTCTTTGCTGCTGCTCTCCCTGCCTTAGGCTTTCCATGTAGGCACATGGAAGGGCAGGGAGGTTTGCTCTCTCTGCCTTATGGCTTTCTACATAGGCGCATGGAAGAGGCTTTCTGAGGAAAGTTAGAGAACAGAGCCATGCTGCCAAATATAATACTGCAAATGGAAATAAAGTTTTCTTCGACTAAAATGTTCCTGACTGACATTATGTTTTCAGAGCTAGCTAGTCGGGTTGGGGAGTAACAAAATACAATAATCGACGTAACTTGTTTAAAATGCAAAATATGACTAACTGTATTCTGCTACAGTTTAAATTGGTGGTTTTCTGAATACAGTTTCCGTCTTTACAAGTAGATTACTTAAAGGAATTACTTCATTTTTTAATTTGCCCTAACACTGTGTCCTGTATGAATGCAAAGTGAGTGATCGTCAATTTGATTGCATTGTTTTGCATTGGATTGTTCCGACTGGCTTTTGTTGTTTTGTTTGTTCCAACTTTTGTTGGACGCCACATTTCACTTTATTCCTGTTGCTTACTTTGAAAGCTCCACAGTGGTAATGTACAATATGTATTCAATAATCTGTAGCGGAATACAATTTAATAGTAACCCTCCCAACACTGCTGACTAGTTAGATAGTAAATAGTTGACTCCATAAATACAGTAACAGCAGTCAAGAGAACCATCATTTGTGAAAACCCAGTACCAGGAGCCATTTGGATTTTGATGCAGTAGCACAAGCAAAGAATATGTCTCTTGAAGTATCTTTTTATTTGAGCTTATTCTGTATATGTTTAAAATCTAAAACCCCAGTAGTCCTCGTCTGTCTTTTGGTCTCAGGAGAAAAAAGGTTATTTTCCCCCTTACTGCCTGGTAGCAGAGTGGGGATGCGGGACATTGGTCCTTTGTGTGGAAATCCACCTAGTGCACCATGTGATGAACATAAACAATTTCCAAAGGGAGGGGATATAAAAGAGCTTTCTCTGTACGCTTGATCCCCGGGGTTTAATGTCCCAGTTGAGAATTCAGCATGTCAATTTGTGACTGTGCTTGAGGGCACAACAGAAGCAGTGGCTCTGATACAGGAGGGCAGGAAAGAATAGTGGAGAGAGAGGATAGAGGCACGGCAGGGAGAGCACAGGAGAGAGTAGCAAAATAAATCTGGAGGGACCTTGCGGATTGGTAATAAAGCCTCTGAGCCCAGATGTCCATCTGAATAAAAAGCTATTTCCAGTTGTTGTTGTTTTTCTTTTCTTTTCCTTCTACCCACAGCCACTCTAACAGGCAAGTGGAGCTTTGTCAGAAAAGATCTAGAGAAATCGCTGCTGAGCATTCGGGGCTGAATTTGAAAAATTGTCCTTATTGCTGCAAAATCCAAGGTCTGAGGGCACAAACCTCAGCCAACAATTTGTAGCTCACTGTGAATCCTTCAGCAGGCTTTACCACTTATGCCTCGACTGGAATTAACTTCCCTTCCTCGCTCAACCGTGATGATTGATTTCAAGGTCCGGCTGCAAACCTGTCCAAACTGTACTTGGCAAAAGAATCTGTTCTCAATAGCCATTTCATAATTTGTACTCCCTCAGTTTGACAGAAAGGATACCATAGAGGGCATAATTGATTACCTGCTGTGTCCTTGTTATGTCTGCAGCCTTGGAGCTACAGGGCCCTGGGTGTTGTGTCACACTTCTAGCTATAGCGCGTGGCTGCCATGGTAAATCAGAAAACAGGCCATAACCTGCTTGATGTTTCAAGCCTGATCCTAAAATGGAAACTGTGCAGGGCAGTGAGTATCAGAGCTGCTTTGTGAAATAGTTTATCTCACAGCAGCAGCTTAAACATTAATGTTAAGCTCATCAGCAAACATGCTGATGTTGTGCTGAATAGTAACACAGGGTCGACCATGACTTTGTATTGTCTGCTGGAGACCAAATAAAACTAGAGCATCAGCTGTTTCAGCAAATGACCAAAAACCACTTGTTTGTGTTTAACCGTCAAAGCCTTCATAGTGATTATGACTCTTGCTCAGTGAGCAAAGCAGGAAGTAGTAACATTCTTATAAGAGTGACAAATTCTGCAGAGGGAGGAGGTCAATGAGATGTCTTAAACACGAGACCACAGTTTTCCTACTAACAGTCAGTGTCATCAAGTTTGAGCGTGACCACGGTTGTTCCCTAACAGTCGTAGTTTTTGTAACCATGACGACCGCGGTCCCCTAACCTTAATGAAAAAAGTCATTTTAACCTAAACCACAAGCTTTCCATAAACCTAAACAAGTTATTTTTGTGCCCAGACCTTACCAAACCTTAAAGGGACAATTCACTCCAAAATCAAAAACACATATTTTTCCTCTTACCTGCAGTGCTGTTTATTAATCCAAACTGTTTTGGTGTGAGTTGCTGCATCAATGTTTCTTTCCAGAAATCATGACCAGGTTACTCAAGATAATCCACAGACCTTGTTGTGAGCAGTTTCATGTAGGAACTATTTTCTTTCTACCGAACTACGCCTGCCAACTGAATCATCGCATAGAAGGAAGCGCGCATCTACAGCTAGCTCACCTAGCACCACTGAGCTAAGGCTACGGCTCAGCTGAGGAGGACGCCATTACACAATGTCAAAAGCATGAGCCTCTCGTCCATGAGTAGATGCACTTTTCTTTCTGAGGGGTGATATTGTTAGGGGCTGTAGTTCGGGAGAAAGAAAGTAGTTCCTACGTGAAACTGCTCACAGGAGTTACACTGTGAATTATCTTAAGTAATTCTGTGAAGACACACTGTTGTTGAGTTTTTCAAAGGTATTTTTTAGTCTCTTTGAGCACCACAAGCCGAGTGCCATCTAGTTCCATTATACTCAAGAGAAGGCAGACATCTCCAACACTTGGCAACTCACACCAAAACAATTTAGACTGATAAATAGCACTACAGACGAGAAGAAAAATCTGGACTTTTGAGTTTGGGTTGATCAGTCATTTTGACCGTAGCACTGTCCACTGCTATTAAATAAAGGTTGGGACATGGTCTTTGACCCCATGGGTGCTATGGGCTGTGACACATGCACAGTGTAACTGGGGCTATGATGTTGGGGGATTTTAGCAGATGGTGTGTCCTCTCAGGTGCTTTTTTTTTTAACCTCTTTGGGTATGCCTGACCAGACAGAACTTTTTGGGTACGCTGAAATGGTTGGCAGTTGATATACAATGGAATGTTTTCACATAAAAAGCATATGTTAATGGTTTTTTTAGGGACCTTTTCAGTCATTGTAGAAGTGTAATTTTCACCAATACCTTAATTATTTGTGTACAAAATATTCTGACCCAAGGCCAACTACGGACGCCTCAGTGAAACAAATCAATCCTCCCAGATAGCGAAACAGGTATGGACCCTTTCGGCAAGTGCAGAACAGACTTTACTGCATATGTGTTGTACCCCATTCACATGACACAATATCTCCTAACAGTTAACGATTTTCTTTTAGAAATGCCAACAGCGGCATTTTCAGAAAATGCTTCCATGTATCATTCAAGGCATGGGCCGAGAGTACATTTCTTTTTGTCTCATTTGGAGGGCTTATTGTCTGCAGTCGTGGTTTAACACTGTTCTGCGTTCAGTGATTTGCTGCAGCTCACAATCTGCATGCTAGTTACATAACACCTCAGGCAAATGTGTTTGTGCACCAACAGGAAGTGAGCTACAACCCAGCAAGAGGTGCATCTTCAACTCCAAAAGGACAGGGGTCATACATGGAAAGACTTTGCTACGAAAACAGCAACAGAGTTTCCTGGCTCCACTGACTGTTTCCTAATCAATATTGCCTATTTGTTTATTCTTTTATAACGGCAAAATAATTAATTCTTGGACTCTGGTCAAGAGAGATTAAGGTCTCTGCTATCTCTGATCCCTTTTACTCATATGTCCAACTCATTCAATTGTTTCCTTCCTTCCCTCGCAATAAACATGCATTACCTCTCCAAATTGCACCATCAACCCTTCATCAAGCGGCCAGGGAAATTGTCAACTAAGCATGACACTGTTCCAACCTGTTTGGCTCATCTTGTGCTTATAAAGCCTGAAAGACCAAAGGTGGCAGCGCAGTGACTTTGGCTCAGGGCAAAGTTTGTTCTCTTCCAGATAGGGCACAGGGTTCATTTTTTGCTCACAGTGGATTTTTTTCCCCTCTGTGGAATATGTCACAGGATTTTCCAGCTGTTACCATTAAATATCTTATAATAAATATAATTTTATGACTGTTTGCTTTGCTCTCATTTTTGACAGCGCAGTGTGTAGAAGGAAAATATTTTCTTAATAGTGAAAAAATGTCTGCAGAGGAGAAGAGGAGTCTAAGTGTGTTTGCTCACCAAATTGACTGCAGATACTTGACCTTGTCCACTCCCACTCGAACCCCTGGTTACGGCTGAGACGTCTATCTGAAGTCGGTTGATTGAGGAGACTGGTTGTGTGGGCCCTTTGAACTTTGCTGAACGGTGAGGGGGGATGGGATGTGAGTTCGGGCCTAAGCCTAAGAGCTAAATAACCTTGTTGTGCTAATACAGTATGTCGATAAGCCTTTAAAAGCTCAGGCTTTAATCTTCATAACTTATGAAGCATTAAAAAATCTACAATAAGCAAAAGATTTCCCCGCTGCGGCAAGTTAGTGTTGGTTAAGTTTTAATCTGTGAGTGTTTGAGTCTGCAAAACGTTAACCCCAATCAGTATGGAAATAATTCTATGGTGAATTGACTAGACAGCTACAGTATGTCCTCGGCTGACCTAGTTAACCATGTGCATAATATCCCTCTGCTCCAATTGCTGTTGACTCATAGCAGGATGACGATGCCTCCTGTATGTGAGGCAAGGGAGAAGCTGAGTCTTAATATGTGACTGAACACCATGAACTCATTTAACTTTCCAAACCTCATTTAACTTTGCAGGAGATCTATTTTACATCAGTAGAAGTTTGATCAGAGGGCTCTCTTTGAGACAACAAAATATTTGACCCTTATGTTGTCACGTACCATTTTAAAGCTACGAAATCAAACACCAGCATATAGAATGGACCTCTCCAGTAAACCTATTAGTGGAGCCATAACATGATATGCATAATTCAGTATGTCATGTAATATATACATGTGAAGCACTGTGTGTTTGCGTAGACAACAAACCCTGGGTAAAACAAGACTTAGCGTCCACAGCCATGCTAGCAGCTCTATGAGGCTGCACAGTGATGCTCTCTAATGTGCTGGTGTTCAGCAGGTATTGACTATGTCACTTGAATTGCATTGCATGTCCATGTTTGATTCCTGTGGACTTATTGCAAAACAGGAAATACAATGGGACCCCTTCATAAGTTTCTATAATATTTACCATGTACACCATCTTGGTTTAGCATGTTAGCATGCTAACATTCACAGAACTGAGTGTGCATCCATGTGACTGTTACAAGTTTGCAGCTGCTCGTGGACGTTTAATGCAGAAAGTATGTCCGAGCCACAGTCACTGGCAGTGGCTGGTTGTCTTCCTGCGAGGGTTAAAGAAAGGTGCTTTGGGGTGCACGGGAGATTCGACGTGATTGAATGTGTCTTTGTGAAGTTACGTGCACCCTCATGCATTAGAGCACTAGCATGAGAATGTGTGGTTCTTAATTTTATTACGATTTGATTATTGAAAAATGTGAATAACAATTTCAAATGACTTATCTGCAATGGGGTTTTTTGGACAGTTGTGCTCAATTTTGACTAGTGGACTGGTCTAAGTTTAAACTTACATTGGCCATTGTTTTGACAATGCATTTTTGATAAACAATAGCGGTGAATGCTAAGCTCACTAAAAAAATCACACAGCATTTTCTGTGACCCCCTTCATAATATAAGCCAACTTGTGTCGTATGCTGTAAAGCCCTGTGAGGCAAATTGTGATTTGTGATATTGGGCTTTATAAATAAAATTTATTGATTGATTGACCAGTTAAATGCTTTTAATGTGAAACTGCAGCACTAGGAAATGTTCAGTTTGAATTAGCAGTAACTTAATACGTACTTATTTCCATGAATGTCACCTTTGGCAAACAGTTCATAATACTGCAAATATATAAATATTGCAATACTTTTATCAGTGGGCCAAATTCCCAGTCACCATTGTGCTACTTCATTTGGTGATGGATAGTGACTTAACAGATATCTACTGAAATGAAAGTCTTCAGGATTATTTCTTCAAGGGATCACCAAAGTGATCAAAAGTTTATCCTGAGGGAAAAGAATAAACCAAATTCAATGCCGATTGATCCAGTCATTGTCCAGACTAAGCGGCAACCCCCAGGGCTGAATACTGAAGCCAGTGCAGAAGTGCCAAAAACTGCAATTCCTCTAATGGCCACTTGAGGCTGCCTACAGAAGCCAGTCAATCCCATGTTAAAATGCCCAACTTTACAGTATAAATAAACATGTTTACAGCCTGGTACAAAAACAGTTTTGGTCTCTGTAGCTAATTTTCCTTCATGACTGTATTGGGGGGGGGGTTATATAACTAACCTGTTGACATTTTATTAAAGCTTAAAATTGAGCACAAATAAGACTGTGGCTGTAAGGCATCGCTGTAGTCTTATGAGTTCGATCCATCTCTCGCACATCCACAGCTCCACCCTTCCATCCAAAATATGGCCATGTCCGGCTCCAATAAACCAAGATGGTGACGGCCAAAATGCCAAACTCAAGGCTTCAAAACAGGAGCCCACAAACCAATGGGTGACATCACAGTAGCTGCATCCATTATTTTATACAGTCTATGGTCAAAACATTTCACGCACAACTACAAATGTTAACTTCATGGTGCTGCTAGAGAAAAGGGGATCACCAGTATCATTAGGATACATCTTCCTGGGAAGATGAATGTAGTTGCAGTCCATTCCCCAGCTGTTCAGATATTTTAGTCAGGACCAAAGTGGTGGACTGACAGACACACTAGCGGCGATGCTAAAAGGTTTTAAAAAGCTGCTCTCTGATAGTGTGGACTAATTGGTATGGCCAGTTTTGTCCCAGGGGATGGGGTTAGTATGCATGTGTATTGGTTGGGAGGGTAGTAAAGAGGGTGTGTGTCGATGTAATGGTGTTTGTTTATGTGCGGGGAACGTGCTGTATTGTAGGAAGCTAGGCAGATTGAACTTTGCTGTCTTATCATTGTCGTTGTCTTGACTGCATATGAGCGCACTGGTTACCTCTCTGGCTAAAATGAGCTCTTGAACTCCCACCGAGTCTCAGAAACCTCTCTCTCGTGTACACACACACACACAAAAAAAAAACACACTTGGTCCCTGGTTGAATCTCTACTTCCTTCCCTAATTGCCTCGGGGGCTTACAGGACCTTGGCATTCCACTCACTCAGCACTTAGAGTTTAGCTCCTCGCCTGTGTCAGGGCATGACAGGCTCACCACCCCGTATGTCCCGACAGCGATACCGCTTCGTGGCAACACGTTAACACTTGTGCCGCCCCTACAAGCACAGCATGATGGGCCATGGCACCGAGACAGGTAATGATGTAAGCTTCCCAACAGTCACTCCGGCCACGGCTCGTTGTTGTGATATCATTTTCCCTCTCAGTATTTATGGATAGGTGGTGAGTATGTGTAAGGCAGTGTTGGCAACTAGACCCAGGGGACGATTTGAGCAGGATAAACTGGACGGAGCAAACTTCCTGTTTGTTAGAATATCTTTATTTTACGGGAAAAGTATGTAGAAGCGGCAATTCGGCTTCAGTTCACTGGGTTTGTTATATGTGTGCAAATTGTCTGGCTGTTTCCAAGTATTGTAGCTCAATTGAAGGGTTTTTTATTCCTTGTTATATTGAAGTAATGGTGTAGAAACTTATTCACATACTTTACACTTGACCCTGAAAACACGGTTCCAATACATGCCACTGAACAGCATAATGTTCTCGTTAAATTCAGTGTGTGCAACTATGTATGCTTATGCATTAATGTATCCACATCTGTTGTATTTGTACAGTATGTCACTCCACCAGGAGTTCAACGAATAATCAAATTAGTCGACAAAAATCGTTGACCAAATTAGATGCCCACGAATTCAGTTAATGGTGCTACTAGTGACGCATCTTACTGCAATGGCAACGCCTCAGCAACCAAAAATCTGCAAACTGCGGGAGCTTTTCACTGTTTACTAATAAAAGAGGTTGCTAACTGTAACATTTGCAAAGCTAACCTTGCCTGGCATAGGAGCACAGCAGTTATGCTGGAGCATCTAGAGATGAGGCACTTTGGCTCTCTGGATGATAAAGACTTCTCCTGTAAGATAGTTAGCTTGTTAGCTAGCTAGCTCAATGTTACAAGCCATGATTTGGAGGAAGTAAACACTGGCTGCGACATGCATCATTGTCAAACAGGATATCAGGAACTGGTAAGTCCTTAGTTGTATGGAAACATGGCTAAATCCTGGAATACCAGACAGCGTCATTCAACCAGATGGCTCTTTGTCCATATATATCAATCTGACAGAGTAGAGGGCCCTGGTGAGATAAAAGCTGGAGGCGTTTTAGGAGTTTGAAGACGAACAAGTGCTGGTGTGACAGTAGGAATGCTATCTTCTTGCTCACCCTGTGCCAAAGGAGGAATAAACACTCTGTATCACTGCTAGCCGTTCAGAGGTGTCACTGTTGCGGTCCTTAAAGGATGTGGCCAACGTCAGCCAAGAAGGCCGCATCCTTCAAAGGCTCCTGAATTGAGACACAGCTATAGATTGATGACTGATTGAGCCCAACACTCCACAACATGAACTGATTGAAGCATTAAACCAGCATTGAGTACACCTACATGTAAAAACAGCATGCAGTTTTGTTTTTGGTTGGCTATATTTGTAAAAAAGAGAACATGAAATTACTTTTTTTTTTACAGCCACAAGGAAGAAACACAGCTCAAAGCAGCTGAGCTAACAAGGCTGCTCGTCACGTTCGTCATCTTTACTTTTTGAATGACACTTGATGCTTCGACTTCAGGTTTGCAATGTTTCGTGGCCTGTTCCAACATCCCAGCTGTTTCAGTGGAGCAGCTCAGTAGCCAGCAGTAGCCCGTGGTTGTACTTGGCAGCGCTCAGGTGTGAATGCGTGGAGTTGTGTGAAAATGAAGCGCGGTGCAGCTGAAAACAGAGCATGCATGTTTGTGCGGCCGTCTCCCCCCTGAATCAATCAAGTGCTTCTTTCAGTGGCACCACCGGGCTGTCTGTGAGAGCGGCTGCTTCTGTTGACTCACGGTACTTAACCTGGACCTCTGTATACATGCTGCTGTTTAAGTAGCATGAATGCCAAACATAAGGCCTCTCTTCAGATAAGAATATATATACAGGATGGAGCTTACAAGTGGGATGAAATGGGAACAGGAGCTTAGTGTTCACAGTGTTTAGGTAGTTGGGTGTGCTAAATTCAACTGCAGAAACATATTTTTGATCATCAGCCAAGTGATTCATCATTCCTCAGCAAACATTAGTGCATGTGCTAGAAAATTAAGTTGCAAATGTGCAGATAGCAATGGGTCCAGAAGATTAACTGCAATAACAAAGGTGATTCCTCAGCTTCTGCCTTACCAGTTCTATTACGCAGTGTGTTGTATCAAACTTTCTAAGGCTGCCACCTAACACTCAACCAAACGTTAGTCAACCAAAAAGGCAATTAGTCGGCAAGATTTCCTTGGTTGCTTAGTCGCAGACAATAAACAAACAAAACAAACAAACTCTATTAGGAGCTGTGCCCTGTCAAAAAAGGCACAAAAGTAGCACCCAGCGCCCGACCTCGTGTTTTCCAGGTCGTTAAAGACTTGGCCTGTGTGCGACCCCTAATTTCTATGGCTGGTACCAGGAAATCCAAAGTGTGGGGATCATTTCGAGAAGGTGAAGGACGAACCCAAGGTGATATGTAAACTCATCTTCATTGGTCGACTACAAACATGACGTATCATCTGAAACATGGAAGTAGCTATGTGCCCGTTAGCCCACAGTGTCATTAACAGGAGGCTCGTTCAGTGTGTGACGTGCACTTGTAGATAAAATATAGGCCTATATTAATGAAGGTTCATTAGTACGGTTTTGTATTTCTCTGTAATGTAGCACAGTGTTAACAATGTTACTGATACTATTCTTTCTCACACCTTCAACTCAAATCATTGTGTTGCCCCGCCCAAAATATATCATTTAATATTTACATTAATATCGTAAACATGCGGGCGACTAGTCGACTAATGGCCCTAAATGATGACTACTGGTCGACTCTGAAAATTCTCAATCGGGGGCAGCCCTAAAACTTTCAGGCTCACAGGCCAAAGCTAAACAAATCTTTAGCTGACGAAAGATGGTACAACTTGCTTTCTGGGCACCAACCAACTATTGAATAAATTGTACCATATTTCTAGCTAACTTCGAAATGCACCGCAAACTTTCCATGATTTGGGCCCGTTCACACCTACTTTGTTTGATCTGAACTTCCAAAATTCCAGGTGTGAAACGTTTCCCAGACAATGGTACAGTCCAAACAGCCGAACCTGGGTCTGATGAAAAGCGGTAATCTCAGTGCAGATCAAACTAAACCATGGTTTGGTTTGATTCTGGTGTGAAAACATTTTTTGGATGGTTCGGACTTTCAAACTGGTTTCAAGACATTTTGGCACGCTACCGTCAAGTGATGAGAGTAGTGTAGCACCTCAGTGCATAGTGTGTTAGTTGTTTAGTGACAGAGAGTGATGGTGCATGTACAGAGTAGGTTTTTTGTTTGTCCATGAACAATGCAACACAACACAATGAGAGGCGGTCGCACGTGGGGAGAGGAGGACTTTATGTTGAGTCACTGAAACTCAGACACTTTTAGATCATTTTCTGAAAAGACGAGTGAAAGAGGACAGGAGAGCCCTTCTACAGACCAATCAGTGTCAAGTATAGAGACGCAGCTCATAAAGGTGATGACGGCAGGACGTTGGTATGCCATGTGTAGTTCTTTCCCCCGTGATTGCAATGTGAAACCAAAACTGAGCGAATCAAATGTATACAGTGAAAGAAAAATGACTCGATGTTATAATGATATATTATACTTTTTGCGTTTTATGCTCAGAGAGGGAGATTTTGGTTTGATGGTTTTATAGCAAGACGAGCGTCGGTGTTAACTCATGTCTGTGCTTGCTTGACCTGTGTGTGTTTGTTGTGTGTGCTGTTGTATTAAAGTGATGACATCACGGTTCATGATTCTCATGATGCCTCGAAAACCATTAGAAGCTAGTAGAGCTGTGGTGGCTCTGTAATCTCTGCTGTGTGTGTGTGTTTATGTGTGTGTGAAAGAGAGCGAGTGAGGGGAGCCTAATCCTGGTGTGTCTGATGGTGTGGGACTTACTGTGGGTGTGTGTGTGTGTGTGTGTGTGTGTGTGTGTGTGTATGTGTATGTGTCTGCCTGTCTTGTATGTGAGCACTTTCATACCATGATTGAGAGCAATGCTCAGACTCACATTCTCTCTCTCTCTCTCTCTCTCTCTCTCTCTCTCTCTCTCTCTCTCTCTCTCTCTCTCTCTCTCAACACACACACCCACACACACACACACACACACACACACACACATAGGGATCAGACCAGCCAAATGCCTCTATCAAACCCCCTGCAGTCCACTATCATCCCATTCCCTGGCATGGCGCTCAGCTTAGCCAACAAGTCTACTTGTGTGTGCTTGTGTGTGTGTGTCTCTGTCAGTTTCTGTTTCCTATCTGTGTGTTCCTCACACATTCCTCCCCACCATCTCGTGTCTCATTCATCACCTCTCTTTCCATTCCTCTACTTTTCTCACCTCCCTGCATCTTCTCTCTCCCTTCTCCTCCATCTCCTCTCGGCTGGTGTATAGGTTCTTTAACAACAGGGTACATGGAGCAGACAATGACCTTGCAGGCAAACTGAAGGCTTGTCAAAGCTAAGAGCGAGAGAGACGGCATGATAGCTGGGTTAAATGGATACAATCCTCTGGAAAATTGGCCTAATCTTGTAGAAAATAGATGTGTCCAGCAGGACGCTCTCTCTCAGACACGTGGACACGACTGTGCGAGAAAAAGAGAAAGAGAAAGAGAGAAAGCGTGAACGAAAAATGGCGTATGTAATTGGACGGTGTTATTTTGGTGATTCAGTGCAAACATGCAGTTTTGTCCACTTAAAAGCAGGAAACATCTTCCTTGATAAATCCCTGCAGATTCAGAGAGAACAAGGGGTGAGATTAGTGCCTCTTTTTTCCATTTGGAAAGAATTTGTGCTATTATAGGATTTACAGAAAACAAAAGTCCATTTCAGATGCTGAAAGAATATTATACCAACCCACAAAGAGAGACAGGGACCATCTGACAAGCAGCACCCTTCATCAAAACTGGAGGTTGTGTATATAATATGAGGAGGTCCAGATGAAATTGATTTGGTTTGAAGTTTCTATGAAAAAAACCTGAAAAGCTCAATTTTGCATGCACTTTTGGGACAAATTACTTATGAGTTCCAATCTACTGTCAAGTCTTCAATTTGTATGGTTTCCATATGCTTCATGACGTAAATGGTCGTAGTAAGTAATAGTCTAGCTCCATCCTGCACTGCACAACAAATCAGGTGAAAACTGAATATACTGAAAATTCCTGATGCTTTTTGTATCTGTTAAAGGCCATTATCTTTTCATATTCCAATCATGTACACATATATATTTGCATTTCCAGTAGCATGGTTCAGGAGCTGGTTGCACTCAACAGGGCTTATGCCTGATCTTGAACTGAGTTGGTCATATCTGGGTGTAAATTGTACGCCTGGTTAGGAGCAGGCATACTGTCAAAATCGTGGCCATTTCTATATATCAGCAGCCTGATACACAACACAAGAGTCATAAACTTTTGAACAACAACCCACATTTCTACAAAAGTGTCATTGTTATCTGGCTAACTTAGGAACATGAATACACATCTTATCTACCACCTCTGCTTGTTAAACGAGAGACCAAACGATCATCGGTGAAAGTGCATTGTAAATGTCACTTACTAATTTAGATAGCTAGCTAACTAGCTGCAGATATTACTTTGCTCCATTCAAGACACTGGTGTGGTTCTTATACTGCTAACAACACACTGTCTGTCCATTAGCTATAAGCTACAGTTAGGCTTGGTAACTTTTTGGGGCTGTACACATGCCGCATTTTTTGCGCCCTCAAATTCATTGTTTTCAATGTAGCCGCGCAGCAGGCACGCTCAAACACCAGCATACCGCACACTGCTTGTCATGTGACAAGGAATAACCAATCACAGCCGATACCTTTCCCTTCTTCCATAAATATTATATTACAGAAGTTGATCATATTGGATGTCAGAGCTTTATATCTGTACCACGGATGATATGTCCACATACATAAACAGCACCTGGAAGAGGATCAGGCTATGATATGGTGACTGTTAAGGTTGCTTAGCACCCTCAGACGCAACCTGCTGCCGTGCTCATGAAAGCTGGCACAAAAGTAGCGCCCACTGCCTAACCTTGCGTTTCCATGCGGTTAAAGACACAGCATGTGTACAGCCCCTTAACTCTTCTGTAACGTCACCTGTAGAACTCCACCGGCCAGCTGCTGTCAATCAAACACTGACAGGTCTCTCCTTTAAAGCTCAATTTATCTGCGTATCTCACTGTCAGTGAAATGTCCTTTTCATTTTCTGTGATCCATCATTCAAACATTGCCACAAATAATAAATGATTAGTTACACATTAGCGAGACAGCGGGAGAATGTTAAAGATGTATCTTAGCATTGCCGCTAGGCAATAGCCAGAGTTGCGCATTTCCATGAACACAAATTGCTAAGACTTGGATTAGTTGAGACCAGGTTGAAGTTGGTGCAACTGACGTGAAGACTGGTCTAAACAAAGACCACCTTAGCAGTTAGGAGCAAGCCTAATAAAGACCAGTTGGTGCAACCTGCTCCAGTATACCAAAATTAATATCAGACCCATATGCATGATACTAATGGGCCTGTAAGAGCACTCATTTTACCTGCGACCACAGAGCTTCTATTGAAACCACAGATGTTATTCTACCAACCAAAGTGAAAAACCAAGCCAATTTTACAGAGCTAATTAGAGTGGAAAACGTAAACGGAAAATTTTAACACGGTGCATGACCTCTATGCTATGATATGTGACTCACATGAAAATATTTAAAACCCCTCCTGTTAGCATGTCTGAAAGGTCAACTTTCTTGTGCTTAGAGAAAAACATGTGGCAGTTTAGGCGTCACACCTGCAGCTCACATCAGTACACCCTTAGACTGAAAAGCTGTTGATGGAAAAAACAAGGTTTGTCATTGTTTTATTTTGGAAAGTTCCTGATAGCAAATGTGTTGCAGGCGTACGATACCTAAATGAAGACAAGCTTCGGTTTTACACACATACTTAAAAAAATCTACGACTTTTTTTCCCGTTCTTTTTCCTAAAACAAAGAATTTAATTGGATTTTAAGTATTTTTTCCTTCCCAGAATGTGTTTTGGTACAAATAACTCACACAAAGGCTTGACATCTGGCCAGCGGTTTGCAATGTTCTGGCAAACCTTGATGCAAGCTGTGTGGGCCGGAGAGACAGAGACAGAACGAGGGACAGGGATATCACAAAAACAAAAAAAATAAAAAAATTGACAGATGAAATAAAAAGAGATGAGGGCAGATACATATGCAGAGCCTAACTGACAGGAGCAAGGGTAAACAAATTTGTATGCATGATAGAAAGGGCCGAGATGGGGAGGCAGATGGAGCGAGAGAGGCAAAGACAGAAGCAAATTCAGTGACATCACTGGAGTCGGTTTGTGCATGTGTTGAAAGTAGATGTGAGTGTACTAGAGCATGTGCTGGGCAGGAGGGAGGGCTGAGAGCGAAGCAGTGACGTATTGTAATCTGGAATACTGAGAAGCCCAGCTGTGCAGAATCTGGGCATAGCGAGGGCTTATGTTACGTCACACAAACACACACATGCACACACATAGCCTGTCGTGAGTCCTGAAGGAACACAACTGTCACTAGGGAGAAAGGTCAGCGGGGTTAGCTCACGTGTGTGCACGCTGTGTTTGCAGTTTCTCGTCCCTGTGTACATCTTCTTCACCACCCAGTAGCAGTAAATATTGCCTCCACCCACCATCTCCTATTGACACTTTTCTCTAAGCCCTCCTTTTCTTCTGTGCTGCCGTGCACCCTGGGAAGAAAGCAGTAATGCCAGATGGAGACGTGGTCAGCCTCATGTTGGGAGCCACAGTGCAGGATGGGCGATTTGGACCCCACTCTCTGGCAGCAATTTGCCCAGGGCGAAAATAACTCTCTCTTGGACTGGAAATACAGTATGTTTCTAATGCACCTCCACCCAGACGACTGATGGCACCATCTCTGCAAAGAGCAGAGGAAAATACCTATTCCTAGCTCCATGACCATATTTGGCAATGACTTCAGGAAAAGGAAATAACTCTACCCATGTCACCCTCCCTTCTTCGCTGGTTATTTTTGACCTTCCCCCCACAGCTCCCTTAACCCCGAGCTCCTCTGTACTCCTTTTGATAAACATCAAATGGCTCTTTTTTCTTAACGAAATGACATTTATGGTCTAAAGAGTCTTAGGCATCCCAGCGAATGCGATGAGTGTTAAGATGCAGTCATGTACATGAATGCATCCCCAGTGGTTAACCCATTCGGCCGGTTGAGGCTATGAAAATGAATGTTTATTCACAACTTGCGTGAGGGCATGTTTACCCTCGAGGTCGTCACGAAATAAGGTCATCAAGCTTGGTTGCGTAATTATTTGTACGCACCGCACATTCAGCAGCGCAGGGGGTCTATTAATAGAACACATGTATGAATCCTCTGTTGCATTATGTGTCAACCTGATTTATTCATCCCGTCCCAATACACCTGAGGGTCATTTATAAGAGCTGACAAAAATGTGGGAGAAGAGCTCCATCATTTGAAACCAGGCCTTTTGATGGATGTCTCAGAGAATATTGAGGCCACCAACAGTCTCCCGCTCATTTTCTTTTCCTCTGCATAATATGATACGAACGTGGCTATTATGTTGTGACAGATCATTTACATGTGTCAGCGTGTTCAGCCACACTGGCAGCAGAGCTCTGAGGTTTGGTCAGTTTTTCAGCCTGATTTGGAGAGTGGGGCAAATATCTCTGCAACAGTTTGCAAAAACATTTGGTACAGACTTTGTTTTCCTCAGAGGATAAACCTTAAAGACTTTTTGTCTTTTTTGTCAACAAGACTAATGACCAAAGGTATTATTTTGTTTGTTTCCACCCACATATGTATTCCCAGAAGGTCATTAGCAATTGACACAGAAGCTACAGTAGTACAGTTGTAAAGGACATTTTCGCATTGTAAAATGATACTTTTACAGTTATTTGTCAATTTACAACAACTCATACATAACTCACTCACTCTTGCGGCCATTTTTTTTTGTTGCTGTTTTTTTTTTTTTTTTTTTTATGAATTCAAAGTAGCTGCTATGGATCATAGACTGTAAAAATATTGGTCGTTGCTAATGTGATGTTATCCATTGCTTTATGGACTCCTGTTTTAAGCCGCAAGTTTGGCACTTTGGCCATCACCATCTTGGTTTACGGAGCAAGAAATGACTATTTTTTGGCACTGTGAGGTAATGAGGGCCGGTTCTGACTGAGATGTCAAGGACGCTATTGGCAGACAGCCTTTTACTCAAAGCAGCCCGCGCTAACCCTTTATATAATTCTATGTTAGCTGGTGCTAACCGGGCAGAGTTTGACCAGGAAGAGAGCGACTCCATACACTGGAGACTGTCCTTCAGCGCTGTGTCTAACCTGTGTAACGCAGCAGAAAGTTGAAGCTGCTTGTTCAGTAATACCCGTTTTCCGCCAACATGGAACCGGTTCCGTTCCAATTCCCAAACCTAATTTTGAACCGTTCAGAGCATTTTTACCAAAAATAAATTGGTTGAGATCCAAGTGGAAAAGGGGTGTAAGTGAATTTCAAATGTGGACTTGTTTCCCATTGGCAATGTGCATTACTATTCCTAGTTAGATTTTTTTTTGTGCAAGTATTATAAAAAAATTGAATGTGAGTACTCACATAGGGATGTTACTTAAAATGCCCATGTGGAAGATTACATTCTTAATCCCTTCTTTATTGGCTGCTGCAAAGGATCCTCCACAGAATTCCAGGTTATCACGATTTGATTAGTTTCTAAAATTACTAACACCATTCTTTAATTTTCTTAGGAAAGCATTGGGTTTGTAATCAACATTTCAGCCTCAAATGAAAACCTTTATAATGTGGAAAATTGCAGTAAACACAAAGGCCATGTTCAGACTAAACAAATGCAGCCCCCACATTCAGTGCCAACGGAAGTGGTTCTGGCACAGATGTTGAATCTGGTTCAACTTTTGCCACAATGCAATACAGCATCATCCCCCAAGGCACTGCGCTGGACCATCACATCCATGCAAACGTTCAATTCTGGTAGATAACTTTTTAACATGAACAGCATATTTTCACTGAATACCTCGCAATTCTTGCAAGAAACCCTAAAATTATTGAGTTGTAACAGGCTGTGCAGTGTTTGAGCAACTCAGATGCCTTCAAAATCACAATCAGTGAGTCAAACTTGACTTCCTGAGTTGTATGTCTCACCAGCACCTGAGGCCGCACACCTTAACCAGCGTAGCTCCTTGTGTTGTTTTACCACAGGGCTGATTTCTGTCTGAACACTCACTAAAACTACCACTGTTGAAGTTAATGTTAAATAATGAGTGTTCATACTTTAGTGGAAGTTTTTATGCTAAAACCTGATGAAATGTTCATGTCAAGCTTGATTTATCACCATATTGTTTTTTCTTATGTGTGTTAATTACTGACCACCCGTTAAAACACTTTCAGCCCACTTCAGTGGATCTAAGTGGGCACTGAGTGGTTGGCATGGTGCCGGCCTCGTGTCACTGCCTCTCTGGCATTGCATCCTGCCTGTTTTCCGCTGCCACCTCCTCCCCATGAGTGGGCACACTGCTGGGAGAGGCCAGATGAGTAGGCTGGTGTTGTAGATAAAGGGACGCCATGCCGTCTTCACTTCACACCTGACTGACACACAGCGCTGCCTTCATATTGTGCTGCAGCAACTGATTTCACAGGACCACCTTAGGAAAACAATCTTTTTCTTACGTGGTATATTGACAATACATTTTAGTTGTTTGACTGACACATTTGTGCATTAGTGCAACTGCGGAGTCAGCTAAAATTCTCACCAAGTATTACGAAATCCATAGTGAAGAAGTGAGGCAACTCAAACAGAGAAGTGCTTAGTTAGTAGAGAAGTGATAGGATTCAGAGCCCTGGAATAGCACACGGTTGATTTTTTCCATTGTGTGTAGTTTTCAGCTGAGGTTTTAAAATTCAGGCTTAGGTTTTATTCATTTTATTCAGTCATTTTTACGTAATTTCCTTACATAGAGCTATTCATATTCCCATGTTTAGTGACTGCAGACTGGAATGCTGACAGCTGATATCAGCAGACAACTGAATGGACATTTTCTAAAAAAGAGACCTTCAGCAGGAGCCTGCGGTCGCAGCAGCTGTGAGAGACTGTACTTAGACATATTTGGTGATTTCAGATTGATGCTAACATCAGCAGGCCGTTCACAGCAAAAACACTAACATGCCGCTGTTGACCATTAGCATGTAGGCTAATGTTTACCAGCAGGTACTATTTACCATGATCATCATCTTAATTTAAGCATATTATCATGTTGACATTTGCTTATTAGCATTGACCACAAAGTACACCTGAGGCTGATGGGATGCCAGTAATTTTGCAGGCATATGGTCACAACTAATGTGTTCTCCCCTGATGATGATGATGATGATGATGATAATCCAATGGAGACCATGAATGTGTGTCGCAGATTTCGTAGCAATCCATCCAAAAATGTCAACCTGCTGGTGGGGCTGGTGACTAGGATTTATCTTTTGGGAAAATTTAAAATTCAGTAAATAGCCCGGAATTTTTCTTTTACTGTGCTGGTAAATGGCAGAAGAAAAATCAAGGGATGACCGAATTTGTTGTGGTTTGTCCTCTGGGGACCATCAATATGTTTACAAAACTTCATAGAAATCCATCCAGTGGTTGTTTAGATATTTTAGTCCAGACTAAAGTGGTGAACCGACCGACTGATCAACTTTGCCAACCCTACAGCCACACCACCAGTGCACTCACTAAATAACAATTAAACTGTTAGCTCAGTCAATAGCTGGTCTCCACTCTGACGTAATCTACTCTGCTTCCTCAGTGAATCCTTTGGTGTTTCATGGCCAAATGCAAAGCCCCAACTGTCCCATGAGGCCATTAAACAGCAGAGCACACTGTGTTCCTGGGCCACTCTTAAAGAGATTCTGCCTCAAGATCCCTAAATTGTCTGTGTTTGGAACTTTGTGTGATCGTAAGTGAACAGGAAGAGTGAGGGATGAATAGTGGAGAGTAGGCGAACTTGTGATTCTGCAGAAGAAGACTGCATTAGTGCCGGCGGATCATAATAGAGGGTCCTCAAATCTTTTTCCAAGAAGGACCACTTTGCCCTCAGGAACTAACTGTACTAAAAGGTTGTGTGTGTTTGTTTGTATGTGTGCTGCCTTTGATTCGATCGCTTACCATCCGTAACCATCCGTCAAACGTACTCGTTGACGTCAGAGTGTTTTGTGCTGCATCTCTCTCCTTCAGCCAGCAGTAAACATCTAAAGTTGGGAGTGTTTTCCAAAAAGCAGCCTTCGCAGTGCGGGGACTCTTTCCTGTGCATTATCAGCACTTCCTGTCATTAGCAGGAAGTCTGGATGTGATTGAAATAGATGGACACCAGAGTGCTATTGACATAGACAGTAAGGTCATTATTGCTTTGCCCAGAGGAGAAAGACCTCTCCCAGGTCTCTTAAGTGCTTCTCCTTCTACTTTACCATCGTTTGAATCCTCTTGTCACCGCTGGCCGTCTGGAAGACAGGCTCCATCAAAATGAGAGTGGTATTGAGATGTGTCAAAGTCACAGCAGGAGATGCCTGTCATGGTTAGAGAGTCCTGATAGGTTGGTGTCATAGAGAATCACATTCACTGTCCTTGTCAGGCATAAGGGGATGTGAGCAGTTTATCTTTAGTAAAAATAATCTTCCTTTGTTAGAGGCCGCGAGGAAGGCAGACATTTAGTTTCACAAAGTTTCCTCTCACTCCTTCATCTTAGCAGGGGCATCAGCAAGAGTGCTCGCCCGCATGCTGCTGGAGGTTTACAACTTGAACATTGCCATACGGACACCGTGTTTGAACCCACAGTAGTCATGCTTGACTGTGTTTGCGCTCGCAGGCTAGCTGTGTGCTCACATACCATAATTAGCGTAATGAGTTATTTATAGCCAGCTGTGGAATTAGCTGTGGAATTGCCAGGCAGCCTCGGGGCTGATTAAGCCACTTGCCAATCAATTATTTATGGCTTCCTGGAGAAGAGTAGCTTGTCCTCTTTTGTATGCAGCACCATGGCAACACAACAGGAAGCAGAAAGCTTGTGGAGAGGAAGTAGACCCTGTGATAGAATCAGCTGTACCATCCCATCGTCTCTCACTCGCTCACATTCACACACAGCGCTCTAATCTAAACCATACTTTTATTAGGAGCACTCTATGAACTCCCTGGACCCAATAAAAGGTGTTTATGTTCTGTATTTGAGGGAAAATAAATAAACTGGGAAGGATGAAATTAGATTATTCCCAGTTGGCGAGACGGAGGAGCTGACTGAACGCGGCACAGAAAATGTGCTTTTCATCCAGTCGCTGTGAGATCAGGTAAACTACCTCTGGATGATGATAAACACAGTTAATGAGGTTCGCGGGGTCACAGGAACTTCGATTTCACACTCTCTAATTGTTTCGGGAGTGAAAAGTCCCAGGAGGTGGCGCGCTCCAAGCCTTTGTGGTGGAGTTTTGTGTCTCATTATGGTGAAATGTGAGGCTTTAACAGCAGAAGATCTGCTGTTACAAAATAGTAATTCCTTGTGAAACTATTTCCTGTCATATTATGGTTGCCACATCCTCCCTGTGAGTAAGGGTGAATCACTGGCTTGTCAATCTGGCAGCCAAAACCAGCTGAGTATTTTTTTTTGGAGGTGAGAGTACAGAACAGGCTGCAAAATCAGCATCAGTATCATCTTTAAAAAAACTCCTCTACCTGCTCTTACCATTAGTGGTATCCTCAGTCCTCTCTCTCTCTCTTTCTCTCTCTCTCTATCTCTCTCTCTCACTCTCCTCGCCACCACACAAACACACACTCCCACAGATCATGGCAGACACCTCACCCAGCCAGTAAAATAACAGCACATAACAGTCGAAAAAGTGAAAGTGAGCTCAGCCTGTTCTTTTCACCTCGTAAAGAAATCGGACGGAGTCTACCCTCTGCATGTCAGCGAGGGCAGAGCGGCGCTTTGAGGCAAAATTCAATCAGTCTGTCTCACTCCTACACAGCTAGCTGGCTTCTGGCTGTGTGGGAGGCCCACAGGACATTGCTACGGGCTGTATCTTCACAGATCTGCCACCCAAATTGAATCTGAAATCTGAAATCCTCTGCAGTTTTTTTTTCCTTATCCACTTTTCTCTACTTATATAAAACCTTGTCCCTGCAGAAATCGCTGAGCCTGAAGTTTGCAAACTAAATCTGTGCAAAGTTCCCCCCTCGCAGCGTACAGCAAAAACAACATGTTCAAAATCTGACACAGGAGACTTTTATTAGTATCAGCACAGGGCAGCATTTCTTTACCTGCATGTACATGAGACAGTAGAGCAAGTACAGTGTGTAAACATGTCAGAAAGCAGAATATTCATGGTATTGAATATGAAAAGGAATAATTGGTAAGTCATTTGACAGTCATTTTAAAAATCATTTAATTGTTGATTGTAATATTTCAGAGCTGCAACAATGAATCAATTAGTTGTCAACTATTAATCTTCAGCTAATCTAATAATGGATTAATAAATTTGAATGATTTTAAGGAATTAAAATTCAAAATTCTCCGATTCCTGCTTCTTAAATGGAATTTTTTTTCTGGTCTCACAGGAAGCATTTTGCAGGTTGCAAAACGTGAGGCACGCCGCTCTGCCCTGTGTTTTTTACCTGAATGCGCAGGCGCATTGAAACGCAAAAACAGCAAGCAAAAAGCTTCATTCTCATTAAAAAGGGCCTTACTCTTCTGTGGCAGTAACCTGAATATCTATGGGTTGTGGACAAAACAAAACATTTGAGAATGTCATCTTGGGCTTTCAGAAACACTAATTAACATGGTTTTTTTTTTTACTATTTTCTGACATTTTATAGACCAAACAGCTAAGCTATTAATCAAGCAAAAAATCAACAGATTAATGGACAATGAAAATAATTGTTAGTTGCAGCCTGAAAGACTACACATTTGTAGATTATTTATACAAACATGTTAAAAAAGATTATTAAAATAATTATTTATTGGGGGCCAAATGTTAAACAGATAGTTAGTTTTTTCTTCCTTGCTAATTCCAAGAGAAGATTCACACCACCTTTATATTTGTACAGTAAATATATGAAGCTGCAGCAGCCAGTTAGCTTAGCTTAACACAAAGACTAGAAACAGGTAAAATGTCCTCAAGGCTGATTAACTCAGCACTTCTACAAACTAAGATGATTGTAGTTTTATGGGTGGTAGGGGGGCATGTGTGCAGTTAGGAGTGAAAGTAGGTTTCGTTTTTTTGTCGATACTATGACCCCGACCTTCATCACCTCATACTGCTTTCCTTCTGTCCTCAGCTTCACGCATCCCTGAACACACACATTCAATTTTTTAACACCTCTGTAGTGTGGAAAGAAATTAAGAGACATTTGACATCATGTGTGGCAAGTGTGATGTTATTGCATATTTCTGGACACTACTCTGTATAACTGTAGATTTCATGATTTTTTTTCCCATTAAAAATTCCCCAAAATTATGCATTAGCACTTTTTTCAACTTAGTGTTATAGTATAACCAACAAGGGACCATTGATGTGTGAAATTGTTTTGGGAACACTACACTTTATAAAAATAAAATGATTGATTATTTTTGTATTATCTTCTTTTGGTGTTGCACTTTACGGCTGATTCCTGCTGAACACTGATCAATGTTCTTTGTCTTGCTCAGAAGAGGGTTGTATTGATGAAAATTAGGTTGTAGCTCATTGTTTACCTTACAACGGTTGTAAAGAGGCAGTGTTTGATTTAGCAAAGGTTTGTTTATGAGTTGTTGATCCAGGAAGTTTCAATCTGTGAATATTTTTCCAAGTTTACCAAACTGGTTAAGGCAGGCAGAAATGTAACTACATGTCGCGGCAACGCAGACCCTGTCTGTTTCTGTAAGCTGAAACCATTTCTCTCAGTGGAAACAAAGCTTTTATTTACTTTAATTTCACAGATAAGAAACAATAAACTGTGAAGACAGAACAGCCTCCACAAAAATAACATTTTAAGTCTTGTGTGTGATTTATCCTGGCTTCATATGAGCAGAGGAAATCACTGCTTGTTGCTAGGCTAATTTATACAATGTAAAATGCCATAGGCTTGTGCTAATAATGTTAGCATGTTGTATTTGTTTGGAAAACGTGTTTACTAGAAGACAATTGTTTTGTCGGTGAACCTTGTGAGTTGTAATGGAGTTGAATTTTATAATGTTACCTTTGTTAAATGCTGCTGTTGTCCCTGGCCTCACATGAGTAGAGGAAAAGTCTGCTAGCTGCTAGGCTAATTTATACAATGTAAAATACCATAGGCTCGTGTTGTATTTGCGGGGAAAATATGTCCAGCAAAAGACAAGTGCTTTGTCTGCGAATGTTTACTGTGTGTTTTGATTCAATGAAACTTTACAGCACTTCACAGAAACCCCACCGCTGACTAGTGTTTGGAAGGTGTAACTGCAGTGACACAGACACACCGCCGCACAAGTATAAATCCCGCTTAAATTGCAGTCGCTTTCACAATACTGGACCAATTTTAAAACTGTTCCATTAGTCACTTACTGTAGATACAAAAACATGGAAAACAGGGTCCATCTTGACAAATACTCATGTTTCCCTTCAAGTGTAAAACATAATGGGATGAACAAAGATGACCCCATTCCTCCTGACATCCAACAGAAGTAAACATATACTTTCAATGTGAAACACAATGTCACCACGTATTCCCATGTGTATTTTTTTTTATCACTTCCTGGATCCTTTTCTCACTCTCCTTCTCACATTTGTCCTCACTAAGCAGTATATTCTTTAACACAGTTGCTCTTGAAGGACATCTGTTTGCCCAGAGACTCATCAATCCCAGCATGCTTGGCTCTTCTCCAACTGTTGTTCCTACCTGCTGTCTACTCATTTGCAGACCAATCATCACTTTCTCATTTACAGCATTTAGGGAGAGGATGTACACACAGACAGAGCTGATATACTGATGAGTGTGAACTTCCCATGTGATGACACGGACGCACATTGAGTATATTGTTTGTGTCAACAGTGCTTTCAGTCTAACAAATACCCCTTAAGAGCGACACATATAAAAATCTGAATGGACGTTAAGGATAAAATAGATAATAATGAAAGGTGTATTGACAGCTTTAAAAGACCATGATGTTTATATTCATGCTCATATAGAAAAGACATGAGCTTTATCTCCAAGGACATATGAATGAATAATGGCTTCCATTATGGGCAGCTGAAGTAGCCATTGTTTGCACTGAATGGTTTGAAATTGGAGTTTGTGTACCAGTATTCATTATGAAGAAATGTCCTTAATATCACTACCTTGGGCACAGTTTACAGTGGGCTTTTCAGACTTGTATTGATGTGACTGTGCTCCTTTTTTCTGAGAAATATTTGGAGACATTTTGGATATTTGCACCAACTGTTGTCGAGATGCACATATTGGATTTTTGGCCGATATCCAGTATGCCAGTATATAAAAACTCATTTAGCTGTTAACCGTTACTGATATCAATGTATCCATTTTTTTCCTACCTTATGTTAGTGATCATCAAGTCTCTTCTCTAGTGGAATTAACAACATAATTTGTTTTTTGGGGAGTTTTTCCTTATCCGCTGTGAGGGTCCAAGGACAGAGGCATGTCGTATGCTGTGAAGCCCTCTGAGGCAAATTGTGATACGTGATATCGGGCTTCATAAATAAAATTGCTCCCCTTGAGCCTACATAATCGACATACAGTAGGTCTGCACCTGTCTTGTGTCATGCAGCTGCTGTTTTGTTGTCTTGAACACAGTATGTTTACTTTTTATATTGAGGACCTTGCAAGTCTTGTCTTCTCCCATCATGGCTTCCAAGCTTCATCTGGTGTAAATGACATTGAAGGGGAGCTATCATGCTTTCCTTTATTTTCTGTTACATGCAATTTAAAATTACAGTGTCAGATGTTCATATTAAATGTGGGCAAAGTTTCTGCCTGTGAGCAAAATCCTCAGGAATCAGACTCTTCTGAATACTTTCTTTCTTTATTGGGTCATCTGCTCCAGGCACACTGCTACATGTAGCAACATGCTAACATCATGGAAAGATGCTATCTTGGCTGCTGATGTTGTTACTGATGTTGTTACTTTCCAAATCATATTCCTGCTGGAACATGTCCAGTTGTGTCTGAAGCTTTTAATGGTGGTTTTTAATGGTAGAAAGTGCCACCATAACTCGTTACAGTCATTCCCCATTTGTAATGATGGTGCAGAGACCATGAATAAGTAAAGAGATCTGGATACAGCAAGGTGAGGCCCCGTTTAGTCCTATAAAAGTTGCTCTGTGGCGCATGAGGGCAAAAATAGTCGACTTCCAGGGAATACGATTACCCCGATATTCAGCATCGTGGGACTCATGGAGCATGTGCACTAAAATTTCACTAGCTGAGCAGCTAACTTCAGGTTTAGTGCTTAACTAACTTAAATCTTAAATTTAACTTAAATTTACTTAAGCGAGACAGGTGCTAAAACACAGCATCTCAGACAAAGGGAACATATAAGCATGTAAACATGTTCTAGTAGAAATCCAAACTATGGACCTGGAAAAAAAGCATGTCTTCTTTCAACAAGCACACCTGGAGTAGCAGCATTTTTCGGTGTTAAATTATAGCACTGTTTGCTGCTGCAGTCTGAGAAGATGCCAGAGTCAATTTAGTTTGCACTCGCAGACATACATTCCCACTCTCTGTCCCAGTTGATCGCATGTGTCTGTCTTGTCTGTTCCATTCACTGTCATCTAACCTTGTTTGCTTGAGATTCTCTCGCACTTAAATGTCTTTGTGCGCCTTCCCTCTACACACACACACACATACTCACGCACACACTGCTCGGCCTTCGCCCCTTACATCATGTTTCCATTGCTCACTGAAAGCCGACCTGTATCATGTGCAGCCGTTGTTGTCACCATGGACAAATGAACAAACTCTCTGTCTCGTCTTTTGTTATTTCTGTCTCCTCCCTCGTACTCCCACAGTTCTCCGCTGTGTTGTCGTTTTGCGGGGGCGCGTTTGACAGTGAGTTTATTAGATGGCATTTTCTTTAAAAGGAATGTGTGACAGAAGTTAAAAAATAGCAAAAGCTCCTAATGATTATTTCATTACTTCACTTTCTGTCCACTAATAAAACGCACACTAGAAGTTCTCATGCTTTTTTTAAAGTCTCTCTCACACACCCACAGCCCTGTGACTCTTATTTCTATTCTGAATTCATTTCCATATTTGCATAATCTCATCTCTGCGGTTCAGCAGTCGCAGAACGCATTAACTTCTATTAAACTCGATTAACGTACTTGTTTTATTAGGTGTTTAATATATTCGCAAGCGTTTAATTTGTATTATATTTGCTTTCCTCCCCAACTGCACATAAGCGTGCCTCGCAGGACTCCACAGGCCATTTCTAGCAATTTAGCCTCAGTTAATTACTGATCAATAACCACCCAAACAGCTTTAAAAGAGCCCTGCAAGCACACACACACAAATAAAACCAGACACACAGAGAAACGCACATTCCCCATGCTTGTTTTATCCAATTAAATCCATCATAAAGATTCCAAGGCAAGTGCATAATAGGAACACAATATCTGAGCAGTCATTATCTGAGCCGTGTTGGCCTGGTTCTCATTACCTGGAGACCTTGCAGGAGCCACCAGCCCTACACACACGCACACAAATGTACTTATGGCTGGCTTCTCACTAATTTGAGACCTGGTTAAAAATGTGGAAAATGCCTGGTGTCAGCACAGTGGCTTGTAAAATGTCCCCTGAATTCCTGTATCAGCAGCTGACAGGCGTGCACAGAGAAAGGGAGGGGGCGGTCGCAGAAATGTATTTGATATTATCTGTACTGTGTGTTTCAGCAGCCACAATATGATTGTGTTTGTGTGTGTGTGTGTTTTTTTTTCTCTCCTGCCTCGAGGCATTCTGAATCTATCGGCTTCTGTTGATACAGATTTCTTTTTAGCCCTCCATTAGACACACGCACACACATATCTATTTACTTGTTGACCATTAGGGTTTGTTTAACCTGAACAACCCACCCGCTGGCGCTGCTGACATGCGCTCACACATACACAGGCACGCTCTGACACAAACCACAGACAGATACAACTGCTCACATGTAGCGTATGTAAATGTGCAATGGCCACACACACACATTTTGTAATGCATTTGAGGTGGAAAGTGAGCGGCCCCCGTCATTGCCTTGGAAACGGCAGGCTGGCCGGTGGAGGTAGTCGCTCTGCAGTGTAATGATGTTATCACCGGACCGGGGTCAGTTCAGGACAGACCCCTACAGACCTACTGTACACACACTCTGACACACACATTGTCGTGCTGCATGGTGATCTGCGTTCTTTATCGGTGGGAAAAAAAAGTTTGAAAATTTGAATTCCCACAAAAGGGATTGCGCCTGAGTTTGTGCTGCAGTATCAGCAGTGTGCTGCAACCCACAGGATGTAGATGAATCTCTCTGATCTGTATGACGGCATGTTTAAAATGCGTCTTCATATCTCCAGCTCCATCAGTGACTCTGAAAAGTCCTCATATGCACCAACACAAACTGGAGCTGCAGCAATGAATCAATTAGTTTTCAAGTATTAAATTAATCACCAGCTAATTTGATAATCGATCAATCGGTTTAAAAATTAAGAATTCTCTGATTCCAGCTTCTTAAATTTGATTTTTTTTTTCCCTCTGTGACAGTCAACTGAATATCTTTGGGTTGTGGACAAAACAAAACATTTGAGAATGTCATCTTGGGCTTTGGAAACACTAGTTGACATTTTTTATGATTCTCAGACATTTTGTTGACCAAACAACTAATCGAATAATTGCGGCATGGCAACCACCCTGCAAACTGCCTACCTGCAAGAGTCTTCACCGAAAAAGCAAAGCAATGACAAGCAGGTGCTTCGGTGAACACTGGCAGAAGTACGAGCTAGCTTGTAGCAGCATACTCTCGCAAGAATATAGCATCATAAGTTGCTAGCATTGTAATTCGGGGTATTCAGACACCAACATTATCAGCTCCTTCATCTTCTCTTCTTTCTGATTTGACAAAGCCTGCTATCTCGTCACTTAAAGCCAGGCAGCAATTACTAGAAGTTGCTGCAGCCACTTTGTACCCCTGTTTGAAACTGCTTTCCCTCTGCCGCCTTCCCTTCATTGAAATGACTTGAGGCAGAGAGATACCATGGGGCGGTGTGAAAGCCCCAGAACACAGATATTTAAACATGTAAATGTCTTCATACATTCAATCAAATCCTCACATAGAGATCCCAAAAACAAGTTTAAGATTTAAGACGCTGGAACCTGCAGATGTTTGACATTTATGCTTGAAAAATGACTGAAGTGATGAATTAATTATCAATCGACCAATCAATTAATTGACTAATTTTTGCAGCTCTACGACCATATTATATGTTAGAAATATTGGCAAAATCATCTGTTACTTTATGGGAATCGAATATTTTATGTTCTTCATCAAGGTTGTATGTAGTTCCTTTTCAAAGACAAAGCTATTTTTGTGAGAATTTTGAGTTGATTTTATAGCAGATGTTAAAACAGAGATTAAACTTGATGCAGGTTATTCAGTCAGACAATTGATGGAAATTTAATTGACAGCAATTTTGGCACAAATGCACTGGTTACAGCTTGTTTTTAATCGTCTTTGAGAGTGAACTGAATTTAGACTGTCAGTCGGACAAATAAAACAATTTCAATATGCTTTGCCTCTCGCTATTTTCTTACTTATCGACCAAATGATTGCAGTTAACTGAGAAAAAATAGGCAGATTTAGATTTTTTGGGAAATTGTTTTACATCACTGAATGTCTGTAGAGGTTTGTAATATCTATCTGTAGTGTCTCAGATTCCTGCTGTGAGAAAATGTCTCAAAAATGTGTTCAGTCGATGAATAAAATCCACACACACACCGACACACTCAGACGGGCATCATCCTACACATTCATTTCACAGCTCAGGTAAAAAAAAGATGATTGTTTCTCTCACATCTCTGGACGTCTTTTCTCAGTCTGTCAACCTGAGAAAAGACGTCAGCTGAAGTGGAAGAAACTTGTCTATTATCTGTCATCCACGTTATTACCCATGGTGCACCTCCACCTCCACACTGTCTGCCGCCAGTCTCTCACTCACACGCCGCCCATCCCCCAGCTGCACCCTGTCCGTGCCAGTTCTCGTTTCACCACGGGGGTGACACACATCGGTGCTCGCGGTCAATTCACATTCGATTCACTCAAGTTAGAATCTGAACCAAAGCTGGTGTTTATGTGGCGCTCACAGGGGCGTCCATCTCTGATTATACCGCTAAAAAACTGACCCCCATTTTAACCCCACTGCAACTTCACATTCCTACATCCCTTTTTCTCCTGATGGACATTCTTTCAGTCACAGCGGCAGAGTTACATGAACAGAGACACTTCTCTCACACTCCTTCTCACTCACTACTCATTTTCTTCTCCCTCCCCCCTGGTAACAGTGGCCTTGGCCTCATTGTTGCACAAAGTGTTGAAGATGGTTCGTCCCTTTTACACCACAGCTATGTAGATAATTATTGTTCAGAAAATAAAATAAATAGTGATTTTCATTCAGCATGTGTGAATTCCAAAAGGTATTTCTCAACATTATGAATCTTCACACTTACCTTTAAGACCCAGACACACCAAACCAACTTAAGAGAACTAGCAGTAACGACTTCCTGCTGCATCGCTGTGTCTCGGCTAAAAAGTTACTACAGCTTACGGCCAACCAGCACACATACTATATCCGTCCACACCAGAAGACAGCGGTAGTCTATAGGGGTGTAACGATCCATCGTTATTCATCAATATATCGATCCATCCAATATATCGTCATCTAGGTCATGGTAATCGTAAGTGATAATATCGTAGGCAACTGGACTTGCTTGCGTTTCTTGAAGATGTTTCGCCTCTCATCCAAGAAGCTTCTTCAGTTCTAAATGACTGGTACAAAGTTGCAGGCTATAAGCCCTGTGTGGGTGGGAAACCTTGCAGAGTCGTAGGGGTCACGTGAGCTCTTAGTTTCAAAGTCGTTAAGGTCACAATGAGGATAATGTTATTAAGTCGGGAATAAATCTGCAGTGTGGAAATATTTTGGATTTCTGAGAAAATACAGGTCAACAGACAAAACACATGGTGTATGTAAACAATGCTGTTACGAGTTTAAACACAACGTAACGTCACGTGGCTGGACAAGTGTCTTACACCGCTAACTTGTCACTACAGTAACATTAGCTGCTCTGTTTCGACCATGTTTGGCTGAAAAAATGTGCATGCAGGCTGAAATTCAACCGAGCTGTTCTGTGAGGAGACAGTGTTTTTAACTAACAGTGACTAAGAAAAATAATAAAGTTACGTGTAATCTGTTAAGCTGTGAGAAGAGGACAAAACGCTGCTAGCCGCTAGGCAAATTTATGCAGTGTCAACATGCCTGAGCTAATCATGTGTGTCTTTGAACCTTGACAGTTATGACTGAGTTGAGCGTGATACTTTTGTTAAACAATGTTGTTGTCAATCCATATTTTGTGGCTGTTTGGAGAAGTTTGCCTTCAGGGCTTTAAGCCAGACAGACCTGAAGTTTTGTTGAAAATATGAAAAGATATCCTCCAGACAGGTTTTTCTGTTAGATAGCTCTGAATGTTAACCTATTCCACGTGCTGTTTTATGTGTTAGTGGAGTCAATTTAAACTTTACTGTATTTATGCGGTTACAGTTACTTACATTATTTATGTGTTCATGTGTTTTATGGCCAGAAGTAAAAATGAATGGTGTGGCAGCTTCTTCTGTAACTGACTGTGTTAAATGGGCAGATTTTCGCATCGATCGCAGGCCCCTAAATCGCATAGAATGGAAATTGTACTGTGGCAGACTATTGTGATGAGACTGGTGTTTTACACCCCTAGTAGTAGACTTGCAATGATTTATCGGCAGTGCTCAGGATCGGGCTGGTTTTCACGTGATCGGCCATGACCTGCGATCGGCCATTCAGTCTAAAATATGCCGATTTAAAATGGCGGTCAAATTCCTACCATGCCGCATGATTGACATCGCGTAATATCAGCAGCACGCACAAGTGCAGCTCACGGTTTGAACGATGTTAGGGAGGAGACCTCAGGGACACACTGGTTTGGGTAGGATAACTATGGAGTAAATGATTCCGTCCAGAGAATCAAGTTCGATTGGATACTTTAATTTTCAATGCAGGAGGTTCACAAGTGTAGCGTGTGTGTGTGTGTGTGTGTGTGTGTTTCTGAAATAAACAAAAGGAAAAATAGCTTTACACTCAATTCTTACAAATATGTATACAATCTGTAAATATGGGCAGCTTCTCACCTCCTTAATCATTCATGCACACACATCAAAAAAGAGAAGGAGAAAGTTGTTAATTGTCCGTGTTAAACTTAACGGAGTGGAGCTCTCTCTGTCGCACGGTGCCGCTTGAAACTGACGAGGTGCGCGTCCGCGTGCCGAAGATGCACGTGTCTGCATGCCAAAGATGCACGTGTCCGTGCGCTTACTGACGGTAGCGCTCTCACAGGAGCAGCAGCCTGTTCAAATGTGCACCTTTTTTTCTCGTTAAAATAAGAATGTCCATAACACTGCATTTTGTAGATGCAAAGCCCTATGTGAATTTTATGTGTTTTTTTTCCTTTTAAAATGTTCTAATAAAGCAAAGTTAATACCAAGCCAAGCCAAAATCGGAATCGGCCATCCAAACACTCTGCAAATCGGAAATAGGTATCGGCCCAAAAAATTGTAATCGGTGCAAGTCTACCTAGTATTCTGTATTCGTCATTCAAAAAGAGAAACCGGAAGACCATTTTGAAATTAGTTAGCCGGTTAGCCGGTTAGCACAGTGAACAGTACCACAAACCATCACATTTTAGTCATTGAGCTAAAGAGCTCAATGACTAAAAACAAATAATCTTACCATATGTAACAAGTTTGTTTTGACTTGACTTTAGCTCTTTGTTTACTTTCCTCACTTCTGTTTCTCTTCTCATGCACTGAGCTGAGTAGTTTCATTCATTCCGCTGTCACTGAGGCCGGTTCAACATGCTGAATCGGCAGAAAAAAATAGCCAAAGGGGGCCCACGAGGGGCAACGACTAGGGTGACAGATGCTTACTGATGGCCCAACGTTGACCGATGACTGACTGTCAGCTTGGTGTGTCAGGGCCTTAAAATAGGCCTACATCTAAATCGCCAGAGCCCACCCATGTAATACGTATTTGACATCTGGACAGGAAAACACAGTTGGCCTCACAGCTTTCCTATAATGTCTTTCTACAGTATTTAGTGTATGAGAGGAGGGAGGATTGTTGGTGTGGAACTTGTGTCCAAACATACTGTTCAAACAGAGTTCTGCTTTCTGTAGCTGCTCCCTCTTATTACACATGTTGACAGTTAATAATATCCTAAATGTCCTCTGTGTGTGTGTGTGTGTGTGTGTGTGTGTGTGTGTGTGTGTTCACCAGCATGTGTGTACATACTTGTGTGTTGGAATGATAATGTTAATGAGCCGTGGGCATGTGTCTCTTAGTTATTTATAAAGTGTTTTGTGCTCAAGGGTAGGCACAACTCCCCCTCCTCCTATCCTGTTACGTTCGCGTCCCAGTGAGGACACGGCACATGCTCCTGTTGCTTTCCAGGGTTGTCCTGTGTCCGTCACGAAAACACGTCTCCCGG
This sequence comes from Epinephelus cyanopodus, assembly GCA_026686955.1. Taxonomy (NCBI): domain Eukaryota; kingdom Metazoa; phylum Chordata; class Actinopteri; order Perciformes; family Serranidae; genus Epinephelus; species Epinephelus cyanopodus. The sequence goes on along the minus strand of CM048936.1, from coordinate 20,830,676 downwards.
TGTAGGGATAGTTTGCCTCAGTAGTTAACCGTCTCACCAGCCCTGAAATTAACTCAGATCTTAGTAGGTGTGTGTGTGTCTGTGTCAGTGTGTCAGCCAGCCTGGGAGAGTTGTGAAGTTGCGAGTGAGTGATGCTACCTTTGATTCTATCACAGGGGTCACATCCTCTCTACAGGCGCACTGCTTCCTGTTGTGTTGCCATGGCGACGCAGCATACAATAAAAGGACAAGCTACTCTCTCCTCCTTGAAGCCATAAGCTGTGTTTGCCTTACACGTCACGGCATGGAAACAAACACACTGGGACAAATGCACACACACACACTCGCACACAGGAGTAAGGAGTAAGATCATACACACATTTGCTCAGCTTCTGTTCAGTTATAAATACTCATGTGCACCATAACAGCAGCACATATTACATTATTGCAACACAAGAGACTCATCTAGTTACGGGTTTATATGATCAGTTAAGCCATGCTGGCATGCCAGCCGTGTTAACTTACCAGAAAATAGGTCACTATATTGAGATATTCACCAATCACATCACTGTGGATTACCAGATGCAGCCACAGCCCATCGGGACATTAGATATTGAAAATTAACCGGAGGATTTGGTAACAATATTAAAAAAAAGAATGCTTCTCATGATGTGTCTAATGCGACCGGATCAGACGCTGCACTGTTTGATGCATGAGGTTGTAATGCTGTTGTAAACTTGTGATTGAGAATTCACAGGCAATCTGTTTCGCTCGTTTGCCGAAACTTTCAGTCTGTGTCGGTGAACGTGAAAGATTGCAGAGAACGGAGCAAATATTTCACACAGAATAATGAATTAATTGTTGCTCCCGCTGTTAGTAATCATTCTGGCAAGTCAGCACGCACAGACAAGGTTGTAGATGACTCATGCTGATACCGTCATTTAGCAAACATGAACTGTAAACTCACAGTTTTTGTGTTGCACTCCGCTGCTATTGTGTCAAAGTCATGTGTGTAGGGAAGGAGTTAAGCTCAGGGATGTAAAGCTGTCTCGTTCTGCCGTAATGAAATGACCTGTGAGGGTAAGCAGCACTGTGTCTGTGTGTTTTAGCGCACATGTTCTGTCTGCAGGGGCTGCTGTCATTTTTCATGAATACATTTAAATAAAGATTTAGATTTTAAACTAAATATTCACACCCCTGACGTCCCATCTGTGTCTACCCACAATTCTGCTCATGTTTCACTCGAGGAGGAATCGACCCAAGGGTGGCGCCGTCGCCATCGGTGGGGTTATTCTGCCCGTGATGACTCATCAATCACTGTCAGTAGTTAAACATCCAATCAGAGGGACCTTGCCGGTGTCACGTCCAATCCGATTGATGGGAGAATTTTTCATCTTCCTGTTTAATCAGACTGAAGATGTCAAATATCTCTCCTGCTGAAACATTTCATCTGCTCAGGGCCAAATACTGGCTTTACCACCTGAGGGATGATTTGTCTCAGACAAGTTCATTTAGAGCAGCTAATGGATATTTTCAAACATGTTGATGGTTTTCATACTCCACACACACACACACACACACACACTCTTTGCTTTAGAGGGTACAGTTGTAGTAGTGGCAGTAGGAGAGTATGCAGCAAATCAGACACTCTGCTGTCAACTAGGGCTGGACAATATATATGTTTTTTTTCCCCTGGTTTTAAAGACTTGCCTATTTGCCTTTACCCATCATAGTCATTATATTCACAGTAGTGATGATTACTTATCAAAAATCTAACCTAATCTAATCTGTAAATATTTTGTGAAAGCACCAATAATCAACCCTACAATGTTGTCACATTAATATCAAGGTATTTGATAAAAAAAATATGGAGATATTTGATTTTTTTTCCACATCCCAGCCCTGCTGTCAATATACACTCCCATACATGTGCCCAACAAAGTTATTAATTTCTTTTTTTAAGCAAATATGCCAAACATATTCTGGTTTCAGATCCTCAAATGTGAGGATTTGCTGCTCTTTCTGTTATATATGACAGTAAATTTAATATCTTTTGGTTCTGGATCGTTGGTCTGACCAACCAAGCAGATTAAAGACATCACTTTTGGCTCTGAGACATCTTGAGTGGCATTTTTAGGTAATGGAATCAATGGTTAGCTGCATCCCTTTGTATAGATCAGTGTAATCATTTGAAATTACGACGTGGGGACTTCCCATTGTATGCAGGAGGTAGATGTGGTGTGCCCTACTTTCAGTTTAACTTACATGTGCCACCATTGTCGGTTGTTGGGTGCACCAGCTTTCAAATGCTTGCAGAAATGAGTGTTACCACGCATCTGGGTAGCTCTGAGCAACCACAGAGCTACTACATGGATTAAATGTTAATTGAAATATGGAATGAAAGTATTATTTTGGGACATGCACACTTTCCAGAATGGCTAATGAAATTGAAAATGAGTATTCCATCGCTTGTTAACTCAAGATGTCCGAGTCAGGGCCAGCAATGACTAAAACATAGATAACAAAAGCTTTCAAAATGACAGATCACATCCATAGACTGTTTCTTATGCATTTGGTTATCTGCATTTTTGTGCCGTGCAACAGTATGATGTTGTGAATGTGTGGCTCAGTTAAAGAGTACTAAAGAAGTGCGTCACAAGAGACATCCATTGGGGTGCAGCCACACAATGTGTCATTCAAGACTTAGGAAATGGATTTACAGAAATCACTTCCCTGACATGACACTGACTGTGCAATCTGAGGGTGTCAAATGGAAGTGAGATTTCATGCATTATCAGTGCCGCAGCAGAAATTGAACAAGTTTTTTTTTTATTCAGGGAAGATGAAATATTTGATATATATGGTACACACACACAGAGAAGGCTTACATAGAGAGAGAGAGCAAAGCATCATGCCCTGAAAACCACATCCACTGAGAGGAACAACAATTGGTGCTGCTAAATGTGACCAAGTGCTGGAACAAGGGCTGAGTATCATTTTAGAAATTATGATATCAGTACCCTTAAAGTGAAACCTATACCAATAGAATACTTCATTCAATACCCATAATGTGAATGGACTAGCATGTAATATAGTCATACTTTTGAATGTCTTGGTGGCATCCCGGCACGGTGAACTTCCAACTCAGTCGAATGCGCCACTGTCAAATTTACCAGTCCACAGAATGGGTAGCTTGTAGTTGCTGCTGGGGAAGTGAGAGTCTGCTCGGTTGCATGCACACAGTGACAGAGCTAACTGTTAGCATCACACGCTGAACTTCCAACTTGGTCAAATGTGCCACTCTCAGCTTTACTAAGCCACAGAATGAATGGCCAACATGTTCTCATCCCAAGTCGTCACATATCGCCACTTTGTCAGTGGCCTTTCATGTCGACATATTATGCGCTAGGTGGTGATGTTCTGGGATGCCACTACCACTACCAGGACGTCAACAAAAGCACATAGTTAGGTTTAAACATCATGGTTTGGCTCTACATTCATAACAGAAGCAAACACTGAACATCCACATGAAAGTGCGGGGTTTGTTCGACCCTTTCACCACCCCTCCCGCCCACCCTTACCGGCAGCGTTTCAACCTGATGCCATCCAGTGGCATATTAGACTGCAATGACAGTATCATAACACTGCAAAAGGTTATCATCTGAGTGGAAGTCGACATCTCCCCCCTCCTTCCAGAGGTGGCTTGCTGATATGACTTCAGTCATACGAATGGAAATACTCACATTCACAAGGACTAATTCAATTGGAAAGTTTTTGACTATTTGGGGCCCCTTCCTTGCCCACTTGGATGAGGTCAGGACAGATAACTGGTAGCTTTATTGTCTATCTGTTTATTTATTCATTTATGTATTTGTGTACTCTAATCTTTTAACTAATGTCACAGATGTTCCCCTTTAATTTCATTTTACACGTCTGAGCCGGGGTGTTATTGTTACTGTTGTTGTTATGTCTGTTTTTCTTGAAAAACTGCAAAATAAAATTGTAAAAAAAAAAAAAAAAAAGGTTATCATCTGGCCGCGTTAGAAACTGATGCTGCCCAGTGGCATATCATACTGCAACAAAAGGTGGCTTTTGAGGTCAGGTGTCTGACACCGGAAACACTGACAAAGCGGCAGTATTTGACGACTTTGGCATGAAAACAAGCTTGTATCACTTGTAACTGCTGCTGTAAAGGTGAGAGTCTGCCTAGCTGCTTGCACACAGTGACAAGGCTAACTGTTAGCATCACACAGCTAACTGGTAGCATCACACAGCTAAGGGTTAGCTCATGTCTCCTTACCTGGTTTTCCTTGGAGAATGATCCTGCTGAATGGCCAGAAGTGAGATCCTATAGAACATAGAAAATGTTACTTATTTAATAATAATCAAGGTGCATACCCTGAACTTTATGAAAGTTATATCCCCAATGTTATATCCAGTTGTCTTCTTAAAGGTTCAGTTCTTCAGTTCAGCTGCTTTAAAAGCGTCCCATATGTACAGAGAACCACATTCAAGCACTCATGCGTGTTTGAAGAGCGTATAGGAAGGAACACTTTCTAAAAGTGCTGCATGATTGTTAAAAGATCATGATCTCAATTCAGGCATGTACGCAATCTTGTTTCTGAAGGATAACTTCTGCTATATTTGCTTTGGAGAGTTGCATATTTAGATGAGTGCTCATAATTTGTCCCTGCTGTGGCACGCACAAATGCACTTCAAGGCTGACAGACTCTTCCTGAGCCCACCACTTCGCTAACGCCCAACCAGTCAGATTAGCCCCAAAGCTCTCTGTGAGGTCAGACTGGGACGCCGCAGAGACTGTCCAATCTGTGGTCACAGTTACATGAGAGGCAGAAATAAGCCTAGCCTGTAACTTTTCTAACATGTACTAATGTCACTGTCAGGGCTGTAGCCAAGACTAACCTAATTAAGTCCAAGTCAAGACTAAGTCCAAAGGCAGTCGAGACTAAGTCCAGGGCAAATTGAGTCCTGTTAAAGACCATAATAGGCCACAGTGTCTTTCCAATGTTAATATAGTGATAAAAGAACTAGGATGGACATAAATAATCTTCACTACATAATCTCAGTGACATCTCACTGGAAACAAATCTAAAATGTCAACCAAAAAAAAAATATTCCTGACTGAAGTTAAGAGAGAATGAAGAACGCAGACATCAGTCAGTATCAGTCATTCATCATGTCCTCCATCCTCCTCCCTCTGCTGCTGATGTGATTCATTGCCTGCAGTGATTCACATCAGCAGCAGCTGGTGATGGGAGGAGGGACTAGTTTGTCTCAGCCGGCATCCAGGTTTACCAGAATTTGCCGAACTTACAGATACCTGGTGAATTCAGTTAGACCACAGACACATACATATACATACACGTAGCGATTAGCTTTACGAGAAATTATCGGCAAGATGGCTGCAGAAGCGACAAAAGAAAACCATAATCGAATAGACGTTGCTATTAGCCAAGCTAATGCTAATTCTCTTTGGGCCAATATTTGGAAAATTGTTGTCATTTTATTTTGCAAATTTAATGGTCTGCTTTCGAAGAACGAGTGAGAGCTGCTGCTCAGCAGGCAGCTGGCACAGTGGGCAGCTGGCATGGCACTAAAAGTGTGGAGATAGGTCTTTCTATGTGAGACTACTCACCAACAGACTCTTGTTCAGTGAGCTAACACGGTAGCACAAAGAATCCAGCAAGGTAAGAGGGACACAATGTGTAGAGCCAGCATATTTTTATATCTGACTCAGTTAGTTGAAAGTTGTCTGAATGAAGTGCGTTTTAGGCTGAGGATTTTCAACCAGCTCTGTGTTCATAGTGTGGCCAGTGTGTTCAGATGAATGGTTTTTGGATTTGGCTTGTGCCGCCAGCGCCCACAAATAACAGCTCCCTCATTAGCAAAAGTCTGCTGGGTGACACGTTTTGTGTCAGTGATGACACACACACACGTGTATATCACCAATCCCTGGCAGGAAATTTTTAACATATCATCCAAACCTAACACGATTGCATTTGTACAGCTCTCAGACAGGAAATGCAATAGTGCAATAGCAATAATTTGTTTTGGTTACAGAAGAGAGTAAACACTTTCCCTGAGATTCTCAATCTCAATTCTTATTTAAAAAAAAAAAAAAGTGGTTCAAATTTTATCTAGAATCATGCAGCGCTACTTTATAATAGCTGTATTGTGACACACAGGTTTGCAATCTGAGGACTGCTATAAACTTTGGTTACTCAGGATAATTTCTGTTTTGATTGCACGTATAAAGAAAAGTAGAGCAGTGGGAGTTGGAAATCAGACATTTCTCTGGCTGCGTTAGATATTAATACTTATGCTGCCAACTCTACCAACTGCCCTGCATTTTTGTCAAGGTTTCAACCCATTAATTAGAATCAACAGTAGCTCTACTCAAGTGCAATCTATATATATATATATATATTCAGGACCACTTCAGGTGCCTGCATGGCTGATGTAAATTGTATATTTGCTGACAAATTAATCAGCAGTCTATTGTCAAGTTTGGATAAACAGTGTCGCACAATGTGACTTGAAATTTTGAAACCTGTTGCACAATGAAGCCGAGATGACGTGCAAATCCTGGGATGAGTATATGTGTCACAGATCCACACGAGGCATGCATTGAAGACAGTATTAGTACCGATATTTGCACACGATAACACATATCTTTAACATTATATATTTGCTTTTAAGGTTATGAATCTTTTGGTTTGTCAGTTACAAGCCTAAGATGACACAGTCCTCCTCCACAGCTTTCTCGGCTGAACATCACAGGCTTTTTGTGAATGACTGTCCCATTGTTAAAGCTTGCTTTTTATCTAGCGAGCCGTGAATGTATCCGCTTGTTCTCCCTATCTCTCTCTCTCATTTCTCCCCGATAGTCACACTCACTCTGTACCAACACCTATTTCTCTCAGACTGACTCACGATTCATATGCTCACATGGCATTGTGCTGCCAGTGCATGATCGATTTCCTGGCAGATTTGTGCCTACACACCCACGGCCCAAAGCTTCGCAATGTAATCACACAAAGTATGTTGGAAATCCTTTTTACTTTCGCACCTAAAGGTTCATCAGCTCTTGGCCCACTCGCCAATGACATTACTTCCTGTTTTGTGTACGTGCAGAAATCAATCGGCAGCCACTTAGAAGTGTGGGGGATCTAATTAAATAAATGGAGCGCATCATTGCTGGAGTTGGGGAAGGGGATGAGACTGAGGAGGAAGAGTGCAGTGGGCAGTACAATCTGTCTTTTCGGGATCCCACCCTCGGTGCAGCCATGAGTCAGTCACCCTCTGAAACACCCTCTGATACACACTCGCTTTCTCACAGTCCATCAGGTGTGTGACTAAGCATGCCATTGTCAGTGTGACTGAGGATGAGCCTCACTATCTCACTGGTCCCCCCACCCACCCACCATCCCTCCCACACACACACAGACACAAACACACACACACGGAGCCGTCCCTGTTTCCCATCTGTCACCCTCTACTCAGCAGACAGCAGTGTCGCCTGTCAAAAGTGCTGGTCATTGATTGCTACTGTAAGGTGGGATGGGCCCTGTGGTATTGAATTTCGAATGACTGCAGTGAACTGTGGGGCTGGTGTGGGCAGTGGCAGCTGTTTGGGTACAGTGCTCCCTTTGTAGGGGCCAGCTGACTCAAAGATCTCTTCACGGACGGTTAATACTTAGCTGTTGGATCTCCGGCTGATTCATCCCACCCAATTCAAGTCGCGAACAGTAAATTGGCTAAATTGAAGGCTGCCGTTAAAGATTTGGTGCTGCGCTTCCAAGTCTGGGGACCCACAAGAGACAGATTGGAAAAATAATAGTCAAAAATGAAGGAGCAGACTTACTTTGTTGTTGCTTTTAATTCCTACTATGGGTAAAACTCCAAAAATACTGGATACAGCAATTTTCATGATGCTGTAAATGACCACTTCTTACAAACCATGCAGACTTTCTGTTAAAAATTTTAAGGTCAAGGTCATTTGTTCAAGGTCGGCAGAAAAGTTGCTGTACTTGTTACCACTCCACTAATGTCAGTGCAAACTGGCAGGGTAGGAGCAGGGGTTGCTAATGTGTCCGTGAAGATTCTCAGTCATCCAGGTCATGGTAATCATAAGTGCTACATCGTAGGCAACTGGACTTGCTTGAGTTTCTTGAAAATGTTTCACCTCTGATCCAAGTTCTTGAGGCCCATTCCCACTTATTTTTCCCACACATAGTAGGCAACTGGACTTGCTTGAGTTTCTTGAAGAAACTCAAGCAAGCCCGGTTGCCGATGATATAGCACTGATGATTATGCGTTGCTAATGTTAGCCTACAGAGCACTGCTTTTGGCCTGGTTATGAAACATTGTTCTTTTGTCTTTGATGACTTGTTTGATCGATTAATAGCGTAAAACGTAAGTTGTGAACAAATCGCAATCGCAATCGCATTGATGCTTTTCTGTCTCCATCAGATAAATGAAAAATGTGATTGTGATAATACTATTACTACTATAATGGCATGTGTTTATGTGAATGCCACCTATTGATGACATATCAGGGAAGGAAGTAAACCACTACCTCTTGTAACTGTGTTCTGAGGAGCAAAGAGGCGCTTGAAAACATGGGGTAGGGGTAAAAATAAGAAATGGGAATGGGCCTTAAATTTGCAATTAATTATTATTTTTTGGCCACTATGTCTGTCTGCTGTTCGGGGCTGAGCAGGAGAAGTAAAGTGGATTTTATGAGTGGGGGGAGTGGAAAAAAAAACAACGGTAACAAGCCGGACTGCTAAATGATAAACTGATACCTACTCTACAGCTCTTTAATGCTTACAGGAGCTGCCAGTTGGTATGACAATCCTCTGTAGGTTCATCGCTACAAGCATCTTCTTTGACATTGTCATTTGATACGTTATTATAAAATATCGATTATGGCCACTTCAGAATTGATATAATCCAGTTTTTACTTTAGCGCATAAGTAATAAATACATAAAATGTAGCTAATGATTCTGCACCCAGAACAGGATTGGATAGCAGCACCAGCCACCAGCCAAATGTTGGTAAAATATGCAAGTTGCTGCTGGGTTTGCTTCACTCACCAGCCAAAAAACTGTAGTAATCTATTGAGTGGCTGCAAGATTTTGGAAGCCACAGACACAGTGGCAGGTGGACAAAGAAGTTAACTTCCGACCCTGATCTAGAATGTGTTGAGGGTTAAAACCTTCCCTTTTTAGGGATACTTTGACGATTTTCAACCAGCTTTGGATCATAGCAGTGTGGGTAGTATGTGTACATAAACTGTGACCAGCACCCAGATATCCCTGCTGATCTCCCAGCTCAGATTTTCACTGGCTCTGAGGCTGACAATCTTATTGTTTAACTATAGTTCGAGATAGTTTGTTTCCAGCCAGCTGCCATATAGTTACCTGTCTCAAAACAGACAAGTTGAGTCACCCACCAGCTGGAGCGTTTATTGGTCCAGTGTGGCGTAGTGCATTCTGGTAATGGTAGGTTTTCTCCCTCTTGAGCAAATGCAAATGCCACATCCCTTTTCTCTGGTTTCTCTGGCTATGTAGCACCAGTTTTAAAAGGATTTGCATCTTCCTACTCTAGACGATCCAGTTTTATGAAAAGGTCATCTTTCATTTTGGATTAAAACTTAGAAAAACATAGAGCGTGGGCCTACCCTGTCTTTATCGCAGTGTTTCCTCACAATTTTTCCCCATTCGCCAGCTTGTTTGTTGGTGTGCTGATATGGATTCGTTTGAGTGCCACCATGTTTGTTTTCAGTGCGGCCGTGTCCGGGTGAGCATCATGTTCCGTGTTTTCTGAGAAAGGCTCGTTGGCCGACAACAGGAGAAGGAGGAGGAGGAGGAGGAGGAAAAGGAGGCTAAGGCCGGAGCAAGGCTCCATGTCCCATCACATCCTCAGGTTACTCACCAGCCTCATCCATTATTGCTGGCCCTCATCCATTATAGATGAGAAGGTACAATGCCACATGGCTCCGGAACCGACGCTCCCAATGCTCTCCCCTTCCACCACTAACACCACTGCCTTCGCCACCACCGCTGCCACCCTGCCAGAAACCTCCACCTACCCTGGAGCTTCTTTATCATCTCTCTGGGCTGTGACCTACATAAACAGGGGAGCAGCAGGGACAACATCTCAGGGAGATGGAGGAAAGATGGGATGGCGAGACAGAAAACAAGGAAGGAAGCGGGGGATTGAAATGACGCAGAGCTGTGATTCAAAAGGAAGGTGATAAGACACAAAATGATTAAGAATGCTCCTAAAACAAGCCCTCACATTTATTTTTTCATGCCTGGTGTCTCTATCAGTTGATCATTTCCATCTCATATCAGCACACCATGGTTTATACCTTGAACAAACAGTCTATCCATAATGATAGCAATTAACATCTACTAAAACTGGCTCTCTGCCGTCTTGCAGCACATCCAACATTAAGTTCTAGATAATAACACTAATGATGACTTGCAGCCTCCAAGCAGAGTCTCCTCTCTGTCCTGTTTTTCCCTTTTATAGCAAGGAGTTCCTCGATGCTACTGCTCTGGGGAATGTATTTAGTCACTGCTCCCCTGCATTTGACAGTCAAGAGGCACTTGTTTGACATTGGGAAGTAAACTGGAAAGAACCCATGTTTTGTTCCAGCCTGGAGCACATCACCGGTCTTGGCTAATGTTTGCCAACCAGACCTTGAAAACAGCTAGAGGAGCTGATATTAAAGGAGAGCTGAAAATACTGTAACACATCTAGCAGCAACTTTTCGCACATATTGTGGCAGAAGTCTGATATTTTATTCATACCATCAAAGATAAATATGTGTTAAAGGTCTACTGTGTAGGATTCAGGGAGATATATGGGCATAAATGAAATATAATAGACCCTTTTAGGGCCAACGTCACAATGGCGTCAGTTTGTTAGCTGGAGGCAAAACACGACTCGCCACCGCAGGGCTGTAGGCTACATAGGAGTCTTAAAATGTCATCTTGTTGTGTTAGTTGGAGCTAGAATAGGAAGAGCCATGGCTTAAAACTTATATTTTATTGCATACCAATGGCCACTGCCCGTCAAGAAAAACGAAGACAATTGTGATTAAATGCAATAAGACGAAAGGACTGGATGGAGGTGATCATGGAGTTATCATGTCCATCTAATCAGACATTAAGAAGGTATTAAGAGGAATATTGGATTTTTCTGTAATGCTAATTTTTAGCACATTAGCTAATGTTCGCTTCGGTATCAAAACGAACTGGAGGGAACCGTTCAAATGTCTTCCTCCTTTGTGAGATTGGCATAGTAATCAACCACAAAGCTAAGGCCATCCCACCTCCAGGAATCCTTTCAAATCTTCCATGTTTCTAACCAAACACTGGCTTTACATTCACATTTTCGTGTCCGCCACTGTAGTTAGTAGCCCCTCCACAACAAGAGTGTTGGAAAAACGCAGATTTCTTTTGACATGGAACTGCTTAATTCCATGTTTTCACTGGTTTAAGTCACTGCGTCTATCAGTGTTGGAGAGGAAAAGACCTCTGCGGATAATTCGGCTCTTAGTAAAAACTTTCTAACATCTGGATCTTAAGTTATCACAGACAAAAGGTGAGCACACATTTGCAGGTGCTGGGCTAGTGGCCCATCTCCAACATGCCAAACAGTGTCGGAAAAAACACTGATTTGTAATCTGAAACTGCTTTTTTTCTGTGTTGTACCAGTCTGATTCACTTGGTCTGTTTGTTCTGGAGAGGAAGAGACCTCTGCTGATGATTCAACTCTTGATAAAACCCTCCTGAACAATGAACATTGAAGAATTTTAACTGTAAGAAGTGTTGGCTGGTTGCAGTCTGCAAACCTCACTGCTAGATGCCTCTAAATCCTACACACTGCTCCTTTAAATGTCATTAAATTGCCTCAAATTATAGTTAAGTAACTAAACAGTGAGTCTCACAGACTCACAGCAAGGCCTTGTGAAAATAGTTTTTAAGATCTTGAATTTAGCCAAGCTATGTGATGGATTTTAGTTTGAGGAGGAATATATGAGGCCAGACTGACACAAAACTCTTATATATGCAGTGGCATTCCATAACTTCTCACTCAAAGCTTTCATCCCCACAACTGCAGTCAGCGCTCGTTAACAGCCATGTGTCCTGCCAAGGTGTCCTTGAGAGAGATTCTGTAAGTCACTGAGGACAAGCTTGTCAGATAGATGCCTGAAATATTCATGTAATATATCCCATCCTAGTTCTGGCTCCCTGTGACAACTCTGCCCACTCTTCCCTCTTTATTTTAGGGCGAGGGGAGCTCCAGCGTTAGCTCAGAGTTGCCATCACTTATTTGGACTCTGTTCTCATGGAGAGACTGACTCTTCTGGGTGTTTTTGTAACTGGGCTATTGGAGCTGAAAGTAGGGTAGCCCTTAACTAGGCTATGAGCAGACGACTCCAACTAGGCTTCGTGTTGTCTGGTCACTCTAATGAGGCTGAAGTCTAATTCCCAAAAAGTGAATCTAACTGTCGACTTGTCTAACTTAGAGGCATGTAGACCCTTAAGTCTTTGGAATTATGCTCATTAAAAAGTTAGATGACGAGGCTGATGTCACTCTCGTGTCTGTACAGTAAATATGCAGCTGGAGCCAGCAGCCAGTTAGCTTAGCTTAGCAAGAAGACTAGAAACAGACATCCTGGCTCTGTCCAAATGTGACAAAATCTGCCTACCAGCATCTTAAAAGCTCATTTATTACCACTTTGTTTAATATGTACAAAATACAAATTATTTTGATGAGTGAGCTTCAGAGGCGCTAGGTGACTGATTTTGCTATCTTTGGGCAGAGCCAAGCTTGCTGTTTCTCTGGTGCCACTCTGTATGCTAAGCTAAGCTAGCCGGTATTTTTCCCCAAATGTCAATCTATTCCTTTACAGTGGAAAAAGAAAAAGTTCCAACATTACAGCCCTAGCATTTCCAAATGGTATTATTGATGACGTTGCTGTCACAAACATAACTGGCAGCTTTTCCAACGTCCGCCATTTTTGCCTCTGGGGTTAGTAACTGCAAAGAACTTACACTGATACCCTTTGGAAACTGGTGATAGCTACTGAGGAAAACAAAAGCACCGTCCTCTACCTGTTTTGGTTGCGTAATGCTTGACACACTTCCTTTGTGCTGTAAATCTAGCCTTCTTTTTCCTGGGAAATTGCACCTGCTGGCGGACAGAATTGCATAGTAAAAGCAAGGCTTGAGCCCCGTTGAGACAAAATCGCATCAAGAAGATTTGATTCTTAAAACTATCTGAAAGGTTCTGAAAACCTGCCAGATTCCACCAATGCGACCATATGAGATGGTGTAATGTCTGGATAGCAACAACTCCAGCTTTTCAGTTTGTTTATTTGAGCATCTATGTGTGACATGCACATATAGTGAGCAGCAGCAGTGACCCACCGTCTGACACCGACACACCATGAGGACAGAGAGCAACATACATGTCAGCAGCCACAGAAATGTAAGAGATGGACCCATCATTTAGCAAGGATTGAAGGCGTTCGTCAGAGAATGCCACAAGAAGCAAAGATGCCATCTGTTGACAGTATGTAACTGATTTGACCAGCTGACTTCGCTTCAAGCTGAATGGCTGTTGAAACAGGTGACGTGTCTTCCATTCTAAAACCAGCCGCTGGCGACTTGACAAGCTGAGTCACAGGTGCCATCATCCCCTGGCTTGAGTTGAGATGGGCCAGTTCACACGCTACAGTCTTCTGAAACAGTTTTGTCTTGTAGCAAATCTTTGGTCTGCACTGGGCAGATTAGGGACCAGTCTAAACGCTGATGGTGTCATTATGCTGCAGCCATTACATTGTGCATTAGGTTAAAGGAAAAAACTTGTCTATTTCCACTTTCAGCAGTGTCAGATCTGGAGGAGGAGGCACCATACCAACAGCAAGTGGTTTCCCAAACTTGCATTCCTTCCAAAACAATCACAATTCATGATTTTGACTGGTACAAAAAGTCTTTTCCTGAAGAGAGAGTTTATCAGAAAGAGTTGATGGAAAATCTTCTCCAGCCCTTCAAAATGTCACACCTTTTATTAATGTAATTTTCACCCATTTTTTGCTTTGCCACTGAATGTTTGAGTGGGCCAGTCATCTGCCACAGCAGTATTACTCAGTTCAGCTCACAGGACACTTTCCCGAGCACGAGAAACAAAGGCCAGTCTGTTTCTATGGTTTCTCACATACTGGAGATCTGAGTGGAATTTTACATAGACAAGGCTAATGGTTACACTGCACCAGCCGACATTTAACAAATACCAAGAAGAGGTACGACGATGGAGAGAGCAACTTCGATGCTCCGTGGCTGAATGTCAGCCATTCCAGATACAATTTTTAGTTATGACTTGTGTTATCGTGCTGCTCATTAGTGAAATGAGGCATAGTTGTTACATCACAGGTGGCACGGGGGAAAAAAGCCCTCGGAGAACATGCTCCGGTGGCGGGTAGAGCCCAAACACCTCCTCCCAAAACCCTTGCACTACTATAGGTCACAACAGGAAGCCCACCAGAAGAGCCTTGACAAACATGCCCTTCCTTTCTCCAGGCTCCCGATGCATCACACAAGGGATGGGTGTTTTTCAGTAGACAGCATTGGAAAACTCCTGCCTTGCCCTTCACATGACACACTAACAGAGAGGAAAGTTTCCATTAAGCGTTGGACAGCAGCTGAAGGTTGTGACTTTGAGGAGAGGGAAGGCTGAAGGACAAGAGAGGAGGAGATTCACAGGAATATTTCTGAGTAAAATTTCAATGTAATTGTGCAGTCTAGCAAGTAAACATTTCTGGAAAGGGAGGATTAAAGGAAAAATCTTCACGCCAGCTATTGAAAAGGTCATCTGTGCATAAATAAATCCTAGAAAGTTTGGAATTAACCAACAGCAAATGGAAAATGCTATTTCACGTGAGTGCTTATGACTCAGAGGATTTGAACCGCAGTCTTGTTGAACCTTGTCAGTGTTCTGTAATTTAATTTGAGGCCACGTTATGTTTCCTTTAAACTTTAAGTAGATCAAACTGACCTCCTGTATCGGAGTGAACCAGGTCAACACTGCTGTGTTCAATCTCGAAGACAGCTGATGGGTTTGAATGGGCAGAAATTTTTTTTTGGCTCCTTTTGTGTGGGCCTTTTGAAGAAGAGTAATCCTTGCCCAACCCACAGAGCTGAAGCCATAAAAATTATTAGTCATGCAGCTGATAGCGCTCCAAAAGATGGACACAGTTGGTTGTAAACCTCGAACATTTTTTTCGTTAGAGAAAAGTCTAAAGTAATTTCTCCACCCTGTCATCTTGGCAGACAGAGTAGTTGGTAATTTGTCATTTTAACCCACAAAGTAAACAGCGTTGTTTCGTTGTTTCTGTCTCAGGCTGACAGAAGTTCCCTCTCTGTGGTGTCTCTTTCAGAAAGAGACAACCTACTGTCTCTGGCTCTGACCGGCCCTCCTGTCACAGCAAAGTGACTGAGTTTTCCCCAGACAGGCCCAGGGTAATTGGAACACTGGACTGAGGGGTAGGCACACACGAACACACACACACACACACACAAACCCACACAGGTCATTACATTTACCACTAAGCATCTCCATAAGCCCAAGCAGGCATATCTGACATATCCATCTGCTATGGTAGGATCATGCTGGATCTCTCTCCCTCGCTAAATCGGGGTAAGGGGTGTGGTGCCAGGGGTAATGATGATGGGGACGTGACATATTAACTAAGCAGGGCTATGATTTTACCCACATGTACATCTCTTTTTGGAGCATCATGTCATAATGTTGGTTTTGTGCAATGAAATGAAAAAGACAGTTGAAATTCTTGAAATCCGTTAAAGGCTAAGTTCGGTTTTTTGACATCTGGGCCTTATTTTTAGGAATAAATACGCTCGTAGACTCACCCAGACGATTTTGGTGGAGCTCGGAGCCGTTTTCGAGCAATTTAGATCCATCCGACGGCGTCTTCTCTCATGCCATAGAAGCGGACGGGGCCAGACATCGAAGCCCCTAAATTAGACATTATCTGCTGCGAAACTCGCTCACTTCACCTACATTTTATAAATGAATGGCCAGTGTTATCACCATGTCCGCTCAACTTCCTTGTTATGGTCATCCGGGGCTTTACAACGATGGGTCACTTTTGGTGACGTCATAGACGTGCGCCGCAGGAGCGCAGTCCAGCCGGCGCTAGGCTAGGCTAGGGGCTACACGGGTACAAACATGGTTCGTCATTGCGTTTTTCCACTTTGTCCAAACAAAATGACTAGGTGGACAAAGTTCACATTCCACAGGCTTCCTTTGAAAAACCCGGAGTTACTAAAGCTCTGCTTGTTGTCCTGAAAATGGACCCGAATATTCCTATGGAAGAACTGAGGAGGGTCAGTCACCGGGTCTGCAGCGCTCACTTCGCTCCATAAGACTTCATTACGAAGACGACAAAGATAAAAGGCCAGGAAGCTGAGCGTCAGTACCTCAGGAGGAATGCCATCCCGATTGTTTCAGAGGGCAAAACAGACGCAGCGGAGGTAATGCATTTCTTTTGAAGATGTAATAATATTGGTCGATAACCAGTGCACGTCGGCCAGCGTATAAAGCTCCTTGTATAAAATGAATAGCTATCTTCACGACCTATGTCTGTGCAGGAGTAGCCTTCTAAAAATACATTCCTGCAAAAGAATACTGCACTGTAACGCAATATAATTTACTCTAGTCCATGCTAGTTTTTGAAAAACTAACTCGCAATGCATATGATATGGTTATTCTCTGCAGACAATAAATTGTGACTCGAGCTGCAATCACCACGGGTCTGCATTGTTAGCGCACACTTACAAGTAGTCATATGCTTTCTCCAAAACTAATTGTCAGTTGTTTCGACCGTTATTTATTTATAAAGTAAACACTCATAGAAAATATACCCTTTTTGCATGTGTATCGGCTACTTACTCTATCGAAAGTTGTCCGTTCGGTCCTGCTGGCTTCGGCTGCGTCTGCAAGTTGACTCTCGGGACATAAAAAAAGTCTCTACCACAGCCCGGTTTGTCATGGCAGAAAAATCTTCCAGTGTAGTGAGACACGTATTTTGGGAGGCATCAATACGTGTTTCCTCTGGTCTCAAGTCCCACTCTGAGCAGCAAAAGCTCTCCTCTTCTGTTGTCTGTGGCGTGCAGCGTCCACAACAACAACACCAGTTAGCCCCCATTCGTGGACGTGCAGTGGTCGCTTGTTCTCTGGCCAGCTGTTCGGCTCTTTCCCTCTGCATCCTCCTTTCAAATAGCTCCTTGTCGGTGTATTCTGGCTCAAAACGATACGGGCATCCATCATACTCGGAGTCGTCATCAGACACCTTTACATCGGATAAATATTCCGTCATGTTGCACAAGAATAGCTGTGTAGCTGTATAGCCTAGCCTAGCGCCGGCGGAACTCAGCTGCGCTCCTGCGGCGCACGTCTATGACGTCACCAAAAGTGACCCATCGTTGTAAAGCCCCGGATGACCATAACAAGGAAGTTGAGCGGACATGGTGATAACACTGGCCATTCATTTATAAAATGTAGGTGAAATGAGCGAGTTTCGCAGCAGATAATGTCTAATTTAGGGGCTTCGATGTCTGGCCCCGTCCGCTTCTATGGCATGAGAGAAGACGCCGTCGGATGGATCTAAATTGCTCGAAAACGGCTCCGAGCTCTACCAAAATCGTCTGGGTGAGTCTACGAGCGTATTTATTCCTAAAAATAAGGCCCAGATGTCAAAAAACCGAACTTAGCCTTTAATCCTATAAGGATGACTGGTTCTTTATGGGTTGTGTCCACATATTACAGATCCTCCCTATTTTTTCTGCCTCTCACGCTTTGAGGGCATCAGTTTAATTTTTCATCCTAAAGCTTCAAAATGCTTCTTTCACATTGCTTGTGTAATGCTAAGTATTGTTTTTTGTACATCCGTGCCAACACAATACCTGAGTTGAGGTTCTGACACCAATTTCTTCCATGTAAAAATAAAAGTACATGGTACTAGTGTAAAAAAAATAGTGTGTGAGGTTAAAGAGTTTGTTAATGTTAATGTACACACCTTTCTGAACGTCACTCTGTGAGCCTTGTGCAACACAAAATCCTACTTAATCTTCTCTGTGTTCATCTTCTCTGCTTGTTTATTTTGAAAGTGTAACATTAATATAACCAGTCTACTTTCAACATGTCAGGCTGAATGCAGTCAGTCTTCACACCCCTTACTGAAGGTGTCAGCTGTGCTTTTGGGTCCACCATGAGCATTTTAGCATGTTCGCCTGAATCAGGCTAGTCTGCACATGTGTCACACAATGTCATAGGTGTTGGTTTTTGGTTACTTACCACGCTCACCAGGTGGGAGATTAGTTTAAAATTAAGGTAGATGCAACCTTTTTTTAGCTATGCCGAGGTGTAATAATGCTAACCATAACTACTGCTAGCCATAGCCCAGGGGCAACTGCCTTTTCCCACCTCTCCCTCCCCCTGACACTCGGCTTGTGAATGTAAACATTATAACATGTAGGTCTTCTAAAGTGTCAGCTGACTGCACACTGTCACCTCTTCTCTGCAGCTTCTCCTCTGCTGCAGCTGTGGATTTATCTCCTTTCTTTTGTTCCATTTTAACACAGTTAATTAGGACAGATACATGCGACTGACTCAGCAACATATGTGACTTGAAATGTACGATACTTGTATTTGTTCAATTACAAGAAGTACGAGAACGCAAAAAACGACTTTGTTCCAGCAACAAGAGTAAATGTAATTAGTTACTTCCCGCCCTGCTTATTTCTGTCTCTTGTATCACACGCTGCTTCTCTTTGAAACCTGTCACCTTCCTCACTTTCAGCCAGACACACATATGTTCACTTGCTCTTTTCAAAGAGGTCAAGGCCATTACCTACTGCAGGGCAAGGTGTGTGTTTGTGTGCATCACGAGTGTGTGCTCTCATGTGCTCTAGGGTCTTTTTCCACCAAGAACCATAGGTCTCTTAGTCTGTAACCCTCCCTTCCTCTCTTCCTCCCCGTGCCTTCCTTCCCTCCCAGGGGAAAATCCCCCATGCGAAAGGGAAGAAATGGGGTGTAAAGGGCACCGAGTTCCCATTGGATCTGCTCCTCTATGCCCCATCTGTGCCCAGTCTATGCCACTCTGCTTTGGACACTGCAAAAGCTCTGCGTCGGCTTGAGGAAGCCAGCACTTTTAATGTGCCCCCTCTCTCTCTGTGCACATTCTGTGGGTAAAGCAAAAAAAATCCGATGTGGCACTGTAATTAAGTTGCCATTAATTGTTTTGCCTGGTCCCCGGTGGCACTGCTCACACTTTGGGGGAAGAGAACAGCAGATTTAAAGGGCTGATGGGCTCCACGCCTAACTGAACAACTAAACACAGTGAAAACGATTCTTAATTACTGCCTGTTGCCACTAATTCACCCAAAGTCACCTCTGCCGTGAAGTCAACTAGCCCTCACTGTCTACCTAGCCCCCTCCAATAAAACCTTAACCTTGTTAGCATGTCCATATGGTGTTTTTGAAATGCTACAAGACATATTATGAGCGAAATAGGCAGTCAGTGCCACAGCTGAGCATTTCCCAATTTGAACTGCAGTGTACCAATGAGTCTCAAAAGCACAGAATCAGACAGCAAGGTTTCATACATCATATATCTGAGGCAGTGGTTTCTTAGTCATTAGTTCAAGGTCCACACATTTTAACATATTCAGTGTCATACTGTCGTTTGGCCATGTTGTCAAACTAGTTTGCTGTCTCTGTCAAGTAGCTGTCTGTGAGTCACTCACTCTACAGCAGGAAATGGCACTTCAACATGAAAGCTCTGTGCCAGAAAGTTACTGTTCTTCAAAATAAAGTGAATTTTTAACAGACTTGACATGTTCGCAAGTAACTTGCAGTCCTTTCAAAAATGGATCTGAGACCCACTTTTTGACCATGACCCACCAGCTGGGAACCACCGATCTAAGGATCCAGTCCTGTCAGCTTGCAGTTTTCCACATTAATAGCATAAGACTATTAGAACAGAAGCCAGGCTACTTAGTGGTATTTTGCAAGCTAAGTTTCACTTTGGCTTCAACTTGTCAGAGCTGGCGACTGAGAACAAGGTTTATCTAATCTCAGCAAAACATTGCTACCTGTTTGAAAGCAGAGTCAAGCTTGTGTTATCTACTACTGATGAGAAGAGTCAAAGGTGAGCAGGTACACATAAGCTACAAGTAAATGGCTGGTGGTGACAGAGGCGGGACTAGTTGATGCAAAGGTGTAGAGTTACTTCTGAGCCATGAAAAGGCATCTGAAGAGATGGTAATCGAGAGCCAGATCCAGTTGAGGACCAAATAGTCCAAATTCACCGATCCATCTGAATCATGTACCTTGGAGCTTATCAATTCCTTTTATCAATGCCACCATGTTTTTTCTCACAGTTGTGCACTTCAAAATGACAACTTCAAACTTGTGTCTACTCAATGCTGATGTTTAAAATAGCAATTTGGTCGATAGTCGCCAATAGTCGCTACCACCTTTTTTGTTATTTATTCCCCTGCTGTGTCAGGGAGTCATGGCGCATGTTCTCTCAAAGTCAGAGATAAGAAAACAGTTGCATTGATGCTAATAATCGGTGTAGGCCTACTTTTTATTCCACTCATAACGTTGATCAGGAATGAATGAAGGAGTCAAGAAGGAATTGGGTCAATATGCAGAACTGACAATGAAATAAAATCTTATCAGTTCCCATCCATATAAATATGTAATTTTGATGAATAGATTTAGGGGTTTGATCAGTTCCAGGAGAGGAACTTTAAGCACACAAACTCACCTCTCTTCTATAATTTTTCTGCTATCAAGAAATCTTGTGTCAACATTTCAAACTGCCTTGCCTTCATGGTTTCTCGCAGACGTTGTTTTCGAGCTTGAAACACACTTAGCCAGTGTTTGCCTCTGCAATATTTTTGTCTTGTATGTTTTGTTTTCCACGTTCCTTCCTGTCGGAGTCTAATGGCAGCGTTTTCCATGAGCGCTGCGCTGCCTCTAAATGTGGAATCTCAGGTGGTTTCTCTGCCTTGGCCGTAATTGAATCAAGACTATTTATATGCCCTACATTTTATGACATGTAAATGTTCACTGGCCTGAATGAAATACACTTTCCAGCTCCACGGCTAGCCGAGCCAAATGTAAATACAGAAGATATCGACGGAAAACAGACCATGGAAAACATGTCCTACAGGGCAGTGGCACTACCCCCTCAACCCTGCTCACACCCTTCTACGGCTCCTCTATGACTTCACACACACACACAAGTTTATATGGCGGAGGCATACTATAACCATACACAGTCTCTTCCACTCTCACACCCTCGTTTCGGGCTGGGTGGGTCGCTGTCCTGACAAAGTCTAACCTCAATGGGCACTTGAGGTGAATTATTGTTTGCGAGTGGAAACTTGGCCAGATAATCTCAATGCTGCTGGCTCAGGGCTGAGTAAGACCACTGTCTCCTTCCCTGCACACACACATGCGCACACACAGCTTTTGTTCTACCATCTCTATTTCCAGTCCACTTATTTGCTGACTCTTTTACAATAACTCCTTGTCTGTCCCGTCTGTGCTTTTGCTCCATCTCTCTCTTCCCTTTCTGCGACTTCTGTTTCTCTCCTCGCAGCTCTTTTCCCAACAACTCTGGCCTTTATCCTACAGGCCGTTCACCTCTGTGTGGCTGCCCTCGCCAGTGCCTGCAGTAAATTCCAGGGGTAGTTGGAAACACAAACATGCGCAAGCCTAGGGCGAGAAGCTCAGTCATGATAGACTCCTCCTTTACCACCACCACCACCTCTCTCTCAGCTTTCCCTCACACAAGGGGTCTTTGTGTGTGCGCCTGCTTCACAAGGTCTCACTTCAGATGTGCTCTTAGATATTTACCTGCATCACAAGTGTAATTCATGCGTCTGTGTCTCCAGTTGTTTTGCCAGTCAGCAGAGTGTGAGTGTTAATCATATAATTGATGATTCCTCCAGCAGACGTAAACCAATGTTTGGACTCTTGTGGCTCTCAGGACTAATGTGATTACAGTAATTGTGGCAGACTAATGACGTGTTAGATAAGAACGGTTTGTTATTACAATCTGCGAGACCCATCCTTAATATAAACTTTGTCTGATTGATATAGCTACTGTCCTGCTTGAACAGCAGGTCCAAACAGTGTAATGTTAATGCGGCTTTCTGACACTGAAGCCAAGAAGATGTTCTCTAAACTGCGAAATACAAGCAGAGACTTGATCAACAACAGGGCTTCTGATTAATTTGCAATTGGAAAATTCTCACACATCATCACCCTTCCGATCAGCAGTCTTTCTCTAAAGTATGCAACACAATTTTTCCTCTTCCTCTTCAAAAGAAGGAAGCCCCCCCCCCTCTCCACGTCTAACTCTTTGCCAATGTGCTGAGCCAGTGGAAAATCCAACGTCCGTTCAAGAAACAAAGTGGTGTAGAAAGATCGGTTGACCAAAGGAAGCAATATTCATACAGCATGTCCTCACTGATAGGGACCTGGTTGTGTAAGTCGCCTAATGAGACATCTTCACATTCGCATTTTCCACTTGCTCTGGCTCCAGAGGCACATGATCTCCGAGTGCACCATTGGCCTTTCCACCGCAGTCATATGTTTGTTTAAAAATTGTTTAGGAAATAACTGATAATCTCTCTGTGGCTCATGATTTATATTTTCCATTCCCTTTGGCTTTTCCATTGTGCATTGTTACTTGTGCAAATGTCTTAATCAGTTCACAGCAGCTTGCTATCTGAAACTGTGATAAGATGCCGAGTCCGCAACTAAGTTCCTCTCACAGTCAGAGCAGCAGACACATTCGCGCGGTGCCAGTTGCTAGACACTCTCCGACTGAACCTGCAATTATTTGTCAAGCTATCTTGTCTCTTGGTGTGTCGAGCTCTTCCCCAGTAATTAAAGTTCTATGTTGGGATGAATACACACACACACACATGCATACAGCGCACACACAGCCACAGCTTTCTTGTTTATTCTAATATGTGACAACACTTTTGCTTCTGATTTTGTTTTACACAACATCTTCATCTGTGAAACCACGTGTTCCCTTTCAAGCTAAATTAACAAAGTGCTTCTGTTTTGAGTGGGATTTCATAAATGCAAAAGTTACCCTGAAGGCAACATCCCCTTTTGGGAGAGTTTTTGGCGTGCCTCATCATTAATGCTTACTCAGACAGCATGAACAACACATTAGCATGCACATGGGCTAATGACACTTGACATTTACAGTAGTTCACAAGATGCTCCAGAGCATATGGCAAATTTCCACTGAGAAACTGAGTCAACAGCAAGACTCAGACAACAGCTGTGGGGAAAATGATTGGTCTCTCCAATTTGAAAAACTTCAAATTAAGTTGTTATGCGGCGCTTCATTTCCTGAGATTGCTGCGTTGCCCTCTGTTGCAGATACATGCTCTGTTTTTTTTATCATCTTCAGGATTAAATAATTCACTGTCTCCATTAACAAGTCAAAAGATCAGACAGCTCGCAGATTGTTTTGTGGATTCAGCTAAAAGGTCCTTGGTGTGAGGCTTCACCATCTTGATCACTTCTGCAGTCCCAAAGTGTTTAAATGGATTGAAGCAGAGATTAAGTGGTTTCAACTGAACAAACAGGCTCTGATAACACAAGGCAGAATACCAATTTATTATCTGTCATATTTAGATAAAGAATAGACAATACAAACATCCGCTGCTGACTGGGAGGAAAATGTTGTCATGGAAAGTTGATGAGTTCTGCATCAAGAATCCTGTTTATACAACGTACATTTTAATGAACACTTCTGAAAGCTTATAGTATCATTGTGTGTGTGTGTGCGTGTGCTTGTATTTCTTCTCTTGTCTTTAAAGTCCACGTCCAGACATGTCTCAAATTATGTGAATTCTTACACTAATACTAATATATTTTGTTTAACATGGTTTTCCCCAGTGACTGTATATAAAGATGGACGACATGGCTCCACTTTGTCCCACTGTACAAAAAAATGAAGCCAAAATATCCCACATACAGCCGCTGTCATGTTGCATTGGTGATGTCATTAAAACGTCATTCATAACCAAACTTAAAAGAAAAGCGAACACTTAAACATACATCAGTGTGATAAGGACTACCTAAAATGACAGAAGTCCCATCTGCTAACATGAAGGGGGCGGGGTTATGACCTATACCGCAGCCAGCCATCACAGGGCGATCTGACATTTTGGCTTCACTTTTGGGAAGATGTTTTGTTGTCCATCATTATTATACAGTAGTTTTCCTACAAAGGAGTTTTGACCAGCAGCAGATTAGCTCCTTTTACACTGTCAGATTTTCCGCGAATGTTTGGCCGTTTTGCCGGCAAGCTGCAAGCGTTTAGACACACAGAGCCGGATTGGCGAGTTGATCCGAGGTGCCCAATTTTCCGCCTCGTAGGGTAGGTCATATTGGCGGAACCCTTTTAGTTTAAAAAAAACTGAGGCGGCCTTCCGCAACGGGATGCGGCTTCCCTCCCACGTCACTGTTTTCGTCACACGCTGAGCTACATGTTTTGTTACTTGCCCCCGCCCCCCATTGCCCCGAAAAAGGCGCATTCTGTATAAACAAAAGTAGGGACTGTAGTTAGCATCTTCATTTTGCTTATGTTGGTAGTTAGCTTGTAGGCTAACGGGCATTGCCTGACACACTGTTAATACTTGTGAAACCTACAATAATATCTGCTGCAATGGGGTTTTAGGTAGATAGTGGAAGATGGATAAACTTTATTGTCCACCTCAGTAAAAATTTCACTTTGGTCACAATGCTAATGCTAACTTTCGCTCCTTGCGCCAGAGGTTTCAGGTTTCTTTGCCGGTGTTGTGCTCACGTCTCTTCCCTCGTCGATACTTGTTTCCTGTAATAGACAGCGATTCGCTCTCCTATTAGTGATGTACCTAATCTATCTTGCCTAGCATACGTTTGAATGTCAGATTTTAGGGAAGTGCATAGACATCGCTCCCTTCAGTAGAGGAATGTGAAGCCACTTCTCTAGAGACAAACCTTTCAGATACAAGTCAGTCATTTTAGGGAACATAAAAATGAGAAAACCACATTTTTGAATGAAAGGGGGACTTTAAAGATATTACATTAACAATCTGACATTTTGGGAAATGTGCGTAGTTGCTTTCTGATAGACCGATAGATGAGAGAATCAATACCAGACTCATATCTGTCAATTAAATGTATGGCTTCAGCCAGCAGCTGGTTAGCTTAGCTTAGCACAAAGACTGGAAATGGGGTAAAATGCTAGCATGGCTCATTCTGGCAGTCACAAAATCTAGCACCTGGAAGGATCACTAATTAACACATGAAATGTCGCAACAAGCAAAGTGTAAAGGTGACAATTTGCCTGTTTATGTGGGGTCATGTGCCGGACTATTTCCTGGCTTGCACACAACAAGCAACTTTAGTTGTTTTTACAAATTAAACAAACAAGATATAATGTGTTAAGTGTTGTTACCACTGAATTGAGCCATGCCAGTGATATTAACATTGCTTCTTGTACATTCTTGTTTAGCATGTCCCCCTGTCTTCTGCAGTATACAAGTCAGAGATAAAGAGGGAGGGACGATAAACAGACTGATGGACAGCCAGAGATAGACTGAGAGAAATGGGTGGTATCAGTGTCACGTTCGAGGGACATCTGCTCAGGGTAGGCCAAACACAAAGCACCACAGGCTGCCAATCAGGAAGCCACCAAAACCACTGACAGTGAACTGGAAAAATGGCAGACGTAAAAATAGGTCTCGTCTCTGCTTCGCCACTTCAGGGTTTGAAGGCCCACGGAGCAAAGCGTGTTTGCCAGTCCCTGCTCAGCTGAGGCCTGCGTTCCTGTTGGATGTACAAGAAAAGAACAAAAAAAAAAAAAAACACGAGCGTTGAAGCGCTGCTGTGCAACAGTTCTAGTTTGAAGTTTGACAGCAGAAGATTGACTGACAGCTGAGAAATGTGTGAAGGGTGTGGGGAAGCATATGTGACAACCAGACTCGACTGGGTGCGTCTTCTCACTGAGGAGGGCTGCTTTTAAAAGACACACTGGTCAAAATCCACCCACGTTACTTCCCCAATCTTTAATTTTCAGCCACAACAAAATGCTGCCATATCGCAGAATCCAGGGTTGAATATCTAACATATTCTTTGCGATATTATCGATCTGTTTGTGTAAATCTTTTTGTCTATCTGTGCATCTTTACTGATTGTTCCTCTTTCTGCTTTTGACTGAATCGACTCAGTCAAATCACACACAAGGCGTAAGAACAAATAATTGCACAAGTGAACTTACATAATTTAAGTGGGGTTTTTTTCTCTTCTCTTCCTCTTTCCTCCCGTTGACATGGATCTGAGTCGACAAGTTCTGAAATTTTCCAACTTTTAAATTGCACACAGCGTAAACATCGTGAACTTTTCCCCCGTTACCAAATCTGACGAGGCCAAATTGCTACTGTGTTAATGATAAATCACATTATGTCGAGACAGCAAGTATATTACACCGAGGTTTGACCTCAACCGGAGTTGTTTTCTGTTTATCATCTACCAACACCCATGTCTTCTGTTAACCTGGGGGTCCACCACGTTGTCATAAAAGTTAAGATAAAGTTGTTAGTCAAAGGATGGTTTCTTTACCTGACTTGGTTCGTGCAAAGACGAGATGTGTGATGCATTATACAGCTTAGCGTGCACATATTTAACATTCTTAACATGCACTTTGTATCTCTAATTAATTGACTTGCACTTCATGCTACTTTACACACAGTTGCTCCATTGCTGTGAAAACATGTGTTGATTAATTTATATTGCACACTTTAGAAGTCTGAGGGAATGGTAAAAGAAAAGATGGGCCTCTGCCTGCATTGCAATGCACTGCGCTTCATTGCACCTCACTGACAGTTGGCCCCAGGAATAGGAAGGCTGATTGTCAAGTGTGTGACTCCCTCTCAACAGGACCAAAGAATCGCAAAGAATACAGGCATTGAATCCGCAGAAGAAGAAGAAAAAAAAGCGCTACGTCATGGAAAGAATGACGTCAGGTTTGATTAGGCGCCGAGGGAAGAGCCTCTTGTAGCCGAGGTGGAGTTCAGACGGGCAGACAGCAGAAACGATGAGGTTTCGCTGTGCACTTTTTTGCAGGCTGCATCATATGATGTGTTGAGGGGGGGGGTTGAATAATCCTGTTATTATAAAGCGACACGGGAGCAAAGAGGGAGTACGAGGGGATCATGACGTAACCGTTTCCATAGGCGACTGATATGCCGGCAGAGCCAATGGGAATCCACACCAGCGGTCCATACCCATCCTCCTTTTGACGTGCATCACATGTCCCCGGCGGTGTTGTGACAGAAGTGAAGCAGGCGAGGCGAGAGGAGTCCTGTCAGCTTACTTCCGGCTTCGTCAGAAATACCTTTGAGAAAGTGGACCAAGTTATGCTATGGCTGGTTTGTCCCGTATTGTGTGCAACATGATTTCACGTTTAATGCGCCATTTTTTAAGAAAAGTTCACCCAGACAAAAATATTTATCATATTAAAT
The DNA here is from genome assembly GCA_026686955.1 of Epinephelus cyanopodus. Lineage (NCBI taxonomy): Eukaryota > Metazoa > Chordata > Actinopteri > Perciformes > Serranidae > Epinephelus > Epinephelus cyanopodus. Next base: position 20,803,022 of record CM048936.1, on the reverse strand, counting down.
AAAACGATAGGTTATTTTGTTGCACGTGTTCTATTAATGTGTAATATTTTATGAATGGCTGCCGCGTTCATTGGGAATATTTAGATGCATTTGCTGTTTAACGTGGTGCCAGTAAACCGTTACGCAAACAGCTGTACGCATGTGTCATATGGTTTCCGGTTAAGCGGACACGGGTTTTCCATGCGCTCAGATGGGTCGGGAACTATCTTGACAGCTCTGCCCGGAGCCTTTGGTTGTGGTTGTGACAGTGCAGTGGGCGGGATTTTACCTCAGATCAGGGGAGAGAGTCTAGTCTTTGGTGAGACTGAGGGGGAGTTACAGAGAGAAAGGGACCTGGGGTGCTCTTCAGAGTACGGAGTGAGTATTTTTTATGGTTATCTTTTCTGCGGTAGCGCCGCAAAATGCCGCAAGATAGGGGCTGCTTCTGAGTGATTCAGACGCTGCATGGAAAAGCCACGCCGGTTAAAGTCTTCATTTTTGTGTGCAATGATCAACGAGGGCCAGCCACCGGTGGGTGGCTGCCTTGGTTAGTTAGCTTTATACCAAGCTAACATCGTTAGCCAGCGTTATATCTTGGGAGAGATACTGACATTGGGCGTCTCGCTCTCCCAACACAGGTAGCTTATCAGCCGAGATGCTGCCAGGCTTTTCTTTAATTGTGCTTAGTTTACTCAGACTCGTGCATGGCTCTGGGCTAAGTTTCCCGACTTGACAGTCTTTTAGAAGTGGCTTTTTGTGGTATATCACTTCTTTGCAATCAGCATAAGCTAACGCCTGGGAGCTAGTTGGCTAACATTGCACGCTAGCCTGGAACGATGTTTTTTAACGCTCGGCTCCACGCGACAGTGTCTCGTGGACGGCGGGGAGACGCCGAGACGTCGGGGCTCGCGATTTACAGACTCCCTGTGAAATAACGATGGTCGCTTTAAATGTGGACTCGTCGGGAGAAAGTTGCCCGTGTTTCATTCTAACGTGGGGTGCGTTTAACGACCTGTCATTCAGTGTGCTTAACGTGATGTGGAGCCCCTTTTACACAGAGAGATAATGTCAGCAAGCTAACGTTAACCGACATGGAGCGGTATCCTCCGACCATTGGACTCCACGCGGACAGCTCGGGGAGCTCACAGAGACTCAACCGTGTGGACACATTTAAGTTATTTTGTCGGCTCGCTGTCAATTAATAGTGACTATACTAGATTGTACTTAAATAAAAAATCATTAACGTCGCTTAGAAACCGCCAAGATGTCAAAGTTGCGCACCCATTCGGGGAATATCATTTACCCGTGTTGTTTTATCCAGTTCCTCCTTTGATTTGTGTCCCTTAAGTCCTACCCTGGACCCTTTACCCGCAACGCTAAGCCTATTTCATAAAGTCAAGCTACCTACCATGCCTAAACGTCACAGCAGGACCTCATCAGAGCCAGCTGTAACGCTATCTAAAGAAAAAACGTTCATTTATGACCAACACCGCAACCGCATCTTCAAAAAACCGTAAACCCTGAACGCAACATGTCGCTTTAAATGCCAGTTGTCTCGTAACGGTAATGCAGTTCATATTCCCTAAGCTCTCCAGCTACTACAAGTTGATTCCGCATATTAACATTACACCCTTGACCTTTAATAGACAATGTAATTGTAGTTTCGCAAACATCGCCTGCAAGTTTCCAGGTTGATGTGGAGTGCAGGCACTGAGCACCTTTTGGTGTCTAGTTGAAGGGATCACTCCTTATCCAATTAAAAGCACCCGGTTTGCTGCAGCGCCAGCAGTGTCTTCCTGTGTCTGTGTAATGACCTGTGATCCTACAGTGGATTGCAGATAATGTTGCAGTTTTTACATTTGAATTTAGACTGCTTCAATGAGACAAGGTGTGCCAGTCACTGTAGTGGTTAGCGTAGACGTATTACATAATATAATGTCAGCTAAGCTATTCCATGGCCAAGCATTATGGTCAGAATACCTTGCCGCAGAGTATGTGTGTGATGCATTGACAGTTTTGAATGTGTCTGTATTTTCTGCATGTTACTACAGTAGTAAAATATTATCCAGGTTTAGTATTGAGTGATATTTTATTTAACCTGTCTAGCTCAGCATGTATAGAGATTCAGAGTTTGTTCAATGATTCACTTAAACCATCAGTAACACTATCTGTTGCTGTGTCTGAGCCCTTTGAACTCAGACTGTTGCTGTCACTCAAGAATGCCAAAAATATCCTTTCTTATTCCTTGCTATACCACACTTTTTCATAATGGCTGACTGTTGACAGCACTGCTCGCCCTGAAGGATATGAGTCAGTATTTTTTACTCTTATTTTGTAAATTGTTTTGAAAAGTGGTTAGTGGTATCTCAGAGGTAAGATTACGTGACCTCCTTGGCTAAAGGTGTTTTCCCTACTTTCAATTTCAACCTGTCATGACTAAAACACTTGGTGCTTTTATGCAGTGCGCATGAGGTTAATTAGCCATGCTTGAGACTATGTGATTTCTAGTAATTCAACATCATAGCTTACTGTTAAAATAAGTGTTGCTTGCTTCTCATGGCATGTGAGTTTTTAGTAGTCACATAGTCACTGCGAAGTAATGCACTGTACTGAGCACACTTTCTTCCAGGCAGTTCTCGCCTGTCACGTCTGTCCCTAACTCATCACGGATGAGTCCGCCTTACAGCTGCTTGATATGTCCACTGATGCCATTGTCATGCTCTGCACTTCAGTCACTTACAAGCATGGCCTCCAAAATTCAGTAGTACTCTTAATAGCAACAGTTGATAATATTTTACACTTGTTCAGTCTGTATGTCTTATTAAAATTTTCTGTAACTGCCTAGTAAAAGGCATTATTTTAGAGAGCAAGCCACTGTAGGTCATTAATCTAAGGTGACATTGACATGGAAAGCTAAATATAGTTTGCTTTTCTACCACACAAGTTCAACATGTTTATGGTACTATTTACCTATGAAGTTTTGCTTATCTTTTCAACTCTGTGTGGATTGTAAGTCCAAGGTTATTCCAAGCAGAGGCTTTAGGTTACGTGCAGTTTGACTCATTCATTACTACTTATTCATTCAAGTGCCGCTTATAAAGCAGTAGAAAGTGGACTATGCAGGTGTGACAAAAATTAATATGCTTTTTAAAAAACAGAGGAGGTAATGTAATAGTTGCAGGGACACCGAGGGGGCTATAATTTGAAAAATTGGCAAAACTAATTGGATAAATTATGATCCTGCCCACTAAAACAATTAGACGGCACACTATGAAAAATATCATGAATTAGTCATCAAGTCAGCCAGAAGGTCTAACTATGCTGAGAGTCAGTCTAGCAGACATTTATTATGTTAGTTTTGGCATTTCTGGAAAGCTGGTGGGCTTCATGGCCTGACGTGCCACCGATCACAATTACATTTTTATGTAGAGTGGAAGATGTAGCTGTCTCATTAGTGTCTGCATATGTGTAGAGAATTGAAAATAACTATTTATTGTTAAACTTTATGGCAAAATAAGAAAGTATATAAAACAAAACATTGAAACTGCTTTGGAGTCTAGCAGTATTGGTTATCTTCTCCACACATTCAAACTGTCATTGTGACAATTTACTGAAACATTGCTATCAGACCAGTGGAAAAAAGCAAGTGGCTACAGTGTCATGTTGGTGCAGCCACTGAAACCTTTTCCACCAATATGGAACAGGTTCCTATCCAGTTCTCGCAACTAATTTTAAACTGTTGAAATTTTGTTGTAACCTGAAAAGGTAGTTTCCAACTGTGACAACAAAAACAGCAGGTTTTCCTTGACCTTAAGTGTAAACCATGACGTCATCAGTGGGCGTGTAATAGTCTGCAGGTTGGAAAGAGAGGATGGAAAAGGCAACAATAGAGACATTAAGTGAGAAATCATCAGATAAAGAGAGCGTCTGTTGTGGACTTAGTAATAGTTGGTCCATCCAAAAGAAATATCTGAAATAACAGAACAAAAGCTTGGAGACTATCAATGTGATCCGCCATTTTGCTGCTACTGTTTACTTATGTTGTACATTGTGCAACGCCCTCCGTTGAGGAAGCATCCTTGACCGTAGTGGTTAGTGCTTAAAACAGGTGGAAATTCGGGTGGTTCGCTAGATAGCGCCAAGGTTCCAAGAGTCCCGAACGCAACCACTTTAGGAACCAGAGCTAATTTGGTTGAAAAGGGGTGTACGTGTGTGATGACTACCCATACAGGTCTCTTCCCAGACTTCCAGAGCTCCATCTCATGCGTTATTTTGTGATGTAAGATCTCTGTGATTACGGCTGGGTATCTTTCAAAAAAATTTGGTATTGGTAGGTTACACATACGGCAATTTAAATAGTCTGTGTCAACTCTTTACTTTGATTGTTCAGCACACACACGCGATATGAAATGTTACATGGGTCCTAGTTTAAGTACTGCACCTACTACAGAAAACAACCATGTACAAGTAGACCAAAATGTAATGTTTGTTAAACACTACATGCTTAAATCCCATTCATCATAGCGCTGTCCTCGGTAATCTCTCAGGGTGAATCCAGTGGTGTAGATTTTGAGGGACGCTCTGGAACGTTAGGAGGACACGCATGCTGTGAAGAAGGTGGCTGTGGTTTGCTCTTCATGCAGTCAAACATGGAGCAACTTTGTGTCACACACTATTGACATAGAGCACCACCTTTGATCTCGTCTAATAGATTTTTTACACCTCTACGACATTCTGCAGTCAAGCCTCTCAAAATACAGCAACACACACATGTGGGCATAGCACAATGTTTTTCCTGCATACCCTTACGATGTGAAATGTGAGACAGCCAATCATGAACATTATTCTTGGTACAAGTGTGCTGCGTGCGTATTGGCTCACTGACACTGAAGAGATTTACTCCCAGGTATTGTAATTTGGTACATAATCCCAAGTCCTGTTTTAGAAGTATTGTACCCAGACCTGTTGGTGACTTCTCTTGAGTGGCATTAAATAAGAACGGTCACATTTCAAATTGTCTGTCACACCTTTAATATTTCAGGTTTCTTTTTTCAGAGCGCATTTCTCTCCATCGACAGACAAATCCACCAACAGATTTTTGTCTTGGGCTTTCTGGTGACACCGCCATTACAGCAGTGGCTTAGCCGCACTGAATGCAGTGTCACTGACGGTGAAAGCACAGATGGTTAGATTGAACCCCTCCTGAGGGATAAAGGTAGCCCATGTGAATCTACATGTTATTCCATCTTGGAACACTAGACTGAGATGTATTATGATATAGTCTTTGGGGAAAAAATAATGTCAACATTTAGAGTTCTGGCTGACTTACACTGGATCAATGTGAGAGTGCTGTGTAGCAACCTAGCCCTATCCAGCACTAGCTTTCAGACTTGATTTACTTCTACCTCAGTCTATAATAGAATTGTCCACATATATGTTTGGCTATCACAAATTGCATTCCCTACCGCAAGTCTGGGTGAAATTACTTTAATGCTCAACTCCAGTGCGTCCTGAGATTGTAATGGTAAGGACAGCAAGGTCAGACTGTGGTTGCAAATGGCAGGGCAGCAGGACCTGAGGCCACTGGGCTGCGTTGTAGAATCACACATAACAAAGAACACATAGAGCCTCTCATCTTCAAAGTGGCTCGATGAAAGATGCTTCATTTTGGAATATTTTCCATCCTTTGGACATGAAGGACTCTGCGACGGCTAAATAAAACCATCCCGCCTGGTTTTCTCTCCTCTAAGGGGGAAAAAAACATTATTATTTTCACAGTCACGGTTTAAAGCTGACTCTACAGTGTTGACAGTGCTAAGGCTGGGATAAATCTAATTAATATTCAGTACCTAAAATGTTTTATAATATATTTAATCCTGCCAAAAAAAGAAATAAATAATGGTGTGAAAAAAAGTGTGTCGACAGATTATAGGCTACCTATAACCACAGGATAGTCTTTCAGTAATCAGCAGTGCTTGGAAATTACTGAGCACCTCAGACGTACATGATTGCATCACATGACCTCTCACCGTTTACACAGCCACTGTCACAATGATAAGAGGTTGTACTGATGTGAAGACATAATGGAATACTGTAACCTTTGTGTGACATCTGACATGGTACATTGATGAGGTTTATAGTGGTATTCTATTCATTGAAAGTCTACCTTCCACATCAGCTGTATTTTGTTGATTGCGTTAATTTAAGGTTTAACAGGAACTCAGGATTTGCCGCATAAGTCTGCGCCGAAATCCATTTTTTAAAATACAAGTGGTCGATAGCCGATATCTGTACTTATTTCTCGTTGCTTATTATGTTTTTGTTGTGATTTATTCCTCCTTTTCTGCCAGGGAAACAAAGAAATCTTAATTAAAAAATAACTGTTTTTAAAGTCAGTCTGAAGCCATCTGCTGCTTGTCATTTTAGAGGTGACCAAATGCCTCCATGGGGAAAACGTTGAGGCATTTCTGTGCACCAAAAGCTAGAGTTAATGTCTCCTCTGTGTTAAGATGTAAGGAGACAAAGTCCGGCCTCAGTTTCATGCTGGCATGTTTTTCAGCTGCATGGATTTTGGGATGTACCTTTAGTTTTTTCATTGTTCCATTTCAAGAAAATGAGACAAAATATGAGTATTTAATTCATCGGACAGTACTTGTTGAAGAAAATAATATGTTTTTCTCAGGATAAAGGCTCAGCAGCAAAAGTACACTGATTTATTTAGTAGGATAAAGTAGTTGCAGTGTTGGGTGTCAGAAACCAAAGAGTCATTCATTTTTGATGTACAAACTTATTTATAAATGAGCTCAAAATAATGTAATTCTGACAAAACTGTGGTGTAAGTATTCTTAAAAAATTAGATACGGTGACGACACATTTACGTCTCATCCTAGGTAGCTGCTGCCCCTTTGATCCAGAGATTACAGTTGATTATCATTTTAGATTACATGTCGCTCCATACATAAAGTAGGAAGAGCGGAAGAGGAAAAGGGTGTTGATGGTGACACCTCTGACTGTGCGTTCGTATGAATTGGCAGCCTGACAGCGTCTGAGCGCCGTGTAGAGGTTCCAGTCTGTGTGGTGAAGTGGCGCTCTCAGCTGCGAGCCATGCAGCACAAGGAGGGCTGGGTGTCTCTGCTTTGTACCCTCCACATTTACATGGCCTGACCCAGTTCAGCAACGGCTAGCAGTGGGGGAGGGGGCAGTCTGGGGGAAGCTAAAAATACCACCCCTCGCATTAGGCAGCTCCATTGCAGAGGGATCCCTAGAATTGCTATCCTTGACTTGCATCAAGTTGTTGGCACGTAGAGGTGTACAAACTGCCAGAGGGTTTCCTTAGCATGGAAACAAAGACATGAGTATATTGCTGAGATGCCCACCACTGTTGTCCGATCCACTTGTTTTCTCCTCGCCACAGCCTTCTGGGTGGGGGATTCAGTGTGCATGGGATGTGTGATAACAGCCGTAAATGGCTACGGTAGAGAGGAGACTTGGGACTTACCAGACTCTGGTCCTCGGGTAAAACCACCTCGTATTCCTGCTGAGCTCTTGGTTTGCTGCTGTTGTGTGGAAAGGGTTAACCTTAGCCTCTGTCATTCAACCATACCATGCCAGCTGTTGGCTTGGAGATCCAATCACAATGATTTTCCACTGTTGTGACATGTGACCTGCTCCGCAACCCGAAACTGTCGCAGCGCAGCAAATGTTGGCACTTCCTTCATCTTGGCGTTGTTGCTGCTCGTGGGGTTAGGGGGTGTGAATGTGGGAGAGGGCTCATGGAGTAAGACATGGAGAAGGCAGAGAACTGCATTCATTACTATAGGCTGCACATGTGCTCTGCCCATGTGGTGCCCAAGGACAGCCACATATTTCTACTATTTTAAGATAAGTCATTTAGAGACCATTCACACATTTACAAAGCCACATGTTAATGCAAGGTGCAAGATGACTTACAGACAAGTGCTACTGTTTGCCACAACAACCTCAAAGGCTTGGTAACAAAAAACTCTTGTTCTCAGATGTGAAAGGGTGTTAAGATGTTAGGATGTGTACACTGTGAACTGTTGATAGGCTGGACCCATTGCTAGTGAGCGAGTTGATCTTTTCTAATCTTTTATTTCGTTTTCTATTCTGTGAAATAGTAGTTTTTCATGTAGTGCAAAGGTGTCAAATATAAGGGAAGCAATTAACCTTTAACCAATGAGGTTAATAGCGAGTTTTAATAGTGTTTCAAAATATGAAGAAAAAAAATATATATATATTCATGTTAGAGCTGGGCAGTGTCCGCATTCCCATATAGAGATTTAACTGTATCATCTACCATCAAAATGCATCACAATTTTTGAAATTGGTTCAAATAAGGCCATTAATATCCCAGAATGCCATCCATATAGAACAGCGACTGGATAATTGTTTTATATAGCCATATAAAAGCCTACATTTTAACGGCAATGAAACACTTCAAATTAAATAACTTGAAAATAAGCTAAATGTAGAAGCAGCCCGTAAAACAGAGTGACTAATCAGTGGGGTACTGGCAGAGGAAAAAGAAGAAAAAGACTCTGTGCCAAGCATCACCATAAATCACCAAACCCACTGTGACGCATATCTCCATTCTGTTGTACCAGGGGACCAATGGGGTGTTCAAGGAAACTATATAGAATACATATATATAGTTTAGTAATATAGTTTCCTTAGGTGTCTTCCTGGAGAACATAATCCGTGATCTCGTCACCTAACTACACCAAGCACGATAAGAGGAAGATCGTGACCACTGTGAATGTGGCGTATGCTCTAAAGAGGCAGGGACAAACCTGTACGGCTTCAGTTGATGAATAGATCCATTGGTAATTTACATCCTAAACTCTGTTCTACATTATATACGTTTATTTTTAAGTTGTCTTGGCAATATATCTTATAGGTCACACAATATTCAAGGCTGTTTGATATGCTTTTAATAAGTTTTATTTATTTGACCTATTTCCCACCGGACATTTTGGCCATTGAGATTTTCCATAGCCAGACAACTACACGTGATGCTGTGATTTGGTGCCAGTTTTAGTTTTATAACCATCTCCTGGTTGGCGGCATTAATCTTGCAAATGGTGATGTCATCGGCTCTTCGTTGCATGTGCCAGCTCTTGTAGCCTCCCTTCCAATACATCGTTGAGCTGCCCGTTTGTGTTGCTTTGTGCTTCAGTGCTTGTCTCACCTTGTGGTTCTGCAGGATGTGCAACCTTGAACTAGTTAACTTTATGTGTCACTTATCGAGGTGTATCTTGTGCATGCTTTGCATTATAATTATCCATCCAGCGCAAATATTCTGGGATACTTTGCTCCCCAGGACATTCGTTTGTGATGTTGACGGATTAGTTGAACTTACTTTGGGGTGCACATTTTGCTGTTTGCCGTCCCTGTTTTTTGTATGTTGAAAGGCGATTGTTACCGATGGCAACCAAAGGCTAAGAACTGGTCGCCAGTTTCTCAAAATGGTTGCCTGTGGCACCTGGCAATCCTTAACATTGAGCTTTGGTGGGACAGAAACTGACATAATTCTTTCAATTGTGTAGTACATTGGAACTTAACTGTATGCATGACTGTTTAAAAAGAGATGGGAGAGCCGTCTTATTAGTCAAGATGTTGCATGAATGGCTTAGTTTACGATTTGACAGCTGTTTTAATATACCATGAGGGAACGACAGGTGCTAATAACTTGCACATGTCTTGAGAAGTGTGGCGTGACTAGTAGTCCATGGGTCTCACTTGGGCTACAGAGAGGTGAACATTGAGTTGACATTTTTGAAAGATTGGTCTGACATTCCCCTGTATATCTGTCAGATCCCCAAGAAAAGGCCTTTGAATATTTTTCATGGACATCAGAACAGTGGTGCAAAAAGTAATAATTGATGACAAAGATGTCAGTGGATAAAGTGAGTTTTCAACATGCATTGAAGACCTCACCCTAAACCTGTGGTCAGTACAAAAGGTGCAGGAGTATTTTCTCTTCTGAATAGGGATTTCTGTGATCTGTCCCACCTCAGTAATACACCCGACCCTGCAATTATGCTGTGTAATAAATAATAAATTCTGTCCCGTTTTCCATGGCAGATGGCTCCAAATAGAATCTCAACATGTGACAGAATAGTTTCCAAGAATCTCAATGGAATAAGCTGCGAGCATTCATTTGTGCAGTGAGCAATAATAAAGGCTTCAGTTTTCTCTCCTTCTGCATCTGCGTCCCAGTTTAAAGTTCTGACACATTTTGAGTTTTAGATGCTAGTTTGGAGTTGCACTTTTGATGTCCTGTTTGGCGTAAAGACAGATGAATGGTGTTTTGAAAACATGTTTTGGTCTTTCTTGTAGCCAGAAATTTTAGAAAGTGAGTAAAACCTCCCCAGCTGAGGTAACTGCAGCATTTTTCTCCAGACAAGGAAAATGTCCCCGTCTGCCTGCGCTGGTGCCTTTTTTTTATGGATCAGATGGCTGAGTCCAGGTTGCCTGTGCAGTGTGGATTAACGGTCTGATAGTATGGCTTTCAACCTGAAAGTACAATGTATGTTCCAGACTAGAAATTAAGCTCATCTTGTCGAATCTTTGCAATAAATCCACTTTCATCCCTTGTGGTTTTAAAAAATTAATCAAATGAAGTCAAGTTGATGTTGTTTGCTCATAGTCCTGTGTTTCTGTTTCTATCTGAGCTTCACCAAGACAAATTTCTATCAACATGGTCGTCATGAATGAATCAGGCCTTATTGTGTTAGGCTGATTAAAGCTGAATGGACAGCGGCTTCTCATTAGAATGGACTCTCCCATGTAGAGCACCATGGAGCTCCCTGATGCCACAGATAGTCTTAATTAGATTAAACAGAAGGCTTTTCCTGAGGTAATTAGTCACTTGGTCCCTGCTCACTACGTTACCCCACCAGTTACACTGCAGGGAAGCTGGTGGCTTTTGATTCTGATTTTTTTAATGTCATCTACTGTATGTTGTTTAACATGATGGGGCACTGTGATACAGTCTTCTGGGTGTGAAAGAATTTGACTCGAAGGCTTTACTTAACACCTGATTGTATTAGAAGAGGAAGCTACTGCTCTTTATCATGCAGATTGTCCTCGTAGTGTGTCAAGTAATTGTAATCTCTACTCACTATTTAAAAGAAAGATCACCCATTTCTGCTTTTCTCATAGGGTGAGAGTCTTCCGCTGGGGTCAGTATAAACTCAACAACATAAAGAGTGACGGCACAAATCAAGTTGGGAATGATAATAAAGTACATGCTAAAAATTGAAATACTTCAGGCTTTTAATTCTGTACAGGAGCTGGGATCATTTTAAAGTTGCCCCCACAATTATGGATGTAAGTTTTCCCTTTCTTAGTCCGATACCCATTAACTTACGGTAACTAACTGGTTCATTTTTAAGGGAAAAAAGGTGGTGCCCAGAACAGAGTGGCGACAGCTAGCTTATTAGTGAAGGGTAGTCAAAGTTACTCGTATATTGGCATGCGTACCTGGTCAAAACCATCCTCTGTGGTTAACCAAGTAACAGTTGGGTAGGGATGTCCTTACAATTCCACCTAGAGCATGTGTGTTATTTTCACTACTTAACTCCATATTACAGCCCCAAATACCTACATTGTCAGTCTGCAAATAATTAGGAGACCTTTTAGACAGGCACAGTGGATCATAGAGCATTTGCAACCACACAAGACATAACATTTTGTTTAGCAGGTAGAATGTTGTGTTGCTGTTTACTGAGCTTGCTGCTGTTAAAGACCCATAAGTAGGTTACCAGCTACTCACCAGCCAATGAGTTTCAACTAGTGATTAAGGTTGCATCTTAAGCATTAAGTAGTTTAAACACACACCCTTCAGTCATTCAGAAAGGAGTATTCTTGATCTATCTTGATTCGTTGTTATCAGGTGATTTCATCATTAAGTAAATACAACCAAACACAGTGAGTTCATTAACATTCAGCAAAGACAAGAAATGGGGACATGCTGCTGCTGAAGCCCTTTACTCTCTTGTCACTACAGTTTGTATTAACTGTAGATAAACATTGCAGGCAGGTAAAGGACTCTTAAATTTTCTTTGCAGGAAAAACCCTGGGAGCAGCTCAGTGTAGAGTGATTACTGAATGCTAATGCTCCACTCTGCTCACGCACTGAGAGCAGAGTGGAGCATTACTTGACAAGAGTTTTGTCCAGATGACAAAATTATTATTATTTTATTACAACTCAAGTACAGCTAATCAAAATCTCTTGGCAGTGGCTGTAGGCAGTTTTGCTAATTACTTTGCTACTTGTCTCAGCAGCCAAGTGGTTTTGTCGAAGGGTCTCCATGTTTGCTCTCATGCACCAGGAAAAATGTTTAGACAGAAGAGTGTGTGCTAGTGTGCTGTAGCTGTATGATAACAGAAAGGGGGAAAAACGGTAAATTGAACATATTGTTTAACAAGACAGAGGATGAAAGGGAGGTTGCACAGATGGTGATATTGCAATGAAATAAACATGTACCTTCTATTTATAAAGACCAGGATAAGTATAGATGTGACTTGTATTGTGAAATAAGAGGAAAAATAAAGAATCCTTACGATGGAGGCCCCCTAAAATATGCTGCTTAACCTTGTTGGCTCGCTCGGACAAAGTGAAACCATGTCCCTCATGTTTGCCAAAGAAGAATATACACTTTTAAAGAGCACCTGTTACGCTCATTTTCAGGGTTGATACTTGTATTTGGGGTTTCAGTGTGGTGTGCAGTTCTTTGTAATTTGTTTATTGTGAAAATGAAGTTTGGAATGAAAATAAAACATGACACGTAACCCAGCCTGAGTGTGTCACACAACCTGCAAAGTTTTCCTGGACAGTGTGTGCAAATATCAGTCATTAGTTGTCAGCGTGATATTAATAAATGCAAGGGGAACCCTGCTGTACACGAGTTAACACTTGCTAGCGTCACTAATGACATTTTTTTGTATGTTTGCCCTTCTCTTTCAGATCTGCATGCATGGTGATTTCCGCCTCTGTGGGTGATCCTCAGTCACCATGAAAGACTAGGAACTCTCAGCTCTCCAAGGGAAATGGCTTGTTTTGTAATACCCCTGCCCTGCTACCTGCCGTATGATTCCAGCTGCCTCTGAAGGGCCCGTCAGCTGTTTATGGGAACTACCACTGTGATCGCTCTCTTGAGGATTTAAGCTTTTCCAGGACAACACTTCTTTTTTTTTTTTTTTTTTTTTTTAACCCCACTGTCGAGCCAAAGCTTTGCAATAGAGCGGGGACGCGGCGAGACAATGGCAAACAACTCGTACAGCGGGGTGAAGAACTCCATGGTGGAGGCCAACCACGATGGAGAGTTTGGCTGCACGCTCAAAGAACTGCGCTCCCTTATGGAACTGAGAGGTGCAGAGGCGATAAGCAAAATTGGGGAAACTTATGAGGATATTCAAGGACTCTGCAACCGGTTAAAAACATCACCTATAGATGGTAATGCTTCCTCTACACTCAACACAATGACTGTTGTTTATCTGGATTAAATACAGGATGTTTTCACAACAGTGCTAGTAGCGAGCGCTGTTGGAATGCTAATGTGATGCACACATAGTTTAGGAGGCGTGTCATTGGCTGTATCATCCACATTGTGGATACCTTGACATCACTTCCTTGGAAAACTCATATGCCAGACAGGTGGCCAGGCAGGCTGGCTCTGACCTGGGCCAGTCCTGCTCTATTTCAAGGCCTGTGGATATGTCCCTCACACCCTCCCTCTCTCCCGTTTCACCTCTGTGTCTCTGTGTGTGCGTGTCTCTGTGCGTCTCTGTGTGTAGGCTTCAGACAGACCAGCTGTCTGCCTGGGCACAGCACCAGGCTGCAGGCAGGTCAATGTCCCACATGTGGCGGACAAAACGGGAGGCTGCAGGGCTGGGTAGTAATGACTTGAACATGTTAGGGAAGGAGTGAGTTCATCTTTTGAATGTCTCCTCTGTGTTACTCTCTCACCCCCAAACTCATCACCATAAAGATAGGACTAGGAGTTTTGGAAAAATGACTAGTTCGGCTGCAGCAGAGCCCAAATGGGGCAGTGGTGTTTGACAGCACCCCTCATTTTTTTTCCATTTTCTCCTATTCTTTTTCTCTCAGTCTCAGTTTGTGTCTCTATAGACAGTCTGCCTAATCGCCAGTATGACCTTGACTGAACTCTTATGGGAGGGGATTTTCAGTTTGATCCCAGATTAAAACGGCACCGCATATTCACTGTAGCAGCAACAGTCCTCTGGATGCAGTGTCTCAAAGCAAGCAAAAAAAAAAAAAATGTCCCGGGCTTCATCAAACCCAAATGAAAGCAGTAAATGCAATGCTATATGACAGCACAAAGCATCTCTCATTCAAGAATCACCACTTTCACGCCCTTTCATGTATTAACAACATGGTGTACAAGGCACATGGCACAGGCATGTCTCTTTTTCTGCTTTCATTGTCTCTCATACAGGCCAGTGGAGCATTGTCTGAGCGGAGGAGAAATTGCTGAATAGGAATTTGGCTGCTGAGAGAGAGCATGAGTTGTCCAAACATGCATGTGGCTGTGTCAAGTCGGTGAATGTAGAGCTCTGTCATATTTGTAGCATGAGTGACATTGGTTGTTTCATTAAGAGTGAGTGTACTTGTCCTCCCCCGCTCACTCGGTCTGTGCTGCAAACAGGAATGTGGTTTGTTGAGGCCCATCAGCTTTTTCAGCGTTTTATTACTCAGCACAAAGAAGTCATAACGCTGTATTGGTCGCTCTGTAGGTGTGTGAGTAGGTAAAGTAATCCTTGAAGTAGGGTACCCCTCACATTTGAATCAGTACCAGTAACGTCATTCAGTACTGGATACTAGGTTATTTCTGGAATACAACAGAAAATAAAATAGGCTTGACACCCAGGAAACCAACAGATCTCTCTGGCTGGCTTACCCGGTTTTGGGCACTTCGCGGCAGCTCCGCCTCCATTTTGAACCTGGCAGCTCCGTGGAGCTCTGTTGTCTTGAGCACCCTTAAGCCAGGAAGCTGGCCACAGAGTTACATGAGTGGCTTCTTGGCTTTGGGATGTTCCTGCCTTCTGAACATGTTCTCACCCAGGAAAACTCTCGGGTACTAAAATTTGCCACTGATTGATTTAACATGAATTGGTACTCCATAGCACTGAGTCAATTCAGTTGGTACCCTAAAAATTTACCTTAACTGTGTGCATGTTTGGACTGTCAAACTACTTTCAACCTCTGCTATAGCTGTACACTCCTTATCTATATTCTGCATGTCAGCAGTCTGTATTTGCCATCTTCAGATCATCAAACGTGGTTTTAAGACTGAGAGAATATTAGATTATTTCTAGGTTCCTAATAAAAAAAATGTTTTGATAAAATGGCTTGCGATCTTACAAAGGAAAGGCAGCTTTTACCCAGTTTTTCTTTTTTACTTCTGTCATTATTTGCAACTGCACTTTACTGATAAGCTTAAATAGGTCCGCATTTTGTTTCCCCCTCGCAGCAGGTGCTGTTCCACTTGGTAAGCAGCCACTGAGCTTTGACACTTCCAGTTTCAATCAGCTCATTCGTCACTGGCTTGGGAAATTAAGCCATCATTTAAGATTACAGGAGCTTGACAATTGAAAAGGGATTTCTAATTAGTTGGTTGGTCATTTCTGGAACCTCTTAAGCCAATCCTTCGCTAATCCTTCCACATTTCCAAGCTCCTTTTTTTTACTCAAAGAAGTTTGACTGAACTTCTCTGTTGCAGCTGTGCATGGCCGTACCACTCTGCTTTGACCGGTTTTCAGCACGGTCTTTTTGGATTTGGCTGAATGTAACTTATCATCACTACCACATTAGACTGAAGACTAAAATCTTCAAGTTCCAAGTTCACTGAGATTTCAGTTCACTGTTTTAGGATTCAAATTGATTTTGATAATTAACATACCAATGCTCTGAGTTTGAAAAGAGTTAATTATGCACACTGCACAATGCGCTTTCTAAATTGTGATAATGAACTCTGCCAAACGCTTATTCAGATATTACCTTTGTCTGTTTGACAAGCATAAACCATTAATCCTGTCACAGTAGGATAATGAAATATAAAGTAAAACATGAAGGCCATTAATCACAACTTTTTCTTTTAATCTTCTTCTTGTTTCGCTGTACTTCTCAAACAAACCCCGTTTCCATAGTGGCGGGGATCCCCTTGTGTGGTGGAAAGAGAGGGTTGACCAATACCTGACGCTATGGCAGTTGGCCTGGTGTCTTTTGTATGAGTTCACTTCCTCTGTGCGTGCAGGCAGTTTTTTTTCTGGTGCTTTCTCTGCTTCAGTAAGTAACCATGATGAAATAAGCACCAGTCAAGTTTCAGTTTTCCCTCTCTCTGTTTATCTTCTTTTACTTGTTGTGTAGTTGGTTATATAAATGTTAGACTTTAAAGGGAAACTCTGCCATGTTTTCACGCATCAAAATGAGTTTACTCGTCATGTCAGTACTACTGATCTTGTGAAAGTGGTTGTATAATGTTCTCTGTGGCTCTTGTAGCTTTGTCAAGCCTGCAAAAATAACACTCATGATTGGTCACCAGGGTTACCTTGGCATGGGCCTGGAGATGACACATTTTGACTGGAAGCCCGCATTACACACTTGGGGCATTGAGTTTAAAAGACATTGGTGCTTACCACGCAGGAAGGGTCCAGTAGAAATGCTCTTTTTTGGTGCATTATGGGATGTGTAGGATCCATGGTTTTGGAGCTTGTATGATGGAGTAAGACCCCATTTACAAAAAAAGGTTGGCAGATTTGTCAATGAAATGTCTCAAGTCAAGGGAATCAATGCTGCTGTATGGGCTCTACTTACTTTTTATGGTCTTGCTTGATGACTCAGGACATCTGAGCCTCTGCCGCATTAGTTGCGACCATTCTTGTTGTTTTAATTTGTCTCTCGTGAGTCCCCCAGCTGTTTGTAAGAGCAATGCTAAATCACTGGAGTGTTGTTACAACAGAATTCCCATACTCTTACCGCATTTTCTCATTCATTCTCAGCACTGAATGTCACAGCACAGGGTCATCGTATTGTGCTCCAAAGTGTACCCAGATGTCAGTATTTTGGCTTGTTTTCTTTTGGGCAACTGAACCAGTTGATGCTTAAGAGCTCAAAGTAGCCGCAGACGCCCAGGAAAGACTTAAAGGCTTTTTCCACCGAAATTAGCACATGTATGCAGATGTAATCTAAACATGGTTAAACCTGTTGAGAATAGGTGAGCTGTATACATGATGTGTTTTTTTCCCCCCTTATAAGCCACATTTGACGTGACAGACAGGCCGCAAAGCAGGTTAGTAAACAGTAGAAAGCAGTATTTAGGTCAGTGAAAATGTGACAGTGGTTACTTCTTTATCCACGCGGGCGGCAGCTGTGGCCAGAGGCATTGTGTTTGCGGTCTGTATGTACATAGGTCCCTCTGTCTGTCTGTCCCATTCCTGTGAACATGATATCTCAGAATGCCTCAAGGGATTTTTTTTTTTTAATTTGGCACAGTTGTCCACTTAGACTCCAGGATGAACTAATTAGAATTTGGTGGCCATAGGTCAAAGGTCAAGGTCACTGTGACCTCTTTCGTCTCATTCTCTTGATTGCAATATCTCAAGAATGCCCTTGGGAATGTACTTAAAATTTGGCACAAACGTCCACTTAGACTCAACGATAAGTGATTGGAATTTGGTGGTCAGAGGGTCAAGGTTACTGAGCCCTCAAGAATTTATACTCTAATCATGACAAAATTTCACAGAAATGTATAATAGAGAAAAATGAAGTGGTGACATTTTATATCCAAAACTTTTAACTTCACTGACATCATAAAATTCTGCAACAACACTTTTATGGCCATCATTTAATATCATGACTCAAGAACTGAAGAAGTAACATTTGGTCAGATTCTGAATTGGTGACACTAACCTTGTCCACCTTGAAATTGTGCTGATTGTATCGATCAGTGTTGCTGGCGGAAGATGTGTGTGACACATTCATGTGTAAACTGGAACTGCAACTAGTCTGGTGCGCAGATGTATGCAACTGCAAGGTTATGCTGTTAGTTTATATCTGTAACTGTAATCAGTCTCTCTTTCAAACTCTGCGCTGGCTAAGTTTTGAATAATATTTGAGCGCATAATATTTGAGACAGACAGTATTTTGTGGCGGGCCGTCATTTCATCGTGCAGGCAAATGGGCTAAAATTAGCTGACCAACTGGGTGTCATATTTCCATCACTACCAATCGGAGATGAAGCCGATAAACACCCATGACTACTGCGAAGTTATTTTTCCTGGGAGTGAAAGTCAATTGTTACCTTTCCCATTAAATACAAAGTGTAGGGTTTTACAAAGATACACACAGGAGCAGAGATATTGCTTTTTGTAAGGAAATAAAAATAGAGCTGTCAGCTGTAATATTGTACCAACGTGATACACAACATAGCATCTATACTTTCAGCCAGCCCTGCTAACACAGCAGCATTTATTTCCTCCCAGTGGGATCCTGTGTTCCCTCTGCATAATGAGACTTATCAAATGGGCAAGGCCACTTTGCATCAATATTATTGACAGTGCTCCCCTATTTTTCCCTTTCACAGTTATTCCCTGTTGATTGCTATTTTAGTGTAGTCAAATATTTGGGTTCCAGCCTATTGATCCGATCGACTGTGGGCTGAGAGGCTTGCACAATTGGACTGCAATTCACAAAAGCAAACAAGCTCTCTTGTATCTATCATTCCAGACACCACACCCCCTCATTCAACGTGAAGGTTCAGACTCTTAACTGATAGTTTACTCTTTGTAATTCAGGGGGGCTGGCGTAGCTTGTCTTCGATGTCTGAATTCAAAATGATGTGCTGAGACAGGCTTCAGCCAGCGAGTGGATGTAGCATATGGCCAGATGCTGCTTCTGTTAGTGGGAACAAGGGGCGGTACACTGATCTACTTATCTTTGGCTTGAAAGCTGTGATTTGTGAGCACAATTGGTTTCTTGTTTTTCTTGTATTTACTCATTAACGGTGGACACGGGCATCCTAGGTAGATTTTTGGAGTTTTATCATTCTGATGATTTTAGAAGCTTCAGCTGGGAAGCAGATAACAACCCAGCCCTGATTTATGTCAGTGATTTGACTTTGACCAATCAATAATTGGTCAGACTCTCTGTTACAGACTGTTTCTGTTGATATCTTGGCAGTAGTTCATAGTCTAGCCTGCTTCCAGTGTGGCCTGCCAGGCGCTGCATTATCTCATTCAGTGGTCTTCTCAGAATTCCTGAGTAGGGTGATATTATTTTCACCAGAGTGTATTACCAGGAGACATTTTCTGTGAAACTGCATGATGATATCCATTTAACACTATTTATGGAGGTGAAATGATCATGCTATAGTAATGAGCGTACAACACTTTTTTTTCCATTTGTTGAACAAAGCCATGCTCATTAGCACCGGATCTGCTTATGTGCAACAACACGCAAAATACCCTGATCACTTGTAAATGGGAAAGGAACATTTAATCATTTAATCATCACCATTAGGTACCTTTCTCATGTGAACCAGTACAAGTAGTAGTATCTGTAACTGTACTGGAACTAAATGTACCAGTACATTTTTTGTGACTTTACTTTCATGATGATAACAAAAATTTAATTTTTGTACAAGATGCTTGGGTGCCATAGTAGACTAGAGCATTGTGTGTGTGCGTGTGTGTGTGTCTGCTCTTCCAGCAGTGATACCAGGCTATTACTGAAGTAATATAGAAAAGAAAATAGACCTAACGGTGAAAATATCGCGGCAGATAGGCACTGCGGAGCAGAGTTTTGGCTTGCTGGGAAGCTGACGGAGCAGCCGATGGCTTCTGGGCGTTAGGGCACTTCTGCCTCTTGTCAGAAGCTAAACCTGGCGGCTTTGCGGAGCTCCGTTGCCAGCCTCGGAGCACAGTGGCTGCGCTTTGCAGCTCTGCCATCTCTTGTCTAAACCTGGCGTTCTCGCTCAGATGCGTTTCTAGGTTCCAAAATGTCACCCAAACCTGAATCTGTATTCAGAAGTACTGACTTAATGTGACCAGTACCCTTAAAATAGGATTGCAACAGAATGAGATTTTAACAGTATGTTAACCGTCTCAGAATACTATTAGACAACTATTATTATTCAAAGGAATGAACAGGAAACCTTTTTTTTAATAGATGTGTAAAAAGTCTGACGGGTAGTCAAGGATAAGCCCAGGTGAGATTTTCCATCCAGTTGCATTTACTTCCAATACTGTAGACATGCAAATGTACATGGTGTGGTAACCGTCAGTGTTTGTACCATGGTATATGGTTTCACGGTAAACTGCTGCAACCCTACCTTAAAAGTAGCAAGTGTGATACACAGCCCTAATTGGAAACCAAATATTTTTTACAAAATGGCAGAAAAGATGTACCTTCTTGAAGTCACCAGACAAGCTTTTAGCATTTTAAGTGACTTTATTTTCCCTCATTGTGTCTCTTGGTGCAGCATTGTTTTGTTGTTCCACTTAATGAATGAAAGATTATAAAGAATGTTCTCCTTGTGCATCAGTTGTTACCCAGTGAATGCCTTTGTGTAAACCCTAATAATCAGGTCTTTACATGATAAGAATAATACTATAACTCGGGCAGAAATAATGAGAATCCCATAATCCAGTTATGCTTGCTAGACTCTGATAAGCATACATGAACATAACCAGACTTGGGACTGACCTTTCAGCGATGTAAACTTCTTTGTCTGCTCTATAAGAAATATATAGATATTCAAGTAAAGTAACAATTTATCTGATTCTACTCACCTGTTTGGCAGATAAATCTACATAAAGAAGGCTCTTATGGGAACTGAAGAGCACGATGTCAATGCTCTGATATCTGTTTGTATAGAAGCTTTACATAAATGTCATGACACACCTCTGTCATTCAGACAGGGAGTGTGTGTGGGAGAAAAGAAAGAAGAGTTGGTTTTCACACAGTGTTATTCTTGCAACCACTCTCGTCATACTTGCAGTTCTTACCTTGAGTTCCCATCTGGGGTCTGACTTTCAATTTAAGTTTACCAAAAGCAAGACGCTGGGGGAGTATGTGCATAACCTAACTCTTGGGAGTGAGATTGCTTCGAAATAGTTTGTCCAGTGTGGGGTGTCTCGTTGTAGTGATAGAGCGATGACACATCTCTGCGTACACACAGTTACGTGACGGCAGTAAAATAGAAATTGTGACCCTATTTAATTTAATTGCGACAGGCCCAAAGTGAAGGCTTACCTTGACCCCCTCACTGTGGGCTAAAATGACAGTACTGGGAGGGGTCAGCTGGGGACAAGCATCTAAATTAAATGGTTAATGATTAGCTGCTTGACTTGAGACACACTCTGGGTGCTAAAATGATGTGAGGGGCCAAGGCCAGCCTATTTTCTGTTTGTGTATCCAGCGGAGGGACGACGTGTTGATCATCCTCTGTCACTTGTATTTATTGCTCTAATGCAAAGGAAAAACGTGGTGTAAAATTGAATGGGGTATTAGCTGTCAGCATGTTTTCATTAGAGGCGTAGAGAATCAAAGCAGACGGTGAGGGACAGCCAGGGAGCAGCAACAGGCAGCTATGCAGGATAAACCCCATAGCCTTTTTAATGTGCTCTGCTGGTGAGTCATCGTCATTCTTCTCACCCCCCTTTTTAGAAAAGTATGTGTTAGAGTTAGGTTGTAATGTCAGTTAACAATGTAACTACGACGGGTGCAATGGCACACAAAAGTCACGGTTCAGTGCGACTTTGGCACAGCGGGAAAAAGCCCAAATGCACAAGGATACATTTATTTTTATTTATTCAGTACTGCAAGTCAAAAAACAGACGCAGTCCCCTGTCTGGGGTTTTGTATTTTTGTTAACGATTTTCATTCTAAAAATGTTTTTACAATTGTATATTACACTGCACAAACACTGATCAAACAATTTCCAAAAAGGCAACAGGTCACAGCAGGCTATAAAACTGAAAAACATCTCTTCAAGCTGTGTAACTGAAAATATGAAAATGCACAGAATAATAAAATATAAAACTTGCACATGAGGAGTGTTTCTGTTAGATCCACCATGCCTGTATATAACATTCAAAGCACCAAACATTTATCATCGCAGTGATCGACACATCTGGTGATGCCGTCAAATGTGTGTTTGCATGATTGCTGTGTTTCCATTCACAAAGGTGGAGTAACGCTGACACTCTGTCTTTATCTTTTAACTTACACTTGACACCCACAGGCGGGTCTTCCAGCCCTGTTTTTCTGCGTGCACGCCATAGTGTGTCAGACTCACATGCTAATCCACTATTGTGCTAACCTTAACATATGTTCTTAAAGGCGTGCGGCTTCAAGTGTCCAGGCAGGACTCGTGCTTGTGTACTTGTGAATTGTAACCCCCGTACCATGACAGTTCGCTACAGATAGTCAAATCATTACAGCCCTAATAACTCGCGATAAAGGTGTGTTTTCTTCTCTATTGAAGTAGAAACCACAACTTATTGAAAGTGAGCAATTGGTGGAGATATGAAAACTGAAACAGAGAGGCCATGTTTGAGTTGAATCAGATTTGAACACAAGATGGAACGCAACATGCAGCAGTCTGCTTAACTGACAGGAAATAAACAACTTTGATAATTGTTTAAGCTGTAGGTTCGACAAAACAAGCATTCTTTGGGGGATTTTGCTGATGTTTTTTATCTATTTTTTTGACATGTTTGATAAATGTAAAAACTATTTAAGTAATTAATTTGTTATGAAAATAATCTGCATTTACAGCCATATTATTACTATATAAGTGTTATATTGTCCTGGCTATCATAATGATGCATTGATTGATCACAAAACCAAATTCAACAGGACAGGATTGGACGACAGTAACTTAAAGAAAAATTGAGGTTTCCACTTGGCACATCATTGAAGATGCAAATACATGGGATAGCAATGCTGATTTAAGAATCAGTTTTAAATGTGGTATGTCTATTAGGCTGATTCAACACTCCACCTGAAAATCACAATAAAAACATTTTACTGCAGGGTAATGGACATAGTGCCTGTGTTATAATAGGAAATTTCACTTTGTGTCAGAAAGCTATCGAATGGTAATTTTTGTTTTATAAATGGACGATTTCTGCTAATCATTTTTTTGTCAATAAGCAATTCTTCACTGTTGAAGTGCTGTAGCTCCACCTTTCTCAATTTGCCTTGACAAAGGAAAAGGTGTTCCCTTTTGCCTTAAATAACCTACATTTAACTGTAGTCTAGGGCTGCAACTAACAATTATTTTCATTATTGACCTGCAGATTTTTTTCTTCTTTTATCTGTCAATTCGTTAGAAAATAGGTGAAATGCCTGTAAAAATTTCAGTCAGCCCAAGAAAATGTATTCATGATGCTTGTTTCATCCAGCCAACAGTGAAAACCCAAAGATTTTTATATATATATTTCCGTTTGAAAGATGACAAGACTGTTGATTGACTGTCTCCACATCAGTGGTCTATTTTGACAGCATGTCTGTATAGGAGATGGAAAATTGTCTCAGTTCCACAGTAACAATGTACGTTACTCCCTGTGCTGTTGTAACTGCACAGACTCATTATCCAAATGTGGTGTAAGGGCTGAACACTGTGAGAAAGTAATATGTTTAATACCTTTGCCTATCATTGTTTGATGATTACAAGTATAATTGTTTAAAAATATAATAAGAGCATGTGAGAAAATTTGTTAAATGAGAGCTATAAGTTTGTCCCCAGTCTTTCATAAAGATATGGCACAAGCCGCATACCATTTCAAAAAGACAGGAATTCATTTCAGCTTCACCTACCCACACCGCACCGCCCAACCTGCAAAAATATGCATTAGATAACCCCCCACGACAACTCCGGAAACCACAAAATTCACACCTTACAGTTTCAAAATTGTCAGGACTGTGGACACAGACAGAGATGAGGACTGAGCGCCTCTGGGTGTGTATGTGTGTGTTTGAGAGAGAGACAGAGTGACAGAAAGAAAGGCAGAGAAGGTGGACTATCGCACGCATTGCTTTTGTAATTACTGAATAAGGTTCTCTGAATGATATTTCCTAGAAGGCTTACCCGAACCCATCCCACTGGTTGTGGTTTGACCCGTGTGTCACTACTGCTCGCTAATTAGAAGCTCACAGATTTTTTTTATAATGTCACACGTTTGGTGTTGGTAAATATTCCTAACCATTTTTTTCTATCTCAGATTTTGTCTGGGGTTGCTTCAATATAGGAAGGAAAAAAGTGCTTAATATTAGGGCTGCACAATTAATCAAATGTTATTGCAGTAGCAATTTGGCTAACTGCAATATCCAAATTGTAGAAGCTTCAATTTTTTGATGAAGGTAAAATGTGTCACAACATA
This sequence comes from Epinephelus cyanopodus, assembly GCA_026686955.1. Taxonomy (NCBI): domain Eukaryota; kingdom Metazoa; phylum Chordata; class Actinopteri; order Perciformes; family Serranidae; genus Epinephelus; species Epinephelus cyanopodus. Next base: position 20,778,611 of record CM048936.1, on the reverse strand, counting down.
CCATTATAAGATAAGCATTATGGTGCCACAGAGATGTCCCAGCCTAAAAATCATATTCCAGATGAAGGGGAACATGCTTGTTTGGCACAGAACCCAGAATAAAATCCCATCATCAATATTTTTATTTTCTTTTCAGTGAAAATGAAAAGCAAAAAACGACCATTCCTGCTGAAATTGCAATCACAATATCTGTCAAAGTAATTGCAGTGTGATTTATTTTTTGGCACATCATGCAGCCCTGCTAGATAAACTCAAAGCTATAAAGCATTTTTTCCTCCTCACACTTTCTGAAGTCATTAATATTCTCAGGGCTGGATGGGACGCTCATGTATACATATATGTACAAGCTGTTTTTTCATCCACTCTCATTCGCATATGTCCCATGGTGCATAGGGCAGAGTGTTTGCACGCAAAGCCCACAGGGCCCAGTGTTTCCGGTGTTTTGTGTGTTTGTTTCTAATCACAGCTTTCACGATTTTAAAATTGTTTCCTGTTAATTCCGATGTAATTTGATCAGCCCTATGTGGTGTCGTGTTCTGCATTGTATCATTGTATCCCTTGTCCATGTTTATTTGTGTCTGTCTTTCTGTCTATACGTTCGCCCTACTGATCCTTTTCCCTATTAAGACACTGCTATTCCGAGTGCAGCTTCCCTTCAGCCGTCAGTAGCTCCACTCTTTATTAGTCTCAGTCCCTTGCACCCTCACCCCCGGCCCCCACCCACCCCCGTTTGCCTGTCAGTAGCAGTTTCACACAGTCACTCTTCCCCGGCCCCCAATTCTGCTCCACCTTCTCTGTGCCACACACATACACACACACACAGAGCTCCATCCAGTCTACACAGCTACCCACACACAGTCAGTCGGCATGAATAGAGCTGAAAAACTGTCATGCATCATCAAATGTGCGAAGGCCCTTTTGAATATATGACTGTGCCTTGAATGTGGAGGCATTTCAATGGGTGGCTGCAGAATGCTCTCTGTGCACATGGATGAATGGATCTCAGGCCAACCAGACGTGTGGTGTGTCAGAGAGATGACTCTATAACAGGACAGTAGTATACATAAGCACCTGCGAGTCGAAAGCCGATTCAACCTCCGTAGTCATTGTGTTTAAGAAAGACAATTTACGGGATTACGTTTGACCTCACGGTCTTTTACATGCATGAAAGAGGTGAAAATGTTTGACATGCCCACAGAATGCGTGTCATTGTTGTCCTGCATTGTCGCCTGCACGGTGCTCTGTCAGAAACACTGATTCCTTTTGGAGGGATAATGTTTGTGGAAGCCAGTGATGAAAGTACAGCTCACTGGCTTTTACTTCTTTCTTTTTTCTTTTTTTTTTAAACAAGCTCTCCTCCTGTGAACTAAATGTCAGCCGTAATGCATCCATCTGTGCTCAAATAACAAGGCACATAATTATGGATTTTTATTATTTATTTATTTTTTAAGGGAAACATGTAATGTTTGTTGTCCAACATTAAATTCCACAATGGATTTAAAATGAAAATCTTACAAATGAAATGTTTTTGTCCTCTGTCTCCCCCTCCGCAGGTCTAAGTGGACAGCCTGGAGACATCGAGAAGCGGAAAACAGTGTTTGGGGAAAATTTAATACCGCCCAAAAAGCCCAAAACTTTCTTACAGTTAGTGTGGGAGGCACTACAGGATGTCACACTGATTATCCTAGAAGTGGCAGCCATAGTTTCACTAGGCCTTTCTTTTTATAAACCTCCAGATGCCGAAAGAGAACGTAAGCAACACTTCATTACTATTTACTGTTCTTTTAATTGATCCATTTTACTATTTATCGTCTGTTCTTTCAGTGTTTTACGCTGCCTTTATTTGTCTCAGTTTCATTGTGCGTGAGTGATTAAGACTTGCCCCTGTCTCTCTGCAGACTGTGGAAGGGCTGCTGGTGGTGTGGAGGATGAAAATGAATCAGAAGCGGGCTGGATCGAGGGCGCCGCCATTCTTCTGTCAGTTATCTGCGTGGTGCTGGTGACGGCATTCAACGACTGGAGTAAAGAGAAGCAGTTTAGGGGCCTCCAGAGCCGCATTGAGCAGGAGCAGAAATTTACTGTTGTCCGTGGAGGACAAGTTATCCAAATTCCTGTGGCTGAGATCGTAGTGGGCGACGTTGCACAAGTAAAATATGGTAAGACGAGATGATCACTTGTGTTATTAACGTCATTTGATTTAATGAAATTGTTTAGAGTACAGAAAAAAACTATGCAATTCAAGATTCATTCAAAAATAATTGCATGATTCTAATTTTTTGTACACTATTGTTCCTCCAGATTAAATATGAGTTTTGTCTGTATGTGTTTCAGGTGATCTTTTGCCTGCCGACGGAGTCCTCCTCCAAGGTAACGATCTAAAGATCGACGAGAGCTCGCTCACAGGGGAGTCGGACCATGTCAAGAAAACACAAGAAAAAGATCCAATGCTGTTATCAGGTAACATGAAGCCTCATTATTATTTAAAGTTCTCCTCACTGGTTGTTACCAGAAGATGATGGTGATGTGAGTTTGTTTGAAAACAAAACTTTAACTGTTATTTTTCCAGCCACCCTAACATGTTGTTCAGAGATGATCCATAATGCTTGTAGACGTCTGCAAAACTGACCGAGCCGAGTTCATTTAAATAATACAATACACATCATCTTCAAAGTCTGGCTTTAGGTGACTCCAGTCTTTATTAAAATGAAATGACCGATAACCCTTGTGCGGTTTCATCATATCAAAATGTAATTTTTGTACAGCAAGTCAGTGGGGAAACTGACCCTAATCTTGCCTCAAAAAATGAATTATCAAAACAATAATGAAAAGAAACTGCTTTCATTTTGGTTTTATATTTTACCTCATGTCTTGAGCTTCTTAGACCTAAATAGACCTTTAATAGATAGTGACTAGCTTAATATAAAAAAAAACTTTTTACAGTGTGACAACAAAGATTCTACATAAAGGGCCTGCCTTCATAGTTAGTTTGTTTGCATTATTGTGTGACTTTGGTGAATCTGAACTAACCCTCTTAAACACTAAAGTCACACAATAACACATAGTAACTGATTGAGGTGGCGGTACACCAGCAGTTGCTGTTTTCAGTCATGCCTTAGTACCCCTTTGGAAATCGCTGTATCAAAGGTGAAGTGGTGAACATATTCGCAATCTAGTGGGTATTAAAGTGATAGATTTTTTTAGTTGGTTAAAATATGTTTTTACTGCTGCCCCCAAGTTGCAATGCTTATGTGTCAGTACTCCTACTGCTTCTCCAAACTGGGGGCATGCTGACTGACATCTACTGTGTGTTGTAGACTGACTATGGATAAGTACCTCATACAACCCCACTTCAAAAGATTCAAACTACCCTTTACAGCTGTAGATTTACAGCAGCTCCTGTTCTCATGATAATTAGCTTATGCTTTTAGAGGTAGGTCTCTGTGTGTGTTCAGTGTCATGATGGTAATTTGCATGGCGTTAGTGTCAAACTGAATTGAAAGTGGATTGGTGTCCTGATTCAGCTGCTCAGTGTCATCAATTAGCCGCTGTCCAAAACCCCCAAGATGTAAAGCTTGATAAAGCTGAATTTTGTTGTTTGGAGTAAATGTGCACAAAACGCTTTCAACTCTGTTTGTGCTGTTAGATAGCTTTGTTATTACTCAAACTCAGTTCCCCATAAGTGTGTAGGGATTCTGGAGAAACACTCATCTGGTTCTCTACTGGCACACCTCCAAGAGAGAGGAGTGTACTCTGTGTGTGTGTGTGTGTACGTGTTTGTACACATTGCTCCACCACTGCGTTTTGATTTCCCTCAGCACAGGCTGTACCCCTTCTACCATCACTCCCAGGAATGAAAGAAAAGCATCCTCTAATTAACGGAGAGATGAGAGAACTTTTAAATGCTTTGTACTTTTCAGCCTATGGCTCTCTGTCTTCGCTCTCTTTTGCTCTGAGTTAAGCTTGTTTTCTGTTATTTGGCTTTTCTGTATAAAATCGATAAGATTTTCTTGTGTCCTGAGAGGGACAGAAACCCAGAGATCTGTGTAGAAACTGTGTTGTAGCTTCTCAGATTTCCTTTAATTTACCCAGACTGACAAATGGCTTTTGATTAAAGGCAGTTGATTAAAGGTTTGGAGGGTATTTGCATCAGTGACTGTTCCTTTCTCTTTTAACTTGCAAGCACACTATTCCTTTTGTATTTATTGCCTCTATTTGAAAGCCTTCATTTATTTTATCCCTCTTTATGTCACTGAACATGCCACTTGAAAGCCGGGTTAAACCACCTTCTCAGTAATCAAAAGAATCTTGCTCAACATTTAGCTTAAACCAAAAAAAGTCAAAGCCATCAATAAGTTATATTTGGTCAGGGTTAAAGCTACTGAAATTGTTCTATCCAAAAATGTGTTCTTGTTTGAAAAAGTGACTAATCTATACAGGCAATGCAAAGGTACTGCTATGGGTAGCAAACACGTCTCCCAATTTTAGCTCCCTATATGTAGCCTGCTTTGAAAAGGATTATGTCTTTTCCTCTGAAAATCCTTCCAGAAGCCACATTAAACTATGGAAGCAATATGTGGATGACATTTTTATGATATATGACGGTTGTGTGGAAAGTTTATTGCAGTTTTATGAGTATCTCAATCGCTGCCATGAACATCTAAAATTCACAATTGACCATGACACACAACAAATTAGTTTTTTGGATATTCTTGTTAAACGGGATGGCACAGCATTGGTTACAGACCTGCATAGAGAAGAAACAGATAAATGTTCTTTTTTACATGGTCAATCATTCCACCCAACCCAACTGAAAAAGAAAGCCTCCCCATTAGCCAGTTTAGTTGTATCCGGAGAATTTGTACAGAACAAACAGACTATGAAAAACAAGCTGATGAACTAGAGTATAGATTTAAGAAAAGAGGCTACTAGGACAATTGCATAAAAACTGCCTGAGTTAGATTCAGTGGAGTAACTCAGGATGAATGCCTAGTCACAAAGGTTAAAACCTCGGCAAATAATCACCCTAGATGCTATTTAACATACTCAGGTCTAGGAAAGGATTTTGAAAAAAATCATTAATAAACACTGGCACATCTTAAGTTCAGATCCACTACTCCAAAACCTTTTTAAAAATCCTCCTAGAGTTGTGCATAAACACCCTCCTAATCTTAGACAAATGCTGGTAAAATCTGATCTGATACCAGCCAAAAACCCAACTTTCCTTGATCTGCCTCCTGGCAATTATCGGTGTGGTTCATGCACTCAGTGCAATTTTACATACAAATGTACCACGTTTAACCACCCGATAACGGGTAAAACGATAAAAATCAGAGGTACCATATCCTGCTCAACAAAAAATATTATTTACCTCATAAAATGCCCGTGTGGTTTAGCATATGTAGGCAAAACTCAGAGACCTTTTAAAAACTAGGATAGCTGAACACAGGAGCTGTATTCCAACTCAGGACCAGCGTAGCCAGATGGCGGTGCATTTCAGGAAGGCAAATCATTCAGTTGCCTCCTTGAGATACACCGGCATCGAGCACGTCAAACCCCCAAGAAGAGGAGGTGATCTGAACACCCTCCTATTGAAAAGAGAGAGTTTATATTTTTGTTATCTTGTTGGAAAGACTAATACGTTGATTAATTGAATATAATACATTTAATATGGTTGCTGCTGATGAGATGTTTTTGAACTGTAGATCCTGTTTCTGATTAAATTTTCTAATATAAATTTTTTTCATAGTGTTTTTGATGTACTTTTATTGAATTCTTACCCTGGATTGAATTTGGTGTTTTTTCTGGTCAATGTTTTTAAAAAAGAAACAGACGGTTTTGGATGATTAACCACACCTGTTGCACATGACGTTATAAATAGAGGTGTGTGTTTTCACTCTAACATTCAGACCTGACAAATATTAGAAAGTATCCTCTGGGATCGAATCATTGTTTACTTATTAAAGTTTGTGGCATGGAGTAAGTGTGCAGGCTCTACCTCTTTTTCATTAAAGCTACTGCCAAAGTATTAACGGAAACATGGTATATCACTCCTGGAAGCAGAGCGGAACACAGCATGTATCCCTGAGTCAGATACTGTACATACCCTTTCCCTCCCTCCCTCACTCAATGACTGACATTTTATTTCCCTCCTCTGTCCAAAGGCACCCATGTAATGGAAGGCTCAGGGAAAATGGTGGTCACTGCTGTGGGTGTTAACTCTCAAACTGGAATTATCTTCACTTTACTTGGGAGCAGCGAGGAGGACGATGACGATGAGGAGGAAAAGAAAAGGGAAAAGGAGGAAAAGAAGAAACAGAGAAAAAGTTAGTATCCCTGCTTATTTGCCTTCCTTATTCTGTTGTTCGCATGTTTGTGTGGACGCCATTTACATTTTCAACCACCAGTTTTGCATCTCACATAAAGAGCTTTTTTAAAAATATTAAAAGCAGAAAGGGCTGAGCCTGCACAGAAAATTATCATTGACCTGACACGTTGCATCCACACTGAGAGCGGTAGTTGATAAGATGGGTAGGGTACTGAGGAGGAAGTGAGTATACTCTCCTATATATTCCAATGGCTTTTTGGCTGATAGCTGGGTATGCTGTGTACCTGTGTATATCCTGCACTACACCTCTGCTGAGAACACAGGTTTGACAACTCGCACAGGTTAGGAATGCCTCTTTGAGAGCACAGCAAGTCAAGGCCCAGGGCTTAGCTGTAGGAGATTCTGGAGTTCATTTTTATTTTACAGATATTTTCTTGATTAATTCTTTAGTCTATTAAAAGTCGAAAGTAGTGAAAATGCCCTTTATAATCCCCCATAGCCCAGTAAAAAAAAGTTGGCTTATCACTGTCATAAAATCACAGCAGGGGTTTATTGCTGTGCAAGAGCTGTTTTTAAATCTACAAAATCTGACATAACTATGCATGTAATATTAGGGCTGTGTATTGGCAAGAATCTGGCGGTACAATACTTATGACGATACAGAGCTTACGAGTCAATATATGTAATGATCCTGTAAATATAATAAATATAGATACAAGAAAGCTGTCAATGCTATCAGTGCACCTTTTATAACTGCGTGTTTCATAGGCCTGTGTGCTTTGTGTTTACGCTAGTGATATGTTGTTATGTTGGAGAAGAAAAGTCAAATGGCAGTACTGTACATGTGTCCCATTTTGTGAACATGATATGTCAGGAACACCTGGATGGATTTTTTTCAAAGTCAGCACAAATGTCCACTTGGACTCGAGGATGAACAGATAAGAATTTGGTGGGCCAAGGTCAATGTCACTGTGACCTGACAGAACACGTTTTTGGGCTTAACTCAAGAATTTACTTGCTAATGATGAAATAAATTTCAAACAAATGTCTGATAGGAATGTAATGATGGAGTAATGACATTTTATATTGAAAAGGTAAATGTTAGCATTACTGTGACATTATAGTCTTCTGCATAAACACTTTTCTGGCCTTTACTTCACGTGATATCTCAGAAACGGGTCATACTGAACTGGTGACACTAATCTTGAAACTGTGCTTATCGTAAATATCTGTGTGTTGCTGGGTTGAAGATGTGTGTGAAGCTGCTTATAGAATTTGTAGCTTCCTTGCAGCAACATCCATATTTAAAACATTGTCTACTGTCATAGCTACAACTTTGTGTTATATCCTGTTCCTCTGGTCATCCACCAGCTTCCATTTTGCTAAAAAAAAACAAAAAAACATGCTTAATACTTTTAATTAAATTCCTTCAAAGTCTTCACTACATATAGTAAAGAGTCTGAAAAGACATGGATGTAAACAGCAGCTTGACTGGTTGGTGGAGGCACACAGTATCATGAAACGTTATATTGCGATGATCAAGGGTATCAATGTTTTGACACCCCTACATAATTTACACACACATATGCAATATAAATACATACAAGGGCTGCAACTAACAATTATTTCAATTATGGATTCATCTGATTATTTTCTCAATTAATCAGCTAGTTGTTTGGTCGATAAAATGTCAGAAACTGGTGAGAAATGTTGATCAGTGTTTCCATTATGTCCACAACTCACAGATGTCTTTTTCACTGTCACAGAGGAGTAAATTAACCAGAAAATACTCACATTTAAGAAGCTTGAGTCAAAGAATTTTGACCTTTTTTCTTAAATAATTACTCTAACAAATTATTTGATTATCAAATTAGTTGGTGATTGATTTAATAGTTGACAAGTAATCGATTAATTGAGTAATCGTTGCAGCTGCAATAGAAGTTTAATAGTACAGTTACTGTGTATCACGCACCATTTGTATTTTACTTACAACCACTGACTGCACTGTGTTTTTGTTCCACAGACAAGAAGCAGGATGGATCTGTGGAAAATCGTAAGAAAGGTAAGTTGCTTGCCACACGCACACACATACACACAACTATATATAATTGTTGTGCATCTTAGCACCTACATTTATGCATTAGCCTTAAGCTGTATCAGTGTCTCCCCCACACTCAACAGCACATCAGGTTAAAGCCTCAATTTGTTAATAATTGGCTGCAGTGGTTTTTGTGCAAGTAACGAGAAGTTGGAATATTTTTGCATGTCCTCGCGTCAGTTTATACTTGGTACTAGCTGTTCTTGCCTGTCCATTGTACTGTCTGGCCCTCCCTTCTGTCTCTATCTCCTCTTTTCTCGTCCTTCCCTGGCACATTGCGCTTTGAGCAGCAGGTGCTACTGAATCCAGTTATAGCGATTAGTGATGAGGAGATTAAAGCCATGCAACAATTCTGGGGCCAGAACATCTGCTTTCCCACCCATCTCTCTCTCCGACTCTCCCTCAGGCCCCCACAATTTGATTTCTATTGATGTCCCAATCCGAACTATTCAGAGTCAAACTGCCTCCGCAAAGACTGGGACAATTTCAGACTGACAACAATGATAATGAGGCTGTTTAGCGGTAACTCAGCCAGCTAGCCAGGCTTGTAGTCCTGCTGGGACACTATGATCAGTTGTGCTTGGGTCTGTGACCACAACCCTGGCGCTAGTCCCTGGTGCACAGATTCCCTCTGCCTGCCAGGAATCAACAGTAATCCTTTAGACTGAGATTACACAGGCCATGTAAGAGCAGAACAAGCCACAGTCCACAGCAGCTGCAGTAGCCCAGTGATAATGCCCCTCCTCTTCCTGCTACATACATTCACACACAATACCATGCTACTGTCCACACTGTAGTAAACAGAGATTTTAGCAGTGGAAAATGAAACAAGGTCTGCATGTGCTTATAAAAGGCAGGAGTGCAGAAGTTACACAAGACTTGGAAATTGTAATAATACCAGCAGAAATGAGAGAAATGGAAAAGTGTACTGTAGCAGCAGTGGTAGAGCCTGTGCCCGGCAGAGCTAATGATTTTGTCGTGGTGAGTGACACGACAGAGACCAGCCCCTGCTGGCCCGCCGGCTGCCTCTCCTTCCTCCTTTGCCATTAGAGGCTTTGCGTTTCCAAGGTTACCTGGTTAGACGTGGGTTTGGGATTCCTGTCAGTTCTGCACGCGAGGGAGGAAGGGGGGGTCCGGAGGGATGTTGAGGAAGAGATGAAAGAGATTTATGGGAATTTAACTGGCAACAACTGCTGCGGTCGCTGTCGAAGGAGGCGGCGATTCCTCAGACAGATCCCAGTGCTGCTAGCCAGTTAACCTGTTCTTTAAATCTCTAGGTGGGAGTATGATAATTACACTCCCAAATCTTGCAGCTAATTACTGTGCAGTCAGATCACTGCAAACATAATTACAGTGACATTTCCCAAGTTCCATGGCTAAAAGTGAAGCAATGCTTAAATTTTGAGTGATGTGACATCTCTGTTACTCTTCCGAGTCATTTGTTATTTTATCTGTTATCTTCAAATGCAGTGCTTTGTTGTGTTACACTTGAACTATTACCGTAATGTAGCTGCCATGCTGTTCTGAAGAATTTGTTGTGACTTGTTACTGGCCAAATCAGATAACTTAAGGATTGAATCTAGTCCAGACCTGTTGTTGATCAACTTCCTCTTAAAGGGAAACTTAAGTATATTATTTATTATTTATGTGTCTTATGTGATGAATGGAGACAACAGTTTTTGAAATTGGTCAAGTATTTAGAGAGCTAGAACAGTGAAACGGGCTGCACTGTTATATCTACATGCAAATGTGCACCATCAATTTAGGTCCATTTACCACTGACAGGCTCAGATTGTCATTGAAAGTGTCTGATAACATTACAAAAAGGGCCCTACAGTGAAATGAAATGTTTCTCCTTACCTTTCACTGGTCTGTTTGTTATGTTTACCAAGTGTTGCCCAAGGAAGCAGGATATATTTTTGTGTTGCCTAACAGGAACGTGCTGAAAAACTGAGTCAGGCCAGTTTTAACAGTGACACACCTCATGTTACTTTCAATTTCTTTCCTGTATAAATAAAAATGAAAAAATGATGTAGGCGTATTGTTCTGAAATCTTGCAAGAGTTGGAAATGTCACTCAGAGTTGGAGAGAGGAGTACCAGGAAGAGTTTGCTGTGTTGGCGTACAGACAGTGTAGCTTAGTGTTATCTAAAATATTTTCAAGGTCATGGCTGAAAAGTGAGATCTCAGAACGAGACTTCTCATCGAGCGGCACTTGGCCACGGACACTAATAAACATACCAGATTTAGTTAAGATACATGCATTATTGTTCATAAGGATTGCATTGCAACCTGTTTTCACCGCGGTCTCTCTTAATACTAGACCAATGTCAAAAATTGTTGTCTCCATTATTTACTCAGACACAACATGGGAAAATGGGGTCCAGGTTGAAAGATACCCTTTAAAACAACCATAACAGAGAATATAGGGAGTTCAAATATTAAAGCTGATGTAGTTTTAACTTAAATAAAAGTCTGGTATTTGACCACATACAGTTAATTCACTCTCTGGTGTAACAGCAGAGTTTGTATTTCAGGTCTTGCAAATGTAAGCAAATAGGCTAATCTGTGGTGCCTGATTAAAGACTGCAGCTCTTGTGTGTTCTTTTGGTTATGCTGATTTGTTACAACTGCGAGACTGCTTTGCTGCTCTCTCCATAAATCCAGAAATCTGTTTAAATATGAAGATACTGCACACGTGTTGCTTTGTATAAAAATCAGATTGGGTTTATTAAATGTATGTGCAACACTTCATGCAACAACTTTTCTTGTTCTTGCTGCAGCTAAAGCACAGGACGGTGCTGCAATGGAAATGCAGCCACTAAACAGCGACGAGGGAGGTGATGCGGAGGAGAAGAAGAAAGCCAACCTGCCAAAGAAAGAGAAGTCTGTTCTCCAGGGCAAACTGACCAAACTAGCTGTACAGATTGGCAAAGCAGGTGAGTAAGACAAACATGTAATTCTGGCATGGCTGAACGTCATGCACTTGTGCTCTTGTATAGTCTAGCTGTTTCCTGTATCCTCTGTCCTAAGGCACTGAATTCATTAATGTAAAAATAAGGTCTTTACTGGAATTAAAATATCTTTAGTCAATCCTGAAAAGTCTTAAAAATGCAAAGACTTTTGGAAGTGGAAGTAGGCTTTTACAAATCTGTTTTGTTTGTTTGTTCCTTTTGACATTGCATTGTAAAATTTCAGAATAATTGATAACATCTATGATATTTTACAAGTTTTTCAAGTTACTGAATGCCTCTTGCCTGAACGTCACACAGATCATGATAGTGAAACCAAATACACTCATATTTTGTTTCTGACTGACACTCACAACAGTTGATCCACTGTCTGCCAGCTGGCTGTCACTGCACCCTGGATGACATGGGGAAGTGCAGTCTTAATGTAAATTTGCTTTTTAAAAGATTACGCGGCATAGCTGAAACCAGTACAGGCCAATGCAAATGAGTCTTATTGTATTTAATGGAAAAAGTTTTTTTTTTTTAGATTCGGCACAATGTGAATCAATGCAGCTAAAACCAAAATGCAGAGTTCAGGCCTTTTTACACAGATATTTTTGCTTTAGAGCTGCAGCTAAGTTTCTTCATTACGCTGGCTTTACTTTCTTTCCACAGACCCAAACAAGGGCAAAATATAACGCAGCCCAAGTGTGTGGTTTTGTTTAGATAGTGTGCTGGCATTACAGAAGCAAAAGAGGTATGATGGGCATGACATGTCAGGTAGCACCATCTAATTAATAACAATGACATAACATAGCAATAACAATCGCTTACTTGTTCTCCTCGCGAACCTCATTTTCTCTTCAATGTTTGTACGGTTGCTTCTCTGCTCTAAGTTAGCTGCTAACTGCTGCTAGCTGCTTCTTAAATCTCCCAGCAGTGAGTCACACACATAACATGTCAAAACGTCACATATTTCCCATCCGTGGTCCCGTCCCGTCAGTGCTGTTACCATCTCTGCTGCCGGCTCAGAGGCAAGACAACTCTGTCCCTCCATCCCAAAATTGTATCTTTAATACAGAACAGCGAGGTGGAATAACAGTGTGGCACTCCTACTTTGAACAGGCAGTGTAAAAGGGACTTTAGAAACCCAAAATCACCAAGAATGCATGAACAAACAGCAGGTTATTCCCAGTTCTGTTCTACCCTCATATTTGCCACAGGACAAAATGTTTTGTTACAATAAACATTTGGGCAAAATTGTCCCTAACCGCCCAGTACTGATGTTGGGGTTTTTTTCTGCAGTTTTGGTTTGGTTTTTCATTTCGTAAAAAATTCCAACTTGTCATAAACTATAAAGGCCCTGTAAATGATATCCGTATGACTGAGTGATCATCCTCTGTTCTTTCTTGTCTCTCTCAGGACTGGTTATGTCAGCCATCACTGTCATTATCCTGGTGGTGCTGTTTGTAGTAGACACCTTCTGGATCCAGAATCTGCCCTGGGTCAAAGACTGCACACCCATTTACATTCAGTTCTTTGTGAAATTCTTCATCATTGGCGTCACTGTTCTGGTGGTGGCTGTTCCCGAAGGCCTGCCGCTTGCTGTAACAATCTCCCTGGCGTACTCCGTTAAGGTAAAGTCCGTTTGCCAAGTGACCTGTGGTCAGTGCTGACCAGCTTACACTTTAGCCTATTAAAACTAGCACGCCAGGCTGTTAAGATAAGGAGACTTGGCTAAGTGATACCCTAAAGCTAAGCTATGATCCCATGTGCTGAATTTGTTTGCCAACAGAGGGTTTTATCCAATCAAGGAACTATTGATTTCAAAGTTGTAGCTGTTACACACATTTCAGTTAAAGTTGAATTCATATACTGCTTTGTGATGCTGGATTTAGTTGTGTTAAGTCATTTTATATCTTGTTTCATTTTCCTACAGAAAATGATGAAAGACAACAACCTGGTACGACATTTGGATGCCTGTGAGACCATGGGCAACGCCACCGCCATCTGCTCTGACAAGACTGGTACACTCACCATGAACCGCATGACTGTGGTTCAGGCCTACATCGCTGAAAAACACTTCAAGAAGATCCCTGAACCAGAGAACATCCCCTCCTCCACTTTAGACATGCTGATTCTGGGCATCGCAGTCAATTGCGCCTACACTACTAAGATCATGGTAGGCCTGAGACAAGCAATGTGTCTCTGAAATACACTATGTATCACCACGAATATTTCCTCGTACTGTTTTTACTTACTGTCCTCCCACCTTTTCCTTCAGCCTCCAGAGAAAGAAGGGGGCCTGCCACGGCAGGTGGGTAACAAGACCGAATGTGCCTTGCTTGGCTTTGCTAAAGACCTGAAGCGTGACTATCAGGCCATACGCAACGAGATCCCCGAGGAGAAACTATACAAAGTCTACACCTTCAACTCAGTCCGCAAGTCTATGAGCACTGTGTTGAAGATGGCTGATGGCAGCTACCGCATGTTCAGCAAAGGAGCCTCAGAAATTCTCCTGAAAAAGTAAGAAAAATGTTTTTATATTTATTTAAAGTTTTATATATTGCACTGTGTGGTTTGTGCAGGAATCAGCATTAAGGCTTGTCAGGCACAAGTTTATTTTTTGTAAGGCAAGTGGAGGAGATATTTACCTGCCTTCTGGACAAGTGAAAAGTCATGAACAAAAAAAAAAAAAACATTTCTTGGGGCAACGGTGGTTTAGTGGATAGAGCAGGCGCCCCATATTCAAGGCTGTTGCCGCAGCGGCCCGGGTTTGACTCCAGCCTGTGGCCGTTTTCTGCATGTCATTCCCCCTCTCTCTCCCCCCCCTTCACACTTAGCTTTCCTATCAATTAAAGGCAAAAAAAATGCCCTAAAAATATCTTGGGAAAAAAACAGCAACAACAACAATATCTTGACGTGCCTGGCAGCTAGGCAGCTAACGTAACACTGCATTAACAGAGGGTTGACGTCACAGTTAACTCCAAGCAAAGTGTGTGGTGGTGGAAGCACAACACTCACCAGCATCATTCAGTGTCCAGCTGATCTGTTCCCCCAGATGGGCTCTTCCGTCTTTATTGTGATAGTTTCAGAATAGACTGCAGCTAAGGGAGCTTCAGTGCCTTTCTGAAAAGTTTTGATATTTTAAAGTTGTTAAAGTATATAAGAAAGCCAGAGCACTCGGAAAAAGGATGCTGGGCACTGTACTTTTTCTGTGTTTTGTCCCCACTTGGAGCAATTGAAAAAAGACGCAGGCACCCAGAAAAATACGCTATGTGGTCACAGGCCCTAATGTATTATTTTCGCATAATATGTCCAGCTCAGAATGCCTTGATTGAGTCGGAACCGCTCTTAGGTCAAACATTTTACCTCAGATAAACGGTGGTGGCGGTGGCGGTGGTGGTGGTAAATTGCCAGGGAAAGAGCGAAGAAAAACAGCTAAGCCACAAACAAAGCTAACTGGAGTGAGGGGAAACGTAACTGAGAGACAGCGTATGCGATTACTGACAGCGGCAGTGAGAAGCACCAGCCAGGCATATGTGACATAGCTTCCGATTGAGCTAATAGCTGATTTATAAGAAATTATAGAGAAAATTACTAGTAAAGAGTGCTTATTTGATTAATTTTTATGTCAAAACAGGTGAAATCATAACCTCCTTAACAGAAGTAATTGAATGAAAAACAAAGCAGATCATGGCTGCTCATCGATCGCCTGAAACAGATTTAAGGCTGCTGACCTGTCGTGACAAGAAACCATTTACACTTCTCTCCTGGTTGAAAACAAAAGGTGGAAATGTTACATATATGCTTAAATGGAATTCATCCATTTAAATGCATTTGTTTGGCAGCATTCTGCACTCACAAACGAAATTGAAAAAAGTAAATTATTGTCATTTTTACCCGGTCAAGTAACTTTTGTGCCTTGAGAAGTGAAAAGTAAAGCAGCGGTTTGTATTTACATCTTTTATTCCTTTTTGGATTTTACACTGAAGGGAAGACGTCGGCTCACTTGTGTCCACATAAATTATTCTTCTCAACAAAAGGTTATTCTGTAGATTTTTCCACTTGTTCCAGCTGGCCAGCCTTTGCAGTAAGTGATATGTGTAATGGCTTAAGCAGCTAAGAAGTTCAAGTGCATCCCACCCAAGCCCCTTACTTTGCGACTTAAAAACAGGCGCTGAGAAAATGAGCCGGTAACAACTCTGTAAGCCTCTTAACCAAGCAGGCTTCTTTTTAACCCACAGAGGGCTTAGTGTGACTTCTTACTTCTGCAGCTCACCATTCGAACGCTTTGTCTTCTCTGCCGTTAACCCTTTATCTCATCTAAATTATTTTCTCCATTTAGAGTTCTATGTCTTTCTTCTCCTTTATCCATATTCCTCAGCTGTATCTCTCTTAATCTTTCTCTGGATATTTTACCTTCTTCTCTACACTTGTTTATAAATATGTCCTCTTTTCACCCTTCCAGGTGCTATAAAATCCTGACAGCAAATGGTGAGTCCAAGGTGTTTCGCCCTCGGGACAGAGATGACATGGTTAAGAAAGTCATCGAACCCATGGCCTCAGAGGGCCTTAGGACCATCTGCCTTGGATACAGAGATTTCCCTGCCACTGAGGGGGAGCCCGACTGGGACAATGAAAATGATATACTTTCTGGACTGACCTGCATCAGCGTGGTTGGAATCGAAGACCCCGTGAGACCCGAGGTTAGTGGCTACATGCGTTTGGATGCACATCAGCATAAGGTCACATCACAACTGTCTTAATTGAAAGAGAATTTAATTGACAAATTTGAGTAGCCTTTAATCAGGGCGACAGTTCATAGTAGAAATGCAACTTGCTTGTAGGGACAAACAGGGTTTTTCCTGCTTAGAGGAATTTTTGGCACTCCACAAAGAGATTTTGGCCAGCGCCAAAATCATAAAAATTTAGAATAAACATGAGCAAGTCAAGTCCTTTTCGAAGTTGTTTACTAGCAGTTTGTCAAACATAAACTAAACACAATTTGTTTGAGTTCCAGCAGTCAACTCGTGTCTCATGCAGCCGCTATGTTTTACATATACAGCTGGAGCTGGATAGACCTGCTAAACTACATTTTCTGGCTGGGTTTAAAACACACTGTGAAACTAGCACTAATAGGAAAGAGCACTTCCTGTGATTTATCATAAAACCAAACGGAGTGTTTCCGATAGGTGAGAATGCCTCTGACACAGCAATCTCCTGTTGTGTGCTACATGTGTGAGAGTGCATTTAAGGGTTTAATTTACTCAAGATTAATAGACATTTTTGTTTTTGAAATGGTCACAAATAACAGGAAAATACATAGTCTATGGTTATATACTTGCTCTGTGCCATCAACCTGCCAGGGACTGCAGATGAAAATTAGCCTGTGTGACTAAATTTAGCACATTTACATGACTTATACGGTCATGTTAGTTAATGCGCACTCTCCCTTTCTAAATAAAATAAACATACAATTCTGTCAGATATTGTAACAGACCCATTGCCTTACTGTACCGTTACTGAGACATAAGGACAGAAAATGTCCCGTCCAGTTTGGCTCGTCAGATACACATGGCCTCTCAACATGGTGACAGCTCAAGTGGTGCAGCTTCTGGTCACATAATGCTCTCGGCACCAGGAACAAATATGCGTAAATCTACTGTTACATACAGTTCAATAGCAGTCACTTTATGTCTATTCTTTCTGTGGCTATGTTGAATCATTGCTCAGTCAATCATTACCTTATCCTTAATTTCTATCATTTGGGTGTTAGTCTGGTATTTTTATTGTTTTATATACCAATTTGCCTGCACTCTTATTTTACGGCTGTGCTTTATTCCAATGTGCAGGACCCCAGGAAGACTAGAGGCACATACATGTGCTTCTAATGGGGATCCTTGAATATACAATAAACTGTAGGCTGAGCAGTCATGCTAAGGCCAATTTTGAGCCAGGAAAAACCCTGGAAAGCACGTGAATATTACTAACGAATTTCACAGATGCAAGTGCCATTAATAAACTGCTCAGATGGTGCCTAGGAGACGACATCCAGCACTAAAGATAAATCCCATGATGGGACAAACGGCTTAGACATGGTGGAGTTTACAGCTTTTTCAGCTACACAAAGTGCAACTGGATTTTGGGCCTTACTGTTGTCTTCATCAGCTCCATGTTTTGCGCGAACATCAGCTGCCCAAGGATCAGGATGTGACAGTGTAGCAAGGCAAAATCGTGTATACCTGATCTGAAGAGCGACACTCAAAGGCGGCATGAAAAGCCAGCCGTTGTAGCCTTCGCACTCAGTGACAAAAATAGTTGTGTCAAGAACTAAGAAAGAGAGTGACAGAGATGTTCAAACCGCGGGTCCTTGAATGTCTCTTTTGGGAAGTTACAGCAAATTTTGTACACAGCTCCCCCTATTCTTACATCAGAGAGATGTGGAGGGGAGGGGCTTTCCGTAACTCTCTGTCCATCCGACAAGCACTTCTGAAGAGGCATACTGGCAGCTTAATGGGTTAGCTTGCTCCACTGGGCTGTTGAGCACCCAGGCTTTCTGAGTAAAGCAAGAACATTGACAGACAGGAGATGCTGCATCAGTCATTTTTAAACATGAGGAGTGGCTCCACTCAGATACTGAACCTTTACAGGAGTTGTGATATTGAGGCTTTTGAGGGAGTGGTTCCACAGTGAGACGACTAAATGGATGTTTGAAATAGAGCTGGGTCATTAGCTCACTAGATGAACCACTTTCTCCTCCAGTCACTCATTTACTTTGGCTTTCTGCCATTTTTGTGCTGGGCAGGTAGCATACACTCGTTTGCTGGAAGCAAGTGCCTGTGGTTCGGAAGCTGCTTGATAAGAGCAGTGAGACTCCAGCGTACAGCCTCTATATAAATCTAAACCTAAACAACAAGATAAAAGCTGCGTAGAGCTGCAGTTTCACTAATGACCGCTTTACAAAACCTGAACTTTAAGTTTAAAATCCCCAGTGATATGCAAAACGTGCATTTCCTCATTCACTGTGTTTCCGCCTTCCCTCAGGTCCCAGACGCCATCAGGAAATGCCAGCGTGCTGGTATCACAGTGCGGATGGTCACTGGGGACAACATCAACACGGCTCGAGCCATTGCCACCAAGTGTGGCATCCTCCAGCCTGGAGATGACTTCATCTGCCTGGAGGGCAAAGAGTTCAACCGAAGGATACGCAATGAAAAAGGAGAGGTGGGCCACAGCACAAAAGTGTACCTCAAAGACAGTTGAAAGTGTTCTGTGTGGATTCTATTAGGGTTTTGTCTCATGTTTCTAGATTGAACAAGAACGCATTGACAAGATCTGGCCCAAACTACGAGTACTGGCTCGCTCCTCCCCCACAGACAAACACACCTTAGTGAAAGGTACGTCTGTCATTCTGGTGTGAGTAAAATATGTGATTTTAAATTACTGTTTTCATCTTCAAGGTTTCACTTTAAATATTCACGTTTTACTTTTCTAGGTATTATTGACAGCACAGTGATGGAACAAAGACAAGTTGTAGCAGTGACTGGAGATGGTACTAATGATGGTCCTGCCTTGAAGAAAGCTGATGTCGGCTTTGCCATGGTGAGTACTGTCTTCAAAGGAGCAGTGTGTAGGATTTAGTGGTATCTCGCAGTGGGGATTGCAGATTGCAGCCAGCTGAAACTTCTTCCATTTAGAATTCTTCCAGTGTTCATTGTTCAGGAGATTTTTACTCACCTCAGAGGTCTTTTCGTCTCCCGCAGAATCATACCAGATGATTAAAACCGGTAAAAAAAAAATACTGAATAAAGCTGTTTCATGCTACAAATCAGTGTTTCTCTGATGGTTTTGAGCTTGTCGTAGATAGCTTGCCCAGCATCTGCTAATGTGTGCTCACCTTCTCTCTCTGGTAACTTAAGATCCAGACATTCAGGAGGGTTTTATCTGGAGCCTGATTTTATCCGCAGAGGGCTCTTCCTCTAAAATAAACAGATCTTGTGTTTAAAAAAAAAAAAATCACCCGACGCTATTGTAGATGGGCTGCTAACTACGGTGGCCAACAAGAAAACACCAATGCCCCTATCTAGAGCCAGTATTTGGTTTGTCCATTCTGGGCAACTGTAGAAATGTTGCAGTACAACATGGACGAGGATCTGCTTTCTGTGTAGATATAAACAGCTCAATGTAAGGTAATGCAGCAATTCTTATTTTCATGTGATTATACACTAAAAAAAGCATACTTTTAATCGTTAATTCAATTTCTGCCAATATATCCCCCTTAATCCTGCACACTGGACCTTTAATTAGACTAGAAATCAAGTATAAGATGCTAACCTGGCAACAACAGTTCATTTGCAGTAGTTGTAGTGATGTAGAAACATTAGAAATGTATAATATATTGTGATCAGATGCCGAAAGATTCTTTGTCATCATATACTTTTTTTTGTCTCCAGGGTATTGCCGGCACAGATGTCGCCAAGGAGGCATCTGACATCATCCTGACTGATGACAATTTCTCCAGCATCGTCAAGGCCGTCATGTGGGGACGCAACGTCTACGACAGCATCTCCAAATTCCTCCAGTTTCAGCTGACTGTCAATGTGGTGGCTGTCATCGTAGCATTCACAGGAGCCTGCATCACACAGGTGAGAAATAACAGAGTCGGTTTCATGTTGATAAAAAGGCACAAGCCTGAAGGGGGTGAAACTGTAAAAGGTTTTATCAACTAAGTCACTAAAGGTTTGTTTTAAATCAACAAAGTTTTCTGTTCACCATATCCGCATGGAGATCAGGTTTATCATAGTTAATGAAAACGAAAAATAGCAGTGATTTTTTATTTTTTTTTGTTAACTAAAATAAAGCTAAAGAAAAAACAGTTGCAAGAACTTGAAAACTAAATAAAAATTTCAATTAACAAAGCGACATGAAACTGAAACGAAACAGAATTGCAGGGGGAAAATCTGCTTTTGTTTTCTCCCTCCACGTGCACTGTGCTTTACCACTATGTCCTGTTTTGTTGGACATCTTGATGTGGTTACAAAAGGTGGAGGCAATGAAATGTTGCAGATATTGGCGACAGTTAAACCCCACAGAAGAAAAAAAAGAGGATGTTTGATGTGCAAGTGAGATTTTCTGAAAGTGGTTAAAGGTGCAGGTAGAAAGATACTAAAAAGTGTTGCCTTCCTGGGGCGCCTAGCAACTCAGTGGTTAGAGCGGGCGTGTCATATACAAAGGAAGTGTTTTTGCCACAGCGACCACAGATTTGATTCCAACCTATGGCCCTTTGTTTCATGTCATCCCCCTTTCTCTCTCTAATAATCTGTCATGTCATATAAAGGCGAAAGCGAGAAAAAGTCATCTTCAAAAAAAAAATTGTGCTTTCCTGATAGTACTTTAAATAAAAAACAACCTAAAGCTAAATAAAAACTAAACTAAAACAAATTAATTAACTAAAATAGAAATAAATATGTACTTTATGCACCCCAAAACCTAAATGAAAGACTAAAAAAAAAAAGAAAAACAAATAAAAATATGAAAACTCTGTTGGGGATCCAGCGATGAAATCTGTGGAGAAACTTAGTGTCTGGTTTAATTAATATATATATATAAACTGTCTTAATTTTGTTAAAAAAAGACCTATTGAATTTCCTCATGCATTAGAAATGATAAGCACCTGTGAAATTCCTTAATGATTTTTTAATTCCCGTCTTTTGTAGTTGCCCTGAGCTGTCCTCTGCAACCTAATGCAGTCATTACTGTGTCTTCTTACGTCTCTCTCCCAAAATAATGCATATCTGTCTTGAATATTCAACATATTTCTCCGACCTAATTGTCTTGATTTCCATAAAATCTCATCTTGTAACCATAACTCGTCATTTTTTATACCATTTGCATGCATGTACAGAAACCAAATGGCTGACACCGTGCTGCGGTCAAGGACATAATTCATGTTCCACATGCAAATTGAAATATCTCCAATAGATGGCTTGGATTTTCACGGTGTTTGAGATTTTAAAGTGTGTGTGACAGTAGCTCCTTTCACACATGCACTGCCACCCTGAACTTATTTGGACATTACCCGGAGGAGCTGTACGTGAGAACGCAAATGTCCGAATCAGTTGGATTGGATATTCAGTGGACTTTATCCTGCCAGCTCCTTCTTACAAAACCCTGTGTGTGAATAGAGCAGGTCATTGTCCAGAGAAGTCACAGCGAGTGAGTGGGTGTGTTGATGACATTTTTATCATGTAACTGGTGCGAAAGCAGAACAATACAAAAATTAGAGGGTGAAGAACAAGGGTCATTTATGAAAAAGTCTGACAGGAGAGAGAACAACATTCAGCAATGTCTTTTGATGAAGGTTGAAGCCTAAATAGTCAGACAAATTTGGCAAGACACTTTGTTGTTTATTTAATTACGAAGCAGCTACGTATATTGGTGGGTTATTTTTTATTCCTCACTCTCTTCCCCATCTTCTCAACCTAATTTAGTGCTTCTCTCTCTCTCTCTCTCTCTCTCTCTCTCTCTCTCTCTCTCTCTCTCTCTCTCTCTCTCTCTCTCTCTCTCTCTCTCTCTGCCTCTAGGACTCTCCACTGAAAGCAGTCCAGATGTTATGGGTCAACCTCATCATGGACACCTTCGCTTCACTCGCCCTCGCCACAGAGCCCCCGACAGAAGCCCTGCTGCTAAGGAAGCCATATGGCCGCAACAAGCCTCTCATCTCCCGCACCATGATGAAGAACATCCTGGGTCAGGGAGTGTTCCAGCTAATCATCATCTTCACTCTGCTCTTCGCCGGTAAGAAGCTTCACTGGCCGCAGTTCTGTATGTGCGCATGTCCTGGATAAATCCATGTGTTTATTTTAACACATTCTCCCCGACTGCTCCTGCAGGAGAGAAGTTGTTTGACATTGACAGCGGCAGGAATGCACCACTCCACGCCCCGCCTTCTGAACACTACACCATTGTCTTCAATACCTTTGTACTGATGCAGCTTTTCAACGAGATTAATGCCCGAAAGATCCACGGTGAAAGGAATGTCTTTGAAGGCATCTTCAACAACCTTATCTTCTGTAGTATTGTCTTTGGTACCTTCATTATCCAGGTAAAGTAATCTGCAGACTTCAGTGGCTTACATGGTGTGTTTTTGTGAATGTGCTTAGGAAATAAAGATGATCAGTTGAGAGAGACTTGCAATCTGTATTAGATCTTGAGAGTTTGCTCTCTAATTAATTCCTCTCCTCCTGCTCCTCTAGATCGTCATCGTGCAGTTCGGAGGGAAGCCGTTCAGCTGCGTGGCTCTGACCATCGACCAGTGGCTATGGTGCACTTTCTTAGGCTTTGGCTCCTTAATATGGGGACAGGTATGATGTGACTACACAGCTGGGCTTCACCTTCACTTAGCCAGACAGATATATGGTATGACACTGCCCCCTTGTGTTTGTGGTGGTGTAGGGGATGTTTAACGCTTTCAGAGAGCTGTAATACCACAGTTCATGCCACTGCTGTAAAGAGATGGATAAAGTCCCAAATTTAAGATAAATATTGAATCAGTTTGTTACTAAATGATATGGTGTAGTTGTACTTCATAGTACATAGCTTCAGTCAAGCTTAAATTTGTCACAATCAAAGACCTTTTACATTTATGAAATCTTGCTTTGCCTTATTGTTGTTACAAATAATTGTCTGTGAGATCGAAAGACTGCACACCACTGTTGCTGACAATGACATAGTCATAATGAATGTTTGATGCAATTCTAGTTTGCTCCACTGCCCACACTCACTCTACAGAGCGGTGCACCTAATGTCATTATCCACTCTCCCCAATGTTTTTTGACAAGACACACATAAACAGGGCTGTGCTGAGTGCATATAACGAGCTGATTGTTTTGAAAGGACCAACATTTTTGGTTTCAAACCAGAGATTTTTTTAAAAGAGAGTCCTCCTGCCTTAGACATTAACTATGGTGCTAGCTTAAGAAGCAGAACTGCCCCCCAAGTTGCTGTATTTTCCATAGGCTATCAACACTGTGTGCAGTCATGCCCCAAAGTGGCCTAAAAGTCAGTGACAAAAACAGGAAATCTCACATGAAATAAGCTCAGTGTAAACTTAAAGGGACAGGTCACCCCAAAATTAAAAATGAATGTTTTTCTTCTTACCTGTAGTGCTATTTATCAGTCTAGATTGTTTCGTTTTGGTGTGAGTTGCCAAATGTTGGAGATATCGGCCATAGAGATGTCTGCCTTCTCTTAAATATAATGGTGCTAGATGGTTCTCAGCTTGTGGTGCGTCAAGCATCAGAAATATAAATTTGAAAAACTCAACAGCAATGTCTCTTTCCAGAAATCATGACCCGGTTACTCAAGATAATCCACACTTCTTGTAGTGAGCAGTCTCATGTAGGAACTGTTTTCTTGCTGCCAGACTACACCCACCAATCGTATCACAGCACAGAAGGAAGTGTGCATCTACTCATGATTGAAAGGCTTCTGCACATGACAGTGAATATGTAAATATTAATGCCGTCTCCTTGGCATTTTTGTCAACCATGAGACCCCCAAACAAGGGAGAATTTTGAAACCAAAGCAGCAGATCTTCCCCAGAGAAATTTGAGTTTCCTGCATTCTGGTGACTTTTAAAGAACGACAATAAAATAATAAGTGCACTGCATGAGCAGTTTTATGTTCAGTGGATGTAATTTGGTTTAGGTTTTTTGGTTCATGACAGTGGAGGGATAGAGGCCAGGCTGTAGGCTTGATTTGCACCGGGGGAGAGGGAGGGAATTAGTGAATGTTTGCACACTTCTGCCTGAAAAATTACTTAAATGATGAGTTGATTATTCATTTCAGCTCTAACTTGTTCTATTATTATTGCAACATAATGAAACACCTTGTCACCGTTACTTAGAACGTCATTATCAGTTTTCAGTGACTCACTTCTGAAAGTGTGCACGTCTGTTAAGTCTCTGACACGTGGGATGTGCTTTGGGACCAAATGACGTCAAACCGACTGGCAGCTAATTTTTCGGGGTCACTGACTGCTTAATGTCCGTGATGTAACCCAGAAATGTGCAGTGGCCTGCCATAATGAAATGCCACTTTGCCTCGCTGAGGAGCTTGACATTATCATAAGTGGGCGCTGCTCATGTGAATCCTGATGTCTTCCAGGTTATCTCTACAATACCCACCAGCCGCTTAAAATTCTTGAAAACAGCGGGCCACGGCACCCAGAAAGAGGAGATCCCAGACGAGGAGCTGGAGGAGCTGGACGACATGGATGAGATCGACCACGCAGAACGGGAGCTTCGCCGAGGCCAGATCCTGTGGTTCCGAGGTCTCAATCGCATCCAGACTCAGGTAACAACCTTCAGACCGTCCCGCACACCACCGCACCCAAACACCAAGGGAATCAAAAGCCATAAACCCTTTAACTGTCTATTGCTCTTCCAGCTTAAAATCTATCTTTTGTTCTTTCTCTTGGCATTCTTAAAGAATGGCTTGTGCCCTAAAAATAAATCCTCTAATTTTCCTGTTGTGCTTGTGGGCTAAAACGGGTTCCTATGCCTATTTCTGACTGAGTCTATCTGCCAAATCAACTAGTTTGAAGGTACTGATGAGAAGCAATTGGATTGGATGGGAAGCACAATAGAACAGCTGGATGTTTTAAGAGTATTGGCATGGCTATAGCTGGAGGTATGGAAGGATTCTGCAGAGAAAAGAGTGAAAGTGAGTTCAGAGCTCCCTCCGATCAGTGCCTTTAAACCCAACACCCCCCCTTTTCCCTCTCTCTTTAACTATAATGCCTAAAACCAATTTCCAAGTGACATTTTTTCTATGGTTACTGGTGCCTTTTCTTTATTTTTCTCTCTTTTCTCTCTCCTCTGGCTGTGTTGTGTTTTATTTCCTCTGGGCTTTTTCTCCTGTCACGCTGTCTGATTCTTTGCAGATGGATGTAGTGAGTGCGTTCCAGAGTGGAACTTCCTTTCAGGGGGCTCTAAGGCGGCAGGCCTCCAACTCCAGCCAACAACAGCACGATGTAACCAATGTTTCTAGCCCTACACATGTAGCCTTTTCTACTACTACCACTACTGCCACTGCCGCCAACACCGCTTCTGCCACTGTGGGGTGTGAGTGCGTGTTCTCCTCTAGTGCATGAGACTTTTTTTTTTATCTCTTCTGTTCTTCTAACATCTTCCTCCTCCACTCTTCTTCTCACCTAACGTTGACACTTTTACTCTCTCATGCCTCTCCTAATGTCCCACAAAAAAAAGACACCAAAAATACATCTTCCATATTGCTTCGATAACACTGCTGTATATCTATATATCTATATATATATATATGTATCCTGTAACCAGGTCGCTTCTAGTGTCAAGGTGTTTTCTCTGTGTCATCATGTTTTCTGTTCTGCTTCTGCTTTGGTCTCAGAGATGGAAAGGTTTAACTGTTATCTGGGGGGGGTGTATGTGTACTATTTCACATAAAATTATATATATTTTGGATTGACCATCACCAGGTTTGTCTGCAGCTGCCTCAGTCTGCTCTGTGCCCCTGTAGCACCCATGGGTCTGTGTCGCAGCTCTCTAGTCCCTAGCCGGGTAAATGTTTTGAGTATATGCCCATGATCACGGCCCAAAACAATAGTGACAAACCATGACACGGACCTCTGTGAGAAAATGCATCCGAGTGTCAGTGGATGTCTGTCAGTCACTGAAATAATGACCTTTTTCTCCTCCAGCTGGGGCTGTCTCTGGTGGGTTTGTTGTCCAAAAAAAAAGAAGACAGTGTGTAGAGAGAGAGGTTACAAAAAAGTGTGCCTTGAGAAAGGATGGCACAAAGAGGGTGCATAGCAAGAGAGGGAGGCAGAAAGAGTTGTGTGTAGCAAGAGAGGGAAGCATAAAGTGTGTGCAGTGAGAGAGGGTGGCAAAAAGAGAGTGTGTAGCGAGAGAGGGTGGCACAAAGGGTGTGTAGCGAGAGAGGGTGGCAAAAAGAGGGTGTGTAGCGAGAGAGGGTGGCAAAAAGAGGGTGTGTAGCAAGAGAGGGTGGCAAAAAGAGGGTGTGTAGCAAGAGGGTGTGTTGCGAGAGAGCGTGGTACAGACAGTGCGTGTAGCAAGAGAGGGAGGCACAAAGTGTGTGTAGCGAGAGAGGGTGGTACAAAGGGAGTGTTTAGCAAGAGAGGGAGGCACAAAGTGTGTGTAGCGAGAGAGGGTGGTACAAAGGGAGTGTTTAGCAAGAGAGGGAGGCACAAAGTGTGTGTAGTGAGAGAAGGTGGCAAAAAGAGTGTGTAGCAAGAGTGTGGCACAAAGAGGGTGTGTAGTGGGAGGGGAGGCACAAAGAGTTGTGTGTAGCAAGAGAGGGAGGCACAAAGTGTGTGTAGCGAGGAGGGTGGCAC
Organism: Epinephelus cyanopodus; assembly: GCA_026686955.1. NCBI lineage: Eukaryota > Metazoa > Chordata > Actinopteri > Perciformes > Serranidae > Epinephelus > Epinephelus cyanopodus. The sequence goes on along the minus strand of CM048936.1, from coordinate 20,751,844 downwards.
AAAGAGTGTGTAGCGAGAGAGGTTGGCAAAAAGAGTGTGTAGCGAGAGTGGGTGGTACAGAGAGTGCGTGTAGCAAGAGAGGGAGGCACAAAGGGAGTGTTTAGCAAGAGAGGGAGGCACAAAGTGTGTGTAGCGAGAGAGGGTGGCAAAAAGATTGTGTAGCAAGAGAGTGTGGCACAAAGAGGGTGTGTAGTGGGAGAGGGAGGCACAAAGTGTGTAGAGAGAGAGGGTGGCAAAAAGAGGGTGTGTAGCGAGGAGGGTGGCAAAAAGAGTGTGTAGCAAGAGGGTGTGTAGCAAGAGAGGGTGGCACAAAGTGTGTGTAGCGAGAGAGGGTGGCAAAAAGATTGTGTAGCAAGAGAGTGTGGCACAAAGAGGGTGTGTAGTGGGAGAGGGAGGCACAAAGTGTGTGTAGAGAGAGAGGGTGGCAAAAAGAGGGTGTGTAGCGAGGAGGGTGGCAAAAAGAGTGTGTAGCAAGAGGGTGTGTAGCGAGAGAGGGTGGCACAAAGTGTGTGTAGCAAGAGAGGGTGGCAAGAGAGAAGCTCCAGTAGCACCCTCCAGTGGATTGGCAGCTGCAGTTGATATGACTTGTCTGTTGGTGTGTTTGCAAGGCTGTGGAGAGTTTACAAAGGTCCAACAGCCGTCATGCCAGTCGTCCATTTGGCGTAGAAGATCACTACGTTGATAGTGGACACGGATCATTTGATGATGCTATTTCCTAAACGCCTTCCAAGAAGTGTGTGACTCCTTTTTCTCTTTCAGATGCTCCCGGGCAGACCATCTGACCAGCAGTGGATTGTAAATGTCTAACAGATGTTACAAAAAGAAGGAGCTTAAAGGAATAAATGACTGTGTGTTCTTGAATGTTAACATGTGGGACTTCCCCAGACACATTTAACAGCAGATCTGATGTTGTGTTTCTATTGCATGTTGAAAAATTATGCAGTTCCGTCTCAGGTGGGACTCCCTCAAATCTCGCGGAGCTGTCGGATGTTTCCCTACTAACCTCTGAACTTTTCCTTTCAGGTTGACAGAAGTGTATCTTGAAGTCTTTCTCTGTGTGAATACTTGTTTGTTGGCAGAATGTGTCCAACCTGGCAACATGTTTGCCCCCTCAAAGAATGAACACCACTGACTCCCCACATATTCTTCTTTAGATTCTGTGAAATGTGTCATGGGCTATACTCAAAGGTTTACTACCATTGAACACAAGGTAGCGCCGCGCTCTGCATGGGTTCAAAGTCTCTGGTCTCGTTTGTGAGTTTTTTCTCTTTGTGCTGTTTTTGACATGTATACCAGCTTGTAGACATGCTTGGCTGCCGCAGCTTTTTTTTGTTTTGACTCCACAAACATAAGCTGTAACTGACCACCCCTTTCTTTCTCGCTGTCTGTTCTCTTTCTGTCTCTTTATCTCCACCTGTCTCTCCTCCTCTGTCTCTTGCTGTCTGTCTCTCGCTGTCTTGTCTTTCTCTCTCCTCACTTTTCCTAAGCATGACCAACAAAAGTACACTCTTGTGTCCAGCCTCTGTCCTTTTTTTCTCTTATCGGATGTGTTCTTGTCTAAAGAACGACATTCCTCTCGTCTCTTAGTTTCCTTTTGCATTTTGATTAATCCGACACGGGCGTCTCTACCAAGTGTTTTGTGACATACTACTACTGTACTTACAAAAAAAACCCCAAAAAAACATCAGTTGCACTGGGTTTGACAGTGGTTTGTTCCCCTACTCTTTAATTTACTACATGACTTTTAGAAATAGTTTTTCTACAAGTACAGTCAATTATCAGGTTTGTCTCCACCAGATGCAACTCCAAGTTTTCTATCGCGAAAACTTTTTTTAAAAATTTTTTTAACCAAGACTCTTACAGGCTCACAGTGCAGCCTTTCGCTCTCTACCTGAACCTGAAGTCTTTTTATAAGCCTCAAGTTTAGCTTGTACTTGTAGACATTAGCGTGAGGGTTTCCCCATCAGATAGGTTTTAAATTCTGTGACATGGCTACACTTATTTACATGAGGTGTCTTAAGGTGCTTTCACACCTGCCCTCTAGTCCGTTTGCAGCGCTAACATCAACCTGCGTAGTTGTCCCTCCATTGTGACATTAGAAAGTGTCACATTTATCTTGCAAGTGTTCTCTTCTTCAACGTTTGCTTTACTTTCTGGATTTTTCCCACATGACATCATAGACCAAGTAATGACTGTTGCGTTGCCTCCTGTCGGCTGTGTCTCAGCCAAAAACGTTGCACATGAACACGCTACAAACACTTTAGCCAACGAGCGCGTACGCTCTGTGCCTGCGTAAGAGGAAATAACTCCACAGCAGCAGGCAGCGGTAGTCTGTATTTGTCACTTAAAAAGGGAAACCGGAACACTGACAGGGCTGATTCAAGATGCTAGTTAGCCAGTTAGCACATTAACAACGCAACCAGATGTTGAAAGAACAAATTCTATTTAACATAGTAACGTATTCATAGTAACAAACGATTTCTGCTAAAGAACCCAGTGACTACAAAAATAAATTTATCTTAGAAAACAAGTTTGTTTCAAGTTCACATCCTCTTGACTTAACTCGTTTTCTTCCCTCACTTCTCTTCTTGCTCCCTGAACTGAACTTTCAGTCAGAGTGATTTCTTCACTGACGTCACCGCTAGATCAGAAACTGATTCAAAAGCTGGTTATGCTGCAAAATGGCTGACATGGGTCGGCTAGTGCCAACAGTGCACGACACACTGCAAGAACTAGGGCAACAGACACTGACCGATGGCCAACCGTTGGTTTGTTGTGTCAGGTCCCGTAAGCTAGAATAGGATGAAGGTTTTGGGTGGTTTGAGGCTAACACAGTCTGTAGAACGGGTAAGACAGTTAACAGGTAACACAAGTTGTGAGTTTACAACTTGACATAACTGCACACCTGCACGAGAGTTTTCCCCCTCACTGAATTTTTTTGCCCCTAAAACTCACCTGTTGTTGACCCAATAAAACCTGCGCCCTCGGTTTTTACCTGTGTTGTTATCCAGGTGTTCAAATTCAACCTGCACACGTATCACCGCCGAACATGACTAAATGTCTGCTCCCTGTCCCTTCTCCCTCCCTCCAGATCCGGGTGGTGAATGCATTCCGCAGCTCCATCTCCCTCTATGAGGGGCTGGAGAAGCCTGAGTCGCGATCATCGATCCACAACTTCATGACCCACCCCGAATTCCGGATAGAGGACTCTGAGCCCCATATTCCCCTCATAGACGACACCGACGCAGAGGACGACGCTCCCACCAAGCGCAACTCCGCCAGCCCCCGCAACGCCACGCCCACGCCCACACCAACGCCGCCCTCGCCCTCACCCTCGCCCACCACCATCGCCCCCACCACGCCGGTGACTCCCTCCCCAAACCAGAACAATAACGCTGTGGAGAGCAGTAACCACCTCCTCCCAGAGGGCCCCAAATCAGGAACCCCTTCGGCCCCGGGGAGCCCCCTACACAGCCTGGAGACCTCCCTTTGATCTGACCCCGGCGCCACGCGTCACCACCACTTTTCTACCCCGCCACCAAGGAGCTCGACTCAGACATTAAGCGACGGACACTTTGAGAAGAGAGACGAAGGGCTAAGCAGGAGAGCGGAGTCTTGTGTGAGCTTGGCTTGGGCTGGACTAAAGAACAGCAAACATTCAGAGGAATGTACGGCTTGGTGTGGATGCTTTGGTCTTCTTTTATTTTTGGTTCTTATTAATCCCCCCGCTGCAACACAAGGACTCTGTCTCCACCCCTCCCTCCTTGGTAACTTTGTTTTTCTCGGTAAACAAGGGGTGATTATAAACTCAGATTGAAAGTGACCTGTTTTTATTATCTATTATTATTATTATTATTATTATTATTATTATTATTTTAATTGAGAAGGGGAGGTGCTCCTCCTGGCTTGAAGATCGTCTGTAAGAATTACGAAAGAACCTTTAGCTTCTCTTTTATCTGAATGGTGTTGTATATTTATCTCTTTGGCCCTTTGCTCATTCAAAACTTACTTCTGCTCCATTGGCTGTTAATATTTTGAGTTATTTATGTTTTTGGAAAAAAGCAGGTCTGTTTACAAAGTTTGTAGATACTTTTTTTCTGTTTGTAGGCAAAAGAGCTTCCTGATGTATGATGCAGAGAACTGGGACAGAATAAAAAACTGAATGAGAGGATTATTTCAGATACTGCTGTATTTTCAGGAAAAAAAGGGTGTTTCTATTGAAACTTAACTATTTTTGCCTGCAAGTTTTATTTGTTATATATTTGTAGATAAATGTAGAACCTTCTAGCCAAACCGATAAACACTAAGGCTTGTATAGAAAAAAGAGGTCCATCGGGGGGCGAGGCGTTTTCACAGGAGACGGGATTTTAAGGGCCTCTGTCCACTAACATCGCTATAAATATTTACTTCTTCCATTTCTTCGATAGTTTTCATGTGCACAAAACCTTCTGGAGTTCTGGATTCTCTTTTCATTCATTACGTTGTGTTCAAGGATTTCCACATGTTGAAAGGTTCACTCATTAATTAAAGGGAGTTTTACCAGGGCCCCGTATTTAGCAAGCATCTCAGACCAGAGTCATGCTGAAACAAAGTCTTACCTCAGAGTCGGATGTGAGGTCCTTATGAAGCCTCCTGCAGCCGCTTTCAACAGGAAGTTCTTCTTTTTATATTTATGTGGTTACAGCTCTGGACCATAAAATATTCACATCCTAGTTCTAGTTGCGTTCAAAAGAAGCTAACTCAGATTATTTGATGCACTATTTTTGCGCGTTAAGGCTAAAAAATTGTTTTGCCAAAGCTCAAAAACACTAAAATAACTTAAAGTTCACCTTTTTTTTTTTCTTAACAACCACTTGAGTTCAAAGTGACGCTGTGTTGCCTATTTATTTAACAATAAGACGTTCATACAGACTAAACGTGAATGTGCCTTGGCTACAATAAGAATTTAGACGCCACAGATGAAACAGTTCCTCCTACAGCGCAGCGTAGGACCAAATAAGCCTCCGTCTGATCCTTCTGGGCCAGTTGTGACTGATTCTTCTCTCTCTGGATGCTTGATAAATACGGACCCTGCTCATATTTTATGTTTTGGTGCGTTTAATTTTTGTTTCCCTCAGCAAAATGCCCCCCCACCCTCCCCGCCAATGTACAATATTGACATTTGTTTACTCAGGCATAGAAAAAGTATTTAATTTAAAAAAAGGCATCTATAAAGAACGAACCTTTTAACTTCAGACTTTGTGTATTTAGATAGTTGAACATCGTCTTGGTTGAATTAAAATAAAACAAAAAAAGCAAGTGAATTATTTTCATATTTCATTCAGTCTTTTAAGATTATGCCTTAGGATAATAATTTTACTCCTCCGAGTTCTGGTTTGTTGGCATTTTAAAAACTACAAAAAAAAAACCAGTCCGTTCAGTACGACTCCTCTCACCATGGGTTAAATGTTCATTTTGATTTGTTTGTAAAATATTTTTGACACCTGATGTACTGGAAACGCTAAAGAATTGGACATGTGCATTTTTTTTTCAAGAATAAAGACTAGGCATACACTGGTATCTATCTGCACAGGGTACTTTATTTCATAGCGTTCCTCGGGGGAAAAAGAATTTTGATACAAATCGTAATAAGAGAAAAAGTGTACCTTTGTATTTTTATGACACTGATGATACCTTTCATCGTACTAAAGCGATTTTGGATGATTTGACACCAATCACGTTATACAGGGGGGAGGGTTTTGGCCACTAAAAAAAAAAATGTGTGTTGTTCTGGAATCTTCATCTCAGGGTGCAAATGGTGTGAAAGAGAACAGGCCTCTTTTTAGTTTGTGTATTACCACACTTAATTACACGTTTGGGACGGTGCTTGTCAAACACACAGGATGAGTCGGGCAGCAGGCTGCAGATTCTTCCTGCAGCCTTCTGGCCGTGACGGCCCGCGCGCAGACATGGTGGGAAGGAAGCAGAGATGTTCAATCACGACTGAGGAAAATACTTTGTTTTACTTGTTTTACAGATGACAAAATAACAAGGCGAGAAATCGGAGAAAAAAGACGAGCGGAATCCATTCTTAGGAGTTTGTTCTGTAGCTTCTTCCTGTAACGGGAACGAATGTTTTTCCATCTGTTTTATGGATTATTATTTTTTTATCTTTTAACATTTGGAAATAAAGAGTACTTCATGTCTGTTTATCTTGAGCATTTTAAATGGATATCGTGATTGGATTTACATTTGAAACTTGTCGAGTAATGTGTATGGTTTTTAAAAATAAAAAATGTATTTAGCCTAACTGCAGGGCCGTGTTTCTCATTTACTGTGGACTCTCTGCAGTGAAATCTCAGCCTGTAGTGACGGGGGATTTCCTCACAAGGAAAGCTGCTTTTCTGCATAGCTGCGCAAATGCTAAATGTTTTATAACCTTTTGATTACTGCTGAAGAACATAGTTGTCAAATCACTGTTAAATACTGTAAAATCATGTGTTTAAAAAGCCTGAAATGATCTTGTTATATTCAACGTCCTTTAAGCTCAGATTCTTTTGTGACTGCAATATTTAAAAGGTCAGTCAGAATTTCCTCTCAAACTCTTTGAGGTTTTTAATAATTCACAAAAAAAAGTATATGAAAATAATGTATTTTTCAACCTGGACCCTATTTTTTTTCTGTGTTTTTGTGTCTGCGTGACAAATCTGAGCAACAGTATTTGTAAAAAAAAAAAAAAAGACTTCACTCACTGTCTAACTTGCAAAAAAATTATTTTAATGCTGCAACGTTTCGGCGACCAGATGAAGGTCTTGTCACCGAAACGTTGCAGCATTAAAATCATTATTTTAACAAGTTAGACAGTGAGCAAAGTCTCTTCTACAAGTTTTATTCTTCTCATCCTTCTCCTTCGCACCTGTTTGAAAATGTGCAAAGTATTCCTTCGTTTGGAGCAACAGTATTTGAGAATGGTCCAGTCTTGAGAAACTGGCTGCAAAGTAGAAACTCGGGGCAAATTACGTCCTCTAAAAGTGTTTGTTTTTGCCACTGACAGGCTCACGTTGTTATCCAAAGTGTCTGACAACATTATGGAAAGGATCCCAACAGAGATAGTGGTGTTTATTAAAGAGTAACACCCTTTATGTTTAACTAGCAACAGCCCTGAATTCAGCATCACCGAACCCACCAGACTCCATTTTAAAAAACAGCAATTTTAGCGTGTATAGAGCCAGCATACTTTCACATCTGACTGAGTGAATTAAAGGTTTATTTCGGCCAAACCAGAGTTTGACGAACCAAGGTGGCTTTTGTGAGGTTTATTTTGTTTCTGTCGACTTTGAATTAAGTGTGTTTTATGAGGATAAAATTGCTGTTTATTGAAATGGAGTCTGGTTGGTGTAGCAGCAATGAGTTCCACATTGTTTCCAGTAAAACATAAAGGACATTACTCTTTAACAGAAAGATGTATCTCTGTTGGGATCATTTCCATAACGTTGTCAGACACTTCAAATAACAGCCTGAGCCTGTCAGTGGCAAAAACAAGCACGTTTATTGGGCGTAAATTGACAGCCCTCTCGCTCAACACTGGCCCAATTTAAGAAATGGTTGTTCCCATTAGTCCCTCGGAAACAAACAAATGGGACAATAGTCTATGTTGAAAAATACTGCAGTTACCCACTGACTGTTGGCCTGTCAGGCAGAGGTGAGGGGATAACTCGACACAGGTTGGCAGTGAGTGGAGCACAGTGCAGCCTTTGTACAGAGAGTTTGGCAGACGTGTCTGTCCTCAAACAAGGACACCTCTGACTGTCTGTGTGCAGAGGTGAAGCAGGTAAAGCTCTGGAAATCTCTCAGTCATTCCCTCAATAATGAATTCTTTGAAATGCATTTACTTCCTTTTGTTGTTGTTGTTGTTGTTTTGAACAATTATAAACCATAATAACATGGACTTTACATCCTGAGCACAGATCATTTAAAAGCTACTTCAAGAGTGAAATTTACTGAAATTGTATTTATATAATCTCAGTTTGAGATATTATATACAGCCCAGATTCCCAATCTGGGGGTCCTTATGGCCACTAGGGGGCACGATACTCAGTGGTTCTCTGACACTGTTTGGCATGTTGCACACGTGCCACTACCCCGATGCCTGCTAATGTGCGCTGACTTGTTTCCTCTGATAACTTGATATGCTCTCACCTTATTTGTGAACCAGGCATTTTTTTTAGAGAAATTATCTGCAGAGGTCTCTTCCTCCCTAAAACAAACAGACAAGGTGTTTTTATGACTTTCTCGTCACAAAGCAGCTAACTACAGTGACGAACGTGAAAGAAAACACCAGTGACCCTATCTAGAGCCAGTGTAACATGGTGTAACAAGGACTCGCTCCCTGTGTAGATATAAATGTCTCATTCTAAGGTAACAAAAACACAACAATTCTTATTTTCAGGTGATTATCCACCAAAGAAAACATACTCATTATACCATATTATATACCACTGGACTACGGAAGCGTATTGCATTCACCTGACAAATAAAAAAAATCTGTTTTATTGAGTAATTTTTTCTGGTTTTCTGAGTTGTTTTTTTTTTTTTTTTTTGTTTTTCGTGGGTTTTTTTTAAGGTATTTTTTTTCTGTTTTTCTGAGTATTTTTTTCTGAGTTAAGAGAGCAAAAGAACAACAGACGCTTTCATTCCTTTCTTGAGTAAGGTGCCTGCGTAAAGTCAACAAACTAATGATAACATCATCTATATGACTTAAAGACAAGAGTATCTCCCAGTGTCCCAAACCCAAAACAAAGTAAAACTGGATTAAACTAAACAAGCTGGTCATGTTTGCTTCAATATGTCGAGCTCTCAAGAAAGGAATGAAAGCGTCTGTTGTTCTATTGCTCTCTTAACTCAGAAAAAAATACTCAGAAAAACAGAAAAAAATTACCCCGAAAAACAAACAAAAAATACCACGAAAAACAGAAACAAAATTACCATAAAAAAAAAAAACAGAAAAAAAATTACCCCGAAATACAAACAAATAATACCATGAAAAACAGAAAAAGAATTACTCCGAAAAACAGTTAATAAAACAGATTTTTTTTTTTTGTCAAATGAATGCAATATGCTTCTGTACTGGACCTTTAAACCAACACAACAATTAAAATCAAAGTTAAAACAATTCAATTTAAATCAGGGGTATCCAAACTTCTTTGAATGAGGGCCAGATTAGATCATGTGAATATACTTGGGGGGCCGTCTGCTTCACACATCGCCACTGTTTCATCTGTCCACTGCTCCTGAAACTTTACACTTCTGTTTGTGCCCATGTCTACCTAGCAGGACGTGTCTGCTTTTAGGTAATCAGCTGTTTGCTTGTGGACCATCTGATGATGAAACTACATGAGTACCGTCTGCATAGTTCCTACTTTTTGCATGATTAACCAGTATTTTATGGTGGGCCACATATAGTGTATTTTAAACAACAAGTCAGGGGCCACGGGCCACAATTGGCCCCCGAACCTGACTTGAGACTGATTTAAATGGAAAAAAGAGAGTAAAATTTTTTTTTAAATATTTAAAACTGTAATAATAATATAATGATATTAAGAACTTGGGTTTTAAAAGCATTTAGTTAAAATAAAAAAGGAAAAAGCCTGTGAATCACTGGCTCCAGCAGGTTGCAGTTGCACATCCACACCAGCAGAGGGCGGCAGACTTCGCTCTGCGCCCCTGCTCGTCGCCATTTAAACAAAGATTGTGCGTTGTTAAGATGAGTCACTCGGTCGCTGCTTCTGAACGGGTGACGGGAACTACAACCAAATACGCTGATATGTTCTGTCAGTTTGTGTGGATATATGCGGGAAATGTTAAGACGCGTCTTATATCGCTGATTAACGTTTGAGGAACTGAGGAAAATATGAGTATAATGATGTAATATGTGCGATATATTTTTGTAGTTTCCTTGTGGGGAACCCGGAAGTAAGAACAGAGTGAGACGTTGTTGCTGCTTCGCTGCCAGTGAGTCATTTCCGCTCTGCAGTGATGAAGTGATCACAGGGTGAAGGTCTGCCAACACACACGACTCCACATTTCTGTAAGTACCGCAGTCTGCTGCTGTGTCACCTTCACAACACACCTGTCACCTGTCGTCGAGGCAAAGTAACGGAGGGTTGGAGCTGTGCGCGGCCCTCAGCAGCTCAAGTTCCCGCTTGTGTCGCTCATTTTAAGCTAACTTACTGTGACATGTATCCTGACATGAGCGTCTGCGGGTTTATTCAACATGCTAATGTCAGGTAACCTCACACAGGTGTACATCAGTTACTGTGTGGTCATGTGGTGACGCCTCCACGCATGATCTCACCTGAGCTGAACGGACCTGGTGTTTACTGTAGCTGCTGTGTGTGTGTGTGTGTGTGTGTGTGTGTGTGTGTGTGTGTGTGTGTGTGTGTGTGTGTGTGTCAGGAGGCAGGAATGAGACTCCCTCACCGCTGAGCTCAAGATGAGAGAGTGGTGGATCCATGTGGGTCTGATCTGCATCCCGCTGGTGGCCGTGTACCTGCACATCCCGCCCCCTCAGCTGTCACCCGCCCTGCAGAAGTGGCACAGCGCCGGGGAGGTGTTCAGCTTCAGAGGCAGGGACATCTTCTACAGAGGTAACACACCTGGGTGGGAGGGAGATGCTGCTCCACAGTTTGGGGGCGGACACAGCAAAGACACCATGGCCCCTGAAGTCTGGAGCTGACCTGAGGGACCTGGGGGTCTGCGATGTAGGATCAGTTCAGTTTTAGAGGCCTAATTATACACCATCTTTGTTTTTTCTGTCACCACACACCTTCACACATCATCATTTATAATGTGAGTAAAACCTGCAGAATCTTATCATCCATGTATTTCTCTGTTCCTCCTCCAAACAGAATCCTACGGTGCCCTGGGGAGCTCTGACGTCGTCCTCCTGCTCCATGGCTTCCCCACCTCCAGCTTCGACTGGAACAAGGTGCCTACTGCGCGCGCTCAGTAGCCAGTCACCACGCCAGCTACGCCAACCAGCCACAGACTAAAATCTGTGTTTGTCCGTACAGATCTGGGAGCCTCTCACTCAGCGCTTCCACCGAGTCATTGCACTGGACTTCCTGGGTTTCGGCTTCAGTGACAAACCTGTGAGTAAAGCTTGTTTCTCATATCTCCTGCATGACGCTCTGTTGCTTCACGTGCCGTTAACTCACACTCTCATGCCTGTGACCGTCCCAGCGGCCCCACAGATACTCCATCTTTGAGCAGGCCAGTGTGGTGGAGGCTCTGGTGGCTCACCTGGGTCTGAGCAACCAGCGAGTCAATCTGGTGTCTCATGACTATGGAGACACTGTGGCCCTGGAGCTGCTCTACAGGTATCTGTGTGTGTGTGTGTGTGTGTTCATGCAGATTGTAAGATGATGACTTGTTAACCAACCCTCCTTCTTTTCGTGGTGTTTTTTCTTGTCCTACTCCCGAACCAGGAGTGACCAGAACCGCTCAGGTCACCTCAACTTTAACAGCCTGTGTCTCTCTAATGGAGGTACAGTGCACCCTGTTGTCTCTGCTCATTTACGCTCTTTCTCAAAGGGACAATTCACCCCAAAATACAGTTTTCCTCTTCCCTGTAGTGCTGTTTATCAGTCTAGATTGTTTTGGTGTGAGCTGGAGAGTGTTGGAGTTATCAGCCGTAGAGATGTCTGCCTTCTCTCCAGTATAATGGAACTGCGCCAAATACTTGAACTGGCACTCTAACTTCACCCAAATGTGATTTCTCTGTCAATGGAAGTCCCGCTCAGCGCTGACTCTTTTATCTCCAACAGGATTATTCCCGGAGACACATCACCCACGGCTGCTGCAGACAGTGAGTCACCTCTTCACTTCATCCCACTCTATAGCTTATGTGGAATTATGTAACGTAAGATAGGAGACGCTGAATTTGACTGTCCAAAATCTCACTGAGACATTTTTGTTTCGTCTCCAAAAGCTACTGAAGGACTCCAGTTTCCTGGCTCCAGTTCTGACGCGGCTCACCAACTATATGATCTTCCAAAAAGGGTAAAAGAATCAGAGTTTTGCGTTGAACTGGGAGATTGAAATGTAATGTCAATGTACTTTTTTATTATTGACACTGTTTTGTGTTGACTGGCAGGATTGGAGACGTGTTCGGTCCGTACACGCAGCCCACAGACGCTGAGTTCTGGGACATGTGGACGGGTATACGCTACAATGATGGCAACTTAGTGCTGGACAGGTGTGTGTGAGTGTGTCTACGTGTTCATGTTGTATTTTTGCTGCAATTAATCTTTGCTCACTCATTTTGTCTTCTCTGTCTCTCTCAGCATTCTGCAATACATCAACCAGAGACTGAAACACAGAGAGCGATGGGTGGGCGCGCTCACCTCCACCTTCGTCCCACGTGAGTTCACAATTGCATCAAGTTGATAAATCAGAGGGTGGGAGCTCTTTTGTTTCGGCCAAACCCTTCTTTAAGGTTTATTTACCCAGCAGTCGACTGGATGGCCGCTGATGCTAAGCTGCTTAGCCTGCGAGGAGAAGCCTCGTAGTCCATCTGTGATCAGAGCTCGGTGGGGGAGCTGGGGGGTAGGGTTGTGTGTGTGCTACTGACACAGACATCATGTGCAGCTAAAGGCGTCAGCCGGGGTTTGTAAGCTGGTTCTTCTGAATCATTCTGTCACTGAGTAAACATGTAAGATCGGACTGGTCCAAATCCATTTTTTTTCCTCTCATGTGACATTTGGACACAGAAATACAAGTTCTATCCAATCAGATCTTGGCCACTTTCATATGTGGTCCTAAATCCAATACATATATTTCAAATTTCATGTGTGTTTTTCCCACACACCTATGGTTTTTCCCATCACACTTAAATGCACAGGCTCAGATCAATCACTATACAGTGTCAGAGTGGTCTGCTGCTCCACTCGCCAGACAATAGAGCTCAACTGCCAGACACGTTTTTTTTTGTTTACAGCTGTACATAACATTTGTACACATTATATTTAAAAATACTATAAATATAAGAAAAAAAAATTGAAAATGTGAACAAAAAATAACTAAAAGTACGTTGTTTTTTTTAATGTAAATATCATAAAATCACAAAAAATGGATAGAAAATAGTAACAATTATTGTCCCCTCCATGTTATAATCACACAGATAAAGTACAGGTGCAAAATTTGCTTTACTAAGAACAAAGTCATAGTACAGTATGTCAAAAAAAAAGTGGCAATATAGTATGTTGAAAAAAGAAGTAATTAGCAAAGTCATAGTATAGTATGTCGTCCAAAACCATGAAAAAAAGTCATAGTATAGCATGTCGTCCCAAACCATGAAAAAAGTTATAGTATAGCATGTTGTCCCAAACCATGAAAAAAAGTCATAGTATAGCATGTCGTCCCAAATTATGAAAAAAAGTCATAGTGTAGCATGTCGTCCCAAATCATGAAAAAAAAAGTCATAGTATAGTATGTCGTCCCAAATCATGAAAAAAAGTCATAGTATATAGCATGTCGTCCCAAATTTTCAAAAAAAGTCATAGTATAGCATGTCGTCCAAAATCATGAAAAAAAGTCATAGTATAGTATGTCGTCCCAAATTTTCAAAAAAAGTCATAGTATAGCATGTCGTCCCAAATTTTCAAAAAAAGTCATAGTATAGTATGTCGTCCAAAACCATGAAAAAAAGTCATAGTATAGTATGTCGTCCCAAATTTTCAAAAAAAGTCATAGTATAGTATGTCGTCCCAAATTTTCAAAAAAAGTCATAGTATAGTATGTCGTCCAAAACCATGAAAAAAAGTCATAGTATAGTATGTCGTCCAAAACCATGAAAAAAAGTCATAGTATAGTATGTCGTCCCAAATTTTCAAAAAAAGTCATAGTATAGTATGTCGTCCCAAATCATGAAAAAAAGTCATAGTATAGCATGTCGTCCCAAATTTTCAAAAAAAGTCATAGTATAGCATGTCGTCCAAAATCATGAAAAAAAGTCATAGTATAGTATGTCGTCCCAAAATTTCAAAAAAAGTCATAGTATAGCATGTCGTCCCAAATCATGAAAAAAAGTCATAGTATATAGCATGTCGTCCCAAATTTTCAAAAAAAGTCATAGTATAGCATGTCGTCCCAAATCATGAAAAAAAAGTCATAGTATAGTATGTCGTCCCAAATCATGAAAAAAAGTCATAGTATAGCATGTCGTCCCAAATCATGAAAAAAAGTCATAGTATATAGCATGTCGTCCCAAATTTTCAAAAAAAGTCATAGTATAGCATGTCGTCCCAAATCATGAAAAAAAAAGTCATAGTATAGTATGTCGTCCCAAATCATGAAAAAAAGTCATAGTATATAGCATGTCGTCCCAAATTTTCAAAAAAAGTCATAGTATAGCATGTCGTCCCAAATTTTCAAAAAAGTCATAGTATAGCATGTCGTCCCAAATTTTCAAAAAAAGTCATAGTATAGCATGTCGTCCAAAATCATGAAAAAAAAAGTCATAGTATAGTATGTCGTCCCAAATCATGAAAAAAAGTCATAGTATAGCATGTCGTCCCAAATTTTCAAAAAAAGTCATAGTATAGCATGTCGTCCAAAATCATGAAAAAAAGTCATAGTATAGTATGTCGTCCCAAATTTTCATAGTATAGCATGTCGTCCCAAATCATGAAAAAAAGTCATAGTATATAGCATGTCGTCCAAAATCATGAAAAAAAGTCATAGTATAGTATGTCGTCCCAAATTTTCAAAAAAAGTCATAGTATAGCATGTCGTCCCAAATTTTCAAAAAAAGTCATAGTATAGTATGTCGTCCAAAACCATGAAAAAAAGTCATAGTATAGCATGTCGTCCCAAATTTTCAAAAAAGTCATAGTATAGCATGTCGTCCCAAATTTTCAAAAAAAGTCATAGTATAGCATGTCGTCCAAAATCATGAAAAAAAAAGTCATAGTATAGTATGTCGTCCCAAATCATGAAAAAAAGTCATAGTATAGCATGTCGTCCAAAATCATGAAAAAAAGTCATAGTATAGCATGTCGTCCCAAATTTTCAAAAAAAGTCATAGTATAGCATGTCGTCCAAAATCATGAAAAAAAAAGTCATAGTATAGTATGTCGTCCCAAATCATGAAAAAAAGTCATAGTATAGCATGTCGTCCAAAATCATGAAAAAAAAGTCATAGTATAGCATGTCGTCCCAAATTTTCAAAAAAAGTCATAGTATAGCATGTCGTCCAAAATCATGAAAAAAAAAGTCATAGTATAGTATGTCGTCCCAAATTTTCAAAAAAAGTCATAGTATAGCATGTCGTCCAAAATCATGAAAAAAAAGTCATAGTATAGTATGTCGTCCCAAAATTTCAAAAAAAGTCATAGTATAGCATGTCGTCCCAAATCATGAAAAAAAGTCATAGTATAGCATGTCGTCCCAAATTTTCAAAAAAAGTCATAGTATAGTATGTCGTCCAAAATCATGAAAAAAAGTCATAGTATAGTATGTCGTCCCAAATCATGAAAAAAAGTCATAGTATAGCATGTCGTCCCAAATCATGAAAAAAAGTCATAGTATAGCATGTCGTCCCAAATTTTCAAAAAAAGTCATAGTATAGTATGTCGTCCAAAACCATGAAAAAAAGTCATAGTATAGTATGTCGTCCCAAATTATCAAAAAAAGTCATAGTATAGCATGTCGTCCCAAATTTTCAAAAAAGTCATAGTATAGCATGTCGTCCCAAATTTTCAAAAAAAAGTCATAGTATAGCATGTCGTCCCAAATCATGAAAAAAAAAGTCATAGTATAGTATGTCGTCCAAAACCATGAAAAAAAGTCATAGTATAGCATGTCGTCCCAAATTTTCAAAAAAGTCATAGTATAGCATGTCGTCCCAAATTTTCAAAAAAAGTCATAGTATAGCATGTCGTCCAAAATCATGAAAAAAAAGTCATAGTATAGCATGTCGTCCCAAATCATGAAAAAAAGTCATAGTATAGCATGTCGTCCAAAATCATGAAAAAAAGTCATAGTATAGTATGTCGTCCCAAATTTTCAAAAAAAGTCATAGTATAGCATGTCGTCCCAAATCATGAAAAAAAGTCAGTATAGTATGTTGTCCAAAATCATGAAAAAAGTCATAGTATATAGCATGTCGTCCCAAATTTTCAAAAAAAGTAATAGTATAGCATGTCGTCCCAAATTTTCAAAAAAAGTCATAGTATAGCATGTCGTCCAAAATCATGAAAAAAAAAGTCATAGTATAGTATGTCGTCCCAAATTTTCAAAAAAAGTCATAGTATAGCATGTCGTCCAAAATCATGAAAAAAAAGTCATAGTATAGTATGTCGTCCCAAAATTTCAAAAAAAGTCATAGTATAGCATGTCGTCCCAAATCATGAAAAAAAGTCATAGTATATAGCATGTCGTCCCAAATTTTCAAAAAAAGTCATAGTATAGCATGTCGTCCCAAATTTTCAAAAAAAGTCATAGTATAGTATGTCGTCCCAAATTATCAAAAAAAGTCATAGTATAGCATGTCGTCCCAAATTTTCAAAAAAGTCATAGTATAGCATGTCGTCCCAAATTTTCAAAAAAAGTCATAGTATAGCATGTCGTCCAAAATCATGAAAAAAAAAGTCATAGTATAGTATGTCGTCCCAAATCATGAAAAAAAGTCATAGTATAGCATGTCGTCCCAAATTTTCAAAAAAAGTCATAGTATAGCATGTCGTACCAAATCATGAAAAAAAGTCAGTATAGTATGTTGTCCAAAATCATGAAAAAAGTCATAGTATATAGCATGTCGT
Organism: Epinephelus cyanopodus; assembly: GCA_026686955.1. Lineage (NCBI taxonomy): Eukaryota > Metazoa > Chordata > Actinopteri > Perciformes > Serranidae > Epinephelus > Epinephelus cyanopodus. The sequence goes on along the minus strand of CM048936.1, from coordinate 20,735,045 downwards.
CCCAAATTTTCAAAAAAAGTCATAGTATAGCATGTCGTCCCAAATTTTCAAAAAAAGTCATAGTATAGCATGTCGTCCAAAATCATGAAAAAAAAAGTCATAGTATAGTATGTCGTCCCAAATTTTCAAAAAAAGTCATAGTATAGCATGTCGTCCAAAATCATGAAAAAAAAGTCATAGTATAGTATGTCGTCCCAAAATTTCAAAAAAAGTCATAGTATAGCATGTCGTCCCAAATCATGAAAAAAAGTCATAGTATATAGCATGTCGTCCCAAATTTTCAAAAAAAGTCATAGTATAGCATGTCGTCCCAAATTTTCAAAAAAAGTCATAGTATAGCATGTCGTCCAAAATCATGAAAAAAAAAGTCATAGTATAGTATGTCGTCCCAAATTATCAAAAAAAGTCATAGTATAGCATGTCGTCCCAAATTTTCAAAAAAAGTCATAGTATAGCATGTCGTCCAAAATCATGAAAAAAAAAGTCATAGTATAGTATGTCGTCCCAAATCATGAAAAAAAGTCATAGTATAGCATGTCGTCCCAAATTTTCAAAAAAAGTCATAGTATAGCATGTCGTCCAAAATCATGAAAAAAAGTCATAGTATAGTATGTCGTCCCAAATTTTCAAAAAAAGTCATAGTATAGCATGTCGTCCAAAATCATGAAAAAAAGTCATAGTATAGTATGTCGTCCCAAATTTTCAAAAAAAGTCATAGTATAGCATGTCGTCCCAAATTTTCAAAAAAGTCATAGTATAGTATGTCGTCCAAAACCATGAAAAAAAGTCATAGTATAGCATGTCGTCCCAAATTTTCAAAAAAGTCATAGTATAGCATGTCGTCCCAAATTTTCAAAAAAAGTCATAGTATAGCATGTCGTCCAAAATCATGAAAAAAAAAGTCATAGTATAGTATGTCGTCCCAAATCATGAAAAAAAGTCATAGTATAGCATGTCGTCCAAAATCATGAAAAAAAGTCATAGTATAGCATGTCGTCCCAAATTTTCAAAAAAAGTCTAGTATAGCATGTCGTCCAAAATCATGAAAAAAAAAGTCATAGTATAGTATGTCGTCCCAAATCATGAAAAAAAGTCATAGTATAGCATGTCGTCCAAAATCATGAAAAAAAAGTCATAGTATAGCATGTCGTCCCAAATTTTCAAAAAAAGTCATAGTATAGCATGTCGTCCAAAATCATGAAAAAAAAAATAGTATAGTATGTCGTCCCAAATTTTCAAAAAAAGTCATAGTATAGCATGTCGTCCAAAATCATGAAAAAAAAGTCATAGTATAGTATAGTATGTCGTCCCAAAATTTCAAAAAAAGTCATAGTATAGCATGTCGTCCCAAATCATGAAAAAAAGTCATAGTATAGCATGTCGTCCCAAATTTTCAAAAAAAGTCATAGTATAGCATGTCGTCCCAAATTTTCAAAAAAAGTCATAGTATAGTATGTCGTCCAAAACCATGAAAAAAAGTCATAGTATAGTATGTCGTCCCAAATTATCAAAAAAAGTCATAGTATAGCATGTCGTCCCAAATTTTCAAAAAAGTCATAGTATAGCATGTCGTCCCAAATTTTCAAAAAAAAGTCATAGTATAGCATGTCGTCCCAAATCATGAAAAAAAAAGTCATAGTATAGTATGTCGTCCAAAACCATGAAAAAAAGTCATAGTATAGCATGTCGTCCCAAATTTTCAAAAAAGTCATAGTATAGCATGTCGTCCCAAATTTTCAAAAAAAGTCATAGTATAGCATGTCGTCCAAAATCATGAAAAAAAAGTCATAGTATAGTATGTCGTCCCAAATCATGAAAAAAAGTCATAGTATAGCATGTCGTCCAAAATCATGAAAAAAAGTTAGTATAGTATGTCGTCCCAAATTTTCAAAAAAAGTCATAGTATAGCATGTCGTCCCAAATCATGAAAAAAAGTCAGTATAGTATGTTGTCCAAAATCATGAAAAAAGTCATAGTATATAGCATGTCGTCCCAAATTTTCAAAAAAAGTCATAGTATAGCATGTCGTCCCAAATTTTCAAAAAAAGTCATAGTATAGCATGTCGTCCAAAATCATGAAAAAAAAAGTCATAGTATAGTATGTCGTCCCAAATTTTCAAAAAAAGTCATAGTATAGCATGTCGTCCAAAATCATGAAAAAAAAGTCATAGTATAGTATGTCGTCCCAAAATTTCAAAAAAAGTCATAGTATAGCATGTCGTCCCAAATCATGAAAAAAAGTCATAGTATATAGCATGTCGTCCCAAATTTTCAAAAAAAGTCATAGTATAGCATGTCGTCCCAAATTTTCAAAAAAAGTCATAGTATAGTATGTCGTCCCAAATTATCAAAAAAAGTCATAGTATAGCATGTCGTCCCAAATTTTCAAAAAAGTCATAGTATAGCATGTCGTCCCAAATTTTCAAAAAAAGTCATAGTATAGCATGTCGTCCAAAATCATGAAAAAAAAAGTCATAGTATAGTATGTCGTCCCAAATTTTCAAAAAAAGTCATAGTATAGCATGTCGTCCAAAATCATGAAAAAAAAGTCATAGTATAGTATGTCGTCCCAAAATTTCAAAAAAAGTCATAGTATAGCATGTCGTCCCAAATCATGAAAAAAAGTCATAGTATATAGCATGTCGTCCCAAATTTTCAAAAAAAGTCATAGTATAGCATGTCGTCCCAAATTTTCAAAAAAAGTCATAGTATAGTATGTCGTCCCAAATTATCAAAAAAAGTCATAGTATAGCATGTCGTCCCAAATTTTCAAAAAAGTCATAGTATAGCATGTCGTCCCAAATTTTCAAAAAAAGTCATAGTATAGCATGTCGTCCAAAATCATGAAAAAAAAAGTCATAGTATAGTATGTCGTCCCAAATCATGAAAAAAAGTCATAGTATAGCATGTCGTCCCAAATTTTCAAAAAAAGTCATAGTATAGCATGTCGTACCAAATCATGAAAAAAAGTCAGTATAGTATGTCATCCAAAATCATGAAAAAAGTCATAGTATATAGCATGTCGTCCCAAATTTTCAAAAAAAGTCATAGTATAGCATGTCGTCCCAAATTTTCAAAAAAAGTCATAGTATAGCATGTCGTCCAAAATCATGAAAAAAAAAGTCATAGTATAGTATGTCGTCCCAAATTTTCAAAAAAAGTCATAGTATAGCATGTCGTCCAAAATCATGAAAAAAAAGTCATAGTATAGTATGTCGTCCCAAAATTTCAAAAAAAGTCATAGTATAGCATGTCGTCCCAAATCATGAAAAAAAGTCATAGTATATAGCATGTCGTCCCAAATTTTCAAAAAAAGTCATAGTATAGCATGTCGTCCCAAATTTTCAAAAAAAGTCATAGTATAGTATGTCGTCCAAAACCATGAAAAAAAGTCATAGTATAGTATGTCGTCCCAAATTATCAAAAAAGTCATAGTATAGCATGTCGTCCCAAATTTTCAAAAAAGTCATAGTATAGCATGTCGTCCCAAATTTTCAAAAAAAGTCATAGTATAGCATGTCGTCCAAAATCATGAAAAAAAAAGTCATAGTATAGTATGTCGTCCCAAATCATGAAAAAAAGTCATAGTATAGCATGTCGTCCCAAATCATGAAAAAAAGTCATAGTATATAGCATGTCGTCCCAAATTTTCAAAAAAAGTCATAGTATAGCATGTCGTCCCAAATTTTCAAAAAAAGTCATAGTATAGTATGTCGTCCAAAACCATGAAAAAAAGTCATAGTATAGTATGTCGTCCCAAATTATCAAAAAAAGTCATAGTATAGCATGTCGTCCCAAATTTTCAAAAAAGTCATAGTATAGCATGTCGTCCCAAATTTTCAAAAAAGTCATAGTATAGCATGTCGTCCAAAATCATGAAAAAAAAGTCATAGTATAGTATGTCGTCCCAAAATTTCAAAAAAAGTCATAGTATAGCATGTCGTCCCAAATCATGAAAAAAAGTCATAGTATATAGCATGTCGTCCCAAATTTTCAAAAAAAGTCATAGTATAGCATGTCGTCCCAAATTTTCAAAAAAAGTCATAGTATAGTATGTCGTCCAAAACCATGAAAAAAAGTCATAGTATAGTATGTCGTCCCAAATTATCAAAAAAAAGTCATAGTATAGCATGTCGTCCCAAATTTTCAAAAAAGTCATAGTATAGCATGTCGTCCCAAATTTTCAAAAAAAGTCATAGTATAGCATGTCGTCCAAAATCATGAAAAAAAAAGTCATAGTATAGTATGTCGTCCCAAATCATGAAAAAAAGTCATAGTATAGCATGTCGTCCCAAATTTTCAAAAAAAGTCATAGTATAGCATGTCGTCCCAAATCATGAAAAAAAGTCAGTATAGTATGTCATCCAAAATCATGAAAAAAGTCATAGTATATAGCATGTCGTCCCAAATTTTCAAAAAAAGTCATAGTATAGCATGTCGTCCCAAATTTTCAAAAAAAGTCATAGTATAGCATGTCGTCCAAAATCATGAAAAAAAGTCATAGTATAGTATGTCGTCCCAAATTTTCAAAAAAAGTCATAGTATAGCATGTCGTCCAAAATCATGAAAAAAAGTCATAGTATAGCATGTCGTCCAAAATCATCAAAAAAAGTCATAGTATAGCATGTCGTCCCAAATCATGAAAAAAAGTCATAGTATATAGCATGTCGTCCAAAATCATGAAAAAAAGTCATAGTATAGCATGTCGTCCAAAATCATGAAAAAAAAGTCATAGTATAGCATGTCGTCCAAAATCATGAAAAAAAGTCATAGTATAGTATGTCGTCCCAAATTTTCAAAAAAAGTCATAGTATAGCATGTCGTCCCAAATCATGAAAAAAAGTCATAGTATATAGTATGTCGTCCCAAATTTTCAAAAAAAGTCATAGTATAGCATGTCGTCCCAAATTTTCAAAAAAAGTCATAGTATAGCATGTCGTCCAAAATCATGAAAAAAAAAGTCATAGTATAGCATGTCGTCCCAAATTTTCAAAAAAAGTCATAGTATAGCATGTCGTCCAAAATCATGAAAAAAAAAGTCATAGTATAGCATGTCGTCCAAAATCATGAAAAAAAAAGTCATAGTATAGCATGTCGTCCCAAATTTTCAAAAAAAGTCATAGTATAGCATGTCGTCCAAAATCATGAAAAAAAAAGTCATAGTATAGCATGTCGTCCAAAATCATGAAAAAAAAAAGTCATAGTATAGCATGTCGTCCCAAATCATGAAAAAAAGTCATAGTATAGCATGTCGTCCCAAATTTTCAAAAAAAGTCATAGTATAGCATGTCGTCCAAAACCATGAAAAAAAGTCATAGTATAGTATGTCGTCCCAAATTATCAAAAAAAGTCATAGTATAGCATGTCGTCCCAAATTTTCAAAAAAGTCATAGTATAGTATGTCGTCCAAAACCATGAAAAAAAGTCATAGTATAGCATGTCGTCCCAAATCTTCAAAAAAAGTCAGTATAGCATGTCGTCCAAAACCATGAAAACCAGTAAACAGTTGACTGAGATAACAAACCTTCTCTCATGCCTCCTTGTCTTTCAGTGCACATGATCTATGGACCCATGGACCCAGTCAACCCTCATCCCCAGTTCATCCGCCTTTACCAGTGAGTGCACCTTCTGACTGTAGTGGAGACCTTGGATGAGATCCAGTTTTCTGTCATCAATGCAGCAGGACGCATCCAAACTGAAAATCTAATTTCCAGCTGGATTTGAACCAAAAATCTTTGGTACCATGCACCAGTAAAATGACCTCCAGACCATGATAGAAACACTATATAGTGATTAAATTATCTTGGTTACATATACTCATGTAGTCAGAAATATTAAATATTTGGTTTAAATTTGATGTCGTCTACATGCATCAATGAAACTAATGCTGCACAAATTTTTGTCAGAAAATGTACGTGTCCATCACAGAAAAATGGTGGTATCTGTATTTTTAATATATATTTTTCAAGACGTGGTAGTAGAGACGATGAAATTTAAAGGTTTACTTGCAACAAAGTTCCCAACATAGATTTGGACCCTTGATCCTGTGGTTTATAGTCAATATGTTAAACCATTAGGCTATTCATTTTCTGTGCCACTGGCTCAAAATACCCCTATTTATCTCCAACATGTCTCTCATTCCATCAGGCAGCTGGTCCAGAGGTCAACAGTCACCATCTTGGACGAACACATCAGTCACTACCCTCAGCTTGAAGATCCCACCGGCTTCCTCAATGCTTATTTCAACTTTATTCACTCCTTCTGACATGATGCCAAACACCACGTGTTCATGAAGTAATTCAGACCCTTCACGAGCTGCTCTGTAGTTTTGCAACTCTTATTCAAAGTGATAAATGGTCACATGCGGTGCGAAGACCTTTCAGGAGCCAAGCTGCATCAGTGTGAGATGTTAATCACAGGTGATGGGCTCATTTACCAGCATCAATCCCTAAAATGTCAAGTACTAACAGCAGACATCAAATGTGAGTTAGAAACATGATTAATTGTGTTTAATGCAACTTGATCTGAAGGTGACAGTGTTAATTTATGGAGCCTCTGTCAGCATGAGAGTTTCGTTTGGGTGTGTGATTATTGAACTTTTCTGTGGGATGCTGTTTTGGTTCCGTCCGTTTCTGTTCTCTGATTTCTGCGATCAGCTGCACTCTGAATGAATTTTGATATGATTTTCTACATTTCTCTTGATGTCAATGAAAAAACCTTAATGTCAGCTTTTCTTCAAATAAAACTAGTTTTGTAAAAAAAAATTTAAAAAAACTGAACGAAACTTGGTGTACTTTGACAGAATTTATTGAAGAATTAACAGAATGTTGCTGCTGCAAAGAAAACATAAGGACCAGCGGACAGTAAAAAGAACAAGTGAAGTAATAAACATTTACGCTATCTTCAGGGTGATGATTTCAGCATGATAAACACAATATCATTATACATTAATTTTTAGAGCGACGAAAAAGAAGTCATGTTTGGACAGTTTGTCGTGCAGAGATAAAAGGTCTGCGTTTGCGTTGGCACGAAGCTGTGCCGCGAGGCCTTTAGCCCACTGAGGCCAGGATGACGTCGACGACCGTCTCTTCACCGCTGCGAACCGTCACCTGCATGGTGACGCCGTCAGCCAGTGCCAGGCGAGCACGAACCAGCACATCATGACCTCCACGAAACACACCTGAGAGGGGAGAGGAAGTATGGAGGATCAATAAATTTGTATATGGAAATATGTTAATAAATACAGAAATAAATACAATACAAAACTGCTGACGTACATATGTAAATGAGTGGATAAATAAAAAAATAAATGCTGAGATTAGGACCTCCAACCTTCTTAACACACAGATGCAGAAATACAGAAATAAATGTAGTTGTACAAAAATGTAGCAACAAATTAAAGATATTTATGGACCATGTGTCCTGTCAAAATAGCACATTCTAATTATTTATCTATGTATTAACTTTCAGGTTTATTCTTTTGTTTATTAATTCGCATTTCTTTATTCCTGTAGTTAATTCTAGATTTCTTATTTCCATATTTATTCATACATTTATTTATTTATTTCCATGGTATAATATGTCGCAAAAAAGTCGTAGTATAGTTAGTATGTCGTAAAAGAAGACATAGTATAGCATGTCGAAAAAAAGTCAGAATAGTTAGTATGTCGCAAAAAAGTCATAGTATATAGTATGTTGAAAAAAAAAAAAAAGACATAGTATAGCATGACGCAAAAAAGTCAGTATAGCATGTCGTAAAAAAGTCATAGTATATAGTATGTCGTTAAAAAAAAGATATTATAGCATGTCGCAAAAAAGTCATAGTATAGTTAGTATGTCATAAAAGAAGTCATAGTATAGCATGATGCAAAAAAGTCAGTATAGCATGTCACAAAAAAGTCATAGTATAGTATGTTGTCAAAAAAAAACAGTATAGTATGTCAAAAAAATTCAGAAAAAGTCAGTGTGTGTCTGTTAATCTAAATTAAATCTGCTATTTGTATTTATGGCATCTGGTGTCCAAAAGTATCTCATTGTCACACTATAGAGAACTTTATCTTGCCTACAGGCTACATCTAGAGTGATTATATTTTTAAAAGAACATTTTGTACGAGAAAAAGAGAGACCCTAACAGTGATCAAAACCATCCTGACATCCAACACCCACCAGCGAGGAAGAGGACATGTGAATTCTTGTTTTCAGGAACTTTGTCAGAGCGCTCACATGGCTGCATTCCCAGGAAGCTGATGATGTTACCCACCGCCTCTGTACAAGAAAACACACAGATGAGTCACACAACATACTGGGTGTCATTTACTGCAAAAGCTTCAGGGACTGTGCTGGAGATGTTTCCATACTACTTGGCGCTGGATTATTTTAATCATTACTTTAAAAAGGTATTAAGTACCAATACCCAGCCCTTTTAATGAATGCTGAAAATTCAGTTCAACTCACAAAAAAAATGCATCTACTTGAAGATCTGAACTTCTGTACCCCAACCTCTGAATTTTGAATAGGCGCATTAATGATTTCAGCCTTAATTTTGTACTCACCGTCTAGAGTCCGCACAGACGCCAGGGCAAAAGTCTCCTCCTTCTCGAATTCATCTCCCACTTCCTCCCACGCTGCACCAAAGTTCGGTTTCAAAACCTTCTGGATGTGATCTGCAACCGTCACCTCCAGATCCTCCAGCTACAGAGGAGCAGTGCACATGAGGACAAGAGACACAAGAAAAATAGAAGGATGAGCAATTGGTGATAGAGGAAAAGATCGGCCAGATCATATGTAGATAGGATCGAGAAATGAGGACACTGCCGTGGTAGCAACTTGCAAATGACATGGTGGTCACACGCTAAAGCATTCACCGCTTTATTGTCTATTTTACTCGAAATGGGACTACAATTTACAAAATGATCATTGACACTGAATGATCATTCACTTTTTTTATACCGTCCATGATAAAAGTACATGAAATAATCTCATTCTCCCTGTTTGAATATTTTGTGTGTGTGCTGTGATGACATACCACGTATTCATCGTCATAACCGTCATCGTCAGGCTCTCCGGTGTTGGGGTCGCAGTCTCTGACCAGGTACTTCATAGTACAACTGAACGTACAAGACACTGTGGACACATGGGATACATCTTATACATAGCCAATGTTGGACCTTGTACATAGAGTTGTGTTTGCACTTTTGGCTGCTGAATGACTACGTATAACCTGTTCTGATCTTAATTTTTTTAGAGAAATATCCCAGCGTTCATACCAGCGGTGGGGTCGTCATCGGGCAGGCGGACCAGAGTGTAGCAGGAACCAGGCTGGCTGTAGGGGAGGCTGGGGGCCGGGACGTAGTGTATCACCTCGTACGATTCTGACGGCTCCATCTGCACTAAGACCTGACGTACAGAGCGACACATTCATATTAAGAATTGTTCCCAACTACCGCCATGTCTGAAAACCTGAACCTCAATAGTCTAAATAAAGAATAAGAGAAAACATATGACTAAAATCATCATGAACCAAGCTGGTACCTTCTGCAGGAGCTGGTCGTTTAGAGTGTTTGTGCAGTCGAACTGGAACACCATGTGCCTGGCGAAAGTGTGTTTGACGCAGCGCACCACATATTCTGTCTCAGCCTCCGTGAGCTGCACCGGCTCGGAGGACTTGAAGAGTGGGCCGAGACCCTGGAACTCTGGGATGGCCGCCAGTTGTTCTGTAACAAAAAGCAGAGACAGATTAAAACAAAGACAGGAAACAGACACACTGTGATGTTCTGTAATCCAGTGACCGACATGTAATCTAACCCTGATAAATGTCCTGGCGTGACGGGGCCAACTTCTCTGGCAGTTTGCTGGTGGCCACAGGGGCGATTTCTGGGAGGAAGAAATGGCGGAACATTAACAGACGCTCAGACACTATCCAATTCCTGACTGTGACAGTTTCTCAGCTGAGTACAAAAGGTTAGTAAATAGGTGTGTCTCTGTACCTGTTTTCTGTTCTGTGATAGGAGTGGTGGCCAGAGGGACGCTCTTCATGTCGAAGGGTTTCTCCGAGGGCTCCAGAGTGTACTGGTGGAGAGACTTCTCCAGGCCTGGGATGGAGACAGACAAACCTGAAAGCAACACAGAGATGAGAAGATGTTAACATTTTTGTTAGCTAAGAGCGAGGCACACTTAAATATATTCGACCAGCAGCCACCATGAGCTACATTCACTCATCAAAATCAACAGTGTATCCTGAGTGTGTGTGTCTTTACCGTTAAAGATGTATGCAGCATTCAGAGCCTTCTGCTTCTGCTGCAGCACGTTCATGTAGAAAGTAGCTCTGTCTCGCACTTCATCATCACTGTCCATCATGCACCTGTGAGAACAGACACCAGAGTTCAAACAAAACTGTCACATACAAAACTGTATAGTACAAGGCAGGGTTGGGCGACTATCTCCCATGGAGGAACCACATGAGAAGTTTATCAGACGTCCATGTCTTTTGATTTGTAACATAAATCTTTCCCATTCTCTGTTGTAACATATTGTTGCTACACACAAAAGATCTCTCACGGTTGATGTACTGATAGAGTCGACTGTGCAGGCTGTGATGTTTAGCATTATACTTTTTAACCACAAGATGTCAGTGTTGGACTGTGAACACCAGTAGAAACAAAAATCTTAAAACTCCTAATATTGTTATAGAAGTGTGATGTACATGGCAATGCATGTAGATGTCTATGAGTTAATAAATTGCTAATACAGTTATGCAATTCTACTGTTGGACGCCATTTTGTATTGCCATGTGATGGAATTGTAGGCTAACTATTTTGGGTGTCAGGACGTATTACTAAATGCTATGCATACAGGATACAGGTTGCAATGATGGTAGCAGCAAGAGTAGAAGAACAACGTAAACCACACGGATGTAGAGTATATTATAAAAGACACAGTTTACTATCATTGCCAGTGAACAAAACACTGAACCATTCCAGATGAATGGTTGAGCAGTCAGCAAAATTATTATTACTAATTGTTTTTATCAGATTTTAAGCACAGTATTTCTCAGTGCCCATAACGGCCTTGTCAATGACATGGAACCTTTCACTTGGCCAGATCTGACCAGTGGGTCGTATTTTGCCCACGTCAGGCATAAAGTTTATACTACATCAAAGAAGTCTATCACCAATAACTCAACTGATGTTTACTTTGTATTTTTGACAACAAAATGAAATTATTTTATAAAGTTAAGTCAATAAAGTTAAATACCTCTGCATGAGAACCAGGACACTCGGCAGCAGGTCATCATTCTGAGCTCCAAACTTGGCCAAAGCGCTGACTGCAGCTGAAGGTGGAAGAAGAAACAAAGGTTTCAGTTTGTCATATAATGCTATAAACAGCTTGAACATTAATCAATAAACTGGATGTCATGTAGGTAGCGCTGACATAGAAATATAGATGTTATAGGTCAGCCTGTGGAGTCGTTTAAGTTTGAGACAACATAAGTGACATTAATAAAAAATTTACTGTTTGAGTTTCACACAATGTCCTGCTCTGTCTCACCTGCGCGAACAGCCTCGCTCTCCAGCACCACTCGGTTGAAGATGAAGCGGATGTACTTGGAGGGCTGGGGGGTGCGTGGGCCCTCTTTGCCCAGCAGGTGCAGGATCTTTGTGGCTAGCACCGTGTGCTCGCAGTCCTCGATGAACTCGCACAGGTGGGCCAAGCCTGTCTCTTTGCTCTCTGGGTTCTCCTCGATGATGCTGATGATGCAGTCTACGATGGCCCGCTTGTACTCGAAACCACCCTGCAGGGAGAGGAGACATGTTGACCGCGAAGTCTACAACACTTCTCTTGACAGCAGGTTTTCTGGATATCACTGATAAGGAAGCTCTTATGTAAAGGAACGTCCATAGTGTGAAGAAGGTCTGTTGTCTGCTTATAATCAACTTACATCATCTCTGAGCATGTTGGACAAGAAGTTCATCATGACGCTGTGCTTCCTGGGATACTTCTGGCACAGAGCGCTGATGGCCTGCACCACCACCACCTGCAGTAAACAAGCATAAGAAACAGATTTAGGTCAACAAAATAACAGAACACAAATGACAGGATTTAAAAGCAGTGAATCTCATATTAGAAATTAATCTTTTGGATGAGCTGAAATCCTGGGTGACAAAAAAAAACACATTACACAATGAAACATTCTCACACTACTAAATTACAGATAACAGTTCAGAGGAAGTCCTATATGTTGGTTAAATATGACCTCCCTGCTCATTATAACACCTGAACGTCTGGCTGTATTAATCTAACTTTGCTGTGTTACAAAATAAAGAATAAAAACTAAACAATCACAATGTTTCTGACCTTGAACTCATCAGAGATCTCAGAGACAAACGAGGAGATCTGTTTCATGAGTCGGTCCACGCTGCTCTCACTGCCGGTCTTGAGCAGAGTGGTGATAGCCAGTGTGGCGATGCTGCGGTTCGAGTCGGTGATCAGGTTCTCCAGGTCCAAGTTGCAGGCAGTCACAGCTGATGGATGCTTCATGGCCACCTGGTGGACACAAAGGAAATGACAGTGCAGTTCTATTAGTGTTACACTCTGTTTTTAACTGTATCTTTGAGCATAAATGGTTTGTTGTCAAGACAGATGCATAATAAACTATTGCAAAGCACCTTTAGGCATGCCTTATGTGTCTAGCTGAGAACTCAAAAGGACTTACAAACACATTTATGCTGCCTTAACTCATGAGAAATTTCTGAATAGCTCAGCAATATGACTAACATTTGGCTAATCAAAGTGATCTCGACATGAAAAAACAAGCCATGTGAAGGAGGGATAGAGAGTGAAGCTGTACCTTGTTGAGGGTCCTGACTGCAGCGTATCTCAGGGCTGCTTTGGGAGAGCTGCAGAAGAGCTGCAGCACTGCAGGAAGACAAATACACTTACAATGAGACTCATTAATACTTTTTTTCCCAGTTGACAATACAGATAAAAATTAAAACTGACATGAATGAGGTGTGAGTAAATGACTGACCAGACACAGCAGGGGCGAGCTCCCGGGCGGTACAGTTGGGCATGTGGACAATAGCAGAGGCAGCCTCGTACACCACCATCTCGTTCTTGTTCCTCAGGCAGCTCTCAATGAAGTCGAACAGGGGGCTGTCGTGACTGAAAACAAAGACAGAACACGCTGCTGTAAACAACCTGACAAAACATTGATTTTGCACTTTGAGCCATGTTTTAGGGCTGGGAGATTAATCAGATTTTATTTTCAATCACAGTTGTGGCATCCAGCGATTATGAAACAAGATACTTCGGATTAAGGTTATTGTGCTGCATTCCATTTCACACTGATGTTGTCATTTTGTCCAACTTGGCAGCTTTCTTGCTAGATTTAGCAACTTTTCAGACCCTTGTTTCTAAAAAGCAACTAGCGACATATCTAGCAATTTATTCAGACCAACAGGGAGAAAGCAAGAAATATATTCAAATATATTATATTGGCTCTTCTGTCAACAGCAGGTGGCCTATAGAAGCAGGATGGCGGTTTTGGGTACAACTTCACCCATGTCCAAGGTACATGGAGAAGGAAAGCACTTTGTGTTGCATGTCCATGCAGGAAAAGCGCTCTACAAATAAAGTTGATTGATTGATTGATTGATTGAAAATAAGTCTTAAGAGGTTAAAACTCAAACAACACTTGCAGCATATAGAATAACTTAACTGCAAGATCAACGTGTCTGTATCTGCATGATGTATCCTGAGTCAATGAGTAATTGTGTTAAATAACCATGATCTTAATATTGACCTAAATAATCGTGACTGTGATTTTTGCCATAATCAAACAGCCCTACCACATATCTATTCTGACTCAGAGATACCGTAAATAACAAATAATTTATCAGTGTAGAATCAGCTGCGCTATGAAAGTACCCAGATGACCTTGTGTTTCTCTACTACAGCATCAGATTGCTGCACATCAACTCACCCTCCTTCTGTCTCATCCAGCAGTTTGCTGGCGATCCTGATGAGCATGCAGTAGGCAAAAGGAGACTTGAGACCAGACTTGGTGAACTTGTTGAGCATCTTGGTGACAGCAAGACGGTCATTCTTCCTGAGGTGATACAACAGGCCCAGGGCATGGTACTGGAAGACAAGACACACACAAACAACAGCTTTTAGAACTGAACTCCATCAAAAACTGTTTAACAAATCAGTTTAATATAATTTTTCCTATACACACAATAAATAATTCACAATACTAAGACCTTATGCGTGTCTGTGCTACCCACCTGGACCATGATGTTGTCACTGGAAGCAGCCTCCTGAGCTTCATTCACCCAGCGCTTCACCACATCATAGCTCATCTTCACCATATGCTAAACACACACAAAAAGATAGGACTTATTTACCCACCAGCAGAAGCATGAACTATTGTGAGAATTTAATCTGAAATCAGACCAAATTCATAAAATTCTTTCAGGATTGATATGTAAAATATGTTGGGGTTTTTTTTACCAGAGAGGAGACCAGGGCTGAGCTGGACACACTGGGCACCTTGTCAACAATAGCCTGCTTCATGTATCTCTCAATGGCCTGCAGCATGGTGGTCTGAGAAAGAGATGAGGAAAATTCAATAAACAGTGCTTCAGTTTCTTAATTATAAGAATTAAATAATATAAACAGGATGTTCTCTTTCTTGCAGTTGATGACAAGGTGAATAAGGAGATGGAGAGACTGAAGACAAGGAAGGAAATAAAACAAAGCAGGACTTACATCTGTAATCCTGCAGAGGGCTCTGATAGCAGGTCCACGGTATACATCTTCCTTCCCTGTCATGTCTTTGGTCAGGCTGTAAAATACCACACAAGGAACAGTTAAAGACACTGTGACTTTAAAAAATTGAACACTTCGTAACAGATGCAAAAAACTCATTTACAAAGAACTGTTCTCCTCTGTTATAATTTAAATAGGCAAACAGTCCATGTGTATTTACCAGATTTCAAGTATTTGTACATCTACATCTGTCACTTTATGTATCCTGGTGTTACTGGGTGATAAGAGTTGTGTTAAAACAACAGATGTGAACAAACTCTGGACAAAAGGTTTCAGAAGTCCTTTCACTCCTCTAAGAAAAGACACTTCCTCCAGCAGATTTCAGTATTTACATACAGGTGATATTCAAAGGTCATGGTACACACCTGCTAGTGACAATGATGACATCCTCAGAGATGTTGGCCATCTCTTTGATGGTAAGGTAGCACATCCTCCTCAGGGTTTGCTAAGATTAAAAGACATATTAATATTATTAATATTTAAATATGAACACTACCCAGGTCATGGAAAGTATTCACGATACTCAAGCAAGTCCAGTTGTCTACATACAGCACTCAAGACTACAGACTGATGCTATGCCTCTTAAGTTAATACTGAATCTAAACACAAGTCCTAAGAGTCTAACCAATTCATGAATGAATCAATCGATTAATGAACTCTTACATCATTGGACTGAAAGAGCCTGGTCATTGCAAAGAAGGCCTCTGTAGCCTCTGTGGTCCCGAAGTGCTCTCCCTTAAAAAACAAGAACGCAGGAATGAGAGACGCTTAAGATGAGACACAACAATAAAAAAACTACTTTACATATTTGTCATACAACATTTTACCTGGTTGAGGAGGTAGATAATCTTGGTGAGGATGTGGAGGCATCTTCTTGGGTTGATGGGGGTCTCATTGAAGATGCGAGCCTGTGAACAACAAGGGACTCCTCATTTAATTTTAATGGTCAAGTTGTTGTTTCTTTCGCTGATACTTTATGTTGTAAACAATATCAGGTGCAGACTTTACCTCTTGCAACACGGCACTCTTCTCCAGATGCTGGAAAGGGTTGGACCCACTTCCTAAATGTCAGAACAGTGCAGTCAGACATCTGTGCAGTTAAACCTTGTTGTATTAATTCACTGAACTTCCCAAGCTAGCTTAAGGGAAGGACGCAGAGTTGTCGCCAGCTTATGCTACACTACATGCAGTAAACAGAAATGGATAGACAACTTAATAACAAATAAACACTTGCACACAGATCGTAAACCGAAGCATCACTGCAGCATGTTTCATCCAGCTATATTCTGAGCTAATGTTCAGAGAGGACACGTCTAATGAGCAGCAAAGCTAACTTCACCCAGCTGACACTGCCGAGCTGGCAATGCTAATGCTAAACTTAGCTCAGGACTGCTGTTACTGTAGCATAAAACAATAGTGGCAACATTTTAATGCCACTGCAAATGGGTTTATAGTTAACCATCAGGACATGCTAAATATAATTTACTTTTCAGCTCACGATTAACGGGCAGGTCAATTCACCCTGTTACAGTGAGCTAGCCGGCTAACCGTAACAGGCTAACGTTAGCTTCAAAACGTCTGTCAGCGCAGACGTAATTTTCATATTTCAAACGCTGTCACTTTTTGAAATAATAGCTCTGCAGTCTTACCAGACTCCTCGTCCTTCTTGTCAAACTTTTTAATCATTATGTCGGAATAAAGCTGTCGGAAGAGAGTAGAAGACGCTCTCAGCCTCGGTCATCGGCGAAGCTACTTCCACGTAGCCAAAATGAAAACTCACTTCCGGTTGAAACGTCCACGTCAACGGAAGGTACGTCAGAGCAGGTCTGCGTCATGACCGGAAGGGGGCGCTGCTAGCAAGTTATATGATACCTCCAGTTTATATTCTTATACACATTTTTATTATTAGAATTTGTTATAATTATGAAAACATTACTTAATGCAATTACAAAAATTAAGCAAAAATAGGCCGTTAAATTGAGGGTTTTGGTGTCCAATATCCCAACTTAAATAAAGTTAAAAAAAAACAACAACAACATACAAACCTTGAATTTATCAGGACTTAGAGTAAGAGCTGATGTTTTACTTTGCCAGACAACGCATGACAGCTTTATTATATATCTATTTTTTTGAGATCCAGAAGCAAGCCACTACTGCTACACTGCAGTACTTCCCTGTCAGCTGTTGGCTTAGTGTCATTTAATTTGTGGAAATGTGATCGAACACACATTTATGTAGGAATATGCGGTGCAGAATAAGAGGAGGAAAATGCAGGAGTTCTCCTAAAGCAGTATTTAATTTCAGGTTTTATTTTGCTTTAGCATTGCAAGACAACCTTTCGACCCCTGGTTGTTCGGGGCCCTAGAGCAGTTGCCCACTTTGCCTGCTTGGTAACTCAATCCTGTAAAGTGGAAGACAGCATGGACCTGGGGAGAGTTTGGGAGAACAGGAAAAAAAAGCACTGAAAGTGGACGAACATTGGAGCAATGGGTCAGATCATCAAAATGACTAAAAACAATAGTCCATATACACGAAAGATGAAGGCTTGCTCGATGACATTTGTTCACTTAACAGTGACCTATAGGATGAACACCTTCTCCTGGTGCGTCTTTAGATCAAATGGCCACAAGATGTCGACACTGCTCTGTGTCTTAAGTCTTGTTTTATACAGGTGAACTAAATAACACTAGCTACAAACCCTAGAGCTGGTTAAATGTTTAGTTTGGTGTAAACAAACTTCTCATCCACTGACCAAATTAAACAGCATTCAACTAGTAATATTATAAAGCCAGGCTGATTTCAAACTCTTATGATAAGCTACAATTTTGTTGTTGTTTTTTTATCTTAAATAGGGGAGAGCTGAGCATCTTACCACACAAGTACATTTTCATACTGGTTATTTCTCCAACACCAGAGGGCACAACCTAAAAAAATCAAATAGTGGCATGTGTGACTCACTGCTGTGGGGAAATTTGGCTCCTGATATTCAGTATATGTCATTATAATCTGAAGTAAGAACAATTTTCATATTTTTCACCCACAAAAGTTTAAAAAAAAACTAAACTGCACTATTTATGCAATTAAACTTTCACAAGTAAGTATATTCAATTATATTATCATTGCACAGAATAGAGGAGGGAAAATATGTATTTTAATACAAAGTCCTGTACTGAAGCTAGCTTGAGGTTTATCTGGTAATAGTACACATGTCACTCTGGAGTAAGTTGTCTATGTATACACACAGCCACAAAATGGTCAAAATGCACAGGAGGGTGCATAATTAGAAAAATAAATGTAATGATAAAATATCTTTCATAGAAATGTGCAAACAGAATTGGTTTGAAATTATAAAACAAAAGACCGCCAATGGCAGCTTAACACTGGACACAATGTTAAAGACTGTGAGACTGTAATCTGTAAGAAGTACTGCTAAAGACTTCAGTTACAGAGATCTCATCTGATACTGCCAGGAGATGACATCAGCAGACATGGATCTATACTTTTATACATGTTCTTAATTGTTGGAAAATATAATGTGACACTGTCTGTTGTGTGACAACTGACCCTATGATGGGTCAACAGATGCACGCTCTGCACTCAGCCATTTATAACTGCATGTTAAAGACTATTTGGCACAATCATTTATTTTTTAATTCAATATAGATAATAAGTGACTGTGATGTACTGACACTGAGAAATTTAAGTGAAAGTAAAAAGTCAGACAAGACACCTCGCTCTATTCTACATAACACTGTGCCAATATATGATAAGCTCTAGTTGGCCAATGACAATGGACATGCTGATGTATCAGTCAGGCTCTAGTCTTATCCTAAAGTGAACGGTAAATGGACTGCGTGTGTATAGTGCCTTTCTAGTCTTCTGACCACTCAAAGCGCTTTTACACCACGTAATATTCACCCATTCACACACACATTTACACACTAGTGGCCGAGGCTGCCATACAAGGTACCACCTGCTACTCAGTAACCATTAACACAGCCATGGGAGAAATCTGGGGTTCAGTATCTTGGATACTTTGGCACGTGGGCGAGAGGAGCTGGGTATCAAGCTGCCGATCTTCTGATTGGTCAAGGACCCGCTCTACCTCTGAGCCACACCAACCGCCTGTCTAAAGGAGTAATAATTTGTAGGAATATTGTATGGATACCATCAGGGGCGTAGCTCCAAATTCTGGGCCCTGTGCCTAAGAAGTCTCTGTGGGCCCCCACCCTTCCTCTCTTGATCCCTCTCTCTTTAATGTACCTTTTGAAAGTTTTTTACAAAGTCAGTTTGTTTTCTTTCCCTTTCCTTTCCTTCTTTCCTTTTTGGAACCCCAGTTTCCCATTTCTTGGAGAAAGATATGCACATTGGTGCTCGAGTAGCATAAGCAGTCATTGGTTGAATCCAGATGTCCGGACTTCACCCCGCTTACAGACTCCCAGACTTTGCGGGCACGTTCCCAGGAAGTCGAAGTGCTCGAGATAGTCTCCATCCTTAATTCATCCAGTCCACAAGGGGACTCAAGCAGACTTGCTGCAGGCTTCCAGAGATTTAATTACCTGCAGTTTACAACAATACGGACGTGACGTGTTTTTTTCAATTGCTGACCAGAAAAACAAAACAACTGTATTACAACTGTTGTAAAACAACTAGTGTATTAAAAAAAAAAATTCTTGAATCAGGTAGGCCAAAATAATATTAAACCACATTGTGATATTGAAATATGTAGAAGTATAGACTATAGTGATGATCAAAATGCATTTTTGTTATTGCAGCATACCCTATTAGTCAGAGTATAGATCCACCCATCCATTTTCTAACTGCTTATCCTCTTGAGGGTTGTGGGGGTGGGGGGCTGGAGCCTATCCCAGCTGACACTGGGCGAGAGGCGGGGTACCCTGGTCTTGCCAGACTATTGCAGGGCTCAGAGTATAGATATGTATGAATATTAATTTGTCCACTCACTAAAAAGCACATATGTGAGTGTTATATCTTGTTACCTGCAGGGACAGATGAGCAGATACTGTTGATGAACTTGGGTGAGGAATATGATCACCGTGTACATGATTGTACTTGCAGCTCCTACGGCAACGAGCGGAACAGACTTCAATCAGTCAATCAATTTTAGACTTGGGGCCCGTCTTGCAGTCGCTGCCCTTATCAGCTTGATGAGATGACCATGAACATGTCACAGTATGTACTGCAGTCCAGGCGGCTCAGCCTTTAAGTCCAGAGGGTGGACATTTGGATTCAGCCATCATTTAGCTGTAGGTGCATTTAGTGCAGGGTGGACTAAACCATTTTGCGCCTTTAAGGGGGGAGAGGGGCCTCAGGGAGTTGCTGCTATTTTTTAAAACAAAGTTCAGTCTTTCAATTGGTTTATTCTGTCATTTTTAATTTGTTTTGGCGCTAATAAAGGACTCCCCTCCCACTGGGGCCCTCGGTAATCAGCCCCACTTTCCCCCCCTCTACGACACCCCTGGAACCCATCGCTCAGAATGCTGCATGTTAAAAAAGCCAAATGTAGTTATTTACATCTGCTTTATTTGAGGAAAAATAATCCTTTATTTTGAGTATAAAAATAACAGACATCTGATGAACACATACATTCTCATGCACTTGCACTTTACTGTATTTCATGGTGTTGCAGTTGGTTTGTACAGCAGGTCAGAGTCAGTGCTCAGTGTTGTGTTGAAGCCACGGCCCATGTCTCACACTTGGAATCATTACAGGCTCCCATGTGAACCTCAGAACAGAAAACCTCTTAAATGAATAAAACAGCAGAGGAGAAAAAACACACAATATCAAATCTGGTGTTGTGATTATGCAACAGAATTACAAAACATCTCATTGGTCCTTTGCACAAAGTGATGATTGCAACTGCTTTGTTATTCTTGTTTCGTCTGAGAGTTAAAATTTGATGACTCAGGGAGCAAACTGACCACATTAAACATTCATTTTACTGACAAAGAAAATCTCGTCTTCAGTGAAAGCAGTCCTGCTTTGCTGCAAGTGAGAAATTAAAAGTTGAAAATCATCTTTTCAGATTTAAAAGGAGTCTGTGAGACAACTTTATCTGTTTCCAAAGCACATTGTCACATTTTCTTGCCTGAAATGACCAGTAATCTATAAGTATACTAACTCTGTCCTTGTTGCTCTTCACCTTCTTGATTTAGTTTAGTGACACTGTTGCTACAAAATGATGATGTGCATAAGAAACACGTGGATTATTCTCTCATCTTAAACTGGAGCATAAATACAACTTAAGTCAATTTAGGAGTAAATATCTTTGTAATTTTGACACTTTGCTGCATTTATTAGCAAGTTTTAGTCACAAAGTTTCATTAATTCATGCCATTTATTTCCCTAAATGGCTGCTCCCTTAGTATTTTGATGGAAGCACATAAATAAATAAGTAAATAATGAATTGAATAAGAGGATTTTTCACATGAGGGCAATCCAGTTATAGAAATCTTTTACCTGTGATGTGAATGGAAAGAACCACCTTCCCCTGCAGAAACAAATCAACACCATTACTTTAAAAGTGACTTAAAAGTAATTCATTACATCTGAGTAACGAGGAGGCCAACACCGGTCATGGCTGTTCCACCTAAGTTGTCCAACGTGTTTACTTTCTCCGTCCGATCTGAGCCAGCAGGCGCGCGTTCTCCGCCGCCTTTGCGCGCAGGTTTTTAGCCTTGGCGACATCAAAGAGGACGTTCATGATGTTGGTCGGGACGTCCAGGGACAGAGTCAGCCTGCTCCTCCGGTCCCCTTTGCTGCTGTTGCGGAGCATCTGCCCTCTGAGCTTCGTCCGGCTCATGAAGCGGTAGTTTGCGGGACTTGAAGTCCTTTTTTCCCGGCTGGACTCGGCAGAAGAGGAGGAGGAGGAGGAAGAGGAGGAGGTGAGATACTCCGAGGACTGCAGGAGGGACCCCCAGCCGTCCACAGGGGAGTATCCTGGCGCGTCCTCCTCGCTCCGGACCCCGACTTCCATCTGGTCGTCGCACAGGAGGTCGGGGCGCGTGTGGTAGAGGCGGAGGCACAGGCTGGAGGTCGGTGTGCACAGGACCGAGAGCAGCAGCAGGGTCTTCAGGGACGACAGCATGCTGTGTCCTCTGGGACAGGGGCAAGGAAAATGTTTTAATGCATGCCTAACATGTCAGTGTCCATCTTTACCACATATTTTATTTGTCTTAACGCAAGTGAGAAAATAAGGAGATATAAGTCTAAAAACTGCTCCCACAGCAACTTCACATGTAAATTTTCCACTGAAATAGAAATAAATAGTCTCCTCCACACTATTAAATCCACCTTTTCTAATTTAAAAAATGTTTCTGGACTCGATTGCTCAGCTTATGTCTGCAGAAAAGTGTCTAACGCTGCGCACAAGTACATTTTGGACCACAAATCAATGGTTTAAAGTCACAAAATCACTTACCACTGGTGTCCTACAATAAAGAATACACGTAAAGAGGTCACCCAACACGTATCCCTGCAAAGAAAACCCCAAACAGAAGTCCTGTGCAAGTAAAAATGTGATAAGAAATCCTGCTGGTGGAGTGATGGTGTGTGCGGAGGTCAGCAGCGCGCACTGTCTGACCAGCAGAGTGTCTTGCTCGTCCATTCCCCACTGCATTCATTTAGTAGGAGCCATCGAACTGCAGCCCTACGCCAGCAACAACGTCATCCCGTTGACATTTCGGTTTGCTTTGAGGTATCTCATTGGTTGTGATGCAGTGATGCAGGGGGTAAGTAATAATAATTATATTTAAAAAAAAAGTTGGTGGATGTGACCTCCTGTTGGTGAACACGAGACATCACGACCACAGATACAAAGAACAAGGTGGGACTTATTTTGTGTTTTAAACATCACATGATCGTTTTTACTGCAGCCTTAAATTAACACCTTTAACACTGCTCACATTCAGCACCATGGACAGTTCCTCCATTGACAAAACACTGCCTTAAATTTTTACATAAACATATAAAACTCTATAAAATATAAAAATATAAAATATAAATATTTCTCTGTCAAAGATACATTGTTTACTGACATATATTTCTGTACATTCATGAAAAACTGTCCACCTATCCTCATGCATAGGTGTAGATTTCGGGGGACACATGGGGCATGTACCCCTTAATATTTAAAACATATGCAGAGGACCTTATTCGTTACAAAATCAGTGACATGTACGAATGAAATGATGCAGAAGGCACAATCTAGTTCATAAAAATTCACCAAAATGCAGGAAATTAACCCATCTCAACTTTATTTATGCAGCGCAAAGTGCTTCACATGGCAAAATTGGAATGACACACACATAAGACAGTAAAATATCAAAAAAGCAAACCAACCAAAACAGAACAAACTAACAAAAGAAGATGATTAAAACTCCACAGAATATAAAGAGAGTGAATATGTAAATAAATAAAATTGAATAAAATAAACAGGAGAGATAAAAGAAGTTAAAAACCAGTGGTTAAACCTTAAAAATCAAGACTGTGATGTTACTCCACATTCAAAGTGTCTGATGCTCAAAATATTCTGGCGTAGGACCCCTAAACCCCCCCACAGTTTCATATGTGCCCCTCCCAGTGTTGAAACAAAACCTACACCCTTATTGTCATACATTTTCACACTCAATTTGCTGCCTTAGTTAACGAATCGATCTGTTGGCTACTATTTTTATCTATATATATTCAAGTTTTTATTGGTTTGAAAGGCTTGGTAAATGGTATACATGTATTATTTGCAGGGCGTACATAAATACAAGGTTGTTTTTTTTATAATATGGAGGTGGACTCCACTGTGTAAAGAAAAATTAACAAATAAGTCTGGAAGGAAACAAACCAACAAACAATAACACATATGTCCTCATACATCACTCTACAAGGTCACATAGTGACAGAGCAAGTTCATAATCATGTAGGCTTGAATTCAAATTTGATATGAGTCAGTAACCGGTGTCAATGAATCTGTCAATTGTTTTCTAGATTAATTGGTTAGTTGTTTGATCTATAAAATGTCAGAAATTGGTGAAAAATATCAATCAGTGTTTCCCAAAGTCCAAGATGACATCCTAAAATGTCTTGTTTTGTCCATAATGTAAAAGAAATCCAGTTTAATGTCACAGGGGAATAAAGAAACCAGAAAATATTCACATCCAAGAAGCTGGAATTACAGAATTTTTACTTTTTTCTTGAAAAAATCTGAGTGATTAATTGTTGCAGCTCTATTTAAAAATGAAATAATTGTTAGCTGAAGTCAAATTTTGGCACCACTTCCTATAGGCCCTTTACTAAGGGTTTATAAGTTGTAACTAATGACTTAATTAATGCTTAATAAATCTTAGACTAATGCATCTTAGCTCAGTTATAATCCATTAACAACTAGTGCAATAACTGGATCTGGCTGGTGTTATCGTCTCCAAAAGAAAGAGAATAAAGTACAACCACAACCAGGAACAACCCCAAAGTGTCTCTATTGATGACTGATAGAGGAGCATTAGTTAAAGTAAATAAATAAATAAAAAACAGTAAATGGAGTGAGTGCTAGAGCAAAGAAAAATCTGGTTTAGTTAAGTAGATATAAACACATCCTGTTACGCCCTATGGGACAAACAAAATTCCACCGCTGGCTTAAAATAACCACATGAGACATCTTTAAAACTCCCAAAAATATAACACGCAAACAAGACAACAAAATAATCCCAGGCTGCTGAGAGGCAGCAGGACAACAGGCCTCTCTCCTCTGCTGCAGCACAGGAGCTCTTAAGCACCTCCTCCACGGCAGGTGCACTGCACCTCCTAAAGTAATGCAGCACACCTGGGCAGATCTACAAGGGAGGGGAAAGGAGCAGCAGCACAGAATACATCTGCACACCGAGCAGCTGCCATTGGAGGGATTTTGATGCTGTGTAACGGCTCTTCTTCAGACTTATTTCTGCTTTATCCATTAATAAAGTCATTAGCCTTTAAACCATTATAACAGGTGGCTTAATAGAAAGCAGCATCACTTGTTTTAACCAGTTTTCTCCTGCTACAATTGAAATATGAAAAGTGAAAGTTACAGATTACATAGAAATATTTTTTTTTTTGGTCAAGTGCAGGCCCCATTAATTCTCCTGATATTATTCACTCATGCACGGCACCTCAAACATGGTAATGAAAAACAGTGTTGAGAAGGTTACTGTTGAAATGTTAAAGATTTAGATGTAACTATAGCTACTCCCCAGCACTGCTGAAATGAACATCAGGTACACTGTCACCTCTTTCAATATAAAGCAATAAGTAAGCAGCATGTGTGATGTGTCGAGGGTTCACGAAGTTCTTCCCAGGATGCAGTATGATTAGCACGCTGTATGTATGCCTATATACTTTAAGAAGTACACGGACACCTGGGATCCAGAGAACATTGTGTTTTAATTAAAACTTTGAGGGCACACGCAGCACACACCACGGGAGCCCCCTGCAGTGATGTACATAACCATGTCAAAACCACTAAGGCAGGAACGAGAGGATCAAAGGGTGTCGGGTCAAGCTCTAATGAGCAACTTCAATGTAGGGTGGATTAATATGACATGTAATTCTTCACAGCTGGAGTTATCTCAGTCTGTGACACGCCGCGCAATAAGATGTCCTCCCACTCCTGCTCCTGCTCCGCAATTGATCCCTGAAATGGAATTAATTGCTCCTCTTCAAGTCCAATGGAAAAATCGCTCTTTCATTACTATGCTGGATTATGCTGTTGTTAGTCTCCTAAAATAGGATGTGCTAAAAACTCATTTCTATTTTAAGGCCTTTTGCGTGGCTGAGGTGTGACCACACATTTTAAAGTCTGGTATTGAGTCTTACTTTTGACAAGTAAATGTCTACCAATAGGCTGAAATACTGTCACTTCTTTAATGATGGAAACAAACTTTTTTGAGCGTTGGGTTCCTCCTTTAATACAAAATATTCTGCAGCAGTAGTGGAATTTTGGTTACTTCCTGACAAAGATTTCTGTATTTGTGTCTTTGTTTTTTGAACTGGTTTAAAGTGGGCAAGGCTCAGTTGGAAAAACATGGTATCAGAGATTTTTCTGCACCGAGAAAGTTTAGCGACACTCAAACAAGTTAGCCGTGTGTTAAACACTAACAACACAAATAACAATAATGCATGCTTTTTTTCCTGACAAATTCAGTTGTTGCTTTTAGTCATGAAAATGTAATGTTATAAATAAATACTTAAAACCATCTTGTGGAGTTTCTGACCACCAACGCTCTGTTAGACTATGATTCACTTTCAATGGAAGCTGGTGACATGAAGCTACAATGATGAGTGACACTTGTTGCTGCTGATGGTAGTGACGCGCTACAAATATTAAGTGAGGTAGCTTCAACTTTTTCCAGGACTAAAATGATGGAGTGAAGCGTAAACCAATCATATGGATGTTTTTAGCTATGCTACTATGTTATGTAGCTTAGTTGGCTGATGCTATGCTAGCTTTCTGTGTGCTGCAGTGCATATGGGGATGAAATAGGGCAGCGAAATGTGATGTTAAAATGGGTCTCAGACATTGATCATGAACATAGATATTTTATGTGCAAAAACAAACTTGAAAGCAGTGGTTCCCAACTTGGTGGGTCGTGGTCTAAAAGTGGTTCACAGGTCCATTCTGAATGGACCACAAGTGACTGCGAACGTGTTAAGTCTGCACAGAGCTTTTATTTTGAAGTGCCGTTTCCTGTTGTAGAGTGAATGACAGCTACTTGGCGGATGGTGCTTCCCAAAGTCAAGGAAGGATCCTGATGTAACTATGCTAATGAACGCTTGAACACTTCAATGGCGACTTTTTGGCTTAGTCTTTGAAAACACATTCAGAGTTATCAACTTCTCCTTTGCTCATCCAAACTGACAGAGCAGCAGTAAAGTTCTGTGGATTATCTTGAGTTACCAGGTCATGATATCTGGAAAGCCACAAGCCGAGTGCCATCTAGTTCCATTATGTTGGAGAGAAGGCAGACATCTCTACAGACGATATCTCCAACACTTGATGACTCACACCAAAACAATCTATACTGATGAACAGTACTACAGCGAAGAGAAAACATGTGCTGTTGATTGTGGCATGAACTGTACCTTTAAATTGTTTTTTCCGCAGTGTGGCATCTGTCTTAGGTCTTGACTAGTTGTGGTTGGCAGGGGGTGTGGTTCAGCGAGAACAGCCTGTCACTGTGGACTGCGTTAACTACGTCTTGCAGCTCTATGAAGCATCTTCACATGTGGGAGTACGTTACAGAGCAGAATCGTGACTAATGTAGAGAAAGCCTCTGAAGC
This sequence comes from Epinephelus cyanopodus, assembly GCA_026686955.1. Classification (NCBI taxonomy): domain Eukaryota; kingdom Metazoa; phylum Chordata; class Actinopteri; order Perciformes; family Serranidae; genus Epinephelus; species Epinephelus cyanopodus. The sequence continues at coordinate 20,707,892 of CM048936.1, read as the reverse complement.
CTTGTTGGTGAGAGACTCATCCGTCACTTTGAGACGAATTAATTTTCTGCTTTATTGTCAGACTATTTTCAGTGAGCAACCTTTAGTTTGAGAAACCTGGTGGGAGCTGGTGCAGCACGTTGCACTGACGACAAACATCCTGTTAACAAACATCATCCACAGACACACTGAGAATCAAAGTTGTGTCGTGCATCACACTGCCAGAAAAAAAACCCTGAATGCGTGCTAACCCCCACATCAACGCCCACGCAGGAATCCCCTGCTACCACTGTGTGGGTCTGATGGAGAGTCCTCTGAAACAGTCTCCGCCTGATCTCCCCTGTTGGCCCTCATCTGGCTCCCAGCCTGACCCATAACACCCCCTGCCAAAGGAACATATGTAGCAGCGGAGGTGGCAGCAGGCAATCAGCTACCGGCGTCTTATTTTTCTCACCGCACAGGATGCAGTGCGATTGACAAAACATATGAGAGGTGACTGAGCGTTACGCAAAGAGACTCTGGAGATGGAGAGAGAAGAGATGAGCACGACAAAGGCATAACAGGAAAGACAGATTTAATTTTCAGTAGTGGGAATACTGATCACTTTTGACATTTAAAATCTCAGTCTGATGTCAGGCTATTTAAAAAACATCTCTATAAAAATTACAAAACATTTTTAACATTCACATTCTGATTTTCAACATTTTGTCCATAAAACAAATTAAGAAACAGCTGCTAAAATATATAAATAAATCCATTTTACAAAGTTATGTACAGAAATTATTTTCTCGTTTGTGGTTGCTAGTTTCTTCTCCAGGATGAGGCACCTGTGGGAGTGTAAATACATTTTTTATTACTATGATAGATAGAGTATATTCCAATTCATACTCTACAACCATTTCCAAAAGATGAATTTCTTACTTATCTGATTTGCTGTTACAGTTTCATCTGTGATCTAGGTGCCTCCCCCTACCACTGCTCTCCATCCCACACCAGCTCTGGCACTCCTGTCTCGAGGAGAACCGGTTTCTGTTGCCACCACAGCCGCTGTACACAAACGGCCTGCACTCCCCAGAGCGAGGGTGGAAGTACCAGAGCAGGACGTATTCTGAGCAGACCCCCTCTGACATCGGCTCCAGGCAGCGGTCTGCTGTGACATGAGAAATAAAAAGGGTTACGACCTACAAATGGACATGCTGTAGAGTCACTGTTAGACATGCAGCAACAATAAGGGGAATGTTTCAGCGTGTTTGAGGAGTGGGACTTCAACTTGCATTATTCCACACACACTCTGGAAATTAAATAAACAGAGACCACTTGGGGCCACTAGTGTGCAAAATGCCTGGCGCAGCTACAGTATGTTTAAGAGGGAGGATATTGGCTGACAAGATTTTACTAATTACTACATAAAAACCTGCCATTGAGACAAGTGTTTGTGTGAAAGGGATTTCTGATTAATTTTGGATGTACTGATTTTAGTAAAATTTCGCAAAACGTATCAAAGTTTTTAGTTAAAGTTAAAGGTACACTATGCAAGATTTTTAGTCTAAAATAATGTTTCGAGCCCCCTGCCTGCTTTTTTTTTCTTGGGCACAGTGTGTGGGTGAGGTCGGGACTTATTAAAAAGGTAACGACCAGGTGCCGTTCTTTAAGAAGCACTCAACTAATAGGAAGTCACGAAAACTGTGGACACAGTGGCAAAAAAAGCAAATGAAAGTGAATCTGGGGTTGGCTTTCACTTTCCCTAGTGAACCCATTTACAAACATTCACAAACAGTAACCACATTTCCTGCATAGTATACCTTTAAAGCATGTGGTTACCTGGTAAAACTTTTATTTTAGAATGAGCATTATTATTATTATGAATCTAATAATAATACATGTTTTGGTTTTATACGTTTTTATTTTATGTTTTTGTCATGTAAACTCTGGTCTACGCCTGTCGTATGAAAAGTGCTCCACAAATAAACTTGACTTGTAAGCCTTAAATTTCCTGTTTCTTTGTCTTAGTTCATGCAGTCAGCTCGAGTTGCACTGATTCATACACACACGTCGTACATCACTCTCCGTATGTCATCTACAAAACACACCCTCCCGATTTGGCGGTCTATTTAAACTGCAGTAAGATCTTTCAGCCCCACCTCCACCCTAGCATCCACCTGCAGGCTCTGGCTAAGGGTGGAAATATTTAATCATCAGTCCACAGTATTTCATGTAAAACTATCTGCAGGGAGCGAAGAGGCCGGAGTCTAGATGCCAAACTCTATGTTCTGCTGTTGAAATACACATTTAAAACATGAGTTGACTGAACTATACTTAAAGGTCCAGTGTGTAGGATTTAGGGGGATATATTACCTTTGAATGAGCCGTTTATATCTACATAGGGAGTAGGTCCTCTCCCATGGAGTTCAACATGCTGTTTCTACAGTAGCCCAGAACGGACAAACCAGACACTGGCTCTAGATAGGGCCATTTGCGTTTTTTACGTGGGCCAACGTAGTTCCCCCACACACTTGATACAAGGGACAAGTTTTAGTTGGCTACAGTCTGCAACCTCACAGTTAGATGCCACTAAATCTGACATGCTGGACCTTTAACACACATCGTCTCTAACATCTCTGAATTGAGATGAGGAGATTAAACTGATATTGGTCGTCTTGTGTGACTCTCAAGGGGATAGCAAATAAGTGACCTTGCAAAAATGTCAGACTATTCCTTTAAGGGTATAGACTGAAGGAGTTTCCTAAAAAAGTATTGACTCATACAGAAGTAATCCCTCTCAATCATCATTTAAGACCAATTAGAAGTGTGTGGCTGTGTATTTTTCTGCAAAGGCTCTTCCGCCCTGCCTATACTTTTCTCCTTATTTTGTGTGTTTGAGACATTTTAGGGGCGTGTACCCCCATAGCAGGGGCTTTATAAAAAGGTAGTGAGACCATAAGCAGCACTGGTTAAAGACACAGCACCATAAAAATGCAAATAAAGCAACGGGAAATGACAAACGAGGGAATTTGGGATTGGCTTTTACTTTCACTTTTGCTGGCCAGCATGTAACTAACAATCCTGCATAGCTGCATACCTTTAATATGAGTGAGTAACTATTAACTGATGCTATCAAATTATTGATAGAACCATGTTCTTCATTACACTTCAGATATTCCCTCTCCTATTTTTATTCATGAAGTGCGTCATTAAATCTAGCACAGGCTGTCAAACAGTCATGGATTAAGTTTTGCTCTCATCATTTTCTCCCACCTAACAATTCCAAGCAACTCATTACTCATAGATTATGAAAATGTGAAGGGAAAGAGACAGAAAAACGACAGTGACACACAGAGCAAGTAAACAAGATGAAGAAGAGGGAGAAGATAAGACGAAAATCAGTTGTCTTGGCGACTCACCAGCAGTGTTTGTTCCAAATACCCTTCTTTTCTTCCTCCGTCCCCACTCCACTGTCCCTCCCTCCGCAGAATCTGAAGGCCCAAAACAACATCAATGACACCTTTTACAGGTTGGTGGACAGTTATGTTTCCACTCATCTTAAATCCAACTGAGAGTAATCAGCATTTCTCTCAAGTAGATGAAGCATTCGTTGTTAGTCTGTTTCATCTCTTTGTGCAAACTTTCTGTTTGCTGGAACCCCACAAACGCAGTTAAAAGAAATTACAGCTCAAACGTCGCCTACTCATGTTAAAATCAGGGATAAGATAGGAAACCAAAAACAAAAACACAATAAAGACACTGAAAGAGCTGGATAAAACAAATAATCAGACAGCTGCAGGCACACTTTCTACTTCTTTGTTCTACAGTGTTTACTGCGTTGATCTCTTCTCATCTGATCTGATCCAACAACATCGCTAATATTCACAAAATGAGCAACACTCAGTTTAGTCAGAGACACTTACGTCAAGGAATTGACCATTCATAGCAAATAAAGAGAGCTGAAATAACGAAGCTGCAGCAGCAAATGGCAGTGACGTGAGAGTATCAGCTGACGGTCGGCCACACAGCTGGAAAATGAGCTAGTGATTGTGAAGCGTAGATGAAGCAGCTGATAACAATCAATGACGTTGGAGAGATGCCTGAACTAATGCCTGATGAGTTTGATAACTATATATTATGTGTGCAACTCACTACTGACGAAAGAAATGCCTTTGATTGGGTAACATGTAATTTCAGAAAGTGCTGTGCCTCTGCACCCAACTGCCCTCACACAGGTGAATGTATTGTGTCAAAGAGTTAATAACAGGAGGTTATGTTGTTTCACTCTCTTCTCTCTATGGCACTTGTATCTTGACCAGTGGCCTACTTTTGTTGCATTTGCTGATCCTCTATGTTACACAATAGCCTAGTATAAACACATATCGGAACAGCGGGATGTCCAACTAATGGGATGTCGGACCAATGACATGGACTCACGACAACAACCTGAAACTTTTAAAGGAAACAATGGCACATAACTAGCGGTAGCTGTGGCAACAACAATCGGATACTTTTTAAGGCAATGTCAGATATTTCCAGCGGTGGTTGTGGCGACAACAGTGGAATATTTAAGACGTTGCCACATTTCCAGCTGTGTTTGTGGTAACAGTAACCAGGTGTTTCTTAAAACGACATCACAGAACAACCTGGTCTCACTCCAAAGTCTTTGAAATCTGGCACTTGGGCAGTGACTTGTGGCATCAGACACTGACGAAAAAGCCGTCCTTTAACGTCGACATAGTTTAATGCAGATTGCTTTGAGACAACAAGGGAGGCTGAACGTCCCCTAAAAATTCAGAGAAGAAATGGTCAAATATGTACAATTGAATTTACATTAAAATAACACTTTACATTGCATTAAATGTGCGCTAGGGTGCGTTTCACATCACGACTATGATGTTCAAACGTCAGCTTTTTATAACCAGTTTTCAAACGCGATCTCCCTGTCGTACATTCTCGTGTCAGCACGGGATGCTGACACGCACCAAGCATTCCTATGAGACAGTACTGAGCAGGTTTTTTTCATGCAGCAAAGCGAGACGGTCATTGGATAAATGCAACAAAATCATCACTTCCACAGAGGCTCAGCTTCCCTGGGACCTAATGTAACAGGCAGAACTTGACACGGTGTCCCAGAACGTCATCAATGTGTGTAGCCATCAAACCAGGCATTTCAACCCAAAACATGATCTTTTCTGAAGCATAACCGAGTGTTTTTTGTGCTGATACCAAATCACAGACTCACCACAGCGTTTTCACACCATAAAATTGAAAACTGAAACATCAAGAAACGTAACATTTCAACATATCTAACCTTTTTGCTACAACTGAATGTCAGTATTTATTCTGGGATGAATGATACCACTTGAAAATGTTCAAGTTGGAGTTGAAAATGTGTCTGTCTCCACTTTAATACAACAGAGCTATTGTAACAACAGGTGGCTAGATGCAATACAGAGGCTGGTACATGTGGCAATTTTTATTTAATACCTTTAAAGTCTCATACTGAATATGTGGCCTGCTGTGCTTAATGTGCACACCCATTATTTTGAACACATAATGAGCTAAATGCCACTGTTTTACATCCTTTGATTGTAATTTATGAATAAACATGCTGACTTTGACAATGGGCAATGACAAGCTGAGTCTTTGATTAGTTTTATGGTTATGTTTACCTGCAGCAAGAATTAAAATAAATTGGGTCGCAGAGATCTACTCTTGCCTCGGGGCATGTGCTAATGAGCTTCATGAAATATCATGATTACTTGGTTCACGTTGACCCTGTGTTTAACTTTCTGCTAGTTTTTTTTCATATTCATTGATGGCTTTGGTTACAGCAGCACTGTGGGAGCTGAGTGCTTTTATGTTGCATCATTTTTTCCTTGTTTTGATAGTTGACAGTGTAGAAACTGAATCCAACCTCAACAAGAGTCAAACTAACTACAAAGAGACCTTTAAAGACGGTGACAAATACAACTTGTTCCTTCATTTGGAAGCATAACACACTCTAATGTGTAGATGAGATGTAAGTGAATACATCAGTGAAGGCAGTGTCCCATATTTTTCCTCCTTCCAACACCTCACAGCACATTATTCCTGTTAGAAGGTCCCCACAATCTCCATTCACACACTAGAAGAACTGCCCACATCACAGCTGTTACTCATAAGTATGACATATGTAACCATTTAGCTGTGACACACACTCGGTCACACTCTATAAATCTGTTGCGGGGACACTGTGCACTTTCTAAAATGATGGCATCTGTGTGTTTGGCCGATGGGCTTGGACCCTGCAAACTGTTACTTGTGTAAATGTGTTAATTGTTATTACCAGTGCGGTTTGGTAGGATCACAGGACTAGTCGTTTCTCCCAGTTTGTCTCCATAGTCTTCCACTTCTTCACCTTCTTCCGCCATCCTTTCTTTATGGAGGTCACGGTTCAAGGATATCTCTACATCGCCTGCCTTATTTTTATATTTCTCAGTCACTGCGGTCGTTCCATCTGGATCCACAGACTTTACGATGAACTTGTATTCCAAACCTGTAATGATACAAACATGACACACACATTACTTACATGCATGTACACAACATGTTGTTTTTATAATTTTCTATGTTGTACTATACATCAACATATTTTCAAAATAAGTGGCAAAGTCTGAGTTTTAAAAAAAATCAGCGATTCCACTGAGACTGTTATAATTTAGGGTTTTAGTTTCTTAGTTTATGCCAACCAGACCACTTTATTTTATGTTTTTACTTCACTGTAACCGGTAAATACATTTAAAGTACTTCTATTCCATTTTTGGAGGCAAATATTGTACTTTTTACTTCACTGCATTTAGTTGACAACATTAGTCACTAGCTACTTTGCAGATTTATTAATACAAAATATAATCAAAAAATTAATTACAATGTATTATTGTATATTAAGGTTCCCGTGTACCTTTACCAGCTGCAACATTTCAGTGATGTACATAGTAATCTATAAAAGTTTATAATGTCGTAATGATGGATGCACTGAATTTGAAATTCTGGGCAGATACCAATGTTTTTACATTGTTCTTTATTTTGCTTTAATTGTTGTATATTTCCCCCTTTGTGCCAGGGCAAAAAAGAAATCTGCACAATAAAACAATTGGACCTGCATCAAACTACCTTTTAATGAGCACAAATTTAATCAAACAATTTCATGAAACAAACTCTAATACACGTGAAAAACATCCCTTTTTCTTTAAATAGTTGCTTCAAAATCTTTTATTATATATATCATGATTCCCTCTCTGAAATCTATTTCATATTGCTGTGAAAACGTCAACAAATTTCTCCATGAAACAACTTTTTGTTCAAATTTCTTGCCAAAAAACACATCTTACAAGAATACATTGAACACATCATGAAAATTACCTAATTTATTCGCCCAGTACTCATTTTTACTGAATAGAGCTTGAATGCATCATAATGCAACTCAATGCAACCTCCATGAGAATTTAGTTGCGGCTGTTTGGAGCAACATTAACTACCTCTCCCTCTGGTGATTTTAACATGGGCTCGTTGTTAATAATGTGGCATTATCGGGGAAACAACAGTGTGCATCCTCTGCTGCGACAATAGTGAGTTTAGGTTGTCCTTTCAACCCAAAGGCCTCTCTTTTGTCCGAACACGTTTTCTGTTCTTCCCAGGACAAAGGGACGAAGGGCTGCTACCAAACATTAGGGGTGGGGGAAAAAAATAATTCAGCATAGTATCACGATATACTTGTGTGGCAATATTGTATCACCATACAGTGCAAACTATCAATTTTTTTATTATATAAATTTAATATGACAAATACAAATCAGCTTTTGATTTTTTCAGTCCACTAGATACATTTTGCAGTAACAAAAATGGCTAAAGTGAGATGAACAGAATGAACTTTACTAAATAAAGATTAAAAAAAATGGATAAAAGAGATGCTGACAAAGTTTTTCTTTGGGGACATAAATTCCAGTTGAAAAAAGGTAATATATCCCAATATATTTTATCGCAACTAGGTATTGTGATAATATCATATCGTTGCTCCATCCAGCCATCTTGTCACAACAGTAAGATCATAGAGCTCATCTGCCAAATAGTCATTGTGTTCTTGTAGTACCTGCTCATTATTTTAAGTTTGCAGCTGATAGTCTCGAGCCCTGATTTGAAGCATGTGCAAAATTGACGTGACATAACAGAAAAACATCGGCCACTGCCATCGGTGAATCTTATTTGCCAATAGGCTGATTGCAGTCAGCTGTTACTGATGTTGAGCCGATATATCAGTGCATTCCTATTCCTATTCTGAAATGGGTGATTCTGCACAATGAGTACTTTTAATTTTTGTACTTGAACTATATTTTGATGCAAATACTTTCATACCTTTACTTAAGTCAAGATGTGAATGCATTACTCCTTCTTCTAACAGAGTATTTTTGCTATTTTAACTTAAGTAAGAGATCGGAGTATTTGTTCCGCTGCTGACTGTGACTTGCAGTTTGCTGGACGCTCCGGGGCTTAATGAACAAAAAAAGCAGTGAAACCCAAAAAGTGATTAAAACACACACTTTCACCAAATATATTTTGACATTAGACATCTGGTTTTAATAACTAACACTAAGTAGCCATTCATACTCTGATATTTTGGGCTGTAATGTCAAAATGTCTTTAGCAGAAAAGCTGTCAATACGCTGAACTGCCCTTTAACTGTGTTGTAAGTGTGTAGCAGATTCTTAGCGAGGCGTCCCACTTAATGGCGGTCTCGTGTTTGTGAATGGTCTCTACTGTTGCTGGCACCATGGTGTGTGTTCCTCTAAGAGAACATAACAGATGGCAAAACACACACGGGTGCCATGCTGATGCCACAGGAGCTCTACAACAAACAACCACACACACCCACACACACACAATATGCAGGCCTATCTAGAGACACAAGTGAATTACGTGACACCCATGCACACAGACGCACACACAACTTACCACACTTTTCTACCACCTCCTTGGTGACCAGCTCCTTCACTTCTTCAGCCTTGACACAGAGAGGGACAAGATTCAGAGTCAGTCCATTCAGTTTAGTAGCTATTATGTACACACACAGTACATATTTAAAGTATATATTTTAAAGTTCAGTGCAGGAGTTAGGGGATATACTTGCAGAAGTGGAATATAATATAATATAAGTATGTTTTCTTCAGTGGATAATCACCTGAAATTTATAATCAATGTGTTTTCGTAACCTCAGAATGAGACGTTTATATCTACATAGGGAGCAGGTCCTTGTCTATGGAGTCCGCCATGTTGCTCTGCCATGTTTCTACAGTAGCCCAGAACAGACAAACCAAACCCTGGCTTGACATAGGCCCATAGGTCAATTTTCCCATGACGAGAGCATCAGAAAAACACAGATTTTTTTTAACGTGAAACTGCTTTCTTCAGTGTTTTTACTGGTTTAAATCACATGGTTCATTTACTTTGAAGAGGAAGAGACCTCTGCGGATAATTCGGCTCTGATTGAACACTAAAGGAATCCTAACCAGCTGGTTGCGATCTACAAACCACACCGCTAGATGCCATGAAATCCCCCTAATTCTTACTCACATTAAATTTGTGTGTTTGTGCGTGTGATTGTGATAAACACGTACCGATAGACCAGGCTCCCCCTTCTCCCCTTTTCCTCCCTCAAAACCCAGTGTACCCTACAGGAAAAACAAATTTAAAAATACATGAGATTAATTACATTGTATGAAGTTATAAGTCTTTGTATGAAGCATTTTCAAAGAGTTAAAATCCCACCCCTTCCCAACCCAGCTATCAGACCTACACATAAGATTAATACTGCATTAATGTCATATTGTAGCAATAATTCAAAGAGCTGAGTTAAGAAACATTTACATCAAAGTTCAAGTTTTATTAAAAAGTTAAAAAAAAGTGTTAAATACCTCCCACTCAGCAAAAACACCACAAGTGTGAACAAACTGGTGCAAAAACAGCACTGAAAGTTTGATACGTTGGTTAAATCTAAAACTAGCACTCATTTAATGGAGATTTAACATGTTAATAAACACACTACAATATAAATATAGTGTAGCAAAAATAAAGGACAACAATGGTATCCTATGATTCTCACCAACTGGCATGCTTTAAAAGCCTCATGGGAGCTCATTGTATGGGAGCTCATTGTTGCAATAAAGAAAGAGACAAACCACTAAGCTACAGAAGCTAGCGAGGGCCAAGACTTGTCTGTCCACTTTAAGTTCATTTTAAGTGTGTGTGTTCATGTATAACTCACACTCTCTCCTCTGAGTCCTGGCGTCCCGGGTTCTCCCTTCTGACATGGCTTCGATCTGCCCCGTCTGCCCCTGCCCCCCTGTTTGAGTGCGCACAGAGAATTATAAAAATTAAAGCTGTTATTTTGAGATGAATCATTTCATTTTCTCGTAACAGAAGTAGATGGAGGTGACAAACCTATCTGACAACATTGCTCTAGCACAGCTGGCTATGTGTCTAATTTTCCCCTGCAGGAGACCTGTAAAGAATTCTATGCATTTATTACGGATTACAGACCATGGTGCTGACCTAACATTAGTCATGTTAGCTGTGATGTTTTCTGGCAAACGATAATTTATGCCATCTTAGAAATATGTCATCAACCAATCTATGTGTCCTTATTAACATCTTTGACGTTATCACAAAAATAAAGAGGAAGCACCTCGCTGAAGCTGTTGATCTGACATCTGGCTAACTCCTCTTGTGGCATTAACTTGTTAGTTAGCTCAGGATTTTTTAACAGTAGCTTACACAAGATGTGTCTATAATATGTGTGTCCTTAAAAATTATGAAAGTCTCCCAGCCACATCTTTTAACCATCTTGGAAATTTGATTTTCTTTTCAACAGAGAAGCGCAGCACATAGCATATCAAAGAACAACAGGAAAGGGGAAAGCTGACCGAAGTTGTAGCGTGTTGCATAGAGCACAAAATGAAAAGGGGCGTGACTTGAATTCATGATCTCGAGATAACAACATTACAAAAGTTACTGCAAGCACAGCCCTTTCTGTAAAGAAAACACATTGTGAGTTTTTAACTTCTTTCAAACAAAACCTCTGAGCTAACAAGAGAAAAAACAGGGCAGCACACTCACTTCTGAGCAGTATGAAAGACAGATCAATTAGGTACATCCTTGGAATATCCTCATTAGAGGTTTCCAGCCTTTCTCTGTCAACACTGTAAGTCTGGTAATTGTAGCTGAAAGGAGCTAATTGAGTAAGATATTACTTGAAAGCTGCAGACAGAAATAGACCTCTGTGTGTGTGTGTGTGTCTGTGTGTGTGTGTGTGTGTGTGTTAATTACGGACATGTCTGCTGCAGTAGACAGAGCGCGTGCTGCCAGTCTCCCTGAACAGGACGCAGGCATGGTGATGACTGTAATCAAGCTCAGCTCATCCTCCTGTTCACTGTGACCTGTCACATTCGTCTTCTCTTGTAACTTTTTTTTTTACATAATGTGTTTTTTTTAAAGACCGACAGATATCTGCGTGTGTGTGTGTGTGTGTGTGTGTGTGTGTGTGTGTGTGTGTATACAAGTGCCTGCTCTGCCTCACACAAGGAATAATTATTAAACAGCCTTTACTCTTGTGGACACTACAGTAATAGATTTATTCTCACAAACAGGAAGTTAATATGAGGGCACTGAACTGGCATCCAACCAGATTTACTGCATCCTGAAAGCAGACTCTGATACTTCATATAATTTATCGATACACTATCATAACCTCTGGAGAAATAATTTACCGTACATACATGTTTGTAGGAGCTTCTGATAGAACCATTTAGTTATGGCACGAGTAATTAGGCGTGTTTTGGAATGGAAATGCTTCATTAAGGTAGTGATTCATACCTTTAACTACACCTCTAGAGTGCACCAGCCGGTGAAAAATGGTTGCTCATTATTTTTCGGGGTGTATTAATGTGTAGCAGCACCTCACTGTTCTTGTTAAATTACTGTCTCTCAAGAAAACTAATTATGAATTAATCATGTGTATTTATCTCTTAACCCAACCTGTAAGTTCCCAAGAAATAATTACGCTACTTTTTTGTCATATTAAACATTATTTTCATAAATTAAATCAAGACTTAAAAGACCAGTGTGTATGATTTAGGAGGATATATTGGCAGAAATGGAATTTAATACTTATAACTATGTTTATATTCGTGTATAATCACCATAGACTGACATAGAAAGATTAAATAATGGATGTAGCTACTGTAACGTCACCTAGTGGTTGAACACTCCTGCTTTAAAGCCGAAGAGTTTAATATTTTGGCCGTCACCATGGGGGAGCTGTGGAGGTGCGAGGGATGGATCTGACTCAATGACTGTGATGACGCCCTGCACACAGCCTGTCACTCAAAGCAGCCACACTCGTAAATATGCATATCAGGTAAGTTAAATAAAAATTTACCTCCTGTACAGTTGTCATGAAGGGTAAAATTAGCCATAGAGACCAAAACTATTTTTTGTATCAGGCTGTAAACATGTTATTACTTTAAGTCAGGCATTTTCAGCCCCTGAGGTTGCCGCTTGATGATCTGAAACTAAGAATCGCTGTGTTTTTGTTGCCTGAGAATGAGCCATTGAGATCTCCAAACAAAGAGGATGCTTTTCCATGGAGGCGTTATAATGGATCCCACTGCTTTTCTTGGTAAGTCCCACCCTTCTGTGCTGTGATTGGCTAGAACTTGCCCTAACCATGACCTCTTTCCCTTACCCTTATCATCTCAAGCCTTGACACGTTGATGTGATGAATACTTGCCTAACAAAACTCGGTAGGGCAGGACTTGCAAAGAAAAGCATGACAGCGCTTCCATGGAGTCTGCCATGTTTTTTTCCGCAGGAGCCCAGAACTGTCCAACCAAACACTGACTCTAGACAGAGCTGCGTTTGGTTGGAGCTGGAGTTTCAGGTGGTTGTGATTTGCCACTAAAATCCTGCCCATTTGAGAGATAACATTCAAGTAAGCCCTTGTTAAAGGAGAACAGCTGAATTATTATTCATGTGTTATCGTGAGAAAATGACGTAGTGAAGTTAAGATCAAGAGAACAGCTCGATGTCTTCATATAGTGAGATAATTAATCTGTAATGTTAATATATTTTTCTTTCAATTTTCTTTCAATTTAATAGCACAATAAATCATTATCAATGCATGGTAAAATGTATTAGTCAGTATCATATTTCTCAAACACACTAAGGAATACTGTACCTTGGGCCCTGTGTCCCCTCGTGGTCCTGGAGGTCCTGGTAGTCCCTCATCTCCATCCCTTCCTGGATTCCCTGCTGACCCCTTGAAACCTGGGAAACCTGAGAAGCCTGCTGCACCCTGCATTGAGCAAGAATAACCAGAGGAAGTAAATTAACACACCAACACATCTTTTGTGTGCAGGGGAAGATAAAAACATAATATGCTGTCATTTTTCCTGTTTATTTCACAATATACAACAGTGATGAGCACATAAATCAGTTGCTAAACTGGCGGGATAATGACCAGTGATACTGATGCAAATATACCAACCTTGTCTCCTTTGGCTCCTGGATAACCATCAGCACCATTGATGCCTCCTTGTCCCTTTTCACCCTGAAGTGATATCATGTGATGGGAAGAGTGAGTTTGTATATGTTTGGGTAGAGAATAATATTTGCACATTTGAATGTTTACCTTGCGCCCTGTGAGTCCATTCAGACCAGGTATGCCAGGTGTGCCATGTAACCCCATATCTCCCTGTTTTGAGAAGACATCACAGAGTAATCTCTAATCTGAAAGGGTTTCTTCAAATACATGTAAGAGATTATACTCAACGCAGTGTCTCTTATCAGGAATTACAGTAATGAACAGGGAGGCCATTCATTCCTGACTATGGACAGCCTTGTACATGGGGCACCAGCTCTACCACTAAGCCACCGACGCTCCTGGATACCAGTTTTTGAGGCAAAAAAAATAATAATAATGTGGCCTGCAACAGACGGTAAGGTTTGTTGTTTTCAGCTGAACTGAGGAAACCAGCAGCTCCAACTGTTTGGTTTGGAGGAGTGAGATGTCAGCAGTCACTGGTGGTATAAAACAGCCAATAAAACAGATTTGTTAACAATTATGAATCCCTGCAACCATAAGAGATTCTTGCCCATACAGTCGTACACGTGCACACAAAACATGAGGCCAGATTAGCTGCGGAACAATCAGATATACACACACTCACACATGCACAATCACATGACCGAATGCATGATCATGACATTGTGTATGGTTGACAAACAGCAAATGTTGTTTAACAGTATGTTTAACAAGATTATCACCAACAAACAAAACACCATGTGTAACATAATGTTACTGTCGACCGCAGCCTGAAGTTGTGGGTTGAATAGCGATGGGCTGTGAGACGATTGCTCATGAGATACAAAGTTTTAGTATGTTCAGAGGGCCAGTGCCTGTGGTGTTCAGAGGATGAGGCACTGTAGTGTTGTATTCAGATGTTAGCCTGTTCATGTGTTGCAATAATTGTAAACGGAGGCCTTGACTGCGTCCTTGTCGCTATGGTTGCTCATTTTAGAAACTAGCTGATAATAGACAGTGTATTAATTTAGAGCTGGTAATAGACAGTTTCACCGGAACTACTTAGTGTATTTCTATTATCACAAATTAATGGACGCCCTGCAGCTACTCAGAATTTAATATTCACCTAGACACCGAAGTATAACCTTAGATAACATATAACTGGTTTTGGTGTAATCAGATGCTACTTCCGGCCTAACCTTTTCTCCATCCAGGCCTGGACTCCCAGTGCGACCAGGTAAACCTCTGAATCCCTGCAGGTAAGAGAGATGACAATGTAACAATGAAGATGAAACTAAACAGAGAACAATAAGGGGCTAAGATAGGGAAAAGATAAATAGTAACAGCCTCCACCTTCTCTCCCTTCTCCCCTTTGTCTCCTGGTAGGCCTGGTTCTCCTGGATCACCCTGTGAAAAATGAAATAAATAAAAAAAGGAACTATGTTGAGTGATTAAAAAATAAAAATCATGATTGTTTATATGAATTTCAATGTACCTGATCGCCCTTCTGTCCCTGCAGTCCCATGTCTCCTTTGTCCCCTTTGGCCCCATCGACTCCATGATCCCCATTGCGACCCTTAAATAACATCATGGTCATTACTGTGTGTGATTCCCTGAAGTTAAAACTAAATTTTGACTCCTTTTACAATTACAGAATGTTTATTTGCGTATATTTGTATTGTAGCTCTACCATGACTCCATTGAGTCCTGGCTCTCCTGAATCTCCCTGTAAGGAAATAAGAAACGATTTCATACACAGTTATAACATAATGAATGGTTATTACAGTGCCGAAATATTAGCAATGAACCTTTAATTACCTTCTGGCCTCCTGGTCCTCGTGCTCCAAAACGCCCCAACGCCCCCTTAGTGCCTGCATCACCCTTTAGGCCCTTTCAAACACAATTTAAAAACTTTCCATTATTGCAGTCCCATTTATTCCAAATCAAAGTATGAAGCAAACTGATAATCGTCTATCAGAGACCTAATCGTAACAGGTATAATATCAATGTTGCGAATCACATTTCAATGCTCTGATAGTATTCCTCCTTGTTGCATATTTCAAAATCTGACACCAGGATTTATTACCTTCACTCCAGGAGGGCCGTCCTCGCCCTTTTCTCCTTTATCGCCATCAAAACCCGGTGGGCCACGCTCACCCTGAAACCAAACACCTGCTCAGTTCTTCATGGGTCTTTTTATGTGTTTACTACATCTGTGTTTTTCGATGTGTTTGGATATTTGTAGAATTTATTAAAGCATTTTGTAGCCTTTGATTGTTTTAGCTTTGTCGTTATTTTCCCTCACTGTGTGTACCAGTCGACCTGAGTGGCGACTGGCTGAATGGAATTGCCCTCGTAAGAACAAATAACCTTGTGTTGAATTTAAACCAGGTGGCAAATGTAATAAAGGATCTCACCGCCTCTCCTTTGGAACCCTTAAATCCTCGGGGTCCTTGGATTTGAAGGACGCTCCCCTGTTGGTGAGGATTACATTGTGAATACAAGCTAAAATAAATGTAATTTGTGACAATGAATTAATAAACAAAATGAATTTCCATGGCTACACTGTCTACAGAGCTGAATCAAGAAGACTTCTTGTTTAATATCCTGCATGATACACAATGTGTACTGTCAGCTGCCCTGCAAAGAAACATGAAAATCATCGTACCCTCTCTCCTCTGATGCCAGGCAACCCTCGGTCACCCTGCAATAAAAAAAAAAAGCTTTTTGAAAACAGCTTTTCAAACATGATTATTTCGATTCTTGGTGTCAACAAAAGTACACATGTAACTTCAAATCTCTTCCTGCTTTGCTGTAGTGACAGAAAAATTGCTGAGCCCTCACAACATTTTAATAAATCCCTTCACAGTACAATAAAATCCAGTCCAGTGTAATCCACCTTTGATAAAATATCACAGCTGTTGTCCACAACATGACCAAGGTTTAGTGGGACCCTACAAGGATGAGTCACTCAGCTCTGAGACTTCAGTAGTGACAAATAGACAGACAAATATGAAGGCAGTCTACGTGAACACTGCAAACATTATACACTTCAAAATGAATTGGACATTGCTATCTTCCAAATGAAAACAAGTCTTTTACGACCAGCATATGACACAGGGTCCAATGTTGCCCACGAGATGACTTTGCACACTTAATATTGATGCAATTGTGAAGGCTAAGAAGTGTGCTAAATAAAAATAAATTGGAGAGTTGTTATGTACAGGTTATTATGCAGTGGTTTTACTGGTCAGGCCCACGTGAGATCAAACTGGGTTGATATGGGCATTAACTAAAATGAGTTTGACGCCCCTGATCTAGATGTCCCAATATCAGTGTTGCCCTCTTTACTCAAACCTCACACCTCACTGCTGACGCAAACAACCAGTTATGTGTAAATAAATATTAAATACAAGCAGGCAGCCAACGTCAAGGAGCACACTGATCATCCAGCGTCTCTGAAATCGCAGCACCTTCATGTTTTTTTGTGCACCACAGTATATAGATTTTTACAGAAACTGCACTGAAACTAGTAAACAATATCGAGCTATAAAATCCTTTGGGTGAACACTTTGGGGTTGAGAGAGTTCTGAAAATAGCACCAATGTTAAAAAGTATACTTCGTCTACTTCGTCTGCTTCGTCTGCTCCATCATATGGCGTCATGTAACAAAACATTGCTGATGACAACATGCATCCTACAACAGCTACATTTTATCAGACCAATATGGTCGAAACTTCATTTTACTTGAATGCCCTGTGGGGTCCTGATAAATAAATATACATCAAAAATACACTAAAACTAACTTTAATTTACTAACTAAATTTACATACATCAGTGCTAAATTCCAAAAGTCCTGGCACATGATCACAAACAGGCGTTAGGCAGTATAAGGACATTTTCATGTTAGGTATGACTGATTGGCACTATGTCTGAGAACGACTGTCCCAAATGCTCCTTTTTCGTGGGACATGGAGCTCGCTGCCTCCCACTGGAGCTGGGTCCATGTCCATTGCTTTCTTTTTCATTTTAACCCACACCATGATCTTTTCCTGACCCTAACCAAGTGGTTTTTGTGCCTAAACCTAACCAGACCTTAACCACAGGGCATCATGATGATTTCGGAACGGACTTCGGAACAATGGGTTTAATATGATCGTAACAATGGGATGTCGGACCAATGGGCAGTTCCCCTGGAGCTTTGACTGGGTATGTTTGCAGCAGGCTGCACTGCCGTCTGATATAGAGGCATCAGTATTAAATTGAGACTGTTTCAGGACAAGTACACGTGAACTGTGCCCATGACCACCTTTTTAAGTGGACTCAGACACAGATCAGCAGATATAGGTGCTGAAAATTGCTAGCAAAGGGCAACCATAAATTTGAGCATTTAACCCTTCGGAAAATGGCTCTGAAAATAGCTAACTAAAAACTCTGTGTAAGACAAAATCATATGTTAAAGGGCTGCGGGGCCAGTGGAGCACATTTTGATTACAATGTGACGTTTGGATGACATGCAACAGGTGGTTTGCCTGAACTGGGAGTTTTAATGACTTAAAGCCTCGTTTACTGGAATTGGAGACTCTCGATTGGTTTAAACATCATAGCATGTCAGTACTAGTATATGATTGATGAAGTTGGTGAATTAAGTGGAAGACTCATATGAAAAAGTGAATTTTTAAAGCATGTCAGACACAATTGTGGCAAATGTCAAATAACAGCTCACCTTTTCACCTCTGCTGCCACGAAGACCTTTTGGACCCTTAAAAAGAAAGATCAGATAAAAGGATTTTGTTTTTAAGTGCACATACATAAAATTGTAATAGTCTTAAATAGAATTTTAGTTGTATGGTTTTGAAAAGTTACTCACAAAATGCCCAAGAGCTCCTTTCATACCTATGGGACCTTTTTCACCCTGAAAAGAAAGAAAGTTAAGATAAACATTACAGGAATGTGCTAAATACTGTATGTCAAAAGCCTTGATGGGCAGAACAGGTAAGATTAGATGCCCCTAAGACTGGTGAACACAGTTACATTACATCAACTGAGATCATTGTTCCCTCTAACCTAAATATAGACCCTGTCCAAACTGTTGCACCGTCACAGTGGCACAGTCTGTGATGTACGAGCTGAACTCAACTCACCCGTCTGCCAGGGAAGCCAGCCAACCCCCTGGCACCAGGCTCTCCAGGAATACTGTCACCCTGATGAGAAGATAAAGCAATGATCTTTTTTTACACTGCATAGATCAAAATGACAATAACAGTATGCTGCTAATACAAACATTAAATGTTTAGTTCTCATTTTATTATGTTTGAATTGTGGGCCAATCAAAATATTAGGACTCAAATATTATTTGCACCTTTTCTCCTTTTACTCCAGGCAGACCAGGAGGACCCTTTATTGGAGAGATGCAGAAAATATCAGTAAACATTGCTTCCAGCTGGCAATTACAAAACTTTCACGAATGTCAATTAATGATAATGATTTGTAATGAAGGAAAATCTACTATACATGATGCAGACAGCCCCATGAAAAACCATTAAAATCATTAAAAGATATAGAGCCCCTAAAGCCCCAATAAGTGACAGGTTTTTATGTTGTGCACACAGCTTGTTATCTAATATCACTTCATGGGACTTTATGGGCTCTGCATAAAGATTATTTATAGCCCAGTTACCAGAAGAAAAATGTTGGCTTTGTACGTTTCTGCACACCACGAATATGTTATATTAACACGTTTCATACATATCACATCAAGGTCTCAAAAGTGGCGTAGTATGAGCAGACTTTGTCATCAGGAGGTGTATGAACCTGCCAGGCTACAGACGACAGTTCAAGACCAACAAACAACAAAATCATTTGTGATTTAGAGAGTCATAACTGTTTTTCATTGGCTTTTTCGGCACCAAACATGGCCTTTTTTTTCTAGTGACCCAACGGCAATTTCCCACTCAGGATAGTGCCATGAAAAGCATTTGTTTGTTGACATCGCCACGGTGCCTGCCAGGATAGTGCTACAAAAACAGACATAGCTGCATTTTCTGCTGGAATAGTGCAACAAAAAATTTTTGTTTTTTTACAGAGACATCACTGCGTTTCCTTTTGAGATAATCGTGGTAAAAGCAATGTTTTTTACTGAGAAATCAGTGACTTTCCTGCTGGGATAGCAGAGTTAAAATCAGGTCTTCTTTACTGAAATATTGCTGCTTTTCAGCGGGAATTGTGCCCCAAAAACCAGGTCTTCTACGCCAAAACATGATCTTTTCCTAACCAATACCAGTAAAAGCAGTTTTTGTGTCTAAACCTATCACACGTCAACCACAGCATTGTTGAAACATAAAGTTTCAACATATCTGCTGTAATATAACGTACGAGTAGTAAAAAGTATCTGTGGTTTGCGAAAACGTACAATGTCAACATTTGTCTGGCGACTGCATTATCATTTTAGCTGCTTTGTTTTTTCTTACATGAGGTCCAGGTGTTCCTCGAGGCCCAGGAGGTCCAGGCGATCCATTCTTTCCTCTTTTTCCCCTATCACCCTGTGTCAACACACAAAACATCTCATGTCTCCTTTAAACCCAACAGCACAACCCTCTCTGTTCTGCATTAATTCATAATTATAAAGCATCTATTCATATGCTTCCATTGTCTTTATTTTACAGATAAAAGTGAGCTAAATGGCAATTTGTGAGTTAATATATGATGATGTACCTCTCTGCCCGGGTCTCCTGGGTCCCCATGGGGACCTCTAAGGCCTGGGGAGCCCTGCATGCCTGTGTTACCACTGATACCCTGGATGCCCTGAGCGCCTGGAGGCCCCGGCTCACCTGGCTCACCCTGAGGCAGAGAGAAAAAGATAGAGGAAATAGGGAGAGAAAGATAGAGACAAATGAAATGCTTGGGAGACAAACACACGGTTAAAGGTCACTTGTTTCATGTAATGTCATTTTTCAGCTCTTCTATCACTTTTGAGTAATTGCTTTCAAATAAAGTCTCTCACTCCTTTATCACTTTATATGCTCAAACACAATTTCAAATGAGTGAGTGAGTCACTGAGCCAATTAAATTCACTAAATTAAAAGCCACGATGAGGAGCAGAGTCAATCAAAGAGAACTTGATGGAAAAGACTGGGGATTAATTGATTTAGAGTGGGTGTTATTAATAACAGATTGCTTTTATTTTTTCGTTTGAAATATCACCTTCTGTCCCGGAGGACCAGCCTGCCCTTCTGGACCTCTGTGGCCGATGCCTGGCTCTCCCTTTAAGCACAAAACCAATGTGTAAATATGTTGCTTTAATTGTTTTAAATTCAAACCTTGACTCCCAAATTTCACTGTTACAAACTAAAATAACTAACAGCTTATGAATATTTACCTTTTGTCCCTTTTCTCCAATGTCCCCCTGACAAAAAGAGCACATATCAGTGAAAAAGTGCAGCTCAGCACATTGTTTTTCAAGAGCCAGAATAAACCAACACAGAGGAATTTGAAAAAAAAAAAAAAACAGAAAAGAATAAGCAGACTTGTCAGCATGTTTAACAAGGGGAATTATTCATGTCTGCTTTAATCTACTGTCTCCCAGTCAAACAGAAATAGAGCAGAGGGTGACATCAAAGGCCTGGACTCAACTGACAGGCGAGACGGGAGAGAAGTTCTCCCTCAGCTCTGATGTCACTCGCTGATGCAACGTGGGTAGGTGGGCAGAGCAGCCATGATATTTTTATGAACTGGTGGCACATTTTGTGTGGCGACTGTCATTCTTGCTCTGTGATCTCAGGATGATGATAATGATGCTTTATATCAGTGTAATCAGGGAGGCGATATCAGTGACTCAGTAGATCCTGGCAATGGAAGGATATGTTTCATCTTAAAGGGTGAGTTCAGCCAGATAACAGAGCACATTATAGAGGTCTTCATGGGTCTACCCGGACCCTTGGACCACAAACCCAACTCAGGTACCGTACTAGTTCAGGGCCAACATTTTATTACGGTCAGTCTGGTCAAAGTCAGGTCCCATTCTATTACGAAGACCTATGGTCAGCGATACAAACGCGTAAGTGCTGTGTGTAACTTGCATGATGGTTAGGCTGGCTTAGGGTCTGAAAACTACTACTGAACATTACTGTAGCGCCAAAGATTTGAAGGCGGTGCAAAGATGCCTTCTTCACTTAAGTGAAAAAGAAGCACCCGGATCTCCACTGCTGGACGGGCAGGAATCTTCGGGGGAAGTCAAACAACATTCATCTGCGCACAATGTGATGACACAGAGGTGGTTGAAAATCAGCAAAGTTTCCCTGCTTCCCTTCACTGGTTCCTGTACAGCAGGGTCGGTCTTTGTTTCACTGTTATAATCAGTCACTTAGACACAAAAACGTGGGAAAATAGGGTCCTGGTTGAAAAATACCGTAGTTTCCCTTTAAATCTTGTAATATTAGTGTAACTGAAATTAACACGGCATGTTTGTCTTCATAATGTCAGATTTTTGATTGTGTCTTTGGCTTTACAAAGGTAACCATATTTACTCAAGTTTTAACTTAATGTGTAAAATATCTATAGTCACCTTTTGTCCAGGCGTTCCATTCTCACCTGGATGTCCCTGTTGCATAAGAAATGCAGAGTACATTTAAAGCATCACATAATTAAAGCAACATTTAATCTGCCTATTTTTGAGTATTTCACGATGATGAGTGTGTTATGAACACTGTGCGCCTGTACCTTGAGGTAGAAATACTCTGGAGGGTATGGGTATGGCTGTCCAGTTTCTTCATCATAACCCCCCTCTCTCCCTCTCTCCATCTCCAGCCTCCTCCTCTCCCACTCCTCCCTCTCCCTCTCCAAGTCCCTCTCCCTCTCCTCTTCCTCTGTCCTCTCGGTCTCCAGCTCATTCTCCCTCTCCAGCTCCAGTTCGGCCTCCCTCTCTTTCTCCCTCTCCAGCTTTTGTCTCTCCAGCTCCAGCTCGGCCTCCTTCTCTTTCTCCAGCTCCTCCCTCTCCCTCTCCATCTCCATCCTCTCCCGCTCCCTCTCCTTCTCCAGGTCGGCATCTTCCTCTCCTCCCCTCTCTCGATCCACGTCCTCCTCTGTCTCCCAGTCGTAGTCTCCGCTCCTCTCTTCCTCCTCCTCCTCATAGACTGGATCAGGGCCTGTTTTTGTATCTCCGTCTATCTCTACTCCTTTCTCTTGTTCTACCTCCCACTTCTCCACTTCTTCAGTCGGCTCCACTTCTTCAGTCGGCTCCACTTCTTCAGTTGGTTCCACTTCTTCCGTCGGCTCCTCTCCTTCAGTCAGTTCCTCTCTTCCATCTTGTGTCTCTTTTTCTGTATCACTGTATCTGTATCGCTGCCTCTCCCTACGTTCTTGCCTCCTGGTATGTGTTTGAACGTCAGGATTTTCTTGCTTCTTCTGCTAAAGAACCAAGTTTTTATAAGACAAATCAATGATTTTATGAAGTGCACCATCTTAATCTGGATTAGTATTTCGTTGAAAACAGACTTACACTCCAGATGTAACCTTGAGCTCCAGAGGAAAGATGCTGAAATAAAAATGAAGGGACAATCTCATATTTTATACTTTGATACAATCGGATTCACATGTATTAAGTTTGAAGTTTTAAGACTTGGAAAGTTACTTTTGGTGCCTCCTTGAAGCGACGTCTTCCACCTGGGGCACCTGGCATGTACACCTAAAATATAAAAATGATTACTGCTGCTGTCTTTATAATTAGCAATCTATTTTCTACAAAAGTGGCACTTACCATGGAGTCAGGCCAGGGGGCGCTCTTCTTCACCCTGATTTTGGATCGAGGCACCTGTCAAGTTCCCCAAAACTTCACATGAGCAAATTGAGCGCAACACTTTTGATACCTCCTATCAGACTGTATAACTGGAGTCGATATAGCCACAGTGCCGTCACCCATTGGTTAGTGGACTACTGCTTTGAAGCCATCTTGGTTTTGCAGCCAGAAGTGGCCATATTTGGACGAGATGGTAAAGCTGGGTAGGGTGAGCATAAATTGGTTTAGGAATGAGTCCTATAACTTAAATAAATTAGTATTTTTGCACGTATTGTTCCCTCAACATGTTGTCAACGTTTTTTGAATGGGTTTTGGGTTACATGCCTGCAAGCTTGAGAGATTTTCACATTTTGTTCTGCAATATATTGAATCTTGAAGTTTTTACGAATCTTATAAAACGGGGGTGCTAACGAGTTGCTAAATGAGACTAGAGAGGTTGTCAGGGACATTAAACATCACCACGTCAAACACAGCTTTGCAGCCTTTTTGGGTGGTGACAAAGTCATGCAAGGGTGGCGTAGTTCGTTTATGGTCTCATGTTAGCTTTTACATCTGGCGATTGCCTCATAAATTATTAAAGTGGTATTCATTTGTGACGATTATGTTGCCGAATAGAATGTGTAAGTGCCATAAAATTTTGCCGACCACAGAGCTTAATTATCTGCAATCATTAAAATCCAATGGAAAAGTCCCGGGTTGGCTTTCTGTTGAGGGAGCCAGGGCAACGTTAACTTTGGGTTGGATTACAAAAATACATCATCCCCTGCAGCACTCCCTGGCTATGGATCTATGTGGATTAATAGGTAATAGCCAGTGGCACCCCCAAAAATAGGGGTGAACAGATGGGGCCACTGAGAATCTTGAGGTGGCACACCAAAACCAAAATCCATAACTGAACATCAGGAATTTTCCTGTGCTGTCTAAGTATGTAAGCTGGTTAAAAAACAGCACAGTTAACATTTTGAGTGTAACAACAATCCTGTTTTTATGTGTTATGTATCTATACTTTCATGCGATTCATTGTTCTTCAAATAGGCTGGTTGTTCTTTTCGTTAATAAATCAAACATTCAGCTCTAATTTGAGGGAGTACACTGATTGTAAGCAACAAAACATTTACTGGGAACAATCTCTCTCAGGTTAAGGGGAGACTCATGCACTCACAGAACCCATTTTAATTCAGATATCTTGAGGTGAGAGGTTAAGGGACCTCTTTGAAAACTGCCATGCCAATTGTGCCTCTGCCAAAATTTAGGCTAACTATGCAGCATTATTTAGCACCCTCCCAGACAAGCTATGCTGATATGGTTGGTACCAATAGATGACTTAGGTTGTCTGGTTTGACAACTACCTTTAAGCTAGCTTGAAAAATGAGTGCTGCACTACGATTTTAAGACAATAATGTCTGCCTCCAAGTATTTTTGCAGGAAGGGTTTGAGGGGGGTAACGACTTCTTAACCAAACGGTAGCCAGGCCCTAAACATACCCTGATTTAACGTCTATTTTACTCTAAATGGGATCGTCATTTACAAATTGATTATCATACTGTACTGAGGAAGACTTTAAACTAGAGATTGAGATCATACCCTCATTAGGAAAATGTTATCTGAGGTAATAAATCAAGTGAGAGGTAGGGTCCTTATTTCTGTACAATTAGACCTCTTTATGCAACCAGTGGAGTCGCCCCCTGCTGGCCATTAGCAAGAATGCATGTTTAAGGCACTTTCACATTAAAACCAGAAGGCCACGTGGACTTCTTTTATACAGTCTATGACAATGGTTCCCAACTGGTGGGTTGTGATCCAAAAGTTGATCATGGGTCCATTCTGAAGGGACAAGTGACAAGTTTGTAAAAACACACTTTATTTTGAAGTACAATCGATATCCAGCACAGAACTTTTATTTTGAAGTGCTGTCTCCTGCTGTAGAGTGACTGAATAACATACAGCTACTTCACAGAGGCAGCATACTGAATATTTTAAACCTTGAACTAATGACTAAGGACAAATTTGGACCCGTGGCTAGACCAGTTGGGAAGCACTGGTCTGATGTGCTTTGATGGCAAAATTGTAATAAAGAAAGACACAGACTAGCTTTGAAAGTTATTTCAACATTTTTACTGAAGGATCCATGCACAGAGAGGTTAAACACAGACAGAACAATGTAATAACAGGAAAATTTCACCAGTGAAAAGAGTGTTTGATATGCTTGTAGTACTCTGAATAATATCATTGGTGTTCAAAGGTAAAGTTAAAACAACATATTTTCCATGTTTCAATAAATAATATTTCAGTACATCTTCTCCAAAAGGAAATATGTATTGAAATTGCTGGCACAAGTTTTTGCGTTTAATCTGATGTGATATTTATTTGTTACAAAGAAATATTTGTCTTAATAAATAAATAAGGATTTGTAGACAAGGTAAAGGCTACACTGGCGTTTACATGGAACAAAGTGAAGAATGTAACCTGGACATGAGGAAACAATAATATTTCAACAGCGGTGCCTGATTATTATTTTTTTTTTTTAAATAAGAGCTACTCAAAATAAAAGCCCTCATACAAGATATGAACTTAGGTTTGGATGAGTGGCATCGTCTCTGTGTGGAAAGAAGTCCCTCCTCATGAACGTTGGTCAGGTTCAGGGCTCCTCACCAGCAAAACAGTTCACAGTTTATTCACACGCTCCATGCAGTGTGTGCTTTCTTATGAATGCTTAACACCCTATAGTCACAGTCTCTTGGGACTTAAGAGACGTCCTGTTTAAAAAAAATGAGAGAGAGAAAATATTAAAAGTAACTCTCTGTAAATTTTTTTTGCCAGTAAATCATGTCAGAGTCGGACTAGGCTTTTATTTCTGCTCATTCCCATTCAGGCAAGCTTTGAAGAGATCATACTTAAAGCATGCTGCTTAGAAATGCTGTCCTGTCTCATGCTTTGGTAATGCCTGTGATGGTGTATTTCCATTCCCACTTTATTCACATTCGCCTTACACAAACGTTTTTGCACTGGTGAAATTTTCATAAGAAGTAGAAAGAAGAAAAGGTGTAAAATGGTGCCAAGTGCGTATTACTTAAAGCATGGTTTATTTATGGAACAGTATATATTACGACAGGGAGAAAGTGAAGCCCATCCTTCATTTTGTTCAAGCACGTGTCCATCACTTTCAGGCGCCTCGTGTTAAGTGTAAACAAAAGAGATGTGCATTCCAAGGCATGCAAGAGTCTTCAGTGACATTCAGTTAAAATTCAAGCGTCTCAAATCAAATCATAGCTCTACCTTATCTGGTTCTTCTGTTGTGACGGCAGGTGACGGAAGTGACACTTCATCCTGGTTATAACAACAAAGGACAGATAAGAATGTGACAGCAGCGACAGTGCCGCTTCGAAAGTGAAGCACCACGTTGATTAAGAGTCTATATGTGACACCAACAAGGCCAGCTGCCCCCCGTACCTTTTCTCTATCAGTCATGGGTTGAGATAATGGCTCTGTGGTTGTCAAGGCAACCTAGGGGTATAAAAAAATCAAAAGGGGAGGGTTATTGAGTTCAAGCCATTGATCTACGTAGACATAACTGCGACATGAAATGGAAATCAACCTTCGCTCCTTGTTTTAAAAAGTCGCTCAATGACTTAGTTTCCTGTCTTTAGTTTGGGAGAGAGTCTTCGTCTGACTCCTACTGTAACTTTGTTAAAGGTTAATGTCCAGTATTGAGCCCTCTCGCTCAATAGTGTGAAGTGATTGTTTTTGCCACTGACAGGCTCAGATTGTTTGCCACCCTCATGGAGTCTGTTTCTGGCAGTTTGGTCAGAAACATGCACACCAGTAGCCTGCTGGAGGTCATGTTGTAGGGCTCTGGCAGATTGAAGTGTCTGACAGCATGACTGAAAGGATCCCTACAGAGATAGACCTTTTGTTAAATAGTAAGATCCTTTTTGTTTACTTTAACAATTCTTTACACACAAAAATACGTCATGACTTTTAAATTTTTTTAATTTCATGACTTTTCCAGGTTTTCCATGACCATGAGAATCCTGTGTATAAACTTGTTCAAAAAGTTCAAAGTTTTTTTTAAAATTAAAATCCATTATGTGTAGTTTCACCTGTTCATCTGTTTCTCTGTCTGTCGAATATATTAGAGGATGACTGGAGGGATCCATCCGTGTTTCTAACTGGGCAGGAGTGTGTGTGAGTAATTGTTCCTCCTACAAAAAACAAAAACAGAACAAATATGTTATTATTCCTCATAACTGAGCTCAGCTGTCTCTGCGTCCTTTCCATCAGAGTACAGTCTTGCGACAGTGAATGGCTTTTGATCATCTGTGCTATAGAATCATTGATGCTTCACTGTAACTATGTAAAGATCTGGGGACCCTTGATTGATTATATCAGAGAGTAAATGTGAATTGATTTGTGTGTCCTTCTGAGTTTGGCTCTAATCTATTTTTAACTCTGAAGTTACATTTTCCAAGACATACTCACCCTCAGACTTTGTCAGTGTACAAACAAGCCTCATGAACACTGGAGATACAGCATTTCTTGGCATACTTCCTGTATGTTAGTCAGTGGATAGACCGAATTGCAATGTTTGTTTGGTGAATGTATCTGTCTTTGATACAAATGTTGTATAATCCTGTAAACCTCCCCCCAAAAACTTTTTTTAAAGAATATTTTCACTGCCTTTCCTTACCTTAAAGCGACACTTACCTTTCTGGAAATTTTACGCTATCCTTTGTTTAGGTTAAAATGCTATTAATAAGCTAATGGCACACTAAAATGTAAGTGAATTCCACCAGAGATACAAACTCATAATTATACCATTCTCATATGGTTCTAAGAAAATTCTGACGAATGCAAAGATTGGCTGAGCATTCTGTCTGTCTGTAATCTCTTCAGCGTGTTCTGGGTCTGCCCAGGGGCCTCCTACCAGTGGGATGTGCCTGAAACACCTCCAACGGGAGGCGCCCAGGAGGCATCCTGATTAGATGCACGAACCACCTCAACCGACCCCTTTCGACACGAAGGAGCAGCGGCTCCAATCCAAGCTCCCCCGGGATAAGATACACTCAAACTGATATTGATTTTTTAGGTGGTTAACATATATTTTGGTGCATCCACTGTCCACTGCAGCACAATACTTAGCTTCTGTGCTTGTAGATTTGGTTTATCAAAGGTGGCAAAGCACAGCAGAAACGTCCGACAGATTGGACCACCATACTTAAGCATTTGTCTTAAACGTTACAGTTAGGGCTGAAACTGACAGCAGAAATAAAAAGGTACATATCTACACACTTTATAAAAGTTGTCAGTTGTCTACTCAAAAGTGTAAGTGACATCAGAGGGATTCTAGTTTCACCTGTTCATCTGTTTGTCTGTCTGTGGAGGATGTTAGAGGGTAACTGGAGGTTCCCGCCAGTGTCTCTAACTGGGTAGGATTGTGTGTGGGTAATTGCTCCTCCTACAAAGAGAAAAAAAATAAAACAAAACAGCATAAATATGTTATTATTCTTCATAACTGTGCTCAGCTGTCTCTGCTTCCTTTCTATCAGAGTACACTCTCGCAGTGATTGACTTTTTGTTATCATCAAGGCTACAGAATCACTGATGCTCCACCTTTTTATCCACTAGGTGAGGGATTTCATGTGTCTGGACTTCAGGTTGCATATGATAACAACAGGGAACATTTCGAAATAAATCATGACATTTCACCCTGTTTGACATTTACCTGCCGGTTGTCTCTCCCCTCCTGAGAGGCCAAGTGGTCATCTGGTGAGAGTTCATCCTGTTTAAGACAAATAATTTAACTGTTACTGTTCAACAACCTACAGACACTCCAGTGGATGATGTGCAGAGCAGATGCAGTGGGCTGGAATGACAAAGTAATTTATTCTTCATGATTAATTCAGGTAGTGGGCGTGTCGTTAATCAACTCTGCCCAGTGTTCAGTGTGGGCACAGATGAGATGCTGCTATTAAAAAAAAAAAAAAAAAAAAAAAAAAGGTTTCCAAGTTGACAGGTCTGTTAGCAAGAAGCCACCCACCACGACAACGCACCAAATCTGTAACAACCCCCCGTCATCGCTCTAAACTCAAGTTTCCTACAGTTCTTGAATTAGTCAGTCACCGCAGCAGCTGCCTACCTCGTATTCATAGCTGTATTCTTCGCCGTTATAAAACTCCTCTTCCTCCTCTTGCTTGTCCTCGTCACTTGTCTTCAGATAAAGGAGAAGTGACAATAATTAAAGGAAGATACTGTTACATGTTATAATTTGTAACTTGTGTCAATGGCTGGAAGACAACAATGCCAAGCAATTACAAAGCAACCCATTATCAGATCTGTTATCAATAAAATGAGAAGCACATTGAGACAAATGCATGCTTTTAGTTTTACTTGCCACACCATATTTAGAATAACTGTTTAACTCTGTTATATTTAGAAATTGTTAGTTTATTATGATTATTTTTATTGTGTCTTAGTATTAAAGTTATGTCGACACACATTATGTTATGTTAATGTCATGTTAGCGACAGCCAGTGTCAGAGTCTGTGTTTAACCTTTGCAGCGTGAGATGGTTGTGTTAGTCGGTTTTTATTTTGTTTAGTTTTCAGGTTTAGTTTGGACCCCTTCAAGGACATTTACCAGGCGTTGTCTCTGCCTCTTATGTCGTCCTTTATTTCCTTTGCCCTGGTTAAAAAGTTCAGTCAGAGAGAGAAAAGATAAAGGTTTCTCATGCTCTTCAGACGTTGATGATCAAGTGTAAAACTACGAGTTGATGCTGTAAAGCCTAGTTCACATTACAAGATTTTCACCGTGATTTTGACGTCACAGAGGATCTTGAGAGCCACCTTGGGTCGGAGGTGAGTCGGCAGATAGTCTGCCACCACGAGTCCTCTTGTGAGAACAAGCCTACGAGCAAGTCGCCCCCTCGTTTGTGACTGGGACTGGATATCTGGCATGCTAGAAAACTGGATAAGTCTGACATGACGGACAAAGAGCATCAGCCAATGAGAGGCGGGATATGTCCCATGTCAGCATGCAGGATGACAGAAGAAATGTGAGGAGGACAAGCCACAGGGTTGCCAGGTCTGCTTATTAGCCGCGACTTTGGGCTTGCTCTCTAAACGTCACCTTTCTCTCTATAAATTTATCTAATAAGTTATTTAAACGCCTGATAGTCGCTTCTTTTGGGCTTGTTTCCATAGCCCTGGTTGCTTGTTTCTCTCCCAAGATCTGGCAACACTGACGAGCCGGCAAGCAACAACAACAATTGCAGCGTCCACAGGATCACGGGGAGCGTGTTGTGTTTGGACCCAGGCCTGATTCAACACTGGGAAGAATATCCATGCCTTTACGATGTGTCGTCTCCAAGTTAAAAAACGTAGTTTGGTGAGGTCTCGGCAGAGAAATCTTGTGGTATGCACACACAGGTCGTAACGCAGTTCGACCCCCGCCGACAGAAACAGGCATCGCCAGGTATGAACACTCAAAAGATTACGATAGTCTCCGCGATGCAAAATCAAGGTGAAAATCGTGTAATGTGAACTAGGCTTAAGTTGAGGGAGATAATTAAGAGAAGATTAAGTAGTTAATGAATGTCAAAAATTAATTCACACAAATGTTTAGGAGCTCTGATTGTTAAAGTTAAAACATGGTTTAGACCTATTTATGTAGGACCACACTGACAGTTTTGCATGTTTCAGGCTAGTTATTACAATCAAATATACATTTCATGAACTGATTTAATGTTTTCATTACATTCTCATATATCCTCCTGTCACTTGTTGCTGCATGCGATTTAAAGGAACGCTTCAACCCCAAAATGGCCATTGGTACATCTACTGCTTACCATACGTTACGTTGAATTCATGGCAGAAACTCTATTTTCTTGCATGCATTTGACGATGAATGAAGAACCAAAAAAATTGAGAAAATTCTCGAGGAATTTAAGTCATAGGGGCCCAGGTTTAACAACAGCTCTCAAACTCTCACACAACCTTATGCAGTTTAATTGAACTCTGATTTATCCAATTGTATGCCAGTCAACACCCCTTTTCAACAGGTAAATGAACAAATAACAGTAATTTTACCTCGCTGAACACTTGATTTGCTGATCTACTGCTGCCTTGATGAGTTAGTGTGTTGGTGTTACTTTGTTTTAAAGTGTGAGTTCGGCTTCACCAAAATCACACATCAGCAGCTCCAGTGTTCAGCTAGGTAAAATTGCCGTTATTGTCAATGGAGTCTGGCCTCGAAGAGAGCATGGGTAATTTTAACTTTTAGTTTAGCTACCCATCAGTTTGGGAAGTACTGAGCATACGACTGGTTAAATGAGACTTGCATTATACTGCACGAGTTGTGTGAGAGTCCGTGAACAGATGTTTTGATAGAGATTTGCTGTTGTTAAACACGGACCCTTTTTAGATCAGTTTATCAAGAATTTTCTGTTTGTTGATTTTCGTTCAAAAGAGGTGTGTAAGAAAAACATTTTCTTCAGAACATGGGTTGAGTGACTGGTACAAATGGTCATTTTGTGGGAAATGTTTTCTCTTAACTGAATTTCGTAAATACTTGGAAGGTCGGAGCGGCTAAAACATGCAATACTTGTATGTTCCTTTAACAGTGTATATTTAAATTATCAAAGATCAATCAAAAAACATTATATCTTGTTAAAAAAATAATTATCCCAGGATTATTTCATGTCTTAATGTACTCATGCGCGTTTTTAATCGGTGTCAAGCACGTTCATCGACGAGACGTCCACGGGAGCTTTACCTTCCCACGTTCTCTGTTCTTTTTCTTTTGTCCCGAGTTCTTCTTCAGAGAGTCTTCCTGAGTGAGGAGAACAGTCTCCGCCACAGTTTCTGGTAACCCTGAAACCGTCTGACATGCACATTTTTATTTTCTATTGTTTTGTAATCATCAAAACGTGGATGGTAGACAACTCAAACTGTGTCTGACACTCAAGTGTTGGATCAGGTTTCCAATATTTTCATTTTTTAAAACATTTTTAAAACATTTTTCAGTCACAGCGCGTGAAAGCTATCCACACGTTAGAGACGACAGGCTGCTATGAGATAATTATTTTTGATTTTAAGGTAATTGTTATCCAATTTAGAAGTTGCCAGTTATGAATATTTACTACTCAGTTTAATTCCATATTGCTGAAAAAGATCTTGAACCATCTCTGTAGAAACAAAACTGATCAACATGTTAAATGTACTCAGTATGTTTTAAACAGTTAAGTGAAATAACACATTTAAAGATGGCATACCCTATTGTACGCTACCTTACCTCCTGGGTTGTGGTATAATTGTAAGTAGAATTGACCACAGTCAGATTAATCTTGAGCGA
Organism: Epinephelus cyanopodus; assembly: GCA_026686955.1. NCBI lineage: Eukaryota > Metazoa > Chordata > Actinopteri > Perciformes > Serranidae > Epinephelus > Epinephelus cyanopodus. Next base: position 20,675,172 of record CM048936.1, on the reverse strand, counting down.
CGATAATCTGTCACTGCCCCCGTCTACTATCTCCTTCCCTCTGGAGCCCTTTAGCTTGGTGCTGATCCTGTCGAGCTCCTCCTCTCCATTCAGCATGGTGACGGACCATAAAGTCGGACCCTCTGCAGTTTCATTCAAACGTTCCTTCAAACCAAAAGGCAGAATTAGTGGAAGTGGGGTTGAAGATGCAGTTTTGGACTAGGAGCACCTACCTGAGCTAAAAACATACAAGTGACAATATACATTACACAGATGGTGAAAAGCTGAGTGTAATGTGAAAGATTGGTTTTGTGGAAGAGACCTCTGTGGGTGAAATACACAATCCTCACCACCTTAATCTCACACACTGTTCCTGAAGAATAATGGAAATAGACTACTTTTCAACTTGTTCCCCTTCAGCGTTTCCAAGTGATATGCGGCTAGGCAACAAGCAAAGTTTTCACAGTTACTTAGCTTGTTTCTCAATCTGCCATTTCCACCACTGGAAAAAGTAACTGCAAAGACCTTACACTGATACTCTTGGTAACAAGGGATAGCTAATGATAGCTACCAGGAGAAACAAAAGCGCTATCCTCTTCCTGTTTTGGTTCCGCAATGCTAGACGCACTTCTTTTGTGCTGATCCTTAATTTTCCAAGGTATATTTTCTGTGTATTTACACCCATACTGAGCTTTCAGGACCTTTCTTAAAACATAAAAAAAATGAGGAGAAGGGCTAAACTACTTCTGCCTGGTGTGTACTTTTTGATTTCAAAAATACGGTCAGTATCTCCAGTCAAGAGACGATCCTGCACATGTACTGAACAGGTATAAAAAAAAAAAAATCAGGTTGATTGGTCTTGGAAAAAACTTCTGTTTTGAGGTTACGTACCAAAGACTCTGGAAGCTGTCCATCTAAATCAGGATCCTCAATGGTGTCCAACTCTTTCAGTGGCTGGCCGGCGAGGTCAAACTTCACTGAACTCTGTTGAGACAACACAAATACAAAATGAGAATCATTTTGTTTTATTGCCCTTTGTTTTGGAAATTTTGTGATCTTCTAACAAATGGTTAAAGATTGAAATGGCTTGAATAAGAGACCTTAAAACTTATTAATAAAAGTTGAAAGAATTTAAAGTTATTTAGTACATGCATGGGGAAAAAACACTTGGACTGATTAGTAACCAGCAGAGCTAGCAGCTGTTTACTATTTGCAAACATTGATGTTTTATTAAGGTGTATTAAAATCCCATGAGGGATAACAAACAAAATAGCATGAAACTTTGTAAAGAACACTCCTTCCCCAGAGTGTACGTACTGTGTACTCAGTGATGACATTGGAGGTGTGAGTGTCTGCCTTTTCCTTTGTTTTCCTGGAGGTGCCGAGCACCTGAAGCAACTCTTCTATTCCATCCTGCAGCAGCCTGTCGATCAAAGCCTTCAGCAAAGGCAGCTGAGAAAAAAAGTTTTATTGACAAGGTCAAAGTGGGATACTGTTACAAATTCTATCAGCCTCAAAATGTACACGATCAGAACGCACCCTTATGCCGTATGCTTCAAACATCACTTCAATGTCCTAAATAGGAGGAAAAACACATTGTTCAAAAGGGGAAAATGAGAACATGTATCCCAGAGGAGGACTTATTTTATCCTGTAGTCACCTTCATCTCAATAGACTTTCCAGGAGCTCCAGCATCACCCTACGGAGACATTAAAGTAAATGAAAATACCGTGATTTCCATTTCCATATACATGTGTTTTTAAAGGACAATGAAACACTACCTTGTCTCCTTTCAGGCCTTGTTCTCCTTTATCACCCTGTAAAAAAGACAAATAAGCACCAGAGCCAACATTTCCGTTCTTTATGACTCCGTTTCAGTTCGAACCCCATTACCATCTTACCTTCATTCCCGGTGAACCCTAAACACACAGAAACAGAGGAGCAAGACATTGGAACATGCATCTACAATGCATGACATCAAGCTCACCATATCTGCTCACAGATAATGGCACGACTCATTGCAGCCCACTATAAAAGCGCTATAGTCATCGCTGAATGATGACTCAGATGCCGTGCAGGCAAAATATCAACTATGCCATGCAACAGCTGAACTAATGTGCCATTATTCATGAGCTATAAACATCCAAAAACATGTTGCGTGTAAGCATCAAACTTACAGCAGCTCCTGGAGGACCCATCGGGATTGGGAATGCTTCTCGGATTTCATCGAGGGTGGCGCCCTGAGAATGGATCCATGAGAAAATCAGTAAAGTTTAAAGTGCCAGGAACATCTAGGTGCACCTGCTTAATGTTTTTCTGAGTCACCAACAAACAGAAATGAGCCAAAGTGACAATGATTACAGAAACAACTCTGAGTATGCTGCTAGATCTACTGCTCTTGAAAGAGATTTGAAATAAGAAATGAGCTTCACTGTTTAATGAATCACAGACAATGCAGGTTTTTACCTCTGATGTGACAAGCACCTGCCTACCAGGCAAACCTGGAGGTCCTGGTTCCCCTTTACTGCCATCTTTACCCTGTTAAAGACAGAAAATAAGCTCTACAGTTACTCAGTTTTCCCACAAAAACATTTATTTATCTTATCTCAAAACCACTTACATTTGCACCTGCCTCTCCCTTTTCCCCCTGAAATGAGAGCAAAGTTAATGCACGTATTTAAAAAATAGCTTCACAGATCTGTCAGTTGGTTGCAGTGAATTTCAAAGACCTTTTTGCCTTCATCTCCTTTTGGTGCTCTTTCTCCCTGTGAAGAGAAAATACATGTTCGGTGTTAATAATTTGCCTAAAAAAAGTGATGCACTTTGAAAATTGGAACAAGTTTGTCAAGACAGCGTTGACATCAAGCAGGAAGAATTTCAGTGTGTATCAGCCCAGTCGCTAGAAGAAAATGTTGGCATTGTATTTTCCTGCAAACCACAAATGTTACATTTACACATTTCATACACATCATACAAATGTTTTCAAAGTAATATATTATATGAGCTGATGTTGTCATCAAGTGGTGAAGAGGGTGGTGGATGGTGTGTCACCTAAGCGAGACGCCTGCCAAACTGAAGACCACTGAATGAGTCCAACACGCAACAAAACGGTTGTTTTTCGAGTCATCGCTGTGTTACAAGCTGCTTTTTAGGCTCCAAAGGTGGGTGTTTGTATAAGTGACCCATCACTGGGTGCCAGGGCATTGGCAGCTCAAGGCATCGACCTGGCCTCTAAATTCCCCATCTGATAATCCGTGGGACATGAAGGTGCCCAACCTTCAACCCACAGGGCTCAAAGGATCCACTGCAAATACCCTGGCGCCAGAAACCACAGGCTCCAGGGAACGTTTGATCAGATTGGGATCTGGGGAATTTAGGATGGGCCAGGATGAGCTCCTGCTGTGGGGGGGGGGGGGTGCTTGGCCAACAGTGTTTGGGTTGATGGTGCGTGTCAAGTGGCATCCTTATGAATGCCAGGACCTGAGGCTTCACAGCAGAACATTGCATTCTAATGAGAGGATCAATGTTATTTACTTCACCTGTCAGTGGTTTTTCATCTTGTAACTGATCGATATATTCGCTACGTAAGTACAAGCGAATATAGCATATTCGTGGTTTGCAGAAATGTACAACGCCACCATTTTTCTGGTGATTGGGTCGTGGCTATCACACAGCACAGTGCTCTAGTTGTTAGATGATTCCTCACATCTTTTCCTGGCAAGCCCCTCTTCCCGTCAATGCCAGGTCTCCCCTGCAGAGCAGAGGAAATGAAACAACCATAATCACTGGAGATATTTTTCAGATTAATTATTATGGTGGAAAAACAGAAGGCTCGTGCTAATTACGCACCTGAAATGACAAAATTATGATATATTGGCTTTAGTGTCACCATTAGAATTGTATGAAGAATGGATATTTAATGTTTCAGCCAGAGGCGCTATGATTCATAGTGATACTCACTGGAGTTCCTGGTAAACCAGGCATTCCAGCAATCCCAACACGTCCTTGGTCTCCTTTATCTCCAATCTATTAAAATGCACACGTACAAAAACAAGCCTTTTATTTAATAAAGTCTTGACTGTATTAAATGGTGTTAAGTGCAAATTTTGGCACCAAACACTTACAATAGCACGTCTATAGACACGGGGCATTAATCATGTCCGACCAGAAAAATATTACAAAAAACACGGTGCACTCACCAGGCCAGGCTCTCCTTTTTGTCCCTGGTCACCCTACAATTATTATGCAATTATTACGAGTAAGCTTATAACGAAAATAATCTCAATGTAGTAATACAACTGTGTGCACACGTTTGTACAACCTTCATTCCTGGTTTCCCTGGAAAACCATCAAATCCGTCTCTTCCAGAGCCACCCTGCAGAGCAAACAGTTTCATATTTCAACACAATATGCACATTTTAAAACAAATCAAAGTCCCTCTGATACAAACAATACCAGCACAAATGCGATTCAAAATGACGTATACTCTTACTGAAGAGAGTCCTGGTAATCCAGGTTTCCCCTCTGGACCCTGAGGAGAGACACAAATATTCAAATATTGGAATGATTCAAAGGATTTGAGAAAGTTTCATTATTACAATGTTGTCTCCTACCAACTACAATTAATGCCAACTGTAATTATAATCCAGTTAGGGATAACTAATGTCAATTCACCATTATTTGCATTATTGATTAATCTGAGTTTTAATTTTTCAGTTAAACAATTAATTTTTTAAATGTTCAGTCTTTGAAATGTCACAAAGTTTATTTTCTACCAACTGACTAATCAATTAATGGACTAAACAATCAATACTGACTGAAATACAGTAGAAGGTATAATGAAACCACTAGTTAGTGAAGTGTACCTTAGTGGATCCGAATAAAGAATAAAGAATAAAACAAAGTAGGGATCGACCGATATGGTTTTTTCAGAGCCAATGCTGATACCGATTATTATGATACAGAGATACCGATAGCTGATATTTGCAACCGATATATGTCTGCTGTAAAAATCATAGTTGACACAGAATGAAAAAAAATAAACACAGACAAAGCACTACATTCAAATGCAATTAAGCATATATTTATTTTGAGAACTTTTCCAATGAGTACAGGGAGCTGCCAGCAGCACTTTGAAAAAAACTTTGAAATAAAATAAAATAAAAGAGAGCTCAATTAAAAGCCAGGCTAAAACGTAGGTCTTGAGTTTGCTTTTAAGAGCATAGAGTGGTATGTGCAGGCAGTGAGAAGCATGCCAGGGGCAAAACAGCACAGCTAAGAAAACAAAACTGTATATCCACATATCAATGGAAAAAAAAAATCACTGATAACGATAACCCTAAAAATTCATAATATCGGCCCCGATAATATGCCAGGCTGATTATCTGTTGACCCTTAAATCAAAGTATGTTGTAAACTGAAAGGGTATTTCAGTCTTGTGGTCATCCACTATGATAGTAATCAATTTAAAAAAAACATGCACAAGCATGTCAATCATGTCATCATGCAGATTGGGGTACATCCCTATGTTTGTGACGTGTACTCACTTGTGGACCAGGCAGACCTGTCTCTCCTCTCAAACCAGGCTGACCAGGCTCTCCTGGTTCACCCTTGAAGAGATGGAAGGAAAGATGAGAGAAGAAAAAGGAAACTTGACCCTCATGACCAAAAAAACCCCAAACTCAATACAATAAAGCATGATGCATGTTATTCTTCAAGTACCTTTATCACTCTGGTCAGTACATTGTTGTCTGCAACAATCTGGTAGGAGTCAGAAATCGAAAGTCAACTTGCTAATTGACACAATTTCAGCAGATTCATAACAGGCAATGTTCCAGAGTCTTGTGGGAGAGCTTTTTTTTTTGTTCTTTATAAGCACTGTTACAACGAATGCCCATGTCAAACATGGCTGAACTGATGAGAAGCTGTCAAAAATAATAATAGAGGTTTGTTTACTTGTCCTCCCGGAGGTCCAGGTTTTCCCTTTGTGACAACGGCAGCATGATCAAAAGAAGAGCACAATAAATCGCAGTTAAAAATCTAATATGTCACACTTCTAAACACAATCCATATCTGCACCACAAAGGGAAAATAGTAGATGCACTGAAGGGGGGCACGAACAAAAGGCAAAACCTAATTAGTGACCATATCGAAATAGAAATCATGAAGTCACAAAAGAATAGCAGTTTGTGAAGGTGGCGACAGACACAGAAGAATGATTAGAAGGCGTCAACCACGAGAAACAATAAAAGTGCTCATCAATGAGAGAGAGGGATGGTGAATACAAACGTACCTGCTCCCCTTTGTCACCTTTCTTTCCATCAGCACCCTTCAAAAGAAAAAGAAAATCACAATTATTTTTAAACACTGGAGTTCAAGAAGCACATTTACAGAAAGCAAAGTTAAATTAACATCTTTAAATGAAACTCAAAGGACTCACAGACGGGCCAGACGCCCCAGTATCTCCTTTCTCTCCTGGGTCCCCTGGTCGCCCTGGCAACCCCAGTGGACCCTGATCAATATTAACAAAAATAAAAATATAGCATTTAGTCCTGGATTTACATCAAAAAGCTTAAAGCCTACACAAAATTAAAAATGCAAAGTTAAATGCTGCTGTGAGCAAATGTGCTTAATTTCTGCAACATGATGTTTGTTCAGCAGGAGTCCTGGCAGACATTTTGGAGCTGTAACTAAGATATAATGAGAAGTGGTGCCCTTCAGCATAAGAGCCCTAAAAATAGAGGCTGGAAATTACGAGAAATAGAAATGCAAGGTAAACACAGCAAATCAAACAGAAACACACAGCGCATTACATCAAACATTTATCTATAAAGTGACGATGGCGATCAAATCCAATGTCTAAGACCAAACTGAACATCTGGTACATGCAATGTGTAGACCTCCATTGAGTTTCCACCATATTATTGACTTATTAGCATGTTAGCATATGTATGTAGCATACACTGTATTAGTATTATTATCTGTTATGTGCCAGAGTGCACTAAATCTGTTGATGAGGCCCTGCTGATTGTGTCTATTACACCGATAGTTAGTAGAAAGTAACTGGTTCTTTAGTCAGACATGCTATCACAACACTTTTAAGTTTTAAGTTGACTTGGGAATATACAGTATATTTTTTATTAGGACGAGGACACATGCCGCGTCTTTTACCTGGAAAGCGTGAGGTCGGGTGCTGGGTGTTACTCTTGTGCTTACTCTGTGCCAACCTTCAGGTTACACTCCACACTGCAAAGCGACTATAACCAGCATTGTATCATAGCCTATTTACCAGAAATCCCGAGTTTAGAGCTGACCTATACTGTACTATATGAGATTTCATTCAATAGGATCTCAAGTCACTACCACTTTTCATGTTTTAAACTGTTTTAAATGCTCTTTTTCATTGCATGGTCTTGTCTATTTTATGTCCATGATGTCTATTTTCATATGAAGCACTCAGTTGTTTTTATTTTCTTCTTCGGGACATGTTTGTAAGTGTGTATGAGTCCTAAAACATTGTCTATGGGACAGGTGTAAAGCTCTCAGTGGCCCTGCACTAAAATTATGACTCTATATTCATCATAGACTGACATTTACAGAAGAAAGGGAAGATATCTGGCTGCTCGTCACAAGACATGCTGTGCATGTTTATGCATTCCAAAAGTTGAACTTTGTTTATCCCAGGGCACAGCTGTTTCGCCCTGAAAAACAAGTGCCTGGAAATGCTGACATACCACGATGGCATCACTCTCGCTTTTGAGTGCACCTTCCTTGCGTCTCCATCAACAATGATGGATTTGAGGCCATGAACAACTGAGCATGTTCACAGGCCCTTAGATAGCTTTTGTTCACTCCTTTCAAATGTTATTTGCCTATTAAATGGCAATTATTAGTTGTTATCACTACCGTTGTAATGCTTTAGACGGCGCCTTTTATTAGGTTTAGGATTACAGCTGTAACAGAGTCAAACTATGTAATTCTGTTTAAGAAAAGATTGTGGTTTGGGTTAAAGTAAGCACATTTGTCACATACTGTAATTTAAGGATGTTACATCAACACTGGCTTTTGGTTTGACACGGGACATGCACTGCAGTCTCCTGGGTGAAAGTCCTATGTTTCTTTTACCTGTCCATCCACCGTAACTTCCTCCCTATGAAAACGTCAGTCTTTATACTATGACATTTGACTTCCTGCTTTGCCGCCATCATGATTACTAAAGCTAGTTGAGGTTGCCACCTCAAACACACGTAAATATAAGACATAAAATGGCAATACTACCTCGAATCTATGCTCTTGATAACAACAGATAACAGCCATTTGGTGGGCTGACAACACTCAAAGTGGGTGTTTTGTCTTGTATTTGAGCATTATTTTCATTTTTTTTTTTGTTTCTGCCTATTTAGTGTTGGAAAACAAAAGAAATACCCTAATTCCTCTGTCACCAGGCTCTCCAGGTGGTCCTACTTCCCCCTGTGATAGACAAAACAATGTTATTACTTTGGTAAATTTAGTAAACCACTGTACTGATTACAAATCATCATGGAAATAGCAATCTTTCTAAGCAATGTCACTGACCAACAAAACAAACAAAAGCACTGAGTAAACATGCTAACTCTACCTTAGTTCCTTGATCTCCTTTAACTCCAGGTGCACCCTACACACAAAGTCACCAGTCAATGTCACCAGTATTACAATGTAAATATTCACATTTAAGTACATTTCCCTGGGCTATAGTTTTTGTCTGCACATATCATTCTGACTTATCTAGACATTTATCATATTCTACATATATCTCATGTCTTAATTAAAACTATGTGCTTTCTCCTAACATGGTGTTTTCTTAATAATCCCTTGTAGCTAAACACATCTACATTGTGCTGTATTGTACAAACCACTTGTATCATTGCTGTAACAGCCACTCAGGATTTACTTACATCTTTACCTCTTAATCCTGGTTCTCCAGGATTGCCGGATAACCCGATAGTCCCTTTGTCACCTTTAGAGCCATCCTTCCCCTGGACAAACAAAGGACTTCTGTTATAGTAACATTAACGACCTAGTAAAAATATATATCTTTAATTATGCTGAAGGGGTTTTGATAGTTGCAATGGAAGCTTGTAGTAGACTTTGACTAAAATACATTAAATCCTTTATATAATAATAATAATAATAATAATAATAATAGTAAAAACAAAAAAAACTTTTTCTGGCCACTAGGGTCATTCACCCATTCACATACACATTCATACACTGGTGGCCGAGGCTACCATACAGGGTGCCACCTGCTACTGCAACACTCACACACTAATGGAACGAACAGCCATTGGGAGTAATTTGAGGTTCAGTATCGTGCACATGGATACTTCAAAACGCCAGTGATTGAACCGTTGATCTTCTGATTAGTGGACGAGCCGCTCTACCTCCTGAGCCACATCTGCCATTTACCAGCTGCTGCTTTGTTAGCTCGTGCTAAATGAGTAAGTGTTGAACTGACAGCCTCAAGGGGGAGAGCAGCTGTGGAGATGGTCCTTCAGTCCTGTGTCTACTAGCGGAGAGTCAATAAGCAAGGACGTCACCTGAGTAGGCGGTCCTTCACAGTGGCTCAGGACACAATAATGTACACACTGCTGAAAAATAACTGAAAATATGCAGCCATATGTGGCCCAGACCAACTCCTAAAGTAATCTGAGGGATCATATCTCAAGACGCATTGAGGATGTGTTTGCACCTGTTCTTAAAGCTGTCGACTTTTGATCTGATCATCCAAGATGCATGTTAATACCAGGTGTGAACAGTGCCTAAGTTCACCAGCTAGCTGCTAACTTTGTCTGCCGTCATACAGTGGTTTTAAAACAGCTGCTAAGACTGGCAAGTGTGATGCATGTAAAACAGTAAAATCTTAACAATAAGCCAAAAGACGCTTTAAAAAACAACATGGACAGTAAGTCAGTTACAGCTTTCACAACACACACAGTCATTTGACTTATTGTTCATACTAAATTATTGATCAGAGCAGCCCAGGCCAGATGAGATGGCATTTGAAGAGTATCTGGCTTCAGTACTGTGATGTTTTCCTGAATTAAACAGGCCAGGAAGGCAGGATATAATGTTGGGAGGAATTCAATATGATCATTTAAAGGGGGTGCGTCGTAACAGTGAAGACAGGGATGTGATCTTAAAGGGTTAAAAAGGCATTTTTCATTTAATCTCAACTTTTTACTTACTTTTGGTCCTGGTTTTCCAGACAGACCAACATTTCCCTGTGAATGATGAAAACAATAAAACAAATATAATAGCAATGAACAGCTGTTTTCTGCTTCAGTATTTTATGATGACAACAATGTCCAAATGTTAAATATGTGATTTCATGTTTTTCAGGTGACTCACCCTCTCGCCATTTTCTCCCTTTTCACCCCGCTGTCCTGGAATCCCAAAACCAGGACTGCCCTGCACACATCAAAACAAACCATACCCACATCTTGATATACAGTTGTTCTACACTAACAGCTGTTAGTGTATCAGAATCATACATATCAAAGAAATGGCAGTAAAAAATGCAAGCAGGATGTACATCATTTGTTATTATTAACCTTTTCTCCTTTGCTTCCTTGGTCACCCTTAACTCCCTGGGGGCCCACTGGGCCGACTGGACCAACGTCTCCCTGATGAACGGGCAATATGCACACACACACAGAACATCAATCAACACGTTACTCGTCAGCAGGGCCAAACAACAGTTTCAAAACAAAACTCTTCACTTTAAATGGCACCCTGTGGACTTAGATTAAAGAGGTCCCATTCGGTGGAGCATTCAGTCCCACTTCAAAAGCTAATGAGAGAAAATCTTAATTGTGTTTGATAAGCAGACCCAGAGGACTGAGTCTGAGTGTGCAGGAAATACCCCGACCATTTAATTAACAATGTCTCCACAGAATAAAACATTAAGAGAATCACTTCCTTCTGGCTGGCTGGCTTATTTCAAGCCAGTTAAGATAAATAAAGGCAAACAACTGAGACATACAAGTGAAGTCGTGACTATTGTGTCACTGGTTTAAATCTATGGGCTAATTGGGTACGCCTAACACTTTCTTCCCCCTCAACTAATTTCTCCAACCCAGAATCTATGGTCGAGCAGCTCAGTGGCCAACAGAGGGAGACCACTGCATGCTTTTTAATGATGAAGTTTTACAAATATTTCTTCAAGCGTGGCATCTCTGGAGTAATGAGTAATCTCATTGGTTGAGTGAAACCTCAGTAAGTGGATCCAAAACAGAAAAAAAAACCAATATCTACAGTTCATAGCCAACTGGAACTGACAGTAAATGTACAAGTGTATTTTTGAATTTATCATTTTAAATGGCCAGAATGCATAAAATCTGCAAGAGTTTTGTGCACAGGAAGACGTAACATGTAATTGTGGACAACAAAAGTTGTGATAAGCTGATAAGCTGTCAAAAAATGTGTTTCATACACTTTAATTTAAATAGTTGCTTATAATTTAGTCGTGGATAAATGTATGTGACGCAGAGAGACTTGAAACCAAGTGCTCAGAGGATTTAAGTCGCTTCTCTTTTCGTTGCAGCTAAGGATTGTGTATAACACAAAATTGCAGGGGGTGTGCTACACAGCTCAGAGGTTTAAACCTTAAGGGCCCTGACACACGAAACGGACGGTTGGCCATCAGTCAATGTTGGGTTGCCGTTGAGTGTCCATTGCGCTAGCTTTTGTAGTGTGTCACCCATTGCTGGAACTAGTCGGCCCCTGTCGACTCCAGAATGTTGAATCGGCATGGCAGCCCGTCGCTGAATGAAGTTGCTCTGATTGGCAGATCAGTTCAATGCACAAGTCGAGAAACCGAAGTGATGAAAATAAACGAACGACTTAGGCAAATAGGGCAAGATCAAAACAAATTAGTTATATTAGGTAATATTACATTTCTTAGACACTGAGCTCTTTCGCGTAAATACTTCATAATTGTTTGTGTTATTGTTGACTAGCACACGGTTAATATTCTTTGTTCTTTCAACACTGGACTGTGATGTTAATGTGCTCACTAGCTAAGTAGCGTCTTGAATCCATCCTTTCAGTTTCCAGGTTTCCGTTTTTAATGGAAAATACTGACTATCAGACTATTTCCTCTCACAGTGGAGCAGAACGTTGGCTAGTTGGGCATTGGCTGAAGTCTTTGTGGTGCACACAAATGTAACTTTTTGGCTAAGACACAGGTGATGTGAGGCAACGCAACAGTTGGCCTTCGTCACTACTGGTTCTTTGACGTCAGTTTGGTTTGTCTAGGCTTTAAGGGAACCACAGTGGTGCATGCTTTGACAGAACAACATTTTCCTGGATAGATAGAAGATTAAAAAATTGACTTTGGTTACTTACCCTGGCACCCTTTTTTCCTGTTGGGCCGATTACCTGTTGCAGTGGGAAAAGAAAACTGAGTATGAGTATTAAGTGCTTCTTTTTCTAAAGTTTAAATGAGTTGAAATAGTTTTCTTACACCCTTGGCAGGATCTCCAGGAGCTCCTCTTGGACCCTCATCTCCTTTCAACCCTAAAGGACCTGTCAGTCCCTGTAAAAATCCAAGCAAATGAAATCTGTATTGTCGTTTCCATAATGATTGTTGGTTTTCATGCCAACCGACTAATCATATCTCAGATCTCTCAAATCTCTTCTACACTTGCTGCTTTCATAAACTTTTAAATACCCTATAAACATTAATCATCGCTCTCCGCTATCTGCTGCCAACCAGCACTTTATTAGCTGTTATTTTCAAAGCTAAAGTTTTTGAATTAAAAGTGGAAACTGTATGACAAAAGACAGGAAGATAGCTCTCATGATGGCATTTTTTTTGCGATAGTCACTTCCAAAGGACTACACTGCGTCAAATTAAAAACCATTGATGCAGGACAAAATGGCCCTTTTGATAAAGAAACCCACTGAGGTTTGACAATTTGGCGCATGATCGTATGTAATCATAACCATCTCTGATGGGGCCTAATCCTGACATCCCAGAACAAAATGGCTCCCTCATTTGTTCATTTATCATCATCTAAATGTCTGTCTGGAGATGTTAGGAAACAGTTATTGAATATCGTGTATCGCTGGAATTCCCACCCATTAGGTCCCACTTGGTCCTGAATAAATATACTGCTTCTGCCTTGGGCTGTCTTTGTAATCAAAAATGAATTAAAAAGTCGATTTTCATATTCTCAGGTTAATCAGTAGAGGCAATTATGTTTATGTTGGTTTAGAGGGACATTATGACATATTCCAGGTGGGGGCAGTATGCAAATATATTCATTCATTTATTTCATTTAAACCCTCAGAAAACAGTTCAACCAACCAAATATCCTTTTTTTTCATTCAGGTATTTGCAAGTCAGACATTGTCTTCACTCTCAGATACCAAGCTCCTGTGAAACACCTGGTACAAACACCGCTGATGATACCCTCTGCTTAAACCTGTCACACGAACATTCGGAATCCACCATCTATGACAGGTTAGCAGAGATCAGACACACCCGACGGTGTATAGGACTATCTTAAGGCTGGTTAATTCATCATCTCTCTCAGAGCCCATTGGTCTAAAGTCAGACTTTCATGTATTTACCCAGATATGAATCCTAGCTGTGACAAATGTTTAAGGGGTGAGGTTTCTTTTATTTACATGTATTGGATGTGTCCAAGCCTGGAAAAACACAGGAAGGACGTTTTCCTAACCTTATCCTCAATCCCTAACTTTGACCTGCATCCCAACCCCCTAGTCGCCCTCTTTGGCACCACCGGAGATAATAATGTACACCCGACTGCGATCCAACGCCATACACTGTCTTTTGCCTATCTGCTGGCCAGACGGGCAGTTCTAATCAGATGGGGGGGATGCTGCCTCTCCCACCCATGCCCAAAAGGTTTGAGGCCCCTTTCTGAAATACTTCAAGACCTGCCAGTTACACTGAGAATTTTGTGTTTCTTGTTCTTGGTACTTTCTGCCAGTGTACACTCTGATAAAGTACCCCATCATTCTGAACCTGCCTTTTACAGAGACATCTCTCCCTTCTCTTTTAATACTGAGCCTGACTTTCAGCTCATCTGCCATTTTTTTGTACTATTCAGGAGATGGAGGACCGTCCTATTGATAATATTCCACCTGTTATTTGGGGTGAGTGAAATGGGGAAGATTGTGATTGGATTCCATGCTTTGTTCCCGTCATATTTATGCTTTAAGTTTGATACCTGCTGTGAATATTGCACTGTGTAATTGAATACAAATATATATTTCTAAGTAATCTTTAAGATCCAGTGTGTAGCAGTTAGAGGAGATGTTGGTATTTTCTTTCGTGTATAATCATCTGGTGGTAAGAATTGTTGTGTTTTTGTTACCTTACAATGAGCTGTTTATATCTACATAGGCAGCAGGTGCTGAGCTAGTGTCCTGTCTGTCACAAGGAAGAGGAGAGGAAGAGACCCCTGTGGATAATTTGGCTCCCAGTTAAAGCCTCATTAACAATGAACACTGAAGGAATCCTAACCAGGGCTTCATGCTTGGCACATGGGAGAAACTTCAGCTGGTTGCAATCTGCAGTCCTCACTGCAAAATACCACTTAATCCTATGCATTGCTCCTTTAAGGAATATTCTGTCTCAGCACTTCACTTCAAGAAGCTAAAATGTGTTTAGATGTGTATTGTCAAGTTAAGGCACAATCTATGAAATGTAATCCTCACTCACGGTGGGTCCTTGTGGTCCTACTGGTCCCATCTCTCCTCGTTCTCCCTTAAAAGACAAAAACACATTTATTTAACTCAACAACGACAACGACACACACATGCATGCACACATTCTTATTCCAGTGTGACGCCATGGGTAATTAAAAAAAACTATTAGATGAATTAAATTGATTCCTTAATACTTACTCATATCAATTATACAGCGAATATTTTCAGGCTAATGAAGAGAGAGTGAACGTGTGTGGGATGAACTCACCTTTTCCCCTTGCTCCCCTTTGAATCCCTTCTTACCCTACAGGTGAAATTAAATCTTTTATCATTGACTCACTCATTTACACAATATGAACCCTGAATTAAACAGGACTGGTTTCATTTCATTGGACAAAGCTATTATTAATTAATATGAATTTGAGGGTAAAATATTCAGGAACTCATTAATGAGGATGTGCACACCCGAGGTCCGATGATTCCTTGAATGCCCTGCTCTCCACGATCACCCTTAAAAGATTAATGACAAATATTATTTTACAAACAGATTTATGTCATTATAACTAAAACAGACTTCCTATTTTTTGTGTTACCTTGAGGCCAACTGGTCCTGTTAAGCCAATATTTCCCTGCAAAACAGTAATTCAATCACTTAAACAAAATCAGGATTTCATATTAATACATCCAGAGCGATCTGGTTCCACTTTGACGATCTACATCATGAGACAAACAAGCTTGTTGTTTTTATTATTAGTCGATAGAAACGATTATGTGACAATGTGGACACTAAATCTATTATACTAATCTATACACTAATCTATTAATAAACTATTTGTAGTTGATTTTTCCTTTTTTAAGGAACACTTCACCCACAAAAGGATAGATTTATATATCAACTACTGGGGGGTGTAATGATCCAACGATCTGGATTGTTCATTGATTCAATGATAAATGATCCAATATCATCGATGCAAAGTGAAAACATCGATCCATATCATCATCATCATCATCATCTTTATTTTGAAATTCTATTAGTCCCCCTATTACCACCAAAACAGCAGCAGGTAGATGGCAAGCAGCCAAGAGAAAGACGATGAGGATAACCTTATTTACAGTGTGGATGCTCTGTTCTTCCCAAACACATGCATTCTCATTAAAACCTTGCTCAGTTCCTCCAGGATTTTACAGGCTGTTTTCAGTAATGTTGCAACCTGAAATGCCTGATTTCATGGCAGCTTTTCTACAAAAGTGCAATGCATGTTTCAATGTTTATAGATGTATTTTTGCAATAAAATTGCAGGGGTGAGTGAAAATTGCAAAAATAGTTGTAATGCCGTCACAGATTTGGAGCGCATTATTATAAACATTCATTGTTTCCCTATTTTTGATGGTAAGCAGGTGGGGTGCCAGTAACAGCTGATCGCTAACAATTAGGGCTGCAACAATTAGTTGATGACTAATCGACTATCAAAATAATCTGTGACTATTTTAGTAGTCAACTAATCGGTTTGAGTCATTTTTCATAGAAGAGTACCATAAAAGTACCAAAAATACTCTTATTGCAGCTTCTTACATTCAAATATTGGCAGCTTTACACACTCTCTCATGACAGTAAACTAAAACCCTTTGGTGTGAGTATGAAACAAGACATTAGATGACATAATTTTGGGGTTTGGGAGAGACAATGATTAGTCGACTAATCGAAGAAATCTGTTGTTACACCTGTTAATTACCATTGGGCAACTAGCTGTGTGATGCTAACAGTTAGCCCTGTCACTGTGTGTGTATGTGACTTTGTCCCAGGCACAGAGCTCTGGTCCTGTAGTAGTGTCATAATAAACAGAGACAGAAGGGCTGAGTGAATAAATACGTTGTGTACAGATCTACAATGGAATGAGATTTTACTTGTTACATAGCCACATGATCAATTTGTGGGTGAAGTATTTCTTTAAGGTCTAGCAATGTACCTTCTCTCCAGGCTCTCCACGAGGACCTTGAATACCTTGTATACCAATTCCTTCTTCCCCCTGCAAAAAAGCAATACTTTTCAGGCTGATTACTCAGTCTTATAATCATGTCTTTTTATTACATTGACTTTAAATATGTAATTTGTTTTCATTAATAACAGTTTTACCTTCTCTCCTCTCTGACCTGGTAATCCAGGCACCCCATCAATGCCAATCGGACCAGGCAAACCTGCAGTACCCTACAGCAGGTTGCATATATGTGCATGTATATCAAAGTTTGTGTGTGAGGGACAGCAGTAAAGAAAAAGGAGAGAAAAACAGTTTAAGGGGGGGCGACTCTGAATTATCCTTTAACTGTAACGCAATGTCTTTTGCTGCTTCCAATAATGTTATCAACAATGAGCTCACATCTTTCCCCGACTCTCCTTTGTCTCCTTTCACACCCGGCTTCCCACGTAAACCCTTTCAAAAAAATAATAGAAGTATTATCAGATAATAATGGAACAATGAATATTTCATAACTGGTAACATCTGATTCTGAGGCATTAAAATAGACTCAATATGCAAGTAGACACAATCTATCATGCGTGATATTTATGCTGCAAATTAAATGTTTCCGTGCACCCTTTTAAAAAGCTAAATGAAGAGATGCAAAACAGCCTTCGTACTTACTTTGGCTCCAATCTCCCCAGGATCTCCCTACAAAGTGCAAACAATAAAAACAACTCTGACACTTCATACTGAATACTGTGTGTCAGTCTGACATTACATGATGATATGATGCCAAGAGACGGTACATAAATCATCATTTAATCCATGTTACCTTGACAGATATTCCTGGTGACCCTGGTGGTCCTGGCTGGCCAGGTAGGCCTGGAGATCCATTGACCCCTGATACACCAGGAGGCCCCTGGGGACCCTGTAATATGCAGTAAACATTATTTGATTTGCTCTGAAGTTCATTGTTGGAAAAACTCCCAATTTTTTTTTGAGGACTCACTGAAGATCCTGGCTCTCCTTTTCGCCCAGGAAGAAATTTGCATCTGTGCCACCTATAACATATCCAGGCTCTCCCTAAAGTGGAAACACACACACAAAAAAAACTGGATAAAAAACAGTGCATGTTCTTCCGCCTCATTGTCGTAGCACTCAAATACCCAAAAATATCTAATTAAATGGCATTAGACTTACCCTCTCTCCTCTCTGTCCCTTTTGACCAGGGGCTCCAGGTGGACCCTGCCATGGGAAAAAAACATGAAGAGTAATTATTATCTACATTCTTGCAATCAACTTTAGACAACTCAAATTCTGATGGATGTGTAGAATATTAAAAGTTTAATGGTTAGAGTGCAATACGTGCAAACTTAGAATTGACGCCATCAATTCTCAATTGAGGTTAAAGAGTTCAGATTTCTTGAAGTGGGGTTTTATGAGGAACTTATCTTAAGTAAGTATTATCTACAGTAGATGGCGGTTGGTACGACCCAGTTTGGAGAAGCAGGCTGGAGTCTGACACAGAAGCTAATCAGTGCACTGCTGTGAATGGGGTCAGCAATAAAACGTATCTAAGTCCCACCTAAAACATTCAGTATCAGTTAAGTACTGTATATGCTATTTTGAGAGTATTTTTACTGATTTATGTTTCTGTCAGACAGCAATTTCTGATGGGGAACTGAAGCTATTACTGTTATAGTCTGTGCCTTTGCTTCATTCCTAATGTGTCAGCTGTTTTACCCCCTCTCTATTGTTTCTTGTGGTTCCTTGTTTGTCCTTCTCTGGGTGCTTCTCAAAGTCAAGGAAGGATCCTCAAACGGTCAAATTTCAAGGAGGCTACGTCATCAAACTCTGCCGAAAGTCCTGTTCCAATGTCCGAACTCCTACTTGTTGCTTCTTGCTTTTTTGCTTAAACCTTGTTTCTCTGTGCCTCAGAAATCAGAACTTTTCCATTTAATAAATTATGACTGGGTATTGAGTACATACATCACATGGGTTTCAGTAAATAAATTCCATCCTAAGATTCATGACCACTGCTTTTGGAGGTCAATGGTGCTTTTTGTTCTTGGATGACCTCATCCCAAATACCTTCAAATCCCAGGCTGTGCTTGCTGGGCATGTTTCCAAACAGTTTAACCCTGCCAGGAGAGGGGAAAAGCTGACCTATATTTGCTACAGGTGAGGCGCTCAATTGTGCCCCACTGGAAGGATGTCTCCTGAAAAACGTACCCATATAGTGAGGAATCAAGCTTCTCATGTTGCTGACACTTGGGAGATGTTTTTGGAATTTGTTGAAAATGGTGACGTTAAAAGGTCTTTGGAAATGTAAGGCTAATTAAGGATGTAAGCTAATTTTATTGGGAGGATTGTGTGTTGTACCCTGTCCTATGTGTGTGCCAGTATTTTTACTGTATTTTAGTTTAGTTTCATTATTTATTTGTCATGTGGGTCTTACCATATCACCTGATATGCCTTGAGGGCCCTGAAAAAAAAGAACAAACATAGTTTTTCAGAGTCAGGCTGAAATCAAATGAACTTTAATGGTCAATGTGAGGTTTTATTTTTTCTGAATTCAGTTACCCGCTGGCCGGGAGAACCTGGTGGTCCAGTTCTCCCTGGTCGTCCTGGCAGCCCAGGTACACCATCTGTTGCAGGAGGCCCCTGTATATTAAAACATTATGGTCTGTGCTGGAAAATAGAATAATGTACACACACAGCAAGGCCACACTCGCCCATACAGTCACAGTGTGGTTATTAGATATAGTAATGACAACCATAATTTGATACAGTGGGGACCAAGCAGTTGTGTTAACATTTACTATGATTGACTGGAATGAATCAATAATAGTAAATAGACTGTAGTCACCATCTTATTTCACATATTTATGAAGATGTTCTTCCACCTGAAAACTTAACAAACACAGCTTACTGAGAACCCTGTTACTGTGACAATCAGCATGTGTTTGCTGTCAATTTATTACCTGCATATTTACCAGGATTTCTAATATGGTGATTCTGATGTTTATTGTCTATTTATACTGTTCACATATATATTAAAAAATGTAATACAGCATCAGTAAGTGGTGAAGTAATTTAGCAAATTACAAAGAACTGACATTCACCTTTAGTAAACTTTTCACTTAAGTTATGATATTAAAAATCTGTAATAAGAAAATGGAAATGAAAAAATATTGCAGCACACATGGCACATGTGTAATGAACAGCTAATGTTACTAGGATTTAAACAAAAAGAAATGAAAAAGCAACAACACTGAAATACAGCGGTTTAAAACTCCAGCTCTCAACAGACTGGTTGAAAATTATTGGACTAATTTAAGAAATTGGCTCACTGCTGCTCCATTTTATTTTATTTTCATTAATTTTTGTGTGATGTACTCTAACTTTTTGTCGTGACTGTTACTAACGTTGTTGTAGTGGCCAAGTCTCTCTTGGTTTGTAATAACAGCTGCTGCTCATCAGTGGCCCCGCTACAGTAGAAACTAAATTAAGCTGCATTAGTTGTGGTGTGCAATACCCAACACTGTGACCATGTTTTGCTTTGGAGGTAGACCAAAAATAAACAGCTGTTTTATATCTGTGCCCCTATGGCATAGTGCTGTCCATGCTGAATATATAATAAAACATGTCACAGATTCATGGTAAGGTCATCTTGATAAATAAACAGTCATCAGTGACAGTGCAATAATGACAATAGCAAAGTGTATTGTGTTGATTCTTACCCTTTCTCCCTTCTCTCCTTTGGAAGATGTGAAAGGATCAAACTGTCCAGGGCTTTGCCGAAATCTCTAAATAAACAAAACAAAGACTACAAGTTATTCTAAAAGTTAATTTACTAATAAAGATATTAAAGTCGAATTCATAGCAATGAAGGTACATTAATGCAGTGGATGTTAAGAAATGTCATAGTGGCAACAAAGTATTATCACTTAAAAGGCAATGTAGAGTACCAAACTTGATAAAAACATACCAGACCTCCGCCACCAAAACCATCCCTGAAAGACAGACAGCAAGAATACAGACAATAAAAACACTGCTTTTGCATACATTTCTGAATCATGTAACACATGTTAGTTAACTCACCTTTTCTCCTTTCTGGCCCTGCATAAACAAAGAAAAAATATGATTAATAGCTGATTAATAAAGACAAAACCAAATCAAACCATTGTTAATGTGAGAAGTTCACATAAATGTCAGCACCTGTCAGTGAAATTTAAAGGGACAGTTCACCCCCAAATCAAAATACATGTTTTTCCTCTTATCTTATGTGTTATTTATCAGTCTGGATTGTGTGAATAGGTGATTTCTGGAAAGCGCATTGCTGTTGAGTTTTTTTCGAGCAATACCAATACCCGAGCAAGCACAGAGCAATACGACAAGCGATGTTATTAACTAGGGATGCGCACGATTATTCGGCTTAACAAGTGAAAGTCTGCCCCTCAGCACCAGAAATAATAGTACTAATAATAGTAATACTAGTCAGTTAAACCAATTAGTGTTTTATTCATGTACAAGGTTGCTTAACTGTTATGCAGCTGCCCACAACTAGTGGGTGCTACAGAGCCGTCAGACAGCAGTCCAACTCCCGTGGTAACGCTCAAGTAGACTGACGTTATAAAAGAGCACGGTGGGAAAATTGGAGAGATGTACTTTGATCTAGAAAATGAATTCAGCAGCAATTTATCTTTTTTGAGATGTTGTATTATTTGTTAACTTTAAGTGAGTTGTTGAAATTTAATTATAAATTGGATGTGTTTTATTAACTTTCAAGACAAAAATATGTATTTTTGATTTGGGGCTGAACTGTTCCTTTAAACCAGGATGCAAATTAAGAAAAGACACATGGTGCTCCTGTTGAACCCTTGTTTGATTGATATTAAACTGTCTTGTCTTGTGATTTCCAGCCTCTCTCACATTGGTATCAATATGACTGAAATGGTAATGACAACAGTGATGATGAAAGTGACGGGGGAAGAGAAGGAGGACTTTGTGTCTGAAGTACCGACCTTCGCACACTGGGAGGAGCAGGGACCCTGAGGCTTGAGCAGCTCCCCTGGGTCTTCAGTCGGGGTGTCCAACTGAGCAGACTGAAAATGGAAAGGAGGATAAAGGAATTCATTACCGACTGGTCAAACACATAATAGACAACTGCTCCACCACTCTGATGTCAAAATGAAGTCAGGACCGCAGGAGTGTTCCTTCCTACAGCGTCTTTGTGATTCAATTAAAAAAGTGATTAAGCCTGCAGTGTGGAACTTTTGTCTCCCCCCTCTGGCAGTGATAGTAATTACACAAACACTGTTGATGTCTGCCTCTGCCTGCAGGAGAGCTCGCCACATCTCTCACACCCCCAGGAGCGCTCTCTTCAAGTGTTCCTGTGCAAATAAGGCAAGTTTCTAAAGCATGCACTACAGAAACTTTACTTTGCTGCTTTTTAGGATTTCCCACCATAGCTTTGACCATACTTAGCGGTGCTGCTTTGTCGCTATGGTCTCTCTAATATTCCTGTCCCTATTAAATCTGGCTAGTTGGTATCAGTTCTTGAGGCGGGCTGCAACACGAGTATACGGTGCTGGCACATCTACATTTACATTTGAGGACTTTTATTGTGCACTGGCATATTTCACAAGCTGCTAGTTCTCTTTTCTCTCCTCTCCATATCAGGTTCTTTGTCAGGGGCTAGTCTACGTAACATTATTGCCTGGCAACAAAAGGGCAACACAAAGAGAACACAAAGATGATGCAACTTTGGGTTTCGAAAGTCAAATCCTTCATTCCTATAATGCAGGATGAAAGCAGCAAGCTAAGAATAGTGCCAATCTTAGGAGCAAAGAGTCTGCTGATGTAACGTTTGCATCCATCAAACCACCACCACGAACTCGGTTGGTGTCATTTATCCGCCACTCCTTAGTTTGTGTCTTGCCTCATCATTTAGTTTGAACTCGGAGAGGAGCTCCTCACTACAGATGATATTGATAAATTCTCTCTCTATGGAAGGGAAGTCATCAAAGGTTGGTGAGTAGAAGATGTTTTTGTAGCTGGTGGGTGCTGCGATCTTATTCAGCTCCTCCATGTCTGCATTAGAAACTCCGACTGCCAGGACACTGACACCTGGAGAGAAACAGATTCAAAACATGATAAGAAAATACATGATATTGCTCTGTGAAAACTCATTAGCAGCTCCATTTTGGAGGGTTTACAATAACTTTGACTGACCCAGTGCACGTGCAATCCTAGAGGGCGGCTCCACATTATCCTGGGCCCTGCCATCTGTTATCAGAACCAGAACATGCGCTACATCCTGCCTCATCCCCAGAGACTCCTGGAATAGCTCCTGCAGAACGTAGCTGATGCCTTTTCCTGAGGGGACAAAGAACTTTTAGGAGCAAATAATGAAACTTTTGCAAGAGTCCTAGCCAAAAAACAGTCTAAACTTTTCCAGATTTCTGCCTATCCCAGCTTTAAGGTCTTGTGAATTCCCATGTTTAAAGAAAAACCAAAACTTAACCCCCTCTTTAAACTGCTGAAATCTTCAGTATAAATCTCTGTCGTGGTACTAGCTATGTCAGCAGTCAGTATAAATACATCTATGTGGTCGCAGGAACAAGAATAGCATATGTTATGTCCAGCAGCATGACAGCTATTAGGGCTGTGACATCAACAGCAGGACTTAAGTAGTGAATCAACTACTGTCTGATGACGGGTGGCAAAGAAGTGTGCACATTTGTATGAGTGTCACTGACCTGTTTTGGTGTTGCCCCCTCCATAGCGTAGTGCTCTGAGCGCCCTGAGCACAGAGCTCCTGTCTTTAAAGTCACTTAGACGGAATTCAATTCGAGGCTCATCGCTGTAATGAACCACAGCTATCTGAGAGAAAACAAAAATCATCATGTGACTTGAGCTGTAACTCTACATTGCATCCTAATCAATAATCTTCACACATACATATTGATAAAAATAGGTTTTGCATGTCTACATGCAGGTGCCTCATCCTTGGCCGCCACTCTTTGCTGCCAGCCATGTGGCACTGTGCCTTGTTTATCCATTCTGCCAATGTCTGAGTGTGAATGTGCCAGCTTTGTGAAAGAATCGCACATTATGCTTCTGCTAATGATACCGGCTTGCACAGGAGACTCATTGGAGTAGTTTGCTAACTTCCAGCAGCTATTATCATTTAAGATCCAGTCAAGTTTATAACTGTCCTACGAACACTAAACTTAAAGCCAAAGAGCCACATCGTGACCAGAATATCAAACAAGAAGGTCTGTACTGGGACACCAACCTGTGTGCCCAGAGGACCAACGACAGGAAAGTAAGTTGCCACTCGGAATATGAAGTCTTTCATCTTGATGAAGTTGTTAGCGCCGATGCTGGAGGACTCGTCCACTAAGAACACTATGTCTGCTTTGGCCTTACCACACACTGACAACACACAAGAACACACATTCATCACTTCATCATATAACCAGTTATTTCTTAGTTGAGTTGTAGAATATTCCCATTGTAGATCATAAAACTTATTATTTATTTATTAAAAGCACACCTGGTCTTGGTGGAGCTGTTGTCTGTGCACTGAGTGTGGTCAATCGAAGGGGGGTGACTTCTGCTGCTTTGGCTTCAGTGACAATCGGCTGGCCCGGAGGCTTTTTGGTGATTATGGGTTTAGTCGGTGGCACAGCTATGGGGTGCCGTGTGGTCCTGATGGCTGTGTGAGTGATGGTGGTATCGCTGATGGAGGCAGTCGTGATACGAGGAGCGACTGTGGCTGGCACAGGCTGGACTGTTACCAGCGGACGATCCGGTCCCACTGAGAGGCACAAAGACGTAGCTGATTAAAAAAACTAAATTAAACTCTAAAGGTCTCTGGAGGGAAACATCATAGTTGCTGCAGCAACAATTGGGATACAGCAGATGGAAAAATGGGTTTTGAGGAGTGACTTCATACTAAATCACACAGGATGGAGGACTGCAGGTGCACTGCTCTCTGTGGGGTTAAACTGATCTGTTGTTGGAAAACATCTGTGGCGTTTTCTAATCAAAAGCAGTCAACTACACAGAAGTCTCTGTGGCATCATGAGTTGAAACATTTTTGCCAAGAAATGTCTCAGAGGGACGAGAAATTTACTTAGCTGCTGCTCTTTTTAAATGCAGATTAATACATCACTGCATGTGTTTCAGAGTTAGTGGTGCTCCCGCAGTTTAGAGTGACAAGGCAATAACAGATAACGCTAACCTAACTGATCATTTTGGTGTAACTGCCTAACAGGAAATGAGAGTCCAATGAGCTTTACAGCAGAGACAACCAAAGGCTTTTCCCATTTCACAATTTGTACATCCTTGATTCCTTTCCTCACCTGCTCTCCTCGTGTCTTACTCCTTCCCACTTGAGATGCAAGCGGAGGGGGAGAGGTGGAGACACAAGGAGAGAGGAGTCAAAGCAACAGGCAGTTAACAAAATGAGGCATCCGTGCTTTGGAGTCGTCATTTTAAAGTGACATCACTTAAATATGATGTGGCGGTGAAACCCCTTTTCTATGTCAAGGCTGCCAAAAAGAGTTCCCTCTGCAAAGGATACACCTGTGCATCCTCACTCAGAGCACTCGAAATGCATTTTAGGAACATCCGTGACATACGTCAAGAGGGCGTGCCGAGATCGATTTTCAGGTCACAGGCACAAAATAGTAAAATGAGAAAAGCCCTTGGACTGTACCAGTTTGAGAAGAAGAGTGGAAGCGTGGTCCTCAGTGAATAGTCTTTTATGTATTGTGTATGTTAAGGCAATTTCTATGATGTTTAGAAACTGTTTTTGTTGTTTTTACACAGAACTGTTTCTTAATTGCGTTCATTGCTTATCATCTGACGACAATATGGTCTTTTCGGCTAATCATCAAACTCTTGTCCTGTCACCTACAGTTTATAATCATGCATTCGTTTGGGGGTCGCGGGGGGGCTGGAGTCTATCCCAGCTGACACTGGGTGAGAGGCGGTGTACACCCTGGACAGGTCACCAGACTATCACAGGGCTGACACATAGAGACAGACAACCATTCACACTCACATTCACACCTATGGACAATTTAGAGTCACCAATTAACCTGCATGCCTTTGGACTGTGGGAGGAAGCTGGAGTACCCTGAGAAAACCCACGCTGACACAGGGAGAACATGCAAACTCTGCACAGATGGGCTCCCCCACCCTAGGGTTTGAACCCCCAATTTGAACTGGCAGCACCCCTCGTGCCGCCATCACAGTTTGTAGAGATTATTAAACATGTTGGCTTGTCTGAAGGAGTAACCTACACTATTTTTTTTATTTTGTTGCATTTGCAACATTAAATAAAACACACACTGGGTGAACATTGCTCCAATCTCCGTGTATTCTCCTTCCAACATTGGCCAATCCTTGTAATGTGCGTGCACAAACCCATTACTTTCAATGTAGACACGTGGCATGCACGCTCACAACCCAAAGTGACGCCATAGTGGCGCGCATTCGGTGCGACGTGCTTATTTTTTCATCCGGCGCACAGCTCCACGGACCTGCTTTTCCCTCAGGTATTGTGTCAGATCCCAGTTCCCTCTCGGGATGTGTGTCTGCTACTGTTTCCCACGGAGCTGTGCGCGTTTGAAAGGCGAAGGAGGCCCGTATGTGGAAAGACGTCGCCTCCGAGATGTAGAATGAGTATTATAGAAGAGAAACACACATTTCAGGACCACTGACTTGTATCATCAGAACCGACATGTCCTGTGATTTTCAGCCTCCTTTCATATTTAATAGAGGGGGGGCAATACCTGACAGTAATATTCTCAGCTGTCAGGATGTACCTGCTGTAAAGGGTAAATATAATCATAGAAGGCTGAAAATCACAGGACATGTCTGTTCTGATTATACAAGTCAGCAGTGTAAAGCTCAAGCATGTGGGGACCTCCTTTCATATTTAACAGAGGGGTCTTGTCTTCTTAAAGTACAGCTGTCAAGATGCCCCTCACCACAGGCTTTTGCCACCTTGGTCTCGAAAAAACCCAGGGAGAACCCTGACACCATGAGTGACAAAGCAACAGCATGACCAGCTCCATTATCCCAGAGTTGCCGCTGGAGTGCTGCTCAAGTGCTCATTAACACAGTTACATCGTCACGGGCTTGTGTGTGTCTGCGGCTTGCAACAAAGAACCTCATCTGAGCATAATCAAAAGTTGGTATTTAGCTTCATGTCACAGGCTTCCATTTTAAATGAATTGTAGCCTGTTGCTGTGTCGCCTGTAGCCTAAACACACCATTACGGGCTCATACATTAGCAAACGATTATTAGTTTTACCCATTGGTTGTGACAGGTATGCAACAGGTGTACCTGGGGGTTAAAATCATAGAGCAACATGCTTTAAGTTTAAACCAAGACAGTGCTGACTATGTGTTCATTGTGGAATTACCCAGCAGTGAGAACAGAGCAGAGAGACGCATTTAAAACAACAAACTCTATGTAATAAACTAGAATAGATTCATTATGAGCAAACAATATGAGTGTAAAAATAGACATTTGTGTGTATCATATGCAATCAAAAAGCATTCCAGATAAAGATTTGTGGATGTGTCATCGAGCTAATCAAACCATTTAAGCAATGTCTTACATATTCTCTGATAGACAGTGCTTATAGGGCCCTCCACTTCTCCATACAAGGGTCTGATGGTAAAAATATAGGTTCTTCCATAGAGCAAATCGCTGATCTTATAGGAGCTGAAACCAGGGCCCAGGGTCTCTGTTTTAGTCTCCAACACTGAAAAGACACACAAAGAAGATGACATTGTAGCAACTACAGTAGTAACTCACTTATATCTGATTGTTATTAACATCACAACCACTTCCTGTTATAGAAAAAGTATGCTTGTAAAACTCTGCAAACATAATTATTTGTTTTGAGAGTGTTTTCCTTAATATTTCCCTCTTTAACAAAGGAGTGCTTATGCTGAGACATAATGCAATAACTTGCGTCATGTTACATATCCACCTCAAACCCTGAGGAATGCTGAACACATACAAAAATGAACAAAGTAGAGTGATACTGTACTTGGAGTTTGTTCAGTTGATTAGACTGATTTTCAAACCAATGCTACAGCTTTTAACAGGGCTCAATGTGCAATGCAATAAAATGTACATGGGAATAATCATCTTTGGGTTCACTTCACTGTTTGACTGAAAACAGCATGAATGTTAACGTGAAGCTGAATTAAGGGTCTGACCTGAGATGTGTCTCCAGGAGAGAAGGTATCCAGAAACACCAGCCACACGTGTCCAGTTCAGAACAGTGCTGCTGTCTGTCGTGTTCAGAGCAGCAAAGTCATTCACTTTGGGAAGATCCACTGGAACAGAAAAAAACACATGAATAATAAAACAAACAAAAGCAAGAAACAAGTCACAGGCCACGTTTGATGGATTTTCTCAGTCATACAGTGTGTTGAACTTATTGGGACCATTTTTATGTGAGATAACACGAGGCCAGGGATTGTTGGGACACAGAAAATGGAGTCTGCTGCTCTGTGTATCCCAATAAATAAAAATAGCAAACACCAAATTTGATAATGACACATACTGTTTGATGATTATCTTTATAACGCCTAAGGTTACTTTATCAGAGTAAAAACTGTGGAGTCTTGTATCATCTCCCTGAGACTGACAGAGCACATGTCACACTGTTCCTCACTGTTTTGGGCAGGCGGGACTCACAGGTGCGTGCAGTGAGCAGCACTGGGCTTCCCTCCCGGTTGCCCACCATGTTGGACACCTGGATCTTGTAAGCTGAGCTCTCCCGCAGCTTGTGGATGGTGAAAGTGGTGGAAGCGGCAGACACCACGTGAGACTTCTCATCACCCCCTGGAGCAGAGAATAATGACATCCAATATGTAGAGATAATGACAGTGTAAAACAATACTGTTGTGTACCTATTTACAGATGAAACTCTATTGCAATGAGCCACAAGAGTCCAGGCACTGATATTTTTCAGTGGCAATTATGCACAATGGTATAGTAACAAGTTGCTGTGATTGAAAAATGACGCAAATATCCGAGAAATGTTTGATGTCTACCTCAATAAAACTGAATGTTATGTAATTAGCCAGATCTGTTTACGTGCAGCTAAGTGAAGTCACTGCTGAGAAACACTTCAGGAGGGACTGAATTAAACAGTTGTGGGTGTCCATTTATTCAGTTTTGGCTTTGAAGGAATACACCCACAAAAAATATCATTTGTGTATAAATTACTCACCCTGTGCTATGATTAATCTGTGAAGAAGACTTAGTTTTTCTCGCATGCCTCAGTGGAAAACGAAGAATGTTGAGGAATGCGAGGAAAACAACTTTTGTAAATGATTTAATGCGAGTGTAATGCGAGGTGAGTAAGTGATATACAAAGGATCATTTTGTGAGTGAAGTATTCAAACAATGTATAGACTCATACAAAAGTAAACTCTCTCAATCATCACGCATGTGAGTGGTGTGGTGGTGTATTTATCTGAGACTCTGTCCTCTGCCTGTACCTTCTTATTTTCTTCTTATTTTGATGTGTTTGGGAGATTTCTGGGCACACATGCAGGTGAGGTCGGGACAGGTGCCAGACTGTAAGCAGCACGCATCCAAGCAGAAGCTTTGAAAATTGCGGACACAGTGCCGAAAAAGCACAAACGCAGCAATGCAAAATACCAAATGGACAACGCTTATTCCAAAGGACAGTGAATCTGATCTGAGGTTGGCTTTCATTTTCACTTTCAAACCGTTTATCAGTACAGTACAGTAAGCAATGATTCCTGCATGGTATACCTTTAAACTCGACCAGTCAGGGGACCAGGTGTGGGAACTATACATCTAGCAGTTAACTGTTCTGTAAGTGTACATCAGTCTGTTTTAACATAGGTACATGCATGTGCCCACATTCACGCATGCATAGCATGTGAGTATCAGGGTGTAAGCACACATGGTTGAGTGTATATGTGGTCCCTTACCCAGGAAGGGGATCCAGGAGATTTTGTACCCAGATGCTCCTGGTGTTTTCCTCCAGGACAGGGTGAAGGAGTTGACTCCAATGTCCACGACCTTCACCTCCCTCACTGCCTGGATTGGCTCAGAGTCTGAGACAGCAGCTGAAAACCAATACAATATAACCATGTCAGGTCGTTTTATACCTAACTGAGTTCTTGAAAGAATAACAAAAATCACTTTTGTTAACGCTCTAATCAATTCCAATCATGATGCATAAAAACTGTGATAAAAACATCATTAAATTTAGGGCAGTCCAAACCGTCTGAGCTGAATGAGCTGGTGTGACTTTATCCACACACCCTATCATTTGTCAGTGTAATAAACTTAGCAACTGGAGCCTGGAGTAACACACTAATTTTGACAGTGACAGTGATAAAATGATAGCGGCCCCGCTGACTTGGACTCGGTGACACATACTACAAGTGACAACGAGAGGAACTGTGGTTAAAATGGGAAGACCAAAGTACATGACTTGTCAGTCAAGCAAAGACACGAGGAAGGTGCCGTGTGACGCAGGGTGAGGAACTTCGCTGTCCCTACCCATTTAATTACAATGGAGTACACAGCTGCACAGAGCTATTTAGATCTAAAGATGAATCATGATGAATTAAAACAAACTGTGAGACCTCACTTCCTGTACCTGTGAGCTGAGATAAGGAGATTTCTGGTCCCTCTGAGTTGCCGTATACCGCGCAGATGGTGATTGTGTATGTGGACTGTGGGTTCAGGTCTTCGATACGATGGAAGAGAACACTGCGATCCAGGTAACGGGACTGAGGGCTGCTGTCACCTGTAAGCATGCCGGTAGATACACACAGATACAGATAACACAGTGCAACAAACCGTGTGGGATATTTTTGTCACTCCCACAACTTCTATTTACTTTTTCAGACACAAATTTAAAGCTATGGTCTACGTTTAGAAAGATTGATCATTATTATCATAATAATGATAATAATGATAATAATAATAATAATAATGATCATTATTGATCATTTAGATGGTGGTTATGGCCCAATAGTGCTAGCTACACATTGTGAAGAGCAAAAAGAACCAAAAAAATTCTCTCTGGTGGCTGCAGGTCTGCAAAGAAATTGACCATTCGCAGCCATCCTGTCCACATGGGAGTTACTTCTTGCTCAAATTTGCACTCTCTCTCTCTCTCTCTCTCTCTCTTACCCTCCGTCCAATCCTCTCTCCATTTTGACACTCCTCTGCTCCTCGTCCCGCCTCGTCCCAACCCCCCTCCGCATTTGAAAGTACAAGCGGTTTGTAAGGCCCTGAGCGATTCAGCTACACGAGTTTCGATATGGAAAATAAAGAGAGCAACAGCAGCAAGCGGCCTCTGCCTGCCCCACCGGCAAAGGCCGAAAGGAAGCGTAACAGGTGAGGAATCATGGAGCACAGAGGGAGGGGTGTGCGTGTGGGGGGGAATGCTTTTTTCAAATCTTTCTCATCGTCTTTCTAAATGTAGACCATAGCTTTAATATAAAGGCTTAAAGGAGCGGGCAAGGTCGTCTGACAAGAACACAACCCAAGACTTTGTTTGATTGACCTTTAAAAACATATAAATAGTTCAGTATTGTGCTGGAGCAGAGAAAACTGGGGTATCACCTGTGGTCCAAGAAAGTTTGTACTCAGTCGCTCCAACAATGGGACTCCACTCCACATCTATGGACGTGCTGGTGTAGGACGACACCTTAAAGTTGGACACATAGCCCAACGGAGCTGAAACAGAGTAGCAAGTATTAAACTTAGTTATTAGTTTTTGTGAATACACTGTTAATGACATGATGTCCTTGATAATATGAATCAGAAACACCCATGACAAATGTCAATGATTGATTTCTTTCCAAACTTTCTTGCACCGAATTCCTGTCTTTTTTTTTTCTTCTTTGTCATGTTTTGCTTTACACTCACACACTGGCCTGAGAGGTGCTTGACAGAATCAGCCACTAGCGTTCACAGTAGTTTCTTCTTTAAGAGGAACTTAAAAGCAGCTTAAAATCTTGTATTTGCAAACCTTCTATAATTCAAGTTCTCAATGTGCTGCATTGACGAAGTAGTGTACTTCAGGGTGTGTTTACACATGGTGACATCACAGCTGAGGGGTTATAGGTACAACTTCTGGCCACATACAACACTCACTGAAGCTTTCAACCACAGACAGCAGTGCAACACCATTCTTCAGCCTGGGGTTACGTTACTCTTAACATTCTGTGATCTCCAGGTATTTTAAACACATAGATTCCAATTTAGGCCTTGTCCACCCAAATTTTTCAACATGTTTCAGCCTTTCATCCACATACAAACTGTTTTAGGTCAATGGAAATGGACCATTTGTAAAACTCTGTCCAGTGTTAAGATTTTTAGAATTACGTTTTTCACTGTTAACGCATAGACAGGGAAAACAGGGAGATTTTGGTTTGCAATGTGAAGAGTGTGCATCCTTTGTGAGGTGTCAGGAATTCATGCAATGACACACGTGGCAAAAATAGTGCTGGCTCTAACCTGCTAACAGGACTCGTTACATGTTTACTCATAACTGTACAGTTACTTTTCCATTTTTTTGAGGAACAGAGGCATTCAGGTTTCTGATTGGCCAACATATTCTTGTTTTTCTTCTTTGTCTGGCTTTAGGGTTACGGTTATATCGCCGCCTGTTGGCCTAACATCTTACTGCTCCTCATTTTTAATGTGGTTCTTTCTCTGCCATAGTTCTTTCTTGCTGTAGTCGTGTGCGCCCTCAACCTCCCCATTCCACCTAGTCTTTACGGATTCATCAGCCACATCAGCTTCAGCAGTCAGCAGCCTCAGAGTAATCAGCCACCACCACCTCCATCAGTGTGTGGACTCCATGGGGCAATTTATTTTGCTGCTGCTCAGATGTCCTTTGATCACAAAATATCTCCCTCTAATGTCCAAGCAGCAAAGACTTCTGTTAAATCTTAATCAACACAAATCATCTGTTAATCTGTATACTTTTATTATGTATTAAATATTATCTTAAATCATTCTTCTTTCTGCCCTGATTGAAATACCTGTGCATGTGTGAGATGGATAGGTCTCGTAATATTACACTACTTGGGTTCTGGGGCACAGAGGTGAAGGAAACCATGGCAAAATAAAAAAGTAAAAATAAAATCCCTTTGGACTTTCACACACACACACACACACACACACACTGCAAGTGACAAGGATTGTGTTTAAAAAGGAAATATGACTTGTCAATCAAACACCACAAAGGTGTCAAACACTAGTACTTCACCTGTGTATCATATTTTGCCTTTGGTATGATACTTTCTGGATTAATGACAACTCTAAACACAAAGAACAATACAGCATAAAAATCCTACACCTTAGTGGTACTTCAGTTGAGTTGGGAACATATTTAATAGTGGTACTCACAAGTTCTGAAGGTAGCACTGATACCAGGCCCTACCACAGATCCAAACAGCACATAGAGAGACAGGACATACTCAGTATCGTGGGCTACATTCTTCAGTTGGTACTCTGTGGTGCTGCTGTTCAGAGCCAACTGCCTGGGACGGTCCCGACCGACAAACTCTGAAAACAATGACATTTAACGTTCAGTCGCATCAATCTTTCTTGCATTCAGTTATTTCTCACTGTCCTGGTATTCATCTCAACTCTGCCTCAGCTACAGAGTTTCTCTGGAAACAACATCCCCCTCCTTTCCCCCCCAACATTTGTATTTCATCAAAGCGAGTCACCATGCCACCTGTCACCTCCCAGTGTCTGACTGACTGACTGACTGACTGACTGACATGTGTCCAGTGTAAAAAAGGCAGCATTTCAAAAGCTCTTGTCATAGTGAGTCTGTCACTGGGAGAAAAGGAGCAAGCCTGTATCAGAATCAAAGTTCAACACACATGCATAAATGTAAACAAACACAAATACTCTCTACCCAAACTTGCAGTGGAATGACATCATTTATATATACAGGAAGGTTCAAGAGTCATGAGATGCATCATAAGAAGAACCAGTGGTGAAATGTAACTAAGCACACATATATAGTACTTTTTGCTCTGCTACATTTATTTAACAGATTTAGTTACTTTGCAGACACACAATTTGTAATATTCTTTCTGTCCAGGGAAAACCATGCATCTCCAAATGTGCTGATGTTGACTGTTTGTGATAAATTGAAGGATAAAGAGTTCCTTTGTGTGTTGAGAAAATTCTCCAAACTAAATTAAGGCCCAATCCCATTTCTCCCCCTTAGTGTTGTTAGTGGGTTCAACGACGAATTGCATTGCAGATTTATTGCATCACGTGATCTGGATATTGTAACATGGACCCAGAATAGACTCCGCAGATATAGAGTTTGGTGTAGCCATAGCAACGTCCTTTATAAACAACAAACCTGTCAATACAAGCAAGTGCTAGTGGATAGTGTGTTAGCTTCCCACCTTTCCTTTCTAACCAAGGGGGGTCATCAACACAACGTGAATTAGGAACTGGCTCGTTCGCTCTGAAGAGCCGGTTCATTCGTTCACTTGAAAGAGCCGGTTCAAACACTCGGCTCGTTCACGAATGTCACATCACTAAACCCTTGATGAGGGAAGTGAGAAATATTAGGGCAGAGATCTTTCCCTAAAAAAATGGGACACCACTTCATGCAAATCAGCGTGGTCACGCGTAGTAGCAACGCAATGAAAATGCCGGCTCCAGCACTTGTGTTGTGGTGTGTGCTATGTTTATTCTTCTCCATCTGATGAATCAACGGAGAAGAAATGCTGGAAACAGGAGGTGCCTACAACGTCTTCTAGTTCTGATCGATTTGGTCAGGTAAGTCGATTTGTTTAAATATTTTGACCCTAACTCTTTAGAAACCCTCTTGGTTCAACTGGAAAATGCATCACCACAAAGTCTATAACAGGAAAAGCTGACTTTTTAGAGATACACATACAAGCATATCTTATACAATATGATGCATTGCTCTAGATTAAACTACCCATTAGCATATAGCATATCAATGTGAAACATTAAGTGCCCAATGAGCACTTTCACTTTTTCATACTTTTTTACATTTTCCTGATAAAAATTACATACTTTTACTGAAGTAAGGCTTTGAATGCAGGACTTGTATTTGTTGTGGAGTATCTTCACAGTGTGGTATTAGCACTTTTATATAAGTAAAGGATCTGAATACTTCTTCCACATCTGACAAGAACCAGATCTTATCACCATATGGATATATACTTTTATGGCGTAAACAAAACAAGAAAGCTGAAAGAGAGACAGAGTAATAGGGCTTTTCTATCAGCATAGAGTCACACCATGCCATGGTGATTTGTGTTTCCACTGTCAGTTTAGACACGCTGCGGTGCACTGAGATAGACCATCTCCAGAGTTGGGCCAAAAGCACATCTGACTACCTTTAATCACGTAGCGGTGACGTCTTGCCGTCCACAGCCCCTGAGGACCCCCCTTCTCCCTTTATGTCCACATCAAACAAGCATGTGTTGCAAGACTCAACTGATGTCTTTGCAGGAGACCAAAGAAAAGTATTTTTTAAGTTCCTGTGTGTTCAGTTCTCAGTCTCTATCTGAATCACTGTGGTTTGAAGTTCAGTTTCTCTCCTGTGTCCTATTTGTACTTTAGATATCTGCTTTATTTCGTGTTTGCTTTCAGCTGTATGGGAGTCTTTTTAAGTTACTGCTGATAATTCCTTATTTCGCAGCTTGAATATAAAAGCTTTTACACATCAGAATAACGGCGCTTCTGTTTTGAAGAATTTATAGGAAGTAAAAAGGTTTTTATCACCAAAGTAGTGGAACTTTGTAAGTGACTATTCTTGAATAAAAAAAAAAAAGTCTACTGCAGGGAGGAAAGGTAAAAGCAAAAACAGCCACATGAAGATGAATAGGCTCTTACTGCACCTCTGCGGTCAGCTAACCTCCAGCAGGTACATTTCTTTCACCTGCCGTGCTGTGTGATGGAAAAACACTCAGCCCGCTGCTTTTAAACGTCATCGACTAAGATAAGTCGTCATCACTTTAAAATACAACTTCAAGCAGGTAGCCCTGTTGTAATGGAGATGCAAACCCCTGCTGTGCTGGGCTGACGCACAGAGTCAAACTGAGTCAAGCAAAGCCAGCACATGTGTATGGAAAAACAAATCACCTGGAGTGGGTCCCCAGGCCAGTCTGTATCCTGTGGCTCCTGGGACACTGTTCCATGAGACGACCGCAGTACTGGTGCTCACAGCAGACACTTTCAAAGTTTGTACTGCACTGCTTTCCACTGACACAGAGAGAAACAGAGAGAAAAACAGAAATGGCATCTTCAAACCTAATCTTGTCTATGTCCATTATACTGTAACCACTCATGTCTGTATTTTTACACTTCCAAACAAGCATCCTAATTACATGTCTTGACTTTAGTGGTTGTGATGGGCCCCTCAATGTCTCCAAAGATGGGGTTGATGGTGACGGTGTACTCAGAGGCGGAGTGAAGACCCTGGATCATGTAGAAGTTAAAGTTGTCCCCGAGGTTCACGTTCGCTATGTGGCCATCTGAAAAACACAGTGACACAGAGAGAGACTCTCATAACATGCTTTTTGGTTTGCAAACCAAGGTTACTTCCTATCTGCTAAACCCTTGCATTTAACTACGTAGCAAAGAGTAAACAATAGTACCTGGGGATTCCCATGTCAGACGGTATCCTGTGGCTCCCTTAACTGATAACCACCTCGCCTGGACGGTGTCTGTGGTGGCATTTTGGACCAGAAACTTCTTAACTTGTACCAGCTTTACTGTGAAACGCACCCATATCCACACAGACACACACACAGTCACACACACAAATTCAATATGTCACTTTAGTTTATTTACTGATCCACAGAATTATAGAAAAGAGAAAGTCAAATTGTTCAATCAGATTTCTGACAGAGAAAAAGGTTAATTAACATAATAAAATGAAAAATAATATACATACAAATCTCAATTAATTTAAATCAAAGCAAAGGCTGAGGAGATGTTTCTCTGGTATGACATTTAACAGAGATAAATTAGTCCCACTATGTCTAATAGACCTAGTGCTGCTATTTTTTCTAGAACAACAGCACCACGCTGTGGATAAGTTATAGTACTACACTTTGTCATTTGCTTCCTTATGCTTTTGTGAAACTGCTGATTGTTGCAGCTGTCTAAGCTCTGTCAATGTTTTGTAAGTGTAAATATTTATATGTGCTAAATAAATTGACTGAGTGGGAGAAAGTTGGAGAGTTAACTTCTAAAGATTTTATGTGTGGTCCCTGCCAAATAAACTTGCAAATAAATAATTAGTGTTTTCATCAAAGCTGATAAACTTACATGTCTTGCCCACTAGTGAAACTGTTTCACTTTGTCCCTGGGGGTAAACAGCATAAATACTGACGGTGTACTTCTTATCTTCCTCCAGGCTGTCAATGACATGAGAAGAGGTGTCGCCAGGAAGCATGTTCTCATAAATAAATCCTGGGCGGTTGGCTGCAAAACAAAAATACAGAAGAACTATTACCCAAGGGGCACCTGGTGGCTTAGTGGGTAGAGCAGGCATCCAATATACAAACGCACTGTCCTCGCCACAGCAGCCACACACTCGATTCGAGCCCGTAGCCCCCCTCTCTCCCCTCTTTCACACTTGAACTGTACAATTTATGATGATAACTATTGTAAAACATATTTGTATACTGGTTTGTAATGTGTCTGGTGTCAAATAATTGTTTGATGTATTGTTAGCATACGTCTTGGGATGAAGATCTTGTATCCGTTCAGCTTTCCTAGAGGAGGCGTCCAGCCCAGGCGCAGAGAGAACAGGCCCTCCTCAATAACACGGAAGTTTGACACCTGAGGCAACGGGGCTACAAGACAAAAAAGTTATTGCTCAGGGTAAATCCAAACAGATGCGCAGAAGTATTGGTGTATTACCTAAAAGGTGCACAAGCATGCACTGGCACGTGACACCCACTTGTTTGGACGGTGATTGCTACAGAGTCTCCTATGAGGCTGGGGTAGATGGCGTAGACAGTGAGGGAATAGTCTGTTTTGGGACTCAGCTCCGTCACCAACGCTGTGCTCACATCTGCCTTCAGATCAACCTGTTACAGACAGAGTGAGAGGAGCTAAGTTTATGTGTCTTGACGCACAGATAGAAACATGTACCTGAATAAAAAACAAATAACTATTAAATAACAAAAACATATTTATATCTTCACTTCCCATATTAAGTGTCTACCTCAGTAATCATCCAACATCCTTGTGCTTTGTTTACACTCGTGTCCAATACCCTCTCCTCCATTACATTCAAATTAGGTGGAAAACATAATGCAAAATATTCCTCCTTTGGCACTGTCGCATAATTCTCTGTGTCTGTCAAGGGTACGGCAGCAGTATCAACATGAAAACACATACACCAGCAGAATATTTTTGGAGAAATTGGCATCACGTTGGTCCCATTAATGCAATATTTGTTGCAAGCTTTGGAAAGTCAAGGCTGATTTATGCCTGGGCACGCAACACTTTTGAAGAGTGTCGCTTGACAGGAATTTAAGAGCAGTGTGAGGTTTTTAATTTAAGCTTTGTCTCCGTGATAACCAGAGACGCCCTACGTGTTTTCAAGGTCCAAATGCATTTCTATTGTATATTAGCAAGCTTTTGAAAACTGCACAAATATCCCAGTGTACATGTGATTTTATCTTATTTGCCATATATTTATTGATTGATCAGTTCCTAGTGTCTGTCTGTGAGAGGCAGATTCCCCTAACTCACTACGGTGGGCTGGTAAATAAAATCAGTGAATAGAAACACTGTTGATTTCCTCTTGTGGCGCTGACGTATAAAAAATATTTTGGTTCAGTAAATGTCTGCTGTCAGTCAGTCTGGCGAAGACAGTTTGGTCGGCCCATACATGTATAATGGGCCTGTCTCTGTCCTCTCAGCTGTGCAGCTGTGTTGACAGACTATGCAGGTCAGAGTCGGTGTGGATTTAAAACTACTTTCTCCATGGCAACGACAGTAATACTAGCAATCACACTGCGTAACAAAATATGACAATGTCTGCGACATAGCAAAATTCTCCAGGTGCCTAACATAAAAGAAAAGTAGAGTAGCACTTTTTTCTCCCGAAAATACGTCATTTCTGTCTTCAAAAAGTGGCTAAACATAAATTAGGCATTGGAATTACACAAATAGCTCAGGCTGCAGTAACAGGAGACTTCCTGCATTTACGTTCAGTATATGTGCTCAACACAGAGGTGACATGCAGTCCTGAGGATGAGCAATTGAGGGATGGGACTTAAGTGGATGTTTTGATAGAGGAAAATAAGACTTCAGTCCAGCTCAATAGCAACACAACTATTATCATGCACACTCACAATCCCTCACCTGTCTCTGTTGTGGGGGGAGGTGCCCACCGGAGCTGAGAGGGTAGATCAGCAGACGATATCCGGTGACATCACCTGTGGCCTGGCTCCAAGTCAGTCTGAGGGAACTGTGCGCCAACTCGCTAACCTGCAGATCTTTGGGACCCACCACAGGCTCTTCGACTATTGGCAGAAGGTACAGACAGAGGGATGTGACGAAAAATATATATATATGCTTGGTCTGGATGTATAATTTGTCTGTAAGGTAAATTTGTCTGTGTGAGAAAGCTGCAGAGCAGAGGGAAATGAGAGACAACTATTAAAGCTGGGGTAGGCAGTTTTATTTTGGCATCACTGGGCAAAATCCCACAATAAATGTTGAGCTTTTATAATCTAAGTGAACTGAAAAGAAACTAGATTCTGCACCTCCTCTTGACTCTTTTTCAGGCCCCTGATGGGAGACTTCAGCCAGTACAGGTCATTTCAGAGAGTGTTCCTATTGGCTTTTCTACAAATACATACTGTATGCAAATGTGCGTCTTTCGGTGACAGCCT
Source organism: Epinephelus cyanopodus (assembly GCA_026686955.1). NCBI lineage: Eukaryota > Metazoa > Chordata > Actinopteri > Perciformes > Serranidae > Epinephelus > Epinephelus cyanopodus. Next base: position 20,635,543 of record CM048936.1, on the reverse strand, counting down.
GATTCAATCATGCAGCAATTGGCAGCAACAGCCTACACTGCAAAGCAGCCCAAAGAGCAAAAAGCTTTTTAGAGATGGAGAGACAATGTTGCTGATAGTTTAGCCCTCTGCTAACAGAGGCCAAAGGCTAACAGCTACAGCTTCATGTTCACATTCATGTAGCTAACATAAGCTAGAGCTTTGAATCACAGTGTGTCCACTACCTCACTCTCCACTGCTACAGACCACTTTGCCAGGAGTAGAGCATGCAGCATTTCTAGAGACAGACCCCAGCTAACATGTGCAGCAATTTGAATCCAGCCAGCGCAAACCCCAGCCTCAGGAGTCCCCTGTTGGATCAGCAAACTTTCCTATGGCTGCTGTTGCACAGGTTAGACCCAGCACCAGCCCACTGTGACCCCAGCACTGGGGGGTTTGTGCTGGCCAAATTCAAGCTGCTACAGCCTCCGACTGAATGTCTATCTCCTGAGCACTTGCCCTCTCTCCTCCTGAAGAAGCAGTCCATAGCAGTGGGGAGCAAGACTGAGGGAATGTGGGGTGGCTAGCCAGTTTATGCTCAAAGCTTGTGCATATGCCTGTGGCCCTTGGTCAAGACAGAGCGGGGAGAGCTGCAGGAAGAGGGTGTATTTTCAAAATCTGTGTTGCTTTTTTGTTATTGTCTTTTTTGCCTTTTGCATATTTCTGCCTACCCCAGCTTTTATTATTTTTAACATACTTTTCAACCATCAATATAAAAATGCAAACAGCTGTCAGTATGGGGGCAGCTTTTCTGCTACGACGGAGTTTGCTTTCATACTGTGTGTGTATTGACTCACCAGGTGGGGAGGTTTTCACAGGAAGCGGTGGCTCAGAAGCAGTAAAACACACTCTGCGGGACAGTTTGGGAAGAATGGTTTCAAGGTGAGAGTAGTCAGTGCCCAGTAATAGGTGCTCCTCATGTGGCTCTGACACAATCCTCCTCAGCTCTGAATCGTCAGTTCCCCAAAGACCTGGTCACAGGATGGACAAAAAAAAAAAAAGTAATCTTGACTTGAATCTTGCTTGATTAATGCATAATTGAAACAAGTGAACAGCAGTTATAGAGCAACATTTATTTACTGTCGATCTTATGTTTGACACCTGCTCTTTGCATTTTCTCAACATATTTTCCCTCAGACATCACCAGGGGGAGCTGTGGTACTGAGAGTGATTTATTTTAAATCATGAAAAGATGCACATACCCATACAAATGCATGTTGCAGACGTGTGGCTTTAATCAAACACTCTGGCACTTATCTTAAGGTATAGTATTGTGTGCGTTTGTCAGGCTCAAGCTTGTGGAAGTGGGCCCTGACAAACACATGAGAAAGACCCAATCTGGGATAAAAGCTGCATGGCATTTATGTAATAAAGAAGAAATTTAAATTTGGGCATACAAACATGTTGCAGTTCTTTTGGGTGAGCTGATTCGCATTACCTGAAATCTGCACCTGAACAAGATAAACATTGGTTTTCTTGATAGCTGTTTCTATGTAAAGAACATGCACATGTCTGTACACATTACCAATGCTACAGAGGCTCTACAGGCATATTGGTTTTGCAGTTGTACACAAGATGCGTGTGGAGCTTCTCTGCAGGAGTGATGAACGAGAGGAGCAAGCTTCGGAGTCAGAGGTGCAGATGGGGGACACTGAATCGCCTAATGAAAAATGGCTGCGATTAGCACACCATCGGCTAATGAGCAGTAATTATTGCACAGCTCCCAGCTGAGGAGAGTAAGCTGTGGGCGTGTGTGCTCATGCGTGTGTGTTGGAGAAAGAGGGTAAGATGAATGTAAGGAAACTTGTGGGTAAACAGTGGCGTGTATTCATGAGCGGGGGGAAAGGTGTAGGATATAGAAGCTTTGCTGAAGACAGTCAATCAAAAAGAAAGGGAACTTTTACAGGTACAGTATAGGGAGCTGAATACATATTTACTAGAGGCTGTTATGTGTACGCACATATACACAGTGCAAACACGTGCATGAGTGCACTCAGATGCTCAGAAACGAGAATCACACACACAGTCACAAAAACCCACACTGAATCCAATGAATTCAAATGTACGGGACATGAAATTCTGACTGCAAACACTGCAGATAAGCCGGCAGAGCTGGGATAAAATGTGAGGGGCCGCTGCAGTGGGGATGTTGAAGGAATTCACAATACTAACTTCCACACTCACCTACTGCAAAGAGAGAAATCCCATTGTCAGCTACAGCTCTGGCTGCGGTGTCCACTTGGTCGTCTGAACGTCCGTTTGTGATCATTACAGCTATCTGCACAGGGGTGAGACATAGTAATCAGTCAAGCAGAGTCATTAAACATAATATAACGTAACATTATCTTACTCATGCAGTGGCCCATATTAAACTATAACCTGATGGTTTGAAGAACAATTTGGATAGTTTAAGTTGTAGCTTCTGCAATTAATTGTCTAAAAATGTGCTGGTTTTTGCTTTCATTATTTATCCACCCTCCAAACAACATTTTGTTTGGATAAAAAGAACATCCTTACAAACACAGTTATGCTCAGAAAGCCCTCGTGGACTTTTGACACAGTTTAACTCATAATTGAATACGTAATTAAACAAATCAAACCCCAAAGACAAAGTGGAATTCAATGATGCTGGCTCGCAACAGAGGCTGATAATTTGCCCATTAAGGAAAATTTACTCAGTTCATTCACAGTTCATCCCTCAGTCAATGAAGAAAGGGGGCTGGAAAGCATCAATATGAGAATGTAGCTGCTTTTCTTGCATGTGCTCCGGCTGTACAATTCAATATATCAGCCTAATCCTCAATTCTCTGCCTTCCCACGTCAAGTGTGCTGCTGCAAGATGATTCGCGCGCACACTCAGAGATAGCGAGGTGATTGGAATGCTAACCAGCTGTGTTATACTGAGACTACACGGCAGTGTTAGACTGTCAGAGAAATTTACAAAATGGAGAGCTAATGGAGGAGCTTTGGGATACTTGACGAGGCACTTGTGAGACAAGTTAAGATAAGTTTCTGACTAATGCAATTTGGTTACGGCAGTGGTGCACTCACATTTTTAGGGGTAGCCAGATGGGGCCACTGAAAAACTTAGGGTGGCACTCCAAAACCAAAAGCCATGACTGAATTTCAGGGATTCTAACATGCTGTTGAAGTCGGTAGGCTAGTTGATAATTATGTCAATATGAGAATTAAGGAATCAAATACTGATATACTTAGGTTTCTCATTTCTCATTTCACAGTTAATATTACTTACCATCCGATGTGTATGGACTAATACCAGTACAGCTAACATTTTGAGTTCCACAACAATTCTATTTAATTGTGTTATGTATGTGTATGTGTTAGGGGAATCATTGCTCTTCAAATAGGGGATATACTGGCAGAAATGGTATAAAGTATATAGTTATGTTTTCTCTGGTGTATAACCACCTGAAAATAAGAATTGTTATGTCTTTGTTACCTAAAAATAAGCCACTTAAATCTACATAGGTGCTCCTCCTCTGAGATTGTCATGTTTCTACAGTAACCCAGAATGGAAAACACAAACACTGGCCATAGGTAGGGACATACATTTGGATTTAGCAGCCCCTTCGTGACAAGAGCATCAGAAAAACACAGACTTTTTTTAAAACATGAAACTGTTTTAATCAGTGTTCCTACTGGTTTAAATCACCAGCTCCATTTGTTTTGAAGACAAAGAGACCTCTATAAATAATTTGGCTCCCAATTAAAACATCGTCTGGATCAGAAATAACTTATAAGCATAAGCATACATTAAGTTATCGGAGAAAAAAGGTAAGCACACAATAGCAGGTGCTGGGCTAGCGTTGGAGAAACACTGATTTGTAACATGAAACTGCTTTATTCAGTGTTTTTACTGGTTTTAATCACCTGGTCAATGTGTTTTGGAGAGGAAGAGACCTCTGGGGAGAATTTGCCTCCTGGCACAAACCTCCTTAAAAATGAACACTGAAGGAATTTCAACCGGGAGAAGTTCATGCTGTTTGCAATCTGCAATCCTTAATGCTTGATGCCACCGCCCCCCTAAATTATAAACACTGTTCCTTTAATTTGAGGAATACATTGATTTTCAAGAACAAAACATTTTACTCAGAGCCTTCTCAGGTTTATGGGAAACTCGTGGGTACCCATAGCACCTATTTTCATTCAGATTTCTTGAGGTGAGAGTTCAAGGGACCCTTTAAAAATGGTATTATTTAGCTCCCTTCCTGACAAGCTAGTATGACATAGTACCAATGGATGCCATACGTTGTCTAGTTTAAATTGTATCAGGGTGGCAATGGCCCCCTCTGGCCACCCCCTTTGGTGGTGCCCCTGGATAAGGGTCCAAAGGTAGGAGTTGCACCAATCAGATGCAGAATTATTTAGGACTATGTGACAAAGAATGTTAATCTCCATCACTGTGTATCTTTGGACGACCATCTTGGACTTTCTGCGATGTGTCTGGCACTGTGGCACTAGTCTTTCCTTTCCTACAGCCACTGAGCTGACTGAGCGTGTTAACTCCGTGACAGAGACAAAATGTACTGCCTCCATCTTTCCTTGTTCTTCTTCCACAAGCAAAACACAAACCAAAGCAGAGCGAAATCTGGAGCCAGTTGTAACTTTCTATCAGACATACCTCAGTTTGTATTCCAAGCATAAAGCAGGACCGTTTCATCAGACTCACAGTGGTGTGAAAATGGTACACTAGTTTGTTTTTTCCACAATGTTCTCTGCAGTACAAGTGCAGACTTCTAACTAGTCATTTCCATTCACACTGGGACAGAACATACAGCATATGCATGTTAGTGGCCAGCTGGAGGCGCAGTCTTTGAGGAGTGGGTTGTAATCTTGAATCAATCACTTCCCTGTTGCTTGTATGTCCAAACCTTGTCAACATTTGAAAGATTTAAGCCAGTTTTTAACGTGTGCAAGAAATTTAAAGACCTTTATTTTTAGGTGATGTTACCTCTATCGCCTTTGCTGTTGCGATTCTACCTACGGTAAGTGGAGTCAGCTTGTGGGACTGTTTAAAGGGTACAGGATAGCATTTTCTATGCAAGCAATGTATGGCAGACAGACACAGTCACCCTGGATGGGTTTTCAGATCTCCCCAGTTGGAGCATTGTACCTTTGGGGCATGGTCTCGACTGATGACAGGGCTGAACACGGATCAACAAGAAACTGAAGGGCATCACCAATCCTCCTGGATCCACCCTCATAGGGGAGATCTCTGATGGCTCTGAGCACCTCCCCAGTGAGCTGTAGTCTGTCAAAGCAATCCGCATCCTGCGAGGAGAGAATTACAGGGAGAGCAAAACTGGATCATATGTAAACATGACAATGCTCTGTATAATCCAAAAACAAGTCAATAAGTAATAGTGTTTGAGATATGGTTTGGTTTTCTGGTCATTTTGTGGGTGAAGTATTCCATTACATGGCTTGATGGCGATAAGTCAAATAGTCAAATTTGTTATGTTGTGCCCATGTTTGTATTTGAGTTTTACCTTGCGATATCCCCAAAGACAGTGACTCCAAAGCGGACCCCCTCAGGTCCCACCACATTGTCCTTGAAGGAGGAGATGATGGTTGAGATGAAGTCTTTGACACTGGAGAAGCTGGTCTGGCCCACACTCCATGACTCATCCACCAGAAACACTATGTCTGCCTGCACCACCGTCCTGCATGCTGAGGGAGGAATAGGGGAAATAGTGTGTGCACAAATTTCACGGAAGGACGGAGGAGCAGGGGAATTCATGTTTGGAAATTTCATGACAGCTGTGTGCTCTTGCTCTAACCATGTATAATCAAATTAATTTGGGCAATCCAAAGTAAATCTTTTTAAGGTTAAAGGGTATGGCTGATAATTAAGCTGTATGTTTCCTTCCTACACTGACCACTAGATAGCAGTCTTGTTCCATCAAGATTAAATTTGCCCTCTTACTTGCTTCTGTCATGCAGCCAGAGCACAGCACAAATCCCCATGAATGTTTAATGAGACACAAGTGAGCCAAAGAGACTATCAATATTCTGAGCACTCCAGCAATAAAACTTTAGTACAGCGATGAGGAACGCTTAGAATAATAAGGTAAACACACCCAAAATCAGGGTCAGTCCCCTCGCTCAAGCAAACAAACGCATTTAACATAAGGATCTGCTGTGTTTGGCACGATTCAGATGCGTTCTAATGTGGAGTTAAAAAGCCAGGCGCACAAAAAAGGTACACTGATGCATTGACTACATGCACACACACACTCGCACATACATTAGCTCTTGCAACTCTGTCTCAGATGCACACATTCCCACACTGATATACAGTACAGTACAAGCACACACATACACAGAAATCTGCTGCGTGTGCAACCACCCTCTGAGTCAATATTCTGGCATTACATATGCAATAAACCACAGTGACGACAGCATTGATTAGGCTCGTGAATAAGAGATAGGCACCGCTGATTGTTCTGTAAGTGATAACTCAGCTTCTCTGCTGTCCTCTATTTCATTACAGAGTGTTCCCGCCTCTATTATCTCGCCCTCCTTCCTTTGGCTGCAATCCCAGGATTCACTGGGGGAGACATATGTCTCCAGCCCATGGCGACCTAACATTATGTTCTCCCTCACACACCTGTACATCTCTGGCCACACACCAAGGAAACAACATATCATTGGGAATACCATTTTGGAGTCTTCTCTGGTGCTGAGCTACGATCTCTACCCACATGGAAGCCCCAGTGTCATATATTCAGCAACAAAGAATTCAAAACAGTTAAAGCCACTGATGCAAATAGACAATATACAACAATGTTTATCCTTTACATCCTGAGTTGAGCCTCATATAGGCAGCCAACAAGTCTTGCAGACACATGTGGCTTATCCACTTATTGGAATACATTTTCTCCTCCATAGATTTCTGTAAAAGCATATAAAACACGGAGGAGACTTTGAGCAAGGAAGCAACTGAAGTCTGGTCTCTGTCAGACAGACACAGACTCTTTGGAGGTGGAAAACAAGATCAATTATCCAGAGGTTTGTCTGTCTGGGCTGGCAGGTGAGAACCACATGCCAGGGATAAGGAGGCGACGCATGCTGAGGGATTAGGAATAGTTTTCTTGAAGGTTATCTATGCTGATATCTCAAAGGTTGTGTACACCTCTGTGTTAGACCACCATTGATTTACGCCTTAGATGTAGCTCAGTGGATACAGCACACGCTGCAGAAAATTCTGCCAGGAAAGAAAATGTCTAAGAAATAATAATGCACTTCTGCAATCAGCTCCAACAAGATCAAGAGAAAAGATGTAAACCATCAGAGAGCACAACTCAAAGGGCCGTCAGGTTCAGATTTAATCAAATGAGTGTAAAAGTTCATGTAAGAAGTAGAGGAAAGTAATTGCAGTAATTTGCACAGAGGCTACAAAGTGTAGGACAAAATATTAAATGAAATGTGACAAATGAACAGTCATTCCCGCAGGATCTGTTTGCAACGCCATGTACCCAACCCGTCTATGGCTGGTAAACCTACTACTCGACTCTTGATGTTGTGGCTCTAACTTGAATTCAACCATGCTGTTAAAAAATGTTGGGAGAATCCATAGACAGTATAAATGATGGACATAGGCTCTGTGACATCACGCCACCCATAGGTTTCTGAAAACCCTTTTTTTTTTTTAGTTCAGTGGGTGGCTTAAGTCACAAACTGCACCTCCACAACCACCCACACTGAGCAAACAGGTTAGCATTAGCCAAGTATAGCATTACCGTTCAATTAGCGCGAGCATAGACATTAAATGTCATCATTGCATGGCATTAACTTGGCAGACTTTTATTTTCCAACCTCACAGAGACACCTTTCTGTCCAAAGTACTGTATTAATACCTGAAATACTTAAACGAAGAACAGAGACTTCGACATTAATGGTTTAAAAAACGTTGGCGAGCATTCCCTCTTGTTAGCATTGTTAGCTTGGCTATGCTTACCCAAGGCTACTTCACGAACTGGCTAATTAGCTAGTTAACAAGCTAACTCACTGAATAAATGGTGTCTTGGACGGTCTGTAAAATTAACCGGGCATTAAGGCATTGTCTTTATCCAATATTTGCTTGAAAAAGTCTCCAAAAGGCACTAACATCACAAACATGGCCGCCATGTCAAGTTCAGTGATGAAAACAGCTAATGGGTAGTGACAGCACCCACCTGTCACTTAAAGTGGCCACGCCCTTGATTATGCAAACTTTTAAGCCTTAATAATAAAACATCAAAGTGTCAGTTAAAAAAAAAAAAAAAAAAACAGTTGTAATGAATGGGAAAATTAGCTATAGAGACAATACTGTTTTTGCCCAGGCTGTAAACATGTTTATTTATACGGTAAAATTCAGCGATTTAACATGGGAGTCTATGGGGATTGACTCACTTTTGGAGCCAGCCTCTAGTGGCCATTTGATGAACTGTAGTTTTTTTCTTTTAAAGATTATTTTTTCAGGCTTTTGCCTTAAATTGACAGGAGAGTGAAATGGGGGAGTGAGAGAGAGTGCGTTCGTGAGCTGGAGTCAAACCCGCGACCGCTGCAGCAGGCATCACCCCTGTATACCATCCACTACACTACCGACGCTCCAATGAACTGTAGTTTTTGATAGGGGTGGGCAATGCCACAACATTTGGTTTTAATGGGGTACAAAGTAATACAGGTCCAAACTGTCAAAACTAGACAGCGCTGATCAAATGATAACCAAGGTTCTGCTAATGCATTGTCAACATACTGTTTGGCTGTGAAATGAGAAAGCTACAGTAACAGAATCTTGAAGCAGTGATTGACATGATTGACAGCTGAGTTAGGCTGCTTTCAGACCTACAGTTGTCTTGCTTTGGTCCGAATCAGGGATGAATTTTGTCACAAAGTTGCATAATTGCCTAGAGTTGATTCATGTTCTCACGGCAACATTTATAAGCTGATCAGATAAAATGCCTTGTGTGAGAAAGCTGCTCTTGATTGGTCAGAATTTCCATGCAGGAAAAATCCAGGAAGTAAACAAAACGTTGAAGAAGAGTACACTTGCAAGATAAATGTGACACTTTCTAATGTCACAATGGAGGGACAAATACGCAGGTTGATTTTAGCGCTGCTCATCGTGGACTATATTGCTGTCATTGTTCATTTTAGTCAAACCATACAGTTTGAAAACGAAGCGTGAATCCAACTAGAAAACAGTGTTTGATGCATTGGATGTGCTGAATGTGCATATTAAGGCAGTACAGGAGGCGGTGCACATTAATAATCCTCCAGGACTGTAACATGCTCATGTTTAACCCAAACAATGTGTCATGTGATGCAGTTGGTTCAGATCGAGGTCAGAACACACTGTCACCACAAATGAACCGCACCAGAGTTCATTTGCGACCAGACCGAGACCACCTCTTCAAGAAGGTCTTGAACAAACCGCACTTAGGGGGCACGCGTACTTGAGTTCGACTGAACCGAACCAAACAGGGCTGGTGTGAAAGAATCCTAAGTGCAAGCAGAGGAACATAATTTTTTTACAGATTATCTGTCCCATGTACTTCTGTCTGGATAAAGTGACAGTTTCAGCAAAAATGACAAAAAGTTTTTCTTATAAAAGTTACCAGCCTCAACTGTAACGGAACATTGAGGTGCCAGTCAGCTTATTAACTCGAAATTGACCACATGCCGCTTCTTGTGTGTAATATGAAACACTGAGCCCTCAGGGTTGCTACAGAAGGCCACATGATGTGATATGACAGCATGTGAATTAACACTGTCACGAATAAACAATGACAACGGTTACAAGGGAGCATATAGCTTCAAATATGGCCTTGGGCTATTTATATCCACCATAATTCTGCCCAACAACTTTACCAATCACTTTCTGCCAACCACGTTCCAGGTGGAAGAAATCTAACTTTTGATTGGCTGATTGACCTTTTGGCGACATCCAATAGCACCTGGGGCGAAGGTTCTGTAGCTAGGAGATGAGTTTGACAGGCTGGCAGACAGTGCTGTACTGTACATGAGGCTAGCAGATGTTTAAATTCCCTGACTAGACACAGTCTGGAGAGAGAGTGGAGCTGAGTTAGTGTCTGCCGTGTACCAATCCATGTGTGGAGATTTAATGATGGAGCGCTCGCACAGACCGTGTTCATTGAGCACCTGCCCTTTCTTTGGCCCGAGCATCCAAGTCGTCTAATTCATAGATCCGTGCACATTGCTGACAATCAGACATATGGTGTTGACTCAGAAATAAGCAACTGATGGTGCCATAAGGCAGTGTCACTTCTCTAAGGGAGGGAAAGGTTGAGAAACAGAACAAAATGAAGAAAAAGGTGACTGAGGGGACTGGCTGAAATTCTGCATAAATGAATGACTGAATAAGTGAGAGAGTAAACAAGTAAATAAAAAAGCTTGATGGTGCTTTATTTGTTGTTATGTGATGTTTTTCCCCATCCTCTTTTTTAACCAATCCTACAGTATCTAATCAAGTTGCAGGAGAGAAGCATGAGAACTATTGATACATTAAAAGCACCTGTTGGAAAAAAATGATATTAAGCATAAATTTGTTTATGTATAAAATCCATGTGGTGGACAAAAAAAAAAGAATTACAGTATACAAAATGTGGGGGTCGGAAAATTACTCTTCACTAAGCCCCGCCCCTTTGCAATGGTCCGTTAAGATGTCAGAGTAAGCATGGAGCCCACACTGTAACTAACTAACTGCACTCCTTGAAGAAATCTTATCTTATTATTTATGGAAAAGTGAAAGAGTGATTCCAGAGAGAAGCAGACAGAGGGGTCTACAGTCTGTGTTGGAAGGATATATCCAGGATGTCAAACTGACTCAGCAGCAACAACAGGTTAAAAAGACAAAGATAGTTAGAAGCTAAAGCCGAACTATAGGCTACAGATCACAGTGTCAGAATGAACCACCACAGGCACAACATTTAGCTCCAAATCCACACAACCAGCCTGAAAATGAAGGAAATCTGCGTTAAAGTCAATGGAGCACAGCTGTGTTGTGGTCGGAGCCTGGTCTGAGTTGGCCTGATGCTACGTTATGATTGGCCAGTTTCAATTACAGATGGAACTTCTTTTGACATTTTAAGTTGCACAAAGGCTTAGGACTTGACTTGGGATTTTACGGTCTTGTCTTGGGACCTGAGGACAAAGACTAGAGACTCACTTGTGACTTGCAAAACAATGACTCAGTCTAACATCTGGTAGGAATGTCAGACCTTACCTTCAGCCTGTGCTGTGACGCTTTGATGGGAGAGAGAAAGGGACAGCAGTAAGATCCACACAGACGAGTGGCCCATACTCTTCCTCTCCTCCTCTTCCTCCTTCGATCACCTGCTCCTCCTCCTCCTCCTCCCAGTTCTTCTCTTCACGAATCCCCTTCTTATATTCCACTCTACAATCATCAATTCCAACTCTTCTCTCCTCTTATCTGAAAGTATACAGATGAATAGAGAGAGGGAGAAAAGTCATTAGAGGCACTCAAAGATAAAATGTAATCAGACATTTTTTAATTTGTAAAGGACTCATGGTTCTTCTGCAGAGTCGGAGAGTTTTTCTTGCACATCTCAAGCAACACAGTGTTAAATAAATGTATGTATAAGCCAAGGAGAGGTGTCTTGGTAGAGAACTTTGACAGGCTGACAACACATAATAAATTTTCCATGTCATGTCAATAAAACTTTTTCATGATACTTGGCTGTGTGCAACTGAATCTCATCCAAATTACACTGTATATCACCATCAGTGATTATATAGAAATATCCAATCAAAAATAAATTCAATTATTTTCTGTTTATGTATTGTTATTGTAATGATTTAGCCAATGTAGCATAATGTTGTACTTGCTCCCGATACTACGTGTGCAGTCCCTGTAAACAGTTTTACAACAAATTCCAATGACAACATGGAAATAAAAGCATCAAAAGGGCTTTTAAACTGTCCAATATGACTCCAACTATTAAAAGATGTTATTGGGAAGTCTTAACAATTTGAACATAAACATGAACATTAAAATTTATTACCTTAACAATCTATCATGCCTGTCTTTCAAGGTAGGTTGACCTGGATACATGCCACTATTCATCCTGTTCATAAATGATTTTTTTCCGACATCTCCTGAATTGAAATTTGTTGCCATTATAGGTACTTTAAAGATACACTATGGAGAGATTACCTAAAAACAAAGTATATATGTTTGTATCCCCACAGTGCACAAGTGAACCTCATGTAACGTGTAGCTTACCACTGCAACCAATTTGTCTTTGTAATTTATTAACCCAGGTTTCATTTTCATATGAAGGCATAGCTGGATCAAGATCCCCGAACTTCATTGTTGTCATGCAAGCACAACTATGCAACTGTGTCAGCCTCAAAAGGAGATTGCATTAAAGACAACACACAAACAAAGAATAACACAATGCACGACTGAAATGGAGCTCAGCGTAAGTTCAATCAAGGAGACCTTCTTTATGCTACATCCATTCACAATTCCTTCTCTGTCCCACTCCTACAACTTCCACCAATCAGCTGACTATGGGTGGTTCCCTCTCCTGGTTATCCAATCAAACGTTGCCACAATCTCATGTTGCTGCTGCCAAACTTTAAATCTGTTCTCCTCTCTGCTCCTGTCAGCTGTCATTTTAGGCAGAATCGTCATGCCCTCCCCCACCCCATTCACCTCCAGTCACTTTATCCAGAGCCCAGGACGAGCTCATCAAAAGCCCACTCCTCTTCACATCCAGATCCTCAGCTCCCTCTTCATCTCATCTCATCACCACCACCATCAGTGTCTTGACTCCATGGGGGTTCCCTAATCTACTATGTCTTTACCACCCTCCCAGAATAGATGACATCAAGATGGGGTACTTATGCACTTGTAAATAAATATTATTTTCTCTCAGAACGAGTCTCTCCTGACTGAAATAAAGTCAAGTACAAATTTCAAGTACTTTTACTTTCCTTTAGTGTTTTAATCTCATGTCGATCTCTTATTCTACTCCACTACACTCCAGAGAGAAATGTCATACTTTTCATTCCAGTACAGTTAGTTGACGACTTTAGTTACTATTTACTTTACAAATTGAGATTTCTGCACACAAATCATATGGAAATCTACAAGTGCATCTGAAACAATAAGTCAATTGATAGATAGTCAAATGACTGGAAATTATTTGGACAATTGTTGAAATCATTTCTACTTTAAATACTTGAATATACTACAGTACAATGCAGGAGTGTTTCTGTAGTGTGGAATTAGTGCTTTTACTTAAGTAAAGGATATGAATACCTCCTCCACCAGTGAGTATGACAGATATAGCGTGATGTGTGTTGGGGTGCTGACTGACATGTGGTCGGTGTTGGAATACTGCCCATAATCAGTGGCTTGGGGGTGACACGTAAGTAAATATTGCATGCTCCAGTGATGGCAGCTCGTCAGACTTGTCAGAGTGAGGACGTGTCTGAGTTCACTCGTGCAGTCTCTGCTAGTGCTAGTCAATCCTCCAGGTGTTTACTGGCATTTGGTGGGATAAGCTGAGCAAACAGAGTGATAAGACAATCATGAATAAGCGTAATAGAACGTACAGTAATGGTAGGTTTTACACAAAGAGATCTTAATTTTAAGGTCATTTTGGCTGTACAAATGGCTGTTGATAATAACATGTCGTATATGAATATAAAAGGGAGTAAACCTGTGAGTTTTTAGTTGCTTATTTTCCAAAATCATGAGGCCAACAAAGAACAAACTGCTGGGCTTGCTCTCCTACAGACACACATTAATAAAGATGGATATCTAAAGTTGTGAATATGGAAATGACTTTATGAGATCAAGGAAGTAAGATAAAGTGTCTCATCATATATTACTGAAAGAGAAGAACGCTTCATGACTTGGAAATGCCAGTTCATAACAGCCGCCACGCTTTGATTCAGGCTACTTTTAAGTCAAACTTTGTGCTGCTTGTTGAATATTTTTTTGGACTGAAGACAAAACTGGATAAGTTTCAGTTGAAGTAGCTTGAAGAGGAGATGCAAATTCGAGCGGCGTGACACGTTCAAGGAAGCTCATGAATGATTCTACAGGTGCGAAAGTTATTTGGATCGGTCAACCAAACCTCTGGACCTCATGACCCCGTCCCAGACTGAGGATAACAAACTCCCCGAGGGCCTGCTATACCCCTGGAACTCACACTGCAGAGGTGAATATGTTCAGAGCTAAGGCCGAGCCAGCATGGCTAATTGCATCCGATGTGTATGTGTGCGTACTACATTGCACTTACACTGAAGTTTCCACCTGTTATGTTTTACACGTTTCACTGTTTAAAGGGGAACTGCGGCTATTTTCAAAATTCATACATGTAATTTCCATGGTCTAAGACAGTCCAAAAACATTAGTAGACATGAACAACTCTCTTCCAAATCCAAAAGCTAGAGTGCTAAAACTCAAATGTGTGATGTCAAAGGGATAAAGTCTGGAGCTGCTCTATAGGCAGTGACATGGAAAAGATGGGGAATGTTCTGAGTATATGGATTTCTGTTTCTGAACTGACAATACTACAATAGAAAAAAGCTCATTTGGGTTTTAAAAAAAGAAAACAAACATTTGTGGGTCCACAAAATCTGGCTCCTGTTCATTGTCAGCAGTTCCAGACTGTATAGCCAATGACATCACAAGTTTGAGACTCACCTCTCTGGTTTCTGTCTTTGAGAGAGAGAAGCTCATGTTCACGAATATTGATCTAACTTTCTTTCTTCTTTCTTCTTTCTTTGTTCCCCTTTAACCACAGCACGGTGACACCATAGCAATTTGTAGTGTTAATTTTTCTATTCTAAAAGCAGTTTAAACCACTTTTTCTCAGTAGCTTTATTTAACCATGCTAGACTTCTTCCGAGAGTGGCTTTGCCTTACTTGAACCTCTTCCGGTGTGAAGTAATTGGTAGCAAACAAAACCAAGGAATATGAATAACTTATAGAATAATCAAGGAATGGACACATCATTTGAGGTAGCCAACAACTTGCTTTTAAACATCTGAAAAAATTTCTATAAAAAAGGAGCTGCTTGGCAACCAGACCAGGCGTCTAATAGAGACAGGCGTTTATTTGTCAAACTGTGAAGCCACAAGGGGCTAGTAAAAGTGAATTGACGTTTGCTGAATCTTGTGAGGAGTCCAGATGGTCCAGGGTCAGATCTCCAGCACAAAAAGGATCAAATGCAGGTAGTGTGTCACTGGAGGGGTTTCGATTCTACTTGGTACTGGGTTATTTCGTACAATACCCTAAAGGTATCCAGCACCCAGCCCTTGTAGCTTGTGGAAAAAGGGCACCATGTGATTTATCTGCAATTCAAAATGTGGTGGTGTCAAACTCCTGCTTATGTGATCGTATTTTTGAAGCGTGTTTTTTTTCTCAGCAACGTGTAATGAGCACGACACTCAAATGATGCCTTCTTTTTACTTATACTTCAGAAATCAACATGATCAAAGTTCAGCTAAGGATGTGTGGGATGAATGGAGACGGTCTTTGGCAGCCTTTCCAAGAAATGACAGAAGGACAGGTACATTTAGACAAATGAGTCTCACTGGTGACAGCACAGTTGTTCTTCACAGCGATTGCAGATGGAGGGAGCACACTATCTGTCTCAGCGTAATTGGAGGTCCAGTAACACTCTGGGATACAAAAAAATCCTCCTTTTTTTCTTTTTCTCTTCATCAACAGACAGAGGAAACTTCAGGTTAGCATGAAAGAGATTAGCCCCAAGGCTACAGCTTTTTACTTGGCATCATACACTGAGTGGAGGCAACTCAGCTCCCTAGAAACATTGCAGCTGCTTTGTTAGCATATTATCTCTCATGGAGACGTGTATCTGGGTAGGTGATTTTTAAAAGCAAGTGGTATTCTTCAATGATAGTAAGATATTTAAGTATCTTTGCTGCATTCGTGCTGCTCAATGATCCACTTTGAATTCAGCTCAAGGAGTCATAAAACCTTCCATTTAAATGAATACTTTGCCAACTATCAGCCAGCTTTGTATTCTAACAGTGTGGGTTGTGTGTGTAAATGATCAGCAGTAAACTTCCCTCCATCTTAATCGCGCCCAGATCTCCCTGCTCATCTCTTAACCTTTTGCTTGCTCTCAAGCTGCTGCTCCAATTACAGATTGTACTTCCTTATTTTCATAGCCTGCCACCACGGACACAAACAGTATGGAAACAGAATGAGAGACCAATTTCTTGCCTAAAATGTTGTCAGAAAGTTTTTCGTTGTTTTAGTTGTTTTAGTGCACTGTTTGTCTGTAATACGAGAAATTGTGAACAGGAAGTGGGCACTATACTGTCTCCTGTATTATAAAAATTAGATGAGATGAGATTAAACAGTAAAACTATGTTTTCGAATGTTTTCAGAAACATATTTTAGCTTAGCAATTAACTGCCAGTTAAGATTGTTTATCACAAGCTGTTTCCTGTGGAAAAAAAACAGCCAGGCTCACATTATGTCATCCTCCAGCAGGAGCGTTCATTGGTCTGTTTTGGTGCAGTGCATTCTGGGAGCTATAGGTTTTGTACCTCTTGAGCAAAAGTGAACGCCATAGCAGTCTTCCTCTGTTTTCTTTGGTTATGTACCGCCAATGTCAAAAGTATCTGCATCTTTCAGGGTGACATCTAGCTCACCTGGTAGAGTGTATGCCCCATATACGCCATGCCCCATGGACCTATACCGCGGCCCGGGAATTGATTCCAGCCTGCAGCCCTTTGCAGCATGTCATCACCCCTCTCTTTCCCGCAATTCCTATCTACCTGAGCTCCTATCAATAAAAAGACCACCTTTCCAGCAGTGAAATACTTCTTTAAAAGTGTACTGAAGACCACATAAATGTATCAATAGAAAGAGCTACAACAACATTCAGTTAAGTGAGCGTAATCAATGTCTAAGTAGAGTAAATCCAACACTTAAACCGCACTGGCAAAGGAATCATGCAGCAGTAACGGATTATCCCCTTTGAAATGAATGAACCTCCATCAGCGAG
Source organism: Epinephelus cyanopodus (assembly GCA_026686955.1). Lineage (NCBI taxonomy): Eukaryota > Metazoa > Chordata > Actinopteri > Perciformes > Serranidae > Epinephelus > Epinephelus cyanopodus. Next base: position 20,618,477 of record CM048936.1, on the reverse strand, counting down.
CAACACACTCAACACATTAACTGTGATCTAGGAAATGGTTCGTGCTGTTATGTTTTACATTAGCTCGCAAACTCGCACATGTCTCCACATAGGAGTGCATGTGTGCCTGAGTGTCTGTGCATGTATGTACTGTATGGGCATGTGGTCTTTGCAAATTCATAAGCCTAACATCAAAGAGAGATCTGCCTTCAATCTACAATACATGAGAAGAAAGTATAACACATTTCTTTTGGCTTTAAAGCACCACATTCCATCCATCAAGCAATCTACCAGTACATCACTTCCAGTGTTTGCTCATGAGAGTGTATTTCAGCTATAAATTAATATGATAAAGCTATAAAAAGGTAAATCAGATCAATGTGAAACAATGTAAGAAAATTCCTGTGTGATTTTACCACCTGGTCTGACAAAGGCAAAATGGCTTTAAGCTGACTGGTTTACAACCTCAGATGGAGAGATATGGATGGGCTTGAACTGTAATGTAACACAGCCAAAAACACCACACTCTCCCCTTCACATACCAATGCAGATCTAAGATCTGTCTCTGCATGTATCTTCTTATTACCAAGGTGCAGAGAGGGCAAATGTGTGTTTTGATGAATGACAGCGAGTGCAGAAGTACACAGTTACAGCCTCATATCTATCCTGCAGCGGGATTTTTAAATAGGTTTGCATGGGTGTGCAGCAAAGCAGCAGGCAAGCAGCTTCAAATTGATGAAACAAATTTTTGAAAGCTTTCCTCTTTTCATGTCATTGTGGGGCAAAGGTGGCAGAAGTGTCCTGAGGCAAGAAGTGAATCCTAATGTTCAGCAACGTGCGAAAATACAGCAGAAAATAAAAGAGCCTTGGTTTTAGCTTGACCTCAGTGTGTTTCTTAGATGATTCAGTGATGTTAAAACGTGATGTACCCCGACAGAAACTGCAATAAGACTATGAGTCTACAGCCATGCTCGCAGTTCTGAGGCACAGCAATGTTTTGAGGTAAATGCCAACGTCAGTATAATAACATCCTTACAATGACAATGATACATGCTTTTAGCTAGTATGGAATTTTAATCCTGTCTCCTAGAGATAACATTAAATGGCATTTACAATTACACTGTGGTAAAAACATAATCACTGCTTATATTATGTTCAGAGATGTTTCTTCAAGTTAATGAAACACTACATGTATGTAAGGAGGTGGTCAGGGTAGACAGAGGACAATTTTACAACTTGCCAGGTATGTTAATTTCCTCATTATGATAATAGAAAACACAATTTGCCTGGCAGTATGTATCCCTCAAAAAACCACACAAGCTGTTTTAAATTAGTTGTATTTAAACGTAATAAAAACAGGGCTTGAGGTTTATTCATCATTTTAATGTAGCGTACTTTTTTATATCAGGTAATTAGTACCATAGATGTATAATAATACTTAGATTCCAGTGGAGTTGCTCACCTGGCGAATACGCCAAAAAAAGTTAGCTTCTGGGTTTATTTCCGTGGTATGTGGTCCACTGAATATGCGCAGTACTGTTCCACCCACTGACTGTGCCCACAAGTTCCCGCTTGGCTCGTAGACTTCACATTACGATGGTGTCACAGATTTTGAAATCACTTTTCTTGGCTCTAGGAAAAATTTACAAACAAATATATGGGTCAAAAACTCAGAATACAAAGTCATAATTGACCTCATTTGCAGTTCAAGGTTTCTTTTTATAATAGTGGCCTTTGGGAAAATGCTTTTTGAGCCGAGGGGGATTTTTTGCTGCAATACCACGAGTAGCCACTAGGAAAAATTGAAGGCAATGCTGAGCAGCATTCCTAGTGGCACTAACAAAAATCTAGGATGATGGAAATTACCCTGCAGTCAGGGGTTGTTGGAATAATCAGATATATGTGTTGCCGACAGTGAGAAGTCACATTAATGCCCGCTTAAATTGGAACAATAACCCAGATAGTTGTCAAACATCTTGGTACAAAACTTGCCGAGTTGCCGTCACATATGCAGAAACATGACGGGCAAAAGTAAAGTTTCATATTTATTCACGTATTGCATGTCAATTTTTTGTTCACATTGAACTGTAATATGGTATTAGGTTCTAACTTTTAGTTGCTGTCCATGCAGAGTGACTTAGTTAGGAAAACTTATTTGTTAGCATTAACCCTGATAACAAGTCTAAGTAATATTTTACTGGTTTTCGGGAATGTACTGGTGCGGCAACAAGTCTGGGACTCAATCACTGATATAACGGTTATTGTGATGTTTAGATGCTCGGAGCAAAAAACACTACATAGCGTCTTTGTAGCGTCCATGTTGGCTCCACATTATGACTTAAAGCTCATGAACGCACCCAAGAATGACTTCTCATATCGGGAAATGGGACCATCCGAGGAGCACGTGAATGCAGCATTAGTTTTGCAGATATTTGGTCACTAACCAAACTACTGGGAGCATGATGACGCTAGAGGAAAATTCAGGGGGTCACAAAGTTACTGCAAAGTATCCACCCGGGACCATGAACGCCTGTGCAACATGTCATCGCAATCATTTGGATAGTTGTTGAGATATTTCAGTCTGGACCAAAGTGATGGAAGACATTGCCATCTGTCATGCTACAGACTACAACTCATTCCAGCAATACGTCAAGACAGTCCCGCAATGTCTGTGATCATAAGCTCGAGTCACATACTCAGACATCATGCTCACATTGGTCCCACATCAAAAAAGCCCATGCATCCATCTCTCACGCCACGCTGGGATCACAGACACTCTGTCCGGCCTCCCTGAGGAGGAAATGTGTGTATTGTGTCCGAGACCTTTCGTTTATCACTGCCCCCGAGAGGATTAAATAATGTTACAAAATGAAGTTTACTGTCTCTGGCCCTGATACTTCCTCTCTCTGTTCCCTATCTCCTTTTCTCACACACACTCACACACACACTCTCGCTCGCACATCACATACCCTGCAAGTCTAACTGCACGTCAGCTATTTCTACATAATGGCATTTTCCACCTCACCACTTCACAGGATGGATTATCCCCGTAGGTGGGAAACTGGTAACAGTGAAAAGGCACACACGCAGAGACACACACACACGCACACACGCACACTTAGCACAGAACTACAATGTATGATAGCCCATGTCTTGGTGCAATGAAAGTCAGATCTACAGCTAAAACATACACAAACACACACACAGCACACTGTCTTAATGTCACTTTGCATTTGCAGTCAGCCAACACAGACAAGTCTATGCATGGGCGGCAAAAATCCACAATTCATTCTACATAGTTCCATCTCCTGACAACGCTCTTCCAAACAACCCGGTATGCTCTTATTATTCATGAATACACTAGAGCTGACGTGACTGTAAAATGCATGATATCTTGTTTTTATGCTCCCATCCAGTTTGGATGTGTAAAATCACAGCTTTAACCCCTGCAGAGAAGCAGGGCGCTCATGCCAAAACACACACATGCATCAATTCAAAACATCTGCAATGCATGAACATGGAGTGTGTGTTTGTAAGTGCATGTTCTCAGACTGAGTGGAATAGCACATTTGCAGCAATTACTGTACCTTATCACATTCAGGCAATTCAGACAACAAGAAAATGGGCAAACAACAACCCTAATATCAGACAGTAATGCTGTTTAAGGAGAAATTGTACTTTAAGGAGCAGCAGTAAAGGCTCAGTATCAAAAGTGTTGGCCTCCGTCCAGACACTTAGGCTTTAACAAGGGTATCTGGGCAGTTAAGAATTCAAAACTACTCCGTAAAGCGGCATATTAAAGTGCAGTTAAAGTAATGGGTTTTGACTATGGCCCTAAAATGGGCCCACACAGTCTCACTCACCACTGCAGACAAGTGAATCATTATTATCTTCCCAATCCAGGTGACCTCTTGATGGCCGACGGGGGGAAAATATCCCCTAAAATACGCAGAGAGGTGTCATCCGAGTCAGGAGAAAAAAAGTCTGGAACTGATATTGTATTCCTGCAGAGTCTGTTATCAGAGATAATCGACTGAATGGCACATGAGAATCAATGTGTGTATCTGTGTGTCTGAGTGAAAGAGGAGGTGGGCGTGTCTGGATGTGTGTAAAAGTGGATGAATGACAGAGAGTTTTTTTTTTTTTTCCTGTGCTCTGCTGTGGTGCAGAAAAGTTTGGGAAGAGGGGTGGGGGTGAAGCTGCAACCTGTTGGTTCAGGGAGAGAGAGAAAGAGAGGGAGAGTCCTGTCAGCCAGCTGGTCCTGAGGCTCACCTCCTCTAACAGCACAAGACCTCAAGACAACCCTCACATACACACCAAAAAAAAAAAAAGCCTACCCACTAAAGAAAACGGCATCAACTGTTGGGCATTTACCACAAAACTAAACAAACTTCAATGCTATTTGCAACAGACAGAACACAATGGCAAACTATAGCTCACCGGGACGACTGCTGGCTAACTTTTAAGGTGGAACGCTTACTTGTAATGTTACTCAATGTATGAGTTGACGACGTGAATCTATCAGCACACCCTAAATTTCACTGTGACAACTTTGACTATTACTTTAGGTTTTATATGACATACACTTTCAGTAATGAGTGGATCTTCAAGCGTTTATATATATATATTTATTTTGGCAGGGTTATGTAAACTGCATATATTCTAATCCTCACTCGGAGAAAAAAAAAAGTGGTGCCGAGCGTCCTTCCAACACTAAACCCCTGAGCTTGCCTGAGAAGGACTAAATGCACAAACCCACTATTTTTAAATATTCCATGGAGAGAGACTCGATAAACGAGGTGCAGACTTCCATCTGTGTCACTGATAATGAGGAAATACAGTGAGTGCTGGACTGAGCAGTGAGTGACAACAACCCCTCTGACATTTGTGGAAACACTCGGGTCAATGTACCGTGTTTGAAGGACTAGTTTTGGTTCCGAAGGTACCATACCGAAAGTGTTCGGTGGAAACGGGGCCTGTCTGACCACTGTGACAGATCAGATTCTGAGAAAGACACTGACAACGTACAGACTTGTGCTGTGTCTCAAATCACATACTTCCATTAGTATATTTCTATGTAGCATACTGTGTGCACTATATGTACTCATTGGCATAGTGAGCGAATTTCGACAGGGTAGTGTTGTCTCAAACCAAACACGGCTGTTGTGCGCTTACCGGAAATGACAACCGCAAATTCGCTAGTTAGCAAACTAGCATTAGTATTTGTGTTATCGTTCGCTCTACCAAATCATTACAGACTGCTAAATTAACCCAATAAACATACTGCTGGCTTATACCCGACAACAGTTTAGTGGTTCTTAGTGCAAAAAACACATGTGTTTGTACAATGCAGCGACGTTCACGGTCGCACAGTCCTCGGACGCTATTTCCAGTTTGAAAAGTGGTCCCTCCCCTTCCGCTATATAGCCAAGATGGCGACCATTGAGGGCGAGAATTGTCCATAGTTCCACACTCAACTTCTTGACCGTTTTGGTGTCATTTTTTCCAACTGGCGCTCAGTAACATTAATTCACCATGGTTTTCTTCTGCAGTTGAACTGGATGCTGTCGGACTGCTTTGAACAAAGTGGATAATCTGGAGAAATAATTTTGGACTTTGTGGGGAAGAATGTTGGTTGATTCAGGAAATTAAGATTAGTTAATGGATTTGAGGGACTCTTTTCAAATGACAGACTTTTTAATCTTTGGGTTTTGCGGAAGGTGTCAAGTCTCAAGTAAATCAAAAGGCTCAAGTCCAGGAGACGTCACAAGTCACTGGTGTTGAGGTCCAAGTCGAGGTGCAAGTGTTTTTTTGGTTTTATCAATTTGAATCTACAGTCATCAATTTTGTGACTTGAGTCTCGAGAACAAGTCATGTGACTCGAGTCCACACCTCTTGAGGGGGACTGATTACCCAGCAAAGAATTCATTGCTACTATTCTACAGTGCATGTGTGTGTGTAGTGCACAGAGGCGCAGACACAGACAGCCAAGCTTTCACCTCAGGGTAGCAGAATAAGTAGTTAAGTAAAATGATGTTAAGGACTTGGAGGTTAGGTCTGCCATCACCCACAATCACACTCTAAGTTAAATCTCCCTTGAGTAAGGAATGTGAAAATCCACTAAGAACTGTCTTAGCTATACACACACTTACAGACAGAAGGCAACCCCAGAACGACCTTTGCAAATAGTGTCGGAAATAATATCCAAGATGTGACACCTTATCGACCCAGTCTTTTACTGCTTGTTTCATTACACTGTTTCAGGAGGCAATAAAATGTATTTCTATTCTAAAAAAGGTGTGATTCAAACTATATTTGCACAACACCTTCACACTATATCCAGTTCATCCTAACAAGAGATCATAATAACATCAAATAGTTTAAATACCAGCCAATAAAAACACCTCTAAGGTCACGTTGGAGCATGATTTCTTGTATTCCCTGCATACCTCCGTCGTCAAGGTTTGTATACTCACACATAAACCCAACCAAAATAGCTTGTAGAGCAAACACCCTCTCAAAACAGAAGGGAGAGCAAAGATGATAAATCTGTCATGTTTTACAAGCCGCTCTCAGTTGGTGTGTGTGTCTGTGTGTTGAGGGGCGTTAGGTCACTTTTAATGGCGGACCCAAGGAATGTGGTGACTAGTTTAATAGGGTTTAGCCAGCTGTCAGTCTCAACGTGCTATAACTCAACGTGCAAACACACATAAGCCGAGGACGACACTGGGTTCTGGCTGAGATGCAAATGTAGATGGTGCAGAGATGTAAAGTGTAAGCAATGATGCTATTGTAATGTATACTCCAGAGCATCCATTCCCGAGCCTCACGGGGATACAGAATGACAGTAACTGCTAAAGTAGCCTCCATCTCAATTCACCGACATAGAGTGAATGCACCAGTGCTACCAGATTCCCAAACAAAGGTAGCAGAGATGCTGAAAAACATCTTGATAATGACTCATCTGCTGTAGCTGGATTGTTCAAAGCATTGGAAGAACAGACAAATCTTTCATCAAAGAAATCAAACATTTCTGCAAACCACAATATGTACACTTGCACATTTTTTGTAGTGGATATGTTCAAACTTTTTGTTTATCTATATTTCAACAATGATGTGGTTAATGTTTTGTTATGTTTAAGCACAAAAACCACTTGGTCATGGATAGGAAAAAGTCATGTTTTGGGGTGGCAGTAGCTCAGTCCATTGGGACTTGGGTTGGGAACCAGAGGGTCGCCAGCTCAGACTGGTAGCTGGAGCCAGCTCACCTCCTGGGCACTGCCGAGGTGCCCTTGAGCAAGGCACTGAACAGCCAACTGCTATCCAAGGCAGCCCCCTCAGCCTGACATCTCTCCATTTAATGCATGTATAAGTCCTGTTAGTGCATGTGTGTGTTTCGGGCCTGTGTGTACAGTATATGACAACAGAGTGAAAATAAGTAAGATTAATAAGTATATACAATTAAACAAAATCTCTAGTTTTGATGGCACAATCATGGCTGGAAATGCTACATTCTTGGTCAGTGGCCCGTCATGTCAAAATATGACGCACAAGCTTCTCCTCCTGTGTCAATTTTGGATGCTCAGGGACAGCGTGTCAATTTACACTTGTTACCTGCGTCATCTCTTTTCAAAATAATCTTAAAACAAAGGTGAAGAACTTCATTGTCCCTTGGTTTAAACAACAAAATCAGGTTTAGAAAAAATCAGGTTTGGCTTTAAATAAGTACGCTTGTTACTAATGAAATGTAACGTCACTTGACATACGTCACCAGATTGATTAACTTTAGTTTTCACACTGGACACAAACAGCAGGCTCCCGGGTGAAAGTCCAGAGTTTGTTTGACCCGTCCACCTCCCTCAAGTGCGAACTGTCTTGCTCTTTAAACAGCAGTTGCTGGAAGTGTCAACAAATGCCACTGCCTGATGTGGTGTCTAAAGCACTGCTGTGACGCCCTGGGTCAGATGACCAGTCAGGGGCCCAGGGTCAAGAAGGTATTTATGGCCCAGGGCAAGAATTGGTGAAGTCCAACTAGAGTGTCTCTCTGTTGTCTGTTTATCTTTGTCTCACATTTCACAAAAACAACCAACCTATATAAGTAGGGTAGTTGGGGCTGTTATTCACAGCAGTTCATAATGGCTTCGAACCCTCTCTCAGGCAATCTCAGGTGCTTGATTGATGCTGTACTTCAGAAACAACACTGACTCCTCTCTTATCGCTGCTATAATGTGCCTCTGTTCACTGGTGTCTAATAGCAATGACCCACTGACCAAGTGTCGGTATTTAACAGTTGGGAGTGACATTGGGTAGATGTCTCACTGAAAAACGACCGATTCTAAAGCCAAACCCTGTACTTTCTTTCTAAACCCAACCACGTGTGCTAATTCACAGTGTTGTACCCACATAGTGCGTTTATCTTGAAAGAGACTGCATACATTTTCTGCGATAACCAAAGTGTATCTTGAAAGAAGACACTGCATTTAACACGGTGTCCTAGAACGTCAACAACCAACGCACCCAGGGTACCTTGTACATAGCATGTGGATGTGGAAAGTCCACGACCAAACATCAATATGTGACGAAGTCGGAGTGAGAATTTGTTGTCAACTAATATACATGTAATCCGAGCTATGTGACTTTAGAAATGTTGACATGATGTGTTTTAAAATGTACACGTGTGATATTTTCTGTGATTTGCAGAAATGTACAAAGCCAACATTTTCCTCTGGTGACTTGGCTCGAGATATAGCAACAATTAAACCAGTTACAAATCTTCACCATTCAGTCCTGCCTCAAACACAAAATCTGCATAAATGAAAAATATCTTCTACTGGAAAACCAGAACGTCCTCCTCCTCTTGCAATTAGACATAGCAGGCTGATCAAACTTCAAAGCCGTGAGAAACCCAACAAGTCTAGATAATTCCCAGATGCCATGACACACACATCACTCAGAGTGAAACCATTTCATTGCCTACAAAAGAGGTGCATGTTTTAATTACAATACAACTGCAGAGTGTTGCTTTCTAAATGTTCAGTCTCGGTGGATCATATTTGTAAAATTGAGGGCTCGTTCTGTTTTCATGAGCGTGTTGCACAGTGTCAGCAAAGTGGCATTTTCATCAGGCACACTGACTTCTTATCTGTCCAATTTGATATTACGGTGACTTGCTGCGAGTGTCACTACAGTATGTTAAAGTGGTGTGTCAGAGGCAAAGCAGGTCAAAAGCACATGGTTGTTAACTCAAGGCACATGTGGCTACAGTGCAAATAAATGTCAGATCTTCATGCATCCTATACTGCACTAATACTGAAGGATTTTCCATCAATATGAGGTGCCGCAGCAGTGCAGCAGCAATCATATAAAACGAGGGACTTCGACAGAGGAGATGATACACTGATGCTGAGTAAAAGGTGGTATATTCTGCTTTGGCCTCAGGGCTGTCTGAGTTACGTGCTGCCCTGCCGCTGACCCGCAGCATATGCTAAGGACGTTCAGGAGGGCGCATCAATCAGGACCACTCACACCATCAGACAGTCAAAGGTGAGAGTGTGTCTCTGCGTTTACCTCGCTTTACATCAGTGTTTCCCCCTGATACTGTAAAATGGGCCTGGGTGTGAAGAGGAGCCACTAGTGTCAACACTGATTGCACTTAAGCGTTTGAGGAGAACATAACCTTAACGCATCTTTGCCACATCGACACCTTTTACTGTAAACACTCCCCACTTTAGTCTTGATAGCTTCCCCGGCTCAATTGCATCACGGGTGAAGAAACCGAACTGTCTTTCAGCGGCAGGTGTGATTAGAAATAAAAGGTGTTTTGGACCTGTTGGGGGTATTCAGATGGGGAATATTAACAAGCCTTGTCTCGGCTAATTGCACTCCTTCTCCAACTGGGCCTAAATCCCCCCCAGTCACAAGAGGTGCCGGCATGAAAGTGAGCTTTGATTAAATTCATGCTGTAGGCTAACCACAAAACAATCATGTGCATTGGGAGTCAAGAGAAAGAAGAAAAGAATGAAGGAAGAAAAGGGGCAGCAAAAGCACAGTAAATTAGCAAAGCCATCAGGAGTTGAGAAAGTGTGCGAGTAGGGTTATTACGGCAAGTGGGAGAACTGGGAGGGAAAGATTAAAAGAGAGTGCGCACACAGGTACATGTCAATATTTGTGCGTGTGGTCGTCATTTATTAGAAATCCCATGGGCTGGCCAACTTTACAGACAGCCCAATAAAAATATCTCACACAGTTAATTACAGCCTTGGTTATACCCAAGAGTCCTCTAAGGGACTGTTCAATATTTATGAGAGGACAGGGTGTGGTGCAAAACAAGGGAGGTATGTCAGATAATTTTTTAAGTACTGGGGAGGGAGTTATGTTTTTTGATTTGGTTTAGGGGAGGGACATTTACTTTATGACTTTCAATGGTCATATTTTGTATTCATTTCAAATACCCCTGAACCTCAAAACCTCCAGGTGGGTTTGAGAGAAACGTTTATTTTAAAGATGACCAAATTACACCATTTATCATAGCCAGCAATTGTGAGAAAAGATGATTATAGCAATACAGTCTCACTCTGAAGTCATCAAAATCTGGTGCTTGGGCAGAGACTGACGAAATCCTTTATTGTCGGCCTGATATGCAGCTGGTTGCCGTTTTAGTTTGATGGCGATCAGCGGCGTCAGGGGGAATCGCAGTGGAACAAGAACAAAAGTTAAAGTGCTAAAAGTCCGAGTGGGGTGGGTTGGATTTGTGGTGGATGGGTCCAACAAACACCGACTGTCACCCAGGAGAGCGCTGTTTGTGTCCCGTAACCATGTGCGTTAGTCAAATGTCAATTCCCATTTTTGTACTTACATTGTGCTTTTATTTTGAAAGAGACTGTATGTAAATGCTAACTTTCCTGTGAAAATGGAAGTGTATTTTGAAAGTAGACAATGCATGTAACAGGCAGAACTTGACATGGCGTCCCAGAACGTCAACTAACGCACCCAGGGTACCTTTCACGTCGTATCTGGACGTGGAAAGTCCATGACCAAATGTCGATATGTGACGAGGTCGGAGTGAGAATGTGTTGATTATGGGATTTTCAAATTTCCAACGGTACCTGAACACATCATGTGTGACAAACTGGTTGTAATCAAATACGGTAAAAATAGTGATGTTTCAAAGGGCTGCACGATTATGGTCATATGATCGATATTGAGATCACGATTATTCGTTGTTTTTAGGGACAAAATATTTTTATTGCACTTTCAGAATTAATTAAAAAGAACATTGTTTCACTTCCATGCTGCGCAACATTCTTGCCAATGTACTAATTTTTGAATCAAAATAAGGTTCTTCTTCACCTGAGTTCTCCTGTAGGTACGTACATTTATAACTGGGGATGGTTTTAGATCTCACCGCTGTGAGCTGTATCAGCGTGTGGGGTGGTCGTCCCTCACTGATAAAGACTTCTTGGAAAGCTACCCTTCTACATCACTTCTCTTTTAAAAATCAAATCTATCTCTCATCACACACGCTTGCAGAAACTAGAAACCCTCATCACTTCTCTTTTAAAAAATACAACAAGTCACAAGAGGTATTTAAATCAGACAGGTATGTGTGTATGCTAGATGATGTGTTTGTTTTACAATGTTGCTCCTTTGGTTAATTGACAGATGTGACTTTCTCAATATAACTGTTTTTATTGTTGTTGATTCTATTCTTGTTATTTATGTATTTAGTCTTTTTACTGTTTTTTATTGCTGTTTATTCTTGTTTTATTTGTTTTTAGGGACTTTTTTCCATCACTTTATTGCAATTATATTTGTATCTTTCTAGCCAATTGAATGTGAACTCAGGGCATTGCTGTAAAAGAGCGTAATGCTCAGTCAATTTTCCCTGAATACACCATGGTTGTTGATGATGATCATGATGGTGATGACATATCCGCTGGTGTACTTTTTCATTTTTACTTTTTTACAGTGGTCACAGTACCACGGCTGTCTGAGTTAACACTGAACAAGGATGGGGATTCGCTTGGTGCTTCTCAAAGTCAAGGCTGCATCCCTGTTAGAATGGATCCTGCCAAGTTGGGTCCTTCAGAGGCTAAGCAAAATTCCTTACCAGCATTTAGTGGGCACATATTCGTACAGGCTAGCGAGTGCCCGGGTGTCATTGAAGAGGCACTGCCTTCAACTTGTGCGCAAAGAATTGTGGATGCTTCATACCCACTGAGGATACACACATGCATACTTCGATTATTCTCTGAAGGAAGGGTGTTGCAGTCAAAATTTCCTGTCCTCTGATGAATTCAAAGGATCCTTGACACTGGAACAGTCCTTCGGCAGAATTCGATGAAGTACTGTAGCCTCTTTGAAATGCAGAGCAACAAGTGTTAACACCTTTATTCTTTTTGGCCTTCATTCATTCATCGTACTGCAGATTGTAGTAGAGTTATTTTTTAGGTATTTTAACAAGTCCGTTGTGTTTCCTTGTGGCACAGACACGTCTGATTTATTCTCTCCTAAATCTGAAATAGCTGCAAACCACAGATGATGATGGATGATTTTTGCTCTGGCTGTCTGCAGTCTCAACGTTTGGAGAAAGTTCTTCAAAAGTGGAGGCTGGCTGTTAGTTTAGGAAGCTCTTGATTTGACATGCAGTGTTGTTTTCTATACATCAGTATTGCAGTTGACCACGTTTATTTAATTGTGGGAGGCAAAAACCACACACCAATTGTGTAGCCGTAATATTTCATCAAAATTATTCTGTCTCATTTAAAATGTCACCAAAAAGACAAAGGTGCGCTCAGTAGATAGTGCACATAACATTAAATTCGGCACTCTTGCATATGACAAAGGCATTTTTCGACTTCAGGGTTTAAACTTTTAACTTTCGATCATCAAAGGTAAGTTTTTTAAATGTTATAATGGCCGCTGTGCCAAGTTACTGTTATTCTGGTCACCTGCTGCTGTTATGTATGTTACAGTAACATACATAAGTGGAAAGATGGTCATTGTAGTTAGTTTTGTGGGCAGCTGTCATGCATCCATATTCTATTAGTTTGTTTTGGTCCATCTCCCCGCTCAGGGAGGCTCAAGGAAAAATATTTGTAGCTGTGGGAAGGGTTAAGAAAACAAAACAAAACGAAAAATGAAGTCACATCCTGGCCACCCTCTTCCACCTGTAAGTAAAGAACGATCCCTAAGTGGGAATGAAACTTTTCTTGCCATCCTTTTCTCTACAAATACAGATGGGAAAAGATGAAAAGAAAAAAAACTATGCAGACATCTTTTATGTGACAGTTCCCTTTTCATAAAAGCCACATCAATTCCGTAACTACTGTGTAACTGCCGAGGCAGCTGATGATGTACGAAATGGAGGTACAAGTGAGTATAATAACCTATTAATATTCTGTTTGGAAAACCCTTGGTCATTCACCATTCATGCCTCGTGGCAGCCTTTCAAGGAGCTTCCACTTCTAATTTGATGAAATACAGATTTAATGCATTTCTGAAATCTTCATTTCCCCACCTCCTTTTTTTTTTTTTTGCTCCACTGGCTCCATCACAGAGGTTATGAGAATCAAACATTACCGTAGCCGCTGGTTGTAAGGCACTCTGTTAATTGTGCGATTTCTCACATGGCACTTTAATTATGTAAAGTTGAGGCTTTCAGTTTGAAATTCAGAATTGATTATTTGGTTATAAAGTGTTCTGTGTAATTGGTGGGTATATTACAGTAATATCATTAGCTTGAGCTCAAACGGAGATGGGAGAGTGTTTTTGTCTGAAATGGATTAGTAATTCCGAGATGAACTTTGACCACCTACACTTTGGAACATTTTATAATTAAACTTTAAGAATCAGGACATGTCACCTGCTGCTGTAGCGTGAAATCAGCCTCTGAGGCTTGTTTTCCCATGCTGGCATTTCATCTGCACTGCTGTCTCCTTTTGTGTGGCCGTAATGTAACTATTGATAGACTGACAGCATGAGATGCGTGTCAGGCGGATTTGATGCTTGTATCAGTTTCTGTTTAATGCTGTTAGTGTTGGCACATTTGTTGGAGTTTCACACCAGGAAGATGGGCAGTCTCACTCTGGCTGGAGGCTAATGCATTTCTGACTCGCATCCATAAACCATACAAGCTGGGCAGAGTGCCCACTGCTGCCAACTACAAAAGGTCTGCTCTGTGCCAAGCCTTTTAGCAATACAAACATACGTACAAACACATGCGTGCATGCACACACACACACACACACGCACACGCACACACACAGAGCAGAGATGCACACAGTCAGGATGATCCACAGTGTGCACAAGACAGAAACAGACAAAAGCACACATCCATACCCTCGGCGTATACACTCTCGGCGCTTGCCTCTTGCAGACAATTTTTGTCATGATAAATTCATTTCACAAACCACGCGACTTCCCGTCTCCGACTGAGATACGAGCTGTCATGGCAACAGAAGAAAACAGCGGTTGCAGCACGAGGGCTGGTTTGTTGGGACAAGCTGCACCCGAGCAGAGAATTGAGATGCAGCAGAAGTCTGGGCTGGAAGAATTAGTCATGAGTGTGTGTCCAATTACCACTCTGAAGCCGACGAAGGATATCAAAATAATGAACAAAACCAGTCCTCTTCACTGTGCTTTAGAAGACACAGTGTCACAGCAAATCCCATAATCAACACAAAGAGAAAACTACAGATACACATGTAGAAATTTGAGTCGATATCTCACAGGAACAGAGACTTCTGACCCACTGTCGAGACTTCTGTCATAGCATAAAAATAAAAGCTATTGTTCCTGTTTGCCGATTGAAAATCAGGGATTTAGATCGGTGTATGATTCAAAACATCAGACTGCACACAGTGTATGGTATTAAGGTACAGTAAAAAAGGCAGCCCAGAAGAAAATGTTGGCATTGTACTTTCTGGAAACCCTAAATACATTACTTTTGCACTTTCATCAACGTTTTTAAAACAACGTCATATATAAGCTAACTTGTGACTATTTTTCCATCAGTTTTTGCAGCCCCCGAACGATGGTGTGTTTTAGAGACTCATCACTGCTTTTCAAGCGAGCATAGAGGCATGAAAAGTGGTTGTTTTTTTACCAAGACATTGCTGCGTTTTCTGCAGTTTTTCAGCCTTCAAATGAGGGTGTTTATCTGGGATCTGATGCTGTTTTACCGGCGGGGATAGTGGCATGAAAAGTGTTTGTTTTTTATAGAGACATCACTGTGTTTCCAGCAGTTTTTCCATCCTACGTGGGTGATTTTTAGTGACCTGTAGCTGTTAGTCCTGTGGCTTTCCAAGCCCCAAACATGGGTGCGTATTAGGGATCTGTCGCTGTTTTTTCAGCTGGGACAATGGCAAGAAAAGCATCTGTTTTTTAGCAAGACACTGCTGTGTTTCCTCCCATGATCAAGGCACAAAAAGCGATTGTTTTTTTACCAAGGCATCACTGTGTTTCCAGCAGCTTTTCAGCATCCAAATATCGGTGTTTTTTAGGGACCTGTCACTGTTTTCCCAGTGGTGACATTACCACAAAAAGCATTTGTTTTTTACAGAGACATCGTTGCGTTTCCTGCCGAGGTAGAGGCACAAGAAGTGGTTCGTATTTACCAAGACATCACTGTGTTTCCAGCAGCTTTTCAGCCCCATGACATTGTTGTTTTAGCTACCTGTTGCTGTCTTTCCAGTGGGGATAGTGGCACAAAAAGCAGTTGTGTTTTTTACCAAGACATCTCTGTTTCCAGTCAGGACACGTCAAAACACGATCTCTTCCTAAACATAACCACACATCTACCACAGTGTTGTTGAAATGTACAATTTCAACACATTTACGACATAATAACATGCAAATGTATCATATCTGTGGTTTGCAGGAAGTACAATGCCAAAATATTTATCAGGCCCTTGGATTGAGTAATGTTATGATTATACAGGCTAAACTGGCATGCAAGGTTGCAGTGTTTGAACAATTAAAAAAGATCATTAGTTAAAATGCTGTTGATTATACAGCTATAGTTTATACACTGTCATAAATATACCAGAGCTCACAGAGATCATCTCCGTTGATAACACAAGACAGCCCCCTGAGTGATGAGTGTGTGTCTGACCTGGAAAGATGCTTTACATGCATGTGGGATTTTCAGGAACCAGACATGCCCTGAAGGTCAAGGTCAGCAGCTGGCCACAATTGCCTTTTGAACCTTCCAGAAACCACAGAGACAGAGCGAAACCGAGAATGAGGTCAAAAGAGGAGATTGGAGCAATTTTTAGAATTCTTCAGCGGTAGACATGTGTTTCCGCCTGCGTGACTGTGTGTCAGTCACTCAGACGAAAAGTTTACCGCTGATGGAAATGCTGTAATCACCTTCACAGTTCAATGCTGAGGACAAATCTTAAAGAATCGCGTTGCATGAAGTCATGCCAGGCTTTTAAACATCCCCCTCTGTCTGCGTACTCCAACACTAACACAGGATTTGACTCAACTTGTTGAAGTAGTTTCTGAGGAGAATTTTAATTGTGCATATATGATGACGCTTCGCTTAAGGGAAAAACAAAGACCTTCAATAATATGTGTGTGTGTGTGTGTGTGTGTGTGCCTTTATTCATTTATCAAAGTGTTTAGTTATTTTACATGATTTATCAGCCAGGGTGCACGCTGCATGCTGCACTCCATCCTACAGGCTCGTACAGACTCCTCTCACTTGGCAGTCCAAATGTTTGGCAGCAAAGCACAAACAACAGAGAGGTTAAGTTACTGACTGAAATCCAGGTGTTTCTGTGAAATGATACTGCTTGGTAAAAGCATGGGAATTTAGATGAAACTCTGCCAATTAAACTTGACCTGTCTCAGAGAGTACGTGGGTAAAGTAGTCAGCACTGACATCGTGTCGGAGTGAATGCTTAACACAGGCAACCTCTGTGAGACACATCTGGCAGAGAGTGATAGAAAAGTTGTTTTTTTTGTGGCAACTGCTCAGTATCTGAATTTAACATTATGCTCATAATCTAGAAATTTGTCATTGCTCTGTATGAACAACTCAGCGACACCCAGCTAATCCAGAGGTCGACTGTTCGTGCTGATCCCTTGTAAAAACACACAGTATTTACTGAAACCAAAGACAGTTCAGTTAGTTCCTCTATAACAGTTATTGTGTCGAAGGAGTTGGCTGCAAGACTTATGATTCTGTGCTTTTTCTGCACTGCTAAACCTAATCCAGCTTTAGTGAGCAGAGCAGAACTGGATTTAACTGAGTTCACAGAGCAGGACTGTGAAGGACAGTAACAGTTTGCTCAGGTATGCAGTATAGTCCCATTAGTACTGGAATACAACTTTTTTTTTTAAATGAAAGTAGCCCAAAATGTAACTTTGGATGAACGCTACTGTCAACAAATCCCCTCATAAGACACATTTGCGCTCAACTCTCTGACTTTCTTGCCCTGCGGCTCTCCACACCAAACCCACTGGTTCCTGAAGACATACATTTTTAAGAACGGTTCATGAATATGCACTTTTGTTGTCTTGTTGTAAAGCTGAACAATTTCCTGGGCACTGCAGTTTTTACAAAAAAACCCCACTTAAACAGAAGTAAATTGTGCATTTGTTGGGGACTGTTTTCAGCAGTGGATTAACACACATTTAGCATGCTAGCAGGCTAATATTTACAGCAGCAGGACGGTGTATGTGGGATTGACTTTGAATAAAACGCTCACATCAACATATCAACTGTGCATTGCCGTGGCTCATTTTTGCGTTCTTTTTTCTTCATTAATTATGGATAAAAATGAACTGGGTTGTGTGCGTTCACACTTCACAAGAGCTAACTCAAAGTTCAGTTCACACACATAAATTAAAATGAACTGGTCCGTTTTGAATTTTGAACAAATAAACCAAGTTAATTTCCATTTAAAAAAAAAAAAAAAAAAAAATAGCCTTGTGATCATAATTCATTTATATATTTCCCAGGATTGGTCAGATGCTCCAACTTGGTGTGACGTTCCAAATTCATTGCCCATTTGGACTTGTTTGGACTTTTTAGAAGGTGGTTTTCAGACCCAGCAGGAACAATTTGTATAAAAATCTAAGATTTTATTTGTTGAAATCTGTACTCACTTGTTCATGAAACTCTTTCAACTATTTCTATGAACTATCCTCAGCAGTACCATAGCTGTTTTGTCTGAATTGCCAGTTGCACCAGCCATGCAAGTGTTGTCGAAATCTGTTCCCCTGTCGAATAGTTTTTCCTGCCTGTTGAAATCATAGACTGTATAACAATGCGTAGCACCTCCTCTGTGGTTAGGAAAAGCAAATGGTTCAGCTTCAATTGACGCTGCAATGATTGCAGGTTGGAAGTCCATAATTTCGTGTCAGTATCACCAACTTCAGATGTAAGTGTGTCCCATTGCATCTGCCCGGGAAAACACAGATGGCAACAGCTAACTGATGTTTGTATGTCACGTCCCTGAGCTTCACAAGCACCTACAGAGGACCTACATCAATTTCCACAGCACTGTTCGTGAAGCATAATAGTCCGAACCACCACAGCCAGTCGCATATAGTCGCTGTCTGCTGTCATTTTGTGTGGCTGGAGATTGAGAAACACAGGCTTGCAGAGACTTCTATCAAGCAGAATCAATTGTGGGGCGTCGGTGGCTTAGTGGTAGAGCAGGCGCCCCATGTACAAGGCTGATGCCGCAGCGGCCCGGGCTTGACTCCAGCCTGTGGCCCTTTGCTGCATGTCTCTCCCTCTCTCTCCCCCTTGCACACTTCACTATCCTATCAATTAAAGGCAAAAAATGCCCATGAAAATATCTTAGAAAAAAAAGAAGCATGAATCAATTGAGTGGAAATGGCAGCTACAACACTTCTTAAAGTAAAATAACCGTTAACTCTGTTCAGTTTATTTCACCATCATGTTGCTTTCCTGTGCCGGAGGTTGTTATTTTTTCCGAGTTCTGAGTGCAGTGGATTGCAGCATTAGGTGAGGGGAAACACATATCGACGGGGAAACACTCTTCAGCACAACACTGACGTGCAAGGTGCCACAAAACACAGTGCATGAGCGTTGCTTACAGTCGCAAGAGAGAACGATGCTCATGTTCAATAGTTGCAAATGGATATGATCAATTCAACGTTTACCCAACAAACAATTACAGTTTCTGCTAAAGAGTTCAATGGCTAAAAAAATAACCTTACTTAATATAACAAGTTTGTTTTGATCCCACTCCCTGCTGACTTTAGCCGTTTGTTTACTTTCCTCACTTCCGTTTCTCTTCCTGTTCTCGAAGCTGAACTACCAGTCTGAGTGATTTCATTCACCGATGGGCTCTGCCATCTTTGAAGCTGATTCAAAACGCCGACAAGGGCTGAAAAGGGACAACTAGTGCAGGCGGTGTGGGACATACTGCAAAGACTCGGGCAACAGAAACCTACCGCCCGTCGGCTATTAACACACCTAATCAATTCGATGCAAGCCATTGCTGTGGGTTGTGTTTTTCTTCAAATATAGAACACAGAATATTCTGTTACTTCATGTGTGAGAGTTTACCATCCATTCACCCGGCCCTGATTTTGACTCTTACCAGGATATGAGCTCATATCTGAGGACTCTGTGTTTACTGTGTGAGTATAAATGCACCCCGTCCATCAGTCAGGCAGTGAACTCAGTGGAATGTGTCTTCTTGTGTTGTACAATATTGCATGTTGGCCACGGCTGAGAGATGACACACACACACACACACCCACAAGCAGAGACAAGTCTGCTGTATGTCTGCTGAGAGCAGGTCACTGGAGCTCTGCGGCAGTACTCAATGGAATGGAAAATGGCCTGGGGGGCGGACTACCGCTATGAAAGCTGCTGCTTCATGTGCATTATACAAAAGTAAGTGTTTGCATAAAAATTCATGAAAGTAGTTTTTTTTTTTTTGTCGTGCATATAAACATGACAGCCGACAGAGATGTGGAGAGGTAAATGTGGTTCAACAATGTAGAAAAAAAGATGGTAGCATTAATTCCTAACATCATCTACAACCTGGTGTGTGTTTTCATTAGCTGCACCGGGGCTGCCATTTACTGACCTTTACAATGTTCAGGTTTCATGGAAACAAAAACGAAATAAAAAGTAAACACACATCCATCGACGCGGGCTGTTTCTACGTCAAACCCATTGAACCCCACGGACCCTGACTTTCCAGGAGTAAATAGATCACATATTCATTAGGACTGGAGCATATGGTGGGGTGAGAGATTTCAAAGCGGGGACACCTGGGGGGGTTTCACAACAGTCACACAACCTTTGTCCTCATAATCCACCTCCGTCTCTCCTCCCTCTGCTGCAATAGTTTCTCTCGACTCTTCTTTCCCATCATGTTTATTTTATGTCTGTCTTTGCTCTAATATAAAGGGACAGTGTGGAAGATTTAGGGGGATTTAGTGGTATCTAGCAGTGAGGATTGCAGATTGCAACCAGCTGAGACTACTCCCATGTGCCAAGCATGAACTCCCGGTGAGAATTCTTTGAGTGTTCATCGTTCAGGGGGGTTTCTACCAGGAGCCAAATTATCCACAGAGGTCTCCCCCTCTCCAAAACGAATGGACCCAGCCATTTAAACCACTAAAAACACTGGATAAAGCAGTTTCACGTCACAAAAATCTGTATTTTTCCAATGCGCTTTTCATGGAGGCATCAAGCACGAACTGATGAAGGACTCATTAAGTTCAGCATATCCAATTCGACAGGCGAAAAAGGGTGTTCAAAAGGCAAAAAATGGACAAAAACAAAATCACAAGGAATACTGCTGGAACTCTTACTCGAAGGTGAAGACAATCCGGCGACAAACAAAGGGACGATAGGGACTCAACTAAACTAAGACAAGAGAGACAATGAGACGCAGGTGAAACACATTAAGAAGGGGGAAGTAATCACAAAGGAGGGAAATTTGGCAGGATGTGACACCTGAAACGAGACTAGACAACAGGAACTACAGGGATGACAAATAATCATGAATTTAGGTGGCATGAAAACATGAAAACTTTTATCGTTTCTCAGCTACTGTAGAAACATGGCAGTGCAACATGGCGGATTCTGTAGACGAGGACCCACTTTCTACGTAAATATAAACAGCTCACCTAAGGTAGCGAAAACGATTCTTATTTTCAGGTGATTATACACTAAAGAAAACATACTTATCATATCATATTCCATTCTGCTAATATATCCTCTTAAATCCTTTAATATGTATGACACAGTTGGGGGGACAAGGGCAGCAATTTTTTGCACAGTCAGAGGCTCCTTCTTCTTTTTCAGGGATGTTATGGAGAGGAAATATTCAGAGGATCACTCGATTTCATGGGAAGTGGATTGTGGGTGTAAGGCAACAACTTTTGGGAAATGAGAGGCTGGGAAAAGAGGCTGTAAAAGCCGGAGATACAGCGACAGCGGAGGAGGAGAGGGTAATGAGAATAGCATAGAGAGGCTGGAGTGACACAGAAATGAAGTAGGCTTGTGGAGGACAGCAGAAAAGTAATGATTTCTGAATGACAGCATGCAAACAGAGAGAAAGGGGGGGCATGAAAAGAAAGAACGACTGAAAAAAAAAGTTTATTGGAAAAAAAAAGTTTATTGCTCATGGCAGCCTTACTGGTCTATTACTGCATGGCAGGGGAGATGAAAGAGCGGGAGAGGGAGAGATGAGGTGATGGGGACTACATGTAGAGGAGGAGGAGCAGCAGACTGAGGAGAATAACATCTGCAGAAAGAGAGAAACACATGGAGATGGAGGAGAGGGAGAGAAAGGGTGAGACAGACATGATAGGAAAGGAGAGTAGGATGGAGATGGACGGGGGAAGAAGAGATAAAAAGATTTATAAAAACTGTTGTCACCACCTTTTGGAGAGCCAGCGTCAAAGCAAAGGTCAAGACCCTTAAAGAAATCAAAGGAAAGATCAAATAAGTGCACACTTTCACACGTCCACACTCCCTCTGCCTCTCTCTCACACACATGCTCAGGCTGTGAAATCCAACCTGACTGGGAACCCACAAACAGAGCCGAACTATCTCCTCAGCCCAGCTGGAGCTCTGCTCCCCTGAGGCTGCCATTCCCTGGCTCCCAGGTGAGGTCAGCCCACCCTGGAGGGGGCAGTATTGTTCCAGTAAGGGTATTTGTCAGGGCATGTCCACCTCCTCCACCTACTGAGAGCTCCCTCCACCTGACCCACAGCCCGAGGGGGCCAGCCAGATGTGGTATGAGAGGGAGAGAGATAGATTCATATGTGTGTGTCAATGTATGTGTGTGTGTGTGTGTGTGTGTGTGTGTGTGTGTGTCATGTGTGTGTGTGTGTGTGTGTGTGTGTGTGTGTGTGTGTGTGTGTTTTCTTCCTCTGTCAAGTGAAATCCTCTTTCTGTTGACTTTTTTGGATGTCACTGCTGTGCTGGCTTGTCACCTCCAATGTTTGCAAGCCAGCTAACGGCAGCTGAAAGTTTTTAGCGCAAAACAAATCCTGTGTTACGTAATGTTGCAGCTTGGTTTGTGTTCTTATGTAAGAAAGAGTGAAAAGTTTGTTTCAGCTGTAAGCCAGGGTCTTTGATGTAGTAAATTACTGAGTGAAATCATAACCAACACATTTCTGTGAAACCGATTATTGTCACATGACAGACGTAGTGGTGTCTCACAGCTCCGCTTTTTATAATTGCCACAGTCTTGGAACACATGATGAGAAGTACTGGCTCTGAATTGACCCTTTGCTAAGTCCCGCCCCCAGACGCAGACTGGCCAATCATAATGTAGCATCAGACCGGACCAGGGTCCAACAACACAGCTGTGCTCCATTGAGTCTAATGCAGTCGTTTCAGATTTGACACTGTGCTCTGTAGCCTATAGTTCGGCTTTAGCTTCTAACTGTCTTTGTCTTTTTAACCTGCTGTTGCTGCTGAGTCAGTTTGACATCCTGGATATATCCTTCAAACACAGACTGTAGACCCCTCTGTCTGCTTCTCTCTGGAATCACTCTTTCACTTTTCCAAAAATATGATAATACTAGTCCACACCCATTGGTAGCTTTGTCACCTTCTACCTATGCCAATCCTCAATGCCTATGTGCAGTTTCACATAGATTGACAACGTCAGTGAGTGGATAAACGTGGGACAGACAAATGACTGACTGAAAGAATGACACACTGACAGGTTCTGTGATTATGTACAGCATACCATACCATGACTGATGTCATACCAAAAATTAGAAAGAAAAAAAAACCACTGGTCCACAAGGGGAGCCACAGCAATCGGTCACATTTTAGCCATTTTTAAGCATTTTTCCTGTTGTTATAGCACCACCCAGTTGCCAATTAGAGTTCAATTTCTCCAGTGACCTTGAGGCGTCCTGTTCTACATATCTACCAAGTTTAGTAAAAATCGATATGGCGCTTAGGCCTAGATAAGAAATTAGCTCTCTAGCGCCCCCATTTTGTTTGATGGGGTCAATAATGGAGGGGTCCCCTCAGATTATGTGTGGTCATATGCCTACAAAGTTGCGAGGTGATGGGTGAAACCCCTTGAGATGTTATACACCTTTATGTGATGAG
Source organism: Epinephelus cyanopodus (assembly GCA_026686955.1). Taxonomy (NCBI): domain Eukaryota; kingdom Metazoa; phylum Chordata; class Actinopteri; order Perciformes; family Serranidae; genus Epinephelus; species Epinephelus cyanopodus. The sequence goes on along the minus strand of CM048936.1, from coordinate 20,594,914 downwards.
CCACGCCCTCCGCAATATCCATTGCCTTATAGAAGCTCAGTTTTAGTAAGTTTTCCAACTTTTGCCAAGAGGGAACTTTAGATATTGGTCCCTAGATTATGTTCACTGAGTTTCATGCAGATCAGTCAAACTTCCTAGGAGGAGATCAATTTGAAGTGTTTTTCAAAAATTTCAAGATGGCAGAAAAGAGGCATCTCTGTGCAAAGTTTCATGTCTCTTCGACATACGGGGCATGAGATATGCCCATTCAAAGTTTGCCATTTCAATCGGTTGCTATAGCGCCCCCTTTTGGCCAATTGATGTAATATTGTTTCATTCACATCCTCCCATGACCCTCTACCACTGTGCCAAATTTCACATGGATTGACCAAGTCAGTGAGGAGAAAAACATGGAACAGACACACAGAGTTTTCATCATTATATAGTAAGATTTCTTCCAGGAGTGCAGTTAGTTACAGTGTGGACTCCATGTTTACTCAGGGCTTAGCAAAACGTCAATTGCCCATGGGAAGAATAAACATGCCAAACTATTCCTGTAAGGCTACACTGTATGATATAAAAAGTAATGCATAGTGGCTGCTACATATGCTTCAAGTGCATAAAAATCTGTTTATTGTTTTCATATTTGCTACTCAAACAACAAACACACCATGACCAATTAAAGCATTCATAATGTGTAAATGAATGAGGGCCAAGTGTGCGTGTGCTCTGTGAGCCATCCTGCCTCCTCCCTGCGTAGCTGTGTATTGATGAATGGCAAGTTCCTTGGTATGCACTGTGTATTGATTATTGCAATTACACACGATTACGGTTCTATTATCCGCACTGACTGTCTTTAATTACACTAGAGAGCAGGAGGAAGAGTGAGGAAGGCGAGGGAGAGACAGTCAAAGTGAGAGGGAGACACTACACAGATAGATAGATGAAGCGAGACACTGCACCGAACTAATTAAAACAGAAACTTTTTGTTTCAGCAAGTTGACAGGGAATGAATCTGGCAGGGAATTAATCTGTCCGCAGGGAACACAGTGAGGAGTTATACACACACACACACACACACACATATAGGGAGGTGCAGTGCAGTGTGCCGTTGCCATAGTTACTGAGTGTGGCGCCACATCATGCGGCAGAGTTAATGCAGAGGTGTGTGTTGTGTGTGTGTGTGTGTGTGTGTGCGTCTTATTTAAGCTTTCATTATATCACCACCCTGACCTATTCCAACATCCTCTACACAAGCAGAGGGAGAGAAAGGTTGCAGAGATAAATCCAGAGTGTTCCTGTCGAAATAGCTGAGTCTTTGCCATCGGTAACAGCTTCCAATCTGTAGCTCTTACCCTTGAGGTGAAACATCATTATGCTTATGGTGGATGATGACATACTGAAAGAAAATATTTGGCAAGGAAAGATAAGCACTTCAAGTCAAGGCCTAGAGAGAGTGTTCCTTTGGTTGGTTATACAGGGGGGTATATACACAGATTAACCCATTCTTACAGGACTAACTACGACATGAAGACTGCCTGGTGCCTCTCTATATAGACTTAGCAGCTCAGAAGTGGAGTATGTGGAGTAGTAGAAGTATTAACATCCTCCACATGAGTAAAAGTAACAATACACATTGTAAAAACACTCTAAAGGGACAAAATCAGAAATACATATTTCTTTTCTGACCTGTAGTGCTACTTATCAGTCTAAATTGTTTTGGTATGAGTTGCCGGTGTTGGATATATTGGTTGTGGAGATATCTTCAACACTCAACAACTCACACCAAAACAATCTAGATTGATAAATAGCACCACAGGTAAAAGAAAAACATGACGTGAATTGTCCTTTTAAGTGAAAGCACAGACATATCATCAGCAAAATGTATTAAACATAAAAAGGATTTTATGAGATAGTTTTTCATTTGCTTATTACAACTGATGAATTCCCAAGTAATCAGCTATTAAATGTTAGAAGAGGAGCTGATTTTAACTGAAGATGTATCACACTTGCATCACTGGCATGTTTTGTGTGGAAAAAGTAAAGTAGCAAGTAACTACTGTGGTCAGATATATGTGATGGATTATAAAGTTCTTAGTTAATATTCCACTCTGAAATGCAGACGTAGAAATAAAAGTACAATTAAAGTGTAAAGTAGCATCAAATAGAAACATTCAAGTAAAGTACAAGCACCTTGACACTGTACTTAAAGGAGCTGTATGCAACATTCAGAGCATATCTATGATTAAGAGTATAAGGCGGGATTGTCTGCACGTGGTTTCTCAACATGGAGGAGGCTGAGCCAGTGGCTAGCAGCTAATGGTGCTAACTCCATAAACAGTGCTAACAACGGTGACAATGCTGACAGAGCTAACACTGTTAACCTGTAGGGATGCCAGAAGGCGGGCGTTGTCATTTTGTGATGTTGCCATCCAGATAACAGCAGTAACAGCCGTATGAGCGCAGTGCAGAGTGGCGACAATTAGCTAGCAAGCTGTGTGCCGTTGTATAAATGCTCTGAATGTCGTGTACAGCTCCTTTAACTAGGGGGGTCGTATTTGAGTAAATGTGCTTAGTAGCTTTCTCACTTTCTGAGAGAGTTACAGAAAGAATAAAATACAGGGATTAAGTTCAAGGTGGAGCGTGCAGCACATTAAGGTCAGTGCTACAGTAAGTCATCCATGCTGCTCCAACATACTTTCAGCAAATGTCCAATAATCAAAACAGCAAGCTCAGCGCAAATCCAAAACACGTGGCTCCTGCCTGCTCACATTGGCCTTTGCCTAACCAATCTGTCTGCTCAAGAACTTCTCAGAACAAGTCTGCACAAAAGGAATTACTAATGCAAGCTCACAAATAACACCAGCTCTCAGTTTTAAGTGCTATTGATCCGCTGTCTGTTCTTTAACCAGCCTGTGCTTTACACACATAGAGAAAACAGGTATTTTCAAAGATGGACAATAACATTTCATCTCCGTAAGAATGGGTATGTTTGAGCTTGAATCAGTGGGTGTGTCCCTGCTCCTCCCTCCACCAGCAAAGGTCAGTTAACACGTTTACAGCTGTGCCTGTAACATATTATTGTACTTTCACAGCCTATTTTCCGAGTCCATTCTCAGACTCATAACCCTCCCTCTCTCCTCCCGTCTTTTCACAGGACATTTTTAAAGGAAAACCAACAATAAGGGAAACTAGCTGTAACTGCTGGACCTGTAACAAATCACTGTCGCTGTAAAGCTGGGGTACAATTGAAAGCTGTTTTTAACAGTGGTAGCTTCTAAGTCTCAATGATGGGCATGTCCACCTGGTACGAAGGCCTGGCGTCTGAAGAAGAGTGCGGAGAAATCAAAGCTTTAAGTCTGTCTGTGTTTGACTTCCAAAAACAGCACTACGGTATATTTAAACAGACTACCTGTGAGCGTAACACAGTTAAGGTCCATCATTGGCAAATTCTGATTAGTTTCTAAAAAAGTTCAAACAACCCAGATTGTTCTAACTCTCTCAGAATGACAGCGGGTTCAGCTTTATCCTGTGTTGTGTTGGCATAGTGAATCCAAGTGTGGAAATAGCTCTGGCAATGCAACAAATTCGTTTTATTAAAAAGAAGCCGACTGCTGAACATGACTGAATACATTAGCTGTCTAAAGACCATTTCTTACAGTGCAGACTGGTAACATTTTAGGAGATCATTTCTATCTTCAGAAGACTGAAAGTGACTACAAAGAGACTGAAAATGACTACAGAGACACAAAATGACCACAAACTGATTCAAAACAACTACAAAGAGACAGAAAATGACTATAAAGTAATGCAAAACAGCTGCAAAGAGACTCAATAACTACGAAAGGGCAAAACAACCACAGACAAAACTACAAAAACAGAGAGTAAAAAACTACAGAATCTGTGTGTCTAGGTGTGTGCTCCTGTGTGGGAGAGCTGGTGTGGCTTTCTGCATGTCTATACCCAGGGGCCTGCAGTATCATTATCTGCCCATGGTGATATCTGCTCAGTAAGTCAAACTGAAAAGCTCAAAGTTCCCGATTTCTGTTATTTATTCCCATTTTTGTTATTTCACACAGCATCCCTCCTGGATTTAAAATATAGATTAATGCTCTTTCCTTCTGTAGCTTAAGTCTTACAAATATCATAAAAAATTAATTCAAAACATCAGGCACTTCAGCTTTGCGAAAATTGATAACGTGCTCCTGCATATCTCCGCCATAACAACTCTTTCCTGCAGACATAAATCTAAGATGCAAGCACGTCTTTGTTTCTCACAGAAAATGTTCTCTCCTCTCCTCTTTGGTGAAAAGTGTTGCTGTCTTGAGGAGTTATGTCGAGATGAAAGTGTGTGACATGTTTATTTTCCAGCAGCTGGTGAAGTGAGGGAAGACGAGTGGTTCGGTAGACAGCACAGTGCGTTGTACACGCATACTGTTGTTTAAACTTTCTTTGTCACGGACGAAGTTTCGCGATGGTTTATGATGCACAGAAACCGGCAGAGGGGGAGAAATACAGCTGTTGCTATTACAAATAACTTCACGGATTACATCGCTGTTATGGGAAGGCACAAAAATATGTAACCATTAGATTTACTGTATGGTCTCTTGCAATCTAACACTGCAAACAGGTAGGCACAAAGACAGACAGGGACAGGTGCGGTTCCATGAGAAACAGATTGACAAGCAGAGACAAAGGCATGCATTACTGTAAGTGTGGATCATCAGAGGGTAAATGTGTTGACACATCCCCACTGACAAGAGGCAAAAATCCCAGTCAGTCAAACTTTTATCTCTACCTTATGTTATACTTCTCTTTTAACAGGCTTAAAGGCTTCTACAGACTTTATCATAGCTGTATCCAGTGTTATGTAAATGTGCAGGGAGACAACATGTTAGTCCATGATAAGCTATAGTAAGGGGAGCAGACTGCGATGTAAGTAGGTTAGACCCCAGGGGCCCTAAAGACACTGTCTGGTTTCAAACTGCCAAAGAATTATGACAGTGTTGCAACATCTGCTGCCTGAGAGGAAGACAGACAGTGATGGATGGCCAGGTGTGTTCAGTGTGTGTGTGTGTGTGTGTGTGTGTGCAGGATCCCTGCTCACAGTATTGTATGTGCACATTCACATGCACCTACAAGCACACCGGCTGAGGCACTGGTTAAATAAGCAATGCATACATCTGTGACAGCTGACAATTCCAATTTACGATGAATCAAAATGAACACTGTGAAAAATTCACAAACACACGGCTGCACACATACGCATGGCTGTGGGGCAACACACACACACACACACACACGCACACACAATCTGACAAAAACACACACACAATCTGACAAAAACACACAAAGTTGTTTGTGATGGCTCGCCGTTTAATACCTGTCAACAACTTCCATATGAACGCATTTCCAGTTGAATAAATAATCCCATCAGAGGAGATAAAGATTAATGATGTATTTATCATCCAATGACAAGAGCTCCATGCTGCACATAAAAGATCAGTATCTGGATGTCAATGGCGGATCCCATTTGATGAGATTACTGAACAGTAGGAAAAATAATGCCACTTCACTGTCAGGAAAATTAATGCTACGTTCATAAAACATGACGTGTACCACATACTTTGTAGACATGAACTTTGCAGAGACGAGCAGATACCTCCTCCAGTCAGGAATCTGAGCACATTGATGTGAAAAACAAAATGAGCAGTTGTCTTTAACAACACTACTATATTTATCATGCCTGAAAGACATGCTTGTCACTCTGTGTGAGCCTGAATTATAATGTGTGTCAACACTGTACACCTTCAGGCCAATACGCCAGGAATACACTACAAAGAGGAAAACCACATCTTTATAATTACACTGTAGTCATGTTTTATATATATATATATATATGTATATATATATACATGTATGGTCATTAACACCAACAGTTATGTCTATAGTGAGTGCAAAGGATCCAGACGTGCTGTGGCATGAGTAGCAGCTCGCAGGAAAAGACAAGTGCTGACAGTGAGAGCTAACCTCAAGTGTTTGGCTTGGATGTATCACGTAACACAATCTGAGTAGTTTGTGGTGAGATAGCAACAAACGTGTGGTTTTGACTATTTATTTATGCAGGTATAGACCTTTGTTCTTTAAATTTAACAGAGCAAGCTTGTACTTTATAGTCTATATTTTTATCTTTTAATCTCATTTCATTTTATGATTACAAATAGTACACCTTAGAAACAGATTGAGAGTAGATAGGACGCTGAAATGTTTGCGGTGGTCATTTGACTGGTACAAAAGAAAATGGCGACTATCGTTAGTTGTTAATGGTGACAACACATGTCAGTGGGGCCGCAAAGTGTGTCTGATCACTAATTTGAGAACTCAGTTTTGGCCTATTCTTACACCTATTCAGTCCCTTCAAGATGTTGCGATGCTGTGACCGCAACAAATAAAGCCAATTCAGTGTGACCTTGCAATTTTTGTCCAACTGAACAGATTTGACCATTTAAAAGGGGTGAAATCTAATTCTATTGTAGAGCTGTGTGCAGCTTATTGATTCACTCAGCCCCACCTTCTCTCCCTGTTTATAATGAGACTGTTGTTGCGGGAGTTCTGTGCCTGGGACAGAGTCACACACATACAATGTCAGGGCTAACTGTTAGCATCACATAGCTAACACTACCCAATTGTTGTCAATAAGGATAAAGACAGAGATAAGCCATTTCAGTTTCAGATTAACTGCTCAGTATCAGATGTTAACGAGCTGTGAGGCTTCTGCCCAAGCAGCAAAATATGACGAGTAGTGATGAGATCACGTTGTGCTGTTAGCTTGTGCTAACAAGGCAGATGGAGCAGCAGGAGAGCCTCTCACGGGGACAATCATTTGGTGCTGTGTCAACGGCATTAACAGCTGTTGCTGCCCTTCCTCCCCCTCATCTGCCCCCATCACCACATATACATTTTAATTCTGTGGGAGACACTGAATACGCTTTGACAGCATCACAACTATTTTTGCAATTTTCAGTTGCCCTTACAATTTCATTGCAAAGAAACCCCTATAACACTGCAACATTGATCACATTTTTTTTTAGAAAAGCTGTCATGAAATCATGTATTTCTGGCCACAACAATCTGCAAAACAGCCTGCAAAATCTTGGAGGGACTGTCTATTTGTCTTATTAAAGAGAAAAATTCAACCATACACCAATCCAAGTAACTCCCTTTCACTGAGCTAACGTTAGCGTAACTGTCTTGTTAATTCATGGCAGAGCACACTACATTCAAACTTGACTTAAACAAAATTAGTGTGAGTTATCCTTGTTAGTCATTTAGTTAGTTAGTCCTTTGTTCCAACAAACCGCTAGTTAATTGTGAAATATGCTGATTTGCATCCTCGTGGTCTCTTTCTGCCTATCAGCTATTCGCTGAAGAGCAGCTCTCACTCCTTCTTTGGGGGCAGCTACAGTTTTCAGTTTACATACTGACAAACATTACATGCTATTAAAAGAAACAATGATAAGTTATGGGAATATTTTAAAAGTGACAGACTGCTTATTTAAATACACATATTACTCCACTGCTTGTTATCTCATTACTGCAAAACGTCACGTCAGTGAGTTCATTACTGATCAGAAGTTTATATGGAAGTTAGCACTCTACAGAAGTTACAATGGCAGCAGTTAACACAAAAATGGCCGCCACTGTGACCATCTTGCTATGTCGACTTGAATGAAAACGTCCATTCTACTCTCACTCTAATTCTATGTTGAATTCTTTAAAAGACGTTTACTTTGAATATTTACCACTTCGTTAGATGTCAGATGCCCTAAAACCTTAAAGGCTATCCCTTCCTGTCTACATCTCATGCTTCACCGACTGCTGTTGTTGAGCTGGGTCTGGGTGACGGAGCCGGGCTGGCTGATGCGGGGGTCTTGCGGCCGGTGGGGATTGGTGGCAGGATGGGCTTGACACTGGATCCAGGACGTCTATCAGAGGACGAAGACATGGCAACATCTGGCTGATCTGTGCCCGGACAGATGACCTCAGGATTTTGGTCTGTTGCCATGAGGTATGAAATGGGAGAATTTTAGTTGATACAAGTACGAATATGGAAACACATCAACAAATGTCTTGACTTAAATACAGCTAGCTTACTTGTCTTATAATTAGATGTACTTTTTTCTGATTTACAGACAGTAAAGAGTGTTTTTAAACTATAAAATGCACAACACATGAAATATAGTTTGCATAGTTTGGAAAAGACTAAAAATGGTGTACAACAACTTACTTGTTAAACTGTGTTTTTCCCTGGCTTCTATTCCTGTAAATCTCTCCTCTCTACACTATATATATATATATATATATATATATATATATATATATATATATTCCCCACAATGATAAAAAACAAAACAATAACAACCTTTGAGTGGTTCCAAGGTCTGTCCCAGGACGGACATATCTAGCGGCTCCACTGAACCAGACAAGCCCCCAGCTGAACTTGGCACAGTCAGAGCTGAACTGGCACGAGACACATCCGAGCTGCTTGTGAAAGGAGGAGAAGGAGGGACGGAGGCAAAAACAATCCACAGAGGGTGAGGGAAAAACGGACCAAGAGAGGAAAAGTAAGGAAGGAGTTCATGTAGTGAGTAGGTGTGATGCGTGCAGGGAAACGAAAAAATAGGTTACTAAAACGACCAGAGACAAAGTAAGAAAAAAAAAAAGGAAATTTAGCATAATGTGCTTTTGGAAGTTTTATCATGCTGGTAACACCGAGATGGACCGACATAGATAGTATTTTTCAATGCATGTCTTAATATCCATAATGAAACATTAATTTGGGGATGGCTACTGGTGGTTAAAGGGACAGTTCACCCCAAATCACAAAATATTCCTCTTACCTGTAGTGCTATTTATCAATCTAGATTGTTTTGCTGTGAGTTGCTGAGTATTGGCTGTAGAGATGTCCTCTGGAATGTAATGGAAATAGATTGCACTCTCAACATGAAAAAAAAAAGAGGAAAGAGACATTGCTGTTGAATGTTTTAAATGTATGTTTTGTTTTGTGTGAGCGTCAAAAGCCGAGTGCAATCCATCCATTTTCATCCTTATCAGATGACTGAACCACCTCAACTGGCGCCTATCAAAGTGAAGGAACAGCTGCTGTAGTCCAAGCTCTCACCCAACATCTGAGTCTAGAAATCCTACGGTGGAGACTTATTGCAGCCGCTTGTATCAGCAATCTGACTCTTCTGGTCACTACCCAAAGCTCATGACAATAGGTGAGGGTTGCAATGTAGACTGACCTGTAAATCGAGAGCTTAACCTTCCGGCTTAGCTCCCTCTTCACCACGATGGTCCAGCGCAAAGCCCACATCACTGCTGACGCTGTGCCAAACCACCTGTCCATCTCACGCTCCATTTTACTCCTTTGCTCAGGACAGCAACTCTCCCATCCCAGAGGGAGCCAACCACCAGTACCTTCAGGTTCCATTATACTGGAGAGAAGGCAGACATCTTCTTCTTTTAATAACTTTTACAGCTCAACATAGTTTAGCGCCGAGTTATATAACTGAGCTTCTGACGACCTGTGCTCCAAGTCTTGACCTGAGATCCTCAAGCCTACCCTCACTAGCCATCCCTAGATCAAGGCTGGTAGCTACAGGTGGCCCGAGGCTCTGTAATTCCCTGCCTGAGATTAGGCTAGCTAGCACATTATCTGTTTTTAAATAACTGCTTAAAATATATCTTTATAGGAAAGCTTTCCCTTTAAATGCCTGATTTGTTCTTTTGTGATTTATTTCCTTTGTACTGTTTTGTTGTCTCATTTCTATGCACTTTGTGAAGCTCTTTGTTTAGATAAGTGCTATACAAATAAATATTATTATCATTATTATCTCTCTCAGCAAGTCACAAAACAATTACGATTGATAAGCAGCACTACAGGCAAGAGGACAAACACGTCATTTTGATTATGGGGGTGAACTGTGCCTTTCATAAACACAGAGGTAAAGATTTTTGTCATTTAATTTAGGCATTTATGATGCTAGATGCGCATACACACACACACACACACACACACACACACACACACACACACACACACACACACACACAAGACTACCTTAAAATCCTATCAGAGAAATACAAAAGGATCCTCTGTTAATATACGTGAGACAGACACACAAGTAAAGACACATCCCTATTAAGAGCGCTGCCAACCAGTAGACAGATGTCTGGAATCCTCTATAGAAATACTGAAGGGCTGAGTAATGCTTACAGTACATACTGGCAGCATATATCACTCAGACCGCGCTGACAGAACTTGTAAAATTCTCAACAACTTCGTTCAAACTCTTTCTGAGAACATGAACCCAAAGGGAGCAAATTAATTTCGACTTCACTGTATCTCTGTAGGTATCTTAAATGTCTTCTTTTGAGACTAATCCAATAAATTGATGCTAATTTGTAACAGTGTGAAAAAGCTGTGTGTGCTGTTGCAATGTACGACACACACACATAACCACACACACTATGTCAATGTCTGATTAAATCAATATTTGTGCAGTACGACTGTTTATTGAGACTAAGTGTTCACACAGGGGAGTCAAAAAGCCATAAAATCTGAATTTATGAGTGAGTGTATTTGTGTGTAAGCAAGTGTGTGTCTGTGCATGCGTTTGGATTTGTCCCCACATGGCTTGTGCTCGCAGAATGAGCTCTATAAAAGTGAACATGTGTTGTAAAAACAGGCCTGGGGAGAAAGAATACCACTACAAAAAGTAGTTTCCTGCTCCTAAATCTTCAGCTTAGGATTGTTTTTATGAAACCACAATACTTCCTCTGGATTCTCTTGCCTCATCTTAAATCAAAATGCTATTATTATTATGAATTTAGAAACCATAAAAAGTGAAAACTTACACGACTTTGAAGTATATCAATAAATCTGTTAATCTCTTACGCCAACATCTGGCCTGACTCGTCACTTTCGACTGCACTGCTGGAGCATGAGCACATGTATTTGTGTGTTCTTACCTGCTGTCGACACTTAAATGAGCATCAGGATTCTGCAGAGATGACGGTGCTGTTTGTGCAGAGCTGAGGTAAACAAAAATAAAATTCAATCATTCTTCTTCACGAGTATAAATCATACGGAAAACCAATTTCACATCAAGGTTTTTTTCATTCAGATTTAGAGTAGTCATAACAGGTATATTTTAGGACCATTGAGCAGAGAGTGCCACTACACAAGCTCATCATACGAACAAACACTCAGATTCAAATAATTCGGCCACCTGCCACTTCACCCTCAAGGTCAAACAATAAACCCAAAACAAACCATCAAAACGCAGTTAGGACAAGTGCACAATTTAAACCAATTTGGCCCAGCCGAGAGTGCCCACTTGAAATTAAGCATTGGAAAGCATTGGAGTGCACGCTGCTTATAATGAACCTTTTGAAGAGCTGGCTGTAGACCCCTGGACTCTTCCCCACTAAAGCCTCTCTGACCAGCTGCTCACGCCTCCTGATGGAAGCTAGCTCCTGCAGAGGAGAGACAAACAGAGAGGAGGAGGAGGAAGGTGAGAGGAAGGGGAGGTGAACAGGAATTGCAGGTGAAAAACAGGAGTGATTAAAAAGGGAGAGGAGACAGGGGGGAGGGAGGGGGATGGGTGAGTGATGATGTATGGCAGGGAGGATTATTTTCCCATAAATTTGTTACAGTCTAGATGTCTGTTTAACATTCACTTACAGTCTTCATTACCAATAAATTTTTCATCAGACATCTTGTTACTCACAGCGGGGCTCTTCTGAGGGCTGAGCTGTGCCTGGATCTTGGTAAGGTAGTTTCTGTAAGACGGATCAGAGGGGTCAAGGGCTGTGGCAGAGTGTGACATGAGTGAGCCTGATCCTGACCTCGACAGGGGTGGCGAGGGTGTCCTCTCCTCTGGCTCGTGACATGAGAGCGAAAGAGACAGTGTGAATCAATACTGCACAATCCTGTGTATAATGGTTATAGCTGAACATACCAGCAGAAGATGCATATACTCTGTGCATAGCATAAAAAACGAATCTACCAACCGCAGAGTAGACAATCTGCTTCCTGGTTATACTGGCACATGCATGCCCAGTGTACATAAACTGTCACAAGACATCCGTTTTCAGCCATGTTAGTATGGAACATGGATGTACAAGGAGAACTGGACTGGACACAGCCATTCCTATTAAAACTGGTCAGTGGGACATAAAGCCAAAAAAGTCTGACTTTACAGGTGTAAATTTACGCAGCTCTTCCACACTGTTGAACCCAAAGAGTCAACGCACTACAGTCTTTTGTGAGTCAAGCGGCTAACTTCCTCCAGCACAGCAGCTAACTTCCAGTTTAGCTCTTCATTAACCTGAACGTGAATAAAATAATGTGTCGCTCTTCTTCACTTTTGAATGCTATCAAACTAAATGTACCAAATCCTGATAGTGAAATGAGTCATTCATTGGTGGTTGTGACTAGCAAGTCATTAAACAGCCATTAGACAGCAGTCCCCTTCCCCACGATAATGCTCAGGTAAACTGGAGTTTTAAAATGCATGGTGGGAAATTGGAGAGACTCGCAAAGCCAGCGCGATTTGGCAGTACTTTGATCTAGAAAATGAAAACAAGGTAGCATGTAGGCTGTGTCAGAAAATAAACTGGCTCAACTTGAACAATGCACAACCACATTCAATTCAAGCATTTGGACGTTAACCCGCTTAGCGCTTCACAATTCAGCCGCAATTTATCTTTTCTGAGACGTTATATTATTTGTTAACATTAAGTGAGTTGTTGATAATGTGCAGGTTTACATTCATACTGCACGGAGCAAAATGCCTCTCATTTCAGCTGAAATTTTACTTCGATTTTATTGTTGTTTTATTAACTTTAAAGTAAATTGCTATCATTTTTGTCGGATAATCTGCAAGGTTCAAGGTTCACTGTGTATTTCTGAAATGGTTCTCAACACTTGTGTGAATGAAGATCATTTTAATTTTAAAACAGCTTTTTAAAAAGAAAATGTAACAGTGTGGATGTGACCAACATATTTTTTCAGACTTAACAAAGCTACCAAAGATCTTATACATCTACATCTATCTTATACATCACTGTTTACATTGAGATGTAAACAGTGAATTGCTCCATTAATTAAAAAGTTGCACCCGGTGTCTTGCTTCGGAAAATAAGCCCCCCATCTTAACAACCTAACACACCTGTGGACGTGTTGTCAGGGGAACCTCTGTTGTTGTCCTCTCCTTCTTCCTGCTCCTCTAGCAACAGGTACTCCTTCACTACCTGCTGCAGTGTCTGATAGGCTTCTTCCAAGTCATCTGCTCACACATCAAAGTGCATACAAACACACACACACACACACACACACACACACACACACAGTGCGAAACAGAAAAATCTGGTTGTAAGCAGAGCCAATGCATCTCCCATCAAACAGTAATGAATCAAAGATATGGGCATGATGACCTTAGTGTAATGAGGCGCCAGCTAGCAGTGCATAAAAGTGATGAGGTTCTGCGCGCCCTGTATGTTCATCTCATTAAGAAAACAGCTAACATGTCTGAGTGCTTTCATGAGGGAATGATAAACACTGCTATTCTGTGGCTACGTGCCCTTAATACATGTGGTAATTGGATTGAAAGTGTAGTGTATGGACTTTAGTGGAGTGTGTTAATTTATCCAAGGCTATTCCAATGACACTTGAACTGCTCTAAGCCAGGGTGAGGCAAGGCATTGTTTGTTTTTGTTTGTTTGTTTGTTTTAGCTCTGCGAAGCACTAAATGACAAACTGCCAGGGAACAGAGCTATCGCAGCAAAGACTTCAATATTTCTTTCTTATTAGCATCATATCCAAAGGTTGAACAAAATAGAAAGAACGTTTCTCCCCCGGGGATCAATTAAGTGTTTTCTCGGGTTAAAAATGATTCCATGTTGAAAATGAATTGTTAATATTTATAATACACTCTGTACTACAATTAAACTTTCATTAACTAAGTTGTACAATGGATCCAATTAGCCACCAGAGGATACAAAATTACCATTACTATCCTCTGTCATGCACACTTTAAATCAACACGTACAACATCACACAGCATGAATGAATACATTTATATCACAATAAAAAAAAAAGTGCCTCCTTGACGTACCACTGGGGATAACATTATCGAAGAATCCCGGGCGCTGCCTGTTGGTATTGGCGTAGAGCTCTATACGTGATATCGCCATGTCGATCTGTGCTTGCGTATAGAGACCACTGCTTTTCAGGTGGCCCCTGTACTTTTCAACCTGGGTGGGGAAGAGCAGGATGTAGCGAGGCTCAAAGTAGCTGTTCTTCAGACTGAACACACCCTGCAAGGAGAGACAAAGAGGATGCAGTTTTGTTAGGAGGCTGCTGACCAGGTCCAGCAGGACGACTCACATACCAGCCTATTAAAAGACTCACTTAGATGGCAGTGCGCATAGTCGTAGCAACCCATAGCTTTTATATCTTAAAAATATGGATAAGATTGTGTGTGTATGTGATCATAAGAATGATGTGATGAACAAGAGTGTGTTGGTGAATATTTGTGTTTGTTGTTGCTATGTTAATCAAACTGGCCTTTGTCTCACCTCGTGCTGTCTAGTGTTTGTAATTCTGTGTGTTTTTAAGGTCTGTTGTTGCTCAGGTTTTATTGTTCGTTTTTTATTAACTAATTTTTAACAATTTTACTACTGTGAAGCAATCTGTGACCTTGCTCTGTGAAAGGTGCTATACTAAATAAACTTTACTTAATTACTTACTTACAATGAGGGTTTGATATTCTGTTCACTGCAACCTTGAATTCTATTCCCTTAAATCTGTGCTAAATTTTCTCTTAATTTCGTGTTAAGAGAGAACAAAAAAAGAACTCCAACTCCAGATGCACCAAACGTTCATAGTCGTCTAAATCTGCTCTTATCCAGGTGTGCTGAATGATGAATCCCACTTAATCATAAGTGACCAAAGTAACACCTAGTCTAAACACTAAGTAAGTGCAGGTGTTATGCTGTTTGCAAATACACTGGCACATGCCTAAGAATTGGAAAGATGCCACAAAAAAAGTAGGCTGTAAGAAGAACGCCAGCTGCAGTGAAATCAACGTACTGTTAAATAAACTCTGAAAAAAGTAAAAACATATGACTCTCCAGAGTGTCAGTATGGTGTTAGAGCAATATAAAAACCCAGCAATGGCAAAACATTTGTGATGCTGTAAATGCTGTGTCAGTAGCAGTAGTGGAGTAGGTATTCAGATATTTTACTTAAGTGAAAGTACTAAAACCACACTGTAAAAATACTGTTATTAGTACAAGTCCTGCATTGAAAATGTTTCTTAAGTTAAAGTTAAAAAACAATCAAACTAATGTGTTTAAGTAAAAGTCATGATGCAGATTCAATTAAATCAATTTAATAAATGAAAATAATTAAAATTAAAGTAAAAGAAGCAAGTCCTCATATTTGAGAAGCTGGAAAATTAAATGTTTTTGCATTAAATATGATTTAAACGACAAAACATTTCATTTCAGCTGCACTTGTATATTTTCATATGGTTTATGTACAAAAATCTTAATTTGTAAAGTAACTAGTAACAAAAGTCATCAAATTGTATTGGAGTAAAAATTACAACACTTCCCTGTGAAATGTAGTCGCATGGGAGTAAAATGTATCTTAAATCGTATTAATATCATGTTCCTAATATATTAAACTTATATTTCTTTGTGTTAGAGAAATGTTTTGTGGATTTTTCAAACTAGAGGTTTTTATTTTATCTTGTTAAGAGTGCTTTCAACCACTCAAAATTTCTCTTAGTTAAGAAAAGAGCAAAAGAAAGAAAGCATTAGTAAATTCCAGAAATTAATCGGTACTAACAAAATAAGAGCAACTCGTGGACAAAAAATAAGAGGTTAAGTGTTCAGATATTGCTTCCTGAATGGAGCCCATTGTTCTATTTATTGTACACGTAACTATCAACCTTTTAAGGGTCCTATATTGCTGGTAAATCTCCACTGTGTGTTGATCTACTGACTTTAGTGACCACATATGGCATCAGTATGCTTGATGTAGCTCAGACAAGAGGTGTCCATACGCACCTCTAGTTCCATATGCACACAGCAGGCGAGTCCTTCTCTGGCTACATCCTCTATGGCATCTCTGGTCAGGCCGTAGCTGTGATCCCCGTACTGCGCGGTCTGGATAAACTTACCCTACAAGGCAATTTTCAGAATGAGGGGAAAGAATGAGAGAACATTTCAGTGCACCACTTTACAGCCCCACTGTTCACACACAGTTATGAGCCTCATTCATCTCCTAAAGTGGGCATAATATTTGACATACAAACACGACCCCGGCATGTTTTGTCAAGATTAACAGCCTAAAGTCATTTGCCCACCTGTGAACTGAACTTTTGACACTGGTGGTCAGGGAAGATATCACTCTTTTTGTTACTTCTCACACACGACCTCTGACCTTCTGTCTGTTGGCTCTGTGGGCAGTTTTATTTGAACAGTATAATTTACAACACCAGACTCACCAAAACAAATAATTCTTATTCTTTGGTTTGTGGTAAGAAAAGTGAATGCAGACATATAAATAAAACTGAAACCATCTGATCCAAAGGAAACGGTTATCTTGTCTAAATTCCATTACATTTACCTAATTTTGTAGCTCTTAGTACAAATTATCTCTATAAATACTATTTCAAAGGGGAACTATTATGCTCATTATCAGGTTCATATTTGTATTTTGGGTTTCAGCTAGAACATGTTTATGTGCTTTGATGCTCAAAAAAACTATTTTCCTCATACTGTCATACTGGGGGACTTTTTACTATGAAAAATGACCAATAAAAGCTTCTAATCCAAAATCTCATTTCAGCAGGAGTAAGATCCCAAACCGAGGAGATATTAGAGGTATACTACACAGGATTGTTGGTTATTGTTCATAAACATGCTCGCCAGAGAAAGTGAAAGTAAATCCCAACCTCAAATTCACTCTCTTTGATGTTTTGCTTTACTGCATTTGCGTTTTTTTGGCGCTGTGTTTCCTGGATATCTGCTGCTTATGGTTGGCACCTCTTTATAAAGCCCTGACCTCACCTGAGCACCTATAAACGTCCCTAACACGGAAAATAAGAAGAAAACAAGAAAATACAGAGAGCAGAGTCTGTGCAAAAAACACACTGCCACACACTTCTAGTGGGTCATAGGAGATGATTCAGAGGGATTACTTCAGTATGAGTCTATACATTGCACAGTATATCTTCCACTGGCAACCAAGGTTACATGTTTCCTTGAAGTTAGCATGTAGCTACATAAAGGAATGGCTGTATCATAGTGCAACAGCACTTTGTACCTTGTAAAATCATGAAAAAAAAAGCTTCTGTTTATAATCAGAAATGTTCCAGCAGGAATCTGATCCAAAATAAGGGAGAAATAAACAACACTGGTAACCAAGATTACTGTTTCCCTAAAGGTAGCATGTGGCTACATGAAAAAAACAACTGTATCAGAGTATAACAGCACTTTGTACCTTGAAGAATCACCAATAAAAGCTTCTAATCACAACCAGACACCAGGGGCGGAGCTAAGACAGGGCAAGACTTGGGGCCCAGAGAAGCCAGAATGTGTGCACTGATTTTTTGGGGTGTTTCACATGCTGATTTTTAGGTGTTCTATGATTCAAGTGAATGTGAATCACTTTCTGTGGATGCCGGCTGCCGCTGGCTTTTCTGGAAAAACGTTCTAATATCCATTTTGAGGTAAATAGTCACACAGCAACTAGTCACGTCCTGCGTCCCACTTGACTACACACCACAGAAACTGTTGTCTCGCACGTCACTTCAAACAGGCTGCCTATCACTAGTCTCTCGACCAGACTCCTTGCTGCCTACACTTCTCAGGGATTTTGCCATCGGCCAACGCGTTGCAAACCATGGGTTGGATTGACAGATAGATTGGCTATGGGAAGTATAAACAACAAAGCACTCACAACTGTTATATATTTCACATCTTTGCATTGACTTTATATGTAATCTAATTGGGAAATACCTCAAAGTTAAAAAAAAATCCCTAAGTTAGCATTCAGCTTTATGTAGCAGTGAAGGATAGGTAATGTAAAGACTTAAGACTGTAATGTGCCTGGAACAGATGACCAAATACAGACATCTATTACAAGCTTGTCTCCAAAGTAGGAAAAAAAACATTGGAAACAGAGTAGTCCGCTCTGCAGCATGAGGTTTTTGCTCTCTGGGATTATTTTCACATACAGTCATGGAAAAAATTATTAGACCACCCTTGTTTTCTTCAATTTCTTGTTAATTTTAATGCCTGGCTCAACTAAAGGTACATTTGTTTGGACAATTATAATGATAACAACAAAAATAGCTCATGAGAGTTTAATTTAAGAACTAAGAACTATTCATTTTCCATGGTTTTCTTGATAATAACCAAAATTACTTAAATTCTTACATCAATAGCTATGGCATTGTACCGCCAAAAACACTACTTTTAAGCATTCCATGTTTTCTTTTCTGTTTGCTTTAAACACATGATACACACAAGAGTTAATACTTGATTGCATAACCATTGTTTTTGATGACTGCAGCCATGCGTCTTGGCATGCTCTCCACCAGCTTCTGACATTGTTCTGCTGTCACAGCAGCCCATTCCTGTTGGACAAATTCAAACAAATTTTCTTTGTTTTTGGGCTTGTGGTTCTCCATTTTGAGTTTGATGATTTTCCACAGGTTTTCAATTGGATTAATCTGGTGATTGAGCAGGCCAAGGCATGGTGCGAATGTTGTGGTTCTCCATCCAGGCTTTAACTGACCTTGCCGTGTGGCAAGGGGCATTGTCTTGTTGGAAAATCCAGTCATTCGAGGCAGGAAAGAGTTTTCCAGCTGATGAAAGAAGACTGTTTTCAAGGGTAGTCCTGTACATGACCTGGTTCATTCGGCCTTCACACAATTGCATTTGCCCTGTTCCACTCAGACTGAAACAACCCCAGATCATGACTGATCCACCCCCATGTTTTACTGTAGGGGCAAGACAGTCTGGGTTGTAAGCTTCTCCAGGCTTCCTCCTAACCAGTAAGTTGGCTGGAGTGGGCATCAATTCAAAATTGGATTCATCACTGAAGAGAACCTTAGCCCAATCATCAACAGTCCAATCCTTGTGGTCTCGAGCAAAGAGTAACCGGGCCTTCCTCTGCCTTTCATTGATGAAGGGCTTCTTGCGTGCTCTGTGTGACTTCAAACCAGCTTCAACAAGTCGGTTTCGAACTGTCCTTGCCGAACAAGTCACATTTCTCGACAGTGCCCACTCATTTTTAAGGTCCCTGGAGGTCTGACGACGATTCCTGACACAGGAACGGATGAGTGCACGGTCATCTCGTGGGGTAGAAAGACGTTTCCTGCCACGGCCAGGTAGCAATTTGGTAGTGCCATGTTCAGTTTTTTTTTTGTTGTAATGAACGGCTGTCTTGGAGATCTTCAGTTTTTTCGCTACCTGTCTCTCACTCATGCCAATTTCCAGCAGTGCCAAGATGGCTGCCTTTGTGGCTTCACATAATTCTTTTGTTTTAGGCATTATGTGAGAGCTGACAACTCCTGAGTTGTGCTACGGCTTGAATGTAAGCAGGAAACCACTCTAGGCCTTTGCATGTGCAGTGCTGCTTGTGACATGAAATGGCCTCTTATATACCCTGGGAATCAATTAAGCTTAAGAATGTCAAATAGGACATAAAGTATTATGTGACCAGCTGCATTTTTTGTTGTGTTCATTGTATTATACGTTTAGTGGTACCAGATATTAGAATGAACAAGAAATTGAAGACAACAAGGGTGGTCTAATAATTTTTTCCATGACTGTATGTTTACCTCATTATTTGAAACTTTGGCCACATTGATGTGAACATCCAACATTATGACAGAAAATAAGGTAAAAGCATAATAGGTACCCTTTAGCTTTTTGAAACCTGAGCAAATTGGCTTGATTTCTTACAAAAACATGGAAACAAAGAAGGCAATGAGCACCAAAAAAGGAATGGCCCAAAAACTGAGTAAGAAATTTGTAGAAAATAGAAAACAAACAAACAAGAAAATGACCTCGAAAGGGTGCTTGAAAATAATAGTAATTCTGTGATATAATTTTAAAATGTAATAATAATAATTGGCAGTACAGTTTCCCCTACTTTTTTCTTTTCCCCTAGTTTTTAAAATTGCTTTCTAAATCTATTTTTTTTTTCTAATTTGTGGGACATTTTTTTACAAAGTTGCTTATTGCCTTTTTCCCCATGTGTTTGAAAGAAATAACACCAATTTGCTCAGGGTTCAAAGGTTTAAATACTTGCAAAAGGCATCTAAAAGCAGCACAAGTAAAGTGGTGTTGCTCCAGGTTTCAAAGAGTTAAACTGATGTGTGTTTTTTTTTTTTGCATATTTCTTTCCTGAACCCTATTTTGACTGTAATACTGTGATATTTACATTTAAAAATCACTGTAACTACAGGGCACAGACAACAGTGAAACTTACCCGTCAATTAAATTGGCATATTGTAGGAGGAGGTTTTTAACAAAAAGCAAGCTTTAATACAGCCGACATAAAACATCCAGATACAGATTAGGAAGGAGGGAAATGGAGGTTGACTAACAACAAGGGTGGATCAAACAAGACTAATACAGAGCAGGTGTGAAGGAAGACTCTGGGAACAGGGAAGGACTAACGAGACAGGTGTGACAGAGAACACACAAAGACAGGAAGTAAAACCTTCATAAATTAGATAATTAAAAGCCATTCAAACATTCAATGACAAACACAACTCTTGGATGCTATTCAGACACAACTTTGCAGCAGGTGTTCCTTGTGTTTACATCACAGTAAAGAGTATAACAACAGCCAAGGACCACTGATTGGGGTTAATTCTGAACAGCCACGAGAAGTGGGTTCAAGAGGTTATGATTGTACAGCTAATGAAAAGCACATCTGAGTGGAAGGAGTGAAGAAAAAGAGGGCAGCTGACACATGAAAGGCGAGAGCATGAAGACTAAGAAAGGACATACAGGAAAGCGATAAACCAAGTAGCTGGCAACAGACGAACGAAGGGAGAAGGAGAAGAATGGACGAATCAAGTAGAGGGAGGGGAAGACTGTAAAGTTAACCTGATCCACTTCCTCTGTTGGACTACACAAAAGGAATCAATTCCAGCATCAAAGCCATCACTGTGTAAATCATTACATGACCCAGACCTCTATCCATCATCCCCCCGCCACTCTTACGTAACAGGCAGCTTGACAAGAAGGACAAGATGGAAAGCAAATGTGTCCAAGACCTCAGCGTCCATTTTTCCAGGAGCATATCTATGTCCCCAGCTCAGTATCCTCTTAATATGACTCATTAAGGAGACCTTTCAAGGGCTTCTTTGTTCTCAGCAATGTTTATTTTTTCCCTCGGTCCAATGTTCGGTGAATATTTCCCTGGGCCAATATGTTTAAATCTCCCACCTACAGCTTTGAGCCTACTGATGTTATACTCCTTGATATCTCCACTGTGGCTGAACGGATTTTTACCATTTAAACTGCATTTGAAACATCTGTATCGCTAACTACGTAGCTAGCCCTTACCAATCTTTTACAATGGTAGCTTATATCAAGAGACATATGACCCTGGGAACGTATCCTCGGATCCCCTTTCTCAGAATCGAAGGAAAAAGTGGGTGTAATGAACGAGATCCAGTTGCTGTTGATTAACACAAGTAAAAACTGATAATAAACATAAACTGTAAATCAAACCTGACTCTGGCAGTTGCTGACCCTCTCAGAAAAGATGTGTATTTTATGTTATTTTGACCAGCGTCTGCATATTGATGACATTAAAACCCATTATCTCTCTGCATCCTCGTCAGTCGTCTCAGACTAATAATCATCACTTGCATGGCAAATGTTGTGGGTGATGCTGCAATAAGTCACCCTTAATTTTGTTTTTAATTAATACAGCCATTACACCTCATCATAAATGCTCAATTCAAATAAATGTATCTTTGCTAACTGAAATATCAGCCAGTTAAAGTAAAATCAATCAATCCAAGTAAAACTAATTATCTCAACTACTCAACTCATTATGGCCAGTGAGTGAATTCAATTTGAAACTTGCTGAGAGAGTTGTGTGACTCGAGCACACACACACACACACACACACACACACACACACACGCACGCACAAAAGCTTTCTAAAACCCAGCGTACATTTAATTAACTTGTGGTGAGTGCTACTCTGTTTGCATGATTAATGACAGAGTGCACAAAATTATTCGAATCCAGAACGTATTTTGTTCTCACGTGGTCACTCCTACAGTCTGCGATGTACAAAAAAAGCTTCATGACAAGCTAACGTACCATGTGAATCATGTTCTGGAAGTCTTCCTCACTGACAAAATGGTAATCAACTCTATCTTCCTCTCCGGAGTAGGGCCCCCTAGTGGTGTGACACACTCTGTGGAGAAAGACAGAAACATAAAATGTGAAACGCAACATTTGACTTCCATAATGCTGCATTGTTTTGTCCCCAGATTTTAAGGGTAGGTTCACTTTTGTCAGTTCTACCTTAATACAACACTCACATATGTGTGTTAAAAGAGTTATTGATCTATGCAACCTCTCCAAACTGAATGTAAAGAGATGCTCTTCTGCCGAGACAACATAGTAAGAAATGCGGGACACTGTTGCAAGCCCAGACCTTATTTCATTAGGAATTTCCTCAGTTTTTGGATTCCTGTTCACGAAAACAGACTGATTTCATGTAAATGAAAAATGATATAAAATAAGTAGCAGGACTGTATGTTAATTTTTAGCACATAGCACTGGAGCTACAGAGGTTAGGGACAGGACAGGACACATAACTACATCATGAGTATGAAAGTATCAAGTCGGCCTGAATCCTTTTTAGTTTGGAACAATTAAAAAATCTTTGTGGGTGGAGTTTTCCATGGCCTTTCATATGAAAAGTGATATAAATCTTACTTGTTTAAGCTATTAATTTTATCAGTCGGAGGACTACACTTGCGAATTAGTCCGGCTGGCTAAAACTGGCACATTTACAGTAATGTTGATTAATGTTTGCTGTCCTTTCTAAAAATAAAATAAACTGAAAATGAAGAAGCAAGAAACACTTCGCATTATATGTCTTGTACATGAAACGTCTTTGTTGACGCTGCATTTTTTAAACTGATCATCCAGGTGCTCTCTCCATGTCACACAACAGACTACAACTACCAAGACCACAAACTAGCAGCTCAGCGCTGGATTGCACTCGTGCTTCTGCAGTAATTTTATTCACCTCACAGACTGATTTAGCGTATCACGTGCAACATACAAACAATAGAGGAGCTCTGCGTCTCTCTGAGTGTTGATGGAGAAACTGTAAGTGAGTGGGGCGGAGCTGTGCAGAAAGTGTGAGTGAGGAGAGATGCACACTAGTGTGCGTTATGTAATGCAACTGGACCCTATATTGATATGAACGTGTCGTCTAAATTTATATCTTGCTTAAAAATATATAGATATATTGTGCATAGTCGTTACATTGCCCAGCCCTAACACAAAGTGGATAATTGGTGATATGTAGGGTGAAGTCCTCCTTTAATATCAACTTCAGAATATCTGGCCTACTCTATCCTTTGATGTATTCGGGAGCAGATGGCTCCTATTTTTCCCATGACTTAATATGTATATCACACATTAATTTATATCATCAATAAGGAGATGCTAGTACAGAGTAACTCCCACTGAGAATCAACAACTTTGCAGTATGTGCAGCTTTTAACTTCAGACTCAACTGTCTGGTTAATATGTTGAGCAGCTGTTTGACTTCCACAGCAGTAAGTAAAAAACACAAAGGAGAAAACTGATACAAATAATTGTTTTACTTGTCACATCACTAATGGTGTTACCAGCTGTATCTTGGAAGCAGATTTCTTTTGAGAGCTTTACTGTCTCAAGTAATATAACATGTTTAGCTTCTTAAATATTAGTTTGAGCAGACGTATTATTTCATCATATGACAATTATGTAATGTAAATTTACAGTTAAATCTACTGAATTTAGTCAATTTTTTTAGTACCAATTTAAGTACTACTAATCATGTGACACTGACTTGAGATACATGTACAGAAAGTTTAAGACTGACCCGTAGGCAAAGTATTCGTTCAACTCCCGACACAGTCTGTGAGCCAGCTCTCTCTTCCCACAGCCTTGAGGACCAGTGAGAACCAGCATGGGATATGGAGAGTCTGCACTGGGCATAGTGCTGCTTGGAGACACACAAACACAGAGGCTTATGATCATCTTTACAGGTAGGTTCTCACTGAGATGAGCAGCAGTTAAATACATTAAGCCACAAAGCCAGAGCACAAACATCTCCAGTCATGAAATCCACTCTTTCAGTCAATACAAACGAGAGCCTTGTGGGCAATATGCACGCGCTCTTTCTAGGAAGCACAGAGGAGAATGGTAAATTGACTGTAGCTGCAGCATTTTATTTGCTGATGATGGATGTTTTCAAAAAAGTGCTGATGCATGAACATTTTTTTTTCTTTTAGGGAGAAGATAATGTGAGCAACACAGACTCACTGCAGATAAAATGCTGCACATGTTCAAAAGCAACTGTCTTGATGGTTGATTTCAGAAGGTGTTTACGATTATGACTCATCAACACATTTGACTGTAAACCCTCACATTTGCTTCTGTCAACATTTGGTAATATCCTCTTTCATTTCATCAACGGTTGACATTATAGTAACTTAATCCACTGGGTGGTTTTATCTCACATTCAGGAAACAAGGCAAAGGGCCACCCAGAGGTCAGGCTATCAAACACAACTATGTTTGCACCAACCTGTCATAGAGCACCTGGGGCTGCATCAGCTGATACACCAAGTTGGTCATGTGCTCCCTGGCTGCCATCACATCCAAAGGAGGGTCATACTTGTTTACTGATGACACCTGGGATTTAAGGTTGGTAATCAAGGGACAAATAAGCAATCCCACATCCATGGAAACTATAACAGTCGAATTAGGTTGATGGCATTTGATCCCTCCACTTTGTTTTAGCTCTGTGTCAGCGCTCTGGGTTGTTTGTATTTTTTTAAACCAATCACAGTCGGTGCCCTTGCAAATTAGTGTTGGGAGATAGCGGAACAGGAGGAGAATTCTGTCTGACATAGGTGGCCAATGGCAGGCCGATGCTGTGTTCACGCTACAACTGACAAAACAACAGCCTACAAGTCATTTTCAAAAGAAACTGGTGACATGAAGCTACAAAATGACGCCTGACCAGACTGTTTGAAATAATGGATGTAACTACCATGATGTCACCTAGACAACTGGTAATTTGGGCATCCCCATCTTGGGGTTTCGGAGCCAGAAGACATACTACATACTGTAAGTACGTCAACAAGCACCTGAGTAACACTTTGAACCACAACTCTGCAATAATGTAGTTGGCCATGCTGTTGCATTGTTGCTCATAGTGTAAACAGATCATTATACACATAGACAACCTCCTGTGAGCCAGACTAGTGGCATTTTAGCTTAAATAAGGGGTCAGTGCAATATCCTTATTTAAATTGAAAGTCCGGCATGTTGAAACACTGTGCTTATGCTGTGAACTTTATTATGTTTATTCGTACCTTTTCTTCTGTGGTGACTTTAACTTGATCCAGCACAGTTAGATGTTGAAGGAGGAAAATGACTGCCAGTCTGTAATCGGTCTGCTCCTATCAATTACATTCACATGGTATATATTACAAAATATATGATGAATCTAAACTTCAAGCACAAACATTCATCAACTTTAAAAAGCCACAAACAGATGGAAGTCATCATTGAAGCTCAAGTGCTTACAGGCTGGGTACAGAATATATGTGGACTAAATGAAATGCATGAAACTTTTGGCATTCACAGTATATCTCCACATATTAAATAAATGTTCTCATACTAGAACCATGTGGTCAGTGAAGGGTTGGGTTACCTGTACAGGGTTGCCAAGCAGGTTGAGGTCCCTCAACAGGACAATATCATGGATGTGTTTGCACTCCTGTATTTCACTAATCTGAAACAAAACCACAAAGTCATGCAGTGCAAAAGTTTATTTGAAGTTAATATAATTAAGTTGTTAAGTGTAAGATGTCATTCTCAACCTTGTCAACGACTACAGTTATGTCAGATTAGAATTCTGTTGTATTTTAGAGCATATTGAGTTGGAGTCTGTTCATTGTTTTTTTCATAATCCGAAAATGTGTTTGACTGTGTGTCGAGCATGAGGACTTTAGAATTGCACCTCTGCTCTTTGCAGATGATGTGGCCCTGTCAGCTTCATTATATCAAGACCTCTAGTATGCACTGCGGCAGTTTGCAGCCGAGTTTGAAGCGGTCGGGCTAAGAGTCAGCACCTCCAGGTCTGAGGCAATGGTACGCTGCCGGCAAATGGTGGATTAACTGTCTGGGTTGGGTGAGAGTTACTGCCTCAAGCGAAGGAGCTCAAGTATCTTGGGGTCTAGCTCACGAGAGGGTAAGATGGAGCTCAGGGTTTGGTGCTGTGTCAGCAGTGATGTGGGTGCTGCCCTAGACCGAGCTGAGCCAGAGGGCAAAGCTTTTGATTTACCAGTCAACCTATGTTATGACCCTCACCTATGGTCATGAGTTTTGGGTAGTGACTGAAAGACTGAGATCATGGATACAAGTGGCTAAAATGAGTTCCTGTGTAAGGTGGTTGGGCTCAGCCTTAGAGAAAGGGCAGGAACTCAGTATCTGGAGGGAGCTCAGAATAAAGTTGTCCTCCTTCGCATTGAAAGAGGTCAGCAGAGATAATTCGGCATCAGGATACTTCCTGGGCACCTTCTATTAGAGGTTTCCTGGACACCTCCAACTGGTAGGAGGGCCGGGGTAGACCCAGACCATGCTGGAGGGATTATTTATCTCATCTGGCCTGGGAACACCTCAGGATCCCAGGAGGAGCTGTAAAGCGTTGCTAGAGAAGGGTACATCTAGAGCACTTTGCACAGCCTGCTACCCCCACAACCTAACCCCGGATAAATGGATGAAAATGGATGGATGGAGATGGATTTCATTATCTGTTAAACCTCTGTGACTTTCATGTGTGATTGGATTCCTATTTTTGTGAATCTCTGGTGCAAATCAATTTTTTTCTGATCTTAAATCTATATTGGCTTAATCACATGTTAACATTTAGACCAACATATATGTGCTGTTAACCAAGGTTGTCTCAGATCAGTACAGGTTTTTCTCCAGATTGATGGAGCTCAGTAGGTGTAGATTCTGGAGGCCAGACAGACTGGTGATGCGGTTCAGAGACAAGTCCAGAACCTGCAGATTCTTCAGATTCTCCAACCCCTCAATCCTCTCCAGCTGGTTCCCCCTCTGGACATGGACAGGACAGAGGACATATTTTAAGAGGCATGTACATGATATTCATGAATATGCATATACACCTAAGTGGCTTCCAACGCACAGCTCTGCTTCATATACAGTCAATATGAATAAATATTAAGGACGTGCCATGGTCGCTCTGCAGGGTGCCTGAACCCTCTTTCCCCTCAGTGCTGAGTTGAGTGGCAGGCCTGCCTCTCTTTGCTAAATCCTGACAGGTGAGGACTGACAGCCAAACAGCTGGCGAGGTGCTAGCACAGCACGCTAACCAACTAAAGAACCAGACCTGGGCACTCCTCCCTTGTCAGGGTCCCCCAGCCTGCTTCTCACTCCATCCCACTGACTAAAGTTGTTATCTAGCCGTCTGGCCACACCTCGTCCCGCTCTTGCCAAGCATGTTGCCTGGCAGAGGGATGTTGTCAGTGGGGGCGGGTGACTGCGCTGGTCCCTTGAAGCTCTGGGTCGGCGCTGTGATGGGCTGGGAAACAGGCCGGCTGACAGGGTTGTGGTGTTTAGGGAGCCAGCATGTGAGGAAGTGGGGTCAGGGATGGGATTAGATGGATGCTGGATGGACAAGGTATGAGCGAATGTGTGTGTGGGTGTGTGTGTGTGTGCGCTGAACTTGGTCCAGGCTCACTCAAACACCAGCAGCTGGTCCCAAAGCAAAGCTACAGACAGGGGCAGACACAGCCAGACCGATGGCTGCTGACAATGAGGAAACACTGATAAAGGACAGAACACGCATGTGCACACACACGCACACACACACAAGCAGAAAGAGAGACAGAGAGAGAGAGTGAGAGAGAAAAGGCCTGCTGTTGGACCATATGGTGATTCTCGATCAGGGGGCCAAGGTTTTACTGAATGTAAAAATGCAGCCAAAAACAGAGACATAAAGAGAAAGACAGGGAGGAGAGAATAGAGAGGCAAATATAAACAGGTAAAATTTAGCATACATGAGGTCAAACACGTGCAACAAGAAATATCAACTCCAAAATAACTCCTACTGCGTGTGTGTGCGCGCTCAGATATAACACACATGGAGGGAAACAATCTCCAAAGCAAAGCCATGCATGTAAGTGGAAGCACTGCCAAGTGCTGGCAAAGAAAGACAAATGAGATTTCTGTTTAAAATTCATGTTTTTAAGTATCTGCTTGAATGTACTGCATGTATGAATGTTTGTGTGTGAGTGTGCGCTCTGTTTAGTGCATTTCTGACTGTAATAGAGAGTAGGACCTACAAGGCAGAGGTGTGTGAGAGGCAGGCTGTCCAGGCCGCTGATCCTCGAGATCTTGTTGTGTGCCAGGCTGAGATGGGTGAGCTTGCAACACTGCTTGAGACCACTGATCTCACTGAGGCTGTTATCTGAGCATGCGCATGTTAAGGGGAAAACATAATGCGGTATATTTTTAGAGACATGATCATATATAGGTAAAGAAAAAGCTATACAGTGTGTGTGACTGACAGAGAAAGAGGCAAAGACAAGGACATAAGAAGTTCAAGTACACATGGATGAATGTAAGCGTCTCTCAGTAAGGATACAGCCCAGATCCAGGTAACTAAGGGATGAATAGGCTGACAAATCCTTCATTTTCATCATACGGTTGTGCGAGAAATTGACCTCCTGACAAAAAAAAGAAGCAGCACACTATTAACAAAAGTCATGAAAGTGTTCAGTACATCTCACTGAAGAAATTCTCCGACCGAATCCATAGAGTATGGGAAAGGAATTTTCAATTTGCTAAAGTTCACTGTCGTTCAAGGGCAGTTAATGCCTTGTAAGCATATTCAAAGAGACTACAGATGGGCTATGGAAATCCAGGCCTATCTTGAGGGAATAGCACGAGAAAGTGAAGCCCTAGCCACCAATCAAATATGGTCTTATCCTGTCAGCTCAAGGTCCTGCGTTACTTTTAGGTTCTTGGGCGGCTGGAATCCAAAGAAGCTGGAGATTTCGTTGTGAGAGGCATCCAGGATGGCGAGGTAGGGCATGTGGCTCACACAGGATAAATCTGGGAGTTGAGGAAAGTTGGAGTAATGGATCAATGGATAAAGACAGGGTCAGAAAAGTAACATATTCAAATGTGAATGAATCATGTCTGAATTACAGCTCTTTCAAAGTAGTCACTGGCTTCTATAAATAGCAGGTCTGTAATAGATTTAAAGGGGACCCATTACGTTCATTTTCAGGTTCACACTTGTATTTTGGGTTTTTACTAGAACTAGAACGTTTGCATGTATTCACCCTCTGTCTGATACACCTCATTTTAGCACGTTTCCTTACACCCCCCCCCAAAAAAACAAGGACAGTCCAAGTTTTCCGGGTCTCCCGTATCTGAGTTCTCCACCTCTCTACACCCACATTGCACCTGGGGATTAACTGTAACAGAGTATAGTGCCACTTTCTGCCATGAAAAATCACCAATTAGAGTTTCTAAACAAAAATCTGCACCACAAGACATGCTCCACCAGGAATATGACCCAAAATGGGGGAGAAATTTACATCGGCAACCAAGATAACATGTTTCCCTGACGTAAGCATGTAGCTACATGTAACAGTGTATTTGCAGCCTGAGAATAATTTCAGTGAAGTACAGCGGCACTTTCACACCAATAGATTGAATCACAATGTTTATTTACAGTAACTTCCAGGTAGAAAACCCCCACATCATGTGCATAAAATCATATGGTGCTGAGCAAATACTGCCTCAGTTGCTGAGTTTTTAACCATCTAAAAATGGATCACTGAAGACGTTTTATCAAAGCCACCAGACTCCACTGACAAAAACAGTCATTTTACTTCGCAAAACAGAGAGCTGCTGGTCTGCCTCGGCTTCCATTGGTGAAGCAAAGCAAATATTTAAATACAGCGTACACTTACACTGATATTGGTGGATGTTGGTGAAGCGTCTTAGTCATCCAGGTCATGGTAATTATAAGTGCTATTTCATAGACAACTGGATTTGTCTTTATTTCTTGAGGATGTTTCACTTCCCATCCAAGAAGCTTCTTCAGTTCTAAATGACTGGTGCGGAGTCGCAGGCTTTAAACTCTGTGTGGGTGTGAACCCTTACAGAGTCGTTGGGGTCACATGTGAGCCCTATGTAAGAGTCGGGGTTGGGTGAGGGTTCACACTAGGGCTTGGGCAATATGAAGATCTTGGGCTCTAGTTTCCTGGCGCAGCGCAGGGGTGACGCAGGGTGACCTCCTCCCAGGCTACCTTTGCATCATCAGCCCGTGGAGGTCTGCTTACAGTTATGTATATTCGGACACTGTGAGCTTGGACCTCCCGGACCAAAACATCAGTTTCCTCCTGGGAGAGGTTTGGCCAGCTGATGCTGCTGCTCTCTTCTGCCATGGTGAATTGAGTAAACTCTCATTAAGCCTTCGAGCAGCGCATTTAAGGGCGAGGAGAGGGGCTCATTTGATTGGTGTGATATGTGTAAAACCCACTACACGCCTTCTCTCCTCCCTCTTTCCGACTTGGGATGGAGGTGGGAAAGAGGAGTAGCTGGGCCAGGGCACACGGTGTGCCAAACTCGCAAAATCCGCCTCCGCCTCACCCGCGAAACTAGAGGCCATTATCTCATTAACAAGATATGAGACTATATATCATCTTAGATTTTGGATATCATGATATGGCATAAGTGGTGTTTTTTCCTCTCAATTTAAAGGCTGCATTACAGTAAAGTGATGTAACTCTCTGATGTAACTTACCAGACTTTTTATCTGTTTTAACGCTTGCTGTAACCCACTTACTAGTTATATCCACATTATTATTCAAAAATCTCATTGTGTTAATATGTTCTGGAAAAAACAACAACAACAGTAGTCATCCCTACAACTTTTTTGCATCAGAGAGGGTATTTGATCAGAAATATTATGTTCAATTTTGTCTCCCAGTTCTAGCATTGATGAAGTGCTTTTAAAGACCTAAAAATATCAAGATATATATCATGTGTCGAGATATAGCCCAAAAATATCATGACATAATGTTCAAGACATATAACCCAGCCTTAGTTCGCACACCCACTCAGTTTAAAGGCTGCAACTCCGCATCAGTCAATTAGAACTGAAGAAGCCTCTTGGATGTCAGGTGACACGTCTTCAAGATACGCAAGCAAGTCCAGTTGTCTACAATGTAGCACTTAAGACTAATATTAATGTTTTTAGGTGGCTAAAATACGTTTTGCCGCGGCCCCTGTCCACAGCGGTTCATTGCTTAGCTTCTGTGCCAGTACATTTGGTTAAAAAGATGATAGCAAAACAACACTGTACATAAAATAAGCACAGCAGAAACATCAGGAAGGTCGGACCACAGTGTTTAACTGTATATCTTTAGACGTTACAGTTACGGCTGAAAATGATGACAGAATTCCACAAGTCTGCCTATTTTACAAATCTCCACAACTGAACTCAATTGCCAGTTGTCTACCCAGAAGAGACTGTTATTGTAAGTGTGACGTCACAGTGATTCAGTCTATAAAAGCTTGTCAAACAAAATATTCACAACCGGACATGTTCCAACAGGAATATGATCCGAAATCAGGGCGAAATTAACAACATCTGCAACCAATAATACATGTCTCCCTGATGTTAGCACGTAGCTACATGTAGCAGTGTAGGCTATGGTATGTAAAGACCACATACAGAAATTTGTCACGAGCTGACACCAGTTTGTCTTGAAAGTAGAAAAACAGTTGCAGAGTATTCAGAATGGTTTGTAACTTGAGGTTTTTCCATTACTTGTATATAGGTTTACCTCATGATTTAAAACTTTGGCCATGTTAAATATGAACACTATGAAATGATATGCGTATGACAGAAAATAAGGAAAAACATAATAGCTCTCCTTTAAGGACACTTAATGACAATAAGAATAGCAAAAAGTCACCTTTAACTTTGTTGTGTGGCAGCTCCAGCTTTTGAAGATGGACATAACTGCATAAAACTGAGATGTCATGGAGATCTTGACTCTAGTGAGAAAATACAAGAGAACTGTCAACATAACACACAATATCAATGTAAACTGAGTTGTCATGGATTGCTTTGCCTTGATAATTCAGACATTTAACCTGACTAAAAGCTATTTAATGTCATTTACAAACGCTGTCTGTGTAGGTAAGTGTCTTACAGGCAGAGACAGGTGGCGGTACAAATGTTGCAGCCCGGTGCCACAGCGTCCAAGGTTGGACACACAGCTGGAGACCACCTCAGCAGTTAAAACACCATCCCTCTGTAAACATAAAAAACAAATAAATTAAGTAATTTAGTGCAAAGCAAAGCAGAATTCACAGCAGGCGTCCCTGCAGTCACAATTCAGTCACAAAGTTTGAAGACAACATGGCATGAAGCCACTACAAGCATCACCTAAAAGCACACAGCACATATTCATGCAGTACACACAGATTATGCTTAAGAAGGATGCACACCACTCTAATTGCTCTTAATACCGCTATCACAAATGGCAAATAATCAACCATTTGACCTTGCTGTGTTGTTTTACTTTCCCAGACCGCTTGTGCAAGGCTACCTGCTTTATCTGTCGCATAAAAGAACAAATATGGAGTTTCACTGAAACCACTCCAGTGAAGAGCAGCCACTCTGCCTTCCTGTTGTAGTTTGACACAATGACACACACTTAAAAAGTAAATGAAACTGGAAATAAAAGTATTAGAACACAGTGTGTGTAGCTTTTGGTATCCTGCTCCTTACCTCCATCTCTGTGTTTCCTTCTGGCTCATCGCGGCCAGGAGCCTGTGTAACGTTACAGGCAGCATCACTGCGGGACCCTGGGGGACAGCTGCCAGGTGACGCTGACGAAAACTGCTGACTCGTAGTTTCCGTCATTATTCAGTGATAAAAACACGATGACGAGGGACTGAAGACTCATAAGAAGTCAAAGCGATCACTTTGTCATTAAAAAAAAAAGTCTAAATATGCGTGTTTTCCTCGGTTCTAGCTAGCTAATGAGTTAGCACCTCCCGTGAAGCATACTCCGCTGTCGCTAGGCAACGCTAAGACAAGTGAGAGGTGAAAGGGATTGTGGGTCATGGAGTTTTGAGCGTCAAAGACCTATTTGTGTTCTGGTGATTTCTAAGCACTAATGTGTGACTTCTCTGCGTCAATTTATGATGTAAATGTCTTGAATTCTGTCGAAATAAACGTCCTCAGCCACTTTAATGTTTCAATGGCTTCCACCTGTGGCTGAGACTGTGCTAGCAGCCACTTTAGGGACTGTTCGTTGCTTGTGAAAGGGGAGAGGATGGCGCAACACAGGGGAGGCACTTTAAATAATCTTTTAAGCACTTATGGTTTTTATTTTGGTTCAGAGGAGGGACATACAACTACAAGTAAAAAAGTATTTATTAACGTGCACAAAAGAATGAAAAATGTGAAAGGTCTTTGGAGATCAGACTCCATTTTTAAGGAGGGTGATGAATCTGTAGCACACGCTGGTGGTGGTAGAGGCGGTGAAGATGAGATGAGAAGAGGATGTGGAGAAGATGGCGAAGTGCAGATGATCTGGATGAGTAGAGGAATGAGCCTTTGTTGAGCTCGTCCTGGACTGTCGATATTATGGCTGGAGGTGAAGGGGGTGGACGAGGGAGTAGGCTTAACATTTTGCAGTAACATCCTGACTGGCTGATAGAGATTGTGGTGAAGTTTGATTGCATAACTAGAAGAGAGAAGGCCCATAGACAGATGATTGGAGGGGAGGGAGGGAATTGTGAATGGATGAGCACAAAGAAAGTCTTCCTGATTGAACTTACACTGAGCTGCATTATTAATTCTAAGTACCTTTTGAACCCAAAAACCCCTGGGTGGGTTCACTGCCTTACTATATAGTGTGCCAGGAAAAGATTAAGTGTGTCCCAATATGCATTATGCCAAAAACACCAGGTAATCCACTATATCCCATGCGACTTTGCAGTGTGCAAGCCAGCATGATTTTCTGGCTGCTGTCATCTGCAATGACAAATGACAGCGCATTCAAGTAACTGATGACCAGATGGGTACTAATAATAGGAATATTACTTGTTGAAGTGAACAAAATAATCCTAATTATTACAAACAACAACAGGACATGACTATAAAAATAGCAAGGACAGAGAACTGCAGATGTAATTTCACCATCGCAAATATAACATGTTAGAATCTATGTTATAACTTTTGAGTTTGACTGCATACATTGCAAAGTCACAAGAACAGAGCTGTCCGGGTTGATTTTATCTTCAAAGGTAATGAATATAAAAGCAAGAGGGTCAAAGTTCAGGGCATGATGTTATGAGAAAGTAGTATGTTCCGACTGTGTGCATACTGGATGAAACAGTGTACTTTTTAAGGGCAGCTGCAGCTAAAAGTGTGAGATTCACAATGGACCCTGTGTTTACTTTAAAAAATCGCCAAAGTTCAGTGGTGGAGGAAGTATTCTGATCCTTAACTTTACACTTTAATTCACACCACACCCCTCCTCTGATAAATAACCAACAGTCCCTTATAGCAATTAAAATATTCATAGATAACACATTAAGAACCTTCCTTACACCATTTAATTGTTTTGACATGCATTCCCAAAAAGAACTAGATACACAAAACCTGGATAACAACAAAATTTTACTCAAACCAAACCGTTTTTCTTTTCTTGTACTTAATATAATTTAAGCAATTTATCATTAATATTATTTGTGTGTTCAACAATTTGATATACACAATTTAAATGTTAAAATATAACATAGGATTAGCCTTTATTGTCTCCCTTAGGACACACTTATCTTGGTCATTTAAAAACGTTGATGTAACCACACACAGCCTCTCCATA
The DNA here is from genome assembly GCA_026686955.1 of Epinephelus cyanopodus. NCBI lineage: Eukaryota > Metazoa > Chordata > Actinopteri > Perciformes > Serranidae > Epinephelus > Epinephelus cyanopodus. Next base: position 20,559,627 of record CM048936.1, on the reverse strand, counting down.
TACACGACTATCTGTATACATATACAATCAAACTACAGTCAGCATTTAGAAACACATACACACCAAGAGTATTAGATAAAGCTAGTGCAATGTTAAGAAACATTATTGATGCATGTAAAGATTTCAGAATAGCAACTAACTTCAATTTTGTAGCCGTCAATTGTTGGTGTCAGCTTTAATTAAAAGACCTGTCAATCATCATGGCACTACTAAAGTTTCCAGTCGTGTATTCTGAATTTCAGCTGCAGGACTATCTTTTTGTTAAGTTTGGATTTTGCCATCAGAGCTCGACGGCAGGAGACACAATAGGGCTAATAACACAGTCAGGCATTGCAAATACCACACTGTGCCAACAGATATGGATTTATGCCCACAACAACACGAGCCTTCAGGTGGTACGTTGTCTGTGTTTATTTTCCCTGATTCCAATATGCCGCACTTCATGCTTCAAACCATGTCAGACAACACATCACAGCTGTCAGGGAAAACACATCCTCCAGTGTTGGTTTTGGATGCGTCTGGCTCGTATGATATAAGGCGGGTGCATCAAAACAGTGATGGACTGTGCTGTCATGTGTGGAAGAGGGTGTGTGTGCGTGAACTCTTGTCAGCTGTACTTCTCCTCCCGGTGGAAAATATGACAGTTATGCAACCACACAGGGAGAAGCGCCGTACAAAATACACAACACATGATGGAATTTGAAGGCTTTATTTTTTCAATGTGTTAGTGTGTGCGTTGACAAATCCCGTGTGCTTAATTTAGAGTAGACAAACATGTCAGAGCATTTATGACATTGAAGAAGAAGAGGGACAATGAGGATGCTTTAGATTAACACACTTTGATGTATAGATTTCAATACATTCTTACTTGAAACAGAAATTACTTGAATCAAACTGTGCAAATTAAAGGTTGACTGCAAAGAAAAAGAAAAGCAGAAGAGTAACAAAAAATACATATTTCATTCATGAATATAAAGCATGGACAGCAGGAGTGGTTTGTACTTACACACATGGAGTATTTCCAATACATAAGCCTCCTGGACTTTTAGGGGTTATGTGTGTGTGCAGTGGGATAATAGCATAATAGTATCTGTGTGTGACCTGACACACTCAGTTAACATTGTATTAAAGTTTCCCTTGTATGACATTACAAAAGTAGCTCTGAAGTGAACAGCTGAATGAGCACATTTTAGATTTTACACCAAGTGTACGTTTCAGAGTGGTAGGTGAGCCCCTCAGCAGCTCTGCGGTTGTTTTCCCATCGATCCCAGCCTATGTGTCATTATGATGGATTGCTGTGTGGGCTTCAGGGAGACCAGCGCCGGGCCCGCCGTATTGACAAGGCTCCCATTCCCCTCTCCTGCTCTCGTTAAGTACTTCTCTCCCAAGTTAATGAACTAAAAACAGGCAGGGTTGCAGGGAGGCGAATGATTTGTGATCGCCTATCGAGTTTATATGTTCGGTTCGCGTTAAAAGACTTGTAGTAGGGACGACAAAATAAAGATTCAGAATTGCATCGTTTCAGTTTATTGAGCGAGTATGACTGATGAAATGTATTCCTGCACACAACCCGTAGCACAAAAAGTGCAAGTCACTCCACTGTGGGACGCTGGACTTGAAAAATAACATTTCAGATAAACCTTGTGTCTGTTTGAAGTAAGGATGAAACTGAAATCGACAAAAATATCTTCATTAGTCAGTCTCTGTTGTCCAATTTGTATATAAAAAAAATCAGCTGACAACTTTCCACACTAGTTTACCGCACAAACTATAAGGAAAAAGAGACGGATAAACAGATTTTTAACAGCCATAGATATGATACAATTCTCAGCTAGGGGAATCTTTGGGGACCAACCCAAATTGGCAGCAGGCGGAAGATGTGGCCTCATTCAGACAGTCTAATCTGGCATCTGTTATTGCAGACAGAATCAGTGGGCCCATGGGGCTGCCAGGAGAGGAGAGATAGAGGTGTAATTGAGAGCAGCAGTTTAGATCTAATAGGAAAATGAGATGAGATGGGGCCTAAGTTCGGGTGAGTGTCCAAGACAATCGCCTTTTTATCTGGAGCTGGAGTCACGGCGAGCGGGGAGGACTGCTGGAGTCGAAGCGCGGCAGCTGCATTCGTCGTGACTTTTAGAAAGTGTAAATTGACAACACAGGCTACCTTATGACACAGATACACGGCGAACTAAACTTGCAAAGTTTGCAGTTGTGTTGGCTGTCACCCCACTTCCCAATTAGAGTGAGCCAGTGCTTCATACGCTGATATATATATAACTTACATGCCCAGAGTTGGAAAGTATATCTGTGTCAGCCCTCGACTACAGTGCGTTTCATCACACCAAGAGAGATGAAATGGAGAAGACACACTTTCCATCAACAGATTTCACACACTTTGTGGTATATGTCTGGAGAAAGACTCTATTTAAGTGTTTTCTAACCCAATTCTTAAAACCCCTCTGTCCTGCTAGTTTTTGCTCTATCATTCCTTACTCTTGCATTCATGACCTAATTATATGGCGCATATGTTCCTGAAGGAGCAGAAACAAAAAGTTGCAGGACAGAGGTTTCTTGATTGGTCATATATCCCATAGACATATAGATGGAGACGCAGCATTGACTGTGTCAGCTCGTTTCAGTCATATGTCAACATGGTCGTCATAATAGAAAGACCAAGACTAGTTTTTTTTTCCCATATAAAGCTCTATAACATTTATATTCCTAAACCAATTGCAATAAGTTGTGTTTATATCCATTGGTTTATGATCTACATGTAGTAGGAAAAAAAAGTTTTGTCTCAAGTAATGAGAATCTTGATATTGAGGCTATAATTGCTGCTGTGTGTTAGGCTGACATGAACTTACTTAATGTAACTTGTTGGTAAATAATTTCTCATCAGGAATTATAAAAACTTGCTTTTCCAGCATGGATTTGGCTTACTTATCTCGGTTAATAATTTGAGATTCTAATTCACTGGAAACGAAACTTGTATTTCGACAACACATAGATCATAAACCCTTAAATGTAAAAATGACTCACTGCAATCAGTTGAGAGAGTAATGTAAAAATTATAGTGCTTTCAACCAGTAAAACCGCAGCATTTGTTTATAGGCAAGCCCTACACTCTCCAATATGGCGGTAACATTGACACAAGATCAAGCATCCAATGAAGGATCTACATTTCTAAATCATCCCCCCACCCTCCTTTTGGACCCTGTCCTCTTTTCTCGTTACACTGTAGTGATCTTCTTGTCCTTGGTGGCCTGTTTGATGGCGGCCTGCTCACAGATGATCTCCTTCAGCCTCTGCAGCCGGATGTTTTGGGTGCTCAGGTCCCCCACACCTGTCTGGCTGCGGTGGAGTAAGGACAGGGCGTTGATGTACTCCAGCTCGGTGTAGCGGACACCCTGGTCCACCACCAGATTCAGCAGCTCATCTGCAGTGTTGTACAGCATCTCATAGTACTGCCTGAACGGAGAGAGAGACAGAGAAAATAAGAGGTTATGGAAAAAGAAATAGAGTGGAGAAAGAAACAGAGTATAAAAAAGGATAGAAAATCGAGGTGAAGCAGGGGAGGGGAGGAAAAAAAAGTTAATAACACTTTGTATTCCTCTTTGCATTATTCCAGTGCAGAATCAAAAGGAACAACAACAACAAAGGGGAAACACAGAAGCCAAACTAACTGCTGTTGCTGTCAAGCCCAATTTCCTGAAAAAGGACTTCAAGGACCTCACCCTGCCGCCACCGGGAGCTGAAGGTAGAGGGAAAACATTCACAGGCAACAAACTACTGAGATCGTTTTAATGAAACACTGTTGACAGAACCAAAACAGGAAAGAGGTGTGTGTAGAATTAATAGGTCTTTAACCAGGACTTTTTCAAATGGCCACAATGGGCCATTTGAAAAAGACCATGAAGTACATACTGATACAGCACAAAGGGAGTGAGCGCTGGTGAATACCACACACTACAACATCAGACATAAAGGTCAAATATGCCACATAGAAGTGAGCAGAGACTCTGTGTGTTTTAGGTTTTGGCCGGCGTGAAATTGCTCAGAGCAGTTTGAAATTAAACCAGGATACAGAATTTGCCTGCCATGATAACACCTGCTGCCACAAATTGAGCAAAGCGTTAGATCAGGCAGGACACGATGTCAAGTCAGCTGACATCCCAGCTACATCAGCTGATCTCAAACAGCCCAATCAACTGATGGAGCAGCTGACTGATCACATGATTCCTTTCTATGCAAACAACTGGTGAATCTCATTCAAGGCTCCCTATTTAAAGTGCTCTGGCCTGCCTACTGTTGCTGCTTCCTCTGCAAGCTGCTTTGCAACCTGCCTCCACCCCAGCTCCTCCTTTTCATGCTGTGTCTGATTTATCAATGTCATTTCTGTTTGTCACTGATGCTGCTCTGTTCTTTTCCCGGGGGTCTTTGGTGTTGCTCTCCCTGTTTTAGGTTTTCCATGTAGGTGCATGGAAGGGTAGGAGGTTTGCTTTCTCTGCGTTAAGACTTTCCATGTAAGTGCGTGGAAGGGCAGAGAGGTGTGCTCTCTCTGCCTTTGGCTTTGGCTTTCCACATAGGCGTGTGGAAGAGGTGTGAGGAAAGGCAGAGAGGCCCAACAACAGAGCCATACCACCTAATATCAAACTGCAAATGGAAATAAAAATGTCTGTGTTCCTGACTGAATTTGATCTTCTATTTATATAGCTAGACAGCAGCTGCTCCTCTCATCCATGGATATGATCAGCTCCGATTATATCGGCTGGTCAGTTATCCATCTAAGAAATCCAACTCTGTAAACTGCTGCTGAGGAAATAGGGGGCATAGAAAGAACAAAACAAAACAACTCCCCACCCCATCAGCTACTGCACTGGGTCTCACAAAGATTTCAACTTCATTTCAACTTTCATGAATCAGCTGTTCCTCATCCATTGCGGAGCTTTCAAAGCAAGCAACTGGAATAAATAGAAATTGGGCGTCCAACAAAAGTTAAACTCTATACCGTGCACAGCGTTGCTCACGGCCAGATAAGGTAAGGCAAGTTTATTTATAAAGCTCATTTGGCACTGGTTAATAATGTAGGCTACTATTTAATTTGCCAGAAAGTGTCATAATCACAAATGCTAGTTCATCTGATTTGTATAAAATCAAACTGGTTTAAGCTCATGCACCAGACTGTATCAAACTGGACCCCCAAAAGCAGAAATTGACCTGACTTTATTGTATTTGTTTATATATATGCTGTCAGCAAGTATAGCATAAGATGTAATTCTCATTAGAATCAATGTACAGAGGAGTAGACAATGTCTATTCCTAAATATGGATCCTAGTCTGATGGTAACTTGTTACAAACACAATTTACACATTCCTCTACAGAAAGCACTGGCACTTGGCAAGAAACTGGCGTTAAAGTAATGCACAGGAGGATGTTGGGATGCAGGACAGACAATTATTCTTTGCTCCGGGGCAAAACAGGTCAAATACCTTAGAGAGTATGTGTTTGTGTGTGTGTGAGAGGGATTGTGTCGGCCAGACAACTATGCTCTCAAACACACACAGGAACAACAAAACGAGGGCACACACTAGAATAGATTTCACCACTTTCTGCCCCTGGCTATGGGACAAATCCCATTCTCTAAAGATACACTAGATGTTACACTCCCATAACGTAGTTGTAGATACAGTCAAAGCAAGAGGAAAAGAGCTGAGCTACATATATACTGCGTTTTGACCTGTACTATTTGTTTAAAATGAGAAAAAAAAAAATCATGTGTAATTTAGTTTATAAAACAACCTCACCCCAAGGTCCATTTAACAGCTCTTAGTTTCTATTAATTCCTGTACAATACCAAAATCAATAAGGTGACTCCTGAAATTTGCTTGGTTGTGTAATTCATCACAGTGAGGATCAAATCTGTTCATGTTTGCCAATATTGTATTTTGATTGCGTGGTAATTAAATTAATTCATGTCTATACTGTACAGAAGAGGATGCAAACTGATAAAGGCCTTGAGCAATAGGAGGGAAAAAAAGGTATGCCTCCGCCAATAAATCAAGATGCAGTTTACATCTATGTCTGTCCAGACTCATGTAGTGATGACTTTAAAGAGATTTCATAAAAATGGCAAAATGTGGATGCTTCAACCAGATCTTTGACCCGACAGCACAGAAGATCTATACAATCATCGCAGTGTCAAGGTGGACACCCAAGATCAGTGTCACCAATTTAGTATCTGACCAAATGTCTCCCCTTCTATTCCTGAAATATGACATTGAGTAATGGCCAGAAAAGTGTTTTTGCAGAGCTTTATGATGTCACGGTGAAGCTGACCTTTGACCTTTTGGATATAAAATGTCACCACCTCATTATTTTATCCTATCAGACATTTGTGTGAAATGTTAGCATGTGTATTCTTGGGTTATAGCCCAAAAAGTGTTTTATGAGGTCACAGTGACCTTGACCTTTGACCCTCCACTACCAAATTCAATTAATTCAACAAAAGTAAACACCTGCATAGCTTGGAACCTGACATATATAAACATTTGCCAAAAAATGGAAACATTAGTTTACTAATTCCTCATGTTCTAACGATTCCAAAAATATTTATCAACTCCCCGAGAATTTTAAAAGAAAAAACACTAGGGACTGGACTATTTGGTGAGGTCCCCGTAAACTGTGACCTTGAGTTTAAGTGGGTGTTTGTGCCAAATTTGAAGAAACTCCCTCCAGCCATTCCTGTGATATCACATTTACGAGAATGAGACAGACAGACGGATGGATGGATGAATGGATGGATGGATGGATGGATGGACGTTCAGACGTACGTACCTATGGACAACCTGAAAACATAATGCCTGGGACTAAAACAGTTTTGGTCTCTATGGCTGATTTCGTTTGTGATAACTGTACAGGTGATTTTTTTTATATAACTCACCAGTTTAAATGTTATTAAGGCTTCAAGTTCCATAGATGTAAGGGTGGAGCTGCTTGAGTTCCCAACTGAATGGACCGCAAGTGACTCGCAAATGTGTCAAGTTTGTAGAAAACATCCCTTTTTTTAAAAAATGAAATACAGTGAATTTCTGGTAAAGAGCTTTTATTTTGAAGTGCTGTTTCCTGCTGTAGAGTGAGTGAATAACAGACAGCTACTTAACAGAGACAGCAAACTAGCTCAACGACATGGCCAAACCCAAGTATGATGCTGAATATATAAACTCTGTGGACTCTGAGCTAATGACTATGGATAAATCTGAACCCCACGGCTGGACCAGTTGGGAACCACTGGTCTAGGGGTCAGATGCACCCCTTGCTTTTCCACAGCGCCATCCTCTCATTCAAATATAGTCACTTCTGAGTCCAAAAACCCCCAAGACATTGATGGCCAAAATGCTGAACTTGAGGCTTTAAAATAGTCGTCCAGAAACCAGTGGGTGATGTCACGGTAGCTTTGTCCATTATTTATCTAGTTTATGGTGTAAACGCAAGTATTTCATACACATAACAACACTGACTGTGTGTTTGGCTTCGAGATTTGCTAAAATTCAGATGACCTAGACTCCAAACTGTGCCTGAACACATCCTGCATGGACACAGATGGAGGACTAAAGCTTCTGCTGCTGCTGACGCCACTCCTCCTGCGGTGTCATGGCTCCCTATGTAACAAGAGCAGCAATATATGCATTTTAATGAGGCTGTGTCTCCATGTGACACTGACTATACTCCGAATGTTGGGCTGAAATGGTTTCAGGCAAAAGAAGTTCCCTTTACTTGCATTAACTGGCCACCTTGACCAAGGGCATGTACCAGTCACTCAGCAGCAGTCGCTCCTGCTGCTTTGCCGTTCAGCGAGGAGAGATAATTGTAGCTCCGGCATTGTTAGGCTGATGAAAGGCCTTGGAGGTGATGTGGTTGAGAGGGAAAAAATATGTTGGGTCCACCTGTTTTCAAAATTCTCCTTGTGTGACAGCAGAGAGACAGAGTGATTTATAATTACGTCTATCAAAGCATCTGGAGAAAGGGGGTTAAGCTCTTTATTGTGCCAGAGGAAGATGAAAGTAAATGGATTCAAGTCTTTAGTGATTTCTGATATGGTGCAGTAAAAAGACACTTTGGTAAGAAAAGATATTTTTATCTCATTTGTTTAGCTCCATCGCCCATCCAAGACCCATTCCCTCCTTGAGATGATCATTTTCGATGCTAACAAGGCCTTAATGAGCACTCTGGGAGCTTCTGTTCCAAGGTGTTTTATGTGCTGTCATTTCAGAGATTCAACAGTAGAAAAAAAAAGACCTGGAAAAAGTAATGGAGGGGTTCAATGAATGAGATGGAGAGATACAAAAAAGAGTGATGACTGAAGAGATGAGCAAGGAATAGAGGTGCATAATATCTGTTTTTTGGCCTTCTCCTGACAAGTGATGCCCTTGGTCATCGAAGCATTTGCATTCCGTCTCCCTCGCCATCCTCCTCTCAATTTCTCTCCAAGGTCTGTTCATTTTTCCATCCTTGAGCTCATTTCATGAATACGCTTGTCAATATTGATGAGGGTCACATTGGTTTACTCCTTAACCGGGGGCAAGACAGAAGAAAGGAGCGGAAAAAGATGAGTCCCACATGTGGTTTTATCTCATAATGAAATGTGCCGTGTATTTGTATAAATGTCTTAATGCCGGTGCCGCTGAATGTGAATCTGCTTTGAATCTGTTTGTATCTGCTCAGTATGTGTTTAAGTGCTGGCGCATTCACCTCAAAAACACAGCAAAACATCAGCTCCAAATGCATTACCATTCCGTTCCCCAGACCCGGCGATTAGCTGCACGCTTGAGGCAAATCGCCTCGTTATATGATCTAATGGGAAAAACACATATCACTGAACACAACACAAATTTCTTTTGTTGAGGGAAGATGCTTTTAACAGAAGGCCTTCCTCTTTCAAATACCCATCCTCGGCTCTCAATGGGACGCAGCTCAGCAGAGGAAAGAAACTGTTGATTTTAACAATAAACAGGAGCAAAACCGAACCTGACTACCCAAAATTGATTTATTCTAACTTTCTAATGGGGCATAATTATTGTTGACATCTGTGCAGTGGGTGTGTGCTTAGTGTTTGTGGATACAGTTTAATTTGTTGTTTTTAGTTTAATGGTTATTTGCTGTGGTTTGTGGGTCCAAAGACATGTAGTTAGGATTAATGGGGAGTCTAAAACCTAGTTCAGAGCAAAGATTTGTGACGACATGAAACTGATCTAGAACATTGCAGAGTAAAGTTGCAGTGGTGTGAACTGGTCCACCAGCTGACGGTGTCACCTGCAACTCAGTTTGTCTAGTCGGCAGTGGCAAGTTTCGGAACATAAGGCATACCACCTGTATCAACGGCCAATCGGCTTGTAGCTGAGTCCGCTGACGGTGTACTTGCTTGCAGTACTCTCTGACAATAGCCGTATGGCCAAAGTTAATCTCATTTAAGTCCCCGCAGCTTTTGACACGTCAGTCTTTGTCCTCATAGTGTGTTGGTGTCGGATAGTTGGCTGTTGCTTTTGCTCACTGTATGTGCACATGTCATACACACACATAGCCACCTCATAGACTGATTCATTGGCGCAGGTTATTTAGGTTACTGTGGCATATTTATTATGGAAACATCTGAAGCTCAGGTCTTTTGTCTTTTCGTCATGACTAGAAATGCAACTGTAGCAGCAATCACTATCCTCACTCATATTTTTGGAAACTACAAATTATATTCAGCTACAAAGTAAGCCTGAAAAGCTGGAAATCAGAACAGAAGTATAGAATTGTTGCACAGACATGATACACCATCTTGTAGAGTCGCATTGGTGTAAACTGGCATGTTTTCAAATCATTGCAGACCAGCGCATTGCAAGTAGTTTCCAGTTTCACATCTTCTCTTCGTGATTCTTTGGTTTAAACTGGTCTTAAGGCTACGTTCACATTAGTAATCTGATTGTTTCGCTCTCATGTGACACAGATATAATATCTTCAGAGACATGTCGACACAGAAACCCGATTTTTTCCAACAGATCTAGGCCACTTTTGTTTCTCAGGTAACAGTTTTAACGAGCCACAGGACTACCAGCAGTAGCTGCTAATAAAGCAAGTGTACCTAAAGCCTAGTTGGACGCCCATTATAAACTCCCATTGCTCTGAAGGTAACATTTCTCCAGAAATTAGCTACACACTCCCAAAAACAGAAGCACAAGGATACATATATGCCAAAGGACATCCTCAGACCTTCCTACTATGCCAATCATTCGAGAGATGAAGTTTACATCAATATGTAATTCATTTTTTCCCTCAAATCACTGTTTTGCAAATCAGACATTCTTTGTTGTCACTCTAACACGCATGTATGTGAAATTATTGGCTCTATAAAGGTAGCTTTGAACATCAATGTGAAGAGCCTAGGCAAAAACCGTACCTTAAAGGTGAGTGTGTCTGTCTATGTATCAGCCCTGTGATGGATTAACAGTCTGTCAAAGGTGCATCTGCCTGTCGCTCAGTGTGAGCTCGAACAGGCTGTGGGTTTTATGTACTGGATAGACGGACATTTAAACCCAAAAAAAAAAAAAAGTAACAATTTCCACTACAAATTATCTCCAACTTCTTGTTGCTGCGTTTGTGTAGGCTCACTGACTGACAAGTATGTAGGCTCAGCTCCCTGTTTCAATTAAAAAGCCCCTTCTGGTAGACGAGTAAGTTATGCACACAGTGGGAAATTAACAACAAACATCCCTGCTGAAAACTCAAATTATGACTGCGGCCGGTTTGACAGACACCGCATTCTGTTTGGACATTTTTTCCTCCAGTCGAAAAAAACAAACAAAAAACAATTTGTCTAATAAAATAGTAAAAGTAGCTGGAAAGCTTTGGGATCCATCTGTTGACGCTGCAGCCGCCAAGTGAAAGTAAAAAAATACCTCATCAGTGCTATAAAACAGGGCTTAACTACAGCATAATAGCAACTATAATTCACTTGGCAGTGATGCATTTAGGAAAAAAAAAAAAAAAAAACCCACACAGGATTTGTTAAAAGCCGATCCACTGATGCTCATTTATAACTGATGATGGGATGCTAAATCCACTGTGTGGTTTGTTGTCCTTTCTGTAACATCTAATATCAAAACAGAAAAGCTGCACCCACAGGAAGAGACTGTGTGTGAGACTGTCAGCTGGCTGTTTGTGTGTGTGTGTGTGTGTGTGTGTGTGTGAGAGTGTGTGTGTTTGTGTCTGAGTCGTGACGACAGCTGGCAATCTGGCCTCTGCTCAGTACAAAGGGGAGGGGGCCGGTTCAGAAAGAGAAAGGTGTGTTTGTGTGTGTGTGTGTGTGTCTATATGTGTCTGAGTGATGTATGTTAGTGTGTGCTGAAAACACTTTCAAACAGTTCATTACCCAAGCAGTTGGAAAGCCATTTGCCAAACAGAGTAAGGGCTGTTAATAAGATTAAAATCTCTCGGCGCCCCACCATCAAGAAAGAACCCCCAGTGACACACGCGCACTACCACACAAACACACACTTCCTTTTATCCGTTAAAGATGCAGCTAGTTAATGAAACAGGCATTCTTTTTTGTCCGCAAAACCAAAGTGAATTGTTGTTTTGATTGCTTTCTTCCTGAAAGTCTTTCTCTATTTATGGCCCTCAGCCTCCCTCTGTGTCTCCCTCTCCCTCCACATGCACTAATTTTACCAATTTCCACCTGCTTCCACCCCAAGTCCCGTCTATAAGAGCAGTGCTTTAGTAATCAGCGCGCGTGTGTGTATGCGTCAACATGCCTCCATGGTGCGCTATTCTATTAAATTTTAATTAGCCACCTCCCTCCCTTCCCTTGTATACAAAGAATATTAAGTAAATTTATGATGCGTGGATGCAGCATAGGACAGACAGATATGTATGAGAAACATGGAGGGAAAGAGGGAGAGCGGGGGGAAAAGAAGACAAAGACAGAGAGGATGAGAGAGGAGAAAAGCACAAGAAAGACGAGAATCAGCACAATTCACCCCCCCCTCATTTCCGGCGTGTACAATATTAAGGCCATTACAGGCTGCCTCTGTCAGCCTGTTTGGAACAACATGTTAGTTAGTTGGGGGAAAGATGGAGTGAGGAAGAGGAGGAAGGATGAGAGACTGTGGATGAATCTCTCCATCAGCTGTGAACCAAGACTTGTTGCTGCAGTAACAGATACCGGGGCGACTGACACCAACAATAGGGCTTTTCAATTCCTTTATCTCACTTGGTATAAATTTAGATAAGGGTGCACCAATTGTGAAAATCTGGGCCGATACTGATACCAATGTTTAAAATAACAATTTGGCTGACAGCTGATACCAATGGGTTTGTTGTTGACTTTGTTTTTGTTGTTACGTATTCCTCCTTTTGTCAAGGGAAACAGAGAAATATTTATTATGAAAAATTTGGCTGTGTTAAAGATCTTTGAATGAGCCGGAATTATTTCTACAAATGAATGAAACAACCTTGAATATTAAATTCTTTCACATGAAAAACATCTTTAAAAAAAATAACTGCTTCAAAAGTTTCAGTGTGTAGAATATATTATAATTCTCTATCTCATACCTATTTTTATATTGCTGTGAAAACATCAACACATTTTGCCTTCAAACAACTGCATTTAATCAAATTCTTCCAAAATTATATTAGATTAAATTCATAAGAACACATCATGAGAGAGTTTAATTAAGTTTGCCCAATACTCATTTTAACTGAATAGAGCCTGAACGCAGCATAATGTAACTTAATGCAACCCATGGATCTATAAAGAGACCTAGATACAGTGACAGAGGCAGAGCCCGACCATTTCTATGAAAGTTGCTCACTGGCACATGGAAAAAAAAGTACAACTGCCATGTATGAAACTACCTAGATGATCGGTGCTGCTTTCACATCACTGGGCCCGTAGAGCAAGCACACTTAAGACGTCCGCCAGCCAAGTCAGCTTTAGCGGTTTAGCACTCCTCTAACTTGAATGGGGATTAAATGCTTTAATCTTGCAGCTCTTCTAGATATTCTACATGTTAACTAAGTTACATAGTGTTGGGGTGGTTGTGACGCATGAAAATGTATCAAGTGATTTATAGGCATGTCTTTCACAATGTAAGTTTATGGGGAAAAGTTTTTAGGGACCACTGGCATCACATGACAGACTCGGAAGCTGTAATTCCACTGTTTGGCCACTACAAAAATTGGCTTCAAAGCCCATTGACTTTCTGGAGGCCTGATGCAAACTCCATTAGCTGTTAGTTTCAGCCACCAGCTCCATACAGCTGATACAAACTAGCTCTTCTGCCAAATTCGACGAATTTGTCCCGAGAGCATCCCAGTAGAGATCTCTGTTCTTCTAAAACTGGTTTTCTATTGTCCCTATGATGGAAAGTTTTTCTCAAGCCCTGCTTTTAAGCCTGTGCAAAACTGATGTGACACAACAGGAAAACATCGGCCACTTCCTTTAGCGAATGTCATCTTACAATAACGCCATCTGTCGATGAAGGTGAATATTAGCCAATACTGGTGTTTTGCTAATTCATCAATGCATCCCTACATTTAGAGTTTAAAAAATAGAGATAAATCTTGCAGCATGTTTTGCTCTAAAAGAAGAGGGGTCTTCACACAAAGGATGAAAAGACACAAGTGTATTCATTTGACATGTAAATGTAGTTTTCAAATTTGGCCAGCTTAGGGTGGATGTAGTCTCAGTCTATACATCCTGTTAAAATCTCTCTCTAAATTATCTCTCTCTGCCTCCTTCTGTCTCTTTCTCCCTCCAAAGCAGCGCATTTGTCTCTCATCTGGTAATGAGGAAAGGTCTGCAGAGACACAGAGACTAAAGCTTCATCAGCAAAGACCAGTCCCATCATGCTGCGCCATGCACACACAACACACACACACACACACACACACACACACACACACACTGGCTTCATCAGCAAAGACCAGCGTCATCAAGCTGCAAGGTGCACACACACACACACACACACACACACATGCACGTACGCACTCACACAGAGCATGGATAGACAGGCTTCATCAGCAGTAGGACCATCATCAAGCAGCATTTTGCGCATCCACACACAGAAAACAGGGACAGAGGAAGGGAGGGGCTGGAAGAAGAAGGTAATGGAGAGAAAAACAATTCAGCAGAGGTGGTGGTTGGACGGTAAGAGGAAAAAAGACAGGGAGAGAAGAGTGAAGAAAAGGGGACAGAGAGAGGAGGAAGAGGGAGATAAAGAGAGAGACACAAGGTGACAGGAAGGAAGACAGAAGCTGAGCGAAGTGACAGTGTACTGAAGCCAGGCCTAAATACAAACAGTTTTATCTGTTGACACCCACTACCTCCTGACACGGCCGTCAACTGTACTTATTACCACATTCTCTGTAGACACACCAGCCTGTCACCTCGACACACACACAGGGGTTTAGACACACACGCACACAAAACCAAAGGCAGTTTATTTGCCGGTGCGCACACACCGCATCTCAGAGACGCGCAGGGGCTGGGGCGGTACACTTCGGGACAATGCGCAGTACACAAGGTTCTTGTACAATTCACACATGTACACCCGCACACTGTAGTAATTTCCAGTAGCAGACAGGTGGGTGTGACGGGCTGAACTCTGGGGCATCTCCACGGTGAGCCTGTCAGGCTGGTGTTTAGCCTAGCTACGGGCTAAGGGGCTTGCGAGTTAGCTCGGGATGTTGTGACAGCCCTGCAACCTGCCTACACGGGTCACCGCGCAGCTCAGAGCAACACCGTACGTGTGTTGGTGTTAGTGAGTGTGTGTTATGAGTTTGTCATGTCTCAGGGTGTCTGGAAAAACATACCTTAAATGCTGCTGCGCCAGACATAGAATATATTTACACGGACAAACATGTACACATTTATTTACATCTACCTCTGCTGTAGGACAAGTCTGTGTACACACAGTGTTGTGTCTGTGGAGCGGAGCGCCTGTGCTCTCAGAGGCTCAGGCTAACACTGTGCTGCAGTAAAAAAAACATATTCTAATAGAATGCTCTTTTAAGGCTGAATCCATGGCTGCATCCAAAATGCAATACTTATATGCTATTTAATAGGCTTAAACAGTCTGTAAGACTCTTTAGTATGTCTGAGCCCTTAATATGAAACCAAAAGTGCAACAGTGCAATACCACAATGCAATGTGGTATTGACAGAAACGTTCACAACAACAAACAACGATCAAGGCATCCCTGTAACGTAAGTATATAATAGATACTGTTCTCAAGGTGAATAACTTTGGTCATGAGTTTGCTGCCTAATGTGCAGTTTAGGAAACACTACGTGAAGTGTTGTGGTTGGGGTAACATCACTGATAGATGACGTATGCTGTATTCCATTTACCTCGTAAGTTGGAGCTGGGAATAACATCATACCTGTGCTGATCGTTTTCCAGTTAACAAACTGGAAAAACCAATATGTTGTTCAAGCCAGGTTAGCATTACCAGTTGTTAACAAAGCATTATGCTGTGTTTTGCACATACAAAGTGGCATCATGTCCACAGAAGTAGACAAGACGTTGGACAGCACTGTGTACGACTGTTTTGATGAAACACAAATAATACAGAAGTGCTAATAATCACTACAGCTTTCACTATTTTTAATTCGCAGGGAAGCCATCTTGGACCTTGAGGTCAGGTTTGTTGGGATTCAAACCTTCTTTCCAAGTTGGAAATTCGACTTTGGGGGCATTAAAGTTTAATTTTCCGGATGGTAAACTCAGAAAGTCCAACTCCCCAGTGCAAATGGAATGCAGCAACATCAAGTAACTATTGAGATCTGTAATGGTTACAATTTGCTTTGTTCCTGACTGAAATATTTCAAAAACTATTTGGATGATGTGCCATGAAATTTGGTACACGCAAAAATCATACCCGCGAAACATAAGCTTGTTAGCATGCTAATGTTAGCATTTGCTAATTTAAGCATTATCTGGCAACAAAGATGCCTGTGGCACACAGAAACAGGAGGTCAGTCTATGTCTATGCTTTGACATAACATTACACACTGAGGTCACCACTGGTTCACATTTTTCATTATGTTTACAGATGCTGGTAGAGCTGAGGTTGGCATGGACTACGGTCATGAATGTATAAAGAGAACTGGATGCAGCATTGAAGGTGAGGTCCTGCTCATTCCTATGAAAGTGGCGCGTGAAGCTAAAAGAGTTTGACTTCATAAGTGTATAATTACCCAGATCCAGGACCAAAATAGCAAGAGAGACTTCCACCAGCCGAACCGGCTACTTCTGCTTTAGCCCTCTGCAAACTTTGCAGGACTTGTGTGGATTTGAAAGCAGTCACACACACATTTTCCAATGATCCTATGCTTTGATAACTGATGTGGACTCATGACATTAAGCCAGTCTCTAAGCTTACCCGATCTGAAACAGTGCTGAAACGATTGGTCTATCAACAGAAAACTAATCACCAGCTATCTTACCATATACGTGCAGAGCTGAATTGAAGTGCATGACAGGTAAAAAGAAGAAACCAAAAAAGTTGTGAGCAGTTACAAGATTAAAACAGCCATTTTTAGACAGTAAGGTCTAACTGAAAGGCTAGCACTGCTAACAAACAACAACCAAGGAAACTATATGTGCTTGGATATTAAATCTTAGTGACAGCTAATTATTTCACACCTCTATTTGAGGTTACGAAATCTGTTGCCAAGCAATAAGTCACAACTTTCTCCATAGGCTTGGAGTGGGCTGTTGCCAGGCAACACTAAGTTTTTGAAAGTTTTGTTGTTGCGTTACAATTGTGGTTTGATAAAGGATTCACCAACACATCACTGTTATCTCATCTCAGCTTCTGTCAAGAAACCAGAAATCAGCATAAAGACAGAGAGAGTGGACACACGGGAAAATGAGAGGAGATCAATGGAGTGACAAGGTTGAGGGCGCAGACACACACACACACACACACACACACACACACACACACACACACACGAACACACACACCACACACACACACACACACACACACACACACACACACACACACACACACACAGATGTGACATTGCAGTGACACACAGTTCTGCAGAATAGGTCTGAGCCCCTCAACTGTTTCTGAGCAGATGGTCTGTGTGTGTCAGTGCTGAGGTGTGTGTGTATGTGTGTGTGACCTTGACCCATGAGCTGGTATCGCTGCCAAATTTCAGACTGAGAGACAAGAGACCACCGCAGGACCTCTCCATACAAACACACATGCTAACACACACATATGTGAGCTTTAACACCCTGCCAACAACAACAAACCCTAACAACTGACATACTGTAGGATTTCACACTATTACACTGTATAAGAACATGGATTCAACCACAAGGTGGCACTGTTTCCCCATCATTCTTCCCAATCTATGAGCGAGAGGGTGTGTGTGAGAGGGAGTGTGTGTGTGTTTTCATGAGTTCTGCAGTGCTGGTTACCGGGCCTCTCCTTAGTTTTAACTCAGATCAATGGTTATTACTGTGCCCTTGTCCAGGTCTCTCTCGTCTCTCCCTTTCCCATACAAGCACAGCAGATGCAGAGAAACGGCCATAACACACGCACACACACACACACACACACACACACACACACAGGAACATAAAAGTACATGGGTACACAGGCAAGCATCTGCAGTCTTTCTCAAAAGCAGGCTTCCTGCTGCGATCACTTCCTCTCCTCATTTCACTCGTGTATCTCCAGAGGTGGTAATAAAATACTGATGAATATTCTGCTTTTAGTCCGTCTTCCTCAGCCTGCCTCTTCACTGCTGAACCTGGTTGGCTAATGTCAGTGTTCCTTCTCAGCATCTTTATAACAGTACTGTTACATGTTTCAACGTGGAGCCTATCTTTCAATATCTGTGACTTAGAGAGGATTTAGCTGCTAAATGACTGATTCTCCAAAACACAGGAGAAATCTGTATTTGTGCTACTCATTTTTAACTGTTGGTACTACAGTATACCACTTGACCTGCTGGGTCTAGACCTTTGAACCCGCCCACTCCACGGAGGAGACCAATTTGTCTGGCATCATGGCATGAATGAGTGGTTCCTCGGTTGAAAATACAAAAAGGATCCAATGAGCGCCGCAAGGGGTAGTAACGATTATACAATTAGTGCCATGGGCGGAACTAACACTATTGCCGCTGTCAAGGGATGTCAAGCTGACTGCGTGCTCTCTCAGTATCAGGGACATGTATAGTTTCACACTCTGTTTGAAGCCTACACAACAAAAGCCTACAAAGCCTGCCCACCACCACCACAAGACAAACCCACCAACACCACAGTTACTTGAAACCTGTCACAATGCCACATTGCAGTGAATAAAAATCTGGCCAAACATAACAACAATCATTTTCATTCAGTCATTCAGTCAGACTATCGCAGGGCTGACACATAGAGACAGACAACCATCACACTCACACCAATAACTAATTTAGAGTCACCAGTTAACCTGCATGTCTTTGGACTGTGGGAGGAAGCTGGAGTACCCAGAGAAAACCCACTCTGACACGGGGAGAACATGCAAACTCCACACAGAAGGGCTCCTAATCCTCCCTCCAGGAACCCTCTTGCTGTGAAACGACAATGCTAACCATTGCACCGTCTACTTAACTAGCGAAGCATAAAGGGGGTCTCCCCCACCCAAGGGTTAACCAGGATGCCTCTTGCTGTGAGGTAACAATGCTAACCACTGCACCACTATGCTGCCTACGTTATAATATAAAATTATACACGAAGACATGTTCACCTCACAGGTAACAAGATGTAACCCTTACTGTTATACTAACACTAACCTTAACTGCATTTCTTTCAATCTTATACTTCACAGCTAGCTAAATGCTAACTTTGCATGTTTTTCAGGGCTTTCACTTCCAGACCAATGGGCAAAGGAGTCTGATCATGGACTGAGGTGTAGATGTGGTGGGCCAGTCATGTAGCTAGTGGGCAGGGGTCTCACCTATAAAACAATGTGTAGGATCCATACTGAAAATGTACGTACGGACAAAAGCCAACAATGTCATGCGCCAAAAAATATCTATATCTATCAGGCTTCCACCTCACCATCTGTGTCGCCAATTTCCCATCTCCGAAATGTCTGTAAGCATCGGTCAAAGTTTCTCCCATCAAGTCTGATTTTAACGATCACAACTTTTGTGCAGGAAGTGTTGTACGCCACTTTCAGGCCTTGTTTTGTGTGTACACAATTTTTATAAATGAGAACCCCGGT
Source organism: Epinephelus cyanopodus (assembly GCA_026686955.1). NCBI lineage: Eukaryota > Metazoa > Chordata > Actinopteri > Perciformes > Serranidae > Epinephelus > Epinephelus cyanopodus. The sequence continues at coordinate 20,540,355 of CM048936.1, read as the reverse complement.
CACGTTCCAACCGCAGCTATACCCACTCACAACATCGCCCCACATCGCAGTTTGTTTTACTTCACTCAGCCCCACTCTTAAGACCCCAGCAAAACCAATATGTTGGCATGGCTTCAAATCACTGTCAACTTGAAATGACAGTAGATTCAGGTGGATATCTTGGACTAGTGATTGGTTAGGGAAAATCAAACCCCCCTCCTCCACAGAAATTGTTTAGAATGTCAGACTGAAGATGTAAACTGAGAGTAACGAGTTGACAACCCTGTCTGATATCAGGCATCCACTTCACTGAAGAGGCACGATTCGGTGGGCGGGCTGATACACTTTCACAGCATTCCAGTAGATCATTTCTTTTTGACAGTTTTCCATTCAATAAGCTCAGTCAAACAGGTATAATAAATTAGAGACTCAGGTTTTATGAGTATATGAGCTTTGCACCTACTGTATACAGTTTGACATGTATGGTTTACTCATGCAGATGTAAGAAATAATTGTATAGCAGAGTGTATGTCTTTTGAAAAGTACACCTAAAAATATTCATATTTTGTGAGCCAGAGATGCATAATTTTATCTCCAACATACTTGATCTTATACAGACCTTATGGTCACTCGCAGGTGGGAGCTATGGAGCATGCTTTATGAATATTCACATCCTAAACATAAATATGGTGATTTCAAAATGCTGATTGGCGTCTGTGCAAGGGTAAGAGCAAGGGCTACATATTACATGTGTGTATGTGGCTGTGTGTGTGTGTGTGGGGGGGGGGGTGTGATGTGTGTATGTGTGTCTTGGAGCCGGAGGCCGGCCAATCCAAAAAGCCATGAATGTGTAAACAATGCGCTCTGCAATTCCCAATCAACACCTCCACACCACCCACGCCTCGTAATCAGAGAGCGGGAGAGAGAGAGAAAAGACAGAGAAGCCATCACTGGCATTTCTCCATAATCAAAGTTGACAGAGGGTAGAAATAACATACTAATCAATGGTCCTCCACATCCAGTACAGTTCAGGTCATTTCGGTTTACTTCTTTGTTTTATTTATATTTTTATTTTTTTCTCCGGAGGGGAAACTTGGCTTGCAATACCGGCATATTACAAACAATAGTGATGTCCAAACACAGACAGCACCTATCCACTCAAACATATGACAAACTCGTAAGGATTCCAACAGCCGTGAAAAGAAGCTAATTAACCCTACAACACAACATGGCAGGCGCGGGTAAACACAACAACAAATATTAGATGCAGCGAGACTGAGGTTAGGAAAGGTGTGCAGCAGCAGATAGTTGAGATGCTGCCTTAGAATTAACAAAGTAGAAAGAACAAAAATTAATAACAAATCACTCTGTTAGAGTTTTATTTATTGTTCTCAAACCATGAACGTTGGCTTTCAGCTGTTCTTTAGAGTCAAAATCAGGCCTTGAGCAGGTCATGGAAGAAGCTTGTCACGGCAATGTGTAGGTTTTATTTCAATATAATAATAATAATAAAAAGAATAACTTAATTTATACAGCACGAAAACAGATTACACACTTTAATAGACTAAGCAAAAGCGGGACCAGGATACTCAGGGAACATATCAACAGAAAGCCAAGCAGTCCTATCAAACAAAAGTGAGACAAAACTAAGGTAAAGGTAAGGAAAGGATAACGTTAAAACGAAAAAAAGACAAAAAATGCTAAAAGTAAGACTCAAAATGTCAACAAAAATAAATACAAATAAAGGAATAAAAGCTATAAAAAGATAAAAAAAAAAAATCTGGGAGGCCGTAAGTGTTTGGTGTTTGTCTTTCCTTTTTCTGTAATAACAAAAATACATTTTTTAACAAGGTGCAGTCAACCAGCAATTCTGCTCCTCTGCTCTTTTCGAATCACATAGAACTAAAGCCCCGTTTCCACCAAGCGGTACGGTTCAGTTCAGTTTGGGACACTTTGTTTCCATTTCCGCTATAAAAAGTTGTGGATGGTACCAATGGAACTGTTCTGTACTGTGCCCATTTTTGGTCACCCCTCTGTTTGGGCACCATGTACACAGATCTGGTACTAAAAGGTGGAGCATTTGTATATATCAATTTCGACCGGGTTATGTGAACAGCATATATTCTAATCCTCACTCTGAGAACACTAACAAAACAAAGCAGAGCGCCATTCCTGTGGGCTCTGGCAACACTAAACCCCTGAGCTTGCCTGAGAGGGACTAACTGCAAAAACCTGCAATTTTTAAATATCCCATGGAGAGAGACTCTCACTGCAGTCTGTTTGATTTTGTTCTAAAAATGTTGGCGTGCAGTCTTGATCTGTGGATGATGAACGAGGTGCAGACTTCCCTCTGTGTCACCGGTAATGAGGAAATACAGTGAGTGCTGGATGGAGCAGTGTGTGCTGGAAACGCTAGGTACCATGTCTGAAGGGTTACTTTTGGTTCCAAAGGTACCATACTGAAAGCATTTGGTGGAAATGGGGCTTGACTGTGTGTCTGCTTATGTGCACGCATGTGTCTGTCTCGCTCTCTGTTAAGCCACATCTGACAAATATGTGGAATAAGTACTTAATTTTAAAAACACAATCAAAAACAGCAGTGATACTAAGCTATTTCCAAAATAAAACAGAAAAGAAAATAGACCAGATTGACCAAAACTATTTGCACTGTAGCAATAATTTACAGCTTGCTGGGAAGCTGACGAAGCACCATGACTCCGGGGAGCTCCGTTGTCTCCACCACAAAGTGCCCCAAAGCTGTGGAGCCAGCCACCCAATTCCACGGGCAGCTTTGTGGCTTCGGGGCGTCATCTCCAACTTTCATCTTTCCCCCAGATGCACTCTTAGGTACCAAAATTTGTCATTGATTGATTAAACATGATTTGGTCAGTCAGTACCCTTAAAAGTACAGAGATTGGTACCCAATCCAAGCTCTAACAGACGACAAACACAAGTGCTCTCAATCTTGAGGGGGGCGTGTCCCTTGCCTCCTCTGCCAAAATCTACCTTACGAGTCCAGGGCAAAAAACTTCATGTTATAAGAACAATTTAAGTTTATTCTAATATTTCTAACAGTGTTTCTTCTTCTTTCCCCTCTCAAGATAATGAAACGAGAGAGGTAAGGACAAAAGAAAAAGAAAGAATACATGGACAGCTGAAAACAAAGAGATATATCTGAAAATCAAGCACCTAACATTTTTTTTATCTTTCTTTCTCCTCTTATATTTCTCCCATATTTCATCTTCCTCTTTTCTTCACTTTCTATTTGTGCCTTTCTTGCCTTCATCTCTCACTCTGCTGTATTATATCTACTATCCATGCTGCCTTCTCCAACTCCTTTCTATGCCTTCTCCTGTGAAAGACGCCTTTTCTATAACTTCCTTTCACTTAGTTTTTCAATTTTCCTCCCCCCAAGCCCTCCCTTCTTTCTCCATCTTTTCCATCACCCTTCCTCTCACACACACTCTCCTGTCAAGGACACGAGCTTCTGAAAGAGGGGGAAAAAAAATCATATGAATACTATGAATCACCCTTCTCTTTCTGTCTTCTTCTCTCTTTCTACCCTCCTGCTCCCTCCCTCCTCCTTTTTTCACAAAGATATCTGAGCGCTGATTTCCCTCTTGCCTGTCAGGGCTGGACAGCGCTGGGCAACAGCAGGTAGACTCACAAAATATAAATGTATGAATAAGAAATAAACACCAACAACCGTGCACGCACACAGACACACAGTGCGCTTGACAATCTGTTTGACCATCTGTCTGCCTCGTGCGCTGACATAGTTGCTGTCTGAACTTGAGGACGTTGTGCATGTCTGTGAGTGTCTGTGCAGGTGTGCAGTAGGAGTGGACATATATATATATCGACTCATTTAAAATAAAAATCAGCCAGTGTGTTTGGTCTGTTTCTGATTTGATGGCTTCATAACACAAAATTTGATGTATATCATTAAGGGATATTAATTTTGATCATTATCCCCGTGCAAAACAGATTCCAACAAATTAATTTGTGTTAATATTATTATTTATGAGATTATTATTATCTTGGGTTTCAAGGGAGAGTCGTGTGATATCAGAGGCTTTATCACCATGACAACAGCAAAACTCAAGGGGAAACAGCAAGCTCTTATAAAATATTGGCAAGAGCATGACAATTTAGAGACACTGCAAAAAATATCTTCTGCCAGCTACTCCCTACCAAGGTTATGAGCCTTTATAAACACATCCTGGTGGAAACTAAGCGCACACACAAGTAAAGGGTTTCTGGTCGAGGTGAACTCAAAAACTGCTCGGGGTGAACTGCACTGTGGCTAACCCTGTGAAAATGTGAAATTACCTGGCGAAGTCGAGGTCGGCCTCCCTGGACATGGTGATGTTAGTGAGGTTCTGTTGGAGGACAAAAATGTTCCTGCACATCTTCTTGATGCCAGACTCGCTGATCCTCTTGAAGTACTGGGCACCGTTGATAAGAATACAAGAGATAAGATGACCCAGACCTGGTGAGAGGGAAGAGAAGAGAGATGGAAATAATGATTGCCGGATCAAGATGAAGAAGAATCAAAGGGAAAAAAAAGAGAATAACAGAAAAAGGAGGGGTAAAGAGTTTTCTGTCAACAATAATTTAAAGGGAAAGTTCGCCCCAAAATCAAAAGTGCATGTTTTTCCTCTTATCTGTAGTGCCATTTATCAATCTAGATTGTTTAAGTGTGAGTCGCTGATTGTTACAGATATCAGAAATAGATGTCTCTCGTCTTGTGGTGCTCAAAATGCCAGAGGAATGTATTTAAATAACTCACCAGCAATGTCTCTTTCCAGAAATCATGATCCGGTTACTCACTAATTTCACAGACCTTGTTGTGAGCAGGTTCATGCAGGAGCTATGACAATATTGTCTAGGCAGCTGTTTATACATCACCCTGGGTCTGCACTGACCTTCAAAGATGTACTGGAACTTGTGCTGCTGCAGGGCGGCCCCCATTGCCTCCTCTATGGCTGAGATGTCCTTGTTCAGTTTGACCACCAGCGGGTCATAGTCCATGCTCTCCACATTAGCCACAATGGCGTAATTGCCTTGCTTTGTCAGGGGAATCAGGTAATGGAAGCAATGCACCCTGGAATGAGACATGGGAGGACAGTGAAGTTGAGGGATAGAAAAGAGACAGTGGAAAATTAGATGTCTGACTTTGTTCTGTTTCCATTTCAGATCTTGTTGTTAAACGTAGACATGCTGATTTTGCTATAATGCTAACAGCTGAAATCAACTACAACCCGTGCTAGGTTTCAAAACATCACAAGAAATGAGAAGGAAAATACAGAAAAGAGCCTCATAAACTGAATGCATGAGGTGTATTTAACGTCTGTCATTAGAGTTTAAAGGTATAGTTCAGAATTTTTGAAGTGGGGTTGAATGAGGTACTAATACATATTCAGTGTATTACAAACAGTACATGGTAGGGGCAACAGCAAAACATATTTCAGCCACCTGGAGAACATCAGTATCAGTTTAGGTGTACGCTGCATTTAAAATATTTTACAGCTTCACTGCTCCTTGCCATCAGATGGCTCTTTGTCAACGGGGACCTGAAGCAGTTATATATTGAGCCATCAGACTCCAAGAACAGTTACTTCACCTTGCAAAACTCAGAAGTTGCTGGTCTGCCACTGCCTCGATTGGTTGGATTGTTTGTGTTATTATGTGACTTAAGTGAATCAAAATTAACCATTTGAAACACCAACTTCACAGAACAACACTAACTAACTAATTGAGGCAGCAGTAGATGAGAAGGTGGCTAAAATATGTTTTGCTGCTGCCCTTGTCTACACAGTACATTGCTTAGCTTTCGTGGCGGTACTTCCATTCTCAGATTGGGGGTGTGCTAACTGCCATCTACTGTAAATAATACTGACTATGGATAAGTACAACCCAACTTCAAAAGATTCATATTGTCCCTCTGACATAGTAAAAGGTACACTGAAGTTGGCACTCAGTATTCTGACTTTCCATGCCCTACCTATAATATAGAAAGAAATCATTATGTTTAGAGTACTTGTAATATATCCACTTATTCAGCTAACAGACTGGATTTATTAAGGGCAATCTGTAGAGCACAGTGCGAAGTACGTATTTTGTACAACTCTTAGAGGTAAAGAAAGCCTTAATCATTTAGTAAATTTACAGCAAACAGCCTGTGATTCTCTTTCATACTATGTTCCCCCCTCCAAAAATGACGGCAAATTGCGCATTTAAAAGCATTTAATTAAGTTAATGAAGTGTAAGCCAGAGAAGCTCACATTTACACATTGATACACATTTTTGACATTTTGTAATTAATTTTCATGGCGATTTCTTTTCAGGGCAAATTGAATAATGATGTGGTACAAACACAGATTTGTGCCCTTGGCCAGTGGAGTAACTGAACCTTGATCAAGAGTTTTTCTATTCACTTTCTTTTTGGGTGGTAGAAATACACATATTTCTTTTTGTAAATAGGATCATATCCAAATGCCACAAACAAGGCCAATGTGACTTTACAAGAGACCTAATTTCAGAAACTGTCAGAACTTTCGATTAACATTTTTTATACTTTTGAGCTGACCATTTTTGGCTCTAAATTAAAAAAAACTGAGAAGCAAACAATTCTTATCTCTAGTTTGTCCGTCTTAACATTTTACACCCACAGTAACGTATATTTTTAATACCGCTTTTAGGGCTGTAATGGGTTATAGAGGGGACTTTTAAGACATCCTTTAACAATATGCTGCTTCTCTCTGCCCATTTAAACACCTCCATCTAAGTCGGAGGTCCTTTAGGTCCGTAGAAGGCTCATTTCTGTCTAGACGTAAGGAGTCAATACTCTCATAATTCCATCATCACAGTGCCCTGAGCAGAAAGGTATAAAATGATATGGGTGAATGTCTCTTCCCCCTACGGCAAAGCCAACAACCACACCACATTTTTAATGCCCCCATCTCACTTCACTCTCTCTCTATTCAATCATTTCTCCCACTTAGCTACTGTATCTCCCTTCTTTAACCCCCACCATCGTTTTAACCTTATCTCCCTCCCATCTCCTCCTCCCTCCCATCTTGCTCTCTTCCTCATGGCTTCATTTAGCTGGTACCACTATCAGGGGAAATTCGCTAGATGGGGCGAGTCAATGGAGTGTAGCATATAGCTAGACATCAGCCTCAGGGAGGGTTTTCTACTGAAATCATAAACAATATTGCATAAGCTATACAATAGTCTACGGGGAAATAGTGGTGCATGGAGGGATGGAAAGAAAGGGAGAGGGATGATGGAGGACTATTAGTGGTTGTGGGGGAGAGGGAGTATATGGTGTGGTAAATTAACTCGGATACTGACATTCGCACCAACACATACTCAAGATAAAGTGTAAATTGACAAAGTTGTGCATTTAGGGCGGAAGTGTGATGCAGCTGATCATTTTCGTCCTCATGATTTAATGATGTCCTCCAAGCTTGTGCAGCGTGATCATGGTAAGCGAGTGGTAAATGATTTCACGCTGTAACAATCTTTGTTTCGTTCAGCTGGAGAGTGACACAAATGGGTTATATCAATGCACTGATTCCACAGGAAGATGAGAGGAAAGTGAAACACGATGTCTGTTCGTATCATTTGACGCGTGTCACATACATAGCACACACCCCAATGTATGACACAGACAGAAATAGTAATCAAGGTGCACAAGCTGGGATGTGGCAATCTGGGGAGTAAACGTGATTAAATGTGCTGCTAGTCTGTTGACTATACATAGATCAGCCCTGGAAAATAAGACACTGGCACGTCTTGACAACTTGAGGCTCATCAACATGATGCCACCAGTGTGTGGGCTTAAACAGAAAACAATGGGTGCAGCTGTTTTGTTGCATGCTGACCTTGAAAAATACAATTTTCCTACTACTGTATAATGTTGTTGGAACTATATTTTCTACCGACACTTGTTTTTATGGAGAAAAAAAAAATCAGCTTGAAGTAAAAAAGCCAACTCAACATACACGTCAAGTCAACTCAACATACTTTGAGCTCTATGACTGACTGTGTAGTTAAATGCACAGACTAAAAATGGATACGGTTTAAGTGCAGAACTGCTAATAAACAAATGTTTAATACATTTAGTTGAATAACAAAAATGATTTCATTGCTTTATTCACATCATTTTGACAGAAAAATTCAGCCCACCTGCCAGAATAAATGTTAGCATTATACATTTCTGCAAGCCACAGGTATGTTGCATTTGTATGATATGAGCTGAATTTCTCATCAAGAGGATGAGGGGATGGTGGACAGTGTGACACCTTGATATGATGGCCGCCAAGCTACAGACGGCCGCAGACCACTGTTCAAGACCATATTAAAGTACTTTACTGTCCTTTCAAAAGCATCGCACATATTCCAACTTATACATTCATTTATTTATGGCAACATGTTGAGCTAACTTTGCAGTAAAGACAGAAACTTCCGCTCTCCTGTAAGGACAGCTGTCAATCTAGGAACAAGCAGAGCCATGTGTAGGTGTGATTGTGCTGAAAGTGACCTATCACAAGAGATCCAGCTTCTCCCTTGGTTTCCACCTCCAACTGCCAATAGTCAAGTTGATTGGTGTGAGCAGAATACAGCTTTGTGAGCACTGCTTTGTGCATCTGCTGCTGAGTTCTACACATGCAGGTGCTTTTTTTTGCCTCTCTCCATGTTTTCTTTCTTGCTTGCAGCTGTCTACACAGCTCTCAGTCGTTGAATTGGTGCGTGAGGACTTAAGACGTGCAAGTGGCAGATAATATCTGCACTGTGAAATACTGTAATGCGCGTGCGAGCATATTTTATCACGCTCACATGATCTGACATAAATATGGCACCGTAACGAACCAAGTAGTGTTTGTGCCAAAACCCAGCCACACGTCACCTGTAGCAAGGTCATAACTAGGGATGGGAATGATAAGATTTTTTGATACCGATGCCATAATTGATGCTACATATTAGTGTAAGTCTTTATCGATTCCCTTATTGATTCCTAATTAATTTTCTCTATAAAAAAAAGGAGGCCTTAACAGGTTTTCAGCATCAATGCAACTGTTTTATTATCTCTGAGTCTGAACACAGAGATATGATGAAATGAGAATATTTGTACAGCATTTGTTTCCATTTAAGTTTTCTTAGTCAAAGAAAAATCTGCTCAGCCTGTCTGAGTGGCGCTAATGTTACTAGTATTTACCCTCAGTAATGGACGTGCTGCTCGATGGGGAAGCAGTTGCACTTGTACTTTGAGTGTCAAATATAGAGCATTTCTAGGATTTAAGCCCATATTGCATGGAAAGATGTTTCTGCATATTGCTGGTGTTTCCACCCTTACTTGAAATGATCATTTTACTGATACTAAAAGCAGCACTGTTGTCCTCTTCCTTCTTGAAATGGAGCCTTTGGACTGTGTCTTTCTCTCTGCCATGACTCCTTCTTGTTGCAAGTTTCCAGCAGCAGACACAAGTTTGACGTCTTTACTTTGCAATGTGCAACTGTCAGAAAAACATGCTGGCCTAAATAATAGAAACTGATAAGGTTGGAGGCATACGATACTGATGGATCGGACATTTGGAACCAGTTCCTATCCCATCCCTCGTCACAACATAAGTTTCAACTTATCTGCTACATATGAAACATACAATGCCAACATTTTTTTCTGGCTATTGGGTTGGATAAGTAGCACTGCAATTCAAAAAAGCTGCTTAATACAGCGCTGAAACATGTAAAATTTAAAGTGTTTTTTCAAAAATAGCAAGCATTCCTGATCATTTTCAGTCCTAACGTTGACTTTGTGTATTCAGAATGGTTCTGCCAAAGAATCTCAGGCCATCTGTCACTTCAACGGGTAACAACACGATAAGATATGTAAGGAAAGCATATAAAATCCCAGTGTGTGTTTTAATTTCTGCAATTTCTGTCAAGTGTGGTTGAGTTTTCCTGCATACCTGACTTCCAGATGCAATACCAGAAGACAGCGGTCTGCAATGTCCTGGAAGCCCCTGGACAGGTCGCTTAGGGTCTGGAGAATCTGCTCTCTGCTCCGCTCGCTCTCACCAACCACCTGGCTGTCTGCTGAGCACGGAGACGCACCTGGATGGACAGAGTAGACAGGAGAACACACGACACCACTTAGAAACACAGTTGTACCAAACAGGGGTAATAATAGGAGGTTAAAGGACGTACAGACTCATACAACAGGCTGTGTATTGCCAGGCACAGCACTCAGGTGAGGTTGGGACTTTATTAAAGATGCCAGACTGTAAGCAGCACACATCCAAGAGAAAGCTACAAACATCACAGACACAGTGCCAAAAAAATGCAAATATAGCAAATCTGGGGCTGACTTTAACTTTCAATTTTGCTGGCGATACTGTTTACAAACAGCAGCTGACAATTCCTGCATAGTTTACCTTTAACTAGAGGAACTAGGACGACATTTGGATGCTGTCAAAAGTGCTTGAGCAAGCTGCTTACGTCCTACCAGCTCCAGAGGTTCTGCTGTGTAGTTGTCCCTGACCTCTGTGCCCACACACACACACACACACACACACACACACACATACACACGCTGTACTGTACTCCAAGGTAATAATATGCATGCATGTCACTTCATATTGACATAATCAGGTACTGAAAATGACACCGCCTTATACAGTACACACAAAAGAAACCATTCTTCACACACTTCCTGAGTCCTTCAGTATGTTCTTGTACTTTCTTCTCGCCACTTGTGCTGAGACAGCAGGAGCATGTGTCAGTGCGCTGCATTGTAAACCACACAAAAGACCTGTGTGTATGTGTGTGTGTGTGAGGAGAGAGAGAGGGAGAGCCAGGGTGCACGAGAGCATGATGAGTGTATATAAATTCAGCCCGGTGTAGATCAATGGCCATAAATTAGCAAGGGGAGGAAAGGGAGAGAAATTGGCCCCGTCAGTCATATGTAAGTCTATTTGGTCAATGAGGCGAGTGTGTGTGTGTATGTTTGTGTGTGTGAGTGTGTTTGTGTGTGTACGAAGAGTGACTGTTGAGCAGGAGAATGCAGGGGTCCACGATCGATGTGCCGCAGTCAAAGCCAGCTCCCCAGTTACTCTTCCTGCCCTTCCGAAGGTCACACATGCATGCATGCAGGCACACATGCACAGAGGAAGGACAGAGTGGCAGCAACTCTGAACGAGGGCCGACACAACCTGTTCATTTGTCTTCCCTCTCTATGACTGATACTTCTGACTGATACTCCCCAAAATAGAGAGGATGTGAGATTACAGGTATTTCTCCACAGGGACTCACTCACATAACACAGTGTTGTTTTCATTCTTTCTCATTTGGAAATGATGCGAAAACTGTGGACTGACCCAAAAGTCTACTGGGAAAGTACATGTGCTGTTCTATAAACTGTAAAAAAAACAAACAAAAAAAAAAAAAACACCAACAACTCCCTAATCATAAATTAGCTTGTAAATGTAGCACATTTCCCAGATAACTCTGAGGTTTTGAGTATCAGAGGTATGTGGTTGATTGGGAGACACAATACCAACAGTTAGAAAACCAGGTGATCCACTGATGTTTAAATGAACGAACCAGGAGAGATGAAAAACTGTGTCTTAAAATATGGATTAATCTACCATTTACTAGAAACATTATAGAACAGATCCTAAAAAGACAACAAAATGTACAAAAAGTAGAAATAATCCAAGGACAGAGAACAAGTTCAGAACAATATGACACTACAAGGACATCCCATATTTCATACTCACTAAAGATCCAACACTTATTCAAAGGGCAGCTCCATTTTTATTTTTATTTTTAAATTTATTTCTTTTTTAAGATATTTTCTGGGGGTTTTGCCTTCATTTGACCGGACAGATATAGCATGAAACAGGATGAAGGGGTGATGACATGCAGCAAAGAGCCATCGGTTGGCATTGTACCCACAGCCGCTGCAGCAAGGACACAGCCTTTGTACACGGAGCGCCTGCTCTACCAGGCGAGCTAGTGGGTGCACCATTTTGTTTTGTCTTTTAGTTTTAGCATCATCCTGTAGCTGTCCAGTAGTGTTCCTTTTGTATTTAAACACAAAAATTAAAGTTGTGGTTAAGATAGGTTTTCTTTTTTAGCGTCAAAAAGCTATTTCCCCACGCCCGTTTAAAACCATTTTTTACATGTGATCTAACAAAGGTTTCTGCATGCTGACGATGCTACATATTAACCCATAAACGGCTGTGTATGCCATGTTAGTTTGGGGTTGAAAGTCACACAATAACACAAACAAATTAAACAATCAGTACTAGCAGGTAGTCCACTAACTTCAATGTGATGGGAGGTAAAATTGCGGTTTCCGTCAATGGAGGCTGGTAGCTTTGAGGAGGTCGACTTTCCCATCAGAAAGGGCAGTCTGATGGTGGTCTGAAGTGGTAAAATAATCTTAATATAGCATACACATGAACTAATATCAACATTTTTAGGTGCTCCTTTTTTTAAATAGGCTAAAATATGTTGTGATGTTGCCCCCCGTCCACAGCCACCAGACTGTAAATGTAATTTCTGGTGTAGTGTTCCCTCTGATTTGTCGGTGAGTTTGTGTTATTGTGTGACTTTGTGAACCAAACTTAAGTGGTGTTCACAGCAGTACATTGCTTGGCTTTTGTTCCCACTGTCATCTACTGTAAGTGATGTGCTGCCTATGGATCTATTAATGCGTTTGTTCGTTTGAAAAACAGAGAAAACGCAGATGAACCCGCTCTTTTAAAGGTTGAATGTATTTCGCTGGATCTGTCCTGGCTGTGATGCTAATTACATCCACAAAGCTGAATGCTGCTTAATTTCTAAACTAAGTGAACACCCAAGTGGACCTAACAGTGCTGAGTATGAACATTTAACACCATTTAATGAATTCAGCATCCAACTGATAATATTAAACCTTCTGTTAATCAAACACGACATCTGGAACAAACTTGGAGACAACTCATGAAAGTCACATTCCTCTATGGACAATATATAAAATTCAGGTATTTATGTCAACTCTGCATACCCTCCAACATTACTAAGGCCAACTTAAATTCTAAACTTTACTGTACATGTATTTCTACACTCAATAAGCCACTATTCCTTCACTGCCGTACATGGTTAGTGCTTCTGTGCGCTCATGTTTACACATTCCTATGTGCTGCTGAATATGTGCTTCTCTCCCCATTAAAGTTACGTAAAATTAACCCCTGATAAGAGGAAAGACCATTGGCTTAGGCAAACAGCAGCCAGGTATGTGCCATGGCCATCCAATCAACAAAGCAAACACATGCAGAGCTGTGATGTGACATCACTCTGACAGCTGCTCTTATGGCCTGTATGTCTAACATACAGAGATAAAGGCTGGAGATTATATTTCCTATTAAAGGGGTGCATGGGATGTGTGGGACTGCGTATGAAGAAGTGCTATATGTACATACTGTATGTGTGAACTCACTTGCTAATTAACTGTCTTCTTAAGTAACCCTCTTGATAATGTGTGTGTGCTGCGTGTGACGAGACACCGCAGTGCAGAGCAATTTGCAGCAATTCCAGGCGGTTTATAAGACCCAGAAAGACTCCGACTCTGGCTTAAATCTAGCAAATAAACACTTCAGGTAAAGACCCAAGTTTGCAATAAAATGTGTGATTGCGGGTGAAAACATCATCAAACTGCTAAGCTGTTTACTCCTACAGAAAACCGTGCTCAGGATCTTTTTACTTGGGAAAAATAACAACTATCAACTAAAAACAACAAAAATTGAAGGTTTTTCAGGATGAAAATGCTCTGTTCTTTTTCACCCCATAAAGTTGTAAGTAAACCACTAAATCATGAGCCTTCCTTCCCTGTTTTTAATCAGTTTCATTGTTGCCACAGCTGGAGCCAGCACCGTACTTTCTCAGATAATTAGAGGGTGGCTTGGCTAACATTCGAAGCTCATAATCAGTCTTTATTTTTGTTCATTTGGCTATTTCACATCATACCAGTGTGAGAGCAAAAAATAAAACTGGCTTAACTCAACAGAGGAATCTGATATTGGTTGTATGTTTTTATTTCCAACAGCTAACTCCATTATTTATTATTTTAATACTATTCTGCAGCCAGTGGTGTCCCATATATTAAAATCCGGAGATACAAATTTTGAATGTATATCTTAGCCTCAAAATGCTCTTTACCCAAACCCTTCAAAAACACTTTCCCATGTGACCTGACATAGGTTTCTGTAAGATGTTGTTGCTACATATACTGCTGCAGATGCCACATTAGTTCTGTTCCCACAAACTAAACGATCAAATCAGTATTAACCCAGCAACTCCTGTGGGCTGTGAGGTTAAATTAACATTTCTGTCAATAGAGCTTGGTGGCTTTTAAGAGAGCCTAGATAACGACTTCAGTACCCCATCAGAAAGGGCTATGTGATGGCAAGGTACCCATCCGCAGTCACCAGACTCCATTGACACAAGTAGTAATTTTAGTTACTACTGCCTCTGATACAAATGGACTGCACTTGTATTGCACTTTTCAAGTCTTACGTCTACTCAAAGCGCTTTTTCCACTACATGTCATATTCACACACTGGTGGCCGAGGCTACCGAACATGGTGCCACCCGCTACTCGGTTACCATTCACTCACACTTCGATGAAAAACCACCTGGAGCAATTTGGGGTTTAGTAATTTGCCCAAGGATACTTTGACATGCAGGCTGGAGGAGCTGGGGATCAAGTCGCTGATCTCCCAAGTGGTGGCCTTATTCATCAATCTATCTGTCAAACCAGTGCAGACCTGAGCGTAGAAATCATCTTCCCATAGGGTTCGCGTGTGATTCATGTTCTCGTTTCACCAATCACTGCCCCAATATATTCTTGGTTTCGAGGCCTCGACCCTTCAGTTTATGGCATGGAGAGACATAATATGGTCAAGAAGAGAAACTTCCTTAAGCTAGAAATAGAAATGCTGACGTCCCAGGACCAATTTAACCAACTGGTTCTATTTGGCAGCCTGAAAAGTGGCATGAAAAGAAGTTGGAAAAACGCAGTATGGAAAGATAAATCACTTCTACAACAGTCAAACTCAGAGATGGAATATTTAATTTATACATCATTTGTACCGACCTATGGCCTACATATATTCAGTCTTTATATTATATATTATTGATATTTCTATTATATTCATATAAAAGCTTGTACTAATCTAAGGTCTGCTTTCAATCCAGGCATAACAGGTGGCAGAGGAAACGAAGACATGTGTCCAAGCAGGAACTAGTAGTATTCAAATAATTACACTGTTGCAGGGATTATTTATTCCTTTGTCATGATGTTTTAATAATAAATTATAATAACACGCTAAGGTTTGTCATTGAAATGTCTTAGAAAGAGCTGGGCATGAGCGGCATTCATCCTTCTGTCAGCCTGGAGCCAGTCCTATAGAGACAAGTAGCTGCCAGCTGTGATAGAGAGCACACGTCCATATGGTGACCGTATATAAGGTGATTAATATGTGGCTGTGAATAGACGCCACTCACAATACAGTCTAATGACAATTCTCAACTATATCCACGCTGACTCAAACCAGCATACACGAGTTGAGACGTGTCTTCACATTTTATTTTAGCCTCTGCTCAGGTCTACATTGATAATGCAGACTGTACACGCATTTTTTCTGTTGTACGTTTGTTTCAGAAATAAGGGCCACTGTGTCTCAATGTGTACACTGTCAGCAAACGGTGTGTGTGTATGTTTGTCATTAAAGTCAATCAACACTCATTAACTGCATGTAATCCATATGATATCTATAGTGGCTCCTCCATCGGCAGAAAGCAGAGTGCCAAGGATTAGACGTTCAGGTTGGCAATGTCAATATTAATCCAACTAAATGAGCCACAGGAACAACAAACAAGATTGGTCCTAACAGAAAAAATCCACAGTGATTTCTCAGGGGAGCGCAGCATAATGACATTAATAGACTTCATTTGATTGTATTTAGCGCATGTTGTTTATTTCCCCTCGTCGTCTTATCAGATCATTAATAGATACAGAATGCAGCACAGAAACACAACAGTGCCACTCATACTAAAAGCCACAGTTACAAGAACATTACCTGTTTGGAACTTGAAAGCTGCATTAAATGATCTCTGACTTTATTGACGTCTATTGGGAGCGAAGAAATGAGAACATCAACAAGTGTTTGGTGCAGCTGATATAAACACAGATATAAACCTGCAAAGACGTTATTAAAGCACCTGACAAAAGACATGCACATTTGTCTAATAAAGACCATTTTGCTCTCAGTGTGTCTCTTTCCTTCTCTTAGATCGTGGTTGTGTTGTGTGTGTGAGAGAGTATTTCACTTGCTTTGCCTGTGGGAGTGTTTTCCCTCCAAAAGTGCGTGTGTGTGTGTGTGTGTGTGCGCGCGCAGGCCAGTGTGTGAAAGTGACTCGAAGGCTTCTGTTTCCTCTCATGTGCATTACACTCACTCACTTTGGCAGCAGAAAGGGAAAAAAGGGCTCGCTGTGGCACACACTGCTGGAGGTCTCTCCAGGGGGTGGACGTGAAACACACACACACACGCCGAAAAAACACGCGCGCACAGAAACACACGGGCGCCTGCCGTCCCCCCAGCCCGCGCTGCTTTGATGATGCGAGGGAGGCGTCGCAGCATGGGGGGCACCATTAGAGTCAGGGACAGACGGGCGAAAGGAGACGACTCATTGGTCCTGACTGACAACTTTCTTGCTCTCTTCTTTCTTTTCTTCGCTGATTAAATGTGAGGATATGTATGTGCGTGTCGTGTATCTATTTATGCACTGATGTGAAGGTATGCGTGTGTGTGCTGTGCTTATCCAATTATTTTTCGAATCCCATCTAAGAGAAACGTCTGTCGCTTGCCATCTGCAGAAGATGAGGGTGGCAGACATTAAGGAAGAAGATCAGTGATGGAATTCACATTCTTGCACACATGCAGCATGAAGACGCGTACATACAGCGACAGTTCACATTAAAGGGTCAGTATGTAGGATTAAGGGGGGTATACTGGCAGAAATGGAGTATAATGTAACAAGTATGTTTGCTCTAGTGTAAAATCACCTGAAAATAAGAATCATTGTGTTTCGTTACCTCAGAATGAGCCATATCTATCTACATTAGGAGCAGGTCCTCGTATACGGTTTGCACAGCAGTTAGGAACCAACAAACCAAGGCTGGGCAAAACCGACAGGTGCATCTACGACATCCATATAATAACATACAAAACTAACAATGCTAATAATAAAAAAGGAGAACACTGTATTAATTTTTGCAAGTCTCTATTATGAGAGACCATTTGCTAACCATTTATTCAAAGCTTGCTTAAAAACTTTCCCTGCTTTGATCAGTTTTGGGAAGTTTATTCCATTCAGTCTTATATTAAAAGTTTTTTTCCCGCTGAACTTCTGAATCTAAAAAGAATAAAAAGAATGAATGAATGAATTACTTTATTTCGAACCAAAGTTTAAAACAATGTTGTGCAACTTAAAACACTTTTTTAGTGTCTTTAATGGAGCAACTCCTGCAAGCTAGCTCAGGCGGTCAACTCAAGCTGCACTGATTCATACACACACGTCATACTGTACGTCACTCTCCATATGTCATCGACAAAACACACCCTCCAAATTTAAGCTGCGAAATCTTCCCAGCTTTCCCTTTGCATTGTCTATGCTGCTGCTGTCCTGCATCTATACTGCTGCTTGCTCTTTCAGCCCCACCCCCAAACCCAAGAATCCACCTGCAGGCTCTGGCTAACGGAGAAAATATTTAACCATCAATCCTCAACATCTCATGGAAATATATCTGCAGGGAGCAATAAGGCTGGAGTCTAAAGGCCAGACTCTAACCATGTTCTGCTATTGAAATAAACATTTAAAACTTGAGTTGTCTGACTGAACTGGTTTAAACTTTTACCCAAGCTTACGAACACTTTGGAGACAGGGAATTCGCGACACAGATGGTGAGGTGGAAGCCTGATTGTGGAAACTGTTGAATATTTTCTGGCACATGCCATTTCTGGCTTTTGTTCATATGTGCATTTTTTGTAGGGATCCTGATAAACCAGACCCCTGGTCCTCTGCGGATAATGTAGTTCAAGGTAAAAACCTCCTGAACAAAGAAAATGAAAGGAATTCTAATCGGGAGAAATTTCAACTGGTTGCAATCTGCAATCCTCACCACTAGATGCCACTAAACCTCCCTAAATCTAACACACTGCTCCTTTAACACATACCTTATCTTGCACTCTTTGACCTGTGTGCCATTAAGAGGAGATAAACGATACACTGAAATACAAGAACACAATATGACTCAACACTTTCTGTGGCATTGACAAATTCAGATGCTAAACATCTGATACAAATCATGATCTGTTTTGTTTAAAAAGTACAATGCGCCATATCTCTCAACAGACAAGAGGAATGAAGAGAAAATGGAGAAAGATAAGCAAAGGACAGTATCCTGCAGGGGTGGAATGATGAATGATTCATAAATGACTGAGTAAGAGAGGAGGGGAGTTATTAATTATTTTGCTGCCTCTGGTAGAGGATGAACATCTGCACACGGGGAACTTCTGTCCAAAGAGAAAGAGAGAAAGTGAGGAGGGGGGGGAGAAAAAATTGAGAATGAGATTGACAGATTTTGATATTTGAATACCTCAGATTGCTTTATGGGGCCTTGTAATGAGAGAGAATCACAACACGGTGGACATTTTGGACAGAGACATTTATGAAAACCAAACAAAAGACAAGATTTCCAACACCATCATCTCCCACTGCAACTTGTCCCCCAGGCCGCTGTGAATAACAATGCGTTCATAGTCAACTTGCCTTGTTAAATGGAGTCAAGAAAAGAACACACTGCTCAAGGGAAAGACCTATACCGATAACAGTCAAGGTTAAAAAAGTATATTCTATAAACCCTCCACTGATGAGAGAGGGAACGCATTCCCATGAGAAGAACATGCGGTTATTGTCCAGAAACCCTGCAGCACAGATTAGAGGTCTGTTTCTGCGCATCTAATGATGGTCAGGCCTCTGACATTAACACACACATTTGCAGACAAGCACATAAAGTGTTGGTGGGCAACAAAAAGTCTGCAGAAAAAAACCCCGTCCACTATGACAGCTCCTCAAACTGTTCATGATCTACTGTTTGCAGAAACATGTTCAGTACACAAAGATCCAACAAGGCTGCCAGACACACTGGCAAATATTATTAAAAATGAATGAATTAAAGCAAAAAAAAAAAAGGCTGTCATGCTGACATTGCCCCTCAGGCGTCTGTGTGTATGTGTGTGTTGTCGGGTAAATATTGTCAGAGTGGATTAGATGTCCAGCGCTGCGTCCAGATGGGTGATAAGACCCATTCTGCAGCCACCTTCACGGCCAATCACCATCAGTGGTCTGTCTGCATACACACATACAACCCTCATCTCACACACACACACACACACACACACACACACACACACACACACACACACACACACACACACACACACACACACGGTCACTCTTCAGACATGCTGAACTATCTGACACACACAGATAGCAGAACAGAGCTGCACAATATTCCATGTGCACACACTTAGCTATAGGTAACTTTGCTAAAACTTAAATTTTTGTCATATTAGCTGAAACTGTCACCATCATATAATTTCCTCATGGCTCTGTGTACATATGCTAGTCAACAGTCCACTCACCCCCATGAGAACCTCTGTGATCTCTACTTTTTTTCTCAGTGAAAAGTTTGACGGCATGTTTCCCTAGCTAACACTGGTAGCATACTAGCTGTGAATTATAAAGAGTGCATGCATAGTGGATCATATGTCAAAGTATTTCACAAAACTGCCTACACACCTGACAAGCCAACGGCTTAATGTATAGTCACGCATAATTGCTCCTGGTTTTGTCTCCGTACAGAAACACAGCCTTGTGGCAAATAGCTACCGCTTAGTCCGTTATCTTGATGTTAACGCATAACAGGAATTATCACGCTAACGCTAACAGAAATTAGCATCAAGATGGTGATATTATATGAACAACTCATTTTTACGTCACATGCTTAACATAAAATGACATATGCACATACTTAAAGGAGTATATTTCCTATGCTCTGTGAAAATGAACTAATAGCTGCTGACTTCTCTTTGTTAGCTAAATATTATTATTATTATGATTCCAATCCGCCACACTTCCATCCCATTACCAACCTGTAGACGGCGAAAAACACTCAAACATAACTTTTATGCCATTTTTGCGGTGGCATTTAAATAAATCCGTAAAGAAATGTAATTCCTTGTGTTGAACACCAGGATCGTATTCTGTATACTATATGGGAATATGGACACAAAACTGTGTCGAATTGAGGTATATATCCTGACAGTTGTACATTAGACAACAAAGGTTATCTGTGAAAAAAAACAATCATGTTGTACCAGCCCCTAATCTCATTTGCAAGAATCCGCCTGAACAAAAACAACCAATCAGAGCCAGAAAGAGTCTCTTAACACATGCTTTGACTCAGTCAAGCTCAATATCTTAAGCTTCAGGAAGACCTTCGCCAATCCCTCTTTTGCTAACGATATTGTACACAGACAAAAAGAACAGAAGGAGACCTGAAAGCAAAAGTGAAAGCAAACTTTTTGTGAAGGGTAGCAGTGACTGACACTGCCTTAGAGCCTCCTCTGTAATCTGATTGGTTGTTTTCATTCAGGTGCAGTGGCAAATGCTAGGAGCACTAGGAGGAGCCAGTGGAACCTGATTTTCTTCACAGGTTACCTGTCTCATGTACTACTGTCAGGATATAGAGACATGTGTTTTTTACATAAGTTACCTGCTGTAGCTTTAAATTTATTTTTTATACTTCAAAGCACAACAATGTGTATAACTACACATCCAGAAGGATTCAAACACACAGGAAGGTGACCAAACCAAACGTCCAGTGAAGAGATTACGCAGCTATGGACCAAATCTACCAGACCCTTACCACTTGAAGAAAAGAGAGAACAATGTTCACGGTACCAGGATGAGGAAGAAGCAGAAGAAACGAAAGAAGGAAGAAAAAAAAGAAAGAAAAAAGAACGAAATACCAAGACAGAAAAAAAAGTAATATAAAGAAAGAATGAAGCAAGAAAGTCAGAAAGAGGAATGAAAGAATGAAAAAGCAAAAAGAGGGAGAGGAAAATGAGTTGTTCATACCTGACTGCTTCTGTAATATAAAATCCAATTTGGAGAGGCATAGACGTGAGGCGGGGGGGGTGGAGGATGAGATAAGGTGGGGTCCTTTCTCCCTGCCGTACCCTTGTCCCATCTTACACAGTGCATGTTTGTACACTCACACATGCATGCACGCGTACACACACACACATTCACACTAACACCCATGCCAACACACACGTAGTCCGTCATCAGCTCGGCAAACACTAAATAATGAACAATACGGAGGCTGTCCCAGCATGATAAGTGACTGCCCTATCCTTCCCATTAGTGCCACCCGCCAGAATTAATGATAATTATGTCACGTCCCTTCCCGTACTTTTATTGAATTCTTATCTATGAATAAACGAAGAAAGCTACCGTCAGAGTGAGAGGGGAAGGGAAGAGTTTAAAAAGAGATAGCGACAAAGTCAAGCCCAAATAAGAATATCTGAAAATTCTCATTTAATTATTTTATGTCTGAAAGAGAAGTTGCGATATGGTACTGCAAAATAGTGCAAGTTCAATGAGCAATCAGAGGTCTGAAGCTAGAGAGTTGCAGCAATCGCTGATAAGGGCTGAGGCCCTCTCTCTATCCCTCAAGGAAAGGTGCATAATTTACCAGAGCTCTGCCAGAGGACCGAGATACTGCAGTGAACACGGCTACCTTTCTCCAGAGTACTGTAACACAATAACTGCAGAGGTGAATAAATACAATACAGTACAACGAAGAGCTGTATAAATAAGTCACATCTACACACATTTTATAATCAAGTGCAGTGACTGCTGCAGATTTTGATGTGTTGAAACTGAATCCAGTGCTGTACATGAAGCTTATAAGTATAACTCAGATCTTTTACAAAATCTTACTTAAAGGAATGCTATGCAGAATTGTTGGTTACTCTTTGTAAATATGCATGCCAGCAAAAGTGAAAGTAAATTCTGTATGAGTCTATACATTTTTATTTTTAGGAAAATCCTACAGAGTGTATCTTTAAGTTAAAGTACATAAGTATGAGCATAAAAGTATACCTAAAGTGCCAAAAGTAAAAGTCCTAATTATGCAAAATGCCCCATTTAAAAATAATGTTTTTATATTACCGGATTATAATCATTGTTGTATTAATGTGATCCTCACTTGAATGTTGCAGCTGGTAAATGTGGAGCTCATTAGAGTTACTTAATGTACTGTATCTGCATGGTAGCGTGTGATTTTCCCCAGGGGGATACAAAAAGTTTTGTCTCAGTGTATAATACTGCATCATATTGTATTTGTTGAACGTATTTTGGTTTATATAATAAACTGAATATGCAATTTAACTAATAACCAAACTTATCAAATAAATGTAGTGAGGTAAAAGCCTCTGATATGTAGAGGAGTAGAAGTATAAAGACGCAGAAAAGGAAAAACTACCACAAGTCTGTACTTCGGAGCAGTAGTGAAGTAAATGTACTAAGTTACTTTCCACCACTGTCTAAATGCAGATGTCTGTCTGCAAAATAAACAACAGATCTCTGACATCTTTTTCAAGAAAAGCAGAATCTTCAAGAGCTTCGTCAAGTTTGATAATAAATTACACATCCAACTCTAGAAAATCAGCTCGATGCCTTTTTTTCAATGATGCTAAATACTGAATGAGCTTATTAGAAAGAAATAAACAACACATTAAATTAGAGATGACTCGGAAATGACGTATGTTTGTAGTGTAAGAATTTGGGGGAATGTTTTATACTGCACATTTATACTCTAGTTCTGAGATTAATTATTCTAAATTAATCACATACATCAAATTCTATTCAAATAAATTTTGGCAGATGTGTTGTAAAGCTGCTGGATTTTGGACACAATTGTCCCTCTGTCCTTTACCACAAAAACTAGTCTGCAGTTATTGCAATCCACCTTGCGAGGGAGTTACTTAGGCAGTCACAGGTAGACTTTCTCAGTTTGAATGTCTGGTTGAGTGTGGCTTGACAAGGCTGGCTGCTAGCACTAGCATCAGAGGCTAGTTTTTGCTAAATGCTTTCCCTTGAGGTGATATTTCAGGCTTGAAGTACTCTGATGTTACAAAGATTCCTATCAACAGTTCCATGTGGGCGTTTTTTTAAATGTAAATGTTCTATTCACAGGGCCAAGCAGCACCGTCTTGTCTGTCTCCGTCATGTGATAAAGTCACTTTGGCCTTCAATGACACACCGGGTCAAAGGGCACCACGGAATGGGATTGATCAGTGTTAATTTTTTAACGTGTTATTTTGGCATTCCTAATAAATTCCTAAAGTTTTTGAGGTGCGTCCTGCACCACTGATACTAGTCGGCCCTTGTCAATTGTTTTTCAGCGTGTTGAATAGGCGAGATCACCCTGATTGGCAGTTCAGCTCAGTGCACAAGAAAAGAAACAGAAGTGAGGAAAGTAAACAAACAGCTAAAGTCAAGAGGATTTGAAATCAGACCTAAATGGTTATATTAGGTAAGATGTTTTTTAGCCATTGAGCTCTTCATCAGAAACAGTTGATACCTGTGTTATTGTTTACTAGTGCACAGTAAATATCCTTTGTTCTATCTATGTGTTCTAATGTGCTAACTGGCTAACTAGCGTCTTGAATCTGTCCTGTCAGTCTTCAAATTTCCTTTCTTGAATGGCATATACTGACTGCTGCTGCCTGCTAGTATGGAGAATTATTTCCTCTCACGCTGGTGCAGAACGTATGTGCTCGTTGGCTATTGGTGTGTTCAAGTGCAGCTTCTTGGGGGGAGCACTTGGCCGTCGTCGTCGTCACATGTTCTTAGATGTCTGTTGGGTGCGTCTAGGTCTTAAGAGTCCTTAATGGGAGCAATAACTCCTTGATTGCACTCATGTGATATTAATAAAAAGCTTTGGACTTGAAGAAGAATATAACAAGATGCTAGAACCATTATAAAGAGATTAACATGTTCTAAGTGATAATGAGGATAAAAACATTACTGTTAATGATTAGTAACTAACAAGATCTACACAGAGGCAATGTGTTGGATAGAAACACACACTCGCACACATACACCTCATTTTGATCAGTGATTAATGATACAAAAGTGATGACTGAGCAGGGAACGTATGAAACGCTTTTGAGAGTCCTGATTAGGGCAGGCATTTATACATACACACACACACACACACACACACACACACACACACTTGCGCAGGCGGAGCCGAGGATAATGAGAGTGTGTGTGTGTGTGTGTGCAAAGTGCTCTTTGACAACTCCAGTGGAGAAGGTAATGAGTGTGTGATAATACACTCAAACAAGAACTTAATGAGGCACAGGTAAGGAGTGTTGCTGAAGCTAAGGGTGAGAAGACTTCATACACCCCTGACTGTGACCCTCCATAAACCATCCAGGCTATGTTTTTTAATCTGCGGTGTATTCTGATCGATAACTGCTTAATGACCTGAGAGACTAGTAGCAACGTCTCCTGAAAAAGATGTAATATTGCACTGTACTATAATACACCAGTTAGAGGAGGATGTATGGCGTCCCAGAGGCTTGTTGCCAGGTGCTTTCAGGGGTTTAAGCATCACTAAATCATCACGCTCCTGATATCTGTTGGATGTGACGTGAACATATACTCAGTTTTCTCCTGAATAATAATATCACTGGCAGCCATGAAAGCCTCTCTGTCTGTGCCAAAGTGGAAAAACAAGAAACTGAGGGAGAGAAAATGACAGGGAGGATAATCTAATTTTTGGTGCAATGCAACCATCCGACAAGCAGAAACCATGTGTCAAAGAAAATAATCAGTTTTTCACTATGCAGAATAAACAGCAACAGATGTCTGCGTTGGCGTCAGTGTGCCGGGAGTAGGCGCAAAATTCTTACTGCATATGTCAATGTTTGTGTCAGAAATATCTCAAAGTTTTTTGCTTAATTTAATTTCATCAACAGAGTAACACCTTTGGAGACATGCAGTTAGAAGGAACAGGGTTTTGGGTGAGTTGGGGAGAATCCAGTCGGTTAGGTGATAAATACCAGCACACAGTCTGTCAATCACTTTGTACATACTATGTAGTGATGTTACAGCTTAATTATGCATGGAAGTGTAGGACCTCAAATACTGGTCCATCTGTTTTTTCAACACACCTTTTCCAGCGTCAGACTTGAGGCGTCTGCTTTCGGCAATTTCTGTAACTTTCCGAAACAGACAATCCAACATTCACACAGTGATTTTCCAGCTGTGTTGAGGTGAGAAAGAACGCAGGGTCTGAACTTTTTGTGTTTACAACTAGAGCTGCAACTAACAACTATTTTAATAATGGATTAATATGTTGGTTATTACTTCCATTGATCAAACTACTTGTTTTCTTGTACAACGCTCTTTCAAACAACCTGCTAATAAAAAAGCAAATGCATGCCACATCAAGAGTAAGTACAGACACTATGATAAAAAAGTTAAATTAGATAAATGGACATGGGGATGCAGGCGTGCGATGAGAACAAAACAGAAGTGAAACTAATGTATATTTGATCAGATTTTGCTCAAGTTTCTGGTCTATGTTATGATGCACGACACGGGCTGTGGCAAAATTTCCTAAAGTGGGGGCAGAAGCCAGTGCCACGCCTTGTGTAGCTCTTGTGCTGACTTACAGAACGCCTTCTCCTTTGTCTTCAGAGCAACTTTCTGTTGTTGAGACGACCCCTCCGCTCCATTAGGTGTGCCTGTTTTCCTGGCTGTTTCTGTTTCAGGATGTGGGCCAAGGTAGAGGGTTGTCTTTACCTCGTAAGCTACACCTGGGCCAGTGTGCTTTATGTTATAAAGCTCACCAACTTCCAGACGTCCCTCTTCCCTCACGGCGGCCTAAGAGCAGGGTTGTAACAAGTGGGGGCTCGTCCGGTACAGACTGTCTCTGACTAACAGCATTATACAATTATGTTTTACTCCAGTTTTTCTCTGATCTAATTTCAGCTAAATAACGTTAACTAAATCTGCCGTCTCTGGCAGATCTGTGTCCATTTCGACATTTGACAATCATACAATTATTTCTATATATCATTTCTATAAAATGATTTTGCTCATGTGTGCAGAATCTGTAGGTGGCAGGACAAGATTTTGATGTCGAAAATGTTTTGATTTCTGTTTGTATCCATTGAAGTCAGAATACTATTGAAAAATAGCATTTTATGACGGTATACAGTCTGTGTGAAAAGGTGGAATGCATTGGCCAAAATGCAATCTCGGAATCCATCAGCTATTGTCTGACGACTTGTTAGCTTACTGTTAGCTTTTTTGATAATCTATGTACATCCATGTGCAAATATCAGTTTGTAGAGATTAGCCAAAATGACTAACGCACGGAAAAGGAAGCCTTTTTTGAAAACAAAAAAGTGTCAACTACTTCCACATCCCAAATGATGCTCCTGCTACTTACTGGAGGCATGAGGCAGGTTGGTGAAGAATGTCTTGAGGCGACCAGCGAGCCACTCCATGCTCTCATGAACGTTGGCCAAAGCCTTCAGGTCACTGACATCCCGCAGGATCTCATTCTGGGGGATTAACTTGTCTCCCAGGTTCCCAGTCAGCACCTCCGACTCCTTAGCAAAAGCCGCCCTGGATGATGCAGAGTGTGGGATGTAAGAGTTTGTGTGGTTAGAAGGACAGATGCAAAATACACTGTTGGCAAAAAACACACATTATTTGACCATCACTCAAACTGCAAACAATTTATCAAAAATGACTGCCATAAAAAAGTGCTAAGACAAATAAACGCCTGATGACTAAGAGGCATGAACATGAAAAACCCTATAATCAGTCGAAAGCATTAAGTTATCTGCAGAAAATTACCAGTTATTGGTTTGCGAGTTGGACTCAAAATGTCCGGTCTGCAGAGGCAGTGAGTGGCTTACATAAATGCTATAATAGAAGCCAATTTTCATAAAATAAAACATAATGGATTGCTGAATGGAAGAGGTGTGTGTATTCATCTATTATAAAGTGTGTTTATACTGTGTGTGTTTATTTGAAGAGGGAGAAAGTTTTATAATAATCACATGCTTATATGCACAATGACGTTGGGCTGAATTAGGGCAGTACCCTTGACAGCAATACACAAATGTCCAAACTAGATAACAAGACAGTTAATGGGATAAAGGGTTGATAACTAAGTAGATAGTAAGACAGAGAGAAATGCTGGGAGGAGAGGAACACAAGCATAACTGGGTATCGTTAAAAAAATTACAATACCAGTACCAATGCCTGTACCCTTTAAATGATACTGATACCAATAGAGTACTTCATTTGATACCTATGATGTGAATGGAGTGGTGCCTGGTCTAGCAAGATGTCAGAACATTTTGGTGGCATTTTGGTACTACGAACTGCCAAATACATCAAATACACTGTGCTGTGAGGATTTAGACATGCCACTGGTGGGGGAGATGCTGAAGAGGACTACAAGGGGCTCAGGGTTGATGATTTGGTCTATCACGTCACTGATTGTTTTAAATATTGCCGACCAGCATTCCGATAGTCGTGGACAGATAAAAACATATGAACATAATCGGCAGGGGAGCCTTTACACCTATTACATTCATCTGTCCTGTTGTTGTTGTGTACACGTTTTAATATTCTTTCCCAACACTCATCAAAAGTGAGGTCCCAAGGTCCCGGTCCCAGGCAGCCCTCAGGGAGATCAGTCGGCTCTGAGACAGTATATGAATGTAATTATAAACAATTGCTATGAGGCCTTTTCGCCCGATGAAGAGAGATAGGAGTTGGTCAACCATTGCCTCTGGTGGGCAGCAACATAAATTTAATGGCTATTAACAGGTTTAATGATAGAGCCGAGTCAATTCAGTATTGCTTTGAGTTTGTTGGGACCGGCTTGGCGTGGGATGTTAGCCGCTGTTGCTACGTTAGTTTGTGCTAACTGCTAACTTGAACTGACTAGAAGCACTTTACTAGAAGCAACCACAAACATTTTTCTGACCCGACAGGAAGCTGGGACATTCCAGGATCAGACTTCCAGTGCAAAAACGACTGAATGATCATTTGATATATCGTGGAGCACTGGGGTATTTCAGTCTATAAAGGCCCTTCTAGGGACTGGCATTGGAAATTAGCTGTAGCTATAAATGCTGTGACACACTGCAATGAATAACTGTCAAGCGATTTTCTATGCAGACTAGAGGTGGGTAGACTCACAACTCAGTCTTTAGACGCTTTGCTTAACTAAAGACTGATGTCTTTCTCCCTGATTTTGTGTTTAGATGGGCGGATACAATTTCAGAGTTTAAAAAAACTCACTGTGTTGCAGAACCAATAGTAAATCCACAGAGTGGTCCTTCAGTGGCTCTCTGAACTCTTGTGCTCGTAAACATGGTTAAAAGTTAAAAGTTTTAAACAAAGTCGCTGTAAGTCCTTCATTTCCACAATCTTGTGGACTGAGCACAGTTAAATCTCTCTGCATCCATTTTCAAGCTCTCTGTGTGTTTGTTTCCTTGCAGACGAGAGAAGAGGGAGTGCACATTTCTGGGAGGGCGTGTCCCTTTAAAAAAATGCAAGAGGCGTTGCATTGTTGCCGGCTGTTTTCTCCCGTGTGTTAAACACACTTAAAAAGGAGTGTCCCCAGACTATCAGAAGGCGGAGATCTCTGATTGTCTGGGTATCACCAGAGGCCCCTTAGTACAATTTTGTTTTGATACTTCAGTCACGATACACGCAATTTTAAATGTTTTGCGATGACATATATTGTGATATATTGCAATTTATTACCTTTTTTCAACTGTAAATCACGTCCCCAAAGTAAATTTTGTCAACATCTATTTAATCTTATATAAAGATAAAGTTTTTAAAGATAAAGTTTCTTACTTCGATAATTTTTATTGCAGCAAACTGTACCTAGTGGACTGAAAAACAAATTGATT
Source organism: Epinephelus cyanopodus (assembly GCA_026686955.1). Taxonomy (NCBI): domain Eukaryota; kingdom Metazoa; phylum Chordata; class Actinopteri; order Perciformes; family Serranidae; genus Epinephelus; species Epinephelus cyanopodus. The sequence continues at coordinate 20,511,226 of CM048936.1, read as the reverse complement.
TTACAATTCTAGGAGGCTACCAAAAGTTTAATTTGTGTTTGTAATATTAATAACTTATAAAAAAATCGATACTTGGCGTTCTTCTATACAGTATTTGCCACACACATTTTTCACCCCACCACTAACGCTACTATATTTTTCCCTATCAAATGAACACGACATGAAAATGAAATGATACCTTAAAGATATCAAGTCCCAATACCCAGCCCTAAACACAAGGAAGTTGGACACAGTGTTAAAGATTTAAATGTTGTAGACACGGTGACTTTAAAAAGAGGGAGGTGTGAGTAGCTACACACTCAGTGGGAGAGAAAAACAACAGGTGATGAAGAATATTTAAAAGTGGAAAACAAACAGACGGCAGAGATTTACAGGGTGGAAAAACAAAGACGTAGAGATCAAAACCCCCCTTTTCACTATATTTGCAAGTGCTTGTGGTTTTGGAGGGATAATTGACTTTAGAGACTGGCAGGAAAAGATGGGGAGAGAGCGAGGAAGCTGGAAATCTCTACACCACAGTGCTGTAAACACATGCAGACCGGCCTCCAGAGTCACCAGGATGTCCATAAGATCAAGATGAACAAATGGATAAAAAAAACAACAACACACACACACATTCTCTCATTCATACATAGGCATGTGTATTAATGAGGCTTTATTGACGCACTGAGTTGCCAGTCGTGCAGAGGCTAATCCCTCTTTCCTACTAATGAAAACATCTACGGCTCTCAAATCAAACAGCCTTATGGTCTCCTTTTTGCTATCTCTGAGCTCTCATAGTGTGTTTGTGCGTGTGAGTGTGTGTGTCTGAGAGAGGGAGGGAGCGTGCACACAACAGATTGACTTTCTTTGGCCACATAACCAATTTATTTATTTACTTTACTATTCCGCTCCGATGAGCTCCAGTGTTCCCTGAAGAGTGCGCACATTCAAAGGCAATTTCGATAAGACTGCCTCCCCCCCTTCCTCCCCGCCTCCTTTTGCTCTCCTTATATTTTCCTATTTTGTTCTTCCCTCGTTTCCTTACTTCCTTCAGATAGAGGGTGTTTAAAAAAACAATCGTGACTTATTTTATGGGCGCATCTTAGTCAACAACAGAGGATTCAATAATACGGGAATAAAGGAGCAAAGACGAAAGGGAGGGATTATTTGCGTGATTGCTCAAGTGTAGTGGTGTACATCTACTCCTCCTTGTTTGTGTGTGTGTGTGTGTGTGTGTGTGCGTGTGTGTGTGTGTGTGTAGCGTGCACGAACGTGTGTTCCCCACTTGTTTGAGAAATTTTTTTTCATCATCACAGAATTATGAATGTGCATACACATGGACATACGCATATTTATATAAACTAGTGCATATGTCTGTTGTGTGTTTTCATGTGTGTACCGAGTAAAGTCCTCTTCATCCTCCCTCTTCTGTCGCGTCTGTCTCGGCTGGGCCATATTTGCCCAGTTAGGAAGCGACTGGAGCAGACGGCTGATGTCCTCATCTTTCGACCAGGAAGCACTGATGGTGAGCTTTTCCTCACACTGGACTATACCCCTGAGGACAAACAGACACATAAAAAGCAGACAAACTTAGACAAGTTACAAAACATATATTTGTCCTTTACTGCATGTTACCACGCTAAAATGTTACAGTCAGCTGTTGATGACACGCATGTAGCTTTTTAGTGATGCTAAAATGCTAAATGCTACCACCATTATTTTATAACAGAGGCTGAAGGGAATTCATTCCTTTGGTTTAGAGATATTCGGTCATGAACTGAGGTGACAGAACCTTCTTAATAGCCATCCCCTCCCTCTGGAACTCTCCCTAAACACATTAGAGACTGCAACTGCTGTGGTCTCACAAGTCCAACATTCAAAGTGTTTTTGGAAATCACAGACATCCTGTCCTCCAGGGAGAGGGGAAAAGGACCGTCCAGACTGTTACCATTTCAAAGTTCAAAAGCCAGCATTTGTGGTGGTAAGGGTGTGTGTTAGTGCCCTTGGCATCATGGGTAACTTTGCATCTATGAAGGCAACAAGAATGCTTAAAGGTACAGGTTTTGAGGCAACATATGCTGCCATCCAGACAACGTCTTTTTTAGGGGATGTTCATGCTTATTCCAGCAAGAGAATGCCAAGCCACATTCTGCATGTTACCACAGTGTGGCTTCCTGGTATAAGACTGCAGGTGCTGGACTGGTCTGTGTGCAACCAAACCTGTCTCTAATTTCAAATGTGTGCTGCATTGTAAAGCGCAAAATACAACAAAGACCCCGAACTGTTGAGCAACTGAAGTAGTATGTCAAGCAAGAATGGGAAAGAATTTCACTTTGAAACTCCAGCATTGAGTGTCCTCAGTTCCCAAACACTTAACTGAGTGTTGTTAATAGAAAAGATTATGTCACACAGTGGTAAAAGTGCCTGAGTCCCAACTTTTATGGAACATGTTGCAGAAATCAAACAGAGAGTGAGTGAGTTGAAAAGGTTTTGCAAATCACTGCATTCTCTTTTTACTTAGGTTTCACGAGTGTCTCAACGTTTTTGGAATCAGGGATGTATTTCTGATGTAAAGATATAGCAGAGTCATGGCGTCCTAATTCCTGAGCAGAGATTGAAGTCACGCTCCCTCTCTGTTTGTTATAGTACGAGCTTCTCTGTTCTTTGTTGTGGTATATCAGAGCAGTCACGCATGCATGTTTGCGCAGTCCCTGTGAGTGTGTCGCACTGACTTGCTGACTGCCACTGCTCTGCACAGTGCTTATGTGGTGATTACTGCTGATATCAGGATGGTGTAGTGGAAGTGAACGGCCAACCTCCACCCTTCAATCCCCACTGGTTAACAATGTTAGCTCTGTCAGCACTGTTGCCACTGTTAGCACTGTTAGCTGCTCGTGGCCAGCTCAGCCACCTCCATATTAAGAACTGAATCACAGACATACTCTGTATTTTGCATACAGCTCCTTCAGGAGACTAAAATGTCCATCAACAGACTACCACCCCTCTGGAGCCACGCAGCAAGTGCAGATAAAAATGAGTGGACTGCATAATGCTAATAGTCATGCAGCAAGACTAGTATCATTAATAGTCAGGTAGTTGAACATGAGCATCTGTAGTGCACTGACATGTAAAGTGGTATTACAGCAGCTCTGATTTGGCGTGAAGAGAAATCGGGGCAGCCTGCCAACATGTATCTGCTTTGTGTGCATATGTCTGGGTTGGAGAAATTGCTTGGTTCTGCAATTAATATCATACAAACACCTTGTACAGGAGACACCAGCACTCTGGGGTTTCACACTTACACCTCGCACACACACACACACACACACACACACACACAGATGTGTTCATGCGAACATGCATACGGGAACACAAACGCACGCAGCACACACACAAATACAAATAAACACATACACATTGGCAGCCTCTGTTGGGCTCATCTTTATCACTCTGAGGCCCCAGTGAGACTGAGGCTGACCTGTGACAGAGTCCAGATGGACTCCCAGCAGTCTGTCAGTCCTTTTCCTGCATCCACTGGCTCGTTCACCCCTCCCTCTCTCATCCCTCCATATTCTCTAGCCCCCCACCATTTACCTGGCCAGGTGTCACACGGCACCAGGGGAGCACAGATGGATGGCCTTTCACAGCACCGGTGTGTGTGTGCCATTGTGTGCGTTTAAAAAGCAGTGAGAACCAATTCAAAACCAATTCCATATTCTGAAGAGTAAACATTCAATGCTGCGAGCCCTTCATAAATATGCACACAAACATTTCCCCATGATTTTCCATAAAAGCTTTGCAGATTGCAACCTTACCTAAACAACACAGATTTATTCCTGCAACATTTTGAATTCTACAGCCATCCTAGAGTGAATAGAATAAAGATTTCAGCCTCTATTGCAGGTGAGCTAGCCTCCTCCTTCTTTTACCTGTAGGCTGTGTTGCAGATTTCCTTGTACTCTTTGAGCTTGTCGCAGACCATCTCTAGGAACTGGTTGGAGTAGGCACTCAGGTCTTGCATTAGGCTCATTAGATCCTGGATTGACTTCTCCACCACCACCGTGCTCTGGAGACAGAAACAAGAGGAGAGGAATAAGTGTTCTGTTGGTTTTATTTAGACGTAAAAATGTAGATTTTTCAACTTTAAGAACAGAAACAGACAAAGTAAGGGACACAGAGAAATAGAGGGGGGATTGTATGCAAGTGTTCGGTCAGATTCAGTCTGCTGCAGTGCCAATATAACAGGACGGCTCCAACTTCACTTGTCTTATCTGTCACCTGCGGCTGGACTGATGACTGGTGCTGGAGAGCTTGTCAGAAGTTGTAACACTGTATTGCTGGAATGGATGATTCTTTGTGTGTAAGTGAATCAGTGTGAGTGCACATATTTGTGTGTGTTTTAAACTTCTGTGTTGTGTGTGTTCTCAGGCTGAAAGTGAGTGCGTGCGCATTTGTCACAGTGCACCCATCACCAGGAGCCACGGCAGGGCTGTGACAGCAGCCATTACAGATTAGCCACTCCTGCGTGACTAATAGCTGGCCCGGGAACAGCAGAGCGGCTTCACATCCCCAGACGCACTCACACATACACACGGAGAGCAAACTTTTTCAAAACACACACCTTTGAGCAATTCAAGAGCTGTTAAATGAGATTACAACTCAGTACTTTCCAGTTTGCCTGCTCCCAGCACTTAACCAATCTATCCTACATCTCCAATAATAGTGATAACTTGCTATTAGTCTGGTGATAGCCTCGCCACACTCGCTCTGAAACTCGCAGCGACTACGAAAGCAGTGCTGTGTGTGAAGCAGAGCAATCCCACACAAAGATACACAGAGCGGGGGATCTTAAACGTGTGATTTCTATTCATCATTCATAGATTCTTAATATTCATCTCACTATTCTTGCTATGTAAACTTAATAAGAAGTTCCATTGTTTAGGTGTGAAATGGAAAAATTAATAGCTTTGTCAAAGATGAATAAAATGGAAATGATCTGTGTGGTGGGTGCAAACAACTGCAGGAGGAGACCGTTTTATTTTGCCTTTGTATTAGCTTTTTAGTGCTGCCTGTAAGATGTGTAAGAGCCAGGGTCCACACACCTTCTTAAACATCACATTCAAGGACTTTTCAGGCCAGGCTCCGTCAAATTCAAGGACCCAACACGGCATAGTTTGAGACAGGATCAAAGTTAATTACTGTTACAACACTCCAAATTCTTATAAAGAGAACTAGCAGGCTTTGCAGGTGCTCACAGACTATTACTAAATTAAAAAGAAGGAGGCCAGAACGTGTCAACACTGTGCTGTTACAGTGAGGGCAGAAAATATCAAAGGAACCTGAATTTGTACTGCAGCAAAGAAATATATGACTTTAAGCACTTTCAATGACTCATGTCTATTTATGTGTGTGTGTCTTCAACCCTATTTGCACAGAACTCATCCTAGTACCAGGGGACTTCATGTGATTTAGAAATCACCCACAACTTCTGCGTTTTGTGCGGCACATTCGCACAGAATAAGCAAAGTCTATATTTGACTTGTATTTACTGACATTATCCCACAGATATGATGCACGCAGTCATTTGTAACTCCACTCTACACAGCACCATGAGTGGTGATGTACAATGTTAACCTCCTTTTCTTTTTTTAAACATGGGTTAAACGAGATTCTGCCACACACTGTCAAGTTATCCATCTCATTATCTTTTGAGATTTCGCTCCTCTGATTGATTTGTTCTTGCTTTTTCTGCAAATGCGTCTCCATGCTTTGTAACAAGATGAGCCTCCTGAACCCAAAATCCTGTCAAAACCTTCATTTATAATTGCAAACACAGCCACGATAATTCTCAAATGGGAAAGAGGCAGAAACGAGGCACAGAGGAAACAAAAACCTGAACACAACCCCAACCACGACCACAACCTCTGTGTTTGGCGACATAAGGTACATAGTTTACGGTGGATTTTCACTTGACAAATTACAGACGTGGCAGATTCACACAGGATTAAGATCACAGACAAACTGCAATTACCACAAATTACCAGAGGTCCCCGGGTAATATTAGTCCTGTGCGAATAGGGCTTAACTTTTACACCTTGATTTGTTTCTCCTTAAAACCACACACTTTCAAGGACTGCAAGGACCACTAGGAACCTCGGAGATCCAGAGGTCATCTATTTCAGAGTCAGCATCTCATTCACTAGATCAATAGCCAGGACGTCCATAATATTCAAGGCCAGTGGCTAGTTGCCAGAGTGTCAGTAGGGGGCAGTAGCGACTATAATTGATCATCTAAAAATATGGAGAGACCCCTGATGTGATAGAATGATATTAATATTAATAGCTCTTTCTGTGTTGCAGTTTCCCCCTCGCTCATTCTGTCACAAGCAGGCAGGCAAGCACGCGCGCACACACACACACACACACACACACACACACACACACAAACAGCAGCCACTCCACTGAGGGAAGTAATGATCCATAGCAGTGCCCATGCCCATGGAGTGCTAACCAAGGCCTTGTCTCTGCCAAGGGAGCACCCTTTACTGTCCATGCCTGACTCCCTGTCAGCCTGCCAGGGTAGAAAGAAATACATAGACCCTGCAGGAGGTCTAGCTGTTAGTGTAGCTCTGGCAAAACCTACTGTACCACCACATCTTAGCGCAGGCTGGTGGTACTGCTACCTACTTGAATTAAACTGTTAAAAACAAACAAAAAAAAAAAGCATTGGCAATGACCACATTGGCAGTTCCTGTTACAGTGACTATGGTAATAAAGCAGTGATATTAATATGCTACTCTTGTGATCCCTGGCGGGAAATTCTATTTTTTCAGCTGCCTCCTCCAAGGAGGTCAGGTTGTAGGGTCAGCACCACTGAGAGTAAGAGATTCAGTGGGTGGCTCAGGTAAACTTCAGCAGGCCTGAAGTCTTCTGCCAGTATGAATGGAATCCATTACAGTACTACAGTTTTTAATGAACCATTTGACTTGGCAAGAATTACATTATTCAAATGAATCAAAATTAATTGATTTAGTGCGTACACAGCAACAGTCTTTTTGGGAAAACTGGACAGCTGCAAAAGCACAAGCTATTAGGATACATTAAAAAAAACCGTCAAGTACTTTTCAAAGTAAAAGGCATACATGAGAATAAGGAAAATGTGGATTATCTCTCATGTAGGTGACAATATTTCAAACGCAGCAGAATTGCATGCAACATGTTTTTCTCCTTGCCTCTCAAATCATGTGCTATCAGGTAATAATTAATTCATAATAAAGTGCCAAACTTCACCAGATTTAGCCCAACCACGCCTGGATCATACTCATCATGGTGCCCATGTCCAGAGCAGTGATGACTTTAAGAACTCATCCTAATGTACCACACAACAGTTGGGCAGGTTCTTGATCAGTTGGTTGGTGAGAGTGGTTTATGTACTTCATGATTTTGGATAGTCAAAGCTTGTGGAAAAAAAGTTGCTGAGAAGTCAAAACGTTGGTTAACCGGTTCAGGATCACAATGATCGAACAGGAAGAAAGCTTATAAAGAGATGGTTGCAACAGGAAACGTGAAGTACTTGATTCCTCCATGGCACTTGAGTTGAGTGACAGAGAGCAGAGACTAGGACAGAGCACCTGCCACAGCAAGCGAATACGCTATCTGCATTAATTTTGACCTGACCAGCAGACTTCACTACAGGCCTTTTGGCTGTTGAAACAGGTGACGTGCTTTACGTTCTAAAACCATCCACTGGACATTTGACCAGCTGAACTGCAGATGACACCATCATCTGGCTTGAGTCGGCCAGTTCATACTGCTGCAACTTTTCTCTGCAACATTCTAAAAATGGTTTTGTCTCGTCACAAATCATTGGTCTGAACGGGGCTATTCACATTAAAAATATGATTTTCATTGTGAAAAATATGGGAAAATATGAGTAATACAACACTATAGTTTACAGAATCTGAAAACAAATTTGCCATTGTCAAAAAGTTCACGTGTTGACAGAATCACGACAGTGGCCCTCCACTCTTGCTGCCTCGACTTTGTGGACACAGAGCTCAATAGCAGGCCAGACCAGCGAATGGAGAAGAGTAAACAATGGATGCTCGATCCATTACTCCTGCTCTAACAAATGCTCTTGCGCTCAGCTCCCTTGTCTAATTCTGCTCATTTAACACAGCCATTTGTCTTAGGCAGCAGAAATCATTAAAAAGTAATCAAGGGACAGATTGAGAAAGGGAGGGCTGAGAGAGAGTGGTAGAGAGAGCGTGTTCTGCTACGTCTCCTCTATCTTACTTGACCGTTACAACATCCGCTGTGGAGGCTTCTCTGTCTATGTCTATCTTACTCTCTCCCTTCCTCTTTCCCATGTTTCAAGCTTAAAGGTCAACACGCTGCGCTATTATGTGAAAAACACCCGTATTCCTCCGGTAATTCTACTTCCCAGTATTGCATTGTCCCTGAAACTGAGCCCGGTTGCACTTTTACATCGTTACTACGTAAAAGCACGGTCATGAGGGAAAATATGATGTGCGTCTTGAAAATGGATCTCAAAATTTGCTGGGGTAAACTGCTGTCATTAAGAGTGGGGAAAAAAACGCCATGGCCATAGTGGTTTAATAACAGCAACAAGACAGTGGTAGCACTCAGTGCGGCGCCTCAGCGGAAAAGCTGTTAAATGTGCGGTCATCACTACAGAAAGCACACTGAGCCGCTGCTAAAAGTAGTTATTTCCTTTGATGGAGTGGGTAAAAAGCAAAACACAGAGATGACATTAATACAGCAAGAGTGCACTGATGTGAACTTCCCTGTGTTGTCCTCTTCTGTTGACTAAATGTGCCATCCTGGGGTATAAAGGAAGGTACGAAGAGGAAGTGCATTTTATTTACTCAAGCTCATTTGAACTATCTAAGCACATGTGGTGTGTGAATATCACCTTGTTTCATAAGGTGTCTGTGATGTGTGATTTAAGCTGTTGAAGTCTAAGGGGGGCCCGAGGGCCTCAGGTTTGAATCGGAAACGGATCATGGATTTTCCCCATTAAAATAGTGGGGTGCCCTCAAGGTTGCGCAGAGTTCAAAGTGTTTAACCCCGTGCTCTTTGCCATTTCACTCACACCGTGACCCCAAACCGCTGACTCGTGTAATGCCTACGCCATGCCATTCACATGTCTGACCGAGGGTTTCCAAAATAATACATACTCAGCAGTGTGTACACTCAACTGTGCGCGCCCACGCAAACCAGAACACATGGGACGATAACCTCTGTCTACCCCCTTTTCACGCACACACACACAAGTGCACACACATGCACACACACACAGGCTGTCCCTCTCCTGGGTAAAGAAGGAGCTGGGCATGAGTGGGACATTGTCTTGACAGATCATTCATCAACGTCAGAGAAGAGAAACACTCCGTAGACTCCCCCGACACACACCGGATGGCCCTCATGCTTGTGTCTGCTCAACCACAACACATGCTTCTTTGTATATGTGTGTGTGGGGCGTGGGTTTGTATTCAAGCTTGTTTAAGCTCTGACAACTACACAGCTTGCTTCTGTCTACTGAAGTGTGTATAATATCACAAAAAAAAAAAAATCTTGGAAAAACATGGCCCCTAGCCCTCATGGCACTGTTATCTAAAATCCCAATCTGCAAAACTACACTTTCTTATTTTTCTTTTAATTGATTGAACTTTTTAAAGATTTGGAATGTGTTCGGAATGTCAGTTTCACTTTATTGCTTTCAATACCAGAAATGAATCTGTTTTTTTATAGTTAAAAAAAAAACCCACACCAACACAAAATGACCTAAAATACATGAGGCCTTTGTTTTTAGTCCGTTACAACACTGACTTATTGAGCTTTAACAACACATTTCAAAGCACTAGCCATTTACAGGTTGGGAAATTTTAATGTTTTGGGATGTGAATGTCTTGCCTTGTATTTTATTTTCTGTTGGCTTAACATGTGGAAACACTGCCCACTGCCCATCCTCCTTAACACTTAACACCGCTTGAGAAGGAGCTAGCTTGCGGCACTACTCTTTCGGCATTTATCCGCCACCATGGGTCTGGACAGCGATGCTGCTGAAACATTATACCAACCCTCAGATCTTGGGCACAATGTTTCCACAACAATGCCACCATGGATCGAGATGGCTTTGATTGCAGTAATCACCAAATGAGGGGCGACACTAGCTAGCTCCTACCCGACTCTGGTGATGCACACAACAGAGCAGCAGCAGACCACTTCATTTCATTTTCCATTACCACTTATCCTGCCATGAGGGGGGCTGGAGTCTATTCCAGCTGACACTGGGCGAGAGGCAGGGTACACCTGACAACCATTCCCTCTCACATTCACACCTATGGGCAATTTAGAGTCACCAATTAACCTGCATGTCTCTGGACCATTGGAGGAAGCAGGAGTACCTGCAGTAAACCCACACAGACACAAGGGGGGGAACATGCAAACTACACACAGAAGCACTCCTCCACCCAGGTTCTAACCAAGAACCCTCTTGCTGTTGGCGACAATGTTAACCACCGTGCTGCCTCGTTAACCAGTGAAGCATTAACACCTTATTAGCTTTGTTGTGGTACAGCATAGCGATAATACTACTGCCAAATTAAGGAGTAGCAAAATTAACCCATAGACCAACATTCGTAATTGGTCAAAAATATTCTCAGCGGTTAACTGGATAACTTTTGACCTCATAACACTCATAAAAACATGTTAAAATATATATCTATAACCATTTCTAAGAGTACAGATTTACCTTCTCATACACAAAACCTACCCCAGTTCTTCCTGCAGTGTATGACCTGGAAATAACACATCAAGAGTTGTCACCTTTAATCAAGTGTAAGTGCAAGTAATCATCCCTCCGGTGGACTGCAGTGGATATTATAACCTGCATATGTATTTGCAACGCAAGCCCATCATTGTCATCACTTTGGGGTAAAATCTGAGGTATGCAAACTGGATCCTAGATGTCACCGTAGCTGGTGGCCATTAAATGAATCACTGTGGATAAGAAATAATCATGTACCATTGATTTAGCTTTTGTGTTCACAGTATGGAATCAAAACAAGTCAAGTAAATAGACATATAAATTGCTTCTAGCTAAACAAAATTGAGTTATTATAAAAACGCATCTTCTCTTCCACCTCCGCCAACGTCACTTCCAATGCAAAGCTTAATGTAGTGTTTTTTAAGTGTTCTAATTGAGAGATGAGGAGCAATATCACACATGGCTGATCACAGATGGGCTTCCATATTACACACACGTTACTCACACCCACACAAAAACACAAATGCGGGGTGAAGTACGGAGCCTCTGTGTATGCTAATGCTAGGAATCGACCAAGAGTTCAGCGATGTTCCCACACGGCAATCCAAAAGTCTATTTTAATAATCACTCCATGGTCCCTTTGGTGTTTTGACAACCAGTATTGTGTTGTTGCCTTCAGGCGGATGTGGCATGGATGTCCTTGTCATTTTATATATTTATTTGTCACTTCTTGTTAATTATTTTGAATTATTAATCACAAGAAAGAGAAATTAAAATGCAGTTTATTGTGTTCTGGGCCCCATATGGTGCCATTGTTTGGTGCACATGTAGACATACACACACAGACACACACACAACATGTGCTCACAGCGACACAAAGATTGTCATTTGCAAATTCGGAGCATTAACTTGCTTCTAAAAAATTGAAGCTGTAACTTTTATCAGGCGCCCACAGCCAAAACCTTCTTTCCTACCTTCTTTCAAACCAAAGGGCATGTTTGTGGTAGAGCTGACATTTCAACTTCTCTCTCTCTAACTCACTCACTCCAAAGGCAAAGATTATGTCTTGTTACACACAGAGACTCTGTCAGGGGTAGCACTGCATGGTATGAACCTGTACTACCTTAGGCTGCAGTTGGCGAGACTGTTTTCTTCACTAATTTAAATGCTTTCTCTTTTTCTCATTACACACACACATACACACACACATATTATATGTAATCATATTGATATAAATATATAAACAGCATAAACAAAGCACAGCTGTGTCACATTTGTGAGAAAGGAACATTTCCATGGCGGAGGCAGGTTGGAGGCCCAGGGCAGCTGGGCGCCAGCCTCAGGAGTGTTATGTGTTTGGTGTGAGATAACCAGGCGAAGGCGGGTGGTGGGGATTGTTACACCTTGAGCAGTGAGAAAAGAGGCAGAGGAGAAATAAGGCTTTGAGGTGAGCCAGAATCAAAAAACAGCCTCGGAATTTATCAGGGCTTTAGTACATTTAGTAAAAGGAAAAGTAACTTCTTCTACATCATTGTACCAGAGCAAATAGCTTATCAAAAAAAGACCATTACATAGTGTAGTACGTACAGCATGATTGTCATTCTTATGCTAGATTTGTTCTTGTAAACGTCTAAAGCTGTAAATCAAAATCTGTTTATTATAAAATATTTTAAACTGGAAATCAGTACATCCACCCAAAGCTTTAGCTTGGACAACCAACAGTCTAACGACGCTTTGGGTTGGTAGTCCAGTTGAACTGCTAATCCAAAGCATTGGTATTAGATGACCTGGGATTGACACACAACTATCTTTCTGATGAGTTAAATAAAGCACCTTTAAGTTAGAAAAGATAAATTATTCTCTTAGATGGTCAGCCCAAAATTCAATGCAACATGCAACCCTTAAATATTTTATTTTCAAAGGCTAAGGACCCTTTCCAAAAGTAAAATAGGACACATGAACCTGTGGTGCTCAGGAAGTAGAGCAGGTTGTTCACCAATCGCAAGATCAGTGTTTCGATCCCAGGCCCCTCCAATCCGTATGTCGACGTATCCTTGAGCAAGATACTGAGCCCCAAAATTGGTCCCTGATGGCTGTTCGGTCGATGTGTGAGTGTGTTAAAAAATGAGTAGCAGGTGGCACCCTGGATGGTAGGCTCAGCCTCCAGTGTATGAATGAATGAAGTGAAGAATTTCACATGATAGTGTAAAAAGCACTTTGAGTGGCTGGAGGACAAGACAGGTCCGACACAAGCAAAGGTCCATCCACTTACTTTTTACTGTAGTGGTAAGAACTGCAGGTAAATTTGTCTATATTTCTGAAAATCCACAGATTTTATTTATTTATATTTATAAGTATGTATATATCATTTTCTCTGTGTGTGTATAGCCTATTTAAATGTATATGCTTTATTCTATTGTTTTGTATCTATGTGTTTTTATTATTTTAATACTGAATTTATTATCACTCTGTAGAAATGTTGTCATTTTTCAAATAAAATATGCATAAAAACATTTGAAACTGGATTCTGAATAAAAGTTAATTACTTAGTCAAATATAGAATAGTCTAATTAATTGAATTGAATAATTGGCAATCAGGAAGAGAATCTAGCACAGGAGTTTTAAGTTAAGACAAATACTAAAGAGTTTGAACTAATAAATTCTAATTAGGGGCAGGGCTGACACATCACAGGGCTGACACATGAGCCCCTTTTACACTGCCAGATTTTCCGCGAATGTTGGGCTGTTTTGCCGGCAAGCTGCGAGCGCTTAGACACACAGAACCGGATTGGCGAGTTGATCCAAGGCGCCCAATTTTACGCCTCATAGGGCAGTCATATTGGTGGAACCCTTTTAGTTTAAAAACACCGTGGAGGCCTTCCGCAACGGGAGGGGCTGTTGAAGACTCGTGGGAGGAGCTGTTGATGATGCCACATGTGCGACCCACTGGCGTTGGATAAACAGGAAACAGCTCATAGCAGGAATTAGCGAGCAGCTAGTAGCAAGAGGGAAACGCAAACCTGACAGACTGACACCATTCCTGTTTAAAAAGGGCTGTAGAGACAGACAACCATTCGCACTGACATTCACACCTACGGGCAATTTACAGTCCCCAGTTAACCTAATCTGCATGTCTTTGGACTATGGGAGGAGGAAGCCAGAGTACCCTGAGAAAACCCAAACTTGCACAGGGAGAGAACATGCAAACTCTACTCTACTCACACTGACTACAATTACATGTTTGGTGCAAATCTTGCTCTATTCTAGCTATACAATATTTACTTTAAAGAGCACGTATGCCCCGCCCACCACCCCATATAGATCAATAAAAATTAATCAAATATAAAAAGACATGTTTAAACAGCTGGAGAATTGGTGGCTGCAACCTCTAATGAAGGGTATCAGGAAAGAGGAACCAAGAAAGAAAGCAATGATAAGTCAGGAAACTTTTCCTTTCATCCTACAACCTCTTCTTGACCTTTAAAGAACATCAGAGAGGATCTGACCAGCTTGAGATACTGCACATCATCGCAGTTCATGTAAGGCCAAGATGAGAACATAGAATCGAATATACCCTGGAAACTACCACATTGCCTCGGTGATTACAACTTTGTCTCTCTTGGTAGTGGAGGAAAAGGAGATTGGAGGGACTCATTTCAAGCGCAGCCAAAATTGCTGCGAGTAAGAGTGGTATTTTTTATTGAGGTGCCTCATTCCTTGATAATTCTTAACAGCTGTAAAATTGTCGACTGGATGCTTAGGCACAATCCATTTCATGACAGATAACGTAGCAGAGGGCTCCAGAAAACATTTGGACTAAATGGAAAAGCATTTAGGTTATTTATTTTACGGTGAAGAGGCCTATTTTGGCAGAATTAAAACGGGTGTTGTGCAGTTTCGCTGAGATTTTCTTTTTACTAATAAACACGGGAATGGCTTTTGTTTCTGGTAATGTTTGTGGTGGTTTAGTGTGTGTGTGTGCATGTATGTGCACACAAACCACCCGTTTACTCCTTCCTCCTACTCCCACTTGTGTCCCAATCACAGGGCACGGCTGATGCAGCTAACAGGTGTATTGTGTTGTGATTGCTGTGTCTGTTGATGGGAGCAGGGTGCTGAGAGTCTCCTTAATAAAGAGAAGCCCCCTCCTCCCACTCCCCCTCCCCCGTGCTCTAATCTGCGTTCTGCGTGTGTGTGTGTGTGGGTGTGCGTGTGTGGTGGCGGCGGGGGGCAGCGGGGAGCCAATCAACAGGAAGCGATCAGCCCCCCGCAAATAAACATTGCCTACACACATCATCACAAATAAAAAGGTCAGTGTCATTACAGTTTCTGGAGGTGGATGCGGCGAGTGTGTGCACAAGGAACACGTGTATTTGTGTATGCTGTGTGCTTCCACCCTCCTCTCACAAAGCTACATGTGAATATGAAATTTAAAAGGTCAAGATCATTAGCAGGCCATTGGCAGCTGAACGTACCCGCAGTACAGTGAGCGCTCCAGCAGCTGACGGAAAGTGAATGAAATCAGTCTTTATGTGGCTCCAGGACAAGTTTTGTGTGCATACAAACACCCCAAAAACATGCACGTATGAATTATGAATGCAGGGACACTGAGTGCACACACACACAAATGGATACAAAAGGAATAGTTAGCGACTATTGTTTGGAGACACTGGGGGCAAAGCTGAATGATACTTGTGAGTAACGTAATTATGGCTCTGGTGTGGTCTTGGCTGATGAAGTAAACAAGCAGAACACAAACAATTCATCCACCCTCATGGACTCCCGTACGAGTGGGCACGCAGGTGGCTCGACACCACCGTCTTCTGGACAGAGAAATGCGGTCGCCTTATTGCTGCTTTGGTGTGTCTATGTGAAGCTGAATGTGTGTATGCTTGCATGTTAGTGTGTCACAAAGTGAGCGTGTAGGGGGGTTTCTACCAAGATTAATGGAGCCAATCTCCAGAGCTATCCAGCAGTGTGACCATACCCTCCCTATCCTACTTTCTTCTTCTATTTTATTCCCCATCTCTTTCTCCCCCTCTTCCGTTTTCCCTCGATCTAACTCTAATTAAATGAATCAATCAGTGGCAACGCCAAAGCTGGACAGATAGCATTGCACCGCTAGCGTGTGTGTTCCTATACTGTTGGAGTCCAGGCCATGAAAAAAGGGAAAGAAAAACAAGAATAAATATGGTCACAACAGATGAAAAGCAGAGCACAACAAAGACATCAAGCAAACAAGAAAGAATACAAGATATCACATAAGCAAAAACAGAGAGAGAAACATGAAGACGACCTAGATCGTGGCTTGGTTGCCTTTCTCCTTTCTTTACCACCACTGCTCCTCCAGAGACTTATCAGTCCAGCCTATGCTATCACACAGACACATGAATGGACGTTAACCTTTCCTGCTGAACTATATACTGTCCCAGTCAGCCCTTATCTCATGCTCCTAGTGGACAATATATAGCCAGTGTCAGTCTCATAATCATACCATTATTATGTAATATATGTACATGATGAATAAATGCAGCTTTCGACACTGCTGGTGCATAGTGATAGGCAAATCACTGCCCATATCGATATTACTTATTAACCTAAGCCCAGACTGCATGTGAATTGCTTATTATGGGCTGTTTAAGCAAACCCCAGGCATGATATTCACCTTGACTCCTGTGCAGTTTCCACAAAGTCACTTTGTCCATTTCTGCTGGTGCGATATCACTGACAAAGGGTCAAAGATTTCGTATAACATAAATGTATTTATTAATATGGATCCACTTCAAAAGTTAATGCTCGGGGAATGCATCTTTAAATATTCTCTTCATGGTGTGAGGGGGTAGCACAAAGAGACCAGAGGTAAACCGGTCTCATATCACACAGCACAGGGTCAGAAAATAATATAATGTAGATATATGTTAAAGCAGTGACATTGTGATGGCTTACTATTCGTAAAGGGACAGTTAAACCAATGATAAAAAAAAACCTCAAGTACATTTAGTGCTGTTTATCAGTCTAGACTGTTTTGGTGTGAGTTTCTGAATGTTGGAGATATCGACCTTAGAGATGTCTGCCTTCTCTCGAATATAATGGAACTAGATGGCACTCATCTTGTGGTGCTCAAAGTGCCAAAAAATACATTTGAAAAACTCAATGAGAATGTCTCTTACCACAAATCATGATGCAGTAAGACAAGATAATCCACAGACCTTGTTGTGAGCAATTTCACGTAGGGTCTACTTTCGTTTTTACTGAGCTAAACCCACCAGTGGTATCATCGCGCAGTAGGAAGCGTGCATCCTGGTGTCCTCCTCGTCTGAGCTTTACTGTGCATTCTAATATCAATCCTACCATACTATATAGCACACCAGAAAATATTTAGTAGACAGTATGTGAAACACAGTATGCCAAAAACACCAGTGTGTTCTCCTACATCCGGTCCCATTTTGCAGTGTGCAAGCCAGCATGCTTTCTGGCTATTCGGACCCACAATCCTTTGCACAGTATTTGTTTATCTCCAAGGTAATGGATATAAAAGCAGAAGGGTCAAAGTTCAAGCTGCACTACCTACTAAAAGTAAAAAGAATAAGTATGGGATTCGGAACACATTCATAGCTTCTCATTCATGAGTAAATGTGCGCTTCCCTCTGCATGGTGATATGGTTGGCGGATGTATTTCGGTAGAGATATAGTTCCTACATGAAACTGCTCACAACAAGGTCTGTGGATTATCTTGAGTAACTGGGTCATTATTTCCGGAGAGAAAATGCCTTGAGCACCACAAGCCGAGTGCCATCTAGCTCCATTATATTCAAGAGAAGACATCTCTATGGCGGATATCTCCAACATTTGATAACTCACACCAAAACAATCTAGATTGATATAGCACACAGGTAAGAGGAAAAATGCGCATTTTTGATTTTGAACAAGGCTTTTAAAAGATATCCGTGTGCACTGGCATATGCATGTGTGCCGGTAAATTTCTGTTTGGTTCCTCAACTCAGTTCCAAAACATACAAACCACACATGCTAAACTATTACACACATCAGTGTGCGCTTCAGTGGTCGCAGGGAGCAGATGCGTCTATAAAATGTGCTCCCCTATGGTTTTTCCGTATGTGGCTCCAGCCAAGGTGTATGAGAGAGTGTGTTTAATGTGGTGTGGCAATATTGAGCTCTCTCCCTCTCGTCAACCACGCTGGCTCTGATGCCAGCGGTGTGTGTCTCCCTCTGCTAACACCTGGCACAGGAAGTATCGTTGCACTTTGAGGGAGCACATAGAGTAAATGTGTGCGCACGAACATGCTCGCACTCAAAGATATGTCGACACAAACGCACACAGGACCACATCTGCTCCATCACTGGAAACTCTAGCAACCATTATATAGTACTGTCACTATAATCTTTAATCATCCATTGCAGTCGCAGAGTTGGTGGATTCACCACCTGGCCAGTTAGAAGCTCCTGACAGGAAGTACTTTGTGCAAACCAAGTTCAAAAACCTACTTTAGTTCATACTTTTGGGATAAAAAGGTGTCAAACCGTTTTATCAAAAGCTCTCATGACAACTAAGTGAATAAAAACTACACACTGAGGAAGAGAGCCGTCTGTCATAACAGTGAAGCTGGGGATGAAGGCCATCAAAGAAAACAGTGGGAAGGCTCTCAAATTGGAGACCCGAAACACAACCACACACAGGTAGCAAAACACACTCACACGAATGCAAATGCACACATGAAAAAGTATGGAAAATACACAAAAATGCCATCTTGACCCTAGAATGTGAATGGCAGGAGAAGAAGAGCGCAAGGCTCTTTTATTTAGCCCAATTAAAAAAGGCAAAAAAGCCCAAACAAAAGGAGTATTTTATTGCACTCCCCACTATCAGCAGAAAGGCTCATTAGCCACAGCAGCATAATTAGCAAGATGCTGCACTGCTCGTTAAGGAGGGGCCCGAGCCGTAAACAAACCCTGCTGAACTCCAAACGCCCACGGTCTCTCTCTCTGTAATGATCTGCCACCGCTGTTCCCTCCCTGTGAGAGAACCAGGCACACAGACAGGAAGGCTCTGACAGAAACAAACACTCGGCAAAACACACACATACACACACACACACACACACTGGCAAACACATATCCAAGGTCTGCTACACAAACACCCACAGCACAGACAAACTACCTCTCTGGGACACTGTCTTCCTTGACAACTGCATGGACAAACACACATCACACACAGACGTGTTGAGAAGAAACATGCATGAGAAACATACATTTTTTACAATAGACAAAGACAGTCATACTCCACCCCAAAAAATCGGAATATCAGACAGCTGAGACATAGAAAAATCTTGCCAACTGTCTGGATCTTGACTTTGGCACTGCTGTAATCCTGAACCTGCCATGAGCCTGTGTGGAATAAGAAAGTCTGCCAAAATAAGCAAGATGAGCCTGTGGTTAAATGCGATGCAGTCAATGAGGCAGTTAATTTTTCTGTTTAAGTTTGTAGTTCACAGCTAACTTTGACAATTTATATTTGGACTGTTTCTTTGAATAGAATTTTTTTTTTAAATGTAATTTTGTGCAGCACAAAACGAATTCTATTCACCTCTACTGTGCTGGGGTGGCGGCACACATTTTGGAAGTGGATCGCAGCACACAAAAACCCAAATCTGCTTTGAAAAATACCTGAAAGGGTAGGGATTCATGAGTAAGCTGACCATTTTAAAGGAAATACTGATTCTCACATAGACACATAAATAGACAAATGTATTCTTGCACTCACACACAGCTTGCACCTTTCTAAAATAAGCACAAGCACACCAAAGCTATGTTCCTTTTTGGTAGTGTGGTCAAGTGGTGACACATTCATGGTGTGTCTGTCCAAAACTGGGAAGTGTGAAGTTATATAAACACCAGTGAGCAACAGCTACAAACTCAAAGATCAAGTGCTATTTCAGCCACAATGATGATCCTGTGAGACTGGTGGCAGGGTGGGCATAATGATCTGAGAGCAAAACAGAAGGGTGTATGTGTGTGTGTGTGTGTGTGTGTGTGCGTGTGTGTCTGCCCCTGGAACAAACTGAGATCACAGAGAACTGCAAGGTGAGTGTACTCAGGAGAGCACTCCTCCATTGAACAGGGGTACAATGGAGAACTGGTGCCAAACAAACAGGCAGGGTGGGCTTTTTTAAGCCTCACTAACTGCTCGCATGAGGATGTGCTACATACACACAGCACGCATGTGTGAGAGAACAAAAGTCGAAGGCTGTTCACGTCCAGTGTTCACAGTCTGAACTGTCAATTACACCGGTATCAATGTCCAAGCAAAAAAGATGGTAAAGACATTGACTCTGACAGAACACAGGTAAATTGATAGATTAAGTGGATTCCAGACACATCTACATTTAACAATAGCATTTTAAACTAGGGATGCACCAAATATTCGGTAACCAAATATATTCGGCCGAATATTGCAAAAAAAAACCACATATTCGGTAATGGGTGGAATAAGTGAAAAGCAAGGCCGAATAATAGCAGCGTGTTTTGATGACGCAATCAAACAGCATGCGGTGACGGACGGAGTAAAATGTCAGCAGTTGTGACTAAAAATAGTTTTGTGCGAGCAAAATAAATCATTCAGGAATATGCTGTGCGAGTACAGATTTCAACTAGCAGCAGAAACGAAAGGCGAATCCTGCCAGTTGTGGGTTGAATGGGGGTCGCAGACACCGACAGGAATGTATTCCTGTCAAATACGGCGGTCATACTGCTCCATGGCGCAAGATAACAGCTTACCAGCGATGGAGAAGCCCGGCTCCAGGTCCAATAAGACTTTGTTGGTGTCATGACTGCCCAAAAGTACCTGAACAGCCGAAAATCCTTGAAGAACTCTCTTCCAAAAAGGGTTCTTTGGATGAACAGGATTCCTCATGGAAACCTTAGCCTCATAAAGAACCTTTGAAGAACACTTTTTCAAAAAAGGGGGTTCCTCAGAAACAAATGGTTCTGGGTTGACCCTCATTCCTTAAGGAAGAACCCTTTAGGAACCCTTATTCCGATAAGTCTGAAGCTTCTGGTGTCGACGCTGAAGTGCCTTATACTATACAGATGTTCATTATTATTCATTCCCCCTGTGTAAGTGTATATTTGGTGTCTTGAGAATGTGTATACAGTATGTTCCTCACCTGTAGCAGGGGTCTCTGGACGCCAAGGACCTTCATGGTATCAGCACTAGCAAGGATCTTCAGTGGGTCAGATGCCTTGCTCACTGCCTCAATTTCCTTGTTGATCTCTGTTCGCACCTAAAGGTTCAGTGTCAAAAGTTTAAATTAGATGGATCATGTTCCAATGGAATAAAGCTAGAGTAATTAAAAAAAATCAAGTTTGTGTTTAGAATTCAGGTTGTAATTAACTATTTCTGTATGTGTGTGTGTGTTTTGTTTAGTTTTGATTTGGCATTTCCAGAAAGTGAAGATGATGTTCCCATCGGTGTGAATAAATGCCACCGCAATTTAAAGCAGTTTCTAATATTTCATGTAAAGCACTGCTAAGCTCCATATGGTCGTCTGGGTAAAGCACATTGTTTAAGCGACTTAATGGTTGACATTTCTTGATAAAACCTGAGGGTGTACAATGCAGAAGTTTACATTTATTTGACTAAAGCTGCTTTAAAACCCCACAACACATGAAAGGATGCAGAGATGTTTTATGTTATGCACAAATTATGTATTATTATGTACCAGCACATAGGAAGTGATCTTTTTATCCTCTGGCTATTCAGGTGGCCATCAATCGTGAACCATCAGGAAATTAAATGGCAGTTGGGTGAGAACAGCAATTGAGGTAATAGTGACAGAGTGAGTACAATGGTCCCCAGCACTATGCCATTGTGTTATCTTGTTCTATCAAAGTTTGAGCAGCGCTGAAAAGGTACAGCACAACATTTAAGCCAATTGACTTTCAAGGGCCCCACAATTACATCTTTTTAAATATCGTACGAAAGGTTCCAGCTATTAAGTGGCAAGAACAGACTGTGACTTTCAATAACAGACAATAAAAAGATGTTGCTAACATTAAGTGAGTACCAGTCTGTTATTTGGTATTAGCAGTGTCCCATAGCTGAGTTTTTATTACGAAAAATCTGGAAAAGCTCCATGTTCAACTAAAGCATTGCTCTGAATGCTGATGTGCCACTTTGTCAGAATACAAGGCGTCAATTTGTCATTTCACTAACCTGGTTGAGGAAGAGGTCATTAATGTAGTAAGTGAGGAAGGCTCGGAGCTGGCACTGCTTGGCCTGACCTGGCCCCATGTTCATCTCTATCTCCTGGATGAACCTGAACAGATGAGACAAACAAACAGTTAGAGCAGCTAGGATACACCGTCGTCATAGCACCACCTGTGAGCGGAGGCTAATTTACCACCAAAATGTTTGAAATGTTATCACAGGAGCAATGAGACACAGGCTTGTGACCAGCAACACAGTAACCTTGCATCAATGGGTCCAACAGCGACGGGAAGGGTAAGATCTGCCATGGGAACCCGTTTTGGAAAGCTTTGTATGACTCTCAAGGTGCCTTTGAGCAAGGTAGTTAACATGAAAGTGTTCCAGTGGAGTCGCTTGGTGCCACTCGTGCAAGACTTTAGTTATACTAACTCTCAAATGTGTACAACAGTCGTGAAAGTGTAGAGCTTATCTGTCAAGGAAAGTGAAAAGTAAAACACCAGAGCTATTTCGAGTGTTAATGATATAAAAGGATCAGAGCGTCAGTATGCATGCTCCCTGAATTCCCCCAGTAAGCTGGTGTCTGGTTGGTCAGATAGGGTCAGACAGTAATGTATGGGTTGGTGGAGGCACATGCACACCTCGTTTGTCAGAGAATCACTGGTCACTGGCCTCGTCTCACACACACCACAGGGCAAACCATGCAAGAGCGAGTGCCTCCTCAAGCGCTCAGCACATATAAATGCACAAATAAATCAAACCCCTCACAAAAGAATTCTTTGACCTACAAGACCTGTAATATATATGACCTGAACTTATAGAGGAGAGAGACAGAGAGAAAGAGAGCGTATACAGTGAGGGGAAAAAGAAAAATTGGTTTATTTGAGAAAATCATGAAAAACTGAGGACAGAAGCTGGAAATAATACGGGAGTGAGGCTACAAAGATGACTCTAGATGGTGATTCGGTTGGACAAAGCCATTTGTAACAAAACTGGAGGAAGACTCCATCGCTTGGAAACGGTGTGCTCGCTAATGTGCAGTGGGAGTCAGAACCAGGAGGCTGCGGCACTGCAGACAAGCAGGGATGCACAGTCTATGCAGAAGTATAGATCAGTGGAGGCGGATGATTGATTAGCTGGTGTTGGCTTGCATGTGCGTACACATGCGTGCACAATCACACATAAAAACGCACACAGACAAATGCACGAGGAGCACAAGCTGTAAGATCACACTAGTCAGCATCTGTACCCAATTAGTCAGCAAGAGCTGAGGCGAGTGTGCGTGCGTGTGCGTCTTCGTGGGTACGTGCATCCTTGTGTGTCAGACTGAGCAAGAGAGAGACGGAGTGAGCGAGGAACCTAAACCTATTCTAAATCCTTCATTGATTCCCACTGAAACTCTACCACAACAGAAAGTTAAGTAGGAGAAACTCTTCTGTGGCCTCATTAAAACCGTCAAGCTTGCAAAAACAATGGGGCGCAGATATACAGCTTCTCTGTATAAATATGTAGAGAGCACAACTTAAACGCTCCTCCTTTACAGAAAAAAAAAAAAAGAAAGAAAGTACAATTTCTGCTGACAACTCCATTTCCAAAAATTGATCTCAGGACAAATGTTGCCAGTTTAAACGTGCATGGTGTTGTTCTGAGATCCATCTCGTGCTGTCATTATTGTCATTGTTTCAATACAAGTGTCAGGATGATGGATCTTCAAGTTAGCGCGTGAGCACAGATGGATTTTTGTAGGCAGGGGTGATAACGTTTGAGTAATGTAGCAGGGACGAGGCAGTAAAACGGCTTTGTCTATCCAGACGGCCATCTGGAGCCGAGCCGCAGGCCCCTTTCACGAGGATACTGAGCCCATGGGTGTTGCGACGAAGTTTAGCCAGGGTAACTGGGCTAAAAGCACTGTTGGGGCCCGACAATGCTTCGAAAACCCCAAGAGCACATGTCAGCAAATTTACATTTTAGGAGTTTAGCGAGCAAGGCGACATGCATTAAACAGAATGTTTTGTGAGAGGATTCAGAGAAATCGTTTGGAATATAGAGTCGTCAGGCTGGTTAAAATGCAAATGGGTAAATAACGCGGGGCAGAGCACAGCAGAGCTTAAAGATTTCCAAATGGATCCTGAAAGAACGTCTCTCCCAGCTCATTATCATTACAACCACAGCTTCCAAATGTCTACCTCGCTGATGGCGTGACATACTGCATCGAGAATAACAGCTTCTGGTGAAGATGATGGTGGTGATAACAAATGACACCAAACAGAACACACAAATACACACACACACACACGCATTCAAAAGCCATCAACTTGTCTCAACTCCAAATGATTCACAAACCACCAAAGGCTGTACAAGGCCATTTGCAGAAACTCGCACCGAGCCAAACCTCCTACACAAAAACATGGTGAGACAGTCTGACCTCTCACCAAGAATGACAGCCAGCCTCATTTGATCTCTCTAGGCTACAACGGAGCTTGACTTTACATTGGTCTAAATTGACATTTTCACCAGTTATCATGAGCTACTGCACTATTACTTGTCTGGCTCGTCTGGGTTCCCTCTGTATTAGCGGTGGAAGAAAAGTTTTTTTCTTCTTTGAGCAAGTTTCAATTCTCTCTACATTAAAACAGTCAAAGCACATTCCAGACGTGTTTGAAAGGGCAATGCGACACTGTTTTATACAAGCAGGTAACATCCTTCAAAGCTTATTACTGTTCCTGGAATAAATGTGCCTGCACTGTTGTATAGGTAAAGGCCTTAGCCACTTCACTCGCTGCAATATAAAAGCCAATTTAATAGTAACAAATCCACAAATGGCACGCAGGCCTTCGGTTATTTAAAAAGAACTCACTCAAAGGATGTTTTCGATTCTTTCAAAACCACAAGAATTCAATAACGGACTCCACTTCAGCTCATGAGGCTGTTATAATTGGACCTGATTAACAATGTCAGTGTCACTGCCAGGTGATAACAAAACACACCGGTCAACCATATGGCAGCTGTACGCAGCAGAGGTGTCAGCCAAGTCGCAAAGGAGACGCAGTAGCAGCGCTGCAGAGGCACAGCAGCAACTACACAGTGTGGACTCGCCCCAGTGTGTGAAATCTTAATAACCTTAAATAATCTGCTTATCTACCCTCACACACCGTCTCCAACTGGCCTAAAAATACTGTGGCACACATTGGCGCGCAGACTGGCATGCATGCGAAGGTTGTAATAGTAGGCGTCGATTACAAGAGGGGAATTAGAATTAGATCATTAAAAGGAAAAGAAGACCAAGATTGAGTTTGTGGTGCTAATTGATTTACTGATTACAATGAGTGCTGCTGATCAAAGCACCAATAAATACATAAGTAATGTGCTACTAATCAAACTATTTGCTCACGACTCGAAAGCAGATGCTGAACAAAGTGGAACTTTTGTCTAGGCTTGTGAGCAAAGGAACAAATCTGTCTTACCAACAGGCCTCCTTACTGCTCTAATTGAGTGCATAAGGTAAATGTAAATGTCTATATGTAGATAACACCTGCCAGGAGAGACATTTGTTGTTTGTGTTCAAGTACAGCAACTGGGCAGTGCTGCTTAAAAAAGTAATTAGAGTTGAAACAACTAGTTGATTAAAGAGTAACTCTGGTATTTTTCTACCTGGACCCTATTTTCAATTTTTTATGTCTAAGTGACACAACAGTTTTTTAAGTTGGGCCAGTATTGAGCGACAGGACTGCAGCTGGCAGCCGAGAAACAGACTGTTGTGTAACCACTCAGGGTATCTGTGCAACGTCAATTTACATCTATTGAAAGTGCTTGTTTTTGCCATTGAAAGGAAGTGTCTGACAACATTATAGAAAGAATTTCTACAGAGATAGACCTCGTTTATTAAAGAGTAAGATCCCTTTTGTTCAGCCTGAAACAGCCCCAAATTCCATTGAAATAAACTGTAATTTTAGTGTGTATAGAGTCAGCATAATTTTTATTTCAGCCAAACCAGAGCTGGTGATGGTTTGACAAACCACAGACAGCTTTTGTCCATTCTATTTTGTTTCTGTCAGCTTTTATGAAATGTTTTTCCCAATTACAAAATACTTAATATTTAAATGGAGTCTGGTGGGTTTGGCGATAGCGATTTCGGAGCTGTTTCTACTTAAATAAAAAAGGATCTTACTATTTAACAAAAAGATCTGTCTTTGTGATCCTTTCTAGAATGTTATCAGACACTTAGGATAACAATCTGAACCTGTCAGTGGCAAAAACAAGCTCTTTGAGGAGAGGTACGTTTATGATGTACAAATGCCCGGAGTGGTAACACTGCAGCCTGTTTGGCTCACTCTCCATTTATCACTGAGACACAAAAACATAGGATAAAAGGATCCAGGTTGAAAAATACCATATCAGTTACCCTTTCACTAATGAACTGATTGACAGAAATATAATTCAAAAAATATTTTGATAGCAGTGTTATCTAAAATATTTCGTTGATGTGAAATCAATCCTTCATCCACGTCTTAAACTTTGAGGGTTTACTGCTGTTTTGTCTTTTTGGGCAGTACGGTGGAGCAGTGATTAGCATTGTTGCCTAACAGCAAGAGGGTTCCTGGAGTGGACGGTACGAACCCTCTGTGCAGAGTTTGCATGTTCTCCCCATGTCAGCATAGGTTTTCTCGGGGTAATCAGGCTTCCTCCAACAATCCAAAGACATGCAGGTTCACTGGTGACTCTACATTAGTGAGTGAATGGTTGTCTGTCTCTATGCGTCAGCCCTGTGATGGTCTGGTGCCCTGTCCAGGGTGTACCTCGCCTTGCCTCGACTAATGTCAGCTGGGATAGGCTCCAGCCCCCCCACGACCCCCTAATAGGATAAGCGATTATGGAAATTAATGATAGTAAGCTAAGAATCTTTAGCACTTTTAGTATTGGTCTGATAAATGTATTATTTTGGACTTTTGAAAATTGTGATGGGAATTCTTGCCAGTATCCTAACTTTTTATAGTCCAAACAATTAATCCATTGATTAAGAAAAAATGGCAGTTTAATCAATTAAAAAAACAAATAAGAAAAATAGACACTTTATATTTAATACAATCCAACCTTTTGGATTGAGGAACAATGAAGTACTGAAAGGTATGATCACATTTTTTTTTAACACATTTTCACATAATGACAGATTCTTTAAACTGGTGGTGGTTAGGCATTATGTGATTTCTGGGTGCCATTCCTCCTGTTTCTGGGGTCAGGTCAGATTCAAAGGGAGTTTGCCACAGCGTCCCAGTGCTCCCCTCAGGGTGTCTCCCCTGGATCCAACATGGCGCACTCATCGCTCTCCAAACCCAGTTTCTTAGCAGCGACTGCCGATGATTGCACTTGACAGCATGTAATTATCTGTCATTAGGAAACAGATGTCAGAGCCTAGGGTCTGGAGCTGGATCATTGTCGATGCCATGCCCTATGTGTATATACGTCAAGAAATAGCATTCCTGAATGGCATAATGTATTTATACCAACAGGGATTTAGCTAATGAGTGAGCCCTAATACATCCTCATGGCACTCTGATTATTCAGAGGAAACCAAGGTTTGATTTCTTAAGATAGCTAAAACAAATGAGAACAGACAGGGACAAAGATGTTTTATAGCAGCAGCTCTGAATTCATTCCCCACTGGAAACTAAACCTAAGGTAACAAATGCTTCTTTAAATGGAAAGGGTTGGGATCCCATCATCCATCTCTATCTGCAGCAGCGGCGTAATGATGCCGAAAGAGAAATGGGATAAAGACAAAGATTTAAGAAAGACAGCAGAATAAGAGTGTGCTAAGATCGATTAGAGACTCAGCATTTTTAAATCTCCTCGAATTCCCTCCAGACACGGACCTATCAGCTATGGTGAATTCTGATTTCGCCGCCCAGAGAGGAAGGCTTGTTCTGTAAAGACCTGTCACACACCAAGGACAGGACACACTGAACCCCTGCCAACTGAGAGAGAGGAGGAGGGAGAGTGAGCGCGGGCATGTGTGTGTACCTGTGACCGCCGCACATACTAAATCAGTCTGTCTTTGTCACACAGACACACACACGCACAGCGACTGACATAAAACTGTACAGCCACATATCAATACATCAATACACCACATCCAGTGACACTTGAAAGCACTTATCTATATGCAATTCTTCTTACTCGCAGCACTACCCAGTCACTTCGGAAGATTTTCAAAGTCATAAAAGGTTTTTAATGGATGGGGACACTTTATGGGTTTTATAGCACGACCAACATTAGCTTTCATTCCGACGGATCAGACAATAAAATGCTAGAATGGCAGCTTTTAATTGTTATCCAACTGCACATTCAATATTGATTCTAGAGAATATTACAGACTCCAATACGCACTACTTAGTTATTTCTACAATTAATGAAGTCCCTCAGAAGGAATATAAAGACCTATTCAAGAGGATTCAAAGCACACAGCTGCAGCACTACGTTTAAGAATAAGAAAAAGGATAAATGAGGGCAAAATCACATTCTGTATTGCTGCTGGCTTGATCCAGAACACCTCTTTATCCACAAGATGTATTGCTTAAGAAAATATATGTACTTTTCAGGTAAATGCTCCCAGACCTCCAGCAATTACCACCACCGCCACTGGATGGCACTGTGTCAGCTTTCTGTGGCAACTCAGGCTTTATGACCAGTCGACTCAAGTCTTTTTTTTTTTTTTAATCATAAATGGTTTTGAGGAAGAATTAAGATTCCAGTTGGTGTGTACCATCTGATGTCTGTACTGGATTTGCTGTATGGGTGTGTGTGTATGTGTGAGTTAGAAAGCGAAAGACAGGAAGAAAGAGATGGGTGAGTGTATTGTTCTGTTGGGTTTTTTTTTGTTGTTTTTTTAATGTGACAACACTGTGTGTGATTAAGTGTACCAGCGTGTGTTTTCATCAGTGCCTGGTGAAATGCATATGGTCTTCCCACACACCGCCCACGCCTCTGCCAGACTCCCTGCTGTTTATATCCTGCTCTTGCCCCTGATGCTGCATCACATGCGCTGAAGGCTTTCGGTGTGTTTGCACATGTGAGAGCGTGAGTGTGTGTGTCTGTGAATGAGTGTGTGTGTGTGTGCAGAGGTGGGGGGCAGGAGTGTGTGTTTGTTTAGGAGAACAAAAGAGAGAAAGAGAGGAGTGCCATGGGAGGGTGCAAAGATGCATTATGTAAATTATGTGTGTGAGCGTGTGTGTGTCCACATGCTTACAGCAGCAGGTATAAATGGGCTTCATAATCAGGACCGTTCCTTGGAAGAGCGGGGCTAATAGGTTATAAAACAAAGGTCCATCCTCCTGTAACCCCACGTAGACTCCGTTAAGACCACAATGGCAGACATGCAGACTTAAAGGGGAATGCTAACTTCATCAGGAATTCCAATATTTCTTTGGTCAAGGAAAGTTCAATCAGTATTTGTGAACATGACCTACTTGCTCTCAAAGCCAGAAACCAGAGAATTGAGTTCAAACTTGTGATGTCACAGGGTATAAGGTCTGGAGCTGCTCCATAGACCCACAGAATTTTTGTTTCCTTTTAAATACCCAAATGAGCTTACATTTATTTTAGTGCTCTCAGCTCTGAAACAAAATGTACCCATATACTCAGAACCTCCTATCGCGTCATCAAGAAATCTCTCGGAATTTATTGACTATGGAGCAGTTCCAGGTTTAAAGTTCAGCACTCTTGGATTCAGGAGAGACTTGTTCATATTTACTAATATTTTTGGACTGTATTGGACTGCAGGAACAATATGTATGAATTTTGAAAATGGGTGTAGGTCTGCTTTAAAGCTGTTTCACACCAAGCATGGGTTTTTGTCTCAAAGATTAGCATGGAAATCTATACAAAATGATTTTGTGGGTTCTTACAAGAGCTCTGACTTTGATACAATGCCTTGAAAAATATCTATGTTTGACACAATTTTCCACGGGAAGAGTAAAGATAAATAAAACAAGGCAATAATATGGCGACGATGACTTTTCTTTTCCTGGTTAGTAACAGAGAACAGTAAAATGACTGTAATAAACATTAACAATAAGAGAGAGTGAGTAAGTGTAGTTGGTACCGATGTATTGATACTCTGGAAAATGAGTATTGAAACCATTTTAAATATTCAGTATTGGTATGTATAAATATAAATTGATAATTATGACAATACAAGGTCTTATGAATGCTTGCACACCTCTGCGTAACATTAGTATGTGGGAAAATGTTTGGATGGCCTCAATTTCAGCAGATTTCAGCCTGTGGAGATATACATATTTGACCAATGAAATCCTTTGTTCTAACTGATGTCATACTTCCAAGTCAAAACAGGCAATGTCTCATTAAGTTGGTTTCTGCTTCAACTGGGATATGATGAAGATGCTAATGTTGCCATATGAACTTGCTACGTTACAGGTTAGTCAATGACTCAAACAACCAGAAGCTTGTGGCTAATTATTACAGAATTACAGACCTTAATCAAACAGCCTTCCTCGCTGGATTGGCACTGTGTAGTATTCCATGCAGCAGTAATGGCAGTGAATTCAACTCACATTTTTTTTTTATAGACGAGTGAAAATTTGTCAGATCAGAAGAATGATGTTTGGAGCAGCTGAACAATGTGATTGGTAAGTTACCGAGTGGTGTAGCCGCAGGCCACGAATCTTTGTTTAGAGAAATGGAACTTTGGAGCAATGTTGTTGTTTTTCGCAATAACACTACATATGTCGATAGGTTGTGGACACAGGCAGTATTTCGGGGGGAAACTTTTTTTCCTTCAAGAAAGTGGAACACGGCAACATGAATACTTCACACTGGACCCAGTGTACAAAGTTGTCATACAGAAAATTCCCATGTGGATTTTCTCGGGAAATCTACCAAAAACATAATTTGTTTGGCTATTCCAGTGGTTTTGACACACTGGGTGCATATCAACAAACATACATACTATACCTGCTTTCTGTGTTGACAGCAGTATTGAGACTTCAATAGAGGATGTCATCATGTGTTTTTTTTTCTCAAATGGAGAATGAATGGATTACCAACAAGCTGAATTGGCTCGTTGACTTTGTGCTTGTGAATAAGGCCTTTTTCACAGATATCACGGGTGCAAACTGTATGACGGCAGAATTTCATTGAGCTGCTTCTGTCCTGCTATTGTGCATGCTGGCTCACTGTCGCACCAACTGTCCTGGCTTACTGAAAGCCGTCGTGAATGTTATTAAACACACTTATGTTACTGTGTTGAAGTCAACATGTCGGCTGTGAAAAAGGCCTATCACAACAAAATTGCTACCAGAGTTGGATACGGGTGTAAGGCTCACAGCTGTGAATCTGGTAATCTAATATGCAAGGGAAATCGCCATGTGTGCACCCATTGTGTCTGAGGAGTGTTTTGAGTACTAACTGTCTATGAAGTAGCCACAGAAATGTTCTTGCTGACATCCAAGCTACAGTTTGTGCCTCAGCTTTGACATGTATAGCATTACAGAAATAAGGTGTACATTAATTTTTAGTAGGGGTGTTTCCATTGCTGATTCTGATTCGTCAAGTGTTCCCTATCGATGACTGATAGTCGAATCATGCTGTCATGTTTGTTTTAATTGCCATTATTTCCACACTGGACAAATAAGCTAAAACACACAATTAATTCGTCTTTGACTTGGCATAAGAACTTATTTTACAATGGGACTTCTTCCATCAAGCGCTGTGTGTTGTAAGTCTGGGGTGCATGTATATGTGTTGCGCTGTCCGTGGTCCTGAAAGGGAGCAGAGGAGATTGACAGAACAGACACAACACGTCACTTAATTCGGGTCCTGCTTGCTTTCCGTGGTTGTAAACACAACATTCGACTTTCTCTTAGAGAGAGACGGAAGCTGCGAGCCACAAACAGCTGATGCTACGCACCTTCTCCCACTGATTTTGGCTGAAGTTGAAAAAATATACAGTCGTTTGTGAGCACCACGTTCTTAAATGAGTGCCCTGATTGGTACATTTATACCTGATAGTTTATATATTATGACTAATTGGGAAAAATCAAGTAAATCTATATAAAATCAGATAGTTAGCAACCCTATATTGCCCAATAAATAATCCTTTGTTTCATAACTACAATTCCTGTGACTGCAAGACTGGCAATCAGACTCCTAAGATTGAATCATAGAATAGTTGACTATTCAGGGCCCCCCCCCTACTTCCCAGGATAAACTTTACCTTTAAGAACCAGAAATATAAAGACTTAAACACTTGTGCAGTCGACCTATTGCCACTACTATACCTCTGCCAGACTGTAGAAATGGACAGAGTTCATAGAAACACTACATGAAGACACTGATATCAAGAAGGCTGCACCCCCCAGGTTACCTAACAAGCTGAATGTATAGATGCTCTGTGTGTGGTGTTCATTAGTGGTTATCTGCATGTGATGCAGAGGTAAGCAGGTGTATATTTGCAACAGATGTTCATTATGTGTGAGTGTACATTCGCACATGTCCTGTACTGCCTGCATGCACATTTATGTCTCTGCACCTATTTCTGTCAGTGTGTGTGTGTGTGTGTGTGTGTGTGTGTGTGTGTGTGTGTGTGTGTGTGTGTGTGTGTGTGTGTGTGTGTGTGTGCCGGCCCGTCGCAGTGTGGTGCAGACCAATTAAAACGGGGGAGATTGATGACCAGGGGGCTCTGAGTAGCAGCAGCAGCAGTAGCGGTAGCAGGCAGCTGCTTCCTGCAGACAACAGGAAATGAGATGGCCTTGTTTAGCTGACGCTGCCAACACCAACACCACAGAGCCTCAAAGACAAATCACCACCCTTACCGCTGCTAGTGGGCCTAGTCCTCCATCTTCCGACAGCGTGGGCTCCACCCTCCGTCTCTTTATCTCTCCCTAATTCCACCCAAGACTATCTCGCTCATTAGTCTTTTCTCTCAGAGTAATGTAGCCAAAGTACATTGAGCTAAAACAGCACTGATACAGTGCAAAGACAGATGCTGCCTCTATTATTTGATCTTAAACTGCCACATAAAGCGCTTAGCCATCACTCTCTTAGTGTTTAATGCTTTTCTTTTTGACAATTTAGGAGCATTTAGTCTATCTGAGTCAACTTAAAGCTATAGTTGGTGACTTCTATGTGTCAGCCCTGTGATAGTCTGGTGACCTGTCAGGATTGACTGTGGGCCTGCTGCCTCCCAGTCCTAAACAAGTATTAGTCGCTGTAGTATCATTGACGTACATAGACCAAAAAGCTGTGTGTATCTCTACTACATGTACCACGTACCACAGGTACTACATACTGCAAGTACTACATGCATAATGCATGAGCTACATTTTACCAGTACTGCATGTACAACTTGATCTACATATTGTAGATTTGTACTGCATTCTGCATGTACTGCCACATACTTTTATACACTACAGGTATTGCACACTACAGGCACAGTATACTACAGGTACTGTATACTACATGTGCTGCTTACTACAGATATTTCACACTAAAGGTTCTGCACAGTAAATTATGCATACTACACGTGGTACAGGTACTGCATATTGCATGTACTGCTTACTCCAGGCACTGCATATTACAAGTACTGCGAACTACGGGCACTGCCTAGTACAGGTGCTACATACTAGATGTACTGCCTAGTTTTTCATTGTTTTCTTCTGGAGCAATGACAATACATTTCTATTCTATTCTATTCTAGTACAGGTACCGCATACTACATGTACTACTTACTACAGGCGCAGTATACTACAGGGGCTGCATACTACAAGTATTGCATACTACAGATAATTCACACTACAGGTTCTGCATAATAAAGGTACAAGTACCGCATACTACATGTATTGCCTACTACAGGTACTGTATACCACAGGGACTGCATAATACAAGTACTGCATACTACAGGTTGTGCATACTACATGTACTACAGGTACTGCATACTAAAGGAACTACATACTACATGTACTACATGTGCTGCATACTACATGTAGTGCCTATTTCAGGTACTACATATCAAAGGTACTACATACTACATGTACTAGAGGTACTGCATACTATGTATATAATACGGACATTCATAGGCAAAACAGAAGCAGTAGTAGTAGTGGCAGTAGTAGAAAAGGCTGTAGTGGTGGGTAATCAACTGAAGGTGTTTATATATAATGTTTATATGGTCCTTCAAGCTGCTCTTTTCATCTCTGTATTTGAGGCACATCGGCCAACAGAAACAAGTAGGAACTGATGGAGGTCTAATCAGCCAATAAAAAATCACCTGTGTGTTTCTGTGCCTGTATTTCCAGAAAATACTGACATGAGAGAAGTGATAGGAAACAAGAGCCAAGGACTCTCAAACATAACTGTGAATCATGTTACCGCTCATGAACTGTGGTCAAGCTGCTGACCATTCAGCACTGATCAAATATGAATCAAGACTCTGAAACAACACTGCACTATTTCTCACCAGTGGGTAGTGCTTGATTTTGGGTCGACTGTTTATAACACAGCAGCCAGGCCACAAACTTTATAATTTTAAAATAAGTTATTTGCAACTGTAGCTTTAGGTCTGGAAGTAATATATAGTAAAGTAATGAGAACCAATCACGTGGTCAGCTCTGTAATGCTGAAGCAATGCATTATTATCAAAGTAAATTCCATTGTACTCTGCTGGCTCGATGATAACAGAATGCTGGTGAGTTGAGGCCTACTGCTGAATTATTTTCATCCCATGTTTTAATTATTAGATTCACAGTTGTGTGTAATGAGGACCTATCCAGCACTGCAAAAAAAATCTCCCACTCCACTAAAACTTGCTTTCAAAGACACACACCTTCCCTGGCGCGATGCCTAAGGCAAGGAAATCATAGCAGCAGGGGTGCAAACCTGTCCGCTGCTGGTTCATTCTCATTCACAACAGCTTTCAAATTTTCAGTGGACCAGATCTTTTTATTTCTGAAGGTTTGTCACTGAAGTATGAATTTTATATAATGGGCTGTCTCCGCTGTCAACTGAATGGTAAATACTTACTAAGATTTCTGGAATAGAGGCGGACTCACAGCTTTACTAATGAGTCTGTAATGGGTGGTGAAGATCAGTTATTATGATACTAAAGAAAAGGGGCATCAAACAGTGTAGACAATTACATGCTGCTTAATAAGAAGTCCTAATTTGTCTTAATGTTATGTGCTGTTAAATTTAGACTTTCAGATCCATCTACTGTTCTTCATTAATAGCACAAGAAAGAAAGTGCCACCCAACCATTAAGAGTCACAATGTTTTACAACTAAAGGCATCTAAAGCTGTATAAAAGCTTGTTATTGACATTTAAAATAAAGTTTTGTGTCAACATTTACTATTCATCTTTAATGGCTGCTTACTGTTGCAATCAGTGGTGTAGTGGTAATTGATGAGGTGGGTCAATAAGTAGGTTACAAAGGAGGAAGTGGCTCTCCTATATATTTCAGCTGCTCTTTCACTGATAGATTGGTATACTGTGAGCAGCCTGACGAAGAGTTGGGTATACCCTGTGTATCTGCATGTAACTATAATGGATGTGCTAACATGATGTCACCTATTGGTTTGTGGACTCCTGTTTTTAAAGCTTTGAGTTTGGCGTTTCACCTGTTGCCATCTTGGTTTTTTTGGAGCCAGAAGTGACCAAATTTGGACGAGAGGCTGGTGCTGTGGAGGGGCGGGTGGATCTGACTGGGAAGCCAAGGACACTATCGACAGACAGGCTGTCGCTCAGGGCAACACACCCTTAATTAAGCGTATCTTCAAGGCTGCATAAAAATGTAAACAGGTGAGTTATAGAAAATTATTTTTTGTACCTGGCTCTGAATATATTTCTGCTGTAAAGTTGGACATTTTAACATGGGAATGGATGGGCTTCTTTTCCAATATGAGGTAAGATAAATAAAACAAGACAGGACCAATGTAGCCAAAATAATTTTGTGGTAGTATTGCTACATGCTATGAAGGTGCAATGTTAGCTCTACTTTTTTATGATTAAGTTCAGTCGCTCTTGTTTGAGCCAACTTTTGTTGAGGAGGACATTAAGATTTTTTTAAGGATCCAAAATCCAAAATCTAAGATTAGGGACTTGACTTGAGACTTATTAGTCTTGACTTGGACGTTAACCTGGGACTTGAGTGCCAAGACTTGAGACTTGTGATTTACAACATCTCTGGTGGTGGCTGGCAGTGGAAGCCACTTTCCTCCAATGTTGAAACATTTAAACTTTTTGCCGTCCTTCACACCAGAATTTACAACCGAATACATAGCTCCCTCACACATGGAGTCAAAGTCAACTTTACTGTCATTTCTACCATATGTACAGGACATGGGGTACAAGCAGCAACTTCAAGTATAAGGGAAAATAGTGTGTCAAGGAAAAAATTTGGGCAATCTGGACACCAAGAAGCGAAGAATTTTGTTTCAACAACACCCCGAATAATCTGATCAGAGCTTGAAATCCCACCAAGATATTATAAAATAGCAATTTAACATTAATTCTAAGTTTGTTTGCATATTTATAGCTACTATTTCCTAAATATTATATGAAAGACTGTTTGTTTTTCCCGTGCCATCCAGAAGGTGTTGTCCTTCTGCCATCTACCATCAGCCTGAATCCATGAACGCAGCATTTAATGAAGAAGGGTTGTGGGAGTTTCGACTCTCTCACATGCTACATTGAGCCATTAAGACCACAGAGTGGCAAAGATGCCTCAGTGTCACAAAGGGAGGCTCCCGGGCCTGAGTTACTGCTTTTGTGTGCACTTTACAATGTCAAACAATACAGACAGAGAGGCAGGTGACAGCACTGTTCAGGGCTGGACACATGATGTGTGTGTGTGTGAGTGTGCCCCTTTAAGCACCTATTTTCTTAATGACAGGCTCCAATTGCTTAGTTCCGACACGCACGCGCGCGCACACACACACACACACACACACACACACACACACACACACACACACACACACACACACACACACACACACACACTATTCTCTAGTCAGATAGGCAGGTGCAGACAAATACTGTATCTGGTCTGATTGTACTCCGCTCAATGCTTAAGTATTTAAGTGTTCATCTCCTCCTTATAAAAGAGGTCTGATTAATAAGCTGAGCATTAAGTGGCCTCCCACAGGTGGCATTTACAGAAACAGGGGGAAGGGGGCTGCTTTATTAAAGTAAGCCAGGAAGTAAAAACAAAGCTGAGAGAGGAGAATTCAGGAACTAACACTTATAACATAAAGCTACTGCTACTCTATTCCAAACGGTATTAATGGCTTGTCTTGTGCCTCCACTTTGCCAAATCTACATGAATGAGATGGTATAAAGATCAAAACCTGGTCTGGGCGCTATAACAAAAACACATGGGCAAATTTACAAAGAATGGATTGTGGCTAATGATGGCACCATGAATTGTGCATCACTTACGATCGCTATTGTATCTGCCCACATCTTAAGGTCAGAATCACAAAAGATAATGCGCTATTAATGTTACAGCGCAAACACACCCATAATGTTTTACAGTTGAGTGCAAGTTGCCCCTTTGTTGCATCTGATTGCATCATCTATGAAAGTAATAAAACTGAAATTTTCAGACTGGGAGCTACAGGTCCTGACCGACGATGTGCCGCGGCATTCCTCAAAACTTCACACAAGGGATTTAAATGTGGCAGAGAGGAACCGTGTTTGGGTCAATGCTGGCCGTGATACCTCTTCTAAATGCAATTCAGTTACCACCAACTCTCTTTAGGCAGAGATACACCGAACTGAAGAACTAGTGTCAACAAAGGGTCAACCGTTGCATCATCTCACATCGCCAATGGCTGTGGCAAAAAGTTGCACTTGAATACATCGCAAAGATGAAAGCCAACGCCGAACTAGCACGTACACTCTGTGCCTGCATGCGAGGAAATAACTCTCCACACTAGCAGGAGGCGGGTTAGTCTGTCGTCATCAATCAAAAAAGGGAAACTAGTAGACAAATAGGACGATTCAAGAGGCTAGCAACCAAGTTAGCAAATTAACAACACAACCTGATGTCGAGAAAACGAAAGATATTTACCGTGCATAACCGAACAATAACAAACAATTACAAAGCGTTTTCGCTAAAACATAAACTTGTCTCATTAAAGAAGTGTGTTTCGATCTTGTGCCTACTTGACTTTGGCGTTTGTTTGCTTTTTTCACTTCCGTTTCTCTTCTCGTGCACTGAGCCAATTACAGTAATTTCATTCACCGTCAAGCTTCACTGCCAAAAAAGCAGACAAGGGGCGACTAGTGGGACACATCGCAAAAACTATGGCGACAGGCGCTCACTGATGGCCCAACAGTGACTTACGGCTGACCGTTAGCTTGATGTGTCAGGGCCCTTAAGACACAATTAATATATCTGTAACTATGCGGCTAGTCATGCTAATCTTTGCAGTGATGCATATTATCTGATTTAAATATGTGCAAACTGTACAGGAGCACTGAAATAGTATTTGCTTGGCAGCACAGTCAGAGGTGCATTCACCCTTTGCAGGTGCTTTGACACTTCCATAGTTTCTTTTTCTCTTCTTTATGCAGGTTCAGCTGCCACAAAAGCCACCAAATCCCTTTGTGACTTTACCCTACAGTGTGAATACTGCCTTAGAACCTTAAAGTACATTTCCTCTTTAAGTCTGGGCATCCAGAGGTGTATCAAGGTGACACTTTGTGAGAAACTTATGCCGAACGTGTTAACGTGGCATTTCTCCATTTCCCTGTGTGAGTCATTTCTCAGTTTCAGCAAAAGCTGAAAGACTTCGGGTCAAAGAATGAAGAAGAAGAGGAAGGCTTTGGACCTAATTAAAGGTAATATCTACACTATGATTTAGCGGCCTTAACACAGAGCCAGACAGAAAGAAAATGAGAAAAAAATACATGCCAGAACAAAAGCTCATACAAGTTTTTCTGGGCCAGCAATGCCTTGGTTCTTATATTCTGCCTTTGGAAAAGTCAGACATGTCTAACTTTTTATGTACTGAATTAGAGAAGTAGTATGAGCAAGGGAGTCAAAATGATTAAATGACAGTTAGGTCCATCTTTTCTGACCTTCGTAAACACTAACACACCCACACACATTATGTTCTTTTCTAATCAGAGTTGATGGTGATGATATAGTCTTTTTGGGCCACCGAAGGACACTCATGGTTCAGTAAATGACTCAGCAAGACTGAAATGGCAACTATCCCTGGGAGAGCTAAGTGCAAAGGCACTTTTCAATTCGCCTGAAAACTACTGAGAAAAACACTTAACCTGCACACAACACACAAAGGGCTGGCAGCGAAGATGGACACGACGAGTCTATTTTGGCCCAAAGGGGAGAGTGAATGGAAAGTTGCCCTGAAGAAAGCAGGCAAGTCGAGGTCAAAAGGATTGTTGTGAGGAAGTGGCAATGGCTTTGATATTTTCTCAAAGATGCAATGGCCACAGGTGAAAGACTGCTTTTCTGCTGAGTTATTTTGATAAAAAACAATTTTGCGCCGACAACAAAAACTAGTTTCATCGTACATTCCTATTCAGGCATGTGTGTGTTATGTGCTCTGTTTTCTTCATTCCTCCCAGCCAATAGATACTGCACCAGCACAGGACACTAGCGCTGCATAGCTTGGATGTCTAAAGGTTGATGCATTCCTCCAAGCAGGTTCGAGGTGAGCCGTTTCACATCACATTCTCCTCTGATTAAAAAAAACACTTTATATTTATCACCTCTTCTCCTTATAGTATGTCCTTATCTCCTCCTCTCTATCTCTCACCCTTCATTTCGCTCCCTTTTCTCTACCACCTGCTGTCATCGCTGGTCTCTTATCCACTGTAACGCTTCAGACTCTTCCCTCTCCCCCCCCCATCTTTCGCTCTCACCCGCTTTCCCCTAATTCCCCTGCCTCTCTCTATTTTTACCACTCCATTGCTGTTATCTCTCCGTGGCACCATTTCAATGCACCCCCTCCTCTCCTCGCCATACCTTCCCTCCATCCCTCTTCTCTCCCTCTCCCTCTTTCTTAGCCTTCCATTCCATTTAGACCTTTATGTTAGCGTAGGACTTTCCATCCTGTGGCGTCCAGGTAGTAAATTGAAATGGTTCTGGGGGCTCCATTGAAGCCTGATTGAATTTAAAAGGAGAACGTGCCATAAAGAGAACTAGTGGTGAGAGGTCTGTAATACACTGAAGGGCTCCCCAAGCTATGACAGTGTTGACAGGGAGAGGGGAGCACGGGAGGTGAGGACGGGTGGATAGGAAGGAGCTAGGTAGGGAAAGGGCGCAGGGGCTGGAGGGGTGAGGACAAAGTGAAGGTGGAAGGAAGCAGCGACAGAAAAAAAAAAGACGAGAGCAAGAGGATTGAAGAGGGAGAGGGAGCGGGGGGGAGTGGTGGGGCAGAGTGATTGAAATTGTGTAAAACTCTTCCTCGGCATGAAAACCAGCCTATTACCCATCGCGCACAAGCAGATAGACAGAAACACAAAAACCTACACAAGTGTGCACCCTTGATAGTGACACCTTGCAGAAATGCCTCAATCACGGTTTGCATGGCCTGGAGGGAGCGAGGTGACAGCTCTCATATTGGAGACGGCCAACAAAATGCAATTCCAGGAAGTCAGCTCTAGGGCGGTGTGTCTGTCATACCTACAGCTCTGATAATACTCCCACACATCACATCGCGACCGCTGAAATAGCCACCTCTCAGCATATAGGGCGTACACAAAATGAAGGTGGATGCACATGGTACGTACAAGTACCAGCGCGCACACACACTCAGACATACATATCACATGCACATGCCAGGGGAAATATGATGTTAGGGGTTAAATTATTCATTGATCCTTTCATAGCCTGTCCAAGCCTGCTTGTTGTTGTGTGTGTCATCGCTTGGTCTCCGTGTGAGTGTGTGTGTCCACTTGAAAGGGCTCTCCGGGGAGAGAGACAACCTTGAGCGGGTGCTGACCTTTAACTTTGTGTGTTTCAGTTCGAAAAAGTGACAGGTGTGTGTGGGCTGTGTGTTTTCACAGACATGGCCATACGGGTAAATAGGGAATCTGTCCATAAAATATTTCAGATATAAGGATGAACAAAGGGAGGTGCAGTGAGGAGGGGAGGCGAGGAGAAGAAAAGAAGGAGAGGAGACCCTCGAAGCCAAACAAACTCCCTGACTGATACATTTCTCAGGGCCACTGAGTGATTTGCGGTTCGCATTGGATCATAGTGGGAGTTGGAATTAACTAACAAGACAATTAACTATAATTGATATGAATGAGCATTGAAATGTCAGCAGAGAATGGTCTTTATTATTTATTAAAGCAGCCAATAATTACACAATTAAGTCATAAAAGGACAGATTGGAGGCTTGTGCCAAAACTGAATTTCACAGAAATTGGATTGGACTACTTTCATTGCGAGAGCATCAGTGCGGGTGTTTTGGTGTTTGTGGTGGAAGTGGTCATAATCTGATGGGGATTGCAGTGCACGTACTTGCTCTCTGCAGGCTTCATTACACCGAACAAAAACATAAACACAACACTTTTGTTTTTGTTCCCACTCTTCATGAGTTGAAATAAAAGATCTAACATGTTTTCTGTGCACACAAAAGGCTTAGTTCTCTCAAATTTGGTTTACAAAAGTCAATGTTAGTGAGCACTTGGCCAACATAATCCATAATCAAATCACCTGACAGGGGCGGCATATCAAGATGCTGATTAAACGGCATAATTATTACACAGCTGTAGTCTTAGCACACAACACAATACCACAGATGTCACAAGTTTGACTGCAAATGTCAACTAAAGCTGCTGCCCATAAATTCAATGTTCATTTTACTATCATAAGCCATCTTAAGTGTCTTATCCAAGAATTTGGCAGTATATCCAATCGACTCATTGCGCAAGTCCAGGACTTCCACATCCAGTTTCTTCACCTGAAACATGATTTCTAACGATTAATACCATATTTCAGTTTCAGTTGTGCAAACCAACTGTTGCATCAGCTGTAGCATCAAAAACTGGATATGAAGGTTCTGGGTTAATGCTGTTAATACTGGTTTTTTTTTTAGATGCATTTTTTAAATCTGAAATCAGAAAAAAAATCGTTACACACAGAAACCTTGCACACTGATTGCGATGCATTTTATTGTTGTATTCACTATGAAAATTCCCACAAATTGAGAAAATAAAAAAGACATTCCCTCCTTTGCCTCTCACCACTGCAGTTACCTATCTGGCTGTCATCACTCCCTCCCTGTCTTTCATTTGGCACTGCAGCTGCATGAAGGGTCGGAGCTGTCCTCCACATTCTGTGTGCGGTCATTCACCTGAATATTACTATCTGACATGTTGAAAGTGAGCTATCTGGGTTATAAAATGATTCTACGCACACTGTTCCTCTGTCTTACCTCGGCTAAATCCTGCCACAATATTTTCTTCACTGATTCTTGGTCAAACGTCTCTAAAGGCTTCTGACCGATGTGAAAAACGCAGAAATCCAACCTGTTCCAACAGATGAAAATTTCGGACTCAGTATGCAAACATACTGACACAACATGAGGTCACATTTATTTTTAGACGTGCAATATTTCTGACGAAAAAACTGATTCAGTGTGTTACGGCTTTACACGTGGTTGTGAATTGTAAGGCTGGTTGGATGTACTGCCAAATTCTCAGAAATGACACTGAAAAAGGCTTATGGTAGTGAAATTAACATTCAATTCACAGGCAACAGCTCTAGTAGACATTCCTGCAATCAGCATGCAAACGGCTAGCTCCCTCAAAACTTGGGACATCTGCGGTATTGCGCTGTGTGAGCGTGAAAACGTCACATTTTAGAATGGCCTTTAACTGTGACCATCATGAGGCACACCTGTGTAGTAATCATGCTGTTTAATCAGTATCAGGTGATTTGTTTGTGGATTATTTCAGCAAAGTACTCAGAAAGTCTTGGATCTTTTACTTCAATCCATGATGAATGGGAGCAAAAACAAAAGTGTTGCATTTATATTTTTGTTCAGTGTAGATTGTTGTGCTTCATAAAATTATTTTATATTTCTAAATTGTTCATTGTATTTTCTGTCTTTGATGGCACAGGTTTACGCCTTTGTTTACAATATGCATTACCTTTATGTTCTGTGTTGGATTTTAAGTAACATTAGCAAACCAATCCAGAGACCAAAAGTATTGGGGATGTTAATATAGAGTGCAGTATCTCTGAGTGTTCTCCACTTTATCCAGTCAGTCTGCTCCTTTGTTGAAATATTGAGACCAACAACTTGTTGCAACTGATGAGCATGTGTTCCCCACACAGCACAGAGGAATCTATGTATCTACTGCAGTGGTTGTGACATGGCACCAGGGAG
Source organism: Epinephelus cyanopodus (assembly GCA_026686955.1). Taxonomy (NCBI): domain Eukaryota; kingdom Metazoa; phylum Chordata; class Actinopteri; order Perciformes; family Serranidae; genus Epinephelus; species Epinephelus cyanopodus. The sequence continues at coordinate 20,467,841 of CM048936.1, read as the reverse complement.
ACTGTAAGACGTACTATCCCCCCATGGCTCTTTAAAACGCATGTCAGTGTCATTCTGCATGTATGCCTTCATCTTGATCAGCTCCCATGAAACACATTATGTTTTCCGCAGTCTGCAGCACATTTGAGAACAGTCGAGAGCTCCTGTTGGCTAAAGACAGGTTTCTGAAAGGTCAGCTGAACACGTTTAGGCTGCACAGGTGGAGAGAGAATATTTATCTGGCCAAAACATGTTGGTAGAGTAGTTGCTGTCAGTATTTTAGATCATCCATTGAATACTAATATATCAACAGATGTAGATGGTTTGGCTTGTACAAAAAATGTTCTTTCTTTAAAAAAGCATGGTTTAAATTTGCAAAGGCTTTAAACCAAAAGAGACTTTATTTGTAGGTCAGTGGCTTATACCAGAATGTGTATGCTGAGAGCTGTACATCCGTTTAAATTTACATGACATTTTTACAATTTACAAAACTAATAGTTGTAATCTAAAGTTTTGGGAAATTACAAGAATCCTTTGGTTTGTCTTACAGGGAGACTGAGGGCAGAAGTAAATGAGCTGGAAAGAAAGAGACAGGGACAATGAAGAGGAGAGTCAGAGGAACAAGGAGAGATGGAGACAAGAAAAGAGGATTAGGCATGAGGAGTCATAATAATCAGCACACAGCCTACAGCTATAGACAAAGTAGCACAACCAGGAGATAAAAGAGATAAATAAAGTGAGGGACAGGGCAAGAGATGTATGCAATCAGTGCCTAACAACAGCTGGGCTGAAGTTCTGAGGCAGATGATGAGATGACCTGCAATGACCGTCCGCGCACGGCTGTGCATTCAAAGGTAATCTGAACAGAAGGGCCTGTTTTATGGACTGACATTAACACTGTCTGGTAAAAGATGACAATGCACTTTGGTTCAACATTGTTAAATAAGGGCTGGGCAATGTATCAGTATTATATAGAGATATAACACAAGATATCGCCTTTCGGATATTGTAATATCCTAAGTGTTCCTGGTTTAAAAAGCTGCATTACAGTAAAGAGATGTAATTTTCTGAACTTAACAGACTGTTTTAGCTGTTCTTTTATTTGCTTTTACCTACTTAGTCACTATATCAACCAGACTTAATTGCGTTGCTGAAAACTATGACGAATTTCTTCTTGTCAACAACCTTTTTTCAATGATGAAATTGAGACAATGACAAACTAAAAATAGGTCTTGATAATAAAAGCGAAGACGAAATCTGTGCTTAATTTTTGTTGACGAAATGAAACATGACAAAAATGTTAGTGGTAGACTGTCGGACAATGAAAGCTGAGAACAGCCGTGCTTATAGTTATCTTCAAATGCCGCATGAGGACAGGCTGGTAACCTCCAGTAAACAGTCTGAGCCAGAATGTTTTGCTAGCCGGCAAAAAGACTCACACTAAAGTGCAAGTTGTGAGCTGAAATTCAACAGTAAATAATCAGCTGTGTGTTTCTGACTGTGGATGGTGAAAGTGTTGAATGGATTTGTGGAGTTCGTTAGTTAAAGCAGTGGATGTTAGCAGCTCCGCTTGTTAGCCGCTAAATGGCAGAGGAACGAGCAGCCACCTGCCGTCGGACTTCACAGCGGATCCCCGCAGGACTTCACTCAGAGTCGGACTGTCTCGGGAAGGTTTATGGGTTGATGCTGTTTGACAGGCAACAGGCAGGTAGGAGGCTTACTTATCTGTGAGTGTAGCTGTGTTGTTAGTAAACAGTCTGAACTCGGCTGAGCTTTAAGTTAGTTTAAGTCACCAACTCTGTGAGACACAAGTTTATACTGCCAGACTGTCATGTGTGAATTCAGGCTTTAATTAAGTTACTTTTCTGCTTCTTAAGAGTGAGATCAATAACTCGGAGTTTACAATGAGCCTGGGTACAAATCATAGCTGTCTCACAATAGTTATTTGTGGTGTCTATGTCAATAAGAGCATAAATAGAGAGATGTTGAGCTTTTCAAATGATGATCAGTAAGTGTGTGCTTGTAAATCACCCCTTAAGCCTGTCAAACACTGCTGGAGAAATTGCAATTTGTAAGTGTGTAGGAATTACTTGCAGTTGTAGAGACAAACTGTCTAAATGAATTGTTTACACAACCTGTCACCTAGACTCTAATTTCTGATACATGAATTATTTTCACTGGATTAGTTTACAGATTAAATAACATATAAAAAAACATAATGATTAACAATTATGACTAAAACTTTTTGAATTTTCTTTGACTTTAAGTAAAACTATGAAGGATAAAAATGACAAAAATGATACAAAATCTACTGAGTATTTTCGCCTCAAGACTAAGACTAAATCTAAAATAGCTGACTGTGTAATTATTTTGTAAAGGCACCAGTGGTCAACCCTACAATACTGTTGCAATAATGATATTGAGGTATTGGTGCCACTGACTTTTTTCGAGTTTACAGTGAAAATAAATTGATTCAAACTGGGATTTTTTTCTTATCTGAATGTAAACAAGATGCCAGAGTGCATAAAAGCATCAAAATAGAGCTTGTTTATCCAAAAAGTGCCAGAGGAGGATTCCCAGACCCCCTGACAGAGGTCCAGGCTAAGCCCTGGATGGTTTCAAATCCTAGAAACACCACTGCATACAGCTGCTGCGACTGGATTTGCCTCTTGGCAAATCTGAGTGAGAACAGCAAATGTCGAGAGGTCTAAAACAGGCAATTCAGTGAAAAATGGACGGATATATTCGCCTTTATTTTGCTCCTCATTTCAATGTTAATTCATTTTATCTGACACATATTATTGTTTGTTTATTAACTGGCCCCTTGCCTCCTGCATCTCTGCAAAAGTGTCCCCCAGGCAAAGCACGTTAAATATCCCTGGTTTAGGCCAATTTGGAGGCAAAATGCCAAAGATGTTCTGGTTCCAGCATTATTTTCCAATGTGATAATGAACTGAATTTGTTTGGGTTTTAGAGTATTAGTCGAACACAAGCAATTTGATTATATCAGGATTTGGGAGATTTTAATGGTGATTTGTCACTATTTTCATTACATCTCTTAGACCAAACCATGAGAGAGTAATCTACAGATGAATCAATGATAGGAATAATTGCTGTGTGCAGCTCTGGATGAAACAAGGGTTGAGCTGGTTAGAGTTATGACTTCAGCTTTGGTACGAAAAAATAAATAATAAAAGGTTCCCTATTTGTTTCCATTTGAAAACAACAACAACCTGTGAAAGTCATGAAGTCCTCCAACTTGTTTATTCATACTCCAAGTCAAGACTAAGTCACGTGGTAGAGTTATCTAGTATTTCTTAGATCAATTCGACCCTATGGACTAAGTCTTCACATTTTTTCTATTCAGTCTTCTTCACTCTGCTTTTCTTTTGTGTAACGAAGGCTTTTGCCTGCCTACGTCCTGGAATGCTCTCATTACCTTGGTGCAGTTGCCAAGGGAGCCGGTGTGATATTCAATACTTCTGTTTCCCATCCCTCCAATCTCATTTACACTTGACACATGACATTTGCATAATGGCCGCGCTCTATCTCCCATCTACTGAAATACAGGGTGGAGGTGAGGTGGTTATAGTGTGTGTGTGTGTGTGTGTGTGTGTGTGTGTGTGTGTGTGTGTGTGTGTGTGTGTGTGTCTGTGCTAATACTTGTTTGGTTGTGATGAGTTCATATGTCTATCTAAAGTGTGTGTGCATGTGTGTATGCGTGTGTCGCAGGCAGGGGTTAAATGACTTCCGTCTTAATCTAGCTCATTAAGCCTGCGGAGAGCTCGGAGAGCACCACATTGGCTGATTCGGGACAATTTGCGGAAATGCTGGCAGGAACACGTAATGTGAATGCTAATCAGGGATGCCGTGACCCCAATCAGTCAGAGACAGATATTAGGGTGTCAGGAAAATTGAAGACGAACATGAGTCTTTGTCTTTGTTTTATATCGTAAACGATGTGCGATACTGGTGAAGTGCTATGAAAATAGCACTCCGTAAGAGCACTCAAGACTTGCACCAAACTGCTCCGTTCATTCATCAGGAGTTCTGGCAGAGATTTTATTCAGTGTGTCACAATGGTGAAGGGTGCACCAAGAACTCTGAGCTCTCCTGATCTGGAGAGAGCCGAGCAGAATGTTCTCATGTCAACAATTCAGTAAATAAAACTAACTGACTGAACTTGTTAGTGAGTCAGCCTTGCCTCGGCAACCTGATTCTATTAGTTTTAACAGGCTTGACAAGACTTTATCAAATTAATGAAAATAATTTGCAGCTTTCACCCTGAACCTTTGTCTGTATCACATTTAGAAAGTAATGAATGTAGTTAGGGTGTTTAATAGTGTCAAAACATGTTTTTCTTAATAAAGTTGGTGCTACAAATGTTTTTTGTTTTTTTTTATCATAACTGTAATTTGGGTTTATATGAAATCTTATACCCCGGGGACACAAAACCTTTTCTTCTTTAAAGAGTAATGAAACAGCAGCCTTTCAGCCTCTCCCCTCTTTGTATTCGAAATCACCCACAATGAGACTGGGGTGTCAAGACCTGGCTCTGTGCAAGGTTAGCTCAGAAACAACCCTAGTTAGCTTGCTAACACAACAGGGCTATGACTCATCAATTTTTGCTATGTCATAAATTACAATTATTTGACTTTCTTGATAAGGGAATTTGATCCAGCCCCACTTGTTGTGCTGCTTGGGACTTATTTTATTGTGTACTTTATTATTATGATCATTATTATTATTGTGCATTTATTTTTATTATAATCTATCTATTTTTATTATTATTTATTTATTTTTGTTGTTGTCATTTCTATTATTACAATTATTATTTATTTTATTGTTTATGTATTTATTTGGATGGATGGATGGATGGACAGACAGACGGATGAAGAGACGAATGGACAAGAAGCAAGAAAATTCAATTACAACTTCAACTGGACCACATTATAAAAGCAGGAAATGTCATTGGGCTGGACATTTTCAGCAATGGCAGCCTACTCAAAACCTTTTTCTTTGTAGCTTTTGGTAATCACAAATTTTAAACATCCCATCTCTAGCAAGGCCACCTGGAGTTTGCTCCTGGGCCGAATGTTTCTCAGCAACTGAATAGCATTGGTATAACATGTTCGTGGATGACAACCTGTGATAGATTACTACCCCATTCACAGTACCTCTCAGTGTATACCTCACCATGTTATAGGAGATCAGGGGCCACATTAAATTAGACTAACTGACTGAGGGGAAACATGAAGTTTCTGGACACATTTGTCACTTTATGGTATTCAATCTGCTCGACTCCTTCAGTGGGCCTTACATCAGTACATTTAGACGTCTCATTAGAAAGAAGTAGCGTAGTATGTGCAGACACGCACAAAACACGCACACCATTAAAATAAGGACAGATAAACAAACTCAAATGCACATGCAAGCTTACTCCGGATTAAACTATTCTTCTCTGCATACCTCTGCACATATTACAGGAAGAGTCTCTCTCCCTTATAATATACCAATTTGTCACAAATGCTGTGCCTCGAATATTTATCATGATATCTTTATGTAGCGCCCCCCACAAAAGAGAAAAATAACATAATCCTCCCCCACATCCCTTCTAGCCAGAAAGCTAGTGAGCTCGAGCTGAGTGAAACATCGTACTTAGCAAATTGCATTTGAAACCAGGGGGGAATAAATACTACAGATAAAGACTGCTCTAATGTGCTCAAATCCATTAGAAATCTCATATTCACACATAGCTGAAATCACATTACAAGACGCCCCTAATGTCATTTCACAGGGTTTTTCCACCAGCATTTGCTGCCAGGGCGAGACACTAACATCAAACATAATGGATTTTCGCCTTTTCCTGTCTCTCCCCACCTCCCTTCTGTTGTTCATCCCGCTCGTAGAGTCTGCTCCGTCCTATTCTAGTTGAAATTCCCTTCCAGTCGTCACTGTTGTGGGTGTGAGCTCTATTTTGGGTGGATGTAATGAATTTAGCCAAACAGTTTTTGGGAAGAGACCACTCGCAGACACAGGGGGCTTTGGTGAACGTGTTACACTCATCAACCCTGGAGGAACGCTTGGCAGTTCAGTGTTGTTACACTTTATTGCAAAAGTGTTTATATCCCTTGACTTCCCATGCTTCACTTGCTTCAGCGAAAAACAGGAGAGCAGATGGGGCAGTGTGGAAATAGCATGTGTACTGTGTGCTAGTTTGGATGACTTTTAAAGTGAAGTGAAGTGATCGACATCTACATCGATTTTCCCTCTTCTGAGGAAAGATTCAAGAAGTCTTTGAGGGAATAGAGTAATTGTCTGATGGATATATATTTACATCCATAACCTTTACCTCTAAATAACTCTTTCACAGGGAGGGGAGGAGGAGGGAGAAGGGAGGAGAGAAGAGAAGGGAGAGGAAAGGGAAGAAGAGAAGAGGAGGGAAAAGAGAGGAGGAAATGGGAAGAGAGAAGAGGGAAGGAAAGGAGAGAAGAGGGAAAGGGAGGAGATGAAGGGAATGGGGAGAAGAAGAAAAGGGAGGAGAAGAGGAGGGAACAGAGGAGAGGAAACGGATACAGAAAAAGCGGGAGAGGAATAGAGAGGAATGGAGAGAAGAGAAGAGAGGGGAGAAGACAGAAGAGGACAGGCAAAGAGATGATAGAAAAATGGATGAGAGGAGAGAGGAGAGGGAAGGGGATGGAAGGAGAGAGGAAATGGAAAGAGTAAAGAGGAGAGGAAGGGATAAGCGGAGGAGAAAAGACAGAGAAGGGGGGAGAAAAGGAGAGATGAGGGAAAGGGAGGAGATGAGAGGAATGGGGAGGAGAAGAGGAGGGAGAGGAGGAAACAGAAGGAGAGAAGAGAGACGGGAGGAGAGGGAAGGTGAGGAGAAAAAGAGATTAGAGGAGAACAGAGAGGAGGGGAGGAAAGGAGAGAAGAGGGAAAGGGAGGAGAAGAGGAGGGACAAGAGAGTAGGAAACGGAAGAAGAGAAGAGAGGAGAGGGAAGGAGGGGAAAGGAGAGAGACGAGAGGAGTAAAGGGGTGTAAAAGGGAGGAGAGGAGAGGAGACTCAATATACAGACTCAATCAGGGTCTGCCAGTTTGACTTTTCCACTGGTTGCACACTCAATGGACGCACCATGACTCCAGCGTGACTGGCCGGGGATCAAACTATCACTGATAGGGAGGGAAGGACGTAAGGGGAGAAATATTCATCTCTTTTAAAAATGTATGCTGTGTCCTTATCAGAGCTTTGGCCTCCTCTTCATCTCACAATTTAGGTTGGGGGTGATTCATTCCAGGCACAGGGGAGACATATTTGGTTACCTCTGTATCCAGAGTCAGAAAATCTATCTTTACCGAGCCAGACGCAAACTGTTTTTGGGAAAACAATACAATACATACACCAAGACAACGAGTGGAGCCAGACGCCAAATGACCCACAATGTACAAATTGAAGCAGCAAATACTCTCTTTGTCCAATAACTGGTTTACTTTGCTTCTATTCACACTCAGAGTGCGACTTGAGTCAAATTAATACCAAGCAAATTAATTAGAGAGAGGAAGTGACAACACAATGCGACACACACAATCACAAATCGTAACCTTAGTTGGCTTGCAGACCCTGATTTCACCCACACATACACACAGAAAGCACAGATATTCTCCAACCCCAATTATCAGCTGAGAAACACTGTCTCTTACAAATGCCTGGAGTCTGTTTAGGCGCTATTGGATTAGATGCTGCGTTGAGACCATCTATCTTTGAGAATAATGAACTATCCAGAAAGATGGACCAACTTATGTAACCACCAATTAGGAGATCACAAACAATCCTTTCAGAGGGAGTCGGAGAATTTTAATGAGGTTTAATGACTTGTTGATTGGTTGGTGGGGTTTGTTTGGAGAGGTACGCAGGGCAGATGTGCTGGGAAGAGTTTAAAAAACAAACTCACTGCTTCATCTGCCCACGTCTGGTACCCACTGCGTATTTGACTGTACAGTAACAGTAGTGTGTGGGTAGAGATACAGTCAGTGTGTAGTCACAGCTAGGGGGCGTGGTGAGCGAGGTTTTCCCCAGCCTGTAAATGCTGGAAAAGTGCGCTTTTCAAATTCACATAACTATTATATTTACTATCGATATTATTAATGTAACTGACCATAATATCAGCACCTTACAGCCGTTAATGCTATCATGAAATAGACTAGCATTTGAGACGTGTACTAATGTAACTCAACGCCATTAGCCTATGTTTTGACGATGTGCCATAACGTTATTACTCAAGCATTTGAAACCTGAACAACTACAGGTCCTTGGAGGCTCACGACCTTTTTACTAGATGTTAAACAGTCTATCACTGAATGGACAAAGTTTGAGATCCTATTTGTTTAACCACAAACAGCCCCGAAACTGTCATTGCCAGTTGGTGACTGATCTTCAAGCATTTAAAATATATATATGTTCATTTCAACTGGATTATGTGAACTGCATATATCCCAATTCTGAACAAAAAAAAGCATTGCGGAGCATCGTTCCTGTGGTCTCCGGCAACACTAAACCCCTGAGCTTGCCTGAGAAGGACTAAATGCACAAACCCACTATTTTTAAATATCCCATGGAGAGAGACTGTCACTGCAGCCTGCTCTGTTTTGTTCTGAAAATGTTGGTGTGCAGCCTCGTTCTGTGGATGATAATCGAGGTGCAGACTGATAATGGAGGAAATACAGTGAGTGCTGGACTGAGCAGTGAGTGACAACAACCTCGCCTACGTGAAAGAATACTGTTTGCGGTGGAAACACTTGACAGAACTAGGGTCTATGTTTGAAGGGTTAATTTTGGTTCCAAAGGTACCATACTGAAAGTGTTCGGTGGAAACGGGGCTTTGGTGGACTTAAAATGACGGTGTGCCCATGTGCAATTGTTTACGCTGCAGCCCGGCCACTGCTCCTGCTTCATACTGGACTAAATTTCATTAAGTTAATGTTCCCATTTGTCACTTTTCAAGCTAGTCTGACGTGCAGAAAGCCACACAGCAACTTTTCAGCATGATAAAGAATGTTTGGTTTTTCTCCTCAGTGTATAACGATGGGACATTTTGTGGGCGTTCCTACAAATACCAACTGTATCTATACGTGCATGTGTTCCCATCTGTGTAGTCCTTCTGAGGCAAGGTTTGTGTGTACATGTGTGCTTATCTACAGCTCCCCTCGACAATCAACCAACCCCACCACCCCCGACTCCAGTACACACATACACACCCACACACGCACACACATCCGTACAGGCTACTTCTGAAGCCGTGCCCCAGACAGGGTGAGCAGATCAATCAATTACATCTCTGCTCCAGCAATCAAACAAGGTTATTATCAGGCAGCAGCTCACCGACCTGGAAAGGCTTGGCCAATCAAAGGCTGCTGTGATGTGGGGGCTGGCGCTCGCTCATGTGACAGTAACACAGAGTGGCAGCTCATGTTGTCAAGGGATAGAGGGATGGAAGATGGAAAGACCGACGACTGAGGCTGAATTCAAAGGAGAACACAGAAGGAAGTGTGCAGGACAGGAACAAGAGAATATCTGTAAATCACCCATCTCCGGCACTCTGTCTTTACCTTGACATTACTCTCAGAAGGACGGGAGAAGATAAGAAACACAGAATACACTTCTTACAATACAGTATATCTTTTTTCGGGATTCAGTTTTTAGAAGGTCCTGTTTTTGTGTCCTTGTGTGGCTTTCCATCGCTAAAAAAATGACAGGAAAAAGGAGACAAACAGAAGAGTGAAAGACGTTGCGGAAAGCAACACATGGTGAAAACATCCCTTCATTGTGGATCAGTAATTCTCGCCTTGGCAGCAGCTCCCTCTGGCATTTATTCAATAAGCATTCAGGGCATTCTGTCCTCCCACTTCTGTCCTTTCATAGCAACAGGTCCGAGGAACCATATTAGGCTTAATTAAATTATCCTACACTCAAAAAAGGAGACTTTCATTTCATTAAAATTATTGTTGGTAACACAATACACCAAGGCACACGCAAGCAAACCTAAAAATCTCCCAAGAATACACTCAAAACTCTTTCAAAAGCAGCCAATCAGAGACAATCAGGCACTGCGGGGCTGGATGGGGATGGCGCGAACATCTGTGTGATTATGACCTGATCATCTGGACAAGCTGCAAAGACAACCGTGTGTGTGTTTTGTGTGTGTCTGAGGCACACATAAAATGTTTGTCTTTGTGTCAGCAGCACCATTTCTGCCTCTAATCTGACCGGGCAACAATTCCCAGGATCCGCTATTTTCCCCCCACACAGACCTAAAACCTCGGGGACCTTCAAAGCCGACTTCATAAGAAGTCTACTGCTGAGCGTTCAGACAAACCAGACCCCCTTAAGCTCCGACTGACGACTGTCTGCTTCACATGAGTCTGTTGGACAGGTTGCCCTGGGAACCGAGTCTGATTCCATTATGGGATGGATAAACACAATCAAAGAGTTTATCCACCTTCTATAGCCAGAGAAAAGACCCCCGCAATGATGGATCTAATCTCCTGCACAATATCTAGTGTGTGTGTCTGCGTAATGACAACAGTGTGTGTCTCTGTGCATGCGTGTGCTTGTAAGACATGAGGAGATTGAAAACTCTGCACCTCACTAAAAAGTGGCTGAAGTTGCACTTTTGGAAAGCGATAAAACCGGCAGTATTATTTACAACATGGTGTGCGTGTGTGTGTGTGTGTGTGTCCTGTGGGGAGGGCATCAGGGAGATAAAAGAATAAAGATATGGTGGTGCTGCAGCTAGTGACAGGTAGGAGCACCTGACAGATTCATAGCAAACTGGCATTGTGTTTTGCAGACATTCAGTTCCTTTACTTTTCTTGATACTTCTTTTTACTTTCTATATTTTTGTTTCTTTCTCTTGGTCATCACTTTACTTAAGTTATAGTTTTAAATAAGTTACTGCACTATTTACTACTTAGTAGGAGTATCAGCTATCCCTCTCAGGCAACTACACACCTATTTAGACACAATAAACCCAGTGGCGACCCCAGAATTTCTCATAATGGTGTCCAGATGGGCCCACTGAAATTCTCTGGGTGACACACCAAAACCAAAAGCCATAACTACATTTAAAGAATTCGCTTATGCTGTTGAAGTATATGGGCTAGTTGAAAACTATGTCAATATGAGAGTGAAGAAATCGCATACTGATTTACTTAAGTTTCTTATTCTTAAGTTAATATAACAATTACCTTATGTGCGGCTAGACTCACACTGGTACAGTTAACAGTTTCAAGTTCCCCAATAATCCTGTTTAATATGGTGTGTGTTATATCTATTATGCAATTCATTGTTCTTCAAATGGACTGGATGTCCCTTGTTTAAAAAGACATATATTGAGCTCCATTGATGCATTGATTGTACAGGAACATTTTATGGGAACAAGCCTTCTTAAGTTTCTTCTTAAGTTCTTCTTAAATTTACCATAACTTTGGAACATTGTCGGTTCTTGGTTTTATGTTGACCTAGTTGGAACCAATGGATGCCTTCATCCCTGATTAAACAGAAAGCATTTTGCAAGTTGCAAAACGTGAGACGCGCTGCAATGCCGTGGAAACTAAACTAAAATGTTCAGGCAGAAGGTACTTGCTGTAGCTCTGGTTGAGAGTTAGAGGCTGAGGGCAAATAGTTTGTTGGTCACAGGTAAACGGAGATTTGTGTGGGTACATGACACCCTAAAAAAGAGGGTGGATCACAGGGAGTACCACCAGTTGGTCCAGGAGCTTCTCCTCCATGATGGTTGTTCCCAGGCATTTTTTAGGATGACTCAGGGGCAGTTTGACAACCCCGCTGTCTGTCGTTAGGCCGTTTAGCTCTGGGTATCCAGCAACCACTACCACCAGTTTTTCCTCCACTGTTTAACAACTGCACATTGTTGTCGTGACCACCACAGAAGACCCGTCGCTCAAATCATCAGATTGGACAATGGGGGGAAAAAATGACGGAAAAATAAGTGCCAGGTGCCTAGAGTGCCGAATCAGCAAGAAAAAAACACATCGTTCTCATTAAAAACTATTGCAAAAAGGTGCCTCCAGCTGCTAAAACACTTTCTGTGGGATCGGTGCCTTCCTTTGCCTTGTTTCTTATGATACCACTACTTTTGCGCTAGATTAAATACTAAGCGTGCCACATTGAACACAGTAATATCAGCCAGTGTGGAGGAGGAGGGGGGTGCAACATTTTTATCAGGGTCAAAGGCCCCTCTTTTGGGACGCCACTGACTGAACCTGGTCCTAACAGGCAAAAACAACAGATACTACACGGCTGTTTTAATATCCAGATATCAGGCTGCACTGTGGAGTCTGTGTGGGACTTTTGTTCAGGAGATAGACGGGTCAAAGTACGCGCAGCAAACAACCACATACCTCACCCGAGCACATAGTTACGTGCCAGAAATCTGCGGCTGTGTGGACTTCTGAAAAATTCTGAAAAACCAAAGAATGTCTTCCTCAAACTCTCTCATCAGTTTTCTTGTACCTACCGGTTACACCGCACTGTTCTAGTTCATTGCCATCCTCTTTTTTCATTCTCTTCCCCATGTGCAGCATATTGCAGATGTATGAAAAGTGTGTATGTGCACATAAACAACTTGAATTCAAAGCGAGCCTACATGCCACCCAGCATACATGCAATCTAAGAGCCTTTCTATTCCTCTGCAATTTCTTTCTTCTTCCTCAGACTTATCGCTCTCTATTCGCATCCCACCTGTCTGTTTGTTTCCTTTTTTTATCATCTTTTCCTTTGTGTTTTTCTTTCATTGCCTCCCATCTGCTCTCCTCTCTCTGTTGTGGGTTTCTTTCTTCTGCCTTCTTTATCTCTCTCTCTCTCTGACCTTTCCAGTGTAAAATCCTCTCTCCACCTGATTCCCAACTATGCTCCCAGTTTTTAATGGGTGCGGGTTAGAAAGAGAGAGATAGGGAGGGTGCTATTTACTGAGGAAAATCCTCCTGAACGAGTGAGAGAAGATTAGAAGAGAGAGCAAGGGCTGGCAGAGCAAAGCAGTACGTGCATGTATGTGTGAGTAAGACTTAAGACAAGACGTCCATGCTGCATTTTAATAGCCTGAGCGCAGACACGTCTTTGTGGTTGACTACAGATGTTATTGTTGAAGGAAAACTGTAGTCTTCACCAGTAATTATGAAGCCGCTGCCTGACTAAATGAAGGTTAGGGTTCAACCACAAATTATTTTTGCCATTTTCACTTCTGCCACAGTGGGAAATTGGCATGTTTGAAATAAGTCATACACAGGGTAACTTAGTAAGCAACTACAAACAATAGTACTGTCACAAAATGATGTCAACACTGACTTTTTGATCAAACGAATCTTGTTGCCGATACGCATTTGAAAAGAATTTTGAGCCTGTGCTTTCGTTGGTTTGCTCTTAGTGAGGATGAGGCTGTTCATGCTGCCCAATTAACTGTGTAGTGGATCAACATCATAAAAGACTGTGTAATTGCAGGACTTATATGGATCATAAATACCTGAGTAATGGGTGCCATTTTCATTTTAGCAGCAGGCAGCGTATGGACAGTGACTACTGCAGCACTTCTTTGACAGGGAGAGCAATAAACACACTTGTTTTTCTGTGTGCTCATCATTTGTAAACAATAAACCACAGAGATACACGCAGATGACGAGGCTATCATCATAACTGCTGCTGCTACGGCTTGACAAATCGTGTCACCTTCTAGCCATTGTAATTAATTTGGCTTATGATCTTTAGTGTTAAGGTGACAAACTGTAACAGTTAACCCTTAATCAGTTAACCGCAGAGAACATTTCTGACCGGATACACGTCAGTCTGTAGGTTAATTATGCTGCTCTTCAGTACTGTGCACCAACTGAGTCTGTTCTGAGCTAGCTTGTGGCACGGCTCCTTCAGCAATTAAAGCTAGTAACGCCATACAGACCCAACAGTGCGGCTGTGGGAACACTCTACCCACTAGATGCTGACATTTTTTCAGGAATCCTGCGGGATTGTTGGGATGGGAGTAAATTTCACTACTCATCACATGACTGGGACAGGACAAGAGACGGAAAGACAGGAACCCTAATAATAACACTCCATCACAAAACATTAAAATTTCACCACCTCTAAATGGATAGCACTTTATAATGCAGTGCTAAAGCTCACTGAGTCAATGGTGTGCCAGACTAAAAGAAAAGGCAAAATACACATAATTAAATGGTGCATCATGTCTATGAGCAGAAACAAATCATATCCTAAAATGACCAAAATTATCTTTTAATGCTGGATGTGTCTTCCTTACTAATATATGACTGTTTGATTAGCAAGGTATATGTGTCTTCATAGGTACTTTCTTAATAAGCCCACACACATTTTAGTTTTCTTAAAATTATAAAATTTCGCACAGCAAAGTCCTCAAGAAATACTAAGTCTGAAAATCTAAATATGAAAGACGCAGCTCAAGAATTTGAGAAACCTCACAAACACTTTAAACTTCTCCAGAGATACTCTATTTCACCTCTAACTTTTGTCTGTCTTGGTCTGTGTGTGCTGCTCAGGAGGGGAGTTAATGAGAGTGTGAAATTAGTGCAGAATCATGGTGTGTTTCGTTTTCACCACAGGCTACAACGGTGGGAGGCAGAGCCCTTCTGTCCTTTTCCTGTCATCTAGCTTTCTATCCACTCCTCGTTCCTTTCATCGCTTGTTCCATTGTCCTTCCCTCTCTGCTTCCCCCAAGCGCTCTCTGTCAATCTCCGACCCTCTGACTCTTTTCTTTTTTCACTCGACTGTGGACACTTACAGCAGAACCGACTCTGAGCAGACCTTATATGAATTCGAGTATCTGCACATCAACAGGAGTACTTTTTAATAAGCTAATGCTACGAGTGCATACGAAGGGCTCTGTACTCAATCGACTGTTACACAGCAGTAAAGTGTTCAATCTGGCACACCTGCCTGTGTGACTACCAGGAATATTCTGAGCTTCCTTTATGTTTTGGTACACAGATGTACAACTGCAATAACATGCACTCACATACAAAAGGGCTTTGAGTCAAATTCTGAATGAGGCACAGTCAGTGATTTCAAAAGACGACTGAAACATTCAAATGAATCTTCCCCACAGGTAATTTTGAGGGCCAAAAATCTATTTGGAGTCAGAACTAGTAATTAGAAAGCAGCGAGATTAACAGCAAAATGAAGTCGGTTAGAAAGGAAATTAACTGAGCATGAGTATGATACGATTACATAAAGCCCTTCAGCAGGCAAGTTCATGACTCTGAATCGCACACAAAAAAATTGGTTCTCAAAATCTCTCTATTTTCATAGATCTGGCCATCATCCCTATCAGTAATGATAACATTTTACTCACTAATTAACTCCGATATGGCAACACAGTAATTCTGTTGGACTTAAGGCTTCACCTGCGCACACACAGAAACACACACTGCCACACAGACACAAATACAGCAGACATCTACAGGCATGGCCGTGCCTGGTCATCTTGTGGATGGTGAACAGGGAGAGATTAGGGGCCTGCTGAAGCTTTTCAAAATGCCAACGTTGTCCGGCACAAGGGGTGTAAATACCACCCAAATGTCAGCAGGAGACCCCAGAAGTCAAACTAAATTGGCTGCTACATGCACAAACACTACCCTGTGTCTGCCCCGTATTTGTGTGCACGTCTTTAAAGACATACATTCTGTGCTCTGACACATCGGGTTGGATTGCCACACTTGTGAGGGCAGAACCAATCTCATTCATTCACTTACTACAAAACTGCTCAGCTCAAAACGGACATGGCGGATATCCCAAGGGGGGGATAATGTTTTGGCAATCTTAAGGGTCATTCGGTGCTCTCTAGAGGAGATGTAACCGAACACACCGACAAAAATGAACCAACAAACTCACATGTAAGGTTTTGGCTGCCTTTAGCCTTGTCAAAATAAATTCAAACATACTTGCAAGTCGATGATACTTAGAGATTGAAGTTTGGTGTTTAGAAATAACAGTAGTTGTGTCTACCTCACAATATAAGTAGGTTAGGTTACTTTATTTGTATCTGTGGGTAGAACTGGTTGGCAGTAGAAGATGAGGCACCCATCTTGACACATTTTACAAACAACACAGAACAACAGACAGACATAATAAAAGTACTTAACTCCAATGATCAGTAATAAATACACAAATAATTAAAAGTTGCTTCTAAGGCATCTGTGCAGGGCTGTTCATCTGAGTGATGGCTGCTGAACCAAAGCTGTTTTTATACCGCTTTGTTCGACACTTAGAGACTATGAACCTTGATTCAGAAGAAAGATGCTAAAATTCCCTGTTCAAAGGGTGGGAGTCGCCAATTAGAGTTGAGGCGGTTATCCACTGTAAGTGTCTGGTGTTCAGTGACACTGGATCAAGCTGTGAGTGACCAGTCAGTTTACTAGACCATTTAATTTGATTCAGAGAGCTTCTGTTTTTGAAAGACTGAGCCGTTCAAGTCTACATATAAAGCTGGTTCATTTTCAAGGACTCACCATGTGGTTCTTCAGTAGCTCCAGTGGCTCTATAGGGCCATTCACATTTTCATGGGAGAAGCTTCAGTTCTGCAACCTCATTGCTAGATGCCACTAAATCCAACACACTGGCCCTTTAATAGATGTGACTTTGTATGTGTTAGTATATCCTGTCAAACAAATTATCATGAGTTTTGTTTTATATGTATTTAGCTACAGAGGGGAAACCTATATACATATTGTTTACATACATATGCACAATAAGATTGTAGACAGAGACGCAAACATAAGCGACAAGTACATAAGAGTAGTCCACTCCACACTGGTCCCCTTCTTATCATAATCCATCCACTTCCTGGCGTTTAGCCAGGGCTAGGTTGTCGTGGCAGCAGGCTAACTGAGGTAAGACAGATGTCCTCCTCCCCAGCCACCTCCTACAGCTCTTCCTGGGGGAGCATGAGGCCTGCCAAGATCAGGTGGGATTTATAATCCCTCCATCATATCCTGGATCACAACAACAGATTAAACAGTATCCTGTTTAATCTCTGCTGCTTCTGGATGTTTTGTCCAAAATAAAGAAAGTAACAAACCATAACCTTGGTGGAGCCCAGTGCCCAAATGCAATTGATCTATCGCAAAGAATACAGATGCAGCTCACACCTGGGTTATACATGAATTTGATAGCATATGGGAATGGTGATGGCACTTCATATTCCACCAGTATTCCCAAAAGAACCTCCAAGGGGCAGTAGTAGATCAGTCCGTACCAGAGGGTTGCTGGTTCAAGTCACAGTATGGACCAAGAATAAAGAATGGACTGGCAGCTGGAGAGGTGCTCGGTTACCGCCTGGCCACTGCTGAAGAGTTGTTGAGCAAGGCACTGAGTGGCACCACTCATGGCTGACCCTGCGCTACCTTCTTGTTGCATGTATGTGTAGGGAGGATTCACGAAAATGAGTCGCATTTCAACTGCCAACTGCCTGTAAACTGTTTAGATTACAAAGTTTGAGGAGTGTAGATAAAACATGCAATATTAAAGGACTTACATAAAGTAGAAAAGCAATGTATAGCAAATATAAAATATGGGCTATGGCAAATTTAAGACTTAATATAAACTAGACAGGTGCAATTATAAGAACTGGCTCACAGTAAAGTCCCAAATCTAAAATAATGAATGCTCCTTTGAGTCTGGAACCTCCTGTCTACAATGGGCTCCTCGTTGAGGACTTGGCTCAGATTCTGGAGTTACTCTCTAATCCTGAATCCTGAATTGAGAAATCTGATCCCGTTTGTTTCGGCGGTTGGAAGCCTCTTGCGACCGTATGACTTTGCTCACATCGACCCCAGCGTGATTCGGACCCTGGAAGTATAAAACAATAAAGTAATTTTAAAAAGAAGAGGTACCACTGCCTAAAATAGCAGCAAAGCAGATGTAAAGTGGACAGAAACACTTTAATGATATCTGAAGTAGCTTTGCATGAGCAAAGAGCTGCACTGCTGATCCATGATAAAGGTCCTGTATCACGAGAGGGTTGAGATACATTATTTCACTATGCATTACATTGGCAGTTCGGCATAACTCGTATCATGAAGCACATTCTCATCAGGTTCAGTTAACTCTGGGTTTACTAATCCAACTGTGAGCTATGTCACGCAATAGAGATACCATTGTTAATTACAAGCCAATCACATGCAGCACCATCTGAACTGTGAATGGAGTGCTTAATATGACATGAGATGAAATGTTAATACCCACAAGGGCATTAGGTTAATGCGCCAGCAGAAAGTGATATAGACAAAGGGGAAAGATAAAATGTAATCACACAAGTACAATAAAATAGGTGGCTTAGCCTTACTTAGATATCTGAATGAATTTCTAAACTAAAAGACCAGGGTTATAAATAAGTGTGGGGATTATTATGTAAGATCTTTAAGGGATCTAATTGGTCATTTTGATCTGACTCTCTTAGGTTAACCCTCTCTGGAGCACTGAAAATATCCATGACTAATATACCGCTGACAAGTAGAAAGTCATCACATTAAAAAGTTTGCAGATGTTGTGGTTCTTTGTTCACCAGATATCAGTGAAGATTTGGAAAACAGACACATCATAACAACATAAAGCACACTTGATTTAGGAGATGAAAAAGAAATGTACCACAACGTGCTGAAACCATTTGCAATCAAACATTAAGACCCCGTTGTCTCATATGCCCACACATTGCCACACACGCCACTGATTTCCTGTGCTGCAGCCCCCAACTGCTTCTGTCATTAAAGCTGCCATGAGTTGCATGGCTGGCTGCAGGAGGTGTAGTGATCCATCAGCGGAGTGCCAGGGCTTTGCCATTAGAAAACCATCTGCAAGAAACAGCGCTCCATTGGCACTACAAGTCTGGAGAGGGCAAGTCGGAGGGAGGGAGAGAGAAAAGAGAGGCCCCGTGTGCGAGGCAGTTTGCTGTGATTGATATGAACCATTACAGACAACATGGGAGAGGTAGGCAGAAAGCTAGTCACCGTTTTATTTTTGGTCATTTGTTCAGACGAGAGCTTGGCCGGACCCACAGTGAAGAGGGGTTGAACGTCAGTGGTGTGTGTGTGTGTGTGTGTGTGTGTGTGTGTGTGTGTGTGTCATAGAGAGAATAAAAGTGCGGAGCAGAGGGAGAGAGACAGACTGAGAGCAAAGACTCAGGGCCAAAGCAGCAGTAAAGGGACATAAACACACAGGCAACCACCTGGAGAAGACATTAAAGCATGCATAGACACATGCATGCACACGTCGACACAGACACATACAAACATAGACAGCCCTTACTCACTGAAACCAGTATTTTGCTTTCAAAGGGCATCAATCAATCAAAGAAAAGGTAACATGACAACTGACAATACAGCTTACATTAGTGGGGATGTGATGAGCAAAATGCATCTGATAGATTAAGTGCATCTAGCTTAACCAAATTAAGATATTCAGCGACTCCATATTGTTAATGGTCAGGGTATATGTATAGTATACACATTCTAACCAAACACCTCTCTTGGCTTTTCCATGTTTGCCTGTATTCACTGACTATAAGACTAAATGTTCTACAGCCAAACAGTTAAGCTAGTTAGCTACCTCATAAAACAGTTACTACCCAGATGGCCTGTGTGAGGCTATAGCTCTCCACTGGCTGAGTGTTCAAGATACTTTTACAGTCAAATCATCTGTCAACTGCCAACTGCCTTATACAAATTTAAGAGATAAACAAAGCGTTTGCCAAAAAGGAGCACTTATCCCTCCTCTGCGCATTAAAACTATGCACCATGATGTTAAAATTGTAGAAATGTATGCCAGGCACCGTGCAGAAGTAGGAAACATCTCTGTTTAATGGATCCTAGAAGGTAATGTATCACTGCATGGAGGCCAATTCAATTAAATTGCTTCACTATTAGATTTACACTACTCGCCTGGGACCACAGCGCTGTATAGAAAACGACCAGACATACAGAACATTACCACAAAGACAACCCTTCACAATGCTCAAATTTAATGGGAAATAAAAACGCGGGTGGTAGTCGATCCCAATTCCTGGAGGGTATCAACAAAACATTTGGAACTGGAGGTACAGTACATTACATCATGTTTGATTTACGGTATCCCGCTGAACATTAAAAAGGTTGAAATCGATAGATGGTCACTAAGAGGCCGTGTAATATAATTAGTTTACATTTTACTGGTATTGAGTCATGTCCCAGCCTTCATATGTCTTGAGTGGCTTGGTCATCCCTCTCTGACAGACCAGTTTGATGCCAGTGGCCCTTTCACGCGTGTGTCTAGTAAAGTTAATGGAATCCGCCCAAACTGTTCCAGTAAAGACAACAAGTTCTGGCATAGCAGCCAAGCAACAGTGTCATGTCTTTGTCCTCAAAATATACCGGTATAACAAGTCCAAGTTGATGCCAAAATTCCGAAAACGTGACAGCAGGGTATGGTTTTTCTGCAGCACTGTAGGTACCCTAGATACCGGGAATTCTTCCAAACCAGACAAGGCAGCATATACACCTACAAGTATTTCTGTCTGCTGTAAAATGCTAAAGAAAGAAGAAGAACACCAACTAGTACAGAAGAATATGTGTAATACAATAATATAAAGTGCAACTAACGTGAAAACTCTGTCTGGACTTATCAAAAAGACAAGTGTGTTTTTGTGAGGCCAGTGCTCAGCGCTGCATGTCTTGGTATCAAATTGGGTAGCGAGAGTCGTGGAATTTCAGTGGTATTGGTATCGACGACTACATTTCTGGGGTCTCATTTATATGCACAAAACAAGGCCTAAAAGAGGCATAGGCCACTTCCCACGCAAAAGTTGTGATCTATGAAAACAGACTTGATGAGAGAAACCTCGAGCCATACTTACAAACATTTTGGAGACAGGAAATTGGCGATGCAGATGGTGAGGTGAAAGCCTGATTGTAGAAATTGTAGAATATTTTTTGGCGCACGCCATTTTTGCCTTTTGTCCATATGTACTTTTTTTAGTATGGATCCTATGCTTTGTTTTATAAATGAGACCCCTGGTATCATGACATGCTTACGTATAACTACATCCTGGGTGGTCAGATTGCCATGACTGATTTATTGCATTGCAGTAATGGCACCCTATTCATTCTTCATTACACAGCTTGTTTGACATTACAATTTGCTCATCACTTCATTTATCTTTCCTTGTGACTCCTCTCAGTCCAAAGTCATCATCACATTAGTACTCTACTTAAGGACTTACTCATACAGTGGGCGGTGTGTCATCACAAATGAGTGACGATAGACTTCTTGCTGTTTTGTGCTGCTGATCACATTCCCAATAAACTAGAAATACGTCTTGAAACCACATTCAGGTAAAGTTTTGGCTGGGTGTTCACTGTACCTGAGAAGAGGCTGGAAGATGACAGTGATGTTCCTCGCTCCCGGTTTACACACGAACTTCATTTCTCCTCCTTCAATCAGGTTGTCATCAGCACCACCTACAACAAGGAAAACAGGACTCAATCAAACATGTCAAAATAGACATATATACATGGCAGTGTTGTAGCAGGAGGTGCACAGTAGGTAAAATGTGTTTGTGAGTCATATGTAGGATGACATTTACAGGATTCAGGTGGTTCTAAATATGTGCTTTCAAACTCACGACTCAGAACTTAATCAACACAATGTCGTCAACTCTATAAACCAATATATCTTTTTTAAATCTTAAATAATTCTTAATCATTTTAAACATTAAATGTTTAATCAGTACAGGAGTACAAACCTCAGCCTTGATAAACACATCACTCAATCAGTGCAGCTCTCCATCACAAATCTAAATGCATCCCACACACCCGCACACCTCCATGCCCCTGCGTCACTGCGTGGGTGAACCCCAAAGCTAACAGGGTTAATCAGAAAATCATTGCCATGTAACATGCTCAGAAAGGAACGGGGGAGGTAGACGCAGAGGGGAGGGGGCTGAAGACAGGGGAAGGGGGGAGATCATAGGGGAGAGAAAGAACACCCAAGCTCATTACCTCCACTCATCCTGAAGTAATCAATATAATTGATGGGGGAGAAATTGCGGCTTGTTGTCAATACAGCTAACTGCAAAGCAAAATGATTTACTGTCTTTGTGTTTGTGCATGTAGAAAGGGTTTTGAAAGAATACTTTGCATGAATGCATGTGCAGATGTATATGTTTGTACAGTGTTTGCAAGTAAAGCTGGTGAATAAGAATAGGAGATGGAGGAGCAGCAGGAGGTATTGCTGCCTGTGTGCGGTAGAGAAAATATTATTCATTAAAATCTCTTGATTTAGGTTTACGGTTAAGTCCCAAAGCACTCTGTAACAATACATCCACAAGACTGGAAAAAAAAAACAGACAATGCAATAAATAACCTCCTCGATTCAAAACCAAGGGAGTCTGATAACAACTGATCTCTGTGTTTGGGGAAACCTTAAGAAAAAAGTTTGCTTTCAAGATTTTAGGACCATCAACATGCTGCACTTTACTGTTTAAAGTGTGTTCAGTTGAAATGAGGTGTGATGTTCTGTCAAGTGTACAGAGTAAGTTAAGCAGAAGAACTGGACAGAAATGAAAAAAGACGGTGATCCAAGCCACTCCGATAGGGTTTCGAAATGGGTACGGGGTGTTCGCTGTCTGAAATGGTGAGATTTCAGCTTGGCACAAAGCCTTGCTCTGCTGTTTCCTTCTGTTTCATTTCCATGTCCAATACGACCTTGTGAAGCTTGTGTGATATAACACAAAGACGCTTCGCCATGGTGCAAAAGCCTGTTCCGCATTACCTGCGCTGCCTGCCGAGCCTTGCATTCAAATGCATATCAACCCATTGTTCCCTGTGCCGGGGCTCCATAATACATTTCTAATGGAACAAGTTTCATTTGAAGAAGTATGGGAGACAACACTCCCCGTATTTTCATTAAAATGACAAGAGAAGCTTTCAATCCAACCAAAACTTTCAAATCAAGGGGTTTCTGATTCTGATCTGTTGCCATGAAATTCGCCTGCGCGGTGAGCCCACGTTCGCGTTGCTAAGTGGAGACGGAGATGAGGTCCAATTCACTCAAACTCTCTTTCTCCATCTCTCCATCCATTCATTCTTCCTTTGGTGCCAATTCAATTAAGACTCAATTACAGGCTCCTAAACAAAGCTGCCGCCAACGCACTCTCCTGCTCATCCTCCCTCTCTGCCTCACGTTCTCCATCTCTATCTCTCTCGCTGAGCATCAACACGGAAAGAGCTGGCTAAACTTTTGTTTCCTTGTCATCAACTTGCAAGCACTCAAGTTCCCATGAATAACATCAACATGTCACAGACTCTGGGGATGTTAGCGGCACCTGTCTGCTCCAAGAGCCACGTCGAACCGGAAACTACACACACACACGCACCAAATTGACTAGCATGTATGTCTTCCCAATGACAGTGACCAATTTAATTTCATGCTCTAAACATCTGCATCCGTGTCAGACAAAGGAGCGAGGAAGAGACCTCATTGATCCATGGGGTCTGGGACCAGCTGCCAACAGGGCATAGCACTGATGAATATTAAATAGGCCAGCATTAATATGCATGGGATTCTTCAGAGTTGTCTAGACGTGACAGGGTGGCTCCGGTTTCAGGTCAGGATGCCACCAAACTGCTGCCAGCCGTCTCTCCACACAATGTGTAAAAAGTGCCATTTTTTGTTTGCGAGAGCTTGTGTGTTTGCATGTGTGTGCTCGAGGATTCGTTAGTGTTCTTTGGATGAGTGTCTGCGCATTTCAGTCCCCTTGGTGTGTGGTCTGATCCAGGATTAGTGGAGAGAGGGGTGTGTGTGGAGGTGTGGTGCTCAGTGGGACGGCAACTGAAAGCTGGAAAGGAAGAAGCGACACATTCTAATGTGGCCAAATCTGCCTGAAATCCCCCTCGAGGACCACTGCACCGTCTGCAACACACACGGCCATGACACACAACTTCTATCCATACAAAACATCCGCAGATTTAAGGGGTGCAAACAGACAGGTACACATATGTATTCACATACGGTAAAAAACAAGCACATACACACAGAGCATGAAACAAATGGATCCACCTAAACTACACAGGTGTTGACACACACTCACACAGTGACACCCATCCAGCCCCCTGCGGCGCCTTAGCATGCGCTCCCCAGCCCACATGTAATCAAGTCGGGCAGTGACTTAGTGAAATTGCATTAGCTACACTTTCCTGGGTTTGATGAGAAACTGGTTTGATCCTGTGATGAATTCCGGCCCTGCCCAGATTTAGGCAGGGGAGAGAACGAACGTGTGATGCCTTCTTTAACACACTCCAGCGTCTCCTGGGACCGGAGTGTTTCTGTATGCATCTGCGAGTGTGTCAGAGAGAGAGCGAGATGGGGAAATCCAGACAGGCGGGCGAAGGAACAGTCATAATCCCTAATTTACAAGTGGTTTGAATCTGTTTTGTGTCCGCGATCTAAATGTGTGAGTCTGTATGGAAAAAAGGAGAGCTAGGACAGAAGCTAGTCCAAATGCTCATGATTCCCTGCCTGTGGGTGTGTGTGTGCTAGAGTTGGGTACCATTTACATGCGAACCAATTCTTGAACTGATTCTGGTACCTGGAATTTGGTACTGATTCCCAACAGTATCATTTCTCAGTACTCTGCTTACTCTGTAAAATGTTCTGGACAAGATGCAGGGGTGACATAGACTTCAACACCGATGCACCGATTGCTCGCTGGGAAGCAGACAAAGCGGCAGTGGAGCTCTCTGGCCAACTTCCCGGCTTTGGAGCGCTTTTGTTTCTTGTCTGAAGTTGAACCTGCGGCTCCACAGAGCTCCGTTGCCGGCCTCAGAGCTCCATGACTGGCTTCCTGCCTTGGGAGTGTTTCGCAGCACTTCCGCCTCTTGTCTTAATCCTGCGTTGTCACCCAGATGAGCACTCAAGAACTGAGACTTGCCAAAATGGATTTAACTTGAAGAGATATGTTACAGTAGTGGTTCCCAACTGGTGGGTAGCAGTCCAAAAGTGTACTGCAGCTCCATTCTGAATGGATCACAAGTGACTTGCAAACATGTCAAGTTTCAGAAATTGTCTACAAATTTCCAGGACAGAGCTTTTATTTTGAAGTGCCTTGCTGTAGTGAGTGAGTGGACAGCTACTTGACAGAGACAGACAACTAGCTTGATGACATGGCCAAACGCAAGTATGATGCTTAATATATTAAACCCACGTTGACACGGGGAGAACATGCAAACTCTGCACAGAAGGGCTCCCTCCTGGGATTGTACCAGGATTGCTCTTGCTGTGAGGCGACACTGCTAATCACTACACCACCGTGTCGCCTGATAACAATTCAATAAACAAATATTTTAAAGTATCTCAAAACTGATTGCTATGGCTTTTTCTTGATTGTTTTTATCTTCCAAAATTCTGATCTGCACCTAATGTAACTGCTTTTAAAACTACTAAAGTTGTACTTTAATTTTCAATTTTATTTTTTTGGTGTGTTTTTCACTCTTATTACTTATTACTCATAACTGTCTTTTTAAAAACTTCATTATGTTCCTTATTATCTTCCTTGAGCTGCCTGTGTGAAATGTGCAATAAAAAATAAACATGCCTCACCCTCTATGACTTTATATTTCAACCAGTGCCACACTACCTAACCACTGTTTTTGCCTGTTATTATCATGGCTCTCCTAGTAAAATTCTAAAATTGAGTTAACATGTTTAATATTAAGCATGTCTAAATAAATGTTAGGAAAAGTTAAATTGACACGTTAGGTTACAATCATGTAAATATGCCCATAACAATCATTCTTAAATACAATATAGACATTATTAGTATTTTTATACTATACTGTACAGTATATAAAGTATTACTGGCCTTTAAAATATTAATAATAGTCCAATTGGCATAAACTCCTTAAAGTGCTTAAGTTCTGTTTGTTCATGTGTCTGAATACAACATCCATGCATGCATGTGATCACAGCTGTAATCTCTCCTTTATAGCCAGTGTGCCAAGCTGGGTCTGTGTTCATGTCAACTCAAGAGGATCAAAGACGCCTATGATCGCTCTGGCTAGACTCTGATTGGGACTGGCAGGAGGGCGACTGTGTGACTGACTCACAATCACTTCCCCCCACAAACACAATGGAGGCTCACAAAAGCGACAACAATTGGCTGCGCTGGTCAAAACAGCACAAGCAGAATTTAACACCATGTATAAATTTGACAGGTAGTATTCTGCAGTATCTGCAACTCTCCACGGGATGTACAGTAATTGCTGGCATATAAAAACAAGCAGAGGGAGGCAGCGCTCTTCCTGTGATTGAGGTCCCTAATCCGTAGCGTTGGCCAGCGCTGCACATTTCATGCTAAATTGTGCAAATAGAAAGCAACATATAGAATAATCCAATTTTCAACCTCAATGGCCTCATTTGTCTGTAGCTGTAATGCTATGAAAATTAGTTTGGGAGTGATCAATTCAGGTAATATTCTCCGTGTACAACTCAGATACAATTTAACTGTGTGTGCGTATGCTTGTGAAAGAATCAGCCTGGCAGCCAGCTGCATATTCACAGAGTTGAAACCTGCTGATCTAATAAGAACGATCTGCGTGTCAATAATGTATGACTCTCTGGTCAATTTCGGGCATCCCATTCCATTCAGACTGTCTTCATGTCTGATTGGGTCTTAATGAGAGCCTTCTATTATTAAAATTAATTTGAGGGGATGGTATCGCCTGCTCCGCCAACCATGAGACCAAATTCACCCCTTAGCCGAGAATAAACGGTATAAATAAATAATAGTATAAATAAATTCAGGTGTAAATTGAGTTGGATTAATAATTAAATGTGTCTCCGTGGTCTTGAGTTTAATGAATGCACATCTGCCAGTGGTGGTATGACAACAATGCACTCCAGAAGCAAGATGAATATTAATTGTGCAGAATGCCTCTTTTGAGACGTGAGGAAGAGTCATCCTCGGTAAGGGACATTTTGTGGGGGAAGAACTCTTTGAACAGCTGGAAATGTGCATCATTTACCCCTAAAACTTCGGTGATGACAGTTCAGTTTCAATCTGTTGGCAAGTGATGGCAATGTTGGAAGCTTTATACAGATTTCCAAAAGTTGGTAACATATTCAAGGTTTTCCTTTTGACAGAAACAAGACTTAGGACTTTATCTAAATGATCACATGGTCTAAAGTGCATGGCACAAGGGAATGTAAGTTATGTGCAAACCCACTCATTAAATGGTGCATAATCAGGGCGCAGAGTGAGGCACAAGGGTTGTATTTAGTCCCTTAATTAATCACAGGTGTGTCTCGGACATAACAAGAATTCAGCCAACCAGAGTGTCATCCCCAGGGGCGTAAATATAGACAGTGCAGGCAGTGTAGTTGCACTGGGGCCCCTGGGGTGGAGGGGCCTGTAGAGAAAGCAGGCTCTTGCAAGTGATTCAGATTGCCACCTTAGACATATACCTGTGGTCAAATAGGAATACTAAAAACTCAGTTACGAGGACTAAACTTTTAGCCTCTGAAATAATCAGTTGAGCTGTTCCTCATGTATAAATGCGCACAGCGTCTCTCTTACAGGGGAGCCTGCAGCTTTGCTCTCTGCTTTATCCATATTTTTGAGAATATACTTATTTACTCATTAATGATGTATCATTTCACCCACCTGCAACCCGCATGTCTGTGTGTGTGTCACAAGCAGTGTGTACACATTTTGAACCCGCCTCTGTAGATGCATCTTAATTTCTGAATAAAGTGCTCTTAAAATAGCCATGGGCCAGTCACACAAAGCACCTTAATTTAAGATTTTCCTAAAACTCTGAGTTAAGGTTTCCTTGAGGTAAAATCGGTATCACAAAGTCTTCTTAAGGTTTCCTCAAAATGTTTAGTTAGTTTAGTCACAAGTTTTTCTCATTATCTTGGACTTGTACTTAAGGAATTGTTTCAAGTTTGTTAGACCTTAGTAGCAAAAGTAAAGACGAAAACATTAAGTACCTCCGTCTTCAGCTTAACTGCAACATGGCTGAGTTTATGGAGATTAATGAGAAAAAATAAGGCTTCCTGAGAAGAGTGTTCAACAACCAGAAGAACCTGATGGACATGCTTAATGATGAGCAAATGATTTTGTGCTATAAATTTAACCGCAAGTCAATCTATGATTATGACTGTCTGGTTCTAGATCACTCAACTTTCCAAAGCTGCACCCTTACAGTCCCTTTACAATTATTGATTGCTCTGCGGTTTTGTGCAATGGGATCTTTCCAGTCAGTTATTGGCCAGGTGTTCCATTTAAGCCTTAAGTGCCATACTTAAGGGACAAATTTAAGGTGTTTTGTGCAACCAGCTCCTGGTTTTTCTTGGTCAATGGCACAATCACTTTCTGCTGCCCTTAAAATAGTCGGCACTGGAGGAAGTCAGGAGAACATCAAAATCAGTAGACCGTACCTCCCAGACACCTTGACTTTACATAGCAAATTTTACGTCAACTTATCTGAACATTTTTGTGTTGTTTCAGCCTGGAACAAAGAAGTAGCCCAACAAATCGAAAACCAGAGAATACAAAATGGAGGAAGCTAAAATATCAGCTGCGTCACGTGGTGCATGTGGCCCCTACATCACCAAATTCGAGCACACTGTGTAAGCATCACTGTGCTCACTTCAATCA
Source organism: Epinephelus cyanopodus (assembly GCA_026686955.1). Lineage (NCBI taxonomy): Eukaryota > Metazoa > Chordata > Actinopteri > Perciformes > Serranidae > Epinephelus > Epinephelus cyanopodus. The sequence continues at coordinate 20,439,135 of CM048936.1, read as the reverse complement.
TCAAGGGCTTAAAAACACTCTTTACTGTCATGGTCTCTTGAATCTGTCAACCATAACAAAGAATTCTGTATGAGTGATTGAGTTCATGCATGTCAGTGTGTGTGTGTGTGTGTGTGTGGATAAAGACCAAGAGAACTAATCGCCCAGAAAACCAAGTGTCATCACATCTCTGATTGGACCCAGCAGGGAATCTAACAGCACATTGCACACCCTCTTCTTTACCGGAAGAACCTGTTGCCTGCTGGGAAAGCAAGAGGGAAAGCATTTGATCTGCCCGGCTGTCAGTGAAGCTGCGACGGTGCAGGTGCCAGGGCGTCTGCAGCCTCATGTCCTGCGTGCCCTTCTCCCCCCCTTCATTCCCTCACTTCCTCCCTTTTATCATTTGTTCATCCCTCCATCTTCTCCAATCAGCAGGTCTGAGATTAAAAGTAAACACAGAGGTGACAGTCAAAGCCGCCAGTAATGACAAGACCAATGCTGATTGAAATTAGCCTCAGGTTGGGAAAATACACCAAGCTCTTTCTCTCTGATTAAATGTCTGCACTGTGTAAACTATTACAACCTAGCTCTGTTCTCCTTCTGTTGTCCTCTGCATCCCCCACTGTCATTTCTATTCTCCCCCGTTTCCACTTTCTCACTGCATTTAATGTCTGACTTATCTGCGCGTCACCTCGCCAGGATCGAAATCTTGATGTCATGTGAAAGTCTCGTAGCTCTAACTTCGGCCATGTTTATGTTTTATCTCAGCAGGTCTTTGTGAGATAAAGAGTTTCTTCCTGAAAACTTTACATTTGATTATGTGACAATACGTTTCCTCACAGCTTGCAGATATTGGCCATATCTGATGCTCGGCAGTAAGAATCAGCTTTGTCGTTTCTCAACTATTAGATGGTTTCAAGGTCACTATTGCACTGACGGAGTAACCAAATGAGATATGCATGCGGTGTCTATTGTGGAAGTGCTTTAGTTAAGGAGCAGTGTGGAGGATTTAGGGGCAGAAATTAAATATAATATTCAGAATTCTGTCTCAATAGTGTTGTTAGAAAGGCTCCAAATATATATTTTGTTTATTGCTTGCCATATTGGTTTCTGTGTTTATGACCACTTGGGGGCAGTGTTGTACCAGTGTTCATGCTACATGATGCGTCTTTCTTCTTCTACGGTGATTTTATAGAAGTCACGGAGCAGACGCTAGTCACGTTTATTCTCCATGTTTACTTGCCAAAGTTACAACTTTCCATTGTGCAGCATTGTTGTTCTCATGTGCGTCTTTGACAAGAGTAAGTAGATTATTCATTCTGTTTATTCATTTGCATTGTTGTTTGATATGACTGCTTTACTGTGTTAGCTGCTTAGCGAAGGTTAAGGTTTTGATGGAGACCAATTGCAATAGTAGTTCTGAGCTCTGTAACTTCAGCGTTAGACATAATGTGCTCTACGCAAACATATGTGTCATATTTCTTTCATATATGTTTTGGGGTGTTTATGTGAATATTTCTATGTGCAGATGTCATTCACAATAGCAGATCTGTGGTCAGTTTGGTCATTTTACCGTTCGCAAGGTTAATGCGGTCCGCCTTTGATGTCCAATTAAGCTCGTTGAGCGTCGTGTATGACTGTAGGGAGTATTATTTGTGCTGTAATAGTTACTGTGCAGTTTGGAGGAAATTATATGGTCTAATGTGTGGGGTTAAGCTAAGACACATGGGTTGATATTGCGTAGTGGTGCTGTTAATTATATCAGTAATAGTGCTTATAATGTTTTCATTCATTCTTATTATTCCTGTTATTATCTATTGCAGAAAACCACACACCCCCATAGGTAAACAACAGTACTGTAAATCCCTATCCATCTGTGCCCATGCCTGTATACTTGTACTGTGCCTTACCAACCAGCAGTAAAGATACCATAAACTGCATCCAAACTCTCATCATTGTGTCCTGACCGACGCCCAGGGGCGAATGAAGCAAAACTAATATGGATTCAACCCTATATATACAGTCATGGAAAAAATTATTAGACCACCCTTGTTTTCTTCAATTTCTTGTTAATTTTAATGCCTGGCTCAACTAAAGGTACATTTGTTTGGACAATTATAATGATAACAACAAAAATAGCTCATGAGAGTTTAATTTAAGAACTAAGAACTATTCATTTTCCATGGTTTTCTTGATAATAACCAAAATTACTTAAATTCTTACATCAATAGCTATGGCATTGTACCGCCAAAAACACTACTTTTAAGCATTCCATGTTTTCATTTCTGTTTGCTTTAAACACATGATACACACAAGAGTTAATACTTGATTGCATAACCATTGTTTTTGATGACTGCAGCCATGCGTCTTGGCATGCTCTCCACCAGCTTCTGACATTGTTCTGCTGTCACAGCAGCCCATTCCTGTTGGACAAATTCAAACAAATTTTCTTTGTTTTTGGGCTTGTGGTTCTCCATTTTGAGTTTGATGATTTTCCACAGGTTTTCAATTGGATTAAGATCTGGTGATTGAGCAGGCCAAGGCATGGTGCGAATGTTGTGGTTCTCCATCCAGGCTTTAACTGACCTTGCCGTGTGGCAAGGGGCATTGTCTTGTTGGAAAATCCAGTCATTCGAGGCAGGAAAGAGTTTTCCAGCTGATGAAAGAAGACTGTTTTCAAGGGTAGTCCTGTACATGACCTGGTTCATTCGGCCTTCACACAATTGCATTTGCCCTGTTCCACTCAGACTGAAACAACCCCAGATCATGACTGATCCACCCCCATGTTTTACTGTAGGGGCAAGACAGTCTGGGTTGTAAGCTTCTCCAGGCTTCCTCCTAACCAGTAAGTTGGCTGGAGTGGGCATCAATTCAAAATTGGATTCATCACTGAAGAGAACCTTAGCCCAATCATCAACAGTCCAATCCTTGTGGTCTCAAGCAAAGAGTAACCGGGCCTTCCTCTGCCTTTCATTGATGAAGGGCTTCTTGCGTGCTCTGTGTGACTTCAAACCAGCTTCAACAAGTCGGTTTCGAACTGTCCTTGCCGAACAAGTCACATTTCTCGACAGTGCCCACTCATTTTTAAGGTCCCTGGAGGTCTGACGACGATTCCTGACACAGGAACGGATGAGTGCACGGTCATCTCGTGGGGTAGAAAGACGTTTCCTGCCACGGCCAGGTAGCAATTTGGTAGTGCCATGTTCAGCTTGGTTTTTTTTGTTGTAATGAACGGCTGTCTTGGAGATCTTCAGTTTTTTCGCTACCTGTCTCTCACTCATGCCAATTTCCAGCAGTGCCAAGATGGCTGCCTTTGTGGCTTCACATAATTCTTTTGTTTTAGGCATTATGTGAGAGCTGACAACTTCTGAGTTGTGCTACGGCTTGAATGTAAGCAGGAAACCACTCTAGGCCTTTGCATGTGCAGTGCTGCTTGTGACATGAAATGGCCTCTTATATATCCTGGGAATCAATTAAGCTTAAGAATGTCAAATAGGACATAAAGTATTATGTGACCAGCTGCATTTTTTGTTGTGTTCATTGTATTATACGTTTAGTGGTACCAGATATTAGAATGAACAAGAAATTGAAGACAACAAGGGTGGTCTAATAATTTTTTCCATGACTGTACAGTCCTTTTCATAACCTTCCCAATAAGTGTACAATCACCTGAAACTATGAATTGTGTTTTTGTTAACTTAGAATGAGCCCTTCATATCAACACAGGTAGCAGGCCCTCTTCCACAGAGCCTGCCAATTGTCTACAGTAAGCCGGAACAGACAAACTAAACGCTGGCTCTAGATAGGGCCCTCTATGTTTTTACGTTGAAGTGAAGGCAACCGGAGGTTTTCTACGTGCTTCAAAATGGGGGTAGAGGGGAAGGGTATCTGCAACCTCACCGCTAGATGCCACTTAATCCTACACTTGTGGGATGTAAACAGTTAAACGTTAATCGCTTCATCGCCAAGACTATTTTTGAATGGCTACGCATGGCTAATTTTGCAACTCTTCTTAAACTGGGGCTCAGAGGAGCTAGCTTGTGGCGCTGCACATTCCTTACCACCTTCCCAACCCAACAGTGTTGCTGTGGTAAAATTGTGCCTACTGTCCGGTCTCCGAGCAGGTTGCCCAGGTGAGGAAAGGGCTCAATTTTGAATGGTAAATCCCAGCTGAGGGCATTAGCTCGGACAGCACCATTAGCAGTGTCAGGCCAGCTAGCGATGCTAACACAGTTACCCATGTGAAATAGGTTTTACATCTCAAAATATATCTGCTTACTCCAGGCTACCTGGGGGGAGGTGGGTGGTGGCCAACATGTTTCCGCAGCGGTAATCGGCAAATGAGCAGCACCCTAGCTATCTAGCTGCTAAGGCTAACGTTAACTAACCAGTGGAGACCAGAGGGTGGGCAGCGGGCACGATGTTTCCGCATCTTGACTCAGCTTGCTGGCTGGCTGTCAGCAAAGCCAACTGAAAATAATCAAAAGGCAAAACTTTGAAATGTGGTGCGAAAGCTCACTGTAGTACTGGACTAAAACGAAAGCCGTCTTGTATTTCACGTTATTTTTATTCACGTTTGTTTAATTTTTTGCCTGAAAAAAAGACCAGCTAGTTACTGGTTAACGTGTGACAGGATATCGAAACCAAAATTAACCACATCTGACATCCCTGCTACACACTGGTCCTTTGATGCAGGAGTCATTTTGCTTGACATCTAGTTTTACTTCTGCGCTTGTACCACATTACTCCAGCAGGTGTTGCTGGCGTGTGTTTGGATAATCATCTACGATTCCCATTTTGTCTAGAAGTGGAGAGCCACACTAGCTAAATGAGGTGAAGTGCAATGTACTACTAGCATCAATCCTGTAAAGATTCTATACAATACTTGTGTGTGTTGTGTACAAATACATGACATAACAACAGTGAGTCAAACGCTGGCAACTCCAATATCAGTCTCTAAATAACTGCCTGCAATGTCTTTTCTATTATCACGCGTCTATCTTTCAGTTTTCTAACCAGAGGGCGAGTGAGGTACAATGCAGTAAAACATGATATCATTATTAGAAGCCACAGTGCTTTTTCCACACTGCCTCCATGCTCCACTCTAATATCAGCACCAGAGCTACTGTAATTTAATCACTGGTCCCACAGAAGAGAAGAATCCAACACTGCATTTAGGTGCGTATGTGTGTCTGTTTATGTACAGGGTGCGTGCGTGTGTGTGTGTGTGTGTATCTTGAAGGAGGAGGAGGAGGAATCATATCTGTAATGTTTTAACCAATCAACCTTGCCGAAATCTATGTACGAGCAAACTGAACATGATGAGCCCAAGCTAACACACACAAAATAACTCCTGAAAGCCAGGACATCTGCAGCAAACCGTGTGTGTGCGTGTGTATGTGTTTTCCACAATATGCAGAGCTGCTCCATATTTGTTTTCATGCTGAACACAAATAAAGGCTTTTCACAGTAATAGCCTGTCAGGTAACAGAGGTACCTTGCATTTTTATCTACAAACCCAGTTATGTCGCTGCTGGAACAAAGCGATTCATAAAGGCGTGGGGCCGGAGCAAGAAGGAGAAACATGTCATTTTCTAGTGGCATTCCTGCAGGGAACAGAACTCAAGCATGGACTCGGTTACAACGTGCCATTTAATTACAGCATGTTGGACATGTCATATATGACATAACTTGGCAGGCATACTTTATGTAGCATACACACACACCCACATGTGGCCACTATGAAAGTCCTCATCAGTCACTGATGTGACATGGGCCTTTTCACCGTCACTCAGCTTCCAGGGTAATGGTAAACTAGGAATAATGGCCAGTTGAGGGACACTTCTAAAAACAGAAATGGTGAGTCTGATTATATTCTGAATATAGAGAAGACTATTAACATGTCAATTACATTTTCCTTACGCTGGGTATACATTTTTTTATTTGAGCTCCTTTCTGACACGATGCTCGTTTTTGAGTTAGACTGAATTTCAGGTTCTTTGGGGCATCGTTTGCCGTGCAGTGTGCAGGGCAAGGGCTTAGATTTGCAAATGGAAAATAGGGACATGTCCCTACAGAATTGTTCCTACCAATGTTTGAGCTAACATCTTCACATTATCCATCATTCTTAGGTTTTGTGCACAAAAACTGTGACTCGTATTGATTCAATAATGGAAAGTGCATTTAATTTTTCAATACGTGAAGGTCACCAATTGTGTTTCCCCAAGTGTTTTCAGTTAGTTTGGGTATTCCACCTCCAATAATCAGCTCAAAACTGCTTAGACTCTTCCAGAGAGGGTCCGAAATGGGGTTCTGCGACTCTATACTCATTAAATTATAATTTAAAAGGGGTGTCGGTAGCTTAGTGGATAGTGCCGGCGACCCATGTATGGAGGTGATGTCTGCTGCATGTCTCACTCTCTCTCTCCCCATTTCACTCTGTCCTGTCCATTAAAGGCATAAAGCCCAAAAAAAAATCTTAAGAAAAAAAGAAAATTATGATTTAAAATTATGTATTGTATTATATTATATTATATGCAACATTAGAACTTTATTCTCAACTGCTCAGAGAACAAAGATATATGAAATATGTTTTGAATGTGCAGAAATTTTTGAACATGAGCAGAAATTTTGGTGAAAAACACATGAGCAATCAAAGTCCAGGGGTTTATGAATTACTTAAAATGAATGAATTTATCCTTGATGGGAGTGAATCGGTGCCATATGCACATTTAAAAGGGTTACTTTCCTAAAAAAAAAAAGATACGGGGGGGCTGGGAAATTGATCTATGCCTGCATGTGTGCTGACTAAGAAGAGATAACAGCCAACAGAGTTGATCAATAGGAGAATAATTGAATGCAATACAGAATGCCTGAGACGTCCTGCGATATATTCTAATATGGCCTATTTTTATATTTTGAATCGTCGTTTTTCGGCTAAAATTTCTGGTTTCCTTTACATAAATAAAGAGATTTCCATCATAAATGGGTGTATAAAATGGGTTTCCCCAGTATGTTGAAAGTAAATGTACACACATGGTACAGTGAGGAGCGAGTACTGATCATGCTTGATCAACTTTTCTCGACCGACTGTCAGATGTTTGGATTTCTGACATGTCAGACATTTTTGTGGGCCGTCATCAGACTCTTGCACAGTTTAAGCAGAGCCGCGGATCAATTTTTTTCTTACTGTGCCCGTGAAATGTCGCAAACGGAGTATTTGAAGGTAACACACGTGCTTCTTGGATGTTTCTTCCTCCTCCTATCGCAACCACTATAAATGAAAGAAAAGTGGTGTAACATTCCAGACCTCCAGTGACAAACAAACTTTTAACTGCAGAGTTTTTAAATTAATCACACCTGTCAATAGCCAGACCTGTCCAAAGGGACCGACGAGCTGTTTTATTATGTACAGTGTGAGGACTCAGGTAACGGCTTGACGATAAGACCATAGAGTGTGCGCACATAGATTGTGATCCTTGGCTTTACATAGCAGACAGTTAACTTGTACAGTAAGAGTTTAAATTTATCAACATTTATAGAACAGGTTCAAATTGTACAGTGTGTGCCCAGCTTAAGTCTTCTATTTGCTGTAAGGCAGGCCAATGAAAGATATTATGGTCTTAAAGTGAAAGAAAAGGCTTCTGTACTGTGTGTAAATTTCCCTAAAGTAACTCTGAGACTGGGATGACGTTTCAGAAGTTTATGAAAACTTACTACAAGGCTGCAAATTATAAGTTAATGCAATATTACATCGTTTATATAATGTATGCCTACTGAATTCAATCTGTTGCACAAAGTTTTGGAAGAGAGACTTTATAAGTTTATTGAGAACAATTTATCATTTTTATTTTATAGTGCGTGAGATGTAATTTAGAGTTTAGAATAGCCTGAGGACTTACAGTTTATAAATCAGTTAAAGAAGAAATCCAACTCCATAATCAAGTAAAATTATTTTTGCTCATATACAAGAACTAAGCACTCAGGAGAAAAAAAGTGGCACTAATACACATTTTATGTAATCTTTCTTTGAGAAACTATAAATATTGGATTTATTTAAATCATGCAGCTGACATTTACTTATGATGAGTCCATACGAACATACAACACATTGCTGACTGTGGCAGGATTTAATTTGCTTATTATCTGTTTCTGATGCTTCTGAGTCTTCCATGTTGTGACACGCTAACACACCCAAATTAAAATGTCAATCTCCACGTAGCAAAGAGCAAGAGAAAGTTAACACCACAAAAGAAAGACGAGCATGAAAGATCATATCTCGACAAAGCAAGAAAGGGGAGGGGGAAAGAAATAAAAATGTGAGGCATCAATCACGGCTAAGAAGGTGTCTTTGACATTCCAGCGTCATAATCCCATAATAATTATTGACTTCTTTTACCGACAGTTCAGTTCAATCCATGTCTCGTTTATGAATATGATAAATCATAATTGCAAGGTCAGCGGAAGTCAAGTATTGATCACTCCACAAGATGTGGGAACAGCCATTATCCTTGAATTCTGACAACAAATGAAGGGAATGAATGATTGGAAAAAGAATAATGAAAAGGCAAGTCAGTGATTTTACAATAAAAATAGAGAGGAACTCATCTGAAAGGGTTATGTATCACAATACAGGGGTTATGACTGAATATACTGTAATACTCTAAGCAAGGGGACATGTTGTGATTTTTATTTTCTGATTTACTAATTTTAGGAACTAGTGGTGCGGCCTTTGTTACTCTGCCTGTTTCATAGGTCCGTGTTCTGAAACACAACTACCAATCTGGATTAATGGATCACTGATATGCCCCGTTAAGAGATGGCTACAGAGCAACCATGCAGCCATCTTATTTGTTTCCATATCTTGACCTCAAAATGACCATGATGCATGCCCAAACGGGTGTGAGAGATGGAGTCTGGAGCACGTTCTAGGACACTGCTGTCAATGTCACCGATGACATCAAAGTATTGTGTATCATGTGTGTGATAGATTTAATTTGTAAAACAGATGCAACTGTACCCCAAACTACTGTTATATCATTCCATAACCAGAAACTATGGATGACCAGACCCATTTGCAAACATGGACATAAATAAATAATCAAATTTCCCAACCTCTGAATCCATCGCAATGAAACATTTTACTTTGATAACTGTGTATCTAAATTTATTTGTTAGTAAAATACTACAAACCTAATCAGTGCTGGAACAAGACAAAGAACAAAACAATATAGTAAAATATAAAAATATGTGGAAATGTGTAGATGATGAATAATGAATAATATCATAGTTGTTGGTCAGACACATCATAATTTAATGTCTTCATCATGCTCAATCATTCAGGAATATCTACAGAGTCCAGCACTTGTATATATACTTGTAAATCATGCAAAATTTCCTTAGGGAACCTTTCATTATACACCTGATTCTTTCCAGTTTAACAAAATTAAGGACTTGCCTTATCCATAGAGTGTGTGATGGAGGTATTGGGGACCTCAGCTTGAGTAACATCAAGCATCTGGCTGGTATTGTAACAACGGCTGTAAAAGTTGCCTCATGGGCAAACGATGCAATCACTGATTTTGTGAATATTTAAAAAACAAGTCAAATTCAGCTTTTGAAATTGCAAAACAACACATTTCGTACTTGTACTTTAAAGAGCTGAATTTAGAACGAATAAATTCAGATGAATGGTTTTCAAAGTAAAATATGTCAATGCCATGAATTAAGTGGTTTTTAAATTTCAATATTCAAATACTTTTGTCTCTTATTTCCTTACTTACTTAAGTGTATCGATATTTTCTCATACTCCTCTCTGAAAGTGGTTCTTTGATGTGGACCGAGGTTAGACTTGGAAAACACAAGCTAGTTTTCTCAAGGAGCCATCAAAATGAAAAAGGTGGTACACTGGAGCATGCCGTTTTTGAGGGGTAGTGAATGAGGGTGTCTCAAAGCCTCCTCCAATGACCCCATCACTGTTCTGAAATGTCCAAGCTTTTCTGAAAACTGCCTCACCCTTACACGTAATACGTTCTACCCCTGGCAATCACAATCCCAGTTTGGCCAAAGTGTGTAACATCACACATGACTTGGCAGGAACATGCTGTTTCTGCCACTTCTCATTGCAAACACACACACACGCACTTCTGTGAACACGTGGCTATCAACATCTGCTGGCTCCTCCCCTGATGTCCCACCCTGCATCACCTCCACCCGTGTCTCCCGCGAGACATTTTTTCCATTTGCACCCCCAACCCCCCCACCCCCCCATCGGAGGTGTACAAATCAGTTTGACAAGGAACACCACTTCTGGTTGCCCCCAACAGCCGCTCTCCTTCTCCTCCTCCTCCTCCTCCTCCTCCTCCTCTCACTGTTCCTGCCCACTCTCATGGGAACATGATGCTATTATACATAAACAAGAAGCCCCTAACACAGCAAAGGCTCCTTTTCTCTTTCTCAGACGGAGCGTTAAAGGTGTGGGCAGAGAGAGATCTGTTTGTAACTATCTTGCTTGCGTAGGGGACTCAGCCAGACTGTTCTTTTTGTTTGCTGGACCGTGTAAACAAGTCTATTTGAATATCAAAAGGAAAACAGGGAATGTGTGAAACAGATTCGAAGCCGAGTTGATTATGAATACGTCTTAGGAGCGGAGGAAGGTCAGAGGTGGGAAAGAGTTGGGAATGGGAGTACATTTATGTGCCTGCAGGAAAACGGGGAAGTCTGAAGTAGGTATGTTTGTTTACGATCCGGGGCAACCATGTGGTGATAGGCAGGCTTTGTGTGCGCCTGTCACATGAGCGGGGGGTTGTCACATCAAACGTGCCCCAGGGCAAGGCAATATCGCAGGAAACACAAAGAACGGCCATGACGCAAAGGGAAATAAAATCAAAGGAAAGGGCTGTAAATGCATTACTAACTCAGCATGGTGCAAGGCTGCAGCGGTTATTGAGATATATTCACACCTCACCTCCCAGATGACCACTGGGGCACTCCGAGTCATCCCACTGCCTACACACATACCACAAAGAGGCAATAAAAAAGCACGGGGCGGGGATGTAAAAGTCTAGAGGTTGGGAGACATACAGAGGAATATGGGTGCACGGTAACACATCTATAGCTGGAATATTGTTATTTTCATAATTTATTCATAGGGAATGTGATTGAATCTGGATGGGGTTCTGTGATTCTGAAGTAGTGGTTTGCCAAGGATACAAACACGCCTGCAAACACTATACACACATATAGACAGACAGCTGAGGATCTGCCGTATATGTGAGCACTACATACGTGCTCTAGCTGGCGGTCTACTCTTCATACGTTCACACCGCATATTCCAGATGTGGCTGCATATGGAGCTGTAATAAAGTCTTTAGATGAAGCATTGGATTAATTGAAGCGTACGAGACGTGCTTCAGTGGAGAAGGCGAGCAATTAAGTCCCCCTGTGTGTTTGCATGTGTATGTGCGGCATGTGTAGCTGCGTGCATGTGTGTAATGATATATGGCGAGTCCTTACAACACTCCAGAGACATAAATTACAGATATTACAGATTAATTTCAAACCCATTAGAGATATGTGACTCTGGGTAGGTTACAAAATCATTAGACGTTCTATACAACCACTGCTGCTCTGATTCTTATTTAAAGGTCCAGTGTGAAGAATTAAGGGGATATAGTGGCAGAAATGGAGTATGATATAATAAGTATGTTTTCTAGGGGTGTGCCATATCATCTCATTCATGTTAATACTGGTATAATTTTTAATATCGTGAAGAATTTGTGATACTTGCAATATTTTGACTTCCACTCCTCAGAGGGAACTCAGTCAGCGGCTCCTCTGGCAGCAGCTCTCTCACACGGGAGTCAGTGTCGTCAAGATATTTGTCATAAACCTTTGGAATGTAAACCTATGCGACGCTTGCGGCTCGGCAAAAAACTACACACATGACTGCTTGTTTTCGAGTGAGAGAGACCTCTGTGGGTAATTCGGCTCCTCCCTAAACCTCCTTAACGTCTGGACCAAAAAGGTGGGCACATTAGCAGGTGCAAGATTAGCGGCCCATCTCCAACAAGCCCAGCAGCATCATTGCCACACTGATTTGTAATGTGCTTTATTCAGTTTTTTTTTCCTGGTTTTAATCACCACATGTGTTTTGGAGAAGAAGAGACCTCTGCAGATAATTTGGCTCATGGTAAAAACCTCCTCCTGAAGAATGAACACTGATTGAATCGTCGAGTTCATGTTTGGCACATGAGAGAAGTTTCAGCTGGTTGCAATCCGCACCTCACCTCTAGATGCCACTATAACCTATGCTCCTTTAAAGATCTGGGAAACTATCCAGAGAGACATACTGTACTGTAACCTCTTAGACATTAACATTTATTTTATATCAGTATGTAGCATCATTCACAAAAGTGCAAGCTAACACAGTTAAGTCTTCTCTACATACTGAAAAAGCATCTGTAGTTCTGAATTTGTACTCTATTTAGTGCATGACCATTTTTCTTCCTTTGTCAGCGGTGCATGGCTGGATTTAAAACGAGTAATCAAACTCTTATTTCCAAGGCTGTGTTGGTGAGCATCTGAGTTAATAACTATATTGACTTGAAGCAGACCGTTGAGGGGAAAAAAAGAGTTTAGGAACTCCAAGTAGAGAGACTAAGAGACACACATGACTAAGCTTTAAGTGTTGAGTAATCCCACAGCCAGAAGAACTCATCAAATCAATCTCTCGTTTCTAACTCTTTTTCCTCTCCCACCCTCCCTACAGTAAGTTTAATTTGAAGAGAGAGAAAAAGTCCCTTTCCACACCATCTCAATACATATTTTTCTAATTTCTTCCTTCAGAAATCTCTTAATGGCTTCTTTGCTGGACCCTGATGAAAACAATGACTTTTAACCTTCCTCTCCCTCCCTCCTTCCCTCCATCCATCTTTCCCCCTCCCTCCATCTCAGGCGACTTATTTCACTTTCTAAATGATTTCTTACTCCTTCAATCTCTTTGCAGCCATTCAGGCCCCGGCCCAGGCTTGTGGCCGGTGCTACGCATTGTGACAGGTGAAATGAAAGCCCAGAGAAATCTCATCTTCTTATAAACGCTCCGAGGCATTCAGCCAGTCAAAAAAAAATATTTTTTCCCCCCCTTTCTTTCTGAGGCACCGACAGATGGAGGAAGAAAAAAAAGTGAGCTGTTATTTGAAGACCATTTGGGGTTTTCCTTTATCCACAGTTAATCAATGCTGTTCTTTTTGTGCCGGGGGGAGCTGAGGCAGTACATTCTGCATACATTTACAGACTAGCTACTGTATGAGTGGCTTTTCTTTTTTAAAAAACAAAAAAAGAACTGAAGTCTGTGTTGAAATGTCTTCTAGAGTTGTCAGTCAAGTCAGTCCTTTGCTTATTTTTGAGTTAGATGCCCAGAGTAGCCTAATTAATACTACATTAAGTAAACAGTTTACCTTTCTGGAGCAGGATTTAGTGGCACCTAATGGTGAGAACTGCAGGTTGCAACCAGCTGAAACTTCTCCTCAATGTTTATTTCTTAGCCGGTTGAAACAAATTATCCAAGAGGTCTCTTCCTCTCCAAACTAAACAGACCAGGTGATTAAAACCCATTTAAAACACCGAATGAAGCAGTTTCAAGTTACAAATCAATGTTTCTCCGACACTGTTTGGCTCGTGGGAGACAGGCCGCGAGCACAGCGCCTGCTAATATAGGCTTTTTCTCTGATAACTTAAGGTCCAGACATTCAGGAGGTTTTTACTGTGAGCCGAATTATCTGCAGAGGTCTCTTCTCTCCAGAACAAAGTGACCTGCTGATTTAAACCGGTAAAAACACTGAATGAAAGTAGTTTTACGTTCCAAATCAAGTGTTTTCCCAACGCTGTCCGGCTTGTCAGACACACTAATGTTGGCTCACCGTTTTTCTCTCATAAATTAACATCCAGATGTTCACAAGGTTTTTACGGGGAGCCAAATTATCTGCAGAGGTCTCTTCCTCTCCAAACCAAGGATCCACACTACAAATGAGCCGAAAAACAAGAGCTGAAAATGATGTGTGCCAAAAAACATTCAACAATTTCTACGATCAAACTTCCACCTCACCATCTGCATCATCAATTTCCTGTCTCCAATATGTTCGTAAGCAAAGTTTCTGTTTTTATAGGCACAACTTTTGCGTGTTAAGTGGCCTACGCCTCTTGCAGGCCTCGTTTTGTGCATATGCGATGTTTATACATGAGACCCCAGGTGATTCAAACCAGTAAAAATACTAAATAAAGCAGTGCAACATTAAAAAAAAATTGGGTTTTGTGGATACTGTCATTGTGGAGGGGCTGCTAACTACATCAGCTGACCCAAAAACACACATGGCCTTATTTAAAGCCAGTGTTGTCTTTTCTGGGCAACTGTAGAAACACGGTGGTGCAACATAGCGGACTCTGTGGTTGTTGCTCCCTATGTAAACATAAACATTTCATTCTAAGGTAGCGAAAACACCATAATTGTTACACACTAAAGAAAACCTATTTATTAGTCATAATTAATTATGCAGATACTGTAAAGGTTTATTTTTGTATGTGTTGTGGAGTAGTCTCTACAGATTAAAAGCTCTTTGTTGTTATTGTCTCGCTCCCTCTCCCACCTTTTTCTACTTTATCCAAACAATGTCAATGAGGCGCTCGCTGTGAAAAAAGGAATTGTAGCAGACAAACAGCGCTGTCAGGCGCTGCTGATTGAAACCTCAAGGTCATAGGCAGAGAAACAGAGAGCAGAGAGAGGGAGAGAAACAGAAGAAGTAGGAGCGGTAGAACAGCTTAGACTCTCCAGGGTCTGGCTGTGCAGCTCACTCACTGTGCTATTTTGTGTGTGTGTGTCTGTGTGTGTGTGTGTGTGAGTGAGAGGTTTTCAAGGCCTCTCCCTGTAGGCGGATTCTGCAAAGTCACCCTGCTCTCTGCCTCTCGTCAATCTCTATCTCTATTTTGCTCTCCGCAATCCTGTTGTCTGCCTTTCTTTTCCTGAGTGGAACTCCTCGACCTGCAACGTGCCCTTCCCTATCTCCACCTTTTGTTACACTGCCCCCTCATGCTCTCACCCGCCTCTCTCGTCCCAAATCCCTCCATTGCTCTCTGGCTGGATCCTTCCACACCTCTGCCTCTATCTTAGCCAAACATGACCATATCGCCCTCGCCTCCCTCCACGTCCTCTCTATCCTGTTCCCACTCAAGGCGAGACACACACCTGTTTGCCATCTCTTCATAATCTCTCTACTCCTGCCTCCACTCCTGTATCCATCTGCACTCACCCATTATTTCTCTCTGTTCAGTATGCTTGAAGGTCTCTTATTTTTTCTACACCAGTCTCTTCTTTTTTCTTACTCAACCCATATACCTCTAACCTTCCTCCCTCCCTCGCTTTTTTCATCCTTCTACCCGACCTCAACCTTCTCTCTGTGTTCCAGCTGCTCTTTTCTCTCCTGCTGTACCCAACACACACTGCAAACCTGGCCCAATTTATTCTTCCGTCTCTGTCAGATTTCCCTCTCCTTTTTTTTCACTCTACTGTCAATACTTTTCACACCCTCTGCTCCGTCATCTCTCTTTCCCTCTTCCTTCATCTCGCTGTCCTTCTATCCATCTTCACTTCACTTCTCCAATCCAGCTGTTCAGGAGTCTTCTGCACCTCCCTCCACTCTCTCTTTCTCAGTACCGCCCCTCCTCACCTTGTAATTCTCCACTCTTGCTGTAGAGTTCTCGCCTCTGCTCTCTCAAGTAGGCACTCATGCTGATGGCATGGGAAGATGATTCGAACCTGCAAAACACACAGAGGGTTCAACAAGTGGGTACACAACACAACAGTCAAACACACAATGTAACAGGAAAAAAAATAACAACATGGACATGAGAAGTCAAACGCACCAAAGTCAAGTCACTTCTATTTATTTAGAAACCATAACCCTGACCCTGTAGTAACCTTAAATATATTTCTGGTCTTTTGAGATATTGTAATTTTAGACTGCTCTTGGATACAGGCTGATTTATTCCTTTGTTGTTCTTATTTGGTGGAGAACAAGGCAGAGAGCAAAGGGTGCGATCCTTACTTGAAGAGCGACTGCTTGGCACGCTGTGGTTTTTTCTTCGCAAAAAAGGCAGCAAACTCGCTGCCAGTGCTGGCGTAGGAGAGCTGAGCCGATGGCTCTGTGGCACTGCGGCTGTTCTTCACGTCCAGATACTCCATCAGCAGAACCTGCACAAAAAAACACAGAGCAAACAAACAGAGCACTGGGTCAAAAGCTAAAAGGCAGAAGAATAAGAAGTACATCAGCGACATTTCTATGGGCAATTGTCCTTCAGCCAGGTCGTATGGGTTCAATTTTTCAGTGCACACACTAAGTGCATCCTGAGTGCTTTTGTGGTTTTGCTTTTATATGGTTGTTGTTTTCTGTCAACAATTTGAAGAGAACCAGAGAGAAATATTTAGGATGACAAATAAACAGTTTGTACAATTACTAAGAGGGTCCGAAGATTAATATGAGACAATGTCAGTAAATATTCTCACTGTCTTTCTCTTGGTTGCTTCCTATTATCTGCCTGACGCTAGGTCATTAGCACTGGCTCTTTAAAAAAACATAAATAAATAAAATAAAATAAAATAAAATAGATAAAATTAAATTAAATTGAATTAAATTAATATATTAAAAAGGGGTAATATCAAGCAACACAATGAGGTGCAAAAGCACTTGTATTTATAATAAATACTAAAGAAAAAAACACAATATGGTTATCTTAAGGCTAACATGTTTTACAGAAGCCATATAAACAATACTGTCTTAGGTAAAAGAGGAGAACTCACTAGATCTCAAAAAAATGAAATGAGACCAGAAAGGTTTTCAAATTTTACCAAACGTTTTCCAGTCATTCCTCCTTGTGTAACTAAATTTTCCACCGAATAAGACGGGGGGAGTCTATTTCCAGTGCTGAAGAATGAGACGCCTGGCAGGCAAAGTTGAAAAGGCAAGAGCATTACTGAGTTTAGGGGAAACGGAGGAGCCTCTGGGCACAACATCAAAACATGCTACAACAGGGCACAAGTCACTGTATTTATCTGAAAGGCGAATCTTAAGATGATGTATGTATTGATGCTTTCATTTTGCATCTCTGATACTGGATTGCTGATCACTGATTCTCGATGTCACCCCAGAATTATGTATGATTACACCCTCTGGTAATAACATGTTACAAATGAATATGCAGCACTTCTACACTGGCGACACTTCGCTTTCAAGTTTTTAAAAAAGGATGGTTCACGGTCCAGTGGGTCTAATGGAATACTGCAAGTCACTAGTGCTCGGTCCACTGATACATAATGTGATGTTTCAAAGCACAATGATTACAAACTACAAAGCATCAACTGTCAAAAACAGTGTAAAATAATTCACTGAAGCTACTTTCATGTTAGTCCCTAATTTATCACATTCATATTGTTACACTATCTTCCTTAGATAATGTAACATGAAGTACTCACACTTATTAATGACTTTAAAGCTTCCACTCAAAATCATATCCTGTAAGCTCAACCTGCCTGCTCTATTCACGTATCAGCTTATTCATTAGTTCCATTTTGAAAACCAGAAGGCTTTTGTGCAGCAGGAGAGTATAGGTAAAAGGTAAAGTACCCACATTTACATTAGAGATGTGGATCAAGTACTCGCTTGGATGTCAGTATTTGTTCAACACATAGAGTACTCACCGCCGCCCTCCCAAAGGTGATCATGGCCAATTTTTTTTAAGTATTGAAAATGGGTTAAATTATATTTTCAGTATGTTACTTCGCCCAGCGCCTCATGCTCCGCTGTCGCTCTCTCTGTTCATCATGACACACTTAAGAGACTACCACTACATGTGTGTGCTTTACACTGTGGAATAGTTGGTGAGAGCCTGCCCGCAAACACAAAGTGTGACAGGGCTAACTAATAGCATCACACGGCTAATGTTTCCAAATGGTTATTAACAGGTCTGACCAGAGAGCCGACTTGCTTTGGTGTCAGTGTGAGTTTGTTGGGACCGTTGAACGGCTTGGTGTCAGGTGTTAGCTGCTGCTGCCGTGTCAGCTTGTGCTCACTGGGCAGATGCTGACCTGACAAGGTGAAAAGCGGCTCGGGATTCAGGAGACGGTCCTTCAGTGCTGCATCTAACCTAACCTGTAGCATCAGTGACAGAGTTTGCTAATTTTACCTATGTTAACTTTAAATTTTTGGTGTAACGGGCTAATCAAAGCCTGGTTGTTCAATGTATGATTTTCAAATTGCACTTCTTTACATTGTTGGCCGATTAAAATTCCTATTCTTTCGTTAGATTTTTTTTTTTTTTGCAAGTGCAAGAGTACTCTATAATAATTTAATGCAAGTACTCAAATATGGAAGTCACTTGAAATTCCAATCCCTACATACATTTACTATCAGATAACGCTCTTATCTTTGTGGAGCTCACTACAAAATATAGCTCAAACCTCAAGTCGCTCTTGGTTATGTTAAAAAAAAAACACTGCAGTATGGAGCTGTAAAAACTCAGCACTCAGTCTCCTACTCTGTGTTTGATTAAAACATTTAACCTAACTCTATCCTGTGTCACTTTAATCTTATTTCTATATCCCTTTGGACTGCTTTCAATTTCTTCACAGTGCTTGTGCCACCTTGGTGATACAAGCATTCGGCCCCCATTCACTTGTATTGTATAGTTCCAAGAATATTTTGCTGAATTATTCTTCTATTTTCACATTTATTGTAAAACTGCAATTAAAAAATGTCTTGTTCAGCAGAGATACATATCTAGCAGATCAGCTTTGGACATCCCTGGCAGCAGGTTTTGTATTTAGCGTGGCTTGTGGTATCAGGGTTTACCCAACATACGGTCTACAAAGCCTGAAAAACAAAAGAAAATCCAAACTTTGAGCAAAAGGCCACTGACATGACTGGGTCCCTTTGATGACCGGCGTAAAAAATGCTGTCGACCATTTCCCAGATCTGTCTGCATGATCTATGGTGAAATCCATCAACGTCTTATCACGCTTCATAAAAATCTTATCAACTTCTAACAATAGCCGAGGACAAGCACATTGAAACTGTGGCCAGACAGAGAAAGTTAACTTCCTCTACTCTATCATTCTATCTGCACATTCCCTCTGTTGCTTTCATTGGTTCTCATTTTTCAAAATCTCTCAGCGCTTCATCTCTCATTTCTCACATTTCTATTTTCTCTCCATTGCTCCGTCTACCTCAGCTCATCGTCCCCTTTCTCTCGCTTGCCCCTCTTTATTCCTCGCTCTGTGTGAATACATATGTTCTAAAATAGCCTCCCATATCTAATGGCTTCATAATTTAGCAGGGCCATTTAGCCTGTGTGTGTCTAATTCTGAGGCGCACTGTGGGTCAGCCCAGAATGGGACAGGAGTAATGGCCAAGCAGATGGAGATCCATCCCAACCATAATGATGTAATTAACGCTGCGGAGAGCTCCCCTCGTCATGCATGGGAAAGCCTTCACATGCTAGCATCAATGTTAATTTCGGTGCACACACATGAACATACGTGCGAGTGCAGAGACATGAAAACAATGCATAAGCAGGTATCCTGTGGAAATGCTTTTGTGTCAAAAACTGAATCATATTTATAAGGAGGGCTGTGCCAAATGTCCTTTTTTTACACTCAAAACTTCTGTTCACACTGTATTTCAAAACATCTTTATCATCCTATAAAAACATTTAAAACTTCTCAAACAAAATCCTCTTTTTGAATAAAGTGATTCATCAATTTAAATGAGTGAATCATTTTTTATTAAATCAACTTCCTTGATGAATAAAGGTAATTTACAGTGCTGCTGGGCTGCCCTGTTTATACAAGTGCATTCCTCCCTTTGTGTGCTGCAAGCAGGAGAGCAAACAGTTTTTTCACTGCAGTAAAAATGTTGCTTTTGAAAGGCTCAATGGCAACAAATATGGACTGAAGCAGAATATTTTGTTGATGAAAATGGAGTTACTAGAAAAGTTTGCATCACATGAGTCAAGACCAATCCTACACAGCCATGACTGGAATCTAATGTTACAAACAGTACACAGTAATAGAGCCTATCACAATGTTGGTTTACGCTAACTTTTGGGGAGAAAACCCCCGTGTCATGTACAGTACATACATTTAATGGCAGTGAGTAAACCGGTGCATGGTACAGCTGCGATATCAAGAGAAAATGGTTAAGTGTTGTGTATTCGTGACGGGTTCGGGTGTTTCAGATTTCCATCCGCATACATTGAACAGCTCTGGAGTCAACATGTGGCAGCTACATGTTGAATGATTTATTTTTTTCCCAATTTCTTTCATCTCATTCGCCTAAAATGCATTTGATGTTTAACCAACACAGTATTGCAACCTTCCTACCTATTGGGCCACAAAATAGAGGAAACGACGGCCTGAGTTTACCTAATAACTACCACTTAACGTTAGTCCAACCTGCAATGAGATGTCTATATGTGGCTATAAAGTTTCACGTATCTCTGCAATAGGAAGTGATTGTTGCTGTTAGTGTGACTTCACAGAGGTGTGGTCTATACAAATTATATTGGTGTGTAGCCTAATCTCTATCTGCAAATACCACATTTAAACAGAATGAATAGACATGCAAAAAAAAAGCTGTGCAGTATTTAAGTGACTTCAAATGTCAAGGTTCTAAATGAAGCTATTCAGTACAAGCCTATTAATGTGTATTCAGATGTTTTGATGGATTACTGCTAAAAAAAAAATAAATAAATAAAAGTCAAATTTGTTTGAAAAATGACTAAAAACATGCACTTTTGTAAATTAAAATGGTTGTAATATAAAGTTAAATGAGTCTGGTGTTGTACAGGAGGTCACAAATGTTTATGTAAATACGCCAAATTTAACACTTGTACACAAAATTCCACCAAACATGTAATTACTCTCTAACATTCTTCCCGCACATCCCAGGCAGCGCTGGAGGCCACATCACACGCGCCCTCTCCAACTGGCAACACCAGGGCCTCCACTTGCCACTAGCCTCGCTCTGCAGCTAATCCTATCAGTGTATTAATTACTAATGATGAGCTGATGGAGCGAAACCCCCACTTGCTTGCAAGCTAACGCCCAAGTAGACTTAATGAAATGCCAGCACTGGGCTGATGAAGGGGCTCCGACCCTACTTAAATTGCATTAGCCCAGAGACAGAGTGAACTTTGGAGGCAATTAACTGGACTGCTAGGACAGGGAGAAAGATAGAGGGAGAGAGGGATGGGAGGCGGAAAGTAACACGGAAGGAGAGATAAAGGTGGAGTTGTGGAGAAAGGAAAGAGCAAAGGATTATAGATGGGGAGTGAACACTGGACAGAATGCTAAAGAGAAAATGGGAATGAAAAGAGCAAAGGAAAAACATAAGGACGAGAGAACACAAGAGACTAAGTTAAATAACCAGTTGTTGCTGATTTAACACCTCTAAGTGAAGTTTAAGAAGGAGGGTTGGTTTCCCACCAATCTGTCTCTAGAAAAACATGTTACAAAACTAATCAGCAGCAAAGTTAAGTTTTTGTTAGCACCTCAAATCTACAAAGCTGCCTCGATAACAAGCGCTACATTGGCCTTGAAAAGGTTACTTTGTGGCAAAGGCAACCTACTGCAAATTTGTCTTCTTTCTTGTTACAAGGGGGGAAAGGATGACTAACTCAATCTCAATCTTATTGTGCGATGAGCAAACCAATTATCAGGAATAACAGAACAATTCGAGGAACTGAAGACCTCATCCTCGGTTGTCAAAACAGTGTCTTAAATAAGTTTCCTTTAATAAACGACAAAAGTTTTGCAATCATAAATGCATTACAGCAACATAATTGAAGTCACTTTATTCTTTAAATATATCATCTTAAAGCACTGTGGTGAGTCAACATCATCTCTGACTCTGTTCAAAGTACATTCTTTATATTACCAACATGTCAATCGTGAGCAACACTCACCCACACACTACACTTCCTACTATCTGCTCGATATGAGCACGGCACAATCTACAGATGGGAGACAAACTAAGTAAAAAAGTAGAGAAACATATCAAAGTCAGATGCAACTGTGCACCAGGGAAATGAAAATGACGTGAATAAAATGCTACCTCCTTTAAAGTCACTAGATCTGAGCCAAGTTGAACATCTATGAAAGAGTTCGGAGCAACATGTAAGTGATATAATATAAACTTTAATCTTTGAATCTATTCAGTGATGTCTGATTGTCTCTGAAGCTATATGTCCTTTTGTAATGTCTAGCTGAGTTTGTTTTTCTGTCTGTACTCTTTCTTGCAAAAGAGATTTTAGTCTCAATGAGACTACCTGGTTAAAGGTCCAGTGTGTAGGATTTACGGGCATCTACTGGTAGGAGAGGTTTATAGTTTTAATAACTATGTTTTCTTTAGAGAAGAATCACTATGTTTTTCTTACCTTCGAATGAGCCGTTTATATCTACATACAAAGCGGGTCTTCTCCCACGGAATCTGCCATTTTTATTCTACAGTAGCACAGAACTTCATGTTGTTTTTCCTGTAATTTGTCACCAATCCGTAGTTGCCTAGCATTGAATGCTCTACATATAGCAGGGGGATCATGCATGCAAAGCTACAGTCCCTCTTTAACCCAGAGCTTGGTAATGATACCTACATTCACCTCAGTCAGCTAGTAAATGCTGCACCATAAAAATACTTGGTGTCTTAGTAAAAGTACGTTTCCCACCAGTAATGTTCAATGCACTGTAATACAGTGCTATGTTTATGGACACAACTTTGTACCAAAGCCTTTGTTCCAAAGTGAGCAAGTCTGATAAACGTAACATATTATATCTGTTCTGTTTGATATAAGAGTTATCCCTTCTGTCTATGGAAGACTGTGTCAGTCAGCTACTCATTAATAAAACCACTACTCATATGACCTGGATGTAGTGTTTTTGTCTCCATACTATGAATAAGACAATCTCCTCTTTCTTCCTTCCTTCCTCTTCTTTCTAACCCATCAGGTCAAGCATGTGCAATCTCATTAAAATTGCTATTACTCATGCGACAGACACCTAGATCCCATTACTGTCACCTATGTATGACTGCACAGCTTATCGGCGAGGCACACTTACAAAGTGACACAGAAGTGTAAGACATACGGACAACAAAAGGAATCAAGAATTAGTAATATTGGATTACAAACAAGGCAAAATGACAGGGATACTTGTGTTGCAAAGATATGAGGGTGACCAAAAGATGAAATTAGACAGAGTGAAAGAAAGGGGTGTACTGGGACATAAGCAAACTGTAATTAGGAGACAATGGAGACACAAAAGGCAAAGACAAAGGCAGAGTGAAAAAGCAAGTGATGCAGAGGAAGAGGTCCTTCTGTCACAGACTGTCACAGCTTAGGGATGATGAACAGCAGACGCATCACAGATGCCAAAACAAAGAGTTCTTTCAGTGACTGCACCCTGAGCATCACATCAATGCAAAACAGCTCCGATCTGCAAGTGACCAAAATAAACAAATTGGTCGACAATATTAATTAGCGAAGGCCCCCGGAGTCCAGTTCCAGATGGGAGCCATATCTAATTCCGTAAAAAACCTGAGGCACTGATAACTCTGCTGGCTCTGCTATCGGAGGAAGACTTAAAGTCCCTTCACAACTTGCATTAAAAAGCATTTTGGGTGATCGGATTGCAATCAGATAGTGCTTGACCACATACAAATGGATTGTGATCCAATCAGCCATATCAGAGGTGGTCAAGGACACATTGTGACCACATTGAACACAACTGTAAATTAAACTGTTTTCAATCCACATACAACACCTACATGGCCGGAAATACATTATTGCGTACAACCGTTTCAAACCAACAAGGTAGCGGCCATTAGTCAGTTAGCAAGCTAAGCTACTAGCAAAAACGCAGCAAGAAAGTTTGTGGTTATCGGGAACGTTAGCATCACACTGGTTTCCTCGTAAAAACACCAATGGGATTATTCCACTGGATTCTGGATAATTGCCAAAAACATTTTGCTAACAAACATTTATGATACTAACACTTTTTGTTCAGCAAGATAATCTTTACAAATGAAGACCACTTTCATGATTACTGAAGCCTAAATGCTATCGGCAGAAGTAAAAAGCTAACGTTAGGCTATAAATGAACTACGCGACACTCACAGGACTTAACGTCACAAGACTGTAAAGTGGTGTTTGCTGCAGCTAGGTGTGATGATGTTCTGTTGTCTCATCTAGCCACTTGATAGGAACTGCCTTTTTAAAGACACGTAGAACCTTCAAAGTTCACGACTGGGATATTGACTGCATGTTTTATATTGTAAAACAAGACGTGAAAGTCTCTAAGCTTCTCTTATTTCTGGCATCTAACAAAAAACTAATTAAAAAAACACTGACTTTGAGTTGAGGGAACCGTGGGTGGTAAAATGTTAACTCATTTTTGTGTTTAACAACTCATTCCTGGGTACTCTATTAATACAAGGTGTTGATGTAATCAGGTTAAATGATATCTAGATACAATCTGGATATGAGACACATCAATGATGGTACAGGTAGTACCAGATGGGGAAAAAGTAATGTCTCTTTCCACGATTTCTTCTTTATTTGAGAAGTTCAGGTCAAAAAATGTTTCATTTGACATCAAAGCATCAGCCTAGCGACTTCTATAGTGTAGATGGGTCTTGATAAGTTGAGAAGCCAAAACAGTACCTCCATGCTACATTAGTTCAGTGAACCTCACTGTAACTGCCATAAAAGGTTACAGAGACTTGATGGAGAAACAGGAGAGGAGTAAATGAACTGCCTGAATTCTACCAAAATCAATATTTGTGGGTGAATCTGTGAAACAGTGGATGAAAAAAGGGGCGGTATGTACATATGTGAGATATGTGAAAATGGCTCTTCACACCGTATACTAAGACTGAGCTCAAGAGTTCACATCAGCTTGTGTGTGTGTGTGTTCGGGGACTTCTGTGTGAGTGGGCACACACCCAAAACTCAATCAATCAAGACAATCATTTCTGCCACAACTATTTGATATAATTCTATCAACCAACCAAACTTGTTTGGCAGTTGATTGGCTTGGGTCTCGTCCCGAGCTTAAATCAGTCCCCTGGGCTGAGTGCAAAGTTCTATTAAAAAAGGAGAAAAGCTTCATCAAAGTTTCCCTTTGAAATTCATTACCAGCACTCCCATTTATTTCTTCCAAACCAAACGCCCCAGTGTCACTCTTTGTGCTTGGAGAAAGTGTGCACTCACCCTCTATTCTGTCCATTAGGGCCTTAACACCTGACAAATCAGCGAAATTAAGAGAGCATCATTCAATGCTTCACAGGTGAGCACTTGTCACAGGATGAACTCAGCAGTCAACTGGCGAAGATTGAAGAAATAAATATCACTTAATTTTCCCTTTCCTCGTCTCCATCCTCTCCTTCTTATTAAGTAATCTTAAAAGCAGCCGAGAGAACAATCTCAACACTTTGTTCCTTTCTCAAGGCTTTATTGAAATCGGCTGTTTTCCCATCAAATCCCTTGGCTGGTGTCTTGTCACAAAACATATTGACTGATATCCCTTGCCGCTAGCTTGAAGTTAAAGCCCAAAGTGTCCTTGGCCGTCAAAGAAAGTGTTCTTTATACACCCTGTATTGATTGTGTTCCAGAAACTTCAATAACCTTCACAAGTTCTGACAGAGCTCCAGCCACAACTACTCCCACAGTACTGAACTACCGCTAACCAGTGGGGGTTCCCACCTGGAGCGTACTGCATCTAGTCAATCTTTTGAAGGCTATCTTGTTGACGGAAAAAAGGAAGATGTGTCTGCGTGTTCACTGAAACCCATTTCATTTCTCTCTGTGTCCTTGCTGTGTCCCCAACATGCTTTCTTGATGTGAGAACATTTATATGGGCATTTATTGTTTTAAACAAAGAAAGAAGAGGAATAATAGAGGAGTTTGTCATGTTGATTTATGTTTCTGTGGATACTATTCATTAACTATGTGTGCTTTGAAGTTTTATATCTACATGTATGACAACAATCAAATTAGCAGTGGATATGTTGAAAGGGCAATAATTATTACAGCATTTTTTTATCTGCATAGCAACAGAGAAAAGAACACAGATTAAATATACTTACAGACCAATGACAATATTGCTGTTTACTGTAATTGGTTTGAATTATGGGTCAACTTGACCATTATGGTGTCTCTTGAGTTAAAAGTCAATTTTCTCTGTGTAGCTGCTCACTTAGACTGCAGTGAATATTCTTTATCTGCTGTATTCACATACTCTAGATAAATGTTTTCTGTTTTTTTAATGTTTATTTCCCCCTAAAATGTCTGAGCTTGACTATACTGACTTGTATCTGAGCCAAGTTTGTCACTAGAGAAGTGTTTTCTCATTCCACTACTAAAGGGGCCGATGTCTGTGCCTTTCTTTAAACTCTGAGATTCAAACATGCGCAAGTTAAATAAGATTTGTCGTTAATATGAAAATCAATCGCTGTCTAATACGGGATCGATGGGGGAACAGAGTTTGAAACCTCGAGAGCAAATAAACCTGGGACCTCCAGCAGAGCAGACAGAGAGCAGAGTTAGCATTAGCATATTTAAAGTTTTGACAGCAGACATAGCAAAGTGGGGGTTTTTTGTTTTTGGATGTAAACTAGACCCTGGAGCTTCCTTTCCAGTTACTACCAAAAACCCCCATCGTAACAAATATCACTGTATGTTTCACAACCATGAACACTGTGCATATACTCTAACAAACAATATAAACAAATGAAAAATGCTAACTACACTTAGCATTCTGACAAATATGCTAGTCACTGATTTTGGTGCACAGTAGACTCCTCATCTGAGTCTGACTGAGGCTGAAACATGTATGACTGAATCTCTCCGATGTTTCCTCTAATGCTAAAGCTAACCATCTTGATGTGCACTGACATTTTGGTCAACTCAGGCTCTCATAAAGTGTGCAGGACGTTGAAGCCAATTTGACATAATGGTCAAACTGTGTAAAACAACTTCCAGGGCAGTCACATGATGCCAATTAGGCCCAGAAAGATTTTTTCCCATAGACTTACATTGGAACAATTTCCCCATCAGGATTTGATCCATTCAGTCTGATAAAATTTCAAAAGTCTACAAGAGCCACAAAATTAAAGCTCTTTTCACCATTTAAATTTGTAGAGAGCTAAACTGGAAGTAGCCGTGTCAGCTGGCAAAAGTATCAAGTGCGTTCATTCTATGGGCCAAATGATGGAGAAGATCTGGAGGTTTATCTTTTTGGCTTCATAAACCACTGGACAATTCTCGTTAATTATCTGTGGGTCAACCAGTACAAGCAGCACTGGAGAAAGAAGAAAGCATTAGCGAAACTTACCAAAAGAAGCTGTGGTGGGTGGGGCGGACAGAACTATTACACGGAAAAAACATGTTAAATGAAATATTATAGAATTGAACTGAATTTAATTGAATTGAATTGAATTATACTGAATTAAATTATCAACATATATTAAACATTTAAGGAGGGACTTTAAGCATGATTTTAAGTGGCCTGTAAACACTTTGGGTTTACTTATTTGACACTAAAACAGCATCATATATATAAGAGCATGTGAGAATACTGATGGTGACAGAGGACTGTATTCTCTCATTTAAAACTGGAAAAATAGTTGGCCAATCCAGTTGTAACACCTTTTTCTTAAACGGTATATGTTAATGATCTACCAAAAGTATAGTGTTTACTGTACAGAACATGATTTTGTGGAGCCTTTTGCAACACAGAGTCATAAAGTGCATCAGCAAGTCAAGAAAATGATTACAAACACATACATGAGCAGTTGATTAAGTGTCTGGGTCTCCAGTGATTTTCATGTAGTAAATATATGTGGGACGGGGGGTTGGGGGTGTGTGGAGCAGAGAGGGAGACACTTTACTGTGGGGATGGTAGACTTCACTGCGCTCCAGCGATATGTAAATATGACAGTGCTTCGGAGGGCAGAATAAATGTGACACATTGATTAAAATGTTGGGCGAGAACAACGTAGCGATGTCTGCGCTTCATATCTAATTAAAAGAGATCATTGTCTTCTGGCTGCTCTCTGGCAGTTCAATTCGCCTCGTTTTCACTCTGTTGATGAGCCAAGGGAAGGCACTGCATATTTACCCCACTTGTATATTTATATATTTTTGGCACAAACATAACACCCCTCCTTTGTTTTGGTTAATCTACGGCGGCAAAATGATTCACTTATGAAGTGTAGACTTAACAATGTAGTTGGATTGAAAAAGAAGAGACAAGGGAGAATGTGATCAGAAATCCATTAAAAAAAACTGGAAAAAAAATAGTACAAGTTTCTGTTAGAAATGGAAGCAACGCATTAAATAAATCCCAAAAGCCCAGAATAATCACAGTGCCAAAGAGAGTGAGAGGACTTTACTGGTGAGTGCCACCAAGCGCATTCTAAAGCAGGTACCTTCACATCAATTTGATCAAAGTTTACTTTTTGAAATGTTAGTCTCCATTTGGAGCCCAAGTCAAAAAAGCTCAGCCTCAGTTGCACGTTTTTCTAATCTCTGGCTACAGTAGAGCATGTTAATATGTGCAAGTTCAAGTTCTCCAGGGAAGTTTCAATGATCTAAAAATCAGCTCTTTCACAAGGCAGATACTCAGCATCTATCCATATTTTCTGAATGCAGTCTCAAAGTTCTTTGTCTGCAGAGAGGAAGCCACTCATTAAAAGTGTGATTTGCACTCTGGTCACACACCAGCAGCAGACAACGGACATGGCGAGCAGTCACCCGGCCGCAAATCCTTGCAGAATGCGCAAATGCCGAGCTAATTAACAAACTCGCACGCCTCAAACCGAACGGCCGACAAGGTCAGAGGGTGATGAACGTCAGTAGCCAGAGACACTCGGTGGCAAATATACATTAAATAACACTCCCACTGGGTGGTCTTAATGAAGAATTCATGGAGAGGTTTATGAACTGTGATCTTTTATGAACTATGTTACCCAATTACCTGAAAACGTATTGTGACTTCCATCTCGTTAATGATTCAAAGGAAACTTGTGGATTTTCTCGCTTGGCACCTGATGTTGTTTTGACTAACATTTTAACTCAGAACATCACATTACACTCGCCAGGCTGACAGACTGTCATATGCTACTATACTATGTGTTTTTTTTGAAGAGGAAAGAGAAGCATATTAAACATTTATGGATACACATAAAATCCAGTCACTGTGATTTCTTTGATATAACAGGCTGCTTTGAAGAACAGGATGGAAAAAGAAAAAGGCATGGATAGAGGCAGAGAGTGGCAAAGGCATGCCGTGGTGTACACTTAGAAATGTAAATTCAATAATGGTGTGAATAATCAATAGATATACTCGCACACATTCTACAGAGAGCCACTTGAAAAAAAAAGAAGTGAAGTAGCCTTAAAAACACTCTCTCCGGCATCAATACCGCTGATTACCATCCAGTCTTCAACGCTTTGAATCGATACTTCCACGCTGAAATTAAGAGCAGGAGCATCCCCTGCATTTCCGAACAGGGATTAAAACCATTACATGAATCTTGACTTTCAAAAGCTTGTTTATCTACTCCCCATTCTGAGCCTACCGGGCCTCAGTCACACATTGATGAACGGCGTTTCCCTGCCAAGGCCATGTAACTGGGTGCACCCTGTGTTTCTGTCGGCTCTTGCATCTGTCTGCTGGCATGTCATGTGGAAAGGTCAACCTGGTATCTCCACCTCTCAAAGTGGGGGGAGAGAGAAAAAACACCTAGCTAACGGTTTCTGTACATGTCAAAGATGTGCACTGCAATAAGTTAGAGGTGCCAGACAGGCAGGGATTTAAATGATTAACTGTAAAGGAGGGGTGAAGATACAGTCAAGCTCTGTTCAAGCTTTCATATGGAAGTATCATTTCTAAACTACATATTTTGGATGCAACAGTGAAGTACTGTTATGGTGGTTATTGCAGAACTGGAGATATGATGAGGGACTAACATGCATCGCAATTTTGACCAATGTTGTGTAGGTTCCTGCCCCTTTGAGGGTTTAAGACACCAGATAAGAACTGACTCAGTATCCTATAAAATTTAACAGAGCCGCCGAGGGAGCTGCAGGAATTTAATTTCTCTCATTTCTGATATGCGACTCTCCAGGACAGAGTGGGCTAAACGAAGGGGGTGAAAGGCAGTGTGGGAGTTGTGAGAGAAAACGAAAGCAAGATAATGAGATGAAGAAGGAAATTACAGGGAGCATGAGGGGTATATGCACAAGGTGTTGGGAAATTGAGAGAGTGTAATACAGAGGCAGCGGGAATGATGCTGGAGAAGGAAAGGAGCAAGGGAAATGGAGAGTGGGAGAGAACGGCTTAAGAATGTGAAGAAGATGAGAGAAATGGCAGGAGGGAGGGTGGGCTGGACGAGGGCCTTTCATATTGATACAATCGGTCAGGAAATAATAACACGAGTGAGTGAATAAGAAAACCTCATTTCACGTAATGAGTATTCTAATCAAGAGATTACATTATCTCACATCGTAGAGACAGGGGAGAGTGAAGCCCCTGGCAACTGGGTGTTGGCAGTGATCGCGTGCTGGGGAATGGCTTAATGCCTTCTATAACTGCGCTGGTACAGCAGAGCTATTACAGTACATGCCTATGCACAATCACACCCTTGGATACACACACGCACACACCTAGACACTCTTGTATTTATGAAACCGTGCATGCCAACTGGAAAAAAGTTGTTGGAAGCAGACATGCTGTAGCGCTCGAGTTAGAAATAGATGGGATTTCGATTGAACTGCGCAACAGTATTCTGTCATTTTATTTTTGCAGTTTTATGATCAGTGAAAACACAGGTCTGTGCAGAGAAAAAACAAGTAAAAAACCCTGAAGATGATTACTAACCTTGCTATTGATTACCATGGCGACAATCAAAGCATTTAGAAAGTGCAGCAGGAAGCAATTTCTGCAGCCGACCTACTGGGTCTTTACATATCTCATCTAGCCTGGGAACGCCTTGGGGTGCACCAGGAGGAGCTGGAAAGCAATGCTGGGGAGCGGGACATATGGGGTGCTTTGCGAAAATGGATGGATGCCTCCTGATTTTAGCTGATTCAGATTTTCTCTCATTTCACGAAGTATTATGTGTAATTACATGAACATGAACAACCCATATAAGATCAGGTTTTTGGAGTTTCCCTTTCATTTGTTTGAGCATGTAAACACTTTATCCTGTTCATAAGAAACCAGAATATGCTAGCTGAAGCACTTTGAAATAAAAACTATTTATGTCCATGCAGTTGCATTCATTGACAGCAAACATATTTAGAACTTTTCTTTAAAACCGCTGGAAACCTGGCTTAAAATAACAGAATGCAAATATGATCTCAAAGATGAGTATTTCAGTAGGCATCCACAAAAATCTGAGCAAATATAAATGTTCGTAACTATTAGAAAAAGTTCAACAACAGCTCATTTGGCTGCTCAAACCATTTCTCGGGATTATGGGGACATGATTAGATCCCTTTCATTTCAAGTAATGTTACAGTTTTATTTTCCTTTCAGTCACAGGCGTTAAAACCGTTTGCTACCACAGAATAAACCACCATTCCTATCAAATGGATCCTACTTGGTCAGAAAACTAACTCAACTGACTAGCAAACTAGGTTAGACCACTCAACTCAATCCACTTACATGAAACAATTGATTTTATTATCAACTCCATGATTGACACAGATGTTGGTGTTATACCAAGTTAGCTAACACAGTAGCTTCAAAACAATGTATAGCATTCATGGGAATGAATTACACCTTTTGAGAACGGCTCTAACAATAGTCAGTAACTGTCTGGGCAGATGAAGCTGAAAATCGGCCCAATTCCTATCATCAGCAAATCTAACAGTGCTTCTCTAGTTCTTACATATCTTGCCTATTCAAATACAGCACATCTAAGTCAAGGGAGAAATTCCTGTTAAAATTAAGGAAGAAGCACCTCATCCTCTTTAAATCAAAGGCTAGTTAAAATGTGGTTATACACATGAGAAATGCTTTAGAAAAGTTACACAACTCCCAGACTCCCAGTGAAGGAGCACTAGGGGAAAATGCTGTTTCCTTGGGTATGAACACACACACACAGTGAGACACGCGCACACACACACACACACACACACGCTGATCGCTTTGAGAGCAACTACTGCCACAGATTTTCCTCTGAGATTCAGCATAGGTCAGCTCAACAGCTGCTCACCCCCTTAGCCAATCAAACAGGGGCAGGGGCAAGAACCCAGCATAAATACACGCCAATTAAATCACCTAAAATTAATCCAAGCAATCAAGCTTCCCATGTCTTTCTTCTCTTGCTACTTCTTCCTGACAGTTTGAATGCCATCCATCACATCACTGCCAGTTTCTCTCCTGATTAATTTATGACGAGAGAAGGTGAATTGAATCAATGTTTTAAGACGAGTGCTCGGTGGAAAAATAAATCAAGGATGAACAAATCTCCGTGGCGTAGGATGAAAAATAAAAGCCTGGGGGTATGCCAGGGAGGGAAGACAAAACAAACATGGTGCAGTGGTACAATAAGGCCCTATACTGAAAGGAGCAATGTTGAATGAATACTGATAGGGAGCGATAATGCCATACATCATTATTCTTCTTTATGGTTGTTGCTATGCAAAGCTTCATTTTATTTTATATGTAGGGTCTTAATACTAGATATATTCTCAGTTCATATATTATCAATGGCTGGGCCCACTTTTTTTCAATCACTGACCTGCAGCACTGTCTGGATCTTGGCAGAGACGTCAGCCTGTTCGTAGAGTTTGATGCCCTCCTCGTGGGCCCCGCCCGGGCACTGCACGGCGATCCGCTGCAGGTGGGCCAACACCACGCTGTGAGCCTGGGCCACTGCCTTGAACTTATCAAACAGGAGCTCCAGCAGTTCCAGCAGCAGCCTGTAGAGGGAGCCAGAGAGACAGAAAGGGAGGGCGAGGATGGGATACAGGAGGGATGGGGAGCAGGAGAATGAGGAGTAAAGACATGAAGAGGCAGAGAGGGAAAAGGGGGGAGATCAAGAGAACTCATGAGAAGTACTACTTAACAAAAAACAAAACAGATGTGATACAGTTTTTTCGCTTCCTGAACACATTTATTTTGTAAGCCAGCACAACATTCACTCAGTTTATTGGTTAGGAAAATACTCTGATCCTACAATAAATCTCTTGGCCTTGGATTTCTCTACGAAGAAAGCTGAAAGCCTACAAGGAATTCAGCTCCTGTTTTTATATTAGAAAAGGAGCTAACAGTGTGGTGTGAAAGACCATAATAAGTCTCCACATCCCAGAATATTGCCACAGTTACAGATAGCTTTCTGTGCTCCTGCAGGTCTGCCTTGCCTCTAAATTCATGGTATCCATTAAAACAGCTGGGAAATAGTAATTAAAATACATCGTAAAGTGCAGCTCTAATATGATTTTATAACAACATGGTCCCAGCAGTTGCAGCAAATGTACTGTTGTGATTAAACTATATGTATATTTTTCATTAACAACCACTTAGGTGTAGACGTCTCACAGTTTATAAGCCCCTGCTAACAATCTATTCAGATGCATTCATTCAATGGCTAGACTGAAAGAGGTAAGCTGGGTTTGTGTGGGTGGCCAGGAGTTTTGGGAGAACAGAAAACACCTGTGGAGCTGAGGAGAGACAGACAGAGCGTTCCAATACTATTTGGTATGCCAAAACAATCTGTGTGTTTCAATACAGAGTACGTCAAATGCAGTATGCCAAAAATACCAGGATGTTCTACTGCATCCGGTCCCATTTTGCAGTGTGCAAGCCAGCATGCTTTTCTGGCTATTCTGACCCACAATCCTCTGTGCAGCAGAAGATACGACACATCGACTGAGCTGTGAACACATGACAGCTTGACAGCCTGTTGACAGCTGACAGAAGCCGCAACGACTGATGACAGTGCATTCAAGTGACTGATGACCAGTGGAATAGGAGGAATACTAATTTTTTTTAAGTGGACAAAATAATCATTAATTAAACAACAGCAGAGCTCTTTGGGTTATCTTATGTCTCTGGCGAGCTCTGTGAGTGGCGTTTTGTTTTCTCTTCAAGGTAATATTCATAAGCAGGAGGGTCAAAGTTCAGGGCGTAATGTTTTGACGTCAAATGTCCTGATTGTGTGCGTGCTGCATGCAACAGTACATACTTCTAAGGGTAACTGCAGTACCAACTAAAAGCAAAAAGTATGCAATTTGAAACGCACCCAGGAAAGGCTTGACTGTCGTTGGAAGGAGCAAGACAGTGTTTTAGTTTAGTTTAGTTTAGTTTATCAAGATCCCCACTGGCTTCTTCCTGAGGTCCACAACAACTTTACATTTGTGACACTGTACCTTTGATTGAGTTTGTTCCTACTGTTGGTAATATGAAGTTTCCTCTTGTAGCATGTCTTGTAGGGTACTTTTGATTGCCCCGCCCCCACTATGATATCGTTTTTTTGTTTGGCTTTCACCCAAGTTGGTGAAA
Organism: Epinephelus cyanopodus; assembly: GCA_026686955.1. Taxonomy (NCBI): domain Eukaryota; kingdom Metazoa; phylum Chordata; class Actinopteri; order Perciformes; family Serranidae; genus Epinephelus; species Epinephelus cyanopodus. Next base: position 20,404,544 of record CM048936.1, on the reverse strand, counting down.
AGCTTTTTTTTTAATTCATAAGCCTGAACGGTGATCCAGAGTGGCAAAGTAGTGTCAATGCTTGGGCTCGCCTTGGACAAAGATACAACCAGCCGAGGCCCAGCATTCTGCAAGCACGATCACCTCCCCAGTATACTGACACGCCAAAAATACCCTACGTCACCTCGTCTTTGTCGGTCCAGTCCGGGTATGTAACAACACAACATACTAAAAATGATTGTGCATCTCAAGCTTCTGCTCCATGTTACATTTTGTTTTAACCTTTTTGCTGCCGCCAGAAAGATGTACATGTACACAGACGCATTCTACTTATGAAATGATTGCTATTTCACCATATTTACCTACACAATAAAGGTGAATAACATATAATTTTAAAACTGCTATGTATAAATCCAACTTATGACTTGCTTTAAGGAAATCTAGAGGCAAAACTATGGCTGCCCTGAAGAAAATGAGGGAAAACAGCAGCTAGCAATCCAAAAAGCATTACTGAGTGCATTTCACATTACCAATTAGTTTGCCTGTTTTCATTCACATTTCGTATTCAGCACATACTCACAGCTATTTTTCCTGCAGTAATAACCTGGCACCTGAGCTGGCTATTGGAAAAGTAGCGAGCTGCCCAACCTGGACTCAAATGAACAGCTCCTCTCATTAGTTTCTAAATGGCTGTGGCTGAAGAAGAGTGCACAACCAAAACCAAAAAGACCTTCCACTTGATCTGAGTGCTACGGCTCTGGATTGGAAACTCTCACAGTTGCCTCATCTACACTAATGTTTTCATACAGACTTTGCTATACCTGCTTTCTGCACAAGGACAAAGCTTTCAAAGTAAAGAGGGAACACAGGTTACATTAACTGGGTCTGAATGAGTACCCAGTGCACCCATGCTAGTGAGTGCCCACTTTATTTTAGTGGTGTTATTACAGTTAATACAAATATAGTCACACTGTTTGTCTAACGCTGGTATTTTAGCACTCTCCTCTGGCATTTTAATTGGGTTTTATTTAATTGGTGGTGAGACCTTTGCTTTTGGCAACTGCAGCCTACATGTTCAAAATATTGGCAGTCTCAAATAGACCTAGATTTATATACATCTTTTTTTCTGGGCAGCTGAACCATATTATTGTTTTATATACATATAAACTGTGCAACTCTTACAGATAGCTGCATTTGTAAATCCAATTTGACCTGCATTGTTTTTATGCCCCTTAACTTTGGAACTCATTGCCTCAGGATATTACAAAGGCAAGCTCTCGCTGTATTTTTAAAAGAAAATTGAGGATATACTATGCAGGATTTTCCTTAAAAAACAATGTACAGACTCATACAGAAACAATCCCTTTAAATCATCATTTATGATCCACTGGAAGTGTGTGGCGGGGTACTTGTCTGCAGAGACTCTCTGTATATTCTTCTATATTCTACGCAAATATAGAGAGGCAAAATGCAAAAGTATGTACGGGCAAATCTATTAGTTACTAGAGAAAGTGGACATCTCATTCTGATATAGTGGCTCCTACCCAATGACAACATACAATTAATAAAAATATTTGTGTAACTTTTTCTTCAAAAAGTCTATAAAAAATAAAGTTAAAAAAATGGAAAAGGAGAGTGAATCTCGGATTGACTTTTACTTTCCCTTGCAAGTGTGTTTAGTAGTATCTGACAATCCTGCATAGTATACCTTTAAAGACCTACCTTTTTCATATGTTTTTTTTAATTTGGAGTGTTATTGCCTTAGTTTGGAAGTTTTAATTATTGGTTTTTACCTTTTTTAATATCCCTGGTTTTTATTATATTTATTGTATTGACTTTTATTTGCTGATTTTCGACATTTTATTCTGTTATTTCTTGTATTTTTTTAGACTTGAAATTTTGTATTTATTTTTGTATATTTCTAATTCTTTTTTTAATTTATTTATGGGGCATTTTTCATGTTTTATGCGTAGTGAGTAAACGGATATAAAAGGGGAGAGAGAAATGAGATGACATTCAGCCAAGGGCCGTGTGCTACACTTGAACCTGGGTCACTGCCAGGGGGCTCAGTCAGTCTGTATGGTTTGGGCCTTACAAAGCTACCAAGGTGCTAGTTGTTGTCCATTTATTTATTTAGTTTTGTCTGCGTTTCAATTTTGCTACATGAAGCACTTCGAGCAACACGTTTGTATGAAAGGTGCTACATGAAATAGTTGAGTTGAATTGAGTTGCATTTCTAATCTTAGACACTTAACATATATATGATTAAATATATATATATACATATATATCTGAGGCTAACTGAATCTTTCCTGGACTCAATCAAACACCTTTTCTGCTGATTTAATTTAGAAAACAGAAGTACAACTAACCAAAATGAAAGTTTAGGTCCCAAACTAGAAAAAGCAGTGACTGCCAAAAACATCTTTAATTAAGTATACGGTACCAAAAGCACCGGAGCCCACACCTCATTAATGCCAAGCTGATACAAATTACCAGCAATTTAAATACTACAAGAAAAGAGAGCATGCTAAAAGTTTTAGGATGCCAGCCAAGGTTTCCCGGGAAGGTCTAAGGATAATGTCGAGGCAAGATGGATGTTTCACTAGGGGGCATTTTGGTTGGCTGTCTGTCACTACACTGGCAGTAGCAGCGAGTAAATGTTATTAATGGAGAAGAAAGCAGGCACAAATCACTATGAGCTATAACTCAGTGAATGGAAGATGTTCGTGAGACGAAAAGAGGAGCTGTGAAATGCCAAAGAGTCAAGGAATTCTTTCTCTCTGCCCCTCTCTCATGTATAAACATGAAGGACTGACAAGAGAAAAGGATACACAGGAGACGCCAACTTTCAGAAATTGACAAACAATTCATGGTCATGTATGCATGCATAGAGGTGGACAGGCACAAAATTTATGGCTCTGACCTTGTCACCACTTCTCTTTGTTCAATTTCTAAGCACACCGCAACACTTCCCCCACCTTACCCCTCACGCACACACATAGACAGACACACACACACAAAGTGTAGACAGCCCAGTCCTTCTCATTATCTCCCAGTGGAGGCCATCCTAATCCATATTGTCTGTTCTTTGAGGCCTCGCTTCTCATTTCCCCTCAGGATCGAAGCTCACACACACATGGCTGATGAACAGTTGGGAGAGACAGCAAGGAGTGCACACGTGGACGTACTGTCCCTGGGTTACCGTACAGCACACCTGTATCTTTGTTTCATTTTAAGAGGATAACGATAGTGTCCATATTAGATTATCATTAGGTTGGCTGTCAGCCACAGATAATGAAATTACAGAAAGGTGGAGCCTGCACGGCAACACGTTCTCCGCAACAGGTTATACCCACAGGTGATCTTGTGCCTCTTATACTGAATACAGAATTCAAAATAACACATATAACTTCCTGAGATCTGGACTTTTGTTTGGTATGCATTTTTAATTTCTCCTAGCTATTTGGGATCAGTAGGATCTAATATGAATAAAAAACTAAACATTGTCAATGATGATAAAGTCCCAATGTCCTCAAATGAGATGATAATAAAGTCCCAATGTCCTCAAAGCACACTACATTAAAGTCCCAGTGTTTACTTCCTAATTAACAGCGTCTTAGCTTAGCATCGTAAAGGTATTGGTTCTCAACCAGGGGTCACTGAGGGAGTCCAGGGGTTCCAGAGAAATATGGGGAATTTATTATTTTCACTATTTAATTCACTTTAGAAGTGAGCCCAGTGTGAGTGATGGTTAAAAGAGTGACTACTGTGATTACTGGTTTCACTTCCTCCACTTTCTCATTTCCCACACTTTCTCCCTAAACTGTAGCTGACAACTATTTAATTCTAGTTGTAATGACTTTTAACAACCAAAATCTTTTCATATGGAGGTCAGTGAAGCAGACTTTCACTAAATGGGGGTCTGTGACCTAATGTGTATCAATTTAAGGGTCCTTGACATGAAAAAGGTTGAAAACCACTGGTTTAAAGAACCACTTTTGAAGTATTAAATGTGCCAAGTCATTCTGCTGTCACACACAAATTCACATAGCAAAAACAGATTTACACAAATGTGTTTGTCAGATGTTTCCAATGGCCACTCGACTGAACAGGCAGAGAAAAAAAACTGTGCGAAAAAGACAAGCAATCAATCTCGTGATCAATGTGCTTTTCTTGTTTTCAAATTGGATTTAAAACACTTTGCCTTTTATCTTAATGTTCTTTGGTCATTCAAGTATTTCTTCACTTTCAATCAGCTCTCTTTCTAGCTCGGATTCAGAATCTCCCACATACCAAAAAACAAAGCAAAGAGAAATAAGGCTGTTTTTATAAAATTCAAAATACAAAAAGGGAGTTCAACAAGTCTGATTTGATGTAAATTAAACTGAGCTACTCACAGATCAGTGGTGCATGCTAATAACTGTGCTGCATGAAGTGGGAACCTGTATGGAGTATCTTACTAAAAGTAAAATCTAGTGAAAGGAGTTGAGAAAATGCACTTCAATGTGGCTGATCACAGAGGACGTGATTGAGAACATAAACCTCTGAGAGTAAAGCCACCACAACGCCGTATATGCTGTAAAGTGCTTAAGTGTTGCCTGCTAGTCTGCAGTGCTATAAAATATAGCGTGCAATATGCAAGACCATTGTTCCCTACAAGTGGTACACTGGTTGGAGTTTCCATAGCAACAAGCCTTGACTTTAAATTGAAGTGAGCATAGGCAGAACTAGGTGTGTACGCATCCGAGTACACACACACACACACACACACATAAACCTCTAAGTGTTCGCCCAAATGCTCCGACACAAATGCGACGTTAAGCGCTCGCACACATACGCGCGCGCGGGCAAACTTAAAACAATCTGTACGGAGTGGAGCTGGGAATGAGCTACACGGTGGCCTGTTACATTGAGGTCAGATGAGATTCAGGAGGCAGACCAGAGAGGGGAGGCAGACGAGGCCGGAGAGAACATCCCTGACAGAAAACAAGACGTTCCTCTTAAATGGTTCAGGATCACTGGACTGAGACCTGTGTTTCCCCGAGTCTTGCTCGCTGCATGTGTATGTCTGCAGGAGCTGATGTGACTGCTTTTAAAATGTAGCAGTCCTCTACGGCAGGTGTGAGGTTGTTTGTGTGTGTGTGTGTGTGTGTGTGTGTGTGTGTGTGTGTGTGTGTGTGTGTGTGGGTGTGTTTAACCATGACTTGTCTAGGTTTAAAGCAGCAGAGTATCTGTTTTCATGGTCTGAGGCAGGCGTGACTCCAGTGCTAGCCTTTACTGTGTTTCATACCTGGTTGACTGTCTGACTATGAACACCCTGGGACTGCATTCAAAACATGTTGTCTGCTGCCTTTACTGTCAGCTCTAAAAATACAAATAAGCCTTACTGTGTGTTAACAACAAAAATGACTGCTTACTAATAGGGTTGGGCCAGTGTGAAGATGTTCAGACTGGTTTGATATTAAGCCAAACACCAGACTGGAACGCTATACTGAATTTTACCAGGTGTCGACTCGTACTTGATTCAGCTGCTGCTCCTGAGTGGAACGTAATGACGCCATGTCCTAACAGCGAATAAGCATCTGACTTTCACATCTCATAACGTAACATCGGCGCTCTCTGTCCACACTGAATCCATTAAATATGTTTTTTTGTTACATTATGTAAACAACCCACATAAATAACAGCTGTGAGCTCAAGATCTGGGTGAGTAACCTGCTGTCTTCCTACATTTGTAACATTACTTTTTAAGCAGAAAACACCTGTTTTGTATTGTGATATTTACTGGAAATGACAATTGCAATATAGCTAACAGCAAGTAGCGATGGTTATTTAGCAGAAACTTTCAGCTCTCTGGTGATCTCCCTCCAGCCAGCTGCAACCTCATTTTGTCTATTGCAGTGAAATAAGGAGGTGTGGTATAGATCAGGGGTGTCAAACTCATTTTAGTTCATGGGCAACAAACAGCCTGATTCGATTTCGGATGTGCCGGAGCAATAAAACCATTGCGCAGTAACCTATAATTCGCATCCGCTCCAATATTTTAACCTTTTTAGTGTTGAGAATTACAAGTACATTCTGCAGACATTCATCCTTTTCAAAACAGATGAACAGCCTGAGATGTAGCCTGAGATGGAGAAACATAAGTGAAATTTCAACAGTATGTTTCAGTTTTTCCACATTCAGTCAGTCTACTTCTCACTGTCGTTACATGTGCATTAATACACACATTTCCTGACACATATTCTTTTGAACTGAAGCTGCTGACTGACAATATTTTGCGCAATGTTCAGTATCTTTAAACATGGTACAGTAAGTATTCATTGTTATATCAGAGAACTGAATTCTGGTCAGGGTGGAAAAGCCTACAGTATGAGGCAAAATTCTACATGAAGTCGGCAATGAATTGTTTAACTTGCTCCTGAAACCTGGCACCTCTTAGTGTAGTCGTCCAGTGGGCTGGTTTGGACCGTTTGGCCCATGGGCCATATGTTTAACAACCCTGGTATATATAATTCCTCATTTTGACTTCATGAATCAGCTGTTCCTTGTCCATTGTGTTGCTTGCGTTTATCTGGGACACCTCTTTCATTGGCTTCAAATCCAAAATAAACATATAGTTATGGTTTTAGTTTTCTTGAGAAACCATGTACAAGGCTGTTGCCGCAGCGACCCGGGTTCGACTCCAGCCTGTGGCCTTTTGCTGCATGTCATTCCCCTCTCTCTCCCCCCTTCACACTTACCTGTCCTGTCCATTAAAGGCAAAAATGCCCAAAAAATATCTTTAAAAAAAAAAAGAAAGAAAGAAACTAACTCTGCCCCGTCTTGCCTCGTCACCCCAAAAAACGCATGAACTTTCTTGTAAACAAACACAACGTGTGCTGCACATCCCCCTTCCCATCTCTACTGAAATTTAATCTCTTTCATTTTGTCGCTGCTCAGCTCAAAAGCTGTCAGACACTAATGCCTCCCTTAGCCTGTTTATAAACAAACATAATATTTTGTTAATCACATTGTCATATTGCTTTTTATTAATGCTATTTAAGTTGGATTTAGCGCCATGTTGCTGTCAGCACAGGTTGCTAATTAAGGCTATTTTTCAAATTTGCCAGAACGTGTTATAATGACAAATACCAGCTCAGCCAGTTTTCATAAAATCAGACTTTTAACCTTTACCAGACTGAACCATCAAAACCAGAAATCAGCCCACCTCTAGTGACTGATCAAAGCTATACTACTATTTATAAAGAGCTGTACGGCATTGGTAAGAATACATGTTACCAATCACTGGAGAGATGCCACCTTGTGCTTAATAACACTGGAGAGTTGAGTCTAATGGGAATACTATAGCTACAGAAGAATAAGCACACAGGCTGGTTTAATAAAACTCTTGCATAGATACAATACTGAGGGGATTACAAGTGACAGCTTTATTAAGGTCTTATTTCAGTGGTAACAACAGTAGCTGCATACTGCTGCATACACTGGTCATTTTTTGAAACATTGCTGATTCTAGTTATTTTCCTCTATCAGGAAAACATCTCAAAAACATGGCTTTCATCTTTCCACAGACCTGTTTATAGTTTCCTCTTCATGGCTATCTAGTAACTGTTCATTTACTATCTATTATTAACCTCGAGTCTTCTCCATTTTTTCACTGATCTGTAGCAATCCTTACTCTCCGGGGAATCGTTCCCCACTCTCGGGAAGCCATGATATTTTAACACAGTGCCTTTGTCCTTCAGTGTGTTTCCTTATCCCCCCTGTCTCATTACTCTACCTCGGCTGGCTCTCCTGAGCCAAGTTTTCTCCTCTCTGGTAAGCGTGGTCTGCTATCTGAGTGGTGGACCTCTTGACGATCTGCTTCAGCTCAGGTTCCAGCCGCTCCATTATGGCTTTGATGGTCTCTGGGATTTTCTTCAACTTGGCCAGAGCCTGAGGAAAACAACAATAAAATCATGTTACTTGAAGTAAGAACACAGAGGCACTAAAATAATGACACAGACCACAACTGTTACATAATTGTGGTGTGAAAATTCACAGCTAACAGTGTGTGTATTGTTCATCAGTGTTCATGTATGTACCTTGATAAGGATGCCCATGAACTCAGCACTGTTTTCCTCTGGATCCACCTCAGAGAGGTCTGCTTGGTTCAACTCCCGCACATCCTGCTGCAGCTCACGCACTACAGACAAGATATACATACACATAGGTTGCAATGGTCAATGGCAGAAAGACACTGACAAAAGAAGAATTAAAATGTCCACACATTGTTTGCTTGTAATTGCACATTTATTGACTACTTGTCTAATTTTATGGAGGATGTTTTGAGCCATTGTGCTCCTAGAAGAAGAGTTCACCCCAATTTCAAAATACATATTTGTCCTCTATCCTGTAGTGCTTTTTATCAGTTGAGATTGTTAAGGCACGAATTGCCAAGTGTTGGAGATATGAGCCATAGAGATGTCTGCCCTTCTCCAATATAATGGAACTAGATGGCATTTGTGGTGCTCAAAGCACCAAATTAATAGATCTGAAAAGATCAACAGCACTGTCTCTTTTCAGAGAGAAATTGGGTGAACTGTCCATTTAAGACTTGACAGACAAAGTCCTTGGAGACATTCCACATCACACAGTCAAACAAACATCACAAATCTGCAATATTCTCTTGACCTAATGTTCATATTGCAAACATAAAAGAGGCACTCTGTGTTTCCTTTGATACGTTTCAAAAATCTGGTGGCATTAACACAAACATAACAGCTACATATGTACAAAACTAGTAATGAAAATTCTTCTGCTCCCTTTTTAATAACAAACTAAAACAAATAAAATTAATTTGCATCTATTAATATACATCTCTCCCTTTTAAACGCACACACCTGCACCTATCCTGTTATCCTCCCCCGGTTCAGGCTCTTTCCATCTGACTTAGCCACATTAGGGGCTAAATTGAGAGTGGCAGCATTGAATGATGCTCTAATTTCCATTAGATGGGGCCTCCCAATTCCCCATCAAAGCGCGTTAAGAGAGTTAATGTTTATGGCAAGTTAATGGACTTTGGGTGTATTTCCTCTTTTCCCCTATTCCAACTGTAGTTTGTGTAATAATTATGACAATTACTAGCTACAAATGAGGTGCTCTAATGCTATTAGACAAAATGGCAAGCTAGGCCATTGATGGAAGCCGGCTGCTGTGTCGTGACCACAGTTGTTAGCATGACGGTGTATAAGCACTTACCGCCTGGGGGTGGCTAATTGTTCTCTTTGCATAATGTGGGGAAAGCTGTGGTTTAGCTTTTACTTTCAGGTCCACTGGGTTGTGAATTGAACAGATATTTATGATGTATTAGTGGCAGATCGTACATTTGTATGTGTGTTTGTGTGTTTCGGGTCATGGCACACACATTCACGGTGATGGGTTGAGCTGAGTGAATGAAAAGAGATGGAGTAAAACATACATTAATGAAATTATAGTTGTAGATGACATATGTGCAGAAGCTCTCTCTGGAAAAAGGTTTTGCCAGGATCATTTTTTATGTAACATCTTTTTTTTTCTTTTCATCAATGAAAATAGGTGATAAAAAAAGGTTTTGTTTTTTTTTATTATTTTGGTGAGGATCATTTTTCTTAATATTTGTTGCTGTCATACTCGTTTCGGCCACAAGAGGCTGACGTGCACCACTATCATGTTTACTTCTAGGTGAGTTTTAGGTTCTCCATGCACTCTAAATGCAAGGTACATATCTTGTGTGTTAGCAATTTATGTAACAGTACTTACAAGTTATGTAAATTAAATTTTCGTGGAACTTGGAAAGATTATCCAGTCCCTTCTGGGGATGTACACCAACCACGCCTCTCTGTGGACCACGCTCACGTGTGCACTTGTGCACGAGACCAGCGAAAGCACACGTGAACACACATGAAGGCGGTGCCCTTGTCTCATCGTCTTGCGCACACAGTCAGAGCTACAGGCTACAGTGAGGCTAAAAACAGAGTTCAAATGACTTTTTTCCAAACAACTTTTTATGTCGGGACGAGTATGGAGATATTTTGTGGTTTCATTTATGTGTTCTTGGACGTTTTAATCTGGGGCACCGTCAGCCATTAGGTGTGCAGTTGTGCCGCTACCCACTCCCCCCTCGGCTCTCCGCAAGTGTTGTGAGGACTAAAACTTCACCAGAGCCTCCCTCGGCATGAGCGTGAGTAGATAATGGCTGAATCTTCATTTTTGGGTGCACTATCCCTTTAAGTGAGTTGTTGTCAGATAATGTGCAGGGTTTACATTCATACTGCACGGCGCAAAATGGCTCTCATTTCAGCTGAAATTTTATGATGAATTATTTGAAATCTGACATGGTTGTTAAAGATTGTGATCAAAGGCTTCAAAGTGCTCTTAATGCACACTAAATTTACTGGGACAATGTTTTAAATACTTAACAATAAATTGTGCTAAATTCTGACTGTTTTCTGAGTGTTTCCTTTTTTTAGACTGGTCAACTAGTCTCATTTAAAAGTTTCATACAGGGAGATTAATTGCCAGGAACATCCCTCGTCCCTACAGGATTTTGCAATGTCACAATCACAACAATTAATGCTGACTCAGCCAGTACCCGTAAATTCTGTACAGCCTTGCAGTTTTGTCCAATCACAGCAACTTTGGTGCAAATTTGACTATTTAAAAGGGGTAAAATCTCATATCATTGTAAAGTTGCATGCAGCATATTGATTTACACAGCCACTCTCTTTCTCTTTTTTTCCATGAGACTGCTGTAACAGAACTGGAGCTCTGTGACTGTAGTCCCAGACAGACAGTGACAGGGCTAACAGATAGCATAACAAAGCTAACGTTATCCAATGGTCATTTTCAGGTTTAACAACAGTCAAGCCATTTTGCTGTCTGTGTGAGACTCACAGCTCATTGTCAATGGCTTCGGGGCTCCTGCCAAAGTGGCAAAATACGACAAATAGTGACGGGATCACTTTATGCTCTGTTAGCTCATGCTAACAGGGCAAAGAGAGCAGGCAGAGAGCTTTTCACAGGGACGGTCCTTCAACCCTGCGTCAAACAGCATTAACAGCTGATCAGTTTTGATGCCCCTACCCCCATAATAATACGCTCTTAATCTGAGATAGCATCACAACTATTTTTGCAATTTCACTGTAAAAAAAAAAAGCCAATAAACATCCCAATATGCATCATAATTTTAAGGAAAAGCTGCTGTGACATTTGGTATTTCAGGCCGCAACAATCACAAAAACTGCCCAGGAAATCCTCGAGGGACTGATTATCCCAGCAAAACCTTTTTTACCTGTTCTTAAATCCTGAACACAGGCAAGAAAACAATTTAGATCAGACTTAGAAAAGGGACCGCAGAATTTTTTTATTCACTTGCCTCTCACCTGCTTGCTTCCGTGCATAAGCCCTCAAAAAATTAAAAGCTAAAAGCAAAAGAGACAGAAACACAGAGAACAACAGAGAGAACTACACAAGTTTAATTATGCAACCACTGGATGGAATAAGAATGTTGGCTGCCATCACAGCTTTCAAGGAAACCTTGCTTTTCAGGAGCCACTCAAATGCTAAGGCAGAACTTAATTTATCCCCAGGGATTAGTCTGGAAGTTAGGTAGCAGCAGCAATAAGATTATATGTTTGTGAGTGGTATGCACAGGACAGTGTATGGCTGCATGGCATCCACAGAGCTAAAAAGAAACCATGAGTCGCTAACTTCGAACGCCAAGAGTGGGTGGTGAAAAAAAAAATGCCAGGCTTAATATAAAATCTCAGAAACACCAAGGGAACACCAAGTTATTGCAGGATTAACTTTTTTCATTATCTTCTTGTTTGCGTTCCTCTGTTCTCTGCCTGGAAGGAATGCAGTGCTGACTCTACGCCCCTACAACCAAGAGAGAATTCATACATTCCTGAATACAGTTATAGTCTACGTTATCAGTCCCTGTTACAGCACTGGTTACCAGTTTGAGCATAATGAATGCCGTCCCCCTGCTGTGATGACAGAGATGCTGGGTGACTAATGGTACGGACGGGGGAGACAAGATGATTATAATGTTAGCAAAAGGGAATGTATATTATGATCATAGTTGAAGATGTTATGACACACACTGCAAGGAGAGAAATGTTGGTACAATGAGCCTGTGCGAAGAGGCATCAGTAATGTGTTCAGTTCTCTGTACAATAGTTCGGATCAGCAATTTCTGTGTGCATTCAATAATACTGTGTGTGTGTGTGTGTGTGAGAAGTGTTGGCAATACACACCCATAATGACATGCAAATGGATGTAAGCCAGAATGATGCTAATGACTTCATTATCACTAAGGATATCGGCAGAGTGAAAGTAAAATTGCAAACTGAAATCCACACACTTTGTTATCCAAAGAGACCAACAACACCGCTTTGTTGATGTGTTTATCTCTGCAGAGCTCCTAATGTATGCAATTTTAATGGAGAGCAAACCATATAACAAATGTTTTTTTTGTTTGTTTTCGTGAAACATCCTCTTAAAACTCCCAGTACTTTTTGCATCTCTTTTCCTTCTCATAATCTTCTCGCCTTCTTTTTGCCAAGCCACCACCCTTTTATCATTCCTTCTTAATCCACTATCTGATTTGACATAAGGACTTTACCACTGCTTGATCCAGGTGTGCTGAACTGTGATGAATCCAAGAGCTTGCGCGGGGTGGACAAGCTGCTGACATCCAACACTGGCATTGGAGATGTGTCTTTGGTCGTGGAACTGTGAGGAAAAAAAAAAGAATCCAGGGATAGTGATTATCAATATAAAAAAGGTCATGTTATTGAATGTCAGGCTTTCTGTCTCATATAAAGTATGATATTGCAACCGCATTAAGGCCGGGACACACGTCGTGTCTTTTACTGCTTGGAAAACACAAGGTCAGGCACTGGCTGCTACTCCATGCTACTCTATAGACTGGATAAAAAAAAAGGAAAAACGAGTCTTCACTTCCTCCAGTTTACAAAAATGAAGCCAAAATATCCCAGATATGGACACAGCCATCTTGCATTAGTGACAACATTTGGGGCCAGAGTCTGCACAGTAGTGATCTCAACGGTATTGACTTCCCGCCCACACACCCATCCAACCAATTGCGAGCAGCACCATTGATCGCAAGCACACCCACTGGCACATGTAGCTGTCATTCATGACATCAACTCTTCCCCCTTTTTATAGCATCCAATAATTAATTAAAACCAAACAAACACAAACATACATCAGGGTGATAACAGCTACCAAAAATGGCAGAACCCATCCTTGGGAAAAATTTCTTTGATGTATACTTTTAGTTTTTGTTTGGTTAAATGTCCCAAATGTTAAATGCTAACATGAAAAGGGCTGGGTTTATGACCTGTACTGCAGCCAGCCACCAGGGGGCAATCCAGATATTTTGGCTTCACTTTTGGGAAGCTGTTATGAAGTCTCCATCTTTATTATATACTCTATGGCTGAATGCAGATGTCCACCCTCTGGACTTGCAGATCGAGCCCCTGCGGACTTCAGTTGTATGGAGTGTGACATATTCGCTGTCATCGTATAAAGTCTGCGAGGGCAGAGAATGCAAGCGGCTGATAAACAGCCCTCGACTGTTTAACTCGTTGCCGTGGAAATGTTCAAACATTGCTGCTGCCATATTGACATATATGTCATACTGTATAAGTTGATGAACAGTGCCTACTCATCTCTTCCTGCAGATAACAAGATATAAATCCAATGTATTAACTTTTTTTGTCGCTAAACAAAAATGTAGTAATACATCTACAAAACAGAAATGTTTGTAAATAAGGACACGACTATAACTCTTTTGTTGTTTTTTTTAGCCTATTTCACTGCACAGCCTGATAGGCTGCAATAATAAAATGCATTTTTAGTCCATCTACTGCCCATACTTAAACATATCTCTGTATCATGATGTGGTTGAATATTATTTCTGGTCTACACAATTCAAGTAACATTTTAATAGGCCTACCTATCAATAACTGTTTGTTTTTTTTGGCAGTTGAAAAACCCACAACATTATGTCTGTTTTGCAATGACTTGTGGGTTATTAAATCAGTGAAGTCTGCTGAAGTCACCCCAAGCGGACTCTCTGGAAGTCTGCAGAGTCCACTTGAGGCCCCTTGTTGACTGGATGAATTGTAGCTTTGGTCAGCCCTAAGCACTCCCAGACTTTTCGGGAACGCACCAGCAAAGTCCACAAGTCTGCAAGTACGGTGAAGTGCGGACGTCTGGATTCAGCCTATAGTGCCAACTTCGAAGGGCGTGGAAGTAGGTTGCGTCTGATGTTGCTCAACAAACCTTAACCAGCACTGTATCATAGCCTTCTTACTGAAGTTTTAAGTTTATAGCTCTGTCTAGCCATGAATTAAAATGATCAGCATCTCCTCCATAGTTAACATAGAGTGATACTGATCGAAAAAAGTAAAGTGATATGCCAGCTGTGATTGGCTGTTTCTCTTCACATGGCATGAGCTACTGCTTAGGGCTGAGTATCATTTATAAAGTTACGATACCAGTACCAATACCATACTGATACCAATAGAGTACTTCACTTGAAATAATTCTTACGGGAACAAAAGGGATCAAATGCAGGCATTGTTTGACTAAGAAGTTATTGATACTACTTGGTTCTGTGTTATTTTACTTGATATCTTAAAAGGTATCGATTACTGATATCCAGTTTCATTGCTGCATTCCAACTGTTGTTACACCCTTAATGCCGTTCTCACTTTTGAGTGCACATTCTGCACACCTACATTGCCAGCTATGGATTTCAGGGCACAAAAACATGGCATGTAAACAGCCCCTTAGATTAGATTAGATTAGATTAGACAAGATTCAATTTATTGTCAAATCATGTGTGAGAGGAATAGGTTCACATTAACTCCAAAAATCTGGGGTAATAGTTTTTATACACATATAAAAGTTTTGTATGCGCAAACAGAAATGCACCCACTAACCTGCCCTTTTCTAACAAAACAATCTACTGTTATAACAAAAAAAGCCTTGCATCTCTGGGTGGGATTGGTACTGTTTTCCAATGAGCCATTTATCAAGCCTTAAGCCGGAGGTGGAAGCAATCCAGGTCCTTTATGTTGGGCGGTATAAACACACTGTGTCTGCTAAGTGAGTGGGGTGTATGGAGGCTGGCTTGTTGTTAGAGGCGACCCAATACAGGAAGGCCAGGACCTGTCACTGGCTCAGTAATAAATCACTGTACCTCGCCAACCCACTGCCACCATAATTACTGCACCCCACACACACAGACACGCATGTAAAAGTGCAAGCAATACTCAAACTGAACGCCATTCACAGAAGCAGAACAGCGTCAGCAGTGTGTTCGAAGCCACTGTGCTGCATTATCCCTAATAAGTTAAAGAAACTGGATCTTGGGTCACGGAGGTATGGCTTAAGTTATTCTCCTGATGGCTGCACAACCTACTTCATGTCACACAGAAACTATATTTGTTGAATTTTGTCCTCTCATTTCTTCACCACTAGGAACTGGTAACTGACAATGTTTCCCAGGTTTTTAAACCGTCTGTTTAAATATATATCTGATGTTTTTACAGACTCTTTACAATAAATGATGCGGGGTGCTTTTCCGTCTGTTTCTTTGGAACTTCACAGCACAGAGAACAAACATGAAGAAATAGAGCAACAAGTAGCACAGGGTCTAATTGTTTTTGTCAGTAATTGGCTAGGTTTCCATACAGTAAATAATTGGCATGTTGTCCCGGCAGCAGTGGAATAACATGTAATGAATACGCATCTGTACAGTGAAAACTTTTCAAAGAGGAAGGAGCTTTGAAGGCTACATCTCTGTACACTACATAATAGGCAAACAAGAAAGGCTTCTGGTACCTCAGACCAAACAAACCGGCTAAAAGATGTATTTTATAGCAGTCAATACTTTTTTTGGACCTCACTCCCTCCATCTCTCTCAACCTTGCATACACTTAAACAGTATATTAGTGGTACGCTGTGAGAAAATGAAATAAAATATATTCCGTGTTTGTTGTGTGAACCCATAAAAGAATAACTACAGCTTTCCAGAATCTTATATGTATGTTAATACAGGGTTCCTACAGCTTAAGGCAAGTGAGATTAAGTTTTTTTTTAGACTTTTCAGATGCCACTCACAAAGAAATTTAAGACAAATTTTACAAAAGTGGAGGAACAAAAGTGGAGGAACAAAAGAAAACGTGACCCAACATCATTTACTTACGATAAGGGACAAATTTTGCCCAAATCTTTGTTGTAACATAAAACACAACTTTTCTTATATGCACTGCCTTGTATTGGTTTCAGCCATACCAAGAAATCTAGGTTAAATAGCCATCCTCTGGATCCTCTGCTCTGGGTGCCCCAGCCAAAAACAAAATATTAGTGTTGTTGGTTCTAGATTCCAGAGGCCGTACATAAATTCTAAGGACACTCTTAGAATTGTGCATTTTCTTTGAATTTCCCCTTAAAATAAAGACTAGGTCCCTGTAAAGATAAGTTATTCACATAGCGTTTTAGACCTTAAAAGAGCTCCTAAAGTTAAAAACTGTTTGGAGTAGGAAGGAGGACTTATAAGAGGCTTAAGAGTTTCTTAATCAGAGGAGAAAATGGCGGAAACCCAAAGAGGTCAGAGAAATATTTTCCAAACGCTGAATGACAGTGAGTAAATGAAACGCTACAGATCAGATCTGGCAGGGATAATATGTGTGGTTGATTGTCATTAGGGATATGCACATATTTCCCACCTTATACTGTTACACCAATACTAAGACATTTGTCCAGCAGTGATGACTTGGGTCTGTCTCAACCTTCCATCACACTAACAATGTCGCAGCATGAATGTAGTTTACTCGTCTGTCCAGAAGTGCGTCTTCTTCTTCTCGGTCACCATGGTGTTTGCTCAGTTTTCCAGGAGATACTGCACTGCTACAGTTTATACTGAACTGCGTCATCACCTTCTTCTTCTGGGAAAAAGTGGTGCATGCGCAGAATACCGAGTGCGACTCCAGTCGGACGAAGTGGATACATGCAATAGTTCGGTTTTTACTTCCTGTATCTTAAAATGAGACAGTAACATTTCTGACCACCAGTTGTGCAACTATGCAAAATACTGTAACTGCTTGCACAAGATCAGAAGCAATACTAAAACATTAATCACTTTTTTTGCGCCAGCACAAGTAAGTAAAAAGCCAAGCTTCCCCTGGTGACACTGATGTCCTATTTTCACATTTCTATTCTTGTGTGGACATCTGGGCTCCCCAAAGTGGTAACCATATAATAAGAAATAAGGAACCAGCCCTTACCCTGGAAGGCGAGCAGCATTTTTGTCCTTGTTCTTGTGTCCCAGGCGACTTGTGGACTTAATGTAGAGGTGTCGGTGCAGCTCATCAATGAGCACCAGGTGGATGTTAAGCTTCTTGCTGTGGAGCTCCAGACGCAGATCTCCAAGCCCCTCCACCTGCAGCAGGGGGCCTTCCAAGGAGTCCACAGCTGACACCTGCATATGACAACATGCCAGCCAATCACAGGTTATTCTTAGCTGCACATTTCAAGTTTCAGTGTCTGATATTTGAAGATTTTCTTCTCGCCCACGAACCTACAGCAAGGACAAGTACAGCAGAACACATGACAAAGATACCTGGCCCAAAATTCAACCAGAGACACCCCAGCAAAAGGTAAAAATGTAACGCAACTCATTCTGTCGCCAATTACCATAAAACTTTCATAGCCACTGAAAAACATATAATCGCACAACCAACATTCATTGTTCTTTGACACTCCTAGTAAAATTCCACCTTACAAATATAGGACAATCATGTACAGAAAAAATCCCTCGAAGATCTCTATGTGGTCATATTGAATTCTGACCCAATCATAGCTGCATATGAGCTATACAGTGAAGAGAAATCTAATTTATTAACCCACAAACCTGTCATTAGTGTTCCTCAGTTGGTGGGAAATCTGCACAAATATTATATGGTGTCTGATGGAAATATGATCATAATGACAGTCAAATTGACTTGTCAGACCACCTGTAGATCATTCTATCTGAAATTACACCTTCTGCTTTTGATGTAAATTGAGAAACCCAGCAGCTGATCATTGTGCAATCAAAGCCTTATTCATCCCAAACATTCCCTTACTATTAAACTGTTAGCCAGTCTTCAAGATTCTTCAATTCATGCCAATTGTGCAAGAAGCTCCCAGAGAGCTTGCGATGTTGAAGCTTCACTCCATGTTTGCAATGAGATAAACAACCACAATGACAGACACTGCAATATTTTTTTGTCACAATACCAGAGCTTTAAACTTCGACACAATACTAGTATAGAAAACTTGATTCAACTATCTATACCACAGCAAAAAGTTTTTTTAAAAAACTCCTAGGTCCTAGGCACACAAAATATAATCTTTTTTTTTTCTTTTTTTAATTTAATGAACAAGCTGCTCGTAGTGCTGCTACAGAAAAAATTCACGCAACACAAACCTCCAGTCATGTGGTGGGTTTGCTGCTAGACAGACTGTTATAACAGCAACAGGTCAAGGACCAGTTGATTTTCTTCCCTGTTGTTTTATCTGTACAGCCTTGAGTTAAAAATCTGATTGTAGATTTGTTTGGGGTTTTATTTAAATAGCTTCAGTACCTTCATTCCAGTATTTGCTGTATTTAGACTGTATCATTTTAAGCATCCATCCATCTATCCATCCATCCATCCATCCATCCATCCACCTATCCGGGGCCGGGTTGCAGGGGCAGCAGGCCAAGCAAAGCACCCCAAATGTCCCTCTCCCCAGCAACACTTTCCAGCTTCCAATGTTGCCGGGACACCTCCAGCGGGAGGCGCCCTGAAGGCATCCTGATCAGATGCCTGAACCACCTCAACTGACTCCTTTCAATGTGAAGGAGCAGCAGCTCTATTCCGAGCTCCCTACGGATGTCCGAGCTCCTCACCCTATCTCTGAGGCTGAGCCCAGCCACCCTACGAAGGAAACTCATTTTGGCCGCTTGCATCCGTGATCTCATTCTTTCGGTCACTACCCAGAGCTCATGACCATAGGTGAGGGTTGGGATTTAGATGGACCAGTAAATCTGAAGCGTTGCCTTCCAGCTCAGCTCCCTCTTCACCACGACAGACCGGCGCAGCGCCTGCATCACTGCAGAAGCTGCACTGAACCAAAGATCCATCTCACGCTCCATTCTACCCTCACTTGTGAACAAGACCCCGGGATACTTGAACTCCCTTGCTTGAGGCACTAACTCTCCCCCAACCCGGAGAGGGGTTGAGAGAGTTAAAAATGTGGTATCGAAAAAGTATAAAAATCAACCTTACTATTATGCTCAATAAATGACTAATATATTTCCCTCCAAAAACTGTTTCAAAGTCTCCTCAAGCTCTTCTGAGTCACGCTCTAAATTTCTCCAAATCCACCCATTCTCCCTCCCTCTTTTGCTCTTTCCTTAGCTTCCATTAGCAGGAGCAGTTGTGGCATGATTGCAATTAATAAATCTCCATGCCATTAAATAAAATGTGCCACTCTGCACATGTGTATTTATGTGACTGCATTTCTGTGTGTATTACAAGGGCACTAATGGCCAGATGATAGCACTGCAAAGAAAATTTGCATGGCTAGGGCATGCCAGGAGGGAATGGGTAGCAGGAGGGGGGGTGGATGCTGCGTCAGGTGCATGGGTCAAGTGTGTGTTGATGCAAATGAGAGCCACATTAGTGACAAGATGAGCTAATGCGCAGCATGATCACCCCCCTTTGGTTTAATAGAATAACTCGGCATGCCTGCGAGGGTTTGCGTGTCCTATGTGTGTGTGTGGTTGTGTGTACAAACCCCCAGATGTGTCTGTGTGTGATTATATGTGTGTGATTGTATAACTGTAAATCATTTAACACTTATGTGTCTGTGTGAGTGTGTGTGTGTGTGTGTGTGTGTGTGGGGGGGTATCTCATTACCATTGGGCTGGGATGACAGAGGAAGGCTGGTTAACATCATTAGGGGGCCGGGTCTGTCAGCGTAATGAGGGATATGAAGCCTCTGGTGAATTTGCTTGGGAGCAAGAGAGATGGTGAGAAGGACAGAACGGAGGAGAGAGGTATGACAGCTTATCACTAAGCTCCGAGCTCCACGGGGGATGTCGGCAGTTGTATGTGCACCTGGGTTTTGTGACACTACAGGAACAAGGGAATATGAGAAGATAAAGGGAAAGGAAAGAAGGGAGAGGACTTTTTCTGGAACCAAAGCCAATCTCATTTTTAGCCAAACCCATGGGGTCTAAGACTGCCATTCAATAGCAGACAGAGAGCATAGTCTGAATTCTAATTGTCAACCCTTGGAGATAAGACTCACATAAACACACACACACACACACACAGGCACACACACACACACACAAATACAACGTCATGGAGAGTAAGAGACAGTGAAGGAGAGATAGAGAGGCTTGGACATTTATTCCTGGCTAGTCTACTCCTGCCACACTACACAGCAAAAATACTAAAGATAAATACTGTGTGAATCTGTCAGCACAAAACATTTAAAACTTTTTGCTCAAGAAACACTGAAAGAGGGGGAGAAATAGAGTATGAGGAGAGGAGAGGCAACAGCAGGCGCATGTGAAAACCGGGGAGACGTTAATCTGACAGATGAGTGCTGTAATGAGTGACAGCATGATGGGAATAAACACTTCAGGGACTCTCAGAGAACTGACATAGGCAGTATGATGTTACAGTGGAGAGACACAGAGGGTGTGTGTGTATCGACGCAGTATACATTATATCAGAGGGGGAAAGATGCAGTTAACACAGCAAGAGACTCTTTAAGGATTTCATATAAACTTAATTGTCATATTATGTCTGATAATCATCATTTTCTTGATATCAAGAGTTAACTTCTTTCAGTCTGGGTGACATTATTCCTTTGGCCAGTTAACAGTGCAAAGTAAGTTTGTATTGAGAGATGTACACTCCATGTACTGTACATTTCACAAGCTGATATGCACCAGAAACAGAATATTTTGAACCAGGTTTACACTGAAACCAGGCACCAACTTTTCTAACGTAGCCATTAATCACCTTGCTCAACAGCAGCCTACACCGAACCTGCTGTTTGACCTCTTAGTATCCAGCATATACAGGTTGTTCTGCCACTCACTTCACTGCAAGCTATTATTTTGGCTCCGTATTCAGCTGCTATTATTGATCAGAACTTGTCATTCCAACCACGCATTGACAACCTTGTTTCCAAGCTGAAACTGAAAGTAAGTTTTTTTTTCAGGAATAAACCCTGTCTCTTCCTCCAGGCAAGCAAACACTTGATTTCAGCAAGTTCATTTCACCTTTATTGGACTGCGGTGATCTGCTTTATATGAATGCCCTTGACCAGTGCCTAAGGAAGTTGAATACTGTAAGCCATTGTGTCTTAGTACAGGTTGTAGGAACCATGTACAGCACCACACACTGTATGCTGTTGCTTAATGGCTATCTCTGTATGTCCACAGACTTCGCACTGGTTGTTTTTTTATATATATCTCTGCTTGGGCTGGACAGTATTCTAGATGTTGGTCATCAGTTTCAAACTGATGAGGAAAAAAAGCTGCCCCATCTTCCTGGAAATTTTTGGAGTTGGTAACTACTATAAGTCGATTTTAAAGGATACAGAAAAGAGCACTCTTGGTCAATGTGAAAAATTCACTAATTTGTTTATGTATTATAATGAATTCAATGTATTCATGTATTTTTTGTATTGCATTTTAATTGGATGTTGTGCTTGCTCATTTGCGGTGTGTGACAGTAGTACTTGTCTGCTTCTGTTTACTGTTGTAAATAAATTTATACTGCCCTCTTGGTCAGGTCGCTCTTCGGATTTTTATCGTCAACACTTTTACCATGTTAAAAAATAAAAAATACCTATCAAGCTGAGACATTAAATGAATGAATAGAATTGATCATCTTGATATATGCAGTGTTCTGCTGGGAGGCCTTGGTCCTGGCATTCATGTGGATGCCACTTGACACGCACCACCCACTTTAACACTGTACACCCCCTCATGGCAACGACACTCCCTGATAGCAGTGGACCCCCAGCAGGGCAGTGTATCCTGCCACACCACAAAAAAATGCTCAGGAATGGCCCAAGAAATGTGGTGAAAACCTCAAGGTGCTGATGTGACCTCCAAATTCCCCAGATCAAAATTTGATCCAGCATACGGGTGGTGTAGCAATACCCAAGAGGTCCTATGTCCATGCTTTGCTGGGTCAGGGCCAAGTCCGATCCATTGTGGAGCCTCCTTGGGTATCCTGTGGTGTTTGGCACTAAGGCATTGGTGGTAGATCCTTTGAGTCCAGTGTGATTGCAAAGTGGGACCTCCATGGATTGGATGGATTGGACTTGTTCCAGCATGTCCCACAGACGCTTGATCAGACTGGAGTGTGGGGAATTTGGAGGTCAGTTCAATTCCTTGAGCTCTTTGTCACATTCCTGTGGCCATTCCTGAGCAGTTTCTGCATTGTGGTGTGGGGCATCGCCCTGCTGGGGAGGGACTTTTCAAGTCTAGGTAAATGGTGTGTGTCAAGTGACAGCCACATGAATACCAGAACCAAAGGTTTCCAAGCATAACATTGCATTGCAACAAGATGACCAATGTTATTCAGTTCTCCTGTCAGTGGTTTTAATGTTGCAGCTGATCAGAGTATATATACATATTAAGTCGAACATGTCAGTGCGAAAACTTTTAAATAAATATGGAAAGTTGGGACTTCTTTGTTAGTTCACAACCTAACAAAATATGCTATTTCAAGGATGACATTCTGCCATTGTATAATCATAACTTACATCCTCTACTTTAGCTTAAGTGTGGGTTATTTAAAGTGGACTTTTCATACATTATTTATTCATGAACTGCATAAAGATGTCACCAAAGCAAAAGGTAGAACAAATGCATCCAACAGCATTTTGATATGTAGAGGCATATAAAATGTGCTTTAAAGTGTGCTTTCTACATACCAATGAACCATCCGGATCAAGTAAAGCGCATTTGAAGTGTGCAAGACAGAGGCGAAAGCGTCCAACTGACTTTGAACTGTCCACAACCTTTCAAAAACACGCTGTACTGACTGAGCACAGGTTGACTGAAGTCCCACTTCTTTCCACCCCCACAAAGAGGATTTTTCATGGTCCTTTGGGCATACCATCATCCCTCTTTTTTCCTCCTCCTCAGATAACCCCATTCTAGCAAACTAATTATTACCAAAGTCTGAAGGAAGATGTGTGGGTGTGACAGAGAAGGGAGAGAGGAAAAGGGAAGTGAAGGAAAGGAGCAGAGGGATCACAGAGCCCGGTCGTTTAGACCTCAGTGCCATCCTCCAGCTCCCCTGCCGAGCACACTGCAAAACACATATCAAAAGAACAAGAGCGCACGCAAACATACACACCTGCAGCGCTCCTCGCTGCACTTAGATGCTGTTCTCTTGAAGTAAAAGAGTTGCACCCACTGGACTGTTCAAGGCTGCTGGAAAATGATTCTTTAGAGGAATGAGAGGTGCCAGGAAATCAATCTTAGCATTAACACTTCATAGAGAAGCTGGTGTTTATGTATGTGTACTGTGCACACTGCGTCAGTGTTGCCTCGTGTGCATTAATACATGTCAGTAGGTCTTCCCACACCTTCAAGAACAAGATAACAATCCTTCCTTTTTCCATTTCACACCTTCATCTCCGTTACCATGAAACTAAACAAAACACCAAATCACCAAAGACCAAATCTATCAAGCATTTCTTTTTTTGTTTCATTCTGTTTGTCTGTCTTTTTACCTTACTGAAACAACTGTACAGCTCACACACACACTCACACATCCATTCCCTTCCATCTACTCACCAGCATATCTGTGGCATGAAGGTAGTGCTTGCTCGCCATGTAGGCCTCCAGCCGCTGAGGCACCTGCTTGATGCTTTCGATTTCATCCAGCAGCTGGAGGACATGCTTGTGCTCGATGCCCTCTATCCACAGCTTCCTCAGCTCGTCCCTTTTGCAGTGGAGCAGCATCTTACAAGACAGGAGGTTCTCCTTCACCTGCAGAACAGAGCAAGTTGAAATAAAAAAGTCAGACATTATACTTGACCACGAGGCAGATTTTAGGTGCAGCAGTGCCAACAAACAAAAACTTTTTCTGCAAATACTGAAAAGGTACTTTAAAAAAACTGTTCTTATGAAAGCTGAATGGTAAAAGGTACAAAGTAAGTCACTCCTTACCTCTTAGTGTCTGAGCCATACATGTGTCTTTACAGATTAAAGCTCCACTAAAGAAAAATATCACCTATCATACAGGATACTTCAAGAACAGTCTCCACCAAGGCTGAATGAACTATCTTGCAATATTAACAAAAGTAAAAAAAATTATTTTTGTATACACCACATGATTTGAATCCACTCCAAATGTAATGTTTTCTTCCTTGGCCCATGAAAACGGGCCAGAAATTTTTTCTCTGAAATCCTGGTGAACTGTGTCAGAACACCTTGGTTAAAATACAGTTTTATCCTGCTGAGAAAAAGTGCTAGGACACTGGATGTCCCTTTTGCCTGAATCTGTATGGGCTTGCATATGGAAGGGACCAAGGGGTTGCCCTCCAAATTTATAGTGTTTACTGGGAGTCCCAAGCCTCATAGTTGGTTGGTCTGGTGAGTTTTCAAGTGTGTAATGTTAGTAATAGAGGAGAGAATTGCAGGCTAATGTTATAACTTAGCATGCGAGTCTTCCTTGTTTGGTTTGAATGGGACGACATATGTTTTCTGTTTTCATTGACCAAACTTAGCTTTCTGTAGGCCAACTATGAGCTTTTTGACTGGACAACAGCAAACAGCAACTACGCTGCTTTCAAGCCAGGGGTCTGCTTTGCAGCTCCTTTAAACTGACAAGCACGATCGAACGTTCAATGATTCACGTGATGAGCGACCAAAGCTGCCACAAATATTTTTGACACTCGTGCTTCTTGGGCGTCCGCAACAGACTTTGCCTCTTTGGAAGCTTCTGGTGTGAACGTACAGTTATAGGATAAAAAGCCTAAAAACTGTGATAAGAAACCCTTTTGATGTACGAATGAATGGAAAAACGTGTTTTGGTTTTGAGTACACACAGCTTAGCATCACTACTTTGAAATCCATCTGAAACAATGTAAGCATGCACTTCAGTAATGGTTTATTCAACCCACCAGAGTCTGTCTGTGTATACACATATCTCTCATTTCTACCTGTTTGATCTTGTTGCGGGAGCTGGTGATGCGCTCAGTGATGCTCTGGTAGGTCCTGATGGCGGTGGTGAGTTCAGCATAATGCTGAACGATCAGCTCATCTAAATCCCTGTCACATGTCTCAAAGGCCTCTTCCAGACGACCCTTCTCGGTCTCCCTGTCCTCCACATCATCACTGCTGGACAGAGTCCTGAAACGGAGAGGAGGGAAAGGAAAGGCAAAATTCATAAGTCTGAAGGAAGCATCACTGTTGCCTCAGGAAACTGAAATTACAAGCTGAGTTTGAGCTAAGTAGGACCTTACATAAAGCACTTGCAGATAGGTTTTGGCAATTTATCAATATCAATATTTTTTTAGGATTTCATGTAGTTAATGCTGTCTTAATGGTTCCCTACTGTCTTTGTTCTGTGAATTTAATCTTTATATTGGTTTCAAAACATCTTGCCAAAGGACTGCAGTTGAAAATTAGCCAGCTGGCTAACACTGGCACATTTAAAGGAATGCTGCTTAATGTGTGACGTCCTTATAAATAAAACAAAATAAATAAAACGAAATATGAGACCAGATATCATCTAAGATTTTGGATATCAAAATACTGTTGGGTTTTTTTTCCTCTCTTTTGCAGTGGTTTTAAATGCTGCATTACAGTGAAGTGGAGTGATTTTCACAATTTACCAGACCGTTCTAGCTGTTTTATTATTTGCCTTGACCAAAATATATTTCATCAAATATCTAACCCTTTAAATATTTTTGTGGAAGCACCTATAATCAGTCCTAAAATACTGTCACAATATCAATATCAAGGTATTTAGTGAAAAATATCATATTTGATTTTCTCCATGTCACCCAGCCCTATTTCCAGAGGGCATAAGGTAGAAGAAGAACACTATAACAGTAAAAGACTTTGTGTGCCAACATACCCCTACAGTCTGGCAACATGAAAACATGAACAGGTGCATTCATGCTGCATCACATAGATCCAACAGCAGCAAGAGTAGTCATCAAGTATAGCAGATATTTGGCAGAAGATGCTCATTTGATCCTCCAAGAAAAAAGAAATTGAACCGTTTCTCATATTACATACTGGTGCACCGCACTTTAACTTGTATTCTTGCATTGAATACCTGCCTTTTTCTCTTTTTGCTTATTTTTATAAGCTATTCTCTTGCTCTTAATGACTGTTTAATTATGTTTATGTGTCCTTTTATAGTGTGTTTCTTTTGTATTTTGTCTTGATGTTTCAAGAGAAGCACTTTGCCTTGAGATGTGCTATGTAAATCACTTGCCCTGCCCTGCCTTGCCTGGAGTACTTGGCCCCATTGATATTCCTTGCCTCCTCTTTATTTATTTATTTATTTATTTATTTATTTATTTATTAGATCCCCATTAGCTGCTGAAATTAACAGCAGCTACTCTTCCTGGGGTCTCACCAATTTCATCAACTGAAAAAGCAGCAAACATTAAATACATTTACATTATTTCACATTCATACTCGCAAATACACATGACACAGACACCAGCTCAACACTTAAACAAATAATACTGTTGCTCTACATGTTGACAATTCATTTCAAAATCACTTTTAAGGATCACTTGACAGTGCATTTTCTAAGTTATCATAATAGTAAAGGAAAGCAAGTAGCTCAGTTTTAGAAGTCCAGTTCTTTAGAAACCCTTGACTGTGAATTTTATACCCCTTTGTTATCATGTACATATATCTCTCTTAAAACGAGTTAAAAAAGAAGAAGTAAGTTTTAGGGACAGTTCATTACAGTTGTCAAAACCGATGCAGGGGTCACAGTAGTTGTGTGTAGTTGTGCTTATCATGTAACTCATCTTATTGTTTTTCATATGCCTCTGTGCTCGTACAAAAAAACTCAAGTCAAGCTTTAAAAACCTGATAAGTCGTCTAAAGGATTTGTTAGTTAGGATATTAGCTATTTGTGAAACGAATACTGAATGAGCTTTAAGTTGAAAAGCCAGACACTGCAGCCAAATTTAAACATTTTCTTCTGCTTCAGGAATAAACGAACCTTCTGTAAAGATTAACCGACATATAATATCGTGAATGAAATTACCAAACACGTGAACTTTAATTTCTTTCACATACCGTTAGCTAGATAATCAACAATAACTGCAACAGGAAGGATGTTGCTAGCATGTCGCTTTAGCATGTAAGCTAGCTGTCAACCCCTGCCTGAGAGCGAATAAGAGCACAGTTAAAGAGCTGTCCGACATTTTAGCGGCGCCGTTAGGTTGATAAAAAGGATGTGACAACCCTTACCTTATGACAGAGATGAGAAGACCAGAGGGGTCTTTGTTTTTGCTAACTGCACTCCTGTATCTCCCTGTCTCAGCTGCCATTTTTCCTCCAGCTGCGGCACCCAAACAGGAAGTGAGCGGCGCGAGGGGACGCAGGAAGGCATTCTGGGAGTTGTAGTGTGAGGATGAAAAATGGTACCGGAAACAGTGGTGCAGTTTCTGTGACCTCTGTCTTTATCACAGTCACAAATCTGAAACATATGGTGTAATTTACATTTTTATAGGGTGATTGAAAAGTTAGTGTTTGGAAGTAAAGTTCCCTAAATATTCTCTGTTTAATGGAAACAGGTGTTTTACATCATGCTCCAAATTTAAAGGGGTTTAGGTTTTACTCAACAATTAAACTCTAAAATGAAACATGACAAAATAAGGGACTGTTTGTCATTTATAAATAGGGGGATAAAACAGGGGAGGCCCTTGAGAAAATCTTTAAGCACTTAGGGAGTGAGCTATGTTTGTTCGTTTGGGTAAAATTTAAAAATAATAGATATCATCATGAAACTTCCTCGGTTGATTACTTACAATAGTGTGGAAAAAAAATGTTTATTGCAATGCAAATTAGGCATGTTGTCATTAAATATGCACTAATTTGCATATATTTTAGGAAGATAAATCTGAACATCTGATGAAGATGCTTTTACCTAGAAAATCTAAATATACTGTCCATAGCCTTAAAAAAAATCGATGTTCGCCATATTTTGGGGAATAAAATGTTAGGCTAGGAATGATTTATTAACAAATCCCTCTGTAAATATCTTCAGAATATAGCTAGGTGTATAATTGGAAAGTTTGGTGTACATAGGTGCTACAGAGGCTGAGATGTTTGACTTGGAGTATGACAAAAAACTCATTTTGAGAAAATGGCATTCAAAGATTTACATAGGGGAATTGAATGCATTTCTATTGGAAACAATTGCTCACAAACAGAATAAATGTTCAGGCCCTTAGTAATAATAAGTATATTTCAAGCTCATGAAAACTGATAATTTAATAACATGACAGGCATATAAGGCCTACAACTGTATTAACCCAACTAACTTTTTGGTAAAAATATAATGAAATAAATGTCTAAATGTATAATTTGAATGTTTTCTAGCAGTTTGTAGCAGTTTGAAAGAATACATTTAAGGAGTAAACTAGCCCAAAATCTTAAAATTGACCACTGCATGAAAAATCGATGTTTTTGCCTGCCATGTCTTGCCTTATGGGAGGGACATACAATGATTGTATTTTGTATTTGTTTTAAATACCCATTGAACCCCAGAATCCCCTGGTGGATTTGAGAGGCATGTTTTTTCTAAAATAAATAAATAAAAGTAACACCATTTATCACAGCCAGTTTTATTTGTATTTTGTGTTTTATTGTAAAATAGTCAATGGCACCTATAACAAAATTACATGCTCATTCTATAACTATAAATCAACCTTTCAAATTGTTAAATCAAAAATTAGTTTCTTATTTTTTTTATTTTTTATTTTTATTTTTTGTTATATACAGATATGCAATGATGATTTTTGGGTCATATATATGTTGATGTTATCCAGTGTCAAGTCTCTGATCATGTGACGAGAGGATATTTGCATGATAGCATGCACTACAGCCCATCGTAACTACCTTACACCACTGCCTCCAATACCTCAATTTGGTGTGAAATTTGAAAAAAAAAAAAAAAAAATAGAAAGGTTATAAATGGTGGATGGAGGGTCATGCATTTTCCAACAGTACGATGGGAGGCTCAAGGAAAAATATTTGTAGCTCCAGGGAGGGGAAAAAAGTAAAGAAAGAAAGAAAGTCACATCCCAGCCACCCCCTCCTCTGATAAACAACCAACAGTCCCTGACAGTTCTGCAACTATAGGTCTATCTTTTATCATAAAAAGGCAAAACAGCTTTTCAAATTATCTAATTTTAATTCAAAATATTTTTAAAATGTTAAACTGATCTGGGATTTCCATATTCAGGATGATAAAGATGCTTCATGTTGTGCACAGTGTTACAGATACTGACTCTGATGTGTTTGGTGTGATGATAGGGAATAAGATGATGCTTGAAGTTAGGGTTAGATATTTTTATGCTATTTTTTGTATACAATAGAAATATCCCAATAGGAAAAACTGTTTTATTGTAACATTTTCAATCCAGTCCTCTTGAGACTGATAAAGCAAAGGCTCAGCAGAGAAGAAAAGAGAGAGGCAGTGTGTGTCAGTGAGTTAATAGCCTCCCCCATTTAGAACATATAGCGCTGGATTTGGCGCTGTATCTCTGACAATCTCTGCTGTACCAATGAGAATGGGAGAGGGCATTGATTCTGGACCAAAGGGGGTCGATTCCCAGCAGCCTGGGCCCTGATTGATGCACTGGTGGACTGACGAGATAACATTGTGGGTGATCTTTGTGTCTCTTGTGGAAAAAAACAAAAAAAACAATCGCTGTGTCATGCGGGAGCCGCTGTTTTTCTTCTGAAGGCGCCTAGCTTCCCAGGTCCAAGTTTAATTTTGAAGTTCTTATCACCTCACCCTGCAGCCCATGCCCCATCAGTCCAACTAATCTACAGGGCTTCTTTTCTCCAATAACCCAGCACCAAGGTTATTCCTTTCAGCTTGATGTGTGTTTGGACAGTAAGTGATTGCTTTGACTGACTGACCTGCGTGTGGATTAAATACAAGGGCAATAAGGTCGTCGTAGGACATGCCTTTATGATCTGGTAATATGTAGATCTAAATGCAAATGCTGTGTCTCAATTACTCTGTGTCCTTCATCTATGGTTCAGCAAAGAAAATATAAATACTGTAGGAGGTGGCAGTTACAGCACTTTGAAAAATGGTGCAGCCACGTCAAACAAAACAACTCAAACTGGTAATTATTCCAAGCTGGCAATGGACATCAGTATGACGTCAGAAAGACACTGGACTCTTAAGTTTGGTTGTACTGAAAATTGGGTTCATAATATCTCAAATGTCACACAATGTTATAATATCATGTTTGTGGACATTACCATAATGATGTTCTGGAGACGTTGGGTTACTCTCTCTCTCTCTCTCTCTCTCTCTCTGTCTACATATCTCATGTCTAAACGCCATTGTTCTACGTCAAGATGTCGTTGGCATGAGATGTTTGGAAGACTTTGGGTTTTGGTTACTGGCAACGCAACTTAAAACCAACAAATATCAACCTCATCTGTCATCGGTATTCTGTGTCAGATTGATGTTGGAAGTTGACTTTGTCCTGACACTGAAGTTTGGTCACCTGACATCACAACCTAAATGCAATCAAATATCAACATCTAATGATGTTGGCGGCCAGTTGGGTTGTATGTTGCCCTTTAAGAGACAAAACATTAAGGTAGCAAAAGCCATGAGCATCGGGGGGGGGGGGGGGTATGATTACCCAGGGCTCCTATGGGAAGGGAGCCCTCAAAAACATGGAATTGGTTTTGTTTGTAATGTTTCAATTATAACTAATTAATGCCATTACAAAAGTAA
Source organism: Epinephelus cyanopodus (assembly GCA_026686955.1). Lineage (NCBI taxonomy): Eukaryota > Metazoa > Chordata > Actinopteri > Perciformes > Serranidae > Epinephelus > Epinephelus cyanopodus. The sequence continues at coordinate 20,373,462 of CM048936.1, read as the reverse complement.
CATTGGCTGAATAAACACCCCAAAACTGGAGCCAAAACAACTCAATCACCCCCTGGTGGCTGGTTGCAGTATAGATAATGAACCACGCCCCCACCATGTTAGCAGATGGGACATGGGCCAAACTAAAAACTCAAGGTACACCTCAAATAAATTTTTCCCAAAGATGGTTTCTGTCATGTTAAGTAGTGCTTATCACTCCAATGTATGTTCAAGTGTGCAATATTCCTGATAAGATTGGTTTTAATTAGTTGGTGCTATCAAAAGGGGATTTGACATCATGATTGACAGCTGTGGGTGCCAATTGATGGGGTCACAGTGGCGTTGCTTGCAGTTGGTCTGACAAGTGTGTGGACAGGAATTTGATGCCTCAGAGATTGCTGCTTCGTACCAGCACAAGATAGTAGCGGCCATATCCAGGATATTTTGGCTTCATTTTTGTATAGTGGCGTTAAGTAGAGATTAGTTGTCCGTCTTTATATACAGTCTTGAGAGACTGAACTTTGTATTTAAAAAATAGCAGAGGTTCTCTGAGGCCCCTCTCACCCATTACAAAAGGCACTAAATGGTTTAGTCACCCCTGCACTAGGATTTGTCTTTAAATGCTGCTAAAGCCGCATCAGACTGCTCATACTGCTGGAGCACCAGTGCACTGTCATGTCCAAGAGAGAGCTGTATGGGTTCCAATAAAGCAATGAAAGAAATGACAGGGGAAGAAAGCAAACTAAGGAAAAACAGTCACTGACTGATTTAGGGGGCCCAGAATTTGGTGCTATGCGCCTGGCATATATTTAAGCAGGTGCTCTCCCTCCAATATGGCTCTCGTGATCATTTAATGATTCACGTCCTTGGTCTAGGGAGTCTATTTTGATGTAGTATTTGGGTTTAATATAGAAAATGTATGATATTATATTATTCTATTAAATAATGTGTAATAATAGCTTGGATAAATATCATAAAAGGAACACCACAGACAGATAAGAAGGCTGTGTAAACACAGTATTTGTACCTCTCCAATGACACCCTTTTGGAAACTTGTAACAAAATGTCATCCCTTGGTAATTAAGAAGAAGGTACTTCTTTACTTGTTTCCATGGAAATGTGGTTCAGGGAAACAGCAAAACACTGCTTCTATTATGTGCCCTCTGGATTTTTCCACCTAATCTTGAATTGGATCAAACAAAAACACGCCTCATATCTCCAACTTAATGCACCGCCTACATAAGGGTACAGCACCTCAAACTCGATTTCTTTTCCAGACATGCTTGATTCAACTGATATCTTTATTGAGAGCACTCAATTTTGTAGAGATGACACAGAGAGAAATTAAATTAGATAAGGATTTATTGATGTCTAATGTGGAATCCACTCAAACATCATAAGATCAAGGCAAAGTAAGAGATTCTGCCGAAAAGCAGCAATAATTCATAAAGGTTAAGAGGATAAAGCTAGATGAAAAAGTAAATATCCACACTATCGACTTTTTAGAAACAGACAGTCTATAGTGATCATCTTGACCACATCAGGTTTGGATTATTTTCTTGTGTGATCTTTGACTTGATTTGAAGTCGCAGGTTTTTCCAGACAATAACAGCAACATAAGCAAGTGTCTTTGTTTGCTACTGGGAGGTTCTAAGCAACAAATAATGTCTGAAGGGAACTGACTTACATTGCTGGATAAACTGATGGGAGTAGGACTTACAAGGTGTGAAAACAAGCTGATGACAAGTAATGATACAAATTAGATTCACATCTTCAGACATAAAGGTTTTTTACTAAATTAATATCAGCAATTTAAAAGAACAACAACACAAACGAAAAGATAGCACTTAAAAGCATCACTAAAAACATTTATTTCCAAAGTGGTCCTCAATGGAAACAACAAATACAAATACATTGGTTGTTGACGTTCTGGGTCACAGTGACAAGTTCTGACTGTCTTCTTTCAAAATACACTTCCGTTTGCACAGGAAATTTAAGTCAGTACAGCATTGATGTTCTTACAACAACAAACGCACATGATTGGGTTTATGCAACAAAAGCAAGTGGTTGGGTTTAGGGAAAAAGAGCAGGGTTTGGCTTTAGGATCTTAGGGGATGTGAACACCGCCGTCTCAGGTAAAGACCTGCCCTCCGGACTTTTGACGCCCTAACTTTCATCCTTGTTCTGCTGCATTTACCCATGACACCACCGGGTGCCGTTAAACTATAATGGCAACCGGAAGCGTTTAATACCGACATTAAAGGATGCCTTTTTTGGTTGGTTTCTGACGCTGCAAGTCACTGTCTAAGGGCCAGATAAGACAAGCCCCGAAAGGTCTTAATTATGCTCATGACCTGCCTGCTCTCCCCACAAATCATACTCACCTGCACGAGATGATAGATAGATTATCAGATTTCCCAAACAGATAATTTTGAGCATTTATTTCTCAAAAACCCAAGTGATTCGTCTAAGTTCAACACTACATGCATCAGTCATTGCCCCAGACATGTGGTGTCTCATTTATGCTGACAAGTCCCCTCCGTAAGGACAATGCACACAGCAAAGACATCAGCAAAAGGCTTGGGAAAACTCGTAGTGAATTCCCAGCCTTCAAACTATTTCAAAGTCAAAGTAGAACAACTTAAAAACCAAAATCCGAATATATAACAGCAATATTGAATCAATTCCGCTGTACAGCTCCAAACGCTGGTGAGTGGTTAAGAGTGACAGGAAAAAGATTAATGCTTTTCACAGCGGATGTCTCTGGAAGATATATCACAACTTTCGGCCAGGAAAGATCTCCAAAGCTGTACAAAAACTGTCAAAATATGGTGTTGGAAATTAAACATGAACAACTCCAGTGGCTTGGACATGTCCTAAGAATGGGCTAGGAGTAGCCTTGAGCTGGACTCCACCTGGAAAGAGAAAACAAGGGAGCCAATAAACAACCCGGCATAGAACTGTGACCTCAGAACTGAAAACGGCTAATCTGACTTGGGGCGAGGTACAACATGCTGCACAGGATGGGATAAGATGGAGGCAGATAGTTGCAGCTTTATGTTTGATAGAGAACAAAGAGGATTAAGTAAGTTAAGTAAGTATCAGCACTCCACAAATCCTTCTTAACATTGGTTTTTGAGATGCTTTGTTTGGCTTTGGTTTGATATACAGGGGCAGGTTGTTCCCAGCCCTGTTGGCCAGAGAAAATGTTGACATTGTATGTTTCTACAAACCATGAATATGTTATCTTCAATGTTGCTAAGTGATGTAGTATATGAACAGACTATGCCATCAGGAGGTGAATGGGATAGTGGATGGCGTGACACCTAAGTGAAACCCTTGCCAAGCTGCATACTACTGTTGAAGACCAACAAACAACAAATCAGGTTGTAATTTAGCGAGTCATTGCTGTCAAGACCCGAACTGAGTGAGAACCCAAAAGCAGACTCAATAGCATGGAAGAGTTCAGCCAGAGAAGGAAACTAGCAGGCAGAGGTGTCCAAAACGTAAGACAAAATGCAAAGTCCAGAAAACAAGCGAAAGTTAGAAGGTATTTGAATCACAGGGGCTAAGGTGAACTCAAAACTGTAAACAGTCAGAACACTAGGAAAAACAAAATGAAGGATCAAAGGCTGGAATGCTGTCACTGGGGAACAACAACAACAACAACAACAACAAACTGGCACTGGCAGAGCGAATCAGACACAGGTGCAACACATTAGGGGAGGGGCCAGTAATCACAGTGGCGGGAAGTGCATGAAAACAAAACATTAACTTGACCTAAGAGCTGGAATGGTTCCTGAGAATTGCTCTATTTTTCTTTTTAGGCAATAAACATCGGTGTTTGGTAGCACCTGGAAAAACTCCAGCAGGGATAGTGGCATGAAAAGCAGGTATTTTAAGCCAAAAAATACCTTTTTGTAACCATAAGCAAATGGTTTTGTGTGTAAACATAACCAAATATGATGTATCTGTGGTTTGCAGAAATGTACAGTGTCAACATTATTTCTGCCGACTGGGCTGTTGTTCCACAAGGAGATCCCAGTTTTGAAAAATGAGCTTCTTATAAAGCTCAGCATAAGTTCAATCAGTAAGACTTAGTTTATGCTAAATCCATTCATAATTCTCTCTATCTCACTCCCACCACTTCCGCCAATCAGTTGACTATGGGTGTTCCCTCCCCTTAGCCAATCCAACTTTGCCACAATCTCCTTCAGCCATTCATGTTGTTGCTGCCAAACTTTAAATCTCTTCTCCTCTCTGCTCCTGTCAGCTGTCATTTTAGGCAGAATCGTCATGCCTTCCTCCACTCCATTCATCTCCAGTCACCTTATCCAGAGCCCAGGACGAGCTCATCGAAAGTCCACTCCTCTTCACATTCAGATCCTCAGCTCCCTCTTCATCTCATGTCATCTCATCGCCACCATTACCATCAGCGTCTAGACTCCATAAGGGGGTGCGGGCGGGGGATTCCCTAATCTACTAAACCATCCACCTGTAGATTAGTAGATTAGGGACATAAATATTTTTTTTTCCCATGTCAATAAATATTTTGAACTTATGAACTTATTTTATCTTTAACAAGGGGAACAATACAAGTGTTGCAATGATGTTTGTTTATTTTGTTTATTTATTTGCACCATAATACATCAGAGGCAATTATATAGACATAGATAAAAACAAGATGCTTATTCAAGGTACCTCCCCCCAAAAATAAAATAAAATACTCAAAAAATTCAATAACGAACAACAACAAAAATACAAATGCCTTATTATAACACAAATATCAGTATAAAATTAAGAGTAAGAGTGTGAGTGAAATGATTATGTGTAAAAGGAAGCTATTGTGAGTCTTGGTGTATTAGATAGGACTTCAGTCTGGACTGAAAATTAATCAAAAATGTAGATGTTTTTGCTAAATGAAAATGTGAATTCCAAAGTAACAAACCTCTGTAAGTAAAAGAAAATTGACTTTGTGTGGTACGGCAAAAGGGAGGATGCAATACAGACTGTCTGCACAGTGGTCAGAGACTGGCTGCAGCGTGTGACCTTTATAATGTGTGGTTCCAGCACACATTAAAATAGATACACTATGCTCTGCCTGCTGAACCGGTACCTCTCCCACAGATAGGAGTCTCTCTGTATTAATGGGTTGGTCCTGTCCTGGAAGACCCTTGGGGCTGGTGGTGGCTGGAAGGCCCCCTGGACAATGTGGGCCTCCTCATCAACAGGATCCTTGATGAAGGGGCATGCCATTATTTCCTAATTTCCTTTCCTAGGGTGTGTCCCTCTCCTTCTCTTGGATGCGCTCTTTATATGGTGTTTTTTTATTAAGTTATTTTATTACATTTTAATTTGTTTTTTAATAGTTAATGTTTTTTTTATTAATTATGTTTTATATATATATGTTGTATATTTTATGATCTACATATTATTTTATCATGACAGTTGTGAGTGTGTAAAAGCACTGGCAGAACTGTCTTTTAGGTGTCTGCTCTTGTCTATTGAACATTTTTTGATCATAGATGGAGCTAATCCTCACCTTAATCCTGCTACAGGCCAGGATTGCCCGGCAGCATAAGTTACCGTGGTTACTAGACTGGGATTCAGGTTAACCACCGTGGTGGAACAGAGTTGTGGCTCAGTTTGATGGAACAGAAACCGGAGTTTAGCTCGATATATCAGGCTTAGCCAGAACCATGGTTTTTTAATGGTTACCGATGTGAGGCTAGTCTTAGCCACTCTGATGGAACAGAACTCTGGCTCACATTAGCCAGACTTGGCCATTTAAGCCTGGATTTGCCTTTAGCCTGCTGGCAAGAAATGCTGTGATGTCTCAATTAGACACACACACACGTTTGGGGACTACAAAGCCACAGGAAACACAGTGGGGGTCCCAAAAAACACCCACGTTTGGTGCCTAAAAGCTACTGGACACACAGCACTGACTCACTAAATCACAACCAGGTTTTTTGTATGTTTTTCTCCATCTGCAGTCGTCTGCAGCTTGGCAGGAGTCTCGCTGAGGTGACATGCCATTCACCACCCCCTCCACCTTATATACTACAAAGTCTGCTCATATACTACATCACTTTAGAAACATTGATGTGATATGAAACGTGCAAATGTAACATATTTGTAGTTTGCAGAAGCGCACAATGTCAACATTTTCTTCTTGTGACTGGGCTGTTTCAACAGGTAATAATCCTAGTAGTACTTAATGTGTCCTGGCAGGAGCATTGAGTATGTATCGCGGCAGCAACATGAGAAATATAGACTGAACATGTCCCCTGCAAACTGTCATTGGATGAAATATCACCAATAACAGATTTACCGGATCACAAAGCAGCATATTTGCTCAGTATCAAAGTCAGGATTCCTCATAATAATCCTGTTTACTATAATAATTCTGTCATAAACAACAAGTAAGACTCTTTCCACACTCTACAATTCAACCACGTCTCTGTTCTATAAGCACTGTGTTCAGTACTGCCTGAGGCTTTTCACAGAGCGCCCTCAGGGCTTTACTGCACATTCTAATTCTTTATTACGTAATCTGCTCATGACAGACTTATTGTAGAGATGAAACAGTCCCCTTGGGGAAATCTGTCCATGACAATATGACAACACTTAAAGCATTTGATTACCTATTATCTCAGAGAAGCACAGCAAATGAAAAATCAATGAAACCTCAGGATCTGCGTGTATTTTACTGCGTTGTGTGATTAAGTGTACATAAACAGGTCTTAATGCGTTTAGATAGTAGTCTGTCCAAACTGACTTTGACTCGTAGCTCGAGGGCATGGTCTTGTCCTGCAAACCTGGCCGTTATATGTTTACCTTCTTTGTTCCCAGTGTTGGAATAACCACCTCACGTCGTCTGTTGTTTTTCCAAGGCTTACCACCACACTGACAGTGATTGATATCTTCTCATTCACTCAAAAATCCTTATTCCTTTATCCCCAGATTTCTTTTTACTCTGCTCATATGATGCTTACATGTTTCTTTTTGCACATACAGCACAGTCAGCCATTCTGGTAAATAGTTTTATATTGAAAATATCTATTTGATCAAGATTAATATTGTGTAAAAGATCTGAATGTGAGTCCTCCGAGTATATAATATCATTCCCCAACACAGTGTACACAACCACAATGAATTCTTAAAAAGGTTTTTATTGATTCACGCTTGCACAGCATCACAAACAAATGCAATGCAGAAAATGCAAAAACACAAAAATCAGCAGAAAAGAGCATTATATAAAAACTATATTAGATTATGTGTGTGTATGATATATCAAGTTTAGAGGATGATTCTTATGAGCTGTCATTCCTGATAATATCCTCTCTCCTCAAGGGAAATCTAATTTCCAGCTGCAATTTTATGTCCTGCAAAGCTATATGAGTTTTTGAAATGGATATGGTTTAAAGTATAAGAAAAAAAGTTATAGTTTTACAACAACTTTGGACTCTGAAATGACATTAATATCATTAAAGGAGCAGTGTGTAGGTTTTAGTGGCATCTAGAGGTGAGGATTGCTATTGCAACCAGCTGAAACTTCTGGTTAAAATTCCTTCAGTGTTCTTTATTCAGGAGGTTTTGACGGGAGTTGAATAATCAGCAGAGGTCTCTTCCTCTCCAAAACAAACAGACCAGGTGCTTTAAATTGGTAAAAAAAAAAAACAATGAATAAAGTAGTTCTACATTACAAATCAATGTTTCTGCGACGCTATTCAGCTTGTTGGAGACAGGCTGCCAGCCCAGCATCTACATATGTGTGCTCAACTTTTTTCTCTGATAACTTTCATGTGTGCTCACTTTTTTCTGATCCAGATGTTCAGGAGACACAGAGGTCTCTTCCTCTCAGAAAAACAAGCTCATTTGGTGATTTAAAGCAGTTTCACATTAAAAACGAGTGTCATTTTGATGCTGTTCAGCTCATCCCCGAGAGGCTGCTAACTGCATTCGCTGACACTTTAAACACGAATGCCTCTCGCCCAGTGTCCGCTGGGATAGGCTCCAGCCCTCCCGTGACCCTCAAGAGGATAAGCGGTTATGAAAATGGATGGATGGATGGAGAAATAAACCTATCCTGAGCCAGTGTTTGGTTTATCCATTCTGGGCTACGGTATAAAGAGTGCAACATGGCAGACTCCAAGGATGAGGACCCGCTCCCTATGTAGATATAAACGACTTATTCTAAGAAAACGAATACACGCCAGGTGATTACACACTAAAGAAAACATACTTATTATATTATATTCCATTTCTGCCACAATATCCACCTAAGTCCTACACACTTGAACTTTAAAGGCCAAGATGCTTAGTGAATAACTCTTATCTTTACCAGGATGTACTCTCAACTTTAAGGGAAATGTTTAGAAAAGAATTTTGTCACTAGCATCAACTTTTTGTACTAGAAAGCTTTGTCAATATGGCCCCTACCGCCGCCACCGCCGCCTCCTCCTCCTCCTCTTCACCTGTCTGCTGTCTCATCTATACGTATTTACCTCTGTGTTTTATATACCATGGTCTGAACTTAACACACCTTTTATATTCCAGTGGTCATTCTGCTTGAGATCTGAACACCTGACCTTCTCACCTGCTTTCAAATAATTACCACAATCGGATGCTTACCACTGTTGTTTGTCAGATAGGGTCTATACTGCCTACTTCCTGCGTGCTTACCCCTATCATGTTTCATCTATCTTCTGTTTTTGATTATCTGCCTGCCTTGCCCCTTTGGATTTGTTTGTCTGTTCTGACTGGCTGCTTGTTGCTGAACGTAAGCCTCCCAGCTACCAAGTAAAGCCTTCTTTTATTATGTTAGTTCTGCTTCACGAGTGTGCTTTTGGGTCCAAGAACTGTCCACACCTGTGGTGCTGACTGCAGGATTGCTTTTGTATTCCCCTATCTCCGCTCCTGGGAGCAGAAGGCAGATTTAGAAAATGAATCGCAATACTAAGACACTCATGATGGAAAATGAAATCTACATTTGTTGTTCAGACATTATTTCCCAGGATTAAATACGCTGTTAAATAACAGAGACACACACTGGGAGAAATATCAGTTTAAGTGCTGACTGTTTGTGAGATGTCTGAAACATAGTGAGGAAAGACAAGGATGGTGAGCGGAGACACAACCCCTTCAAAAGTGGTTTAAACACGGTGTCAGCATGATGAATGGAAAATGCTGGTGAGAGCTCAGCAGAGAAAACATCAATTGATGCCAGAGGAAGACGGCAGGGTATGGAAACTGTAGATGAACTTCAGTGGAAGGGATGTCAAGCAATACAAAATTATATTTTATGATATTATTTCTTTCTCAGGAACAATGATGACTATACATGAAGACGAATATAATGGCAGTACGACACAAAAATGACCCGACTCCTTACCCATTCTGAGGATGTTGAAATAAAGATTTTAAATCAGAATGGCCATTGAATTTGGCCACGTAATGCATCTCTGTGTCCCTCTCAATTCACTCTCTTTCTATTCTCATTGCAGCTCTATTTCAGGAGCTGTCTTTGCTCTCCCTGATGGGTTTGGCAACTCTTTCGGCAATTCTGCTTTTTTAAAATCAATCTGACAACATTGTTCCATCAGTGTGGGCCGCTTGTTTCACCCATCCCATCTCCTCTTCATCCTGCCTTTAAAGCTCTCATTTAGGTTTTGCTGCGACACCCCCGCAATCAGACCCAACAACTTCGCAACGGCTAGTATTGTTTTCACTTTGTGAGTCTGTGTATGTGTCATCATGGCAAAACGTGGTACTGGAGAAAACTATTGTGGCAGGAACTACCGCAGAAGCCATTTTGAGAATTTTGCCAAGCGTCTATCTGTTCATCTGTCTGCCTGCTCTGGACAGATATTGTCACAGTGACAGCATCGCAACAGTACAAGATGCAGTTATAAAACATTACAGGGGTGTAGTTGAGATCAAAATGAAGGCTGAGCTCAAAGATTGGGAGTGGTCCAAGCAATGGCACCGGAAGTATGATTTAGGAAGGGGCCATTAATACCCCCACTTTATGCCCCCTGGCCCCACAGGTGTGTCGTCGAGATCACACTGAAGGCTGGGTTCAAAAATGGTTGTGTCCCGAGGATGGATGTTGGAAGTAGGGGAAAGTAGGGAGGGAGCCATGCTCCTTGAATACACACAGAAGCCCAAAGATAGTTGGGGTAATCTTATATACTGTGCATCCATGTATGTAAGATTATTTAGTTTAGTTTATTTAATTTATAACAGGACAGCGTGCAGTGGCATTAATTATTCCAGGGAAATAAAAAGATGGCTGCACCAGATTTAGCAGGAAAGCTAATTTCCATCTGTAGTCCTTAACATAAAAGACAGACATTCATTATTACTGTTTTATTCATTATTTTAATGTATGATGAATTTTGTGTCACACATAAAGCCTACAATAACATCCTTAGAGTCAATTACAATATTATGTTTACTTTTACACAATATATAGTCCCTCAGTTGAGACCTTTTGTAGCAGACTGTATGCAATATTAAAATAAATGTATTAAAGATTCTGGCTCATCGCTGCAAAAATACAACTGTTTTTAATATCTAAAAATGTGAAGATAAATGTTTGTTGTATACTATTTTGATGTGCACTTCTTTATTCTCATTGGTGATACAGAATTAGAAAAGGTAAAAGCCTCATCCTCTGCCAATCAATACCTGTGAAAATATTATTTCAAAAAGCTTTTCTCCAGGATTAATTTTCCTTCTTTGCCAATCAAAATCCAAACATCCATCCTGATGATGTCAGTGTAATGTAAATACAGTGGAAAATTGGTGCCGGTCCAACATGCAGCGCTGTCACACACCCACTTTGCCACGTCCAATCACCAACCAATGAAAATGGTTCTTGTAGGGAAGGGTGACGCTTCTGTCCAATCAGCTCACGCGGTCTTCGAAAACGTCATGCTACGGAAGTGTGGACGTGCTGAAGCAGCGGCGTGTGGGCCCTAGTCAGCTATACCGGGCTGTAACGCAAGTAAACTGAATAAAAACAAACGTGAATGTCAGTGTTGCAAATTTCATGTAGATAGTTTACAGTTTATCAGCCTGCGGTCTGACAATGGGAGCGAACAACAGTACCCGCCGCGTGTCGTTTGAGTCAGACGAGAACGAGAATATAACAGTGGTGAAGGGCATACGGGTAAGTGACAGTGAACATACCCGCCTGGTGTCAGTAAACAGGTGCGCCGTGGCTGCCTCAACACTATCAGTTTATACAAAGGTGTATTAGGCTAAATGCTAATTAGCTAATGCTTTACAGCTTGTGTAAAGGCAGCTATGCTAACTTAGTGCGAGCACACTGTCAGCCTGACTCTCATTCATTCTTAAAGCAACACAGCAGGTTAATATAAAGCAACGTTAAAGGGATATGCAGTTTAATAATGAATATGCAATGGCGGCTGCAGTGGCTGTGAGATTTAAACACTGTAAACCTTCCAGTGTCCTTTTGGGAATGTTGACGTTGACGTCAGCAGCCTCGTGCTCTGCTGTCTGTCACTGTGTGTGTGTGTATGAATGAAAGTGACACAAGTGGCCAGGCTGTTGCGTTCACGGTCAGAAATAATGTTATCCTCTGGGAGTTTTTGTTAAATGGTGCAAGGATGCATGAGCACAAAGTGACTGTCCGCTTCTGTTGTTAGGTGGGAAGCTGTCACTAGTTCTACTGCCAGCTGATGTTAAATTTAGATTGAGGCTTTAGGCTTTTATCAGATCAGACTTAGGCTGGCGTGGCTCTGTCTATTATTACTCAGCAGGCCAAGTGCTGCTAATGGTATCTTTCAATGAGGTGTAATCCTGTTTATGACACTGCTGTAATGTCTGCGTAAGTAAAGGAAGCTTTGTCTCATCCAGTTAAACATGGGGAATACTCTTATTTGCTTCCCTGCTGAGAGAAAGATCAATACCCCTTACAGATCAGTCAGTTAAAGGATTACTTTATCTCCTGAATGATCATTTCTGCATCACTTACTCACCCTGTGTTACGCTGAAATCATAGGGAGAACTTTGGTTTTTCTTGCATGAAAGTGAAAGTTATCTATACTCCTTCCTAAGCCAGACTCCACTGACAAAAACAGTGATTTTGCTACATCTACCTTGACCAGTTAGTTTGTTTGGGTTATTGTGATACTTTGGTATTTTCAAGAGTCGGTTTGGATTCACCGAAATCACACAATAACACAAACAAACCACCAGTAGAGATAGTGGTAGACTAGTGGTAGACCAGAAGCTCATTAAGGTCCAGCAAGGTAAAATTACAGTTTTTGTCAATGGAGTTTGGCTTACAAGAGACAATAAATAACTTTCACTCTTTGTTTAGTTTTAAATAGTAAGGTTTTGGAAAGAATGCATGTGTTTGGAAAGTACTTAGCATATGACTGGATAAGTTAGACTTGATTTATATACATGAGTTGTATGAGAGCCTGTAAACTGATGTTTTGATGTAGTTTTGCTGTTGTTAAATGCAGCCCCTTTTTACTCTAATTCACCAATAATTTGTCCAAATTTTGGATTCCTTGTGCATCTAAAACCAGAAGATGACTAGCTTAGCATAAAGACTGAAAGCGGAGGAAAGAGCCAGGCTTGATCCGCCAGAAGTTACAAAAATCAGCCTACCAGCACGTCTAAAGTTCACTTATTTCCACTTTTTGTCTTGTGTGTGTGATCTGAAGAAAAAATTAAAAGCAAAAAAGTGTAGTCTTAGTCTGTATGAGATGTAACAACATTATTATGTTTAAGTGTTTCTGTAAATCTGTCGCAAATCTGCACTTAAACCTTTCCTCCACTCTCCTTTGCAGCTTTCTGAGAATGTCATCAACCGCATGAGGGAACCTGAAGCTCCTCCCAAACCTCAACATGCTCCCACTCCACCTCCTACCATGGCGCCTATCCTCACTCCTTCTATCCTGCGGCCAGTGCCGCCCCTCTTTGACCCGATCACCCCCTTGCCTCCTCCCCCTCCTCCTCTCGTAGAACCTGTTGCACCTCCAGCTCCTCCTCCACCTGCTCCATCTGCCACAGAGACTGTGGCTGCACCTCCACCACCTCCTCCTCAACCATCTACAGAACAGGTAGCAGCGCCCACCATCATTGACATGGTGCTTCCATCCTCATCAGCCCCAGCTGCTGATGCTGTCACTGCTGCTCCTGCTTTTGAGCCTGTGGCAGCACCTCCTCCTCTTGCTCCTGCTCCTGCTCCTGCTGCTCTGCTCCTGCTGCTGCTGAGCCAGTCATTTTGCCTCCATCTCTCCCACCCGCTGCTCCCGCTGCTCCCCTGATTCCTGCTCCCTGCCCTGCTCCGGCTGGGGTGGAAGCAGCCCCTCCGCTTGCTCCTCCTTCCCTTGCAATTGAATCATCACCTCCCATAAACCAATCAATCGCTTCTGCTCCTCCAATAATTGAACCTATTGCTCCTCCACATGTGATTGAGCCCACTGCTCCTCCATCTGCAGCTGAATCCATCCCTCCTCCTCCTCCTCCTCCTCCTCCTGTTGAAATGGAACCCATCATTGCTCCCCCTCTTCCCAAATTGGAACCCCTCTCTCCCCTGCCTGTTTTTGAGCCTGTCACCGTCCTGCCACATCCTCCAGGGGACACCATGTCCCCGCAGCCTGCTGAACCATTTGCTGCACCTCCCTTGCCTGAGTTTATTGCTCCTTGTGAACCAGTTGCACCTCCTCCTCAGCCCCCAGTGGAGCCAGTATCCCCTGCTCCTGTCCCTGAGCCAGTGGTAGTACCTGAATCAATTTCGGTCCCACCACCACCTCCTGCTGCACCAGCCGGTGAGTTTTATCCCAGGACCCTGAAAGTCACTATTTGTAAAATACATTCACAAACAAATGCTGCAAGAAGAAATACATTCGATGTGGTACTGATTTAGACTGTACAATATTCTGGTGGTCAAGGGTAGTTTAATCAATGCCAAGGGATGGAGAAGCTTACCAAGCTCCCTCCTTCTGTATAAGGTGGATGATGCAGCAGAGGTGTGAAGATTTACTCAGTGCTTTTGTTATTTTTTCTTTTAGCTTTTCAGAATTTGTGCAGCTGTGATTTTTGACCCAGGAGGCAGCTTGCCAAACTTGTATCTTGTTTCTTCTAAAAAAGAAAACGCTCAAAAACAGAAGAAATGAATTGTTCTTTGTAATGGCTCATTTTATCCTGAAACGCTTCTTCAGAGGCACGGTTAATTAGAAGGCAGAGGTTATAAGGGAATGAGCTGTCCGAGGATTTATTTTAAGTCCTGCTACACTGTGTTTTAATGATGTTTATTGTGTGGGTGTTTACTTTGAGCCACCTTAAGCTTTCTGTCTCCAACTTTTCTCGCAGATTGTAATTACTCTTCATTTCTAAAACGGGCCTCGCATTGCCTCGGTCATATTATGATTCATCGCCAGTCCCTAACTGTTAATGGAATGATTAATTCTTTCTTTTAATAACGTTAATAAATTATTCTGTAATTAGCGGCCCCGCGTTCTGCTTCGTCACTGTGGAGCTCAAGCTGTCATCAGGGCCCTGCTCCTTCCTGCGGTTTGTGAGAGCACCCAAAATAGTGAGGCTAAAGTCAGCTGGAGTTTCTATTTTTGTTCTGTCTGGATAAGTTCTCCCCATTTTTTATTATTCCCCCTCCTTTATAGCAGCTATAATCAATATTTTTATTTTAACAATGAATCATGTGGCAACTTGTACATGAAAGGGGGCACTTGAAATGAAGAACCCACAACGACCTGACTCTGCAGCTCCTGTCAGCTTCACAGTGTTTTATGGCGTCCTTCAGCTCTCACCGCTCTCATCAGTGTCGTTTTTGGCTACAGCAGGAAGCTGTTTTCAGCAAAGAAAACCCTCTGTGCTCTTCCCGTTCAGCACCACAGGACAGACATATTTTGTGACTAGATCGTAAATATCGCTGAGCATTTAGCCATTTGAGAGCCAGATATATGAAACCAAAAAAATGCTAATGATGCTCAATATCTTCTGGATGTTTAAATAGGCAGCTGTTTGCTAACACGTTCGCTGTATCAGCTCTGTAATGTAATAATATGTTAGTGTTTTTAGCTTGTTTCTACTGTTCCAGACCTGCCAAGAAATTGAATTGAAGTATTGAAATAGAAAGTAGCGATTAGGAACAGAAACAAGAGAATATATGTATTATTAAATTAATTATCTTTTTAATAAACAAAGTCTCAGAGTAGCACCAAGTTTAATTACATATTTTTTGTCACATAATTCGATACTGATCCAAAGGGCTATGATGTGATTATAAAACCATTGTTGATGCATCTTGATGCTTCAAAAGTTTTCTGTACATGCTTTATGTTTTCTTACTGTGTGACCATTCGCTACTTTTAAAACATACAGTATCTGTATTCAGTGTTCCATCATCTTTTATGGATACAGTTGCTTTGATATAACATGTTCAATTGTTTGACAGCGACTACAGCAGGCTGTTTTTCCTCCAGCTGTGGGTGGAAATGTGAATTATGGGTTCTCATGTTTGTTGTGTTCCCAAATATTACCCTGATTAAGCCCAGGGGATGAGGGGAGTAACACTAAAATGAAACCCAGGGAATCGAGTGTAAGCGAAATAAAGGACTTTATTAACAATTAAAGAATATGAAGATGTTTACAACCAAAGGTTAAGTAACAAGTTAAAACTGCTATCTCAGAAAAAGAGGAAAGTGACACTTGTTTACATATTAAACAAAAAGAAAACAACGCTATCAGGCCACCACTTGAAATACAGGTACGCAGATCTACAGGTACGCTATCTTCATAGCCTCCCTGCTGTTGTCTGGCCCACTGCCACCATCTGTACGTCTAAGCAGTCTTATTTACAGTCTTACTAACCACAGGTGCAAGCAGAGGTGTGCTCGACCATTCTCTGCATGGTGAGGAGGGCAAGAGTGTGGCACACCCCAAAAAGGCACACAAGAGAAGACAGATCACAGACACAAAACACAACCCTGTGGCACGTAACACCAGAATATCTTAAATAAAATAATCAACATAAACCATCGCACACTGAACTGAATTATTGTGATTTTATTAAGAGTGAACAACAGGTTTCCCCATGGCTTCTTCAGGTTCGCTCAACAGAATCACATGAGCACTTACAGATGAAGTTTAAAATTATATAAATCTTTTTTTATAAATCTTCGTCTTAGTCATCTGCATAATGAGATGAGGTTAAATCACTTATTGTTCTTGTATCTCTTCTACTCTTTATGGGACTGCTTTGTTTTTTGATCAATGTAATTTTGTGAAAATTTATTATGCTTTTTGAATGAATTGTAATTACCTTCTGAAAAATGCTTTTGAAGAATGTGAAAGTGAAATGACTGTGGTAATTAGTCATGTGACCCATGTATATTTAGAACACCTGTTAATGCTCATGTGATTCTGTTGCGCGAACCTGAAAAGATTAGGGACCAAACGCATTGTTTGCTCTTAATAACGCAGTCATTCAGTTCAGTGTGCTGTGGTTTATGTTGTTGATTTCATCTGCGATGTTTCTGTGACCCACCAACACCTGATCCTTGAGACTGGCGTGCAGAGGGAGTTCTTTTTACCAAAATATTTTAGTATATTGCCGCTTTTTTCCAGGTCCCTTTACCCCTCAACTTTGTCTTCTTCATAGAGGCCAAAATGCTTCCATACCCCAGCTTATGAGCTGGTCGGATTGTATCCATCTGCGGTTGCTCACACTCCGCCATTCTCACCAAAACTCAAGAAGTAGCCTGGCTTAGATTTGTTAATATGATAAACGTTTATATCCATTATGTTCTATCCAATTGGTTCAGCTGCAAGAAAGTTTCGGCTCAGTCTTACAAAGTTGTTACAGACAATCATAATGTTGAGAATTGGGTTTAAAATGACTGATTATTGACCTTTTGCATCAAGAAATAATCTTTTAAGAGAGAATCAAAATACCTCTAAGAATCGATTTTTCTCCCCACCCCCAAAGACACTACTGTCACTAACGATAATACTGTATCAAAGGGTCTCAACACATAGACATAACCACTCTGTCTCTCCACTTTGCTCCCTCTGTCAAAGTTTTTAGTCCTATTTGTCTCCAAAGTGTGGGTGCATGTCCCTTATCTCTTGACATATCCGGCAGAGGACATCTGAATGTTACCTGTTCATTACACTGCACAGAACAGGGGTGTGGGTGCCGGTTTTTCAGAAGGTGGCATCCAGGGTGTGGGCAGGCCTCCCCATCCTTGACTGTGCTCAATCAGTGAGGTAATTAAAAAAGGCCAACTTATGCCACGCCACACTGACTCCAGTGATTAAAACGACACCTCCGCAGTTTCACACAACAAACCACCAGGCCTCATTAAGGGAAGGAGGTGGTCGTGTGTGTGTGTGTGTGTGTGTGTGTGTGTGTGTGTGTTTTGGCCATACGGCTTCTGAAATATGACACTGGATTTTGCGCGACCACCTGCCATTTTGTTTGAGCACATTAGTAACACAATTTGGAAAATGAATAGAATTCGTTTCTGTATATTCCACAAAAGCACTCCTTTGTCAGTCTGTTTTTCCATTAGCTCCGGGGCTGCTTTCACAGCAGTGTTGAATTTTTGTCCACATTGAAAAAAGTTATTCCCCCATTGTTTGTGCTAATTAGTTTTTAGATGAAAAGATAAATACAATAATATCTCACTTAATTTTGTGACAGGTGTGAAGTGTGTTGAGTGTAGTTATTATGAGAAACTGCCGGTTGCCTTCACAGCAAAGTAGAGCCTGCATGAAAGATTACTAATCTACTTATCTGTTTTCTCTTTAAGTGGTCAGTTAAGGATGTACGTCCGATATTTTCTTTTGGAGGACATGAAGTTGTCATTGCTGATGTGTTTTTCTATTCCCATTCTCGAGTCTCTTACAACCCTGATTCCAAAAGTGCTGGCATACTGCGTAAATAAAAGTGCAATGATTTGCAAATCCTTTTCGAAATTCAATTGAATACAATACAAAAGCAAGATATTCAATGCTCAAACTGATAAACCTTTTATATACACTCAGTCTGAATTTGATGCCCGCAACATGTTCCAAAAAATTCAGACAGGGGCATGTTTACCACTGTGTTGCATCACCTTTTCCTTCAGCAACACTTAGTAAGTGTTTGGGATCTGAGGACACTAATTGTTGGAGTTTTGAAAGCGAGATTTCTTTCTCAAGATTCAGAAGCGAGCCCGCCAAAATCTTTAAAATTTAAAGACATCTGTGTTGGAGAATGGGCCAAAATTGAAGCTTACATTGCAAACAAACCTCTGCAAGTATTTAATAAATTTAAGTAAGCGTGTTCAATACTTTTTTCCTGTGTCATTCCACTTAATTGCACCTAATTGTTACGGATTAAATGGTAGGATTTCTTTATCTGTGCAGTTTTATTGAGTTAATACCAATGGTCTGGTCTGAATTTCATGTGAATAGCTGCATTGGAAATATGTGTAATGCAAAAACAATGACATGTTGACTTCTTATTTCCTCCACTGTAGGTCAAAAACAGATTATCATATAATTGCACTCTGTTTTTTTCAATTCAGCTCAATTCAATTGAATAGAATTTTATTTATCCTGAAGGAAACTCTTGTGCCATAGAATGCTTCAGCCAGAACAGCCAGTGGGTTTCCTGGGTCAGGGTCACTCACTGGGCCCAGTTGTAGAACAACAGATTATTAAATATATGACAAAATAAACAAATATACAAGATAGAAGTGTTTTCAAGGAGCAAAAGCAAAAACCGGTGCCTCATAGAGTAACAATGGGAGTGTGATAAGTACAAGTGTTACTAAAATGAACTAAAATGGTGGAAAAAGAGACTGTGCCTGCTAACCAGTGTTATATTTAATTTGATATAACAACGAGAAGGAATATTGCACCACACTAACAAGTGATCAGGATGTTGAAGAAAAATATTGCACAAGATTTAAGCAGTAATGTGCATCATATGAAGTCAGAGTTTACTTCATGTAGGTGAATGGGTTGTCAGTGTCCTTTGTTTGAGCTCTCCTCCTACAGAAGAGGGACGACAGTTACACAGTGTCCCAACTTTTCGGAATCAAGGCTGTGGTAAAGAAACACTGATAGAAAGTTTGAGAGTCAAAGATCTTCCAGGACAAATAAAGCAGAGAGAGAACTTCATTTCTCTCCTCCGTCTTCTTGTGTGCACAGTATATCTGCAGTGTCAAGGATTGTGAGTTTGTATGGGCTGTTTTTTAACATTGCGTTGGCCCTTACATTTACAGTATCACACAGCAATTTGGCCGGTGGACATTTACTCAGAAGTTTTGTGTATACTCTCCTCGCAAGGTCACCTCACAGCTTAATATGTACCGAGTTCACCAAGTATTATGAAGGAGAGGGGGAAAAAAGTCAACTTGGACGATTGATCAAGGATGCTCTTTTTAAAGGGGGGGGAAAAATAGAAAAGGTACGATGAATGTGAATGTGAATCTCGTTAAAAAGTTGCAAAGTTCAGCCCAATTCTGAAAGGGTACGACCTTAATGAGGCGGACATTGATTATGTGTGTCCACGAGAGTAGGGTATCGAGTGAGACTCTCAGCAGGTCGGCTGTCTCTAAATCATGGGCCTGAGTCAGTATGTGTGCTGATTACACCATAGTCAAGGTTGAACCTCCTACACCTTCTCCAATGTGTTATAAATATTCATATGGCAGTGCCCACACACTGCGCCGGACTAATAGCCTGCTTAAAGATGTCTCCCAGGTGCAGCAGAGAGAATGGGAAAATGGGACAGGCGAAAGAAAACAATGGGGGACTTAGTGTGTGTGCATAAATGTGAGTGTGAAACTCGTGAAATATATCACTCTCCTTTTGAAACTGACTTTTCTTGTTATCTTGTGAAAATGTGAAATGATCAGTTTGGTCCCTTTTCATAACATGAGATTAAATTAACAGGAAAGAGTGTGAATAAAAGGAAAAAATCAGAAATGGCACCTGCCTGCCAGGGCTGGAAGCTTCCCCTTGGAGCTTTTCCTTTCCTTTCTTTTCTTTTTTTTTCTTTCCTATGTGAACGTAGCGAAAGGTGTGCGGTGACTCGACTAAGCGCGAGGAAACGTGAGGAAGTGGTAATGTTACAGATTATGCCCTCCACGCGGGTCCTGGGGTTAATGAAACTTCTGATGAGAAACGCAATTTGCCTTCGTCTATTATCTCCACTGCCAATAGCCTGTGCTCCACCGCCTCTCCTCCTCCTCTGTGGGTTTTTCCACAGGGTTTTGTGATTGGTGGAAAAGGGAAGGAGGGGGACACGTCTAAAAAGATGATGAGTTTTTAATCTTTTTAACATTTACATGTCCTACTCAGGATTGACACTGGCTCTGTCGATCTGGAATTGTCTCTGACCCTAACCAGCCTCCCTCAAGGACCCCAGACAGTGTTTATCATATCAGAACCTGTTCTCCGGCTGACCCTGCGGGCCTGCTAGCTATCTGAAGACTCTCTCTGCAGGGCTGGAAAGGATGTGGTGATAAATGACGAGTTGCTTAGGCTTGTCTGAACTTCGAGGACTTTTAGAATTTTACTTTTCATAGTGCAACGTATAATTTTTATAATGTTAGTGTGAGATATTTTAAAGGGCGGTTTATACAGAAATGTCAGTCTTACCTGATGGGAAAAGTTGATAACGGCACGGTGTGACCTCTGATATAAAGTTCCTCTTGAGTTTGGTGTCCAGGACACATTATATTCATCTACTCTGAAGATCTTTGGAAGGAATAGTAAGAAATTGAGGGGTTTTCATCAAAGAGATTCTGCACTGTTACAAAGCCGCTAGTGTCATTCAGCGTAAACCGACTCGCACTCACAAGTCATCCTGAAGGAGGCAGCTGTAGCTTGTGTTTCAGTTCGGCCTTGTTGTTGTGATTTGGAAGAAATGCTTGAAAAAGCCCTTTTTCTTAGGTGTGGACAGTATTTGCAAAATGAAATATCACAATTTGTTTAATCTGTATAAACAGATATCTGTATGCAGAATCTGCAGGTAGCAGTAGAAGATTTTGGTTTTGAAAATGTTCTGGTTTCCATTTGTAGTCCGAGTAGCATTGATCAGTCATGTTTTAGTGGCAGGTAAACTGTGTGGAGAGCCAAAGAGGCGGAACGCATTTGCCAAAATAAAGTCTTGAATCAGTCGTTAGACAAGGGTTAGCTTTTTTTTTCTGTTTATAGAGATTAGCCTAAATGGCTGATGCAGTGGAGAGACTTGAACTTCAAGGCTCAGGTCAGCTTAATCAAGGCAACGACCCTCCCATGTCAGCCAACTGCCTGATGAGGTTGGCTGGAACATCCTCCAAGACAGTGGGAGGGGCGTTAGACTAAGTAAATGACCATTTGTGGCTTCAGAGGATAATGGTAAGCGTCTTCGAAAACAGTTGAAGCAACAATGTTATTCATTTGGAGTCGAACATCTGGACACCTGATGAATGTTAGTCCAATAATCACTCTGATCTAAGTCTTGTTTGGTTTCCATTAACTTATCTGGAGGATATCTGTCTTTTCGGCCGCTAAGTTTTATTTAACAACTAACTCTTCGTTTTGTTTTTTGTCTTAGTCATGAAGGTTGTCTGTATCTGACAACTCAAATGGTGCTAAATTTGTTGTTGCCTTTGTTGACTTTATCGAAACATCATGATTACCAGACATCTTTATATTTATCTGATGTAAAATAGCGTTATTATATGTTACTTGACAAATGTCCCCATGGCAGAGTCAGGGTTCTGGCCCTACAGGTTGTGTTTCTGTCGTAGTTCTCAACAGAGTTGTAATTAGCCTCTCCTCTGCAGTGGGATCAATGGTGCTTCTGAGTGCTGTCAGACATGATGGATATTATTTTCCCACACTCTGGACAGTTGGGTGACAGCAGTCTCTGTCTTTGAAGATACACCGTGCAGCAGAAAGTAGTCAACTGTCAATCACCGCCTCTGTTTGCACTAGTGTTTCCTCTGAAGCCCTGTCACACTAAACCTCCCTCTACCTGCTGCTTATTCATTCTCTTTACTGTACCAAACAGTTGTCATGCTGCGAGCTCTTGTTATGTGTTGTGTGCTGCGGAGAAGAAAAGGCTGCAGAGGTTGGGGGATCAGAGAGAGGATTGAGTTAACTGTATTCTGAGAGCGAATTGTTAACAGTGTGGGTGTGACAAAGCTGCCGGAGGAGGTGAGGGAGACCAAAATGACAGAAGGTATAGGGAGAAAAGCTCGTTAATGAGCTGTAATATTATGTATCCATGACACCAGTTGCATTAACCGTCTCTTGGTAACTATACTGCCTGTCACTATCACCAACTTATTCTTCCATCAAACCACTGACGAAAATTAAAATCTTGAAGTTATTTAATTTAGCTTTTAATATGGAAAAGTGATTAGATAATTAGAACATTCAGACTAATTAACAGCTACCTCAGAGATTGAAACTTTTCAATTTGAAATGTTTGACAGTTTATTTTGAATTTATTGTGTTTAATTACTCGTAGACTAGGTCTTTATTTTAGTCTTTACAGCGAGCAGAAAACATCAAAGGCACTTTCAGGGCATTACAAGCACCAGTCAAGAAAATTCATTCCTGAAAATGAAACTCTTCTTTTTTTTATTTGCTGCCACTGCTGCGAGAGAAAATATCAATTTAAAGTCAAGAATTGTCGACCAAATTGTTTCTTTTTCTTGCATTCCCTAGGAGAGGTTTGTAGTGTGTCCCTTGGTCTTTCTGTCTATGTGGTATCTTAAAAGCCTTTTTCAAAGATTTCCAAGACAACTAGTGAACGAGCTTCAGGCCACGTAATATTTAAAACATTTAATTATGAGGTAGGTCTGGATTTTGGGCTTGGAGACAATTATTTTTTTAGTTGACACAATGAAATTAAAGTAGATAAACTTGATTCCAAATCCTGAATATACCTAATGAAAAACAAATTTAACATTCAAATTAAAAAGATAGTTTGAATTTTTTTAAGGGGGGTTGTGTGAGGTACTTATCCATGGTTAGTATATTACCTATGGTGGATGGCGCTCAAAGCAGCCCTAATTTGGAGAAGCAAGCAGGAGTACTGCCACAGCAGCTAATGATTTTTTCACATCTTCAAATAGTGCTCAGTTTCAGTTTCTTTTACTTGATTGTTATATTCAGAATCAAGGGAGACCTGTCATCGGCTTTTGGACTCCCATACATATTTCTTTTAATGTGCTATTCAAGAAATTAATCAGTCAAAACTTCGGTTTGTCTCAGCATTTCTTTCTTCAGCCTGTTCAGTCTCCTCTGCAAAAGTTCTTCTTCTGTATACTCTGATTCATTAAGTTACCCTGTTGTCTCTGACATCTCCGGCATTTTGTCACTACTGCCATATTCCCTTGTTCTAATCTCTCGGATAAATCGCTGGAAGTCTGACCCAGACAGCTGATCTGTGGTGTCATATAGTGCGCGGCCCAGTTGCGCCTATACGGATGAGAAAATGTACCAAAAGAAAAGCCTGTCTGAAGCACTTTTCCCATTGAACAAAAAACCCTCTGTGACCCACAGAACCCACGCTAAAGGTTAATATCGGCATTAATATCCGAGACATATATCTTGTTAGTGATGGGTGTTTATCGGCTCCAGCTTTGATCGGCAGAGATGAAAATGCGACAACTTGGAGGACGGTTTTTTAGGCACAGTGCAATCATGGGCTTCCATCCGTCTCTGTCCAAGCAGCACTTGAGCATCGTCAGAAATTTAGTCGGCCCTGGGTTTGAGAGAGAGACTGAATAAATAAAAGATATAAAAAAAAGAAGTAACCACCATAACGTTTTCTCTGAGCAGCTACATTCAGTAGCTGCTTGCTACTGAATGTGACACACCAGGAAAAACACTACTGCAGAACAGTGTACTTGGCTCTGGTCTACTAGCAATGGGGAAGCAGTCGATTGTCTATCTTTGACAGCTTTTCCTGTGGTTGAAACACCTCCATACGTGCGCTAATTTTGGTGGAAAAAGGTATGATAGCCAAATTATATTGGCTGCCGCCACCGTCCACTGCACTATACCATTTAGCTTCTGTGGCAGTACTCCTGCCTGCTTCTCCTAACCGAGGGCGTGCCAATTAACATTTACTGTTGGTAATACACTGACTATAGATAAGTACCTCATACAGACCCACTTTAAAAGATCCAAACTGTCCCTTTAAACTCGGAGCATTTTTTATTGCATTTGCACCAAGTTGAAATATTGATTATTGTCAGTCGTCCTATGCTTTCAAGCTGTGATTCTGAAATCAATGATTGATATGTGAAGCAACACATGTTGGACTTTAAAGGGGCAGATGAAATCATGACTGTAAAACCCCCCAAGCACCCCACTTTGGTAAAATCGCAAAATAGGCACTGTCACTCAACATGAGGCGATTTTGCCTCAGGAATCGGTGTGTTCTTGTTTCCCTTTGTGTGTATATTTTCAACAGCTGCAACACCAAGATGATGAGGAAGAAATGGCACAGCACATTTTAGGTCTCATTGTTGATCTGATTTAGCCGAAATTAGGTTTTTGTGTGTGCGTATGTGTCCACTGGCCTGCTGTTACCACATTTTACCAGGTAATAACAGACTCTGACAATAGGGATTATCCTATCTAACTAATGCAGTGGGGGAGTAATCTTGACACACTCAGACACTCCCGCCCCATCCCTGCAGTGTCGCAGCACACACCGCATGGCACTTCTGTCTTCAGAGCACGTTTTGGCCTGGTCGCGGGCTGGCATCTTTACTTTCATGCTTAATTACCTGCCAAGATAGACCGGTGGAGACACGGAGTCATACATGTATGATGTCCCTGACATGAATATATGTAGATAGAGTGGTGTAGTGCTGTGATTCGAGCATGTGGGTGCCCCTTTGTGTGTGTGTTTAGGCAATATAGGCATGTCTCTGGCTGTGTGTTTGTGCTTTAATATCTCAGGGCTTTACTGTCTTCACACACACACACACACACACACACACACACACACACACACTGAGGGCCAAGCAGCCTCACATCATTTACACACTGGACACACTTCATAACATTTTATGGCACACAACACTTGGGCTGCAACTTATGCCGGCCTTACACGAAACAACTTTTCAAGTGATTTTATTGTGACAAATTTCCAATGTTCCTGTGATCTTGTCCTTTCCTTGTAAGGTCTTAAGCCAGTCTTTTTTCTTCTTGATGTTACAGCAAAATCAAACATGTTTAATATTATGCTAAGTTCTTAGTCTTGGCTCATGCAAATAGTAAAGTTCAGTGACATGAACAGTGTCAACAACCAGTAGCTGCGCTCTCTCCAGCACCAAATGAGAAGCAGCAAACCCAGCAGACAGTAAACATGTAGGGGACTCCTGGGACTCCTTCTCGTGTACTGTGAAGGAGGAGAAACTGATGGAGCTGTGGAGTAAACAAGAGTCGGTGTTTAATTTGGCATGGATTCACCAACCAGTACTTACTTTAGTGAGGAATCTTAATTTTTGAAACAGTTCTCTTCTCCCACTGAAATGGGGCGGCTAACTTATAGAGGCCAGCAGAGGCGACAAATCCAAAATGTTAAGTTTAGACGTAAATACAGTTTGTCTTTATTGATTATATTGATGCCAAATTCACACGGATATCATCAACATATGACACCTTTGAGTTTATGTTTCTATAGTTGTTTATTTTTACGGACATGTATAGAATTGCTAATTTTTTATTATTATATTTCTTAAAGGGAGTTTGGCGCAATATTGTCCATCAGGAGCAGGATGGGAAGTAATCTCAAAAGGAATCTTGCTGTAGTCTTGCAACTAGTGACCCTGCAGGATCCCTAGTCTTCGCAAAATCTAACAGTGTGTGACAAAAACTCATGTTGACTTAAAAGGATAGTGCACCTAAAAACCAAAATAGACTATTTATCAAAATAGTCACTGATTATGTTTCTGTTGATCGATTAATCCAGAGGGGTCAAACTCATTTTACCCCATGGGACATATACAGCTCGATTTAATCTCAATTGGCTGGACCAAGTATTTCTGAAAATGTTCATCCTAAACAAAACAGATGATGAAATACCTGAGAGGTCCGAAGACAAATTAACACAGCAACATGTCTCAGTATTTGCACAATCAAGTCTCATGTTCACTGTCATTATATGGGCACTTTTACATACATTTCCACTCCTGTGTAGGAATGCTTGCATCACCACACCAGACTAAAGTAGAAGCTGTTGAGGAGCAGGTTAGGTTACAGATCATAGTGATACAGATGTCTGTGTACTGCTTGAAAATGTTCGTCGCAATGTTCAGTTTCTTTAAAATGACCACAATAAGAATTCATTTTGCTTTCTGTTTTCAGTTTTTTTGCTCTGGGCACCTCTTAGGATTCATAGGTGCATCAATATTAGATGTGCAGAGTCATCCAGTGGGCCGGATTGGACCCTTTGGCAGGCCAGTTCTAGCCTGTGGGTCGTATGTAAATCATTGCAGGACTAGTCGAAACCCTGACCAACCTGCCCCAAGCTAAACAATTCAGTGAGAGACTTTTCACTGAAGCATTATGGTTAAATTGTTCATTTTGAACAACACATTTTTTAATTAATGCAGATTTCCCAACACCTGTTGCTTCCTTTCTCTTTCATGTTTTTACTTTTTAGACAATATGACTCTGTTTGGTGTCCAAACAAACACAATATGCCTGTCAGCAAACAACATCTGTTTACTTAAAAACCTACCTCTAACACTCTTCCTTCCTTATCTTTGTGTCCCCAGTTGATGAAGAGGCCCTGAGGAAGAAGATCACCGATGAGCTGTATAAAAGCTTGGAGCAGGACAGGGCCAAGGCAGAGCAAGAGCTGCAAGCCTGGTTAGACACATGCACACACACACAAACACACACAGTTTGGGTGTGGAATAGGAAATGCTTTTCTTTTTGACCTTCCACGAAAACCTTTGCAAGGCATTTTATTTATTTCTGAAGTAAATTAATTGCTATAATTTGTTTTTTGGAGTTGAAATTAAGATTCCCACGTCTGCTGGAAATGTGGTGGGCATTTCTCTTTGCTCTCACCTGCTTTCCCTCTTGCTTACCTTCCGTCATTGGATCATGATGGATTTAATCAGTGTGCCGCACCTAGTGTCAATTCCAGTTCCAAGATTTCATTAGAAACCAAAGACATTTTCAGGTGTGACCATTTCCCGCTTTCATTAATAGTCAAAAAGGTCAGCACCAGTCTTTCCGATCCCCACTGTGTTTCCAATCTACCCCTCTTCCGTAGCACATCAGCACTTTTTCCTCCCTCTATCTCTGCCTCTCCTCTCCTCCTCCGGATCAATTAATCATGCCTGAGAAAGGAGGGCGCTATCCTGAGGTAATTTCCTGGGTGTTGAGTGGGTGATCCATTAGCCCTGCCTGATGAAGAAACACACAGCTCATGTGAGGAGCACATTTCTCCTCTTTCTCCCTCTCCTCTATTCTTTTTGACCCTAAAGAAGCAGGTGCACGTGCCATAATGTCCGATAATCGTGTTGCGCCCCCTCCTTAATAGGCCTGGATGATCTCCAGCAGACCCCGCTGAATGAACAACTGTGATTAGCCACTAAACGCACTCTATCCACGAGGAGGTGGTGTTAGCCTAGCGATTAGCCTCGTTTTGGAGGCTCATTCAAGAAGAGAGAAATTAACGAGTGGTTTTGAGAAATCATTTGTCTATTGATTTTTTTTCCTAACTATTTTATGTTTTTTTGATGTAACTGCTTCCTGCAGCTCACTTATTGATGTCTGTTCAGAGCAGTAAGTGCTTCAAAATGATGCCCTCCTTGCAATTAATTGAAATCACGGTGGCTCGCAAGCCTTCAATTTTTGTTTGTGCTTGGCATGGGCTGCATTTTCACTCAGGAAGACTTAACTGAACATGAAATGGTAAATAAGCAATCATCAGTTAGCCAGCACTTGTGTGTGTACGTATGTTTATGTGTGTAGAGGCATATTAATATCAGTTTTCAATGTGGTGCTTGCATGCTGCTTTTTTTTATTTGCCCATTTTATCACATTATTTTTGTTGTATTTGTGTGAGTGTGTCCAGTATCCTAGCTAATAGTCTGTCAGGTAGTAAAATATGGGACAGCCATCAAGATGCATTTTGGGATTTAAGGCATGCTTTGTGTGCAGGTTTTGTCTAGAATCAGAAAGTGTTAGGAAAGAAATCAACATGAAATGATGCTGAAGAGAAAATACTAAAACATAAAGCTTATTTTGAGAGATGAAAACTGACAAACCGTTCAGACTGTGTGGCTTAATGTTTTGCATTCAGTATCTCCTCTGGCTAGAACTGGCATATAATGGGCTTTATCTAAACGATCTATAGTGCATGGCGCAAGTGCATCAAGGGCCTGTCTAACTCCACTTTTGCGAGTGAAACGGCACATGATCAGGGCACAAAATAAGGTGCAAGGGGTTTTATTTAGTTCCTTAATTAATCATAGGTGTTTTTCTGTGCTCTAAAAAAAGAAATAAATATATATATATATTAAAAAAATATATAAAAACTGTAGTTAAAAATTTAACAGAGGAAAAAGAAATAAACTTAAGTGCAAGTGATGCTGCTCCTCTTGCATAAATGCGCACAGCGTCTCTCTGCTGGAGATCATCCAGGCCGATTAAGGAGGGGGCGCAACAGCTTCGCTCTGCTCTCCGCTCTGCTCTCCACTCTGTTCACTTTTTAGACATTGTAATTAATATTTTCCTCATTAATGATGTATTAATTCACCCACCCGTAACCCATCCCCGCATCCGTGTGCGTAACAACCAGTGTACATGCAATGTAAGCCTGCATCTTATCTGAATAATGTGCCCTTTAAACAGCAGGAAGACTGTTCTGTTTTGTTTTGTTGGTCAGTGGTGCAGTCACTTTCTGCTGCCTCAAAATAGAAAACGCCCAAAAATGCTCCTGAATGCTCCCGACCACACCTCATTTTAAGACCTACACGTTATGGGCGACAGATGGCTGCAAGTACTTACACAATATGGGCGCTGGCTGTGAAAACGACAACTGTGTCAGTCTGAAACTAGCAATAACAGTTGCACTGCGCTGTGCTGGGTGTAAAATCGGGCCCAGTGCTTCTTAATGTAATCAGATCATATAGTCAGGATTAGAAAGACAAATGTTACTGTGTCCATTTTGTCTTTTTTTCTTGCTTTCCTTTTTTGTGTTTTTGCATGTTTCCACAGATCAGACCACATCTAAGATTATCACAACCACAACATTGACTTGAAGCTTTTACGTGCGCGATTAAAACGTGCAAACAGCCGAATGTTTAAAATTGAAGTGTATCTGTTTCGTGGGATAAGCGTGAGACTGACAATGTGCTTGCTGTGTTGACATGCCGCCACACCAGCTTGCTTCATCGTTTATTATAGTCATATTCAGTGAAGTAAGATGCAGCAATAGTGTCAATATTTGTCTTTTTGAGCTGACAGAGAAAGCATGACAAAGCATGACACAGAGACTTCAGTATGAAACTCTCTGCTCATGCTGACACACCAGCGTCCTTCAAGGCTGAAATATTCTTCTTATTTTTTTTTTTACCACTGCAATTGAACTTTCCCATTCATTTGTCGTTATTGCAGATAAAGGTGACTGGTTCTCTTTTTAATTGAAATAGATGAGAGGAACACAGTGCCCTTTTTCCTCATCTGGGCCGTCAAACAATGATTAAATTGCAATGGTATTTCACCTTCCCACAGTGCAGGCGGTAATTACAGGGAGTTTTTGGTTCTTGAAGGCAAACAAGGGGCACAGT
Organism: Epinephelus cyanopodus; assembly: GCA_026686955.1. NCBI lineage: Eukaryota > Metazoa > Chordata > Actinopteri > Perciformes > Serranidae > Epinephelus > Epinephelus cyanopodus. The sequence goes on along the minus strand of CM048936.1, from coordinate 20,343,655 downwards.
GATTGTGGCCTTCGCTGTGTATGAAGACTCAGCAAGGGAAGTGGATGGCTGGTGCTGTAAAATTGAAGTAAGAGGTAAAATATTTTTTTTCTTTGTGTGAGTGTATCAAAGCTCAGCTAACAAGACTGCACAGTGCCTCACTAGTTTTGAACCCTGCAGTGAAACTGCTGCACAGCTTGAACGCAAGGAAATGGAAGAATGTGTGAACCCCGGGTCACTGGGAGAGAACACACACATGAGATACATGAGGCCAAAATCTCAAGGTCATGCTCAACCCCGAAAACATAAATTATTCATGCATGTTATTTTAACAATAGAATAGAATGTTAAAAGAAGAAACAACCAAAGTAAGGCGACAAATTAAGTCTTGTTAATGAACATTAGACGTCTGTAAGGCAACCAAACACATTCAGTTAGCTTTTTTGTAAAATCTAATTATTTCCACACTCCATTCTATCCTATGCAATATTGTTGTGTAGGGGTACATAGAGCAAGGGAGTTTTGAGCAACAGTGGTGTTTAGATTATGGCAGTATTTATTCAGTTTGGCTTTAGGGCCATAAATGAACTCCCGAGATCTGGCTTTGCATGTTTTGCTCTGGTCGAAGTCAAGGAAAGGCTCTGTGAGGAGTTCATTTGGGTGCAGCCTAAACTCATTTGTAGCAAGGAGCGGCTGCAGGGAGCAGATTTGCCTCTGCTGCTTCTCTGTGAGGCATCAGAGCAGAACGACTCAGAGAAAAGGATGTGAGAGAAGGAGGGATGAGGGGGAGAGAACTCCCAACACCATCCTGTCTCTCCTCTCTCAGCCTTACTCATCCTGTGTCACCGCTCTGTCCAGTTCCTCCTGTCTGGGTTATTCTCACAGGATTTCTCTCCATCTCTCCTTCCCCGCCTTGTCTTTTTATTCCTTCCTTATTCCCTTCCTTTCTCAATCCCCCTTCTCTATTTCTCAATTTATTTTCCTCCCTCTTTTCCACATCTTCTTCCTACCTCCTTCTCCCTCTCAGTCTCTCCTCTTGTGCATGAAATGCATGTGTTTGAGTGTCCAACTCCAACACTTAAAGGTTAGTTGTTGTTGCGAAACTTCTGCCCATTATTTCAGCATGTAGGCAAGCAGCTCGTGTTGGTTTGTGTGATATAATTGCATGTCAGACTTTTGAGTGAGAACACTGACCTTCTCCCAGAGCTTCTGTCTTCCCGTTAACCAGCCAGCCTGTTAAATTCCTTCTTGCCCCCCGGGTCAGACGCAGACAGATAGTCCTGCCGACAAGTTTTAACATTTTGTTTATTTTTGTCTTTTGCCTTTCTTCACACAGAAATACATACATTGACACAAGCAAAACCTCCAGCTCATTTTTACTGAGTTAGCGAGCTGGAAGATTATTTAAAAACAAACAAAAAAAAACCTTCCTGCATTCAACCTGATTGAGTCAGGATTGTGTCTGGGGAATTGTGATTTTTCCTGAATCAGCAACATTGCTAACATCCTCTGACTGCACTTGCATTTACTTTTTCTTCATGATATTCCAACTGTAGTACTTCACACATGTATTACAGTCAAGCTACTTTACACACTCTCAGCCAGGATAATAGTAAAGATGATAATAATATGATAATAATAATGGATAGAAGAGGCGCAAGAAAGGATGAGAGCCAGGTAAGCAGATCTGGTATCTGAGTGTTGTGGGAATGGGTGGAATGGCTGTGAGCCAGTTGAAGTGGGCTTCAGGTGCTTTGTAGGTCAGTTGGGGCTCTGGGGATTTGTGGAGAGGAGCCATCAGGAACATCTTGGATGCCACTGAAAAGATTCCAGTTGGCTCCAGTTGAAGAGGGGCGCTACCTGGACACAAGTCGGGTGTCTGATTTATGCCTGGCCAAACACCCACACAAACAAGCAACCACCTCGCAATGCCATAGGAACAATTCAGAATACCAAATACCCATTCATCCAACCATTTTCTGTAGTCGCAGGGATGCTGGAGCCTATCCCAGCTGACACTGGGCGAGAGGCAGGGTACACCCTGGACAGGTCACCAGACTATCACAGGGCTGACGCATAGAGACAGACAACCATTCATGCCCACATTCACACCTACGGCTAATTTAGAGTCACCAGTTAACCTGCATCTTTTTGGACTGTGGGAGGCCTCAGGGTTCGAACCTGGAACCCCTTGGTGTTCATTTAGAATACCATTTCTAAAAAAAACTACGTTATGTTTTTCAAAAATATACCAATAACCATTGCATTACAGGTATACCAGGCTGCACATACATGCAACCCCTCGAGCCCTCAGGCTTCAGCAGTGAGAACATTTCACACCTCGCACATTTTTGCAAGCTGCTTTCCTTTCTCGGAATATTTGTGTGTGATGTGATCATCTTAGTGTTTCACACTACCTGCATGAATAGCTGTAATTCCCAACAAAGCACTTTCCTCCAATAGATGGCTCTTGCCTCTTGTAAACCTGGTCATATGGTTGTTAAAGTGCTCCCGTCCCCAGTGTATAGGGCCATTTTAAGTGCAAGAATAATAGTCATTGAACTGTAAATACACTGTTTTGGAAAAAAAAAAATCAGCATTTGTTGGCAGCGTGGCCTGCTGCTGACCTATTCAGTGGAACAGTAATGGTTATTGACTCTGTTTAGTCTCTGTATTACTCTAGCTGGTCTTATATAGAGCAAATATAATCAGTTGGAGGGAGTTAAATGCAAACTTTAAGTCATTTTTAATATTAATCCAGTGTTTAAGGTCCATAAGGCACTGTGTTAGTTAAACAGAATGATAACAATCAGGCATCTGAACTTACTCCATGCTCCAAAGTGAGGGTGCTCTGCCTCTTTTAGTGTATTAAATAGCTTTATGTTGGGAGTCTGAGCTTTATGCACTATTTGAAGAGACACCAACAGAGGTGAGAGTGACCGTGATATCTACTTTTGACAGTGTGCTTGGTCACAGCACTGAGAATATTGCAGTTACCTCTTCATAGTTTTGGGCAAAGTAGATGGGAAGCTTTTATGTTCCTTCTGCAGAGTGGGGGCTCCTCTAAATTAATCTTCTCACTCCACTGTCCTTTGTTTCCCATACACTTAATTATAACTCTGTCCCAGAATTTCATAGCACACACAGTCAGGTGTGGTGTGTTTATGTGTGAGTGCATGTGTGTGTGAGGGGAGAGTGCTTAGCTCCATAAAATATTCATAGGCAGCATTCAGGGACATTATTCCTAACATCAATATTGCATCGGGCCTTTAAATGCCTTTGTTTCAAGGCACTTGGGTCGAGTCTACGCTGTTATGCAGGTCTATCGGAATCCATCCTGCCAGGCAGACTGTATTGAGACACATCTCGTGTGGATGACAGGTAGACAACAGGATGCATAAATGGGCAAAAAGCTGTGGGGAGAAACGGAAGGTGAAGAGGTAAAGGGGCAAAAGGTAGACGGCATGAATTCGTAATTATCTTTGTTGTGATATTTGTGGAAGGGTAATGATATTTGAAATGATTCTCTGTGGAGCAATAGGTGATGATTGCTTAATGGACTGAACCGGCTGTTGCAGTATTTACCGCCCATCATTTTGACCATGTCTGCATTTCCCTTTGTTGTTGGAAAAGTGTGTATATGCACACACACAAAGCTTGCCCTGACTTCACTCCCACGTTGCAGCATCTCAACCACTCAACCTATAAATCCTTTATCGAAACTGCACGGATCTAATCTCTGCCAGTTTTAGAAATAGTGTCCTAAAATAACTGAAATCTTCCCAAGCACTTGTGTTCAGGGTCATCTCCTGGAAATTGTGAGTTACCTTTCTGGAAATACCAACACAGCCTGACCCACTTCCACTCCACTCCTTTCCAAATGAATGCTACCTCACTGGATCTGTCTTTCCATCTTTCTGTTTTCAAGGCTCGACCCACTGAGCCATCAAAACACAGGCTACTGGGCCAAGATTATTCTCTCCTTCTACCCAGTACCGGGCCAAACATCATCCACTTATCCTCCCAAAAACCTGATTTTTTTTCCCCTTTCCCCTTCGTAGGTGCTGTCTCTTTCCTCTCCCCGTCTGACTTCATTCTCCATTCTCCAACTCAAAGCCCCCCTCTCCTCCCCAGTGCCAATCTTCTACAGTCGAATGAAAAATGCGTCCAATATCCCAGGGACAGGGCAATAATGACTGGAAAGCAATAGAGGTGAAGCAGACAGATAGCATCCAGCTAGTGATAGCAGTCTTTGCTTGGGTTAGCACTTGTGAGGAAGTCAGCAGAGGGACTTTTTTGCAAGGCTGTCTATTTTCCCAGCCCCCCCCATTTCCTTCACCTGTCCAGGTTGTAGCTTTTGGTCACCACAACACTTGACATGTTTCGATTTATTTTTAGGTGATAAGTAAAGCTAGTGTTTCAGTTTTTTCACGACAGAATACTGAGATTTTTTAACCATTTATTTTAATCCTTAACAAAACTGATATTTTCTCATTCGTATTTTGGCAAAAGTGCCTAAAGACGACCCTCTCAGTGAGTACACATTTTTGTTTGTATGGTTCGACTCACTGTCTGTCATGTTTGTTTTCTGTTACAAAATGAAAACAGGTAAACAAAAGGAGCTCTTGCACTCCTGAGTGTCAGTGTTGCTGTCAGCTTCATCGGAGAATGTTGGTTGTCCTTAAAATATCTGCACACTTTCAGCACGTACACATTAAATAATTTAATGAGTGCAGAAAAAGTCTTTGTGACAAGTCTTTATCAGGTACAGTATATTTGAATTCACTGTAGCAGAATTGTTTAATCTCTTTTTTTCTCCATTTCTTGTACTTCAGGATTTTTTTAGCTGCAGTGCTGTTGTTTTTTAGTGCCCTTTCAAAATGTGCCCATTCAAAATAAACCGATTACTTGGCCTCTGGTATGGCTGCTTGTGCCTGTCACTCATCCGAACAGCTTCACTCTCGACACTGCGCTTCCTTAAGTCCAGAGCAATTCACCTGCCACGGCATATTTGCGTCTCCTAGCAGTGCTAGAATACGCTTCATTTGTTAACTGCTAGCTATTTGGGACGAGGCTATTTCCAGGGAATAAGAGCGTTCCTTCCTAAAGTTGCATCGCCGATACTTTGAGTTTGCTATATTGTGACATCTCTGGTCTCTCTTTTCTTCATCTGTTGTTGAATAGATAAACAAAGTCCTTCCCCTTCCAGTGTCCCCGATAGGATCATATTTCGGAAAAAATATGCAGTTTGTGGTGAAAGAGAGATAACGTTTTTGGAGCTTGGAGTAGAGCTGCTGCTTCTTCATGTCAAAAGGGGTCAGTTGAGGTGGTTCGGGCACCTGATCAGGATTCCTTCTGGGTGTCTCCCTTAGAGGTATTCGGAGCATGTCCCAGTGGTAGGAGGCCCGAGGGTGGACTCAGGACATGCTGGAGGGATTACATATCTCGTCTGGTCTGGGAACGCCTTGGGATCTCCCAGGAGGATCTGGAAAGTGTTGCTGGGGAGAGGATGTCTGGGGTGCTTTGCTTGGCCTGCTGCCCCTGTGACCTGGCCCCTGGATAAGCAAATGAAAATGGATGGATGGACGAAACCCCTCAATGAAACACATCTCTCGTCTTGCACAGTATTTATCAACAACAATGGCGAGTTAGCTAGATAACTCAGATATGTGTCCTGCCGAGATGTAACATGGTCTTACCTGATTATATCCCAGCATGAAACCCACAGGCATCATAGCGCCAGTGTCCCACAATGCATGTGGGACACACACTATGGTGATTCTCTGGAACAGGAAGGTCTTTGCCTCTTTATGTACTAGAGGGAGCGACAGAGAGTGAGCTGTACCCAGCATGCCGTTTGGCTGTGTAACAGTTAATAGGACTCTCCTGTCAATACATACACCATATGTACATACCGCACCACTTATAGATATGCCTCGTAAATCTCAAGAGCTCTCACTCAACATTGCACTTCCTTGGGTCCTCAGTGATACACCTGCCAAGTGTGAAGTTGATCAGATGAGTGGTTGGTGAGGAAATCGAAGGACAGACAGAGACTCCTTCCACTTAAAATAAATATTCTGTACATTTGCTATAAGGGTCTATATTTCATGCTGATTGCTAAAGTCGGCCCACGTGACTACCACCAAAGTCCATTTCTTGAAACCGGGTATACTGTCACCTCTCTGTCAAAGTAGTAGTGATAGCAACAGCGAAAGCTTCTTGAAGGTAGCTTAGGTGCATTAGCAGTGCAGGCAGGCGATGATTGTGGGGAAATGGTGAATGTAAAAGGCCATTAGGAGGCTCCCTGTGTGTATCTGTGTGTGCGTGAGCTGGAGCCCGATGATGGATGGAGTGTGCTGACGTGTGCAGCCCAGTGGACTGTGAGACTGGACATGGCTGGTCTCTCTCCGTCTCCCTCCATCTCTTTCTCCCACTCTCTGCCTCACTCCCTCTCTGCTTCACTTCCTCAGGGCCAAACATGTCATGTCGCCACTGCTCACTCTCGCTACTTCCCCTCTCTCTGTTTCTGTCTTTTTCTCCATCTCGTCTCTTGCTTTCCTTCCCCCCTGCTCTCTGACATTTAGTGTTGTTGCGGGGCAAACGGCAGCTTTAAGACATCAGACATATTTTTATTAGACCTACCTGTCATCTGCTCGAAGCCACAGGCATGGGATGGTGATCAGTTAGACTAGTCTGTCCGTCAGCACTCCTCACTGCCTAGATTTTGGGTATAATCACAGGTGAGTGAAAAGATGAATGAGATTTTTGAAATGGAATAAAAGATGAAAACCCTTCACACTGACAGATCAGTGGGCGCTTGTAATATCAAGAAAAACAGAGCCAAGAGGAGAAAGAGACACAGACTGTATCTGTGCCTGTTACCACACACTTGACAACAGGGATGATGCACTTAAATGATCATAATGAGCAAAGCACAAACCTGATGAAGCTGTAAATGAGTCATGCATTTAATTTAAGTGGTCATGAATAAAACAAAAATGTGGCACCTTTACAGCCATGAAAATAATGAAAGAAAAAAATGTAATTTAAATGTTTCACCTGATAAAAACAACTAGGTTTTTTCCCCAATAACAACTGATGGATGATATATGTGAAGGAATTTTGCATGGAACCGTCTTCCTATCTGCGCATCACTCTCAGGCAGCCTCCTTCTCGTCGTGGCTGCCTTTCAGGGCTCTCCTAGGATTTTTCCAAGGCAGAAGTTTATTAACATCCTCGCCATCGTCATTCAGTCTGTCATAATTCACTCAGGCACTCGCTCCGTCTGTTCTGTGTTTATTCTACCTTGCCACTACTGTTTGATTCCTAGCAGAGGAAGACTTTCAGGGTTTCAGGGACGTTCCTTCTCTTCTCCAATCAAGCACACTGTCGCCGAGTAAGGAGTGCGTTGCTAGGCAACTATGAGAACCCAGTGACAGGGTTCAAATCGTGGTCCTGTGTCTGCAGAGAGCGTACTGCCTCTGTCTACATCACTGCTTCATTGGATTGTTGATCCTTGTTTGGGGAAAACAGTTGTGCTGTTGATTATTTATACTCAAATCACTCTTACATGTAAGTTATTTGGAAATGATGTGAATTGATTTGAACTGTCTGACAGGTGTCAACTGACTGTTGTATTTTATTTATTTTTCTAGATGTTTTTTTTTTTTTTCTTTTACTTCTCAGTGTTGCCCCCTCTTTGCAAACTGTGGAACAGCACGGACGTGTGTGTGTGCATGAATCTGACATTAGGGTTGGAAATCAATAAACAAGTGTATTGGCCTATATCTATGCTTCATTAGCACTGTAATTGCATTTGTGACCTTTTAATTCTTTTGGGAGACACTGCAGCATTGCAGCATGCAGCACAAAAGGCATATGAACGTAGGTGGTGCTATATGCACCAAAAATACACAGTTCCAAAACTGCTGCTCTAAAAGCGCTCACTATCATATATCCATGAAATAATTTAACAAGATTATGTTTTTATGTAATTTTAGTTTTAAAATATTATTTAATAAAGGTCTGTCATGATAACTTAATATATTGTCCCAGAAATATTTCTGTTAACAACATTATTGATAATTTTATGGCATAGTAAAATAATTCAAGCACACACTTTCAAAGGGCAACAAACTTTTACTTCTTAAGAATTGTAATGAGTTAGACATAAGTAATAATTACAATAAGTAGGGCAAAGTAACTTTTAGTTTATTTGTATTGCCACTTTTCATTGCACTTTTTTACTCAAAATCTTTTTTATTTCATTAAATTTTTCAGAATATATTAAAAGTGTAGCACTGAATCATCATCATTGCTGGTATATGAGATAAGCATTGATATAAATCAACAGCAGCTTGCATCAATGTATCCAAAGAAACATGGGTTGAGTAAACATAGATCAAGGTGACAGAAAAAAGGAAGAAAGTAAAAGTTCAAAAACAGTTCACATCACTGCTTTTATTTTCTTTTTAAATAAAGTTAACTTACTGGCTTGTATACAGTATCAGCCTCTCCTCTCTTATTCAGCTTAAACCCAGAATGTTCCTACATTGGTGCTGTGGCGTTCGACTTTGAAACCAAGTCCATTTCTTTCAGCCTTTCTGGCTAAAACACTTATTAGCCTCAAAATGATCTTCACTCACCGCACTGTCGCTGTGTCTGTGCGTTAAGGACACACAGAGCAGATGAGAGGACAGAAGCAGTGCTGCTAATATTACAGCAAAACACGTCTCAGCATAGTATTCTTTCTGTGCTTTCAGCTTAGGCCCTACAAACATTCATGTAAACACAAGGGCAGTATCATACAATATATGGACATGACCTTGATAGGTTTTGCTAACATGCTATAGGTATGTTTTTCTTCCTGCTTTCCTTTGAAATTAAGAAACCTGCACCAGAGCTTAGGGTTCACCATGTAGCCAGACGTGTACAAAGGCAACATAAAGAGACCCTGGTCTGCAGTGAAGTCGACGGTGCAACATACTGTGGACATTACAACTTTGTACACTGAAAATTTGAGTAGCAAGTCATGTATTATTGATATAGCTGTAGGGGAAAGAAAAGTGAGTGGTATGTATAGTATTGTTCTCCAGCATTATTATACCTCAAGTACAGTCGGGAGTTACATTAACTTGTGCAGTGATTCATAAACATTTAGCATTTTGAATTGGTTTTGTTGTAAATTTGAAATATGTTGATGCTTCACAGGATTAAGGCAGAGAAGGACCGGGCAGCAGCCCAGGCTCAGTCCGATGCCCAGTCCCAGGTGCAGGATGAAGTGTCCAGGATCCTGTCCGCGGAGCGGGCTGGGGCCCAGGAGAGCATCCAGCAGGCTGTAATAAGAGAGAGGATCGCCACTGAGGACGAGAGGCTCCGCGCTCAACTCTACGTAAGTCCATCTGCCCACAAACATGCACTGATACATGGCAGCTACTCCGAACTTTACCCTTATTTTTATGTTGTCAGACAGGTTTATACATTTTAACAGTCAGCTGAATAAGCGTGCACCACATTATCAAACGGAACATTTTAACTGAATTACCTTGCAAGCACAGACTCACTGATGAGAGCAATTTTTACATGAAGACAGGTCCCATTTTACGTTCACTCGTTCCTGTTCTATCACACAGACACACAGAGGTGAACCTATTTGGTGTAATCGACAGGTCATGCCTGGTACAGTGACAAATGTCAGGGCTGTGAGCGTGTGAGCATCGCTGCGAGCAGTAATTCATAGAACCGTCATGACTGTGTCGACTCGCACCCTCCTGCACGCACACAGTAAATGTAACAGTCAGTTATTGTCAAGACATCAAAGCTTTATCTACATAATGCAAACCTGGAGCACCGTTTAAGTGTGGTTTTTAAACGGCAGGTAAAGCCTTCTTTGTATCACATCTTGTAGTTTAATATTTTTGTCCTCCATGTCTCTGCCGGCTCGTCTTGCTGCATTATAAAAGCTACCTTCATTTTGGGCAGCCTGTGTCTTTATTTCCTGTAAATTGCCCTTGTAAACATTGTCAGATGAGCGTTCCTTACCACATGCGCACAGGCAGCGTATTGTTTTCAAAAAGAAAACACATTTTCCCTCGAGTGTGGCTGCTGTTTACAAACCTATGCTATTGATTATATAGCTCATTTCACACGCTCATCGCCGTAATAGAAAAATGAATCATTTTGTTGAGAGAGCGAGGGAGAAGGAGAGGAGCGTTGACATGATTCCACGCCGCAGGACAAGTGTATGAGGGATCCCTCATTTGGAACGGCGATCAAAATGAAAGGAGGAAAAAAAAAAAAAAAGGCGGCGAGGGAGGGAGACACATGATGTGATGTTTTATTCCCTTCAGCATCTGTGAAGAAAGCCGTTTCAGTTGTAGGTTTTCTGTAATTTAATTTCTGTTGTTTTTCTTAGAGAGGGAGACAGGACAAACGAGGGGAGCAGGGAAGGACGGGCAAGACTGTTACACCTGCTTTGTATTTGTTATATATGAGCTGCATCGTGGGTGGTGGTGGGTCTTACTGAACTGTCATTGAGGAGAGTCCTTGTGCGTGTCATTGCCTGCGTGCTCCTGAAGTACTAACTCCTTGTACTTAAGAGAACTTATCCTCCTATACGCTATGAAGCTTTTGCTTGTGGCCCCAAGGCTAACCTAGAGCCATTATCAGCCTTTGAGACTACAGATAGCAGCACTGCAGTGGCATTCAGCATGAGGCTGAGCACACACACACAGTGATATACAGTCTTTGCTTTATTCTTTTTCTGTAACTTATATTTGAAGTCTAAATCCAATTGATAGTCTCCTGACACTTTGTCTCGACATCCTTAAAGCTGGGGTTGGCAGTTTTATTGTGGTGTCATTGGGCAAAAATACCATCATAAAATTTAAGCATATTGTATGTCAAGTGGTCTGAGAGAAAACTTCTTTACTTCCTCTTGGCTCTGTTTTCAGATTCTAGAAAATGTAGCCTGTAGTGGAAGACTTTGACCAATCAGGTCATGTCGGAGAGAGTTTGTTTGTATTGGCTGTTCTACAAATGTAGATGCAAGTGTCCGTCCCCTTGGTGAAAGCCTGATCCAATGGCAAGAAAATTGCTATTTCGAGCACTGGCAACAGCTGCCTACACTGCAAAGGAACCCAATAAAGACGGACTTTTTAAGAAGACATTCTGATGATAGACGAAACATAACATGTCAGTATCGGCAAAGCATTTTAGACATGGAGAGAAAATGTCGCCAAAAGTTTAACCTTATGCTAACCAGAGCCAAAGACTCACAGCTGTGGCTTCAAGTTCATTTTTACGTGGCTAATGGTAGCTAGAGCCTCAGATCACAGTGTCCCCCCCGCCTCACTCCCCGCCCGTATAGACCACTTCGGTGGGAGGAAAGTGGCAGCAGCTCTGGAGACGGGCCACAGCCTTGACACCCTGCCACATCAGCAAACTTTCTGTTGCTGCCTTAACATATGTTACACCCAGCACCAGCCCGGTGTGACACCTGGCGCTGGGGGGTTTGTGCTGGCCAAAGGGAGGGAGTGTGGCATGACTAGCTAGCTAATTCTGGTCTCATCTGTGGTCTGATAAACTGAGAGATAAAGAACAGGGTAAGGTGGGGCCGAGTGAAAGCACTGTGTGCAACTCTACACTGAAGCAAGATTAAATAAACCAATGTACGGGAAACACCTGGTTATTGTATGAAGCATGTGCCAGCGGTCGTCTGGTGGGAGGGGCTTAGCACAAAGATAAGAGAGCTGCAGGAGGGGGGTGTATTTTCAAATTCAGCTTTTTTATTTTGGCCTTTTCCAGATTTCTGCCCAAGTTTCAAAGCACACATTGCAGCAAAAGAATCACTGTCAGAGGGTTTTACTGTTTTAGCATTGTGTGTGTGTCAGAGAGATTGTGTGTGGGCGCGTGCATGTGTGCCTGTGTGATAATTTCCTCAGTTTGAGCATTCTTTTGGAGTGCCAGAGTTTTAATAGAATCCGACGGGTTATCAGCGGAGGCGCAGTGCCGTTCGCGCCACTCATGTAATTGTCAAGTCAGACGCTTCCACACAGCCACTGTTCTTTTCAACTGGAAATGGACTTTTCCATTTTTAAAAGGCAGCCTCTCGCCCAAGACGTCTCCCCACCCATTGTGATTTCACTCTGTGTTTGTCCGCTACCTGCAGTGAACTCATCTTTGATGAAACATAAAACATGTTTTTAAAGTCTTTTGTGTGTGTGTGTGTGTGTGTCTCTGTCTCCAGCCTGTCTGTCTGTCTTTCTGCCCCTCTGTATCTTAGTGTGAGACTTTTATTGCTTTTTACTCAAAAAGAAAAAAGAACTGCTTTTGAGATATTCATCTCAGAATTTGAGTATATATACCTTTTTTGTTCACTTTTACACAAGGTGCTTTTAACCACCCCTCTCATTAAGTAAAGGAACACCTCCTACCCCACATGTTTCAGATATAAGCACATAAGCATGAGTGATTGGAAGGTGAAACTGGTTCTGATTGCTGAGCAAAGTCAATAAGTTGATCGAGACAGAGCTCCAGGGAGCGGTTGTAGTTTGCTGTACTAAGCACATAATCTGGGGGCTGATAGAGCTTTCAGAGGTGATTTGTTCAGTCCTTTCTCCCAGTAAACCTGTTAGCACCCCGTGTATTATCTTAAAGGCTACACTGTTGTGTCCTTGAACAATCTATGTAAGAATACAATTGTTTTCTTTTTAAATTCAGACTTTCCCTTTATTCTTGCTCACATACAGTATCTTGTTGGTTGAATCTGACTACACAAAACAGTATTTTAATGATGCTTTAGTGCTGCACCTGTATAATAATAATAGTTATTGATTTGTCAGATGGAAATATAATATTTGGTACAACTCCAGTGAAATGTGATCCTGTCAGCTCCTTCAACATGTTCTCTGTAATTTAGCCCCTCTTTGCCTCTTCTTACAGTCTAACCTGTTGCTTTATAATTGTCTGTGTTTCCAGACTGGCTGCAGTGTGTTTATGGCATCCTGGATTGTTCTGGTAGTCCATGGTTTCTGGCTGTGGAATGAATTAACTGTAGTATCGTGCCCCTTTTCGACAGCCATTGGCTGGCTTGGCTTGGCTTTGCTTGCTTTGGGCCGTCAGCCCAGCACAGCAGGGATTTGCATTTCCATTACAACAAGGCAACCTTCTTGAAGGTGTGTCTCAAACTGATGATGGCTCGTCTTGAGTGATGATGTTTTAAAGCAGAGTGCTGATCCACGGCTGAAGTCCCCTGCTGTTTTTGCTGCATGTGTTTCTCCACAGCAGGGCAGGTAAAAGTAGTTTACCTGTTGGAGTTGAGTTGTTTGCAGAGGTGCAGTGAGAGCCTGTTGTCTGCAGCTCTTCAACATCTCACTGTGGTTGTTTCTGCTTTCACTTTCCCTCCCTGTTGTATTATTACACTTGCCTTTATTGAAGAAAAGCTGCCAAAAAAGTTCTGTCAGTTCGATGATAAACACATTTCATTTCCTATCGATTCTTCACAATAAAAGTCCTCCATTATTGTGTTATGTATAAACTATTATTTTGAAACACCAAAATAAGAAGATGTCCAGTTAAGAGCAGCAACTTCTGATACAGCGGATAGCGAACATGAAACAGTAAAATAAAGTAGATATCTAAAGTAAAAACAGGATGCAAGAGAGAAACTAAACTCCAAACCAGAGATTCAGTTAGAAGTTACGAAAGTACCGAGAGCTGAACGCAGGTCGCCTGCAGACAGAAATGAGTCTGACAACACACACTCTTGTTTGGAAGGGAGACGGGGGATTATCAGGGGTTGGCTGTGGTTGGCAAGACGTCACCGAGACTCCAGAGAGGATCCATCACCGGCGTGGCTTGGTGTGGCTACGTGCGTCTAAACTGACAATGAAAACACAAATCGGCGTGGCGTGGCTATACTTGGTGTAGATTGTAGTTGTTTCTGATGTTTTAAAAAATTGAATCCACCGCCAACTCATTGATGTCATCAATGATGTTGACAGTGGTGTCCTGGAAGCAAATTTGAAAATACTAGGAAAGTGAAGGATGGTCCGCCTTACTCTGCCACTGAGGGGCTTACCCTGACATTCTTACCCTAACCCTAACCAATACCACTCCTCTTGCCCAAACCGAGGATTTTCAAATTTGGGTCCTTGAACATACTCCAGACTCTGTTTGACTCCATCTCTAACATCTCTGTGGGGGCGCACTGTAATTTGTTTACATATCTTGAACTCAGAACCAGTGCTGCATGATCACTCCTCCTGAACATGGGTAGTAGCTCCGCTCTGCAGCAGCCTCTGAATGGTGTGTAGCAGGGATCCAGAGTGTTTATTCCTCTTGTGGTGGGACAGCACCTCACATTCCCACTGTCACACCAGTCCTTATACACCATAAAGCGCAGGCCTCCTCCCCTTCTCTTGAGTCCTCTGCACTGTCAGATTGGCATATAGAAAAAGAGTCACCTGATTGAATGCTGCTGTCCAGGATTTATTGAAGTTTTGGTGAATCAGAGGATATTACAGGTCCTGATATCTGTTGGAAACTGATGTGGGCATGGAAGAGATTAATTTCCGACGCCTGTACAGTGGCTATCAGGTTGTCTGACTGTGCCAATCTTCTCCATCTTTTCCTGTTTACTGATGCCGACATTTGAAAATCCATCGTTCCACCTGAGTAAAATCCAATTAATCTTGTTTTCATTTATGAATTTTATTGTGTGTCAGAAGCTTATTCCAAACAGCTGTAGTCACGTGTGTATCCTGGGCTGTTTCAGTGCATTTACCATAGAGGTCAGAATATGTGAGCACTCCAACTTTAGCAGGAGCTTGTTTGATGACGATATGCAAGGGATATTTGGCTTGACCACAGCCTTTTACTTGAGCAGAGTGAGCGTCTGGTGTCTCTGCATCATCTTCGCTGCCAGATTGATGGTGTTGATCTCTTACAGAGAACTTAAAGTGTATCTCGCCACAGCTTTACATGCTACAACTAAAGCAAATAATCTGCGGTCTCTGAAAGATAAACAACTATGAAATGATAAACAACCTTTTTAAGTGGAAATGACGCCACTACATTCAGAAACAAAAACTTGACCTATACATGATTAAGGGACATTTTTTCAACCTTAAATATCAAGTAAAAACAAGTAAAAAACAGCAATAATTACTCTGAGGTGGGGCAGGAGGGCTGATAGCTGGAATTTTGTCTCAGCCAGCGAGCAGGAGTCATCAGGAGAGGAATTGATAGCACTCATTTGGATGAGTAGCTTGCAGCCACAGGCCATCACTGTGTCCAGCACCGACCACAAAAAACACCACCAACCTTTTGAGAAGCTGTCAGTAAAACCTCTTGACATGCATAATGTTGCACCTTTCTCTCTGTTTAACTCAAGTTAACTTAGCCAAAAAAATACAATTTCCGGCTTTGCAGCAATCTGGTGTTGACTCAGAAAATCATCTTGGTGAGTGACACATTTCTCTTCTATGTTCCCAGAAAATGACTTGCTTTTTTTGAAAATTACTGAAACAAGTCAGAGCGTTTTGATTCATGTCAGCCCACTCGCCGTTTTAGTGTCAAAAGAATTGATATTGTTTGGAAGTAAAAAAAGTTAAAGAGCACGTTGGCTACATGAGTAAACATTACATGTGTCATCAATCAATCTATCTGTCCGACTGCGAAGGACTGCTTTGTTTTCATGTCTGTTGGTTTAATATAGACAATGGAAAGAAACAGAAAACACAGGGAGAGAGGCGGGAATGTAGTGTGACAATTGCCTCCCAGTTGTTGTCCCCAAGTGGACTTTATCCAGGGAGTTTGTTTAGGCCACTGGGATGCCCTGAAGTTGTGGTTTTGAAATGTGAGCGGTAAGAGAGGTGTATTGAAACAGCGTCCTATCTGAAACTATATGATGATTTATTTAAAAAAAAAAATAACAACAAGGGAAGAGAAATGAAAAGCTGTAGCTCAAAATTGAAAGGCTAGAAATGTTATTTTTCTTGTAAAGAAAAGTGTTTTCTGTGTGTGTGTGTGTGTGTGTGTGTGTGTGTGTGTGTGTGTGTGTGTGTGTGTGCACTGTTTATATAGATGTGATTGTATCTGTGATTTTATTGCACTTCTGATTGTTTTAATTGAATTTGAATTGACCCGAGTGCTGCTCTCATGTTCATCGCCACTGAAAAAGAACATTTGTCTATGGCAGCTGTAGCGGTTGTGTTCTTTGTCCAGCGTGATATTGATTCGTCCTCCTCATTAAGATACAGGTCACGGTCAGCGGCAGGACCCCATACAGTCCCTCCTCTACTTCATACACAAAGAGAGCGATGCTGTGAGCAGTTATGCCTCCCCATGCTCACCTATAATGACCATAACCTCTGCAGCCATAGCTGCACCAATTACGCCAACACCCATTCTGGGGAATTGCCCCGAGACGTGGGGTTAGACTCGGGGTTGGATAGCGTTTAGATTGTATTGATTTGGATTCTTGTCCTTTTTGTGCACCTTTTCTGATTCTTGCCATAATAAGTGCTAAAAAAAGCTAAATTATGGAAGGCAAAACCACCTTTAATTTCAGCAGATTTTAGGAAGTCATTAGCAGTAATTTGTCGGAGATTATATGCATTTTGTTCATGGTAAAAACAGCAAAAATTAGAGAAATGCAACTCCTTTTTTTTCTAGTCTTGCACAAGTAGAATGCCCACTGTTCTGTTCATGTTTTACTTGAATTGAATTTCCATTGTACTCCCTCTCTTTTCATCTGTGCTTGTATGACTACTGTAGCTGGGTTTTGTGGCCAACTCACCAAATTAAAGGGTCAGTTCAGCCAAAAATCAAAATTACATGTAGTGTTACCTGTAGTGCTGTTTATCAGCCTAGATTGTTTTGGTGTGAGTTGCTGAGTGTTGGAGATATCAGCCATAGAGATGTCTGCTTTCTCTTGAATATAATGGAACTAGATGGCACTCTCGGCTTGTGGTGCAAAAATATACATCTTAAAAACTCAACAACAATGCCTCTTTCCAGAAATCATGAGCAGGTTACTCAAGATAATCGACACACCTTGTTGTAAGCAGTTTCATGTTGGAACTGCTTTCTGGAAAGAGACATTGCTGTTGAGTTTTTCGCTTTGAGCACCACAAGTCGGATTTCGTTTGCTGTCTTTTTTGGGACTGTTGCGGAATAAAATGCCCGATATCGTGGCAGCTTTCCAAAATTTTTTGATTTTCGGCCCCCTTTTTTTGCATTGACATAATAGGATAGGGTGAAAACTGCAGAAACAGTTGCTTTGTCTTTTGTGTAGTATAATTTATTAAGAATCGAAGCCAACTTGATTCAGTGAGAATAAAACTGCACTGTCTTGAGTATGTTATTTATACATGAGTGTTACCGGTTACATGCGAATTTGATTGAACTCATTTTGATTCTTCCAGCATGTGCAATAGATCTGGATGCAACAGCCTCTAACATGGTGATTTGTCTTGTCTTTTATCAAAGTGTTTCAGCCATTCTGCAGGTGTGTTTTGCTGTCGAAGAGGGTTCATCAGTCTATATTGTTTGTGTTTCACCACAGTGTTGTATGTGTTGCAAAACTGTTTACCCCTGCCATCATGCAGGTCATCAGAAAATTGCCTTGCCCGGTCTTTAATTTTTGTCAGTAAATGTGAGACGTTTGTGTCCCATATGTCTGCATCTTCATAACCAGAAACAAACCACCACACCAAAACAGTCTAGATTGCTAAATAGCACTGTAGGTAAGAGGGAAAAATGTACTTTTGATTTT
The DNA here is from genome assembly GCA_026686955.1 of Epinephelus cyanopodus. NCBI lineage: Eukaryota > Metazoa > Chordata > Actinopteri > Perciformes > Serranidae > Epinephelus > Epinephelus cyanopodus. The sequence goes on along the minus strand of CM048936.1, from coordinate 20,325,894 downwards.
GGGATGAACTGTCTCTATAATAGCTCGTATGGTAGAAGAATGTTGAAGCAAACATTTTTCATATCTTATTCTGTAGCACACATTTTGGGCATCATAACTTGCCATTTAATGCAACGCTGCTTTAATAAAAAATAGCAGTGGTGTTAAATGAAGCTGGGGCCCTGGATGGTTCCCACCACTGTGGTGGGAGTGCTTGTCCTTCAGGCTTTTCCACTGCTAGTCACTCGCCTCCCTGTCAGGCTGACTGGCAGTAGCTAGCCACAAGTCTAGCAGTAATTGAAACTTCACAGCAGTGTAGGCAGGGGTGTGTGTTGTCATTGTCACTGTTGTTGGGTTCCTGGTGTTCTGTTGTCGGAGGGGAACATGTTCAGTGTCGGCGCTCACACATGTTCTGCCACTCGGGGGAACCACAGTTAGAGGAAGGGGAACACCGGAGTACACAAGGAGTTTGTGGTAGTTGGAAGCAGAGCTGCAACAATTAACCTATTTGTTGTCAACTGTAAAATTAATCACCAACTTATTTGATAACCTTTTAATAGATTTGGGCATTTTTTTAAAGAAAAAGAAGTCAAAATTCTTTGATTCCAGTCTGTTAAATCTGAATATTTTCTGGGTTCTTTACTCCTTTTATGACATTAAACAAAACATCTTTGGAGTTTGGACAAAAGAAGATGTAATTTCAGGCTTTGATAAAAACTGTTCTTAATTTACTGATATTTTATAGACCAAACAATTGCTCAGTTAATTGAGAAAATAATCAACAGATTGATTGCCACTAAAAATAAGAGATAGTTTCAGCCCTAGTCAGAAGCACAGTGGTATAATTAAGTTTTCTGCATTGGCTCCTGTTCCTTGGTGTTTTCACCTGTTTGCATTCTTTGATTAGCTTTTGGGAGGATCAAAAACAAGCACGCATAATGGCTGTTTGAATGGTTGACATTTAAATGAGCCTTTGGTAGTCCATAGTTTGTTATTTGTTATTCCACTCTTTACACTGCTGATTATACCTGCTTGTCCAGAGCAGGAGAAAATGTCTCCCGAGATCACAGTGGCTACAAACAGCAAAGGGTCAATCTGGTCGAATTTGAAAAGAAAATAGTCGCAACACTTCTCACTGTGTTGTTTTGTCTCAAAGATGCTTGGCAGCATAATAGAGACAGACTGTAACTCCTCATCATGTGGTCATTCAGAATAATTTTGCGATGAGTGTGATTTAATGAGCAGACAGCCTGGTGTGGAAGAACTCATTGTTGGCTTTGTTTGGTCAAGATGGCCTCATCAAGGAGTTACTTAGTAGAGCCATTACACACAAATAAACCCTTAATTAGAGAACAGGTCAATTAGTGCTTAATTTCCCGGCAACATCAATTAGGAATCTGTGATTCTTTGCAGTGGATGCTGACTGAAGTCAAAGCAGAAAAGACCAGTGAATGAATGAGCTCAGTGTGAATATAACCTGCTCTTTATGTACTGACAAATGATGAGTTTTGACAGTCAGATATACTATCACACGAGTCGCGCACTTATTCACGGTCCACAGCCATCTGTCAGTCCACACATCTGTGTTTTAATGAAATCACAGACTTCCGCCGTCCCCTCCTTTTGATTTTCAACGACTCTGCTCCCTGCGGAGCCAAACTGGCCCAGTGGCCAATCAATCACTGGCCACAGCGTTTCACCGAGACACAGGCTCTAACCCCGAGGCGGACTTTTCAATCAAACCAAGAGTCATCAATCTTTCCCAGCTGCAAACACTGGCCTAGGTGGGGTCTACCTGGCGGCAATGGTTTTGTCTACTGTTGGCAACTGGTCTAAAACACTCAGATCTTACATTTACTTTTCCTTTTTTTCCGTATTTAAGCCCATAAGCTAACACTGATTGAGAGACACTAGGCAGCAGTATAAAGTAAACAAATATACAGCAGCAGGATGTGTTTAGATTTGCGTAAGTCCCAGGGCAACCAAAAGTTAAACTAACCAAACGCTAATTCATTGATTTGTTTTTCCTGTGGATTTTCTGTTGACCTTAGACAATTATGTCAAAGAGATATGCTACGAAACGAAAGAAAGTTATAACAAAAATACCTAAAAATAGAAGCTGGGATACACACAGATGTAGACGTAAACATTTCTATCACGAAATGGATAGGCCATAAATCATACACTAGTAGTAGTATCCACACCAAACGGCGATGAAAATGTGACCTTTTTATGAGGTCTGATTTTACATGGTCAAGGTTTTCTCAGTAGGCTTTGTGTGTTATTTCCATTCAACAGAAGCTGGTGTGTGTAGAAATGGAAGAAATACTGTTTCGGCAAACGTCAGTGGTGGCTCGTTGGTGTGGAACTGAGGTTTTCTGTGCAATAGACAAGAGTTCCTGCTCCCTGTGTGTGTATGGTTTCAGCAGTATGTGTGAAAGATTCTTGTTGTCCCGTTGGGTCCCCCCACTTCTAGTCATGTTTTGCACTACCTCATTTATGACAGTAACTCCACTCTGGATTTTGTTTTGGAATGAAGAAAAACATAGCTGCCCTGCCCTTTATGGCTCGGAAGTGTCTTGAATCCTTAAACACATCCTGCATCACAGTTGGGTGTGGTCAGGTATGCTACTTGTAACAACACCTAGCTGTGATGTAGCATGACGTTAGAGACTCCCCACAAATTTCACGTGGGGGTGGTGCTTTACATTTTGCGTCACACAGTGTGTTGTGGCCTGATTCGCATTCTTGTTGCCATGTGTTGGTTTGTCTCGTCACAAGCTGAGTAAGCTAGCAAAATCATAACCGTTGTTCAATAACGTAATCTCTGACTTTAACCCAAGATTAAACTTCCAGAAGACCGCATGCCTAACTCTTAACTTCAGTCGCGGTTACAAGCAGCCAAAATGAGTTTCCTCAGAAGGCCTTGCTCAGCCTTAGAGATAGGGTGAGGAGGGAGCTTGGAGTAGAGCCACTGCTCCTTCGAGTTGCAAGGGATCAGTTGAGATGGTTCTGGCATCTGATCAGGATGCCTCTGGCACCTCCCATTGGAGATGTTCAGGACACACCTCACTGGTAGGAGGCCCTGGGGTAGACCCAGATCAAGCTGGATGATTTACATATCTTGTCTGATCTGGGAACGCCTTGGGATCCCTCCAAAGTAGCTGAAAAGCTTTGCTGGAGAGAGGGACATCTAGAATGCTTTGCTTGACCTTTCGACAAGCGGTTGAAAATGGATGGATGGATGGATAGTTGCTGGTATTCTCCTCTAGCCTCACCTGATTTTACTGTTCTGCCCACTTTCCACTAGAATAATACCTATTTTGCCGTCTGCCATTTCCAATTCCATGTGATGGCAGCATGAGAAATAAAAACTAGCCCATACTTTCTCTGTGCACACAGGTTATCACTTAAAGTATAAATGTACACTCAAAGGCTTTGTCGGTCACAGAGCTGGAAGAAGGATGCACTGCTACGTCCTGTGAAACTGCACCTACTACGCCATTACAGCAGTACAGAGTTTGAATAAAGCACGTTGTCACCACTAGTTGGCAGTGCACGCAGGATTACTAGCCTGTCTACAATAAAGCATTGCCCTTTTATGGTTCACTGACCATATAGGTTACGGGTGGACTTTGTATAAATGGTTGACTTCATAAAGAAGAAATAAGCCTTTTTCTGTCTCTCAGCAGATCATAGTTGAAGAAACAGGCCTGTTATAGTCGCAAACTATCAATGGAAACAAACCTGAAACATCATAAACTCTAATACTGGAGTTACTTTAATGTGACAGTGAAATAAATGTGTGCTGATATGAAGATGAGTCCCAATAAAAACAGAATGCTAATATCCAGAGCCTTGTTCTGCCTATCAGCGTTGTAGTTGTTTATCATGCTTCTGTTGCTCCCTTTGTTTCCATCTTTATCTCTTCCTCTCATACACACACACACACACACACACACACACACACACACACACATATACAAGCAGCTAATGTGATGTTCCGTGATTTGTTCACCACCTCTGCTTTCACAGCGAGGGATAATACAGCATACCAAGGATGTTTGTTTGCTCCCTCCACACACACTCAGACACACACACCATGTCCATCCTGTCAGAGCTCCAGGAGAAAATCAGTCCCTACTCTTTCCTTAAACTGTGTTCCATTTGATGCTTGGCTGGCTTGAAAATGACTTTGGGTAAAGCTTAACATTTTTAATGCAGCAAGTCCCCCTCTGCTCACCCCTGTGCTCCTCTCGCCTCTAAAAACTGCAGTCTCCAGCAAATGTCCTGCTTCTTTTGGAAAATCTTGTGTACTTCAGTTGCGCGCTGTTGCATTTTAGATACAGCCGACTGGACCCGGCTGATAATGGGCTGACAATTTAATTTCCCAGGTATTAAAGGAGACTTGCTGGGTTTTGAATTGGTGCCCGCTGGTGGTATTTCAAAAAAAAGGAGAGAGAAATAAAAAAACATTTCTTTCTCTCTAAACTTATTATTTTTTTCTCTCCACATCACAGAGTATAAAGAAGATTGGGGGGAGAAAAGGTCCTCATGTCTTTTACTTTTGAATGAGATAAAGAGAGGTAGTGGTACACTGTGATTTACATATTTTGTGGATATGCTCAGCTCACCAAGGACAAATTGCATCCTATCTTTGACTCCAGCTCCCTGAGCTGTTGTAAGCATAACCCCTGCCAGGCTTGATGTAACTGGATTTAAGAGATTTGTCAGTCTGTTTGATTTGAATGAAGCTGAAAATGATTTTTCAGGTGTTTTTGCTCTGTAGATGTGTTCTGGGAGGGGTTAGGGTGATGTGGCATGAATCATAGATTGACCCAAAGCTGAAAGTACCTTAAATAAACAGGACCACCAGTTTGTCAGAGAAGCTGAATCACACTGCTTTCTACAGGTTTGTGAGGAACACAGTTTTTCCTTTTTAGGAGCTGATTTGACACACACTTTAATTAGTGACGCGATAGTATTTTAGATGCCAATATCAAAGTCTAAACATGTTAATGCTCATTTTCAAGTCTGTACTTTCTATTTAAGAGTGAGAACATGTTTACAGGCTTTAATGGTCAGAAAACCCTATTTTCCTCAGACTGGCTGTGCTGGAACACCTATAATGACCCTCTATCTGAGACACACAGTTTTAGCGCCTCTCTCTTTTAGGTCTTCCTCCCCCAGCAAACATCGTTGCAGTCAGAGCAATACTGCAACTGAGTGGAGGGACACTTTCTATTGTGAAAAATCACAACTAAAAGCTAAAAGCTTCCCTTCAAGCAGGGATATGATCAGAAACTGGGGAGAAATAAACAACAGCATCCGTGGTTACTAGTTCCCTGATGTTAGCATCTAGCTACATGTGGCAATGCACTTACAGCAGGGCAATGACTGTAACGGACAATAGTGGCGCTTTCTACCGAGAAAAATCATCAATAAAAATTTCTAAACGCAGTCAGACATGTTCCAGCAGGAATATTATCTTAAATTGGGGAGAAATGAAAAACAGCGATTGGTTACATGGATACTAGTTCACTGATGTTAGCATCTAGCTACATGTAGCAGTGTACTTGTGGCAGGGCAATGACTGTAATGGACAATAGCGGCACTTGCCACTGTGAATAATGATCAAGAAAAACTTGTAAACACAATCAGACATACTCCAGCACGAGTACATTCAAAATCGGGCAGAAAGTTACTATAACAACAACCAAAATTATATGTTTCCGTGATGTCAGCACATAGCTACATGTAGCAGTTTACCTGTAGCCAGGGAATGACTTTGTATAGTGGCACTTACTCCCACACAAAATCAGTAGTCAAAGCTTCCAAATATAACCGAACATGTTCAAGCAGGATTATGATCTGAAATCAGGTAGAAATTAACCACAGGAGTCATGGTTACTAGTTCCCTGATGTTAGCATCTAGCTACATGTAGCAGTGTATTTGCAGCAGGGCAGTGACTGTAATGGACAATAGCGGCACTTGCCACTGTGAAAAATCATCTATAAAAACTTGTAAACATAATCAGATATGTTACAACAGGATTATGATCTGAAATCTGGCAGTGACCAAGATTACATGTTTGCCGGATGTCAGCACGTAGCTACATGTAGCAGTATACCTGTAGCCGGGGAATGACTGTGTATAGAGGCGCTTTCACCCATAAAAAGAAATCACTAGTCAAAGCTTCCAAACATACCTGGACATGTTCCAGGGGAATATGATTCAAAATTGAAAAAGAGAAAGTTACAACATCGGCAACCAAGTTTACACGTTTACCTGCCGTTAGCTACATGTAGCAGTGCAAGCTACGTAATGTAAACACAGTAGTGTGCCTGGAGCAGACAACTATATCAAGAAATCTGTCAAAAATTGACGTCCTCTTGTAGTCGAAAAACAGTTGGAAACAGAGCTTACAGGAATTACTTCTGTACACGTTTACCTTATTATTTGAAACTTTGGCCACGTTTAATATGAACATCCATCATTGTAATATTATATATATGACAGAAAATAAGGAAAGCATATTTGGTCTCCATTAAAGAGGAGAGGTAAGAGAGGTAATCTTGCAGGTTGGAATTTGAGGTGAAATAGGGTTCTTGGCAGTTCTTTAATATGTCATGCAACCCTGTTTATCACACCATCAGACCAGTGTTACTGCATACAATAGAGTGCAAGTCTGATGGATGAACTTGTGTGTCCACTGCCATTTCCTGTCAGATACTCCATAACTGTTTACAGCCCTGAGGAAAGTCATTCACCAAGTTTTTACTTATTTAGCTGTTAAAAAAACCCTCCACAAACCTTTAATCCATAATGGAATACTGTGTCTGCTGTATTTCTGAATATGTATGTGAAAACATCCAAGGGAATATGTACTTTGTATTTGGTTATTATTTACACTTTTGTATCAGATGTTTTATGGCACCAGACAAAAACCTGTACTGTGCTTCCTTTAATAGAAAATCCTACAGGGTACCACTGATGATCTTGGTCCCTTCAACATTATCAGAGTTTCATTGACTGGCCCAGAGGGGGAGCTACAATTGCAAATCTAATAGGCCTGGAGGGGAAATGTATCAGTCACAGTGGATATATTAACTTTACATGCGACCTTATAGACTATATACCCTCTATAATTATGGGTTATTAAAACCACTGAAAAAGTACAAACTGACACAATGTCAATCAGCTGTTTCCCTGTGTATTTTTAGAAATACAAAGCTCTTAATCTTCAGTCTTTTAAAGAGCTCATGGCAAAGGTACAGGCATGTTTTATCTTAGTGCGAGTGCTTCTTTGTTTGCTCAGTGGATACAACGCAATTAAATGTTTGTGTACTCTGAGATATGAACTTAACGAGCAGATATTCTGTCTACATCACTGCCCTTTTGATTGTTCCCCACTGTACATACACGTGTCCATTTCTTCTCTCTCACTCTTTCTCCTTCCTGTCTCCTGTCTTTGTAATGCTCTCTCCCTCACGTCTTGGCGGGTGTCCACTCAACCGTCCTTTACATATTGGCGGCCGTACCTCACCCCTGCCCAGGGTGTGGTGCCCACACATTGTGCCAGCATTAGGGTTAGACGGTAGGTCAGGCTCTAATTGGCAGGGCCCGTGGCTGGCACTCTGCGCCAGGCCTCTACCCTGTCAGCTAATTGGCACTGCGAGCGGCCAGCAGAGGGGCCAGGATACGGCAGCACTTCGATTGATGGATGGATACTGGTGTCAGGGAAGCTTCTCTCTGACAAGAGAGCTTGTACAGTCAATTTACTGCCTCGGCCTCAATGGGCGGTATATGTATTTATGTATGTATTCATCCTCATTTGTTCTAAACATTTTGGAAAGACTAAAATTGGCTCATTGTGCTGCGTGCTCTTTTTCACCTTTTGTCTGAGCAGTGAATGCATTTGACTCGTGTAAACAGAAACTAATTGCCTAATAGCACTTTCAGCCCGATTCATAAGTGAAAGTTTGAGTTCTGTGCACTTTCCAGCTAAGCAAGAAAAAAAACCGATTCAAAAATGTGTTGAAAGTTTGACTTTTCTTTCTCCTCCATATATTCTACTTCCCTATTAGTGAATGCAGCAAGAGTTGCTTGTGAATAATTACAGCCATTCATTACAGCCAGACACTGATATGGAAACTATAACCGTAGTTTAGGGAAAAATTGATTTCTTTTTCTGGTCAAAGTGACTGCAACAACAGCACTGATCATTTAAGTGGGTTTAGGAGTGAGCCCTTGCAGGATTTAATTGGTTTTAAAGGAAGACTTCACCTCCAGATAACCATTTGTAGATCAGTGACTCATCCCACAGTCATTTTGTGAAGAAAACTTTTTTTTTTGCATACTGCTGGTGAACACAGAACCCAAAAACAGAGAAATTTCAGAGGAATTGAACTCTTAAACCCTATCTGCAAGGGACTATTATAACCTAGGGACCTGTGATAAATTGTAATAATTGTGAAAGATGTCTGTGTTGTTAATCCTGCATGAATCATCCATGTGAGTATTTCGTCAAGAAAAAATGTCACGGCAAATTGCCTAGCATATTTTGCCAAACCCAGATGTCGTAATATTACTCCCTTGAGATTTGCCATATCTGTGATTTGGGTTGCATTTAGGTTTTCTGTTTTGTCTTGTTCTGCCTTTTTCTTGGTTGAGAATTACGGAGGTTGCGATGGCAATTATAAATGAAAGTTTTGACAGTATTTTAAGTGCGGCAGGCTCATATCACTACACAGCGTGGAGACCCATTCGCAGAAAAGCAAGCTCAAATCAATCAGAAGAGCATAGTTTGGAAAGATGGATGACATATGACAGTATGGCAGAATCTGTTCTGCTCGTTTAACCCACATTTAAAAGAAGAAAGGAGGTTAACACTGTACATCATCACTAGCGGTGCTGTGTGGTGTTTCTGTGTTGAGAAGAGTGGAGTTACAAAAGACTGTGCTCATCATTCAGGGGATAATGTTAGTAAATTTAGTAAAATACAGGCTTTGATTATCCAGTGAGAATGCACCCCATGAAACACAGAAGTGGAGGGTGATTTCTAAACCACATCAGGCCCCTAGGTAATACTAGTCCTGGGCAAATAGGCCTATCAGTGACTGCGTCTTACAACAGCAAAAGTATATTAAAACACCTTTTCACAATGTCTCACACAACTTGTGTAGTATAATCCAAGTCTCATCGAGTCAGCCCTTTCAAACAGGGAACTGAGCAGGAAGTAAAACTTATCTATGCTCTTTTCAGTGCCAGACTCCATTGTCTAAAACGGTAATTTTACCTTGGTGAATCCTGGAATTGCTGGTGTACGTCTGTGTCTATCAGTTAGCGTGGGTGTTATGTGAGCCTATGAATCTTCTCCATTAATGGGTACTTCGTTCACTGAAGGTGTGTGAGACAAACTGTTCTCCTCACAAAGTCAGTGTAAGATGGGGTGAGTAACTGATATGCAAATGGTCATTTGGAGTTTGAAGTATTCCTTAAACATGATTTGATGGATTTTAGAGTTTTCAAGGTGAGAACGAGTAGATGAGCACTGAATGTGACGCCTGTTTGTTGCTGCTGTAGATCTGTGATGGTGCCGTGTGTTGTTTGACTTAGTGTTCATTTTAATGGTTTCCAATATGACTCCTTGAGTAGTCCTCTAGATGAGTACTTCTGTGTGTTTATCGATCTTAAAATCCCTCTCAATCGTCACTTATGACTCACTAGAAGTGTGCGGTGTTGTATTTTTCTGCAGAGACTCTGCCCTCTGCCTGTATTTGTCCTTTTATTTTCTGTGTTGGGGCTGTTATGGTCGTGTCCCCCCACAGCGCTCAGGTGAGGCCGGAGCTCTAAAAAAAGGGAGCGACCAGGTGCCAGACTGTAAGCAGCAGGCATCCAACTGACACAGCGCCAAAAAACGCAAATAAAGAGAGGCACAATGCCAAATGTGTGAATCTGGGGTTGGCTTTTACTTTAACTTTTACTGGCAATCCTGCATGGTATAACTTTTAAGAAATGTACAGTTATTAAAGGTGCATATCATTTCTCGTCACGTTATGATATGTAACTGTAAAAAACAAACCTGGCATTGCTTCCCCTTTTTCCCTTGTAAAACTGTGATATCAGAGGTAACAGCTGGAAATGTAATAGTCACGACCTCTTTGCAGCCTGTAGTATTATTGAGAATAATTTTTCAATATTTTCTTTCTCGTTCTTACTCTGCCTTGTAGTTGGCCAGATATTAGTGTGCAAAGGTTAGAAAAGCAAGCATCCTGTGTTAACTTGGACGAAGTTGTATGTGTGTATCTGGCTCAGTACAGTAAAGTAGATATGTTGGATGTGTAATATGACAGGTATTTGCTTTTGAGCTCATCCCTTTCCCTTTTCTTGGTCTTCCTCTGTGTTTTCCCTCTCGGCTCTGACAGGAGAGTGGTATTAATGAGGTTCTATAGTGGCGAACAGTCGTCTCATCTAATGGCGCTGGAGGTGGAGATTTTGATTGAACGGTGGAAAGAACTTCAACATATGGAACGAACGAAGACGAGAGGGGAGTCGAGGAGCAGAAAATCTGGATGGGATGTAGAAGTGGTGAGAGAATGGAAAGAGGATAAAAGACGGGGGAATAAATAGAGAGCAGACAAGAGAGAAAGAGTTATTGATTCACAAAGCCGTTTTCAAAACAAGGTTACAAACTCCAATTAGGAAACAAACCAATCCGAAAGAGCACTTAAAGCTACATAAAAAAATTGTAAACTTTAAACAATTGTCAAATAACCTGAAAGGAATAGCAACATGGTAAAACTGTATCTGCAAGCAGGGTTTTTTGGGGGAAAAAGAATAATTATCTGCTCATTGATGCAATTTGACATGTAGGTGGAAAGGATCATGAAGCGTACAAATAATTTATAAGTGAAAAATGGCTCTTTTTCAGTGCATCTCTTTAAAGTTAGTTGTCAGTGACAGCTAACAGTAGGTAAGCAGGGCATCAAGGAACGAGGAAAAAGCATACATTGAGCTAAAGAGGTTAGAGGATTAGAGGTGACCCTGAATCTGCTGACATGAGCCTGATAGACAGAAGCCGAAGGTGGACTGTGGCCCCCCTCCCAGCTTCATCAGGCCTGAGAAGACCACCTGCTGCTGGGTAGAATGAATATGCATTGATACACAGCGTGAGCACGGAGGAATGTACAGTATGCTCACAGCCATAATCACACGAGGATTCAGTCACTCTCACGTACACTTGGATGGTTTTTAACATGCACATGGACCCAGGTAAGGATTCACATGCTGCAGGCACATGCACGCAGACGGGTCAGGCGCATGCAGCTTGAGTTATCCACAAGGTCCAATGTCAGCAACACATCCTGAGGCTGTTCCTTTTTCTCGCTGCATGTCTTCCACCTAAATGTCTTTCCTTTGCTCCCGAGGGACATCTGTTGTCCAAAGACAATATGCCGACTCTCCACTCTCAGGTCGTTCAGTGTGTCCTCTGCTGTCAAGTAAAGGAATTTTCTGCCGTTTGAATGAATGTGGACGAGTATTCTTCACACTTGTTTTCATCTGCCACCTTCTTCTCCCTGTATCATAGTACTCTCACTACTCACTATTGAAGAGGCATGTGGTCAGTAGAGATGAGCGATGGCCGAAGTCGTCCGTCACAGTCAATGTCATGTTATATCATGGTAACCGTCAGGGGTATAAACCACTAGTTTTATACACGTCTGTGGACGATGATGAGATATTTGGTGATACCATGCAGTCTGCCATGATATGATTTCAATTCAGCTCAATTTAGGGGCCTGCGATCAATAGGAGACTATATCATATGCTGATTTAACACAGTTGATTACAGAATAAGCTTCCACCCCTTTCTTTTTTTGCTGTTGACCATATAAAATAAGTAGATAGATTATTGTAACCAGCTAAGTGATTGCTGATCATTGAGTTGATACATTGATATGATATGACCCTTTATAATCATATATCATAAAACAGTAACTGTTCTCTAAATTTAATCAAGAAATTGTTTGGAGTATTCATAGTGTACTTCACCACATTTGATTGTTTTCTTCTTTTATTTGTAAATTCCATGCAAACAGAGAAACAACACGAGACAACACTTTGAGATTTAAGTTGTTGGGTTGGACACGCTCCCTCTGCCCTCATGTATTTCTGTATCTCTCTTACTCTCTGCAAGCACCAGAATATCTTCTCCCGCCCTCTCATCCTCAGCTCCTTTGTCCCCATGTTCCCATTGTTCTCTCGGCATGCCCTCTGTTCCCATCTTGGCTGAGACTTCCTCCAAACATGCCCCCCATGTCTCGGTAATGAACCCAGAGCTCTTCATCTCTCCTTCGTCTTCCCTTGTGTGTTGGACATGACAGATGACTGGGGACCTCCAGAGGTTCGCTCCCCAGGGCTCTAGATAAAGGCAGCTCCGACCACGAGATGATCAATCAATCAGTTTACACCGCAGGCGCCCGATCAGCCAATTAATCAATCTCTGAGCCAGCAGATGTTGTTGCCGTCCCTCAGCGAAGGAGCTGGCAGTGTAGTGGTGGAGGTGGTGTCTCCAACAAAGGCCGAGGGGCTTGAAGTGTCTCGGAGTAGAAAGGAAGGTGATTTTTCATGTTTCTACCAGGACTTCAAGCTTTTGTGGGCTCACTAGTCTCGTTCGTTTTTCATTGGATGATCTCTTCTCTTCTAGCTTTTCCTAGTTATTCCCTGCTTTTCAATCCTGAGAACATCTTGCACAGTCCTGCTGGATGAGATTATGTTTACGAAAAACCTCATTGTTTGTATCCCTCTCAAAAATAAATTTGTATTTGGAAGAAGTGCAAAAGAGATGTAAATGTGTGAGTGGGATGACACCGCTGTCTCAGCATCATTAAGGCCAGCTGGTTCAGATCAAGCCCTCTGTTGACCCCTGTTCACAGTCAATGAGCTACAGACTCCACAAGGACACTTCATTTTAATGTGCCCTTAAACAGCCAGTAGTTAGGATACACGCACAAACATTGAGACACCCACGCTCACCACCTACACCTCTTGGCCTTTGGTCCCTGTCTTGGCCCCTCTGTCCCTGTCCTGAGCAGGTCAGCCCTTTGACCTACCAGGTCATTGCGTCATTACTCACTGTGCTAAGAGATCCCCCAGGGAGAGTTATTCTGTCTGCAGCCTGTGGCTTCAGTGTCTTTTTCTACCAGGATGCTCCAGATTGTTTGTCAATGATCAAGTCAAGTTACTAAAGTCAACAAATGTATGCAAGAGTTTCTTAACATGCCTGGAAATGCGTACTTGTACAGCATTGGCAAAACAGGATTTTTCATCAGCTAAAATGACCTTTCAAAAAGCAATGTTGTGCAGTAATAATATTACTTTTCCCCGGAACAAGTAGTGCAATGATTACTGACAAAATTTCAGTAATAATATTACAGTTAAGTTACCATATCAACAAATAACTCGTTTCAACGAAGCACCAACCTCTGGGGCTAAAAGCTACACCTAACAAGTGCCAAAAACTGCATTTGAATGGCCACCGTCGGTCTCCATAGACCTATGTTTAAATGCCCAACTTTACATGAGAAGTAAACATGTTTACAGCTCGGCACAAAAACAGTTTTGGTCTCTATAGCTAATTTCAACATTTATGACAATTGTATGGAGGGGTAATCCTTTTCTAAATCCCCCTTTACATTTTATTAGGGCTTAGATTTACACATTTTTAAGGGTGGGCCACTTGAGTGACTGGCGTTCTGTGAGGCGTCGCCACGGTCTATGAGTCAGATCCACCCTCTCACCCAAAAATGGTCACCTCCAGCTCCATAGAAATCAAGATGGCAGCAGCCGAAATGCTCACGATGACGATGTCTGTCATTTTTCACAGTCTTACTTTTGTCGTGACCCGCCTACTGCTTTAAAACCCAACAATCAATCTTTGGATTCATTGTCAGAACCGTCGCTTGCTTACATTCAGTAGCTGGGAATATTCCCATTTCAATGACAAGTGGTGGTACCAGGACTCTTACATTGTGAAAAGCACAACCTCAAACCTCCTGAAGAAAACTTCTACGACCAACAGAATAACAATGTGAAAGCTCCAGGAAATACACCCCACCAAGGTGAGCCCTCTGCAGCCACAGAGAAGGCTTTAGCCCTACACTGGATTTCCGTTGTGGACAGCAGGGTATGTGACTTACTCTCCGTTTTTCAGACAGATGCTTTGAAAAATACCAGAAAATAACAGAAAAGTAATATAACGAGCAGTGTAGCAAATTAATATTGGCAGGGAGTAATAAGTTAAGTAATAATATCACTTATCAAAAGTGTAATGTGTTTTAAATTACATTTTTTGTGTAATGAGCCCAGCACTGTTAAAAAGTAATTTTGTTTGTTTGATTAATCTCAGAATCAGGTGCGAACAAATGAAAACTCATAAACATGAGTAACATGGACTGACAGGTAACTAAATCATTGTTTTGAAGATCTGCCACATTGCTACACCGTCACATTATGAGCCAACAGACACCTGGTATGCAACATCTGCACGCTGATGTCGCTGCTGGCATATACACCCGATTTGTTTTTTTAGCATTTCCACAGCATGAGCAAGTGTCGCTGGTCACACCGCATACACAATAGGGAAAAAGGACAAAACAATGTATCCAATAAAAGCAGACTAATTTTTACAGGATGGTGTTCAGAAGGTAATTGCTTCAGTCAGAGCTTCTTAGCCACAGCCAGCTTGTGCTCTGTGATTAATGATACCACTGCTCCTTTTGACTTTATTGTGACCATTCCCAGCTCCACTGACATAAATCTCTGTGAAGAGGTGCCCAGGATGCTGCAGTATTATGTTGTGACCGGGCGGCCATGCTGTCAAGTTTATTTTGGGGCGTCCTTGTGGCCCCAGCTGTGTAAAGACGCATGTAACTGGTTTGAAATCAGTCAGCAGCCTCTGTTGCAAGTCTAACCCCCGCGCTTTCTCCCCATGTTTCCTGTTGCTCTCGACAGTGAACTGTCAAACAAAAGCCAACTCAACTGACCTCACAGGGCTAATCTGTTTTCTTTGGTGGTCGTGACATCAGAGTCAAGACAGCAACTGAACTTCATTTATCACACATAAGAATTGGTCAGGTATTTGTTGGGTTATTGAACAGTGTCTGACTCCCCCACACACACGCAGACGCACACCTTTCTGAGATTGGGCGTTGAGAGGACTGCTATTGACAGTAACTTGCAACTTTCCAAACTTTTGCCATATTTTAACGATGAATTGTACGAAAACGTTTGTTTCAAGCAAACACTGACTTTTTGGTCCAAGCACTTTGGAGCTAAATGTTGTGCCTGGGGCACGTCGTGTATTAATGATACTCGTTACCTGGAGAGGTTGGAAAAAGATATACGTTTCTTTCCTGTTCCAAAACCAAAATCAAACCCTGAAAAGTGTAGGGTTAGCTAGCTAGCTACTGAAGATATAGCCTACTGAATGTATACACATGCTGCTTTTGCTTTTTAATGATTATAACAGTGAAAAAAGACCGACCCTGCTGTACAGGAACCAGTGAAGGGAAGCAGTGAAACTTTGCTGATAACCAGCTGTGTGTCTTCACAGAGTGTGCAGATGAATGTTGTTTGACTTCTCCTGAAGATCCGTTAATCTGCACACACTGCGATGCCACACAGCTGGTTCAATATCGGCAAAGTTTCCCTTTATATTCATTGTCCACTGTGGCGATCAGCAGTGATGTGGTGGTTCACTTTGACACTGTGATCTGTAGCCTATAGTTCGGCTTTAGCTTCTAACTATCTTTGTCTCTTTAACCTGTTGCTGCTGAGTCAGTTTGACATCCTGGATATATCCTTCAAACACAGACTGTAGACCCCTCTGTCTGCTTCTCTCTGGAATCACTATTTCATTTTTCCAAAAGTATAGCCAAATACGGTCCAATTTGGAAAAACCCCAAACTTACCCTTTAAGTGAAGGCTCTTCTGTAAGTGATGGCCAGTTTAAATTTGAATATATGATGGGATGTCTTTCAAATATTTTTACTGAGTATTACTTTTTGATAACTGTGCAAAAACTATATCAGTTTAGATTTATGTCAGATACAGCACTAGATACAAACTGAACTCGGACTCAGTGGCCCAACTGAGAAAAGACATTTTTAACACTGAATCCTGCTGCAAGATTGTTAGGAATAAAAGTGACACTTTTCTCAGCCATCAGTATGTGTGTGAATAACTGTTTGACTCTGTGTTTGTCCTTTAGTGTTATCAGTCAAGGTTAGGCCCATTAACTGACCACACTATATCTGACACGATTGCATCGCCCATAACCCCACCACCTCCCGTGGAGACTAATGGCTAGCCTTGAATCTTAGTGTTATTGCACCAGTAAAACCTCATGATGCTAATTAACCAGCCCAATGTGAATGGTTTCCTATGGAGTTTTACAGCTACCAGAGACTTATGTTTTATTAGTGACTCTAAGGGCAATGCGTAACACTGCCAGTAAGGTCTGTGTTAGGTGATATCATTTTACACTCCATCACTTAGATTTGATCTGCCAGTGATAGCTTTTAAAGATAGAGTTGCAATGGTTTTAGAGGCAGTTACAGGATGTGCCAAGATTTGTGGAGGTGATGTGTGTCTGAAATAGCTGAGTGTGTGTGAGCTTTGTAGGTGTTCGTTTGTGGCTGCATCTTCTTGATATGACAGTTTTCCCAACAACTGTCAAAAAACCCAATTCTCCTTCCAACTATCTTGTCATCCATATTCTATCCACACATTGACCCATCTCTCTCCCTCCGTTTCATCTTCTCCACCACATGAACTTCTCCCGTCCCTTCTCTCCATCCATCTCTAACCTCCCACATGCCACCTACGCCTCCGCCGTGCCAATTAACACCGGAGCACAGTCACATTGTGCTGCCCTTTGACCCCCTCCCTGCCTGTCGGAGCACACAGGACCCGAGGCCTGCCGTTTCAGTATTAGTTTGTCGCAGGGCCTTGTCGCCCAGGTCTGTGATAGATGGGTCCTGGTGAGCAGCTCTGACCCACCGTGCTGCAGCGCTCACTCGGATGGTGTGAGGGAGCATTGATTATGATGCTGCTCGTGACAGGGGTGAATCAGGGCTGAGCTGATGGTGGCAGGGGGAAGACAAAAGAGGCCGAGGTTATGGATGAGGCGCTGTTAGTTAATGTGATGAGATTTGATTTGTGCTCTATCGATCATGGCATCTTGCGAGATTATTTTCATCTAGCATGATTTATAAGCATGTAGCGGGCATGCAGTGTAACAGTGAATCACCGCATTGTTACACACAGAGGTCTTCATCATTGAGGTGTGAAATGAAAAATGTAATTTGTACAGAATTGCTAATAGCCATAATAATTTTTTTTTTCTTGGAAGGAGAAATTACATTTTTGGTTGAAACATTGCGATGCCTCGCTGAAATGTATGCTGTTGGCAATTATTATATCTTTTCATAAATTGAATTTCAACATAACAAGATCCACTTATTTAAATTGATGATCTCAACCTGGGGTTAGGGCCCCCCAAAGGGGTTGCAATATTTATGTCAGTGCCATAACAAGATGATCATGGGATAGAAGATACTCAAAAATGTATTGGATACTGAATAGTTTTACCCTTTCAGGCATCTAAAGGTTGTTCAAATGGAACAATTTACGAAGGGAAAATTACTTTGGTTACACTGTTCACAACTTAAAGACATTGTGAACTTGTGACTAGGGTTGTAGGTAGACATGTCAGGAGGAAACAAGCCAAAGAATACAGAGAACCACTGGTTTTATTCTTTACCCTGATGACGACAGCTGGATACTCAAGGGCAAACTAACCAGCATTCTCGGTTACAACTTGTGAACAGGCTTACTAGGGAAAGTAAAAGTATAAGCCAACCCCATTTTCATTCTTTGGTATTTCATCTCACAACATTTGCGTTTTTTCAGTGCTGTGTCTCTTTGATGCCTAATGCTCACGGTCTGGCATCTGGTTGCTACTTTTTTATAAAGTCCTGGCCTCACCTGAGCACTGTAGGGCTACACATCAACATCCCAAACACAAATAAGAAGTAAACTACAAAATACAGGCAGAAGGCAGAGACTATGCAGAAACATACACTGCCACACACATCCTGCAGCCGCATGTCTTCGGTTGGATTTATGTGAAAGTTCTGGTCATCCTGCAGTTCTGCCACGGACGCCACAGAGCTAAAATGTTCCCCTGTGAAGTTGTGGGCTGGGTGTTTCTGGGACGATGGTGGCATATAGTAGATGATCTCACATCCCTATCGACATCATTGCCATCACTTGTCTGCCCTCTAAAAAAAGTTTTATCAACGCTATAAGTCGTAAATGGACTTGCACTTGTTTAACACCTTTCTAGTCTTTCGACCACTTAAAGCACTTTCACACTACTTGACACATTCACCCTTTCACACACTGGTGGCAGAGGCTACCACACAAGGCGCCAGTTTTTCAAACGTTCAGAGGCACTCACAAGTTGGGGTTCGGCATCTTGCCCAAGGATACTTCAACATGCAGACCGTAGGAGCTGGGATGAAACCGCTGAGCTTCTGATGAGTGGACGATCCGCTCTACCTCCTGAGCTACAGCCACCTCACCCATAGTTATGGTTTGGTTAGGGAAACATCGTGGTTTGGGTTAAAATGACCACTCTGTTAAGGTTAGGGGACTTTTGTTACATCCATGGTTTAAGGAAATGGACATTGACTGTCTGTTGGAAAACAAACAGTGGTCTCATGTCAAAAAAGTCTGTTTGTTTTGGGGACCCATCTGTCCTGGCCTTTTCCCTAAATGGACTTTGCTGCTCTATAACCTTGTCACCTGACTTCCTCCTTTACTCCTGTCGTAATTCCTGCAGCTGACCCAACATAAACGTATGTCGTTTTTGGGGAAATTCCTGCAATGACTGATGCTGTTGTCCTTCTCAGGAGGACAGTCTCTTTTAATATACTGTAGTGTTTCTAGTAGTGTGTTTCATTTCTCCATTGTGCCATAAAAGGATACAGTATTTTAAGAAGGAGAGCAGGAAAGTATAATAACGTGACGTGATTCTATTATCCTCCATAAGTGTCTTCTATGACAGGTCCCACACGTAGCCACACAGTATAAGTATATACTCACACATGCAGTTGCCCAGAGCCTGCTGAACGCTGCAGGCTGGAGTTATTTTTATTCCAGTCTCTTGGAATGCTTTAAGAGGAAAAGAAAAGTGAGCAGAGAGAACACTTAAAACAAAAAAGCAGGTGTGAAAGAAAGTGGAGTGTGTGCGAGCAAATCAGTGAGAGAACAGGAGGTGGGTGTCGGGGCCTGACGCAGCAAAATCCACCTGTTTTCATCCTTCTTCCATCCTCCTCTCCTGTTCTCCTTCCCTCCTGTCCTCCTCCTCCTCCTCCTCCTCCTCCTCCTCCTCCTCTCCTCCGCCCTCGCTCCCAGCTCAAACTGCGGCAGTCGGCTAATTAAAAAACATGGCTGTCCTTAATTATTCAGCGGCTGGCTAATTGATATTCACAGAGGCGTTCACCTCGCCTAAACGATCCGTTTAATCTGACCACCACGGTCTCACTCTCAGCTGCCTGTCACCCTCAGCCATTGTGCTACTGTACTTAATAAGAGACCAGAGGGAGATGGATACAGGAGGTGGGGGAATGGAAAAGTTTCCTGTTGATGTTAATGTGGATTTCTGGGCTACAAACAACAGTGAATGGACTCTGCTGTCTGCGCCCTATGGGAGGCTTTTGTTTTGAGTGTTTGTATTTTTACCGGGCTATTTTTTTATTTATTTATTTTTTTTCATGTCACGGGTTTCTGCACAGGAAAATTAGACGGAGTAAGGCTGAATTACAATTAATAAATTAGCCAAAATAAATTACATCATCCTCTGGACCTGGAAAGTTTGAAAGTGCTTATAAAATAAGGAAAACTCTTGTTTCATTATGAGGGTGATTGACAGTTGTTTCTAACTTCCACTAGAAATACGTGTCCGGGGGAAGTCTGGATTCAAAGCTTGAAAGTTGTAAGAGTTTCAGGTGCCCTCTTTATCTTACTCTCTGTACTTTGTGATCATTTCCTCTCTTTGGCTTCTCTCTAAAGTTAAAGAGATGCACTTGGCCCGGCTCCGTGTCCCGTCTAACAGCCAGTTCTCCATTCGTGACACCTCCAATGATAAATCACCTTTTATTGTCCCCTTCCTCTCTTTGTGTTTTATCTCTCTGTTCTTTCCACTCAAGTTTTTTTTTCACTTTCTTGTCTAATTCTGCCCTTCTCTTCCCCGTCCACCTTTCACACTCACCCCAGCTCTCCTCCTCCACCCGTGACCGCCTCATCATTAGGGGAACAAAAGGTGTTCGGGCAGTGGTGAAGTCTGTCCCATTGTTTGGCCTTTAGTATGATTAGATTATCTTTAAAGTCCGCTGAATGGGGTTAATCAGTCGGAAGTAATCCTGACACAGTGTGTGTGTCTGGGCCTGTGTGTGTCGTCAGAGAGGAGCGCCAACCTGCTTGCATGGAAATTGAACACATGCACGGCTGCATGTATGCATAGACTTACGCGCAGACACACAAAAGTGAGCATAAAAAAGAAAATCCCTGGGCACACATTTCTGTCACAACCTCTCCTCTTTTAATGACCCCTTTAGTCTCGCCTTCAGCACACATTTATCTCTCCACCCGCTCTCTGTGGGTACAGCTGCTCCGGCTGGTGTGTGTATGTGCTGATGTGTGCGTTTCAGATCAGTGTCTGAAACGCGTCTGTGTGCATCTTTTGTCTCTCTCTGCAAAGCTGAAGTCTTTAGTCGCCACCTATCAGCGTAACATTGACTTTGGACACACTGGTGACAGTACACAACCCCCTGCCAATCCTCTCCTTTGCGTTTCCCTCCATCCCATCAACCCTCTCCTCTTCCTCGTAAATTGAGCTGTCGTTGGAGGACAGTTTTTTGGCACCTCGTCCCGGTCTCTCAAAAACTTTTGCCAATCTATCCTAGAGGCCTTGATTGCACGCTCGGAATCGATAACGCACTTTAAGGTCATGATAGCGCTTCTTCTAGTGTACTTACAGCATACTTTTAAGAGCGTACTTCAGGGTACATTCACCTAGTACTATCATTTAAGCTCAACTCGATTTCATCAAGTGCAGGCAGCTTTAGCTTTTGTTCCACGGTGGTCACATAATAGCACTTCAGACATGTAAAGGGACACAATGAAGACAATTGTCCGACCGCAACAACAAAGCTGGTTAATGTCAGGTTGTGCTGAGGGTCGCAGAGACAGCAGCAACTTGGTCATGGTGTTGCTTTACTGAGGGTTGTCAGGAAAATGATGAAGTGGTGCTGTTGAGCTATTTTTATAATAATCTCCACCAGGTGTAAGACTGGAGGGGATTGTGTGTTTGAGAAGTGTGTGTGAGTGTGTATATCTATCTGACTGCAGCTAATCCTGCAAACTACTGGACCAACCAGCCAAATATTTTGTGTGCAACATGTATGACTGTATGCTCAAGGATCTCTTGTGATTGTGGTGATTCATAATTGTTGAAAAACTTGTTTTATAGTCTGTTGTATACCATCACTGACTGCTGACTCCTCAGTCCTCTTTTCTGGCCGATGGGGGCTGGTAGTTTTTTGGAAATCTGCTCGGCTGACAACAGCATGGCTTACTGTCTCTTGCAGGCCACGTTCTGGCCTTCGTTGTGGCTCAATACTGACATCCATAGAAAAGTTTGGTCTTATTTTGAACTGGAGAATTCCATACCTGATGATCCACTGAAGTCAGGCACAATATGAGATTAATTAGTTGCCCTTTGTTATCTTCACTGCCCTCTCCACGGTAAAGGAGCCAGGAGGTATAATTCAACCAGGCCCAGCTCACCTTGGTCACCTGTGACCTGGTTTTTCTCCGTCCTTCCCTCGGTATCATACCACAGGAGCATTTCAGAGGCAGAGCATTTTGCCTCCCCAGTTTTGTAGACTTGCAGATTTTGTTGATATCTGTGCTTCTTCCAAATGTAAGTAAGCAGTTTATGTCGTTACATTTTGTCTTTTTGGTCTATTTTAATTGTGTTTATGGTTAGTTCCTGTTCTGTTGTGCTGTAGCCTACAGACAAAGTTAATACTATTAAAAGTCCAGTTGTAAATGGCATGGATCAAAGCTTGTGGCTGTTCTCATCCTCGTAATTACATCATATCTATATTTCACAGTTTCCATTGACAGGAGAAATCAATTTTGTGTATTTTGAAAAACACTGCAGCGCATGTGCTGAAAACAATTGTCTTGAGTGGCTGCTGTAAGTCTGGGCGGCTGCCTGGCAGAGATCTGCACTCTACTTGTGCACTTTCCTAGTTTTTTTTCTATATCTGGAGCTGTAGATGACATAATGTCACTGTGAGTGTGTGTGCAGGTGTTTGCCTGTCTTGGAAGATTTCTCTCTTGTGTGTTAAGCTTGGAGCATCTCCTTGACTTTGAAACTTCCCCCCACTCATCTCATGTGAGGACGGCCCTTTGGTGACACTCCTCATCACAATGCATAGAGCACGCAGCTCTGCCTGCAGTGCACTGAGTCGCCAAACACAGATGGTTATCAGTGTAGTAGAGATTGGATGGGGTAATGCAATTTTTTCCCCCTCTCCATACATTGTATTTTCTTCATACTCTCTCTGTCTCCTTCAGCATCCCATAGTGTTTAAAAGGAAAGGCTTCAAAGCCCTTCTGCATGGCTGCTTTCCATTGGACAGCCCTCTGCAATGTGGTGGTGTGTCTTTGACTTCGGATGTATGTAACTGCATTCAAAGATGGTCATACACTATATATGTATTGTGTGTGCATGCGCTGGTGTGCGTATATGCCAGTGCAAGATGAGATGGAGAGGATGAAGTGTGAGTGTTCAAGCAGAACAGTTGCGGCAGCCAGTCACCCTGAGCTTCTGAATACTAAACCTTTCCAAATGTCACTTTGAAGAAGTTTATGGATGAATCAGTGCCTCTTTACACTCTTTCTCTTACTCTCTCTCGTTTCCTTTCAATGCTTCCCTGATGCAGGAGATTGGACGAAAGGTAAGTCTCGAGGTCTTTACCTTCTCCCAGACACAGTTGTCTTTCATTGTTTCTGCATGATAAAGTCAAGGATTTCTTTTCCACTTTCAGCCTCTTTGACACATTTTTCTTTCCACCAGGTACTTTAGCCGCTCCATATTTTGATTATTTCTTTTTACAGCTTTCTTACTCCAAATGCTTTGTAGAATTATAGATGATTTTAGCTTCTTTTCTGATTTGATTAACAGAAGGAAGCATAAATATTGTATGGTTTTGGTTGGGTCGACTAAAGTTTGCTGTGGCTTTGAGTGACGCAGCTTCATTTCTTGTTTAAGGTTCTTCTTTTTATATACCTTTTATGCCACCATGCTGGCAACAGCCATGGCAGGAGGCCTTATGTTTCTGCACTGTCCATAACGTTCATCCATTCCATTCATGTAAATGCAGTATCTCAAGACATGTAAATGCAGTATCTCAAGAATGCTTCAAAAGGTGTTTATTCAAATTCGGCGTGCACTGCAGACGTGCACTTGGTTTCAAGGATGAACTGATTAGATTTTGTTGGCTAAAGGTCAAGGTCACTGTGACCTCACCCGTCTAATTCTCATGAATCCGATATCTCAGAAATACCTCCAGGGAATTTCCTCAAATATGGCACAAACGTCCACTTGGGCTCAGTATTGAACTGATTAGATTTTGGTGGTGAAAAGTCAAGGTCACTATGACCTCACAAAACATGTTTTTGGCCATAATTCAGGGATCCATATGCCAATTATGACAAAATATCACACAAATGTCTAATTAGGAAAGATTATGATGTGATGACGTTTTGTATTCGAAAGGTCAAAGGTCAGCGTCATTATGATGTCATAATGTTTAGCAAAAACAAACTTTTCTGGACATAATTCAACACCATATCTCAGGAGGCAAAGGGGAGACATTTGGTCAGATACTGAATTGGTGACACTCATTTTAGGTGTCCACCTTGAAATTGTGGTGAATGTATAGATTTTCTATGCTGCTGAGATCAAAATGTGTGTGAAGCAACCATGTTTAAGAATTTGTAGCTTCTTTGCAGCAACATCTATACTTAAAGCATTGTCCACTGCCATGGCTACATATGAGTCTGGACAGTGATGGATTTAAACTGTAACCTGACTGGTTTGTGGAGGCGTACAACCACGAGGTGGTAATTCTAGTTATTCACATCTTTTAGAATACCACAACCTTTTTCCTCAAACCTGGTTGCAGGTTCCCACTGTCTATAAATGTTTATTGTTATCATCTATAATCATCAGTATACCAATAGTCTTTGACAAGTAAATTATTAGAGATAGTTCCACAATTAAAAAAAGTGGCAATAAAGAACTTTAAACTTCTATTATGAATAGTAAAATTTGTATTTCTATTTACATGTCAGTCACTGGCCCTCTATCCCAGTGTGAAGATCTGCTTTTTCCTCTGTGGGAGCTGATACATCCAGGTCTTATCGGTTCTGTATATCAGCCAGAGAGTCAGCCGTACGTTTAGTGAAGGTCACAGTGGAGGGGAGGACAGTGGAGATTGGTAGTGCCGGGTAAATATATACGCCAGACCATGGTGCTCGTTCTCACTGAGAACTGATGTTATCCTCTTGGCCTGATAGTGGCTTGGCTGAAGATTGAACACAAGAGGACAAAGAAGCACATACAATACACGCCAAGGCATCATCAGTCACAGACACACAGGTGTAATTTCCACACGTTAAGCAACACGTGCACACATTCCCCGACATGTAAAACTTGTCAATATGTCTCTGGTGTATGTTCACGCTGGCAGGCTCAGCGCACACACCATGAAACATTATATTAAAAAGATCTTTCACAAAGTGTCTCTGCCTATAAACATAAGGTCTGTGTTTGTGTTGTGTCTTCTTTATACACACTTGTCTCATTATTGGCCTCTCTCATGTGTGTGTGTACTTGTGTATGTGTGCATTTTGTGATCGGTTTGATAAAATTGGCAACGCTCCACTGAGCACATAAGTGATGGTTTTTCTTTTCTTCTCTTCTCTGTGTGCATGTGTGTATGCTGCATGTGGGGCACGTGTATGGATGTGTGTGTGCGTGTGTGTGTATGTGTGTATTTTGATTTGTGTGTGTCTAGGCCAAGCAGCTGGCGGCCAGAGAAGCAGACCTAAACAAGCAGGATGCTTTCTACAGAGAGCAGGTGGCCCGGCTGGAGGAGAGGGTAAGAAACAGTTTGCACCCTCTGAAAAATGCCTCTACATGGACAGAGGTTATATTAAAGGCATAGTTTGGATTTTTTGAAGTGAGTCTGTATAAGGTACTTATCAGTAGTCATCAAGACTTTGTCCCTCATAACAAGGAAATGATTGCAATATTGGTGACCGCAAAAACCAAGACATTTTTAAAAGCCAGAAACAAGCTGATAACATCGGCAGGGCCTGGCGAGTGTAGAGCTTTACACAGTGTATGTTTATCTGTTTATGGAAATTGGTTTAATGCTGTACACAGAACTACAAAAGTGATATATCATGATAAATAATAGAGTACAGCCAAACCAAAGCATAACAAATGAGAATATCCCAAGGTGGAGGGCACAGTTTCCAAAGGTGAAGCAACTTTCTGTTTTACAACAGAAGACAAAGTAAAAACTAAATGCTGCATTATACAGTCACCAAGCAGGATGACATCATTGCTATTTTCATGAACATACATCATGCACTGCAGCTCTTGTTTTTGCCTGGGGAAAAGTTTTCATAACGTTCCTCCTCTATTAATGTGTAATGCCCTTACCAACACACAGCAGTGCACACAGAAACACTCGTATCGGTGTTCACATAGACAAGCATACACAGATTCATGCACACAATTGAGCTGGCGTACACAGTGGGCTCGGTCACCACTGGGCTCAGACAAAGTACAGGCACATTTACTCTTTTTCTTCATCCCTCTGCCCCACTGTTTATGTTATCATCCCTCAACTTTAACTCTGCACGCTTCCCCTCGGTGTGCGTCACTCTCTTTCTTGTTCTCTGCCTCTCCGTAATTGTCCCTCTGCTGCTCTTTTGCTCTCCAGCCCTCTCTTTTTCTATTAATTTCCACCCTCCATACCTGCGCCTGAAGGATAAAGGGTTACATCTCATTCATCCCTGTGTGTGTCCTCCTGTCCCTGAAAATGACACTACCCTGACAGTCCTTGTCAAACCAGTGTCCTATGGAGGGGGACAAGGGTCAGCCGCCGTGCCTCAAATGGCAGCTCCATGCTGGTCCCAGAGAGAAATACCTGCAAGGCAGGCAACCAGGGTCAAATGCCCTGTTAAAGTGTGCTTAAAAAGGACGCCCTCACGCTGCTCTCAAATCGTAAGTGTATCTCTGGAAGGATACAACGCCCAATTTAATGTGCTTAAAATGACGCCTTCATGCTGGGAAGGAGTTTTCTCCCCTTTGGAGGGTGCAAAAAGTCAAATTATCTCTATAGTGGAAAGAAAATGGAAACTTCACACCGTTGTGAAGCAGGATATGTACTGAGGAAGAGAAGGGCATTCACATATTCTTGTTCTGAGTAGCTCAGGGGCCACGTTGTCCTCTAAAAGACCTTAGTGTCAAAAGATTTTGCCTTCATCCCAGTGCTTTTAATGTGATTTCTTAGTGAGAAGATTGTGTCTTATGTTGTGCAAGCTTACCTGTGCATGTACACTCATTATTATCATAGAAATTGCTCTAAATATACATTACTTTTTTGCCATATTTTGATGTTTTTCTTAAGTGAATAAGCAAGCAGCACAATTATAATTGACTAGAAAAAAATCAGATGACTGTAATGCAGTAAACGGTGTTTGGAGGGTTACTTTTAAAACACTCCACTGCAGATTACTGAATACATGCTCTAAAATGTGATTTCTAACATATTCCATTAGATTACTCAAACTGAATAACATATTCTAAATACTTTAGATTACTTTTGGAAAACTGCAAAATCACCTTGCTGAGCTGAGTTGTCTGGGTCATATAAGCTAATATTAGCTGTGCGCTCAACTGGAAATGTAACCACCAAAGGTTGAGTACTCTTCTTAACAGAAAATACGATTTATATTGTGATATTTACTGGAAATGACAAACATTGTAGCCACAGCAAGTAGGTTGTTATTAGTGATGGACATTTACAAGAAAATTTCAGCTCCCTGATGATCTCCCTTCAGCCAGCTGCCGCCTTATTTAGGTTTTTATAGTTAAACAAAGAGCTGTTGTGTAAATACCTTTGCATTTCAATTTCATAAATCAGCTGTTCCTTGTACACTGCAGATCTTCCAAAGCAAGAGATGGGGATGAATGAATGAATGTCTTTATTTGATAGGGCAACTATAGTGTGAAACGGGGACAAAGAGAGGGGGAATGACATGCAGCGAATTGCCGTGGGATGGAGTTGAACCCGCAGCTGTTGCAAGGACTACGCCTTTGTACATGGGGCACCAGCTCAACCAGGCTAGCTAGTTGGCGTCCTCGAATACTGCCAATTTAAACTGTATCTGTAACAGAATAGAGTCACTAATATTTTGTATTTTAAGTATATAATGCAGTTACTTGTATTCACAACCCAGTCTGTATAATCAAACATGGATTAAAAAAAAAGTGTATACGGTGTTCTTGGAAAACAGGGAGAGGAACTGAACCCACAGATGGGCAATCCAGGCACTACAAATATATGTGAAAACAGTAGGAAATATTAAAAAGCCTTTATTATAGTGGTTAAATCATTAAAACAGGTTTCAACCACTGTAGGTCTTCATCAGAGTGATTATAAACACGCAACAAGGGTGTGGCCTTACCTATATAGCAACAGCCACCATTAGGAAACAGTCACATGACCCAGTTAAAAACATTGCAAGTGAAACAAATTAATAGTAATGAAAACACAAAATAACATGATTTATTTTCTGTGTAATCTCATCTCGTGTTATTTTGTTTCACACCCTTGCTGGAGTGCCCAGATTGCCTTCCTGTGTAGCCTATAATAATTCACTGTTGTATAATCACGCTTGTTTAATATTCTTAGCGTGGATTTGTTAGTTACCATTAAACAGAGGCCATTTCTCTCTTTGGGTCATAAAGCTTGCAAATTTTCCTTCCTCCACTGAGGATGAATTCTTCAGCCAAGCTGGTGGATACTGGACTTGTGTCAGTAATTGGAAGTGCATTGGTTTGCACAATTTTGGTTGGGTAGTGGAGAGAAGAGGACACCATTTGCTGACGTCAAGGGAAAGAGTGAATTAAGTAATGGATCATTTGCAAAGGAAACAACTACCTTTTTTACTTATTATGTTTACTTTTACTGTTATTAGCAGGAGGCAGGCCTAAAAAAAGACCTAAAGATGTTGAAATAATATGAGACGTAGGCATGCTCTCATGTTGCACTTGAACCTCACAGACCCAGCCAAGCTTCTTTCACAATTTCCCAGCTTGTGTTGCCTTATTACATCTTTGTAGCTCTTACGTCACCCTGTATAGGAGCAAATGTGATTGCTGATTGTGGAAACGATGAGTCCCAACTAACAGGCATTATCGACTCTGGGCGCTGACCATCCATCAGCCATGCTGGCCTCTGGTCAATATTCCTCAGATCAAAGTGTCAACAAATCACCTTCACACCCCAGAGAGAGATAGAAGATTGAGAGAGAAAGACAAGGACGGAGATGCGGTATTGAAGACAGAGGCTAAAGGGGGAAAGGAGAAACTAGAAATTCAACACAAGAAAAGAGAAAAAAAGACAGGACAGCTTGAGACAAACTGGAATTAAAGAGATTCTTCCTGACACAAGGAATTATGATATAGTGACATTGTGAGTGAGTGAGTGAGTGAGTGAGTGAGTGAGTGAGGGTGAGAACAAGAAAAAGACAAAAGTAAAAGAAAGAGACAGAAGGTGTAAAAAAGATAAAATGTCACCGAATGATAAAGAACAAGAGAGTAAAATAGAAGGTTGAAAGAGTGTGAGAAACTTGGAATGTCAAATGCAGGAAAGGTCTGTTAATATAAACAGTGCATATGCTGCTTTATTTATTGATTTATGCACATGAATTAAATGACAAATTATTATTTCCAAAGCACTTTGACCTCAAAATCTGAACACAAACCCCAATAATTCAATTAAAATTTTTTATCAAGATTTATGGCCTGTGGAGAAAAAAACGCGACAGAAGTGGTGACCATGTGTGCGTTTTGATGTGTGTGTGTGTGTATCGTATGATGGCGTGTGATCCTGTGTGTAACTGAGGATCAGTGGTGGGCATATTGCATGTTGTCTTACTGTGCAGCAAGCGGCTTGGGTCTCCATAGGGGGTGCAGTTTGTTTGGACTGTGTTAATAACGCTCCTTTTTCATGTTCTGGCCACAGTGCCCTGTCTGGCACTCTCAGCCTCTGCTCACTCCCTGTTCTCTTCTCCCAACGTCAGCCCGGCACTATTCCAAACAAAAAAATCATCATTATTGCCATGTTGTGTTCCTGTGTACTCCCTGTAACTCCCCCTTGGTTAATAGGGACCACTCTAGATGAAGGAGCTCAGTACATATAGACAGAGCAAATTTACAGGCGGATACAGATACAGATGGACAACTAAACAAAGATAAGCAATCATGATGTATTGTAGCTCACATTAAAGTAGACATAAAACAGCTGGAAAATAAATATGCGCCCTCCATATCCAGGTAAAAATTGGAACTCTGTTCTGTATATGAAATATTTTTGTCATGGCAGTGCATTTTCTCAATTAATCGATTAATTATGGTCTATAAAGTGGTGTTAAGAAATATTGGTCAGTGTTTCCCAAAGCCCAAGATGATGTCCTCAAATGTCTTGTTTTATCCACAACCCAAATATATAAACAGAATATTGAGTTTACTGTTATAGGGGAATAGACAAATCAGAAAATATGAATTTCAGTATCCATTGAAGAAGAATTTTGGAGAAGTATGTGTGCAGTACATGCAGTCTGCTTAGACTAAGACAAGAAAAAATACCAAAATTTTATTTGGTTCCAGCCCCTCAAATGTGAGAACACTTTCCTATTTTCTGACTCAGGCTGGCAGGATATCAGATTTTCACCACACAGTTATTTCGGCCAAAATAATTAACAATAATGATAGAATTGCAATATCTCCAGAAAATTTTAAATAATAATAATTATTAATAATGCTGACAGTCAAATTCATCCTTAACTTTGTTTATTGTGCATTCTGTCTCTTTTTGATAAATAAAACACTGAAAATACAAGTGTAGGTAGGTGGAAAGGGGGAAAAAGTAAAAATAGAAAGACACAAATGATTTAAGAGGTGCTAGATTATTTACACAGTATAATTATATGCATATTATTAACATTATATCAATTTTTTTTTTTAGATATCACTGGTATTGTCAATACTAAACAAAACAAATAATAAACTAGAAAAGCACTCAGAGAGTGCAGACCTCTGCCAAGTAGGTGATATTCCCTCCCCCTCTGCATCAGATTTTGCAGCCTGCATCACAATTAGGTTATTTGCATCACTATCATTATTATGTTATATATGCCTTCACCATGGAGACACTGTGGTGTATTTATTTTATTTTTATTTTGTACGCACACAGAATATAATGGGTTTTTTTTGTATTTTTCACTTTCTTTTTTTCCAACACAGAACATTAATTTCAACTTTAGAATTACAACAATATTTAGCAAGTAGAACGAGACGTTCTTTCCGGCCACCAGATGGCGCTATTTTCACCGTCTGTAGAAATTGGAATTGCTGCTGAGACTGTCAGACAATAGACCTTTTTTATTATTTTATCCACTTTGCTTCAACTGATCACCACCAAAATGTTATCATCTGTTCCTCGTCCCATTATCAACCTTTCCTGACAATTTCATCAAAATCCATTCATAACGTTTTGAGTTATTTTGCAGACAAACAGACCAACGCCGGCGAAAACATAACCTCCTTGGCGGAGGTAATAACAGGGGATGGCGAATAGGGTGTCCGCCCCATGTAGGCTGAGTCCTTTGTAGTAGCCTGGGTCCAATTCCAACCTGCAGCCCCTTACTGCATGTCATCCCCACTCTCCTGTCACACTCTAACTGCACTGTAATAAAGGCAATAAAAGCCCAAAAAATAATCTCTAAAAACAATTACAGATTAATCATAATGAAAATGGTCAGTTGCAGCTCAGTTATGCATGTTTGAGTGCAGTGACATGATTGGGCTTGGTTGAGTTTGTGCACATGATTTGTTCTGAGACATAATATGAATCATTAGATATTCGTGAGTGATGTGTGTGAGAAGAAACTGTGTCGCACTCAGGTTACACAGTCTGGCAATGATGTGGCGATATGATAAGTGTCAGGATACAAGGGTTATAATGCAGTATACTGCCATATATTATGATACAGTAAACTAGGTGATATATTTTAGTTTTAGAAATCTAATTTTAGGAAAACTGTCATGGGATAAACACACCACCATATGCATAACTAGGCTTTTTCTGCAGCCAGAACTGGGATCCGTATTTCTGTTTATCACATAAGTTCAAATGGTGATCTCTTAGTAGACTCTTAAACTTGTGCAACTTTAAGGAATATATGGAAAAATATGCATCCCCAGAATCAATCATAACATTGCTGAGCAGTTTCAAATGATGGTCATACTGGGGAGCAGTAAATAAGGCTGTAGTTCCTTTAACCAGTCTGTGCACGCTGTAACTATCAAAGCCCAACGCTGTGCTTCTTTTTGGTTGCAACCCCTCCATTTTGCCAGTGACAGCGCACCAAATTTGTTTTCACTCGGACTACACTGCTAGCTTAATATTATCTCCCATCACGCTCCTCACCCTCCATCCCTTTACCTCAGGATTCCCCCAGCATCTTGCACACCAGCAGCAGAAAGAGGCGCCAAAAGAGAGAGAGAGAATATAAGTCTGATATATATTACACGTCTGTTCCAATCCAACATGGCCATTCATCAGAGGAGCTTCCAGTGACAGGCCATCACCAGGCTCCCAGGCAGCTCAGCCTGCTGCCTGCGCTGCTGCCGCTCATTGGGGCCACAGCTACCAAATAGCCCCTGAAAACAATATCTATATATTTATTACATTTTCACTCAATACCTGCCCTGCTGTAAAACAATCTCATATTTAACAATCAACTTGCCCATGTTTTTTTTTTCTTTTCGTTTTTTTTCTAACCGTGTCTTTCCAGCCCTCCCTCCTCGCCACATCTGTCTCTCTCTTCTTTTTTCAAATTTCGTTTTTTTCTCTTTTTTTTTTTTTTTGGAGTAGTGTTTTTTCTCTCTCCGTGCCTCAATTTCTTTTTTCAACAAAGGATTTTTCCTCTCTTTTTTCCTATCTTTCTTTTCGCCTTGTATATCGATGAAATTGGATTTTTCTGCTCTCCCATGGAGGACAATCACTGCAGCAATTGCCATCTCATAGCAAAGTTCCACAGCAGTGTGAGAGGAAGAAATACAGAGGAAAGAGCATTAAAAAACAGTAATAGCTTCTATCTCTGTCCCTGTCTCTGACTTGGTGTCTTCATCTCTCCCTCGATTTGTCATTTCTCTACCCTTCTCCCTTTCATCCTTTTGCCCTCCATCTCTTTCTCTAGACACTGGAGCTCAAATTTTTAACACATTTTGCTCTGTGTTTGCTAAAAAAATCACAAATTAGAACAGAAATTTCTTGTTGTGTTGCTGTGTTGTCGTAGTAAAGATGTTTTAGAAGACTCCTTCACCATGAAGCGATCAATGTAGTTTTCCGGGCTCTGCTAGTTGTATAATCGGAGACACGGTAATCCAGAGACATGACAGTGTGCTGCAGTGTCGAATTATTGTGTCTGAGACTGTTTGCTGTTATAGCCGCATGATGGGATTCACAGGGATTTAACAGGAACTCTTTTCAAGGAATGGTGATTTCACAACAACAGAGCAGCACTTTCGTTTATGTTAAAAAAAAAAAAAAAAAAGAAATCCGACAGTAGTAACGCTCCACAGGCCAAAATAATAATGCTGAGATACAACTTTTAAAATGTCAGCTCATAGGGCTCCGTTTTTCTTAAAACTGTGTCACAGAGCTGTTGAAGAACTCGTAGGAAGTTTCTAGGTCATAGTTATTGGTGATATTTTGTTAAAGAGCATTTTAATGAAAAGTGATGATATTTTTCTGTCCTTCTCGCGTAAAAATGAGGGTGGGGCACATCAGAATAAGATTTATTATCAAGTAGGTTTTCATTTACAAGGTATTTGTCTTGGTGTTTGGTGCACACATAAAAATGTGAGAGGACATAGAATAAAAAAGTACTGAAACAGGCAAGAGCATAAATATAGAACAGAAAATTCACCAAAAAAGAAAAATTCTAAATATAAATACATAAATATGTACAATATAGTTTTTTCAAGAATGAAAAAGCTGTTCAGTTATGTATAGGATGTGTAGAAATATTGAAATGCAAAATTTCATAGAACGCTCGAATGTCCACTCTAATGTCTGTACACTCATTGGTCTTTGGATTCCCATTTTGAAGCCTCAAGTTTGGCATTTTGGTCGTCACCATCTTAGATTTTTGGAGCCAGAAGTAGCCATATCTGGATGAGAGGGTGGAGCCAACCTTAGTGCGAGCCGCTAGCTTAGCTATGGTTAACTTTGATAATGCTAATGCTAATTTTTGCTTGCGGAAAACAGGCTTAAACCTTTAGAAGAAATTTTACGAATGGGAACACTGTACATCGATCTCTAAACAAGACCTTTTTGTAGGTGACCAAAAAGTTACAATTAACTTTCATTCTGAAAACACTGAAATTGCGATAGCTATTGTAAAGCTATACTCTGTGAATGTGAGGTTACATCCTGGTTACATCACCTAAGTAACGTTGTCACTGTGGTAGCGACTTGTCAATGGATGGCACCCACCTATCAGACAAAGCGGCCACGTCTTTAATGATGCATGACTTCAAGCCTTAATAAGGTTTAAACAGATAAGTTAAATAGATATCACCCGCCTCAACACACACAACAGGAAACAGGGAAATTGGCGGTTAAGACCAAAACCGTTGTTTGTATCAGGCTGTACTCCTGCATTTCTGCTGTAATTTGTTTTGTTTTTTCTACATAGCGATGGGAAAATTCCCCTTGTGTTCTTCCTGAACACATGATTAGAGGTGATGTTTGGCAGATTTAGTTACCTTTGGCGAAAATGTGTAAGAAGGATAGGAACAATAACAATTTACCAGCCTCTTTGCTCTCTTTATGAGTAAGTTGCACTGAGTCACACAGCAGAAGTCTCATTTTCTCCAGCTCTGCTGAACGGTAATGTTGGCCATGGTGGGGTTTCTCCCCATTTCAGCCCTCCTGCTCAGCAGCAGATAAGAGAAAGAAGCCATCAGTACAGGGAGTTATTTGTTTTATTCATTAAAAATTGGAGGCTTTTTCTCTAAATTGAGCCGGAGCCTGTGTTGGGCTGCAGCTTCTATCTTCTCCATATCGCTGCAGTGCATTAGCAGTAATGACTTAATTTGTCTGTGACACCCCCCACCAGCATTTTGTTTGGCTCCAGATGAGCTAAAAACCCAGTGGAAAGCAAATAGAGTAAATAGGATGAAAATAAACAGAAAACACAGTTTTAGAGGTAGATTGCACATACACAGGGTTTACACAGGCGACAGCTCTGGTAGCTACGCAGCACTATTCATCCAGTGACAAAGAATTGCTCAGCAGCAATCAAAACACATCTTTCTGCGATACTTAAAACAAGGTTGTGTTTCACAGCTTCTAGAAAGATTTTATTTTGGCCTGGGGGAGGACTGTTTTCAAGCAAAGTGAGCGTAGTCACTCCACTGTGGGCTAACAAAAGGTCAGGGCTACTCTTTAAATCAGTCGAGGCAGCAGCAGGAAATCACAATTTGACACCACTCAGTAATCACACAAATTACACTCTTCTCTTCTCTTTTTCCCCCCGCGAGTGTCAGTGTTTATATCTCGCCACCAGGAAATGTGTAGATGCTTTTGGCAGCATGTCCCCACATGTACTCATGCTGCGCGTTAATGCCGTGTGCGTGTTGGTGTCAGCATGAGCATTGTTTGTGTGTGTGTATTATAAGTGCTCCTGCAATCATCGTGACACATGGCCTTTTGTCCTCCCAGGTGGATTAGTGTGCTGATTAGTGCCAGCTCCGCCATTTAGGCAGGTATTATTACCTTATATTTAGTATTCCAGACAGAGACCCAAATCCGGCTCTTTCCGACTCTCTCTTTCTCTTCCAATGGCTCAATCTCGGCACCCAGGAGAAGTCTTATTCTTGCCTCTTTAGCAGCCCCAAAAATCTCTTTTTAGTCTTTTTATCTGTGAATAAGCTTTTCTTTTAAATCCTTTTCCTTGGCTCTTGACAGTTTCTTTGTCTACACTGAAAACCACTTGATTCAAGGCCAAGAGGGCATAGATACAACAGGAGCTTACAAGTTAACTCTTAAACTTTAGGCAGACTTCTTTATTGTGTTTTACATACAAGCTAATGTCTGCCTGAGGGACAGCTGCACTGGGTCGGCTGAGTACGCAGACCACTTTAGTTTGTTCCACGTTATGCTTCAAATCCACCCCTGAACATATATCTTGGATGTGTGAGGAGGGTTTTCTTGGAGTTCATGATTTAATTTGTACTCATGGGACACTGCAAAGGCATAAATCATCCCCAATCAATTAATTTTTGACATACGTGGAATTGAGACATTGAACAGACTTTATCTAATGCATTTGATGAGTCATATCAATTCATGAATATGTAAATAAAGCAGTTCTATGTACAGTTTAATCTGTACACTGTCTATGAAGTATACACCAAAGACATCATCTACAAAACTCAAAACTTTTCCATTGTTTTAAAGAGACCAGTCTGCATATTGATGTTTTAAATTATGTCTAGCTCTACAGAGTGTGCAAAAATGAAGGACTTGAAACCATTGCAAACCCTCAGTGTCCGTCCAAATGAAGAGGACTCAAATCTATATCAGACCTTTTGTCAGTGTTGTCATGTCCCATCTTCTTTTAGCTCTACAACACATGACTATTGATCTTTTCAGCAGCGCAGTTCATTCCTATTGATCTTTTCTGAACTATGATGAATGTCTTCCATGCCGGAAGGTTAAGTCGGGGCAGATGGGACCACGAGGCGTGCATTTGTCATATTTCTAGTGTATCTGTAATTTATGCAAGATGATTCAAGTGTCTGGTTTCCAGAGAATGTAATGTTGATGGGTCGGCTGGTCGCTGAGTCTACGTGCTTTTTGCATGACAAGTTCTTGGCCTGAGGTTATTTTTGAGGCTTGAGTTTGAGAAATACAACCCCAAATAGCCCTTTGTTTATCAATTACTCACCCTAGGTTAAGTTGAATTAATGAATAAAACTTTGTTTTTAGTTTAGTTTATTTCAATCATATTCCAACTTATAAAAGTCAAATATGCTGATAGATACACAATACATAAACATTAAGTTAATGCTTTTTTTTATTTTTTAGCTAAAACAGGACTGAAAAGATTTTCGCTGAAGCCTTAGCTTGTTACACCCATCCTTTCAACATTCATTGTTTTTGTCAGCTGCCTTTAAATTATGCAGAGCAATGAGACACACACAGAAACTGAATATATATACATTATATAGGCCTATTGTCTGCTCAAATATCCCAAATACATTTCATGTACACTTTGGTGTTCATACTTCAGTTTAATATTTGTCAATCATCTTGTCTTAAAATATTTTTTTTAAATCTATGATGTGTATTACACACTTTAATTTTTGTCTCTACCTATTCCATAAATTTACATCTTTGTTGTACATTTGCTCTGTTCTTTGTTTTCGTGAACATACGTGTTCCTATCACAGACATTCTCTGGATACAGTCTGGCAATACAATTGTATGTGCTGTACATCACTGATACTATTTTAAAATCTACGAGTTTGCTAAATTTGAGTGCCTGTGCATTTATGAATAATTTATTCGTCAGTTCCCAATAATCAGCTCTGTTTATAATTCTGATGGCTCTCCTCTGAACACTCATCCAGTAAACAAAGGATCCAAACGCAGGGAAAATTGTCGATGAATTGAAGTGCTTAAGAACAGCAAAACTATATGAGAACATCCATTTACAAACCCTACACAACTTGTATAGTATAATCCAAGCTCAGTACTTTCCAAACAGACAACCCTTTCTGCCGGGGAACTGAACAGAACGTGAAACTTGGAAGACTTACTTACTCATCCTGTGTTGTGGTGAATTTGTTATATAAACTTTGTTTTCTTGCCTCTACGTTGAACGAAGAATCCAAAAACTACATTATAATCCAAGTCTCATTTATCCAGTCGTATGCTCAGTACTTTGCAAACAGACAGCACTTTCTGACAGGGAACTGAAGGTGAAACTCGTCTATGTTCTCTTCAAAGCCAGACTCTATTGTGAAATCAGTCATTTTACCTTGCTGACCAAAGGAGTTGCTGGTCTAACGCTGCCTCGATCTGTTAATTTGTTTGTGTTATTGTGTGACTTTCACTTTTTGTTCAGTTCTCTGCTGTCTGTTTGGGACGTACAGAGCATATGACTGGTGAGATTTGTGAGTTGAGAGTTTTGTGAGAGTCTGTAAATAGATGTTTTGCTATAAGTCATTAATACTTTTCTCCATTTTTGGATTCTTCATTCACTGGAAGCATGTGCTGGATCCACGAATCCAATGGAACTTGGGGTGATTAAGTTGTAAAGAAATGTTCATGTGGTTGTGAAGTATTACTTAAAGATGTACTGTATGCAGCTCAAAGATAATTTTTATGAAATTAAAGCATAAACGGGATACAACTACCTTAAAAAATTCAATTATAAACCTTAAAAAGTCTTTGGTAAACCTTCTCCAGAACCAGCTTCCTCTGCACTAAAAGCCTTTTTCCTCTGAATACATACATTTTTTGTGAAACCTGTGAAGATCTGCTCAAGGTTTTGGCTTCTCAGAGTAATGGCACAAAAAACCCTAATCTGTCTGATGTGTAAAGAAAATAATTACATGCTTTTGTGAGCTATGTAAAAGTATTACTATTATTAAAATGGAGTACTTCACAGGAAGCCATTGGCACTGGCGACGTTGCCTGTTTCGCCCCCACATCAAACCTCATACGGCTCTCAATCAAACCATCCATCACACTTTACAGCCTCTCACCATTTGATCATAAATGTGCATAACAGCCGCCGAGGGCTGACAAAACAGATCTTCCCCGAGTACTATAAATGGTGTGAGAGCTATGTTATATGGTCGTATTTGAGGAGGTAATTCGGGTTGAGGGGTCCTGCTGCGGGTTCATTTGCTATGGGTCACTGGGGGATTATGACTGGTGGTCTGCACGCTGTTGACTAGCGACCCTCTGACCTTACAGGATTGCTGCCTGTTATTACAGCAGTAGTTTTGTGAGAGGATAAGCACAAACGCACACATAAACACACAAATACCCATATTTCACACACTCACACAGAGAGGCAAGCATGCGTGGTGTGCAACCACACACACAAACTGAACAGAAAAGAAAAATGGCAGTATTTTTCACCATTACAGTCCTCCAAGCATAAACTCCCCACTCACAATTAGTGGGGGAAATTAGTATTTAACACGTCAACGTTTTGTTCAAATTAACATATTTCCAATGCAGCTATTTGCATGAATTTCAGACCAGACATTGGTGCAAAGTCAATAAAACTACACAAATAATAAAATCATAACATTTCAGTCCATAACAAAAAGTTATGTGCAGTGAAGTGGAATGACACAGTAAAAAAGTATTCAACACGCTACCTGAAATGTATTCAGTACTTGATGCCAAAGCCTCTGTTTGCAATAGACTCAAGATACTTGCTATATGAATTTTCCTGATGAATCTTCATCTGTAGTTATTTCTACCAATGCTTAATTGGGTTTAAGTCTGGTAATTCAGCTATTCCAAAACCTTTATTTTTCATCTTTGGAAGCAATCAGCAGCTCCCTTTGGTTGTATGTTTTGGATTGTTGTCTTGCTGGAAGGTCTGCACATGTCTCATCCTCATCGTCCTGCTGGATGGCAGCAGATTCAGTTCATCATCCCTTCAGGAATTTGCATTCTGCAAGTACCATGAGAAGAAAAACCGCCCCATACTATAATGCTTTCACCTCCACCTTCACTGTAGGTATGTTGTTTTTAGGGTCACATGCAGAACCATTTCTTCTCTAAAACATGGCACATCGTATTGTTGCAGAAAAGTTAGATTTTGTCTTGTCTTACCATTCTCCCAGTCATCTACAGGCTTTTACAAATGTTATGCAGCAAACTTCAAACAAGCTGCAACACGCGTCTTCTTCATTGATGGAGTCTTCTGGGGTGATCTTGCATTACTTACCGTTCTCTCTTTGATGACTGTACCTGCTGCTTCCAGGTCTTTCTGGAGCTCCTTCTTTGGCTTGAGGTGCTTTCAAGGAGCTCCTGTGTTTCGTCGGTTAATAGTGTCGTGATGTTTCTTCCACCTACAGATAATAGCCCCAATGGTGCACATAAGAACATTGAGGAGTTGAGAAATCTGTCGGTAACCAGTTCCATTGGTATGTTGCGAAGGTCTTGGGAGAGTTTTTTGCCTCACCGCACTACGAAATGTTTCTTGTACAACAGTTTGGTAACAAATGACTTGTTTACTTGCATTCAGAGGTCTGTAACCTTTTTTCAGAGCATGATAGTATTAACCTACCAACATGCACTGTCTCAGCTGATTCCAGTTAGCACAAGTAGGACAACTAATTAGTGGAATTAGCTGATTTAGTGCTTTTTCTACAGTGTGTTTGTTTTTCCTGTGTCATGCCACTTTATTACACATAACTTCTTGTATGAATTGAAATGTTAGGATTTCTCTATCCGTATTGCCTTTAATGAAAAAAAGTTGACATGTTGAATACTTACTCCCCCCACTGTGTATAAATTGCAGATCACAAAGTTAGCTTCCATGTTATGGACAATAGGCCCATCTTGTAATAGACCTGTGCCCTGAATATCCCTCTCCATAAAGTTTTAATGGAGTTTGAGTGATTGTAGTTGAGGCTGGGCCGCGTAGGCTCGGCTGCACAGTAGGTAGGACGATATCAGATCTGAACTGTTATGAGGCGTCACTTTGCTGAAATGTTTCTTTTTGCCTAAATAGCTTCAACCTGAAAGCAGGGATGATGTGAATAAATTGGATGGACTTTTTTTTTTTTATATAAGAGATAACAATCACATTTTCATGCATTTATCTCACTCACTGGCTTTCCCTCTCTCCCTCTGTCTCTCTGCAGAGCGCTCAGTTCTACAAGGTCACCACGGAGAACTACCATAAAGCTGCCGACCAAGTGAACGCCAAGTTCAAGTGAGTTTAGAAGCAGTCAGTCCAAAGTAGATCAAATGCTTTAACTCTCATACCAGCAGTTTGAGGTTTAACTCATTCTTTACGTTTACCTCCAAAAATAGAACTTCCACTGTTGAGTTATTGTAGTTTAAAGCCTTTTTTGTCATGCATAGTAGGTATTTATTTTATCATCTTGGTTAGGCTTTGTGTGTATTATCCAAAATTATGCTTTCACTGAAGATTAGAGGTCCGTGTGGACCAGTGAATACACTATTGAATTATCTTAGCCACATCCTAACCGACGTCTTTCAATCAGAATCACATTAACTCGGCCCATTAGCGGATGTTGATGATGTGGTTCACTGATAAGCCTGATGGCATGTTGCTGATGGCTGACAGGGCTTTTTCTTGTGCTCTTTTAATGTTTCAGTGTGAGAGGCTGAGTATAATTTATTCTGTAAGGCTTTATTATCAACGAGACCTGGGTCAAACAGGATTATCAAATAATTTGCAGTACTTTTATAACATGGATAGCATTTCTCACA
Source organism: Epinephelus cyanopodus (assembly GCA_026686955.1). NCBI lineage: Eukaryota > Metazoa > Chordata > Actinopteri > Perciformes > Serranidae > Epinephelus > Epinephelus cyanopodus. The sequence continues at coordinate 20,284,899 of CM048936.1, read as the reverse complement.
TCAAGACACAAAGTGTAAGATAACCTCTGTGCTGCAGAACAGAAGTCTACATTAGCTTTCAAATAGCTGTGACTCCTTTGCCCTCTTATACATTACAGACTAATCCAAGAAATATTAGTATAAGTATAAGAATAAGATATTTGGCATCTGTTTTTATCCAAAGTGCATTACATCACCATGAGTGCATGTGTAGTCCTCAGTCTGATAGTGCTGTCCTCAGGGTGTCAGGGTGTCTGCAGGTCCTTTAAAAGTCTTAAAATGTCTTAGATTCAAATTTATAAACTAGCTTAAAATATTTTAAATAGTAGAAAATTTGAATTGCTCAGGTCCTCATTTCCGCAAACATTTTATCTAATTTCATTAACCATGTTTTATTTTTGTCAAAATGGGTCAAGCTCTAATTTGTGAAAGTTCACATTTCCCATGTTACAAATCTTTAAACCTGTGACCTTAGGTTTAGACTCAAGTCACATGACTTTGACTTAAAAAAAGCTTCGACAGTTTGGGAGTTATGCCCTCTCTCTATCATTTTCATAGTGAGACAACATGATCGATATCTTTTTTGTGTCTGTACGTCCATAGGCTGTGTCTCAGCGGTTAGCATTGCGGCTTAGCTTAGCGAATACAATTAAAGTCTTAGGGGGTCAGTAGCCTACTCAGTAAAAGTGAACAAATAAATGTTACAGAAACCCTGAAGCTGGTATTTCTACACGTGCATTTAAAATAAACATGTTTAAACATTAATTCGAAAAACGAGTCCTTTTTAGTCGTTTTAGAAGTTTGAAATACGGAAGTATAGTGTGTTGAGTCTGACTCAACTTGCATCTTGACTTGGGCTTAAACACCAGTGACTCGTGACTTCACTTGAACTTGAGCCTTTTGACTTGAAAAAACTTGATACCTTCCCCCAAGCCCAAAGATTAACAAGTATACTTTTTAAAAAGAGCCCCCCGAAACACTTCATTTTCCTTAATTTCCTGACTCAACTAACGTTAATGCTGTTAATTCCCAGCAAGATGGCACTGAATCCCCCAAATCCACTTTGTTTAAACCCATCTGACATCAATCAAGTTGCAGGAAAGAACCATGAGGGACTAACATTATGTTACTGATTGCCAGCTGGAAAAAAAGATACAGAAGATAAATTGGTTTGTGTGCAAAAACTATATGGTGCTCAACAAAAAATTAATAGCAGTATACCAAACATGCAAATTGAAAGTTACAGATGGAGGCACGACATTTGAAGTTGAACAAAGAAAGGTTAGTCAAGGCTATTATTTACATAGTTAGCAAGCTAATACTTAGCTAACATTATAACTCTCTTGTTAGATGAGTATGACAGCTGTTGAGCACATTATGGCTTGATTGAGACTCGAAACTCAAAGTTAAGGACTCAGAACTTGACTTGAGTTGGGACTTGGCTCAGAGCTTGCCTGTCTTGACTTGAGGCTTGAGTGCAAAGACTTGAGACTTACTTGTGATTTGGTCCTACCTCTGCCTACGATTGAACCTAATAATCTGTTTTATACTTTATGCTTTTACTTACCTGTTTGCAGGTAAGTGTAGATTTACCTAACTCACTCTAATAACCATATATCTACATAAAACCTAACTATGCACAGAACCACACACTACTTACCTGCAATGCTTGAATAAGAAAGTATTATTTGTTGGAAAATCAGTCTTAAATTTATAGCTTGAAATTATCTTAAAATCATTACATTTAAGTGTCTGATACCAGTGGACACCCTGTATGCTTTGCTATGCTCTAAAGACATGTTATAGACAAACCTTGCATTGAACAAAAGAAAAGTTACCTTATTAAAGTTACTAACAGAGGAACGTAATGTCATGGCTATGGCACATATCCAACACATATATGTAACTCTAGAAGATGCAAAATCCCTCTCCATCCGTGTTCCATCTGTCTTCTTAATAGGAGGCCATTAGGCTCCATAGTAATGTAGGGAAAGTGGATGAGGAGCCGGCAGGAGGTGGGGCAAGAATGGGCACTGGCTCTGAGCTCTCCTCCAGGGAGGCTAGGCTAATTGTGTTAGCTTGTCATTAGCCAGCGCTAACACCGGGATCATTGTCTCCCTCAGAAATGCTGGAAACTGATTAGCCTAGCCCACCGGGGGTTTAGCGCTAGACTCGTGGAAGCCGGAGCTGAGACTTCCCAAATCACATTAAAGAAGGGGAAAAAAACCCACTGGAATAACATTAGTGCCAAATGACAGTGCTAACTGCAAGCGAACACTGGGCTAACGTATGGGTAGTCATGTGACACGGGCCTTTGCATGAAGAGCAGTGATTGGCTGATTGGATTACAGGAGGAGCATTAGCAGGGTTGTGACTGGATTACAATTGTGGAAAGGTAGAGGAGGAGGAGGGGTATCTGTGCGTGTCTGTGTGTGTGTGTGTGTGTGCTAATGAAATGGCGGGAAGGTCTGGTGTTACAAGACAGGGGCAGGGATGCATTGAGGGGATCAGAGCTGAGGGTTAATTGGATTTAACAGGGCGTGTTTGGCCCGTCTTTGTTTATGTGTGTGAGTTCACGTGTGATGCTGTATGTTTGTATTCACTCGTATGTTGCGCCTTTCCTCAAAGCTCCCCTTCTCTCTCTTATGACAGAGGCCCTACAGAGATAAGATGCTATCTGTGGCCTCTGCTGAATAATAACCGAAAATATTTTTTGTCTCACACAGGCTTTTGATTTCCTCAAAGTTGAAAATGTCCCCCAGAGATAAAAAAGGGAAAAGAAAAGCCGGGGCCTTATCCATACTTGATAGAATTACCATTTGATATGTTAATGTGAGGATGTTATAAAGTGTGGGAGATGACATCTTTCTTATTAGAATGTCTTCATTTCCCCGCTCTCGCTCATGTCAGTGCCACTGTAAAGAGAGTGATAGTACTCCAGGGATTGATTAGTGTTAGGACTGATATTAGGCTACGCTTTATTATAGTGGAGGAGAAGATGTGTGGGACCAGAGGAAGCTGCCTGTCAAGGGTTATAACATCTCTATGTGTGCTTTTGGAAGTTTTAATTAGAGGCTGTTGGGCGGTTTGTGTTTACCATATGATTTCGGTTCAGTTGGGAATTAGTGGGACGGAACGGTTATTACTTTGTGACATTCAGATCAGGGAAATCAGGTCTCCGGAGTGGATGGGAGGAATGTATGTGTCATAGCTATATCAGCAGCTGCTCTTGTGTATGCTCTTTTGGCTGATGCTCCGTAATCGTCAACATGGGAAATAATTACTGTGATTTGGAACAGGTTCGGGAGAACAAGTGCTTGGATCGGGACGAGACATTGTTGGTAGCAAAAGAATGATTCAGCTGAATTACATTGGGATACAAAAAATTCTCCCCTATTTCGACCTGTTTAATGTCTCTCTGTTGTATCAGTTACAGGCTTGTCTTCTTGGGTGAGTTTGAAGGTATTCTATGCAGGATTTCCCTAAGAGACAATGTACTGGATCAAACAAAAATAATCCCTCTCAATCAACACTGATGACCCGCCACAAGTGTGTGGTGTTTGATTTATCTGCAGAGCCTGCCCTCCGCCTATATTTTCCTGACCTTTTGTGGGGACGTTTATGGGTGTGAGGCCAGGTGATAAAGCTCATTCCAAAACACAGACTGTATAAAGTAACCCTGACGTCACCCTTTTTTTGTGGACTTCTGTTTTGAAGCCTCAATTTCGGCATTTTGGCCGTCGCCATCTTGGTTTTTTGGAGCCAGAAGTGACCATATCTTAACGAGAGGGTTTAGCTGTGAATGAGTGAGGGGTTGATCTGACTCACAGACTGTAGCAACGCCTCGAAAACACTCAAACAGCCCCGTCCTTAAATATGTATAACTTTAAACCTTAATATTGTAAATGGGTGAGTAATATAAAAACTCACCCCCACATTTAGGGGCCATGAATCCCAAAGTTTCCATACATATGCTATGTCCCACTATTGCTTTTAACCATCTGAAAGCTGGAGAGACATCAGTTTTCTTGTGCTGCATTCAAACGCCATTAGCAAGTATTTCGACTTTCGAAACCTGGGCAAATCAGATTGAATTCTTTCGAAAACATGCAAAAAAGGGCAATGAGCAGCTTGGCAAAAAATGTCCTGCAAATTGCAAGAAAATTTCAAAACATGACGAAAAAAAAACTGAAAGAAAAAGAGAGAGAGGGGGATTATTTAAAAAAATAGAAATTAAAAAAAGGGGAAAAAATGCCCAGAAAAACGTATTTATAATTACTAAAATTACATTTTAAAATTGTATTGGAGAGAAAAAATAATCTAATCTCTAATTCTATTTTTCAAGATTTTTTTTTTTTAATATAAATTCCACTAATTTCTTGCTTATTTTTGGTTCAATTTGATTTAAAGTTGCTCATTGTGTTTTTCTTGTGTGATTGAAAGGAATCAGGCCAATTTGCTCTGGTTTTAAAAAGTGAAATTGTACTACGTTTTTGACATGAGCAATGTTTGTGTTATACTTTGTGGATGGTCATGAAAGTGTCATCATTCCCTGAAAACTCATGTAAAGGATTTTAAATTTCTCCATGAAAATGGGTGGGAACATTGAGTATACTTTAAAGTTCATTCTGATATGTGATATAGGCAAGTAAACCATGCAGTTTACAAACAGGAGGTACAAATAGGCTTCAGCAGGTAGCCAGAGTGCATCTGTTCTGATCAGTACAGCGGTACAGTTTGGCTCCTTTTTCCTTGGCGATGTTGAAAGAAATAAATTAAAGTGTGAGAGGTAGGTACTCAAGGGAGGGAAGGGTGTGTGTGTGTGTGTGTGCGCGCAGTATGAGTTCATGTGTATGTGTAGCTGTTTGCGTACGTGTGCAGTACAGCTGTTCCCTGCCGTTCTCCTGCAGTATTCCCGCCAGAGTTTTTCTGAGAATGATGGAGCTCTCCCAACCGGAACGCCGCTGCATCACTGTGACCTCATTACATCCTCAACACACTAACACACACACACATATACACACATATGAAGACACATACACATATCTGCATTCTTTCACAGATTGTCACAGCTATAGTTTTCAGAGCTGGAGCAATACTAGACAAAACAAACATCTCATTTCTACACAGTGCTTGAAAAAACTTTGTGCCGTGACAAACTTTACAGTTTTATTGTTCCCCCCCACAATATTATAGACACACGAACAATATCATCTGATGTGAGGATGATTAAATACTGCACAAACTGCAAAAAGGCCCCTCTGGTGTCTGAAATTGTTGTCATGAATCATGAACCGCGGGGTCTCAACCTGCTCTCAGAGACTTTTAGTGTACATCTTCTCCACATATATACGTGAATACACACAACATGTAACAGATAATGTAATCATATAGTACGTTAGACACACGCATACACACACAAGCAAAGCTTTTATTCACTTTCCCCCTGACACTGACTGCAGATAAGAGTTCCCAGTTGCCTGGGAAGGAGGCTATCTCTCCCCGCGCCTGATTTATATCCTGCCACCTTCACCACCAGTTGTTTATCCAAGTCTGATGCATTATCAGACTGTCCAGCACTGAATGTGTGACCTTTACTGCACCCCATGTATGTAAGAGTGCATATGTGTGCGAGCTTTTGTATGTGAGAATGAATGAATTAGAGTGAGCTCCACATATCTGCTTTGGAGTGTGTGCCCGATGTCTCAGCGGGCTGCGGTGACCCGATGGGGCTTTAGTTTGAAATGCAAGCTGACAGGCATGGAGGAAAATGATCGATGTGAGATTATGCGAAGAGATGGAATGGGGAATGAAAGAACAGTGGCGTAGTCCTAAACCTCCTGTCAGCGCTAACCTTTGGTGGGGCTTTGGGTGTCTTTGTTGAAGCTGGTCACCCTGTATTTGTCCAGGGTCCCTGCGGAATTGAGACGGGACAGGGACGTCTTATATTGGTGAATGGGTGGGTCTGACAAGGCTGTGTAATACTGAAGGATTGAGACCATCATCTCTTACGTCTCCAGCTCCTCTCTCAGGTTTAAAAAACTTGGATTTCTCTCAGCCTTCAGCCTTGATGCTGACATTTGTGATAAGATCATAAAAAGTAGTGTATTTTCACGCTTTTGTGTTTGTGCCCCACAGTGCATGTGTATGTCTAAGCCGAGCATTTTTCGGCTTCCCCCCTATATACAGTCGGCCATAGAGAATAAAATCTCATTTTAGTCTGTCACTTCACTGTCACTCCTCTCCTCCCTCAGGCTACACGCTCACTCCTTTTGTCTGTTGTTTATTTTTTTTTAGCTCTTTTGAATAAATCTTTTTTTAATTTAATCCAGTTGACAATAACAGCAGCCGTAGTCCTCGCTTCGTCTCTTTGCGCGCACACACACACACGCAAAGGTGAAATGAGGAGGCGGGGAGCAAAACTTGTTGAATGTAAATGGCTCGTTGTTTTTCTTCACAACACTGGTGTGCTGTGCTGCCTCGGTCAAGAGACCACACCTGTCTGTCTTCTCCCCTGTACCATGTGGGGGGAAGTAGATACCACTCGTCCCACTTTCAGCCCCAAGACACAGGTCAGTTTGTGTTATTGTGTGACATGGGGTGCTTTCAGACCTAGAGTTGTCTTGCTTTGGTCTGAATCAGGGACTAATTTTGCCCCAAAGTTGCATAATTGAGTTGGTTCGTGTTCTCACGGCAGCATTTGCAAGCGGACCAGATCAAATGCCTTGTGCAAGAAAGCTGCTCTTGATTGGTCAGAATTTCCATGCGGGAAAAATCCAGGAAGTAAACTGCTGAATGTGCATATTAAGGCAGTACAGGAGGAGGTGCACATTAATAATCCTCCAGGACTGTAACATGCTCATGTTTAACCCAAACAATGTGTCATGTAATGCAGTTGGTTCCGATCGAGGTTGTAACACGACCAGACTGAAACCAGCTCTTCAAGAAGGTCTCGGTCCGGTTGTTTTGGTGCATACCTGAGTGCAACTGCTGTGTTCACACCTGCCCAAACAAACTGCACTTAGGGGGCAAATCAACTTGAGTTCAGTTGAACCAAACCAAACTGGGCAGGTGTTCAGATTTAGTGAAGTCACCCAGTAACACAAACAATAGATAGGTTTCAGTTTCCATTAAGTTTCCCAGTGTATAAGGTTATCTGTTTGGGAAGTACTGAGCAGAGGACTGGTTAATCAGACCTGGATTATACAGCACAGGTTGTGTGAGTTTGTAAAGTGATGTCCTGACATAGTTTTGCTGTTGTTAAATGTGACCGTGGGTGAAGTATTTCTTTAATACATTGCACAATACTAGCAGAAAACTCCTCAGTAATTAAGTGGCTGCTTGTTTTCAGTGCAGCATTTTTCAACACATTGATGACAAATTAATGGCAAGAAAAGACGATGGTCAAATTTATCTCCAGTAGTGTCACTTAAGTTTAAGACCTCATTTCTTCAATTTTCTACAAACCATTAACTCTTTTCATGACAGTTGTGGACACAAAATCGGGAAGCCCCGTGCAACCAAATGCAATCCTACACATGGCCGTGCAAAGCATTGCAGGACTATTGCGTTGTGCATTCGTTTTATCTCACACTTTAGTGGAGAGGATAAATACACTGGAGAATATCCAGCACGTTTCCCTGCAAAATCCACCCTGCTGCTATAAAATGTAAATAAGGTGTAGAGGCTTTCCATTTTCTTGGCAGCGCTCATGTTTGTTTAAGGCAATAATACTGATGTCCCAAAATTAATGAAGTAATGATTTATTGATGCTTAATTGCGCCGAGCGGCACTTTTAATTACCAAAAATGACAGTTTATTTAGCAGGAAAGTTATTGCAAAGTGCTCCAGTTGTAGTGGCAGAGATGTTTTTCCTCTGGAGTGGTCGTCAGCCGAGGCAGGACAGACTGAGCGGCGCTTTGACCCCACTGTCAGGTGAGGGTGAACCGCAGTTCTGTAGCTAGGCAACCCGGGTGCAGGGACAAGATGGTGGTCAGCTGAGGAGGCAGAAGTCAATAACTGCTTTAAAAGCTCTTCTTTGGGCCTTAAGAGCTTCGCTGTGCCGGCTGTAAAAAGCACACACGAGTCGAGGCACCTGCGTGGGCGCACACACAGACACCCGGTGCACATACACACCTTTTAGTGGCTGATTTAGTGACTTTGCTGCAATGGAAATGGTCGAAAACCCACTCATGGCTTTTATTGCTTTTCTGTATTCTTTGGGTTTTTTTCATATAGTGAACACAGTGACATGAATGATGGAACAGAAGAAGTGTTGGGCAGCATTTCTTGTTTTGCTGAACGTGTGCACTGCATTAATTAATCATTTACTAATTTTGGAATAACCTTGTAATGTCAAGGTGTCTCTCCCAGATAAACGTCCCTGAACCTGTGAACTTCCCTAAGCTGCATGTTTCAGTACATGTTTGTCTCCCTCTGCATAAGGCCAGAGACCAGCCCCCTCATTCAAGTGTGTATAAGAGAGGTCACAAAGGACATACACTCCCGTTCTTTGCCTCTCATCCACTCGTCCTTCTTTGTCTCCCTCACTGCTCACTTAAGAGCAGTGTTTTCTGTCTTAATTCAAATCTCTCTCACTCACTGCCTCTTTGTTATCGTGTGCTTTCGCCTCCCTCACTCACTCATACACTCTCTGTCTCTCCATTCTTCGGCAGTCTTTTATCCCCATGCTTTTCTCCATTCTGTCTCTCTTTCCATCCCTTCCTCTTTCCCTCTCCCTCTCTCTCATTCAATCTCGTATCCATTCTGATGGATTTCACTGCGGGGGGTCACTCAGGTCTGCTTTTAAAAAGCAGCGTGAGCGAAATGCGTGTCATTTTTCTCCTTAACTGGATCATTTGTATTTATTTACCCCCCTCGGTACTGACGCCTGCCTTAACTAGAGAGAACATGAGGGCTTTTTAAGGGGGAACCGGCACCCGCCCCTTAACCCTATTAACCCTTAAGTGGTCCCAAATGATGATAAATAGAGAACGTGGTGATTGGGAACTCAATCTGGTGGCAGGCGAGGGTAATCCATACTGTCAATGGAGCTACAGTATGTGTTGTGTGTATGTGCCAAAGAGCAAGTTAGAGACTGGGGGAAATAAAAATTGGCAAGATGTGTGAAATCTGACCAAATCTGACCATGAAATGGCTTCTACCTGTGTTCGTTAAGTGCTTTTTAATCATAATAGAATAAGAAATCCATTAGTAAAGTCATGTGATGGCAAACCAAATGGCTTCTTCTGGAGTAGGGTTGCTTGACCAAAAAAATTACATTAAAAACAGAAAAGCAGCAGCTTCCCAGAATCTGCTGCTACAACTCATGTGAAGAAAATATTTGTCCATTCTTTTTGAACAAATTGTCTCTGACAAAAGTAAAAGTAGCATTCTGAAGGTACAGTAAAGAAGATTGTTGAAACAATATTTTTTTGTACCAACTAAAATGTGTCTGTAACAACAAGTATCAAAGACTGGCAAATACCAACAGCTGGTGGCAAATATCTGGACGGGCTGTTTCAGTTCCTAAGCCAAGTCCCTATGGAATGAGGTACTGCTACCTCTAACCACCAAACTCCTCCTTTCTCAGATAAAAAAGAAAAGGGTTTTAACGAAACTATAAAACTGTAACTGTATTGGTACCAAACCTTATAGCCTTTTTCCAACCTTTTCTTTAAGACGTACATCTGCAGCCCTGTTAGATAAACTCAAGTACCACTATATCAACACCACCTGTCTGGTTCCAAATGTGTTCAGAAACTGGATATTATAAAACACTACTCACATTTTTTTGCTATTATTATTGTTAAGTTTTTGGGATGCACAGATACGCTGCATTTTTATAAACACACCCAGGCGCCCCCTCACCGTCCCACAATAGCGATGTGCTATTGATTCACTTCACACATTTAAACTGAACTCAAGCAGACAGTTCAGTTGTGCCTCACATGCAGCCAGTGAGGCAACGATTCAAATAATCGCCAACTGTAGCATCACAAGCATTGCAGTTATTAATAAGTTTAACAACAGAGTTGTGGCTTTTAAAAGCTCGGTGCTGGATGTAAGCCGCTGCTGCTATTTAGCTTGTGCTAACACTCTGGAGTCTTTAAGTATGCGTCTAACCTGTGTCAGACGGTTGGAGATCAGACCCTCAGCGCAATCCTGTTGTCTTCCACTGACACTGTGAGAGACGTCCACACTGCAATATGTTTTGCCCTCTTGACAGCGTGCTGCAATTGTTGCTCTCCTTCTCTGTGTTTATTGGCGGCTTACAAACCAAGTTTATAAGTACATTTACCGCCACCCACTGTGTTGGGTGTGTAGATGCTGCCCTTGTTAAGGCAGTGAAAGCAGTCTGACTTCGGATAATTCAGAATAATGCATAATTATAAAAATGCCCCATTAAGGGCTGATAATTTATTGAAATAAACATAAGAAAACAAAATAGATTTAGAAAAGTGTTATTAAAATGACCTCAGGAAAACCCATATTTATAATTATTATGACATTTTAAACTTATGTAACAGAATTAATATAATTTTTAAGCACATTTTCTGTGTCATTTCATTTTTTCATTGTTTGTTTGCTTTTAATTTTCTTTCTTTTTTCCCAATTTTTTTAGTTTTTAATTTTCTCTTTTTACTAATTTCATGCATATTTTTTGGGTCACTTCTTTCAGTGCTCGTTGCCTTCTTCTCATGTTTTTAAAAAAGATAAAGCCAATTTGCTCAGGTTTCAAAGGGTTAAGCTACACCACAATATCTCCATGTACCCCATGGTAATTGCAGAATTACCCCCTAGGTTACAAGTACCCCTGGTTGGGAATCACTGCCTTATATGTTTGTTTTTAGCATTAGCACTAGTAAGTTTTCAGGTGGCATCCAGCCTTAATGTAGACAAGCACAGGGAAACACATTCACTTTTATCATCTTATGTGCATTTTTTAGCTGGTTCTAGACATTATGTATTTATTATTACTCATTTTCTGCTTTTATTTTTAGTTTGTTTTAGGAAGAAAACTGTACTTCTTCAGTTGGAGTGAAAAGTTTTACAACAACCTCCCGGAGCCAGTTTGTCCAATCGATAAATCTTTTTGCAGGGGACAGTTGCTATGCAGGGAATGGACAGCGTCTGTTTGTACACCTGCGTGTCCCTTTGGGCACTTCTTTGTGTGTCTGCGCCTCTTTGTTCAGAGTTATAATGTATCTCAAATTATGACAGATGAACGTACATGTTTCCAGATGTGCCTCGCACTTTGTTCAACTATTGAAGCATGTTGTAGCCTTAACAGAGATCTATGAATGTCATTTCAGTGCACTCGCTCTACATTGTTACAGCAGATGGTAGTCATGGTCAATATATGTTGGTATGAAAAATGTACTGACACTGCTTCTCGCTCAGTCCATTGGCATAACATATGCATATTGTATGAAAATCCCAACATCGATCTCAATACGTCCCCCAGCTCACAGTCAATATGTTCTTTGAAGAATGTAGCCGTAGCCATAAACCTATCGGAATATGTCCGCTCCATGGAAATGTGCTGACTTGTGCAGCAGGGGGGGCTTAAAAGAAGGGATTGTATTAAATGATATAGGGACACCTTGAGGAGGGAGACAGACAGTGAGAGGGAGGGAGCAGGTAATCTGTTCTGCCTTATTACATGTTAAATGGGACACATTCACCCTCTCGTATCATTTCTGCCCCTCCTCTCAACCTCGTTTTCTGTTCTCTCCTAAAGGAAAACTTTACAAAGGAAGTGAGCAGAGAGCTTGAGGAGGGTTTTGTGGAGGGTCTTCCTCTGCTTCTCCTGCATCTCTCTTCTCTTCTTTTCCACGCTGTCTTTCTGTCCTCTGTCTCACAAACACACATTGTCCGTCTCTGTCTCAGGGTCTCTAAGTAAGCATCTTTTCTCAAGGTAGTGACCCCCCTCCTTTCTGTGCTCTCTTTTCATCTCTCTCCTTCGCTTTGTGATTTATGACGCAGAGCAGAGAAACTGTAATGTAGATATCTAAACCAACCTTACCCTGGCCATTTCATTCCTATCAGTGCATCACAGCAATAGGGACTTGTTTGGTGTGTGTATGTGTGCGTGGTGGGGGTTGGGGCGGATACAGTGTTGTTATAGAGACCTTTACGGCTACTGATGGCACGAGGCGAGACCCCTATATGACTGTTTAGATTTACCGCCTCTGGGGTACAGGGATGCAGCACACACACACACACCACACACACACACACACAGATTTCACACACACAAAAGTGCAAATAATAACCAACTGTATGTGGCGAGATGTCTCTGTTTGTTTAAGTGTCTCCCACCGCATGCAGTTTTATTAAATATCCTGTGAACCTCTGGGTTTGAGGGAGGGAATAAAGGAAGAAATAAAAGGAGGATAGAGATGGTGAGAAAAGGGACAGAGAGGGTGTGGGGGATAGTTCTATAACCTGTAGAATAATCTGTACTAGGGCAGCACTGTCACCAAGAGGGTTTGAACCCCTATTTTGGATCATGAGCGTAATCTACAGGGTCAGGAGATAAGAAAAAACTAAATTCCGTAATAGCATTCTGTTTCTCAGACTTTTCTCTGTTAAATTATGTATAGTTTTACATTCTCTAGTCTCTGAGAATGATTTAAATTATACTGTCTGAGCAGGAAAATCACTATTGGTGGACACGGACCCTTTGATAAGTAGACATCGCTTCAGCAAAATCCTAGGAGGTCGGATCACACGTGGACAGCTCTAAGTACAGATGTGAATTCATCCAACACATCCTCAATGCCTCTTGAGATCTGATCACGTAGATCACATTCAGAGGTATTCTGGGCCACATATGGCCGCATTCTTTCAGCAGTGTGGACGCTATTGTGTCCTGGGCAACATTGACGGACCGCCTACCCAACTTGCATGCTCTGTGTAGCGTGCATGAACGAGTTTGTATGACAATTTTAAAAAGTCCATTGATTGATTTTGCCCTCACACCAAGGTGTTTGCAAATTTCTTCTTCACTGGAACTTGTGCACTTGTTCTCTTTCTTTAATTCATATCGAGTGGAGTTGTGAGATCTGATCACAAGTGGTCACTCGAGACCCATGTGGGGACACATTCTAATGCCAGGTGTGAACAGAAAGACTAGGACCTGTTTATACCTGGCATTGAAATGCCTTTTGGTGATCCCAACAGAATTGAACAGCCGAGACACAACACTGTTCACATCTGTGTCTGTCATGCATCTCCAGCTGACCATTTATGTTCAGATTTAGTTCTTTCAATTCAGCGTGTCTCTTTCCATAGGCCAAAATGATGAACAGTCAGGCAACACTTTGTCCAACTCATCATGAAATGGGCAAGTTATAGAGTCAGTGCACTGTCATCAAAACAACCACCACGTTCTACATTGATGATGTAGTCCTTGTCGGGGACACATCAGGATGCACTAGCATAAAAGATACAGAGATGTGGTCAAATGGACCCTAGACCACCTCAACAAGTAGTTTGAGTGATCGAATCACAGAGCATCTTGAATTCCTTTCCCACTGCTCAAAAAACCCTTAAACACCCGCTAACATCTGGCTTTTTTAATTAATGGGAAAGGTTGCAATTGGCATTCACACCCGGGTCAAATGACTCTGCAGTAGTCAACGGTATTAATCGGCTCTGGCCCGGATCAGGCAGTGATGGAAATACAACTCCCAGGTGAATGCGCTAAATTTAGCCCCTTTGCCATCAAGATTCAGTGACGGGCTGCCACAAAATACCATCCATCTCGGTCCAAGCCATGCTCAAACATCGTTCAGAATCGGTCTGCACCTAGTATGAAAGAGACACTGAATAAGTAAGAGATATATATATAAAAAAGAAGTGACCACCGTAACATTTTCACTGGCCTTCATGCTGCTTTCCACTGTTTACTTACCTGTTTTCCAGCCTGCCAATGATATTGAACATAACACACCAGACATTGCTGGCATTAGGAATGAGTCTATTGCCTATTTTTAGCAGGTTTCCTGTGTTAAAAACCCAGCATACACACTGTAATTTGGTGAAAAAGGGGGTTATGGGTACACTTGTATTTAGTACTGTCCACAGATCACCCAAGACGCAGGTTAATACCAGGTGTAACAAGGACCACAGTCTTCTTCTACTGATAACAGACCCACACACATGACAACATGTTGACCAAAACCTAAATTGTACTCTGAGACCAAACCAGGGCTGAAAATGGGTCAGAATGCCTCCGGCCTTCATTTTCATTTCCTGTAAATCATTTAAACAGTGCCAAAAAAGAGGTTTAGCTTTGGGAATGTGATCCAGTCTTGATGTTTATGAATGCCTTGCTGCTCAGGTTACATGGGAACTGGATGATTCATAGTTGTTTTTGACTATATTTATAATTATACCCTGTGACTCCCACAGTGAAAGAATCTAATGTGTATCCACTTTGCAGCGTTTTGCACCTAACAACCTAATGTTGGTCTTGTTTTTTGTGGTATTTGATATACTCTAGCTATGTAGGGAAGTACTGTTGGTGCATGCTGTAATTAAATACAAGAATCAAAATCCCTCCAAGCTTGCCTCAAACTGAGCACAATGATTTGAATGTATTTCCATAACCAGGCTGAAAGAATTTGGTGATCACCTGAGGCCAGTAAGTGACGTGAAAACTAAAAAAAGCTTCTCTTTCCAGATCGTTTTAACATGACCACAAATGAGTGCGTATATTATTTGCTGTGAAATATTGTGCATCTGTTCACAGTGCTGCACTACAGCGGTTATAAGTGAGATGAGAGCACCAAGTGTAAAGATGGGGAGGAGGGAAGGTTGGAGTCGCTCTCTACCAGCTTTGTGGTTGTGGTTGTCTGCAGGAACTTAATGTTAATCTTAATGATAGATGATAGAGGATGCAGCGTGCCGCCACAGAGTATGTGTGACAGTGTTATTGTCTCCATGATAAACTCGACCACTGTCTCAGCCCCTTCCCCACTGAGAGAACCAGAGAGCAAGCAAAAATAGAAGTACCACTGTCTAGTTCCTCATCAAGAAATGCTCTTCACTTCTATCCGCCCCCCTCATCCCTTTCTCACTCCCTCCCTTCCTCTGTCCTCCTTTCTCTCTCTCTCTCTCTCTCTCTCTCTCTCTCTCTCTCTCTCTCTCTCAGAGGCCATTACTGGTGATAAACACTGTGGTTTGTATCAGCAGGATGCACCTGGCATTAACGCAAACGCTTAAGAAAGTAATTAGTGGGTGTATGTGGCTCCTCTCGTCCCTGCAGATGCCCATAGGCGGTGTAATAAATGAGCGCCAGGATCCATAGGAATAGGACAGCAGCGATTTCTGCTAGCGCTGCTGTCATCGTTCAATACCCTGACGCAGAGCAATGGCCTTGTCATGCCTCCCAGCAAATGACTGAATTCCTCCCCAGTGGATCCACAAATGCAGAACCCTCTCCACACCCAACAGCATAATGTTCCAGTCTGCGCTCAAAGTGATAAGACCTACCGTGGAATCAAACAAAATTTAAAGGAGTGGTTCCACATTTTGGGAAATATGCTCATTCAGTTTGTTGCCGGGAGTTAGATGAGAACGCTGATACCGCAGTCATGTCTGTACAGTAAATATAGAAGTTACAACTGGAGCTTTGATTCACTTTTGGGCCCAGCCCGACCCTCTGGGTTAGTCAAGGCTGGGCTGTAACTTCTCAGAATTCCCCCAGGCTTGAATTGGGTCGGGTTCTCTTCAGTTGTACCAAATTTTCTTTTTGTTTGTTTTTTAGATGCAGACCTTATAGTCTGTGTAATGTCATGAATAATGTATGGGCTGTGTTGGCCATCAACCCATCCTGACTTCTGCCTCTCACTAATGAGGAGAAAAGTTACACAATCTCTATTTAATATATATGTGGAATATGACTTTTTGGGGCTGTGCTGAACATTAGATAGGATAAAGCACACGTCGGATATGGTGTCACAAATATCAGCTGCCGTGCTGAACAAAAAATGGAAAGGAAAAAAAAGCAGAAATAGTATATATGGTAGAAATTATGTTTTTTTAATGTGTTTGGGCGCAAAACTACTGCCATGGTTAGGACTCAGGTCGGGCTTGGACAGAAACTATGTGGTTCACAGCAACTGTTTAGATCATAGACGGTATAAAGTAGTGGATGCAGTTACCGTGACATCACTCGTTGGTCTGAGAAATCCTGTTTTGAAGCCTCAAGCCGTTTCGGATGTTGCCATCTTGGATTTTGGGGCCAGAAGTTACCATGGAGAGAAGTTAGAGTTATGGAGGGGTGAGGGGTGGATGTGACTCATGTACCCTTTTTCCATTGTTACTGTTGGCCACGCCAATAAAGTCATGGACTTTTATTGTGAAGAATTGTCATATCTCATCTAATAATACGGCAGGGAGTAAAGTAAAAGCAGAAACAGCCGTAGTGAGATGTTGATGAAGAGCTGCAGACAACAGGCTCTTACTGCACCTCTGCAAACAGCTCACCTCCAACAGGTTCTTTTACCTGCCCTGCTGTAGAAAAACACATGCAGCAACAATAACAGGGGACTTTAGCCGTGGATCAGCCCACTAGTTTTAAACGTCATCACTCAAGACGAGCCGTCATCAGTTCAAGACACACCTTGAAGAAGGTAGCCCTGTTGTAATGAGAGTGCAAATCCCTGCTGTGCTGGGCTGGCGGCCCAAACCAAGCCAAGCTAAGCCAGCCCATGACTGTCGAAAAGGGGTAATGGTCTGTCACTCAAGCAGCCCTGCCCTTCAATGTGCATAACTTTAAGCCTTAATAAAATGTAACCAAGTGAGTTTTATAAAAATTCGCCTTCCACATAGTTGTCAAGGCAAGAAAATAAATGAATGTGTGTCCAAATTGACAATTTATATCCTTTGTACTATGCCTTACTGGCTTTAGGTGGACTTTTTGCTCCCCTGTTTGACCTCTGAGCAGTTTTGAGTGGTTAATGATGAAGTGTATTGATTAATCACACTACTGTCGAAGTTGCTGAAGGTGTGGAGAGTGCCTCTCACATTGTCACAAATTGTCACTGACCTGCACTTACAAGGACTATAGATTTTCCTGGCCTCCCTCACCAATATGACCATGTGGCGATGCACATACATTGCACACATTGCACCAGCTAGCTGCAGCATTGCACCCTGGGTAATGATCCGTGTGTCCAATCCTCTGCTTTGTATCCAACGGGGGGTAATTTCTCACTCCAGGGGGCAAATCAAACATCTGATTCTGACTGCAGGGTCTCAGCTTCAGCCCCAATATTCCTTTGAGATCTCCAGAGTTGCTGACGGGCAAATCTCTTTCACACCCGTGCAAGCCGTTTAGTGAGGCAGATGGAGTGTCCTGAGCACTGGTGTGAACAAAACGATGACACCGCCATTAGCATAATAGCCCTAGCATGCACATGTGTCGTCATTATGGATTTTTATGGGGTGTGTGAAGAGACAGACAAAAGCAGTTAAACATTGGGCGAGGCAGCAGCACTGGTGGTACATCCCACTGCTGAGATGGGCTGAAGGATCCAACTCTTGCATGCATCTAACCTAAGAGTCCCATTTAAATGCACTGAAGTTTAGTGTAGCATCTACCATTAGGAGTGCTAGCATCTGGATGGTACCAGCCAAGACGGCAGCAGTGAAGCAGTGGCAGACCTCAAGGACAGACTTGGGCGTGCTAAGCTAGTGATGTGTAGCCTATAACCAGACATTAGCATGCACAGTCTACAACAACAACAACCTCCTAGTGGATGCTAAGAGATTGAATTTGCCATTTAGACCACTCCAAGGTGACAGTCAGCTACCCAGTTTGTAAATGGTTGACTCTTTGAGAGAGAGATTCTGAATCAATAGATGGATTCACTACTACCCGGCAGAGTGATCAATACTCTCTTTTGTGCAGCCTTTAGATTTTTTTGGCGGGAAGACATAAGAGCAGGGCAGCAGCAGACCAATTTAAGGGAAGGTATACTTAGCGTGCCGGTAATTTCTACCTCATCATCATTATTATCATCACATTGTAGCAGCTCAGCCTTATTGCTTGTGTAGATTAAACCAAGTCTCATCTGTTGTTTTCTCTGCATCGCACATTGATTTGTCAAGTTGGGTCTCCTCTGTGCAGTCCCACAGCGCTGATGAATCTCCCGTCTTAGGGGATGAAGCCATTGTTGGAGGCTTTATTTGACACCCTCTTATGGTCCATTTTTTAGAAAACCCTCTGACCTCTCTGTCGATATGTTGTAATACACACATCGCCCCGGCAAACTGTGGAGGCTGGATTGGCCTCTGACCTCCTCTCCAGCAGATACAGTAATGTTGATTCTTGCTTCAGGTGTTTTTAGATGTGGTGACAGCGGTGATAGAAAAGCCAGGGGGTGTATTCACTGGAGACTGCAGTATAGCTCAGTGGGCTCTAATGCACAGACTCTCCTGAGATAAATGACCATTGACGTCTCATTTTCCAATAATACGAGGTCTGCAGTGACTATTTGGATAGTTGAATAACCTATCATGTGAAGCAAATTGAGTATTTGTAAAAATGTTTTTATATGATTTCATGTGACATGCAAATTGACTGACTGACAATTTATAAATGGGTCTTATTTAGAGATCAGCTTTGAAATTTAGCTTTAGGTTGTTTCATGCATGTCCTAACTTAAAAAAGAGTTCTTCAAAAATACGTCTTTTAATGAACTAATACAGATACAAGTCCTGTCATAATGGATCGAGCAGGTTGCCATAGCAACAGAATGGTTCTAGGTATTTGGGCTTTTTCTTCACATTCACAAAACGAGCTCAAACAACACACATAGACAGGAGTTGTAGTTTTTTTTGCAATCTCCAGCTGTAACAGTAAAAGTTGCCATGAAAGATGCAACATTTAGGATTGTGAAGTTAGCGCACATGTGAGCAGGATCATTTTGACCATAGACCAACCAACCATAGACTGTGCAAAATCAATAGATGTAGCTACTGTGATGTCACCCACTGGTTTGTGGACTGACCGTATTTGGACGAGAGGGTGAAGCTGTGCACCGGGCTTAATAATAATTAACCCCCTGTACAATTGTCATTAACAAGGAAATTTTATTTCTTTTTTTTTTGTACAAGGCTGTAAACATGTTTATTTCTGCTGTACATTCGGGCATTTTAACCAGGCCCCCAGGAAGTGCACCGAGCTTTGATGTAAATTTTCATGGAAGCTAAACAGTGGTACTGAAATTTCCTGTATCCATCGTGTGATGCCCTGCAGCCCAAAAAGACTTTTTCCCATTGACTTAAATGGCAAAAGAGATGTGTGGAAATCAGTGAATACATTTTTCTCGTTCCACGATCAGGATTTGATCCACTCAGTCCAGTAACATTTTGAAAGTCTAGAAGAGCTGCATGATTATATTACATTATATGTTTATCCCCATTCAAGTTACTGGAGCGATAAACCAAAAGTTAGCTGCTTCTATGGATGCTTCTAATATCGGGATCATCCCGGTAACTTCATATGCAGCCGTTGAACGATGTCGGCCTCATACACCACTGAGCAACTTTTATAGGAGTGAATTGGGCCTGCGTTTATCACTGTATCCAGGTCTCTTACTACATCAGTAATTTTAATATGGGGGTCTGTTGGGATTGATTAGCTTCTGGAACCAGCCTCAAATGGCCAGTAGAGGAACTGCAGTATTTGGCACTTCAGCGTTTTTCAGCCCTGGAGGTTGCTGCTTGCTCTCAACGCCATTAATATATTGATTAAGAGAAAATGTATTACAAAATATAAAACGTAACAGCTCATAATGTGAAGAACAAGGCCTGTAACATTAACCTAACCAACAAGCAATCAAACTTACCGAGGTCTGCGTCAAACAGAGAGCCAACGTGCCTGATTTCAAGACGCTCCAGTGTAATTACTGTGCTTCCATGCTCCAAATGTTACAGTTAACAACCTTTTTGGCCAAGTACTCTCACACTTTAAAGGTTTTTGGTTGTGAAGGTGTTCATGCTATCGTATCCTTCACCTAAGTAAGCAGTGTCACTATCAACTACTACTACTACTACTTACATTGCAGTCAATGATGTCACGAACTAATGGACTATTATGGTCATTGATTTTTGTCGATTATTCATTGCAACCCTAAATATTATGTCTGTATTCCTCTTCTCATTCTGTCAAACCCTCTGCATTACTCATCCTTACACGTTTTCCATGTTTCCTTCATTTTCTGTCCACCTTTGCCTCTCTTTTCTCACTCACACATTTATCACTGTCCCTCTTTTTGACGCTTTTATATTTCCTCTTAACTCACATCCCATCTCACTTCTTCTCTTACCCCACCCTGCCCTCAATTTTAACACCATATTTCTCCCTGTTTTCACACCGCTTCTCTCCCCTTCTCACCCCCCGCAGGCGGTATGAGGCGTATCCTGTGTGTGCAGACCTGCAGGGCCAGATCCTCGCATGCTACAAGGAGAACGTCGGAAAAACCCTCCACTGCTCCAACATAGCAGCCCTTTACCTCCAGTGTGTCAACAACGCCAAACAGGTGCGTGTTTACTGAGCGAAGCGATTTGTCTTTTATCGTTTGTCATATCTCATTTAAGCATCATTTGATACACTACGCTAAGATCTTTTGCATATTCATGTATGTATATGTGTTTTAATGCCTGTTAAGTGAACCGAATGAGCTTTTCATCATGTGCAACTGTACTCTTTGCACATGAGGAAAATACTTAAACCTTATATTTTAAAACCCTCCAAAATAACATGTTTTTTCCCTTTTGAAAAGAATGGCAAGCACGTGCGTGCACCCTCGTGGACAAATGATATGTAAGTTAGTGCCTCAGTTGAATCGATGTGTGTATTACAAAGTAGCCCCATGTGTGTGTTAGTTACAGCATACGTCATTGGGATCATAGACGTGCATGGTAGCTACAGTTCCCTTTTTAAATCTAAATGAATTAATGTAACACACACACACACACACACACACACATATACACACTAGCATCCATTTACATGTGCTGGCTCCTTGCTTTTAGACAGGAGAATATAATTTCCACCAGGCTACTGGCGCCTGAATAAAGCTCACTCTAAATAGCCGGTTTAAACCTTACGGTCTATTTCCATAATACCTGCTGACACAGGCGTTCCCCTGACTGTCTCTGTGTGTGTTTTAATGTAATAAGACCAGGGGAGTAGCTGCTGCTAGTTGGATACCATTGTCCTCTCCGTGCTCTCTCCTTTCATTGCCAAGTGCAAATGTTTTTTTGCCCTCTGTCTCCCACAGTCACACTGTATGGTAATAGTAATGTCACTCAGGTTGATATTAACTTGATTCCCCCTCTCTCACTTTGCAATATGTAACATCACTTGGCCCCAAAAAGGCTCAATTTGCATTCATAGAGCTTTTCTATTAGATTTTTTTGTGTAGAATTGCATTGTTTTGCCGGAAATGAGGAAAACTGAGTTTTGTGTCTCTCGCTCACTCTTGCGGATATTAGTGTGAGATCTAAAAGTCAGATGCAGGCAGATTTTTAAGCTATACATCATGTAAATTGCACAATGTTTTATTCATCGTGTAGATGTATGTGTGTGTGAGTTTAAAACAGCTACCTGTAGCCTCGTCAGGATTCAGCGAGGGTATGTTCATAGTCCGGATGCTGTTATGATCTTGTAAATTGTTTGGAAGCAAGCCCGAGACGATATGTTAATCCGCTTGTGTTTATCACCCTGCGGCAATCACAGCACACTCCTGTTCGTCTGCGCTTATCTGTGTAAGACTTGCTTTTAAAGTCATTAGGTGCAGAAAAAAAAACAGTTCTGTGATAAGGCTTTAAAGGAATAATATGCAGAATTACACAGCCGACAAAATAGGGAGAAGGAATGAAGGAGGATTGATATGAGCTGATGCAGCGTCGTGATTAGGATGTTTACGCAGCTTTATCAGAGCCGAGCAGGAAGCTGCGCTGAGAACAAATGTCAAAGGACGTGACTTTGACCTCCGGAGGTCAGGAGATCCAAACCTGCCCTCTAACAGCCGCCTCTCATCTCCTCGCCCTTTCTGTCAAAGACATTCGATGGCATAGGTCATACCGTTTTCAAACAACAAGATCTCTTTCCTCTTCTTCGTCCTTTCCTTTCAAATCTTAAATTCCACTAAAAACTGCAGCGCCACGGGTATAGATGGGGATGTCTAAGATGCCATCTCGCTGGGGATGAAGAACCAAATCCCCCCAAATCTCACTTTTACAATATTGACCCTTCAACTGGAGTCAGCCCGAGAGAGAGGCGTTGTCAGCCGCCCGGCCTTTTGTCGCTGATAATTAGCGTTCTTATCGCCACAGTTAGTGATAACATTTAGACCCACTTTCGCTCTCTTTTGTGCCCTCTCTGCCCCGTCGCTATCCCTCCTTCTCTCCCTCCGTCCACCATCCCTTCATCCCTAGTCACATTTCTAATGCCTTCAGCACTTAACAGGTCCAGATAGCAAACAGTGAGGAAGAGGCAGTCGAAGGGACAGATAAAGTCTCTCTTTCTCTCTCCCTCTGCCTCTATGAATAAGAGTTTATCATGGAAGCCGATCTCTCCATCCACTGCTTGCCTCCCTCATTCCATATTCTCACCGCATGACCGCCTCTTGCTCCCTATCTTTTCCTTCTCCACTTCATTTTTTAGACTGACCCTTCCATCTCCCTTTTACTCTCAAAGGGCTGAGCGAGATCTCTGTTTTTTGGTTTCAGAGGGTGCTGTGAGGTTCGAAATGTTAAAAGAGCCGGCTCATATGACATCATCTTTAATATTGCCGTTTCAATCAAAAGTGCTCTTGCTTGCGTACATGTTGATTTAATTTGTCCTTTCAACATTTTTTAGACGGCAGTAAATCTTGGCTCAGAAGATCTTTTTGCTTTTGATGTAGTAGATGTGCTTTGGCCATCTGTCCAATCAGTGATTATAGTAAAGTTAATTACCGAGATCTGAGGCCACACTGATACTGCAGTAACAAACACAAGCAGTTAGACACCCATAGAGTAGGGAGATTGACAAATCTCATCAGTAGTCATCATCAACAGTCTGATAAGTTGACTAAATTACATCACTTTACTGTAATGCAGCCTTTAAAACCAGGAAAAGACAAAACTTGTGATGTTATGATATCCAAAATCAAGAAAATATCCAGTCATATCAATATATTGACATCGTCCAACCCTACCATAGAGGTTTTTAACGGTTAGCTACACTTCCCTAGAGGAGAAAACAAATGTAAACAATTTATTATCACTAAAAAACCCACCACAGTTACAGTAAAACTTCAATTAAAAGCAGAGTCCCAATTAAACGCCCAGTCCCTTTTACTAGCCCAGTGTGGCTACACATTTTGACAATTAAAGGCCTGTCTCAATTAGAGGCCTCGTCTGGTTGGTAGAGGTTCTTTGGATTTTTAAAAGCAGGTTGTTGTCTTCCTCAAACTCTGTGTCTGTTCCTCAATTACCCTGTAAATTATTCATATTCCCTTAGTCTCTAAGGGTCCTTAAAATTAAAAGCATCAAAAGGGTTCTTCCATAAGAATGAATCCAAGTTGTGAGTATTGTTTTAACAGGATGAAGTGGTGTTGTGTCAGTATGCCCGATGCCGTAATCCTTGAGTGCCGTAACTCTCTCTCTCTCTGTAGATGCACTGTCTCTCGGAGCTCGATCAAATGAATGATTCATAATTAATATGTTATCTGAAGCCTAATTTTTTATATAGGCAATACTCAAACCAGTTTAAATAAACAGTTTTGATTGTATTTCCCATCTTTGGTGTGCAACAGTTTTGTGTGACAGAAATTAAAGGCCTGTCCCGTATAAACACCTGTCCCTAATATAAGCCTGTTGATAAGCCAGTAATTTCAGCAAATAATAGCCTGAGTTATTAGTTTAAGTTTAACGATATATCTGTGCATATACTGACCTGGACATAAGCATAGGTAGGAGTTCTTTCTCTACCACTAAGCTCAGAATAGAAATCCTTTTCATTAACATTGTAGTAAATCTCTTTCCTCTAATGTTACTACCTTAAGTTCTAGGTACAAAGACTAGGAATAAGTCAGGATACTTTGGCTTAAATAAGTGCCTTATTTCACTTGCCCAAAGACGTTAAACATATCTGTCTGTTTGTATTTAATGATGTATATTGAGATATGTTGGTATTTATATATCTTTATTTGTGTCTATGTGTGTACATATGTATGCATGTTTATGTCTGTGTATACAGTTAACTTTTTTACTAGCTAGATTATTAAGCAGTTTCAAGTGCATCAACAATCAAAACTCCTTTGTTTTCAATTATTTATTATTAATAGTTATTAATATAATAGGGCAGCACAGGTGGTTAGCATTGTCGCCTTAAAGCAAGAGGGTTCCTAGTTCAAACCCTCTCCGTGCACTGTGGCTTTCCTGTCCAACGTTAAACTCCTGCACTGGCCGTAGGTGTGAATGTGAGTGTGAATGGTTGTCTGTCTCTATGTGTCAGCCCTGTGATAGTCTGGTGACCTGTCCAGGGTGTACCTCACACCCAATGTCAGCTGGGATAGGCTCCAGCCCTTCTGTGACCCCCAACAGGATAAGCAGTTACGAATGAATGAACAATAATTACTAAATAATAATATTTTTATATATTTTATTCATTCGTTATCATTTTATTTATTTATTTTTTTTCTCCATTATGTTTAGTTTTTGGTTGTTCGAGGAGGGTGGGGTGTATGCGCTGAATGTTTGTGCATATAAACGCTGAAAAACATGTAAATAAAGGTTTTTAAAAATCATATTTGTTTCAAGATAATAAAAAATATATGTTGGTATTGTTGATTAATAACAGGCCCATGAAGATAAAAATCTCTAATCTCTAACCTTTTCTACAATACTCTTGCTAAATGTCTCTGAATTGTTTTTTTGGGAATAACTTTAGTTACTTTTTGTATTTGTGTGTGTGTGTTTTAGATGTTTGTATGCCTGTGTGTAACTGTGTTGATCAATAAAGATCTCAAAAAGAAAAAAAGAAAGAAATCGTAACATACTCACTTGATGTTGCCATGTTCAGAAATCTCCTCACTTTGGTACTATAAGTTATCATAACCAATAGTAATGATCAAAATATTCCCTGTTTCCTAACAAACTAGAGTTATCCTTCAAGTGATCTCTTCAAAGTCTGCCCCCAAATCCTCATCTGGATTTTACAGTGTACCGGAGTGTTCGGCAGACTTGTTTGTGTCAATAATCATTTTATGGGCAGATCAATAGAGCACAAAAAATAAACTCAGATTTCTTTGCAGAAATGAAATGTTACTGACATGGACTTATCTCACTCACAACACCATTATATAGCTGGTCAGTGGGGAGGAAGATAATTTTTTTTTGTCACTCTTCTGTCTTTCTTTCACTGGTCTTCTCTTAGGCAGTTTTCATCCAGTGGCATCAGCTGCAATAGGCCAGTTCAAATGGTTATTGACAGGGAGTGCTGGGGATTTGTGGTTGCACTTATCGCTAACATGGATTCCACTGCCCTCGGGTCTTTCTCTCTACTTCTCTAACTCACTTCCATCCTCTTACACTCACTCCATCCTCCACCCTTTTATTGTACTCTCAGGCCTCCCTCGCTCTGTCTTGCCTCTCCTGCGGGACATAATATCGCTCTCTTCTGTTTATTTGTTTGTCTATTTAGATTTTTTTTTTTTTTTTTTGCCACTCCATCCCTCTAATGCACTTTTCTCCTTTTTTTTTATCTGCAGAACAAGTTGAGGACCGGGGGTTAAGGAAGTTAATAAAAGGAGAGAGCAATGAAGAGTTTATCGTGTGGGATTACTGATTATCGACCGACTGACAAACCAGAGTGGAGGAAAGTGAGGAATGAGTCAGCACTAAGACACGCACCCTCAAAACCAACACGGCGAACCGAACCGGACCAGACTAGAGGCACCGAACACAGCACCCTGATAGAGAAATAGACACCTTTTACCCCTTGATTCCTGTCTCCTTCCCTACCTCTCTTACCTTCTGTCTATCTCTTCTGTGAGTACGTAGGGAGGCAGTGACACTCTAAGATTTGGAGAAGATGAAGAAGTGATGAGACCCAGCAGGCCTGAGCTCGGCCCGCTATAAGGACAGTAAATATAAACCGAAAAGACCACAACAAAGCGACCTCTGTTACAAATCACTTTGACCCATCCCCTCTCATTCCACTCACGTATCGTTAGTGAAATAAAAGTCTATTTTTACTAATAAAAGTCAGTCCTAATTTGCTGTCCATAATTCATTGTGTTCCTGCTCCTACTGCACTACCCTGTACACGAAATACACATGTACACATCTGTTTCTTTTTTAGATCTGTTCTTGTGAGTTTGTGTTATGTTAATAATGTAACAATCTGCTGTGTTGAGCATTCATCCCGACCAACACTTGTGACAACGTCTGATCAGAGGAAATAAAAAGACGAAACGATGCAGGAACTGTTGTTGAACTTTTTCTCCATAAATATTCAGCATGGGCTCTGTCTCTGTCTCGTGTGTGTGTGTATGTGTGTGTGTGTATTTTATGCTAATTACAGCAAGCATTGTACATCTTTGATGGATACGCGGCCCCTCGTGCTGTCACGACGACATTTCGCCAAACGGAGTGAATGAGCCCAGGAGAGGGGGACTGAAGCGTGGGGGGGGGAAATATTCGTCCCAGATGTTCTGGTTCATCATCTATCTTTCTTTCTTTCTTTCTTTATATAGCTCTGTTGTATGAATCCTCTGTGCGCTCTAGCTATTCAGAGAAAGACCAGGGATTTCCACCTCTTCCTTATCCCCTCATTGTCCCTCTTTCCTTTTACTTATGTACTTCTTTCTGTCTCTTCTTCCTTACTGGAGTGTGTTTCCTCTCTGCTCAGTCTCCCAGGCTAATGTTGCCTTGGAGGAGACGGCTTCTCTACGCTGTCTGCACTCTGCCAGACTCTCTGGGTTGGGTTTAACTGGATAGACAGACACTGTATGTGTGTGTGTGTGTGTGTGTGTGTGTGTGTGTGTGTGTGTGTGTGTGTGTGTGTGTGTGTGTGTGTGTATTTGGCTTGACAGTGTGTACGTGTGGGCGGGGTAGTAATGCAGCCATCCACACACTTTTTATGCAGTCGCTGTGTGTGTGTGGGAGTGGACGTCGGAGGGACGCCGTCTGGGTTTGATGTGGAGGCAGGTGATCGCAGAGGAGACGTTATCTTAATTCTGCATCAGAGGAAGAAAGTGTGTGTGTGATGGACAGAGAGAGCGGGAGCGAGGGAGGCTGTGCGTGTGCGTGCAAGCATGTGATTCGTTGTGACTAATCCCCCCTCTGTCTGTCAGTCAGCTGTCCTTTTGCCTTTTGACTTCTTGAGTCTCAAAGGGGTGAGGGGTTGACTTCTATTATGTAGCGTGTGTGTGTGCGTGCTTTTGAGGGGTTTTGTAAAGGTTGAGGATAATTGGTATTAGAGTTCATGGCAGGTGTTTCTCTGTCCACACAGCAGACCAAGCCTCTTCTGCCCCCCCCCCCCCAACTTGTTTTTCCCCCAGTGACTTTAGCACAAGCTGCATGGCTCCTCCATTTGACCCAGTACCTCCGAGCCAAGATAAGTGATTTAACGGTGTATTCTGTCTGTAACAAGATTATATCCCCTCTAATATAATTAAAGAATGATTAGAGAATCATGAGATCCAAACATGGGGCTCACCTTACCTTTTAAAGGCCTCCTCCACGACCTTAACAACCTTTATAAAGTTGCAAAGCCTCTATGAAAACATTTCATCCTAGCAATCGCTTGTATATGCAGCAGGGATGTCAGCTTTGGTTAGTTTTACTTTCAATATCCTGACACCCATTAAGAGGTTTTAATTTTTAAGAAGAAAAAACAAAATGACGTATAATACAAAAGGCCTTTCCTTTTGGTCCATCGCTCCATTGACCCAGTGAGATTAAGCACAACATATCAAAGCGCTATCTGTTAAGGGGTGGTAAAATTTTTACGTTTTGCAATGTATAAGTCTTGCCTTTTACTTTATATTCTGTTGGTTTTACTGACAGACAGCTTCCAGCTGCATTAACATCCAGAAATATTGTGCCCACTGCCCACCCTTTGGATAGCTAGCTTTGGTGATTACTGCCGGTAGAAATGTCTAAAATATATATATATATAAAAGTCATGTTCACATGTGTGAGGAACAACAGCGAGTAGTCATGCCTGGCCCCCAGGAAAACAGCTCAGCCCTGCAGCAAATTTTTCACCTATGACCTAGACAGCAGTTTCCCCATAGGCCACCATTGTAAAAGGGACGTCTGTAAAACTGATCTTATCTGCCATCTCTGATAGCCATCTCAAAGCATTTTTTTTGTCCTTTTCAACGGAGCATGCTAGCAATTAGCTTGCCTTGACTAACCAATGATAGTCTATGGGACTAACTAGCTTTCTGCTACTTCTGCTGTCTCAATGGAAGTTGCGCACATAAGCATTTCTACTACGTTACCTATTTTATACAGTCTATGATTTCTACAGTAGTGCCCTCAGGAATAAGGTGGATATAAAAGTCATGTGAACATGTAGAAGTGGCAGCGAGCACTTCAGATGTTGAACAAATGCTAATGTCCCCAGGAAAACCGCTAACCCCTGCAGCAAATTTTTCCCAGTGACCACCTGTGGTACCGCAGTGAGGTGGAAGATAAAGTACAGTAAGCTCGCAGTTGCAGCTTACTGTCACTGTTGCTTGGCAGGATACAGTACAGCCCCTGCAGACCAGACCAGGAAACCCGGCCTACTAACGGAGTGACACCTGTAGGCCCTTATCTCATGATCTCATTTCTTTTCCTGCTCTCCATCATGGATGATGACGTTATGAATGTAAATATTTTTGTTTAGTTTAGCATAAATGTTAATTTATTTAAATTGGGGAAATGTTACTCCACATTGATGTTTAACCCAGTATATAATTTGATATTATTTCTGTTGTTTGTTTCTATTTATGGCATACCACTGGTATCACTACTTATCCCACCTTCAGTAAAAAGACGTTAACTACATCAGATCTGAATTATTTTCTTTTAACATAGGTGCCTTAAGTCTCATCCACACTCTCTAACTGGAGTGATATCTAAAGGGTTACTCAGCCAGCCAAAGTAATATCC
Source organism: Epinephelus cyanopodus (assembly GCA_026686955.1). Taxonomy (NCBI): domain Eukaryota; kingdom Metazoa; phylum Chordata; class Actinopteri; order Perciformes; family Serranidae; genus Epinephelus; species Epinephelus cyanopodus. The sequence continues at coordinate 20,255,739 of CM048936.1, read as the reverse complement.
AGGAGGTAAACTTCCCTCCATTATACCATCGGTAACACCATCCTGACCCACCACCCTCCAGTTCTTCCCCTGGTCGTCCTGGTGAGTAAATAGGCTAGTTTTGAGATGCAAAACCCTTTTAGCATTGTCAACTATGTTAACACTTTTAGACACTGCTAATGGCGCTAATGGTGCTAACAGAGCTGGTAACAATGCTAAAGGGGTTTTTGCAGCCACTTACTCAACAAGGCAACCTGGGGGGAGACCTTTGCACAGCAATGTCGTCGGGCCACCATGGGTCTAGACTTACCAGCTGTACTTGCTGAATGAGCGGTGCCACCTCCTAGCATGAATACTTTATTAGCTTTGTTGCTCGTTCTTTTATTAAACTGAAGAGTGGTAAAATACACCTATAGACTGGCATGTGTAACCGGTCAAAAATACTCTCAGTGTTTAAGTGATTAACAGTTAACTGTTGACATCCCTAATATGGAGAGTTGCTTCAGAAGTTGCCAAAAGGAGCTTTTTGAGAGCATTTTGCCTCCTTAGTTTGATGCGTTTCCTGAGAAATAGTACCTTATAGGAGAACATAATGCAGTTCAACATAAATGTCGTGCTATATTAGTTGTAATTCATATATATATGCCTCATGAACACACTGTTGAATTCTTCCATTTATCTGGTGATAGCAGCAATGAGATTTTAATAGAAGGCTTTTTTGTATAAATAAAGAGAAGGTGTTCATAATAACAGAGCGAGCTGAATGGAATAAAAACATTTTTCCCCGTCTCAGGGCAACTTCCACAAGTGTTGCTGAGATGTCCTTGAGCACTGAGCTGCTCCTAAACACTGAGCTGCACAGCGGCAACAGGCAGCGCTCAAATTGTGTTGGAGCTCTCGAGGGGACCCAAGGCCACTGTCTGCGGGGTCGAGGTGACTGAGACTGTGAAGAGTGAGCAGAACAGCATCTGAAATCACAGGTATTTCATGTGAAGGTGAATCAAATACGGCTTTCATGAAGTGTTTTTCACAGAATGGCAGGTGAAAATAAAAAATCAGCTTATCAAATAAACTGATGTGAAACATAAATCCCATTTCAGGAAACCTTTATCAGAATTGTGACCTCAATCAAATGTTTTGCATGTCACTTTAGCAATCTGCTTTCAGTATTGAAAAATACTCTTTCAAATCAAAATGTGTAATACATTATAAATCATATTTTTATTCGGGATAAGGGAATTTTTTTTTATGTAGTCCTCCTTTTTGCTTGAATTTTTTCACATTAACACTTTACAAACTTGCTGCTGCAGCAGCTCAAAAGTGAGCAACAGCGTCTTTATGATTTCTTCAAACCAACCCAAAGTGTCTTTATCTAAATATATTTAGCAGTAACTGAAAAACGTAAGATTTACCTTCGATTGCTAGACCATTTGGACTGGATTTTGAATGTGTGACTTTTCTCCTTTTGTACATTTTTGTTGTCTTTCTTTGTTTTTAGTTATTATATCTCTTGGACGTTGCCACCTCAGGAAAATCTGTTACCATTTAGTCCAAAATTTTTGTGCCAAAGAAGTCTTCTCTCATTGTTTTCCCAGTTTGTCAGCCTTGCACAGCACTGCTATGACTCATACACTGAACAAAAGTATAAATGCAACACTTGGGGTTTTTTTTTTTTTTGCTTCTATTTTCACTGTGAACTGAATGTTCATCTCGGTAGCATAAGCCATCTCCGATGTCGTGTCTGTGAATTTGGCAATACATCCAACCGGCCTCACATTTGCAGACCACGTTTAAGGGTGCAGTCCAACCAAATCCGGTGATGTGTGAAAATGCCACTCCTCCCATTCATCTGAATGCAGGCAACCACAGGGTTATATAATATAAACTCGTCGGCCTGCGGCAAAAAGTTTAAAAAGGTTAATTTTTTAGGGAAATGCAACCCAACACTATATTGCAATGGCCAATAACGTAGCCAGAAAAAACACCTGCAGTCCAGGTGAACATGTAACACAGTCTCCATCTATTGTTAACTCTTATAGTGAGTAAATTCAGTATGAATAAAGCTTGTGTGTACTGTCCTACAAAGAAGAGCACTCACTTTTTTGTGTCTGCCCATGTGTGTATTTTGCAGCAGTACAAATACTACAGTTATGATGATCAAAAAGAATTTTGCAGATCTTTTAAGCCAACATAAACTAACTCACTGAAGATAAATACTCAGTTTCCTGAGATGGGGATATTGGCTTTCTCTCCATCCTTCACTCCCCCACAAATGGGCCATTCAAGTGACACTTCCACACCACTGCACAACCCTGCGGCTAATCCAGGCTGCAGTCTCCAAGGTTAAAAAAAAAATCAAACGAACAGGGGAGTGCCAAAAACTGCAGTTCTATGTATCTCCACTTGAGGCTGGTTTCAGAAGCCAGTCAATCCCCGTAGAACCCCATGTTAAAAAGCCCAACTTTACAGCATAAATAACCATGTTTAGATCCTGGTACAAAAAACGCTTCTGTCTCTAAAGCTACTAACATTCATGACAACTGTAAAGGGGGTGAATTTTTATATTATTCACCTGTTAACATTTTGTTATGGCTTAAATTTATGCATATTTAAGGGTGTTTTCAAGGTGTTGCTGCAGTCTGAGAGTCAGATCCACCGCTTGCTCATTCACAGCTCCACCCTCTCTTCCAAATATGGTCACTTCTGGCTCCAAAAAAGCAAGCTGGCGACTGCTGAAATGCCGAACTTGAGGCTTCAAAATAGAAAACCACAAAAATGGGTGACGTTACGGTTATTTTATACAGTCTGTGTTTTGGAGCAGACTTTTTCACTTGGTGTTCTGCCTGGCAATATTTGCTTCTCTTTTTTTCTCAGCGCTTTGTCTGCAACTTTGGCAACTTCCTCTTGGATGTGTAGTGCTACTACCTGATTACTATCTTTTTATGAAGTCCCAACCCCACCTGTGGGCTGTTTGTGGCTGGGGGCTTCACATCCATAAAGACAAACGTTGGGAATATACAGGCGGAGGGCATTCTCTGCAAGACCATACACTTGTAGTGGATCATAAGTGTAACTGTACAGGGGTGATTTTTATATATATATATATATATATATATATATATATATATATAACTCACCTGCTTACATTTTATTACGGCTTAAAGTTGCGCATGATTAAGGGAGTACCACCTTGAATGTCAGGCTGTCTGCCAATAGTGTCCTCAACTTCTCGGTCAGACACACCCCTCACTCCTGCACAGTGCCAGCCTCTCCCCCAAATATGGTCACTTCAAGATGGCGATGGTTGAGATCAACCACCTGGACAGCTGATGCAACAGCTGGTTTTTGCAACCAAAGAATTTCTGCAAAAAACGTCAGAAACTGTCAACCTTTTGTGTGCATAGGAAAAGTCTTAGATCTTTTTTTTATAACTCTCTTTTTCATGATCATCTGTGGTGGAGACAGTGCAGATCATTGTGTTCATTCTTAGTCTTGTACATAAGGGCATGTGTAGGAGGATGATGATGGAGGACAGGTCTCTCTCGTTATTAGCCACTGATTTGACACACTTGGGAGATACTAGGAGAGTGTCTTCTCACTGTATAACGAAATACTGAGAAGTCACAGACATGCACAGCGTAGGGAGGAGATGTGGAGTACATTCAGAGTGTTGCACCCTGTCCCAAGAGAACATCGGCATGTGGTTTATCAGCAGCTGTCAGTATGGCTTTCAGTGTTTCTTTAACTGCTCTGTACCATCTGTCTGTGTATGAACAGAGAAACTTTGTCACTCCCAGCAAACCTGCTCTTGCATTGGACCATATAAAGCGATTAGGATAAAGCTACAATTTTGTTTCAGTGCTTCTATGATATTTCAGTCCTATATTGCCTCTGTTCTCTAAAGCGGCTGGAAAGAAAAAAATACCAGATGCACTCAACTCTGCATTACAAAAGACAACATCCGCCACCATGATGACTAATCACATTTGATTTAATGACCTCTGTTGAAAAAAAATAGCTTTTCCCTTGAAAGTTTTCCCCACACTCCCTCTCCGGCTCTTATCCGTCTGTGCGGCTCTTTGTGCCTTTTAGTGTCTCTTCGCACAGTCAGTCCCCATTCTTGTATTTGCATTTACTCTTTTTTTGTTCTTTTGTTCCGTCTCACTCTCCCCCTGCTTTTTTTTTTTTTGTCCTCTTACTTTTTCCACTTATTTCTTTCTCTCACTCTCTAACTCATCAAGGATACTGAGGAATAAGCTGGCAGCCTGAGGGGCGGATCTGTTGGCGGTGATTGGCTCTCCTTGCTTGCCAATGAGGTGTGAAGCGTCTGCCACGCTGCTGTAACTCTTCTCTGAGGGCCACCCTCGCCTCCTCGCGCGTCCACATACACACACAGTTTCACACAATATGCTTTAAATAGATACAAGCTCTTGACAAATGCATTCACCCACATAAATTAAAAACACAGCAGAAGACACTACGGTAATGTGGTTATGGTTATGTCTAAGCAAGGACACTTTGTCTTGTTTGGACTTCAGTTAGAGTGACGACATACACATACACACACACAAAGAAATGCTCTTGGTTGCCAGCGATGCCAGTGGGGCCTGCAGATGAGAGTCGACCGTCATACACTCCATTCTAGTAATGGGCAGGCAGATGGCAGGCTGCTCTGTAGCCTCTGCTTAGGCTGATGGCTCTATTCATCAGGCTGCTCGCCCTCCCTGCAGCCCTGCACCGGGCTACAATTTATAGAGCTCTCTCTCCCTCACACTCCCCTCTGCTATTCTCTCCTGCTCTTATTTATTTGTACTTTTTTGTTTTAGTCTGCACCTCTTCTCTTATTCTCTCTGAGTCTGTGCTGGTGTCTGTCTGCTTGGCGCCATAAAAAGCTGTTTCATTCCAGCTCGAGTTTTCTGCTGCTGGGGGAGTGAGTTATTGGCTCGCTGTTAGAAAGTGCTGCTACCTTACTCTTCTTTTTTTTTTGGCACACTGAAGTTTTGGTCATGCAAACACTTTTTGGAGGCAGAGCTGCTTGGTGGCAGAGGAAGTCTCATTGGGCTGAGTCAAACTTAAGCAGTTATTGAGCCAAAGCCAGTTTACTGCAGTGGAAGTTATCTATGGTCAAATAAAAAGGAAGAATTCTTAAAGCAGTTGTTTTGATATTTTGGAAAATACACTTACTGGCTTTCTTACCGACAGTTGCATAAGATATTCAATATCTCTACATGAGGCTACAGTCAGCAGGTGGTAAGCTTAGCCAGCTTTGCACAAAGACTGGAAACAGTCCAAAGGAAACAAGGAGCCTGTTTACACCTGGTATTAACATACATCTTGGGTGATCCATTGACAAGTGGACAGCTCAGGGTCTGTCTGGTCTGGAACTGCCCATTGGTCCGACAGCCCATTATTCCAACAACCCATTGGTCCGACAACAGCCCATTGTTCTGACCACATTAAAGCCATTGTTCTCGAAGTCCCGTTCTTCCGAAATCTTCATGATGCCCTGTGGTTAAGGTCTGGTCAGGTTTAGGCACAAAAAACACTTGGTTAGGGTTAGGAAAAGATCATGGTGTGGGTTAAAATGAAAAAGAAAGTGGCAATCACATGTTGGAACAACGGGATGTTGGACCAATGGGCTGTCGGACCAATGACATGGACCTGTCTGGTCAGACCTGGCATTATCATGCATCTCTCATCTTACTTCCTCGCTCTATAAGCAGATGAACATATGAATCAATTTGTTTAGCAAAAGCCGACGGGAGGGTTATCTTGCTATAGGCATGCCTACAGCCTTTACTATTTATAATGCATAAAATCTTGGGGCGATCTCTAGCCCACCTGCTAAAGTGTGTGCCCCATGTAGGCTGAGCCTTGACAGGGGCGTTCCCCCTCTCTCTCTATCTTTTACCTTTCTTGTCCTTCTTCAGCTGTTCTGTCAATAAAGGCGAAAACCCACCCAAAAAATAATGTTACAAAACAAACAAAAAAGAGTAAAATCTTAATTGTAGGGATGCCTGAACGCAATGTAGCGTGTAGTGTAGTGGGGACAGTTGGTGAGAGTTCGCTCGGCCACACACACACACACACACACAGGGCTAACGTTACCGAACGATTACTACCGGGTTTAACGAGTCCAACTGTTTCGTTGTCGATGTGACTTTGTTGGAACCAATTAATGACTGCTGCTGCTGCTGCTGTGTTAGCTCAAGCTTTGAACTGTCTGGAAGGTTTGCTGTTTGCTGGAAGGAGAGCACATCTGAAAGTTTTCTTATCCAGTGGGGCATCAGATTACATCAGACAGGTATACATCAGCTGAGTAGGCGGTCCTTCACTGTGGCCCAGGACATGTTAATGCAGTGGTCCCCAACTGGTCCAGCCACAGGTCCAGATTCCTCCTTAGTCATTAGTTCAAGGTCTACAGTGTTTGATACATTCAGTGTCGTACTTGCATTTGGCCATGCTGTTGAGCGAGTTTAATGTCTCTGTCAAGGAGCTGTCTGTTATTTACTCACTCTACAGCAGGAAATGGCACTTTAAAAATGAAAGATCTGTGTCGGAAATTCACTTTACTTTAAAATAAAGTGTGTGTTTTTCCAGACCTGACACATTTGTGAGTCACTTGCAGTCATTTAGAATGGCCCCGCGACCCATTTTTGGACCATGACCCGCCAATTGGGAACCACTGCATTGGTGTACACGCTGCTGAAAGAATGTGGCCTCAATTGTGATCTGCGCAATTGGGTCTTAATACGCATTAAGGGCACACTTGGTGCAACACACCTGTACCCAGAGCTGTCAGCTTGTGACTTGATAACCCAGGACTTATGTTAATACCAGGTGTAAACAGGGTTTGCCTTTCAGCCCATTTAATGGTGGACTTTTTCTTGCTGTAACTTCTGTCATCACTCTGATGTTCCTACTGACAACAGACATTATCTGAGTTGCAGCTCCCAGGCAAGAAATAGTCTGGCACATCACTCACTGTAAAAAACAAAACTTGTAGTTTTACCCATTATTTCTTCTTGATTAAACAAACAAGCACACATGGAGCGAGCGGTGGCTCCCTAGGGCTCCAGCCTCAAATGTTTTCTCTAAAGCTTCTGATCTTCTAGGTTTGTCAAATGCCTTCAATTTTTTGTCATTCAGATGATAATACATGCCCATGTTGTTCATCCTACTATACTATCCCCTGAAGAAATCTAATATAATTGATTAAATATTCCTCTGTTGGCCTAATATTCAATTCATAGCACTGGAGCCACAGTCACTTGGCATTGTTGGGGATCCTTGATTTGCAAATTAGAGCAGCCCAGATTCTTGTGGCATGGATTCAAAATGTGGTAGATTTGTCAGCTAAACATTCATTCTGTGAACTTTACTCCAGTGTAGTAACAAAAACAGGTTTCAAGATTAGTAATGCTGTTTATGCAAATTCCCTACTCTATCTATGTTGTGTCACTTGACATTGGGGATTTTTGGATTTTTTTTTAGGTGGCAGGTGTGAAAATTAGTCATCCTCAACATTTGTTGTGTTATGGTTTCAGAATGATGAAGACAATTTGAGAAGAATTAGATACAGAGTAGATAGAAGGCTTTACAGGATGATTTTCTTCCTTGGCAACGATCAGATTTTGCCAAAATGATTGGCATTCTATCATCTTAGATGGCTAAAAAATAGAACATGGATAGGTACAGCAAATGGGGAAAAAAGCTCTTGGGGACCATGGCCCTGGACCCCTGTAGGTTTAAGATGAGCCATGAATGTTAACAATTTTCGGCTCCACCCCAGCAAAGGAGATATAATGTTGCCTAGCTGTTTCCAGTCTTTATGCTAAGCTAAGCTAAACTGCGTTGGCTGATATTTACCAGAGTATATTTACAGGAGAGATATTCGAGGTGTCAACCTTTGCATTCAGCTCATGGGAAGAAAGCAGATAAGCGTGTTTCCACAAACTTTTGAACTGTCTCAAAGACATAAATGATTATGTACAACAATGGTAACCTACAGATAGTCAGTCGAACAGAGCAGATTCAGTGGACAGCCATGAACTAGTGCTGCGAGTTTTTTGATGAAAGTTTTGAAAAGGAGAGGAAAACTGCTATACACCGAAAAGCCAAAACATTAAAACCACTGACAGGTGAAGTAAATAACATTGATAGTTTCATTACAGTGCAATGTTCTGCAGGGAAACCTTTGGTCCTAGCATTCATGTGGATGCCCCTTTACGCACTCCACCCACCTAAAAATTGTTGTAGACCAAGTACCCCCACTTATTGCAGCAGTACTGGCGGGGTTGTACTGCCATCATCAATAGGGGGGCGTACTTAGTCTGTAATGTCATTTGTGTGGGTGTAGCATGCCAGATGACAGCTACATGAATGCCAGGACCCAAGGTTCCTCAGAAGAATATTGCATTGTAACAAAATGATCAATGTTATTCACTTCACCAGGCAGTGGTTTTAATGTTTTGGCTGATCGGTGTATATTCCTCTATAGCACACAGTAGCTGTTATACTACTAGCTAAGCAACTATATATAAACATGTACCATTGAAAAAAAACCCTCAGCAGATTGCATAAGTGTGTTTAAGTGCTTCTCTTTTCTTGCCAGAGGTTAGTTTGACCCTGCAACAGCTTTTTAAATTGGTAACAGATCTGTTATGAGGACAACAAGTACGTCAGTTAAATTAGCTTTAATTATGTGTAAATAACAGGCTTGCTGTGGTGGCGTTAAAAAAGCTACAGAGATAAACAACAGTGGTGAATATGTGATATAATAGGAGCAAAGGAAAGAAAGGAAAATTATGTGGGGGAAAGAATGTAACATGGCTGATCTCTATCACAAAAGCTGTTTAAAAGATTTGACATCAGCTCTAGTGTTGGTGGTGGTGCAATGGATGGATACATGCACGTATGTGTGTGGCTGTGAGTGTGTGTGTGTGTGTGTGTGTGTGTGTGTGTGTGTGTGTGTGTGTGTGTGTGTGTGTGTGTGTGTGTGTGTATGAAGGTAGACAGAGGCAGTGAATGAGAGCTTGGCTTTGACTCTCAGTTTCCCTCCAGAGATAAAGTGAGCGGTAATGAGGCCCTGAGCTGCTGCGCTGAGGAGACAGTAGGACCGCCAGGGGAGGAGGATGACCTTGTAGACCATGAACACACACACACACACACACACACACACACACACACACACACACACACACACACAGACACACTCACACACACACCCACTGAAACCTTAAAGCAGTCAAACTATCTGTTAATGTAAAAGTTGCCAGAAGCTGACAGTTTCGTTCCTTGTATATATTTTTAGATGAGGCTAAATGGAAAAAGTGCCATTGTCCTGTGATGGAGTTTAATCTCCGGAACCAGAAGAGTAGAAACCCCCAGTGCAATAAAACACAATCCACTTTAACAGACTTTCAGAGAGGTGCTAGTTCAACGTCAGTGTTTGAAGCCGTGGTTTTTGATGCTCTTGTGCTGTAGATACAGTCCAGTCACCATAATTAATGCTCATGTTGGTCAGTTGATTATATTTTAACTGCAAGAGGGGACATGGCTTCATAAAGACACAATAAAAGCTCCACAGACTTTTCTGTAGTTTTAATGTGAGGGAGGTAACAGATTGCGGGTTTGAAGTGTGTCTACTGTGTCTGTGTTCTGCAGAGTGACAATAACAAACCTTCGTCTTGCTCTTTTCTGGGCTGCACGACTAAAAAACTGGCTTACTGGAAGGCTGGAGTCAGAAAAACAATAAGACAGAAGTTTGGTAATGAGAAAAAAAAATTCCATTGTTGACAAGAAAAAACTTTGTGTTTGTTTCTGTTTGACATTTCATACTTTAACTGTGCAGAGGAAGTTTTCTTTTTTTATTTTACTCTGGTACATTTTTAAGCTGATTTTCTAGTTTTTATATTGTGATGCCTTTTAAACGACGAAAAGTAACCAGAGCCAGTTGTTTGGATTTTCCTGGTAGAGCTGCACAGTTAATAAATCATGTTTTAATGTTGAATTACTGCCCCATGAAAACTGTGCAGCTGCATAATGGTACTCATTCAGCTCACTGTATTGTATTACAGTGTGTTGCTGATTTTTCCATGATGCTTCAGTGTCATAGGAAATGATTTAATATAACAGAGGCATGGTTAATGTAGTCACGACAGCACACCAGTAGTACACCACCGTGCACTGCTTTACCATGACAGAACAGTGGTATGGTGAACTGGCCACATCCATGATAATCTCTATATAGAGAAATTTACCTCCAGCTCACCTGGTAGAACGTGTGACTCATGTAGGAGTCCTTGGCAATGGCCTGGTTTCTATTTCGACACACAACTCTTTGCTGTGTGTCATCCCCTCTCTTTCTCTCCCTCCTTTCCTGTCACTCTCCAGCTGCTCTGTAATGAAAAAGTAATAAACGCCCTAACACAACCAGATACTGCATATGAATCCAAAATCTGTGGGCAACAGCACAAGATTTTGGTACTGGAAACATTCTGACTTAATTTATAGACAGAGTAGTATCAATCACGTTTGAGTGGGCCTGGGTTGCATGCAGGTAAACAGACTCTAAAATGCAAACTTATCGGCCTTCAGCTATCAGCTTTTTATTTGCCTTATTAGCTGGCTACTTGTAAAACAATCTGGTTGTTGTCGCTGAACTCCAGCTCCATACTAATATCTCAAGCTGCTCTTTAGACTGCAATTGATGACAGGCACACAAAAGAGGAAGTCTCGCCCCTAGTATCTGTTATCCGGATTTCTACTGGCTACACTAGAACCTCAAGTTGCCAGGAACAGCGCTGAGCTTAGGATGCCAATTTTACATAGTGGCCAAACGTGGAATTACAACTTCCAGGGCCGTCATAATGTTTTTCCCATAGACTTACATGGCGATAGAGACGTTCATAGATCCGTGGGTAAATTAATTTTGTTTTGAGGGTCACAACCTCTGCAAAAAGAATAATTTCTCTATTAGTATTTAATCCATTCAGCCCGATAACATCAGAGAAATCTAGATGAGCTGCACATTTAAATCATTTTTATCCCCATTCAAGTTATTGGATGGCTTCACAAGACACCGCTTGGCTGCCATAAGTCTCTGGTGTGCTTGCTTTATGGACTCCACAATGTGGAAGATCTGGGTAATTTCATACCGAGGAAATCAGACATTTTTGGCTTCATGAATGGGGCCCTGCCTCCAACACAATATCCAGTTCTCTTTATACATCCAAGCGGGACCCCCTGAAATATTGGCTCTTGCCCCCAGAGGCTAAATTGTTGCCAGACCAAAGGTTGATGGGTTCTGAAATTGCGACCATGATGGTACAGTACTATGGACTGCTAGCTTGGGGGACCCTCATTGTCATGGTGACAGTTATAAACACTTGGTTAAGGTTCAGGAGCAATCGTGGTCATGCCCAGAGTTGATTGATCTAGGTGCATTATCACACTAGTTGGATTATATCCAAACGTAGCGCTAAGAAAATGCAAATTAATGTACTTTTCCATCAACAGCTGTTAAATATTGGGAGTTGGTTCATCAAGACAAGAACTATGTGGTGCTCATTCGCCAGCCAAGTGCCATTATACCACTGCAGAAGAACAGAGCCAATCAAACCTCAAACAAAAGAAAAAAAAAATAGATGTATAATAACAGAGAACACTGGACAATGGAAAAAAGAGTTTTGAACAGCTTTTATTACAGCCCTTTGGGCATAAGCATGTTAAAAGCCTTTTAGAGATGATGAAAAGAGCTTACAGCAGCCTGTGCAATGACAATATATTATTATTTGTTTGATTTTCAAGGTCCTCCTCCTTGTATACAAAGCTGTTATTTGTTGTCCACAGAGTCTGTTTTCATTGTTGCATTTACCCCTTATTGATACAACAACTTTTCCACCTCCCTAAAGTGTAAAAACTTTTTTGCAATGTTTTGAATTTTTGTCAGATTTTTGGCATTTCCACACAGATTTTTATATACACAAATTGGAAATGCACATAATAAGAGGTGGATGGAAAAGCACCCACTGACAGTCCTTTGAATACAGTGCTGCAATAGCAAATAGCAAAATCCTACCAGCTGACAAACCTCTATCACCTTATGGTGTTTATTATATCACCCACATGGTATACCAATATGGCAGTGGCCACATTGCCATGCAGTTTTGCTATTTTATAATTCTAGTTCTTTTATTAAAAACAATCCCAACTACTAAAATGAAAGAAAAGCACTTTCACATGTACAATAGGTTACTATTTATTCTTTATCAGCTGCTACACACTGAATGGCCCGACCAAGATGTCCAGAAGCACTGTTAAGGTTAGATACTCCCTACATGTTAGAGAGGCATATGACTATGCCACAAGCCAGTGGCTACTAAACCTGTTACATGGCCCCCGCATAAGCCTATCCATCCGTGACCTGCAAGAAGCCAGTTTAGACTAATCCCCACAGCTGTAAAAAAAAATGTTTTCTCATCCTTCAGAAGAGGATTTAAATTACTTTACACTTACAACTTGTGCTGTGGCTTGCCTGCGACGTGGTGTGCAGCTGCTGCCTGGAGCGTTTCTGTTGTTAATTTTGTCCACAAGCCCAATACACTTGGGTGACCAGGGCCCATTTATATACAGTGTGCTCGCATTGTATCCTTCTGAGACCTACACACACACTGAAATGTACTTTATCGTTGCCTTTTTATTGTCATGTGAGATGCTTTGGCACATAAACACATGCGGTTGAGGCTAAACACACACACCTGTGCACCTGCTCACACAAATACAGACAGAAGGAGAATATAAAGACACATATCGTTATTTATTATTTACAATACGAGCATAGATCATGCACATGCACACTCTCACTTTGTTAGCAAAGCGCCAGAGGGCAAACAGCACATTAAAACACACACACATACATACACACACTCGAGCATGCTTCGTATTTGAGACCTCATTGTCCCCCAACGGTTGTGTAAGGTGCCTCAAGGCATTTGCAACACAGACACACACTCAAACATGATTATCTGCATTTGATTTGTGCGATTGGGTCATATCGGGACGGATGACATCATGGAGTCCTCATCTGCAATACACACACGCATCAATGTATAACCCAGGGGACACAAACACATGGTCAACACTCAATACAGCTGTGTGACGTCAAGTTTTGTCATCTGGCATTGAGTTTGGAGCATTATTGATTGTTGTGTGATAGCGTGTGTACATACATACGTGTGTGTCCATTAGTGGCAAAGGCACACATTTTCTAAATTGCCTCTCTCCTTCCATTTAAGTCCACACTACATCCAGAAGATTCACTGGCGCAGAACCTGTATGACTTTGAACTGTAAGAGGAAATCAAAAGCTCTGTATACTGCACACAGAGGAGTCCAGGGCCAAGATTTGATCTGTGAACCTCCATGCTGTGAGATGACAGTGCCAACCACTGGGCCCTGTGATGTCTGCAGACTAACATCTGGTAATATGATGGTAAATACGGCCTGATCTGACTGTGCAAAGCAATTTGGCAGGTACTCTGAGGTATGACACTTTGCCCGGCTGCATCATACATAAATGGGTCTTGGGTAGGGCTGGCTATCCTTACTTGATACTGAAATATGCCAGTAGTATTGAAACTTTTCTCATCAAAGCATACCTGCATTTGATCCTTTTTGCACCTACATCTAGAAAAAAAACTTTGCTGACTGCCAATCACTGCAAGCAGTCTTTGATTTAATGCAATATGTGATTGGCTCACTACCACAGCAGCCACAACCTACACAGTCTACCTCATCCCTGGCCCTGCTTTTACATGTGCCCATTGTTTTTACATTTATCTGCTAGTTTTGTAATGTATTTATGCATTGTATAGTGTTGTGTTGGATTGTGCCGCACTGTTGTGCTTGCTCAAGCATTGAATGTCACATGAGGCCTCATTTGTAATGATCTGTCGAGAGACTACAAATGAAAGGTAGCTCAATAGCTAGCTCTAGCATGCTGGTGCAGTGGTTAGCGTTTTCGCCTCACAGCAAGAGTGTTCTTGGTTTGAACCCAGGGTGGAGAGGTCTGAAATCCACGGTGGAGGAGCAACTCAGTGTGGTTAAACAGAATTAGTAAATAAATAAAGTCAAGCACAGTGTATTTGACTTGAGTTGTCTGTTCAGCGAGATGCCACCAAAACCTATAGCTATGCCACATGCCTGTTGCGTCTGGTGGCATTCTGTGCAACTGAATGCTTCCCTTCTCATGATGGGTATTGAATTAAGCAGGGAAAAAAGCTATCAAATGAAGTACTGTATTGGTATTGTTACCATTTTAGGGTGCTGGTAGTAGTATTAGTATTGTAGAAACAATCCCCAGCCCCAGTCTTAAGATTCTGCCATCTCCCAAACGGTAGAAATAAGGTTGAAATAACAGTAAATAAGCATTTTGCTTGTGTCTACTACTATGTCTACTTATGTCTTGTCTGATATCAGAAAGAACTGCCAACTTGTTACTCTCGTTTCCATCTTCAGTCTCACATTGCGTCTACTCTAGCTGATTTCGGTGGTGGTGGGGATTTGATTTGCTGTAAGCAGTCACTACAGTCCAACGTATCCATCTAAATCTAATGTTATTTTGATTCCACACTGATGCATAGCCCTGCCAACATACTTGCTTTACCAGTGTTTTAAAAGTGGAGCAGAGCAAAGTAAAAACAAGCTATGATGTCAGGCAGCACTGAGAAGACATGTCAATTTAGAACAGCCTTGATAGCAACATCTATCTTGTCCAGAGTGCTTGTGGTTATTTTTCCTCACTGGTTCTGCTTGACTAAGTCATTAGTCCTGCCCACAGCGCTGATTGGTTAACCTGTACTCCTCCCGCTGCACACATTGGATTGTTTTGTCATTTCAACGAAGAAACTGCTGTTTCATGTCACAATTCAACACCGTCTCACAGAAATACGTGAAATAGACAAACCCTAATTATCATGTGGTAGTGGGCACATTAACATTATGTGCTACTGACATCACAAAAAGAATGCCAATCGAAGTCTTTTACAAACAGTTGCAGTTTGGTAAAGTTAAGGTAAAGGAAAAAAATACTTGGGTTAAGTTTCGGAAAAGATTGTGGTTTCAGTTAAAATAAGTAAGTGATAAATTAAGTACGTTGTGTTGTTACATAAAATCACATAACTACGTTAACATTTGGTTTAAGACAGAGCATGAACAGCAGTCTGGGGTTGGAAGTCAATGTTTTTTTCCAGGAGTTTCTTGATCTTTATACTTAATTCATTTGTCCACCACGGAAAAAACAAAAAAAATCCTTACTTACATTGTATTTGCATGATTTTCATGTTACCAGCAAGTAATTTTAACACTGATTCGTCATCAGTCAACTTGGTGGAGGCCGATTCCAAGGTCGGGACCCAAGCAACCTTATTACTATTCTAATGAATGACAACACTCAGTATTTTGTCATATATTTTACTGTATGCTTTAAAGTAGCTTCAGGTTTCAAGCCAGTGCATCCAAATGTATGCCAGCGGCTGTGCAGTCCAACCAAAAAAATGATTGAAACAGATCCTTTCACTACAATATTGCCCATAATAGAATATAGCACCGAGCTCCATCCCATTTCCTGATGATGTTTGGGTGCAAACTTGTGTCTATTGTGCCAGAAAATGTGTTCAACAAAGATGAGTCTGTTGTCAAGGAGACCATTCAGATCAATTTCAAAATTTGGGCTTTCGCCATGATCCACATTTAGTGCGCTGTTAGTTTAAAAAAAAAAAAAAAAGCTACCCTCTCCCCCCCCAAGCCCACCCTCTCTCAACAGCTTTCCCATCAGGCCCTGCTGAGTTGCTCTTCAGTGGAGTGAGGCATCCTGAGTGTTGACTAATCAAAGGCCTTTTCACGGGGCAAAGACTGATGGCTTAATTAGGACTGCTAATGTTAATCACACTTAAATATTTATAAGGAGGAATTCTTTTGTTTAGCCTTGACCTTTCTCTGGAGCTCATTAACATGGTTATTATTGCTGCTGGCGTTGTGCTGTTGCTCTTAAACATGGCCGTGACACTCGCCCCGGGGCCATTATCGATTTTTGATGGAGCAGACATCGTGCTGTGTTAACGCTTTGTATGGATGACATTGGCTTATCAGTGTTTGGGGGAGTTTAACCCTGGAGGTGTGTGTGTGTGTGTGTGTGTGTGTGTTTGGGCAGCCTAAGGGGACGATGGGTAATTCCTTATGATTGCGGTGACTTCATTGTGTTTAAGTGGCAGTGAGGGTAATAGACTCATAAACACTAAAGTCTGCTTCTTGGCTTGTGTCAGCGCTTTGACTGAATATCATGATCGAAATTGAATTGGTATTTGTAACACACACACACACACACACACACACACACACACACACACACACAACACACACAGCATCATTTTACGACTTACATTGTTTCTCACCAATACTCACATAGAGCCAGAGGCAAAAGGTTTCATTATTATAGGATATAGCACAACACTTGTAGCACTTCTGGGTTAATTGTAGAGGACACGGAGGATAACAGTTTCTCCTTCTATCCAGAGGTGCACCAGTGTTATCTGCGGCATCGGTTTCAGCACAGATAAAGCTCCTTATTACTCGTGTTCAGCATCAGCAAATTAATTTGTCTGTTTAAGATACCAGAACCTTATACTAATGGCATGTGCCGTGGGGTAATAAACATCTTTTGCTCCAAGGAAAAATTATTGTGGTGTGGCGTTTTAATGAAAACCATTAATCAGTCAATGTTATTCTCTCACTTTAATATGTTTAGCGAGTGAATCCCTGCATGGACTTTTTTTTTCTTCCTAAATTTCTCTTAAATTACCCCCTCAGCCTCTCCAACCCCCCTTTTTTACCAGCTCTGGTACACTGCCCAAGGCACTCCACTGTTTTCTTCAAATCTAATTATTTCATTTGGATAGCAGTAGCCTCTTGTGCACTATGACTATGAAAACATTCTGCAATATTATGTTTACAGTAATTTGCTGCAAAATTTAGCACCCCATGTTGTGTGGAGAGACAGCAAAAACTTCAGTGTTTTTAACTGTGTTTTTGTATTAGATGTTTTTGGTTGCCTCCACGTTCTTGAAAAAAGGATAAGGAAAGATAAGATTGTTTGGCACGGTGGTACAGTGGTTGCCATTGTCATCTCACAGCAAGAGGGTTTCTTGTTCAATGCTGGGGTGGGGAAGCCCGTCTATGCAGAGTTTGCATGTTTGTCCAGGTACTCCAGCTTCCTCCCACAGTCCAAAGACGTGCAGGTTAATTGGTGACTCTAAATTGCCCGTAGGTGTGAATGTGAGTGTGAATGGTTGTCTGTCTCTATAGCCCCTTTTACACTGCCAGATTTTCCACGAATGTTGGGCCATTTTGCCGGCAAGCTGCGAGTGTTTACACACACAGAGCTGGATTGGCAAGTTGATCCGAGGTGCCCAATTTTCTGCCTCGTAGGGTATTGGCGGAACCCTTTTAGTTTAAACAGACCGAAGCGGCCTTCCGCAACAGGAGGGGCTGTTGATGACTTGTAGGAGGAGCTGTTGATGACGCCGCATGTGTGACCCATTGGCAGTGGATAAACAGGAAACAGCTGATAGCAGGAATTAGCGAGCAGCTAGTAGCAAGAGGGAAACGCAAACCTGACAGACACTGTAAAGATGAGCAACTGGGGAGACAAGGAATTGCACACCCTCCTTGCCCTCGCAAACAAAGAGGCCATTAACCGCCAATGCTGAAAAAACACTGATTGGGCTTTCCTGCAAATTTGCACAACTCCTATTTAAAAAGGGCTTATGTGTCAGCCCTGTGATAGTCTGGTGACCTGTCCAGGGTGTTCCCTGCCTTTCGCCCAATGTCAGCTGGGATAGGCTCCCCTGTGACCCCTCACAGGATAAACAGTTACGGAAAATGAAAATAAATGTATATAGTATATTGAGTAGAAGTAAAAAATATGAATTATACAAGAGCAATTAAAGACAAAGTTACAAGGTAAAGTGACAAGTTAGAAGATTAAGTGACAGGGTATCATTAAGAGTATGGATGCTGGACTGGATATACTGTGAATGATATGTGAATAATAACACTTAGTGTTGTCTGTATTAATGCAGCAAAATAGAAATATAACAGTATACAATACGGTAAGACAGTGTAACTTATGAACATAGTATAGTAGTAAAATATAGTACGGTATAGTTCAGGTATGAGATATTGTATAAGGTGCAATGTCATTGTTGTAAATAATAATCTAATCTAATCTGACATAATATGAAACCCTTTCTCATTCCTAGGTCATCAAATACTGATGCTTTGTCATGCCCTCGGCGTGTGATAACAACAGTAAAGACCCTTTGGTGTTTCTATGAGACTTCAGGCTTTCAACTAACTCCAGTATAAACCCATCCACGGCAATATTTGACACTCAGGGAACCGTATATTAAGTTTATTTTAAGGTATACTGACAATGATACAAAAAGGTAATTTCATATGCAGGTTAACCACTTGTTGAGGCAGTTAGCACTTGGATTGGTTCTTTAAAAAAAATTATACTTCTCTCTCCGGTTAGCGAGCTGCTCCATCTGTTTCTCTTCCTGTTCCCTTTGATCCACTGATGTTTTATTGGTGAGCTATCTATATACGAGCACTTTGTCTTCCCACGGGATTAGCTATGCCATTGCGACAGATGTGCAAAGCCACACACAAACTCACTCCACACATCGTCTCCTGGAGCTTCTCTCTTTGCAAGAATGCACTTTTGACTCTTTCCCCATTTTTTTTCCTACATTTCCTCGCGGAGAGATAATGAAAAGTGTGACTGAAATGTAGGTTGAACTTGAACTACGGTACATATTTTCCTGCCGTGGCTAATGCAGAAAGCCTAGAGGAAATCACCATGACAACATACTGAATGAATACTACACATCACACTTTTATGGTCTGTAATGTAATACTGCGAGTGATGAGTACTATATTTTGTGAATGTATGTGTGCGTTTATGAATTGAATTAAGATGATGGAAAGGTCTATTGAGTTGTGAGCGTTCCTATATACTGGCAATTGATACATCATTGCAGAGCCATCACTGTCACAATGTGCACATTTCCTGTCTCTGCAGGTAGGCATCGGCTGTCACAGAGAGATGAAAATGAGAGAGTGTGTAGATGTTTGACTGTAGCAGACAAGCACAGCCTGACATCATAATGCAGTGTTTTGAATTAGCATGGTACCATATGTAATGTATTTTATGTATGGAGCAGTGTGAGGAAAACAGATTCCACATCAAATCCACTGAATAATCAGGGTGCAGGATTTGTTTGTGCATGTAAGAGAGTGATAATTGTTTAATGTGTGTGTTCCTGTGTGACAGTGTGTGAGCGAGAGCAAGAGAAAGAAATGTTGAATAACCATACCAGACTGAAAGCAGCCACTCTGTCTCGCAGCTTTGTAATCACTAAATGCCGTTTGGGAAGTGACCGTAAGCACTTCACACCACCTACGTGTTTCACAATCAGACCAATGAATAAAAGATTTGAGTTTTAAGTGCCTACATTTGGAATTTAAAACAAGTGGAGATGTGGGACTGTGGAACAAAGCCAAAAAGGACCGAATGGAGTTTGTGGCGACTCCTCACACTTCACACCACTTGTGGAGGCGGAATAGAAAAGCTGCTGTCAGTGTATTGCTCACTGTCTTTAAGAGTGAGATGGGGGAGCAGTATTTTCAGTCTCAAGTTGTCTTTTTGATGCCTTAGTCATTGCCTCAGAAGTCCGTGCGGGACTTTTTATTCTTATTTTTTCCAAGTCCTACAACCGCCCTCTCCCGCAGGATTTCCAACCATTACCGCCAGATCCCACAGAGATTGTGATCACTCCTGGCCACGGCACTGTTTTCCGTTTCCCACAGAGAACACAACACACATGTGGCCCTTTTAGATTTTAGTAATCTAAAGAAATGCAAATACGGTTCCTCGGCTGTTTAATAAACCACCTTTTTGAAGATGTGAGCTGGAAATATTAAGCACCTTTGAAAGCAAAAAAGAAACAACCTCGGGGCTGAAAGCAGATAAATCTTGCTCTGTTTTTTTTTTTTGCATTTCTGCCCTTTTTCAAAGCAACAGATACAAAACCAGATGCTGCAATGTCAAACCATATAACAGCACTGACAGTGTTACTGTATACTGATCAGGTTATATGAGGGATGGAACTCATTCATTACACAACTAATTTATAAAGAGGACATTTAAAAAAGACAGTTGTCCAGCGAGATAACTCAATAAAACTCAAACTTTTCTTTTCCAAACATAAAGTCTGACTCATTTAGGCCAAATAATACCTGGCGGTACAATTGTGAGTGTTTTTTTCATAAATTTATCGCCTTAATCTCAGAGATAATGTCCAAATGAGAGCAGATCAGAAAAGACAGAAGCTTCATGACCAAATATACTAAGTGAATTAGAGATAAAGACCTGTCTCTTGTAAAAGCCTGCTTCAAATAAAGGCCTGGTAGCCTCTGCGGTGGAGGTAACTAAAGGCCTTGGCCACTACTTGAGATTTATAGAAGAATCGCTAAGAGGTATTTTCTTACCAGGGTTTTATATGTGTCAGTGTGAAGAAGAGGCTTTCACACAGACCCTTTATGTTGGGAAAATTATTGACAATGTAATGTGGCCATGTTGTTACCAGCCAGAAGTTGTATACATTAGGGTCTGGAGGTATCGTCTCCCAAAGAGATTTCTTTCAGATTTACAGCAGCTATGTGCATTATTATCAGGCCATTTAAGATAACAGAGTGGCTAAAAATCTGTATATCATTTGGGAAAAACATGATAATTGCCAAGGAAAAAAAACCTCCTACATCCTCCTACATCCTATTTTTTATTTTCCACTGAACAAACAAAAAAATCACTTACACCCACTAATGTCTGCCTTTTTGTATTTGATAGGAAAGGTTACAATCAGCATTCATTCTCAGGATAAATTACTCTGCAGTAGCAGGTGAGCAAAACTCTGTCTCTGTCTAAGCAGTGTGATTGTCCAAAAATTAGTCAGCACTGAGTTTGAGGGCAAAGAGTGAAATAAAAAAGAAGTAATCACAGCTTTTCAAAGACCTCCATGCTGCTTTCTACTGTTTTCCAGCACATCCATGAAGCCGAAACACGACACACCAGGAAAAAAAAAAAAAACAGAAAGGCATACTCGTCAACTGTAGAGCCATGTATGTGACTACTGTGGAATAGGAGTTTAGCATCTACTTTTAGTGGGTTTTCATGGGTTAAAAAAAAACATAAGTATGAAATATGAAACTCTAACACAACAAATGCTGAGGCTGACTAATTTTCACTCCTGCCACCTAAAGAAAGGCAAAGATAAACCTGTCTGATGTTACCATTTTTAAGTTAAATTACAAAGGTAGGGTAGGAATTTGGTTTAAACAGCATTTATTCATAAGCTTTCTTTAGGGAATGAGTTGATTCTGGGATTTTTCAGGAGATATTTGGGCTGGAGCTCAAGAAGCTGCCACCTTGATCCACGCCTGGCTATAAGTGGTCTTTGTGTGCACACTAATCTGCAGGTAAAAGCACATTTACACAGACACATACTCTATAGTAATAGACCCTACAAGATAAAATAGAGAAAGTAGCCAAGCTTAAATAGCATTATCTTCTAATTTTTCCTTTTTTTCCACCATCAAATGAGTGTGAATTTTTTGTAGCCAGCAGCTGGACAGGTGTTGAATAGGACACCTCTTCATCCCTAATAACCACAGCAGGGGAAACACACATACATGCAGTCACACAGAGAGAGAGACACACAAGCCCATGCCAAAACAGCAGGTGGCTTCCACTAACAGAGTCACTGTTCTTATTCAGTGTTCTGTCAACACTGGATCTCAGCTGTGGATGTATAACACTGGGGCCGACATGAGATGTATTTTCACCTTCTCCTCTCTCTTTCATCTCTCTTTTTCTTTCTCTGTTTCACTCGATATTATGAGCACTTTTCCGATATTGAGAAAAAAATCAGGAGTGAGACACCGGAGAGTGGGGTAGCAGGTACAGAAGAGTTGGTTTGATCGCAGGCCAGCAGGGGTCCATATGGTTACAAAAGCAGGTGGATTAAATGCTGCTCGATCTCTGGCAACCTCAATCCCTCCTCTCTTGTCTCCCATTTTGTTCTTTCCTTTCTCTTCTACCTTCAGCCACTAATCTCTCAGATATTCCTTCTCTCTTTTATCGCGTCCATGTGGGCAAGATTAACATTTCCTAAAGCAGTAGCCACCTGTGAAGGTACATGAAGGTAAAGGAGGTAGATTTATTGCTTCTACATTTGAGCGGCAGACCCTGAAGCTCCTTTCGTAGGCTGTATGTGTGTGTGTGGCTGCAGTTTCTCCTGGGGTGAGGCACTTTCTGCCTCACTGAAGCTCTGTAGCCCAGGCTGCTGGTATTGCAGACCATAAGGATTGTGTGCATCTCTTATCTGTGTGTGAAGGCATAATTTCCAGTGGGGATTGGGCTGGCCACCTCATTTTTCAAAATCCCAGATATCATTGAGGCAGCAACAACACTGGTTTAAAAGTGGACACTGATTGCAGGTCGGACATGCTTCATGCCAGTCCAATGCCCCAACTGCACACCTTTACTTTCCACCTCACTACGTTAAAGGCACACTGCTCCCTGCATTCATAGTAAGCTTTGCCACTGGACCAAAATTGTAGGTGTGGAGTTGTCCAGTATAACAAAATCCCCGGGGTGCTCAGATCCATAGCATGAACTGTGATCACTGTGATGTCAGCCACTGGTTTGCAAGCTTTGAGATCTTGAGTTTGGCATTTTGACCGTTGCCATCTTGAATTTGTGGAGATGTGTGATGATTAGAAGCAACTATATTTAGACAAGTGGATGAAGCTAACATTAAAAAAAGCTTCTAGCTTGGTTAGCATGGTGCATTTAAGTATGAATGCATAAAGAGAAATGGATATAGCTTTGAAGGCATGGCCCCATTCATTCATTCCAGCTTAAAAGGTTTAAGGTTGAATGGTTCACATTATTGGCATTACCTCCTCACAGTGGGCTACTTTTGGTTTAGCACTCCGCTAACTTGAATGGGGATAGAATTATTCAATCATGCAGCTTTTCTTGACTTTACAAATATTATTTGACTGAACAGATCAAATCCCAATAGTGTAACGATTCATTTTGCTGGGATTGTGGCACAAAAGAAGTATTCACTGATTTATAGATGTCTGTTTTGCCATGTAGGTTAAGCCAGTGGGGAAAAAGTATTATTGGGCCATCATGTGCTGATGTAGGCTAATTTGTTACACTGTTAGGCCACCATGGAAATGGGCTTCAATGACCAAAGCACTTCCTAGGGGACTGATTTACAGTCTGTGATGCTAATGCTAATTTTTGTTAGAAAAAAAACAGGCTTAAAACCATGAATACAATAGAATTACTGAATATCTGATGCCTTTCAGGGTGTTTTAGTACAACCAAGTGCTGAATGGTTGTCTGTCTTTATGTGTCAGTCTTACAATAGTCTGGCGACCTGTTCAGGGTGTATCCCGCCTCTCGCCCAGTGTCAGCTCCCTTGCGACCCCTATCAGGATAAGCAGTCACAGAAAATGAATGAATGAATGGCCTCCAAACAGCTCATGCCTCTGTCTGCCATTCCAGGAGAAGAATGGGATCGGCATTACACTCTGGCTTCCATGCAAAATTTGAACGTGTCACTGACGTCATGTCTTTTCCCTCTTTTAGTTTCCTCGAAAGACTCCAGGAAGTGCTTGTGTTTTCATGTGCTTGGAATATAAAATTGTTTGTGCAGATGTGTGGACTTTGTTCAGTGTTTTACTGTGTAGTGTGCAAAGCTGTTTTTTTTTTTAACTCGCATGTGTGTGTCTGTATGTAATAACTGTATTTGTGTGGGTCTGCATGGTCCTGTGCGTGTCCACGCAGCAGGTTCAATATCTTAGCTGGTGACATGGAAGGGCTTGAAAGGAAAGAGAGGATGGAGCAAAAGAGGAGCAGAGAGAGATGAGAGAGATTAGGGATTGATTATCGATTGCTGTGGAGTTGTCAGGAGGCTGAGGAAAGATGGAGGAGCATAGCCTATTTTCCTTTTGTTTGTGTTTTTCCCCCCGCTCTCTCGTTCATTGACTGAGAAGGAGATTGGTGGAGAAAGAGAGTCGCACAAAAGATTCATGTCATTTCTCCTTCATTTACCCTCTCTCTTTCACTGCCTCTAGTTTTGTTAAGATCTCATTTTCTCCTCTGTGTTTAGAAATATTGAATTTAGAACGAAGGTTAGACAATAGAAAAACAACTCAAGGCAGGAGGATGAAAGTACAGAAAGAGGGGAAGAAAAATGGATAGAAGAAAGGAATAAAAACCACACATGCACACAAACAGTATTTACTTTATTACTAAGCAGAGCAAATCAGCATGGAGAAAAGACCTTCCAGTTTCCAATTCCCAAATCAAACAAGCGCTCATTAAAACCTCGTTGTCCCCAGTCGTCTCACAAATCACTTCCACAAATTCCATTTCATGGAAACACACACATTTCACCCCAAGACAGTAACCAAACATAATCCTTTGCTTCATTTCCATTCAAATAACTTAAATCCAAAGCATTCTTATCAATGATCACAGGGAACGCAGTCCACAAATTTCTCCGTCCATCAGCATTTATCAGTGCAAGGACGTGTGTGTGTTTCTTTTTACATGCGTGCACATGTCAATAGAAGTCCTACACTCAATTATTCCATTAGGGAGACAGTGCACGAGAGCATGCAGTGACTAAATCAACAGCCTCTCACACACTCACACACACACACGTCTGCTTTAAGCACTGCACAGTCAATAAGCTATTTCCAGTTAAGGGTAAGAGTGTGTGCTCTTGTCTGTCTGTGTGTGTGTGTGTGCCTCATTCTGAACAATGGGTGTTCCCATTCTTTGGTTGAATTTGCCCCTTTTCCCGAGGCTTGTCTCCTTGAGCAGTGGGGAACATAAATCCATGTCAGCCTTTGTAAGTTTTGTGTGTGTTCATGTGTGTGTGTGTGTCTGAGCCTGTGTGACTGTGTGTGTGTGCTTTTGGGTGTGTGAGAGAATGTGAGCGAGAGGCAAAAACTCGGTCTGTGTTTTTTGTAACTGTGATTTGGATGTGTATGTCTCTCCTACACACACACACACACACACACACACACACACACACACACACACACACACACGGGTTCCTGTGTGTGACTGGCATGCTGAGTGCAGACTGCAGCACACTGTCCTGCTCTCCTTATTCTTCTATGGAAGGGCTACACACTTAATGAGTTGTCCTGGGACTTGAGGCTTTTTAACACACACACACGCATTTTTGCAGTCCTATACTTGCGAGGACTCTCAGTGACATCTTTAATTCCCTATCGCCACTGTCTTTACCTCATCCAGTCCAACTATATTCCAAATTCTAACCTTGAAGTCCAGATGAAACAGCATGTCGCGAGTATCTATTCAGTATCTTGACGTACTGTACTTGCGAGTGAACCAGGAAAGGCGGGCGGGATGGGATAATGGTATCCATCAGGGAAAAAGGGGAGCTGAAGCAGTCCACTGTAATGTGTCTTGTGCATAATCTAAAGCTGTCAGAGAGAGCTACCCCTTCCACAAAGTTAGTATTCTCAAACCAGCAGGCCCGTAACCACTGTATTTTGGGGATACACAGATGCAGCATACTGTTGCTAGCTAGCTCACTTAAAGGGATAGTTTGGATTTCTTGAAGTGGGGTTGTATTGGGTACTTATTCATAGTCAGTGTATTACATACAGTAGATGTCAGTCGGCATGCCACCAGTTTGGGGAAGCAGGCTGGAGTCAGTCTGTAGAGGATTCAGCAACAAAACATACAGACACCTAAAAACAGTTCCATGTAAATATGTCAGTATCATTTTAAGTGTATGTTACACTGAGAGTATTTTTACCGCTTTACCTGTCTGTCAGAAGGCCCGTTCTGACAGGGAAACCGTTAACAGCCCATTTATGCTCTTGTGAAAGCCACCAGACTCCATTGCCAAAACAGTAACCTTAGTTTGCTGAACAGTGAAGCTGCTGGTCCACCACTGCTTCAGTCAGTTAGTTAGTTTGTCTTATTGTGTGGCTTTGGTGAATACAAACCAACCCTTTAAAATGCCAAAGCAACACAATACCACAAACAAAAAAAATGCTAATGGCAGTGGTGGACCAGCAGCTCCTTTTTTTCTCAATGGAGCCTGAGAGAGTGATAACTTCATTTTCCAGTTGGAAATCACGGTTTTAAGACCGGATAAAACATTGAAAATATTCTAAATATAGCATACACTTAAACTAATATTGGTTTTTTGAGGTAAGACTTTTTTTAGGTGGCTAAAACATGTTTTGCTGCTGACCCATTCCACAGCAGCACATTGCTTAGCTTCCATGTTGGACCACAGCCTGATTATCCAAACTGAGGGTGCACGGACTGACATCTACTGTATGTAATATACTGTCTATGGATAAGTACCTCATACAACCCCACTTCAAAAAATCTGAACTGTCTTTAATCTTAGCTCTGTGCGGCTAAAAGTTACAGACTGATTGATAGGTGGATGTCAAGGTATTATTGATTGAGAGTGGTTTGTACTCCCTCGTGTAAGCACACAATGTATTTTGTTTTACAGGGAGACAACCTGATCTGACAATTATTTAAGAATACAAAAAAAGATTTTTCATTTAATTTCCACTTTAAGTTTCACCCTCAAAAAGCCCATTTAAGAGGTGAAGGTCAGACAAAATATCCCTGCTGCTTATTTTATTTTATTTCATTTTATTTATGTGTTTATTTTGTTGTGAAAGTGGAATCCAGTTCGCTTGTAATGCACAACCATTTTCATAGAAATCTGACAAGAAACTGAGTCCCAATCTAATGTGTGTCACTGATAACATTTTAATCCAATTGGCATCTTTTGAACAGAATTCCTATCTGATCAAATTAGAGTCAATGAAGCTCACATGAAAAGAGCTCTACCTCGGGCCAATGTGACTGTGTGACTCATGCTGAAGCTGTGCTGCTTTGGAGGCTGACCTGACCTTTAACTTTCCAGATGAGAAAAGAGGGAAGACACATTTCTCACAATAACAGAGAGAATCACTCCTAGTGCGTGAGTGTTTGTGTGACACACACACAAACTGTTGGTAGTTTCATTGACAAAGGCGGACTTTTTCTCTCTTTCAAAGCAAAAAAGAAAAAGCTTAGTTGACATGAAAGAGAAGTTCACAGTCTTTTTCCTGTTTCCTGTGGGGCTGTTTATCAATCTAGATTACTCAAAATTAATCCACAGACCTTGTTGTGAGCATCTAGCAGCAATGAGCTAGCTAACATTATAGCTCAGCTGAGCATGATACCATTTATCTTTACATCTTGTGCTGTCACAAGCAAGAGCCTCTCATCCATGAGTAGATGCACGCATCCTCCTGCAGACGGTGATACATTTGGCAGGTGCAGTTGTGTAAAGAAAATAGTTCCTACATGAAACTGCTCACAACAAGGTCTGTGGATTACCTTAATAATTGGGGCATAATATCTGAGTTTTTCAGATGTATTTTTTGGTGTTTTGAGCACCACAAGCTGAGCCATCTAGTTATATTATACTGGAGAGAAGACAGACATCTATATGGCCAATATCTTCAACACTCAGCAACTTAAACCAAAACAATCTAAGACTGATAAATAGCACTACAGTTAAGAGTGAAAATATGTATAGTCCATTTAACTTTCCTCTCTGTAGCTCTTTAAATTAGCTAAATTTATCTGTTAGAACAGTGTCTTGCAAGGGATGACATCATAGTGACATCATACACTCTAGCCTTCCCATAGACATCGTCTGCACCCCCCCACAAAAGAAAAGAAAAGGAATCGAATAGAGGTTCTTCACTATCTCACTCTCTCTCTCTCACACACACACACACACACACACGCATCCTGATGTATAGCTATTGTAAGGCTGGGTGACGTTTCCAGAAGCAGGTGATAAACAGCAGTTATCCTCAGTGTGTGAAACTGTCCCCTAAATGTCACCTTGTGGAAATGCTGCACAGACCCCGGCTGACAAGCACTGCTGTATGCCAACACACATGTACACACACACACACACACACACACACACACACACACACACACACACACACACACACACACACAAGGAGAGGAGCACTGAGAAACATCAGCTTCCTGCTCTTCATCAATGCTTTATATTTTATTTTTTCATATTCAGTATTTCATCTTGTTTCTTAGATAGATAAGAACTTTTTGAACCACTTGCTCTGGCTGTGAAACACACATAAAACCAATATATTTTTTTTTTTTACTTAGAACTGCAGTTCATGTAATATTGATTCCTCACAACCATGTCTTGCGTTTAGGCCCAAGTGAAAAACAAGCATGACAAAAAGTCCTTTCAAGTAATAAACACAACAGTGTACCGTTTCATGTAAAATATTTACACTGATTTGACGGAAAAAGAAGCAGTAACATCACAAATAGATGCATGGATGGAATATTCTTACTGATTAGCAAAGGTGCTCTCTTGAAGCTGGTTTATTATTTCCTTCTTGATTATGTTCCAACAGGAAGATGCTCCAGTTACTGCCACTAAAATACCAGCAACCTGTAGACAGGAATGTAAAGATCCCATCGTTGACACTGTGTAAATATGTGTACAATAAGTGTGAGGAAGAGAGTGCAGATGAAAATGAGAGAGATCGCTCACACCATCTCTCCTCTTTCAATCAATAACCCTGTGATTCTAATAGACATTGATTGCATCTGAATCCCAGATCCCAAGTCACAAATGTGATTATGAAATGGCCAGTCTTGACACTTTATTGAAAACAATGAGGCTGGAAAGAGAAACGGGAGGAGGGAGGGAGTGGGAGTGACTGGCTGGGAAAGATGGATTAATCTTCTGCTTGTCAGCTCGCTGAAATCTTCTCCTTCATCCACTTCTTCTTTTGTGTGTTTGTGTGCAAGTGCGTTTATGTGCGAGCAAATGTACACGTTCTTTGAAAGTTGGGAGACGGGTGTGTGCACTGTGGAGTGCTGAGCTACTGAAATAGCAACATTATTGAAGAGTTACGAATAAAGTCTTTCCACTGCAGCAGGGCTGTAGTGTAAACCCTATCTCAGCTACTCTGCTGTGGCCTCTGAGGTCCATGATGGATGGATAGATGGGTCTATCAGTATCTATCTCAATCAAGCACCACTTACAGGGCGTTAGTCATAAATCAGTGTTAATGTTTTTCTGGAATAAAACAACAAAATGAAGCAACGCAGAATAATGTTGTTTATACTTAAAACACAAATGTAGTCAAGGAAATCACATCAACCCTGCCTCCTACATTTATATACTAGTAATTTGTTTTCCTAATAACAATCTTTTGAGGAATGTGATTACTGCCTGGATTTTGTTCACAGGCAAGTTTTTGTAAGGTAAATGACATGCTTCATTTGTGTACAACACAGAAGTCAGTAAGGTGTTTCTGGTGGGTGGGTATCAGACGTCAGAGGCTAGGGTTTGCATACAGATCCCTGTCTGGCAAGGGCGTAGATTTGGTTTCAACATTGGGGTGTTGACAAATGAAACAAGGTCCTCTAACAGGAAATATTGACAATCAAACACTTAATTCTCAACCTGGTCTCATTCAGAAGTTGTCGAATACCAGCGCTTGGACAGCGACTTCCATGTCAGACACCGAAGACAAAAGCCGTCCTTTCACGTTGGCATGATACACGGCCATGCGCTGTCAGTGTGTGACAGGGGGAAACATGGCCGGACAACAATCAAAGTTAAGGGGGCAAAAAATCAGAGTAGGGTGGGTGGTAAGGGTGGTGGATGGATTCAACGACAATAACTTTAAGTCATCAACAACTGATGCACCAAGGCCTTGCACGTATGTAGACATGGAAAGTCCATGACCATGTGATGATATGTGCAAGGTCTTAAGTGAAAATGTGTTGCATTCTCCTGCATTCTGGTGATTTTTTATGCACCAATTTGTGCCTTTCCTGCATCAGCTTCAGGTGGAAATGTCTTATAATTCCTTTGCTACTTAAGGTTTTTATTTTGGAAGGGATAATGCACATTTTCTAAATATCAAGGGGGATGTATCCCTTGCATCTCCCCCAAAATCGATGCTAATGCTGTCTTGGGCTAGCCTGGAAATCCAGACCCCAATCTAGAAAGATTTAGGGTCTGGCCATGAGTAATGAAAATGGCCCAACTCGAGGGGCGGCACCAAGCATGCATTTGTAAATATCACTGCACGCAACTGGATAATACTACGACCAAAAAACAGCAAAAACGTCCTTCTTGCAAAGGAAAGACTCGAGCGCCGTCTTCTGTTCCTTTTTTAGAGAAAAAGCCAAGTCTAACTCGTTCATTGTAGCGGCCAAAGCCGTTTCAAACATCTGGTGTTCATCTGTAGCCATCTCGCAATGTTTACTGACTGATTCCGGACTTCGTCGTCGCAGCGCTGTCGTCATCTGTTTAGCTCGCCTCTGGCCCGCCTATATCAGATACACTGATGTGATTGGTGCAGCTGGGCTCCAACGGCATGGGTAATGAGTATCATTACTGATTGCCAGAGTGACTCGCTGAGCAAATTCAAATTGTGCTCTCGCGAGAACTCTGGATTTCCAGGGTCGTCTTGGGCTACAATCATTTAAAAAGTTACACTACAAGTGCCAATACCAGTCCCCTTAAAAGTGATAATGATACCAACAGAGTGCTTCTTTTGTTACCTTTGTTCCCTGCTTAAACGGAATATGCCACCAGACGCCACAGGCGTGTAGTGTAGCCATGCAAATGTTGGTTGCATCATTATTAAATTGAAGAACAATTGTTGTAAATGGCTGCCAGCAAAACCATACAAATTTCTTTTGGTAGATATCTGGATGCTAAAAGGATCAAATGCAGGTTTCATTTGACTGGAGACGTTTTTATACCACTATTAGTATTACCAATACCCAGCACTATCCCTGTCTATGGTTGGGTTTACGCAAAAAAAACAGGTTAAGGTTAAGGAAAGATTGCGGTTGATTACCTGTCACGTCTCTTACGCTGCATACTTTGTCTGAATTAAACAACTATGATCTTTCACCAATCTTAAAGGTCCACAGTGTAGGATTTGGGGGAATATACGGGCAGAAATTGTGCCTAATATCTCTCTATGTTTTCATTAGCGTATAATGTAAGAAGTGTTACGTTTTTGTTGCCCTAGAATGAGATGTTCATATCTACAAACAGAGCCAGTCCTCTAGAGACCGTTATTCTCTTGTTCTACACGCTTGGGGCAATCTGCAACCTCACCACTAGATGTCACTAAATCTTACACACTAGACCTTTAACTAAGTGCTGCAACTACCTAAATATAACCTGTAAGAAAGTTGAACAACGTTCTGTTTGCAGGATCTCATTATTTGGCATTGTAAGTGGACATTTTACCGACCCAATCAGGACTTTTTTGTTTGCCAAATATGTTACTGAACAGCATTTCCTCAGTTTGTTATTCAGGCAGCATTATGTATCCTCCAAACTGTATTTGCTGTTGTAAAATTGTAGTATATGTCTCCAGAGGACACTGTGATGAGTGATTTATAAATGAAAGATCTACATTTTTGTGTTCTTTCATAACTGATCATAGACTGAAACTACTTGGGCAAATCTACTGCTGTGTTTACAAGAATTCCTGATGTAAACAACTCTTAAACAGCATCAGAACACATTAATAATTTAAAGCCAGCTCTTGTGTAGCATTAGTCCCCGAATTATAAGACCTGCCAATCATTTTGGGAGCTGTAGATTTCACTCTTGTGTTTTGAGTTTTGCTGGTGTGTTTATCTTTTTTCTTTACATTTGGATTTTAAAATGTGCCTTTGTGAAACATCTGTCAAATCTTCAGAATCAGAATCGCTAATCTTAAAAACTTAACCCTAACATGATAGCTTCTTACCTGTCATTCATTCATCTACTCCATGGACTCTGCTCCAGCAAATGTTGTGTCTGTGGGTTCACTTGTTTTAATTCCTGTGTAGCATAGTAGGAGGTGGGTGATGGTGTCCCTGTGTTCACAGGATACAGCAGAGAAACAAAACGAACAATCGTGGAAATTGCAAAAGAAAGTTCCATGAATGCTATTTCAGAATTTGAGAGGTGGTGAAATGGTGCTGACATGCATTTACCTTCCACTACAGCCCTGCATTGCAGCATATACCCTTTATGTGTGACTGCTTTCCTTTGTACGCTGATGACATTTCCTTTGGGTTCTGAGGATTTGCGCATGGCGTGTCCATGTGTTTGTATGCATGTCTCCTGTATGTGTAGGTGTATCAAATATGTGCCTGTGTTTTCACTGAACGCGGTGCCAGTATCATCAGATGGCCATGACTAGACTGCTGTGTGGTTTGGATGGTTTTGGCAGTTTTTCTTATACTAGTTTACATAATTCCTTCTGCGGTGAAAGCTGTGATGAAGCTATTTCTCTATCCCCTAATTTGTGACACAACTGTCATCTTAAAAAGCAGTTTCACCCTTTACTGCAGCACGTTATCTCCACCTGGAAGTAAAATTCTCTTTTAAAAAAAGCTCACCTTCTATGTCACAATACACTCATTCACTTTTACTTCATTCACCAAAGGCTTAGATGCTTTGAACAGTTTGTTCCTACTGCAATGTCACTGTGAAATGATCATAATGGATTTTCCCCCGTGACCTTGATATAGACACGGAAGCTGGTACATATACAGTATGCCGTTTGTGTGCTTTGTACTGTTTTCTTTATTTATTTTATCGTGGAAACATCACAAGCAATGCAGAGAGGGATTATAAAGTATTACTACAACTACAGTACAAAAGATTCAATGAAGGATTATCAAGGGCAGGGTAGATCCAGGACGAATGCATTAAAAAGGGATTTCTTCAGCGACTGTGACTGCACGTGCAAACAACAAACGCTGCGTCTTGGGCATCCATTGAAATGTTTTAATAAAGATGCTCCCCTGCATATTGTTTGACAAACGGGCCTGGATGTTTTGGTGCATTTTGTTATGTGCTCTCACTCGGCTTTTTGCAAATCAAAGATGTGTTTTGTCTGCATAGTATGTTTGTGTTCTTGTTGTTCCGTGCCGACGGATTACAGCAATATGATGTTTTGTTTTGTCTTCATTCATATATTCCGAGCTTTGGTGGAAAAATGTTGTCAGATACAGCAGCATTGTAGTGTTTTGTCTACACGCCCGAATGTTCTCAGTTATTGTTTTATAACGGCGTGCAGCAGTCCCTCTGTCAAAACCTCCATGCAAAATGAATGTGATATAGTCTGTCACTCATTGCTTATGGTAACACATACAGTGCTTTCTGGCAGAGTGCGATGACACTGCCTGTTTATGACAGGTATTCATGCATGCATAATTACACAATTTACAGCTCTTTCCGTCAGACTTGGAAGACAATGATCAATTTAAAATGTAAATGCGTTCCCTCTGTGTTCAATCAATTAACAGTGAAAATAACATTTCTGGGTAATTTAATGTTTTTGCTTCCTATTCCTCCCTCTTCATCTTGTCGCTGGTGCTCATCATGGATCATCATGCATGGACTGGATCAAGATTAAAGCAATACCTCACCCACAAATGACCATTTGTGTATCAATTACTCACCCCACTTGATGCTGAATTTGTAAAGAAAATGTTTTTCTCACATGTCTGTGGTGAACAAAGAATCCAAAATTGAAGTCGGCATTTAACAACATCCATTTACAAACTCTCGCACAACTCATGCAGTATAATCCAAGTCTCATATATTCAGTCATATGCTCACTGCTTCCCAAACAGACAGCCCTTTCCATGGGGAACTAAACCAAAAGTTAAACTTATGTATGCGCTTCATAGCCAGACTCCACTGACAAAAAACAACACCTGTTGACGTTTGGTCATGAACTTAAACATCCAGATATGATGTCATGTACCCTGGCTGTGTTGGTTTTTGATGTTCTGGGATGCTGTGTCAAGTTCTGCCTGTTACATGCAATGGCTTTTTTTAAAATACACTACTGTTTTCACAGGAAATGTACTGTTCGGGTACAGTCTCATTCAAAATAAACACACCATGTCGGTACAACACCGCGAATGGACGTCTTTTTACCCTCAACAACAAACCCATGTGGTTACGTTTTGCCGACACACACGTGGTTGAGTTTAAGCAACAAAAGCACGTGGTTGGGTTTAAGAAAAAAGAACAGGGTTTGGCTTTACAATTTTATAAGAAGTGAACACTGGCCTCGCTGATGAAAGTCTATGGTTCTTGGACCTATCCACCACCCCTCCCACCTGCCCTACTCAGACTTTTGCCACCTTAACTTCTGTTCTTGTCCCACGGTGTTTCCCCCTGATGCCGCTGGGCACCATTACACTACAATGGCAACCGGCTGCATATCATGCTCATGTGAAAGGATGGCTTTTTTTGTCAAGAAGCCACTGACAAGTGTCGGATTTTGATGAATTTAGACTAAGCCCGGGTTGCAAAGCTAGTAATTTTACCTCACTGAACATGGGAGCTGCTGTTCTACTGCTGCCTCAGTTATTTAGGTTGCTTCTGTTATTGTGTGACTTTGGTGTTTTAAAGGGTTAGCTTAGATCGGGCGAAGTCACACACATTGAAAAAAAAAAAAAACTAACTGATTGAGGCAGCACTAGACCAGCAGCTCCAGTGTTCAGCGAGGTAAAATTACTGTTTTTGTCAATGGAGTCTGGCTTTGTAGAGAGCATAAATAAAATTCAGTTTCTTTGCAGTTCCCTGTGGAAAGGGCTGACTGTTTGGGAAGTAGTGAGCATATGACTAGAAAACGTTGTGTAAGGGTTTGTAAACAGATGCTTTGATATAGTCTTGCTGTTGTAAAGAATTTTCTCCTTTTTTTAGATTTTTGTGTTCACAGGAGGCATGTGAGAAAAACAAAATTTTCTTCTTTAATTCAACATAACACGTGGTGAGTAACTGATATACAAATGATCAATTGGGGGTATGAAATATTCCTTTAAATGCCATGGACATAGTAAAATGCAAGTGTTTTAATACGACACTTAGTGAAGGTATGCAACATCATGATCAGTAGAGATGGTAGGATGGAGGCCCAAAGATGTTGCAGTTGTGGAAAAGGAGGATTCATGATTTAATTTCTCCATCCATGTATTTCAAGTAGCAAACTTGCGTGCATGAGTCTGTGATATGCTTGTGTTGTCATGCCCTTTAGAAACTTTCCCTGTCTTCAAATACTTAACGTGATGTATCCCGACACATGTCAGGCTGATTTTAAGTGACACACGTTTGTGTATGCAGACTGTAGTTTGCGCAGAAGGCTATATCCGCTTTTTGAAGATGGGTTTACTGCAGGTCACAAGAAGACCCAAAATAAATTCATTACATGCACGAAAACATCCTTAGAAATACTGATGCAGTTAAGCCGAGAATATCAGGACGGATAGATATCACAAGACAAGGATATCTGAAGACATTGACCTACAAAATAAAGCTATTACGGAGAGAGGATATGAACACATAATGGATGCATTCCAAAGAGGAAGTGGAAAGAGTAGTGATAGTATAATGTGGAACGGTGCCAGATGATATTGTGCTGAAAGCTCCTGGTCAAGTTGGTGAAAGATACTGTCAATAGATAATATCCACAGACTACAGCGATGGATTCTCAGAGCCGTCAGTGTGTTTGTGTGTGTATGTGTGACAAAAAGAGAGCGGATTGATGAGTGAAATACAAGTGCCCCCACACACTGGACAGCCTGACTTGGTCCTTATCAGTCTGCCTTGCTCTGTGAAAGAGATGAAGACACTGTTATCATTTTGTTGGCGACATGGGGCCATGACACACCAAGCCAACAGTGGGCTGCCCAGGCGCCGCTGTGGCTGACCATCGCCTGTAGTTTTTGCAGTTCGTCTGCTGCCATTGGCTTTAGTCTGACCTTATCAGTGACTGTTTGGACATTTTGAACATGCTGAATTTGCAGCGGAGGCAACCGGCAACAGGGAGCTCTCTGACAGGTTGTTCAGCCTATCATATTAATGATTTCACACATTATTTAGCACAATTTCACCTTAGTTTTATTAACCTCTGCCATCTTTGTCTTTTTTTAATTACATTGAACCCCAGTTGACAATACCAGCACAAAGTCGAGCACAGCAACATAATACAGAGCTAGTTTCAACATTTTACCATTTATTTCAAGCAAAGGGAAATACTGTTTATTCAAAGTGAGATACTACAGCTGAATAGGGGAGACCTGTAACTATTAGATATCACCATGAAACTTCACTAGCTGATTACTTACATTAGTAGAATATTTATTTGTATCACAAGTTTTTCTGAAATATTATGTTTGAATATACAAATGATGCACTGTCTCATTAAATTTGCGCTATTTTGCATATATCTTCAGAACAAAGCAGTTAATATTGGATAAAGCCAGGTTGAAATTTAAAATTTTTGTTTCTCTCCATAGAAATCTGAAAATACTGTCAACAGCTAATGAAAAAAATATATTATCGCCATGTTTTTTGGAACAAAATATTTTATAATCAGGCTATGAATGATTTATAAACAAACCCCTCTGAAAAAATATTGTGAGAATACGGACAAGAATAAAAGTTTTGAGTATGTAAGTGTGACTGAAGTGGAGATTTCTGTCTCAGACTATGAGAAAAAAAAATATTTTGAGAAAACAGCCATAAAAAACTAGACTTCTAGACACGACCAGCGAAGTTATATACACTGATGTGCATACATATCCAGAACATAAATCTGAATAAAGCCAGGATAAAGCCAGGTTCAACATTACTTTACTTTTGTTGACATATTGGAGACGAAGAGGGAATTTGAAAAAAAAAATTGCCATGTTTTTAGGAATAAAATATATAATCAGGCTATGAATGATTTGTGAACAAACCAATCTGAGAAAAAAAAAATGTCTGAATACAGATAGGGATAAAACTGGAAAGTTTGGTGTATGGTGTTAATTCCATAGACCTATAAACACAAATAAGACAACACAGGTGAATGAGTAAAAATTTGGATACAAAATTCTTCAGGAAACCAAATACTTGTTTTATTTTGTTAACATAGTAAAGACAGAATTTTGAATATCTCTTTTATAAGTCTAAAACTCAGAAAATACTGGCAACAGCCAAGAATAAATAAATAAACAAATAAATTTTAACCATGTTTTTAAAAATAAAATTGTACACAGTCTTTGAATGATTCATGAACAAACTGCTTTGTAGAAATCTTCAGAATACAGATAGAAATAGAGCTGGAAAGTTTGGTGCGTGTACATGTTTCTGAAGTTAAAATTTCTGGCTCAGAGTATGAGAACAAAACTTATTTTGAGAAAATACGGCATTACAGGTGGAGAATAAAGAATTTAAGTAAAAGATATCACCATGAAACCATCGCTACTTGATTACTTACATAACAGCGATTTTATTACAACTTTTCTATAATATATATAAATATATTAAAATGTGCAAATTGTGCAGTATCTATTTAAATATTCGGTTTTGCACACAATTCCAGAAGAGAAATCTAAACTAAAATAAACATCTAGATTTGTATTTTGGGCATTTTCTTTCCATGTATCTCCAAACTGACCAATGCATGAAAACACTATTTCTAACTTTAGTGTCTCCACTTAAATTTACAGTGATATAAAAATTGTTTGTGTGTATTAACGCTCCTGTCTGCTGCATACAAGTCATGAGTCCTTCCGAGCCATCCACCATCACGACCTCCAAATCTTTAGTTTCAGTTTCCTGTATTGGCACCTGACGTTGGCACCGGACGTTGGCAGTGGACATAAAGGGATACTGGACTATAGTGGAAAAGGATGATAAATGAGGATCTGTGTGCTCCCTTTGAGCCTGTTTGCATTTTATCACTTTTGTGGTTGCCTTGACTCTTTGCATGTATAATATGTGTCCCCAGTTTCCAACTCCCTGACCATCTGCAGTGCCCATCCCAAGAGTTTAATTCTGGGGGGACAGAAAGAGGCGCAGTGGGGGAGGCTTGGTCCTGATCTCCATGGACATGAGCTTGGATCTCTGGAGAAATGGCTGGCAAAACACTGACTCACCTGGCCCTCGAGTGTTGGTACAGACACACACACACACATACACACACCCAGCTATGTGGACAGACAGACAGGCAGCTGCCATCCTGATGGGGAGGCTGATGGAGATGATACATGGATGAATAAACACACACACGACAAGATGGAATAAAAACCGAAACACACATTTACACGAAAAGCAGTAAGTCATCAATATGCAAACTAACTAATTATATGACTGAGTGACACATTCAACTCGCCCGTCCATCCACTCCCACGCACCCGCCCATGCACACACGCACACAGATCCACAGAAATGTCAGCTTCAATATAATTTACTATCCAGTGGCTCACGAAACACACAGAAAATTGAAAACCTATTTACAATCCAAATCAATGGGATATCAGAGTGTCATTCATTGTGTCCATACAGCACATAAAACTTCATTAGCTCAGCGACACGCTAATAGATTTTCTACGAAAATGAGATATCATGGATGAGGCTGACATATCCAGTGTTTCAGTGTGATTTAAACCAGGAGGAATTAAGCCTGTGAGAGAGTGAGGGGAATGGGCATACACTTTTATGAAGATGGACACACTAAATCCAGCATCACCATTGGCAGCTCATAAATATTATCATCCCAGGGATAGAAATGACTTGTAAATTGACCATAAAGCGGATATACACACGCTCTGTATACGTGATTTAGCAGCCTGCCGCATTGAGGGATATACAGTGACAGATGTGTGATGAATGTCTATTATTTGGTTGATACAGTGTGTGTGTAGGGTGTGTGTTTTGGGGCCTGCGGGGGGAAAGGGGAAGACCCCCGGGAACAGTGAACCACTGTGGGGTGATCGCTGTATCCCCACAGGCTTAAGATAAACCATGTACAGCTGTGTTTAAAGGGGTTCACTGAGTTAATTCAAAAGGACACAGGGACGCAATGCAGGCTTATGTGGAGCCACACACATGCACACACACGCACACACACAGTTTTCGGCAAGATGAGGAGAGCTGCTGAAATAACACTGTGCCAGCTGGCAACAGGATCCACACAGACACACAGATACACACGCGCACCTCCCTCCAACCCACTTGACTGCATTAAAAAGGAGGCTTCATCAAAGCTATTCATGTTGCCTCCATAAGTCATCATCTCATTTGCAAGACAAATGGGGAAGTCAGATTGGTCAGTGCATTTTAATAAAGAGCCGAGCACCAAGCTTGCATCCTCTTCTCTTCTCCTGCCCTCACAGACGCAGGCTTTCACACAGCAGAGTCAGATTTACTGAACTCTTAATATAACAACGTTCAAATTTATACTTTAAGACCTGTGTAACAATAACATCAGTTCCTGTTGCCATTTGTCAGTATACAACTGGGATTAAACCTATAAAGCATTTGACTGCTGTATAGATGGTCTCTTCATAAAACTAGGCTGTCTATGCAGTAGAAAGACGCAAATAGTTTTGAAATTGGCACTATATGTCCACAAAGACAGAGAAAATGGACTGTTACTTGGGAAGCAATTGCTTTTGCTCAAAAGGTAGCAAACCTACAACTACCAGAATGCACGACACTGCTCCATACCAATAAATGCTGCCACTGGTGGGTGACAGAATGCGAACTTGTCTGTTTTTCCAAAATGGCAAGCTACTGGGCTAAAAAATGAAGCCAACAAGAAAGCGCCAAAACCGCAGTTATTTGAAAGTCCACTTGGGGTTGGCTCCAGAAGTGAGTCAATCCCCATAGACGCCTATTTAAAAATGGCTGCCTTTACAGCAGAAATAAACATGTTTACAGCGTGGTACAAAAAAAAGTATTGCTCTGTATGGCTAATTCCACCCTTCATGACAACTGTATGGGTGGATTTCTTTTTATATAACTCACCTGTTAACATTTATTTCCTTGGCTTCTCAGTCAGATCCAGATGATCACTCTTGGCTACAAAAAACACAAAATGGCGACGGCCAAATGCCAAACTCGAGGCTTCAAAATGTGAGTCCATAAATCAATAGGTGATGTCATGGTAGCTATGTCCATTATTTTAACAGTCTATGTTTTTCCCCAGGAAACAATATGGCGGCCGGCGGGTGACAGATAATCTTGGATTACAGTTAAATGGTAAGCCAAAACATACAGTAATAGAATCCTGGTTCATTTTTATCACCACTGCTTGGTTTGACCATTTTGTCTTACTTTTCTCAGTCTCTGTTTTTACAGTACAGGAAACAGTATGGCACCTACTTCTTCTTCAAAGATTTTTGTATTACAGCCAAACAGTGCACTAAAATATGTTTCTGAGGACAATCTCAGATTATATTCTATCTATCTGTCTATCGATCTATCCATCCATTCATGGTAGCGCATACGAAAATGCAGAATTACAATCTGTAGTTTGAGTAACAGCCCTATAGCTAGCGAAAATTGAAGATGATACAAAGCTGGTTGAAAATCCAGTAGAGTATCCCTTTAATGTACAGGCTAAAGTCTAAAACTATGCTTTCATTTTGTCCTAAAAATGTGCCCCAAACATCAGGAATTACTACAGTGAAATTTCAATCCAAACATTTAAAAGAACATGTATCAAATGTTCAGAAAAACTGAAATTTGAACATGAACATTTCCACAGCTGGTCAAACCTGATCTGCTGAAGAAGATCTTGTGGTACTAATGAAAGCTCCAAAGCAGCCACTAATGGATGTTGTGGTAAGATTGTTCTGCCAACTGCTGTTTTCAAGATAAAGAATGAACTTTTAATCTCAACCCTCAGTCAACATGGACGAGAATTCTGTGATATACTCAGCAAACACTGACACTTTACCATTTACAGTTCCATGACAACTGGGCGTCTCCATCTGCCGAGGAAAACCATGCCATACGACTGAAAGCCCTATAGAAGAGTTACTAATGGATCTTGTGGTTATATTATGTTGCCAACACTAAGAGCTCAATCTGCTGTGCACTGCTCATGTGTATGGGCTTGAATGACCATAAAGCTTACCTTACCTAAAGGGTCATTGGCACTGATATTCCTCGAAGTTGTTTTGTCAGAGAGAACAATGGGCATTTGAATATTTTCCTTTAATGCCATGCTTGACATGCATGTAACATTTCTACTTATCTGATCGGTATGTTTTAACGAAGAGAAACAGAAAAATCTTGTGTGTTCAAGCTGTCAAGAAAAACCTGTTTGCCCTTGAATTAATTTATGCTCATGCAGCACACAGATAGCATTGAACTCCTATGATAAAACATAATTATACAGACCCCATTATCATGTGGTCCAAGCATGTTTGACGATCAACACATGGACCAGTGACCTAAACATTAATTTCATAAGGTCATGCGATCCTGACCCCTCGTGGAATGACTGTTGTCACTGTAGATTGCAGCACTATTGATTTGCTGTGCTCTGAAAGCTATCTGATATTAAGATCCACAGACTGTTGATTTAGCTCTGTGCTTGTGTTGAATAATTAAATGAAGCCAATAGGTTTGTTGGTATCTATGCATTTTCATCCTTCAAATGACTCCCAGAGATACCCTCAGAGTCTGTCACAAGGACTAAAGTATAATAAATGAACACAGATCTGACACATACTGAAATCAATGGCCTGTCACATCACGATTTGGGCAAATAGTGACCACCCCCAAACGCACAGCTATTGTTGACTTATTGTGTGAATTGATTTACAAGGGGTCAGTCTTCTTTAGAGGTGACATTGAACTGTCAGACCTTAAAACCTTTGTTTGTTTTCAAATGCTCAGAATTCTATTTAAAATACTCAAAGTTTCCAAAGATAGCATATGTCAGGCTGAATTTTAGGGAAGTCTGTATACACAAGACCTATTATCTCAATTTCATGTCACACCCTAGGCAGTAATTATAACATATATTGGGGGAAATTTGCTATGCAAATGAAAGGCATTCACACACCGCCGTCTAAAATAATCACTGGCAAATGAAATCATAGTCATAAATAAACATAACAAATTGCCATTATCATTATA
Organism: Epinephelus cyanopodus; assembly: GCA_026686955.1. Classification (NCBI taxonomy): domain Eukaryota; kingdom Metazoa; phylum Chordata; class Actinopteri; order Perciformes; family Serranidae; genus Epinephelus; species Epinephelus cyanopodus. Next base: position 20,213,537 of record CM048936.1, on the reverse strand, counting down.
ACTGGTTGTAGTATTATGGTTTACTGCAGTATCCCAGCAGAAGCTGTTGCTTGACTGCTGTAGGATGTTACAATCAATGTCAAACACTTGATTGTCACTCAGTTTTAAAAAGTGGAGAATTAGAATGCAAGATGAGTGTTACGTAGGACAGTGGTTCCCAACTAGTGAAGCCACGGGGTCTAAATTTCTCCTTAGTCATTAGCTCAAGGTCCACACAGTTTGATGACTGGCCATGTCATTGAGCTCAATTGCTGTCTCTGTCAAGTAACTTTCTGTTAGTCACTCATTCAACAGCAGAAAACAACACTTCAAAATAAAAGCTCTGTGCTGGAAATTTACTGTACTTAAGAACAAAGTGTGGGTTTTTTTTTTTACAAACTTGACACTTTTGCGAGTCACTTGGTCCGTTCAGAATGGGCCTGCAATCCACTTTTGGACCACAACACACCAGTTGGGAACCACTGATGTAGGATATATCACTGTCGGTTGTTATAGTTTGTGTAAAGTATGTATAGCATGTCATAAAAAGTCAAAGTATAGTACATTATAAAAAAAGGTCATTAAATATCATTGTATATCATTAAAAAAGTCATAAAAAATCATAGAGTATGCACTTTTTCTGTGCAGTCTTTTATCATATGCTGGCTCCCTAAAATGACACTCAGTTAAACACTGAGAACCATTAATCAAAGATTTTTGTGTCAGAATGCTCTGAAATGGTCAGTTTTGCTATCACATTTCTAACAATTAATCCAGAAGGGAATTCCCCCAGATCCCTCTGGAGAGCTGGGTTGTAAAAGGCGTCAATGAAATGCCCCCGCTGATGTTTAATAGGTGTTTACAGCCCTGAAGCTGTAGCATCACAGCCTCAATGAAGCTTCAGAACAGAGACAGGATATATGATAGTGCATACAGTGTGACTTTAAGACACCTCAAGGCAAAGTAAAAGTTAGAAAGTCCCATCTGCAGGCTAATTTATATATTTTTATTAGGTCTATTTGTATAAAATGTTCTCCCATAGATCATAAAAGCTTTAATGTACAGTGTCATCACATCTGACTTCACAATCATTTCACACTGTTGATTTATTTTTTTATTTTAAAAACTTAATTCAACAAGACAATGTACAAAAAATGTCAGGTATAAAAAACCCCCACAACAATACATGAGAGCTTAAAACAAAGTGCAATGAAAGGTGAACAAAAAACTGAAAGTAAATAATCATAATATCATTACATGTTCAGAATTCTTATAATAAATAAAGTAATAATGGAGATTAGGAAAAACAACAGCAACAAACGCAGTTCATTTCACATCAGGGGGTTTCATCAAATATTTATTTGTAATATTCTAAAAACCTGTTACTTTTTTAATTGTTCAAAAGAGCAAGAAAGTTCAATATTAAGTTAAATTCAATTTAAAAAAAGATGGAAAGAGGGTTGTGAACTTAAGAACTTCTGTTTATGAATAAACAATTTCTCTAATGAAATAAAAAGTAACAACATAGTACAGATTATATCCTTCAGAGTAAAACAATGAGTGATATTAGTAGTACTGAAAACATGAAAAATTAAATCAGACTAAAATGTCATTGTTATTCTACTCTGAAAGAATTAATGAATCGCAGTTCATCAGGATGTCAGTAAAGGTTTTCATCCACATATCTGTAAATTATAGATATCACTGGATAGGTTTTATGCACAATTTTGAAAGGAACTTCTTTTACTTTGTTAGGAGTGCAATATTTATAAGGTATTTTTTGTTAATCTTGTTCAGATGTGAGACCCAGTAAAATTTCCCTCTGTGGGTGATTTTCTTTTTATTTTAATTTTTTTAAATGAATATGTCTAGTATTATATTTCTTGTCAAATATGTTGACACCATTAAAAAACAATGCTGTGGATTTTTTTTTTTTTGTTTTTTTTTGTCAGTGACACAAAATGGACTCACAGGTGGGCAGAGAGAACAGTCACGTGACACCCAGCTGGCGTTAATTGGCGCTACTATGCTTTACACCATGTTTACAATCACTGCGTTACTTTAATTTTATGTACTGTAACTTCTTACCTCGAGTTTAAATTGGTGGCAAGATCCATATGGACGTTAAAGTTTACTTTTTTGATAGAGAGCGATGGAAAATACTGGCGGTAAGTAACGTTTTCAGTGCTGTTAGTGGCTGTTTTCTGGTTCTTTCAGAATGCTAATGCTAGTGTTAGCTGTTTTGCTGCTCGTTTTAGCATGTAAGATACATATGTTGAAACTTCCTCTTTCAGCCTTTAACCTCCCAAGAGAGTAATGAGCCTACATAGTTACCTATATTTATATACATTAGCTTAATATGTTTGATGACTTACTCTGGTTCATTGGGACGTTACAGTAGGCCTCCATTTTGTGTGTGTAACTTTACAGTGCACCTTATGTGACAAGCTTGACTTATTCATGAGCCAGCAGCTCATTGTTGCTCTTGTCTGGCTTGGTGTGTGTGTTGTTTGTTTTGTATCATATCGGTGTGTGTATAGTTGTCCTTGTAGGTTTAAAATGTTTAAATGTAGGGAAAGGCTACAGTGACTTGTGTACATGGATGGTCACAGAGAGCACTGCAGGGCCAGTGGAGCAGTTTGTCACCGTTTGTATGTGTCAGTGTCAGTGGCTGTAAAGTTTCTTTGGCCTGTAGGTGGGGCTCTGATGCAGTGTTTCAAAGCGAGGAAGCCCCTCTGGAAGTGAGATCAGGGAGGGAGGGATGGAGAGACGGATGGAGAGGATGCTGCTGCAGCAGGCACGGATGCCCCCCTGGAAGACCCCTCCGAGCGCACACAGTGAGTGATATAGGATAAATGATCAGGGGGTGCATGAAAATCTGTTTCATAAAGTTTTTTTTCCCCAGTTGTTTTTTCTGAGCCAAATCCCCAAACTCCCCATCCTGTCATTGACTATTTGAAGCACTAAAACAAGCCAGCAGAGCTTAATTTCAAAGTTATCTCATGAGATGCAAATAAAAGAAACCTCAGCACTGAAACCATATTGTGTGCGATATTTAGTGGATGCGTATGGATTTGTGTTGAATTGTCTTCACATGAAGATAAGGAGCAGGCTTAGAAGGCTGTTTTATATATAAAAATGCATTATTCCTGTACCCCCACACCGCTTATTTCGCTAAAGACACGATTACATAATTAGGCCTTTAGAATATTAATTGCTGCAAATGTATGGGGGGAGGATACACTCCTGGAGCATGTTAAAAGATCATCAAAGAACAAAAATGCAGATTCTAATCCCCTACAACTATGCAAGTGTCGTAATTATGTTGCTGTGTTGCCTAATCTCCATCTTTAAATGATCCTGCGATTAGATATTCAAATCCGATGATCTGATCATTTCACCCCGGTATTGTAGCGTATTTGTGTAAAGTCCCCTTTGGCATTGCCAAATCCCATTCTCAACGGGATGAATGCATTACATAAACCTCTATTTTAACAAAGCATAAGCTCTATTTAAGCTCATAGCTGTCATATTCTTGTTTTCCTGGATGAAAAATATCCATCAAAGGGTGGAGCTGATAAATTTGAGAATTAACTTCTGTAAAGTGATTGTTTTAAGGGGCTGGCACTTCAACGTGAAACTGCATTGGACACTAGTGGAATTGTCTCACTTCAGCTGGCACTTTGTCACTGCCTGTAAAGGAAATTAGATCATAAACGTGATTATGGTAATATATTTGTTGTTTTGAATGGTGCTCATTAATGCGCACTAAGCCTCTTTAGGGGAGTTGCCAGGGACTTAAAAATGTAACCCAAACGCAGCCCCCTCCAGACCCGAGATGTTACTGCGGGCGAGGCAGGATCCTTGGTAAAAAAAAAAAAACCCAACAAAAAACAGTCGCCTTTTGCAACGGGCGAAGCGCCATCTAGTACTCAGTCCCTCCCGAGCCTCAAGATCCGCTGCGAAGCTGCAAACTCCGAGGCAGCGCACTCTCTCTCCGTCCCTCCCGCACTCCCTCTCTCCCTTTCGCACTCCGCTGCAGCACCCTCAGCACCTCAGTTGAGCAGGAGCACCGCACTGAGTCACATCTATACACACACGCTCTCTACACGCACACACTCACACATATACACGCACACACACGCACACAAGCACAGCCTCCTGCGGTATCCCATACGGCGCAGCGGCTTTTCCAACGGCATACAAAGTGCGTCCTCGCCGGGGAATGGGAGGTGCAGCTCCCGGGTCTCAGAGCGCTCAGAGCGGCGTCAGGTCCTGCTGATCGGGGATGCTGCTGGAAGTCTGCTGCTATTTCTTTTCCCTGTGCAGGAATCGCCTTCTAACTACACCTCCACCGGGGATTTAAAGTGGACAAGCCGTGTGATCAGGATATAACATTATTCAAAGCGTTTCTCATTTTTTGGGGGGAGTAAAAGGAGTTGGGGATTGCTCTGGACGTGCCTCTTATCCGCAGTGTCGATGCGGCTGCGGCTGTGAAGTGATATCTGCATAGATTACAGGTAAGAAACGAAGCTTGTCACGGCGTTAGTCCCACAGCCAGGACTGTTTTTAGGGTGCTTTGGTGCTATTATAGCCAGGTTTTGGGCGTGAGGTTGCCACTGCACCAGCCAGGTGACGGGAGGCGTGTTGCACCTGTTCTAGCTGCGCCATGCCCGCTCTGCGCACTCCGGCGGTCGGGCGGGTTTCATACCGAACCTGCACATTTGGATCGTACAACCAGCCCCGGGGAGAATTGCAAAACATTTTAACGACCTGCTATTTCTCTCAACTTGGGACCCCATATTGACTGGATTCCCTCCGTTTGGCGCTTCAGATCATTCATGCCCTTCATCCACTGTAAGCCAGATAGAGAGCTGCATGCCCAAATTGAGCTTGTTCCTCTTGCAACGTTAAACTCTGAAGGTTAAAAACTGAAATATTTGTAGGGGATTCCGCGTCGGATTTACGCAGTGCCTTCGGGGATAAACACAGTGACTAGCGTTTAGCGGCGTGTAGACTCATGGACTGCAATTGGGATTTTAGTGGTGTCTCGGCTGTGAGTCGTGGAAATGGACAAAATGATCTGATACTCTGCCACACATGGTTTTGTCAGGAGGATGCTTAGCAACTGTAATTTCCTGACAGGGTTGATGGGAACATGAGTTAGAATTGTGCACACAGTGTGGTTGTTTTATAAAAGTTATTTAATCCATGCCGTTTTCGAGCATGTCCTGCATCTTTAGGGATCCACATGGGAAGATTTTTGCAGCCTGTAACTATTCAAGCATGGTACCTTTCCAAACGGGTTCTTTACAGTATCAGAATTTTTACAATCGCTGTGAATTATTATGTCGTGTGTCTGCCTTTTAAACATCTCTGCATGACTATATTTTTGTAGAGCTCACGTTGTAGCCGCAGATTTATTTATTTATAGAGTGGCTGTGTCGACTGCGCTTTGTAGATCGTGGAAATCGCACGCTGCGTGATGCAAAATTAAACTTAACAGGCGCATTTCTCCCCGTGTGGCTTCCAGGATCGCTGATACGCGAGTCTCCTCTCGGAGCTTTTGAACTTGACCGATGTGGCTCAGACTGAGCGCTTCGGGAAGGGCTTGACTTTAGAGACGCTCAAGTTAACAGAAAACACTGTACTGTAATATCTCTACAGGGATTTGCTCTCTGTGGTACGAGTCTAATGTGACTTTATCTTAAGTCATGGGATTTTATTATTACTATGGTATCCCTCAGGGTCACATGCTCTGTGTAATTTAATGTTAAACTTGTTATTTCCAGATTTTTGCTAAACATTTTAAAAGGATTTGGATTTTGCTTTGATGCAGTAGTAAAGAGGACAAAAGAGCCACATGAGTGTGATATTTTATCTTTGTGTCTGTATAGTCCAAATCAAGTCTCTCTTCATGAGTAGATTGTGAACCCAGTTGTGGTGGTCTTTAAATGTTGTGACAAACTGAGAACAGATTTAAATGATTAATTCACTAGATTTTTACAGCACTGCCAAATTACAGTTACACAAACTTGATGAGTTTGATTTTCTGAGATGCTTTAGAGGTATTTGGGTAGACAACTCCTTCCTCTTGATTGCTCCGCGTATTTCCCTGTGTTGGAGTCATACCACATAAACTAAGCCAAGAGACGTGGTGATGAGCAATGATGAGTAATTTTTCCTCAATGCTGAATGATTATGTTATGGTCAGGGCTGTCTTTAAACGATGCATTTGTTCTGTAAACAGTATCTTACTTTGTTGTCAACACTTTGGTTTTGCGTAGCTGTACACAAGGTTGCTCATCCCTCTTGGCACAGCATGTATGTGTGTCATTTCCTGGAATCAGTGTCATTTATCCTTGAATGGGAGTGTTTGTTGGAGCTTGAGCTGATTTCTAGACATTAAAGCAGGGGAAGTACCAGTGTGGGCTCTTCAGCACACGCTGTAGTCTACAGTGTGATGTGGGTCCCTTAGTGCAGTTGCGACTTTTGGAGTCAGGGACCTACTTTGTGTCGCTCCCGCTCAATTGCTCCCCCCTCTCTTGCACCTCATGCACAGAAAACAGCTGCTCCAGCCTATATGCAAAATGCAGAGCCCTAGTACAGCAGTCACACTGAGTACTCTGAGCCCCTCTGCCGGTTTCTCCCTCCCTCCATCCACCTGCACTCCACACTCAATGCATCAATTCAGTGTCGCCCCTCCAAACGCTCTTTGACTTAACTCTAGATGCGCACCATTGTGTTACTGCTGTTGCACAGATATCTCTTAAGCACTGTGATGATACACATTGAGTTGCGTGGGTTATTTTTGCATTCTAACGATTCAAACGAAAGGATTACATACTTGTGTTTAGTGCTCAATCACTCAACAGAGCGTGGCTGAAGGGACGAGGCTGTATCCTGGAAAAACCATGAGGGGCAGTGTGGCTGCACAGGCTGGTAGAGTGGGTAGATTGATCCCATGCTTTGTGTTAGTTGACATCAATTTAGATGTTGTTTAACTGCACGGTAACAGTGTGTGTGTGTGTTTATTGGAAAATTAATGAGAAGATACACATGTTTAGTAACGTGTAAACAATTTTACTTGGGAAATTATAAAACCATTCTTCCATGCAAGATGATTTGTAGCATTTATGCATGTTTGGATGTGCTTCGGGTATTATTGGATTTCATGTTTTTTTCTGTCGAGAGACTCTGCATTCGCACCCACGTTACTGATGGTTCTCTGATGGACAGCTGAAAACAAATTTCTCAAACAAACATTAGATTCTGCTGGCTGATTTGTGTTTTTTAGTTGTTGTTTAACTGTGTGCAGCTTGCAATTGTAAACAAAAGGAGAGGAGGTCACTCACAGGGCAAAGCGTTTCTACTGCAGACTGAAGTCCCCCTGCTTGTCTGTGTCAGTGTGACTGTGGCTGGCATGCTAGCAACATAGAGTGTGTCTGTCTGTGTATCTCAACTCACTTCTGAATGTTCCAATTTGTGTGTTTGTCCTCTTGGAGGATGCGTATGCGAGCGCATGTGTTCTGCTGCTGTCAAGGTCTCAAGGGAAAGACATTTAGTCCCTGAGCAGTTTGATAATCCTATCTCATCTGTGTCTTGCCCTCTTGTCCTTTCACCAAATTCTAGCTTAGTTTTAAACTCTTAAAGGCTGCAAGAGCACTTGGCACTATTCAGTCTCTCTCCCTCCCTCTCTCCCCGTGTGCTGTCCATCAACGCCTGCCTATAGGAATTGGAACAGCAGCCTTTATCGGCCTGTAAGCACCTCACATTGACATACTACCCCCTGTCTGTCGGCCAGTGTTACGGCTACAAGGCTAGAGTTTGGACCTGGAGAGCACGGCCCTGTCAATATTATGGCTTGCTAATGGATAAACTCTCACTCCAACCTTGGCAGTAAAGACATTCATTACATTTTGGGGGCGGTGCGCTTACAAGAATAAGCTCCATAGAAAATCTTTGCAATGTGTTCATGTCAAGGGGGAAGCTGTGACTGAATATGAATGGGGAATCTTAGAGAGATTCTCCATAGTGATATAAATGCCTGGTAGCAGTGTAGGCAAGACTCAGCAGAAGTGTGTTTGTGTGTGGGTGTGAATGATGCATCTGTGACTGGCCTGGTGAGGCCCTATATGAATACTCTGGTCACAGAGATGTATCGTCATGTCAGACTGAATGATGCGTCTGTGGATTGGACCTGAATGGAGCTCTCTGTTTGTTCTCATTCTCTTTCTGTTGCTCGCTTTCTCACTTGATGTCTCCCTCTTTTCCTCTCTCACTCACTCTTTCGCATGCACACACACACAGACACGCTTAAACCCCTCCGGGCTGTGACAGGACTACCAGACGCAGGCCAGTGTCCAATTAGACTCCCCCCCCCCCTCCCTTCCTATGCCACCAAACACCACAGAGAAGATTGCAAATTGTATTTCCGTGTCACCAACTGTTCTTCACACACCATAATCTGTCTCCCATATTTCAGGACAGTTAGACACATGATTCTTTAACAATGGCTGCATTGAATACATTGTATTTCATTGGTGCTTGGATTTTACAATTTAATGTAAAGTGTGTTGATATGTTTAGCTTGAGAACGTCAACACTTGATTGCATAACTGGAGTTAAATTTTAAATTGAATTCTTAGACCTTTACTTGCCACATAAAACCTGTCTTTGTTATCTTGTCTGTGTGGACTTGACCTTGTAGATTTCATACGTGGCGTGCAATGCAAAATTCAAAGTCTATTATGTTTTAGTTGGCATTTCATTAGAAAGATGGTATCACTTGATGGTTCTGATGTAAATTCCAATTTGGAGGGGGGGTGATTCAATGCTACATTAAAAAAAGTAATTGCTTACAAGTATGTAATTAACCCTTTGGTAATGCACCGCAGAGCTGCATATTGATGTTTGCTACTGCAATGACAGCAGAGATCTGAAGTGAGGATCTCCAAACAATAGGCGTTGAGAGTTCTATGGGCAGAAATCAATACGCGTCACAGCATCCAATTTAATGAGCACCTTTGTTCTCCTCTGAATAGTTTACTCAGCATATGTGTGACGCCTACAGAGATGTATAAATGTATTTGTGTGCATGCGTGTGTGTGTGCGCACATCCTGCTGTTCAGAACCTCTTACTTCTTTTTTCATCTTGGCAGCCAGAGTCCTATTAAGCTGTCACGTGCCTTTATAATGGGGCCCAATACATGTACATGCTACTATATCACAGTCTCCCCACTTTTATTTTCTCCCTCCAGCCTTCTCTCATGCTTCCTTTCATCTTTTTTCTCAATCCTTCTCTCTCGCTGACTGTTTCTGCCTCCAGCTCTCTTGTGCCATATCTTTCTGCCTCACTCTAAGCTGCCAAGCACATAACTTTATCTGCGCGTGTTTGCGTGTGGGGCTGGGCGAAAAAAATCCCGACTGTTGTGACATTGGAATGACCTACGAGGCGGGATATAAAGTGAGGAGGAGACATGGGATGTCTGTTTTAGATGGGAATCAGGGAGACGTGGAAAGGCACCAACGTATCAGTGGTTTTGCCAGACTGCACCTTTTGATAAGACCATATTAAGCGTTTCTCCCAGGTCTCTATGATTCATATGGAGCCGTGAGTCTGATATATAAACAGCTCTCTTTGATGCAGCGGCAGGTGACACGCTGTGGCATATTGGCTCTTATGTTTGTGTGTGCCAAGCCGAGCATGACGAGCAGTAAATTAGTTTTGTTTCAGATGCATGAAATGATGAGAAAATTGCAGACGGTCTTGGGGCATTTTTTTCCCTCTCTCGCTCTCTCATTTGCTCCTGCGCCGACGCCTTAAGTCCACCAAGGATTAGGTCCCTAATTCCGTTTTCATCCTGTCTATCGCAAAGAAGCATGGGCACGCATGCTTAAGTATGCATGCATGCATGCACACACGTTTCATCTGTATCAGACAATACCTCAGAGCTTTCAATATGTACCACGTAACCTACAACCAACATGTGAACTCTGTTTTTTTCACGGCTTGTAATCCATCCTACAGGGACTCTGTTCAGGCAGACACTTCCTCTAACCTTTTGGGAATTTTCTCCACCACTCCATTCTTTCAATAGCAAAGACTGCAGACACAAACCATGTTTTGACAGTTTGTTGCTTAAGCATGCAATTGTAATGTGTTGTATTACAGTATTATCATGACTGTGGGTCCACATGTCAGCGTCTTGAGCATGAGGGCTTGTATTGCTGTCGACGTATAGTAGTAGAGGTTAATGTCAGTTTGTTGAAGGTAGTATAGGAACGCTGTTGACTTTCCACCCTGGTCCTGGCTCCGCTTTAACCTTAATGGCTGTAGGAACTTTGGAGTGACATTCACAAGCGCTGTATTCCAGAAAAGTTGAACTTGAAAGGAGGATAAGTGCTTATGGCGCTATGTGCTAAAAGAGGTCAGCGACTTCTTATGGGTTGTGGACACTCAAAGCACCACCTCGCCTTAGAAATAATAAGAAAACGACACCAGAGTTCAGAGTTTTTTTTACTAAAATTGCCATTTACAATGACTGTATTATTGCTGGTATTTAAAAGAGTTTGTCCGTACCGAAGTGTAGTGCTGTTATGATAGTGTTTTCATACCCCTGTTGGGATGACCCTATTGAGTAGTGTTGCGTAAAACATGCTGAGAATGCGTTTACTATGTTTGATTACTATATTTTTACACTATAATATTGCTTCCTAGCAGGAGGGACCGTCTGTTGGGATGTCCAGGCGATTTAAAGTTAATGATATGTCTCACCACTGTTGTCACCCCCACACACTCATTTCCACTCTTTCTGGTCCCCCTCTCTCTCTCACTTCCTGTCTGCTCCAAGTGTCAGTGGTGTCAGGGGGCATCAGTATTCAGTGTTACCACAGTAATTGTGAAACAGCGGGCTCAGGGAGGACCCCTGCCGCGCTATAGCCAGAAGGCAGCGGGGTTGGGGGAGGATCTGCTTTACTGTAATACCCTCCCCGCATCACCCCACCTTCTCCTGTCCCCCCCACCCTCCCCTCTGGATATATCATAGTCTAGCAGCATAATGTTGGGGATGTTCAGAGAGATTTAACAAGGCTTACACTGGGTTTTCGTGTTATTCTTCTCTCAGTGTGCTACTCCCTTTTGAGTTTGGGATTTTGCCTTTCTTGAGTATTTTTTTTTCTTCTGTTGATGGGATTTGGAATGGCTTGTGTCTGTGCGAATGCAGTGATTGACTCTTAGCCAGGGCCCAACTCTCGCCAAGTGCTGGGGAGAAGTTTGTTGCTCTCCTGGAATGAAAACGTGTTTCATTTGTTATTCTGGTTAAGCCTCGGACTTTCATCACTGACGGGTATTGATTTTTGATTGCTGTGATTAAACTTGCCAGGAAAAGGGGTGACTGCGCTGGCTTGTGAAAGTTTTGCCTTGTATCCCAATAAACCTCTCTGTCTCACCCCAAACGGATGAATCATCAACCTGAATAATGTGTTTGCTCACACATGATATCACCCATCAACTCATATGTTTGACTTCTGTCATCAGTTCTCACTCCCACCCCTGTTGTCAGGACTGAGAGTCATATGAGCTAAACTCTGAAAGCTCACTGCTATCTCACGCTTGCATTCCTGCTCAGCGTAGGGAGGACCTATTAAATCTTTCCACTATAGCGACACACAGCATCCTTACCTGCCACCCACGCAACTAACAGTGTTCCTATGGCAACATGATTTGTCAACTGAGAGCCCCTCCACAGAAATCGTCCTCACTGCTGTGCTTGCCTTGAAAAATAGCAGGAGGCACTAAAGAGACATGATAGGTTGATACTGTGATGGACATTTGACCTCTGCATCATATGCAGTGAGAGAAAGGTGGCAATACTTGTTGACTTACTTGTTGACTGTTAGATTGCCTGTATTTTGAGGTGCTTTACCACCATTCAAGTGTATTTGAAAACAGTGATTGATGGAGTGTTTGGTGCTCATACTAGCCTGAGCAACAGCAACAATATTTTTCCATCTAGTTTCAGATTTGTGAGCAGGATAGAGCTGCAACTAACATTTTTTTTTGTTATCGATTAATCTGTCAGTTATTTTTCTGATTATTTACTGAACCCTCATTCTACCAACATATTTAAGGACCACCGACTGGGGTCCCTGGGGACCCAAAGAATAAACTGCTGTGAGAAACAACCAACATAGCAAATGTTAAGTTTATTCTCCTCAGAACATAATTGCTCATGTAGTAGTGTCATTTTGGGAAAAAAACACAGATTATTATTATTCTAGGATTACAGTTAAATTATAGGAAGTTGAATTTCAAAAATCATGTACTTGAGAAAGGACAGTATATAGTATTGTCGACAGAGCACCTGAGAATATCTGTCTGCCTATAAATACTGTATGGGTGGAAGGTACAGTGTGCAGGATTTAGGGGGATATATTGGCAGAAATTGAATCTAATAAGTTGGGCTGCAACGATTTGTCGACTAATCGACTATTAAAATTATCGGTGACTATTTTAGTGGTCAACTAATCGGTTTGAGTAATGAGTTTGAGTTCATAGAAAAGTACTATAAAAGTACCCCAAACTACTCTTATTGCAGCTTCTTGCGTTCAAATATTGGCAGCTTTACACACTCTGTCGTGACGGTGAACTAAAACCCTTTGGTGTGAGTACAAAACAAGACATTAGATGACATAATTTTGGGGTTTGGAAGAGACAGACCCCCATTTTTCAACATTTTAACACATTTTTTTCGATGAAATGATCAGTCGACTAATTGAAGAAATAATCGACAGATTAGTCGACAATGAAAATAATCGTTAGTTGTGTCTGTGACATGAGGGTCAAAATATCACAGATTTTTTTAAAAGGTGAAACCGCCTTATTCAGTGTTTTACTGGTTTAAAACACTGGGTCCATTTGTTTAGGCGAGGAAGAAACCTCTGCGGATAATTTGGCTCCTGGTAAAAACCTCCCGAACCTCGGGATAATTTGTTCTAAGAGAAAAGGTGAGCACCCATGAGCAGGTTCTAGGCTAGTGGCACATCTCCAACATGCCAAAAGTGTTGGAGAAACACTGATTTGTAGGGTAAAACAGCTGTATTCTGTTTTTCAGTTTCAGTCACCTGGTCCGAGAGGAACAGACCTTTGCGGATCTTACACACTGTTCCTTTAATGCAACACATAAAGTGAAAAGATAGCCGAGAGTGCAGGTAGCTTTGCAGCAACAATATGTCCATTAGTATCTGTGGACAAAGTCCTGGCTTTCATAACCAAGCCTTTCTGTACACAAGTTTCCTCCTGCCACCTCCCACACAGAGCGCTGGGAGTTTCTGTAGACATCAGCACTACTCCAATCCTCGCATGACAGACTAGAAGAGGAAAGGTGAGCCACTTTGTTGTGTTGCATCAAGCATCCTCCCTCTGACTTTTTTTTTTCCTCTGTTGGCTCACAAAAAGGCCATCTTCTCTCTCTCTCTCTCTCTCTGAGTCTTCAAATGTAACTGTGGAGAAATCACAAGTTCTGAGAGAGAGGTTTTCATCCCTCCCTGCACCCTCCCCTTCCTTTGTGTCCATCCGTTCTGCATTGTCATGGCAGTCCTTCCAGCTGAGCTTTGATTGGGTTGTTGTGGGCCCACCGGCAAATCTGGCAACCAGAAAGTTATGTGGTGTGTGTGTGTTTGTCCATGTGTAAGTCGGTGTGTGTAAGAGGTTTTTCTCCATGTCTCTGGGAAAAGCAATGCGATGAGGTAAAGCTTGCAGAAAATCAAAGTATAAAAAAACGTCCATGACCAACTGTGGAGAGACGAAAGCAGGGGAGGAGGAGGGGGAGGAAGGGAGAGGAGGGGTAAAACGCTGGATAACAATTTGCATCCTCTCTTTTGCCACTGTGAACGACTGCTGGGTAGAAAGCTTGTCTGATGTGTTTATGCCATAGGCTTAGAAGGATGGAGTTAAGGGGAGAGGGAAAGTTTGAGGGGAGACAAACAGTGGGGAGGGAGGGAGCGGCCGTGGAAAGGCATGTAATGGAGTGTAAACCTGCCTGAACTCAGTTTACCCACCTCTCAGTTTGTGAAGTGGCACACGCATTTTTCCAGCTAATGTTCAAAGATGTCTTTCTTGTGAATTCACAGTGCGCATTATAGTATTGATGTCAAACTGTCAGTTCATGAATTTCTTTTAGCAAATTAAATCTCCTATTAATTATAGTCTTTTTAAATTTTAATGATAACATTCAATAACAAGCTATTCTGAGACACACCTAGAATACACATGCACCCTCATTAAGTGCCTGAAACATTACGAAATGATGCCATCTTTAATTGCTGCGGTTTTCTGCTTGTATGATTGAAAGGCCTTTGCTGAAATATTTATAATTTGTCCATATTTCTTTAAAGTCGGCATGTATTTTCAATAGTCTCAACGACTGTCATGAAAACGTTGCATCCTATGTGATGGTTACGTAAATTGTCTTATAATCGGCCCAGGGGAATTTAAGGATCCGTGGCCATGTCAACATAACCGAATTTACATTGGCTGTTAGATATATAAAAAAACAGGGTTGGCAGCTTGCTCTGTAGCAAAACTCTTCTCACAGGCAAAACAACTCCCACACCTGTTGACAGCTCTCGCTCTCTCTTAAACCTGCGTTAGCCCACCCACCATATTCAACAGCGAATGGCAGCAGCCGTAGACCCAGGCTGCTTTGCAACACTCTCATTCTTTTGCAGCAGTAGTCTAGAACAAGTCAAACCGTGTTTCTACTGGTCCAAAGAGCTCTTGTAGCAGTGGGAATTTTTTTCCCCTGCGATTCTGTACACAGCCTGTGGTTTGTAATCTGTGCGTGCATGTGTGTAAGTGATAAAAAAGTGTGAATGAGTCTGTAGCTTCCTCCAGAATGATGACAGAGTGGATTTATGAGTCTGTGAATCATTTAATCATGGCCCTCGTCCCACTAGACCTCTCTTTCCTCCTCCTCTCAGATGCCTCTTTGTGCCCCGGGACATCGCAGACCAAGTATGACGCTGACATTAGGCTTGCGGTGCAGATTTATGACTGAATAGATTATCATTCTCTTTTTACACACTCACACTTATACCCACACATTTAATCATTTTTATATGTAATTAATTAAGAAAGAAAAACAAGAAAAAATGTGACTCCAACAGCACGTATTGTTAAAAGGCTTGTTTTGTATTAAGTGCACTTGCATATACAACACGAACATCACTTTGATCTCCAATGTGTTGGCTGCGGAATCTCAATGAATTTATTTGTGTATTTAGCTAAGTTCACCATAACGGACATGAGTTTGCCATGCACCTGCTGCATGCATGATGCCCATGGTGCATCACTCGGCTCAGTCAAATAAATATTAACATTGTCAACATTTCCACAACAAGCCCAGAGGAGACTCTTTGCTGTAATTATTGACAATTACTGGCAATTACCAACTATTATGGCATCATGCCAGCATTAGTTTTAGTAGTTTAGATAGACACATACTTTCCTCATTAGGCCGCAGAAGAATGACATAAAAAGGGGAAATGCTTTTGTGCATGTACGTGTATGCACATTACAGTAGTTAAGTGTTTAGAGATAATTGGAATGGAGTGTGAAGATATTTAGTTTGGGGAGAAGCCTAAATATCACATTATTTAATCACTATCATTTCTGATGCTAATGACACAAGTGTTGTGAATGTGAAAGCACTGACACTTGACTTTGTTTCTTACTTTGACCTTTCAGGGAAGTGACACATCCACTTCTCCTCTTCTGCTCAGTCGCGCCAGCTGTTTCTTCTTCTGTCTCTCTGTCTTTGCTCTTTCTCAGGCAGTAGTTATAATTTAGCACCATTTGCTGAATGTGTTTAAAACTGGGATTTCTCTGCGGCTGGAGGGCCACTTTTGACACGACTTGTCAAACTGCTAATTTTTCAGCTTTCTGAGACCATTAATGCAGGGCTGCAAGTCTCTGCAGGTGTTGACATTCTGTCTTCACTAGCATGTCCCACATTCTCCATCTGTCCCACATGGCCTAAACCTAGGTAATTTACACTGGAAGGACATGTGAACAGGATGAAAAAGTGTGACACATACTTTTTTCTAAAGGGAGAGTTGGAAATAAGGTCATATTTTTCTTTCTGACTGAGGTCCATGATGGTGAGCACGAGTCATGCTTGTGTTGTATACAGTAGCAGTGCATTGATGTCCCATGTAGTGTTTAGTTTGTCATTGACATTGTAGCTGTGGTAATTTTTGAGAGTTTAGTTTGTACTGTTCTTGAATGGGATGACACTGAATTTTAAAGGCACAGTTCACCCTGAAATCTCATATTCATATTTTGTCCTCTTATCTGTAGTGCTTTTTATCAGCGTAGATTCTTTGTGTGTGAGTTATAGAGTGACAGAGATGTCTGCCTTCTCTCCAGTATAACAGAACTAGATGGCACTCAGCATGCAGTGCACAAAGAAGTACATCTGAAAACTTCTTGAGTATTGCCTCTTTTCAGAAGTCATGACCCAGTTACTTGAGATAATCCACAGACCTTGTTGTGAGCAGTTTTTCTTTCTACCAAACTACAACCACCAATTGTATCACTGTGCAGACGGAAGCATGCCAGGACGAGAGGCTCATGCTGTGACAGCGGCAAGATGTAAACATTAATGGCTTCCTCCTTGGCTGAGCCGTAACATTAGCTAGCGCAGTGGTGCAAGGTGAACCAGCAGTAGATGCTAGATGAAAGAAAATAGTTCCTACATGAGACTGCTCACAAGTTTCTTGCTGAATTTAATGCACTTTTGTAATTGCTTTATCATTATAGTAGTGATTAAATCTTGGTTCAGAAAACAAATTACAGAAGCGAAGGAAATAACAACTTAAAAGGGCACTATAGGTCAGGCGATTGACCTTATTCCAGCTGTCCGTCGTAAACCAGGAGCAGAGATCTTTAAGACTCTTCTTCATCACCAGTACGGATTATAAGGGAAAGCTGTAATCCATGCGCTTCAAGCAAACCAATTCAACCGCTGCACTGATGAGCTCACAGATGTGGATGGTGCTCCTCCCGTGTGTGTGTGTGTGTGTGTGTGTGTGTGTGTGTGTGTAACTGTGTGTGTGATGGAATGGGATAAGACGGATTAATATAACTGTTTTTGTCCAGTAGTTTATTCCTTGTCCTTTGTACTGAGCTCACACAGCACACATTCACACACAGTAACACACACATTTGCTTCCACGCTTGCACATCTGTGCACATCTTCACAGGCCTACGCATACCTGAAAGACATGTGGAAAAAAAAAAATAAAGTGTTGAAGCAGAGTGAGGGATCAGAGAAAAATTAAAGCAGTCGTTTAGCATGTTATTATAATCACCACAAAGCCTTCTAAATTATCAAGCTTTCATGTCTTAGAAGTTAATCTCAGAGGTCAAGTCTGCTCTAGCTGTCTTCGGCAACAGTAAGAGAAGAAGACAGGGAAAGCGGCGGACACAGACAGGTCACTGAAAAAAGGATTTAGAGGGAGAAACAGACTAGATTTAAAGATAAATAAAAAAAGAAAGTGCAAAACTGCTTGTGTGGTTGGTGATCAATAGCCTCATTTGTCATGATGAAGGATCTGAACTGGGGCAGGTCTGATCCTGTTCACAGCTGTTCAGCCAGAAAACCTGATTTAGCCAATGAATGCGTTTAGAAACAGTTATTGTGACATGTAGAGATAACGTCTTTTTTTCTGGCACCACACAAGCTGTAACCAGTTGGAAGTAAACACCATTCAGACCGTTTTTATCAATGTCTTGATGTAGAGAAAATAATAAAGTATAACTGGATGTTAATGGTTAATTGTTACTTTGAAAAACTAAGTGTGACTCATACAAGTTAATATAATGATTGATTCACATATTGCAAATCAAAAGGATAGAGACAGATACATCTTAAAAGGGGACTACTTGACTAAAGCTGTCCTGGATTATTGTGAAAGTCAGTTTTCAGTGGTTAGTTAAACAACAGAAATGTGTGTTGTGCAAGACTGTGACACTGATGGTGTTGTGGTGCATTTGACAGTTCAGTGGGTTCCTTTGTTCTTTCTGTGTGGCCACATTCAAATACAAGCCATACACATTTGTTTTTCATATTCTTTTTCCATGACTTCAGAGGTTTAGATCTGAGGGTATTTAAATGTTATGGTGACAATTTACATGCGCTTCCCCTCAAGGTACCGGTCGTCTCTGGGCTTGTCTCAACCTGGACCACAGCTATCCAACTCTTCTGCAGCCTTCCCTTAGGCTCTGAGCTTCTGTGTATTTGTGCGTGGGAGGGTTTCCTGTCTGCCAGTGTGTCTATGTGTCCACAGGGTTTTTTCACAGCAGACATTTTGGCATGTCATAGCAGGAAAAGCACTGTGATTAATAGCATTAATAATTGCTACCTCTTGAAGCTCTGTGTTTGAGGGGCCACCCCAAATAAGGTAGACTCTTAACCAAAGGAAGATCTATCATAGAACTTGAGGTTCTGCATTGATCATACGATCTTCCTCCTCCACTTCATGCTGGTTTCCTCCATGCTTAATCGGGGGCTTCACCAGCTCACTCCCCCCATTCACATACCCTCCATTCCACAGTCTTACATAAGCTATGTATTATTATGGTTGGAGGCCCAAAGTGTGCTGTGTGCAAAATGAAGTGTTATAATTCCTGATTTATTACCTGCTTCAGTGGCACTGACATGCTTGGATATTGCTGAGCGAGAGAGGCAGGGACAAGGGGAGAGGGACAGGGAAGGGAGAGGAAGAGTGAAGAGCTAATGTGAAAGCGGAGCTTTAAGGATGTCACCTTTGCTGGAAATCAAGTCTTAACCACAACTCGCCAAGCCTGACTGCATGAAGGTTAAAACCTCAGAGGTCACACAATGCTTGTGTGTGGATTCCTGCTTAGAAGGGGTTGTTGGTTGTATTGGCGGGTGTGTGCGCCTTAGAGGTTGGGTTAAGCAAATACTTTCCCTTATTGAGTGAATTTTTTTAATAACAAGGATGAAAAAAATCTGGGGGCTGTCCATCACTTTGACAGCTAAGAGCACTGAGGGCAATCTACTGTAACTTTAAGTAATTCTCACCCCTGCCCAGTTGTGACGTGTATATTTATTAGCTATTGTCTAGTCTTGTCTTTGATTTAGCATGCATGACATTGTTGCCTAGCAAGCTTTAGCCATTGCATTGGTTGGCTTTATGGTTTCGTACCATTGTAAAATGTCTTAGCAAGTGTCTTTGCAAGGTCGGTATGCCCAAATGCATAATATATACGCTTGTTTTATGTTAATTATAAAAAATATACCATTAAATGCATATTATTATTATTATTATTATTATTATTATTATTATTATTATTATTATATTGACTGACGGGTAAGGCCCTGATCAGACAGAGTACGTTTTGCAAACTGCACAATGCAAGGTACACCACACTGCCACACTGGTGGAGGGCACCTGTTTTGGCTCCAATTGAGGAGGAGAGTCTGTTTTCAAATAGTATGTTGGACACAGGGAAACAGAGATCCATGTGAGTATATGGGAGCTTTAGAAAGATGAGAACTTGAGACTTATTTTAAGATGAGTTGGGTACAGTTTGACAATATGCTGTCAATGACTGGGCCTAATAACATTTGGTAACATCTAAGAAAGAAGTTGAGACTACAGTTTGTGCAGATACATGTTGTCGCTCGCTAAGGACAATGCTAAACGTTAGGTAGCACAAACCATGCACAGTGCTCTGTAAACATGCCACCACAGAAGGACGACCTCTCCATTAATCTGATTAGATAATGGGAAAATAAGCAGATGACGTCGGCCACTTTTTCTGCTCTCAGTTGAAGTTTTCTCAACTAAAGGCGTTCAGGGCGGTCCTACAAAAATGTGAGCGGTATATAGTGAGAAATTGTGAGGTGCACAGCAACGCAAAATGGCAAGTGAAATGCTTCACTCTCACTGAAAACAATTGGCCCACAAAAAGCAGCTCCATGCTGCTAAAACGTGGTGTATCTGATTTGGGCCTAATAATAGATTATGACGAGATTTTTATGACCCTGTCTATCAAAATGACAGACAACGAGAAAGTCTAACACAACCTTGGTGTGTCTGTGTGGACTGTTGCCAATGTTGAGAAAAAGTGTGTTATCCCATTGATGATACTTGACACTGGATTTTCAAGGCAATGAACAGTGATATTAGTTTTTGAGAGTTTGAAAAGTCTGTAAAAGCTACTTGCTGGGGTTTCATTAAATTTGGATAAGGACTGTGACCAAGATATGTTCTGGGCAGAACATTTGAGAGTTTAATAAGAACTTCCTCTGTGCTCTCTGATGGACAAAAGCAACAATATTTCTTACATACTTTACTGTATCTGTTTCTGTGCTGCCAAATTGTAGTCCTTATCAGCCAAAAATACTGTATATCTTGATGTTGATATGCCTGTGATGTGCTGAAATTGGCTAGTAATATTGGCCATGTGGATGCAGCAGTAAGGCTCTGATTCAGAGAGACACAAGCACTTCCATGATTGTTGAGCAGGAACACAGCCTGCCTTGAAGGTAACAGACAGCAAAGCCATTTCTGTCTCTTTGACCAAAACACACAGGCATACACACAAACACACAAGAGTGCACCACCCTGACGTGTCTCGTTTCAGTGTTTCTCATACTGCAGCAAAACATCCAGTCATTCTACCTTCAAGCAAACTACGACTCATAATTAATTACTGTGTCGAGAGGAAAAAGGGATACTGGAAACCAGAGATGAGACAGAAAACAAGGGGAATGAAGGCAAAGAGGGATAAAGAGAGAGAGAGAGGAGGGGCAGAAATTTCACTCTCATGAAATAACAGAAGAGCTAGGGGAAAGCTGGAAGGAGAAGAGGTACGGGGAAGTAAGAATGGATGGATGGAGAAAGAGAGGGAAGACGTGTTGGGAGTTAAGATGGTGCCAGTGGGCAGCCGATGGAAGCGAGAGCTGATTTGTCTACACGGCCCTGCATTCCTGTCTGCCCGTTAGCGTGGGGAATAAGGGAATTGGGAGAGAGAAAGAGAGAGAAATGAAAAACGAGAGAGAGCTAGAGGCTTTGAATTTGTTCTGTGAAAGCAGCTGTCAGACAGTGCCTAGCAACACCATTTAAGAAGGATTCTTGGCTGCATTTATAGTAATTACAGCAAAATATCTCTGCCTTTTGATTCTGAGCGAGCTTTTATGGCACAACACGGCTATAACTAGGGGGCAGTTCAGAAGGATGATGGAGAGGATATCCTCTTTGTTAACATAAAATATGTCGTGTGCTTCTTCTAAAATATAGATTAAAGGGAAATATTTAAAGCTCTGCTTCACCCTTCTCATCCTCACATTTCAATTTCTCAAGCATTTTGAGAACACTCCATCTTAGAGAGCGACTGTTAAAAGCATCGCTTGTCAAAATGGTCAAAGTCAGGTGTGCAGCAGTGGCCATCAGCTTAACCTGTGTTGATGTGGTCTTTTGTTTTACTTAGAGCTTCTTTGCATGTGACATCACACGTCGGTGTGGTGTCCAGATGGAGGGCAGGCAGCTGGAGGCAAAGACTACTAACACTGCACAGATGCCTATGATTTGTGTTGTTTATGGCTGCTCTCAATTGATGACATTGGGAAAAAACAAAGGCCGCTTTAAGTCCCAAAAATAGTAGAGAAGTAAAGAAAAACTCACTGACAAAAGGGTGGCATATGTGGATCAAAAACCTCTGTCTTAAGTCTTGAGCTGGATGCAATTACAAAGTCCCATGGCAACCTCTCTGTGATTTTAGCCACGTCCCAGATTTTGAAGGGTGTTTCACCAAACCTCTGGGAACGGTTGAACTAGTAGGTAGAAAGTAGAAGCTAAAGTTAGCTACCATTACCTAGTAACATTTATCTGACATTGGTGCACAGTTATACACAGACCGCACAACCGTATGCCAAATAGTTATAGGTCCAATAGACTCTTGGATGCTTTCATTGGCTCACCGTGTAGCATTGGTAATGTTAGGAGGTCTGGAGAATGAGGTACTTTGTAATGATGATCGTGTTCACACCAGGCAAATTGGTAAAGTTGTGGGAAAAATCACTTTTCTTGATTTTGTATGGATCACGTCCAACTTGAGTTTCAGTTTTCTGATGATACCAACCCTTACATGTAGTCACTTTCCTCTATGTCCAATTCACACAGCAATGGATTTATCACTTCCTTCCCTTCATCTGAATTTTGCCATCATATCAGTCACGTGATTGCAGGCATCCTGTTAGTTTGTTATTTTGCATTCTCTACAGCCAATAAGTGCAAATGAAGCTCTTTCAATCCTAATAATTTGTGTGATTACAGTCCCTAATGCTCACTGATGAGTTTCCCGTGTGTCGGGACTCAGTCATCCTAATTGAATTCAGAGCTTCATTAAGTTCACCCTGTAAATGGCCCTCTCCGGTCACATGTGCACTCTGTCAGATCCAGAGGCCACTCCTTTTCAGGAAGTCTGCCGCAGCCTAACCCAATCAGAGCGAGGCGCTGACGGCCGGCCAGTGGGCTCTTCAACAGTCCTCCTAATGACATTAGAGCCTCTTGATCTGCACTGATGATAACACACTCCACCAATCTCAGCCTGCATCAGCACCCACTGCACAAAGGCCCAGCCCAAGCCAAGTATGTGTGTGTGTTTTTCAGTGTGTGTGTTTGAGTGACCTTACTTTGGAACCAAGGACTGTTTGAGTGCTGTACTCCCTCAAGGACTGTGTCAGTCCCCGCTCTCTTTGCAGTGTAGTAACACCACTAGTGATATTGTAACAAAAGACGCAATGCAGAGATTATTATTTCTGCATGGAAAACATTCTGGAGGGGCCTGACTCTTGAAAAACGAGTGTGTTTGAACCGCATCGTTCTAAAGGAGGATTAGCAAGTCTCAGACGTGAAAAGGGGAAAGAGAAGGAGTGGCAAAAAATGAAAGAGATTGAGCGAAGAAAGGGGATGGGCAGATGTCAGCTATTTCTCTAGAATCCAGAGGGGTTGTCCAGTTGGATCTTTGCCTAGACCCCTTCTTTGAAATGCTCTGATTCACTCTAGGAGAGCGAATCAGAGAGACAGAAAGATAGACAGCAAGCTAGCAAGAAAATATGTGTGGCACCAAAAATGTGTTTGTACTTGACACACTTTTTTTGCATGTAATTTTGTAGTGTAAGTCGATATGAACTAAACTCTGGTTTGACCCAAGAAAATACTTGAAAATATGCAGCCAGCCATATAAGCTCATATTAAGTATTGCTCCTCAATGTAATCCATTAGCTTTGCAGCTGTCATGAACTGCAAATCAGTCTGGTATAAACTCTGAACAGGGAGAGATATCCTTGTATACTGTAGGTGCAGATCTTAAGACTCAATACTCGCTTTAATAATTAAACATAATGTATTATTTGCAGCATGTTGTTGCTTGTAAACACTAGGATGATTGCTACATCTGTAGTACATAATGTCAGAGTCTCTCAGTCAGTTTTCTGTCATTCATATGGTATGTACCCTGTTGACAGTACAATCCAAAGGCTTTCTTTGTAATATCAACAGCTCCGTGGTGGATTAGACCTCCTAACCCCGATCTAGACAGGGGTATCTGGTGACAGTAATCCATGCTGCTAATCCACGTCTTGATGTAACCAAGGACACCCCGCCTTCTCTCTCCATCCTCTCTGTCCTCCTTTTTCTCTCTTCTGCTGCTGCCTTCCTGAGAGAGATGAGTGCGCCATCTGTTTTGTATATCAGCGGGGGTTATCTTAGCCTGATAGGCATGTTAGACCTGATCACTCCATCATCACTTAAGTTTGTCTGTTCACAGGCTCGAGTGTGAATGATATGGCTGCAAAGTGATGATTTATTACAGTACGCATCTTAATTTTCTCTTGCTGCACTTGATGATAATAATGGGATTCAGCCACATTGATGGGTTTGTTAAGGCCTGTCATTCACCCGAAAAGGGTTGTAGCTCCCCCCTCAAAAGTTAGTTTTAATTATTCTGTAAGAATGAACACAATTGTTAGTAGGCCTGTCACAATAATTGTATTGTTGACTTATTGAGGTCAGCAAAAATAATCAAGGTCATGTCCATATATTTTACGATATTTGTTTACATGCATGTTTGTGTACATAAGAATGCCACCAAAGTTTCCAGAATAAACACCTTGGTTTTCCCTTCCATTATAAGATTTGGACAAAGACTCTAGCATTTATTCATGGTGCCTAAGCCAGATAAACAACGTAAAAACTATGCTGAGAAACATTTTGGTGTCATTTTTGGTCAAATTAAAAGTTCATTGCTCTTTGAAAGGGTCTCCTGGCATTATATTGCTGTCATATTATCGTTATATCAGTGGCATAAAATGGTCTTAAAATGACAAATCAGTTAGCCGCATATTGTCCAACAAAAGTTGTTATTGTGAAAGGGTTCCTGCAGATCCTTAAAAAGTCTTAAAAAGTCTTAAATTTTGAGATGAAACTTAGACTAACGGAGACATGTCTGAATAAATCAAATCTACCTATTACTGTATCTAGTTACATGATTAGTTATATGATTTTATTACTTTATTACTTGTAACACAGTCACAAGTCACAACATTGAGGTGACTTAGAGGATATACTGAAAAACTTGGGACGATGGGCGATAAAGCATCAGGCACTGGAGCACCGATGAGATGTCAATGTGATGGTTACTGCTGTGTATTCATGCCGTTTGTTGGTGTCAAATGGTATTAATTTTTCTTTGTTGAGGTCTTAAAAATGTCTTAAAATGTCTTAAATTTGACATTAATAAGTCTGCAGGAACCCTGTGTGACAGGCCTAATTGTTAGCAGCTGCTACTTTTATGAATATCCACCAGAAAAAGATGAGGAACAAAAGTGCAATTGTATAATTTGTTTCTATAAACTGAGACAAATAATCATGATTGCAAGATTAAGTGAAAATGTGTGTATGCATGTTTGTGTGTGAGCTTTTCTTGAGTCCTTTGAGAGCAATGAAATGGTGCTTTTATGTGTCTGCATTCATATGGAGACATGCATATTTGTGCAAACATTCAAATCTGTACTCTCAAGTAATATATAATTGGATTTCTGTGAAAGAGAAAGTGTGTATGTTCAGGTTGTCAGAATGGTAATAATGAGTCACGAATCCTCCTGTCCCTTGTCCCTTGCTGATTCTCTTATTCCTGCAGGCAGGCTGCGCTGTATGTGTTGTTGTTGTTGTTTGGGTCCTCTCTTAGCTACAGCTTCTCCTGAGCTGCATGCTTGGATAGCAGAGGCCTGTGCTTTTTTTCCCGCAGCCATCAGCAAGCTGAAAAAGCTTCAGTTTACTTTGCTCTAGTTTAATTTGTTTTTGCCAGTGTTGTAGTTGGGGGGGCATAATGTACTGTTGTTGGTGCCAAGGTATAATGCCAGTTTCCCCGTGTTGGGGGGGCATTCCTGCTCTGTATGCTCACTGTGTTTGTGTGTGTATATTATGCAGAAGTGTCAAGTTGGAGTGTGTGTCTTGCTGCGTTGTGGTCTGGATATTTGTGTGTAGGTTGGCGAGCCTGTGTGTGTGTGAGTGTGTGCATTTGTGATTGTGATTATGCTCTGTGAGTGCAGGGACATTGTGTTTTCCTCCAGTCCCAGTGTGTGGCTGCGATGCAGAGTGACACTTATTCCTCTGATCAGTGCCAGAGCTCAGCGGGGAAGGAGGGTGGTTGGAGGTTTCGGGGGTGGGGGTGGGGGGGGGGGGGGGGGGGGGGGGGGGGGGGGGGGGGTGGGTGTGGGGGACTTCACCACTCCAGTCAGTACATCTACTGATCTGGGACACACATCTCTGTCTGCTTGTTTTCTTTTTCTTCATGTGCCACTGTGTCACTGTCTTTCTTTCTGCCTTTCCTGTCTTACTCTTGATCCCTCAATCATTTGTTTCTGCTCTCATTTCTGACTTTTCTTCTCCCATGCTGAGTGTCATGCCAACGCTGATACTTGCTGATCTCATACTACTACCACCACCAAAACTACTACTTGCAACCCAAAATCCTTCCAACCAGGATTCATCATATCCAAGACCAATAGCCACCACAAACATGTCAGAAAGAGTCTCAATAAATGCACCTCAAAAATCCCTTACAACCCCATGCTGCCAAGCAGACCTCATGGTAGCAGTTTAGCAGTCTCAAAAGAGCAGGTGCATAGCCTGAAGCAGTGTTCATGAGAGCCGTAAAAATACTACAGCAGCAATCCACCACCCCTGACCCTTGCCAGCTGATATCATGTCAACCAGAAAGATGCATGTCTGTAATACACAGCTGTGGCTGACAAAACCATCCACAGTGTGCAAAAGTCTCGAAAGGCCCTTTTGTCCCATGAAAACAGTAAAAACGAATAAACAAATCAGCATAAAAATACATTTACAGCAAAAACAGACAAAATTGCTCGCTGTATTAAGTAGCTTCTCTAATTACTCCTAAAACAATGCATTCACAAGCCAGATAAAACCAGTACACCAGTAGTTAGGTACTGCAGGTGCCTGGCGATGGACTTATTTCAACGCAATCAACAAAATCTTGCTGGGTGCAAGAATGACTTCTCCCAGTGAAGGTGAGGGACTGATCCAGTGGAAATGACAGCCACAACATTTTGTACAAGCATGAGAAGAGTCACAAGTATCTAATGTCCATCTATGCATCATTTTATCTCTCCCTCTATCTCCCTAAGTAAATTGACACAGCACTGACTGACGTTCTTGTAGCTGAAGTAAGACATGCTCTCCAATAATTTGTTTTAAAATCTCACTGGTCTCTTTTAAATTTTTGTCTGCATTGTGCTTCTATACTGCATTTATGTCTGTTTGTTATGTCTTTAATAAGTATTTTATTGCCGGCAAAATCGTCTTTTCATAAAACTAGGCTGTCCATGCAGAAGAGAGACATAAATACTTTTGAAATTGGTGCTACGTGACCACAGAACACAGAGAGAAAGGGATGTGGTATTTGCTCTTGCTCAAGAGTTACAAAACCTACAACCAACTGAATGCACTGTGCCGCACTGGATGAATAAACGTACCTGCTGGTGGGTGACGTAATGCAAGCTT
This sequence comes from Epinephelus cyanopodus, assembly GCA_026686955.1. Lineage (NCBI taxonomy): Eukaryota > Metazoa > Chordata > Actinopteri > Perciformes > Serranidae > Epinephelus > Epinephelus cyanopodus. The sequence goes on along the minus strand of CM048936.1, from coordinate 20,186,435 downwards.
GGCCTTTTTGCCACAGGAAACAATACGGCTGTCTTCTGGTAACAAATGATCTTGAATTACAGCCAAACAGTAAAGTTTTCATCTCACTCCAGACATTTTTTGCAGCATTTATTGGACTTGAAGCAACATGATTCTAGTAGGGTACCTAAAGTTTAATTTGTATTTTTAATATTAATAATTTATACAATTTAAAAATTTGATACTTGGCACTGTTTGACAATACGATCACACAAAAATATCGTGATACTATGCTGTATCAATCCCCCCCACCTTTACAATGCAGTAACAGAATCTTGGTTTATATTGGATCAGCATTGCCTAGTTTTACTGAGTTTAGTCTGAGTTTGAGCGAGAGACAGAGAGAAAGGGGTCTCTCTCTAAATCCGCTTCTATACTCTTTGTGTCTGTGGTGGCGGTACAATCCGCAGCTCAAGCAACAGACCTAGAGTCAACAAAAATCAGAGCTGAGAGATGAGCAGGGACATCTCGCTGGTGAGATGGAGGGAAGTTTACCACAGTTCACTTACACATACTACCCATATTGTTTTGATACAAAGCTGGTTGAAAATCATAATTGTCTGTTGGAGCTAGCAACTGTCATTCATTCACCTCCTTTCACCCCGTGACAGATTACCTTAGATAAGTGTGCAAAAATCTGTTTTTTTCTTTATGAATATAAAGGATTATGTGTAATTACCCTACTACTTACTCACTCATAATCTCCTAATCCCATTTGACTCATAGTGTTTTTATGAATGTGATAGTTATTTTTTAAACATTTCTACACACTGTGAGATGTTAAGCTGTTTACCAAAGACTTTGACAGTTTCTTCAATTCCAAGTCATTTCTTCAACATAAATGCCTCCCCTCCGTCAGACTATAAATAGCAGGGGATTATTTTGTCGAGGCTTGCTTTTTTCGTTGTGTCTCCTCCGATTGTCATGTCTGGCCTCGGCTCTCTGTTACACAATCGTTGCCAAAGCAGAATGGCTCATGACATATCCATAATAGCTTTGCCTAATACTGTTGTCCCTGAAATTAGCTTTGCAGCATCAAAATACTTTGTCTAAAACAGAACAGTCTGTAGCAGTTGATCTTTGAACCCAACTTGTGTGTTTGCATCTTGTGAGAAGTTTTAAGCAATATTTCTGACAGCCAGACTAAATGTATGTGTGAGAAACTGTGCAGAAAAACTGTCATCTGCTTTAGGGTGGGTAAGACACATTTTTTCCATCTGCCAACACATTTCTGGTGTGTAGCCATGGCAATGCCACTTCACCTGATGGAGCTCAGACATCCAGAGAAACTAATAAATCTCTTCTCCCCTCCTCTCCTCTTCTCTTCTACCCTCCCCTCTTTTTCCATTTTCTCTCCTCCAGCTTCCTCCCCTCTTTTCCCTTGTCTCTCCCCTCTCTTCTCCTTTCCTCTTCTGCCTCCTCTTCTTTCCTCCCTTTTCCTTTCCTCCTCTCCTCCCCTCCCCTCCCCTTTTCTCCCCTCTTCTCCTCTCTCCTCTCTTCTACCCTCCCCTCTTTTTCCATTTCCTCTCCTTCAGCCTCCTCCCCTCTTCTCCTTTCCCTCCCCTCTTTTTTCTCTTCTCTCCTTCCCTTTCCTCCTCTCATCTACCTCCTCTTGTCCTCTCCTTTCCTCTCATCTCCTCCCTTTCCCTATTCTCTCATTTCCTTCCCTCTTCTTCGTTCTTCTCTCCTCGTCACCTTTCCTCCCCTTTACTTCCTCTCTTCTCTCTCCTTTACCTTCCTCTCCTTGAATCCCTTTTTTCCTCTCCTTCCCTCTTATCTCTTCTTTCTTTCTTCCTCCTCATCTCCTCTCCTTCCTCTTCTCTTCCCCATTCCTTTCATCTCCTCCCTTCCCCTCTTATCTCCTCTCCTCACCTTTCCTTGCCTGTCTTCTCTCTCCTCACTTCCCCTTTCCTCCTTCTCTTCTCTTCGTTCCTAAAAGTAAAAAAAAGTCTCCTCTCCTCTCCTCTCCTCTCTTCTGTGTCCTCTCCTCTCCTCGAATTGAACCACATTTCACCGTCTCCCCTGAAAACAGGATAATACCCTAATTGGTGAAGTCACACATTTATGAATGTAAATGCGGTTTATGTCTCCCTTTTAGGCAGCAGTTTTACAGTTATCATGTGATTCCTCCTGGCTGGCTGCTGACAGCGTTTAAAAACACAGAAAACGAAACGGGAACACAGAAACATCCCAATTATTTTCCAAAGACCGAGCTCGTGCTCAGTCTCGAGTCTCACAGATGGAGATAATGCACACAAACACACAGTGTTGTTTTTGCCCACAGTTCCAGCGATACTCAAAGTGTACGTTTGGAAAGAGTGTGGTGCTTATCATAAATTCATTAGCACTCTTTGATGTCTATGGCACTGTTAATGTGTGATTGTGTGTGCTCATGGATTTGATGTTTAGCAAAACTTTCAGCGAGCCCAGAACAGTTAGGTCACAGTACTTGAAGCCATGCTGCCTTTTGCATTGGCCTCATTCTCAGGCTGGCAATTTTTAACAACTAGATTTGAAGCGTTTTGTCTAAACACAGTCAAAACAAGCATAAATGATTATTTTTTATTAAGTGGATAAACTATTCTGACAATGTAATTACAAGTTATTTTACTGCCATGCTGTAATTTGCACTTCATCTTAAACATCATCACCCCTAGCGTCACACCTTATTTTAATGTGCATTTACATTTACACTTAATTTCGGAACAGGCGAGGGAAAAGGTGTGTACTAATGGCACGCAACTGGATAAAGATAAACTATGTGTTAGAATAATCAGTCCCCGTCTCTGTGTGTGTGTGTGTGTGTGTGTGTGTGTGTGTGTGTGTGTGCGCGTGTCTGATGTATAAATCCTTAGAACCAAAGTAAGCTTTAATTAATAGCGCTTGATGATCAGCAGGCAAAGGCAAACAGCAACTAAACGAGCTTGTCCCCCCCGTCAGCAAGGATAATTGCATTTCACCAACAGATTCATGTGGCAGACACACTGCTGTTGCAGGGTACCGCTGATGAGTGTCATTTTTTTTCCCTTTTTAGATTTTTTTAGTGTTTTATGCTCGCAAAATTCCCATGTATTTCTCAAGGGAGACTACCGGGAGCCTTTCTTTTGTGTTTTTTTGTTTTATTTTGGATGTCAGCTGTGTTTGAACTCAGTAGTGTTAATACTCATGAGAATAGGTGGATGTGAAGGTGGTATAACAGCCTCTCCCTCCGTCTCTCACTATGTCTCACACCCTTCTTTTCCCTCATAGCCTCTTTCCGTCTTCCCTCCTTCCTTTCTGTTGCCTTTTCTATTAATAATAACTGCTGAATAAAGTTGTCTGGGAATTTCAGAGGAACACTTTGTTATGGCCGTCCCTCCTGCTAGGTAAATGAGAGATGGGAGCTCCAGTGCTGTTCCATGTGTGAGATTAATTTGCAGCTCCCCTTTATTTTTAGGGGAACATTATGGGCTCACTGCCCTGTCATTACTCCCCAAGTAGCAGCAGCAGCTTCCAGCTCCTTTCACTAACCCTCTCCCTCTCTGCGGTTTCTCTCTCTTACACCTGCTTTCTCTTTAGTGGGTGGGCACAATAACAGAAACCCCTTTCACTGCAATTGCCCTGCTGCAAATACCAATTTGGTGAATGTGGTAATGTTATTTTTTTCCAGACTCCCCAGTGTGTTGATTGTACCTCACACCACACTTTGCTTTTGCAAAAGAGTTTTTGGGGGTTTAGATACTTACCGTAACATCTTTATAACTTGTCACTGAATTTGTATTGACTGCAGGGTATTTTGCATGTTTCTATTATTATTATGTCCCTGTCCCCGTCTCTCTCTTCACCCTCCTGCCTTACGCCTGCGTCATCGCTGTGGTAATGATCACTCTTTGACTCACACTCCTCCGTGCAGAAACACACACATTTGAACACACGCGTCACCTTTTCTATCTCTGTATCAGTTTTTATCCCTCTCATCATCCTCTCTGGTCCTCTTATCATGTGTGGAGAGGCTGTCTGCTCTGTTCTTTCTCTCTCTGCCTGCCAGGAGATGGAGGGGAGATTGGTGAGATTGCAGAGGGGTTGCGTTTTGACACCGCCACAACTTGTGATTGCTTAGATATGAACCTGAGATGAGATCTTTGGCTGGATACTGTCAGGCAGCACCACCGTTTATGGCTGCAAGTGTTCATAGTGATCATAGTAAAAAAGCATGTTAAAGCTGTAGTTAGTAACTTTGATCAAAATAAGTTTTTGTCACTTGCTGACACTGTCACTATATCCACACAGAAGCACATTTGACAGATGATCTGTGTAAACCTTTGCCCCCTTGATTTGCTTTTAATGGCACTACGGCACATGAACAAAAGCAACCAATCAGAGCTGAGGAGTCTCGAAGGTAGCTGTCAATCATTGCTTGTGAACTGCATGGTCAAACTAGACAGCACTGATCAAGTATGACTCAAGATTCTGTCACTGCGTTGCCTTTTTCTTGCCTCAAGTGTTTTCAAGAACATATTTTAGTATACTGTTTAGCTGTAAGCTGAGAAAGTTGGTGCAGCTAGTGGACAGTGCTTTGTACATCACTGGACTATTTCCAACATGGCAGCCAGGTCACAAACTTTCTCATTTTTCAGCTTAGCTCATGAGCGATGATTGACATGATTGGCAGCTGCTTTAAAGACTCTTCGGCTCTGATTGGTTGTTGTCTGTGAGCCGCGGTATATTTTAACAAATGCCGCTGGAGGCAATAGGAGTAGAAGGGACATGATTTTTTTTCACAGACTCTCTGACTTACGTTGATGTAGTGATAGTTTCAGCAAATATGATCATAAAACTTACCAACTGTAGCTGTAAGACAAAGACTCTTTAAGATAAATGGAATTTTATGCCAAAATGAGTGAAGAGAACATTTGTGAAAAAAGTAAGCATTTTTATTTCAAGAAACTTTTTTTTGGTGCTGTGCTATGTAAATATTGGAATTATTCTTATTTATCTTTTATACACTGTTGTATCTTTTGCTTTGAGCTAAAACACAAGCATGACATTGCTCAGTAAACCTGTCTGTTTTGCTGATGGAGATTTGCATTAAGTCTGACAAACAAACTCAAGCATATCTTTGATGTGAATGACACATCAAACATTTTCCTGTCTTCATCCTGTGCCTCTCACACAACAGTATGAAGACTTATAAATTGAATTTGAAAAGAAAAGATGTTGGTATTGCTTGTAATATTTTTACATACTGCTAGATTGTACTGCAAACACCATGCACAATATGTATTTTGATCAAAATACAACCTTAATCACAACGGCAATCCCTCTGTGTAGGGTTGAATTTAGGTTGAACACACCAGCTTCCAGTGCTTAATGTTATTTGGATTAGCAGGGCTTTCAGTCACGTGAGTGTGTGGATACTACGCAGGTGAACACCACTCCTCATAACACACAGTTTGCCATTGGAGAGGCCTAATGAGTGGGAACACACAGGGGACCACCATGTTTACAGGAAATGCTGTCATTTCCCCTTGATAATCTGAGCTGGTGTGTGTGGTACTGTGGGCTGGGTGCATTGACAGTATTGATGTAACAGTTCTGCCCACCACCTGCAAAATGTTCATTAAATTGGCATGGTTTTACACGTGTGTGTGTGTGTGTGTGTGTGTGCGCGCGCGCGTGTGCCTGTCTGCTACGGCTTTATGTGTAATGCTGAGACTTTGCAAATGACCCAAGGACTATAGGGATGCTTATTTCTGCAACCACTTGCATTTCCTCCCTAATTGTTCCTCCTCTGCCCATAAACCTACTTTGTGTGTGTGCAAGCTTCTGTGTGTATGTGTGTGTGTGTAGGTATGTTAAAAAGAGAAAGAAGGTCCTTTTCTCTCTGCTAGCAGTGTCAGCAGGTGAGCTGCCCTATTGGGAGAAAAGAGAGAAATCGCCAAAGCATGCAAATTGCTACTCCAAGGGGAGAATCAATTAGGTGCATAGCGGCTGGAGCAGAAAGGCAAGGAGGGGTGTTGAGAGGCAGGGGTCCATGCAGAGAGATGGTGCAGAGCCATGCTGATCACCTCCTCTGAGACGATGCATTACTCCTCCTCTTCTGTCCCCTTCCTCAATCCATAGACTGATCCTATTGGCTGAAGCTGTCTCTACCTCTACTGTGCCTCAGCCTCATTCCTTTTTCTGTCTAGCCCATTTCTTTTCTAATTATAGATTGTGCTACAGTCTCAAGTGTGTGCCCTCTTCACCTGTTTTCCTCATTATTCTTTGTAAAGATGCTCTGCTCTAATCTGTACCAGATAAAATTAGAACATAGATCACATTATACAGTCTTCATATGCATAATGTATATCCATCAATACCGTGTGACAGTTTACTTGAATGTGTGTTAATATTTGGTTTATGTTCATGATGCTGTTTTTGACTGAGTTTTGTCTTTTCACTCTTTAGGTACATAATGTCCTCCATCTCGAGAGAGGCTTGATCCCGATTGGCCGACAGTATTGGACTGTGCCTCCTTCCCTCTCCTCACCACTCCCAGCCTCAGAACAGCCATGACGTCCCTCACCAGGACACGGACCTGCTTTTTTGTATGCTGCTTCCTGTCCAGTCTGGCGCTTCCTGTGACATCACAAACAGTGGTGCAAGCCCCACAGGCTCACAGTGCCGGCTCCCAAGTGATCACAGCATCCCTTCAGGAGGAGGAGTATGCATCATTTCGTGCTGAGAACCCTGAGTGGACATTTAACCATCTGGCAGTGGACTATCGCAATGGCAATGTTTATTTGGGAGCAGTCAATCGCATATACAAACTGTCCCCGGGCCTGGAGGTCCCGGTGTCCCACGAGACCGGCCCGGATGAAGACAACCGCAAGTGCTACCCACCACGTATTGTCCAGCCCTGCAGTGAGCCACTTACACTCACCAACAATGTCAACAAGATGCTTCTGATGGACTATCGGGAGAACCGGCTGCTGGCTTGTGGCAGCCTTTACCAGGGCATCTGCAAACTCCTCCGTCTAGATGACCTTTTCAAACTGGGAGAGCCCTTCCACAAGAAGGAGCACTACCTCTCAGGTGTCAATGAGAGTGGCTCTGTGTTTGGTGTTATTGTATCATATGGAAATGCCTCTCCAGACATGCTCTTTGTAGCCACGGCAGTGGATGGCAAACCAGAGTACTTCCCTACCATCTCTAGCCGCAAATTGGCCAGAAACTCGGAGGAGGATGGCATGTTTGCTTATGTCTTCCATGACGAGTTTGTGGCCTCTATGATTAAGATTCCTTCAGACACCTTCACTGTTATCCCAGACTTTGACATATACTACATTTATGGCTTTGCCAGTGGGAACTTTGTCTATTTCCTGACTTTGCAGCCTGAAATGGGGGGTGGGCCAACCACTGGATCCTCCTCTACCGGTCGGGAACAGGTCTACACCTCCAAGATAGTCCGCCTCTGCAAGGCAGACACCGCCTTCAACTCCTATGTGGAGGTGCCTATTGGATGCATTAGCGGCAACGTGGAGTACCGATTACTCGAGGCGGCCTACCTGTCCAAAGCTGGTGCTATCCTGGCACGATCACTAGATGTGGCACCGGATGATGATGTTTTGTTCGCCGTCTTCTCAAAAGGCCAAAAGAGGCGTCCACGCCAGGCCTCACAGGACTCTGCACTGTGTGTCTTCTCTCTGCGGAAGATCAATGAGAAAATCAAGGAGAGGCTGCAGTCGTGCTACAAGGGTGAGGGCACACTGGACCTGGCTTGGCTCAAAGTCAAGGATATTCCCTGCAGCAGTGCGGTAAGTACTACAAGACATTTTGTGACTTTGAGCCACAGTTATGCAGACACAAGTTTAATGGTAGCACTGGGGAAATATACACCACATTGGGAGTCCTTTTTTTTTTCCACACATACTTTGCATGCACAAGTACACACATTCTCTGCTATAACATTAAACACTGTGCTCCTAATCTGCCAGAACAGCAGGCATCAAGCAGTCCTCTTAAAGCAACATTTATCAAACCCATTTAGGAAAAGGGTATTTTATGAGGCTGCATTAAGAAAAACTAAACACTTATGATTTCTTATTGTTGTAATGGATTTTTACTGAGGGACATTGCAGGTGAGTCTCTCTGGAGGAAAATCAGTTGTGAGGGCTCTTCCAATGCAACAATAATGAGCCTGGGTGCACTGCGGGGGGCCTCGATGAACACTGTGTTCTTGGGTGGGTTCATGCTCCATCCCATTATGATGCGATATTAACCATCCACTGCCTCTTTTAATCCGCTCACCCTTTAAACAATGCAGCTGAATGCTCAGCCAAATTACCATAATTCCATTCTCCATAACAGCATTACAAATTCAGTGATTCAGTTCATTTGATTTCTCACTTTGTGCACATAAAAAACAAGGTTAAATTGGGTGTTACATGTTTAGACCACCTTCACAAGCAGCCAAAGCTGTTTCATGCATTTTCTTTCTTGATCTCATTATGTTATTAATAAAAGCTGCCAACATCAAGAAATACAGTTTTACCATGATCAGAGTGCATTTGTTAGTTATCATGTTCCTCTACATGAAACATGCTCACTTGCAAATGTTGAATTCAGAGAGGTGTAGATAGTGGGTGAGAACAAATCTCTGAAGAGGTCTGTTTTCAGTATATAGATCAGTAAAAGGTGTATCGTTACAGATGAATGGTCGAACATTTTTGCGTTGGGATTTTTTGGTATATTTTTTGTAACTTTGTTGAAAAATTAATGAAGCTGCATGTACATATTTACAACAAAATTCAATGCATTCAGCCTCCATTATCAACACTGTGCAGCATTTCTTTTATGAAAGGTCAGGGTTTCCCATTCATTCATTTACTCGTGGCCCGTTTATTGGGAGCACTGTTGGAATGTATACACAGTTCTGTTAGTCATAGCACCACATGCTGCAGCAGTGCGTACTCTGGGCACAGGTGGAGCAGCAGGGTGCCAAGCATAGTGAAAGTGAAACTTGACTATATTTTTTTTCAACCTACTTTAGATGAAGTATGGGAAGTGTGCACCCTGAGGTCCAGGGCAGGATCTAAAAGTTTGCTTTCACTCCCCTCTGCAGCAGCTGTGTCTGTAATCCATCAATATGATCTGATTAGATCAGTGATAAACTGATAAACTCAAACTCAACAAACTGCTCTCCAGAGTTAAAAAAAAAAAGTAAGAGTTTTGGCAGTGCTACATTTACTCTGAATTCAGAGATGGGACAAGGAATGATCACAAAGGGACACACAAAAACAACAAAAAGGCAGAACGTTAGCTAAACTGTTGTCATTGTTGTCAGCCCCCTTCCGTCGTCAGCTTCCACCTCACATATGTCTAATTCTGTGGGAAACACTAAAGGTGCTAAAAAATAATATTTGCTATTATTAAGTCACGCCAAATTTATTTAGAGCACATTTTAAATGACAGGCGTAGACTCAGTGTACTTTAAATAAAAAGAAAAAAAATAGACAAAGATCATACATGACAAAAACATAAGATATGTTTAATAACATTTAAGATAAGAACGTATCGCATTTATAAAATATAAAAAAAAAAAAAACCTAGTGTCATAAGAAAAGGATACTGATGGAACGAAAGCACTGGTGAGCAAAAATACATTTTTTTTTTAACCATAAAATATAATCAATGGAACGACGAATAGTATCTTCCTCACTCAAGTTAGTCATCGGCTTTATCTACAAGAGCGACAGATGAGAATTTATACAGCCACAAATACTTCTAACAAGAATTTGATTGCTTGCTCATGGTCATATTTCAGCAACATAAATTTGATCCTCTCGCTGCGTCTCAGTCCATATTGTTCTGACCTTAGCCATGCACTATCTACAAGGCATTATGAAGTTGACCCTCTCTTGTGTTTGGTTCTGGAATCACAGTGTTTATCTATTAATCCGTCTCTGGCACGGCACACGTGCCGGGGCGCCTTTGTCTGCTGCTTGAGGGCCTGATAAATCATGCCTGGGGTGGAGCTGTCAGCAGGGAGAGGAAGTGTGAGGGAGCACACAGGGGTTAGCGCTGAGGAATGATGCCATTTCAGCATGCGCCACACTATCGCCACCGCCACCGCATAAATTAGACCCCGCTGAACAAGTGACGGTGGACTCTGCAGGAGATAGATGAGTTGTGACACACATATACACACACACGCGCACACGTGCCACCACACTAAATATGGCTATTGCAAAGATGGAGAGGCAGAGAGAGGCTTTTGATGAAGTAGAATAATAGCAATAAATAAATTGTTGTATGGAAGTAATTTATTAGAATGTGGATCAGATCATTCTCGGCTGCTTTAGAGTGGAGTTGATGTTACAGCCATAAAAAAGGAGTTATATTTAAATACATGCACACATAAATCAGGGGCCTATTGCTAGAGCATTAGTAAATTAGTAGATGTAAATATGGGCCGTATATATTTCCGATGAGTGTTCTCGAAATGAGACCATGTTAAAATAAAGAGTTGTCGGCAAACATAACTCTCATCTGGTGTGTGTCTGTGATGGATGGTTGGTGTCTCTAATATCCCATGGTTGATTTTTTATGAATCGTTGGTTGTTAGTCACTGATTAATTCCTTTGCCGCTTTAAATGATGCATGACTGGGAGCACCATGTCTCTCTGATATCATCACAGATGTAGTTTAAACTCATCGTTCACATCCTCTGCTTTCTGCGTTTCCCTTCGGCGTAGAGCACCAACATAGACACACACATGCTCGTACTCTTTCTTGAACACACCAAACAAGGTTGCTCAGAACATTTTGGAAGTCAGAGTGCTTTTTGGTTCCTGCACTCACAAGACACTCTAATTGAGGAATCACACAACCATATAAATATCAAATAAGGGTCTTACTCACTTTCGTACAGCTCTTACTCTTGCTTTTTGGCTCTAATTTTTTCCTGCAAAAATGTTCAAGACTCAATAAAAATGTCTTTTGGATCAAAGATAGGATTTAGACTGATGAAGATTGTAAAAAATACGCCCAGTGCAAAGTGTGGTTTAAAGGTTTTGATTTTTTAACTTACTCAAAGGCACTCTGGCCCATATTAGCGGCTCATTATCATTTCTTTCCATGTTTCTTTCCACTTTGTAGTGTTGGGGGCATTTTGTGAGCTTGCAGCTTTGCAAGAGGACCTTTTTTATTGTAAATGGCAAGGGTGAGTGTTCACATGGAGCAGGAAGCAACCATTTTTGGATGTGTCTGCAATACAGTCAGCTCAAAGGGAGAGTTTGAATCTTTCGAAGTGGGGTTGTATGAGGGACCAAAGTCAGTGTGATATATACAGTAGATGGTGGTTGGCACGCCCACAGTTTGGAGAAGCGGGCAGGTGTACCACCACGGAAGCTAAGCAATGAACTGCTGTGGATGGTGGGCAACAGCAAAGCGTATTTAAGCCACCTAACAAAAGGTCTACCAATTTTTTTAAATCTATTTTTTGGGGATTATAGGCCTTTAATCACAGGATAGCAGAGGCGTAAAATGGGAGAGAGAGGATGACATACAGCAAAGGGCCATGGGCTGGAGTTGAGCCTGCAGCCGCTGCAGTAAGTAAGTAGTCATTGCCTTTGTACAGTACATGGGGAGCCTGCTCTACACACTTAGCCACTGGACACCTGCTGTTCTACCACTGCCAAGGTTGGTTAGTTAGTTTGTGTTATTGTGTGACTTTGGTGACTCCGAACTAAACATTTAAAATGCCAAAGTCACACAATAACACAAACAAATTAACTGATCAAGGCAGCTTATGTGTTCAGTGATTTTACTGGTTTTCTCAATGGAGTCTTAACTTTCAAGGGAGTGACATAACAGCTGTCAAATTGCTGTCTGACAGCAAGGGAAAATAGTGAAAGTATTCTAAATATAGTGTACACTTAAACTGATATGATACGTTAAATTTGGACCTTTTTTAGCTGGCTAAAATAAGTTTTGGTGCTGCCCACGTCCAGAGTAGTACGTTGTCTGCTTCTGTAAACTAGGGATATGCTGACTGACATCTACTGACTGAAGAAAACTCCTTGTAAAAGACAGAATCTACTCAATTGACTGAAACATTTTTTATTTTGAGATGTGAATATTTTAAAACAAGGAATAATCAAATCATAGTTGAAGAACACTGGCCTGGGTAGGACAGTATAAACACTCACTTCTGTCAGGCCTTTTGCTTTACACCGTTTTTAAAAGGCTTTCAGCCGGAGTGGGAGAGATGAAAAGAGGGAGAAGTTGAGGAGAAAAAGTATGAACATAGAGTGGTGTGATGGTCGAGTAGAGCGGTAGAGAGGGTAGATGGTGAGAGAGTAAGTGAGGGGGGGATGCTTCCTCTCTCCCCCAAATGGCCACGCTTGGCTGAGCCACATAATGCGTGCTCAACAATATAAGTCTGCAAAGGGCCTGCATCCATAGATCATTGTGAAGTGGCATGTGACCTATAAAAAAATGCTGCCTGCTCCCTCCACGTTCACTGTGTCAGCAGAAAAAAAACAGAACAACAAAACAGCAGGATCGCAATAAATTCACTCTGTGCTCTCTTCTCTCTCATCCTTGATTCATTGTGCACTGTCTGTGCCGCTCTTTTCTCCTTCTGCCTGTCCCTCTCTTCATGTTCTTATAAAAACAGATGCCACCATCCCCTCTTCTCATTTTCCTTTCCACTTCCCGTCCTTGATTCTGTCCCTCTTTCCCGTTTATTTCCTCTCACAATGCTTTCCATAAGCACAGGGTGAAGTTTTGTCTCTCACCCAGCCTCCCCCTCTAAACATGAACGAGAAAATTACAAGGTCGCCTTTAAGTCCCTGACAGGCCACGGCCGTCTTCTCATCCCTTCTGCTAATGATCATTAATTACATGTCATTAACTAACATGCCATGGGCTATTCTTCCACATTTGTCATGTGCTATCGACTTCACATTCTGAATTCACTCCAATTAATTAGATTATTCTACTCGGCCGCTGCTGTTTCTTTGAGTCTTTTTCTTGATCTCTCTCACGGTCCCCCCCAACACACACTCATCCCTTCCTCTTTTCATGCTTCACTTAAAAGGAACTCTTCCAGCATGACGGTCTCTCTCTTCCCACCCGTGCTCATATTTCATGTTATCGACTCTGTTCTGTCGTCTGTTTTTTTCCGTGTTTGACCAACCTTTGAGCGGTGTTGTCCCCTGCGCTGACCATCTCCATCCCTCCTCCTCCTTATTGCGGAGCTTAATCAGTGGCTGGCTGCTGCTGCTGATGAGTCAGTCTCAGCCACATCCTCAGGAAGGGAAAGGCTAGTAGATTCATTAAGAACATCCAGACTGCACCCCCCTCCCCACTTCACCCCACTCCATCCACATATCCGCTATCCTGCTTGCTGGCTGGCTCGCTAATTAAATCTCCATACATGATACCACTTGCTAAAGGTCAGAATCCATCACAATATCATTATTCTGTGATTAAACAAATGTCTCCCGCTTCCTACACTATACTCTGCTGGCTGCCCTCCGCCTGAAAACACTGACTGAATTGGGTGCCTTCATTTCTTCGCCCTGTTATTTTTGTCTTTTGTCGAGCTCTTTAAAAACTCTTTTGTTTGCTTTGTCTCTCCTTTCCCGCTATCTAACTCTCGTGCAGTGAGCAGCACTGTTCACTATTTAAAGTCATTTTGCAAAATACACTGAGTTACCAATTGAATTTACCAAGCTTTATCAAATGATTCAACGCAACTAATTCAATCAGTCCTACCTTTTATGAAGTTGATCATAGTCATACATTTGGTTCAAAAGGTCATGAATTGGAATGTCCTCTTCTGTGAATTTTGCTTAAATGTCTGACACCCAATAACCCGCAACTAACCATTAATTTTTAAGAAAAAAAGGCAAAATTACATGAAATACAGGCGGCTTCCCTTTTGGTCCGCCACTCCATCGGCTCAGTGAGCTTTAACGCTGCATCTCAAAGCACCATCCATTCAGAGAGGGTGAAATTTCAATGTTTCATGAGCTCTTGCCTTTTATTTTATTTTCTTTTGGCTTTGCTGATAGACAGCTGGCTAGCTGTGGTAAAGATAGTGCCCACTGCCCACCCTCCAGTCTCCACTGGTTAGCCAGTATAAGCCTTGGCTGCTCTCCACTGTGCACCAGCTGGGCCAGGTGGGAGCGAGCTAGTGGTGCTGCTCATTCAAAATTACCGCTGGTAACGACATCATGGTGGTGGGCACAAACTAAATGGCCATCCTTGCTCTTCACCTAGGTAGCCTCTGTAAGTAAGCAGCTTCATTTTGATCTGCAAAACCCCCTTTAGCGTTGTTAATTATGTTAGCACCAATAGCTGTGCTGATACTGCTAATGGTGCTAACAGAACTAATGGTAGTTAACAATGCTAAAAGGTGTTTAAGGGATGCCACTTACTCAGTGCGGTGACTTGGGGGGAGAACAGTGGATGGACACAGTTTTCACAGCAACACTGTTGGGTTGGGATGGTGTCACTAGTGGTGATTGCTGTATGAGCAACGTCACTAGCTAGCTCCTACCCGACCCAGCTGGTGTGCAGTGGCTACTGTTTCTGCGGCTAGCTGTCTATCTGTCTCCCACCACATCTGGGCAGTGCGCACAGTGCCATAAACTGAAGAGTAGCAAAATTAACCAGTTAGACCGACATGTCTGACTGGTCAAAACTATCTTTGGCAGTAATCTCAACAGTTAATCATTGACATCCTATTTTTAAATTGCTGTATCTAGTCTCCTAGATTTGTCTAACGTTTTGTCCATCAACATAAATGCAACACCTTTTAATGTACTGCAGTCCAAAATAACTCCGGCACTAACTACATCCTGACAAATGACACAGCCTGACGCAGCATCAACAGAAAGAAAATGTGAAAGCTATATTGGACTGTGATGGATGCAATGAAGAATACCTAATAAACTGTCAACTCTAGTCGCTAATACATGCAGACTTGTTTTTCTCAATTTGTTTTTTTTTTTATCACTTGAATAAATACAGCTCTTGGTAGAAAATAGGATGGTAATACCTGGTAATCATTCCAAAAGAAATAATGAAAGATTTTCTGCCAGTGCAGAGTGAAGCGGAAAACATGGGTTAGGAAGTTACCTGACAAATTTTTCTCTTTATGATATCGAGTTCTATTTTCAGCTGCGAGTTTGATTTGAGAATTCCCTTCTTTTCCCCCTCAATCTCTGCATCTCATAAGCTCCCACCTTGCCTCTGACATTCTTCCACCTTCTCTCTCTCCCGGCGCTGCTTCGGTGATGTCTCAGTTTCATTCAGATTCATCGTGCTGTTTCGTTCGTTCCTGATTTGGTTGTTTTCTCAAACCAGTATTTATTATCTGTTGTAGTTGCTCAACTAACGGTTGGCAGGTGCAAGCAGCTGCAAACATGAATTAGCAAAAATATCACAGGCTTATCAAAACCTGCCTCTCTACATTGAAACCTGCTAACATAATGCACAAATAAATCAATTTCAAGGTGTGTACAACCTTGTGGACCCATACACACTTCAGTATACATATATTTGCTCCTTTTTCCTGCATTGTTTAATTTGAATGCATGCTAACTCACACTGTCATTCCCCACTTTTTTTGTCATGTAACTATACTGATCTGCTGAGACTGATGGCACGTCTTCCCGTGCATGAACTGTCGGGCATTGAACCAGCCTTGTGTGTTATTATGAATGGTTTTCCAAACAGTCCCCAAGACACCATGCAAAGGGGAATTAAATCTACTTGGTGACAGTGCTTATACTCAGCATCGACACTTTTGAGCATGATTCAGTCAGAGTGATGCAAAAAAAGGCTCCCCCTTTAGGAATCCCTGAGGATGCCTTTACAAAACGACAAAGAGCGCTGAACTCCAGCCATCAGAAACAGATTCACAATGACGCTCCCAAGCTGATGAAATGCACTTTGGATTTACAGAAGAATGACATTTTTCAGTTTAGCCAGTTGCTACAGGAATAATATCTCTGTTTATCATGGAGTATACTGTGTATCTGTGGTCCTGTCTCTCTTTAAACATCCATTCATCTTAAAGATTTAGTCAGTTTCTGTTATAAAAGCTAACTTTTTCTATTCCTCTGCCTCTGCTTTGGCCTTGTAGTGCTATTAATTGCCTTACTGCACATTAACAAAAACAAATCAGAGCCAAGGAGTCTTTAATGCAGGTGTCAATCGTGTCATTATCTGCGGTCAAACTGCCAATGGCAACTGCATTGGCTGTTTCTCACCTCAGATGTTTTCAGAAACATATTTCAGAAAGTTGGCCCGGCAAATTGGCAGTGCTTGGTACTTCAGTTGACTATTTCCAGCATGGCGGCCGGGTCAAACTTTTACATTTATAGCTAAAAAAATATGCCTAAAATTTCTGAAAACATTTGAGGCAAGAAATAGGCCATGCAGTAACAGAATATTGATTCATATTTGATCATTGCTGCCTAGTTTGACAGTTTGACCTTAGTTCACGGTGGCGTTTGGCATGATTGACAGCTGCGTTAGAGACACCTTGGCTCTGATTGGTTGTTTTTGGTGTGGTTGATTACAAGAAGTAGGAAGAGGAGTCTCTATAGTGACAGTTTCAGCATATATGACACAAAGTTATTTTGATAAAGGATACCAACTCTAGCTTTAATGCCATTCCTACCTACCCAACATGATTTGAACCTTGAACTAATCCCTAGACACTATAAATTTCATCATATAAATGTTTTATTGCTTCTTGTCCTTTTGGCAGTATATTTGTCCCTGTGTAATCAGACTTAATTATGTGTGTTTATAGAGCATTTGACCAGCTGGGCTGTGATACTGAGGCTTCTCTCTCCCTTTGACATTCTGCTCTTCATTCTGTTTGTGCCTAAAAAGGCATCTAAAACCAGAATAGCCCTCAGATGACTCAATCGAGTATAAGGTCTGACAGTTTCCAAAACAGACTGTTTTTGTGAAGAGGGAAATGGGAAGATGATTTATGGAAACAGGACACACGTGGGAGAGTGACTTGTGTATTGCACATCCAACTGTGTGTGTGTGTTTACTTCATTGTGTGTTTGATGGTGTGTTCTGTCACGCGTTGCTAGTGTGATGGAGGGCACCACGGATGAGTAGTCAGACAGACTAAGTCTTGGCACAGTAGCCAGTGGTCCCTTTGATACACACACACACACACACACTCACACACACACACACACACATACTGGTTTCCATGTTTCATGGGGACGGAGTTTGTAATCATCACTGGTGGGGACCACGCTTTCTAGAGGTTCTACAAGTTTGAAAAAAATTAGGTAAAGCAGCCATTGGTCAGTGAGCCTAAACACACCTTCAAACCTTTGAAAAGATGATGTACTGGTTTCCCCATGCTTGGTGGGGACTTCTGGAGAAATGAGTTTACATGTTTACAGGGGACATCATTTGCATAAATTTGCATAAATTTGCATACTTTACACAGATTTATATTTTACTCGTGGGGACCTATTTTTATATTTACATGGCAAACAATGTAGTAAATTCTCCAACATACTGCATTTGGGATGAGATGAAACCTTATTACAAATATGGAGTTAAACCACATAGAAAATGTCGAGTTTAACATCTACTGTAGCAGCATCTAGAATCATGCAGAATGCCTAACATTATGAGTAATTAGAAAACACTGTGCCAATGATACGGGTACTAAAGATGATTCTTAAAATAATGGATATTGTTACAATTTCACAATTTTAAGTGGCAAACCAAGCAACATAAATACTACCCATGTCATCACATTACATATTTAACCTGTTCCAAAACCTTCATAGCTATTTAAAAAAAAAGGTGCTAAGAGGGTAAATACATTTGCATTAGTCAGCTGTCACTTGCCTGAATGATTAGACCTGTGGAACTAACTCCAGTACCCGTTAAATATATGGGGAGACTGATTCTCAAGCATGTAAAACAAAATATATCATGTCTGGTCTTGTTCGCCAACTACTCGGTCAACTCACCCACCCAGAAATCAAACTAATTTGATGTGCACAACTTTTTATTGAAAGAGGTGAATGTGAAAGTGTTTACATTGCAAAATTACAATTATGCAATGAATATAACAGTATGTGTATAACAAAACATACACATGCACAAGTTCCACAACTTCTATGATGTCATGAAGACTCAAGCTTTAAAGAAATACCTGTCAAACTGAACAATTGGCTTCAAGAAACTACATTTTTAATGTAGGAAATGTTACATTGAACTACAGGAAACACCCAGTTTGGCTGTGGAATCATACTCAGAAAAAACAAAACTTCTGGAACATACTCCTCTTCATCTCCACTGACTGATGTCATGCTATCATACAGTTCTGTGTCTTCAAGGCATGTGTCCTTCATCTAAGAGATTTTTATTTGGAAAGATAAAAATTAAAAAGTCACAGACATATTTTCTTTAAACTAACATTAAATCATGTACTTTATGAAAGATTGTGGAACATTTCTACAAAGTTAATCCAGGCACTTAATTGTGAACTTACTATAATGCTTTTTGTCTGTCTCAGTCTTGGTACAATATTTTCATTTTCATTATGGAAGTCCTTCTGAGTCTGTAAACACAAGCAACATCTTAAGTCATTATACAGTATGAAATTAAACAAACAAGTACAAAAAAAAAATAGTGTATAGTGTGTGTAAACAAATTTAAGTTTGGGACTTCGATGTCAAAGGTTATTCGAAAAAATAACAATTATATGATTGAAAAAAATAGCACAATAAAATAGGTTTTGTGTAGAATTTGCTACATTTATAATTTCCATAAAACAAGGTAAAACAACATTTTGTGAAGTAGTGAAGGTCAGAGAGGCTACTGCAGTTCTTATTTTCGATCTCAAATCAAAGATTGAAATTGGTGGACAAAAGTACATGTGGGTCATTATATGATTTCGGGACATTCTAAGTCCATGAGCTAGCTATATGTTGCATGTATTTTTAGGAAAAAAAAAAAAAAAAAAAAAAGATTTTTATGTTAACAATTAAAACTGTCCTGTGGAGTTTTGTCCACACAACCTGTGTTTGCTTTCACACATCTTCAATACAACAAGCTGAATGGAGACATTTTTACACACCATGTTATCATCCTTTATGGGGACAAAGCATCTCTGGGTTTTATTTAACACTAATGGTATCATAAGAAGTGCACTGTGGGGACATCGTGAATGTGCCAGATCAAGGTGATAATTAGGCCAAAGGAAAATATCCAGACAGGTTCAGATCCATCTTGAAAGTCCCTTTAACTTTTGCCTCATTGAGGTATTAGATTTAACTGTTAGTAGACTTGATTCTCTGTTTGCTTTCACACATCTTCAATACAACAAGCTTAGTGGGGACATTTTTACACACCATGTTATCATCCTTTATGGGGACAAAGCATCTCTGGGTTTTACTTAACACTAATGGTATCATAAGAAGTGCACTGTGGGGACATTGTAAATGTTCCAGATCAAGGTGATAATTAGGCCAAAGGAAAAATATCCAGACAGGTTCAGATCCATCCTGAAAGTCCCTTTAACTTTTGCCTCATTGAGGTATTAGATTTAACTGTTAGTAGACCTGATTGACAAGAAATTACCCTCACAATGACCTCATTTGCTTTGTTTACTTGCTTAAACAAAACTTACAGAGGCTGTTGAAGTAAACATCAAGTGATGAAGGTGAATGTACCTCTTGAGTAGTGTCCTGCAGACACACAGCTTCTTCCATCCGTTTCTCAGACATGGCAGCAGGATGGGAGCTCTTTGCGGGATGAATATCCTTGGCACACAATGTCATCTGCAATGATTTAGAAGGAAAACAATGAAAATATGAGGACCTTTAGGTCAATTTAATGTAAACACCATGTAAAACTCAAGTAGATAAATGCATGTTCTTAAGGATCTGTAAACTTCAGTACATGCCAAAACACCAGACTTCATAAGAAATGAAAACACCAAACTGTACTGTAATATTTCAGACTAATGAGTCAACCTCTGTTTGCTTTCACACATCTTCAATACAACAAGCTTAGTGGGGACATTTTTACACACCATGTTATCATCCTTTACGGGGACAAAGCATCTCTGGGTTTTATTTAACACTAATGGTATCATAAGAAGTGCACTGTGGGGACATCATAAATGTTCAAGATCAGGGTGATAATTAGGCCAAAGGAAAATATCCAGACAGGTTCAGATCCATCTTGAAAGTCCCTTTAACTTTTGCCTCATTGAGGTATTAGATTTAACTGTTAGTAGACTTGATTCTCTGTTTGCTTTCACACATCTTCAATACAACAAGCTTAGTGGGGACATTTTACACACCATGTTATCATCCTTTACGGGGACAAAGCATCTCTGGGTTTTACTTAACACTAATGGTATCATAAGAAGTGCACTGTGGGGACATCGTGAATGTGCCAGATCAAGGTAATTAGGCCAAAGGAAAAATATCCAGACAGGTTCAGATCCATCTTGAAAGTCCCTTTAACTTTTGCCTCATTGAGGTATTAGATTTAACTGTTAGTAGACCTGATTGACAAGAAATTACCCTCACAATGACCTCATTTGCTTTGTTACTTGCTTAAACCAAACTTACAGAGGCTGTTGAAGTAAACATCAAGTGATGAAGGTGAATGTACCTCTTGAGTAGTGTCCTGCAGACACACAGCTTCTTCCATCCGTTTCTCAGACATGGCAGCAGGATGGGAGCTCTTTGCGGGATGAATATCCTTGGCACACAATGTCATCTGCAATGATTTAGAAGGAAAACAATGAAAATATGAGGACCTTTAGGTCAATTTAATGTAAACACCATGTAAAACTCAAGTAGATAAATGCATGTTCTTAAGGATCTGTAAACTTCAGTACATGCCAAAACACCAGACTTCATAAGAAATGAAAACACCAAACTGTACTGTAATATTTCAGACTAATGAGTCAACCTCTGTTTGCTTTCACACATCTTCAATACAACAAGCTTAGTGGGGACATTTTTACACACCATGTTATCATCCTTTACGGGGACAAAGCATCTCTGGGTTTTATTTAACACTAATGGTATCATAAGAAGTGCACTGTGGGGACATCATAAATGTTCAAGATCAAGGTGATAATTAGGCCAAAGGAAAATATCCAGACAGGTTCAGATCCATCTTGAAAGTCCCTTTAAACTTTTGCCTCATTGAGGTATTAGATTTAACTGTTAGTAGACTTGATTCTCTGTTTGCTTTCACACATCTTCAATACAACAAGCTTAGTGGGGACATTTTTACACACCATGTTATCATCCTTTACGGGGACAAAGCATCTCTGGGTTTTACTTAACACTAATGGTATCATAAGAAGTGCACTGTGGGGACATCGTGAATGTGCCAGATCAAGGTGATAATAGGCCAAAGGAAAATATCCAGACAGGTTCAGATCCATCTTGAAAGTCCTTTAACTTTTGCCTCATTGAGGTATTAGATTTAACTGTTAGTAGACTTGATTCTCTGTTTGCTTTCACACTTCAAATACAACAAGCTTAGTGGGGACATTTTTACACACCATGTTATCATCCTTTACGGGACAAAGCATCTCTGGGTTTTACTTAACACTAATGGTATCATAAGAAGTGCACTGTGGGGACATCGTAAATGTTCCAGATCAAGGTGATAATTAGGCCAAAGGAAAAATATCCAGACAGGTTCAGATCCATCTTGAAAGTCCCTTTAACTTTTGCCTCATTGAGGTATTAGATTTAACTGTTAGTAGACCTGATTGACAAGAAATTACCCTCACAATGACCTCATTTGCTTTGTTTACTTGCTTAAACCAAACTTACAGAGGCTGTTGAAGTAAACATCAAGTGATGAAGGTGAATGTACCTCTTGAGTAGTGTCCTGCAGACACACAGCTTCTTCCATCCGTTTCTCAGACATGGCAGCAGGATGGGAGCTCTTTGCGGGATGAATATCCTTGGCACACAATGTCATCTGCAATGATTTAGAAGGAAAACAATGAAAATATGAGGACCTTTAGGTCAATTTAATGTAAACACCATGTAAAACTCAAGTAGATAAATGCATGTTCTTAAGGATCTGTAAACTTCAGTACATGCCAAAACACCAGACTTCATAAGAAATGAAAACACCAAACTGTACTGTAATATTTCAGACTAATGAGTCAACCTCTGTTTGCTTTCACACATCTTCAATACAACAAGCTTAGTGGGGACATTTTTACACACCATGTTATCATCCTTTACGGGGACAAAGCATCTCTGGGTTTTATTTAACACTAATGGTATCATAAGAAGTGCACTGTGGGGACATCATAAATGTTCAAGATCAGGGTGATAATTAGGCCAAAGGAAAATATCCAGACAGGTTCAGATCCATCTTGAAAGTCCCTTTAACTTTTGCCTCATTGAGGTATTAGATTTAACTGTTAGTAGACTTGATTCTCTGTTTGCTTTCACACATCTTCAATACAACAAGCTTAGTGGGGACATTTTTACACACCATGTTATCATCCTTTACGGGGACAAAGCATCTCTGGGTTTTATTTAACACTAATGGTATCATAAGAAGTGCACTGTGGGGACATCATAAATGTTCAAGATCAAGGTGATAATTAGGCCAAAGGAAAATATCCAGACAGGTTCAGATCATCTTGAAAGTCCCTTTAACTTTTGCCTCATTGAGGTATTAGATTTAACTGTTAGTAGACTTGATTCTCTGTTTGCTTTCACACATCTTCAATACAACAAGCTTAGTGGGGACATTTTTACACACCATGTTATCATCCTTTATGGGGACAAAGCATCTCTGGGTTTTACTTAACACTAATGGTATCATAAGAAGTGCACTGTGGGGACATCGTAAATGTTCCAGATCAAGGTGATAATTAGGCCAAAGGAAAATATCCAGACAGGTTCAGATCCATCTTGAAAGTCCCTTTAACTTTTGCCTCATTGAGGTATTAGATTTAACTGTTAGTAGACCTGATTGACAAGAAATTACCCTCACAATGACCTCATTTGCTTTGTTTACTTGCTTAAACCAAACTTACAGAGGCTGTTGAAGTAAACATCAAGTGATGAAGGTGAATGTACCTCTTGAGTAGTGTCCTGCAGACACACAGCTTCTTCCATCCGTTTCTCAGACATGGCAGCAGGATGGGAGCTCTTTGCGGGATGAATATCCTTGGCACACAATGTCATCTGCAATGATTTAGAAGGAAAACAATGAAAATATGAGGACCTTTAGGTCAATTTAATGTAAACACCATGTAAAACTCAAGTAGATAAATGCATGTTCTTAAGGATCTGTAAACTTCAGTACATGCCAAAACACCAGACTTCATAAGAAAAGAAAACACCAAACTGTACTGTAATATTTCAGACTAATGAGTCAACCTCTGTTTGCTTTCACACATCTTCAATACAACAAGCTTAGTGGGGACATTTTTACACACCATGTTATCATCCTTTACGGGGACAAAGCATCTCTGGGTTTTACTTAACACTAATGGTATCATAAGAAGTGCACTGTGGGGACATCGTGAATGTGCCAGATCAAGGTGATAATTAGGCCAAAGGAAAAATATCCAGACAGGTTCAGATCCATCTTGAAAGTCCCTTTAACTTTTGCCTCATTGAGGTATTAGATTTAACTGTTAGTAGACCTGATTGACAAGAAATTACCCTCACAATGACCTCATTTGCTTTGTTTAGTTGCTTAAACCAAACTTACAGAGGCTGTTGAAGTAAACATCAAGTGATGAAGGTGAATGTACCTCTTGAGTAGTGTCCTGCAGACACACAGCTTCTTCCATCCGTTTCTCAGACATGGCAGCAGGATGGGAGCTCTTTGCGGGATGAATATCCTTGGCACACAATGTCATCTGCAATGATTTAGAAGGAAAACAATGAAAATATGAGGACCTTTAGGTCAATTTAATGTAAACACCATGTAAAACTCAAGTAGATAAATACATGTTCTTAAGGATCTGTAAACTTCAGTTCATGCCAAAACACCAGACTTCATAAGAAAAGAAAACACCAAACTGTACTGTAATATTTCAGACTAATGAGTCAACCTCTGTTTGCTTTCACACATCTTCAATACAACAAGCTTAGTGGGGACATTTTTACACACCATGTTATCATCCTTTATGGGGACAAAGCATCTCTGGGTTTTACTTAACACTAATGGTAAAATGCATAAACTGTATTTTAAACTGTGCTATTCCAACTCAATTTCGGTTAAGTCCAGTCTAAATTGAACATATGAAATGTTAAGTTTTGTTAATTTGTGAAATAAATTAAGACAAACTTAAGAAATAATCAATTAACTCTATGCACTTTAAATATGAAGAAACTAATTGCAGCCTTCTCAAGCACTGGTCCCTTCACTTAACATTTCTTACATTTTTTCTTGTCTTCTATGATATATTTCCACTCATTTCCACTGGCATTATCTAGTTACATGTCCACTTTAAATCAGACAAATTAACTAATCATTAAGAGAATAAATTATTTTGGTTTTTTTAGAAACTTTACTTCTGCTAGATTCTTCTCCTGATTTTGAAGGCTTACGCTATTCTGTTATTTGATATCAAGTTGATTTATATGAAAATGTATGCACAATGAAAGTTGATCATTTAACAGAAATTAACAGACTGATTACTTGTGCAGATTAATAATAGAACACAGTGAAAAAAACAGCCATTTTAATAAATCAATATTGTGCTCTGCCGCTCACCAGCCAAGGCACACTTCAACTTGAAGAAGCCTACAGTCTACGGAGAAACTGACTCTAAAAACTGCAGCTGGTCTCAGAAGAATATTGTAGCCCCCAAAAGCATAAAGTCACAGCACGTTGTTATTGTTAACATTGGAACATCACCTCACATAATATTTACTGTTGTCTGTGTGGACACAGAAGGCCTGCTAACTGCAGCAATTTAGCGAAGCAGACATGCTTCAGATGAAACGTTAACATCTGTGCACCCCACGTTAGCATCACGGCTAGGACATTTTCTCTCGTTAACTATATGTTACATGCTAGAAGTTGACTAAACAGAGCATTTGACACGGTGTAACGTCAACTTCACACTCTCTTATGGCTTCTAACATTATACGTTTACCTTTCTACATGTGTATTAACTGAATAAATCCATCCTGGTTCCCGAAAACTTCGACAACTGCTAACTGACTTGGGCCAGGTTGCTCATTAATGCTAGTTAGCGTTACTTGGCTAACGTTATCGTTAATAGCCTTCAAACAATAAACAAACGACAATCAATAAAATGATTAATACATACCGAAAAACGCCGCTGGCCACACTCAATGCCTCATCAGACGCAGGTTGAGTGACTGTATGGTGCAGCCTGGAGTCTTCCGTCTCACGGCTCTCCTGACATGACCTCTCGTCCGTGACACAGAAGCCACGCCCCTGACTTTTAAATTTCAGAACAAAAGCTCGAGCCTGACACTATAGTGGTTTTAAACGTAATATTGTATTTTGTAAGGTATTTAAGGAATCGTGGTAGAAAAGGTTTTTTTAACATATGACTGCAGCCTGGAACCTCTTGTCTCATGACACTATTGTATTTTAGGAATCCTAGTTGAAAAGTTGTTTTATACATAGTATTAAATCCTCCTCGATGTACTGTTGCTTTGTGTTACTTTTACAGGTTGTCCTTTCTCTAATAATCATTTTATATTTTATGTAAAGCACTTTGAGTTTCATTTTGTGTTGGAGCAGAAGCTGCCATCATAAAAAGGGCTGGAACGCGGACTTAAATGTTAAATTAACAGAGCCATCGGTTCTGTTTGACAGGTATGCACACACCTGGACCCGGGGCAAGCGGTAATTTATTGATTTGTGACACCTGCTACCTAATCACCACGCCCCCTCTCCAGACAACCTAGTCAGTGTAGGAGCACAAAAACAATATTCAACACCCCCACTTGCTCTTACACTGTATAACAAGATACAGTGTCACATACATTTACACAATTCATTTTCATTTCATGTTTAACCCTTTTCACCAAAAATGAAACAGGCAAATATATCAAGCATGGTTTTAGTTAAAGATTTAGTTAAAATATCTAACACCATGTCTGCTGTTGGACAATATTCAATAGTTATTCGGCATCAAAAAGCATTTGTGAATTATTTAAAAAATGCAGGCCTCACGGGCCAGATCACACCCCGAATGGTGACCTTTGACACTTCTGAAGGTTGCATTGGTCTGAAACTTGGCACAGTCGATGCCCCTGACCTCCTGATACACATACTCTAATGTCAGCCCCCTACCTCAAAGCGTTGATGAATCATTAAGGAAAAGATAAGATAAGATAAGATAAGATACACCTTTACTGATCCCATAATTGACAAATTCCAGTGTTACAGCAGTCAGATTAAGTCAAAGAGTCAGATTAAAGATTTCATATTTAAACTTAAAAACTTAAATAACTAGGCATGCAAATAAGTACAAAAAATACAAGAGACGGCGATAAATAATAATAACAATAACAATAAAAATAATGACGGGAAGTGGATAATAAGGAGCAGCAGTGAATAAAAATGGCCAATGGATAAGGTGCAAGTGATTGTATGTGCAAAAACAGCAGACTGCTGTGGTGTCCATAAAGTGTCCATAGTGTCAATAAAGTGTCCATGGTGCAGTCTAGTACTGTGAGCAGTGCTGGTTATGTAGCCTGACAGCAGCAGGCAGGAAGGACCTGCGATAGCGTTCCTTCACACACTTTGGGTGAATCAGTCTATCGCTGAAGGAGCTCTCCAGAGCTTTAATCTCCTCCTGCAGAGGATGGCAGTCATCAGTCCTCAGAGATGACAGCTAGACTGTCGTCCTCCTTTCTCCCCACCTGCACAGAGTCCAGAGAGCATCCCAGGATAGCATAGGGAAACTTGGGCTCCGTTCCGAATCGGCCACTTTATCCCGACGACGCAACCAGAGGGAACCCGGTGGAGAGAGCACCGCGAAATCAGACACCCCGGTTCGTTTTGGCACACCCTTCCTCTCGGGCCACTTTTTGGTTGGTTTGGGACACTTTGCCCCCCCCCCCCCTTCAGTTTGGGGCACTTTTCGGTCGGTTTGGGACACTTTGGAAACACCCCTCCCCCATACTGACCACTTACAAGAGAGAAAGCAGGCTTTTCTGACTGATGAAGCACTTGACTAGGTTTTAGATTTCCAAAGTGTAAGAGGTAAAATTGAGCCACATTTTCCATAGAGAAAGTGGCCCAAAAAGACTTTTACCTTAAAAACATCCAAAAATAATGTCTAAAATTACGTGGATTTAGTACATTGTATGGGAGGTCTTAGTTGATACCATATCCGATTTGGGTGTATATCGGGATACAAACGGCCGCACAAGGCCAAAAAAGACACTTTTTTTTTTTTTCTTTTTTTTTAAAGCACTGTCTCTTCTGTAATAATTCATCAACGCTTTGAGCTAGGAGGCTGACCTTACAGTATGTGTATCAGGAGGTCAGGGGCGTCGAGTTTCAGACTCGTGTGACCTTCAGGGTAAGATTGGGAGCCGTTTTTAATGAGAGAAGTGGCCAAAAATGTGAAGGTCAAACAACGCCAGCAAAGCTGTTTGTTGGAATTTCTGCCTGATTCTTGACTATGTCGTGCGTCACACAGCCCTCTGCTAGGATTTTCTTGTCCCGTTGCAGCATGGCCACCGCAGAGCTAGTTAGCTTTGCAGAGGTTCTACGGACTTTGGACTTGGGGAGACCGATAGAGGCCTCCCGTAAGGCCCACAGCCCAAGTTTCACGTGGTTCAGTCCATTTTTGTGGCCGTGGCGAGCCTTAATTGGTTGGAAAATGCTAACCTTTGGAGGCCCGCCCCTCGGAAACCACCGGGCCGATCTGCACCCAACCGATGTCTACGCACTCGTCTGGGGCCCCAGAACGACATATAAAAAAATTCAGACTTCTACGACTTTAGAAAAAACATTTCCTCCAACACCTCCAGTCTGGCCAAAGGGTCTAAGAGGGCATAAGTCTCACAGCCCCTGATTTTGAGATTCTGACACAGCCAATTAAGAAAACATCAGGACTTTGGGTTTTTTTTATTCCAGATTATTGTTCAGTGGCTCCAGGGGATCCTCTGGTCCGAAGCTGGGGCCCCTGGGGTCAAAGGTCGCCGCGCAGCAGCCAAAAACACGTTTTTTAAAAAGTACTGCGTTTCCTTTAATAACTCATCAACGCTTTGAGGTAGGGGGCTGATCTTTGAGTATGCACATTAGGGCGCCACAGGTGACCAAAGTGTAAAGTTTCAGACCCCTGTGACTTTGGGAAAGGTCAAAGGTCAACCCTAGGGGGGCGTTCTGGACATTTTTTTCATACCTTTATTCCAGATTATCGTTTAGTGGCTCCAGGGGATCCTCTGTTCCGAAGCTGGGGCCCCTGGGGTCAAAGGTCGCCGCGCAGCGGCAAAAGAGACACGTTTTTTGTAAAAAGGCACTGTCTTTTCTTTAATTAATCATCAACGCTTTGAGCAGGGAGGCTGACATTACAGTATGTGTTTCAGGAGGTCAGGGGGATCGAGCGTGCCGAGTTTCAGACTCGTGCGACCTTCCCAAGTGTCAAAGGTCAACCCCATGGTTGCAGGGTAAGATTGGGAGACGTTTTTAATAAGAGAAGTGGCCGAAAATTCACAAAGGTCAGACAACGCCAGCAAAGCAGTTTGTTGGAATTTCTGCCTGATTCTTGACTATGTCGTGTGCCACACAGCCCTCTGCTAGGATTTTCTTGTCCCGTTGCGGCACGGCCACCGCAGAGCTAGTTAGCTTTGCAGAGGGTCTACGGACTTGGGACTCGGGGAGACCGATAGAGGCCTCCCGTAAGGCCCACAGCCCAAGTTTCACGTGGTTCAGTCCATTTTTGTGGCCGTGGCGAGCCTTAATTGGTTGGAAAATGCTAACCTTTGGAGGCCCGCCCCCTCGGAAACCACCGGGCCGATCTGCACCCAACCGACGTCTACGCACTCGTCTGGGGCCCCAGAACGACATATAAAAAATTCAGACTTCTACGACTTTTAGAAAAACATTTCCTCCAACACCTCCAGTCTGGCCAAAGGGTCTAAGAGGGCATAAGTCTCACAGCCCCTGATTTTGAGATTCTGACACAGCCAATTAAGAAAACATCAGGACTTTGGGTTTTTTTTATTCCAGATTATTGTTCAGTGGCTCCAGGGGATCCTCTGGTCCGAAGCTGGGGCCCCTGGGGTCAAAGGTCGCCGCGCAGCAGCCAAAAACACACGTTTTTTAAAAAGTACTGCGTTTCCTTTAATAACTCATCAACGCTTTGAGGTAGGGGGCTGACCTTTGAGTATGCACATTAGGGCGCCACAGGTGACCAAAGTGTAAAGTTTCAGACCCCTGTGACTTTGGGAAAGGTCAAAGGTCAACCCTAGGGGGGTGTTCTGGACATTTTTTTCATACCTTTATTCCAGATTATCGTTTAGTGGCTCCAGGGGATCCTCTGTTCCGAAGCTGGGGCCCCTGGGGTCAAAGGTCGCCGCGCAGCGGCAAAAGAGACACGTTTTTTGTAAAAAGGCACTGTCTTTTCTTTAATTAATCATCAATGCTTTGAGCAGGGAGGCTGACATTACAGTATGTGTTTCAGGAGGTCAGGGGGATCGAGCGTGCCGAGTTTCAGACTCGTGCGACCTTCCCAAGTGTCAAAGTTCAACCCCATGGTTGCAGGGTAAGATTGGGAGCCGTTTTAATGAGAGAAGTGGCCGAAAATTCACAAAGGTCAGACAACGCCAGCAAAGCAGTTTGTTGGAATTTCTGCCTGATTCTTGACTATGTCGTGCGTCACACAGCCCTCTGCTAGGATTTTCTTGTCCCGTTACGGCACGGCCACCGCAGAGCTAGTTAGCTTTGCAGAGGGTCTACGGACTTGGGATTCGGGGACTGATAGAGGCCTCCCGTAAGGCCCACAGCCCAAGTTTCACGTGGTTCAGTCCATTTTTGTGGCCGTGGCGAGCCTTAATTGGTTGGAAAATGCTAACCTTTGGAGGCCCGCCCCTCGGAAACCACCGGGCCGATCTGCACCCAACTGACGTCTACGCACTCTCTGGGGCCCCAGAACGACATATAAAAAATTCAGACTTCTACGACTTTTAGAAAAACATTTCCTCCAACACCTCCAGTCTGGCCAAAGGGTCTAAGAGGGCATAAGTCTCACAGCCCCTGATTTTGAGATTCTGACACAGCCAATTAAAAAAACGACAGGACTTTGTTTTTTTTTTATTCCAGATTATTGTTCAGTGGCTCCAGGGGATCCTCTGGTCCGAAGCTGGGGCCCCTGGGGTCAAAGGTCGCCGCGCAGCAGCCAAAAACACAAGTTTTTTAAAAAGTACTGCGTTTCCTTTAATAACTCATCAACCCTTTGAGGTAGGGGGCTGACCTTTGAGTATGCACATTAGGGCGCCACAGGTGACCAAAGTGTAAAGTTTCAGACCCCTGTGACTTTGGGAAAGGTCAAAGGTCAACCCTAGGGGGGCGTTCTGGACATTTTTTTCATACCTTTATTCCAGATTATCGTTTAGTGGCTCCAGGGGATCCTCTGTTCCGAAGCTGGGGCCCCTGGGTCAAAGGTCGCCGCGCAGCGGCAAAAGAGACACGTTTTTTTGTAAAAAGGCACTGTCTTTTCTTTAATTAATCATCAACGCTTTGAGCAGGGAGGCTGACATTACAGTATGTGTTTCAGGAGGTCAGGGGGATCGAGCGTGCCGAGTTTCAGACTCGTGCGACCTTCCCAAGTGTCAAAGTTCAACCCCATGGTTGCAGGGTAAGATTGGGAGCCGTTTTTAATGAGAGAAGTGGCCGAAAATTCACAAAGGTCAGACAACGCCAGCAAAGCAGTTTGTTGGAATTTCTGCCTGATTCTTGACTATGTCGTGCGTCACACAGCCCTCTGCTAGGATTTTCTTGTCCCGTTGCGGCATGGCCACCGCAGAGCTAGTTAGCTTTGCAGAGGGTCTACGGACTTGGGATTCGGGGAGACTGATAGAGGCCTCCCGTAAGGCCCACAGCCCAAGTTTCACGTGGTTCAGTCCATTTTTGTGGCCGTGGCGAGCCTTAATTGGTTGGAAAATGCTAACCTTTGGAGGCCCGCCCCTCGGAAACCACCGGGCCGATCTGCACCCAACTGACGTCTACGCACTCGTCTGGGGCCCCAGAACGACATATAAAAAATTCAGACTTCTACGACTTTTAGAAAAACATTTCCTCCAACACCTCCAGTCTGGCCAAAGGGTCTAAGAGGGCATAAGTCTCACAGCCCCTGATTTTGAGATTCTGACACAGCCAATTAAAAAAACGACAGGACTTTGTTTTTTTTTTATTCCAGATTATTGTTCAGTGGCTCCAGGGGATCCTCTGGTCTGAAGCTGGGGCCCCTGGGGTCAAAGGTCGCCGCGCAGCAGCCAAAAACACAAGTTTTTTAAAAAGTACTGCGTTTCCTTTAATAACTCATCAACCCTTTGAGGTAGGGGGACCTTTGAGTATGCACATTAGGGCGCCACAGGTGACCAAAGTGTAAAGTTTCAGACCCCTGTGACTTTGGGAAAGGTCAAAGGTCAACCCTAGGGGGGCGTTCTGGACATTTTTTTCATACCTTTATTCCAGATTCGTTTAGTGGCTCCAGGGGATCCTCTGTTCCGAAGCTGGGGCCCCTGGGGTCAAAGGTCGCCGCGCAGCGGCAAAAGAGACACGTTTTTTGTAAAAAGGCACTGTCTTTTCTTTAATTAATCATCAACGCTTTGAGCAGGGAGGCTGACATTACAGTATGTGTTTCAGGAGGTCAGGGGGATCGAGCATGCCGAGTTTCAGACTCGTGCGACCTTCCCAAGTGTCAAAGTTCAACCCCATGGTTGCAGGGTAAGATTGGGAGCCGTTTTTAATGAGAGAAGTGGCCGAAAATTCACAAAGGTCAGACAACGCCAGCAAAGCCTTTTTTGGGGAATTTCGGCCTGATTTTTTTACTTTTTCAATGACACAAGTGTCCCATTCTGACTCCATCAAAGCTGCCTGTGTCAAGTTCAAAAACACCAAGTTGACTTCTCCAAATTGGGACACTTTCTCAATAGGAAAAGTGTCCCAATTTGACTTCAGCACTCCAACACGATGAAGTCATATTGGGACACTTTTTCAATGGGAAAAGTGTCCCAATTTGAAGAGGTAAATTGGGACACTTTAACTCGATATGGGAAGATTTGATGAAGTCAGAATAGGACACTTTCTCAATGGGAAAAGTGTCCCATTTGACTTCAGCACTCCAACACACGAGCGGATTTGATGAAGTCAGATTGGGACACTTTTGCAATGGGAAAAGTGTCCCAATTTGAAGAGGTAAATTGTCCGAATCCTTCGGGGCCACTTTTGACGCAAAGTGTGCTAAAATTCAGCGTAGAGAATACCCCATTCTGACTCATTCCTTAAGACAGAGCTGGCCTTCTTGATCAGCTTGTCCAGTCTCTTCCTATCTGCAGCCAAGACACTGCTGCCCCAGCAGACCACTCCGTAAAAGATGGCTGATGCCATCACAGTGTCAAAGAAGGTCTTCAGGAGCACCCCCTGCACTCCAAAAGACCTGAGCCAACTCGGCAGGTAGAGTCTGCTTTGGCCTTTCCTGTATAGTGCTGTTATGTGATCAGTCCAGTCCAGTTTATTGTTAAGATGAACACCCAGGTACTTATAAGATGTCACCATCTCAAGACAGTGATTTTTTAACAAAAAAAACGTGTCTCTTTGGCCACTGCACAGCGACCTTTGACCCCAGGGGCCCCAGATTCGGAACAGATGATCCCCGGAGCTACTTAACAATAATCCAGAACAAAAAACCCCAAAGTCCTGTAGATTTTTTTTTGCCTGTTTCAGAAACTCAAAATCAGGAGCTGTCAGACTTGTGCCCTCTTACACCCTTTGACCAAAGAGGAGGTTTTGGAGGAAATGTTTTTCTAAAAGTCACAGGAGTCTGATTTCTTTACATGTTGTTCGGGGGCCCAAGACGAGCCGGTAGACATCAGTTAGGTTCTGATCGGCCTGGTATCTGAGGGGTGGGCCTTGAAAGGTTAGCATTTTGAACCGCCCAGCTGCTTATGGAGGTTTTACAGCTGGATGAAAAACCAGTGATCGACCGAGCTCACCGGCTCTGAGACAGCGTCCCGGAGACAACGAGCCTCCTCGGCACCTGATTCTAAGGGTGCACTACTGCCACGCGTTGGAGAGTATCTTGCAAAAGGTCATGAGATCCCAAAATCTCACATATCGAGGCAGCGAATCCAAGTCTTTAGAGACTTTCCACCCACGATCGTTAAATGCAGAGCAGCCTTCACTCCGGCCAGGAAGTTGCTACGGGACCAGCCTGGAGTTAAGTTTGGTCTCCTTTTACCCAGCCAAGCTGAGAGTGACACATAATGGTAAAGAGACCACATTCACAGATCCGGAAGAGGCCCGTCGATACGCTGAACGCCACTTTGGTCAGGGTGGCACCTGAGATTCACATCTAAGAATATGACCCACTTACTCCTGATAGAAACGGGAGGTAAATGACAATTAAACCAGAGATCTTGTTAAAGCCACGAACACCATGATGCCTTGATATATATATACTTTTTTATCCTGTTATTCTTTACGCTATAGGCTTGGGCTGTACCCCCACTCCCCTTATAATGTGAAAGTATTCTTATTTAAAATTCTTATTTTGGTAATCTATTTATTTGCCTTTTGCCTGCACGTCCGCTGGAATGCATATTTCATTTAGTAGTTTGATCTAATTTTTGAACAAGTATACTATTTCTTTAAACATTACTGCCCAGCAGAGTCAGCATGGCTTTAAGTCACTCAGAGGAGGGACATTTTTGTTTAGCCGAGGAGCTTATGAACAAGTCCTGTGTTCTGTGGGTTTTTTTTTTTTTTTTCTAAAATTTATCTCTCTTTCTCAAGATGGTCTGTTAAGACACACAAGTTTACATATTTTTTCAACGTTGTTAACGGGGAATACTGAATCCCCCTTGTAACTGCAAGGTTTTGTTTTGATATCGAACAACTGTAGGACTACTAGCTACTGTAGTATTAAGAGTTCAACCACTGTTGGTGGTTAGAGTTTCTTCCCTATCTGAGAGGTTAGACCACGTATTTCTGATGTCTTTGATGTTTTTGTTTTTTTGTCTATCTGTGTCTTGGGTGGGGGGTGGGTGGGAATCGGAGTGCCATTTAACTTATAGTCACACACTTACCAGAGGGGGGGAGAGCCTAAGGATGGATGCCTGTAACCGCCCTACGTGATGTATAACAATAATATTAGGAGGGATGATATAACATTCTGCTCATGGAATGTTAATGGTGTTAATGAGCCAGTTAAAAGAGGCAAAGTGCTCGCTCATCTCAAATCTTTGCACGTTGATGTTATTTTCTTACAGGAAACCCACCTGAAGAACGACTCGCATGCTAGGCTTAGGTGCCGGTGGATACAACATATTTACCACTCCAATTTTTCAGTTAAGCTCGTGGCACGGCCATCTTAATTCGTAAGGGGGTTCCCTTTAAACACCTGTCTACAATAGCAGACAAAGATGGTAGATATGTCTTGGTTACAGGGGAATTTCACTCTACACCTGTAACACTATTAAATATATATGGACCGAATAATGACGACCCAGAATTCTTTAAAAAAGTTTTAAATCTGATTCCAGATATCTCCAGTACCAATCTAATAATTGGGGGAGATTTTAATTTGGTCTTGGACACTTATCTGGATAGGTCCTCTTCGCAGAGGGTGGAACCTTCCAAGGCCTCTAATCTTTTGAAATCTTACATTGAAAATATGTCTTTGATGTGTGGCGGATTTCCAATGTTACTGGTAAAGAATATTCCTTTCACTCCAAAGTACATAATAGCTATACAAGGATAGATTTTTTCCTGGTAGATGGTAAACTAATGCCATTCTCCTACAATGCTAAATACCACAATATTATTATTTCCGACCACAGTCCGACATCATTTTCTTTACACTTGGCGAGAACGCGCCTGCCCAGAGAAGTTGGAGATTCAACCCTCAGCTTATCACAGATAAGAAGTTCTGCGAATATCTGGAATCAAACATCAAATTATTTTTTGAAACCAATGATAACGGAATACATCTCCTACACTCTTATGGGAAACCTTTAAGGCTTTCTTGAGAGGGCACATCATTCTTTTCAGTCCTCTCTCAAAAAACGTAACAAGGCGAAACAACTTGAACTTGAGGAGGAAATCCCCGACTTGATATGGAAAATGCACTGCGCCCCTCATTAGAAAAACATACTAAGATATCGACTCTTAATTTAAACCTAATAAAATATTATCAGACAGGATATGCAGGGCCTTTATTTTTACAAAACAACGATATTTCGAATTCGGTGATAAACCCCACAAATTACTTGCAAGACAGTTACGAAAGCTTGAAAGTGACAGGACCATCCACAAAGTCAAGTCTGACTCAGGAAATGTCCTTACATCTCCCAAAGATATTAATGACAGATTTAAACAGTTTATGAATCATTATACACCTCTGAGGTTAATTCTGTAGGAGAAACAATGCAATCATTTCTAGATAAATGCAATCTCCCGTCACTGAATCAAGTGGAGTGTGATACCTTAGGGGCTGACATCACATGTAAAGAGCTATTAGCAACCATTGGTTCAATGAAAAATGGTAAAAGCCCTGGCCCTGATGGACTTAGCAATGAGATCTACAAAAAGTTTGGGGGACTGCTGGTGCCCTATCTGCGTAGAATGTACATCCGGTCGTACGAGGATGGGATACTGCCCCAATCGCTGACTGAAGCCACTATCACTCTCCTTCCTAAAAAAGGGAAAGATCTGGAAGAAGTGGGTTCTTACAGGCCAATCTCATTATTAAACTCGGATCAAAAAATCCTAGCCAAGACTTTGGCCAGAAGACTTAACGCATTTATGTGCAAGCTGATCCACCCAGATCAAACTGGGTTTATTCCCCAAAGAAACTCCTTCCATAACTTTAGACGCCTTTTAAATATCATGCACTCTCCCAGACTTCCTCAAAGGGACCTTATTATCCTCAGTTTGGATGCTGAAAAAGCTTTCGACCGAGTCGAATGGGCATACCTATTTGCGGTCTTACAGAAGTTTAATTGTGGTGATAAATTTGTGTCCTGGACTAAGCTCTTGTATGATAGCCCCCGGGCCAGGATACTTACTAACAAAACTCTTTCTGATCCTTTCCGGCTAGGTAGGGGCACAAGGCAGGGCTGCCCACTTAGCCCTCTATTGTTCGCTTTTAGCCATAGAACCATTAGCGGAGACCATCCGTTCGCATCCAGACATACATGGCTATAATACAGATACACAAAGAATAAAATACATTGTACGCGGACGATATTTTGTTATTTGCTACGCAGCCTCGGATTACAATTCCTTTAATCTTGAAAATATTCCAACGGTTTGGCAGTTTTTCGGGGTACAAGATAAACTGGGACAAAAGCGAGTTACTGCCTGTACAAGTCACAGATCAGGAATGGCTCAACAATTCCCTCTCAGAATAGTGCTGGACAGTTTAACCTACTTGGGGATAGTGATTACTAGGAAAACATAACGATCTTTACAAGGCCAATTTCCCTAACTTGTTAAATAAATTAGCAAACAACATACAATTCTGGAAAACTCCCCATTTCTCTGTTGGGCAGAGTGAATGCTATTAAGATGATCTTTCTCCCCCTTCTGCTGTCATTGTTGTTGTTGTTTTTGTTCTTGTCCCAATTAATGTAACCCAGCTTGTTTACCTGCTATTTGCTATTCACTTTTGTCACTAGTCCTTTTTGTTAGGGATTATTTATTTATTTATTTTTTTATCCAATATTTTATTAATTTTTAAACAGACAGAACAGAGAACATACATGACAGCAGAGGCAAGTAAAAAACATATCACAGACTGAATGACATATGGAAAGAGGCAAAAAAATAAAATAAAATAAATAAAAAATAAGGAAAATACAGGTAGAAATAAAACAAACACAAGAATAGCAAAACTGTAATGGACCTTACATGGAAAGTTCTAAGAGAGTTTACAGTTGAGACATTATACATGGAACAGGGACTGTGTAGCCATATCAATAAAACAAAATCAACAGTTGAGAAAGAGCATTAGAGAGAAACAGAGGTGCAAGGGGGGCGCCAATCCACATTGCAGCGGCCTCTACGTACATGTCTGCTACATCACCTGGTAAGCGGTTCAAGAAGGGAGCCCACAGCTTATCAAAATAACTCTCGTTCCCCTTTAAAACTGAGCTCAGGCGCTCCATTGGCAGAACTTTAAATATCTCTCCATACCACTGGTTAACAGATGGGGGTCTGGGCTTGATCCACTGAAATAAAATGCATCTTCTAGCTAAAAGAAGTAATTTGTACAGGAGTCTTTGCTGGAGACTTGACAAAGAGAGTCCCACACCTAAAAGATAAAACTGCAATCACCGGGGTCGTCCTTCCCCCAGTGTATTTCTTCTACCTCCAGGGAGATGTCAGAGTGCTGCTGAAATCTGTGGATCAATCCATCTAAAATCTTAATAATCCTTGGTATTTCCTCAACTGAAAGGTTATCACTGGTTTTTTGATACATTTGTCCATTAATTTACTCAAGATTGTTGTTAAAAAGTGAAATTTGGGATTGGAATTGTAAAGTGAAGTACACAAACTACCACTAGGCCTCCAAGCCAGGCCCTGGTTCTTGCTGGAGCTGCACAGCCATTCAAGCCAGCCAATTCCACTCCAGCCTGACCAGCTGCTATCCAAGCCAGGCCCAAGTCTCTGGAGCAGCCAAGCCATCCAGGAAACCAGACCAGGTACCATCGAGACCAACAGGCATCTGGAGCAGCACAGCAAACCCAGTTAGGCCCGTACAGCTGCAAACCACCATCAGGCCTCTGTCTGCTGCCCAAGCCTGCTGGAC
This sequence comes from Epinephelus cyanopodus, assembly GCA_026686955.1. Classification (NCBI taxonomy): domain Eukaryota; kingdom Metazoa; phylum Chordata; class Actinopteri; order Perciformes; family Serranidae; genus Epinephelus; species Epinephelus cyanopodus. Next base: position 20,148,397 of record CM048936.1, on the reverse strand, counting down.
TGTGTGCCTCCCAAAGCCTGAGTCTCACTGCTGTTTGAAGGCGACCAGGCCCTTAACACGCTGTAATCTTCATACTGTAATCTTCACATCTAACTGCCAGTGACTGGTGAGGGAGAATGCCGAGTGGAAGAAACAGTACACGGGACAAAGACATGGCAACTGCAGACGACCTGGAAGAGATTAAAAGATCTCTAAACTTCATGTCAGGTGAGCTGACAAAACTAACATCGCAGCAGGAACGACTAATTGGACTAGTGGAGGAAGTAAAAACACTGAAAGCCATGCTAATAGAGAAAGACAGAAAGATAATTGTGCTGGAGCAGAGGGTGGACGAACTGGAACAATACACAAAGAGAGACAATTTGGTATTAACAGGTCTGGAAACTCGACACCGCAGCTATGCTCGAGCTACTGCAAACTGGAGACAACAGAAGATGCACCACAGGAAGAACTGCTGACACTGGAGCAACAAGTGGTGGGCTTTCTGCACAGTAAGAACATAAACATCAAAGTGATGCTATTTCTGTTTGTCACACATTACCAAGAAAGACAGAGAAGGCAAAATCAGCTATCATCATAAGATTCAACAGTAGAAAGCAGAGGAATGACTTGTTAATGCAAGCAAAGAAACTGAAAGGTACCAATGTATACTTAAATGAACACTTGACAAAGAAAAATGGGGACATTGCACGAGAGGCAAGGATGCTAGGAAAACAGAAAAAAATCACAGCAACATGGACCGTAATGGCAATGTATGGATTAGAGAACAAGAAGAGTCACAGGCTATGATGATAAGAGACCTCAAAGAGCTAGAAAAAATTAGAAGAGGAAAATGAAGCATTGCTGATGTAACTGATTTAAAAAGTATTTCATATAGGCTTAAGGTAATGGATTGAAAAGTGGATATAGAAAATATGCATATACTGTAACATGGATGCATACACAACCTTAGATGCAGATTAGAGAGTAAAATATATGATGTAGACGATGGTACAAACAAAATTGGATTAATTCCCGCTAACAACAAATGTGAGTATACACTGAGGAGCAATTTAATGATAAAGTAATGATGAATGGAACACTGTCTATCATCCATTTCAACAGTAGAAGTATAAAATGTAACTTACCAAAATAAAAGATTACTTGAAGCAATTCAGAAATAGTTTTAGTATAATGCAGTTTCAGAAACATGGTTGAAGGATGGGGAAATGGATGAATTTCAGATAGATGGCTATGAGTTGTATATGTAAATAGACGGATAAAAAAAGGTGGAGGTGTAGCTTTGTATATCAACTCTGGTCTAAAATGTAATGTCATGAGTAATATGACAACTGTTGTTGATGGTATTATGGAATGATCACAGTGGAAATTATTAATGAAAAAGCTAAAAATGTTATAATCAGTTGTGTCTTGATCACCAGGTTCCTGTGTAGAGACATTCACAGATATAATAATGGAACAGTTTGACAGGAGCCGTAACAAGATTCTGTTTTTATGTGGAGATGTTAATATTGATCTTGAAAATTCAAGTTCACTGAACACAACGAGTGATTTCATAAATTCCATGCATAGCTTGAATCTGTTTCCTATGATATCTAAACCAACAAGAATAACATCAAAAAGTGCAACTGTTATTGACAATATTTTCACAAACGCAGTGGAAGGAAAAATAGTGAGTGGGATCTTGACAACTGATATAAGTGATCATTTACCTGTTTTTACAGTTTATAAAAATTATCAATGCAATACGAAGGAAATCACCTCAGAAAAATTAATAAGAAATAGATCTAAAAGAAGCATTGGAGGCACTGAAAGAAGACCTAAAAAAACAGAACTGGGATGGAGTGTATGTTCATGATGTAAATATAGCTTATGATTCATTCATGAAATTACTGATAGATTTGTATGGAAAACACTGTGGACTCAGGAGTATTACCAAGAAAAATGCTATTGACAAACCTTGGATGACTAAAGGACTACGAAATGCCTGCAAGAAGAAAAATTATTTATATAGATGTTTTTTAAAATTAAGATCAAAAGAAGCAGAAGACAGGTATAAGAAATATAAAAATAATCAGTATGGATAATAAGAAGACACAAAAAGGAATACTATGGTGGTTTACTAAAAAAACTAGAAACAACATGAAGGCTACATGGGGAATAATAAACAATGTAAAAAAATGATAAAATAAAATCAGCTTTTCCAAATTATTTTGTGAAAAATAATTATGACATTGATGATAAAACTGAAATAGCAAATGAGTTTAATGATTTTTTTTGTAAATGTAGGCCCTAGTCTTGCAGCAAACATACCAACAGTAAAAGTCAATGCAGATGAAAACAGAACAATGGATAATGTGGATAGTATTTTTCTTGGTAAGGTAGAAAAAGAAGAAATACTGAATATTGTAAAAAGTTGTGCAAGTAAAGGATCCACTGACTGTGTAGATATGGATATGATATTAATACAGAATATAATTGAATTGGTTATTGAGCCATTTACATACATTTGCAATCTATCATTTTCATCAGGGGTATTTCCTGAGAATATGAAAACAGCCAAAGTAATTCCACTTTATAAAAATGGAGATAAACATGTTTTCTCCAACTACAGACCAGTATCCTTGCTTCCACAATTTTCAAAAATATTAGAGAAATTGTTTGTATCAGGTTAGATAAATTCATAGACAGATATAATGTTTTAAGCAATAGTCAGTATGGATTTAGAACCAATCACTCCACATCAATGGCACTTATGGAATTAACTGAAGAAATATCCATCGCAATATAAGAGACAATATTTTGTATATATTTTTTTGTTGACCTCAAAAAAGCTTTTGATACCATTGATCATACCATACTTCTTAAAAACTGAGCAAATACGGTATCAGAGGGGTGGCACATAAAATGGGTTTCGAGCTATTTAAAAAATAGAAAGCAATATGTGCAGATAAAAATGTGTAAAATCTGAATCGCATTACATTCAGTGTGGAGTACCTCAAGGGTCGGTCCTTGGGCCAAAACTGTTTATTTTGTATATTAATGATTTTGTTCATGTATCCAAACTACTCAAGTGTATTCTGTTTGCGAATGATACTACTTTATTTTATGGTGGGGAAGATAAAACACAGGTGTTGAATGTGGTTAAACAAGAATTTAAAAGAGTAAAAACTTGGTTTGATGTAAATAAATTATCATTGAATCTTGAAAAAACAAACTTTATGATATTCAGTAGCAGAGGGAGAGACACTGATGCCTCAATTAATATAGATGGTATTGAAATTAATAGAGTAAGGGAAACCAAGTTCTTGGGTGTCATTCTGGATGAGAATTTGTCTTGGAAATCACATATACATTATACAAAGGCAAAAATATCGAAAACAATAGCTCTGTTACAAAGTAAAGGATTCATTGGATAACAGGGCATTGTACATTTTATATATAACACCATGATTGTTCCATATCTGACCTACTGCATTGAAGTATGGGGAAATGCCTGTAAAACATACACTCAGTCAATTTTCATTTTGCAAAAAAGAGCCATAAGAATAATCACTGGAAAACAATATAGAGATCCAACAAATCCATTATTCCTTCAGTTAAAATTGTTGAAATTTAATGAATTAGTAGATTATAGTATTCTGCAAATTATGCTGAAAGCTCATAAAAAAACTTTGCCAATCAATATTCAGAAAAGATTTGAAAAAAGAGAAAGCAAGTATAACTTAAAAGGAACGGAGATCTTTAAAAAACCAAGATTCAGGACTAAATTGATGGAATGTTGTGTTTCTGTAAAAGGAATCAATCTATGGAACAATCTGAACAAAGGAACTAAAGAATCCAAGTCAAACATTACATTTAAAAGAATAATTAAAGCCAGCATGTTAAGGAAATATAATGGAATATGTTAGCTATATTTGATTTTCATGCCATTGTAATTTTGTTGTTGGAATGGCATTAAGCGAATTGTAACTTGGGAACTAAAAAGGTGTGACTGTCCGTGGTGGCCGGCAGCTATTTTATTTTATTTTATTTTATTTTAATTTGTTGAATTTTTTGTTTGTGTTGTTGTTGTTTTGTGGACTACGTTCTTTGTAAATTGATTTCTGGGGATAAAGGGGCAGACAAAATAAGATTAGTCTTCTTTCTGCTCCCTTTCATTCTAGATTGGAGAGTGTTTGTATTTATATAAGTTGTTTTTGTTTTATATTATAAATGAATGAAATAAAGAGTAAGAATAAAAATAAGAATAAGTAAAAATAAACCAGGATCTATTTGTATGTTCTTAACAAAAATTAAGTTAATTTCCTGTGAGACTTTTTCCCAAAATTTAAATATCAAAGGGCAGCGCCAGAAGCAATGTATATAAGACCCAACCTCCTGCTTGCATTTACTACACAGGGGAGAGATTTCAGGATAGAAAGAGTTCAAGGACTGGGGCGTGCGTTGTAATCTATGAAGGATCCTATACTGGCTCTCAGTTAGTCTGTTGCATAAAAAGATCTTGCCTATTGATGCTATTGCATCTGACCATGCTTCCTCCCCAAACTCAGTTGCCAAGTCCCTGTGCCATAAACCTTTAATTTTATCGATATTACATAGATTGAGGGACTGTAGTTTCCTATAGAAATGGGAAATAATTTTCTTGTTATGTTGACATTGTAACAAAAATGAGTCAATAACTGAGGTTATTGGCTGGGCTTCAGTGAGACCTAGGCTATTAATAAAATGTCTGACCTGGAGGTAGCCATAAAAATGTTGAGATGGTACACCAAATTTGTCCCTTATTTGTTCGAAAGACAACAGTGCATCCCTCTCAACAAATCTCCAACAATTTTAATACCAAGATCATACCAGCACTGGAATATGTTTGTATCAAGTCCTGGGGGAAAGGCCTTATTCTGAATGATAGGGTGAAGGGCTGGTGAGGGACCTTTACCTTGAGTGGGCTTAACAATCCTCTCCCATGTTCTGATTGTGTTCATCATAATGGGACTGTTTTTGACCTTGACTGGGAGCAAAGACTTCTCATTAACAACAAGGCTAAGTGGAGACAACAAGGGGCAGTGCCAAGCATCAATATGGGTTTCCTGTGTAGGGTCCATAAAATGTTTCAGCGACCCAAACACTGTACGCATATGACATGCCCAATTATAAAGTTTAAAGTCAGGCAATGAAAGAACCCCACTCTCCCTGGGCAGCCGCAGTGTTTTCAAACTGAGACGCGGTTTCTTCCCATGCCAGATAAATTTTGAAATGGCTTTATCAATATCACAGAAAACAGAATTATTTATCCTCAAGGGGAGCATCTGCATTGGGTACAGGAGTCTCGGGAGAACATTCATTTTGATTAAACTCATTCTACCCATCCAGGAGGGGGAGGTCAAACCACCTCAGTAAGTCACTTTTAATTGAAGACAAAATGGGGAGAAAATTTAGGTTACACAGGTTGTTTAGGTTGGCAGAGATCTTAACACCCAAATATGTGAAACCAGAATCAGACCATTTAAAGGGAAAATTGGGTATTGCACCCCTATCCCCAAAGTCACCCAACGGCAGCGCTTCAGATTTGTCGAAATTAATTTTGTAACCTGAGAACTTGCCAAATAATTGTATAGTGGAGATGAGGGCTGGGACAGAAGATTCAGGCTGAGTCAAAAAAGAATAACATCATCAGCATAAAGTGCCAGTTTATGAACAGTTCCACAGAGAGTGACACCAAAAATGTTATCCGCACACCTTATTGCCTCAGCTAATGGCTCGATGGCCAAAGCAAATAGCAGAGGGGACAAGGGGCAGCCCTGCCTCGTGCCTCGACCAAGATGAAAGGCCTCAGAGGCAATGCCATTAACCAGCACTCTTGCCATAGGGGCGCTATAGAGCAGCCTAACCCACTTAATAAATTCAGGCCCAAGTCCAAACCTCTGAAGAACTTCAAACAAATATTCAAATTCCACCCTATCAAATGCTTTAGCTGCATCTAAAGCTACACATAAAATTCTCTCTTGAGTACAGTTTGCATGTTGAATCACATTAAGAAGGCGCCTAACATTAGTGTGTGAGAACCTGTTCCTAATAAAACCAGTCTGATCAGCCTTAATGAGAGCTGGAAGATGAACCTCCAATCTCCTAGCAAGGAGTTTAGATAGCAATTTACAGTCAACCCCGATCAGGCTTATTGGCCTATATGATGAGCAGCAGTCTGAGGGTTTGCCCTTCTTCAAAATAAGCGATATATTGGCCAAATTGAGTGTTGGCGGTAATGTGCCACATTCAAAGGACTCTGTATACATTCTGGTAAGTGGGTCCACCACCAATTTGCCCATTCTCTTATAAAATTCTGGGCAGAATCCATCGGACCTGGAGCTTTCCCACCTGGTAAAGATTTAATCGTTTCGAAACCTCCTCTTTAGTGACCGGATGGCAAAGAAGGTCCCTGCTCTCAGCTGACAGTGTTGGGACATCTATATGGTTCAAAAAACTGGCCTGGTCCCCAGTATCATTCAGGCTTTCTGGAGAGTACAAATTTTGATAAAAACATTTCATGATTAAACCAGATGTTTATTTTCAAAAAAATTAACTCCTTTATCATCCTTCAATGATGGGATGACATTAGACTCAGCCCTGCCCCTTGCAAGGCGAGCCAGGAGTCTCCCTGGTTTATTAGCAGACTCAAATAGTCGGTGCCTAGCATAGAAAATTGCAGTTTCTGCTTTTTGCGTAAGAAGGTTATCAAGGGCAGAGCGGGCTGCATCCAGCTTCAGCCGAGATGATTTAGAGAGGGACTGTTTAAACTCCTTTTCCAGGACAGAGATTTGGGATTCAAGCTCTAATTGTTGTCTAAGCGTTTCTTTCCTTTTAGCTGAGGTGTAAGATATAATAACTCCCCTTATATAGGCTTTCGCTGTCTCCCATAATGTAGATGCTGAAACCTCCGATGTATCGTTTGTAGAGAAAAAGAGCACCAGTTGTTCTTCTAACATAGATACAAAGGTGGGATTACTAAGCAAAGAGGGTTGAGCCGTCAGTGACGTGTGGCAGGGTCATAATAAAGGAGGTGTAAGTTCCAGACCAACAAGAGAATGATCAGAGAGTGCCATGGTTTTTATACTACATGTTCTAACTCTATCCAATGCTTGTCTTGAGGTAAGAAGATAATCAATCCTTGAGAATGAATTATGTGGACGGGAGAAAAATGTGTAATCCTTCATTTTCGGGTTCAATATTCTCCAAGCGTCAAATAAATTTAATCACAGCATAGCGCCTTGATGGCTACTGCCATTCTAGAATGGACGTGTGGATTTCAAGGGGCACTGGTCCAGCTCTGGCTCCAGACAGGCATTCAGGTCCCCGCCCAGAACTATGAGAGGTGATGTACTGGAAGACAAATCAGCCATCAGTTTGGAATAGAAAGAGGCCTCAAATGTATTGGGGAAATATATGCACCCCAGAATAAGCCTTTCCCCATATAAGAAACCTGAAAAACTATTACATATCTTCCTTCGTGATCCTTTATGCATTTTTCAAGTGTAAAAGGCAGCCTTTTGTGTAGCAAGATTGCCACCCCCCTACTTTTGGAGTTAAAAGAAGAATAGAAAACTTGACCCACCCAGTCTCTTCTTAATTTCACATGTTCAAGGTCACTTAAGTGGGTCTCTTGTATAAAAGCTATCTGAGCCGCTTCCTTTTTGAGGGATGAGAGAATTTTACGTCTTTTAACTACATTATTAATTCCCTTTACATTCCATGTAATACATTTAGTGACACTTATCTTAAAGATGTGTTACTTATGTACATGAATATTGGTGTCCACAAAAAACCTGTAGCTCTTAGGCACTGAAAAGAACAGAAAATAAAATAAAGCTGTCATGTGAAAAAAGAGGTCGTCCCCAACCGACGACCGCACACCAAGAGGAACCAGAACCCACCCAAAACAGAAAAACAAACTCAATTGTGACCAGTAGGTCTCAAATACCCATGGGGTCTTACAAGGGGACGTGATGCTAAAGGGGGCCATCACTATAGAGAGGGCACGAGAGAGAAAACACAAAATCCCCCCCCCCCCCCCCCCAAAAAAAAAAAGACCCCCGCTCCAATCCCAGTTTGGCAACAATACAATTAGATAGCACCTGAACAAATCTGGGCAGAATTCAGTAGTGTCCGCACCTCTGTCAAACACAGATCCATGTGCCTAAAATTATAGTAACTCTCTTAACTATTCGGTGTATGGTAAAGTAACCACCAAGGATGTAAAAAAAGAAAAACAGAGGAGCACAAAGATCAAATCAGAGACAGTTTTAACAAAGCCAACATTATAATAAAGAAGCTCCAGAGCTTTCAAGCTTTTAAATGAGCTGAGCTTGGTCTAAATGTAGTCCTGGCAGAAAAATATCACATAATGGAGAGAATCTCACCACAAAAAGTCTATAGGTGTAAATATAGAGCTGGCATGACCATTTCTTGTGGGTGTTAATATCCCTATCTCACCGACAGTATGGTCAGTCAAGCGTGGCCAGAAAACGCCGAGCCTCCTCTGCGTCATTGAAACTGCGCTCCGTCCCGTTATACTGTATCACAAGCCTGGCTGGAAACCACATCATGAATCTAATGTCCTTGTCTATAAACTTTCTAACCACATCATTATAGGAGCGGCGCTTCAGTCAAACCGCGCTGGACAGGTCCTGATGGATGAAGATGCGCGACCCCCCATGTTCCAGGTTTTTCGCCTTTCTTGCGGCTGCTAAGATCCGAGGCTTGTCCCGGGAGTTGTGGAGTTTGATGATCACCGGTCTGGGTCGGTCACTCCTCGGTCCGGCGGTCCGATGCGCGCAGTCCATCTTTATGCGCCCCTTTGCGGCGGACAGACCGAGCAACATTGGTAGCCAGGATTCAAAGAACTCCAGAGGATTTTCACCCTCTGTGCCTTCCTTCAAATTTAAGATCCGTATGTTGTCGCGTCTGCTACGGTTCTCCGCGTCGTCTATCTGCTCGGCCATGGTCACCTGCTTGTCCTCCACCTGTGAAAGACGGAGCTTGAGGTGGCGACCTGATCCTCCATGGCGGAGACCCACTGTTCAGCTTCAGTGATGCGTTTAGCCTGACCTTCCAGGCTGCCGGCGATTTTTGTCCAAAGTGTTGGTTAGTTTGGAAAACTTTTGCTCCATAATTTCACTTATGCTTTGAGTAACTTCCCGCACCAGCTCGGACATGTCCATGCCGCTAGCTCTCGTCTTGCTAGCTGCCGGAGAGGAAGTAACGTTAGCCGCCATGCTAGGCCGCGGCGGGTGATCCGTAATCTTCGACTGGGTTGTTTGCCTCAAATTAGCCGGTCTTTCTCTCTGAGACTGACTGCCAAGTTTATTTGCCATGTTATAATATCGTTAGAGTAGCGTCAGGTTGGTATAAGGTGCTTTTAGGCTGAAAAATATCGGGACCAGAGCGGGAGCTCCGCGAAGACACAGCCTTCAGCCAGCCATCGTCACGTGACCCCCCCGTTAGGGATTATTTTTATTTTTTCACTCTGTAAAAAACTGAGGAAACACAACTGTTGACTGTCCATATCCCTGTGAATTGTTGGTTTCCTAATAAACATATTTGAGAGAGAGCATTTTTGAACCAATTTAGGCTCACCACGGCCACAAAAATTGTCCAAATTACATGAAAATTGGTGTCTGGGCCTATCTTTGGGCCCTGATCATGAATCCCAAGTATCAATTCAGTGGGCCAATGGGAAAGCCAAGTAGCTTCCGAGAAGTTCAATCGAGATGGTTCAAAGATATTCTTGTAGAGCTCTTAGAGATGAGCAACATATCTGAAAAGCATGTAGAAATATTAATATTTAGTTTCCCATGTTCTGCTGTAAGGGTTTCTCTGGGCTGACCCTGACCCTTCTGAAGAATGCACGGATGCCAGAATCTGCACATGATTGAGACTGCGGTCACAGTGACATTTGAGCTTTTCAGCCCATACAGTATATATGCAGTTATAGACCTCCGACCTTATCTAAGCACTTTTAATGGCATGAGTGGGTATATTTCGTTTCCTTTCAATATTAAGATTATTTAGAAAAGTGTTTGAAGCATTTTGGGGTTGTTTAATTGATTATTTTGTTTCTTGAAGTGACTGTGCGCGATGCAACTGCAGCACTGCAGTTGACCTGATATCGCAGCAATTGTAGGCGGCAGGTCTATTAACAAATAAACATATCTATCCAAGCCTAAGCTACAAACACCAACAAAACACTAGTTAGAGCTAGTTAATAAGAACACTAACGTTAATGTTATTGTTACCTATGTTAAATATCTTGCTAGCTTCAGTTTCATGCTAGGAATAAACCCACTCCTCCTTAATAAGAACTTGTGCTCACTATTGCTTTGCACATATTTTATTTTAATCTTTATTGCCACAATATAAAGAGCAGGGTCAGGGAGGAGACAGTGGACCAATGGCCAGCAAGGATGATCATGCAGAGTCTTCACAGGAGAGATTATAACTGGCTGAGAGAAAATATCTAGAGCACAAAAGTGACTGTGCGATTAATTTCCACAGATATGTCACCACTACTATTCTTAATTCTATTTCTTATTTTTGCTTTGCACATTTATTATCTATATTATTGCAACAGATAGAAGAGGGACAGGGAGAAACCAGGCAGGTATCAGGACAGGGACCTGACAGCAGCACCAATTATCAGCCCAAGGCTTCACAGGTAAGGAGAAATTATAACTGGCTAAGGAAATGTCTATAGGATAAGAGTGACTCTAAGATAAATTTTCACAGCTATTTCAGAACTACTCTTATGAATACTGTAAAATGTTTTTTGTCTGTACTGCAATCGGTCTTTGTCAGGTGACGTAACGCTTGCGACAGCCGCAGTGTATTGTGGGTTGAATTGCCATTTTGGAGGGTCACTCGTTGTAAACAACTCAACAGTGAACATCGTCTTTGCGTGTGGCATTATCTTTGATAAAATGGGACACTCGTGTTGTGTGAAAGGCTGTCATACTAAGTCACACGAACGAAATGGCAGAAAAGTTGACCACAACGTGAGATTTTTTCGGTTTCCCACTTGGAAAAGAGGTTATGGACAGCAGGAACTGGAAAAAATAAATAAGGGAAAAGGGTTAAAAAAGTAATCTAAAACTGCATTCCTATACTTTCCTGGCGAAACCTGGAAGAATCTTTATAATAACTAATGAACTAAATACCATATACATTATCAGAACAACAATCAACAAAATAAACAGTACATTTCTCACTAAAATGTCATTAAAATGCATTTTAATGTACAGTCTATCTTATAGCATTTTCCACTGAGAATGAAAGGAATGTCAGCCATATTGTTTGTTTTCACAGAGACAACCTTGACAGTCATGTGACACTGATGCAGGCTGATATAAAAGAATAGGACTGAAAAATGTAAGCCCCTCATGATTTTAGAGGCCTTATTGTAAAATGAGAGCTAGGCAATATATCAATATTATATGTTATGGTGATATGACAGATGACAGATTTTGGATATCATTATATTGTGATATGGACTGGGTGTTGTCTTTTCATAGTTTTGAAGGCTGCATGTCCTGAATCACCCCCAGAGGGTTTATTTCTCTATAGTTACCTGCCCACTCTACATTATTCCTTACATGTTTATCATATAATAACAATTAGCTGTTTAAAAATGTTTCATGTGCAGCATTTAGGTCTTCTACATACACCCCATTACATTTTACTCTTATGAGATAGTATCATAGTTAATTACTTCCAAAGTATTATTAAATAATTCCACATTTGACCCTGGTGTTCTGTTCACACAAGTCACAGCAATATTTCTCATCCTTTCCATTTCACCTAAACATTCCAGTAAATCATCAGTTACATACAGAACCACAGGCCTCTCACCTCTTCTGAGTTCTGTTGATACCGTACAATACATCTCATAGTACCTTTCTCTTCATTTCACCCTATATCAGACAATGACAATTAGTATGTATATATATATATGTGTGTATGTATAATGATAACACTATGAATATTCTTAACATTCTTTATGGGGACCAGGAAGGGGCAGTACTTACCATATTTGGAAGAAGTGTGTGTGAGACAACTGACTGCAATACTAGATGAGGACCTTTAGGGGGCGATAGTGAGGAATCAGTGTGAGTGTGTCCAGACGGAAAAACATCACTTATGGGCCAAAGCTTAAAATTTCACAGGCACCTTCAAAATGGCTCCCGCATTCATTTAAAAGGCTTTGCCTCGTGGGGACCATGATTTTGGTCCCCACGATGTCAGAGGTCCCCACGGCGTGACTGTGTAAACAGTAAAATGTCCCCACCAAGATAGGAATACAAGCACACACACACACACACACACACACACACACACACACACACACACACACAAGCACACACAAACTCCTCCTCACAGGCACAAACAAATGAGAAGTAGAGCTTCATTTAAACTTGCAGACTCAAAGGTTTTAGCTAAATAAAAATGGCACCAGATGTGATTCTTCAGCTTTTCTACCAGGGTAAGCAGATCAGAGAACAGCATAGACATTCAGATTTCATGTTCAGTGTTCATAACTCATCACAGCAGGTCTATCACAGAAGTGACAAATCGGGAACCAGAGGGGTGTATCAGTAAGCAAGTTTGACAAAGCCAGTCTTTCTATAACTTAGCTGACTCTGCGAAGCCTTAAGCCACAGGCAGAAATAATGGGTATCATGAAGGTGGTTATCAACAGTATATGTTGACCCAGGTTTTTCAGGCTTTTCTTCATCAGGCTCTGTGCACACACACTTTTAAAGGGGGGTATTTGGTGCATAATTTGACTCCATTACTGCACAAAGTGGACTGATCACATGCCACATAAGAGTACTGAAAAAGTATTCACAGCAAAGAGCATCACTGTTGCTGTGAATAAGGCAAGCGAGGAATGCTGGCAGAAAATTACTACTCATGTAAATTTGTAGGTTGACTCTCAATGCCTACCTTTTATTTCTAACATGACAACTGCATATTCTCCTGAACTTTAAACAGCATATTTAATTTTTATCCTCAAGAGCTGCATTTAGGTCTGACACTGTCTCATGAAGGATCACTTTAATTTTTGGCAAATCAAAGTGAGATGAATTTTATTGATTGAATGTCATTTGTGATAAATCCCAATAGCCTAATACATTTTCTAATTAATGATACATCAGCTGTAATTTACCAGCAGTGTAAGACAGGCTTCAGTAAATCAGGACCAAGCATAGAAACATAACCCAAATTGGTAACATTATGGTTTGGTTTGAAGGAAATATACCACATTTCATATGCACCTAAATGTAAAACTGATTAATAACATAGTGAACTATTAATGTATTCTACCTCTGATTTAATAGAAGGCCTCTTGAAGAGTCAGCATAGACGAATGGACCAGAGAACACTAGAAACACATTCATTAGTTCAGTGAGAGCAAGAACAACCTTGCAAATGAAATAAAATCAACTGAATGCGTGTAGGTTCCTGTGTCAAAGAAACAATGTGATGCAGAGTTTGTGCTAATCACACGACTGTGGTCAGTGGCATTACTAATGTAATGTTACTGTTACTACAGCTCAATAAGTTTGCATATATAATGTATTCCATCATCATCAAGAATATTGTCAGGAAAAGCCAACACATCTATTGGGTCTCCTAACACAGAGATGATTTGTGACTGAACATAAACTGCTTTGCCATGCAGCGTAAGTTACATGGCGAACTAGCCAGGTGAAAGAAGAGCCATTTTGGTGACACTGAAGGCTATTGAGAAGATCTTAACAATCAAACAATGTCTTTTCCACAGCCCCCCCCCCCCCCCAAAAAAAAAGCCAAAAAAAAAAAAACCTGCTAGCTACCAGCAGAATTTAAGTTTTGATTCAAAATAAACCACTCTGGAGTATCTCAGATGCCAGAATGAAATTAGTCTGTTGACATTTCCAACTGTCACATTTGCAGCCAATCTAAAAAGAAGTCTTAAATAGTACACTTTATAGGCAGTTTATAAGTCTCACTCAACTAAAACTATTGTGGTCTCTAATACAATTGTCCTGCAATAAATTCCACCTTCATGAAGTCTTTGCTAAACAACTTGTATCTAGGGAGACTTAACTACATACTGCATGAATCACCATAAAACCAATTTTGTCCAAAACAGTCTAATTTGTCTGCTGCCATAAACTAGTATATATCTTGAGTTAAGTATGTTATACATCGGAAATAGAAATTCCCTATACAGCAGATAATTCATTTAAAGTATAAGACCTAACATGCTTTATATCCTTTCCAGTCACTGTGAGCTAAACATTCTCCTCCATACCTTGATATATAGCTAGGGAAATGAATACTGTTTTTGCAGAAGCTTTACGTCAGAGTGATTCACTGTTGCGGCAGGAGTCATACAGCCAATGTTTTAGTATAGTTAAATTGAATGTTGACATTATATCTTACAATGAACACTGCAAACCCACTTAGTCATGGCATAATTCTCGAGTGCCGCCAATCATCTTGGCAGGTCAGTCATTTAGCACAGTGGGCTAGAGGAAATACTGGATGTCTAAGTGGATAATTATACAAAGAGCAACCACTAGGATATATTTTTTTCGTTTTACTTCTCCAGTCCTTCTTTGTAAGGGAAGTTTTGCCGTGTTATCATCCATCACTCTGCAGTAAAACAAGCTACTCATAAACAACAAATGTTGCATGAAGACTTCTTATTATAAAAAAATGAAAGTGCAGAATGAGCATACTAAAATGGATTGGGAACGGAAGTCATAGAATCTGCCACATGCAGTATAATAATGTATTAAAGAGGAATAGCTTGGAGTGCAAGAAAATGGACTCTTTGGAGCCTCCAACGGTTGAGCAGCGACATGAAGCGAAATGTCTCCGTGGTTTAATGTGTGTCATTAACTTCGTGAACTTGCAGCCAATTGAACGGGCCCTCACAACAGTGCAAGCCCAGATTAGGCCATACATCAGAGAGCGTTGGAGAGCGGATCTCTTTCAGTCCCCACTAATCGCATTGAGCAACTCTCTCTCTGTTTTGCGCGCGCCCACTGCCCCCTCTCTTTCTCTCCACTCTGTATCTGCTGATCCCTCTGCACAGTCCAGAAGAGAGCTCTCTTTGTGCCGGTGCTGGCAGGCAAACAGAAGCAGAGAGATGGATATGGCTGAGAGTGACCTGATTCTGCCTCAGTGCCTGGCCTCTGTCCAAATACAGACTCTGCTCTCCTGTCCCTCTGTCTTTAGGGAGGAACCCTCCGTCTTTCTCCTCTGTTGCTACGCTGCAGGACGCTGGCTGCAATACCCACAAGACCTGAGCAAGAATTGAATTTGTCGTTTCAAGGCATTTGAGTTGTTAGTCACTGTTAATAACCGAACAGTTAGCACACATATTCAGATGTGTACAGCTAATGGTATCTGTACCAGTAATAATCTTACATCTGCAGCATCCAGCGATGGAGGAGTTTGATGTTTTTCCTTTCTTTTTCACTTCAATTTGTTCATAGAAATTGAATGTGAGAACAGTCAGTATTGATCTAATATTGGATACATTGAAAGCCATCTGTTAGCTTAAATAAATGGCCAAATAATCTTATTGAAGAACAGCAGTCCTTTGTGGTGCGTGCAGTAAATCTGTGAGCAGTCAGAACCATTTGTAAATTTTGCTCTTATCTTTGAACATTTTTTTTCTACTACAAGTTGAAAATTTGTGTTCTAGCATGCAAATCAAATCTATGCGTACAAGCGTCTCATGAGTAAGATCCTTGGAGAATAAAGACAGAAAAAGAAGATGAAAAACCGTTCTCAAGGTCTACACACAGTCAGTGTCTGTCAGTGGACACCTTGCAAAGCACTGGCCATCGGATGTTTGACAGACATGCTTGAGAAAAGGCAGTGAAAAATGGAAACCCTTTGCGTTTGAAAGTGCATTAATGAAATGGGTTGGAGAATGAAAAGAGGCATAAAACATGATGGAAGCTGTGACAGCAGTGTCTCATTGGCAGACAATGTCAAGGGCTACATCGATATTATTTGGTATTCTGACTAGACACGTCTTTGGCATCACAACTACAAATGTCATGTTTTGGTGGTGGCGTAATGAAAATGTGTCTGCTTCCTGAAAGGCCTGACAGACAAAGTATATTTCATTAGATTGCAGAATGCGGGACAGAGATGGCAGCTGTGATTGGCAACCAGTAGAAATAATACAGCATGTGTCAGTGACAAGAGATGAAAATACACACATTTTCACACATATAAAAGCATCCTCTTTTTGCACATGCATCACCCCGCACTTATGCAGTCACACACAAATGTGTTGTCAGAAATTCTGACATAATGTGAGGTGATTTTTAATGACGAAAACCACTTTTGCTCTTTGGGATAAGTAATCAATCTTGGGGGAAATGGCTGCACCTTTTATTATCTTTTGAGGCTGCATTCAATCATGGAGGCTCCAAAAGCTACAAAGCACTCAGTTTTGCTTGTGATAGACCCTGTTAACCTTTGAACCCTGGGACAATGAGGCTCCTTTGTAACTGATGGCAACATAGAGAGGATGTTTCTTGTCACACAAAGAAGGACTTTCAAAAAATGCACAGAGAGACACCTTTACTGGTGACTAGAGAAAACATATAGTTAAGTGGACACTATGGAGGCCAGTATTGGCTTTTTCTACTTCAGAAAAGGAGTAATAGTGCTGATTTTGAATTATTTTCTCGAGGGAAGAGGTTGCAGCTGTTTGCCCATTCAGTGTGACACCAAAAGTCAACATAGTTATGTGACTTTACGTAACTACACGAAGTAACTAATTTTACTTAACTTACATCCCGTACTTAGTTATTTTAACCGAAACCACAATCTTTTCCTAAACTTGATCAGTACTATTTTGTTCTCTCAACTGAACCAAGCCTTTTTCGTTCCCTAAACAAACTACAGCTGTTTCAAAACGAAACTGTGACCATACATAATGTTGCCAGTAGGTAATGTTAACACATTTTGTACCCACCTCCACATAATACATTGTTAAAAAGTCGTGTTCATTACTTGTATTTTTGTTAGACTGTGTTGTCTGTTAACGGAAATGCTTATTAGTTTCAGTCAAAATTTTGTCATTTTTATTTAGTTTTAGACCAGTTTTGGTCAACAACTCAAAATGTTCAAGTCCAGTTTTAGATGATAAAAAGTCATTACAATATGGTCAACTTTTAGTCAAAATGTTCTCTATCTTTGAAACAATTCAATTAAGCTAATACAGATGTCGGATTTTGGAATAAAGGTGATGGTTGTATCGAGTGTTCAAATTCGAAAAGCAGCGTCTCACTCTCATTTCACTAATATCCAGATTATAAATAAATTGTGTCCGTAGATCTATTCCCTTTTTCTGACCAAACCCTTTTAGTGTTGACGCATCATTTTGTTGTCATTAACTTGCTGTCGGTTTGGAACATCATCACCTGTATGGCTGGGATTCTGGGACTCTGAACACATCCCTCAACCAGTTCAACCAGTGACATTGCTTACGTTTTGAAAGACAAACAAGACGCACAATTGGGAGGAAATATTATGAATGTCCATTAGCACACCACGAACATTTTGGGTCTTGTCAACAAAAATAAAAATTTTGTCGTAGTTTTTATTATCAAAGATCTATTTTTAGCTCGTCTACATCTGGTCTTCGTCATGAAAAATATGTCTTTAGCGAACATTTCTTGTTAACAAAAATTGACACTGAAAACTGGAGTGATATTTCACTGTGGTCTCACAGAGTGACCCTGGGTCTCATCAGTGCACCATTAATCCAGC
Organism: Epinephelus cyanopodus; assembly: GCA_026686955.1. Classification (NCBI taxonomy): domain Eukaryota; kingdom Metazoa; phylum Chordata; class Actinopteri; order Perciformes; family Serranidae; genus Epinephelus; species Epinephelus cyanopodus. The sequence goes on along the minus strand of CM048936.1, from coordinate 20,130,559 downwards.
ACTGAGCCACCACATGACTTGACTAGGACCTGTAGAGAGTGTATTCTTGACAACAGCTCATTTTGAAAAGGTCAGGGGAGGGAGGAGGGCAAGGAGCGAGTAGTGAATTGAAGGAAAAATTGTCCACCTAAATATGTTTTTCATTGTGCACCAATATTCATCTTTGTTTACTCTCTTTGGCATCTCAGTCCTGCACTGACATCTATCATCTCTTCTACCTCCACCTGTCTTTGACTCCTTTCTATCCTCATCTCAACCCTCTAAACATACGACACGATCTTGACCCAAATTCAGGATATCTCTATCGATCATCCATATCATCTCATATAACAGCGTGATATAGCCTGAAGCTCATTGTGGCCCGGACCAGCCATGTTCCATTTGTCTAATGAAAGCAGACCTCATATTTCCTCTGTGGCTCAGTCTGAGGCTTCTGATGATGATGATGGCCTTTAGTGAAAGGTTGTGAGGAGACGCTAGGTGCTCGCAAGATTGATCGAAAGCCCAGGGGGGGTGCATTTCCTGGAGGAAAAACGGAAAATAAGACATAAACTAAAAGACCCTCTGCCCCCCAGAGCACCCCACCTCTGTTGCTCAAACCACGAAGCAGCTGCTGATTTGAAATGGCTCGATAGGTTTTTAATCAAATGAAAGCCAAGATTGTGTCAGTGCATATTCACCTTTTGTTTTGGAGGAAGGATAATCCTGTGTAAGGCCCAGGTAAATTGCAGTAAGTTAAAAGTTACACCGTCTCATGTTTTGCTTTACCTGACATGTTCCTTTTGTTGTTAAACATTAATTTAATTTCAGCTAACCTTGTGTTGGGCCTTTAATTAGCAATTATCAATCGGTGCGTGCCTAATCATTCATATCAGACCAGTAGTATTCATAATGTATTACAAGGACTTGATTTGAACATTCAAATCAGTCCGCAAGGAATTGCTCTTCATCAAGTCATTACAGCAGCGCTTGTATTTCATAACTCATACACACTATCTCCCCTTACTACTGACGATTTGTGTGCATTTTGAAAGAACGGAAAGGCAGTGTCAACTGCCACAGCCTCTCTCCCCACAGCAACCCACCACATTGCTAAGCTATTAATCAAGAGTGATGCCTGCTTCAGTCCTAAACCCAGTGTTTCAAATCCATCCATACTCGTAGGATAATGACCAATACCCAGCACCATTATTCTCTTATCAAAACCCATAAGTCATTCTGCCCACAGTGACTGGTATGAATATCCCCCCCGGCCGGATAAAACACACGCATGCAAACACAAAATGTAGAGAGACACGATACATGAAACACACCCATCTGTATTAAATAACAAAATCACAGCAGCATGTCCGCACAGAAAGCATAACAGATGAACCTCCATCAAGAGTTGGATTTCTCCCTCCTCTGATTCAGATTTAGATATAATTTAGATGCATTGCAGTGATTTTGCCTCAGTGTGACGATGCAGCACTTCTTTTTTATTTCCCTCAGTTCACTTTGAATCATTTCACATTGAATATCTTGCCGCACTGGCATTTCTGCAGTTGCTGTAGCATTGGGTGGACGGTGGGGAATTGTGCCTGACAGAGCAGCCTCTGGCGCTATTACAGAGCTAGAGCCTGACTGCAGTCTTCTTCCATCTTCATCTCTCTCTCTTACTCCTTTCCACATTTAGTGTTTCTTGCCCGTGGACCAGCAGACGCACACATGCATACAAATGCTCCCAGTCTCTCTCACATACAAACTGTTTCTCCTTTGTTGACCTCCCCCTGATCCATATCTGTCCCTTACTAAAATATACTCAGGCACAAAATATTGATTCTCATTTCATTAATCTTGAGTTCACTCTTTGCTGTTTATCAGACCAGATGTAGGTTTGTATTTGGATAACCAAGCTCAATACTACTACTACCAGACTCTCTGCCTAACTTACTATTTAAACCCCCCTACCTTAAAACCTTTGAGGCATACAGTTTCACCCAAGAAGAAACCATTAGGTGCTGGCCTATGCAGTTCCCTTCATGTTAAATCTCTCGCCAAACACATTGCATTTCTGATATTAAATCTGATTTGTAATATATTCTCTCTTCTTTTTCTGCACTGCAGCTCTTGACCATTGACGACGACTTTTGTGGCCTCGACATGAATGCGCCATTGGGTGTGTCCGAGATGGTGCGTGGCAAGCCTCTCTTCTCCGACGCTGTTGACAAAATGACCTCCGTCATTGCGTACGTCTACAAGAACCACTCGCTGGTCTTCGTGGGCACAAAAAGCGGACGCGTCAAGAAGGTAAGGAGCAGTCATATAGGATTAAAGGCAGCAGAAATGGATGAATTGATGGAGGCAGAGATTTGGTTTCTCTCTGTCAGAATGTGGAGTAAGGACTGGGAATTGGGGACTACTGAATTGGAGGAAGGATAGTAGTAGTAAGGCAGATTGACTTTCAGGCAAATCAGCTGAGTCGGCTGTATATGTTGGGGGGGGGGGGGGGTGCATGAAAGAGAGAGAGAGAGAGTGAAAGGAGGAAGTGTGTGTACTTCACTGTGGAGAGAATTTGAATGTGTGTGTGTGTGTGTGTGTGTGTGTGTGTGTGTTTTGAGGGAATGGGGATCAGGAGAGCCCCCTGAGGGGGTTTTATTCCTAGAGCCAAGGCTATCTGGTATCTCTCAACATCCTCCTCATCCACTGCACCATATATCACACATACACTCGTATACACCCAGTATCAGGAGTATCCGCTGTACTTTTCCTTCACTCTGGACTTGTATAAAATCCAGAACCCTAGGGGCAGATTGTAGCACACATCAGCATGTTGCAGAACTTGCTAGACAGCACAGATCAGCATGTTGCAGAATCGATTAGACAAAGTTTCTTATCTGTTTCTTGAGGCAATTTGAGGGATCAGAATAGGATGGAGTACATCATTTATTAAGTGATTTGCTTAACTGCATTCCAGTGTGTCAGCACAGGAAAGTATATAACTCACATTTGTTCTTCACAATGTACCACATTTCTGTCTAGTAATTGGTAATACAGTAACGGGGAATCTAGATTATTATTACATAATTAGTAATTTGATGGGCTCTAATGGCTTTAAAGCTCCTGAAAACCTTTGAGAATCTTTTTGCAGCTCAGAGTGTCGGCCGTAGTGTTTGTGAACATCTCTGACCATAACCGTCTCTCCCTTGAAAAACATGTCACACTCCGTGTGACAGCAAAGCCCTTGGCTAAACAAGATTTGTCTCCTCAGAGTTAAACAGCACTGGATAAGCTGGGTTTTGGCGTGTTTGTTGCTTCCACCCTAGACTCCCCTCATGCCCCTGTGCCCTCCCCCGTGTGGCAGCCCCTTTTCTGGGCTAATGGGATGATGCACTGCTGCTAGGTGTGATAGAAGGGTGGCAGCTCCTGTGCTTTTACTCCCACTCTCTCGCACTCGCGCACACATATATCATAGGGCCATGACTGAGACTAATTCTGGGGCAGTGAGCCTCACAGGCCTGGGGAAAACAGCATTACACAGAGAGGAGGAAAGAGAAGGATGGAGTGACTGAGGGAGGCAGAGGAAGGCTGAGCTGGAGGGAGAGTTTGGACAGATGGACTATATTCCAAAATGATGCATGTCTTAAAGGGACAGAGAAAGTTTGTATGTGGATGGTTGAAGGAGAGAGATGAAAGACAGAGTGGAGAAAGTTAAACAAAGATGTGATTGAGGCCGATGTGGAGAGGTGTTTTTCCGCTGATACACAGGCAGACAGGAGTGCTGGTTTTTACATTGTTTGTTTTTGTTGATTGCGGCCCCCTGTCTGTGCTTGTTGTTTTTGTTCCACACAGGAGCAGAGTGGTTGAGGCAGCGGTTTTCCATGTTGTGAAACAATAACCAATACGTTGGCAGATGTTTCAAACAGGGAGAAATGTGTAATCATATTTAATACCTACTGCTCATCTGTGATGATGAGTGTGAGTTAGGAGGGAGAGATTTAGTGGCTCTGAGTTTTAAAAGCATTACAAGTTGTTTACAAGGTTTTATGAATATTGTTTTTTGCTTCAGGATGTTAGAAACATTTTTTTTCCTGGTTATCTTGGTGTTTTTCTACGTCTTTCCATTGGCCTCTCTCCAGACATCCTTCTCAAAGCCACATATTGGCACTTGAGAGAATCGTGTCTGCAGGATTTTGGCATTGTTCTCATTCAAACTCGACATGAATGATGATCAGATTGTGCACATATGGTATATTCAGGCAAAGGAAGCTCCACAGAGACACACCAGCTTTGACAAAAGGTGATCAATATCCTGTGTCAACACAGACGTACACACAGCCCCATTACAACCCCATCCTCCCCTCCCATGTACATACTTCCCCTCCCCTGTCGTTAACTGTATACCATTAGATGACATCACAGGCAATAAAAGACAACAACAAGACAATAAAAGGTCTGAGCCTCAGTCCACCTCCTTCATCAGTGACTTTATAACCCCTCCGCTAATGGATGTTGATTTATATACACTCCTCCACCTTACTTGTTCCATCCCTCAACCCCCTCCTCCTCCTCTCTCTCACTTGTTCTCTCACACACTATCTTTGAGTCTCTCTGTTATTTTTCCAGCGTTATTTATGTTCCTGTGACTAACACGTCACCCTGAATAAGTATAAGCATTACGGTAAAAGAGAGTGGATTGACTTTAATGCAACGGTGTTTGGGCGAGCTAAATGTTAATGTTTACAGGCTCAGGTTTATGACATCATGAAGCTGAGCTGGGCAGGAAGCTGAGTGAATTAAATTCAATTTGCTTGTGAAATTGTTTTATGGAATGGGGGTGAGAGTAAAATTTCACTAGTATAATGTGAGACCTGTGGACCAAGCTACAGACATGGATGTACTTCTATACTGATGATTAACATATTACATATTTGCATAATGCAATCTCTAGACCGTAAACCAAGCCTTAACTATCAGAGCTACGTACTTAACCCCAACCTTTACCTCAACTTCAACCTAAACTTAGTGATCAACAGGAGACGGGACAATATTTGAGACGGCAACAGAGACAGACGTGGGCTATGAGACTTCATGTTACGTGGGTTCCCCTGAGGGCTAGATGCAAGTGGTGGTGTTGTAGTTAATTGTGTAGTTGTTCTGAAAGATGAACATAATGATGATTTTGTGGATGTGGGAAAGCATAGGTGACAGAAAATCTGGAAAGTAAAGTTGGCCCAGGAAGAAACAACAGAAATTCACCAATTAAAAAAAAAAAAAAAACAGGGATGCACCAACTGTGAAATTCTGGGTCGATACCAGTGCCAATGTTTATTTGTTGTAGTTATTTATTTTGTTATTGATTCCTATTTTTGTGCCAGGGAAAAAAAGAAATCTTCATTATCAGAAAATAATGAAACTATTTAAAAGCCATTTAGCCCTTTGTGACACTATCTTTGACTGAGCACAAATGAAATCATACAAATTTATGAAACAACTTTTAAAATAAATTTCTTTCACATAGAACATTTTTTAGATAACTCTCAAAAGCCTTTTTACCATTTATATTAATTCCCTGTGTTTTATTTATTATAAATCTCTCCTTCAAATACCTGTATTTATTCAAGTTTCTCACCAGAAGCTAAATTTGACAAGAGACCATTCGAACACATTACCTCTGCCCATTACTAATTTTTATCCGATTCACTATTCAGAACTTGAATGCATTATTAAGTAACTTAATGCAGCCTTCATCACCTTTTAGTCCAGCCAGCGGCTGCTAGCAGCTAACCTTCCCTAGCTCTCCTGCTGACGATTTCAGCACGGATTTGTAGTTGTAGTTCACAATGTTGCATTATCAGGGAGAAAATAGGGTGTGTGTCCTTACGGAATGATAGTGACTGTGTCCTTTCGTCCTGAAGGCATCCTGAGGAAGATCTCTGTTCACCAAAACACGCTCTCTATTGTCCCTAGGACGACCGGAAGACACTTGTCTGGTACTCCGCTTTTTAGCCTGAGCAAAATTGATGTCACACAACATTGGCCATCGGTGAATGTCATCTTATCTGCTGGTAGGCAGGTGACATTCAGCATAGTGAATATCTGCCAATACCGATATTCTGCCGATAAATCAGTACATCCTTAAAAAAATACAGACAAAACATGAGAAAAAGATCTTTTTAAACTAAACTTTCACCAAGGCTTATTTTAATCTTAACTCCAAAATCAAGTTTTTACTCTCAAACAGTCCTTTGAAGAAGTTGGGACCAGCCAAAGTTCCTCACTTTGTTCTCATGGTCTTCCATTTTTAAATTCATCCACGTTGTACAAGACCACTCACACACATACGCTGCCCTTGCCTTAGATGTTTCTGATGCTGAGTGGCTGTGTTGTGTAAAGTCCGTATTGATACAGTCTAAGCTGAATTTCATAACACCCTTCTGTCAGCATAAAACAGGCAGTGCTGTCGAATCAGTAGAATTCTGTACATGCCCACAGCTACAGCCATGCTTGGCCTTTACTGTCTCACACAAGGCTTAAAACCCTCACATCACACAGGGCTTAAACGATCTGTACACCTGCATGCCTTCTCCTCACTCTTTTTGTTTCCACCTCACTCCTAGCTCCTTTGAATTGATAGGATGTCTCCTCTTCACTCTTCGCCACACTTCTTGCCTCTTTCTCCTCATATTCCTAAGTCTCCCCTCCCTTTCTCCACCTCTGTTTGCCCTCTCGTTATAATTTCCCTCGTCCTTTTCCCTTCATCTCCCTCCCTCCCTGTGTCTATCTGTCCATGGCTGAGTGGAGTTGCAGTGAGAGCTCTTTGATGGCTACCTCCTGCCATTGGAAGTGAATGGACCATATGGCTTCTGTCAGCCTGTCTGTCGGTCAGTTTGTGTGTGCGTTGGTCTGTGGCTTAAGGAGGAGATGGAGATGTGATGGAGATAAAAGGCTGAGGCTCGGTTAGGTTTAAACCCATTTACTGCAGGTCACTGCGCAGCAGCAGGTCAAGGGGAAAGCCTTAACCCCCTGCGGGCTTTGGTTTAGTTTATGGTCATCTGGTCAGGCTGCACATTAGCATGAGAGGTACACAACTGTACGAACACATATGCATGATACTCACACACTGCACACGATTGCATGTATTGAGATAAGCACACATGCATGCATCAGTGAGCACTTACACCCACGCAGCAGGCCACATACACACTGTTGGACAAAGGCTGGCCAGGTATCTCCATGGGGCCTTGGATGGAGAGGTGGACGATGGGCGAGAGGGAGGTGTGGAGGGAAGAAGTGGAGAGAAAAGGGAGCGAAGAGACGGGATTGAGGCCCACCTGCCGAGGTGCTAATGCATCTCCGCTCTGTCCGTCCCAATGGGGGAGCATTGGCGCTCAATACAATGAGCAGCTAACCTTGAACTTGACATAGACAAAGGCGCAAAAATGAGCAAGGCGAAGCATGGCATGCAAAGGTAGTGAGGTCAAAGAAGCTGTGGATGAATGTGTGAGTGTTTCTGTGCCCTAGATATCACCAGTTTATGCAAGGCACCGCCAAAGGTAGCGTCTGTAAAAGCAGACTCATACATGGAGTAATGGTACAGGTAGGAAAAAAGAAAGGAAAACATTTTTTCCACAGAGCATTTGTCAGTATTTGGCCAAAGGCAAAGAGCAGGGTGTTGGGTTGTGACAATTCGTTCACCTCTCAACCACAGCCACTACTTTTATCTGTTCCAGTCAGACAGAGAAGAGGGAAGAAAAAGAAGAGGAGGAAGCAGTAAAAACACATGGAAAGAAAGAGGGGAAAAATGGAGGAAGAATTGTGGTGACATGGAAACAAGGAAGGAGGGTAGAAAGACATGACACACAGAGTGAGACGGAGAGGTGGATCACTGGCACTTTGCTGTAGCTTCTTGAGGGAGAGGAGTAAAGCTTGCAGGAGTAGTGTGGAGACGGAGAGATCTGTCATTTAAGGTTGTCAGGGGAGATGGCATGAGCTAGAAACAGGTCAATTCAGACGCTGAATGGTTAATGTTTGTTGTTGGGAAGGGAAAGGTCAGACTCTCACTTTTAACTCAACCTTTGCCAATTTCTTTGTTTCATACTCTGTACAGCTCTTTCCAGCTACTGTAATCTTTTATCCTTTTACAACCTGTCCGCTGTCCTCGTCAACACAAACATGCTATTTATCTTTAATCTAATTTTTCTCCCTCTCTATGCATGCCTCAACAGAAATCTTCAAGTTTTCCTCTGAATATATCATTTTGTTGAAGTTGACTGGAGAAGTATTTTAAAAATCAGATACAGATCAGAGAAAAGCATTTCACACCATTGCGTCACTGAAATGTATTTTTATATAATTCTTTTTTGTTACTAAATATATCTAGTTTTGACCAGCTGTATCAGTAAAAATGTCCTCTGTATCAACTTCTTTGAGGATGTCTAAAGATACTCATTCCTAATAGCTACTCAGAGGCTTTTAGTGTTAAGAAATCTTGTATGTGTCTTGTCTGTCAGTGTTACAGTATGGCTCAATACATAAGGGTTGAGGCAGTGCTGCTTATGTCAGTGCCATTTAAATTATCAGATATAATTTTAAATTCCTTACTGCAGTTATGCAATATATAAGTGAGTACATGTTAGATTCCTTATGCCTACGCCCCGCCATTATTTTTTTGGGTTGTCCGTCTGTCTGTCCAGTTGTAGTGAAAGTAATATGTCAAGAAGGCCTCAGGGAAATTCCTTCAACTTTGGCACAAACGTCCATTAGACTCTAGGATGAACTGCTTTGATTATGGCGGTCAGTGTCACTGTGACTTTGTCTGTTTTATTCTCGTGATCGCAATCCTCAGGAACACCTTGAGGGAATTTCTTTAACTTTGGCACAAACGTCTGCTTGGACTCAACAGTGAACTGATTGAAATTCGGTGGTCATGGGTCAAGGTCACTGTGACCTCACTAAACATATTTGGACATAACTCAAGAATTCATACGTTAATTTTGACACAATTTCACATAAATGTCTAATAGGATAACATGATGAAATGAGGACACTTTATATCCAAAAGGGCAAAGCTCATCTACACTGTGACATCATAATGTTCTGCAAAAACACCTTTCTGGCCATTATTCAGCATCATATCTCAAGGGTAGACATTTGTGCAGATACTTAATAGGTTACACTTATCTTGGGTGTCCACCTTGAAATGGTGCTGTATAGATCTTGCACTGCTGGGTTGGAGATGTGTTTAAAGCATCCACGTTTAGAATTTGTGGCTTCTTTGCAGCATCATTCATATCTGAAGCACTGTCACAGCTACATTATGAATCTGCACAGCCATGGATGTAAGCTGTGTTTCTTTTAGCACAGGTTGTGGATGAGTTGTGTGTAGGTGTGTGTTATATATAATTGATTTACATTCATTATAGTGACTTCAGGTGACTTTACATGTGCGCTTTTTGTGGATCGGTCATGTTATTGTTACACCTCACTGAAAAGTCCTTATACGTATTTACTGCTGTATTGCTGAGTGTATATCGACATCTCTTCGGTTCAAACAAAGTCACAGAAAAGCTTCTAGTTTAATCAAGTGACAATAGTTTAGATGGCAGAGCCACGTCGATTGATTGAAATATATGTCCAATGTTTTTCTTTTAAATGTATTACAATCACACTTAACATTGCATTTCTGTGGCATTCCCTGTCTAATAAATGAACAGGGGCTGCTCTGCTAACTGGCTCTGCTGTTGGCACAATAGATTATGGACGGATGGATAGATGTACGCGCGTGTGGGTGTGAGAGCTTTTACGTGAGATATTTATTGCTCTGGACCAGTCCCATATGTTTTGTGGGTTGATTGTGTCCTTGTTTTGCATGCGCGTGTGTGTGCTTGTCTCTGCATGTGTGTATGATGGGTTGCTTAGCCCCAGATGCAGATTATTGAAATGGGCTGAGCTGAGCCATGGTCAGTGGAGCAGAGGATTAACTGCTTAGAGCTAATGATGAAATATGCTTTAGGACGGGCAGGCATCGTGTGTGCGTGTGTGGGGGGACACTGGTTTATGATTTAAGCCCCCTCCCCACCCTTGTTATGCTATAAACACAATGCTCTTCAACACAGGTGCACACACTGCTACTATCATCCTGGCCAGCAGCCATTACAACCCCACCCAGTAGTCCATTCATTCTGGCCAGTGGTCTAAACCGCTGCTGCAGCGAGCCAGTATTCCCAGAATGTCAATGTTCCCATACTGTTAAGTATTCCTCAGCAGTCTTCCCAGTTGCCTTGGCACTGTGTATGTGTGTGTTGCTGCTCCCACACCAGCTAGCACAGCAGCACACACTAAAGCATGCTCAGTCGTAAGTTGCCATGGTAGCACAGGCTGTTCCACACACACGTATAGAATGTATAGAAGGCATCAACGCAGGGGAGACAAACACACACACACACACATATCTAAGAGTGTATTGGGATACACATGTATTTATTTCCCAGGGAGGATTGCAGCACTGCACACACAGTGCTATGTGGATACAATGGACTGAGTGCACATTAGGATGATCTGTGCTGATGATAGTGGGCTGGTGTTCGATGACAGGTGCTGTCCACCTCATAAGGCTGATTGAACGCACAATATTAATGTGTTGGTGTTTTCGTCTCGCTGTGTTAACTGCTGTCTGTTACCCAGCTTTGCTCTGCTATTTGTTGTAGAGATAGAGGGGCATGTCAAGGGGAATCAGTCAATGGGAACCCCTCGGCAGTCCCCGCTAGCCCCCCTTCACCTTGCGCTTCTTTTCTTAGTGCTTTTTTTGCACCATTGTTCCTGGCCAATTGTTTCCACATACATCTTCGTCTGGTAATTGCTTGGTGCACAATGTTTGCTTAGGCCCCCTTCCAAGGTCCAATTTCGCCTCTAGATTTAGGGAGTTGGTAAACAGTCTGTGTGTGTGTGTGTATGTGTGCGTCATACTTGTATACGAATCTCTGTGTATATATTAGTAAATTCTGTGCAGAAAATCACGGCAGCTAATGAGAAGCGAAGTCCAGTAATGGCCTGGGAAGAGGATCAGAAGGTAGTGGTTGCCTCGTGTGTTCACAATCCCCACAATACTTGCCTTGCCAGCTGCCAACACAAAACACGCCGTCCAGTAGCCAGGCGGTCTGACTGGGCAGCAGGCAGAGTCCATGTTGAATTGAGTCAGGAAGCCTTAGTGTTCGCTTGTAGATAGATATGGGGTAGGGTTGGAGGGAGGAAGGGAAGGATAGGGGAGATGGGGAATGGACGATGGGGCAGAGAGACAGAAAAATGCAAGGAAACTGGGCATGGTTTGGAGGTTGGGGGATGAAACTGATATAGAGTTGAAAAGAGACAAGCAGGAGATGAAGAGAGATGGATGCATTATAGAGAAACCGAAAAGACAGATGGAGAGATGCAGAGCGGGATATATTGCTGGGAGATTGAAGTGCAACACATGGCGCATATGAGAGAGAAAGCAGAGACGGATGGATGCAGAGATAAACTAGGGGCTAAATAATCCAAAGGAAAATAAAAAAAAAAGGTGGAGGGACATGGAAACAGAGAGTGAGGCGGAAGCAGAAAGCAAGGGAGCAAGCCACCAGGGAGTGATAGAGCATGTCTTCTAGACCATTATGGAATTTACCCGCACTCCTGCATGCGCACACACACCTCAACTTTTCCATTTGGCCATTCAGTGAGACACAGTGTTTAGTTGATGAAAGACATGAGGGAAGAGGGGCAAAGCAATCTCTTCTCTGATTTAGATTGAGTATCACATGGTGCTCGGGTTAGCAAAGAGCAGCCGCTGTGCACTCTGCCGTCCTGACTCAACAGATACACAAAGTGCCCTGATATGGTGGATGACATTGCCTGTGCGTTCGCCGTGTTTCGCTGTCAACCTTCATGTGTGTGCGTACGTGGTCGTATGCAAAAAATAGCCGTTCACCTCACGTGTGTCATTCAGGTGTGTATTTATAGATGCCATTGCTGTAGCTTGGCCTTATCCCTCCTTTCCAGGGCTCCTTTATAATTGATGAGCTGCCAGGGGCTGAGCAGAGCAATGAGTGCACACACACATACACACAACCAACCTTGGTGACCACCTGCTTCACTGCAGGTTGACACCATGTTTGCACACTCGTTCGCAAACACACAAACCACTCGATTGCTTTAAACTCCTGTATTGCTGCAGCTTGTCGCAAAGGTGAGCCTCCAGCTATGCATCATGGTCCATGTAGTGTTACAGCCTAGATGCTCTTTATGTTGTTCTGACTTGCTGATTAGCTGCAACAGCTCTTAGTCAGACTGAAATTAAACTACCTTGGAATGTCAACTCGATGTTACGCTGCTGGATATTTTTAACATTTTCCAACCTTCCTCTGAAATTGAATTAGTATTCACACACAAGGCTTGGAGAAATGTGTTTTTTTTATTTATTTACACAGATCTTTTTTGACATGGGAAGCAGGAAGAGAGTGGGTGAACAGCTACAGAAAGGAGGCAGAGAGGAACTGAAAGAGTGTAGAGGGCAGAATTGGCGAGCAAGACTGATGGGTGAATGCCACAGAGATGGAGAGAATGTCGAGAAAGGGTAAAGGGAGACGCTCTGATGGGAGGAGAGGGTGAGAGTGGTGAAATAGAGTTTGATGTTCATTTCACTCTCGTGAGTCTGCACCTATTGAGAAGAGTACCAGTATGTGGCAGCCTATTGAGCTGTGAGTGATTTGAGTGGCTATTCTCCGCAGTGTGTACATGGAGTTGAAAGGCTTGAGCCAGCAGAGAAGTTGGAGAGAGAAAATGACTAACTTCAGTCTGATCTTTCCGTTTCCTGGCAGTTTGAACTGTAGTTGACTCTGATGTGTTGCTGGCTCAGGGTTAAGACAAGGTTGGCTGCTGTGCTTTGATCGCAAGTATAATTTGCGCCTGTCGTTTTTTTATCTCTTCTCAGTGAATGTTTTGTTGAGTACTTCAGCAGGAAATTCTTAGATGTTGGGGAAGAAGTGTATTTTGTCAGATTAAATAACTTTTCTGTATTTGTATTTGTGGTTATATAAATCCATTTCCCCCTGTTTGGACTAAGAGACTGCAGAAATCTTGCCATTTTTCGACAATACTCTAGTCTAGTAGTCCAGTGAAGTTGTTCATAATTTTGAATTTTTGATGCCTCTAATCAGTCGCTTACGAAGTAATTTTGGTCTATACACAGCGACAATGCCTGCAATCTGAGTAAATACCTACTGAGAAATGCCAGACCAGAGCGAGCAAAGCAGAAATTGTGGTTTGGCTTTGTGAAGCTGGGAAATGCTTAATTTGTGCATCAATTAAATATCCATGCAGCTTGTTCACCAGTGTCTCACATAGTGGGGAATGCAGTCTCAGCTTTGTTAAAAGTGGAGTCAGCATTTATGGAAAAAGTTGCTGATATTTGAACTCAACACCCAAACAAATATCCGCAAACAAATATAGATTTTAGTAGGGACAAAGTTACACATGATTAAGGTCGGGCCGCTTTAAGTGACAAGCCGTCTGCAAAGTGTGACCACAATCTACGAGTTAGATCCACCCCTCATTTCTCCACAGCTTCTCCCTCTCTGGTCACTTCGGAGTCCAAAAAAATCAAAGATGGTGACGGCCAAAATGCCATGGCTGTTGGTAACGCTCCTTAGAAAATGAAGTTGAACTGAGAGGTTTCAGACTTACTCGTATTTGCAATTTGGTCTGGCGATGTCAGGCTATTAGGGCTGTGTTGGAACACAGTAATTCTTTTGCAGCATGCACACAGAAAGGACAGATTGTGCACTGCGAGGAGACATTGGCTGAATTAGATAAAATTTGTATTGGGTTAGTATCACTGACTGCACTTTTAGGATATAAACTGTTAAGAAACATCAAATACAGTGATGGTGTTAGTAAATTCTAGTGTCAGGTGAATTACAAGCCGCAACAGCAAACGCACATTAAATACTCTCTTCTTTCCTCTCTTATTTTCTACCATTTCATTTACTTCTACTCATTACACCATTACTCCTCTGCCTCTTAGCTTCTTCACATGCTACTCTCTCTCTCTCTCTCGCTCTCTCCTCTGCTTTCCTTGTCTATCAGTCTGTCCTTCCCTCCTTCCATTCCCTTTTTTTCTATTCTAATTAACATGTTGTATTGCTGTCCAGTGAGAAAAGCTGGCAGCCTGTGTGTGTTTACAAGCTGCTCAGCGAGGGTGGCTTTGCCAGGCGGGCATGGGGGCCTATATCACGAAGCAAGTTTGACTTAATTAAGCTCTTTTTGGGTTACCTGTCTTCACTGACACTGATGACTGTGGATAACAAGTATCACAAACTTAGCTTATCACTGATGCCGTTAAACCTGGATTAACCAGTGCACCTACAGTGAGGGTTGGGCCAGTGAAAGCAGTTTCACACCAGCTTGATAGGAGCCAGACTGGACTGGCAAACTGAATTATACTACAGGGTGTCACACTTGACTCAGCAGCCACTCCTGAGTTGGACCATAATGACACCGTGTCCCACCAGCAACAAGCTATCGTGATGGATCGTGTAACATCTGAGCTTTCTGTCCACACTGAATCCCTTGAGGAATCACTTCTGTTATGTAATTTAAACAACATAGGCTACCTATTGGCTGTGCTTAAAAGATGGGTGAACTAATGTGACACCCCAGCGATTTCAAGCCAGTTAGCTGTCACCTTATTTTGGTTTTTGTAGTGAAATGAGGTTTCATGCAGATAAATCCGAACTTTAGCTCCCTGATTTTGCTTTTCCTTATCCATTGTTTTGCTTTCAAAGCAAGCAACAGGAATAAATAAAAGAAACAAGGTGTTGGACAAAGGTTAAGACACTTTTTTAGTTGACTTCAAATCCAAATTGTTGCCATAGTGGTGCAGTTATAGTTTTTTGAGAGACTAACATTGCTATGTATCATCTTGTCCACCCCAAAAAAAACACATGAACTTTCTAGTAAACAAGCACAACATTCGCAACTCTTCCCTTTTTTCACCCCCACAGAAATTTGATCTTCTTCCGTTAACAAACACAATGTTATGTTAATCACATTATCATATGGCCGATTACTAATCAGTACAAGTTGGATTTAGCGCTGTAACGCCGTCAGTACATGTTGCATAGAATCAAACCAGTTTAAGCTCATATATGGGACGAGCAAAACTGGAAATCAACCCACTTCTACCTACAGCACGTTCAGATGTGTAATAATGAGACAACCACTTTAAGCATTAACACATCAAGAGCAGAGTATTTAAAGAGCAAGTCATTAAATATTAGCATTTTCATCACTTATATAATTCCTGCAACAAATGTACACTTACATAGTTTTGGGTTGACAAGCATTTGACAGCACAGCCATGCTTCAGATGACAAAAGATAATTGCTTAGTTACATCTCTCAACTGTTCATACTCATACAACACATCTGAGTTTTTTTCCTCTACCTCGCCTGTCAGGCTCACTCCTAAAGCCTAGATCTGCTCAGCCAGTTAATTAGCATCGCTATTAACATTCTTCAGCCATATCAAGTCTGTGTCAGGCCAGCAAATGGGAATGTAATTATGTCCAAGGTTTCTCTCTCTTTCTCTCTCTTCTACTGATGGATCATTGAGTAGGTAACCACAGAGAAACACTCCAAACATAGCTGTCTCCCGCACACGTACACACACACTTACACAGTTACACAGAGTTCGACCCATGTCAAAGGTGGCTGAAGAGTTAAGAATCACCCTCTGTGGCTGTCACTGAAGGAAGACGCCGCCGCCGCCGCTTTTTCCTCCCTGTGCATTGGAAGAAGCGCTTGAATTGGCATTAATTACTGTTGTGTAGCAGACTGTGAAGGCATGGGCTCTCCAACACTTAATTAACAATTCCTAAAGGTAATTTATCGTTAATTAAATGGTATAGAAAAAGTTTATAGTAGCTGCACCCCAACAAAATTACAGTGCATTAATTATCATTTCAATTTAGTTTCATGCTTTGGCATTTGCCTGTGTGCGAGGACCAAATCATTGCATGGCGATTGTTAATTTGTGCTCCAGCAGTAGAAAATCAATACAATGTCTAGCAACTAATCACACAGTGTGTTTCCGTGTAGCTCAGTGGATGGATGGTGAGCAGTAACCCTGCCAGGGCCGGAGCGTAATTTCCCATCAGTGCCTCCCATACCATTATTATGGTATGGCAGTCATAACCAGCCATAACTTAAGGTTCATGATGATCAAGGATAAGTGAAGATTCATGTTCTTTACACTCCAGGGCTGGTTTGTCAGAAGCTCCTTGTCGAGTATGTCTCTCTTTCTTCTTCATTCCACTCCACACAAACTTTCATCACTTTGTGTGTAATGGATTTTCTCAAGATAGTTGATGGATGACTGGTTGAAGCAGATCCATTTTCTCCCCATTTTGTCTCAGTGCTAGCGCATGTAGCACCCATACTCCTACAATAACTCTCCGTCTTTGGATTCGTAGGAGCAACTCATCCCTCTTTCTCTTATTCTTTACCTCTTTCTCTCCTCTATATCTCCATCCTTTCCTCTCTCCCCTCTCCAAGTCTCTGTGATTTATGGCTGAGTGTGTGCCGCTATAGAGGACACACCACTGCAGGTGAGCCCTCTGCCACCCCTCCTTCTCTCACCACCCCCCTTCCCTGCACGCCTGTAGCCAATCATTGCACACCATGGGTCTCTTGGGGCGACTAGTGCCCCCACACACCTTTTCCTCTCCTCCACCTCTCCCTTCTCCGTCTCTCTCCCTTTCTCTCTCTCTCTGCAGAGAACAGTTTGCCTCACAACTGGGTCAGTCTCTCTCCTCCCTGCAGTAAATGCTAGCAGCCAGACAGGGAGGCAAGGCTAGGCTAGGCTGCACTCTGTAGCGAGGCTCAACTGCAAGGGAGACTTCCGAGACCGTAGATGGAAGCGTGCGCTGTCGAGAGGGTTGTGTTTGTTTGCATGCACGTGGGAGTATGCAAACCTGTTGAGATTGCATGTAAATGGAAAATAAGACGTGTGAATGGGAGGTGAATGAGACATTTCCTCTCCATGTGTTCGCGTGTGCACGTTGGTATAGTCTATGTTTGGAAGCTTCTATTAGCCTCCACATGCATTAAGTCTCTTGCAAACATCAGCTGCAACTCCCAGCACCTGTTTGTTTGTTTTGCTTTATTTGCACATTCTTATATTGCTCAGCTTATCCTCCCACTCATCTCGCAGACACATACAAGACACACATGCTCACACGCACCCTCTAATGTAGCTGCAGTGGTGTCAGTGAGTTGCGATTTAGATTACTCTGACTCGCCCATTAAGCAGATGCCAGCGTAAACATCTTTAAAAGGGTCCCTGGGTCTGTCTGTCTGACATCAAGACTTTGAAGTGTGCCTCAGGTACCGAAGCTGCTTCATAGACACAATGACAGCAGAGAGGGAAAGAGAGAGAGATGGAGAGAGTAAAGAAATGAGAAGGATGTAGGGAGAGAGACTGAGAGAGGGATGCTGGGAGAGATATGAAAAAGACAGCACAGGCAAGTAAAAGGAGGAAGAGAAATTAACATCTGTAATCTCGGACACCTATCCTTGCAGCCTTCTCTTTTCCTCTCACCTCCTCTCCTCACCCTTTCTTTTTCCATCCTCTACACAGACCTTAATAAGTGGATTTTTATCTCAGCTACACCAGCGCTCCCAAAGGATTATGGGATTTTTTTTCCCCCCTGCTGCACACACAGAATGGTAATTGCCAATCTGCAGTTAGAGACACTCCTTGTTTTAAAGGAAAAAGGCAAAATTGGTTTAACCACTCACACTTTTAAAATGTTGATAGTGGGTTGGTGTGGTGTTTTATATTACTGTAGCAGCTGTGCTGCCATCACACCTCTGTGATCTGTGTGTAGTTTGGAGCTCACACTGGCTCTCATCTCTGTCCAGACTAAGACACATTATCAGTGGCCTGTGTAGGCTGAAGGTGTGGCCTCCTCCCTTCTTCTCTCTAAATCTCACCTTCACATAGATTGGAATGAAAGGTGTGGCAGCCAAGTTCAGCCGTGCATGCTGTTTACAAAAACTGATTCGTAACTAACACATTTAGTCACACACAAACTGATGCAGTTTCTGCCCTAGGGCTGCATATGTGGCGCGTGTGCACCACACATCCTTAACAGGCAGAAAAGCATTGGAACAAGGACTCTTTAATCTTTAAATACATGCAGCTAAAAAATAGCTTGGTACAGGTATGCAGTTCTGAAATCTAAGGAGGTCTTAATTACTGGCTATTGTTGTCAGATATTATAGTGCTAAAATGCCCAGTATGCTGCTGTCAGTGGACTTTTTTTTTTTTTTTTAACTTTATTGCCTTTAATGCACATTGACAGGCAATTAATATCACAAAAGAAAACAAAAAATCATCTTGAGATTGGGTCTCAACTGTCATGCAGAGAAAGCACTGTATAAAGGTAGAGCACATACACACTTATAAGTGGAGGAGTTTTGAACAATTGTGTGAAGTGTATGGCTTTACCCATTAGTCTCCTAACTTTGTGGTGTCTAAGTTAGTTGAGACAGTATTTCTGATTGACAAATATGTCTTTATTACTTTGCTAACATATACATTTAAGGCAGACGTGAGCATGTCTGAGGATGTGGCACGTCCAGGTCTAGCACGGATATAGCTAACTCTTTTGCAAACACTTGATGCTTATCTCCTCTGATGAGTAGGGTTGGGTACTGTTCACATATGAACCTGTACCTGGAATTCACTGCCAGTACCCACAGATACTTTTTTTTTGGTGCTTTACCTTCAACTTGTTATCCAAAATAGAGCTTCGGACAAACTGTAGGGGTGACATAGTAGACTAAAAAGCAGAGAAGCTCTTTTCTAATCACACATAGCGCCAATCCTTCGCCTCTCTGTTTGCTTATGTGTGTAAGTGTGTCTGCTCATCTGCAATACTAGGCTATTACTAAAATGATATGGAAATGACAGAAGACCAGACACCAGAACTATTGGGGTGTATTGGCACTGCAGCAATAGTTTTGGTGTGCTGGGAGGCTGCTCTGTGGCCAGCCTCCCGTCTTCTGGGTGCTTCAGCGTCCTCTCTGAAGTTAAACCTGGTGGCTCAGCAAAGCTCCATGGCTGGCTTCAAGGCTTATGGGCACTTTGTGGCACCTGGGCATCTTGTCCAAACCCTGCATTCTCACCCAGATGCACTCCAGGTACCAAAATCTGGCACTGATGCAATTCAGTCTATACCCTTCATTGTACAAAGTTTGGTACCCATCCCTACTGATAAGTATTACAAAACTATTAATTGTGTCCACCAGTATGGTGCTGTGTAGTGGTGCCCTCCACACTCTCATCCCACATCCATGCCCTCCCCTCCCTCTCCCTATCAACTCCTGCCAACTAAAATCCAGGGAGGGAGCCAGTGCAACACTTCATTAATTGTTTTTTGGGAGAGCAATACCCCCTGAGTCCAGAATCACTAGCACAAACACACTGTTTGTGACACCTTTTGAGTAGCTGCACATGAGACTCGATCACTGCACACCCTCCATCCCTCTCCTTCACTCTCTCAGCAAGTGCCAGCTCTTTCCTGCTTGATATTCATCCCTGCTGTGGACTGGACTCATGGTTTGTTTAATAGGGATAATAAAATAGGCCTACAGTGTGTTAATATGTGAGTATTTGGAAGGTATGGAGTTCTTCTAAACATTCATCACTATAATAGAAAATACAATAAAAGCAGAGGCACTCAGCATGATGCGAGAGAAGCTGTCAGAAAAGTTTAAGGTAGGGATTCTATTAGTGTTGGCTTCCTATTTCTTCCCTCTAATGCAGCTCGAAACAAATCGGAAACGATCCAGTGGGAAAAGTTGCGAGAGAAAAACGATCCTTTTGTGCAGCACAGTACAGTACAGTGCTTTTTTGTGAGCAAGAGCATAATAAGCACTGGGAATATACCATGTGTTTCTCTTCTATCTGTCGAAATATTGTCTGCCGGCATGACATCAGCCAGCACAACCTCAGTCCAGTCACAACTCACTGCTGTAATAGTCAAAGATGGATTTAGGTTACCCATCACAGTAGCACTGCAGCTTCACAAACTGGAGCTCTGCATGCTGACAGAGGTGTGAGCATATGAGTGTGTGTGTGCATACATGTTTTAGTGTATCTTTGTGTTGCTAGTACCTGCCTGAATCCTCTAAAAAGCCAGCACCATGGATATTTTTGATCCCTTTCTCCACGTCCTTGATTCCTGACATTTAAGCACCCTGGGAAATTTGGCTTCCAAGGATACTCTGATGTGCACACCCCCCCAACCCCAATTCCCCTTTTTTTCTCTGTCTGCTTTCATTGTTGACTAAAACTCAGCGCGGCATCTCGTCTACTACACTCCTCCCTGGAGATGGAGGCCTAGTTTTTGCTCCCCATATGTAATCAACTTCTCCCCTTTCATTAAAGTTAAGCCCTTAGCACATAGAGGAAGGGGAAAAAGCTTAGTCACCAAATGTGCTGAATATCAATCAGAGAAAAGGTTTTGGTTACAGACAGAGGATGCAGAGAGGAGGTGTGAAGAGCACATAGAGAGGACTGGCGAAACTGTCCATTAAATATGTAGTATTAAAAAGAAATGGAAGGGAAGAAGAAACTGAGATGCAGAAGAGACATCCCTTCATCTCATTTCAACATTCCTCCCATCTTTTTGTCCTCATCTTTTAGTAAATCTCTGTCTGTGTCTGTGTTTGGCTAACAAGCCACGAGCTTTGCCAGGCAGGCACGTGGCTGTGGCCGTTCCATCTGGTTTGGCTCTCCAGATCTCTCCTCGTTAGGCCATTACTGCCGTTTAGTCTCAGCTGCCCGCTCCTACAACTGGCAAACCAACCAAACCACTGTCCTCCTCTCCTTCTGCCGCCACCATCATTGCTTGGCCCTCGTCCGCAGTAGCAGCTTAACTGTCAGCTCCCAAGTCCTGTCCAATAAGCTTTGCAGCCACATAGAAAGTGCTGTCTGTCAGTCTGGGCAAAGTAAAAGCCCAAACAGTGTGTGCATTCTCAGCAGGAACTGTTTCACCAGTTGAGTTCATATGTGACCAAATCCTGCTCTGAACACAATGGAGTCCCATTTTACATGAGATTTTTCCAATTTAAATGAAATCCATTAACACAACAGTCGAAAGGATATTTAAAACATAACAAAAATACAAGACACAACATGCATCATGCTTGCATCACGTTGCATCATCAGCACATTTTAAAGGTGGATGCTGGTTTAGCTCTATTTATTCTCACTACTACCTTGTGTTGTGATACAATGCCCTACAGTTTAGGCTCTGATTCCCTGGCGGCTTAGCACACTACAGATGTAACTGTGTGTGTTAGAACATGTTGGCAGGCACCCTGTTTCACACAGCGTGGGCTACAGACTTGGCCGACGAAGACACGCCAAGGGAGACACGTTCTGAAATAGAAACATCAGTCCCGCTCACTTCTATCCAGACGGATGAAGAAACAAGGAAAGCGGGGAGGTAGCGATGGATGCCAGAGTACGGAGAAGGAGCTGTTGCCCCCTTGTTCTACCCCTTGCTGCTATCTTCAGACGATTGGCTCATCTGTTTGTCAGTCAAATAATCTCCTAGTGGGCTGGTATTGCACCACGCTTTGCCTCCTTCATCACTCCCTGTGTTAAAACCGCTACTCAGTGGAGGTCTTTGATTCGGCACTCCAATCTTACTCAAGATCATCGGGCCAGCTAGCAGCTGCTGGATAAGCTACCCCTTTCTGATTTGCACATAAGGCCAACACGTCTACCAGTAGTTGAATAATGAGCTTGTGGTGCCAATTTGGGGAGTTATGGCGGGTGGGGGTGGTGCATGTTGGATGATATGCAAAATGAGCAAAACCGAGCAAATGAGGAGGCGGATTGGAGGGGGCAGTCTCATCTCTTAGGAGAATGTTATTTAGACTTCATTTGTCCCAGAAGAATGCCAGCAAAAGTGCTGCAGCCCTCCAGAGCTCTGACTCATTAAAAGTCAGTTTTTCTTTTTGCTTGTGAATTTGTAAAACGATACCAGAGATACATTCTTTACCCTTTCTCCTCTTATCTTGTATTCCTTTCCTTTCATTGATTGTAGACTCTGATGCTCCCTTTTATGTCTCCTCATTCAGTAGCAAGATAAACACACACTAGGTTCAACCTATAATATTTTTAGTATTCTCTCAATATGCTAAAAGGACTTTTTTCTACAACACGTGGTCTGTAACGAGTAAGGGCAATTTATGAAAATTCACAGTTAAGGTGTGAAGCGACACATTTAAATGCTCCTAATAATACATTAGTTGTTAAGTAGATAGACATTGAGGATGATTTAGTCAGAAAGCTGTAAGCCATGAGAAGATTTTAACACTTGGAGATAAAAGTGGCTCAGCCTGAACTGAACTGTGGGAACAGCTGCTCAGTGTTATATAGCCCTGTATGTTATGACCATGGTCTCGGTGCTGCCCTCCTGTCCTCCAGTGCATCACTATGTCTTTAGTCCGAAATAATAATAACGTTTACACCAGTTCTGTGAAAACAAGTCGTCACTCACACTGTTCACACATAAACACACATGGATGTGCACGTGGGCACACACTCGGCACACTCAAACACTTAGCTTCCTCATGTTAAATGGCCACTAATTCTCTGTATCAGGGGATTATACATAATTGATTTATGGATGAGGAGTGAAATTACTCATCAGTTGAAAGAAAAAGGCATTTTGTCTTCAGGCTAGAGCGTGCCAAACTGTATTCTGGAGTTAATAGGGGAGATGGGCTTGTGCCTAAGGCCATCTATACGGCCTGTGTTAATGCAGTTCAGTAGATACTACATATCCCAAACTGACATAACATGGCAACAATTGCTAAATCTTAAGCAAATTGCATTACGTAGAAATTGTCGTCATCCGAGACATTGGACCCTGAGGCCTGTGTAATCAACTAACTGCGACTAACAGAAGTCTGTGTTATTGTGCAGCGTTTTAAAGGGACAAGAAGCTGTTTCACTGTAAACAGCATTTGTCTTTTTCTTGTTGTTGGCAAGCAGGCCCATGGCTATGTAGAAAAAATAATACACACATTATAAACTCTTTTCATTGACTCTCCTCTGTGTTTGCAGCTCAACTCAGTGTAGTTTAGGAAACTATTGATCTCGAGCTTTGCAATTGTCCCATCTTTGCCTCACGCTCACAGACCACAGTCACCTTTTTATCGTCACATTTGGATATATAGCTTTGTAGCTGTGTGAGAGTGTGTGTGTCAACAGAAACCTGAGCCAGCACTGAACACCAACTCATCAAAGGCGATTCATTGTGTTAGCATACAGTGGGAAAGGGATCTGTGTCTACATTACGGTTGATAGGACCGATCCATTTCAGTAGAGTTTGATGTTTTCCCTGGGCACTCTGTTAATAAATGCCTGCTTTGCTCAAAGTGGAGGCATTTCTCCCCTCGAGTTTCCTGTACAGTGATAGCATATCTCGACTGCTGCTGTTGCTAGGCTCTGTTGCCAGGCAACTATTTATCTACTATTATGGGATTCTGTGGGGCTCAATGGGGAAGTCAGCACGGACAATTTGGCCTTCTGTTTTGTACACTATGTGGTGTCATATTATGCACGTTCAAGCTGCAAGTGCGAGCATTCTGCTGCAGCAGAGGTAAACAGCAGCTGTAAGTCGGCTGCAGCCCACAACACATTCATGCATAAATATACAGTACAAGACCAAAAACAATAACATGAATCATTCAGATGCGTCCAGCTCAGGCTGAACAAGATGCAGTTTGTGTGTGGACATGGAAGACGCACACAGCATACTGTCTTTGCCTCCATCGCTCAGAAACAGTGATAGACATTTTGTTTGCTGTTGTCAGGGAGCAGATATGGAGGCTGGTAAGGGTCAAGGGGAAGGCCGGGTGCTAACTGAGAGCTCAGCTATTTATACAGTGTGTATAGTGTGAGTGACTTCTACTGCTTCTGTCTTGTCCACACGCATAAACAAACCTCTCTATCTCTTTACTTGTCTGCCTGTTCCTTCAATCTCAGTCCTCATAAAGGCGAGTCTCTGACCTTCCCTGCCCATCTATTGATAGTATTACTGCTCAATCTAATCATACACACTCTACAAAACTATCTGCGCCCAGATGCCATAAACACACGCACGCCACCATTATATCATCAAAGTCGTCACACTCAGTGTCAACTCCAGCAGTGTGGGCTCACAAATGGATCAGCAAAGAAGATGATTGATGTCAATCAGTGGCAAATTTGCATGCCAATAGGACTGTGAGTAGGCAGTGACAGAGTGAATAGTTAATTTCCTTGCAGGCCTAAGAAAATCTCTCCTCCTCCTCCTCCTGTGGGGCAAGAGACACTTTGATTCTCCTGATGGCTTTCACATTTTCATAAAATGAATTAGATTAATTGCATGACTTGGAGGATTTAATGGGCATCTGTTGATGGTGAGGAGAACTGCTGTGATGATTTCCACGGGATTAAGGTCATACTGTCGGAATTTTATCGAATGTGTTCATTAAAGTAATCGATGACATTAGCATATTTTCTACACTGCTAAATTTTCTAATATTGATCATTTAAAATTTAACTTTTCCTTTGAAATCTGCTCCATATAACTTTTCACTAATCAATTATATTTTGGTAAATTAAAAACCGGCAAACATACACTCCTCAGGAGTGTTTCCTCAGGACACAGGGATAAACCTTTTTGCTGTGAAAGTGGTAAATCTTGAATCCTAGCTTGCCTTGTGAAACTGACTTACTGCAGATGACGTGTATGTTTATGTGTGTGTGTTTACTCAAGCTTATGCTTGCTTAAGGATGTGGTGTTTCAAACACAGTAAGGAAAGTGCTTTTACGGAAAACGAACACCCATAAAGACAATGAAAGAGATTTTGTGTGAGTGCATTATGTGTATATGTGCATCAGTGTGTATGTTGTTATGGTCATTGTCCAGGTGATGAATGATCCAGGGGGCTGAGTGGAGGAGAGTGTCTATAAAACACCCCAGCCATCCTTCCCTCTCTTATACCATCCTCCATCCTTTCATCTTTACTCTCCTCCTCTAGCTAAAATATCCTTTGTTTTCTCTCGTCTTCGCCTGCCGTCTCTGTTTTGTTTGTGTTTCTTCGTGTCATCTATCTCTCTTCCTTTCCTCGCAAACCTCATCTCTGTCTGTGCCGCTCCGGGCCAAAGCTCTGGCGGCAAACAAATGAGTGCAATATTATTTTACGGGACAGCGACTTCAAAGTTTCCCTCTGTTTGGAACAATTAACAAGGCAAAGACCTGAGGGGACAATGCAAGGAGAGACGAGTTTGGGAGAGAAAAATAGGGGAGGGGAAGCATATTCAGCAAAAGGCAGACAAGTGTGTGAGCTGGTAATGCTTTGTGAAGAAGAAAGGGGAGAAAGATAGAGGAACATGGTAAGGAGATCACTATAGAAAGGATAAATGAATGAATGGATAGAGGGAGTGGACAGTGAGTAGGGAGAAAGGCAGGTTTTGATATAGTTGGAAAGTGGGAGGAGTTAATTGCAATACTGTAAGCAAAGTGAAATATTGCAATTTAATTTTAGGAGCTAGTGATGCACCCCCTATTAGTCTGCCTGTTTTATAGACCCGTGTTCTTTGTGTTCACTGTGGTGACGTCAGAGTGGAAGAGTCAACTGGCTGAAAATAGATTAGAACACCACAGGATCAAGCAATCAGCGGTTTAGACACAACACAAAATGAACCAGTGCCAAGAATTTTTTGCATGTAAGATATTAATTAAGAATTAGACAGAGAGTCGATACAGTATCACAAAACATAACACTGCTGTACTCTTTTTTTATACACCCTTAATAAACGGTGTTAAGTAACTTGCAGTTAGACTTAAAAGGCTTAAATAGAAATGTAAGTGCACTATTGACTCCTTATTACAAAAGATAAGGAACAGCTGTAGAAATTGTGTTTCGTGTACACAACAGAAGGACACCAGAAGGACAGAATTCAAGGAGCATCATTAATGGCATCCAGAAGCTAAAGATTGCACTTTGAAGAAATGCTTTGCGAGGAATTTGGCAGCTATAGAGCAGTATTTCCTTCCTGTTTAAAAGAACAGAGTGTTTTGTATTTGCTGCAGATGTGATTCGTGGCTCTGACTTGGTTCGTCCTCATAACAATGGGGGCTGATGGGTATCGCAGCAATCAAAGGCCCCACCGAACTGAATGAAAAAATAGGAATCCTGAAAACCATTATCTATCTGTATTGTATTGTACTGTATTGTATTATGTCTAATCAACTAAATGATCTGTATTGTCATCTGTACTCAAAATGGGTGGTATTTAAACTGGACAAAGGTGGGACTTGAGTTGGAAATAGACGGGACCTAACCAGAGGTTGGTATTTTTAGCCTCTAATTGATATGGGTTGATCACACAGATAGTACTCGGATGACACTCGTACACATGAAAACTATATTATCTGTCCTGCATACTGGTTTCTTCTGAGTATTCAGCTCAACTTTAATAGTTATCCAGGCCACTTGAGTTTTTTTATATCATTTAAAATAAACTTGAAAATGTAAATATGCAGTGGGGAAATTACTCACAGAACCACTGGCTCCAACCACTTTGTACCTCACTCACATACTCAATTCGAGATAGGATTTTGTTCCGCAGCACCTGTTGGCCACGACCATTATGGCTGTTTATCTTCAGCCCTCAGATCTCAGCCAGCACCCGACACATACACTACACAGACACTACTTAAATGCCCTGAACACCACCCAGCTCCCTGCCTTTATATCATGGCGTCTTGCCCTTGTTTGTGCCAACCACCCCATACTGTGCCAACTAACAACCTCCCTGCAACCCTCCATGCACACACAGAATAACACACACACACACACAGGCAACCGCTTCCCCCCCAAACCAGCTGAGATGAAAAGGCTGCGGATCACACAACTGCTAAACTTTGATCAATCTGGCAACAAGTGTAAATAGGATCATTAATAGGGATTTAGCAGGGGGCTGCCGTCTGCGATTAGACATACGCAAACACGCACATATGCTTTTATCAGCCGCTAGTTTTTTAAATGGCTCCCTTTGCAGTGTGCGCACACAGACACACAGATACACCCGCACAGACACAGTTCATTTTTCTGTTTCCAGAGAGGAGCTGCAGCATGCAAACAGTGTACCAACGGGGCCTTTAATTGGGGTGTAATCTGAAAAGTGTAATTTGCCTGGAGTGGATAGAGAGATCTGACAGGAAGAGTAGAAGAGGGAGGGACGGGAGGAGAGGATTACTGTGAAGAGAAAAGGGGGTTGGAAGAAAAGTAATGTGGATGAGCGTAGAAAAATAACATGAAAGCATGGTGGCAGGGCAGGGGGAGAGAAACGCAAAAAACCACATGTATAGAGAGTGGGATTTAGTGACAGAAACTGTGAGGGGAAAATGAGTCGGAGGCAGACAAAGAATGAGAGCGAGACAAGCGGAAAGGCTGCAAAATAGTTAGCTTCACATATCATGTGTCACTCGTGGCTGTCTCCATCCCCAGCCTTATTCTCTCATACACAGCCCCTCCTCAGATTACAGCCATTTGCCACATTAGATCTGGTTCTAAACGAGTCTCAATCCAATTCAAATCCACAAATCAGTGAGTCTTTCTCTCCCTAAACTCCTTAGATTTCTATTGCCAAAACCAGATTACATCGCTTTTATAACCCACAAAACCCACTGCTGCTGTGGCTTTCCAGCTGCAAGCCTCTTATCTATCAAAACGGACTAATGAGTTTGAAGCTGACCGCCACCAAAGCCAAGGTAGAGAGAGAAAGGGAGAGAAATGAACTGCATGTGGCTGGTTGATGCGTCTACAAAAACACAACAATGTGATCATGGAGATAAAACAGAGGGCCAACTGTGATCTCTCAGCGGGGTAAATAAGGCTTGTAATTCTCAAAAAAAAAAACCCAAAAAAACCAGGCTCTCCAACTCTTTAGTCCCTTTGCCACTGCACAAAAACACACTAACACCTGCTAACATCTGGCTTTTGTATTAAATGGAAAAGGTTACATTTGACATTCACTCTGGGACCAATGAGTGGAGTAGTCAAGGGTTTATTGGCTCCAGCTCCAATCTGCTTGGATCGGCAGTGATGGGAATACAACACCAGGGTGGACAGGTTAATTTTAGCCCCTTTGCTGGTGTCCGGCATGACTCACTGACAGGCCACCACAAAACACTGTCCATCTCTGTCCAAGCAGGGCTCAACAATTGTTCAAAATTAGTCAAGTTTCAGAGAGAGATAAAAAAAAGAACTAACCACTTCACATTGTCACTGACTTTCATGCTGCTTTCTGCTTTCCTGTTTTCCAGCCTGTCTATAACGTTGCATGTGACACAACAGTAGGAAAAAAAACGGAAAGACATAGTCGTCTGCATAGTTGTGTACACGGCTGTAGTGTATTGGCAATGGAAAAGGAGTCTATCGCATCTTTAATGGGTTGTCCTGTATTAAAACAACCTGCACACATGTGCTAATATTGCTGAAAAAAGAGCATGATTTGCCCTTTACTCCCACCCTAATGGGTCTTTTTTGCCGCTATCCCTTTTTCTGGTCTAATTTAATTTCAACGCCTTTTGTTTGCCTTTATTCTTTAGAACTTTATTCCTAAAATGTAATAGAATTATTTGTGGTATTGAATCACTCAATCATCAATTCTCTCAGCAATGGCAGGACCATGAATGCGGAGTTAAAATGGCACTGAACCAATGACTTCTGCAATAACATTATCTTTATTCATCGGCACAGGCTTCCCCTCTGTGTGAAGATCAATTATCATGAGCATGTGTTTATCCAGCCAAGGTCATATAGTATCAGTCTATTGTTGAGCTCCTCAAAATGACTCTGACCTCAACCCCCACCTCAACCTCCCTCACCTTGACCCCTGACCTGTGACCCTGGTGTTGCCTTATAACATCGTTTGTCCAATGAGCAAGGCAAAAAGCGGTGAAGCGCAGCTGTTGCTACTTGTATTAATGGGCTACTTAGCTGTACAAGTCTGAGCTTGTGTCTTTTTGGGTCTTTGGTATCTTCTTTTATTTTCCTTTTTCTCCCCCTCCCCTATTCATCCTCTTACCCCACCTTTGGTTCCCCCTTCTTCTAAAATAAAAGCAGCCTGGCAGTTGGCATTTTGCTTTTTGGACGGCAGGCTTCTCCCCCCGTGTTCAATTATTCATGCTGAGCTCCCCACTCCCCATAGCTATGGAAGCTAGAACACACACACACGCGCACACACACGCTCTGTAAATGCATGTGCCATGTGTTGGCAGTGATATTTTTGGGGCTTTGTTTTGCGAAGGGGAACTGGCAGCTTCAGTATAGAGAGTGCAATACACAAGTGGGAGACTATTATTGGAGATGAAGGCAAAGGGACTTCTTTTTCTCTGAACAGTTTTTACGTCATTTTCTGTGAGACTTTAGACCTGCTCTCACATTATCACAATTCCCAGCTGTTTTTTTTCCTCTATTAGAGATTCTTTTTAGCACTGCTGTTGTCCTCAGTTTTATGTATCTGCCAATCTTCCATAATGCCCATCAAGTAGTGCATCTCCTTTGTTTCTCACGCTTTTCAGGTTCCCTCATTTCTCAATCATCTGTTTTTTTTCCCTCTTCAGTCCGTTTCAGTCCCATGCTCTGCTCATTTTTCATTCATCTGTTTTTCCCCTTCAACCCATTCATCTCCATACTCTCGCCGTCTCCCTCTGTGTGCGGCTTGATGTCCCTCCCCTTCCAATCCACCCTCACACATGTTGTTATTCTCTCTCGGCGCTGTGACAGCGTCTCTGGCAGGGTTAGGTAACAGTGTGCAGGCTGCCCTACTGAGCCACGGTGAATAATTCAGTCAACAGGACACGGGGCTACACTCTTATGTCAACTAGAATTACAAGTTACAAAATACTGTATTTACAAGGGAGAAAGTGAGGCTTCGGCTCAGCAGTGTGTGCTGATAAGAAACGAGAAGTGAGACACCCAGGTGTGCCAGCGGATTTAGCCTTCTTAAAAAAGAAAATGAAGCAGAAATACAGCATATGCAGAAATTGTGCGATCTTGTGATGGTAGTGCGCTCTTATGTGACATCTCAACAACTGATAATTTAGTGTACCCTTTGAATTTGTTGTCCTGTGTCAGTGCGGCGCTTCATTAAAAAGAGCTTCGCGTATGTCCCGGTTTGAGCATTAGTGTGCAAAATACTCAGTCAAGGCTGTTTTGTCACCACCAGGAATGGAGGTGGTGGGAAGAAAAGCTTGTGGAGGGAGAGGAGATGAGTCAGTGGGACAGAGGAAGGACAGCAGGAAGAGAGTTAAGGGAGAATGAAACTAAATAGGGAAAGGAGGTGAATTACAGGGCACTGCATTTTTTAAAACCCCCAGAAAAGGCTGGATAAACAGAGGGAGGGGATGATGAAAAAGGAGCGAATAAGGGACATGTGAGAGCGAGATAGGCACGGACAGAGGACTCGTGATGTGAGTCATCCAGCCAGTGAGAGATGGGTCACCATGGACACAGCCACTGACCCCGCACTGATGCCCCATCTATTGATCCCATTAAAGCTACACCTCTGTGTTTCTGTTCCTCTCGTCCTCTGCGGCCGCTTTCCTGTCTGACTGTATTAATCTTAATGAGATCAACAACTCTGCATCTCTCTTTGCCTCCTCTCGTCTGTGGCGCCTGTCTGTATGCATCAATTTTTGTCTCGGAGCCTGGCGCTCTGCGCACATCTGCCTTCCTATTTTAGCATCTATTTTGTCCTTTTAACGGTTGACTGCCTGTGGTTTATAGTTTAAGTGCCACAAATAGCAAGCATTATGCAAATCATGATTAAATACATGGTGAGGAAATAATACAATGAGATAACCTAATAAATACAAATGTATGAAGCCAGACATAACACTGAATAAACTGTGGCTAAATGTTTAAACCCATTCCTGTCAGTATAGGTGTAGATTTCAGGGTGGACAGAAAGCAGAAAGACATTTATACCATAAATTAATGCAGAAAAAGAACAAATTGTTGCATTAAAATTCACAGAATGAAGGAATTGAAGTGTTTGATGCTCAGAATATTCTGTTGGAGGACCCTCAAACTCCCCATTATGTATGTGTCCCTCAACATTGAAACGAAACCTATGCCCTTGCTCGTCTGTCGTTCTTGACATCTCTTTGTTCCCTGAATTCAAATTGTTGATGATTTCTTTCTGTCTCAATTTGTTGGTCCTTTCTCAGACATCAGGATTGAAATATTTGTCTTGCTAATTACTGCGTAAAGCAACCTGAGATTAAGTAAAGGCCATCAACAAACATGAAGCTTTAGATGGATATACCGTACGTGAACGAGAAAGAAGTGCTGTCAGATTACTCACCAGTGAGATCATTCACAATTAGCCCCCTTTGTGCTAATATAAAAGGTTATCAGCCACGTGGCGATACTCGCACACACACACATATCCTGATTTAAAGCCATTAAAGTTATTTCTGTGGGAAACGTCCTCGGCGGCAGAGCTTTACCATTCCATGGCGAGACTTGATTAGAGGTTGATTTAATGCTCTCCAAACAATGAGCTCCTGTTTATTTCCAATTAGCATGATGGATGCAGACTGCAGCAAACATACTGCTTTTTTTTTTTCACCCCCGTCTCACCTCCTATCTCTTCCTCGCTTTCTTTCTTTAATTTAAACAGTTTTCTTGGATGGCACTCGCCTGGCAGCAGCTCACTTGGACATGAGTGTTGCCATGGAGGAGCATTTATGTGGTTGTTGCAGCACCATATTACTTATTAATTGGATGTTCGTTGTCCTTAACCTCTTTTAGGATTGAGCTTGGCTCTGCTTTATGTTACCTAGTGAGATTCTCTTGGGTTACTGAAGTGATTTATTTGATGTATATGTTGTTTGGGTTTGTTTGTTGTACAGTATACAGCGGCGGATCCCAGTCAAGCCCTCTTCAACAATCCCACTTCAGACCATGCAGTAGCTTCCTTCCAATGACTTAAACTGAGACTTAAATGATCTCAACTCTGTTGTCTTTATCAAATATCAAGTCTGGCATCGCACCCAGGGAACCTAAGCTATCAGTGTGCAACACATCCACCTTGACACATCCCATCATTTAAAATCAGAAGCACTCAAAGCTCTATTTGCAGGCAAAGAGAGGTGGCAATTTTATGCATTTTTGATCTGAAACTGGAACAAGCTCCTTTCCTCTCCATGCTGGCTTTCAATAAATTCAGATGATTTCCCGTGTCATTAAATGCGGGATTTGACTTGCAAATGGCCTCCTTGTGCTTTTCCACGAAGGCGAGATGAATGCACGGTAACACACACACTCGTATATCCAGACATACAGAGGCAGACAGACAGCACTTGCGTAGCTCATGTTTAATTAAGCGGTTTGTCTGTGCGAGAGACTGATGGGCCTCGTACACTGTTACCTCAACGTGTGTTTTTCTTCAGTAAACTTTTCCTTTCACTGCTCAATATCCTGTGGCCCTATAGGGGGCAGTACATATTAGTGGCCTCTTTTGTCCTCTGCCAGCATGACCAAGGTAAACATCCTCTTGGATTATCTCTTTCATTCTTTATCTCACTCTCTTCCTCCTCTCACCCCCCTCTCTCCCGCCTTCTCATCCTCTTTCACACTCACTCCATCTTGATTCTGTCTCTTTTTTCCGTCTCGGAGATGAAAGCCTCCCCACAGCTCCTTTCAGTCCTCCTGAAGCGGCCCAAATGAGGTAGCTTATCTGATGAATTCCCCCCTCCTTCTTCAGACAGACAGACACACACACACATACACACACTTTCACACGCACACATGCAGATACATATGTCTTTCTAGCCTACACTCGCACAGCTGTAAAAAAAGACTCGTTCTGCACACTCTCTCAGAGGTCCATAACACACTTATGCACCATATAAACATATGCATAGGCGGATAATAAGTAAAACACCCACACAGACACACATACGGTGCGCCTGGAGGCATGGCAGGCCTGATGGGAGATCCGGGGGCCTGGCATTGTGGTATGAGGTGCCTGGCGTCGGGTCCCCAGGGGTAGTGGGCTGACTGTGATGTTAGGTTATTGGGCTCGGCACAGCAATGCCTTTTGGTCTGCTCTGCAGGGGGGCATGAGGGAGTGCATGCGTATGACGGCTTTTATTAAACAGTAATCCCAACAGCTGTTGTTCAACCAAGCATCATCCCCTTCCCCCCCTTTTCCTGCATTCTTTTTCTGTTCCTTCCATCTTTTCAGGCGTCTGTCTGTTTTCCTTGTCGAAGCGCAGCACGAGCCAACCGGATCCACAAGAGACCCCTTATTACCAACTCGGTGTCTCCTAAACATTATGTTCATGTACAGCTAATTTACATTAACAAATTTGCTTTGTAGGAAATGTAATGTGGCCTGGGTTTTGTTTTTAGTCAACATAACGAGGAAATTAATGTAACTGAAAGTGTCTGTAAACTGCTCTTTTAAAATATATCTTTCAAATTGACACTTTTTTCCTACCTGGCAACTAAAGTATGCTAAAAAATGTTACGGTAATGTTGAAGAAAACATTTTAAGGAACAGTGTGAACGATTTAGTGGGATTTCGTGGCAACTAGCAATGAGGATTACAGATTGCAACCAGATGAAATGTCTCCCAATTAGAATTAAATTTGTGTTCTTTGTTCAGGAGTTTTTTACCGGGAGCTGATATTATACACGAAGGTCTCTTCATCTCTTCATCCTATCTAGAGCCAGTATTTGGTTTGTCCATTCAGGGCTACTGTAGAAACATGGCAGTGCAACATTGTGAGCTACATAGACAAGGATTTGCCCTCCATGTAGATATAATCAGCTCATTTTAAGGTGAAGAAAACACAAAGATTCTTATCTTCAGGTGATTATATACAAAAGAAAACATACGTAACCCATTTCTACTTATATTCCCCCCCCCTTCTATACACTGGACCTTTAAAGACAAGACTAGATGTGTTGACTTTATTACTTTTTTACCAAAACTAAAATGTTTGCTAACCTTCACAAATGTGTTTAAGTCGCCTAAACTGAACAACATGTGGGATACAGAACAATACTCCAGGCTCTGGTGTCAAAGTCCTGTGTCTTCTTTACATAGCTGCAGACGCGTTCACCCATCCAGTTGGGTTGATCTACTCCCTTCAAACACACACACACACACACAATATAGTTCAATTCATATGTGTCTATGATGTCCAGACAGCTCGTGACACATTAGGGCGGCCCGTTTTCAATAGAGATGTGTGTGTGTCTTTGTATGCGTGTAGTAAACCCCTTAATGTAGCATAAGAATTAATGAGTCAGAGTGCAAAGGGTAAGAGTGCAGCTGTACACTGGCACCTGCACTCCACTCACACACACATGCACACACACGACCCCTATACCTGCAGCTGGCTACTGATTGAGCTGTTCCACACCCAGGGGAGTCCCTCAATGAGGGACACGTGTGTCTCTCTCACTAATTACCCCCCCTAACACCAGCTTGCCAAGTGCGCACCCCTTCCTCCTTCTCTGGTCCTTAATAAGATACTGTAGTTTCATCTCTGTCTCCATACGTTCATACATCTTCCCGTCCCTTCTTAGTTCCTTCTCTTGGCTTCCCTCCCTCCCTCTCTCCTTCCCTCCCTCCTTGCTGCCTGTCTGTCACCCAGGACATGCTGTCCCACCCCAGTTCTCTCCCCTAGGCCTCTGCCCTCTCCCCTGGGTACCATGTGGAGGAAAGGCCCGGGCTTTGTCTCCCTGTCTAGACCCTGACACCGACCACAAGGGGAGAGAACTTAATGATGGGTTCAGCAAATGTGCTTACTGGCTCTAACCCACATGGGTGTGGGCACACACACACACACACACACACACACACACACATTCTTCTCTCTGCTTTTCGTTCTCCTTTCACTTTTCCTCCATCTTTCTCTTTCAGTGACAGAAATGACAATAGTGCCGTCTGCTCACCATATCATTAACATGTCCCCCACTGTACTTATCCTGATGGGTACGTAATTAAAGAATATTTTTAATCTAATCATCATACAGTTTAAGTTTGATACTAAAACTAATAAACTGTGAGCATTATCCTCTCTTTAGCTGACTGCTAATACAGCTATGGTTTTCTTTTTAGTGTTGGGTTGTAAAGTTTGTTACTGATTTTTTTTTTTTGATGGATCATTTCAGTTCATCATGTTTGTCTTCTAGGCTGCTGCATTTTGGTTTCTTCTTGGGTGATAACTTTCATCCAGAGGCAAAACTTCGTGTTTCAAAGAAGTGAAATTAATATTCACAAACATCTCAAAGTCATTCAAATGAATGGAAGCACATTTAATTTCTTTCTTGGTTATGTGTGAAATTAGGAAAGTAATTTTTTTTTTTTGCGTGCAGACCTGTGAAAACATGGGCCCTCAACTTGGACGTGAATACAAATTGCCATTTTTAAAAGTGTGAAGGTACAGTATATTATATTCTCATTCCAAGGAATTACATTTCAACACCATCCTCGGCTAAAAATATTACATTGTTCTCCTGATTGTGAAGCGTAAACACAGTTGCTTGAAAAATAACTTTGAGGAAGATTTAGACTGCATAATTGAGAATTCATCACAATACGGTATTCTTGTTCCTCCTGAATGTATTTGTTTTCTCTTTAAGGCGATTGAACATGGAAAAAAATAATGAACTTGCACATTTTAATTAAAACCATATTTACTCAATGTTTCTCATGCATGCATCATTTAATCCTTGAAAGTCAATGACATTGTAGTATCCTCAATTGGAAGTCTGCAAGATTTAAACCCCAAACATTGAGCATAACAGCACTGCACTGCGGCTGGCTTCACCTCAGGGTGACCTACAACAGTTTGGTGACTCAGATGTTATACAACTTTTCTCTTTGATTCACATGTTCAAACACTCGGATTTCGTGTGTGACAGCGCTGTCCCGCGCATTTTGTCAGGCTCTTTACTTGGTGTAGCAGGAAATACCATAAATCAGGAAATGCTATGAAGTTACGAATAAACAAAGACATCCACAAACCCAAATCCCAGAGTCTATGAAGAGGTGAAAATCAGGACCAGCATTAAAAATGCATGAGTTTGTCTTTGGTTGGGAAATGGCTCGACTGGCCAGAGGGGATACGAAAAACATTATCTCTGACTCTTGTCTCACACTATCTGCTCTCTCTGTTTATTTCCCCTCTCTTACTCAAGCAGACATTGTGCTGGGCACTAATGAGAAATCAGACATGGCTGCTGAGTGCTTTGGTCATGATGGTCAGGACAAGAGATGGACGCTGCCCTTTTTTCTCCTGTGTTTGTTTGGCTGTGTGTTTGTGTGAGCAGTGAGCCAAAGGACAGGGTCAGTGGTGTTGAATGTTAAACTCAATGTGACTGAGTGTGTGTGTGTGTTTGATTTGTTTTAACTGTCTAAATGACTGATAGGGAGGCTGCTGTTTAAATGTCTGGGAAGTGGTTGATAGAGGGTTTAGGTCGGTCTGCCTGTCAGATTTAGTGTCTTTCTGTGGGTATGTCTGTGCTAAACATGGATCTAAGTTTTTAGTTCCTGTTTTTAATCTCTGCAAGGTTTATGTCTGGAGGGTGTGTGTGTGTGTGTGTGTGTGTGTGTGTGTGTGTGTGTCATGTGTTTGGTCATGTGAGTGCGTGTGTATTTGTCTGTCCACAGCTAACTTCACAAACTACTGGACCAATCAGCCTCATATTTTGTGTGCAGATTTATGACTTTATGCTCAAGTACCTTTCGTGGTTGCGCAGTTTTCAATTGACCCTTTGCTAAGTCCCACCCCCGGATGCAGACTGACCAATCATAACATAGCATCTGGCCGGCTCAGACCAGGGTCCGACCACAACACAGCTGTGCTCCATTGACTCTAATGCAATCGTTCCAGATTTCCTTCATTTTCAGGCTGGTTTTGTGGATTTGGAGCTAAATGTTGTGTCTGGGGCGCATCGTGTATTAATGATACTCGTTACCTGGAGAGGTTGGAAAAAGATATACGTTTCTTCCCTGTTCCAAAACCAAAATCAGACCCTGAAAAGTGTAAGGTTAGCTAGCTAGCTACTGAAGATATAGCCTACTGAATGTATACACATGCTGCTTTTGCTTTTTAATGATTATAACAGTGAAACAAAGACTGACCCTGCTGTACAGGAACCAGTGAAGGGAAGCAGGGAAGCTTTGCTGATATTCAACCAGCTGTGTGTCATTACATTGTTTGCAGATGAATGTTGTTTGACTTCCCCTGGAGATCCCTGCCCATCTGGCAGCGGAGGTCTGGGTGATGACAGCCACATGGGGGTGAAGCCAAACACCGTTCATCTGCACGCACTGCGATGCCACACAGCTGGTTGAATATCAGCGAAGTTTCTCTTTATATTCATTGTCTTCTGTGGCGATCAGCGCTGATGTGGTGGTTCACTTTGACACTGTGATCTGTAGCCTATAGTTCAGCTTTAGCTTCTAACTATCTTTGTCTTTTTAACCTGTTGTTGCTGCTGAGTCAGTTTGACATCCTGGATATATCCTTCAAACACACTGTAGACCCCTCTGTCTGCTTCTCTGGAATCACTCTTTCATTTTTTCCAAAAATATGATAATAATTCTTTAGGGAGTGCAGTTAGTTACAGTGTGGGCTCTATGCTTACTCCGACAGCTTGTCGGACCATCCCAAAGGGGCGGGGCTTAGCAAAAGGTCAGTTCCACTGGGCGCAGTGTTGCCACATGCATTGTCTAGAGTGGCTGTGATCCGCTCAGGCGGCTGCGTTGCAGCTGGAAGGCAGCCACCTGGCGGAGATGTGCCCTCTGTTGAGTGCATGTTTCTCGTTTATATTTGTTTTTATGAGACATTTATCTCTGTTTCAGATGGGATGTTGCTATATACTATCGTCAGTGGCTGGCTATCCTCCTAATTTGTATTCTTGATCACACTGAGTGTAGTTGAGTGTCGTAACTGTCTCTTTTCTTTTGTTTTAGTCTAATTGCTCTCGCTCTCTCTCTCTCTTTTCTGTGTGTGTATTATGTGTGTGTGTGTGTGTGTGTGTGTGTGTGTGTGTGCTTCTGGCCACTGGCTCTTGTTCTCTCTACAGGCAGTCTAATGAGCACACAGACTTCTGTGAAACACACAAATACAACTGTAAACGCGCGAGCACACACACACACACACACACACACACACACACACACACAGCTTGATTGGGCCCTGCCAGTGTATCTCTCTTCAGCCTAATGAGCAATGCTGGACAACCAGTATAACAATCATATCTCTGTTTCTGTGTTTGTCTGTTTGCACTGGAAGCTGTGAGCCAGTGCTAATTCTACAGTAAACTCTTTACGGCTTGATGAGCACTGTTTTACTTCAGTACTTCTCAGCACCACAGCCACGCTGAAGAGTTATATACATCTTAGAGCTTTTGTGATGATTTCTGACTGTTTGTTGGCATAGTAAGCAGCTTAAACCAAAAAGAAGTAGTTCAGAGGAGGCTGAGATGGGATGTTGGTGGAAGGGGGTTTAGCATTTTGAAGAGAGCTGGGGTTTCTTAGAGTTTGTTGTTGTTAAAATGAAGTATAAAAGTCATTCCTGTTTGTTTGAAACTGAATAATGAAATCCAGATCTGTGGGGAAATTTGGCAGGTTTTACTGGAGGGACGGCATGTGTGTTTCCTCCATATATTGTGCAACTGCTTGAGTACATTGTCCCTAAGTAACCTAGAGTAAGTGCCCTGTCTCAGGATTTGTTTATGTCAGTGTGTATTCAGAGGGCCAGCAACTCTTTGACTGTTTT
Organism: Epinephelus cyanopodus; assembly: GCA_026686955.1. NCBI lineage: Eukaryota > Metazoa > Chordata > Actinopteri > Perciformes > Serranidae > Epinephelus > Epinephelus cyanopodus. The sequence goes on along the minus strand of CM048936.1, from coordinate 20,091,651 downwards.
CGAAATTTTTGTACTTGAAGAGAAAGCTTCAGTGCAATACTCTCCTGACATCTGACCTTCATTCATAGATTAGTTTTTGACTTCCAACTCGAGTGCGGTCAGTCAATTCACACACATTGCTTTGTGTGAAGAATCTCAGGAAGGTAAACTTTTACTAACCAAAGACCACAGAAATAGCATGAGAGTAGACCTCACATTGAAGTGTTTGCCTTGGTCATTTGACTTTATTCTCATTTTTAAACTCGACAGGAACAAATACAACTCAGCAGAACCATCTTAGTTGGTCTTGTTAGTCATCTTGTTAGTTAGTCCATTGTTCTTACAGCTATGGTTGTTTAAAAATAAACTCTTAATTCAAGATAGATGTGAAAATATGTGAATCAGCACATGTTTATCCATGCCGTCTCTGCTTCCCTCAGCTGTCTGCTGAGCAGCTGCTCAGACTCATTCTTCAGAGGCAGCTACAGTAACGTTACACGGGCTGTACCGGACTCAGAATTATGTCAGGTCAATCAGATTTGGCTGTACCATATGGATTAGTAATGTTTGAATGGGGTTCAGCTGGATATTTATTGTGATGGTGACATTCAAGTTATGTAGTAGACAAGCTAACTCTGTTAACGACAGCCATGAAATGTGTAGCAACACTTGATATTAAACAATTGTCAGAGACTTTAATGTATTAGGTTTCTTTGAGCTGTGATTTCACCACTTCTAAACAGAAGGCAGAAAATAACGTTATCGTGGAGCCTAACCTTCTTCTTCCAGGCAGCTGCCTCTGTGTACGCAGCTACCTGTACTGAAGAGCAGCGTCAAAGTGAGGAACACTCACTCCTAAGCAATATCTGGGAACCAAAATGTCCCCAACGTCTTGACTTCAAGGAATCCCAGTCAACTGAGGGGGTCACCGACTGACAATTCAAACCTCTGCCCTTAACATTGCATAAACAAACATGAAGTTAATGTCAACCAAAGAAACAGGGAAATAACGGTTCCGGGATTGACAACATGCTACTCCGATACTTGTTTGGCTGTTACTGCTTAACCTCACCTCAGTGAGTTCCTGACTTGTTGCAGGTTGGTTTGTTTATATGGAAGTTAGCCCACTACATTGGTTGCAATAGCATTGACACACATAAAAATGGCCGCCACTCTGACCATACTGCTACCCTGATTCGAAAAGAAATGTCTGTTCTACTTCCATTGGATTTCTGTGTTAGAGACCACAGATATAATGTCCCTCTGTTTCGTTCATCCATCTCTCAACAACTTTTCCAAAGATGTTTTTAAGTATGTGAGTGAATTGAATTATTTTCAACAGTAACAGACACAGCATCTGGACTTTTCCACAGTATTTTTTAATAGATTTTTTTTTAACATGTACACTGATAACTCTTACTAATAGGGTTTTAGAATATTGTGTACTGGTCGACAGTGCAGCAGTGGAGAATAAAGCAACTTTACCATAGTTAAATTATGTTGTCCTGAGTTTTGTTGTGTTTCACTGAGCCTGCAAACCAGTTTTCTCTTGTTTATGTGGCCGAACACTAACTTTTGCAACACTAGTTTATAATACAGAGTATGTCAGGGTGAGCGGAGTCAACAAAGATTGTTTTTCTGAAAATATTTATTCATCTCGCCTGCTGCTTAATGATGACCACCAACTGTGAGTCATAGCTTAATATGTTTTGATTTACCACAACATCACTGTGTGTATCTTGAAACTGGCTGTGCCTAATGATCATAAGAGCAGTGTTCAGGATGGGCCGTAAAATGGCAGTGTGTTGTTTTGTTTGTGTCAGTTATGTTTTGTACAGGCCACAGTCGGCAGCAGCTTTGTCTTATTGGGCCTTTCCTTTGAAGCCGCTCGGCCTCTGGTCAGGAAGTTTAGACTTCAGCATTCATCTCTCTTGCCTCTCCTCTCACCCTGCTGGTGGACATCTGTGTTCTATCACCCACAACACAATGAATTAAACACAGACACACACTTTTCTCTGGCTCGTTCTCGGTTCACATGGCACTTTGAATTCACATCCAATTTAGATTCTTTGATGACAGTGTGTGTTTGCGTGTGAATGTCCATGCGTCACTGTGTGTTTGGATGTGCCTTTCATTGTGTATGTCATATACTAAACGTAATGACCATTTTAATCATTTGGCACACAGACATACACATGCGCACACGCTCTCATCCACGCCTCAGGGAGCATGTCACTTGGTTTGACCTGTGGAGTTTTGGCACCAGATGTCTCCAGCTGGCACTACTGGAGACATATGCTACATCTCCATCCTTGTATGTGTGTGCAGTCCTCTATGTGTGTGTGTGTTTGTGTGTGTACCTTGGCACTTTCAATAAGCCCCAGTGTTTGCTTTTGCCTTATTGCCTTTGTCTTTTCATTTCCAATCTTCTCTTGGTTACTTTTCCTCCTTCTTTTCCCATTTCACTGTTGTCTTTCTCTCTGATTCTGTCATAACTCTCTCCTCTCTATCTCTGAGTGTTTTCTAAATAAGCAGCGCCTCTCTACATTGAAGTATCAAGACTGCTGCTATTGTTGTGTTAAAGAAAATTGTTTGGCCCAACTCCGAGCTGCTTTGTGCCGTAACTCACCCCTGAGGGAAATAGAAAAGCTTTGTATATTACCCGCTTATGTGTATTTTTGTGTGCACCTTGTTTGTGCTTTTTCAACACACAAACGGCACTATGATAGATCAACATATATATATGCAGACACATGGACACGGACACAGTGTCACAGAAGAAAATGAATGAGAGAAGCTTACACTATAGTGGCCCCTTTGGTTTGTCATACTCTCGTTCATCATTTATGAGGCCATTTATTCTTCAGCATGCACAAGGATGTTCCTTTATTTTGTAGTGTTGAATTATTCAGATGCTTGTTGTGAAGGATGTCCATGATGATAAAGGGTAGTAACACATGTGCACGTGCACAAACACACACACACACACAGGCGAGATTCCCCTTTGTGATCTATGGGGATTCTTCTTCCGTTGTTTATCTCAGCAGTATGTGTGCATGTTTCCCATGGTACATGATGATGAATCATAGGCTTGCCTGATCATGTACTGTTTAGGAGCAGCACCTCTTCAGCAGAGACAACATCCACTATTCCATGATGATAATGGAGAAGCATTTCTCTTTCAAATAATAATACTACGCTGAGCTTTCCTGCCAGCCTTCTACATAATGAGGGAGTGACTAATCTTGGGGCAGAGGAGTTTATTTTCTGCCCTTTCACCTCACCTCCAGCTCAGGTCTTCCTCTTTCTTGAGTCTTCACTTTGTCCTTCACCTCTAGTACACATTAAAATATCCTCTCTTGACTCATACGATCCAGTACTTTGCGCTCAATCAATACTTCTTTTAGCTATCACCTGTTTTGAAATCTCGATTTTCTTCACTCAGTGTCTTTTTCTTACGTGGTTTTAATGCCCGGTCACACCAGAAAGTGTGCACAGAAATTCATTAATGCATCCCAGCAAAAAAATGTGGTGTGAGAAGCATGGTGATAGTGGGATTACTGTTGGTTGTGCAGTGGCTCCTATTGATTGTGGTTATTTATATTTGTGGTGAGATGAATGCGAAACGAAAAGCAATTCTGCTGCTCTTTATTTGGCGAAGCAGGTTTAAATCTGATGGTACGACACAGAGTTAGAGTTGAGTTGCATTAACTTTATGAAGTTGGCTTGGGGATTTCGCTCAACATCGCACCTATATTGTACTTAATTTTTGTGACTCTCCACTTGTGTTACTTCAAAGATCAACACTTTCAAAGTGATTTGCAATTGCTCAGTGGGAAAAATGTGCATATTGAAGTTCACCAAGCTTAAACACTATATCAAATTCACTTTGCCACCATGAGTGAATCAGCTAATGTTTGCAATCCCAATAAGGCAAGACTGTTTGATTTTGAAAACATGTTTCATATACCAATGGAGGTTCAAGATCTACAGATAAGTTTAAACAACACAGTGCAAATTTAGAGCAAGTCAATTCAAAATTAAAACAGTACAGTTTAAAACCGCAAAATAAGATAAATTGTTATAAAAAATGAATTGAAATGAGTTGAATTTTGTTTTGAATAAAGGTGAGACCATGTCCTTTATTATTCTCCCTCCCTCAGAAATATCTTAAATTCAATTCTATAAATATGAGGCCTTAAAAATCATTAAATAGTCTTAAATTTGATCTTGTAAGAGCTTAATTGCCACCACCATTTTATCTGACTTTATTTTATCTATCTTTTACTTTCTTTTTGTCAAAATGAGTTCAGCTCTTGTGCATGAAGGTCCAAAGTTATGATTTTACAAATCTGTAAACCTACCACTGAACCTCATACTGTCCTTTTACTTTGTACTTAATTGTTTGCAAAATGTAGATTAACTAAACTTGTCTAATAAGAAACATATTCCTACATTAAACCTACCTCTGCACAGGACCTTTATACCTTCAGTGCTTAAATAAGAAAAAGATAATTTGTTCAAGAATCAGGAATATCCTAAAAAAAGTCTTAGGAGGCATTAGATTTAAGTGTCTTATACCTGTAGCGATCCACACATGTTCTCTCCCTCTGCCTAATGGAAAGTCGTACCCTCTCCTGTGGTCTCCATCTCTGTCTACTTTCCGTCGTGTTGAGACAAACAGTGATTTGTTCCACTGTATTTGTTTACAGCTTGTTACATCATGGCACCTTTCACCGCTCTCCCCTGTTATTAGAACTGATTTGTCTAGTTTTGCTGCCGTGCTGGAAGCAGATCCTCGAAAGAGAGAGAGAGAGAGAGAGAGAGAGAGAGAGAGAGAGAGAGAGAGAGAGAGAGAGAGAGAGAGGCAGAATTTGTGTGTTTGTTTATATTCACATGTTCATGTGTGTATCTGCTGGCATGCCAAAGCATATGAGCTGAGAGGGAAAAAAAAGAGAATAAAAGACCCTTTACATCTGTCTGTTATGACTTGTGTGTGTGTGTGAGTGTCTGGTATGATGGGTGGTGTGTCACTCTGCTGTTACTTGTGACAGTCAAGTAATAGCAGCAGCCTGATATGTGGACCTCCAGGCCCCACCATCGTCACACATCATAAGCATCTCTTAGCAGATGGAATTGGTTTACCTCCCACCTCTGCTGCTGATACTGCCAGTGAGGGGTTAGACACACATGCATGCACACACATAGATACACGCACTTTAGGTGCTTGAGCCCACATGAAGACAGAGGTATAGACTCACACATAAACATTTTACTGTACTGAATAACTCCCCTGTTAATTAGGTCTTTTACTATTAAAATACTGGTCCTCATGCTTATAGAACATGGCCAAATTTAAAAGAAAGTATACTGTAACACCATTAATAATAAAACACACACATTCATGGACACACTGGGACCAGCACAGCACTGATGATAACCTCCCAGTCCTTATTTATCATTCATAAGCGGAGAGACATCTGAATTTTAAATGGGCAGAAGCCTTGGTTAAATTAGTCAAAGTTGTAATGGTGGTTTGGTTTGTTGTTGTAACTAGATTTTGAACTTATTAAATTATGACAGAGGGGTTTAACTTAGCAAGGCTTTTGTGGACATCATACGAACATAGACAAAGTCTTGATCTTCCTCGAAATATATTTTTCATCCAATTATAGGGATTCCCTCGTAAGTTTGAAGAGATCACATACACTTGACGTCCTTTGACAACTTTGGAGTTAGATCCACAAATGTGATAATGACTTCATTAAGCAGTGTTGAGACAAAGTTGAGGTTTCTCAGACTCAGTCCACAGAAGCAGCTCTTTACCCATGGGGGTGTTTCCCACTCTCTGTTAAAGGTTGTGGTGCAGTCGTCTCTATATTTCTGAACAGTTTAAACAGCAAGGCTCCCTGGAGATCAATTAATAGTTTATAGAAGAGAGGAGAGAGCAGTGAAATTGCCTGTCTTAGTGGTTCATGCTCTGATGCGCCACCGCCAACGTTTGCTTAATTAGGCCAAAAATATCTTTAAAAACTTGACTGCTAAAAACATTTTTGTTTGTGTTTTCAAATGTTAAAAATGGAGGGTTTTAACATCTATGTGGCTTCATAAAAGAGTGTGTCTGAAGTTATGGTGTACTAAATCAGTTTTTTTACTGAAGAGGCAAGGATTTTTCCACAAGAAGGAAAAGAGGACAGAGTCTAAAAGCCCACTACCTCAAGAGGATATGCTATATATTACAGCTGGGCCTGGTAACAGTTGATGGGTTTGACTAATTGATTAAAGAAGCTCACTTTAAATGCTCCATAGAAGAGGACTGTTGTGCCCACTGTATAAAATAAAGGTGGCCTCCAATGTGAGTACACACAGCATGTACATGTCATAATTATTTCATGACAATAGAATGTGTCAAGGCATGTTTTGGTTACTAGAAAACATTGTTGCTCTGCCTAGACTTCCGATCCAGCCGCTACTGCTTGTAAACAACGTTGATCACAGCCGACGAATGAGCTAAGCATTGGAGGGCAACATCGTTAGCTTGTACAACCTAACTATTTGTTGGTAGTTGTTCAGATACTTGTCTCATACTTGTTTCTCCCAATTGTTCAGCTCAACCCTTCTAGCAATTGTTATCTTGTTCAAGCGAACGATTGCTAGAAAGGTTGAACTGCATACTCTGCTATCAGTAACTTGATAGGGATAAGGATTTGTTGTTTTCTTGTTCAGATATTGTTTCATCCCAGGATTCAGCTTGCAGTCGTTAGCTTGAACAAGTTAAGGATTGCTAGTAGGGTTGAGCTGAATGAAACAAGTATCTGTTATGGATAACTTACATTTTGTAAGTATTGTCCAAGTACGGTGTGGCGATATCCGTACCCATGATGATAGGAGATCCTCATTTGAGTAGCTATTTTAACTCTTACTTTTGTGTTTTATCCGAAGCTCAATCCTGAGACTGTTCTGCTAATGTTTTTTTTAAGAAAAGAATAACAATAGAAACTACCAATCAACCCACATCAGTTTCTGGCTTGGTATTACAACTTGCGGTAAGGTCCCACCCATTTCTGGTTTAAATCACACCTGCTTTCTCTTTAAACTCTCCATATACCAAGTACAGATCCCTAATCTCCAGCCAACAATCTACAGAGGAAGAGAGGTGCATTTGTATTTTTGTGTGCTGTATATCTGTCTTGTGGTGTTTCCTGACATTGTCCACTTCTTTCTTTTCACTGCTGCAATCCAATCCACGCGCTGATTTGTTTCTTTATTTAAGTGGTAGACTTTTATTTCTGACAAGTTTGAACCTTGTCAAATGGAACAACCTACCATTGAACAGTAGGGTCCTAAAACTCTCAAAGTATGTATTTCAGTTTAGGAGGACTAAAGTTAGGTGTTTTATATGCTTTTCACGTGCAGTAGTGGCTTGACCGGAATTCACGGTGGAACAGCAATGTCGTTTCCTAACAACCAAAAGATGCCTTGAAACAGTTCACATCCCTGGTGGTGGCAGAGGTGCCAGAGAGTAAATTCCCCCTCAGTCAGATCAGCACCATGGACAGTGACCAGGGAAGCTCTTCAGATTGGCATCAGCAGCACCATGGCCAGCGATCCTGATACTGGTTGCAGTAGATCTGGTCCCATCGTTTGCACCTTGGACTTCACTTCATGTCACATTCAAAATGATTTAGCGTTTATCCAGTCCTGGTGTAACAATCCAGCTTCAAGTTTTGTTTAGTCTTTGTCATAATAAATAAAAAGCTCACTCTCCCTCCAGCACTGAGAACTTAATTGAATTTGCCACACTTATACAGCCAGAGGGTCTAAATGTATTACAGCAGAGACTGTTTACTCTTGTTTTATTCCTCGTGGGTAAACATAATCTCTTTAATGTCATGGGTTTATTGCAGAGAGGGTTCTGCTAGCTCTGCAGTGGTTCTGTCAGGGGTCAGTGAATGCTGTAGCACTGCAGAGGTAGTGGCTGCTGTAGAGCACACTGTCGAGTAGACTGGAGACTGTACAGCACAGACGTATGCACACAACTCATGATAGTCTGGCCTCATCTGCACTCCAGATGGAAGACAGATGTAAGCTGATGAAAACAGTAACTTGTGTAGTCAGGAAAAGAGGGAGTGGACAGAAGAACAGTGACAGCATGTCACTGAGTGGAGGAAGAAAGGTGGAAACTGAGCTGTAATTACTGAGCCAGCAGAGGAAAGCTTATTTCACCCCTTCCTACTTCCTTTACCACCTTCTAATATGTAGCTGTGTCCTTTCCGCCTTCACAACAGCAAATACATCTTTGTATTATAACCTGTTTTACATATTATCCTTCATCTCTGTTTTCATTTTTCTCTCGCATAAAGCCCATTGCCGATTAATTTTTAAAGTGAAGGGAATATATTGCAGCTTGCCATATTTTTCTTATAAGCTTTTTGAGATGGTTATTGTAGCACGCCGCAGGCTTAGAGATGCACATGATGTATGTGCTGTCCTTTTTAAGTGCAACATGTATATAAATGTGTGAGTGTGAAAATCACGTGTCTTTCTTGTACAAAGGAGATCCATATGTGCATGTCTGTCTGTGAAACACTTTGCTAGCGTGACAGTGTGTTAGCACACCTCTGAACTTGCTGACAGATTGGACAGGAGACAGTGAGCTGCGAAGGCTGAGCATCACAAGTTTGAGCTGCTAAGAAAAGTTCTGTATACTGTAGTGTGCACTATTATGTGCATAAATAGGACTGACTCATTTGTCTGTTACGTCACTTGTTAATTATGGCATCGTGTGAGCATGCATATATTATGTGTATGCATGATTAATTGTATGTGAGGCACATGCACTTGCACAAAGAGTATCTCCAGAGGGGCAGCATGCATCTGCTTTTCCCTCATTAACGCCATGCAGAATGCTATTTGTCAGCTGCACTGTCGTCAGCCTCAGTAGGGCACCAGGGTGTCCAGAGATGGATCAGGTGGAAACCTCCAATCCCAGCAGGCTTCCTTGACCTCGGTAGAGACATCAGTTCAGTGCCAGTCGGTCACCTGCTGCTTGACCTCTGACTCACGCACCTGGGTGAAAGATGGAGACCATAGAAAGCTGTTTAACTGCTTCAGAAGCACGGCTACTGTTGCTTACATCCTGTTTGAACAGTCTTCGTCTGTGTTTCTGGTGGTTCTTAATGGAAAAGTCTATCCCACTCTCTTCCTCTCCTTCTCCTCACAGCTCTGTCGATTCCAAAGAGGAAACACACCGGTAGTTTTGACCGATCTTGTCCCATTTAAATAGGCCAAGCCAGAAATAGTATGCCCATGTAATACTCTGAAATCAGGCCTCATCAACTCGAGTCTTGGTTAATAAAAACCAAGATATGTGCAGTTCATTTCCTTGTCTTAACCTTGATGGCAGGTTCTCCGTGTTCATTGGACGAGTACACTGGCTGGAAAGATCTGATATGTATTTTCATCATACTTACAAGGGATGTAATATTCCTTTCATAAGGGAGTGGTATTATTAAAACATGAATAGATTGAGTAACCTTGAGACTCTGACTCCCAACACTTCATGCTCTCCTCGCCGTTGCCATGGCGATGCAGCAGCAGCAGCGCCTTGCAGTGCAGAGCGTTTTCTCAAAAAGCTCACTGCAGTTTTCATTCCAGTGGATTTTGCCTCCTCTGAAAGTTTCCACCTGCATGGAGATGACCCAACAGCTTGTGCAGCCACTGCAGAGGCAGAGAGGGAGAGAGAGAGACAGACAGACAGAGAGATGTATGTGCACAATATGGCAGGTGACATGGAGTGTGTGTTAGTGGCTGTGTATACTGTATGCGTGTAGCCAGAGAGATAACCATGATTGGGTGTACAACTATCAACGTGGCTTCACGTGAAGCAGCTCCTCTCACTTGCCTGGCTGCCTTACGAGATAAGACCAACACACAGCCACACGAACGACACGTACACACAGTTTGATCACCATGTGCATCTGGCAGGAGCATCATCACCACACACTTGCATATTCAAATTGTGAATTTCTTCACACATTTTTAGGCATTCAGGTGCCAGTGGAGTCTAACAGTTACATCATTTACTCAGTGAGTTGAAATCTGGCACATGACCTTCATTTCATGCTCCCATCCTTCCTGTTACTCTCCAGAGCACACTGCGTAGCCGCTAATGTGGCTTCTGCTATAAAATAACATTTATATAGACCTTTCTCAGTGCCAGGTTTAAACGTTAGAAAGTAGACGCTGAAATATTGTTAGTATGTCAAGTCTAAGTATGTCTGCCACCGTAGTGACATCCCTGGAGCTCCCCACGTTGTCTGAAAAGACTATTTCTGGCTTTCAGTGTCTCGTGGCGTCTCTACGTATGTTCAGTGGCTGTCATTCTGCCTTTCCATCTGATTTAGCTCACGTTAACAACATTCAGGGGGGGGATGGCAACACCTGTCGATGAGCAATGAAGAACAGGTGCAGGCACGCCGCGGGAGAGCTGCTGAGTCACTCTCACACACTTGCACGCACACATACACAATAGAGGCTACTTGGTTAGAATCTAAATGAACCATGACTCATTTTATTTTATGCTATTGTCATGGCATCGATGGATTTGGGTGTCATTTTTGTTGAAATGATGACTAAAAATGCCAACCTGCTACTACTGCTTCTACTTTTTGACCTGGATTTGATGTTTTAATACGAAATCCAACACCTACGTCACAGATGATTTAACAACAGGCTGTTTTATGTGGCAACGAGTGAGATCCATCTGGAGGATCTTTTGTTCATATTGTTGCAGTGATTGCTGAGATCAACTATTTTGTCTGTTTTCATGGAGTTTCTGTTAATGAAAGCTGAGTTTCTGTTAGAGTTACTTTAGCTAAAGCGGGTTTAGGAGAGGGGGGGTGCTTTGGTAGAGCTTACAGTAAGCTCATGTACCGGTTTGTAATTTGGTCATAAACAACACAGTCTCTTGCCGTTCCTTATATGTATCTGATTACTGTTTCAGAAGTTCCTGAATCTCGTCATCCCAGCTACTCACTGTGAATTCTCTCGACCATTACCGACTGTTGCCCAATTGGACATTGTGCAGACTTTGTACTTGGGAGCTGGCAAGACTGTTTAATGTCTGTTCCAACCAATTTAGACATTTCTGTTCTCACGTACAGCTCCTCCGAGTAATGACTACATAATTTTAGGTTTGCATTGCATATGTGGACGGGGCCCATGATGGCTATCACACTAAGACTAACTTCACTTTCTTTCCAAGCAGTAGGCGCTTGAGAACCCAGGAGTCTTGTTATAAAGTGTATGTAGGTTTATACTTTGTTGTTCTGTGTACAAGTAACGGAGAGAAACATATTGCCATTATTTATTCTACATTGTGACCTCACTGGCCTTCACTTTAGGCTCGCCATACTGCACTCCACTCTCTCCTCAACATTTCTATATACGTCGAGTGAATTGGAAAACCCCAGGGGTTTATATGGGCAGGAGCTCAGCAACTTAGGTTTGTGTCTAGCCTCTCTGTTACTACATGAAGCCAGCAGCTCACGCTGTGTCTGTCTCTGCCGCAGTTATAGCTAAGTCTCAACCCAGGGGAGGCTCTCTCCAAGCTGCCTGGAAAACAACAACAACGAAGGAAACATTTGGACACGACAGGAACAGCATCCTCGATTGGTTTATATTTCTCCCACTCTTCTCCCTGCCATTAATTCCCAGCTCTGCTCTTCCTTTTCGCGGCATTATTCTTGCCGCATCCTCACCTTGTCCCCTCAAATTCTATCCTCAGCATGTTGCCTCTTTCGCTCGTTCCTTTAATCCCTTCCTTCCTTACATCCCTCTCCATATATCCGCAGTTTTGTCCTCCATTTTTACCTCCCTCCTCTTTGCTTTACATTCTCTCCCTCCCTTCCTCCCTCCCCTCCTGTCTCCTGCTGTATGCCAGCCAAGCTCCCTCTCCCCACTACGTATCTTTACCCGGACAGCGCTGCCAACAATTAGAACACATTACTGCCAATTGTGCCACCTGCGGCCCCCTGAAAGGCAGAAAAAGAGGAGAGGAGGGGACGGCACTGTGCCAGATGGAGGTGGGGTGGGTGTGTATGTGGTGGGGAGGTGGAGTGCTTTACAGCATTCTGGATACCGCCACAAAGCACAGTGTTTAATTACCAATAAGCACTGGTTTAATCATGGGCCTGAATACTGCCGGATGGACAGACTGCAACTGTCGTCTGCTTTGTGGGGGGCTCGTGTATGTAGGAATGGTAACTGTTTGTGTGTGTGTGTGTGTGTGTGTGTGTGTGTGTGAGAGCAGGGGTTTATGGTTAAGCTGTTGTTTGGTTGTGGAAGAATGAGTTGCAATCTTGGCTAGACGTTGGAGGGGGGGAGCGAGGGTGGGGTCATTATGTAGGAGGTCCATTATTGTTTTGAAAATAATTCACTGGTTGTGGAAATGAGATAGTGGAGAGAGAAATGCACAGAGAGAGGGAGAGGCATTGTGCGTGTATGTGTGCGTGTGTGTGTGCACGCATTCACACCTGCATTTTGGCCAAGCGTTGGCTCAAATCACAGTGAATTGGATTTGTTGTGTGAGGCTTGAGTGAAAGCAGTCTCTTTTTCTGGTCTTGTGGAGAAAACGAAGAGGTGTCTGTGAGGAGATTTAGCCCCGAGCCAAAACCAATTCACAACCACTCCACACTGGAGAGGGGCCTTATCCCCCCAACCTGCCCTTGCAATGACAGACCCAAGCCTCCTGCACACAGAAACACACACACACACACGCACTGATAGATGCACAGTTGTATGCTGTAACTTGTATTGCTTGCATAAAATATGAAAACACACGCTCCCTTCGACACAGACACACTGTGTGCCAAGGTAGTATTAAAGCCTTAGTGTTTTTCTGTGCAGGCTGAAGCCAGTGGCCAGATGAGAATGTAATCCTCCATTGTGTTTTAAATGGATCAACCTGAGAGCTTAGTGAAGGCTGGGGACACTGCAAGGAGACACATACACACACAGTGAATTTACTTGTATTCACTGTTATAACTTCCCTCCAGTATATTGTGTATTTCATCACTGTTTCTATTGTGTGTGTGTGTTATCTTGCAGTAGTGGAGCTACAGCTGGTCCATTGGACTTTTCTGTTTTCCAGAAGTGCCTTGTGTGTGTGTCGTGTCAAGAGCATGTGTGTCCCAGCTGTAACACGCACATTATCCTCCCCAATGAATAAATGATGTTGTGTCATACTGCTGTGACCCACCTCCCTCCCAGACACACGTTCCCCTTAACCCCTCGCTGCACACACACACACATACATGCAGGCACACAGTCGCTCGCACAGATGCGGCACACACACTCTCGCTTGACACCTTGACCCGGGTCATTGAAGAGCAGATGTTTTGAGGTGCTCTTGTTTAAAAGCTACAGACTCTTGCAGCCAGTGACAGGTAATTTTCTCCTCTTTTCATCCATCCTTCTGTCTTTCCTTCTCTCCTCACTGGCGCCCTCCCCTCTCCCTCTCTCCTTTGCTCTTCTCTAGAGCCTCGATGAGTAATTGCTCAGGGCTTCAGAGAGAAGGAGGGATGGAAAAAAAGAGAGCGAGGGGGGTATATGAGAGCACGTATATAGGCGAAACAGAATAGGAGTGAAGGTAGTATGAAATGAGGAGGATTGAATGCATGTGTGTTGGTGTGTGTACACGATTGTGGGTGTGAGGAGAGAGAGATTGTGTGTATGTGTGTGTGTGTGAGGCACAGTGGGATCATTGATCTGCTGAAAGTGCAATGTGTGTGCTGAATTAGAGGAGCAGGCACAGGGCTTTGAGCTTGTAAAACACTCCCACAGTTATAGCTCTTAGCGCTCGCTGTCTGTCTGTCTCTCGCTCTCACTCACACACACACACACACACACATAAACACGCACACTCATACACACAGATCTATATTTGGGTGTTACTTACACTATCCAGACTGAGTGTGCAAGTGCTTTTATTTATGCCTTATCTGCGAATAGGTGACTGTGTGGTGATACCGGCAGCTTTATTTGGACTGTGCAAACCTGACTGCTGGGAAAATGGATGGAACATTTTGTGTAACCTCATTGTCGGTGAAACAAATGAGTCAGCAAATGACCGAATACTTTCGCTATTCAACTTTTAGCTGACAGTGTCAGCAGCACATTTGCAGACCACAGAAAAGACATTAGATATAATAAAGGACTAAAAAGGTTTGATGGCAGGTAAATGGGTGGATTTAAGTATTTATAGTCTGAACCAGGCGCCCAAGATCAATGTTGGGCCTTGACCTAGTGGCAAAATCAAAGAATTACAACTTCAGGGTCTGTCATATGATGCCATCTGGCCCAAGTAATTTTCAATATAGAAGTACATTGTGAAAGAGACGTCTGTAACTCAGTGAATACATTTTCATGATTGTCACAACCCCTGCGATTTGAGTTTCACCCATTCAGTCCAATTACATTTTCGAAAGTGTAGAAGGGCCGCACAATTAAATCATTTTATCCCCCGTCAAGTTAGCGGAGCGCAAAACTGGAAGTTAGGCACTTGGCCGGCAAAGTCTCTGGTGCGCCTGCTCTATGTTTATCATGCACCACTGAGCAACTGTCATAATAATACATGGGACGCTGTATCCGGTTCTCCTTATACACCCGTGGCATTAATGTACTGTACAAGCCTTGAAATTAGAAACATTCATAGAAGTAATCCAGCTTAAACTGCAGAACAGATATTGTGAAATTAAAAAAAGCTTAAAGGTATACCATGCAGGATTGTCCTAGCAGTGAATGTCAAAGTAAAGTGAAGCCCAGATTCACTCTCGGTGTGGCATTTTACCTTGCTATATTTGCATTGTTCCGTGTTATTGCTCTTGGATGTGTGCTGTTTATGGCCTGGCACCTGGTCCCGACTTTTTCATAAGCCCAGAGCTGTTGTTAATACTGTGGGGGTACACATCAATATACGTCTGGAACACAGGAAATAAGAAGAAAGTAAGAAAATACAGGCAGCGGGCAGAGTCTCTGCAGATAAAGACAACGCCACACACTTCTAGTGGGTCCTAGGAAGATTTGCATAGTAAATCTTAAATAACCCATTTCACAATAAACTCTCCAAACTAAAACAGTCACAGTTGTATAATAATGACTTGAACGACTGACTGATTGAAAATACGAGCTTTCAGTCTTCTCCTTCATTCAGCTCTCAGCCAAGGCATGTTACCGGTGTGACTGAGCAGAGCTATGCAACTCCTAATAGACACAATCTGTCTGACATGCATGTGCAATCAATATTAATTCTCTTATCTGAGACCCAAGCTCCATCCCATTGTTCAGCCATTCAGTCACATGTCACCTGCTTCAGCCTGATTGCGAGCCTGACATGCCAGATTATCTTGGCGGCCAGTAGGAAGATAGCAAAGCAATCGGAGCTTATCTGTGGTGTAGCACAGTGCGAGTGTTCAACAGCAGAGTCTGGCATTATGAGTGCAAAGGCTCTGATTCCAAATTTTGTGAATTAAAAAATGATGTGTGTGGTTTCATTTATGCAGAAATTCCAGTCACGATAGAGGAAACTAAAGTTATGGTGACGCTAATGATGACTCATTTTGTCTTTAAGTGGGAAGAGACTGCCTCCTTTCTTTCTTACTAAAGGACCAAAACACAGCCACACTGACAAACACTCAGGTCCATAACCATTGCTTTTGAAGACCCATGCAAGGAAAGAGTATAATTTTCTGTGATATTTTAATGTCCTATAACCCAAAACATGTCACTAACTTGTAGAACAAGGACTCATCCCTGTTCCTAAATATAACACACCCATCATTTTTAATGACTTAAAGCCTGGTGGCCCTTTCTTTCATAATAAAGAAAAGCTTTCAAAATGTTGTGAAAACATGCTCAAAGTCTTTGCCTTAAGGGTGGGAAGACAAGTCAGGGAGACTATACTTACCGCGCTAATCCACTTATGGAAACATCTAGAGGAAATTAAACCCCATAGTGTCAGAACTGTGAGGCAAACCTGTCTCTGAAAAAGCAAGAATTCCCCTAACTGAATTATTAATCGAGCTTCAACTGAAGCAACTGAATCAATTCTTTATTCTTCAGTGTAAGGCCAATGCAATTCTTCAGGCCTCATCCCATTCTTTGTATGGTGAAGTCAAGCTTACTTTTTTTGGGCTGGCAGTTGAAGGGCTCCAGGTGCAAAATCAAGCGATATAGGAAAGCACTTTTTCTGCCCAAAGCTACCATAGTTCAAAAAAGGACAGCGTGGGAAACAAATATAAGATGTATTCTCAGCTTAAATGTTTACATCATTTTTTGTGATTTTGCTTTTAATGACATTTCTTTTGTTTGTTATGATGTTTGTTATGTTGTTTTTTTATTATTACATCTCCAGCCTGGTAAACAGAGCTACACTTGTGTACTAATAAACCTTGAACTTTGAGTGAACCTCACAAAGCAGTGCACAAAATGTATTCCTCACTGTTTTGTTGCACTTGTTAATATAATAATGATAAAACCAAACACCTTGGCCATTTTGTGTGTGGCAGTTTCTCGTTATGAATGTTGTAATACAGTTGATGACAGTTATGACAGAAATGATTGCAAAGGCATTTACTGTATGACACTAATGGCAGTGTCAAGGGCTGAGAAGAGAAAATAATGTTTAGCATGCTGACCACAGTAAGCTCCTGGGTATTTCTGTTTTTTAAACACCGGAAGCAGCCGTAAGGCATTCAGATCCCACCCCAACCCACCTGCTGTTGACCATTAACATAATGAACTAGCACCCATCTCCATACAAATTACTGCTTAAAGCTTTAAGAGCGTCTGGGAGCTCTAATGTAGTGTCTCCAAAACTTTCCGAAGATGACATATTGATTGTGCCAATCAATGGGCCTAAAAAGCCATAAGTGCATCTGGTAACCATAATGGCGGCACTTAAAAGAAGGATGGATGGGTCTAATATTCACTAAGCATCATTGTCTGAGATAGAGGAAGACAGGGGAGGTGGATAGAGGAATGCAGAACAGGAGAAGCCAGAGCAGCAGTGAATAGAGTGTGGGGGGTAATGGAAAATGCGTGAAAGAGACATGAGTAAGATTTGATGGTGGAAAAGAACTTAGACGATAGCTTTTGACGAGATGAAGTGAGACATAGTTGAAAAGAAAAATGCAACCTCTATTCATGTCTTGAATAAGAAAAGCCTCTTCTTGCGCCTGTGTGGTGCTGATCATGTTTCAGATCGGGAACTGCGTGTAAAGTGTTGTGGGTTCAGTGTCGCCCTGTCTGCCTTCATTCCTACTTTTTTGCATGTTAATGATTAATGTGCTGGTAAGCAGGGGGTCCTCTCCTCCATCAGCTGTGGCTGTCCTCCCTCTCACCATCAATCCATCTGTCTATCCCTCTTTCTTCCCGTTCTTTGTTCCACATTTACTGTTGAGCAGTGATTTGTGTCAGCTATGCTCTGATACCGAGACCCAGTTTTGAATATGAAGGATTGCAGACAGTGCACATTAGGCATGACAAGGCATTGATCCTCAACTTGTTGTGCGAGTGAAAGGGAAATGAGTGCATCATAGGGAGTAAACAAAGAGCGCCTTAAAGTGAATTTTGATAAGGAACAGAACAAATGTACCCTTACTCATGTTTGCAAACTTTTCCCCCAATATTTATCTCCTGCTGTGTCCTGTAGCTCGTTTTTGCTCCAACTCTGTTCAGCTGCACTTTGCCCTCCACTAAAAGCCCATGAGGCCCTCAGCAGCTGGGTCACCCAACAGGCCATTTGGGCTCATCAAACATTCATCGACCCAAATCTCCCTACTTCTCCTACGTACCCACCCGTTGTGTTCCTTATCTCTCCTTTCAAATAGGCTTCACAAGATTATCAGGCATTTTAAATTTAAATCTAAAAAGCCTCATAGGGCTCTTAAAAAGTGAGATCAAGAGGGATGAGCCCGAGCTCCTTGTTCGAAATACATCTCCTTTACAGTACTTGGTGGGGTTGTACAGTTCTGATGGAGTGACTAAAATCTAAGCTTTGTACAATGGACATTGGCGTTTCTCTCATTATACTAAACAGGCTGGATCTGGGGATATACCTGCCCCAAGGGTTGAGGCTTTAGGGCTGATTTATATGTATAGAGGCATATGTCTGTCTGGGAGGAAGCGAGGAAGAAAGAGGTAAAAGGTGGAGGAGATGAGTGCAGGAACACTAAAAGAGTATTAGTGGGGAGGTGAAAAGCCTTTAGACCTAATCCTGGAAAGATGGTCTCACTTAGCTTTTAGATATTCCACCACCCCGGAAAGCCCTAAAGGCCTCCAGTGGCACATTCCCAGCTCATAAACTCATGCATGTTTTAGAAGGGCTCACCTCCGGGGAGGGGGTTGGGGGTATCGACTGGTCTAGGATACACAACATCCCACAGTGGAGCAGAGGATGGAATAAGAGCCATAGAGAGCGTCCCCAAGGCAAACTAGCACCCGCCATAATTCATATAACCCTTATTCCCGCCTCCTCCCCCCGACAAGCTCTCAAGACCCCAATACTTGAGGGAGAGGGGCTTTGTAGGGCAAAGTGCTTTTCCCTTGATGGCAGATGTTGTGTTTGGAACAGTCGGACCCTCTTATTGTCCTTCCTGTGATCCATAAGTGCCCTTTATCTTCTGCAATGGGACTAATTTAACATTCCAAAAGATCACCTCTTTCCTGAGCACACACACACACACACACACACACACACACACACACACACACACACACACACACACTTAAAAATGCACTCATAACCACTGGGGTATAGCAAGAGGTTTGTGGGACAGCGCCCCAATTTTGTGGCTCGCAGAGACTCATGGAGTCAAGTGTGTTTTGATTGATGATCCCAGCCAATATCTGGCCTAGCATATGTCTAAGCACCATTGATTCCCAAAACTCCCAGCCCTCCCCCCACACACACGCACTTAGGCTTGTGTTGACACAATACAGATGACCTAAACAGAGAGGGGAGATTATCAGAGATCCGGTATCGCATTTAAGGAGCCCTTTTGTCAGTTTCCATTACATTATGTAAATTGTTGCTTTACAGCACACACTCCATCATAAAGATGAACAAACACAGCAGGTGAGCCGCAGCCAGTCTCATCCAACTACAAAAGTTTGATTATTTTCCTGGCGTTCACTTTTTGTGTTTGCCAGAGTTTGATAGATATTTTTGGACTTATTCCACCTTGTTTGATGGCAGTATTTAAAGCCAGCACAGATTTGATTTTTCTCCAAATTCGTATTTGATCAATTGCTCATCATTTACTGGTTAAATTTTCTCCTTCCCCATCCAGCAAGAAGTGTGTTTTTAAAAGCTGTGGAACAGATTTGGCTTGAGCTTCATTTAATATTTTCTGACTCTGAATTAATGACTTTATTAAGTAATAGAAATGACATTTCTGCAAATTACTGTTATGTAATTACATTTGCACATGGACACACACTCTCACAGGTACTTTTACCTTTCCAGACAGTGTTAACCAGAATAGAGTCCCTTCCCCTAGTTTACAAAACAACCTTTCAGTCTCTCCTCTGTCATATATAAATCTTAGTCAATGATGTCCCGAGGCCGACTCTTTTCTTCGATCAGTAAGTGATCTAGACATCTTCTGCTCTCTGACACTTGGAAAGGTCAGGGGTTAAACACAATGCAGAGGCGAGAATGATTGCCCCGAGTGTCACCCCTGGGGCGAAGGCTGGCTGGCTCACACACACACACACACACACACACACACACACACACACACACACACACACACACACACACACACACACATGCACGCACACACATAGGAGTGCTGCCTTTATGCATGCATGACTTGTCTCTACCATTATCCAAACAATGGAGTGTGTCAGCTGTGTAATTGAGTGGTTCCACTTGTCCTATGTATACCACGGACATACATAATTCTACGGATATCAGCTGTTGTACTTCAGAAGTCTTCACAGTGTTTCCTGTGGAACGAAAGGGTGGCTGTAGGGGCAATGTTTACGCCTGCTTTTCCAAAGGTCAATTTCCAAGGAATATAGCACTGAAAAACTGCTGATATTGTTGTATTTTCATTATTTATGCACATAGCATGCACCTGAAGCCATCACCTCCTAAAACCAGAAAACCTAAAAAAGTGTTATGCTTTACTTCTAAATTTTAGAAGCCACTGTCCCCAAGGGGGAATTCCTTTTCACAGAAATGTCCCCAGTAGACAAGTACAGTCAGTGCTGTTGCAGCAGAGCATGTGCCATCTTGTGAGTGTTTGGGGAAGTGTTAAAGTTAGTGTTGAAACTATAGTGATCCCCCCTTTCTCTGGGATGCAGGCTATACAGTATGTATGGTGGGAAAGAGGATTTGCTTTTTGTGTCCGTTTAGTTCATTATTGGCTACCTTGTAATGCAGACTCTGTCACACACAAAATATTAAAGTATTTCAGAGGAAATTTTGTAAGTGTCCCACTGAATCCAGACAGACCCGTGCAGGGAGATTAATCTATTCAGCCACAGAGTACAAAGGTAACTGCTGTTACTGCTGATGAACAGTGATGCCTTTTAGCAAGTCGTACAAAAAGAGGTGTGATTTGGTTCTCGCTCTTGATTATAAAACAGATCTGGCAGCTAGAGCTTGTTCCAAAACGTGGGAGATTTTAAATGCAAAATTTTTTTTATGTATTGTACTACCCTGGAGAGAGAGAAAGAGAGCATGTGAATTTGGACAGAAGTATAGACATGATAGAGAGGCTTTATGTAACCATGAAGCCCAGTGTTTCTGGGGCTGATGTCAGGGCTGATGCATGTGAACGGGTCCAACATGGGTTGAATGCACATCAGCAGGTCTATATAATGTGTGTCTCATGTATGAAATGTGTCTCTCACTGTGCTGCATTTCTATCATCTATAATCTAGTCGCAGGTCACGTCTCTTGCCCGCATTCAGGTGTCACCTTACACCCTCCTCCTCTCCTTCTAGCTTTGGTGTTTTATCCATTAACTACTATTTTTCATTGTCTTTTAGCTTCTTTTTATTTGCTCTTATCAAGTTAAATCATTCAGTACAATCATCTATTCAGAGACACAACACAGGCATAAAAGTCTTCAGAGGCAGTCAATGGATTCTGGCGTCTTCTCAAGTCCATATACAGCAAAGTTCCAATTGTCAAAGAAAATAAAATCGTAATGGGGATGAATGGCGACATCGAACAAAGAGAAAACAAATAAGTGTGCATTCAGTAAGAGTAAACAAAACAAGTAGTGTTCACATAAGTATGAAATAATTGGGCGCCACTTAGCCGGGAATACGTCTTTTGTTTTCCGTGTAGTAAACATTCTTAACTTTCTCCCTCCATAGGGGGATACAGCCTCAGCCTGGATACCGTGATTGTCTTTTTGGCAATTAGTCGAAGGACTCTCAGTAGTAATGTTATGTAGTAACTACTCTATTTATTTTCTCTTGTTTTTTTGTCATGGCTGCAAAACTTTGCTACGACCAAACGATACCAGCGCAAACCCTGCTCTCCATTAGCTCTGCCTTTGGACAGGCATCTGTTAAACAGGCTTGGTGACAAGGGTCATTGTGCCATGTGTTTAATCATACAGGCAGCATTAGGGTGGACAAAGAACGGGCATTCATGTTTTTATGTAGCATCACTGCGTGATATGACAGAGGATGGATAGACAGTATGATATTATAGACAGCGGTTAAGTGTGTGAGACACTTGATGACAGCAGTGCCAGTAAATATTTAACGGGGTCAAGTACCGCTGTCCCCCCCTACAGGCATGATGAGCTGGATGTGTGTGTGTATGTGTGTGTGTCTGACTCTTCTCATGTGGTTTTTGTGCATGTTAGTGTAGGATTTAGTGACCCAAGCTTACATTTTTGATGCCCGTCCTCATGCGCACGCAGACACAAACACACGCACACACACTGGTGACATCTGACCGCAATTTAGAGATGTAGCCTGAGGGAAGGTGATGAGCTGAATGGAGACAGACAGACAGACTGATACGGTTAGCAACTGGACATTGACCTCTATTGATGACACACAAAGAGCCCTGTCTATGTCTCTTCGCTCTTTCATCGTCTTCTTCATCATCATCACAACGGAAGCGTCCGATTTTCTTTCATCAAGCTTCCTTTCTTTCATCCAGTTCCAAAAGTGATTAATGTTCTGACCTTCTGGCTTCTTCTCCTCTTCTGCTTCTCCTCTCTGTCTTCCTTTCCTCCTTTCATGCACTGTCATAGATGGTAATGATGACAGTAATGGAGCCACTGTGGTTGAAAGTCAAGGTCGCACCCATTGTGGCCCATATCTTTTATGATTTATGCAGCATTTAAAGTGTGCAATAGGGTAGAGTTTAAACTAATTAAACTTTGATATAGCAATTCAGAGGATGAAATTGGAATGGGATATTTGTGAAGACTGTTTATAAGGAGCTAAAAGCCTGCATCTAACACACTAGTACATGCACTCACAGAGAAATACACAGCCACCCACTCGCCATGCGCAACAGACACACAAGAAGCAAGACAGATCCTGGAGCAGATGCACAGGTATTTAATTAGGACTGACTGCAGCTGTTACTGTTTATTACCTGGGCATTGTGGAGATAAACGTCTGAAATACAAACACACAGGTCAACCTTTCATTTGAGGTGGCTTCCCAAGGGAACGTCAGCAGTGTGTTTGAACAGTGTGTGTCCAAATACGCCAACACCCTCCTCCTATATACAGGGTTGCAGGAGCAGCCATGTCCACCGCCTGCTGTATGCTAATAGCGTCCTCTCTATCCCAGCAGAGGCTATGTGAGTGGGAGACTATAAATGCTCATACACATACATCCAACAAACTAAGAGCCCATTCACTCAACGTGCACACTCAAACACACACTCATGCACACAGCAGATGGCGTGCTGTTGTCTTTATCCTCCTCTCCCTCCCAGTGTTTTCTCCATATCTGTATTTTTCTCTCCCTCCCATGTTCACCTTCGCATTCGTACGTCATGTGTGTCGCCATCTCCCATTTGCACTTCTCCATTTTTTTTCTATTAATCTCTCTTCTGCCATATTCTTACTTTTCTGTATTCCCTGTATTCTGTCTTTTGCCTCGCCTCCATCCCTTGTCTTCAGGTGACAGGTCCCCTGCTTGCAGTTAACGCTGTTGTGTTCTCTGTCTGCTTTCTGTCAGCATCAACGCTGTACAACACACACACACATATACACAGCTGCACAATTGGGATGCTGCTCAGCTTTTTGCAAATTCAGACAGCCTGATATTTACAATAGTGGCAGCTTCTTGCTTTTTCAACAATTTTGCATTGCTGTCATGTCGACTATAAGACTTAAACTGAAGGTAGTACAATTATAAGCACATAAGGGAGACTTCACCACCAGAAATGTGTCTTTTGAGTATCAGATGCTTGCCCACTCCAAAGATGGCTCTTAAAGGGCCAGTGTGTATTTATTTACATGTTGTATGTTTTCATTAGTTTATACTCAACTGAAAATGAGAATCATTGTGTTTTTGTTACCTTAGAAGGAGCTGTTTATGTTTACATGCGGAGTGGGTCCTCTTCAACGGATTCTGCAGTGTTGTTCTACAATAGCCAAAAACACAAAACACTGGCTCCAGTCAGATCTGATCTGAGGCCAAAAGCCTCAATGGCTTATCATGGGTCTCCCTAAATTTTGATTTTAACAAGGATGCTTTCACACCTGCTCTGTTTGGTTCAGTTCAGTCGAGCTCAGGATTGTTTGCTGTCGAAGTGCGGTTCGTTCTGGACCGATAAGAGTGAAGATCTGGGTTCAACTGAAAATAGTTGCAGAAAAAATTAGGTAAGCTTTAATCTTATTGACAGCATGTAAAGAAATAAAAGAAATTCAATCAATTAATGTCATAAATAGATCAAAATTTCAGCCCATGGGAGAAGTTTAAATTCTGCAATCTCAACGCTAGATGCCACTAAGTGCAGCTTACTGACCTTTAAAAGTAGTTTGTTTCTTTGCCTGGAATTGAGGCTGTAGTAAGCATGGATTCTTGGATAAAAAAGTTTCAAAGTTTCCCTGTAAGCTTCTCAAACTTCTCTTACAGCGTCATATGAACTTGTTTATACCTCATTGTATGCACATTATGTTCCAAACACTCCTCATTGCACTAATGCACATACCTGTTGAGGTTGTTAGTGGTCGCGTGCATTGGTTCGCGCATGATGGAGCATGCTGATAAATAATGTATGTATTGTAATGTAAGTACTTTGTTGAAAGCAGCCAGTGTTTGTATCTGCTGTTTGTGTATTGCTGCTTGTGATTAACCTGGGCATCATGTTTGTTTTGGGGTCACTGGTGTGTGGGAGGATTTTTTATAACTTAGTACTTGAGCCGTAATTGGTGTAATAGATGTTCCTGTTGGTATATGTCCTCATCTTCGTTTTGTACTCTAACACATATACAGTACATGCAGTTGATATGAACACACCCCACACCCCTCGACTCCCTTCGTTTTTGCACTTTATATAAGGAACTAGGCTAGTATGATTAATGGTCATGGGATGATCCATCGCTGTTCTCCATTCCAGCGAGTCCCATAGGGAGCCCTCTGCTCTCTGTCTCACATAGGTTGGCTGGCCAGCTATCAGCCTCCTACATACTGAATGGTTACTGTGATGAATGATTAACATGCAGCCTCGCTAAATGATGGCCAATAGATCATTTATACCATAACTAGAGAGGAAGACCTTACAGCAGCCAGTGGGGAGAGTGAATGAGCGTGTTGCTGCCTCAGCTGCATCTGTCTCTCCCTGTCTTATTGCCCACAGTAGTCTCTCCCTGTGTTTCTCCCCGAGTTTAGTGATTTCCCAGCTGCCCAGCTAATATGCCTGTATTGCTTCCCCTGCATGTAATTCTGTGTTAACCCATCTCATCTCTTGCTCATCACCTCATTAGCTCATGTGTGTTTAGTCCCTGTCGTCTTCCTTCTCACTGCTAGATTGCCGATGCTGCTGGCTGACTGGTTCTTCTGCTCAGTTAGGATTTTTGTGTATTAGTCAACCTTAGTCGCCCTCTGTTCGTGATCCAGAGCCTCTGTATTCCCTCGTTCAGCATGTCTGTGTGCTTGCTGGCATCTGTGTCATGTTGCAGTGGCTAGTGCCGGCCGCTGAAGTAGTGCTTTGGCCCTGGCAAGGCACACACACACACGCGGCCACACCAAACAGCACGCACACCTTGGGTCCATTCCATCGGTCATCACCAGTCTTTTCTGCATCCCTCAGCATCCCTCCGCATGTCCTCCTCTTCCTCTGCCCACTGCCTGTCTTTCTCTCTCTCCTTCCCCTGCGCGGTGTGCTGTGAAGACAGCCGTGAAACACAGCCTCATTTTCCCCAGCTATTTTCACAGGGAAACCCAAATGAAAAGATACTACCAACCTTTTCTTTCTCCTGCCACACCGCTCACCATAAATGCTGACAAGAGACTGCAGTACCATCTTTGACCTTTTACAGGACTCTCAGAACACACACACACATAGACATACACATACCAGTCCTATTACTGGCAGTGCTTTTGAATCAGCAGAGTCTGGGGTGGTGTGGTGGAATTTAATGACACACAATGTCGCTTCAATTTTAGCGCTCCCAGGCCAGGCTACCAGGTGCACCATTTGTCCTTTATTCAAAGGAGAAAGGGGGGCTTGAGTGGCCCTTAAAAAGGTCCGACTGCAAGAGAGCAAGGGACTGAGGGACTGAAAGAGGACGGAGCACATTCCACTGCTTATATTTCAATGAGTATAAGAACTTTATATCTTTCTCACTGTTAAATTTACAACATGGCCACCAAATCCCACCCTTAAAATGCGCAGTAAAGCCCCTTAAATCCTAGCATCTCACTTCCCTCCCGGTATTGCCACTCTCATAAGCTGTCTATATTTCATGAGGGCCGGGTCGTCCTTTCATCATGCCCTATGACCCCACAGTACGTCTTCCTGGGACTGCGGATGAGGAACTGAGAGGCAATGGCCTTAAATATCCTTTATGGAAATACCGCTCAGCCTCCTCTCAGACCCCATACACAGCCCCCTCCTCTGGCTCCCCCGTTCCTCGATCAATAAATAATGGGGTGAGGCGGCGAGAGTGTGCAGCTAACAGATTGTGAGAGAGGGAAGAGAAAGCAAGGAGCGAGGGGAAGGAGAGTGCCTGCTGCATTGCAAAGAGAAGCTGTGGGAGCTGTCAATGGCAGGAGATACAGAAAGACAAGGGGAGAGAGAGAGGGAGATGAGAGGCTGAGGAAGAGATCAACAGTGGCAGAGAGATGTAAGAGAGGAGTGAAAAAGATTTAGACTATGTAAAGGGAAAGGAATAACAGAAGGCTGCGCCATAAAATACAGCTATTTACTACGTTTAGGAAGATAAAATGGTGTAGCTTGGGCCTCCTGTGTCGTTATAACAGATGAGAGAGGATGATGCAAGATAGTCTTGATAAACAGTATTCCTTCGAACTTAGGTACTTTAAAATCACTGTAAATTAGACTGCTAATATTCAAGAGTTTGCAAAGAAAATAAAACAGAATGAGGGGGAAAAACAGAGATAAATCTTGAAAATAAAACCACACTGCCCAGTGAGTTTAATGCCATCAATATTTTCTATGTCTGCCAGTCGTAACCTCCCTCCTCCTCCCCCCTTCTCCTCTGGCTCAGGCCTGCTGCTGTTACTGTCAATTATATCCTATTGACAGGTAATTACAGGCGTATTAAGAGCAGTCATTAGTTGCTGTGAAATAATGTTGTGAATTGTACAGGTAATTAGTTGGAGCCACAGTCGAGTGTGTGAAGGCAGTGTGCAGACAAAAACAAGAAGCGCTTAAGCCCCCTCTGTTGCTCCCTGAAGTATTTGAAGTACAGGCGCGCCCACGTGCATAACCATGCTAACACACACATGCACACTACAATCCTCCTTTCCTCTAAGTGTTTACTTAATGCAGCCTTATTTTAGGAGAGGCAGTCTCAGTACCCATTTCCCCTGGCATAGAAATGTCAGCTGTGGCTCATCTAAATGACGCCCATCTGTTGAACCTTAATCAAAATTTCCATAATTTTCTTCATGCACTATTATGTTTTTTCACTCCTCTTCTCCCTTCATCTCCCCCCTGTCCGCCTCTTATCTCGTTTGCAGGGTTTAAATGCTAATTCGTAAAATTGGGAGTATTCTTAGGGTGGCCACATATGTTGTGGAAATGTGAATTTGAAATATGATAATGAAATAAGTGGCTCCCAGTAGACCAGACCTGCTCCCACTCTGAAAAGGGTCTTGACCTAGTGTGGCACTGTTACAATAGATGGGGGACATGCAGAGAGGAATAGATTTTCCTTGGTTTGTTCTGTCTCTGTTGCACTACGCCTTGCCATGATGATTGGCCCTGCATCCTTCGGGGCTTTGATTTTAATTTTCTGGAGATGCACCATCCATTGGTTGGCCAAAGAAATCGGCCTATTTTCAGCTTGATTGGTATGACCGTCAGTTTCTTGCCGTTCCTGTGCCAATTAAATTTACATAGCTGCCCCGCACAAAGGTTCATGTTGCCAACAGATGTACAGACAGCAACTATTGTCAGAGCCACTGCAACCGATTCTCAAAACTTGTAATTCATTCCCTTGCATGTTGCACATGATTTGAAAGGTAGTGTGCTAAGCTAGCTAGCAGACTGTGTTAATTACAGAGTTGATAAGTAGCTCAAAAGTGTAGCATAGCAAAGGTTATGCCAACAGTTTTATGTAAGTCGGTGGTAGATGCTAAAACACTTCTCTCAGTCTAGTCTGCTAGTTAGCTGATTAGTCAACACACCTAGGGGACATTCAGCTAGTAGACTAGGGGGGTAGTAGATAAAAAGTTTGAAAGTTCCAGTTGGAAAAGCTAATGCTAATTGTTTCATGTAAATTAATGGAAAATGCAAAAACGATTAGCACCATATTCCGGGGTTGTAGTTAAATAAAAACGGTGTTGGGTGGTGTAACCTGATTTGCTTGTTAGTTGAGTTAGCTTTCTTACCAATTAAGACTGATATGATGGATTTGGTGGTTTATTCTGTGGCCGCTAAAAGTTTTAACGCTATTGACTGAAAAGAAAACAATCAAGTGTGAACTGATCACGCCCCCACAATCCTGAGAAATGGTTTGAGCAGCCAAATGAGCTGATTTTAAACTTGGTTTTCAAATGCTTTGTGGATTTAATGTGACCTGCCGATACCAAGAAAGAAAATGGTATCGGCAGGTCAGACTTTCAAAAAATGGGAAATCAGAATCAGCCAAGAAAACTGCAATCAGTGTGTCGCTAGAATTTTCTCCCCCCCCCTAGAAACACTCTTAGGTTGCTCACAGGACGGTCCACTGGAGTGTTGTTTCAGCAGTAGTAGTCTGACCCATTTATTTGGTCATGGTCAGCTGGACAGCAAATAATACCCCCGCTTTTCTCCACCTCAGTAGCCTGTGCAGTCAGGCAAAACCAGATGGCTAATAGTTGGTTAATGGTTATTGTTTGTGCTTTTAGATCATGATAGAGAAATGTAAATGTGGATTTAAATTATTGAGTATCATTGTTCAGTTCATTCATTTATAATAAAGACAAATAATTTAAAAACTGGTTACAACAGACTACAAACAGAATGTAATTTTCACACCCTGAGACCTTTCCATACAGCGAAAATACTACAGTGTTACTAATGCTGGTATTAGATGTTCGGAGAGAGAGAGATGTACACTATAACTCACCCTAACATCAAAGTCCTGGTACCTAAATACCTGAGGAACAAGACCCATCTGTCTTGAGCGTGATGGGACCTAAATGTGAGCCAGCATCCCCACAAATTACATTCAGCACACGAACCCAGCTTTAAACAGCGAAGAGTTACTACTTCCTGTCAGCCCGAGACAAAAGGCTGTTTGGACTGGGGCTGACCGTTGTTTACATTTCACCTCTGTTCAGCTTCTCTGTCCTTCTTAAACGCGACGCCAGACACACTTGCAGTCAGCTCCTGTGCGCTACAGTCTTCAAACTCTTGCAGAAACAGTGTGTGAACATTGTCAGAGGGTTGCTCTTATTTTATCTTTTCTCCTAGAGCCTAAAAAACCTCCAAATCTCAGAAACAGTGCATCCTTAGTGACTAATCTCCAACCTGCAGAGAGAACTATTGCCATTTTTCAGCTCCATCGCCTACTAAAGAGTATCCATTAAGACTGTTTGCTATAGGTCGACATGGGAGACACACTGTGTCAAGCTCTGTTTTGGCTGCACTGTTATGATCTTTTATCTCTAATCCCAGCAAGGCAGACCTCTTTAAAATGTCTGTCTGAGGGCTCCATGGGGCAGGCTGCATGGTTACTCATGATGCTAAACCGCCACTTAACAAGAGCATAGGAACCTTAGGGCATTTAATGGCATGTACGAGTTATTTTCTTAAAGGGAGCTACACACGCATCCTCAGAGTATTGATAGGAAGCACTGCATCCACTCCATTGCTTTGCTTGCGTAGCACTCAATTTACCAATTTCTCAAAAGAGCATGTTGGCCAGAATGAAAGGTGTAAATGGAAACTGTTATCTTCAGGTCTTTTAGACTAATCAAGGTAAAAACATCACAGAAAAAAAGCACACACTCCCTAAAAGCCCTCTGACCTTTACAGAACAACACTGGGGACCTGTATAATGTCGTACATAACACTGCAAACAGCAATTACTGGCCACTTCAGGCCCTATTATAGCTGACAGTGATTAATAAAACCACTGTTGCTACATAAACGAAAATGGAAAGTGAATGTAAACCGTTGACCAAAGAGGCCGGGACGGCGAGAGAAATCTGGAGCTTTCAGATAAAAATTCCCACTCTGCTTTCAACTAATTATCCTTCTAGCCTTGTCAGTCCCTAAACCAAGCCTATTCTATCACAGATAAGCCTCGAGGGACAAAGCTCAGGCAAAAAAAAAAAGTATGAATATTTATGTTGATGCGTGCGTAAGTGTGCTTAATTACGAGTGGGTTGCATACTGGTGTGTTTGTACATGCATACCCTTATGTATACAGCATACTATTGTGCTGTTTGTCCAGTGGATAGTCAGGAGGGAGTGGAGGAGAATGGAAAGAGTGGCTGTGCCAGCAGGCAGCGTTATTCCCTGCGGGGAGTGTTGATTAATGAATCACATCTTTCTAACCTGAGGCTGCTACTGTGCCGCTGCACTTTCACAGTACTGCAGAGCGCCAGTCAGCCCCGTGCCAGCCTGCCTCGCTGGCACAACATGGCACAGGGTGTGGGTGCTGTCACCGCTAACAGGGGCTGAGAGTTAGCGCAGGGAGAGGGAAATTAGATTCCGGGTATGAGCGGAAACTGCCTGACAAATTTGATCATTTCAGCCCGTGGGTGTTTTTCGCTTCACACAAACAACCCCCTGCGGAATGTTGCTGAATTAGTTTGACATATGTGGTTATTATGTGGTGTAAATTGAGCATTTCATTTTTTTTTAGTTGTTTTGTTATGCCAGTCTTAATAATTTTTGCTCAAAATGGTTTACTGTGTATCCTTGTTTTTATACCCAGTCAATATTTAACAATTTTTTTTTCCTTGTCTCCTTTTCTTCTATATTCCTGCGCTACCTCTACCGCTGTACACCTTTGAAATGGCCCTCTCCCAACATCAGGTATGTACATATGCATACATTTATGACACCCACACTGTGCCACTGTATGGACAGGCAGTTATTATATAAGATGTAAGCAATTAGGCTTTATATGAGGACAATGAATCAGGACTGTCACATAGTTTGTTCTGTAGAAAAGTTAAGTAATTATTTTCTCGTAATAAAGTGTTATTAACTCCAAGAGAATGATTGATACTTCAGATTTTAAAACAGTTTACAGTGAATTTTATCAGACTAAACCATTTCTATTTAATGTTTAATTAGGATTGTTATTTGAAATGGAGCCCTTTTATTATGTTTATGATTTAATGAGTTACCTCAGTGCTGATTTGCAGCTTTGCATTGCTGCATTTTCAATTTACATTTGCTGCACAACTGGATTATAACATAGGAGCAGTGATACTCAACTTGAGGCACGTGTAGGATGCTGAGTGGCCCACCAACCATTTTCTAATTCACAGTGAAATTAAACTGTAGCCCACAGGCACTGCAAGTTGAGCACCCCTGCATTAAAGTGCCCCACTCTTACAGTCTGTGCCCAGACTTTTCCAGCCTGTCTGGGAGTTCACATTGATGGCCTTATCGTGGGCCAGGTCAAAATGTTCCTGTTGCACCCACTTGATCTTGTTATCAGCCTAGCCTTTGAGTGCTGACTGAGCATGACAGGCAAAAAATTAATGTGGGGCCCTGCGATCTTGCACAGGTGTGTGTGTGTCTATCCTGTGTGACCCGCATGCCCATCCTGTTTGGGCCGTTGCCCCTGGCCAGAGGCTCTCTTAATCAATTTGCAGCTGGCACAGCAGGCCCCACGCCGCTAGCTTAGCATCTGGTCTGTGTTGGAGCCACTGTCCTCCCTCTGCTCTGTGTTGTATTTTTCTTGCCTCTGTTTTTATGTCTTATTCTGTAGCCTCGTCTGAAGCAGTGATACTTAAGATACAAGAAGCCAAAACTCAACCTCACCTTGACTCAGTTTCTGTTCTATCAAGCTTTGTCCATGTGGACACTGGTATTTTTGTGAACTATAACTGAATCTTTTGTAAAACTCCTTCTAGGTTGAGGATTTTCAGAAAAACCTTTGTAGACAGGGAAAACTGTCTATTTGGCTTGTCACGTTATCATCATTTTGTGTGATGGGGGACATGTCCAAAATAGTGCTGGCTCTAACCTTGCTGAAAGTTCTTTTTACGTGTTTACACAGAAATGTATGGTTACTCTTACACTTATTAAGAAACAGAGGCATCAAAATATGCTACAAAGGTAGCCTTCCTCTAAAACCTTTTTTTCAGGCTGTTGATTGGCTAACACTTCTTATTTTTCTATGCATGGCTTTAGGGTTATGGTTATATTGCTGCCTGTGAATTTGGCATGCTCGGTATTGCTTCACTTGTGTTTTTACCTTTTCATGTGGACAGATTAGAACGAAGGAGGGAAAAACTTTGTTTACAAAAATGTCCATGTGGACTAGCCTTAGTTAAATAAGAGTTCCGCCATGCTCTGGCCTGGATGTAGGTGAAATGAACTAAATTATTTTCTCAACTTTCAATACGTGGAAAGAAAAGTGTGTGTTTGGTCAGGGATGATGTTAGATTGTATTGATCCAGTGGGACTGCTCCCCAGTGATAACACTATGTCACCCTACACTTCCTGTAGCTGCACGCTCACCTTGATAATAGTATGGCTCGAGGCAGATATTGCTCTGTGTTGTCAGCAGTGTTTACTACCACACATCTGGTCCGCAGAGAGACATGTAATGACTTTGGGTGGCAGCGCGGGTGTGTGTTTGTGTGTACATGTGCACAAGTGTTTAAAGTTTAATGTTTTGAGAGTGATTGCTGTCATAAAATCTACATGTTTATCATGTCTGCCTGTGTTAGACAGCAAATTACTGGTTGTGTGATGGTGTAAGTTTGCCAGTGTTTGTGTGGGCAGACTGGCATTTGCCAAGAACTCTGAGGAGCAAAAGAAATCCATGTCAAGTCTACTGCACATCTGCGCTCATCTCCACTGCCTTCTTCCCTCTCTTACCCACAAACACAGGCAAGCCAATAAAGTTAAAAAGTCCACCACTGTTCAAAAAAGTGAGTAACTCTCCACTCCACAACCGAAATAGCTGTTTTATTCGTCCTCCATGGTGGGTGTTACACACTGATTTGCTTATGATGATGTTTCCAGCCTGTCGTCGTGTCCACAGAAGCTCACATGTCAAGCTATGATGAAAATTTCATAATCTGCTCAGTCTAAACACAAACAACAACAAAAAAAACCTAACTCAATTATGTAAGCAGCCACTCAAGTGGTCTCACACTGACCTAGATGGAGAGATGCTGACAAAAAGCAGCAACAGCTGTCTTGATACTGAAACTGCCCTGCTTAATCTAAAGGTGATGTTGCAAGCACAACACTTGATTGTGTTTTGTTATAAACATTATCTCAACCATACACTGTATGAAATAATGGACGTAGCTACCGTGATGTCACCCACTGGTTTGAGGCCTCAAGTTTTGCATTTCGAATGTCACCATCTTGGATTTTTGAGCCAGAAGGGACCCTATTTTGACAAGAGGGTGGAGCTGTGGAGGAGCTCACTCTTAGCTTGTAGTGATGCCTCGTAGACAGCCTGTCACTCAAAGCAACAACTTAATTTTGCATCACTTTAAGCCTTAATAAAATGGGTGAGTTGTATCAAAATTCAACCCTCGCACAGTTGTTATGAAGGGGAAAATTAACCACAGAGATCAAATCTGTTTTTGCACCAGGCTGTAAACATGTTTATTTCTGCTGTTAAGTTGGCCACTTTAACATGGAAATCTATGGGGATTGAGTGTGTTTCAGAGCCAGCCTCAAGTGGCCATTTGATGAACAGCAGTTTTTGGTACTTTTGTGTTGGCTTCATTTCTCCACCTAAGGGGGTGCTGCTTGCTCTCAACATGAGATTTTGTTCCTGTTATAAACTGTTTTGCCCCGTAAACTGCTTCAGATTTTTATTCATGTATCACTGCCCCAATAGACAGAAAATGTTTGTGTCTCAGAAACTTTTAGATGAATCCTAGACCTCTCTGATATCGATTATATCTGGGTCAAACAGTAGTCGTACAGAATCCCCATTGTTATTTATAACCTGCTCACTTTATTAGGCGTGTCAGTTTTGCTCCCTGTCAATTTACACCATGTAAAAAAAGTTGTCAGTCACAGAAAAAAAATAGTTTTGTATTCTTTGCTGTGATTTGTGAAACATTCAGCACTCGTTGCCTTGCCCTACATGGCAGAAACCAGAAATATCAGACTTAGAGACTCTCTCATACCAAAGATTGTGCAAAGTTTCTCCAGTTTTACAGGTTTCCCCAGAATTCATTTTGACACTCGGTTGACAACAGACATGTCTATACTGAGAAACTGTTGGTATGCATATGATGTTGCTGCTAGCTGTGTGCTGCTGGATCTTATTGGCAGATTTCCCTTGTGTGAGTGTGTTTATTTGAAGTATTGAAAATGTCAGGTCTCACCATTTCTTTGGTTTCATCCTCCATACTGGACATACTGCAAATTGCAACTCCCCATCCTGTGTGCGTGTGTGTGTGCAAGTGCATGCAAATGTGATTTCAGCATCCGCAGAGTAGCTTTTGAGGAAGGCGCATTCAAAAAGCAATATACATCACCACAGGAATTATCATGCCAACCTGTGCTGTCGTTCTCACTGTTATCATCAGGATCTTAAGTGGAAGCCTATTGACCTTTTAGCCGGCGCTTTTCCTCCCCCATCACAAAGGAGGCTGTTAAGCTCTTAACAGGACTTTTTAGCTAGATTTTCAATTGCAGTCTCTGGGTGAAAAACCCTGCCACAAGATGAAAAGCACTTAATCCGTCAAGTGATGTCAGAGGGCTGTGATGGTGTCGAGAGAAAAAGCAAGTGAGCAGGACAGCCTGTGATTTTTCTTTTTTTTGTGCTTATAGTTAACTTGGCCTGGATATACACCTTTTTTTGTATTCCCCCTTTACCTCCGTCTCAATCATATATTTTTCTAAAATGATCTACCTTTCCTTTTTTTTTTTTTTTTTGGTTGCTGTTTCTGCCTGACTAACCTTCCGCAACTGCTCTCACCCCTGCTGCGCCCTCCTCAAAAACCCCTCCAATCCAACCTGGCAACACCTGTCTCCCCCCACTTGGAGCCACGCCGTCTCTCTCTGCATCTTTGTCTGTCTGTCCCCCCACCCAGTGTAGGCTGTCATACTCCCCACACAATTTGCTCATGTGATAGTGTAATGCATGCTAATTTAGGCAGATGAGATGTGTAGCGGCAGAAGTGCCACATGTCCCAGCATGGTGTCATGGGCTGGTGTGATCACTCTTACCTGGAGGGGATGCACTGGAACAGCAGGCTGGGCAGCTGGAGGAGGGGGTGAAGAATGATGGGTGTGATTAGAGGTAGAGATGGAATAACTCAGAATTTAAAGTTATATTCGATCGCTCAGAGTGACAGCAGAATGGCACCCAAATGATTTCTGAGAGTGCTGTACAGATTCTATAACAGTCTAAAAATGCTTTTTGATTGAGATATATAAACAGGAAATATCTTAAAGGGAAACTGTTTTTCAGCCTGGACCCTGTGTTCTCACTGTCAGTGTACTTCCACTAAGGGTGCTTTCACACCTGCCCTGTTTGGTTCAGTTCAGTCCAGTTCAAATTTGTTTGCCGCCTAAGTGCGGTTCGTTTGGGCGGGTGTGAAAAGAGCAATTGCACTCAGGTGCACTCAGGTCGGACCGAGACCTTCTTGAAGAGGTGGTCTCGGTCCGGTTACAAACGAACTCTGGTGTGGTTCCTTTGTGGTGAGAACGTGTTCCAACCTCGATCTGAACCAGCTGCAGTCACATGACACATTGTTTGGGTTAAACATGAGCATGTTACAGTCCTGGAGGATTATTAATGTGCACCTCCTCCTGTACTGCCTTAATATGCACATTCAAGCACATCCAATGCATCAAAACACTGTTTTCTAGTTGGAGCCGCGCTTCATTTTCAAACTGCAATATAGTCCACGATGAGCAGCGCTAAAGTCAGCCTGCATAGTTGTCCCTCCATTGTGACATTAGAAAGTGTTGCATTTATCTTGCAAGTGTACTCTTCTTCAACGTTTTGTTTACTTCCTGTATTTTTTCCGCATTGTGACCAATCAAGAGCAGCTTTCTCGCAGAAGGCATTTTATCTGGTTTGCTTGTAAATGTTGAAATCCAAATCTCTGACAAAGAAATAACACATTTTTTGTACCTTTCGCTTGATCCAGTCTGTTTGTTATTGTGTCAAAGTCTCGTCTAAAGAGAAATCTTGTGAGTTGAGTTGTTGCAGGATGACAAGGTTTTGGTATTTTTCAACCTGGACCCTGTTTCTCCATGGTTTTGTGTCTAAGTGACTAATGGGAACAACACTTTTTGAAATTGGTCCAGCATTAAGAAAAAACACTGCAGCTGGCAGCTATGTAACGGGCTGCAGCATAACCATTTGGGGCAATAGCGCACTGCCAATTTAGTCCACTAAAAGTGTTTGTTTTTGGCACTGACAACCTAAGATTGTTTTTAGAAGTGTCTGAAAAAGAAACAGAACATGTTCTTTACCTTTCACTTGATCCAGGCTGTTATTATGTCTAACCAAATCTCGCTCAAGGAGAAGTCTCCTCCTGAGTTGTGTTATGGCAAAAAGACAATAATAAACAGATCAAGCAAAAGGCAAAAAATAAATATTTTATTTCTCTGCAGGGTCATTTCCATTATGTTGACACTTAAAATAACAATCTGAGCCTAAAACGAGCAAAAACGAGCACTTTCAGTAGACATGCATGACAGTGTGCTCATTGTCCTGAGTTGTTACATTGCAGCTTGTTGTGTAGCTGTCGGCTGCAGTGCTCTCTCAATACTGGACCCATTTTAAAAATTGTTGCTCCCATTAGCGGCTAAGACACAAAATCATGGAAGAAAAGGGTCCAGGTTGAAAAAATCCAAAGATTTCCTTGAAGAAAAGACATACGCAACCACCATTAAATGATAGTTGCAGCAGGTATAGGAATCAATAAACAAGATGACAGGATAAACATTGAGCCGAAGCTTCCAACTGATCAAACTCAAAAGCATCATCTAATTTAAGGTAAGATTATCACCCATTTGCTGGTACAACATAAGGTGCAGTCATTATGTTCAGAGGTTTGGTCCCTGAGTTTTCTGTGCTGTCTGCAGTCGCTGTGTGGCGGCATCATGGGGAATGCAGGTCTGGATATTTGTCATGACACAGCAGCAGCCCATCTGGCCTGATTGAAATTCATTGAGGGTGTTTGCTGACTCATTGTTTATCTCTCTCTCTCTCCACTGTCATACTATCCTGACTGACAAGATAAGACACGTCGAGGTCATACACTTAAACACACACGCACAAACACACACACAGACCTTGAGGTAACTCTGTCTGCACAGTCAGCTGTCATAGGTTCATTGATTCATTGGCACCTGTAGCATGAATCACTACTCAATGCACGACCCCTGTCTCCCTGAAATTATGTTTGTATGTTACTAAACTGCTTTCTTAATTTTGTTGTTGTTGCAGTGTAATCGCTGCCTTGATTATGTTTACAGACAGCAGTTCTTTCAGGTAGCGAAACACTACATTCATGGACAGCATAGGCTTTGGAAGGAGATGGTTGGGAAGCATGGCGGACGTACACAGTGCAGACCTTGACATCTGAACTTTGGGTTCACGTCCAGACTCCTGTCTTAGGTTTAGGCAACAAAGCACTATGGTTAAGGTCAGGGAAAGATTGTGATTTCGGTTAGATGTAAATTTAAAAAAAGGTAAAAAAACAAAACAAATAATACTGTATTGGATTGTATGGACATTTAGAAAGTGTTTTGACAGACGAGGCAAAAGCAGAAACAGGATTCTCAAAAGGAGCAACCGAGAGCCAAACAGTGCAACCAAAACATTAGCGAGACAAAGCTAGAGTCAGGATAAAGTTCAAACAAGATGACAAAAACATGCAAGGCACAACGTGTCAGTATAAATATTGATACAAGAAAAGAAATGTAATTTCTTGGAGACAATGCTGCAATGCGAAGAATAATATACTAAAGTTATTAAAGTTTAGTTGTTGAATGTTGCTAAATCTGGCATTTCAGTCATTGTGTCATTTGTGCTGTCAATCTTCACCTTAAAAAAGCTGGATGTTTTCTTTGAGGTGTAAACGGCAACAGCTAAATGAGTTGAAAGCCATCCTGCAGAGATCGTGATTCAAGGGAACACATAAACCTGATGAGATAAAAGGTGAAAAATATCCCTTCAGCTCCTGTAATGGCTTATTTACTTTCTTGCACAGCACAGGACTCTAAAACCCCTGGCAACTGTTTGAGCTGAGGAGAGGACGGTAATGAATTGAAGTAAAGATGGGAATAAATAGCTTTAGCAGATTCCACTACAGTGCTCTGCCCCGGCCATGTGGGTCCAACTGCGAAGCCATTATTATTACTATCATTATTATTATTGAAACCATAGTGAGCTGCTGGTCTCACAGCGATCTCAGTATCACATTAAAATGCCAATCATGTCGAGTCCTCAGCACTCACTTCTCCCTTTCATTTCTCAGATATTCTCTCAGTCTCTACGCTCCTTCATCCCTCCTTCTATCGCTCTTCTCGCTCTCTCCACACTCACTGGAATAAGTGCACAATCCTAACTGATTGGGGGGAAAAACAGAGGATTACATAAATAATTTATCGTCTTCTCTCTGTGGGTGAAACAATATAATTTTCTTCTATCTGTTTCCCCTCACAGTTCACATTCTCTCTTCTCCTCTCTTTGTCTCTTGTGTGTTTGGTGCTCGTTTTCTCCACTTCTCCAGCCTCTTCTTTTCTTCTGTGTTGCACTTTTCCCACCGTCTTTGCCTCTCTGCGCCTCACGCCACATGAAGATTTGGATCTTCCCAGCACTCTCCTAATTTACTTCTTGCAACATCTCCAGTGGAGCATCTCTCAGTCCACTTCCTCCTCCTGCTTTTCAAATATGCATGACTGCCATTGGCCCCACTAGATCACTGAGTGGACAAAGCTCATCTAAATGGGGCTTAAATTATGTAGGGTGAATACCAGCATAGTTCTGGCATGCAAACCAGCTGTTAAACAGGGTTTCCATGGTAATGGACTACGATCAGAGAAAATGTACTTTTCGCCTTTCTATTGTGGCGTGACAGCGTTTTAGTGTGATAGTGTGCATGCCTACGTCTGTATGTACAGTGTGTGTGTGTGTGTGTGTGTGTGTGTGCGTGTGTGTAGCCCTTTGGCAATGTGTCCCTCACATTTTTTGAGGCCAGGTTTTTGATAAAGCTCCCTATTCAGTGGAAGGAGGCTTTGAAGCAGATGTGAGAGTGAGAGAGACAGAGACAGACAGACAGACAGACAGACAAAGAAGAGAGCACAGTGTAATATCTATGATACAAGCTTGCTAATATGTTTTGTTCCCATGCATGTTTTAGCACATTTTTTGCCTGTTGATGTAGCTGGTGTCAGTGTTGTTGTCTTAGAAAGGATGGTTCAGGTTTATTACAACTTGGGTCTTATTTCTTTGTTGCAGCCATCATTTGGACCAGCAATACCACAGTTGTAAATGAACCTTGGCAGGTGGCAACATCGATTTAAAAGAAGCTAAGATATTCGCTTATATTCCACGTTATTGGTATCATTCAACTTTTCACTGACATTTATACTCATTTGACCCCTTTCAACTTTTTTTAGCCATTCCTCTCGCTTTACCTTCTTCTTACACATTTAAGTCAACATTGCAGTGTATTGTAAGCTTTTCAAAAAATACCTTCAAATATTCCACATTATTCAAATGTTAATGATATTATTTAATGTTTAAGTCAGCATTGCAGTGTAGCGTCTTCATTCTCTAGTCTGTTTGTGTTATTGTGTGACTTTGGTGAATCTTAGCCAACTCTTTTAAATACCAAAGTCAGAAAATAACACAAACTACCAAATGAGGCAGCTGTAGACCAGCAGCTCCCATGTTCAGCAAGCTAAAATAACTGATTTTGTCAATAGAGGCTGGCTCTGAAGAGAGCAGAGCTAAGTTTCAGTTCAGCTTGCTGTTGGAAAGGGCTTTCTGACGGCAAGGTTAAGGGGTGAATTTTTTTTAAATAAAGCATATACACACTCTTCAACTGATACTGATTTTTCTCGGTATGCCTTTTTTAGGTGGCTAAAATAGGTTTTGCGAAGCCGCACATCACTTAGCTTCTGTGTCGGTACTCCTGCTTGCTTTTTCAAACGGGGCATGTTGACCACCATCTACTGTAATAAACCGACAATGGCTAAGTACTTCATACAACCCCACTTCAGAATGATCCAAACTATCCCTTTGAACAAAGCCCTCGCTCAGCCAGATTTACTTGGACAAGAAAACAAGGGTAAACGTTGGCTTAATTACCCAAATGTCTGTTGTAAACATCAATGACAATTTATACAGCCTCTGGTTTCACCTTTGATCGACTATTTACTTGTAGAATCTACACACCTGTGCAATGAGAGACATTTTGGGTGTGCTCACTTCCATTTTCACCAACAAATGAATTATCTGAGCAAACTATTGGCTTGTTAACAGCCTTTCTGATTGCCTGGACACTTGTGTTTCTTGCCTTGTCGGACCTTGTTATAGTACTGTCACAATTCCCCCAGATCACAGCATTAGCTTGGAGTAAAATGTTATCACAACCAATAGAAATGGCGGCCAAAACCACAAAATAAAGACTGTAATATACCAGGTTTTCCATTTCATGGCCAGTGACTGACCCTTCTGTCTGCTTTATTGCAGCATCTGGTCGTGAGTCCTTTTTTCCAACACAATGGATTTTTCAAATTCTCTAAAAGGTCTAATGCGAAAGTTGTTGGCCATTGTGTTTGCATATTGAGCTTATGTCACTTTTCTCGCCCTCTGAAATTTTCTGGGCACCCTGATTAAAGTTCTGACGATTAAAATGCATAGCGGCTGCTACAGAGCTCTGTAATTTGCTTCAAAAGAACCCTTTCAACGTCCCTGCTTTGAACCACTCGACTATATGTTCTAAAAAAAAAAAAAATTACCGAACATGTTGTGCAATATTGTTCCAAGCTTATAAAACTTGATCGAACAGGAATTAGCAGAACAAACCCCCCTCCTGTTATTTCCTGCTGATTTATTGTGAGTCACTCCACTCCTTATGAATATTCAGAACTGCAGTTGGTCTGCTTTTTGTTTTCACCCTGTCTTTCTTTAGTTGTCCCTCTCCTTTCTGAGCAATTGCCGCTTTGCCACCCACTCGAGGACACAGATATACAGAAGCACACACAGGAACACACACACACAGTGTCTCACTCACTCACACAATAGTGGTTGGAAAGGCAACCTGATACTCGTTCCATTCATGAATATTCATCCACACCTGCTTCCGGCAGAAAGTTTTTAGCAGGTTTCAGTGCTGCTTCGACAGAAGTTTGGACCTGAGCTTTTTAGTCTATTGTGTGTGTGTGTGTTGTGTGTGTGTGTGTGTGTGTGTGTGTGTGTGTGTGTGTGAGTGAGTGAGTGTTTGGTGTGTTGTGCTGGCCACGGGGCTGTTGTTTCAGTTCATATACAGTAATAGGCTATAACCATGTTTATTTCTATATCTTTTTTGTCAATAATATTCCACCTGCACACTAAAGTGATATCTTTTGCCACATAAAAATGTATTAACTATAATTGCTTGATATTTTGACCTTGTGGTAAAATTATGCTTTTATTCTCCTGGTGGGAGCTTACATATCGTGTTTTTATTGCCTATGAAATAGCAAGGGTTACTAAACGGTGACAGGCTGATTTGTTTTACCTGCTAATAGCTTGGCCATTATGCAAATCAGCCTTTTCTCACCAGCTTCGGGGCTGTGAGGAGCTTTGGTGGGGTATATGCGGCATCTGGTGTATAATACTGATCTATACCTCAAGGAAAGTCTGTGATGTCATCAAACAGACAGCAACCGTGATGCAACATCAGTAGAGGGTTTGGAAATCACTGTAGGCTAGAGAGAGGAAGGTGAGGGGATTACAGTTTGGTGAGAAGGGTTTTGCGGATTGACGGTGTAGCCCCGGGCTGTGTGTGCATGTGTGTGTGTGTGTACGCTGGCATTTATAC
This sequence comes from Epinephelus cyanopodus, assembly GCA_026686955.1. Lineage (NCBI taxonomy): Eukaryota > Metazoa > Chordata > Actinopteri > Perciformes > Serranidae > Epinephelus > Epinephelus cyanopodus. The sequence continues at coordinate 20,049,777 of CM048936.1, read as the reverse complement.
ACAGAGTACGTCTGTGTCTGAGGCTGTTTGTGCCAAACCTTTCACAGCTTTAGTTTACAGCTTATTTGAAGGTGTTTGGTTTAGTTCCGCTTGTCTGTCTTCCTTTTTCCCCTCTTTTATTCCCATCACTTTGCTCTTCCTTACTTTACTCCTTTCCTTCAATCATCCCTCACTTTGTTCTTATCACTATCTGCCCTCACTTCTCTCCCTATTCCCCTTTCAGTCCCTAATCCGTCTTCTCTCCATCCCTCGGAAAGCTATCAGTGTTTTAGAGGCTGTGTTAGGAGAGTTAAGAAAGCAGGGGGACATGACACTCACTCATTAAAGAGAGGAGTTATTGCTATGTAGTGACAATATCTCCCTTCATGTTTCCTTTTCCTCTTCCCCACATGCATGCACACACAGGCACACAAACCATCCCCTTCCCAGAAAGCTGCCAGTGTTGGAGAGGGTGTGTTTGGGGAACGAGCAGAGCAGGGGAACACGACATGCTCATTAAAGAGAGAAGTTATTGGCCTGGTCCACTCGCACAGAGAAAATAGCAAGTACAACTTCTCTCCACTGAGTGCCAGCACTGGTGGGAAAAGTGGAGACAAAAGCGGAGGGAGGGAATACGTAAGGAGGCAGTGATGGAGGTGCATCAGAGGAAGAACAGGAAAGAGACAAGTTTATCAGTTTTCGCTCTTCGCATGACAGTGCAGTTGTTATTCTCCCCTTCTCCTTTTCTGTGCGGATAGGTGGGTGGATGGCCGTGTGTGCGCATGTACATCCGTGTATGCACTAAACCAGTTCCAGGATGGGAAGATAAAAGACACAGAGGACCCTTTGATGTCTTTCTCAAAGACCGTATCAGTTAAACACCAAACCAAATAGCACTCAACTTTTTTTTTTTTTACAATGCTATTTACACATCAGAGCAACGCAACAACACACACTGACTTCAAACATGGTTACCCACTTCGACAAGTAGATGATTGAATATCCCCAATCATTTATCTGTATATGAAGAGTCCTACTACAAAATTGAATCAAATGGGAGGCCTACTTTGAGAGGATGATTGCTTTCATTACAGTAAATATATGGAAATATATGTGATTGAAATAGCAGCAGACTCTTTAAGTACACAGATGCTGCCATTAAGTCTGTCTATAGATGTATTGAACCCTGGATGAGGTATTTAAGTATTGTGGCCTATTATAGGGGCGGAGCCAGACGCTGTACATGTTCGGGGCTCAGCTCAAACCTTGGGGTCTGAAGGCGTTCTCTGCCAAGGAGCATATACGCACTATTTTTCAGCCATTTAAGATCATAGAATGTAGGGTTGTACCGACTCAGAATTATGTCAGCTGAATGAGATTTGGCTCTTCAATACAAATGTATGCGTTCCTTTTTTCATATATAAAGTTTGAGAAAGAGGCACTCAGCGGGAGGTTCAGTTTAAAAGTGACGTTCATGTCATATAGTAAACAAGCTAACTGCACTGCCAACAGATCAGAATTGTGCTGCAACATTTTTTTGCTGACACTAGATATCAAACAAAAGTCAGAGACTTTATCGTAGTAAGTTGCCGTGAGCTATAAATGTACCACCTCTATGCAGAAGGCAGAGGATAATGTTATTTCGGAGGCTTAGGATGCAAAGCCTCCCCTCCCTAGGGCAGCTGCCCCCATGTCCTGAGCAGCCTGTACCATCAAGGTCTGGGAACCAAACCCTTCAAAAATAGCCTACACTGCACAAAAAAGACTTGACTTGAAGCAATCTCAGTCAACTGAAGGGTGTCCGACTGATGATTTGAATTTCCAAATAGAAACCCTCAAAATCTGCACATCATTTGGCAAAATCATAGTGATTGCCAACAAAAAAATCATCAGGATGTGCCTACATCCTATTTTGTATCTACTTGTTCTCAAACTGTCTTCATCATCTGAAACCGTAACACAACAAATGTTGAGAATTACTCATTTTCACCCCTGCCGCCTAAAAAGATCCAAAAACTGTCCAATGTTACTATTTTTGAGTTACAAAACATAGGTAGGGTAGGAAAGCGGCGCAAACAGCATTACTAATCTTGAAAACTGTTTCTGTTACTACGCTGGAGTAAAGCTCACAGAAGGAATGTTTAGGTGACAAATCTGCTACACTTGCCACAAGAATCTGGGCTGCTCGAATTGCAAATCAAAGATCCCCAACAATGCCAACTAAGTGTAGACTTCCCTACTCTGAATTAAATATTAGGCCAACAGAAGAATATTTACTCAATTATATTAGAATTCTTCAGGGAGTAGCATAGATTCAGGGCTTTTGAGAAAACTCTTGGCTGGAGCCCGTAGAGCCACCCACCTGCTCCACTACCGGCCCATTCATACTAATTAAAGCTGTCCATCCAGCACTTACAAAGTAGTGCTTCTTTGGGTCTTCATGGCCAGTGCTCATTTACCCTAAAGGAAACCAAAAAGTCTTGAAATGGCTTATGTTCACTTTAAGGAAATTCTAAAGCCCAGGTCAGACCAAAGATTCCTCATGAGACGAACAGGCAACTGCTTGTAACGTTCTAAAAACCTGCTGGTTTACACCAATGCAACTAGATGAGAAGATGTATCATCTCTATGCAACAACCCTCTACACTTCTGTTCTGATTTTCAGCTTTTCAAGTTGATTTTGTGGCTGAATATAATTTGTAGCTTCTTGAAATATGAATGAGGATAGCAATAGTGAGATACTGGGTGCAGCTGCATTTGTAGTAGTGATGAAATGGCGATAAACAGAAACGAACCGACCATCCGATGGACTTTGTTTATCATAAATACGCCACAATAACATAAATAACCAGCGGCAATTAATCAGTCAATGAGAATGTGTGTGTGTGGGGGGATAAGCACATACAGCGAGCAGCAGCAGCAGTGACCCACCGTCTGACACCAGCACACCATGAGGACAGAAACAAAGGGCTCGGGTCTCGTTGCGAATCACTGGTCTGAACTGGGCTTAAGAGGCATTCTTAGCAAAACATGGCCAGGACATTTTCTTAATCACCTTTCAGCTTTTTTTGAAATTGACTTTCTGGGCCCAGGGGACTTCACCTGTGGTGTCAGCAGATGTCGGATGATAATTATTGCTTAAACAAAGCTCCAACAGTCTAAATCAAGATATGTTTGTGCTGTTCTAACCTTTGCCCCTTCACCAAATTCGATGTCCCTAGGGCGTGGATCCTGTCCTTCGGTGCATGTCATCTTAAATTACCGAACAGTAGTATGACCTCATTTTGACGTGGCGGGGATGATCTCATTGCTGACCGCACATCCGTCAATAAACTTTTAAATTGAGACACGCTTGCAACTACGTCTTTGCACACTGATGGCATGTTGATTAGGTGTTACTCACCGATTTACGCAGTGCTAGATCACCAGCTGACATTTGCTCTCTTGCCAGCCGTTAGTTTGAATAAACAAGGAGCAAAAGGCTTCAAATGTGAAAGTAATTACCAGACTAAACATATTTAAATTATTTCTCGAGGACTTCATTTTTAAAACTCATTTTGAAGCTGCGGATCTGACCAAGCCTGGTGGGAAAGGACAATTAACATCAAGATGTGTTTGCTACACGCATTGTATGTAAATGTGTGGTTGTGGTTTTATTTAACTTGACGCTGAGAGGGAGAATGCAGAAAAGTTTTCTGCCGCACTCAGCCTTTGTTAGTGTGGCCTTTCACCGCACTTCCCTCATCCCTCTCTTTTCCTTGTCAGCTTCTCCGCCCCTTACCTTCCACTTCTCTCTGTAGATTCCTGCTATTTGGACATAGTTCACAAACGTCCTGAGATATCTCTGCTTCTCTCATGCTCTCATTCCCACACTGGGAACCAACATGGCGGCCAATTACACTGCTAGACAACGCTCGCCATAAATCATCCATTGGACTGTCAGACACATGGGGACTCAGCACTAGAGGAAACATGCTCTCCTCTATTCTCTTCTCCTCTTTCTGTTCGCTCTCTCCTTCCTTTGTTCCTGCCGTTTCTCTATTTATGAACCGGTTCAGAGAATCGTGTGTTGCATTGCAGTCATGCCACACTCGATCTGCATTTCTGCTTTTGTCTGTTTTTGGTTAATTTTTTCTCCTTGATTTTGTCTTTGAACCTGGTCTGGCCTCATTTTAATTACATTTCTTTTCTCACTTCTTTTGCTTTCTTTAACTTTTCAACAAGGTTGTCACTTGTTTTTGTCATTCTCGCTGCCTGTCTTGCTCCCTAAATCCAACTCGGCATGTTTTAATGACATGCCTGTTACATGAACAAATGTTTTGACAGATTTCCAGTAGCTTAATTATTTGGTGTGCTAGTAGGTTTTTGCTGTAGGTGAATCATATCATAAGTGCTCTTTGTACATTAGTTGTAGGCTTTCCTTTCAGCAGCCTCTACCCTTCATTTTCCTTATTCCTTTCTCCCTTTTTTTCTCCTCCAGTGGTGTAGGAGCTCCCTCTCTGGCATTGTCTTACTTTTTTCTCACTCCCTTTATGTTTTACTGCTCTTCTCTTCTTGCGCTTGCATGTCGGGGAGCACAACAGAGCCGGGCCATCAGGGAGAAGAGGTTTTGATGGGGAGAGTGGGAGAAAGAAGAGAGGCAGCACTGGGTCAGAGGCAAACTATAAAGGGAGATATGGGAGATAAATTGAAGAGGGGTTTGTTTTTTCATGAACAACTGTGTGTTAAGTGCCAATTTTAAATTCTGTGACTCTATTTACAGATGTTTACATCCTGCATTATGTTTTATATGCTTCTTAACGTGTCCTTGTGTGTAAGGACAAAAATATACAGAGACAAGTGGAGGGAATTCCTGTAGGATATAAAATGCTCCAGAGGAGTGAGAGCTATAATAGACCAAAAGAAGTGTCTCTATAGCAATGCGGTGTATATATATATATATATATATATACGTGGATCTCTATGTAAATGTATATGTTTATCTGCTTGCATATGGAAGGTTTTTACTCCTGAGATTGTTTTTGCATTTGAGTGTTCACCCAGAGGTGTGTTTGCATGAGTCAGATCACAAAGAAGGTGTTTGGTTGTGCACCGGTGTGTGTATGTGATAGGAACACAGCAGGGCAGTGTTTGTGATCAGGGCTGTGCTGGTGCCCTCTGTGGTTTTGTGCGACTGTACTTCGTCACACGGCGCAGATTCAAAAGACCGTATCTCGATGATTGTGCACGGATGCGTGTGGATGCGTGTGTGAGAGAGAGATAGTCTGGCTGAGCGTCTATACATTAATGTGTGAAAAATTAATTCTGTAGGTGTGTGTGCACAGACGGGCCTTATCTTCTGTTCCTTGCACACTGCTTTGCTGAAGGACATGTTTCAGACATCAGTGGGCACACTTGCTCTCTCTCTACACACACACGCAGAAAAAACAGCTATTTTCAAAAGCAACCATTTTGGCTGTAACAGATCAGCAATGTTTCAATTATGAGCATTTTGAAGTTTCAAATAAGGAGTTGCGTATACATACTGTAGCCATGTGTGTCTCACAATAACAACTTGACCTTGACAAAGTTTTAAGTGTTTTTAAATGTGTCCTTGGCATGTTGAAAGGATTACACCCTGGCGTTCTCTCTTCTTAAACTGTGTTTTCGTGTTAAACCTGTTTTATGAATTTCCTCACCACCGTGCCTCCACATGAAGCCTGGATTTTCTTTCACTTTGATTTATTGCTGGTGCATCTCAGTGGTAAGAGCATAAATACTGCCGGCCTGCAGCGACGTTGTAGGAACATTGATAGAGAATTTGGGTGCATTGCTGTTGTATCAGTGGAGCCTCCCTCTGGCAGTGTGTGTTAATTAAAGTAGCGCATGGCAACCTTGAGAGAGGCCTGATAACACTCAGCAATGTCGTGTTTGTGACTTTTCTAAGCCCCTGAAACACACATGGCAGCCGGAGCGCACGCATATTAATCTGCACACATTAATCTATGAGCACTTGACAGACACAGGCATGCAAACCCACATGTGCTGCATCGAGTCAGTACATCATAATTGGTCTTTCCTGTTATTCTTTCCTCTGTTCATTTATACACTAATGGATTCTGTTAATGAATGGGTCCTGCACCATAACATCTCTCCATCCAACATCCGTAATGAAAGCTTCTCCAGAGCTCTGCATTTAATCTAATCAACTAGCTTATTATTGCTTTTTGTTATATAACTCAACAGTGAGGAAGTCTGTGAGCGAGTTTTTAAACACGTCAGACACATTTTTAGAGTTGGATCTGTAGTTTCCATCACACTGTTGTCATGCAGCTCTTTTGGTGTAAAGCTCAGACTGTATTGTATTTGTTTAACCTTTCTGTCATTTAAGTTGTGCAAAGAAATGCTCACTACCGTAATTTTGGTGCTGTCTTTTTTCTTTTTTCTTTACATGCTATTGAGGTGCATAAGTGCGTTCACACTGTACGGCAAAATACAATGCACTATGAATACCAGGATGGTGCACTCATAACTATCAAAAAGTTGATTGTGGAGCACAGACACTTCTCACCCCTGGTGGTTGCCATGTTGCCTGTGTAGTGTAAGGGGTTGGACCACAAACAAATGATAAATTTGTGAAAGCAGCAAAACTACTGTGGTGAACATCTAAAGCGTATTCAAATATACATGTATATTTTTTTCTACCACCATATTTCTGTCAGATATAAGCCGTCAGTTTGTGTATTGGGTTTATTCTATAGTAATTTGGTATCACAAAAGATAGCACGAATACTAATGTTAGCTTGTGAGCTGGCCAGCAGCGGCACATTTTATCATCAAGCATTGGCGTTCATGTGTTGTGGTGTAAGCTTTAAGATCTTTGGCCATCTGTTAGTGTTCACACATCTTAAATTGTCACCCTCACTCTTTGTAGAAGTTTTTAGGATTAGATTTGTGGTGAAATGCTTGACAGATATTTGCAAAATGTGGCAGCTAACATTACTCGCTAGATCAGCTGGTGATAGTGTAAGCTAGTATCAGCCACAGGCATTCATAGATATAGACGCATGCTGTGAAAGCAGGATTATTTTTAATACAATAAATTAATACAGAAGAGGCCAAGTGAGCAAACAAGCAAATATAGCAAGCATATATTTTGGCGTGTGACAATCATTCGGCAAATGTTTGCGTTAATGTTCCGCGCAGCTGCAATTTGCTGTGCAGAAGAAGAAAAGCTGTCAAATCTCGCAAGTGTCCTTTCCTGTTAAGTGCGCAACAGCCATGTTTGATTTGAGACCACAGTGCCCCGTCAAAATTCCTGTGCTACGCAACTGAGTACATAGCATATGCAGCGTGTTACATGTACATATACAAATAGGAGTGTTCAAGTTGAGACACAGCCTTGAGCAAGTTTGAGCTAAAATGCAATTCATGATGATCAACAAAATGACTGAAATCCGACACTGCCAATAAGTGCCAATGGGTGCTCTGGCCCACATCAACACACATCAGCGCACTGATAGTATCAGCCACATGGAAATACGGGTGTGCACATAATGTAAGATCACTGATATATTGTCTAACTGCAGAAAGAACGACAAGTGATAATGGCTATCAGATCAGGTTCCATCTGTGCAACACGCTGATTCCCAGACTTAATATTTATATACTCTGCAAATAAAGTTTCATGATTGATGACGGGTTTTTATTAAATGTGACACCAGACAGTATCAGACAGTCCAAATGTCTTTATAGCTTTAGGGATGAAAGCCAAGATATGTTGTACAGCAGGACATATATGAATGACCTTCAAGAGGATCCATCCCAGCGTAATAATACCTATCTGGAATATCAGCGTACAAAGACACACACACTGTCACACACCCGTGTGTTGTTTTTGTCAAAAACAGGATGCCGGTAATTGGGTTATGTTGTCTTTCAAAGGGAATGTGAGCTGCAGTAATGATGGGATAAGCAGGCTGCCTGTGTTATGTGTCAAAACGTGATCCAGTTGTGTTTCGGTGCAAGGCATTAGAGGACGTCCCTGAATCTGATCATATCTGGGTTCTATGTGATTTCCTCTTGTCATCCAATACCTCAAATCTGAACCAGAATCAGCTGGTGAGATCTCTCAGATCAAAGTCGGTCTGGTAGCATAAATAGTGAAGATGAATGGGGGCAGGAGCTTGGGTTTGTGTGTGTGTGTGTGTGTGTGTGTGCGTGCGTGTGCGTGTGTGTGTGCGTGAGATATGTCTGTCTCTCCATCTGTACCTTTGTGTGTAGCTGTGCATGGATGTTGCATCTATATGTACCTGATATGAATCTATACAGTCCGTGACAGCCAATATAAATCCTTTTATGAACATCTTTATCAGTGTGATGGGAGTCTCGGCACCCTGGCCCTGTTCAGGTCAGATTGTTACATCAGTGTGACAGCGCTGCCTTTACTGGTGACTCTAACCAACATAGATAAGAGGCTACATAAGCTTCTCATATCATAACATTATTAACAGGAATTATGATGCGGCGCCGTGTTGTATCACCATCAAAGCATGAAATACTGTTTTTGCTTTATTGCAAGTATACTGTAGGTGAAAGGTTACGAAACTTAACTTTTTGATGTGCTGATGATAATGCATTACATTATTGATTAATCAGGAATTGGCTTTTTGCAAGGTCCAACCAGATAATCAGCAGCACAACAGAAGCTCCAGAGCTGATAGGTATTCAGGATCATTCTCAAAGACACCCCAGCACAGTGGATGCTTGCCAATGCAGGGCCTTGATCCTTGTGTTTCTGGCTGAAGGCCACTCTTCTCACGCACTGCATCTGATTCCACACCTTCTGATTCTTATCTTCTTGAAAGATTTTGCCAGTCGAAATGAGAAAGCAGAGAGAAATGTCTAGTTAATAACTGCAATAGAAATGATCCGCTAGTGCCCACATTGGTATTTTTGTTGATTGTTTATCAATTTCTGGAGCATCTTCAAATGCTTCATATCCTTAAAATCTGTCTAACCCAAGCTAGAAGGTTATGTAAGTCAACAAAACATGCTAATTGATAAAGGCAGTGACATTGTGGGCAGCTCAGTGGTGCAGTGTTTAGCATTGTTAGCATTACAGCAAGAGGGTTCCTGGTTTGAACCCCTGCTGTGTCCTAAGCCGCCTGGAAAACAGGGAAATCGGGCTGTGGGCGTTTCTTTTGTACCTTTTTTGAGCCAGCTTTCGGGTTGCATCTGAGGTTCCAAAGCAGTCTTAACAAGCACCGTATCATTGCCTATTTACCTAAATCCTTCTTCCAGGTGCTGTTTCTAAGTGTAAAGGCCTATCGTCTGTGGGACAGATGTAAAGCTCTGGGTAGCTCTGCACCAAAATGATCAACTTTTGCATATTTACCACAGACTGATTCTTACAGAAGAAGGGAAAGATATCTGTCGGCTGTGATTGGTTGTTCCTTGTCACATGATATTGGGTACATGCTGCTGCCTTCCAAAAGTTGAAGTCTGTTTATCTCGGGGCCTAGCTGTCATGCCCTGAAAATAAGCGCCCAGGAACATGTGCGTGAGTGGTCGTCTGTTTCTTTGTCAATCCTGTGATAGTCTGGGGACTTGTCCAGGGTGTACCTGCCTGTCGCCCATTGTCAGCTGGAATAGGCTCCAGCCCTTCATGACCCCCAACAGGATAAGGAGTTATGGAAAATGGATGAATTAATTGAAATTGTGTCATAGAATCTTTTAAAAAAAGTTTTGGTTAAGTTTTATAAAGTCCCTGAAAATGCGACTGCTGTTCATGCTGTATTGCAGTGCTTCTAAAAAGGTTACGAACACACCAAAGCTCTTGTCGGAAGGCTACAACGGTTTTGACGCAGACATAATTGAAAGGCAGTTTCTAGACCACAGTGTACCAGAGATATTTTACAAATAGTAAATAGAGTACTTTGCTGTCATAGACAACATCCTTAAGCTTACCATAACTTACCACATGACTGGTTGCTGACAAGCAAATGTAGCGTTTAAAAGGCGATTTTTCAAAGGGAGTCCAGCACAGTACTCGAGCGATGTAAAACACAACATTACATCACGTCCAGCAAACTTCACAGAGAATAGTGAGGGCAAAACAGTGTCATTGCTCTGCTTTAACCCAATATTCTTGTTAGCTTGTCATCCACTACTGAGCCTGTTTGTATCCAGGACTGACAACGTTATCTTCCTTTCACCTGTTCAGGTTAAACAGTTGAACAGTTCAATTGACTCTAGCAATTTAGATAACAGACCCTCGGCTGCTATTACAGATGTAAACTAACCACAGACACTTGCCTCGTTTATGGACTTACTGCTGTGTGTCGCTGCAGATAGAATATAAGGGAATCACTAGAATGGATATTTGGCGGTACTTTTGACATTTCATAAATAACAAAAATGTTGGGTGAGACTAAACTGAGGCATGAGAGGTCCAACAGTCAATTTTTATGTCTGCCACATATTGTCATAAGGTGACATTTCAAGCTCAAATGTTTCTCTCAGAGATGATGTGGCATTCATACAGCCATAAAAAAGAAATTCACTATCACAACATGGAATAAAAGCTTTTGTCTTCCCTTTTTTTAAGCTCACTAGTTACATATAAGACTGATATGACCCTGTAAATAAAATGAAGCAGGATTTGTTCTTTCTTTTATCTCTCCAACAAAGTACAGATGTCACGGACAGTAATGGCTTCTCTCTCATTCTCTTGGCATAACCAGGAGTGACATTTTTATAATTACAATTCTCCTTCAGCACGGTGGACCCAAACCACTGTCATTACTAATTCATTCCAGGGGGTGGTGGAGAAAAGGAGGGAGGGATGGATGCAAAGAAGAAGAGGAGAGACGGAGGAAGGAAAGGTTGGAAGGACAAAGATTTGGTGGGGAAAGGAAAGAGGAGGAGGGCAGGATAAAGGAGGAGAGGATGAAGATAAGAGAGGAAAAGACAGAAGGACAAGTCAGTGTTGATGCTGAAGGACAAATACATTTGTGCGAGAGAGGAAGTTGGGGATGAACTCTTGTCTCCTCGTCTCTCCTGCCAGATTCCCTCAGGGGTTCTGCTGCTGGTAGGGGACTGCAGGTGGACTCTCCCTTCCCTCTCTTCCTCTCCTTCCTCCCTCCGTAGTCCTCGCCATGCCGCACCGGTTCCTGTTGCCATGGTAACACGGGGCGAGCCGAGCCATGCAACAGAGGGATGCAGGAAGACAGGGAGGGAGAGGGAGGGAGAAAAAGAGAGAAAGGTCTGGAGGGATCCACTCTTCCATTTCCGTAATCTACAGGGAAGAGGGTGTCCCCCCTCAGGTCCACCTCGGTGGAAAAATAGATTCAAGAGATATGTTTGCTATCAGAGAGCACACACTTTTGGATGCGCGTACTGTCATCTATCCGCTTGGCTTGGTTTTTGCATTTCTGTACTGTATTTGCATGGTTGTTGAGGTGCCAGTGTTTGGTTTGGCATGCGTGCAGCAAAGGAATTAGGAGGAGTGTGCAGAGAAAAGGCATGTATGAGGGAAAGTATTTATGGTTGACTTGGACTGAAACATAAATCTTTTGCCAGATTTCTGATGAGTGGTGCCTTTGACTATTAATGCCAATATCATCTAACTCTATTAGCACAGTAAATATATGACCTTTTTGGTAATACGTACTGTGTATCAATCTCACAATGAAGTGAAATTACTTTACAGTCGTCACAGATGGCTCATCATCTCTGCAGCAGATTGAATGTGCAGAACGTAGCAGACGTAGATTTTATTTCTAGGATGTTTTGCAACTTTACAGTTTGTTACCTACCATGTAGTGTGTGTGTGTGTTGGTGTGTGTGTGTGCATGTGCATGTGTAGACCTCTTTATTGCCCCATGCCAATAGAAGCTCACTCTAAAAGCCTGAAAATGCTTTTATAGTTAGTCTCTTGGTGTTGGTTGTGCGTCTGTGTTTGTTTGTGTAAAAGCTGCCGGAGGATAAGCTTATTAACGCCACCAAGCAAAAAGAGAAAAAAAATTGGAGCTGTTAATCAGATGGCATTTTAGGCACAGTTGGAAGTGATGTGTGTGTACACGTTTTTGTGGGAACATATACTTTCAAACAGGCAGGCACACACACGGCATATAAACAGAACAATCCAAACGGCCGACCAACTCATTACCAACTCTCCCTGCTTAGCGGTAAAAAGCCCAAATAACAGGAAAGCAGGCGCAGTGAAAGCACTGCTGTGGTCATTTAGTGGCAGAGCTCGACGTTTGAGACCAACATGAGTGCGATTAAGGCACTTTCTTTGACTCTTTTGAATAGCTTCCTGGCCTTGTTTATGAGTAGTAGATGTACCTGCCATTCTAGTGAATGCGATATCTCAACATCTTGGGGGAATTTCTTGTCCACTTGGACTCAAGGATGAACCGATAAGATCTTGGTGGTCAAAGGTCACTCTGGCCTCAAAAAAACATTTAGAGAATTCATGTATGACTGACAAAATTTCACACAAATATGCAATAGAATAAAATGATGACATTTTTTTATCCAAAAGGTCAAAGGTCAACTTCTCTGTTACATCATAATGTTCTGCAAAAACACTTTTCTGGCCATTATTCAGCGTTGTAACTCAGGAACAGAAAGGGAGACATTTGGTCAGACACTGAATGAGTGACACTAATCCTGGTTGTCCATCTTGAAACTGTGCTGATTGGGTTAATAATGTGTGTTAACTAACTACCCCAAAGCGAGTTTAATGCCTGGTGTATTAAATGTCTGTATCATCACTGTGCTGCATTTTCATGAACTACGATCATCTGGTCACATCCCTCGCCCGTTTCCAGAAACCGTGTTACTCCCTCTTTTGCTCCTTACAGTTATTGTACTTATACAACTGAGGTTTCATCCAGTAACCACTGTTTCTAATGGCAGAATGTTATCAGCGGAAACACGGGTCTGTTTTTGCAACCTCAGTCTAAGAGATTGTGATGTTGGTTACAACTTTAGTAATATCTGCTGTCCACTTCGTAACCAGAGCAGTTTCGGTCTCTGTCTTTGTTGACTTGTTGTCTGAAGGCAGGACATTGAGTGAGGTTACAGAGTGGTGACCACAGACAATGGGGGCTGCATTAGAGCCAAGGTAGCACATTTTTCAATTAATTTATTAAAAAAAAAAATGCCGTGACTACGGAGATGAGCTTATTATGATGCAGTTATTGTCACAGCCCTGTCTGGAAGATGTTTTTATAAAGTATCTCTCAATGTTAAATGCATTAAGACATGTCATCTTTCTCCCCTTGTTCTTTCCTACTCCAAACTGCAGTGCACATGTTGTTCCATGATGTTCCCCTTTTCCTATGCTCACTATTTTTTTATCTAACTTTCCATAATTGTCTATTCCAGCTGATGGAAGATGTCTCATCCATTGTGCGTTGTCTCTTCCTGAAAAGTTAAATATTCTGTCTGTCGGATATCTTGAAAGCTACCATGAATATGTGAGGTCTAACAGGATCAAACAAAGTTGAGAGTAAATTTGAGGAGTTATTGTTGGAGTCTATGGACCTCGGAGCTCATTAGTGAGTGTCTTGTCTAAAAGAAAATCTTCGGCTGTATCCATTTTGTCCCTGACAGCTCATGTGTCACACTGTGTTTCACCAACAAACAAGCAAGCCGCTTTCTTGTTAAGCAAATATTTCATTACCTTTCATCCTGAGTTTATGCCTCTCAGTGATCAGGCTAATGGTCAATAACATACTGAATGTGGCACCAAAGTGTGTCCATATCCATGTAGAAGGAAAGCAGACAAATTGCACGTGTGTGCATGCATGCAAAACACACACACACACACACACACACACACACACATGGAATAAGAATTAACCCTGTGAAGTGAGGGGGATAATTCCATGGTAATTAGTGTTCTGTGTAATCAGTTTTTATTTTCCTGTGCTGTTGTTAGGCGCAACAGACAAAACAAAAGGAGGCTTGCATGCATCTCTCCCTCTCTCGCCCCCTAATTACAAACATATCCAATTAATTACACACAAGTCCTGCTTTCATCTGTGTGCACGACGTGAGAGAGAGAGTGCGAGAGAGATGAGAATGCAGAGCAGTCAGGCAGGAGCAGTGACACACACTAATACACAAAGAAGAAATTAATAATTAGTCACACACTGGCATCATATGTATGCACATGCACAGCTGAGCCTCAGAGTGGTAGCTGGAGACAAACATGTCAGGCATTTATGACTCGACTTATGTTGATTTGATGATCACCTAAAAGTTGTACAAGGGCGTTGTGCATGTACAGCATGTTGTGTATGTCCCCTCTGCGCATGTGAGATACGTGAATTTCCCTTTGATTGTTGTGTGTGTGTGTGTGTGTGTGTGTGTGTGTGTAAAGAAAGTGACTAGGGAGCCCCATAGCTTGTGTCCTATCAGTAGGGGGATTAATAGACACCTGCTGTTTGAAATCAAACAACTTAGCACGATGGAGGGTCCTCCAAACACCCCCCTGTGCTACCTGTCTTTTATTTTCTACACAAGCAGTCTCTTCTAGCTTTTTGTGTCAAACAAGTTGGACAGAAAGTTGGACGGATACTGTGAATCTCAGGAAGTAACACTATGTATATCTGAGGCTATCACTTGGTGCTGTATTTCCATTCGCAACTGTGGCTTTCAGGCGATGTATGCACTTCCAGCATGTGCATATATACAGCATGTTTGCATGACAACACAGACTCTGACCGTTGGTGTCTAAACTTACCAGGAACTCCAGTTTTTGCTGTTTCTTTCTCCACATTCTCCCATTTCCACTTGACTCTGAACATTCACAAAGTGAGGTCTTACACCTTCAGGAATCTTTTTTTTTTCTTGCTTGATATCAGACAGATTTGTCATTTGATAACTGTTCTGCAGGGCTTTTAGGAAGGGAGCAGAGAAGACATTTCGTTTTAGCCTCAGTAGCAGCATCTATCTTGTTTTTAGTGCTTGCCATTTTTGTTATTAGTCCTCATTGGTTCTGGCGCACTGCTTGACAATACCTTGACAATGATGTTAGTCCCGCCCATGGTGCTGATTGGCTAATTGAGTCCTATGGCGGTGCTTTTAACCGAGAAACCAATATTTCATGTCACAATGCCAGACAAATCAGTCAACTCCAGTTCAGTGGAGTGGGCGGATTCAAAGGTCAGGACCCATGCAAGAATTTCCCAGTATTCTGTGCATCTTTATGCTCTGTGGATCTTTATTTTCCTCCCACTCTATTTATTTTCTCACCTACTGCCCTCTATCCTCCTAAAAACAGTCCTCCACTGTGTGCAGACAGTAACCAGGTACATGCCAGTGTAAGCGTCTGCCTTATTGTCCAATTAAATCACTACTCCCACATTGCATTTTCTCGGTGTCTCCCCGACACCCTCCCTTTCTCTTCCTTTCCCTACGAGGCTTTCGCCCTATTTCTTTAGTCAAGAAAGTGCAGGCCTTTGGGCCTTGTGTTTTTCAATTACACACGGTGCAGGGAGTGAGGGGAGCTGGGGGAGGGGTGTACAGAGCGAAACAGAGAGAATGCTAGCTGTCTTTTAGTCTCTGAGTGTCCCCTCAGGGAGGCCGTCCAGGTAAAGTAGAGGCGTTTGTTCTTATTTAGCGCCTGTGGCTGGCTGTGATTTAGCCTGCCCTGGGACTACAGGGCCTGAACACAGAGGAAGCAGCCTTGTTGAGGAGAGAAGAAAAGGTGAGCAGAATCAAGGTAAAGGTCTGGCAGAGGATAGCAGACAAAGCGGAGAGTGTAAAATAAAAAAGTAGCAGAAGGGTGAGAGATAAAGAGGGACATTAGGAAATTAGGTTATTGGGAGGGTAAAATGAAATAAGAAGAGTGCATAACGAAAAAGAGGAAACAACTGGAAACAAAGGGGTGTGGGCGCCTTGGCTGTTTCATAGGTTTGGGATATGACTCCAGAGGGGCTTGGTTGACTGGCATGGGTGCTTACCACTTGTGTCTGAAGTCATTCTATGTATGCGTGAGAAAGATTGAGACAGACAGACAAAGCCTAAGTCATTGTCAAGCTCTAGTGACAGTAATGATTGTGTTCTGTGCCCCTTGACACCCTTAGGTCACAGCATTGAGCCTAGGCCTACTCCATAGGCATTTCTGCCCCGAGGCCAAGTGTCTTTGGCTGTGAAATGGTTCTCAGTCTCACCCACTCAATGCCAAAACCACCGTGAAGTGGACTTCAGCCTGTATCAATGACTCCTCTTCATGGACTCCTCCATTATAACCAATTCAATAGCCATGGCTGCGTGCATTCACATCAGTAGCATTCTTTGGCTGGTCTAGTTCCTCCTTTTTATGAAACCCTTTATCACTGACACACACAGAACATCAGTTCAAGGTTATTTGTGTTTCTTTTTTCCTCCAAGGTTGATTAGCCATGCATTCTTTCAGAGTGTGTGTGAGTATGGAGTCCCAAAGAGCCATTGTGCCCTTGTTTGAGTTTTGACCACCCTCCTGACCCCCTGTGATGATTGACAGGCCCTTTGTCCAATAGAGAAGACTCACTCTGACCCCCTGCTGGGAGTGCAGTTTTGTTCTGCCGTGGGTTTTTTGTAGATTCTGAAAAAATTGTCTCAGTCTTGATTTCACTGGTGTCACTGGATGCTTGCTCCCATGGAAGCATTGACAAGTATATGCACATCCATGTGCTGCACACACCTTTGATCTTTACACACACCACTTGAGCCCTCGGCCCCTTTCCCTCTCCCACTGGCCATCCCTGTCAAGCCCTATGGCAGCCCAATGGCTTTTTGTCCATGCTCTCACCCCAGTAGCTTTGTCCTCCTTTAAAGCATCCAATAGACATTTGCCTTGCATATCCCCAGGTGGCTTTGGAAGCGTATGTCAGAGCAATTTACTAATATTGAATACAGTGGCACACACATGTCCTGTTGATTGCAATGCCATGAATCATCTAGTCTTCTCTGTCAGCAGCTTTAAGTTTACAGTTGGTTGAATGTGTCCACTCCGCAATGTATAGATGTTAATTTAAAAAGAAGCAGACAAAAGTAGCCTGGAAGCATTTGTGGATTTGTTTAATCCTGGGATAATACAGTCCCAGACAGTTGCCCTTTCACTGACTCAGCCTGATGTTCGTTGTCTTTTGTCAAAGTGATGTTGCAAATACAGCCTAGCCACCCAATTTCTTTTCCCTCCCTAGTTAACCCTTACCATTCACTCGGCTGGTTTTGTGGATTTTTGAAAGGAAAATTGTCAGGTTTTTGCCCGGTAGTAATAATAATATTCATATCAGCAGGTAATTACAGTTCCTTCAATAGAGTGTTAATCCACATATGCCCTCTCTCTGTTATCGGGGTGAATACCAAGGGAGCTTTAGAGGTAGGCCCATAGAAAGCCCTAAATTACTCTTTTATTCTGGGAGGAGACACACATAGAAGTTTGTGCGTACACACTCATATACGACACCCACATACTTCCGTCTCCGTCAGTTTCTCTCTCACACACACACACACACACACCTCTCCTCATTCGCCTCTCATCAGCGCCATATCTCACTCCATTTCCCTGTACAATGGCTGTGCTGTATTAGAACCGTCCCTGAACCCCTGCAGCCGTACTCAGTCCCCAGGCCCAGACTATGACACAGTTGGCTGGGGCAGAAGAAAGACCCTCTGGCCCTGCCTCATTAAAATGGTAAAGAGCTGAAGGAGGATAGGGAGGCTAATCCTTCTACCAGTCCCCCCTCTTAGAGCCCTCATCTCCTGGCCTGAGACCGGGCTTGCTAAAATACATAGCCCCAGAGAGATGGAAATGATTGGGCTCAAGTGGGACAGTTTAGGGGCTAGGAGTGGAGGAAATGGGGTTTTCGGGGGGCAAAGATGATATGGAAGCTTTATTGATTTTGGGTGTATTGGTGCTTCACTGATACACAGCTGTCCAACAGAGCGTGATCCTGGATCTGTAAACATCAAATTGGTTCTCATGCTGTTTAATGTCAGTGGAGCAATCAGATAGTTCAGTAGTGTTGGATCCTGAAAGGTTTCTGTAGTGACAGCATAAACCTCAGCAATGTGACCCCAGTAGGCCTGGCTCGAATAATTTTGGCAGCTTATTCTTGCACATTGTCTTTATTTATCGGGAATCCAGGTAGTCTATCACAGGAAAGCACATCATGTTAATCAACATGGTATTCATTACATAGGTCAAAACTTGGAATGTCAGTTTCAGTTAATTTTGCTTTCAACAGCCCGACATTAGTAACTGACTGATAATTGGCAATTAAAAGGATTAAAAAAAAAATTGTGAAATACAAGGGGCATTTTGGTTTAGTCTGGTTCTCCACTGATTCAGTGAGCTTTAGCGCTACATTTGAAAGCGCTATCCATTTAGAGGTGGTAAGATGTTTGATTTTTTTTAATGTAAATGTCTTTTTTAAATTCTATTTTCTATTAGCTTTGCTAATTGACAGCCGGTTAGCTGCATCAACATGAGAAAACACACATACTGTGCCCTGTGCTGCACCCGGGTCAGTTGGGAACTAGCTAGTGGTGCTGCTCATTTGGTGAATACTGCTGGTAACCCCACCCCACCATTTTGCTGCAGAATCATGGT
Organism: Epinephelus cyanopodus; assembly: GCA_026686955.1. NCBI lineage: Eukaryota > Metazoa > Chordata > Actinopteri > Perciformes > Serranidae > Epinephelus > Epinephelus cyanopodus. The sequence continues at coordinate 20,031,200 of CM048936.1, read as the reverse complement.
TGCCAACCCTTAGTCTCCATGCAGATAGCCCCAGCTAGTAGATAGCTTCATTTTAGCCACAAAAATTCTTTGGCATTGTTAATTATGTTAGCACCACTAGCTGTGCTGACACTGCTAATGGTGCTAACAGAGCTAACAACAAAACTAAAGGGGGTTTGTGGTTAGCTTACACATCAGGCAACCAAAGGGGAGACTGGGCATTGCCATCATGCTCCCACAGCAAGGCTGTTTGGTTGGGGTGGCGTTAGAAGCTATAATTAGCGAATAATGGCGCCACTTACTTGCCCCAACTAGACCCGGTTGGTGCTCGGTACAGTAAACTGAAGAATAGCAAAATTAACCTTTAGACTGACATGCGTAACTGATCAAAAATACCGGTCAACAGTTTACCATCGACATCCCTAGTTAAAACAGTGACAGATATTGCAAATACTGTATCCCAGGAAATTTCAACACACCAGTAAGTAATTTGGGAAATTGGAATTTATTTATTTTTCTCCCCCAGAGGTGAAACTTTGCCCCAAGGCCATTGCAGCCAAGTCCACACTGCGTCAGTCACTCAGTATGTAAGTTGCAGGGCTTGCAAAGCAGGAGGAAAACAGGGAGGTGTTGTTAATTTCCCCAAAGACTGACGTTACACAAGCCAGCTGAGTAGTGACAACAATAATCCCTCTTACCATTACCGCGTAATGACAGCCAGCGAAAAATACTGCAGTGTATTTTGTGGTATTAATTGCATTTATTGATTGCCCCTTAAACACCACAGTGCCAGCAACTTAATGATGCAGCAATTGATTGAATACACAATTAGTTTTACATGTGCTTCTTTTACCATTTAGGCAGTATTAGCTCCCGTAACTCTACACACCCAGAACAATGGGAGAGATGTGTGGGGAAAATGGATGAGGTTGGTCAGTGTGCTTACACAGCAGGTCCACCTGAAGACTTCCTGACAGATAATGATACTCAGCTTTCATCCCACAGAGAGAGAGACAGAGAGGAAAAGGGTGAGCGAACCCATCTGTCTTTCTGCAAAGTTAAAGCACCGAGGAAGCACCCCCCCACCCCCACCCCCAACTGTGCAATTAACCCACCCTAGAGGTTAGAGAGAAGGAGGAATATTCAGCAATGTGTTTGGCATTGGACAGCTGGAGTGTTACTTTCTTATGCATATGTTAGTCTTAAATTTGAGCAGTTACTCAAGCATTCCCATCATATGTGAATCCATTTGCTATTGCCGTAAGTTGTAATTTATACATATTGAGAGGCTGACCTTTAACTCAGCTTCCTGGTAGCTCATACCTCGTCCTTGAGACAGTTCCTCATATTAATACTTGACATTTACCCATATTTACCCATATCTTTTAAGTTCGTAACACGATACAGAGCCGTGTGCTCCAAACTCTGTGAACTGTATTGTGTGCAGTCTTATTCATGAGAATTTGCAGAGTGCTGCTTTCCAACTTTGCACAATATAGTTGATGTTTCATTTTATAATTACTTACTTGGCTGATCACAGCAATTTCGCATCACCTCTACAGTAACAATGAGCTTCCCACAGAGCCTGACGAATTAGCTGTTTTGTGGAAGGCTTTAGTGATAAATGCTTATTATAACAGGGTAAGGCTGGGCTCTTGTCTTTGCCTGTATATGTGCATGTTGTGCTTGTGTGTGCGTGCAAGATTCTGCCCTCTGTAAGACTGTTGATGGCTTCATTCATTCATTCACTCGTTCATTGAGCCTGCTCATCTGCCTCGAGTGATTTCTGAATCTGCACACAGAGGATGTGGACGGCCACCAAAGAGCCTCTGAGGGCCTATTGAGAAAACTGTAGATAATTTAGGGTAATAAGCACCACATACTGTTAGCTTTGATTACGAGAATTATCATGACATACATGTTAATGTATTCATTATGTGTAATTTCCATTTTTTCTGCGTGGGGGTGGTAGTTTCTGCCAAGGACTAAAGAATTATTATTTTCTGAAATTGCTAATTCAATTCAGTTTGAGTGTAAAAGCACTGCTTGGAGGACAGTTTTGTTCTCCTCCCCAGCCTTTTCTTGTTTTTTCTCTCAAGTCTTTTTCTTTTTCTCTCTATTTTCTTGCCAAATTAGTGTGTTGCGCCTAACATACAGGAATTGGACTGGAAGCGAAAGCTGTGATTTGGCATGCACTTTCTGTTTGTTGTCTGTGCATGCACACAGCGTTTATTTTTTTGGAGGTCGTGTATTGTTACTGGTGTTATCACTGAGCACTCCTCCTTTACGCCTGTCACTTCTGGCCTACATCTGACTGACATACTGTACTCTACTGTACTATACAATGGGTGTTGTATTTCAACAGTCTCACATTCACACTCTCAAGTGCGTACACGCACACACACACACACACACACACACACACACACACACACACACACACACACACACACACACACACACACACACACAGTGCCTATGTGTCAGCTGGCAGTTAGCCAAGGCCATAGTCATAAGGCAGTGACAGTAGATGACAGCAGTAAGATTAAAGGGTGTGGGAGTTGTGAGTAGGGCCGGAAGACTGGCAGGTCCATAAATATCACATGGAGGGATGCCCATAATACTTCAGAGCACCATATCATCACACAGCCCCATCGTAGAGGGAGAGACCCGGTACAATAAGGTCTGGATGTGTGGATGTGGCTGAGTGTCTGAAGTTAAACTGAAGGCGTCGTAGAAATTCTCTCACATGCTGCATAATACAAAGGTCAATTTACTGCTCAAGAGGAGGCGAATGGAAATTGTTTTCAGTGACAATTATTTTGTTCCGGTTGGTGCCAGAACAATGACTTGATTAATTTATTAGCCGACACACAACAAAATGATTTGACCACAAATCTCTGTAAAGGGACAGTTCAACCCAAATACCCTTTTCCCTTTAGTGCTATTTATCAGCCTAGATAGTTTTGCTGTGAGTTGCAGAGTGTTGGAGGTGGTGGCCATAGAGATGTCTGCCTTTTTTCTAATATAATTGAACTAGATGGCACTCGGCTTGTGGTGCTCAAAGCGCCTAAAAAATACATTTGAAAAACTCAACAGCAATTTCTCTCTCACACAATCATAACCGGGTTACTCAAGATGATCCACAGACCTAGTTGTGAGCAGTTTCATGCAGGAACTATTCTCTGTCTGCTGAACTGCACCAACCAGTCGTATCGCTGTGCAGAGGTAAGCATGCATCTACTCATGGTCGAGAGGGTCATGTTCATGACAGCGCAGTGATGCAGTGACATGTGAATAAAAGAAAATATTTCCTCCATAAAACTGCTCTGTTATTGGTTGAAAAAAGGCAGACATCTCTACAGCAGATATCTCCAACACTCAGCAACTCACACCAAAATAATCTAGACTGATAAATAGCACTGCAGGTTTCATACATTTAACATTAATCAGTTAATCAAAGGAATAATTAACAAAAATAATCAATACTTACAATGATTGTTATTTGCAACTGTAGGCCCAGTGATATTTTTAAATCGGCGGTCATGTTATACCCGAGCAGAGTGGCTCAGTCTGTCATTTACTGAGCTTACTGTATGTGTAGAAAATTGTGGGAGGATTCACTAAATGTAGAATGGATAGACGTTTGTAGTGGATGGATTTGCTTAAAGAAAGCACATTTTGGTTTCATATGTGCTGCTATCTGCACACACACACACACACACACACACACACACATACTCATACAGACGCAGCGTACACCAGTATAAATGTTGTTTTCTCAGTATCCAAACCTTGCAGGACATAAATGTTACAGCTACAGCTGGATACTCACCCACTGACACAGTCCCCCCATTTCCACAGCAACACACACACACACACACACACACACACACACACACACACACACACACACACAGAAGCAGAGCAATAAACAGCTGGAGGGCCTTCTGTAATTAAACCTGTACTGCTGTTTGTAAACTGTCAATGCATGTATGTGGGCAGAAACACACACTCACACACACTTAGGCACAATTTCAGTTGCATTTACATCTCATACACTCTTTCTCTCAAGGCTGCGAGAATTTCAGAGTGCCGTGTGGAGATGAGTGGTGCCTATCTGACTTAATGACACCATAAACACATCTCCAGGTGTATTATCACGCTGCCAGAGTCAAATCCGATGCTAAAAACATAACAAGAATTCATCTGGTAGACTGTAGTTGTGTTGATCTGCTTAGTGGGAAAGTGTGTGTGAAGAGCAAGTGTTCAAGAATCAACAAATACTGAGTTTTTTTAGTTTCCTCTCTTCTTTCATCTTTTGAGCAATTTTCTTGGTTTTTATTTTCACTCATATATTATGCATATTCTTGTGTTATTACAACACATGTATAATGTATATTCAGATTGTGATATTGTGCACGTTGTTTGTGTTTATCGTGTGTTGCTTCTGCCGACGTGTGTGCGTATGTGGGCACATATTTGTCTGTCCCCAGCGAGGTGCGCTCTCAGCTCTTAGTGGGCGTTTCACAGACAGCCAAGAGACCAGCGGGGAAATTTCCCATCAGCCAATGCAGTGTGCAGTGCAGGTTAACCACTTAAGGCTCTGAAATCCATAGCTGCAACACAACACAGCCTCACACTCTCTCTCTCTCTCTCGACTTGCATCCTCTGCATTCCTCTCCGTCTCTTTCCCTCACCCTCTCTCCCTCGTTCTCTCTGTCTCCCCAGATGAATCGGAGCAGAGATGAAAAGCTTTCAGGAATGCTGGCAGACAGGCAGTGCTTTACAGTAATCTAACCTGGGGAAGATGAAAGCCAGCTGGGAAGCTGGGAATAGAGAGGAGGGGGGAGAGGTGAGAGGAAGAGAACGACAGGATAGAGTTTTGGGAAGGAAAAGAGCAGAAGGACTAGATGGGCAGAGAGAGAGAGTGTAAAGAGCTAGTGAGAGAAGGTTTGCTGGGAGAAGGGATGCAGAGGTAATAAGAGATGAATAGTTTGTAAAGAACGCTGAGGGAATAGATAGCAAAATAGGTGAAGTGCTTTGAGGAGAGAGATGGGATAGTGAGAGGATGAGGGAAGGAGAGGAGAGCAGAACTTACCTGGAAGTGGAATGGATTAGAGAAGGGAGAAGTTAGTAAAGGGGAATCTACTGTAAGTATTAATGCAAGTTTGAAGGTTTTTTTCAACCCACTCACCAGAATAAATGTTGGCATTATGACATGGCATTATGACATTCGCCTGCTGTTATGTAACAAACTTGGAAACTTTATGTTTCTGCAATGTTATGGTAGTTGTTATGTTAAGGCACAAGAAACACTTGATTATGGTTAGAAGAAGGTCGTGTTTTGGCCAAAATGCCATCAATGTCTCATGAAAAACGCCCAGTTTGTGGTACAATCATGTAGTAGCATCCCTGGACTCTGGGGGGCCCCAGACAATGAAGCGCCTGCAATAAAAATGCATCATGAGTGCGCAAAATGACAGTTAACGATATTAAAGAATGGCTGTGTTTATTGCAAAGGCAAATTTAAACTTGAAATTGAACAATACACAAACAAAACAGTATTGTGTGGCTACAGCCTCGCTGTCACTGTCACAGACACACACTCTCACAGGGTCTCAGAGGGATTTTGGAGGCAGCAGCAGTGCACTGATAGTGCCTCTTTGGGAGGTTTAAGGGGGTTTCATTGCAAAATATGCCAATATGAGTGGCCATCGGTGACCCCAGTACCAAATTATTTGCGGGCGTTCTAGATATTATCCTGGTTTGTCTCTCCTGACAGTGTGCCCTGTGCAATCATGGCTGCAAATGCTGCCAATGTCTCGCTAAAAACCAACCAGTTTTGGTGGGTCACTCATGGCTAGAAATGCAGCTGATTTCTCACTAAAAGATAAACAGTATCATTGTTTGTTGGTCTCAAACATCTCTGCCGCCTCCCGATATAATCAGACCTATGCCACTTTAGAAACGTTGATTTGACACATGTAAAACATACAAATGTTATGTATCCATGATTTACAGAAACATACAGTGCCAACATTTTTTAACTTTAGTCTTACTTGTAGGTATAATCTATTCATGTTTCTTGCTCTGTCTGAATTCATTGCAGTGTCGTCTTCTTGTTGCCAAATCTTAGCAGTTACTTTGAATGTGATGGTACCAGAACCAATAGACGTAATGTCCAAAACTGAGACCCACGTGATAGTTTCTTTATCAAATTGAACTTACATCTGTGTTTTTGAGCCTCTAAACTATTTTGTTAATAGAACAGCTAGTTACCTAATAAGGAAAAAAATTCTTTACTAAGAAGATATCTACATTCTCAATGTACTTTTAAATACAAAGTCAGACTTTAAGCAGGGTATTTTTCCTATTTTTATCATGTAGGATAGTCAGGGTGATGGTGACAGACACTGCAAACTGAAAGCGAATCGCTAAGGTGGGAATTAAATGAAAACAAACCATGAAAATGGGCTGCTACATTTGGCATTGTAATTACTGTAAGTCGGTGTCATCTGGAGAGGTTGACACATAGTGTAATTGTAGCTGTCATACAGACGACAGCAGCCCAACACAAACCTGTGGAGTTTAAATTTCAGATCCTCTTCAGTGGAACAAACTCAATTGCAACACTGCTCACTGAACACTGAAGTAGCATCAAGTGTACCACTGTTGTCACTCGAAATGGCTCTGGCAGGTGGAAGGGGGAGCTCTCTTTGTGTGCGTGTGTTTGTGTGTGTGTTTTCTGAATCATAATGTAGGTGGAGCAGGCCTGTCACTGCTGTGACAAATCCCACCTCATGCACCTTGTACTTCCTGCGCAGAATGAGAGAAGCGCACCGCTCCAAAACGCTTCCTCACCTAATTGAAATTTTGAGGTATAAGAGGATTTCTGCACAACGCGAGCTGACAGGCTCCATTCACCAAATATCCTCTTAGACTCCTCTCTCTCTCCCTCTGTGTCTCTCCCTGAGAAAGAATTAACTTTTATCTGTCTTTGAGTTTTAGTGCAGCTTACACCCATCTCTATCTGTACGTTCTCCAGTTGATCTGTCTCAGTTCCTCTCAATCTCTTCTCTTTGTCTCTTTTTCTCTCTGTCATTCAGGATTGCTGCACTCCGACAGGGCCACTTGGTTTGCCTGTTTGCTCCTCATACTTTGATGTGTCACATTGTAAAAGGGCAGAATAGGTAGACAAATGAAAATATGAATGTAGGTAATAAGACAGAGAGATGGAGGACGGAGAGGAGAGGAGATGGTAAAGAAACACGGAGTGCGCAGGAGACGAGGGAGAGTGGGAGTTAAAAGTAAGACAGAGAATGTTATTAGATGCTCTTAGACAGTCATACCAGCGAAGTGAAATTCTGCGTACATACTTAAAATCAACTGTCTGAAGAGAAAAACAGAGAATAATATACAAGTTAAGAGTCTGTGCTTTGACAGATGAGCATTAATATCGACCCACGATAAAATTTCATACCACCAAGTGTGTATATTCATTATGTTTTACACTCCAGAAGCTAATATGAGATTCACACATCTTAACGCACACACATACGTCGTTATAAAGGTATCATTTTCCTCGAACATGCTTGCATGCTCCTTTTTATTTGTTCCACCGTCTTTGCGATTAGATAACCAACCATCCTGAAACAACACACTCATTTATTTATGGTGTGCCGTTATTTGACTCCCACTGTGAAGCCTCCATTATCATGCACAAAACACTGCTTTTGTGCTGCGGCATAATGCATGGGCGTGAAACTCTAATGTGCTCCCTTGATAAAGAAGCGCTAATTTTAGAAAAACCTCCCGTGGAGTCAGTGAAAGGATGGCTTATACTTGTGATGTCTTCATTGGTATAAGAAACAAATGTTTTTGAAAATAATGCAGAGAGTGAGGTTTTATAGAAGGAGTAAACAAATTCTTGAAAGTAAAATGGATGTAACACATAATTTAGCTTGTGCCACAAAACTTAAGTAATGAGTGTCACTCAGAGTAATTCATCACAGTAATTTCTTCATCCAAAAAAAACAACAAAAACTCACTGCCATGTTAAAGTTTAGGTCATAGCCTAATTCTGCAATTCCAGTGTGTGAGAGGAGACGTATAAAGAACCTTGTGTTGTGATTAATGTGTTTGCCTCTGGTGGATGTTTGAAGTGAGAGTAAGAGAGGAGGGGGAGAAGAGAAAATAGAAGTGACTTAAGGGAACTGGTCTGACTCTCCTGGGTGCATCTGTTCTTCCTTCTCACCTTGCTCTTTTTTGGAGCACATCCTAAAGGGGAATGTCCACTGCAAAAAATTAGTGGCTTTAGTGGTAATTACATGGCAACCACTCAGATGCCAGCAGAGAGCATGCTCCACCTGTGGCTGCAAATGTGATTTGTTCAGGATTGTTATCTATTTATGTGATGATAGAGTTCAAAAGTTCTTTTAACAGATATTGCAAATAGCGATTGCTTTTTGAGTTTTTGCATTCTCAAGCCAAATTTAGTTCACACAGTTGACCCTTTGCTAATCCCGCCCCTGAACTCAGACTGGCTAATAACCCAACAACTACACAGCTGTGCTCCCTAGACTCTCATGCAGTTGGTTTTATGGATTTTGAGCTAGTTATGGTTAAACATGGTCTCAGTTGCTTTCAGATGGGGGTTCGTTTGCGGTGTCAAAGAACCAATGAATCAACAACATGATTTTATGATAGCAGATACGTAATTTTAGCATTATTTCAAGAGCTAAACCAATAATAAATCCATCTGCCCATCATGAAATCTGTCCACCATCTCATAACTGATCCTTATAAGGCCATGTATAGCCCGTTACCTATTTATGCTAATGCATACATGTAACCATGGAAATACATATGCACATCAGTGAGGATATTTTCCCTGATTAAAAAGCTGTTAAATCTGCCATCATTGCAACTGACTTCATGTGCTTCACCAGTTGATTAGGTCCTTAGAAAGTGTGACAGTGATTCCACAGTACTAAGTCTAAAATAATTACTTTGCAAACGCCTAACCTGTCTTATCAACGTGTTACCTATCAGTCGGTAGGACTTCATGGTTACTCCACCCGAACCAGAACTAAAATGCAGCAAAGATTCGTTTATTTCCTGATTTGTGTTCCTTTCCTGATTTGTTCACGTTTCAACAAGACGTTAAGATTTAGGATTTATAGAATAGCTAGTGAAACACAATTGCATATTGAGCTATTTTTATGTGATTTTTTTTTTATGGTCTTTTGTGGGTAGATATAGTATTTCCATAGCATTTTTACTCATAAAGTAATATTAAATGCTTCAGTGTGTGCAGGCTTACAAGAAATATACTACTGTAGGCTAAATGCACGAAGATAATAATGTTAAGGAAAAAAGCAGCAAGGAATGCTCAGGCTCAGCTCCTGCGGCTGCTGGACACTGACACCATTATATCAACCAGTTCTGTATTTGTTCTTACACACACAGCCTTCATTGAATGCATCCAAACAATTTTCAGTGGACATTGGCCTTTAGTCTTTTTGCTCTTTCTCAGTCTCACCATCTTTCCTTCAATGATTTCCATTATTATAGCACATGCCTCGAGGGTTTACTGCAGTGTTATTCCTCGCTCTCCCTGTCCTCCTCACTCTCCTTGTTTTTCATTTTCTCACTTTCAGCCCGTCTCTTTGTCTCCCTCTCTCTGTCCCCTGCTATGCCAGCAATGCAATTTTTCACTTCAGTGGGAAAACAGGTATAATAGAGGGAGTGTGCCAGTCTGTTTAATAAAGGAATAAAGGCAAAGAGGAGAGATGAGAAAGAAAAAGGAAGTGCCCTTGGGGCTGAAAACAAGGGAATATACACACAGACACAAACACACACGCACAGGTTTGCACAGACAATAAGGAGGGAACACAAAAATTCACACCTGCTTATCTCTGAGGAATTGGTTGTGAGGTGCTTCCCTATTTAATTAGAAACTTTGGTAGGAACCTCATAAATCACCACAACATAAAACTGAAGGGTAGGCAATGAATGCTCCCCATATCCAGGCTGGTGCACACACCCATACACACAAATCTGCACGAGTCCGAAAGGTACGCCTATTGGTAATTCATGAATTCATGAGCATGTGAGATCTTCAGCTTCAGTCAGTGATCCATAGATTTAATATGTGTGCGTGTGTGTGTGTGTGTACCGACTCTAGTCTGCCTTTACCATAGGGGCTGGCAACAGCAGGATATTATACCTCTGCTGTGTGTGAGGAATATTGCTGGATAAATGCGTACTTCATCAACTTCACCTTTTAAAAAAACAGTTAAAATTCCCCTTGATCAAATGCCTCAGCTCTGTGATTACACGTGAGCAAGGACAGGACAGATAGTGTTGTGCTGACAAATGGAGCACAGGGGTGCAGAAAGGTCCCCTTGTGTGTGTGACTGTGTGTGCACGTATATAGTGTGTGTTAATGCTTGAACTTGGGGCACGGTGTGTGCGCGTGTGTGTGCGCTTGTGTCTCCAGAGTTATTCTGATGGCAGTGTGTGGTAACGGGATCCAGGGTGATGTCTGCTCTCAGACAGCGTCTGGCTCTCAGCTCCCCATCTATTATTCACACACCTGGACACACACACTGCCTTCTCCTCTCATATCTTTACTACACTTTCTTTTCCACATTTTGTGGCTGAACAGTTAAAAGTTCAGGTCTGTTGACTCTTTCTTGGCATTTTCTTTGTGAATATGTGAGCGTCAGTTTCTGAATATGTGTGTCTCCTTGTGTATTTATGTATTTGTGCTTATCTCCAAGGAAACCAATCACACTTGAAGTCAATGAACTGCTCTGTTTGCCCTGGTAAACAAGCCGAAAATTAGTATTGACCAGAGAGAAGAGGACAGACTGATAAGCTGTAAAAGAAAGCAATAGATAACCACTAAAACAAAGCACAGTCTGGAAAAGGAAAAAGGAATAAAAGAGTTCTCAAAGTCATCCCTTGGCTAAAGTTGATCTGAGCCTGTCAGTAGGTCATTATCAGACCTAGACATCTCTTTGGGAACCTGGCACATCTCCACCATCATGGTTGGATAGGCTGCTGATTGACATTTATAGAGGCAGTGTATGCTCCAATCAGAAAACAAAGCCTGGTAAGATGAAAGAATGCACCCCTGTTATTGTGTTGTGGAACACAGCCTTCCATAGAGATGGATAAAGGTCACAGTGGGGGTGTCTGTGAGGTGACCCTGGCAATGTTGATCAAAGTCTGTCACCAGACCATTATGAAAAGAGCCCATACTCATCTGACCTAGCTACCTGTTCTGTGCAAGGTTGATCTAAGGTTTTCCTGTGTCTGTGTCCAGTTAATCATAACCTTAGGTTATCGTAGGTCAGTGATTCTCTGGCTAAATCAAACAGATCCACCACTCATTATCCTTAACGGCTGGATAACTTGGTGATTGACAGTTTGGGAAGCCGGATGTGGTCAACTAATAAAAGTACCATTAAGTTTCTGTGACTCAGTGGAAGAATGGGCAACATTGTCCTTCTGTTGTTACATGTGGGATTCCTTGGTCTTTTGCTTTTTTAGTCTTCAGCCTGGACCGAACCATCTCCCCAAACGAGCGTCCATGGACATATGCTCTCTACACTTTGGGCAGAGCTTTTGGCTGGATAGTTCCTCTATCTGACGGTTGCATGCCAGTTATTGTGGGAGGAGAGGACGCAGGGAAATGAGGAAGCAGTTTTGTGATTAACAGCAACTTTAATTGGTGGCTACTAATGCTAGAAAACAGAAATGCATTTATTTAGAGTGAATTACTTTATGCATGTAGCAAACGGTCACAAGAAATAGATCTGTAAGTGGAACCTATTTCATTTACAGACAGAAAGAGAGTGGTGGAGAAAGATATTTCTGTCCATCTTTTCCTCCTCAACCTTTTCCTCTTCCTCTTCTTCCCTCGCCTCTCTAACATCAAAGCTAGCCACCTCTCGCTCTGCCATATGTCCAGCTTCCTGGGTGCTACAATTCTCACAGGTGTGGATGCTATACAACCTTTCCCTCTCTGTTGCACATGCGCACACGCACAAAATACAGCTCCCTGAGTATAATCTCAACGTGATTATACCCAGTGGGTTCTATTTATATTACTCACCCTGCTGAAACAGTTTTCTGGCCGCACTCTTACAAATGAATGGCATCTATAGCTCTTGGTTGTGAGCACTGCTGGGTCGCCTGAAAGGCCAAGTCTTGATTCGACACAATAGGCTGATTTGGTGCCCTCACTACTCCGGGGGAGCATGTTGACTTCATTAATGGCTCCCAAAGCCTTTTAGCTCTCACACAGTGGCCTCTGGTCACAAAATATAATGGGGTGCACACCACTCTGTATCACTGCCACCGGGTTGCACCACTAATAGAGACACAGGTGGTGATGTGTGCTCAAATTATGCCGTTGCCTCTGTGGGGTCCTTGAGGCCCAGCCAGTGGCTGCAGCAGCAGTGGCGGGAAACAGCAGCTCTTATCACTGCAGAATAACGGTGAAAGAAAAGAGAAACAGTAGAGGAAATAATTGGTTTGAAAGAGAAATGTGCGTAAGGGTTTTTCTCAGCCAGGCCAGGTATTTGTCTGCACTAAATGAGGTCTGTCAGGAGATCTCTACCTGTCGCCTCTAACACCCCGCCGCGGCTCTAATGAGACAGTGAAAGAGGAATTGGATGGGAAAAGACGGAGGGAAAGAAGGACGAGGAATGGAAGAGTTGTGTAGGGAGAGACGAGCTCTGACATCTTCTCTGCTCGGTAAAAGTAAAGGAATGATGCATATTGCGAGAAAAAGGGTCAAAACTGAAAAATCGATGGGCAAAGAAATTATGCAAGACCATGTGGAAGAAGTGACGGAGAGAAAAAAAGGATCCGAGATGGAGCAGGTGTTGAATAAGGAATAGGTAAAGGGACAATTGGCCAGAGGAAGAAAGGCTTTTTGCTGTTCACTTGGCACATTGAATAAATTTGTGTTATTGACTTGACAAAAGAGGCCCTTCCTGTCCACTTCCACATAGATTACAGCAACAAGTGCAAGGCCATTTTCCTATCTTATCTGGAAAAAATGGGCTCCATCAATAACTATATATCAGCAGGGTTTGCTGGGAGAAAGGAGAAAACAACATATCAAGTCTGCACGGCTTTTTATTTCTGGTCACATCTAACAGTAGGCAGACTGAAGGGTTTTCAGCCTAAAAATGTGCAAGCACAATCAAAAGAGTATGGTTGAATTGGAGACAACATACAAAATACATCGTTACGGCAGCAGCAGAGGAAACGAGTCTACAACAAACATACCGAGACAGAGGGAGTTGAATTTTGAAAAGAACAGAAGGAAAAAAGTACATCAGAGAAAGAAAGTGAGTTGTTAGAAGTCAAGCGGTCACAAATGTTCTCAAGATTGAACCGGCTATAAGCCTGCAGGTATTCCAGTCCAACCTCATGACTTACAGATTGAGACAGAACGAGAGGGAGAGCGAGATAGAGAGGGAGACAGGGGGAAAAGAGCAAAAGCAATAGCAGAGGAGGGAAATGAGTAACAAAAGCTGAGCTGTGAGCCCCCTGCCTGGTCACAGTGCTCTAAGGCAGCTCAGCAGTGAAGGGAATGATAGCAGGGAGACCTGCCACTCACCCTTTGAAGCCATGGGGGAGATTGAGGGAGGAGAGGAGAGCAGGGGGAGAAATGAGTTAGGAAGCCTCCAGACACTTGTCCCCTTTCACGTCCAACACCATCATCCCTCACAATAACATTCTTGTCCTTCTCTTTGCCTCTCTCCTTGCTTTTTTTCTGTCTATCTCGCAGCAGGGGGGTAAGGTTAGATTAGTAGGCCGCATGGACCTGCAGGCTAAAAGGTACCACACCTTTAATGCCACAACGGTCAGTCACTGAGCCAGGGGTCCCCCCGCGGCTCTGTCTGCTGTAGTGTCAGATCCCAGATGTGAGGTGGTGGAGACTGAAGTAGCACCAATACAAACAAACATAAGTGCCAGGAAGCCACCTCACTCACAAAACTTAAAATTAATTTTTGTGTTTTGTTGATACTCTGTGTTGCCATGTAACATCCAGCTGGGTGAGAATAGTATTGCCAGGTGGTTCCTGCTACCAAAGTAACAAGAGGTAAAATTGTTAATGATTAATGAGGTCTGTCTAACTAAAATGTTGCAATTATAATCACCAGAGCCAATTAACAGCGTGCCAATTAACAATTATTTTTAATATAAAAGACAGTCTTTCATTTTTATTTCGAGTTATCATCACACAGGTGTCTCATGCTGTTCTGAGTTGCAGTGATGAAATCAGAGTGTAAAATCAGCCACACTGTCAGCCGTCACTCTGGGGATAAAATACATTTGGCACAGTTAAAATGAAGTTAAATCATCATTATGTGTCTAGTGTCATTAGCGATCTCTCCATTTGTTAGAAGCTCTGTTTTTAAAAAGTGGAAATAAAAAATCTGGAACATAGACTGTGTAATGAAGACAGACGACATGACAGCATCCCAAAAGTGAAGCCAAAACTGCTCGATCGCCCCCCTGGTGGCTGGCTGCAGTACAGGTCATAAACCCCACCCCTCCATGTTAGCAAGTGAGACATGTGCCAAAGTAAAAGATTGAAGTACACCTCAAGTAATTTTTTTCTTAGTAATGGTTTCTATTATTTTAGATAGTTCTTATCATGCTGATGTATGTTCAAATGTTCGTTTCACTGATAAGTTTGGATTTAATACGTCTTTAGTTGCTATATAAAGAGGGTTTGATGTCATGATTTACAGTCACATGTGCCAATCGAGGTGCTAATAATCTCATAATCAGTGGTTCTTCTTGCCATTGGTTGGATGGGTGTATGGGCAGGAGCTCGAGACTGCGGACATCGCTATTTTGCAAACTCTGGCTCCAAATGGTGTCACTGGCGCAAGATGGCAGCACCTGTATCCAGGATATTTTGGCTTCATTTTTGTAAAGGGGTAGGAAGTGGAGATGCGTTGTCCATCCTCATATACAGTTTATAGCTTGGAACAGTAAAATGATTCTCCAGAGGAGGTTAGCTGTTTAGCTTAAGTTACCACAGTGAAAGGGAACCAACTTAGCATTACTGAAAAGCTAGCGTTAATCCTGAAGTTACCTCGTTAACTCCAAATCCCGCCTTTTAGGACTGGCCTTTGGAGTTATCTGCTGAGGTGTACTGACCTGGTAATTAAACCAGTAAAAACACTGAACAAAGCAGGGTAACGTTAAAAATCAGTGTTTCACTGTTGCTCTTTGGAGGCCAGACATCACGAGGAGCTGCTAGCTAAGCTGTTCCTAACAATGGCTCCGCTTGTTTGCAGCTGCTCAGCTTGTTTTCAGGTTAGGATTCTTTCAGTGTTCATCCTTCACATGGTTTCACCACAGGATACTGAATGAAGCAGTTTCATGTTAAAAATCAATGCTTTTCGGTTGACAAAGGATGTCCGGGGGTTGTAGGGGACCACAAGCCAAGCTGCTGCTAACGTTAGATAACAGACTTCCAGTGACTTAAGTCCCTCACCTACTTCAAACAGTTAATAGTTTGAATAGTTAAACACAACAGAGATCTAAAAAGTGATGATGACATGATTGAAAACAGTAAGTAGTTGGCTGGAAATGTTTCACTCTCTGGCTGATAGATGGCCCTTCTGGATGGCCCTGTTATACTTATTCTTCTCCTTAGTTAATGTTTTCATGCTGCTGCGTTGACACAGTCACACCCGGGTCACTCACTAATTAGTCTTAGTCTTCATTTCATCTCATAGCACAGAGCTGTGGTGGTTCTCCAAAAGTTTCTTTTAACCTCCTGTTTCTAAACAAGGCAGCCAAAACAAAACATCTGCAGAGGATTAACCTCCATAAAACCAAACCCGACAGGAGGGCCATTGTAGAGGTCACATTTCAGCATAGTTTTGACACTGCCAACGCAAGTCTCTGTAGTTACATCCCTGCTAACAATGACATTTCCGTGATTTGCACCCACAAAGCACCTTCCCACACAGTGCAGGCACTGGGGGAAACGCATTAATTAAAATCCTGCTGTGTAGCAGATATGCCTAATCGCAAACATAAAACAGAGAATGGTGAATTAAAACACAGAATGAGTTCAGTTCCACTCTGTGGGGTTTTTTGCCCACTCATCCTCCTATAGAGAACAGAGTTGAGCCGGAAGGAAAGAAGGAAGGAAGGAAGGAAAGAAGGGGGGATTATCAAAGTGTCTTTAATGAAATGAATGAATATTTTACTTCCATAAAGAAAGGCAGTAAAGCGTTGAGTTCATGTTGTATCTTTGGATAACTGCAAGATGTGTCTCCATTATAGCTCGTCATAAAAAATAAAACATAAAACACGGTGCCAAAAGACATTGTAGATGTAGAAGTACCATGGCATTAGTCATTCATGTGTCACCTACAGTACTTGTTTTAGAAGCCACATATCTTTAGTGCCTTGCTCTCTGGCCAGTCTCCCTCTTAGACAGAATGAAAACATTTGTCAGTCTTTTATTGTCCGTAATAACTCCTGGCGATGAATAGTGGATCTCTGCTCCAGCAATGCTACACGACCAGCCTGGCATCCCACATTAGTGTGCCACATTCTTGTTAATACCCTGAGATTAATGTCAAATCATCCACACTCCCCCACTAGTCTCGCACCAGTCCATCTCGCCTAAAGCTATATATTGAGGCATTGAATGTGGAAGTGGAGGGTTTGTCCTGGCATTGATTGACACTGAGAGATAGATCCAGTCCGCCTCCTAGCTCCCTTTCCTTCTGTTATTCTCTCCACCCCCCATCACCCCCTCTTTTCTCTCTGTCTGCCATATGTTTCAGTGAGCTGGACAGATTTGGGCAATCAGACAGCCACCATTGTATTGCTGTCGGTATGAATAGAATGCGTGGAGAGACACATTGCCATTATGTAGTGACGATACGTTGTTTCTTTTCTTCATGTCTCTTTCACAGTGAATGTTCTTCTCAGTTGTCTCTGACTGTCTGGCTGTCTCTCTTGCTGGGCTCTTATTGCATGCCCTGCCTTGCCTGGTTGAATACCTAACACTCTGCTGTGGTTTGACAAAGAGGGTCGAAACCTGAGCAAAGTGTGGCAGGTCAGGTTGCAGTGGCATTTGGCATGTGGCTATGCTGTTTGCGCTTCAAAATGTTTCTGATTGATATCTTGAACAGGGTAGGGACCCAAGGGCTTAAAGAGGAGACCCCAGGAGACCTCTCTGTGTGCACACTTATCTTGGACTCTTGGATGTGGATGTCATGCTTTTCAAAACTAAATCACTGAAAGATAGCAGTTTGTTAAAGGGGCTGATTACAACATTTAACACATTAATTTAGCAGCAAGCAACTATTTGCTATGTAAAGTTATGATGGAGTAATGACGTCCTGAGCAGAGAGTGAAGTCACGCTACCTCTGTGTGTGTTGTAATCTGAGCTTCTCTGCTTTTTGTTGTAATAGATGATCCCGCCATGCATGCATGTTAGTGCATGTGAGTCCATGTGTGTCTATGTGTGTATCCAGCTGACATGCTAATTGCCTCCACTGCGTACATTTGCGCACATATGGCAGTTAGCGATAATATGGCAACGCCTTTGTCACAAAAGCGTACTGCTCACCTCCTGTTGCTATCGAGGTTGACGCTGCCATCTCAACAATGTTACCTTTAGCCCCTTTTACACTGCCTATTCAAGGCAGGAATGCCCTGCCTTAAGGTCCTGTGTATACAATCATGGAATCGGGGGACAGAGTTGTCTTGCCCTTAAGCCACCATAGGAGGTAAACAGTGTCTGTTTAAACAGGACAGCCTGCAAGATGGAATCATGGGCAGCAAAGGTGTGACATTTTGATGTGTTATGCATGGGACCCAATGCGGGAGATTTAAAAAGAAGCTGTTAGCAGTTAGCAGCTAACTCAAAGAAGAAGAACAGCAGCCATAAATGTCCGTACATTGGAATACAATGAGGTCCGGGAGCTCCTTACTTTTTCAGCAGAGGACAAGATCAGCCGCCATGTAACGGAGAGAGCTCTGCTAACACATATGTTTTATATGACACTATGGGCTGACGCTTTTGTGTGACATGTCATACCTCTTTTGATTCTGCAAAACTGCAACCACTGTCGTTTGGTTTTGTGTAATAATGAGGCATAAAAAGGGACTTTGTAGCGGTCTTATAGTGTGATTCCTGGATAAAAAGGGCTTTTGTTTGCACTGCTAGCATCATAAGCTGCAGTGTTGAAGCAATTCCAATGTGCTCCAAATATTGCTGACAGCACCTTTAAAATTGACTGACCGACAAACTTTGATAAATATTGTAAAAAAAAGTTTGGATGTTTTTTCTTTCAACATTATTATGATAGTATGAACTGGTCAGAGTTACATTACAATTGTGTAAGATAATTTTTTTTACAATTGCGTTCCTGTTTTTGTAATTTTGGCCATCATTTCAGTTTGTTATAACGCTGTACTTACTTACAGTTTCACTGCTGAGATCAAGGAATGTGAGTCCAATCGAGAAAAGCACAGCAGCAGATTGACAACAGTTTATCCCAAACATCTACACACTTATTTCTAAATATAAATGAAAGTGAATGCACTTAAAATGTCTGTTATCATTCATTGCCTTGTAAAGCTAATTACAGGCACAGCTATGATGCATGTGGTAGGTTAAAGTTGAAGTGTGGTGTAGTGTTGGAGGATCTAATAGACATTTATGACATGATTGACCGTTGCTTTCAGTTCAACATTACTGACCACAAGTCCTGAACTTGCACTAGTGAATCATGGCCAACATTACTAATATACCACCCAAGTTTTTAAACACAAACTATCTTCTTTACAGCATTTTGCACTGTAAGTAGATTGTGGAACAATGCGTATTATTATATCACGAGAATATTCAGCAGAAAAAAAGTTCATGACCCTTTCTGGCCGCAGAAATGCTGGCACCGACTCTGGGTTTGCCCGTGCACGTTTCAGGGATTTGGTGGAATTCCTCACACAAATGTTGTGGTAATTTAAGTTTCCCAGCATGCTGCGTGACTTTGGATGACATTCTGCTCCAGCCCACTCACCTCACTGTGGTTGCATGGCCCATGTCAGACCACAGTGATACTATAGTCAGCAGCTTATTCTGGCTTCCACCAGCAGCATGTTGGTCATGGTGTGTTTTCCAGCCATGGTGCGTTAGTGTGGGTGCCATGCTCAACAGACTGCAACTCTGTGTGACTAGCCTTCCTTTTGCCACCCTAAAAACCATGCCATAGCAGCCACGGACACAATCCTTCAATTGCTCTTACAGTCTTCACTTAAGAAAACACACAGAGTTCCTCCCCTTCAGTTATTGTATGTTTTTGGAAGCACGCTAGCTGTTTCCCCGATGTGGTCTTGTCCAGAGGGGGTAGTTGCGACTGTGTTTTCCTGCACTAAGCCACAACCACCATCTACACTAACACAACTACAGCTGTACTTTTAATGTCTCATGAGGATGGACTAGACTCCTCCTAAAATGTGGAAAATCCATCTCACCACTTGATGTTACGTGGTTTCTACATAATGGCACGCCACTTCTCAGAGCTTATCAAAAATAAATAGAAGTGCTCAGGCGTGTAACTAAAAGTACCGCAGTGCAATTTTCACCAGAAGTTTATTATTTACCTAATGTGTCCTTTTAGATTCATGTTTTGACTTTCTAATACCTTGATACTATAGTGTATCATCTTTAATTGGTATGCTGCTTGACATAATTTTAACTATTTTTTATGTGATTTTATGTGAATGCTTAAACAATGTAAGCACAGGTCTCTAAGTTATTTTAGTGATTATGGGGGTGTGTTACACATCAAAGCACCATCTCAGTGTTTGTATGCTCTGGACTCTGTGTATCACGGTTGATTAAGATTCATTACCGACTGTAAACCCCTTTCTCATCACTGTACCCTGTATGCTCAGGTTGGGTGGCTCTCTTTAAAATTTTGTAGAATGTTTCATTGGCATTTTTGTATTCACAAAGCTATTTTTGGCTGACTTCCAGCATATTTATGTGTGCACATAAAGAAAAACAACGGAAAATGGCTATTCTCTCGGTCCACAGACTTGTTGTTTGACTGGTTCGTCTAAGTCGTTTATAAAGCACTGTTGCAGGAATTTTCTATGCCATCATGTGGCTACCAATGTCAGGGTGTTTTCAGCTGATCTTTTTATTTGCTTATAGTAATAATAATGCATTTTATTCATGGGTGCCTCTCAGAGCACTCAAGGATACCTTACAAGACACAGTTAGAAAAACAAGCAATGTATCTACAGATATAAAAAAAAAAATTCTGTACTTTACAATAAAAGTTAATAAAATGACCAGACAGAAATCATGATTATAAAATTAGGTATAAAATCATCATGTCTCCATTAAATCAGACGGAATATGCCAACTTGAAAAGATGTGTTTTCAGACGGGATTTGAAAGTGGAAAGGGAGTCAATATTGCGAAAGTCGTGGGGGAGAAAGTTCCAGAGGCGAGAGGCAGAACGGCTGTTTTCTTGTTTTTCTTATGCTTAATTTATGGCACTTATCAACTTATTTTTTAGATTTTCTTTTTGGTAATTTTGCATTGGTGTTGCTGATTTGATTTTGTATTTTTGTCTGTAACTTATGTTGCTGCCTGTTTCAGCCAAGACACTCTTGAAAAAGAGATTTTTAATTTAAAGATGGTTTTCTGGTTAAATGTCAAAATTAAAAAAATACATACATGTAAGATAAAGACTCCACCAGTACATTTTACCTACTTCAGTATGGATTCCATGCAGAGTCAGAGGAAGTGCGGTAATTTCCATGTGCTTCTGTGGCGCACAGTGCCAATACTAGGCAACTGCGAGAGGGTACTCCTGTGGTTTTCACACCGGAATGGCTTCCCTGTCTGTATCACACCTTCTGCTAGCTGTTAGCCCCATGGAGAGAGGGAGATAGTCACTTTGGGCACAAGATTTTTTTATTGACAGATTTGAAGCAGAAATACCATCTGCACATGGGGTCGCATTTGTTGTTCTCTGAGCGTAACACTGGAACTGTTATTCAGATGTATCTACAATTGTCACTATTTCTGATGTATCAACACTGATGCACCTTCTGTGCTTCTTTAATGGTAGATCCCAAAAAATAAGGATAGGTGCTGATCTCAAAAGGTTTGAATAGTTTGAAAGATGCTCCTTTAATAGTATTTGCTCTGAGTGTTTGTGTCTTTGTCACAGTTAAGATTACATACACTGCATTTTTACTGCAGAAGCCACTGTCTTTATTTTAGTCTTCAGTGATGGTGTTAGTGTAGTAATCCCTTACAGCCACTAGGGGGATACAGTTTATGGCCAAGGTGGTCGTTTTATGGAGGGATGGGATTCTCTCACTATGATCTGAGGTATAAGGTGGATTTCTCCCGCAGACACAGACACACACACAGAGCTATCGAGGAGATGTTTACTACACACATTTTGCAGGGCTGTGGAAGTGTGCTCTGTGAGTCAAAAGCACCAGTAACTCTCGCCACCCTCCCCAGAGTACCCGAAATTACCATATGAGTTGCTCCAGCCAGACAGCCTGTGTGTGTGTGAGTGTGTGAAAGAGAAAAAGAGAGTGAAATGCCAATGTTTTTACACACGCAATTGCTCGTGTGAACACAATACTTATTCGAATGTGTGCATTAATGTGTGGGCCCAATGCATCTCTCACCTTCCCACCACTCGGAGGCAGAATGAAGTCTGTCTGGCAGTGAATGTCTATTGTGTAGTGCTAATGTGATAGCAGAGATTAGCATTGTAATCCATTTAGCATAGAGCAGCTAATCCACTTTATTACTGTTGAAAAGGAATCAGATAATATTGGCTAGCACCACTGTAGCTGCCTTAATGATTTTAAGCTGATGGAAAAATTACTTTAAGATATATTGATAATTACTGCCACTGACAATGAAACTGAGATTAGTCGTTTAATAAAAAAAAATATTAGCTTTGCCATTTTATCAAGGGAATTAAGGTATCGGTTGTGTTTAGTCTACGCTGAATAGGCTATTTGTTTGTAAGTCATCTGTGTTTTTGTGGTAATAAAAATCATGCAGCAGTAGTTTAATTACACTGTTGCAGGTGAATATTTTGGAGTAATATTCCTTTAAAGCGAGGAGAGAGGAAGACTGTGTAACTGCTGTTTTAAAACCTACACGCCCAGGGTGACCCTGCTGTGTTGATTAAAAAAAATACAGGGTAAAACTGCTGTTAAATTCTTGCCAATTATTGTCCAAATAAGTCCGCTGCTCTTTGATTTAAATCAGCCGTTTTCCCTCATGTGTTCCCCCTCAGTCCCAGTGTGCCTGCGTTGCATGCTTGCGGACATGCTGTGCACTCCCTGGTGGCTCATTTGTTTTGTTGGTGGTCAGATTGAGGGATAATATACAGAAGCTTCCCCTTGAAGCCCTTCTGCTCCCTGGTGACTGTGGATCTGTCCCAACACAATAAAACTCTATATTCAGCTTCTGCCATCGACTGTCTGCCCTTTAACTCTGCTTTGCAATTGGCTCCACACGTCTCTCATATGCAGTGGGCGTAAGCTGATAGACACACATCTCCGCATACATCCACATGCACGCACATGCTGTGTACAGCGCGCATACTGCACAGCACCTCAAATTAACTCACCCGATCAGGCAGATTAGATAACCCCACCTGCTGAATCTGGCCTTGGCTCGCGCGGAAGCTTCTTTCTTCCTACCTCCCTCTTCTCTCTCTCTCATTCGCCTTCTGTTCTTTTCTTTACAACTGACCCAAGTGCATACAATGGTTCCCAGTGAAAGTGTGTGAGGCTTTGATACACAGAACTCAAGGTCCTTTGAGATCAGGATCACTACACAAGCCAAGCAGGAGGCAGAGCGAGAGAGGAAGAATGACTTGGAAACAAAGGAGGAGGGAGAGAAGGGTGAAATCAGGGTGAAAGATGGCGCCTTTTTAAAGAAATGTCATGTTGTGTAACTGGATATCAGTAGAAGCAGCAGGAGTAGGGCAGGACGCAAACTGCACCCTGCGTACTTAGGTTTCTGTCTTTACTATACAAAAGATGATTGTCAAAGCAGACAAAGAAAAGGTCCATTCGACTGTGGCAGAGCAGTTGATGGTGTCGATTGGTTTTTGTTATAGTGTAGGATAGTGACTGTCAATCAGTCACTAAGGCCCAATTCCATTTCATATTCTTAACCCTACCCCATGTTTTCAAGTGCACCTTGCCTCTTGCTAACAAGTTACAAGGGGTAGATGTTGAAAACTTTCCATATGAAATTCGACAACCCTTTGAGATCCTGATACATCATTGGTATGCTGGCATTTACGTAGACAGACACGATGAGTCTTGCCAAATATTGTGAATATGTCATTTCTGGAGTGGTGATTCTCTTTAGTGGAAGACAGGCATCCTTTTGAGATTCTCATTATGCTGACGATTAACTTCTTCATGACCAGGCAACTAGAGGACCTCTGTAGGCTTACGTTGGCAGCCGGTGCTCTTAACAAGGGCAGCATGTTGCTACTGGACTTTAGATCATTTTCAGGCATCATATGCCACCAAAGAGACGGCCGAAACATGTTAAAATTGCTCTGATAGCCAGGTAGTTAGCTACAGAGACATCGACATGTTAGCATCTTAGCGTCTTTTTTGTTGTTGTTGTGCATGTAATGAAGAAAAGGGCCATAATACATTGAAACCTGCCTCTGAAAAACTTCTGTTTGGAAGGCCATGTAGCCCTAACACTTCGCTCTACCCTTCTATCCAAACAAGAATTGGGACACCCAATCCCTAGACGTGAACAAGCAAAATCAAGGGGTAAGGGCTTAGTGGTAGGGGCAAGGGGTGTATTAGGATTGGGATTAAATAGAAAGAATGTGCATATCATCTGTCTCAAAGCTAGTGTTCATCCTACTTTAGGAGAGAGAATAGTTGTTGTGCTTTTGACCAATGGTGCACAGGAAAACTATTTTTCTTTTATTATCTTGACTTTTTGCTATCTTGAACGATGAGTGTTGCAAAAGAAGACTGAATTGACTGCTCCATTGCAAAGGCCACTTATGTTTTCAGAAGGTACAGCCCCATTTTACTAAATGGTTCACTTTATCTACTAAGAACAGTTACGGCTTTTTGACCTAAAAGAGCTAAATTAATTAATAATTAATCATGAAGTGACTCACCTGTCTGCTCGACCATCTGCTTCCTGTCCAATTATCGTCTGTTTGTGCCTATTACCCATGAACCCTTAAGTGCTGAAGAGCACAAAGAACTACCCGGAGTCATCACAACTTTAACGAGACTTGCCTCACACCTGTCCGCAAGTCCACACAGGTCTGTGTGTGTGTGTGAGTGTGTATTCTACTGGGTGCTGAAAGTTGCTTGGGTAGGTATGTGTCAATGCCGTGTGTTACTGGGAAATTACAGCCAGAGGAGCAGATTTAGAAAGGATCATTTGGAAGACATCCTGTGTGTTTGTGTGTGTGTGTGTGTGTGTGTGTGTGTGTGTGTGTGTGTGTGTGTGTGTGTGTGTGTGTGTGACGATGTAAGCAGATGTTCGGGCACAACCCAGAACACTTCCATCACACCACCAAGTGTGCACGGGGCTAATTCCGTGCACTTTCTGCTGAGTAAACACACCTAGGGGCCCACAAACCACACCTCTCGCCCAGATGCCTAATTACTGTAATCACTTTTTGAATGGCTGGAACTGTGATAGAGAAAGATGAGCTTCTCAGACACAGCACAGGAAGCCATGATGCATGGGAAAATCCTGAGGCTGTATGTGGTAGATGGGCAATTTTGTCAAATATAATGTTCAAAAGTACCTTTTTAATGATACCTTGGTCCCTAATTGCACACTTTGTTCTCCTAGACGTCACCTTTGTTCCATTGCCAAGGCCTTCTTTGTGGAAGGCAACATTACTCTTTCTCACTTTGCTTCTGTTCTATCTCAGCTAGCCTTTATTGATGCTGTATTTTCAGCCCTGTCATTTTGCTTTCTTTAGTTGCTGGCTTTTCTCTACTCTTCTCTACATCTTGGGTAGCATTGGTAACTTAATGCACTTGATGGTACTTAAAGGCACTTGCTTCACCCCCACGATATCAGATGCATATTATTATAGCTTCTTTTAAAAAAAGGAGGTAGTCGTATTGCATTTTCAGTTGCCTTTTCCTGTATCAATTAAGTTGAAATAATAACTTTAGTGCTTGAATAAAAAAGGATTAGCTCTGCTTCGACAGATCTAACAGAATCAGCAAAGTTTCTAGTATACTTCATGTAAGGTTTTCAGCATTTCCTTGCATTGATCCAAGTGTGCTGACCGTATTTTCACACATTTCCTTCTTAAAATATTGTTTTTATTATAGTACCTGTGAGTGCTACAAAGACTAGAAATATTAAAGGCATACTGTCCAGGATTGTCAGTTTCTTGCAAACAAGCTCACCAGGGAGTGTGAAAGTAAACGCCAACCCCAAATTCACTCGTTTGGCATTTTGCCTCATTATATTTGAGATTTTTCGGGGAGGTGCAAATTGGCCATTTCAACAGGATTTCGCAGCATAGTTAAGGCCTTTGCAGGACCGTACAAGACTTGGTGTATTTTATGCAAAAAGTTTGTCCAAACTCTGCAAGATGGGAATTAAAGCAGAGGAATCCCACATGCAGAGTGAGAAACATGAAACTGCCCAACAAGCCTGCCAACAAAATGCTGGCTATTTTCAAAAAGAAGTCATGTTTTATGTTGCAATAAACATTTGAGCAAAACTGTTCCGAACCCAAAGTAATAGATGTCAGTTCATGTTTTTTCCTTCAGCTTTTGTAGTTAGTTATATAGTTACAAGTCTTTAAAAACTTAAATCTGGCTTGCCTTAAACTGTATAGGAACCCTGTTTTTACAAATCTCTGACCTCACCTGAGCAATGTGCCATTACACACCCATAAACATAGAAAATAAAAAGAAACTAAGATAATGTAGGCAGCGGGCAAAGTCTCTGCAGAAAAATTCACTGCCACACACTAAGAGTGGGTCATAAGTGATGATTGAAAGGGATTACTTCTGTATAAGTCTATACATTGTTCGTCATCCTGCATCTTGAAATACATTAATTGTTAATATGCCTCTGTGTTTTTCCAGATCCGGGTAGACGGCTCCTCTCGTGCTCTGCAGTATGAGACTGTGCAGGCTGTGGAGAACGGACCCATCCTCAGAGACATGGCCTTCTCTTCTGATCACCACTACCTCTATGTCATGTCTGAGACCCAGGTCAGACACACACTCACAGACACACGCACAAACACACACATCAAAAGCTCCCCCCCTGCTGAGTCAATATCATAACCACTGGCATTTATCATTTTCTTATGTCACAGGGTACAATAACCTTTGGTGTAGCGTAGAGGATTTCATTACAGCCTGGCTGGAGGAGAGAAAGGGATTAGATAGACTGTTGGATGCTATGACCAAGTCTTTTTATAGAAACAGACTGTGAGGGTAGAGTTGGAGTGAATAAATGTGTTGAATTATAGGGAGAGAGGAGAGTGGTCACAGTCCACTTGTGTGTGTGTTGGTGTGTGTGTGTCTGTGGACATACAGATTCACACATACACACTATCTCTCTTAGTACCTTTGATGACATGGAATGTGAAGCGAAATAGCAGCACTCTGTGTAATGGACACAGACACAGTGAGACTGCGAACACCTCTATCAGAGGCAAAACCTTGCTAAAATAGCACCATGGAAAGTCCATAACACACATACTGTGCTCGCAGAAATGCACACACTGCTGTGACTCACTGTGGTGAGTATTCACTTTGTCTGTATGTTATACACAAAAGACAAAGCCATAAGCATGCATCTACATTACATGTTGTACATACACAGTAATTAAGGCAGGACAAATTTATTTGTCTTGCACCTTTCAATAACAAGGCGATTCATAGTGTGCAATACAAAATGAGCTCTCTCTCTCTCTCGCAGTCTCACTCTGTTTCTTTTCTTTTGACTTTTCTAAGATGACAGATGCTGAATATATACCCCCTATCTGATGCTGTGGCTGTTTGTGGTTGGCTGAGAGGGATGTGAACTCATTAGTTTGCAGCTGTGTTAATCAAATCAGGTTGGGTTTCCATTACGCGTGCCGAACGGTGCCAATCCCCTTTGATCTGACATCAGATGTGACGGTGACAGTCGATACAGAGATACATTTATGTGCTGATTGCAGATAGTTGCATTGAATAGTGGTTTTTGTGGGTATTTATTGCATCGTTAATGTGCCTGACATTCTGGAAACCTGCCTGTGAGGTTTCGGTGACGTGTGCGCACTGTCCGCTGGTCAGCCAAACTTGCGCCACCCTGTGCCAGGAAACAAGAGGCCAAAGGAACAGTGTGTAAGATTTAAGGGGATTTAGTGGCATCTAGCATTGAGGATTACAGATTGTAACCAGCTGAAACTTCTCCCAGTTAGAATCCCCTCAGTGTTCATTGTTTCAGGTCTCTTCCTCTCCAAAACAAATGGAACTGGTGATTAAATCAGTGACATTATGTTACAAATCAGCATTTCTCCTACGCTGTTTAGCACAGATGGGTTGCTTGCCCACCTGCTAATGTGTGCTCACCTTATTAATAATCTAGACATCCAGGAGGTTTTTACTGCAAACAAAACTAACTGCCGATGACCCCTTCTCTACAGAACAAACACAGCATGTCATTTAAACTAGTAAAAACACTGAATAAAGCAATTTTACACTACCAATCAGTGCTTCTCCCACGCTTTTTGGGGCCGTTAGCCTAGCACCTGCTTAGTTCAGTAGGATTTTACTGGGTGCCAAATGATCCGCAGAGGCCTCCTCCACTCCAAAGTAAACGGACCAGGTTATTTTAATCAGTAAAAACTAAATAAAGCAGTTTCACGATTAAATATAAGTTGGAGGGGCTGCGTACTATGGTGGCCATGTTTGGTTTGTCCGTTCTGTGCTACTGTAAAAATATGCCATTGAAACACTGATGATCTCCGTAGATGAGGATTTGTTCCCTATGTAGATAGTACAACAGCTTGTTTTAAGGTAATGAAAATGCAGTGATTCTTATTTTCAGATGATTATACACTTACAAAACATACTTATTGTATATTATACTTCCTTTCTTCCAATATATCCCAATAAATTCTATATACCGAACCTTTAACTGGTGCAGTGCCCATTCAAAATGTGCCTGAACTGAAGGATTGTTTGGCCAGTGGTAGTGCTGCTTGAAGCTTTCTGAAGAACCGCTCATGCAAACAACCTGGCACTCGACACTGCACTTCTTTGGGTACTGAGCAAAACACCTACCATGAGGTAGTTGCATCACACATCCAAGTTGCAGCTACTTGTGTTCAGAAACACTGGTGAAATACGCTCACAGGGAAAAACACCAGGGGCAGACTATACCATTAGACAAGGTAGGAAACTGCCTGGGGCCCCCACTAAAAGGGCTCCAGACAGCTACAGATTTATTAGAGGATGTTTATGTTACTATTCTAACTCACTGTAAACCAGCAGTAACTTATAGGAGGTCAGAAACATGGGTGAAACACACTTACACAAGGTATCAATTTCCAAATAGGCATTTTTGTCGCTTGCTTTTACACAAACACTGAAGTTACAAAGTAGAGCATGGATTTAATTAGCAGAGATATTGTGCCGGCAGTAACATTATTAGCATTGTAGGTTAGTATGACAAACCTACACAGTTTGAGTTGCAGTGGCAGAGTGGTGCTGTTCCTGTAGGCTATCTGCTCGTGCTCGTTGACTCCAGGGAAGTGAAGAAGAGTTTGGTTGTAATATTAGTATATCCAGCATCCAGCAGCAAAAGTGAAGTGCAGTTAATGAGCTCTGAAGCACCGCCCCCTCTGTTTGCTTGTGTATTCAAAGTCTTTTCATATTGAATGTGTCCAACGTGTGCCAAATTCCACACTGCAAGTGTGGGATCTTGAGATATTTCAATATAATGGCAAACAGAAAATTCTTGAGCCCTTATTTGATAGAAGTGAGAACCACAGTAGAAGTTCAATAGTGAACATACAGACCTCTAACCATTCAGCACAAACATTATCTTTTCATCAAGCACCGTTTAAGGGCCAGTAATCAACTCATTAAAGCCAAATCAGGCCACCGGTTAAAGAATTCATGGTGGATTTCTCTCTTTCCAGTTCAGTGTAGCCCCATTTATTGGTCATTATTATTGTGACTGTTAGAAATAATGTTGCATAAGCTCTGAGTTCAGATAATATGCATATCATTCCCCCCTCTCCCTCCTCTTTATCTCCTGCCACCCGTAATCACAGAGGGCCACTGCTGTTTTGTTGGCAGCGATAGCCTAGTTGCCCCTGTATATTGTCTGCAGCTTCCAGCGGATTATAGACCTCTCTGGCACCATGAAAGTGTCAGTATTTGCTGATGTGTAGTGCAATTTGTTTGTGTGTATGCGTGTGAATGCAAGCACATTTTAAGAGCCCAGATTATCCCGATAACACTTTAAATATCGGACAGACAGCGAGTAGAAGGTGCCCTTTCAAATGCTGCGCTCATTGCCTCTGCGGAGGTCTCAGTCAGTCCTTATGCAGAGACAGAGAAAGAGGAAAAGAAGGGAGGGGAGGGACATAAGTCAGCAAAGTGAATTTAGCTTTTTCCCCCTCTTTTGGATTGTGGTGCATGTAATTGGGCTTACAGAAGATATAACAGAATAACAAATGAATTATTAGGAATACTTAATCTCCATTTCTTCCCATTATGTTGGTTTCTGTTATGTCTCACTATTATCGCCCAACATCGTGTTACAAATTTAGCATTTTTAATTTGCATGCCAATTAGCTTATATTGAAAAAAAGCAACCAAGTGCGTTTTGTTGGCCAATAGTGGTCCCGTGTGTGTGTATTAGGCCTTTTTAGTAATTAGTCTATTAGCCTAGTTAGAGGGCTGACCTCCACTAACTGTTTAGGAGGAACATCTGGGAATTACCATGCATGCAAATATAGAAAGCAGTTCATGAACACAACACAAACACATGCTTCTTAACTGTTGAGGGCCTTTCAGAACAAATTAAGGTGAATGAATAAAACTCAACATTTCCTTGAGACTTGTCTGATATTGAAGTTACGACTTATTTGATAACTAATCACTTTCATTTCCATTCATTTTATTCTATAGAATTGAGTTCCATCTCATCTGTGATTCATCATGCAGATTCAGACAGCTGAAAAACACCACTGTATTACCTGTCCTGATTTACTGTTAAACACAAAACTGTTCCCAAGTGTCTGCAATCACTAAAGAGAATTGGTGCAAATTGCTTCATCTCAAATGTAGAGAACGTGTACCGACAATATTTTGGCATAACAGGCTTATTCTCACAGCTTTCTCAACATCAAGCTGATTCTTGAAGGTTTCCTTGTAAACTGTGAGCAAAATTGTTGCCTGTCATGCTGTTGCCTCGAGTCAAAACAAGTTTTATTGAATGTCAAACAGGGTCACAGAATGAGCAAGATATGAGAAGTAATAAATATACTAGAATGATCCGTTTTTCTTTTTTTTTTTTTTTTTTTCACTTTCAGAAACAATCTGTCATCTCAACAGGCCAGAATTCATTTGCTATTTGCTCTGATAGCAATAACACATTTTTATGCCTCTGAGCTGGTGACCTTCATGACTGGAGGCGTGATGTTTTCGAGTACACTATAAGGATATTTCTTCAAATTTGGCACAAACGTCCACATGGACTCAATGAATATATGATTAAAATTTGGTGGTCAGAGGTCAAGGTCACTGTGTCCTTGTCTGTCTTATTCTAGTAAATGCAACACCTCAAGAGTGCCTTGAGGGAATTTTCTCAAATTTGGCACAAGAGGTCAGGTTCACTGTGACCTTAAAAAGCACGTTTTTTGGCCATAACTCAAGAAATCATGTGCTAATTGTGACAAAATTTCACTCAGCTATCTCAGTCAGCTTCACTGTGACATGATTATGTTCTGCAAAAACACTTTTCTAACCATTATTCAGTTTGGTCAGATACTGAATTGGTGACACTAATCTTGAGCATCCATCTTGAAACTATGCTGATTCTATAGATCTTCTGTGCTCCCGGGTTGAAGATGTAATGATGCAGCAACATCCATGTTTAAAGCACCGTTAAACCATGGCAACATATGAGTCCATACAGACATGGATGTAATCTGTAACTGTAAATGGACTGGTTTGCGGAGGCATGCAACCATGAAGCAATAAGTCTCATTTAAGAATGATTCCCCAATAATAATAAGTCATCTTCAATTTCTTGCGTTGACTTTTTTATAGCCTCACACGGACAGCCAAGTTCAAAGGTCATGTTGTGGTCACCCGTACATGCAAGTTTTGAATAACAGAACTGCTTGCTGGATCTGTGCTGTGGTTTCAAATACCATCTTACACACACACACACACACACACACACACACACACACACACACACATTGCAAATTCCCAGTGGTGGCAAACGCTATTAAGGCAGCCTGAGCCAGTCGATAGCAGAAGGCCACCTGCTGTTTCTGGGGCCTGGGACCCAGACTCTCAGAGAGAGTGTGATAGATGGAACAAGGGTGAAATACAGAAAGAGGAAACACATGATAGAAAGAGAGAAGAGGAGGTGGGTTGCCACAACAGGAGGCTGAGAACAGAGTTAGTCGATACAGCTCCTCTCCTGCTGCTCATAGCCTTGAAACCCTCTTCCTCAGATTGGTGATGCCAGGCCCTGGGGTTGACCAGGAGTAAGCCAGACCTCCACGGGATCCTTTCGAGTGTGAGAGTCCAGGATAGGATGATGAGGGTCAGACTGATGTTGGAGGAGAGAGGGACAGAGAAAGATTAAGTAGGAATGAGTATGTAGTCAAAAAAAATTATACTTCCTGCCACAAATTAGTATTTGTTTTTCAGTTATTCACCTCATGATACATGGAAGAAAACTTTGTTTTTCTCACATGCCTCCAGGGTGAATGAAGAATTCGTGCAGTATAATTTGAGTCTTATTTACCCAGCTAGTGCTTCCCAAACAGACAACCCTTTCCCACGGGGAACTGAACTAAAAGTAAAACTTATCCTTGCATTCTTCAAAGCCAGACTTCATTGACAAAACAGCAATTTTACCTCGTTGAGCACAGGAGCTGTTGGTCTACTTCTGCCTTGATCTGTTAGTTTGTGTTATTGTATGACTGGTGAATCCAAACTAACCATTTTAAACACCAAAGCCACACAATAACACAAACAAACTACCATTCAAGGCAGAAGTAGACCAGCAGCTTCTGTGTTTACTGAGGTAAAATTACCTTTTTTGACAATGGAGTCTGGCTAGGAAGAGAGCATAGATAAGTTACAGTTTTAGTTCCTTCAGGTTCCCGTTGAAAATGGAAGTTTTTCTATTGTTAAAAGGGACCCCTATGACTTGGAGTCATCAAGCATCTTCTCCAGTGTTGGAGTCTTTGTTTCCAAATTCAACTTCACTTACTTATTAGTCATTTATATTCAAATGGTCATTTTGGGGGTGAACTATTCCTTTAGAAAAAATTACAGATGCACTGTGCGTTTCTTGTTTGATGATAGATGGTTTTGTATGTTTTCATATTTCAGTCAGGAACACTTAAGTCAAAGAAAACTTTATTTCCATTTGCAGTATTATATTTGGAGGTATGGCTCTGTTCTGGGACCTCTCTGCTTTTACTCGGGCCTACCTACGCGTAAAGCCTCTTTCACGCGCCTGTGTAGAAAGCCATAAGGCAGAGAGAACACACCTCCCTACCCTTCCACATGCAAACTAGGAAAGCCTGAGGCAGAGAGAGCAAACCTCCCTGCCCTTTCATGTGCCTACATGGAAAGCCTAAAGCAGGGAGAGCAGCAGCAAAGACCCCCGGGAAAAGAACAGAGCAGCATCAATGACAAACAGAAATGGCATTGATAGTCAGACACAGCATGAAAAGGAGGAGCTGGGGTGGAGGCAGGTTGCAAAGCAGCTTGCAGAGGAAGCAGCAACAGTAGGCAGGCCAGAGCAGTTTAAATAGGGCTCCCTGAATGAGATTTGCAAAGTGGTTGCATGGAAAGGAATCACGTGATCTATCAGCTGACTCTCTTCATCAATCAGCTGCTCCATCAGTTGATTTGGCTGTTTAAGATCAGCTGTTCTAGCTGGGATGTGAGCTGAGCTTGACATCGTGTCCTGCCTGAACTAACACGCTGCATTTCTTATAATTCCAACTACATACAAAGGCTGCAGGTAAAGGCTCTGCTCAAGGTGAAGTTGAACTACACGTTCACGGTACAGGGATTACAGGGACCATGTCGAGACCATAATAACTGAGATCGATCTGCTGGAGTTGCTCATATTTCTGATCCCAGCAGTTGATGGTGAAAACAACTTGAACAAAGTTGAGACAAGGCCCTGCAATCTTCTCCTTTTCATTAACAGTAAACAAATGCAAACCTTGTCCTCACTGCAATCATCGCTCTATCGAAAGTGAATTAAAGAAAGTAAACATGATTACTTTGGCTATATAAGATTTCCCGCCTCAGTAATTTTTTCTTTATCAGAAAACAAATTTAGTGATGAGCTTTTTTTCCAGTGCAAACTTTAGTATCTTTACTTTCTATCAAGAAATAAGAAGAATATAAACATGATTACTTTAAGGAATGAAAGACAGAGTTTGATGATGTATGACACAGCAATCTAGTGTTATGTTAGTGTTAGATTAAGAACTATAAATACCGGTAAATTAAACGGTGGCCACTGGGACCACTTGAACACCTTGACAGAGAGGTTTAGACCCAGCTTCAGGCATGGGCATCACGCTGAGAGTCACTCTGCACCCTGCTTGTCTGTGTCACATTATTCGCTCATTAGAGAAGAAAGCTAGCCTAACACAGGCGCACATACCCATGCAGTATCCCTCTGTACTGTATATAATGGTCTCCACATTCCAGTATTTTTCTCATCCCTCATTTAATTTCTCTTCCATTCTTGCAACCTCTTTTCTCTTCCCTTCCTCCATCCTGTGACTGTGTCCTCTTTGTTAGATTTGTTTTTCTTTTAGGATTATAGATTTTTGCTCCTACAACCCCTATTCATTTCTAAGGGGATTTGTAAAGCCAATGAGGATTCAGCCTTTTGTGTTCCTTGTTCCTCTTTCTTCATCTCCTCTCTCTCCATCCTTTGTCATTTCTACCCTACGCCATCCCCCATCCTCCATTTCTTTCACCATTCCTTACTAGCGGAGTAATCTGTCATCCATACTCTCTCATTAATCCAGTGATTGGCTGTCCTCTAATTGGATCCCTCTCTCTGTATCTCCCTCACTCATACACACACGAGTCGTCTTATTAGTGGGTTAAATAGATGTTCTGGTATAAAGAGGACAGTCAGATTATAGAATGGGCTGTGATTATGGATGTTAGGGTTGGTGTTTGAGTGACAGGGGCAGGTCAATCCCACTGTTAATATGAGCTGCCGCTGTTCTTCACTACCATGTTACTGTATCGTGTTAACACTGGTTCATCTGTCAGCCACAACGAGGACATCTGGGCAGAATGAATGAGGTGGTTTGGGTGGAGGTTGGGGGATCATTTCAGCGTTCGTTCAGTATGGAAATTAAAAGTACAAATCACACACTAACAAAGCATTCGTTTTTAATAGGAGCTATAAACCTTTTTCAGAAGGGAAAAAAACTCCCCTGAAGTGATGAATAGCAATTGAAGTCAACAGTGGAATTGGACGTTAGCACAAAGGTTATTGCATGAGGTGGAGAATGATCAGGTAATAGTACCGTGTTCGTGCACATGGGTGTCCTTGTCCATCCTAAGCTTCCCATTACAAAATATAAAAAGACCTGTCTTAATTGATTAAAGATAAACAACACATTAGCTTTCTGATTGTATCACTATTGGTAAACCATAATTAAGATGCCACAATAATACTCAGGGGTGCGGTCACAGAGGGGCGAAATTAACACTGACAAATATCCACCTCCCGGTTATGAGGTGCAAATAAAACTTTTGGTACCTGTGGCAAAGCAAATTAGCAACGTCACATCACTTGGTGTTCAACATTATGGAGGAAACATTGATTTTTGCTGTGTCTAATCAGCCGATATCATGTGGTATTGGCCATGAAAAATATAAACTACCCCGTATGACAGATTATACCTGGCTGGCCATGAGTTGAAATGTAAAATGTACTGTACCAATACCATCATATTGGTTTACCGTATTTATTGGCAAGCTTGCTAACATTAGCTAGCAAACTAGCTTTCCATGTCGGTCACGCTAAGCACTGCCCACAGTTAACCCCAGAATAAAAAACATGTTTCCTTTTACCTCAAATGCTATTTGTGAGTTTTGTTTGTCTATGTGTGAGTTGCCGAATGTTGGCAATATCAGTCTTAGAGATGTGTGCCTTCATTCAAATATAATGGAACTAGATGGCAGTGGATTGTGGTGATCAAAGCATCATGAATAAAGCATGCATCTATTCATGGACATGAGGCTTGTGCTTGTGAGAGCATGAGATGTAAATATTAATGGTGTCACCCTCAGATGATCTGTAATGTTACCTAGTTCATTGCTGTTACGTGAGCTAGCAGTAGATGCACGTTTCCTTCTGCGTGGCGGGTATAATTAGGTAGAAACAAAATAGTTCCTACATGAAATTGCTACCAAAAAGGTATGTATGTTATCTTAATTACCAGGTCATGATTTATGGTAAGAGACATTGCTGAGACATTATATTTTAGAGAAGGCAGACATCTTCATGGCCGATATCTCCAGCACTCGGTAACTCGCACCAAAACAATCTAGACTGATAAGTAACACTACAGGTAAGAGACAAAAAAATACCTATTTTAGGTTGTTTTAACTCTTTGGAGAGAAGTACACAAAAATCTCAAAATGAACCAGATGCGTAGGTATCTAGTAACATTAATCCTACATATTAACCAGATTTGGTTTTCACTGAAATACAGTGAGAGACACCAAGTTCCCAGGAGGGTGGGTTTTAAAGGGCTGAAGACAGCAACACCAAATCCTAGTGGAGGCCCTGGGGCCGTCACAACAGTGATACACCTTTGACACAACAGTTCATGCTGTCAAGTCGCACCTAAGAAACCCCTGTTTGGATCCGATCATGAGAAAGTAATTTGAGTGCTTATAATTTTGATGGCAGAGTACATTACTCAGCAGATTGTAGTGTTGTGACTTGACATGGGCTCCAGGGCATTTGGGAGCAGTTCAAGCTGTTTTTGTTACATCTTAGTCATTCAATCCATCCTCCAATGTTCCCATAGTCATACCATTGCCCTCCAGCAACCTAGCAAGCACATCAACTTATCCTGCCAGTAAATGTTCAGTCAGTCACTAGTTGGATTTTATCAAGTATGTTCCTACATGGTTTTCTTGCTTAAGTACTTTTTTTCTCCATATACCAGGGTTTTTACATTCAGCATATAAACTGTTGCTCGAAAGTGCTGCCACTGCCACACTCATGGTGCTCAATTATTTATATTCAGCGTAGCGAATGCAGATCTGTACGTGTGAATTATTGAAAATGTGTACTATAGTGGGGTGAGATCGTTCAAAGTCAAATGCTTTTTTTTCTCTTCCAGATTTGAACCCCCTGAGGGAAATCCGACAAGCTAATTTGTGGAAGTATCGCGTCTTCGCATCTTATCAAAGACGTTTAATACCAGCATCCTTTAATTTCTATCAGCGGGGAAACTTTTTAAACCACATCCCTTACAGTGTAGCTTCCTCACCCCTCTAGTGTGTGGCTGCGAGTTATGAAGGTGTTTAGATGTGCATATTATGTTGTGTCCCAGTTTAGCTGCAGGCTGCTGTGGTCTAACAAGGCAAGTGAACAGAGCTGATGTGTTGCAGCCATTGCTGCCTGACACACTTCTGAAAAATGTCAACGAAGTGGGGCAGACAAGGTTGGAGAGAACTCTCAGCTCACTCAAAGTCCCTTCTGAAGTTTTACCTTTGTTTTCTCTCTGTTCCTCTCCTGCTGTTTCTCAGTGTATTTCTGAATCGTGTGTTCTTTTCTCTTCTCCCGCAGCAGATAGTTTTGAATCGAAAAGCCCCATTATATTTTATAGCAGACAGACACTTTATAAAATTTGTCATTTATGTGAGTCATCAGCAGCCTCTTCTGTCAATATCTTGGCTGCTGGAAACAGTCCAAACTGTGCACAGTGTCTGCGTAATACAGACCTTATTTTTACCCAGGCTATGCCCCAGGGCATGATGAGGCAGCCTGTGCAAAATTAGTCAGTGTGTTTGTGTGTGGCTACACTTATAGCACCTGCCATGGGGAGAACTGGCATTACAGACTAAATGCAAATCCTGTTTGTGCAGTGAAGGGTCAAACTAGACTCCACACCTTAAATGCACCTTGACATCTAACATGTTTTCAGCATGGTTCCAGCACTGATGACTGACAGCTTAATAGGACAACATTAGCATGATGAGGGAAAGTTCTGTTGTTTGAATTTATTGTTGCTTAACTTAGCATGCCGTAGCTTTTTGTTGCTCATTTGGAAGACATACCAAAGATTATAAATGGTAGAAATATGTCAGAGCATGCCTCATGCAGGAGATTCTAATCTGTAAACTGTTATTAGTAAACCGCCTTAGGCTTGTTAAACTGCCTTTTTTGTGTATGGGGGGGCCTTACCTTCTTTGGAACGGAAAGATAAGTGAAAATGATTGATTGTATCCGAGTCGTTTGTCATGCGCTGACAATCCTGACAGTGCAATGGATGGCTTTCTCATTTGACCTCCGAGAACCTCGAATGAAAACAATATTGCACTTGCAGCCACCGGCCCGCTCTGTTAACTGAGTTTATGATATGATACCGTTGGTTGGTGGTTGACGGATTGAGTGGTGCGTCAGCTGTGACGAGGCAGTGGGTCGTTGATGTGTCCCTCGCTTCATTTGACTCCCACGTCAATCTGTCCTCCATCCAGCTGGAGAGGGGGGAGAGGTGGGGACATGAGAGGACAAGACGGATAGAAGTAGGCAGCAGTAAATGAATGAAGGAATAAATGACAGGATGAATGGGTAGGGGGTGATAGATAAAGAACAGAGACAGACCAGGAATTGAGAGGTGAAGTTGAGAAGAAACAGATTGTTGTTTTACCACTTGTAATAAACAAACACTGATATTGCCCTGGATAGAGAGACTGTATATACTCTGTGTTATCCAGGGGCACTGAAAGAGATTCTACTGTACACATGTTTGCACGTTGGCAGAAATATTGAGGTCAGGAATTATAACTCTTATTTATTGTCATGTATATGATAGGGATTCATTGGCTGAACATTGGTATTGGCCGATATTCGCCTTGTTGTCTGTCATCGGCCTATCAGCAACTAAGATGACATTTGCTGATGGTAGTGGTTGATGTTTTTCTGTTCTGTGCATGCTAAAAGCGTGGCTCCATGACTAACATTGTCCTTTCATCCCAGGGACTATAGAAAATGTGTTTGGGACGAACAGGGATCTTCCCTTGGATGCTTTTTGGGACGAAAAGATGCAGTAAACTCTCTTGTTGGGGACATACACTAGTTTTTGCTCTGAAAATGCTTCACGTGAACAATAAATACGTGTTGAAATCATCAGGAGGAGAGCTAGTTAACGTTAGCGATTAGCAGCCATTGACTGGAACTGACATTGAGGTTACATTGAGTTGCTTTATAATGCATTCAAGCTCTATTGAGAAAAAATGACTATAGGGCAAAGGTAAATTCTAATACTTTGATGACGAGTTCAGATGTTAAATAGATATTAGAGGGGGAATTATATACACCAAAAAGACTTTTGAGGCAGGTTGGTTGTTTCATGAATGTATATGTTTGAATTTATGGGGGGCTGTGTGACTTTAAAACAGTTAAATTATTATCTTATAATGAAAATTTCTTTGTTTATCAGGCACAAATGGGCAAATAAAATAGATAACATCATACAAAAAACATCAGTGTTGGTATCGGCCAAACTGTTATTTTAACATCTGTATTGTGTTTCACAATCTGTACATTCCTAGTATATGAGCAATGATTTCATTTTTAAAGTTTAATGATTTCCACAGATTTGCTTGCAGTCATCTGCATTATGTGATGATATTTAATTGGAGTCAACTACTGTCACAAGCAGCAATTTATCTTTGACACATGCACACAGCATTGATTACTTAGTGTGTTATTAAAACTGACCAAATAACACAACATAACAGTCATTTAGCCAAATTATTTTTTATTAATTTCTGCTTCCCAACCAATAGTACTGATGCACCGCCAGCATTGTGCCAAACTAATGAACAAACTCACACCAGGGAAGGAGAAAAAGACGAAGCTAGCCTCAGGGAAGAGGAGAAAAGATAAGAAAAGTTCAGTGTGCCCTACAGGCTCCAAGGCAGGATTGGGCTATCACTTTAATTTCCCTCTCTGTTCATTTGGAGTGCTGGAGTTTGGCTGCAGGTGGAATCCCTGTTTAATTACAAGTGGAGGGGGCAGGAAAAGAGTAGGATAAAGAGAGGAATAGGGATGAGGCAGAAGAATTAGTTAATAATAAAATTCTCTCCAGATTTATTAAATGATCACTTTCCAACTGCAGGTCGACTCGAAGGCCGCTGGCATTATGTAAGGAGGAGGGGAGACAGAGAGAAGAAGGAGGGAGGAAAGAAAAACAAAGTGGAGCTTTATCATCTCCTCAGTGTAATGATGAAGATCTTTAAGTGTGAAACCTTAATAGACTTAAAGCGAAGATGACTACACCTCTCTGCCTTTGACACCCCTCTTCCACAGATACAATAGGCACACTTATAGTATATATGCCGTATATATAATTTGATGCCATAGTGCCACCACAGTAAATGATTGAGTACGTCTTCATCTCTCTCCCCACACATTAAGGCATCAAGTACTTCTGTGATCTTGGCCTTTTTTTTTTTTTTTACAGCGTGATTATATTCAGCAGCTTCCATCTCTCCCTATTGTGAAAGGAGGGAGAGTGCAGGGTGTAATGGCTGTCATTTGCTCACCTGAAACAGGAGGGAATTATAAATGCCATGCACCCCGTCCTTTGTATTTATCCCTGCTGATATGATAGCCCAGCCATAGTGAAGAGACAGCGAGCCGTAATGGTCGCCTCTCTGGCAAAGCCCATGAAGAAGATTGCATGAAATGAATGTGATATCGAGATGAGAGAGACAAGGGGTGCATTGGGACGTTTAGCCACCAAATCCCTCAATTTTTTTCTGATAAAAGAGGGGACAAAAGTGTTGCCTGCTTGAGTGTGTGTGTGCAGCAGATAGAGAACGGAGGCTTTGGAGAGATGATGAATGTATGATCTTACACACCTCAGAGCGTCTGAGTGACAGAGAAAGACAGACAGACAGAGGGAGAATGAATGATATCAGGATCCGCGCTCTGGAACAGAGGGTTCACATTGGCACCCATCTCTTCTGCTGGCATCTGAATGTGGTGTGTGTTTGTCTTTGTGCGTGTGTGTGTTTTATCTGTTGAGAAAACCATTTCCCCAGATGCAGGCATCTGAGGCCTCGATAGGCATCAGGAGGTCCCTTCCATTCTACAAAGTCTAAATCCGTGTGTGTTTTTGTATACGTGTGTACATGTGGGTGGTGTGTGTATCGGCATATCTGCCACCGATGAAGTGTTAAATTATAAAGCGTTGAGATATGGTAGCATTGTTTGCGACAGTTCTGTGTGGGTGCTTAGCTTTTATGGCAGATCACGAGGTGACAAACCACTCGATGCGGTGACATA
Organism: Epinephelus cyanopodus; assembly: GCA_026686955.1. Classification (NCBI taxonomy): domain Eukaryota; kingdom Metazoa; phylum Chordata; class Actinopteri; order Perciformes; family Serranidae; genus Epinephelus; species Epinephelus cyanopodus. The sequence continues at coordinate 19,990,335 of CM048936.1, read as the reverse complement.
GTTACGTAGATTACATAAACACACACACACACACACGTACACAGGGAGATTGCGGTTTCATACACTCTCATGATAAGGCTTTGGTAGCTGAAATCCCTCCATAGGCTAACACAATGGCCTTTCTCTTCAGTGACTACCAGGTTATTTAGCTGGCAGTGGGCTGAGGCAGTGGTGGATCTCAGGAGGAGGAGCACGCTTGGTGGAGAGTGACAGGAACGGGGGGGGAATCTATCATGTGAGGTGCAACGAGGATCAGTGTTGAGTTTGATGCACACACTTGCACCGCTATCTCTCTGATTCCATCTCAAACTCATTCCCTTTATCTGCCTAATGCAAATATGCCTCTACACAGTAGGGAGGGCAAAACATACCAGCCGATTTTTTTCTTCCCCCCCCCCCAAAGCACACACACATGCTTAACACACAAGGACTCACTTGCATTGTTTTTAATCTGTACTAGCATGCAGGATTCCTCTTGACTTTGACAAGGAGATACGCCCCCTCTGAATTCATTCAGCTGTGTGTGAATCTGTGTCAGTGTGTGTGCGCGCACATGTCTGCCTGCTATTTATAGTACGTGTAGAGTTACACAGAAGTGACATAAATGTAGAGAACAAGAGAGAATGATGTATGTTTTTCAGAGTATCTCCATCGTGCCAGTGTGTCAGTGTCTGACTTCAGTGACAGTATGTGTGCTGCCTTTGCATCTGTGCGCACACGTGCTGAAATATGACTTCCACTGTGAGTGTGTGCAAAATCGTGGCATTGACTTGGTGTGTTTTTGTTTGAGAGCGACAGAGAGAGAGGCTGTCAGGCAGGATGTGCTGTGTGATAGTCTGTGTGTCCAACAGAGAGAAGCGCCGCCAGTGCCAGGCTGCGCTGTAGAGATTCCACTACGCATAGGCGTTTCTGATCTCTTGTTACATTCAGTCATGCCCTACATTGGATGGTTTAATTATGGTCCTTTTCATACCCTCAAATATGGAATTTAGTCAGTAAAATGTGCTGCAGAGACATGTATAATTGCATCACTTATATCCGGAGGTATAAAGAGAGACCAGTATCCAAAGAATTTGATCCTCAGCACCTATCGGAGGCGTTGCACTGAAGCTGTGAGGTGATTTAAAAATTACCTAGATTACTGCTGCGTCCCAAATTACATACTTTTTCTGTAAAGTACATACTGCACCTGCCCTTACAAAGATGAACTGTTGCATGGAATAGGCATACTACTTGATCATAACATTGTACCTTGAACTCTGACACTCTTGCGCATATATCCTTGCAGTCGAAATTGCCATGTATTAATGTAATTAATCATGCACGCAAGTCACAAAAAATATGTAGTACTTAACACTTGAATGCACCGTCATCCGTCATTGTTGCATCAGTCAGCTGTCAATGAGCTGTCATCTGTCTGCAGCTCAGTTGATGTGACGCATCATCTGCTGTGCAAAGTATTTTGGGTCTGAATAGACAGGAAAGCATGCAGTAGGACATCCTGCTATTATTGGCTTACTGCATTTAACATACTCTGTTTTGGGAAATGTTAAATCTCCTCTGGCATACGAAAATATATGGTAAATTGGAAGCAAGTTGTAGCCTCAGGGGCTGAAAAATGAAGCCAACATGGAAGTGCCAATAACTGCATTTTTTTGAATGGCCACTTGAGGCTGGCTCCTGAAGCCACTCAATCCCCATAGACCCCGTGTTAAAATGCCCAACTTTACAGCAGAAGTAAACAGAAATAAACATGGGGGGATTTGTTTTTTAAACTACTACTAGTTACCATTAGTTTTTCAGTCTAGGATTGGAACATGCTGCAAATTAGTGCCATAGTGTCTTTTGGCAAGGAGCTAGATTTACGTCTTCCCCAACAAGCTGCACAGGTGTTAATTGCATGTTCTTACCTCTCAACTCTCTAAAGTACTGTATGGATACATCTTCTTCTTTATACTACAAGTACTATCATTTGCAGGGCTACATGAGAAGCAGCTGGATAGATGTGTGATAATCAGCTTGTAAATGCTTGTCATTCATCTAATTTTCTAGTAAGTAGAACAATGGCCAGTGGCAGTTTAACTGTACAGCACACAGTGATGGCACAACCATCTGGTGTCTTTCTATTTCAGTTGGATTTTAAAGTCCTGATTCAAAGAGAGCACCTTTCTTTCAACCATCATGAGGAAACACTTGTTCTACATACCTTGAATGTTGCAGAGGAAGGCAAAATATTTAATTACCTTCATCTAAAACTTGTACTTCAAGACTGAAATTCCTGTTAGTCTGCAGCCACACACACACAAACAAACACGCAGCTTTACCCCCATAATAACCCAATATCAGTCCCACACTGATGATGTCGTCTCTCCTTCCCAGCTGTCATCGGTGAGCAGCGTGAGTGACAGCGGTCATCCACCAATGACGGCTCATTAATCAAAAGTGCCAGCAACACCTATTATTGCGCCATGCTGTTACCATGGTGACAGGAGGAGGGGACGGCTGAGATCTACCTCAGCTTTGCCCCTTGCGCTCGGTCACTCAAGGCCCGTGCCAATCAGTGCCATTCAATGCCAGTTTGAATTGGCAGGGCTATATATCATAATAGATGGACTGCTCTCCCAAGTGGCCGAGTTGCACATATGGAGCCACTGGGGAGAGATGGCAGCTGTCAAACAGTTACAGTTTTATGAAAATTAGTGCTTATACACAGTACTTTATATTCTGACTTTACATATTAGTTTGGTTTGTTTGTTTGTTTTTGTAGCTGATGCAGATGGTTCTGGATGGTTAGATTTTGTGCTACTGTTCTTACAAAACAGATGAATATTTCTCTCATCACAGCTGCAGTGAAGTCAGATAGACAGAATTAATAGATATCTGATACATTAATGGTAATAATGTAGTTTTATTCTGAGTCATTCAGGATGCACACAATAATGCAGCAACAAGTTGAGTTTTTAGATAGGGTGCAGCTATACTATTACACCTCTCACCTACACACACTGTGACCATGCAGTATCTGATTGCAATTCATGTGTGCCTTTTGTTTCAGGCCTTATTTATGTCTTTTTATTTTACCTTTATTTAACCAGATAAGTCAATTGAGAACCAATTCTCATGTACAGTAGGGCTGTCAAAAAAAATTAGAAGCTCGAAATATATTCGAATATATATGTATATATCGAACCTAAATTTGATAATTCGAATATCATTGATAATTAATTAATACTATCATTAATGTTGTATATCTCGGGGAATCCATTTTGGGCGGGGATGGCTCGCCCACAAGCCGGGCCAGAGAGGGACATAGCGATGGAGGGAGAGGCGCCGACGGAGGAGCCCGCTGCGCCAGCATCACCCACTGCGCAGTCCGCGATGTGTGACCTGTTCGGGGAGACATACAGGGAGAGTGTTGCACCTGCTGCCTCCTTGCCTACCCTTTTTGAAGAAGAGATGAAACGTTACCAGAGTGAGACACCACCACGAGCCAACCAGGATCCACTCTTGTGGTGGAAATCTTATTTTTTGTGGGGGTTTTTGTAAAAAATAAATAGAATAAAATAATAATAAAAAATAATAATAATACATTCGAATATTATTCAAACTAATTCGAAAATATTTGAACTCAATTTCATAGTTCTTTTGACAGCCCTAATGTACAGTGATGCCCAGGCCAAGAGGCAATGACAGGATGCAAGTTGATACAAGACATTTAAACATAGATACAGCCAGTGCAATAAAACATTATTAGTATCACTAGGGATGAGAACTTTGTCTCCTTGTCCATTCCTAGGACGTGGCCTAGCCATCTGAGTTGCCAGTGTTTTATTTCAAGGACCACATCTCTGCATCCTGTCCTGGTCCTCCAGATTGGCTGAAATCTTATGAATGCAATGCCCCTCTAGCTATCAGTAGACTGGTGTATTTTGAAAGCATGTTTCAGGCATTAGCAAACAAAAGGTGCAATATAACTGTTTTATGACACAGCAGTCATCTTGGGGTTTGGTAGAGGAGCATGGCAGCGGCATTAGAAAAAGAAACCAGTAAAACAAAGCATTTTTCATTTATATTTAATGTGTTTAAATGTCTACATGTGATACGTATATTTCATAATCTATGCGGTTATGTCAGAGAATATGCAATATGGTACTGTGAGCATTGAGTGAGGAAAAATCTCATTTGGTATTGTTTGGTGTAGGCAAAGTTTCTGTTTCTGCAAACTGTTGCTTGTAATCAGTTATTAAAGGACGGTAACTGAATGAAGGTGTGGAGCATCTTTTGCAACACATTTCAACTGCAGTGAGTGATGGCCAAGAAAAGGGCAGACTTCAGAAATGACCATTCTAACGTATATGCTACAACATAAATTGTGGTTACAGTTGGAGATATAGTAAGCTGAGTTATGGAGGTGTTTCGCCAGTGATAGTTTTACAAATGAACTGATTTCAGTGGATCTTTCACCTTGTATTGAGTGAAGGCCATCTGACAAGAGAATACAGGTTACAGTGATGAGTGTTGAAGGGGGCACTGGTGACAAAGCGAATGGCAGTGTGGCTGTCTGAAGTACTCTGCTACATTTCTAGCCGATTAGATGCAGCACTTGTAAGGAAACACAAAAATGGACCATTATCCAACGATTCCCTGTACACTTAATTTTCACTCTCTTTTTGAGGTTTTGTGTTAGCTCTAAGCCATTACTGGCGTACATGGAATATGAAATTCATTATGCTTGTCTAACCTGAGGAGGGTTTTGTAAGTTGGAAAGTAATTGAAAATAGTATTTTGATGCCCCTAATCCATTCATTTATTATCATAGATTCAACCTTTTTCTCTGTGCCTCTCTCTTAGGAAAACACACACACTGACACACACACACACACTGAGGCAAGCATGTAGATATATTCTTATCACATTCAAATTCCTCCCATGACATACTTAAAAACTGCAGCTCTTAGATTCCTTTAAACATCACATTCCTCCTCTATTTCACATCGTTTGTCGTGAGTATTTTTTAAATCTTCAATACAAAAGTGTAAACTGAGGGATTCTTCACCATATTTAATGCTTGTTGTTTGTTTCTCTGCAGCTGTCAAGAGTGCCAGTGGAGGCCTGTGGTCAGTACTCAACCTGCAGCGATTGTCTCGGGTCAGGAGATCCCCACTGTGGCTGGTGTGTCCTGCACAACATGTAAGTACTACTGGAGCTGTCATGCACACACCTATACAAACTGGGGTTGTCAACGTTTAACTGTTATTTGGTTAACTGCTGAGAATATTTTCGACTGGTGAGGCATGTTGGTCTATAGATTGATTCTGCTGCTTATCAGTTTACTGTGCACCAACTACATCTGGTGGGGGACAAACAGCAGGCTAGCCTTAATAGGATGCAGAAACACAGTGCCCTCTCACCTGTTTCCTCTGGTTAGATAGCTTTAGCTGCTTTGCATTGCACACCGACTAGTTCGGGTAGGAGTTTGCTAGCTGTGCCGCTCATTCAGCAATTACCGTAGCAACATTGTACAGACTCAACATCCTTGTTGTGGAAACATTGTGCCCAAACTCCGGTCTCCCTCCAGGTTGCTCCATTGAGTAAGAAGCGCAGTTTTGGGCCTCAAACACCCTTTAGCGTCCCTTTTAGCTCTAGCCATAAGCAGTGTCAGCACGGCTAGTGGTGCTAACGATTCCAAAGAGAGTTTTGAAGCTTAAAATGAAGCTGCTTACTCACCGGAGAAACCTGAGGGGAGACCAGAGGATGGACAACATGTTTCCGCAGCAAATTTACTCCACCACCAGGAGGTTGTTACCGGCAGTAATCACAAATGAACAGTGCCACTAACTAGCTCCCACCTCACCTGGGTGGTGTGCAGTGCTGAGTGACCAAGAATAGCATTAGCAAACCAGTGGAGATGGATGGGTGGGCAGTAGGCACCATGTTCCACATGTAAACACAGGTAAGCGGCTGTCTGTTGGCAAGGCCAAAATAAATAATAAAAAGCCAACAAAAAAATCAAATGAAAGGCAAGACATTTACATCACCAAACATTACAATTTTACCACCTCTGAATAGATAGCGCTTTGAATTGCAGTGCTGAAGCTCACTAAGTCAATGGGGCGCCAGACCAAAAGGAAAAGCCTCTTAAAATGAACCAGCTAGTCATTGTTTGTTGGTGATGGCAGGCTCTTGAAAGCAAAATTAACCAAAGCTGACATCCCTAACTCAAACACACACACACATCTGTGTTTATCGTTGTCCCTTTCATTTTTCGGGCACAAAGCAATATTTCCTCACTCCCCCATTCATTCACGCATACTAACCAGACAGTTTGGGGGGGACGCTGTGTTTGGGTTGTTAGCCTCCCCTACCTCCATGACGCCTGGGCCCATGCCCAGCACTCTATCCCTTGCAGCACTTGAGCATTCAGGGACTCCTCTAGCCAACCCAGGCCAAGTCTCAGATTGCTTTCCTGGGGCTCGGCCTTGTGCCAGCGGCCCCCTTAGATCCATTACCAAACCTACCCACTGGCATTGTTTACCAGCCCTGAAACCAGAGCCTGGTGAGAGCACAGACACTGGCGGGCACTGCCAGGGCTCTAATGGGCACCACTCCAAACTTCAAGAGTTGACACGAGGAGAGTGATAGCTTCTGTTATTGTAACTGAGCTGGAAACTGTTGAATGAGATCTGCATTTTTATTCTTTACCTTAAAGCTTGTCCGTCATTCTTTTCACACACACATAGATACAGAGAAATTCACACACACCCTAGCTGCTGTCAAATCCGTGTCCCTCAAGATTGGAGTGGGAGATAGTTCTTGCTGGGGGCAGGGAGATTTCCCACTCCACTGTAAATTGAAAATTGGTTTCTTGTGTTGGTGCTAGCCCTTGGGTAGAGTGTGTGTATGTGTGTGTGAGTGAGGCTGAGTACATTTAGCACCTTTATCCCTGCTGGCACTGAAAAGACATGGCCAGGGCAGAGAAGTGGTGTGAGTGTGACAGGAATATACACACTGAAAGGACAGGAGGTGGACAGGGGAGGAGAGTGACAAATAGATTGAGAAAATAAGAGATGAATGTGGAGATGACAAAGTGAGCGAGGTAAAGAATGGACTAGTAAATTCTGGGAAAAAAATAACAATATCAGGATGGCTATCCTGGATACAAACTTCAAGGAGAGACGAGCTGTGAAAGAGGGGTGAAATGGGATAAAAAGAGTAAGTTTGTGTGCAGCAGAGTGAAGGAAGGAGAAATGGAGGATGAATGTGTTTGAGGTCTCCAGGGTAGAAAGTGCATTAGCACACAGAGGACACACTCTGATGGGTTATGGGTCACCAACCAGAGGTGAGAGGCAAAGTCGCTCACACACTCATGCATGAATGTGTTATGCATCAGTCCAGATTTTCACGTTTATCACCATTTCTTGTATTGAACTTCCTCTCTAAACACTCCATACTTAAGCAAACATTAATCAGCCGTGGGGGGTATTCTAGCAGATCATTTAATTTAAAAGTAATTTGTCTCAAGATAAAGGAGCAGGATCAATGTAAACAACAAATTAAGGGCTACCAGTGAGCAGCCACCATGCAGAAATTTGCCACTTTGAATGTGCCTGCAATTTAAATCAAATCTTAAGTGTATGCCACTGTATGTGAACATGGTCCGCATGTTTGTTTCCGTGTGTGTGTATGTGTGTACCAATCCATTAACACCCTGGACATCCTCCCAGTCAGAGCAAATGGGTGGCCACAGATTGGCCTGTCACACTTAGCCTGATAGAATCGGCTCACCTCGGCTCACCCCTCTCTACACTCGCATACACACAAAGGCAAGCCACGCACACACCTTTTTTGCTGGAGAATTAGTGTCAAGTCACCAAAACGAGAATAGTGCCCAGCGAGACAGAGGGAGAGCGAGAGGGAGAAAATAACCAAAATGCCACTTTAGTCGATCTCGGGTGTCTAGGTGTTTGACCACCACAAGGGCAGAAAGGGAGATTACAGGTGTGTTTGTGAGTGTGTGTGGGCAACACACGCACACATCCTGTCAATTGGACACACATTTTTGCCTCCTTTTCGGCCATCCAGAACACAGACACACAAACACACATAAAATGCAGTGTGATTGATCGACCACAGGTTTACCTTTTCCAAAGTTCCTCCTCCTCATCGCTCTCCACCCCCCCACCCCCCTCCCAGCTTGTGAATACTTAACAGGGTCCTGGTGTAACTGAAGCCCCCCTGAGCGCCACCTTTACCACAGGGCAGGCAGCACTTTAAACTCCTGCTATAATCACTCCTGTTTACCAGCGCTTTGCAGTGCCATTCTCTCTTATATTAACCTCTGGTAGTTACATATTTTAGTAAGTCGTTTATTAAGAAGTTTATTGTGACGTCAGTTTAGTCCATGAGCACATTGGGAAAGACTGTGATGTTGCACTCAGGAGTTAGTTGAAAGAGAGTATTGGTAAAAAAAAAACACTGCACTTTGAAATGTAGCTATGATTTTTTATTTCATTCTGAAAGCAGCAGAAAAGCAGGACTAAGTACACTTAAATATTTATTGCCTATTTTCCTCATATTGTGCCACCGTATTTAACCAAACATAGAGAATTCATTTACTTTGAATTCACTACAGTCTCAAAACTCACTAACTCTTTTTTGCAGTTGCCAAAATCTGAAGCATTTTGTTCTGATGAAGCAAATGTTGTTGACGTCTTGTTTACATTCCAAAAAAGTTGGGATGCTATGAAAAAAGTAAATTAACTAGTATATTCAGTTGGATACAGTAAAAAAAATCAAGATATTTAATGTTCAAACTGATAAACTGTTGGTTTTTTGTAAATATACACTCATTTCTGATTTTTTTGCCTGCAGCATTTTCCAAAAACGTTGGGACAGGAGCATGTTTACCACCGTGTTACATCAGCTTTTCTTTGAACAGTTCTCAGTTATACATTTAAGAACAGAGGGCACGAAATGTAAGAGTTTTAAAAGTGAAATTCCTTTCTCAAGATTGACAACTGGGCCCCCCAAACTCGGTCTGTGTGGGGGGATGAGCCAGACTCCTATCTGAACACTGTGAGAGATTAATTTCTACATACAGGAAGCATCGTAAAGCTGACATTGCAAACAAATACTTAAATTAAGTTCAGTTACTGTGTTAAATACTTTTTCAGCACAGCATCCCAACTTTTTTGGAATCTGGCTTTTAAAACAATGGAGGGCTACTTAGTATCCTGTGCTTGCCCCATGTGTCAAAAGCAGAACAGTTTTGAAGTGTTTTAAGTTTAAAGTAAGCTTACTCCCTATCTTATTCCTCTCTTTCACAAATTTGATTAAACACTGATTCACAGATGAAATTCAGTGGGAGTAGCTGTGGAAAATCTTGGCTCAGCCTCGAAGACAGTGGTTAACAGGCTACTTAATGAATGGCATTCTGGATGTGCACCAATTGAGCAAGTCACACACAGGCAAATATATGTGTGGATACATAGGACACAAACAGTCAAATATACAGTGTGCTTCATAAACATGTCACCTTTTCCCTGCAGGTCAGTTTTGTTTGGTCTCTTGGGGGTGATTATGAAATAATTAGCTGTCTCAAGACCTATAAAAAAACACAGTGAAATAACAGGGCTTTGAAATTTATACTTTGGTGGTCCCCTAGTTAATGGTTCAGGTACACTGTGTTTATGACACCATTCCATCCCAATGAAAAATGCAAATATAGCAAGGCGAAATTATAAACTACAGTGAATCTGGGGTTGGCTTGTACTTTGACTGTCACTGGCAAGTGTGTTTACAAACAGTAGCTGACAATCCTGCGTAATACAGTATATCTTTACCTCAGTCATGAGGTCAGTAGTCTGAGTAGATCCTGAAAACATCCAAAGAGAAACATGCGTTCTGTGGAATCAATAGCCTTCAAGTGTCCAGCATAATCATAATACTGGTCACCCTCCAAACCCTGAAGGAGATAGAGGCAAGTGTTGCAATACTTAAAGTGCTGAAGGATAAAGAAAGTTGAAGAGAGAAAAGAAGCGCTATCTTATGAGTTAGATACTGTGACCGTGAATTAACAATACATTAAGTCTGTCCTTGCTGAGTAGGTCCGACACACAGATACACAAAAACAGGCACACACTCACATACACTAGGTGACCCATAGCCCTTCCTCTCCAGGCATCTCCGCCATAACAAATGCAACATCTCCAGAGCGAGCTGAACTATTTGATATTCAGAAGACAGATATATTCATCCTTTGTCTCTCGGTCTCTTCTCACCTCCACTCGAGTGTCTCGGCAGAATAACATTTTTATTTATATTGCTCTAAGAGGTGATTCAAATAAAAAAGGCAGGTTGAAATCTGAAATCATAGATAGATTATACATACAGGGTTGGAGAGGTGGAGGTCGCTGCTGAATCAGGAACTTCTGAAAGGATTAGTTCACTCAAAAATATAACTGATGTGTTAATTATTCACTATTCACCAGCTGGAATCATGGACGTTAAAATTTGCACTCTTATTTTATGGACATAAACGCCTCTAAAAGTGGGAGTTGTTGCATAACGGCAAAACAAAAGAACTTGTACAGCTTCCAAGTCTCTCATATCCACTTGTATGCTGAGTGCATTCTGAACATTTACTACAGTAATGCTTAATAAACCACCAGCGCAAAATCCTCTCATGCTAGCCTCCAGTTCTGTGACTGGCCTGGAGTCTTGTTCAGTCAAAGCCTGAATTGATTAACCTGTCATCACCGATTGTAGCCAAAGGGAGAACCAATGAATGACTGTCCATGAGTGAACGACAGCATTTTGATTCTGGAAGCCCACAGGGTCAGTCTGCAGTGCTGTGGAGAACAGGGACAACAGATGGATGTGGTATGAATTATAATGGAGTGTGGTTTTGTTCATATTTAATGCAAGGCTATCTTGTGAAATGTTTTCCCTGGTCTGGCCAAGGTTAAAGATATTTCTACAAAGAATAAAAATGTGAAAACAGGCACCCCGCCTAGAACTCTGACTGCAGACCAAAGGCTTAAACAATGCATCTTTAATAACATATAGCAAAAAGGCCAAAACACTGTGAACCCTCCGAATCCACACACACTCTCCCACACGTACTTTGTGCTAGGAGGAGGGGTGTTGAGTGGAAGGATAGCATGCAGTTCATCTTCAAAGTGTTCTTCCAGATAGTTTGTTGTTCCCAATCAACCTTGAAATCACCTCACTGGTCTGAGAGCAAACAGAATTGCAAGCACTCTCTCTCTCTCACTCACACACACACACACACACACACACACACACACACACACACACACACACACACACACACACTCTTTCCCTATCAGCATTGCCTTTATTTACTCTATAGATCGGTGAGAGGAGCTGTTAGAGAGAACACCAGGGGAAGAGGAGAAAGGCAATCAATAGTACAGGGGAGGAAATCAACAGGAGTGGATAGTGCACCTGTGTATATGTGTGTGTGTGTGTGCATGTGTGTGTCTCCGATAGCAGTCATTGTCCTTGACAAACACTGACCATACGTTTAGAAAGGCAAATGTCTTCATTTATAGCTCTTATTCATTTATTCATCCTATCAACTGCACATACTATATGCCCCCTATGTATTCTTCAGGCCCACGAGGAGCCCTGCCACTTTTTGAGTGAACGTAAAAGCCTTACCTGTCAACCAAACTGTCTTCAGCTATCAAACTCTCACTCTCTTCTGCTGAGATGCAAGACTTATGCTAATGCCTGTCTAGCTCGACAGGTGAAAGGAAAGTTCTCACTCATATCAGCCCCCCTCCCCACACATTTCATCATTCCCCTTCTTTCAGCTACTTTACCATTGACATTGGATGTCTCTGTCAACCACAGGGAGTCTCATAGAGGACTCTTACAGACGATTACCTGTAAGGGAGTATATCAGAAGCATAATGTGGGCCTAGGTAGAGTCGTAAGCACAAATACATACTTGCTCGTACTATGCAGGGCTGACACCTTTTGGTCGGTTGGTAGATTGGTTGGGTTATACACTCTCAGCCAAATTTTCATTGATCAAACAATCTCTGATGTTACTTTCATAAGGCTGTGTGTCCACCAAAGCATTTTTTCACAGCTAAAAATACCAGAGCACTTTGGAGGCACAACCTTTTTTTCCAGCATAAACACTTTTGTTGATTCTGGTTTCTATTATACAAAATAACTGCACAATCCAAAATGTCAGTACAAGGTGGTGTACTTGCTTTTCTCTGGATGAAGGGAAGGCTGAAGCACAGAGGGAGAGGGACAGAATCGCTGAACCATGTGACCAGCAGTATGTTGGTGTCTAGCATTTGTAATGAACTGGAGGTATTTGTACCGCCCCTCCTTTACTGTGAATGGACGGTAGTGTTAAAAGTGACAGTGACAAGCACAGCACCAAATGCAATGGCGCTGACCCCAAGTTGAACATAATTCAACTCTCTGTGACCAGGAGAAAATGCCAGATTTGCAGCGCTCAGCTGCTCAGTGCCTCGTCACACTGCTGGTTTCTGTAGCATAGTGTAAATAATCAGCATTCCCGTTGCAAAGAATTAAAAAAAAAATACACTAACCAGCAAAAAACGTGTTGGTGAACACCCAATGCTACCAGGTAGACCACACTGAGTGCACTGTGGCCGCCATTGTTGGGGGTAACACGTTACAAAAGTAACAAAAGCTATTTACTGCCACTTACTATAACTCTACACAGAGAGTAATATTGTAAAGTAACTTGACTTTCAATGATGGTTACTAGTAATAATGTAATATATTACATTTTGGGAGTCACTTGCCCAACACTGGTGGCACTGGTCCAATGTAGTTAATCGAGAGACAACATGCAGATTCTTTTAACCGTGATTGACTTATATATTGTCTGACATGTAGGTAGAATATCGGTTGAGCAATAGATCCTTTTACTGTTAGTAAATGGTTTAATTCTGCACAAGACTGGCCAACCTGAATGATCTCACTCAGTGAATGGTTGTTTTTGACAAAATTGATGAAGGTGCAATGGCCGACTTTGTGGTTGATTATTATGCCAATCTTACAAAGGATGACGTCATTTGAACAGTTTCTTCCAGTTGTTTTTGTTATTGAAGCTAACGTTACGCACGCTAATGCACTAAAAAGGTAGCATTATGGAGAAATCTAATATTCCTTTTAATACCTCCCCAATTTCTGATGCGGTAATACACATAATGTTATTCATCCCTACAACAGGAAATACTTTTTCCCTAACCTGATATAAAGTATGCGCTGCACATGGGAGCATTTTTGATGATCGCCTCCATCCAGTCCTTTCGTCTTATCGCATTTAACCATAGCTGTCTTCGTTTTTCTTGATTGGCAGTGGCAGCTGGTACGTGATCAAATTTTTGAGTCAAGTTTTGAGCCGTGACTCCTTCTATTCTGGCTCCCAATAACACAACAAGACGACATTTTAAGACTCCTATTTAGCCTACAGCCCTGTGGGGGAGAGTCGTGTTTTTTCCTTCAGCTAATGAAATGAAGCCACTGTGATGTTGGCCCTGAAAGGGTCTATATTTTCTTCTGTTGACTGCAGCCCTAATGTTGTGCATTTACATAATTTATTTTAAGATTATTTTTGTGGGATATATGAGGAGATCTAGTAAGGGTCATATTTGTAAATCAGCTACAGAACATTATGCCGAAGCCACTTTAAAGTCACTTTTTAACATGTGACAAAACTTGACTAATTTGCTAAGATTTATCAAAACCCTGGGGTCTTACTGTCTTTTGTTGTTGTTTTTTGGTTACAGTATGACACTAGTCTGGTGTGACATACTCCCATCCACATTTAAACCCCTCCATGTAAGAAAGGGGCACTTCTGCAATGCACCAATATGCCAGAAGTTTTACAGCTACGTTACGGATATGTTACCTCCCCTAATGCCGGTCTGTCAGCTGTCAGTTTCGTAAGTGGTTAACTAAGCTGTCAACGCGCCTGTCATGTGTGACAGCCAGACAGATTGGAAACCATATTTGGAGAAGCAGCATTGTCAAAAGGAATGTCATCATATTTGGCATGGATATTGAGAATATCTCACATTACTCTGTTATATCGGTGTCAATTTGGAAAAAGTGGTGCTAATGTTGCAATATCTTCACATTAATAATTGGTTTGACATATCTCAATCTCTGCTTTTGGCTGTGATAGGGGTAATAATACCAGAGTGCTGGAATCATTTTCTCTTTCTCACACTTTTTTCATTTTCTTATTTTTTACTCCTGCCCTCTTCCTCTCTTTACTATCATTCAAATCACACTCCATCTCTAGCAAGCTTATCATATACTACATATTGTGTGTGTGTCCACAGATATTTATGTGTATCTGCTTCTATGTATCCACTGATTTGTTTGTATATCATCAGTTTCAGTATGTGCTCTGGTGCATTGTACCCCATTATACATTTTTGCTTGTGCATGCATGTGCACAGATGTAATCACAGTATGTTGTGTATTCAGAAGCATGTTTGCCCATAAACCGCATCGCCCTCCAACTCCTTCCACCTCTTTTCCTCCAAACACTCATAAACATTGATCCCACATCCCTGAAGTGGAGTGGGGGCTGTAAAGACATCCGTGCCACTGGCCACAAGCAGATGCCTTCTCCCACTTCATTAGAGAAGGTTTGTCTATACAATCAGCAGTAAACTTCTAGAGATAAACTACACAGAGGAGTCCTTATGAATCTGTTGACCTAGACAACCACTATGCACTGACAATTTTAATGAGTTTGATAATAGTCACGCTTACGTGCCTGCGTCTTACATGTTCATTTGGAGTAGCACTGTGGTTTAATCAAAATTAACAAAGAAGATGGAAGCGTAATGCTTTAATGAAGTTGTTTCCGTGAGTCACACTGTCACGTCTTGATAAACGGTTGTCAAACACATGCACAAGCTTATTAGGATGATACAAAAAAGTTCAAGAAGTCATAAGTAAACACACAAAATGTCTGGTAAAACTTGCAAGTCATGCTGCAAAGCTTCTTGTCTTCTAAATCCTTTGTTTTCCCGAGACATCTTTGGTGCTGTCAAACGCATAACCTTTTCGGAGGGAAAAGCTAATTGGCAGATCCATTGAACGGTTTTTCTTTCTTGCTCTCACCCTGCTCTTTTTCTCTCTCATATTAATTCTGCACCACTGCTACCTGTCGCTGTGTTCACAGTCATCCGTTACCTCAGTGTGCTCATTACCGCGGTATGCCACACTAATGCTAATTAAAGTGCAGTGCCACAATTAGCATGCTACCAAGGACTCGTGTTTGGTTGTGGCGACCACTAGGCTCCCCCTGGAGATAGCCGAAAGAGCTTTCAAACATATTGCTGGCAGAGGGAGGGATTGTTTACACCAAAAGAAAGTTTTGCCTCCAATATTAGAGTGAGATCTAACTTCAGGCCTGCCACTTTTAAGTGAAAACTGTGAGCTCATATTGGAGACCAAGCGGAATGGAAATGTCACCTACATATGATTAAAATGGGTTTATTGCTGAAAGGACAAGCAATGAGAAAAGCTATGAATATCTGAAATAGTATATAAAGGACAATCACAGACAGTATAAAAGAAGTGGACATAGCCACCATGACATCAACCATTGGTTTATGGACTATTGTTTTGAAGCCTGAAGTTTGGTATTTTGGCTGTCACTACCTTGCTTTTGGAGGCAACAGTGACCTTGGACATGAGGGTGGGGCTGCTGAGGAACAAGGGGTGGAATTGACTGAGAACCCGAGAACACCACCATGGTCGAAACTTGTCTATCACAGTGTAGCCACGCCCTAAGACATATCCTGCAAAAAATAGTGTCGTGCAGTTTTGAAGAAGAGTTGAAAGTAGTGATGAAGACCATGAACTCATCAGGAAAATGTGTGTGGAGGTGATAAGTCAAGTGAGAAGTGGGGTCATTTTCTCACAGGCTTTTATACAATCCCACTTCTTTTTGCAACCAGTGGAGTCACCCCCTACTGGCCATTAGGAATAGTGCAGGTTTAAAGCATTTCCGTATTGGTTTCACTTTTCAGACTGGGAGATAATCCCTTATTTTTTTGTGTTAGATGAACTTGTTGAAAAAAAGATTGGCTTGTGGAAAAAATAATATAATCAATCGGCTTTCGCAGACTGTGACTGAGTCAAGATGAGCTGACAAGGGGAAAGTAAAGAGTGGGTAATGAAAGGAAAAGAAAAGATAAACAGAAGCTTTCTTATCAGTGAAGAGCCCTTATAGGATAGAGAAAATATTTTGATTGTGTTCAAGTAGTGAATAAATAATATGTTTTTGTCATTATTTTGTTTAGTTAAAGCTGGACTTCTCTGGACTGTATCCTATATATACTTATACACTTAAAGATTCCCAATGAAGGGCTCTTTCTTGAAGTTTGTTGACTTTACTCTTGCCATTTCTATCCACAGTTTACAGCTGAAAAGATCGTCAATTATGACTGACCTCAATCAAATTCTAGTTCCACTTGCTGATGTTTTTGCAGATCAAATGGCGTGGCTGTCTAACTTATTGCTGACCTATAAGAATTTCGATGCCCCGTATCACAACCATAGTCTTTATGAAAATAGTGGATATAGCCACTCTGTCAACTTTCACTGGCTTGTGGATTCCAGTTTTGGAGCCTTAAATTTGGCATTTTGATGGTGGCCATCTCTGAGTTTTCCAGCCAGAGGTGACCAAATTTTGACGAGAGGTTGGGGATGTGGAGGAGCGAGGGATGGATCTGACTTATAGACTGTGGTGATACCTTGCAGACAGCCTGACATGCAAATCAGCCACACTCTTAATTATGCATAACTTTAAGCCTTAATAAAATGCAAACAGGTGAGGTATAGTAAAATTCACCCGATTCAGATGTTGTGAATTGGGAAATTAGATAGACCATAATTGTTTTTGTACCCAACTTGAGCACAACTTCAGCAACTTAAAACTATCTGCAACTATGACAAAGCACTTTTCAGCCTCATATTACAAAGTGGAGGAACTAGATTATCCAGTGCTAAAAATGACTTGATCAACTCTCAAAGTAAAATTTATTCAAAGTTGTTTCTTTGATCTTGAGATCCTTGCATCCATGGCACTTGCTCTGAAGTCTGTGCCCAGGGGAGGATGGCCATCCCCTGAGTATGGGTGACTGGTTCCACCCCCCCTTACCCCCACCCTCCACCTATTGCTGGATGCTAAGGGAAGTTGAGGGAAGGGAACAAGGCCAAGAAGTGACAGGGGCATCAGGACGGAACGGAGTGCTGCACCTCCCAGTTCCCTCTCAACTGTCACCACACACATACACACAGACCAATCTACCTATCCCCAACACACACACTCAAGCGCATACACACCAGCTGCACGCCCACTTTTAAGTCTGGACCATTGCTCACTGTCACCTATTGTCACCCCACGACACGCAGGGAAACACAGACACTAGAGAACGGACATGCACACACACTCACAGCAGGGAAGGTGTCTTGGTTTTGTCCGGCAGAGCATGAACCGACACAGGGACTGACATGAGACAGTGAGGATGAGATGAGAGATGTGGTGACAGTCAAAGAAAGTGAAGATATATGACTATGTATTCCACACGATGAGACTGAAGGGTGAGTGGGAACAAGAGAGAAAGAGAGGTTACATAAATTCACAGAAGAGTGAGTGGGGATGAGAAATCTTCGAGTGAAGAGCATAAATTAAACTCGAGGAGTAGCTGCTCTACTTGAAGATATGAGGGTAAACACATAGGAACACACACATATACGGTTCGTACTATGACAGAAAGCACCTCAGGAAGAGGGTACTCATGCAGGTCACCTTACACGTCTCATCACATAGCTGGTGCTATGGCAACAGCTGCATACTAAGACTATAATAACCATGTTATATAATCCCGAAGTAATCCCCACTGATTGTATTAATATCAGATTGCATTATCACAAAGATTACTCTCACATGCTAAGACAATATAATGTCATAACGTAGCCATAATTAGAAATTTATCCATGAGGTGGACACTTTGAACTGTATTCATAATTGAGATATTGGGTGCAACACATGGGCAGCTCATTTTTATAGTTGCATGTGAGAAATATGGAACAAATGCTGCAAAACACAGCATAAAAGATGCATCAATATCAGGGATTATATACTTAGTCTCTCCAAGATGTTGCTGTCGCAGCGATCAATACAAATTTAGCTCATTCCCCCTCGAATACTGCGCAACCTTGCAATTTTGCCCAATCACCACAAATTTGAATATTTCAGTCTCAGTTTATCGTAAAGATGCATGCAGCATTTGGTTCACTCAGCCCCTACTTGCGCCACTTTCTTTCCATTTATCATGAGACTACTGCTGCGAGGGAGTGAACGCTGCTACTGTGTTAGCTTGTACTCACCAGGCAGAGAGAGCAGGGGAGAGCGGCTCACTGAGACGCTCCTTCAGTGCTTCGATGAATGGTAGCAACAGCTGATTGTCAGCTTTAGCAACTAATTTTACAATTTTAACCTGCTCCCCAATTTCATCGCAAAATGCCTTAAAACACTTTTCCCAAGTGGCCCAGCCACGGGGTCCAGATTTATCCTTACTCATTAGTTCAAAGTCCACACAGTTTAAAATATTAAGCGTCATACCTGAATCTGGTCATGTCATAAAGCTAGTTTGCTGCCTCTCTTCAGTAGCTGTCTGTTAGTCACTCACTCTACAGCAGGAAAAGGCACCTCAGAATAGAAGGTGTGTGCCAGATATTCATTGTATTTCAAAATTAAGTGTGTTTTAAAAAATCTGACACATTTGCCAGTCATTTGCGGACCATTCAGAATGGACCTGCAACCTACTTTTGGACCACAACCCACCAGTTGTGCACCACCACCTTAAAACATTGCAACATGCATCACAGTTTTTTAGAAAAGCTCCCATTAAAGCTGGCATCTCAGGCTGCAGCAACTTCAAAAAGAGCCTGTGAAATCTTTTAGGGACTCTCTACCATACATACACATAAACTTCAGAGACCTCTAAGTGCCCTGTTCTCTACCATAGAAAATGATAAGAATTTCAATGTGTCTTCTCGCCCAGAGTTACAAACTGCCTCACGGCTGTGAATAAACACACCTCAGCTCCGCAGGCTGGATATTGACCGCCTGGATCAATAGTATCATATACTGCCGTCTTCAGCTGCACACATTCAAGATCATAACACAATATATGGAAGATAAAAGCCAAGTGCACTCTTGAGACTCCATTGAAAAGCAGCCTTCTGGTGCCCTGCACTGTCTCCCTCTGGGGCAGTTATGAAAACATCATCAAGCAGAGGGGGACTTCAGTTCACAAATATCTAGGGAAATACTGTAGATGCAGTGCAG
The DNA here is from genome assembly GCA_026686955.1 of Epinephelus cyanopodus. Lineage (NCBI taxonomy): Eukaryota > Metazoa > Chordata > Actinopteri > Perciformes > Serranidae > Epinephelus > Epinephelus cyanopodus. The sequence goes on along the minus strand of CM048936.1, from coordinate 19,970,933 downwards.
TGATAAGCTTTTGTTTTCCCATGTGAGCTTCTGGGATCCTTCTTTTATGAATGTGAGGTCAGATTGTGTTTTGATGTAATAAAAAATGGGACAGTGATATATGAGCTGTTTGGAAGCGTTCCAATATTAGCCGTAACATTCTTTGTCTTGTCTTATCCCATCTCAGCTATCGCATTAGCTCAATTTTGTCATCTTTAAATATAAAGAATGAACAATGTAAGAACTCCCACTCTGTGAGTGGTATGAATAATTGTTTATATGTAATTAAGATGTTCGAATAACCAGCAATAGTGTACTTAGCTGGATGATTAAAGCATATAATTTCTGTAATGACAGTGCCCCTTCCGCCCTCTTTTGTGTCAATAAAATGCTCCTTAATTGTCTAATTTGTGTTTTTAGGGAACAAAAAGATTTAATAAAACAGAATGACATAATAATTCAGCCTGAGAATTTGCAAAAGCTCATTTTGTAAATGACATCTGCTTTGTCATCACTCTCTTTAACATCCCTGCCCCTCACACACACACACACACACGCACACACACACGCACACACACGCACTAACATACCTATGGGCCAGACTGACAAAGTTGTTTAATATAGAGAAACTAGCCTAATGGCATCTTCAGGGGCAGCAGTGGCATCACATATGCTAGATAAACAGCCTAATAAGCCCGCTACCCCACCCCACTGTTAAATAGCTCTGCCGGGGGATGTTTGTTAGTGCGTGCGTGTGTGTGTGAGAGAGGAGTGAGATGAAGGAAGTTGGTGGCATGGCTTTTGACAGCTGCTAAAATTGCGCGGTGGAGAGCGAGACACCAAAATTCATGGCAGAGAGAAACAGCTGCTACTTGTTTGCCCGCAGGGCCAGATTGATGCTGCCGATCACCATCTATTCCAGTGTGTTTGTGTGCGTGAGAGAGAACTAAAGGATTTATGGAGGTTGTTGGAAATAATACGTGCTTATAGCCCTCGTTTTATTCAAATGTTTATGGAACATTGATTGACGAAATCAGGCTCCCACTCCCTGCCTCGCTCTGTTTATATATTTAAGAGATCGTTTTATCCCATATGGCTTTGTACCTGCAAACTCTCAGCAGCAGTGTCACTGTGTAATTTTCCGCTCAGCCAGTGTTCTTGCATTGGTAGTACGTAAAGGGGATGGCTCAGAGATTTCTTCGTGGGGGCAGCCACTCTGCAATTTCTATGTCTTTAGGTACGGGCTTATGAGAGGCGCAGATTTTGTGTGTGTTCGTTTGTGTGTATATGTGTGTGTCCACAAGCGGGAGTAAAAGGGTCATGGCCACTGGGCCAGGTAATGACTCTCCCACCGGCCCCTCCATGCGGATTTCTGCTCTGTGGACCACCACTCTTAATGATAGCATGAGGAGACACACTGACTGTTTGTGACTCTGTGTGCGCGCGCGTGTGTGTGGCTGTGGTCACATGCAGGAGTGAGAGATGTAGCCAGGTTGAATGCAGATGTGTGTGATTTGACTGAATCTCTGTGACACAGCTCCCGCTCCAGAGTAACATTCAGCCTCAGGGTATTAGTATGTATAGGATTCCATAGAGTGTCTGATGATGCATGGTTGGTATGGTAATTGGGTTTCAGCCGGACTACAGAGGGCCTGTTTGTTGTGCATTGATTTACCACGAACAGCACCTTTAAGGTGTGTGGTATACAACGCATCCTCTAAAAAGTCTTGTAATTTTGCTGCAGGGGAGATTTTATTGTTGTTGTTTGTGTACACGAATGTGCCTGTATGTATGAGAATTAAATTTATGTAGACATGTATACACTTGCTGACCACTTAAGTGTCTGATGTTGGTGTATACACTACATGTGTGTGTGCATGCTTGTGTGTATGTATTGTTTCCTCTCGTGACACGAGCATTTGATCGAGCTGAGGACGGCCGGACCTCGGCTTTGAGAGAATTTAATAGCTTTCATTTCCCAGCCTGCTTGACCTTCCCCATTCCTCACATTAGATATGCATTACACCTGAAGTCTCACATGGCCAGATACATCTGCACCCTCTCTTTAGTATATTCTCTCCCTCGACGCTCTCCTGAGCTCTGCAACCTGCAGCCCACTGATACTGGACTAGTTTCCACCACAAGGGATCAAGCCGAGAATTATACTTTATCCTCATGCATTCAAAATACCAAAAAACACTGTGTTTGATACAGATGTCGGCCATTGTGGGGTTTTTTTTTTGTTACCATGACATTTTGTTGCATTGAACAGTGAACTTCAGCTTTCTAAAGTTTCTTCTTTCACATTTTGGTGTTTTTCTGTTTTTCACAGTTGCTTGAACAAAGTTCTGCTCTTTGAGTTCTTGTTCTCTTTGTTCTTCCTGCTCGTTTTATCTTGTTTTCAGTCATTCATAGGGTATGCACATTTCAAACCACAACTATGAATAAAAGAATGAGTGATGTTCCCTTTTTCAACTCAAAGGTTACTGTTTAAAGATAATCATATGCATGTCATAGGGCTTGCAGTGAATTAGACCTGTTTGTTTTCATCTCTTAATGTTGATTACGGATATCTCTTGCTCAGTGTGCCCATGCTGCACAGCGTAATATGATCATCTCGTATTGTAGTCAGTTAAATCATCAAAAGGGCGAAATGACAAACGTGGCATGGTGAAATGTATTATCCAAGACCATCTAGTCTAGAATGGCCGTGACAGCCTCATCAGCAACAATTGCCGAGGCTAAAAATGCTCCTCTGCCCTCTCCTCAGTCTCACTCTAATTGTGTCACCTTATCAAAGGCTGGGAGAAACAAGAGTGCAGATTAGTTTCCATTCAGGGCCAATCTAATCCTTTCAGCTCGCTCTCTCATAATGTGTCATTGCCAGTCAGTCAAACAGCTCTGCACAACAGCGGTGTTTACTAACCAAATGAATAGATGTTGGACGTCTAATTCTCCACAAAAAAAAGATAGCCCCAGTCAGGCTTGTTATGACTGTTATTTGAAATCTAAATCGCTTTGATTTCTGGGGTTCTGTAAATGGTCCATTCTTTGATGTTTACAAAGGGCGGGGATTGTTTCATATTGCTACAAACGATGCAATCTTTTTTTTTCTTTCAAGGTCTGTCTGGATAGTAATTGAAAACAATTATCCAGTGCTTTGCTCTGATAATACCCAGCACTTACATCAGCTAAACCATGTACAGCATTATCTTCAATATCCTTTCACTGAGGCCCCAAATCAGCCCGAGCAGCTACATAAATTCCCCTTCACAGTGGTGTGGTTAATCCAAATCAATATGTGTACATGTCTTACACATGGTAAGAGATTCAGGCAGGATTCAAGAGCACTTCGTTAAGTGAAACACAGATCTGTTAGCCGGTGTCACCCATGAGGTTCTCAGTGGGGTTTGGTATATACAGCAGGATGAACGTAAATCTTGGGGTATGTCAGGAAAGGAATCACATAAAAGTAGAGCCAGTAATTAAAGAGGTGTTTCCCCACAGGGCAAGGGGTTTCATTGGTATGGAAATTTTGCGACCATGGATGGACTAGAAAGTCCAGTTTGAAAGCATCTCGAGTATCAAAACACAGCAAAAGAGTCCATCCTCCTTTGAGACAGATTGTGTGACTGTATAACAGTAATTTTGTCCTGCCTCTGTGTTTGCATTGTGCTGCAGAAAAAGTAGTAGTAGTATTTGACCTTTTTTCTCCGCTGGAGTACCCTGTGTTTTGTCGGTGTAGCCCTCCGTGGCAGCACTCTGCACTGCGCCATTGCAGTAGTCTCATTGAATTGAACGAGAAAACCCTGTGGGGTTTTTTTTGCAGCAGTGCCATTGTCTAACCCTTAGGGAGGTTGAGAGATGCAGAGAGAAGAAAAGGCCATCCCTGTTCCAGCTGAGTCACAGTCCCTGCATGGTCTGTGTCTGGGATGTGAAAGTTAATAATTCGACCTGTTGGCTGTTTCATCCTTCGCAGCAAGTCTGTGACCTTCTGACTCTGAGAAAGAGATGGAACTTACAGTCCCTGCAGGGCTATGACATCTCCATAGACAAACAGAGGCCACCCAGGTACTTGCAATACATTTTACTTGCTTGCAGTACCACCTCTGTTTACAACATTTTAGATTCAGTGAACTCTGCGAGGGAGTGTAAAGTGTATACAGTAAACGCTGGCATTGCAAACAACATGTAGAGTTAGAGGGCTCCACCTGTGTTCATATGAGAATAATGATACATAATCCTTGTGATATTCATTATTGATTGAATGTGTGTTTTAAAAGGGGAACACCACCTAAATAAAGAATTCTAATATGTTATTTTCATGGCTAAGGAAAGTTCGATCAATATTTGTGAACATGAGCAAGATTCAGATTCAGACGTTATTAATCCCACCAGGGGCGATTTGTTTGAATAGCTTGCCTTGCACTCATACTATAACTCACAGTAACATGTAGACACAAAGTTGAGTCATAAATAAAATAAAAGATATGCCAAGGAGTTCAGTAAAATAAAGGAATCTATGAAAAGTAAAAAGTAAATAGTTTGAACATTAATAAAAGAAGTAAAAACAGTCAAATCAATTTTAAAAAGCCATTTCCAAGGACTTTAAAAGACAAGTCACAGAGGGAATAAAAGATTTCGAATTGTGGTTAGTCTTACAGGCAGGTAAAATGCAACAACGCCCTGACAGCAACAGACAAAATTCACCTGCAAGAACAAGTCCAGAAGAAGGAGGATTTGTTAATTGTAAAAACAGGTCAAGTCCCTTTGTGTCCATCCTGTATCTCAGAGCAGATTTTAACCATAGTATTTAGACTGTTTCTGAAATCTGAAGACATCATTTGGAAAATGATGGTATTTAATAGTGGCTGCATTCCCACAGGGAACGGTTGACAAGGTTCCCACAGGTCCTTGAAATCCTTGAAAGTTTTTTGAAAATATAGTATTTTTTGTGATTGTTTTGCGGGGATAGACAGTGAGATTAGCAATCGAGGCATGTTCACACATTCAAGCCTCTCTCTCTCTTTAATTGTCTGTGAGCCTCTATAAAGCCTGCTACTTCTAATTATAAATAGTCTCAGAGTTATAACGGTAATTAACCTTGATTCTTGTCTCAAACTGTGCTGTGTTGGGTCCTTGATTTTGAGGATATTGGGCCTGGAATTTGATGTTTAGAAAAATGTATGAACCCTGTCTGACCTAAGATTAAAACTTAAATGAAGTGCAGTATTGATCACTTGTTTTCAGATACAAATCCATGTGTTTTAGTTGCAGAATCTGGGATTATATGGCAAAATGGACAAACATATACACACAAGTGTAGCAAGTAAGTTTGTGGGTAGTAAGTAGTTCCTTTAGATTGATGTTCCTAGCTGTTGAGTAATGGTATTTCTTTTTTAATACAAAAAAGTCCCAGGTCCGCTGCACATTTGCATAACAAGCCAAACAAATTGGCCCCTGTCCACTTTTTAGAGCAGAATGATATACCCTCTCTAATGATAACGTATTAACCGGCCCCCGTCCAGACATGCCAGGTCTAGTTGTTGCACTCATCAACTCACACTGCCTCATTACGCCTTGTTGGCTTGTAACCGTGTTGCAAATGATAAAACTTGTGGGCTGCAAATTTTCACCAAAGTAATTATTTCTCATAAACATTGTACATTGTGACTCACACACATAAAAACCCAACCTAAAAACATTATTTGCTGCGAGATGGACATTAACAAGTCTTGTCTACAGCTTGTCTTGTTCACTCTAATTCTGTCTGTTTCCCTGCATCATTCTTCCACTCCTCATTTCCCCAAGTGTTATTTACAGCCGCTAGCATCTCACTGAGATGATGTCATAAACCTGAGCTATACAGCGAGCTGAAGTTAAGCAGGGCTGTGTCCGAAATTACTCCCTTGTTCCTTTATTCAGCACACTGTATATAATGGACACTAAATAGTTAATGCTATAGTGAGCAGTACATTCAGATTTGGCCTTGTTTTGACTGCCAGCCCAAATCTTTTTTTGGCATATCTAGATTGATTTTCAAAAGTCTGTAAAAACATATGAATTGTGACTTTTTCAGATGGCATCCAAACCACATTTGAAGATGGTTAAAAATGTGATTTGTATCAGATTTCTCAGTCCAGACGCTTTGGCTGCTCAAATCAGATTTCAAACTGTAGTAGGTGTCACTCGCAGCGCAACACCCTACCTCAAAGTCAAATCCAGAGTGATAGAAGTGCCGAGCTGAGTCTATTTGCTGGACATCATGGAGAACAAAAGTCACAGAAATAAACTGTCTGCTGGCACTTTGGGGGGAGACTTTTATACATGCAAAAAGACAGACTTCTATTTGTCATGCTTATAATGCCAATATTCCTTTCTACAGCTTTTATAATGAATATCTGGAACATACGGACTCATTTAAAAAATGTATTTGATAACTAGACAAAAAAACAAAACAAAAAGATGCTTGGTTCTGCATTGGAAAGCCACATCACCAGCATAGCTACGTAGTTACTGACACCTACGTAGGTGTCAGTAACTACGTAGCTATGCCCACACCTATGACAGCACAGCAACCCATTTAGATAGGTTGGTGATGTGTAGACAAATGAATCTGGTCTGTTCTCTTGCAAGTCACAGTGCGGACAGTCTGTCTTAAAGATTTGATTTGAGAAACACTTCTGATTTGCCTGCAGTCTGAACACAGCCTTAGTTATCATCATTTTGTGTCATCACTGACAGGTGTGAAGTCGTTCAGTGGTAATAAACGCAATTTTAAAATGCATGTGGGACTGTTAGCAGAAAGTAGAGTACATGCCGTGGGCACTACTTTCTTAATTACACTGTGGAACTTTACAGGGCACTCCAAACTCTTGGAACAGAGCCTCTCTCAACTGTATGTCGTGTGGCTCAGAATATAGCTGTATATTTAGTGTGTGTGTCTGTGTGTGTGTATGAGAGAGGGAGAAATTGATGGAATGTTGTAAACCTTTATTCATCCATTTATTATTCACTTGCAATGATTCAGTCACTCGTAGTGATGATTCACTCACAGAGATTGTGCCAGTAAACATTATTAATGCATTACTGCCAGTCTTTGTGGCATGAGATTTGAGGTTTTTCTACCAAATCAGAACACACAGTGACACTGTCAAGGAACAGGCACAAAGTGAAACGTCTTTATACAAATACGCACACACAAAAATACACAAACAGTGTGAGCACGTTGACAAAATGTCCTGCTTAGCGTGTCTTTACAGTGTTATTCTGCCACTGGGGTGAACAGCAGACCTGTGGGTATGCAAGAAGGCAAACTGAGTGTATATATTGTTGGTGTATTAGTAGGTGAAAGTGTGCATTTGTGGGTTTCTGTGTGGGTTGTTTGCCTGGGGGTACTTATATGATGTGGTCTTATTAAATCAGTGCTAGAAAAGGAGGAACAGACAGGAGTGATAGAGAAGCACAAAGGAACCCGAAGCGATTAAACCCCTACTCAAACCGGCTTAGCAGTGAAAGCTTCACAGAAAGCCAACAATGGTTGCCTTCCTTTAAATCTTGCTCCTCTCCTGCTTTCATTTCCACACTCTCTCTGCCTCTTTCCCGCACTATTTACCCCTCCTCCTGTTCTCTCACCCTCTCTCAAACAGATTATTTCTTTTCTTTTTCTTTATGTCAGTCCTCTTTGCGGCACGTTAGGCCGCTTAACTTTACAATAACTAAAAACTTTACAACTCATGTCAGGTCAAAACCCACCCTCCCTCAATGTCTCCAATTCAGGATAAAAAGCGTCTTGCTGCATAAAGGTATTACTGTATCTCAAACGTCAACCACCTCGAAGGTCTTTCTTTCATTCCTTCATTACGACTGCTTTCTTTCTTTTCGGTCTTTTATTTCTCTAAAGGAGTTTTAGGGCACTCTGGATTTGCCAGGTTGTTAATTGCACATTGCAAGTTTTTGTCTTAATCAATAGGGGATTAAACTTGCATAAGTTTATGAGGGGATTAGATGGGAACAAGAGTGTGTGTGTGTGTGTGTGTGTGTGTGGTGTGTGTGTGGAGAAGGGTAGAAGGTTGAGGTTATATCACAATTCTCTCAGAATTTCTCACCAAGTGTACACTTATAAACAACTTAAAGCTCCGACAGTGCTTTATCAACCACTCCCGCTGCAAACATTTAAAGGTATACTGTGCAGGCATTGTCGTCTACTGTCGTCAACAGTATCTCCAGTGAAAGTGAGACCCAGCTTTGTACGCTTGGTGATTCAGCTTGCTATATATGTGGGGTTTTTTTTGGTGCTTTTGGTAGCTGCTTCTTGGATTTGTGCTGCTTACAGTCTGGCCTCTGGTCGCTATCTTCTTATGAAGTTCCAGCTATCTGCGTGCTGACCAGGACTGTCCCAAACACAACAAAATGAATGGAAAATCAAAAAGTACAGGCAGTTCAGGCAGAGAGCAGGGTCTCTGCAGATAAATACACTGCCAAATACTTGTAGTGGGCCATAAGTTATGATTTAGAGCCTTGGATTTCAATAGAGGGTTCGAAACCCCAGCGAGTCCTCAGAGTCTGCCTGATAACCTCCATCCACCCAGTTTAATAAGCATCTCAATGTTATGCAATACATGTAGTAGGGCCCTGCACAGTCTCTTTCTTTCTTATATTTTTGTATGCATAAACATAGTCTTTGCTTCCACTGCAAGTATTTGGTGGGAATGAATTGCAGCTCTCATACCCTCCTCACTTACAAACCCATTTAGATCATCGAACTATGGGGACTTACCCCGCAGTATGTCGAGGGATAGTGTTCGGAACAGGAGCAACTAAATTCCTCGTCCAACAAAAAGACTCCAGTCCTCCCAGCTCCCCAAACCAATGTAATGGACTGGATTAGACCACCTGGTGCGGTATTAAGAGGCAGAGGAATCCACCCCTGCCCCCCCACCAACATCCACATCTCCACCTGCGCTTGGCATTGCCCATGAATGCCAGTCATTAAGACAGCATTACAAAGACGAGGCCTACCTCGCTCCCAACGGACCGGCTCCACTTCCACATATAGAGCAACCATTGTTTTAAATGCCACCGCTCCCGCCCCCCAGAGACCGGGTTTCCATTCACCGGCCACTGTAGCTAGTACACTGCCAGAGAGGAAATATGATAAATGTGTCTAACTCCGTCCGTCAGGGAGCGGCGGGACATTCTCTTTTTCCCAGGTGCCAACAGGTGGAAAGGGGTAGGACCTGGTCAGGTTACTAACAGTTGTGTATGTGTGTTTGTGTGTGTGTGTGTGTCTTTCATCCGTGAATAACGCCGCCTCTCTTGTGTTTTTTCCAGGTGCACCAGAAAGGAGAAATGCGAGCGCTCATCAGAGCCCCGTCGCTTTGCATCAGACATCAAGCAGTGTGTGCGTCTCAGCGTCCACCCAAACAACATCTCAGTGTCCCAGTTTAGTGTCACGGTGAGTGGAAAGTGCCACACTACTCCTCAGCTACACTAAAAAAGAAGGTTCTGCACATAGTTTGCCATATCATAAGTTTCCTCTCATGCATTTTTACTCTCTCTAATCTAACAAACTTTACCAGTGTAGATTTTCTTTTCAGATGTCTCAGCATATCTTATTGTTTTATGACTGTCTCTCTTTCTTGTGCCATTTAAAATGTGTTCAAATATTAATTAGCAGTGATTCAATATATTTTTCCATTCAGTGTGGAAGAAACACGTCAGCAAGCATTTGTTTTAGTGGAGCCATATTGCAGTAAACAGTAAGGCTAGCTGAATGTGTTGCAAGTGAGAAAATCTTGTCTGGCAGATTGACAATATCACACACTCAAGCATAATTTGTAATGCGATGTAATTATGCTCTAGATACTGATTAGTAGACAGAGTTAACAGTATAATCCTGCTTTACATCATTTTACTGCCTGCCAACATGCATCCTTCAAATCCTGACCTCACAACTTCCAGTCCCGTCCAGTGAAATACTCTCCCAGCAAATGTCAACAGTCATTAACTGCACACAGTTTAGCTCAGCTGTGTTTATTGTGATTGTTGGCAACTGAATGCAACAGTTTTTCCCCCCCGAGTCATTTCATTCTGAAACAGCTGCCTGATTTAAAGGTCTGAATTGTTTTGATTGCTTAAGTGTATTGATTAGCGTGCAAGGAGCTGTGATACATTGGAACTTCAAATATATCTGCAGGAACTGGAAAAATATAAACAGCTGTTAGCTGGTTGTGGTTAGGTTGTTGTTTTTCCGTACTTTTGTAACTGCCTGTCTGCAAAACCCTGTCTGTGCACTCATAGCTGTTAGAAGAGAATGTGATATAATAGTAACTATAACTAATAGTAACTCCATTACTAAAAAATCATTGATGCAAATAATTTGCATCAAAACGTTTAAAGGAGCAGAGTATAAGATTTATAGGGATTTAGTGGCATCTAGTGGTGAGGATGGCAGATTGCAACCAGCTGAAACTTCTCCTGATTATAATTCCTTCAGTAGCTCATTGTTAAGGAGGTTTTTATCAGGCACTGAATTGTCCGCAGAGGTCTCTTCCTCTCCAAAACAAACAGACCAGGTGATTAAAGCCAGTAAAATACTGAATAAAGCAGTTTCACATCACAAATCAGTGTTTTTCCTATGCTGCTCGGCTTGGTGCAGCTAATGTGGGCTCAACTTTTTTTCTGATTCAAACGTCACTTTCATGGCATTGGGGCTGCTGACTACAGTAGCTGACACAATAATATGATCGGCCCTATCTCGAGCCAGTGTTTGGTCTGTCTGTTCTGGGCCACTGTCGAAACATGGCAGTGCAACATGGTGATCTCCAAGGATGAGGACTCGCTCCCTATGTAGATATAAATGTCTAATTCTGAGGTTATGAAAACACAACAATTCTTATTCTCAATTGATTACGCACTAAAGAAAACGTAATTATTATATTATATGCCATTTCTGCCAATTTATCCTCCTAAATCCTACACACTGTACCTCTAAGAGATCTGTCTTTTTTTGTCTTTTGTATATTTAATTACTATTACTCTTTAAATAATCAAAAGTATTTGTTATCCGATTTCATGCTTAATCTATTGAATACTTGATTACTAAAATAATTGATAGCTGCAGCCTCAGGTGCAATGTTACTTGTACTAAAATACTTTAAGTAGGTTACTGTATACTGTTATATACAGTTTCTCTGCTTCTTAAAGCAGATTAAATTTGTGTTGTATTGGAGTGAAATTAATCAATAGAGACCTGTGGGAGTTACCTCGCTCTATCTTCTTGCACTGTGCCGCATTTCACCCCAGCCAAAGGCTCATACTGATTTTTTAATTTTTTTTTGTTATTACTATTCAGGGTCTCCATTAGTTGTTACAGTTACAACTACTTTTTGCAGGGTCCACACAAAATACTGTAAGTACAAGACATTCAATCATCACATCATAGACAATCCGCAACATCAACAAAACCAAATAAAACAAGAAAGCGAGACAGCAAGTAGTTTTCTCACATTCACAGTCTCACGTCACCAGTAGATGATCAAAGCAAATAGAGGAGCTGCTAAAAATAGGCATGCAGCTGCACAACATCACTGCGTAGAGAGAGGCATCACCTCAGTTAGCACCACAAATAAAATCAACCTTCACATTTGAACATTATGTGTAGCCTAAACTGATATGACAGTTATTTGTGGCACTGACAAATGTTTTTAAGTGGCTGTGTTGGTGTGTGGTACCTGTGCGTGTCTTTTGGTGTATTTGATTTTACCAGCAGAAGACTGACATTGCCCTGAACACATCATGCTATTCTGTATCTTTCAAGACTCACTGTTTTTCTTTATCAAACCTCAGCGCCCATTTTAAAGGTTGTAACAGTGGATGTTGTGAAAATCCCATTGACCTTAACCACCTTAAGTGATGTCACATTTCAATTCCCATTTCCTATATAATGGTGGTCTGGAAATAGCTTTGAATCTCAGAGACTTTAGAGCATAAATATCAAATATGATTTTCTAAGGTCAGGCCTGAATGACTATTCTCCATCCCTGTTGCTCTGAGGGTCACATGAGAGGTGTTGATTTTCTGAGGTACACCTCTGCATCACTCTAATGATATTCATAGTGTGTGTGTGTGTGTGTGTGTGTGTGTGTGTGTGTGTGTGTGTGTGTGTGTGTGTGATCTAGCTCAAGCCTGATCCTTTAAAGAGTGTTTAACCTTTTCCCAGCGAGTAGGCCTTACCCAAAGGCTATGCCACACATCTCCCATCCAGCTGATTGCGGGGCAGAGGCTTCTGCCAGACAGACAGGGGCTCCTCCTTGACCTTTGTGTTATTAAATATTTGTTTGGAATGATAAGCCAAGGCAGTCTCGAAAGAAACAGACACTCCACTGTTGAAATCAGACCCACTGTAGGGAAACAAGTCATTAATTTCTTTTACATTTAATTCTGTCTGTGGTTGGTTATGAATGGATTTTTACTGTTATACTGTGAGCTTAGGCGGAGTTGTCTCTATATCCATACACATGTTGTTCTGTCTTTAATTGAAGTATTCAATTTAACTCTTACATAATATCTACCTACCAACTTAATAAAATAAAAACTTATTTCTGGTTGAATGGCTGTAAATGTGTCTTTAAAGGAATACTTCATCCGCAAAATGATCCTTTGTGTATTAGTTTCTCACTCTGTGTTACATTGAATTCATGCAGAAAACTTTATATTTCTTGCATGCTGTGGTGAACGAAGCATCTAAAATCAGAGAAAATTCTTGATGAATTAAAGTATTAGGGGTCCATGTTTCACAACAGCAAAACTATATCATAACACCTGTTAACAAACTCATACAACTCGTGCAGTATAATCCAAGTCTTATTTATCCAGTCATATCCTCAGTAGTCCCTAAACAGACAGTCCTTTCCCACAGGGTACTAAACTTAAAGTGAAACGGATCTATGCTCGCTGAAAGCCAGACTCTGTTGATAAAAGCAGTAATTTTACCTCACTGAACACAGGAGCTGCTGGTCTAACACTGCGTTTATCACTCAGTTAGTTTGTGTTATTATGTGACTTTGGTGTTTTTAGGGATTAGTCTAGATTCAGCAAAGTCACACAAACGAACTATCAATCGAGGCAGTGGTAGACCAGCGTCTCCCATGTTCAGTGAGGTAAAAGTACTGTTTTTGTTAATGGAGTCTTGCCGTTTGGATAGTAGAGCATGCAATTTGATAAATGAGGCTTGGATGATACTTCCCAAGTTGTGTGAAAGTTCGGAAATGACTGTTTTGATATAACTTTGCTGTTGTTAAATGTTGTTGTGGTTTTTGACTCTGCATTCAGAGTGGAGGCATGCAAGTTTTCCTCATAAATTAAATGTAACACAAGGTGAGTAAGTGATATATACAAATGGCCATTTTGGGGATTTATTCCTTTAAATCGGCTCACACACAGTCTAATTTTATACATTACAATAGATTAAATGTTAAGTAGGAGTACAATAACAGCAGTGACATTTGTAGGCTGATTTGATGCTTATTTTAAAATAAAGAATGTAAGTAGATTAAAATTCAAGTCAAATAATTTCCTTCTCTGCGATATTTTAAGGCATCTGCTTTTGAATACATTCTCACCAGTCATTTGCAGCTAAGACTTCTTTTTACCATGGGAATATGAACAGTCCATCATCACATATCCTCTGCATTAGATATGGTGTTTTGTAAACTACAGGAGGGCATTTGTGTATCTGTTAGTGCGTGCGTGTGTGTGTGTGTGTGTGTGTGTGTGTGTGTGTGTGTGTGTGTGTGTGTGTGTGTGTGTGTGTGTGTGTGTGTGTGTGTGAGGTTGTTTCTGTTTATATGAGTAGGTTATTTTCATATTTATGCAGCCCCACTGTGGCAAGGCTTAGCCATGACTACTCTAAATGTAATTCAGGAAACTCAAGGTCTGGCTGTATTCTCGGCAAATAGGAAAAATAAATTAAAGCGAGAGAAGAAGAAGATGAGACGTACAGTCAGCAACGAATGAGAGAGGATGTGTTAGAGATGGAAGCCCGGTGGTGTGCTGTCCATCTTGCGTGGGAAGCTGTGTATCCGTTCACAGCCGCGCCACCGTCTTTTCATTAAACAGCAATATAAAAACAGCTCAGGTCAGCCCTTCTCTGCCGCTGAGGCAGCTTTCAGCTTCACATCACAAGTGTACTATGGACTGCGCCTCAAATCAATGCCCAGACCAAGGCCCACTGCAGACACGCTTTTCCATCAATATGTATATTTTGGTCTTGACCCCACTCCACCTGCATCCACGACCCTCTTTTTTTTCCTTCTCATTCAAGGACAGTGTTTTTTCCCCTCCTGTTCACCTGAAGCCAGTTTTTGCTGAGGTGCAGAGAGCGCTTACGCAGCGTTTTCAAATGAAGAGGGAAGATTTGCATTCTGTTTCCTAGAGAGTCCTCTTTTCCCTGCCTGGCCAGCAGCCTGTATGCCTGCACTTTTCTCCTCTCCACCATTCTTCACCTCCTGCTATTTCTGTCTCCTTTCATCCAGCACTTTGTTTCAGCCATCTACATTCAATTTTCTCCTCATCCGCCCACTTACCTCAACTTCCTGCTTTCATCACTTCTTTTACTTTCCTCCATTAAACACACTTTTTTTCTTGCTGAGTTAGGGAGACAGAATGTTAAATCCATACAGCTCATCAATGCCACATGCATTATGGGAGGTGGCCAAGAAGGTAGTAGTGCTTTTGGCCATCAGATAAGAGCTATAAAGATGGCACTGATTTTAGTTTTAAGTAAATCTATATCTTTCTGCATCAGAGTGTTTTATTGTTATTTGTCTGGGCAGGATGCATCTGATGCCTGTTCATATATTAACTTCCCATTCAAGAGTCCCCCAGTGGCTCCTTTGGCCACGGACCACGCTGCAGATGGATCATTACTCTGCACAGAACTTGCAGCTGTGCTTCTCCTCAGTAATATTGTGTTACAGTCATATCTGAAGAACATATTGGCTCCAAAACTGATCTGAAGTCCTCACAGATGTGGGGATCTGAGCACTGTAGTCACAGTTGGGGCACAGATCTAACTTGTTTATCTCTGACCGTTGGCAGCACTAAAAAATGCAGTGCTGCTATGAATATGAAGCCACTGAAACCTAACTCATTCCCCCATTCCTTTGTTTTGTTTTTGCTATGGTTAACCATAATATTCAAGCTACTGATCATTTTCACAAGCTCATTTTGTTGTTCTATTACATGTCTTATAGCAGTTCAGGGAATTGCTATGAAGTGAATACTTAGCATTATATTGCACAGAGTACTGACAGCTTAATGTTCTCTCTCCTCTACAGTTGGTGCTGGAGGCCCATAATGTCCCAGAACTTTCTGCGGGTGTTAATTGCACCTTTGAGGATCTGGCTGAGATGAACGGCTTGGTGGAGGGAAACCGGATCAAGTGCTCCTCTCCTGCTGAGAAAGAGATGCCACGCATTATTGTTGACAAAGGTAAGGGTGGGCCTATTGCAACCTTTTTGCCCATAGATCAAGAAACACATGATCCATTCCAGCCAGCGGCAGATGTCACACTGTTTGCATTTGTTTTGATGTGTGAATTGTTAACATATACAAAAAGAAGAAAAAGAAATCTCCAACCACTTATTGTCTTAAAAGGGTTGCAGGGGGTTTTAGCCTATCCCAGCTGACATTGGGCGAAAGGCAGGGTACACCCTGGACAGGTCACCAGATGATCTAAGTTTACATGACATTGGAGAAAATTGATTTATTGTTTTAGTCCAAGTTATTAAGTCTTTTAAAATACATTTAAACATGTTTGTCCAACTGAAATCGTACTAAATTGAATTTCCGTTGGACTAACACACCCAGATAATGTAACTGGGAGTCAAATTACTCCTGCATTTATACAGTCAGACCCCAACTGGCTGAGGCACCAGGTCAAAGCCCAAGTGCATAAATGCGTAATAGAAGAAGAAGCCGGTAACAACGTGGCGAAATCTACATCCAGAACTGTGCACGTTTGGTAGGACAAAATGTACAGAGCTGTAAAGTTGTCGAACATGGTACCAGTTTGCTGCTGGCTAAAGTGTCGCTAACTCGTTTGTCTGTTGTTTGGTCTGTGACATAATAGGTCAACCAGAAAAAGGTCCAGTACTAACAAGCTGAAAGAGGGCATATCGCCACCTATTGTAGCAAGGTTGGACATACTTTGGTCAATAAATCGATTCCCCCCCAGTGCTTGTATACTGGGACAAGGACAGGAGTCCAACTAAATGGCCTAGTCGAGCTAGACAACCATTCATGCTCACATTCACACCTACAGGCAAGTTAAAGTCACCACTTAACCTAATCTGCATATCTTTGGACTGTGGGAGGAAGCCAGAAAACCCACGCTGACACAGGGAGAACGTGCATACTCAACACAGAAGGGCCCCAGCCTGACAAAATGTCATTATTTGTAATATTAGGAAAAATATAATTAAAGAGTGATACATTAGAGCACCTGTTGAATACAAACATACATGTCTGTAAGGGAAGCAGGCATTGATCTAGATGTTTTCCCTTCAGTCAGAGGCATGCTAGTCCTAGGGCTAAGAATGTTTTATGAATTTTTGTTTTCCCGTTGCCATCAGTAACTCGGTGGGCCTCGAAGCACTGCCCCAGGACATGTTTAGTAATTGAACGAACATTAGTTATTAGGCTGCTGTGGGATCTATTTACCATCCTCCCTCAAAGTGGATGTGCTCCAGAGGGAGTGATGGGACCCCAGTTAACCCCAGCGTAAAAAAAGGAGAATATCAAGCTGCACAACTAAGTGTTTTTACTCCAGTATTTTGGTTAATTTAGTGCCTGGAGATTACACGGTCCCCGCAGACAATGTCGCTGTTTTCATTCCTTTCAGGAGGCAAACAGCTAAAACATTTTTGACAATATTCATACCGCAAGCAAAAGAGGGAAAATATTTTCATTTCTTTTTCTAATTTCCCTGCTCCTCACCTCCCCTTTCTGTGGTCGGCGAAGCCCGGTCTAATTGAACAAAGCTCCCATCTGGGAAGGCCTGTCCCCAGGCAGGCAATCCTTCATCACCAGCCCTCAGTGTGTCCTCATGTTGAGATAATGAAGATACCATCTCCTCCCATACTTCCAGAAAAAGACAAAATGAATAATTAATGAAAAGAGAAAATAGAACGTAAAAAAGATGGTGATCCATCAATAATCCTCAAAATTTACATACAAAGGAATGCTTTTTGATGTGTTTTTTGGATGCCGCCACTCGGAAGAAAATGGTTTACATACTTGCTTGTGTGCCACTTACAAAAATGTTATATATGAATTGTAGATATTGGAGCCAAAACCACAAGATAAGTACTAATGTGCAGAGAGGGAAAGTAAGCACATCATCATGAAATTACAGTGCTGGTGAGACCTTTTAGGCTGGAACTGTACACATGCACAAATATTCAAATCGGCCTTCATTTATTCAGTGCACCCACATGAACAGAAGCTTGACACACGAACAAACACACGACACCACTGCAATAAAGTAATCCTCTGATAGACAGCACACATGTTCATATGTAAGGCTGACAGGGAGCCTGAGGGTGCTTTGGGGAATTAAAAAACATTTATTTAATGTTTGCCATGTCAACCAGATGTAAAGCTGGCGATGCTGCACACATAGATGTATAAATATGTACCCTGAGACACACACAAATAAGGCACAGAGCATTTCTCCCCCATCTTTTGCCACTCCCACACCCGCAAACACAGTTATATACTTCAGGAAGAGGAAAAATATTCCACATTTTGCCTATATTTGAACCTTTCATCTTCCATTTTTACCAGTACTCATTAGTCTAAGCTTGGTTGAAAGAGAGAAAAGAAAGGAGAGGGACGGATGGAGTGAAGACAGAGGGAGGGATAGATAGCGTTAGCAGGCTTCAAGGTAACATTTAGGTGGCCTAATTAGGACAGATCCGTTGTCAGCGGTGCTTTACTGTGATTGATGAATGATTCCTTCTTTGTTCGGGAGATGGAGAGAGAGAGACACGGGGGAGAAGAAGGAGTCGCAGTGTGGAAGGAAGCGAAAGAGACCTGTGTGTAGAGATAGAGTGGAGATGAGAGGGAGAGGTACAGAGGTAGTGTAGAGACAGAGCATTTAGATGTGTGGATGTGCTGTTGAATTAAACATGAACTCCTTCATTAGGGCCAGACAAAAGGACACACCAAATACAGATGACGCGCAAGCTCATGCACACACATACACACACACACACGCACACACTTATACTGTACACACACACACACATACACACACACACACACACACGCGGTATCTGTTTCATCTTCTTCCCCCTTTACCTTGTCAAAGACACTCTCAAAGACTTTTCCAGGGGAATATTTTCCATCCCAAGGGAAATGCGTGTGCACCAACTTTTATAGCCTCTTGTAAGACGGTAGATTTAGGGAGACTTAACCCAACAAACCCCCTCTACTCTCCCTCTCTCTTAAGATAATGCCTCTACCACTGCAACAGGCTGAGCACCTGTGGCTCAAAGTAGTGCCGTCATCTCTTCTTCATGGGAAAATCTAATGTGACTAGACACCAAAAAAAGGATAAGTGAGCAAGAGAATAAAATGATTATCATACAGGCAGGGGTTCTTTAAACGTGTCTACCAATTGCTCAGGCTGCAAGAGTAGCTGTGACATGCAACTATTACCATTATAATACTGTTTTGTCTCTATTTGTTTCAAAAGTTGAAGGAAACTGTCAGCAGTGAGTTCAGTTTTTTTTTACCTGAATACAAAACATCTACCACTATAATTTTGACTGTTGTGTTTTATCCAGGTGACCACCAGATTGTGCAGCTCTATCTCAAGTCCAAGGAGACAGGCCTGGCGTTTGCTAACACCAGTTTTGTTTTCTACAACTGCAGCGTGCACAAATCGTAAGTCTGTGTCTACTCATGGCTCTCAGGAGCACTTCCTTCTAGCAGACAGCTTGTCATAATTCTAATCCCTTCATATTGACGAAACAGCTGCCATTGATTCCTAAACTGTTAGAAATTGTATTGTATACATAACTAAGTAGGCATATTGAGCTTCTCTTCTCTAGTGTATTTGCTGCTATTCCATACTAATTCATAACACTGTCTTCACTCTTCTACTCTGTTCTCCACTCAGCTGTCTGTCATGTGTGAGCAGTCCTTACCAGTGCCACTGGTGTAAATACAGGCATGACTGTACCCATGACCCACGGACATGTTCCTTCCAGGAGGGCAGAGTCAGGAAGCCTGAGGTGAGTCCCAAACCAGAGATGGCGATGAAGTGTTTTACTTTATTTTACTCTTCCTTGTTTTTACATTGACTCCAATTACAGACCGAATTGCTGTCATGTTACGCTAACACTAGTCACTTCCAGATAGACAACTGGTGAGTGATTTCAATTGCATAGATACCGGAAACCGACATAATTGTTCATTTTTGTTATCATTTTAAACCGTAACTGTAAAGTTTAAAGACACTAAGGCTGCAACGATTCGTCGACTGATCCATGACTAATTGACTATTAAAATAATCTGTGACTATTTTAGTAGTCGACTAATCAGTTTGAGTCATTTTTCATAGAAAAAGCACTATGAAAGTACCCCAAAATACTCTTATTTCAGCTTCTTGCATTCAAACATTGGCAGCTTTACACACTCTCCCATGATGGTGAACTCAAACTCTTTGGCATGAGTACAAAACAAGACATTAGATGTCATAATTTTGGAGTTTGGGAGAGACAGACCGACATTTTCAACATTTTTACACATTTTTCAGTAAAATGATTAGTCGACTAATTGAAGAAATAATCGACAGGTTAGTCAACAATGAAAATAATCATTAGTTGCAGCCCTAAAAGACACATAGTTAAACACTGTGGTCCGGCCTATCTGACATTTCTGCTGTTCCTATTGTATGTACTGTGTTGCTTTGCTAGCGTCTTTGCTAAGCCAAATCTATCGGCATGGAAGCTAAGAAATGTACTGCTCTGGACACATGCCGCTACAAACATATTTTAGCTACTTAAAAAGACCCACCTAAAGAAATCAATATCACTGTAAGTGTATGCTATATTAGGAATATAGTGGTAGACCAGCAACTCCTGTGTTCTGTGAAGTAAAATTACTGATGTTATCTATCGAGTCTGGTAGCTTTAAGGCTGCAGTTTCCCGTTAGAAAAGACTGTTTGACAGTAAGGTAAAGCAGTAAAAATATTCTAAATATAGCTAAAATTTAGTGCACACATACAGGGGGTCTTTTTTAGGCGGCTAAAAACCAACAAGTTGAGGTAGCATTTGCTCAGACCCGTTTTATTTCACATTCATGGCGTGGTGGTTTTCCACACAGAAGTTTTTGCCAACAAACATTGTGATTTGGTCTATTCAGTCACCAAACCCCCTGCAGGTGTTGCTAGGAGAGGGAAACCCTTCATGGAGGGTTAAGCTGCTTTCAAGAGGTTCAGATTTCTAGCAACACATCTGTCTGTAGGTTCAAAGACAGTCAGACTGTAGCCCAGTAAGACAATGTCCAAGAAATCCCATAGCTTTTACTGCTTCCCAGCTCCAGCCGGCCTCCTCGCGCTGAGCCAGCTGAGTAATAAAACATGGTGAAATAAATTGGGGGGGAATGTTTGGCTACATGACACTAATAGCTATCATTCTAGGTTTCACATGCAAAAAGAGTTATGTTAAAAGCATTGAGACACCTTTCAGCTGTAGTGCTTCCATCTGGCATGAGTCTCTTGGCATGTCTCGCTCTTGACTGCACATCAAAGGGCAGTGGAAACTAATAAAACGGAGCCATTTCCTCTTGCCCATCCCTATTCCCTGCGACAGCTTAGTCTGTGTGAATTATCAATAGTATTGGCAGCCAGTTCTATTCCCGTCGAAGCAGAGCCCACCGTAATTAGGCTGCACTGCTGCAGAGGACAAGCCACTCACTGGATGGGGTACATTCAGTGAATGCCCCCAACCCGCACACTCCCCGGCCTGCGAGAGAGGTCTCACTCTGATTTAGAGTCACTGCCACAGTGGCAGCCTTCAGCACAGAGCAAGGAGGTAAAGGAAGGTTTGGGTATGTGCCCGAGTGTGTAACCTCTGGTGTGAGCCTGTGGGTACAGTATGTCTGTGTGTCCGCATGCCACAATGTATTTTTATGTGTGTGTGTTTATCTGAATACAGTTTTCGCCTGCCTGTACCCTGCCAAATCACGGTAGTTTTCAGGGGGAGGCTTTTACAGGGAGTTAGTGGCCTGTTAATCCTAGCCTGAGGTGAGCTATGATGAAGATCACTAGTGCTCATGTCTGGGTTGGCAGACGCTGCACGACGGGCAGGGACAAGCTTCGCCAGATTGCCTCCTTTGATGAGCAGTCTGCTCTCAATTGTGTTATTCCACCCATGTTTCCCCCGAGCCATTCAACCTGTGCAGACAATATTATTTTCCTTTTCCGCAGTTTCCATTATCCTTTTGAACCTTCTGCTTAGTCAGGCCCAAGCCTGAGTCTTTGCAGGTTTACTTTTCCAATTAACTTGGGGGCTGGTGGTCAATATTGACTGAGGATAATAATGTGTGAATCCTCTCCTATTGTGTTGCTGACTAAAAGAAATCCACAAATAAAGCGAAGGGGGATTTGGTATTAGCACATTAATGACATCCTATTTTTTGACGTGTTGTTTCAGAATAAGCAGGTGTTTTGCAGGCTTAATGACTTTTAATTTGCTTTTAATTAACCCCTCAAATCCAAGGTCGTGTATCTGCAGCCAGATTTGTGGTTTGCCATTTCAAATTAATGATTTACGCACACACAGACAAACTTAAGAACATGCAGGCACACGCACAACGAACCGTGGATTCATCCCCAAATTTCAGGATAGGCAACAAGTCAACTTCGCTCTGTGGAATGGGATGGCCTCTTTCTGCCGCAGATGACTTTTTTGTGTACTATTACAATTAAGGGATTTCAGGCAGTGATCTGAATAATCCCTTAACACTATGCTAATGATCGAGGCCAGGCAAATCTCCCTACTGGTTGAGCTTGTTGTTAGTATGCATGGCAGGACAGAGTTAAAGCCAGGCCTGGGCGTACAGTGGGTGCCTTTTTATTCATGCCAGCAATGATATGGGCACACGGATCAGACGTTTGCCTGTTGGCACATTAACCAAGGCCACTTCCCTGTTTGCCCTCCACACATCTCAAGGACTTAGCCGGTCTGATGAGCCTCACTCACTGACAAAGAACATGCATGCAGCTTCACTTGGGTACTCTGAATAAATAGACAAAAGTTATTCTTGAACACTACCGCTGCATTTATTATATAAACAGTATTTTTATGATCCTGCATATTTATTACTTTTTCTAACTGCACCCACATCCCTAAAGCACGCACATAGCCTCACCTAAAGCCACCGAAACAGGACACTTCCTGTTCTCTTTGTCTGATGATAACACCACAGGAGGATATTACCCTTTCTTCTTCTGTCTGTCTACAACACAGCATGCTCATATCTTGAACTATTGCCAAGCCTTTCGGTAATATATTCAGCTGGTAAAAAGATACAAAACACACCAAAATATTAATGTTACTGAATAAATATCACCACCCCATGCTGGCATCCTTGCATTAGTTACTTCTTGACTGCGGTGGTGATCGATGCCTGGGAGTTTATTAACCAGGAACTTATTGATCAAGGGATCAAGATAATTTTATTAAAGAAGCTAACTGCCAGCAGTAATAGCTGTTAGTTGCCAATATTAGACAGGAATGGTACAGGGAAGGTTGCTTTGGTTCGATTCATAGACAAATCAATGTCATACACAAGTGCTGACTGCTGAGGAGTCCGTTGAGGATTTGCAGAGGAAAGACAAAAGGGCTGTGTCAAAACTGAGAATAGAAGCTAATGGAAGGAAGATTATTTAAAAAGATACTAAAGTGGAAGATTGAAGAGCTTCATAATGCCACTCAGCTGCCCCAACATTGAAACCTAGGAACTGTCTGTTGAAATTATCACAGTTTACACACAAACTGCTGTCCTTACCATAGTTGTACAATGACACTGTTTAATGGAGGATTATTACCGACATTTCAGGTTAACTTTTGTTTTTACCTTTTAAATTCAGTAGTTTAGACACCTGTTTGGCTGAACTGTTTGTTTACAATCCAGCTGACCTTCAAAAGATGTTGTTGCGCGGTCGCTTTGTTCCCAGATTTCAGCAGTTAATTTAGTGAGAGGAGTGTTATTATAACCAATAGAAATGATGAGAAAAACAGTTACGGAAGAAAAACCCAAGTTGTTAATTGCAGTGTTCCTTTAAAGGGGAGCTTCAGCCATTTGCAAAATTAATACATGTGATTTCAAAGCTAGTCAAAAAGTAGGGGTGTGATTAAATGAACAACGATCCAATGTCGTCATTCCAAAGTGAAAACATGGATCCATGTCATCATCTTTAGGATACGCTTTTATTTTGAAAGTCTGTGTCAGCATCACACAGTGGCAGGCAGATGCCAAGCAGTCAAGAGAAAGCTGATGAGGATAATGTTATTTTCTCTGGAATAAATCAGCAATGTGGAAATATTTGGGATTTCGGAATATGGATTTGAGGTTTGTCTTCGGGGCTTTAAAGCAGATAACCCTGAAGTTTACTGAAGAAAGATGATGGTTTGGGATAAAATGAAGAGATTTCTTCCAGAGAGGTCTTTCTTATGTGTGCTTTTGGAGTCAGTTTAAAGTGAACTTTACTGCACTACTTTTATGGCCAAAAGCAGACAGGAAAGGGGTGGCAGCTTCCTCTGTAACAGACTGTGTTTAATGGGCAAATAATATTGTCTCATATCAATTGCAGGACCCTAAATTGCATTGAATCGAAATCATATCATGGCAGACTTTATAATATTGGCAAATATCGTATCATCCAAAGAATAGATATAATATTGTATTGTGATGAACCTAGTGATTTACACCCCTATCAAAAAACACACAGCTGTAATATAAGTCTCTTTATTTAAAATATCCAGTGTGCATTTTGTTGTTATGCATTAATTGTTTTGCTAAGTTTGAGGTTTGACTCTTTTAAAGACATGATAATGTTGCACCCTCTTCCGCGGTGGCATGCTCATTTGGGTATAAAAAGGAAAACAGAATCACAAAATCATTCTCCCATTCACTGTCTGTGGAGCAGCTCCAAACTAATACTTGATGACATCAAGTGTTTAAGATTTACCTCTGGTCTCTTACTTTGAAAGTGAGAAGCTCATGTTCGCAAACAGTTTGAACTTAGTTACACCATGGAAACAACATATTGGAATTCTTAATTTAGGTGGTGTTCCCTTTTAAGAGCAAGGACAGAGATGCAGTAAGAGACGAGGGAGTGGTATTTGGGGGGGAAAAAGTTAAGGTGAGGACTGAACGGCGGGATCGAAACAAGGTGAGGATCAGCAGGGAAGGAGGGAAAATGAAGAGAGAGCAGGAGTGTGTCTTTGCCCAAGGCTCTGTAGGAGAAGATAAAACAAAGGCCAGTTGAGGGGAGCTCTTGGTAACCACAAGGTGTGTGTGTGTGTGTGTGTGTGTGTGTGTGTGTGTGTGTGTGAGAGAGAGAGGGTGTGTGTGTGTGTGTGACAGAGTGTGTACGTGTAGTGTATGAAAACTGAAGATCCTCTTCATCTTCACACCTTACACTGCTATAATTATGGCCCTCTCTCTCTCGCTCTCACCCTCCCTCCTGCCTTGCTTCAAACTATGCCAAGGGCTTTTACATTCACAGTTCCCACTCCGCTGCCTACTCTCTGTCACTCTGCCTATCTCCACCCTTCACACCTCCCACCAGCCTCTAATTATCAGATCTAAGTAGGTCCCCAAGAAGAAAAGAAGTTAGGAAAGAGGGGGAGAGAGAATCAGTGAGAAGGAGCATATAAGAGAAATGAGAAGGGTCAGTGAGCTAGATGGGATGGAGAGCACAGGCTGGGCTCAGCGAGCGGTAAATGAAGGAGGGATGAGGCATGAAACAGAGATGAGGTCAGAGAAAACAATGAGTCAGTGATGGAGAGAGGAAGAATGGAAGATAATTACAGAGATAAAAAAAAGAAGACGTACCAACTTAGTTTTCAGAAGTCAGGGCTTATTATGTGGTTATGATGAGTCATGCCATTGACAGGTACTTTTCTCTTTCTAGTGCTTTAGTGCAAGTCCTTGATTACATGACGACGGGGCTGTCACTGAAGTTCACATCTCCACACAAAGACACAGACACATAAACACATGAATAAACTAGTTTGCTCTATATCTTTGTTCTCATTCACTGCCATCTCTTTCTTAAGCCAGGAAAAGGGTTGTTTCACCCAAATTACAAAATAGGGCTGCAACCAGTGGTGGGTACAGTACTAAAAATCTATACTCAAATAAAAATGCATTTACTCCCATAAAAAAAAATGACTCAAGTAAAAGTGAAAATTCACATTTAGGAAACCTGCTCAAGTAAAAGTAAAAAGTACCTAGCTGATCAGTTATTCAAAGTACAAATTACTTTGAATTTTAAAAGAGTGCATGGGCCAGTACAAAATTATGAAAGAACAGCACTTGTTGTTACACATGAATAGAGCTCCAACGATTAGTAGATTTAGCGATTAATAACTGATAATATCTGAGCCTATTTGGTAATTGATTAATTGTGTGTCATTTATCCAGCAAAAACGTCAAACATTTGCTGGTTTTAGCTTCATAAACATGAGAATTTGCTGCTTTTCTTTGTCATTTATGATAGTAAATGAAAAACCTATTGGTTTTGGACTGTTGGTTGGACAGAAGAAAAAAAAAAGAAATCATTGCTTTGGGTTCTGGGAAATTGTGATGAGCTTTTTTTCACATTTATTTTCATTTTACAGACTAAATGATGTATCGATTTAATTGTGAAAATAATCTGCAGATTATCCAGTAATGAAAATAATAAATTAATGCAACTAAATAAATTAGTTGCAGCTCTACACGTGAAAACTAACATCTAACATTGCTTAAGTTAGCTAGCTAACTACATTTTCACTGCAGTATGTGCACCTCACGTTAGTGTGCTCCCCGAAGTTAGAAGATCTCAGAGTTTTTGTAAGCCACACCAAGCACTTTGTCATGACACTGTTGTCCATTGGATTATGATATTAAAAGTGTGGCTGGGCGTGGTTTGGGACTGTTGCTGGAAGCTGCCTAATGTTCTGGGTTTTGCTCCGTCATCATCATATTGTGGTCAAAAGACATGGTCATGCTTCTTTTTCTTCCAGTCAGCTGGAAACTTGGCATCTGCAGTTGAGGAGCTTTTCATGCGCTCTCCCGCCTACATGCATGTCCCACATTTAGAGGAGACTAGTAGGGAAGGTGGCGGCACAGTGTTGCCTCACAGCAAGAGGGTTACTGGTCCAAACCCAGGTTGGGGGTTCAAAATGAGGGTGGGGGAGCACTTCTGTGCGGAATTTGCATGTTCTCTCTGTGTCAGTGTGCGTTTTCTCCAGGTACTCCGGCTTCCTCCCACAGTCCAAAGACATGCAGGTTAATTGGTGAATCTAAATTGGCCGTAGGTGTGAATGTGAGCATGAATGGTTGGTTGTCTGTCTCTGTATGTAAGCCCTTCGCTAGTCTGGCGACCTGTCCTGGGTGTACCCTGCCTCTGGCCCAATGTCAGCTGGGATAGGCTCCATCCCCCCGTGACCCCTAACAGGATCAGTAGGGAAGCTATCAATGGCTAATGTAGTGAAGTAAAAAGTAGATTACTGGCTCAAAAATATACTTGAGTAAATAAGTACAGTTTAAAAACTGGAATATGAAAAGTATTAGCTTCTTAACAAAAATACGTTTTTACTCATGTGCGTCATTTGTACTGAGTTACTCCCCACCCCTGTCTGTACCTAAATATTTTCATCATCTATTAATCCATTATTGTCTTGATGAATCGATTCGTTGTGTGGTTTATAAAATGTCAGAAAATGGAAAAAGAAAAGAAAAGAAAAGAAAAAATGTTGATCAATGTCTCCCAAAGCCCAAGATGACGTCCTCAAATGTCATGTTTTGTCCACAAACCAAAGAGATTCAGTTTTCTGTCACAGAGGAGTAAAAACCAGAAAATATTCACATTTAAGAAGCTAGAATCAAATAATTATTTTTCTCAAGCTGATCAATCAATTAATTATGGTTGACAGGTAATTAATTAATCAGTTAATAGTTGCAGGTCTATAACAAAAACAATTCCCACCTACAGTACCTCTACTAGTACCCATGTATGTAGTTTTAGTTAAATCTGTGCAGGTTTGTAAGATTATCTTCCTCTTCCTGTTGTTAAGACTCAAGCAGCCAATAATATGCAGCCTGATGAAGTGAAGAGTTGTGAATTTCTCATCTTGTGTGTGATGATGCACAGCTACAGGAAGTGCATATTTATGGGGGATATATGTGTGTGTGTGTACATGTAGTATATGGTTTATGTGCATGTATCTGTGATTTGCATTTGCTCCTCTGTTATTTATTGCACTTCAGTTGTTGGGTGTCGAGAGGGTGGGGAGCGGAAATCAACGCACTGACATTAGATCAGCCTAAATGTTGACATGAATCTTACCAGTCGACAGCGAGCATCACTGCCAACACCGCCGGTGTTAGTAGCCAACTAGGAAATACACGTGTGTTTATCCAAACCTCTGAAAGCCCACTTGGCCTCAGGGCCTGCTGGCAACCATCACCGTGTGTTATATTAGTGTGTATGTATACATACAAACAGGAAAATCAGAGCTAAGTCGGAGAAACAACACACCGTACCAACAGCGTACACACTTGCTTGTTTGTGGATTCCCTGCCACATTATGAATTTTTCATTGTTATTGAAGCAAATGAGGCATCTGGTTTCTGTTTTTATTTATCTGCTGCTTCTTCCGTCACAAAACTTAGAAAGGGTGAGAATTTAGATTGTACTGATGTTGAACAGCCAAGTGTGAGAAGGCTGTTTCACAATTACAGGACAGATGATTTTAGTTTATGGGTTTAAATAAACCCGTCTTGGATGTGTGAAAGAGTGTGTTGATGTGTTACTATATTGGATTATTTACCTGAGACTACAGCACATGTTTATTCGGAGCGTAGCTGTTAAATCACTCTAATGTCAGTAGAAGGTGCTAATGAAATGGTGAAATAGTGTAGACAGTGTGTGTGTGTGTGTGTATGTGTGTGTATGTATGTATGTGTGTGTGTGTGTAGTCAGCAGCTGTTGGAATTTGCTTTTTGAAGTTTTCTATCTCCTTGACATGTTGTCATAAAGGCAGATGATGCAAGAGATGCTGTCTGGCTCTGACTTGCGGCGTTTATCTTATGCTGTAATGAGATTCCAAGGCTGTGGTATATGTAGTTTATGTTTGCATGCATATGCGCGCACATGTGTGGGTGTCACTGACTACTTTTACGTGCATACAGATATCCCTGTATTATTCAGTATATGACAGTATTCTGAATTTGATATGGGTCATGTAAACCGCATATTACAGTACATTTAAATTAGGGCTGCAGCTATCGATTCTTTTAGTAATCGAGTATTCTGTCAGTTATTCTGGCAATTAATCGAGTAATTGCATGAGAAATACTTTGTGTTTTAATCAAATTACTTTAGCTTTATTTAAGGGCAATAGTAATGTATAAAAGAGCAAATAATAAAAGTGAAATGAGATAAATGAGCAACAAATTTGTTCTTGCCCAGCTGAACATGGAAAAACCCTTAGCACAAAGCTGCCCAAAGTAAGAAACTGCGACTCAAGAGTATGGTTCGTGTTTTTATTGATATTTATTTTGGGGCATCATAAATATCTACTTTCAGTTCTCAATTGGGATTTTTACAACAGCCAGTTTGCGATAAGCTCAGTGTGTTGTCATGGATGCGTTGTACACAAACCAAGTAGCCAACTGTTTGCAAGGCCGGGGTAGATGGACGCCTGAAATAAAAACCCACATTTCTGGTGAGGGAGGAAACACACCTAATTTTTTAAATGTTATGAAAGGCTTGGATATCAACAGGTTTTTGGATATGCGCAAATATCACATCACAGACTTTTTCAGGGTGGTGGCTGAAGGAATGAAAGAGGGAGGTTGTGTTTACACAGCCAAACAAGTTCACCACCCGTGGAAAACTTTGAAAAAATCCTGCTGTGATGTAAAGGCACAAAATGACACAAGCAGCTCCAGCTGTTCTGTTTTTCCATATTTTGATGTGATAAACAACATGTTGGGGCATGTAATCAGAGTATGCGCAGCTGCG
The DNA here is from genome assembly GCA_026686955.1 of Epinephelus cyanopodus. Classification (NCBI taxonomy): domain Eukaryota; kingdom Metazoa; phylum Chordata; class Actinopteri; order Perciformes; family Serranidae; genus Epinephelus; species Epinephelus cyanopodus. The sequence goes on along the minus strand of CM048936.1, from coordinate 19,941,636 downwards.
GTGAAACCATAATATAAGTGGAATATTCATTTTCATTAGCCATATAAACAGCTCAGTAGGAATATAGTGTTTTTTAGAACAAGGGCATAAAGTGGAATATGCTCTGCATGCAGCACTAACCTTAAATCTGCTGGCATGTATAAGGAAGTGTTTTAGTGTCAGTATTTGGGTTCAGGGTTTCAAACACTCCAGTGCGTTTTAGTTGTGATGCTGTGGGTGTATGTATGCATGTGCACAATCCTATCACCATATGCCACTATCAGTGTAGATCTGTGTCTTCAAGATTCAGCTTAAGTCGCCATGTTAGGTCATACTCCGGTGCCTCCCATGCCTTCATTTCCACAAACCAGATCAAATTTATTGTCCCTATTGTTCAAGTGTATTAACTGGAAGAGATGTGATTAAAAATGGATGGCATCTCTCTTTGCTCTCCCACTCATTTTCATACACCAAATACGACCCTTCGTTCTTAGGAAAATGAGATTTGGAAGAGCAAACACACACACACACACGCACCACCTCTTCCTTCCTCTCCTCCACCACTGAACTCACTCACCCTGTTTGTCATTTATCTATAATGACTTTGTGAATAGTGTCACAGAGCGTTCCCCTCTCTCTCACCACGCAGCCATCCAGTCAGTCACTCAGCCTAACCCAATCAAGTGGCTTTTAATGAACTTCAAACAAGTGTTATCACCCAGTTCAACGTGCGCTATGCTTCACTCCCCCCCAGCTCCATCCATGCGGGGGCTCACCTTATCTGCTCTCCTTCTTTTCACCCTCTTTCCTTCTGCCTCTTTGACATGCTAAAGCTCCTCCTGTCGCATATGCTTAATGGTATTTTTTTTGCCTTTTTCAGTTACTCTGTTCCTTTTGTTGTTCCTCTCTCTCATTTTGCCTATTTCGCTCTCTCTCTCTATCCACCGCTCTTCAGCGAAAACATGAAACAGTTTAGGGAAGTGCTGTTCTCTGTTTACTATCTTTACCCTCCTTTACCTCCCTCCTCACCTTTCACTTCTGCTTGTCAGTCACTTTCCTGTTCTTGCTGTTGCTTTTTTTTTTTTAACCTCTTGTCCTCCTCTGTTTGTTTTTCCTTTTCTCCTCTCTGTCCGTCTCTACCCCTTGCTCACCTGTCCTCCCCCTCTGTCTTCTCCTCTTCATCTTTCAGGAAAGTCAAAGGTGCTCTATATTTAGCCAGCTACTCACACCTGACTTGATTGGCTGTTAATTTTAGACCTCCAATTGCTAAGTGACTCATCCCCCTCTCTCACTCTCTGTCACTCATTCTTGCTTAATTGCTGCACAGGCAGAAGTCAACCTCATTTTTGATCCATCAGTGACATCTCTTCTCCATTAACAAAAACATGCAAGCTACAATCAACATACAAATACAAACTGAGAGCTCATATCGTTTCTGTACGAGTGTCTGTTTCAGTGTATCATTAATGCTCCTGTCCTACGGGTAATGACAATGGAGTACCTGTTGAGCTGGCCCTTCACTCATAGTGAATGTGAGCAGGTCCTAGGACTGTCTAACCAAGAGACTCAGCTGATCTCAACCTAGCAGGCATGATCACAATAAAAGCACAGAAACACTGAAATGGGCACACACTGAAGTGGCTATGTCATACAATTAAACTAATGTTGGAGAAGTACTGGGTGGTCTGCTACCTATAAGATCTGATAGCCCAGTCCTTTGCATACAAAGAGTGGCATGCAAAGGGCCAGATTTACATGTGTGACAGAGGAACTCAAATGGTTTGTTGTCTTCAGTGTGCTTGCAGAAGTTAGAAGTGTCCTAAAAAATGCCCTAACATTTATCCCTTCTTATGTTCAAATCCATTAAGGAGTGCTGTACTTCACTTTGTGCCTCAGGTGGCAGGCAAACTGCATTTCTAATAACACTCAGGTGCAAAATGACATTGCAGGATCTCCCTGAGTAACATTAAACTAATTGCAATTAAGCATTAAACCTGATTAGAAGACATATAGTAACATGCTCTCCTCTCTTCTCTTTTCCTCTCTCCTCCAGGGGTGTCCCCAGCTGCTGCCTGCAGACAGGATCCTGGTGCCAGTCAACGTGGTAAAGCCCATCACCCTACGGGCCAAGAACCTCCCCCAGCCGCAGTCTGGACAGAGGGGGTACGAGTGTCTGCTGACCATCCAGGGAAACGAGCACAGGGTTCCAGCCCTGCGCTTCAACAGCTCCTCAGTGCAGTGTCAGAACACATCGGTGAGGATGAGTGTGTGCATGCGTGTGTGTTTTACTTGCCTAGGCTATCATCGTTGACCACTACGCACCCACACACCAACACAATCTCTATAAAAACGCCCCATTTCTATAAAGTTTTCCTATAAAAGTGACCATAATATTTTTTCATACTCTCATAAACATATACAGACACACACATACACACACACACACACACAAACAGATTCCAGTTGAGGGTTTTTCTGCTTCCAGCCACACAGTGGGTAGATGAGACAAGGGCCTGACTTTGTCTATCCTGCACAGCCATCCCAGTAATCATGCTCCATTCACTGACTAATACATTGACAGCAATGAAAGACTAGCATGAAAAAGGCTTTATGCTGGTCTTGATGCTAATCGTCTGTTGATACAATAACATCTCATCTTCCTGTCTATCTTCATCACTCTGGGTGTGTGTGTGTGTGTGTGTGTGTGTGTGTGTGTGTGTGTTAGTGTCTGATTGTAGAGATGTCTGCAGGATTTGTGTGTTTAATCACAGCACAATCCAAATATTGTACTTTGATGGAGCAGTGAAGAAGGGAAACTGTAATTTTGCGGAAAATTATGATTCTAGCACCAACCCATCCATGCTGCTAGTGTTACAGAAACAAATGAAAAATAATCTCGTCTTTGAAAGCTCTCTGCTGTGTAGAGTGTGTGTGTTTGTGAAGTCAGTGTGTGTGTGAGTTCATGTGTGTATTCACCGCGTCTCCAGCCACCTGTTGGCGATGCATTTTGCATTCAAAGGAGTATTGTTATACCAGAGGCTTTTGGACTTGGAGATAATAGACAGTTTAAAGTAGCTCAACAGCTTCTCTCTCTCATACTCTCTTCCCCGTCTCTCCCTCTTCCCCTCTCTGGTTGCCATGGTGATAGTATTTCTATGATGGGATGGAGATGAGCAGTCTTCCTGTGGAGCTGACCGTCATCTGGAACGGAGATTTCAGCATCGACAACCCCGCCCACAACAAAGGTGAGCACGCACAGAGGCACGAGCATGTGCACACTCAAGCGCTTGCGCACGCACACGCACAGACGTACACACCTATGAATCCATATCAGCTCTTCCCATAGTTCTCGCAGTATCACACGAAACCACGCGCACACATACAGTCGACATAGTCTCATAAACTCTCACTTAAACACACACACACACACACACACACACACACGCATATAGACACAAACACACAGTAAAGCTGCTGCTTCCACATTGTTGCCCTTGGAGCCGGTCTCCATGGCAACAGGCGGGCGGTGTGCTGAGGTGCAGCATCCGTCCCCTGATGTTGCCGTGTAGAGTGGTTAACTTAAACACATCCTTTCTTACGCTCTCCTTCTGTAGGTCTCTTTCCCCCTCGCGTCTCGCTCCATTTGTCCGTCTGTCTCTCCCACACTCCGCCATCGTCCGTCTGTCTCATCTCAACTCTCTAAATTCCATTTTCTTGCCTCCTCACAAACATTATTTCTTCTCAGCTGTTTCTCTTATTTGCTCTGTCAACACCTCTCTGGGAGTTTGGCAATCTATCCATCTCTGTCACCAGTGCCGCTCTCCACCCTTCATTTCATTTTTCTCATCTCAACAATTCAATGTGCTTTACTGGCAGACATTTCAGAAGAGGTGATGGAAAAACATGTAGATCCACCTGGAAAATTACTAATAAATAACCAACAATAACAAAAATTAAAGGCAGAATTATGTATCTAAGCAAGCAAAGCTAAATTATTACTATTAAAATAGGTAGCATTAGATATTTATTGCTGCATCTCATATTCATTTCTGTCCAGCTCTCCACCCACTCATGGTATATGTAGAATGACAGCTCAGTGCTGAATTTTTAAGCTCTCAGCTTTCAGCTGCTGAGCTTGATTCAGTTTGGCCACTGGCGATCCAAGACTGCGAGTGATCCATGCTGGGGCAGGAAAACAGCGGCATGCTGGGGGTTGTAGTTCTCTGACAGGAAAACAACTCATTTTGACCTAAGGCAGCGGAGTCAGGCGTAAGAAACATATTGTTAAAATATGGATGATATGCCAACATGACACTGTGCTGTGAGGCAAAGTTTGTACAGTATTTGTGTGGGTTTGTGGTGGTGGTGGTGCATGTGTGTCTGAGTCAAGTAACAAAACATATCCTTGAGCATAAGTGTAAAATCAAAGAGGCAACAAAAGTTAGAGATAGAGAGAGCGATGCTTGAACTGGAGAGTCCTCCTCTGCCATCTTCCTACCTTTGTTTGCCTGCACAGGAAGCGGCTCCTAGGGCATCATTTGATGGACAGATCACACATGCATCTAATGGCAATTAAAAAGAAAATGGCTGGCCCGTTGCCATGGAGATGATATGTTAAATGTGTGGTGAATGAGCAGAGGCGAGAGGCAGCAGTGTAGGAAACTCAAAGCGAGACAGAGGGAGGGAGTATATAGAGATGATGATAGATGAAGAAATAATGAGACAGAGATATCAACGAATGTTGCTCTGAAAATGCTCAGTTTGTTGTTCGCATATTCAACAGCTGACAGACACTGAGAGATTTGGGTAAACAACCCAAATTTTTGTTTGTTGTGTGTTCTGAAGTGTTTGTCCGTCATTTTAGAGGCTTTTTCGCAAAATAAATTTGCATGCATTTGCTGTTCTGTAATCATTTGTACAAAGGTTGCTCACCACTCTTTCTCCCTCTGTCGTTACCTTCTTCCTTCCCTTCCCCCTTGTTTTCTGTCCCTGCTCCTCTCTCTCTTTCCTCCCTCCTGCACAGTCCATCTGTACAAGTGCGACGCCCAGCGTGGAAGCTGCGGTTTGTGTCTGAAGGCAGACCCGCTGTTCGGATGTGTTTGGTGTAAAGGAGAGAACCGCTGCACCCTCAAACAACATTGCCCCCACCCTGAGAACCAGTGGCTGGAGCACAACGGCATCAACAGCAAGTGCACCCACCCACGGATCACACAGGTGCGACACACACCAGGACACGGATGCATCACAAATGTCTGCACATTCAGTTCATACTTTACGCACAAGCCAAGCAATGCCAATATTAATGGCTTTTTCCTCAAAGGCCATACATGCACACACACAAATAATTACAGGGCACTGATGGGAGCATACTTGTACTCATCACCTCTGAGACAGTGTGGCAGTTGATCATTTCAACATAATGGCAGAGGCTGTGAGTCACCACAAGCTATTCAGCCTGACAGCATTTGTGAGGAAAGATATATTTTACACCCTTTTACAGTGCACTTACAAATCTCTCTCATCAGAAGTTTGAACCATAATGATATAGTAGAATTGATGTGGAAAAACTACTCATGTCAGTCTTCATTTTGATGAATAATTAAATCAATTCAGTGAAGCTCAGTTTGTCTTACTTGAATATATATGTATATAAACACATATCTGAATTTGGAGAAACCCTGGCACAGCACACAGGTATGGATAGAGACATACGAAAGCCTTGAGGTACAGAGCAAACATGTCAGCCTTGTACATAGTCTCTCCTCCATTATTCAAATCCTCTTGTCATAGGGGCGGGCTACATGGGATATAATGATTATATCCGATTGTTCCATATGAGATGTATAAAATTACCATGTCACGAACATTGAGTATAAGTTGTCTTTTTTTTTTTTTTTTTTTTTAATACCACCTGCATCATACTTGCTTCTGGCAGCTGGGTTCTCATGGTCTTTCCTACGGTTCTCTCCCACTTCCACACACACAAAAAAGACACACACTCCCCATTTCCCAATCCAGACCGCTCTCTCCTGGCCTGTCATGTGAGCAGACGAGGTGTGTGTTTTTGTACATGCAGAGGTCTAGCCCGCAACTGTTTAGTTTCATTTTGCGAACAACTTGCAAATGTTATTGATATCTGAACTGGGGAGCTGTTAGTTTGTTTCTTACTCACAATGAACTAAGCCTCATGTTTAAGAGCGCCTCTGTAATGGTTTAACTTTTCGCTAACTGCTAACAGCTAACCGTGCACCAGAAGCTTCACATTTACATAGAAAAAAAAAAAAACAGTAACGACCAGAGACAAGGCAGGTACTTGAGAACAAAAGCACCAGTGGTTTCCACTTTTATTCATTTTTTGTAACAATACTTTAATGAAGTTAATGATAACAGTACTTAAATTAAATTCATTATAACAGTAATTAATTTCACTTTATTATAACAGTACTTTATCTTAATTACAATAGTATTTTATAATAACAGTACTTTATTTATCTTAATTACAATAGTGCTTTATTTAACTTTATAATAACAGTACTTTATTTTTCTTTATTGTAACAGTGCTTAATTTAACTTTATATAACAGCACTTTATTTATCTTTATTATGACAGTGCTTTATTTCACTTTATAATTACAGGGGGCGTCGGTGGCTTACTGGTAGAGCAGGCGCCCCATGTACAAGGCTGTTGCCGCAGCGGCCCGGTTTCAAATCCAGCCTGTGGCCCTTTACTCGAATCCAGCCTGTGCCCCCCCCCCCCTTACCTTACCTACCTATTATTACAGTATTTTACCTATCATTTAACCTTTTTGTAACAGTAGTTTTGAGTAGTTTTGTATTCTACAGTAGTTCAGAGGAGATCTCAAAATATAGAGATATGATTTATTTTTTATTGCAATATAGCGTTAAATGTTGCAATATTTATATGCCATATTTCCCAGCCCTACTCTGTCATCCGGTCACCAGACAATAGTCAGACAAAGTGTGCCTGTTATTCAGAAGCATCAACAAGGTCGACATCAGATCTCCCAGACAGGCAGAAGCTTCTCAAAATAAAACATGCCAAGTGCGAAGGGCACCGATGCTCCGGTCAACCATGTGTCAATGCACAAACACTGCACTAGAATCACAATAACAGCAGTCATTTGTTAGGCCTTTTCAGATGTCTACTCTTAAAACTGTAAATGAGCCAGTGCTTATTTTTTGAATTTACTCCCATCTTAATCTCAATGTGAAAATACAAACACTGGGATAGTCCATGTTACATCCAGAGAAGGATAAATTATCCTTATTCTTGCTGGTTATCAATCAATCCCGCACAGATGGTCACGCAAACCCCCACTTAACCCAGCAAGCTCCTGAAAACCACCGACACCATGTGAGGCAAATGGACTTGACCTGTACAAGACATATAAAAGGGGCAATAGCAGAAGGGATAAGGGTCAGCGAGATGAAGGATAAGAGGATGCAAAGGAAAGATGGATGGAAAGATGCCCAGATGATGGGAGACGAGGATGGATGGGGTTTAAATGAAAGAGAGTTTGTGATGGATGGGTAGGCTGAGCCAGAATAGAGTCATGTTAGGCTGAAGGGGTGGTAGAAGACCCCTGCGCCCTCCACATATCCCCGTGATGGATTTAAGGTCCTCTCTGCATCTTTTTCCCGAGGACGAGAGATAGGAGCAGATGGCAACTGACTAGAGATGAAGGGATGAAGCAAAGCGTGGATAAAAAAAGACAGAGAGGGGAATCCCTTTTGGCGTCCTGGGGAGTGATGGGTTTGGACAGAGAGCGAGGGAAGAGGGATACAGGAATGGAAGGATAATCCCTTCTCTGCTGTCCGCTCTCCACATCATCCTACATAGACCCGCATACAGATAAGTGGCCGACCTTGGTGGAGATTCACTGACAGCAGCGTTGCAGAAGCTCATTGTTTCTTGTAATCTCAAATGCACCACAAATCTGATCCCCACAGATCATGTAAATCTGCTGTGTTGCAGCACAATTATTTTCCATTAGTTCTTGGATTTTTTCTAAACAAAGGAGGATTGTCAGTGGGGCTGGGTATTGATACTCCATACCTCTAAGGTGTTGACTTTAATAACCCAGGACCAAGTAGTATCAAATTGTCCGCAAGGAAATGATACCTGCAATCATCCTTATTGCACTGGGGGTTTGGACCTGGACTGTTCCAACTTCCAGTTGGATTAGCACATTGTCTGTTGCTGCCATCTCGAAAGCAGTGATTCCCAACTGGTCCATCCAGGTGAAGTCGATTGCGATGTGTTTGACAGAGTTGGCAGCTCAGCATGCCAACCTTATTCACATTATGGGTATGAATGATGTACTCCATTGCTATCTGTAGCATTTTTAGGGTACTGGTATCAAAATGTTTTAAAAGATACCCAGCCCTAATAGTCAGACAGAGAAAAATGAACACGAGAGAAAAGTCTGGAATCTTTGGACACTGATGATGTAGGTGTCTGAAAACAGGAGACTTAATTACGTTCCCTTCTTCTCATTGATAACCCAACTTGCTCTGATTATTTTTATCCTGGCAAAATCAAATCAGCTCTCGAGGATGGTGATGAGAAGATGGTGGCATTTTGTCCCTTGTTGCGCTTATTAAAGAGTCTGGATCAGCGAGGTGCACTCTATCATTCCTCCACTCCACTGTTTGTCTTCACCCCATGTGGTGGATTTATTCCTGGAGATGGTCCCTGTATTTCTCCTCACATCCCCGAGGCTGCAGCAGGGACATATTGCAGCCTTCTCACGTCCCCCATAAAAACTGTCAGTGGGTGAGGAGTGAGGACTTTTCCAAGACGACCGGGGCTCTAATGCATTCTAATACGCTTCATTATAATGACATCTCCCATCAACAATATGAGAGGGAGAGACTCGCGTAGAAAGATGGAAAGAGAAAGGGAGAGAGAGAGAAGTGATTAAGTGTTTGCCTCTACCCAACCGTCAATTATCTTGTCAAAGTCACAAATCTAATCAACGCCTCATTGCATCTAACCCCCCTTCTCTCTCTCTTTCATTCTTTTGCCTCTTCCTTCTCCTTCACTATTTCTCTTTGACTCTTTGTCCCCCTCCATCCTCCACATTTACTAATAAATGGAGAGCCAAGATGCATTGTGTGCAATCTTTTTAATTGCATGTATTGTCGCCCCGTTCCCAGAAGGCTGTTTTTTTTTTCATTAAGATATCAGCAGGGAGCCTTATTAATCAGAGACACTGAACCATACTATAACGATATCTCCCACATGGTAGCCACAGGACTTGTGTTGTGCATGACCTGGCTTGGGCTCGCCTCTGTCATTCGATTGGCAAGATCCTTTCAAGCCCAGCTAGTTCAATTTGTTTTAGTCCACTTCTTTGAAAAATAATCAAATTAAAACGATGCTCATGTGGTAGTAACATGAGGATTATCATACCGCAACAAGCGTGAGCCTCAAGCCAGAAGATGAAGCCACACACCCACACTCAGCACTCTACCTGAGCACCGCAGGGGGTCACGCTGCCAACTGTAAACAGAGCAGAGAAACAATGAGAGCCTCAGCCTCACTGAAAATCCTTGGGATCACAATTTTTCAGGGGATGGTGACACAGCATCATTAAAGCTGGGGCCCTCTCTGCAGCATGCAGCATGGAGGACTTCTATCTGACAGAGACAGATAGAAACAGACTATTCTGTGTCCGTCTCTAACATCCATCCATCTGGGCCGGCCTGATGATGTGTACACACACACACACACACACACTCACACTGGCTCAAAAGTAATTGTGTGAGTAAAGTGTTGATGGATGCTGGAACCGCCTCATCAACAATGAGAGATGTTGCTGATAAATCAAAGGACACTGTGATTACTGCAAAGATGTCACCCAATGCCAAGTTTTAAGTTAATCTTATGTAATATATTGTCATGGTTTTCAGTGAATGCAGGATTGAGCAATGACAGTCCCTTGACCCTGAGTGTTGACCCCTGAGCTGTCACCGGAGCTGTTATTTTGTCGTTCATTGTCTCTTTTCAGCAGCTGTCCCCCTCACCCTCCAGCAAAGTCATTTTTTCTCTGACAGTTACATAATGTGTGAACAGTAAACACTTACCACTTACTCCCAGTGCATGTGGAAATATTAAATATGGATATGTGGCTATTATTCTTCGCCTGTTTGTCCCTCTACATCTCAGCTGTCTTTATCGCTTTTTGTTGTCCAGACAGTAGTTTGGTGTTTAGTCCCTATGCTCTGTGGAAACCAATGAATAGCTGCTAAATAACTTCACATTGCTCGGTCAAAATTGTTATTGTGATTCCTGTGCTGCTGGCTTCCATTCATTTTTATTTCTGTCCCATTCAGTCAGGTAATGAATAGTGCAGGTATCCCCTAGAAACCATGTGACCCACAGATTTCCTGAAAAAAATGTCACCCTCTTATCCAGATGAGGTTAAAGATACACTATGCAGGATAGTCATTTTGTAAAACAGGCTTGCCGGTGAAAAACCATCCCTACAGTCAATTTCATTTGGCGTTTCGCTTTGCTATATTTGGGTTTTTCAGCACTGTGTCTCTTGGATGCCTGCTGCTTACAGTCTGGCACCTAGTTGCTACTTTTTTATAAAGTCCTGACCTCACTTGAGCTCTGTGCAGGGACACGCGCATAAAAATCTGAGCACAGAAAATAAGAAAATACAGGCAGAGGGCAGAATCTCTGCAGAAAAACACACCACGACCAGTATTATGCATTAGTTACAGTTAATTTCCTCAGAAGTTATTGAATTACTTCACTCATTACTGCATATAAATGGTAAATGGACTGTACTTGTACGGCACTTTTCTAGTCTTCCAACCACTGACAGAGCATTTACACTACATGTCACATTCACCCATTCACACACAGTCGTACACTGGTGACCAAGGCTAAGTAGCAGTTGGCACCATTCACACACCAATGGGACAGCCACCAGGAACAATCTGGGGTTCGGTATCTTGCCCAGGGATAGACAGGAGGAGCCGGGGGATTGGTGGACAACCTGCTCTCCCTCTGAGCCACAGCCGCCCCTATCAATAAATTAAAGTATATAAAAGTTTCTAGGTAAAGTAACTTATTAAGGCAAACAAAGCTATATTATTCTAGTGTTGCTGTGGCACAGTGTGGGACAATATAACTGTCAAATTTTATCTTTGATTGTACCCATTATCACTATGATAAAAACTAAGATGTGGAACAATAAAACAGGATATGTCTTGATAGGCCTGTTTACTGGTGCCTTAACAGTCCATCAAATCAAAGCAAGCAACAGAAGTCAGTTTTTATGCTTTTGCCAGAGTTAAATGAAATAACAACTGTTTCTCAGACATTTGACATTAAATTCTTAGCACAATAGGCCTAATGAAAACATACTAAGGTTTATTTTTTAACCTTGACAGTAATCAGATCCTGCACGTAGACTACAGCAGGCCTAATTTGTCCTTGATCTCGAGGAGGGAGTTATCCTCTGCCCAGTCACACCTCATGTCAGCAAAATGCTCAGTGCAACGAACAAAATCGCATCTTCAAAATCATCAGCCTGGATTTGTATTTCAACAGATTACACCTCTGCGGGGTCCCAGGGAGGGCGGCACACTCGTGACTATTCGTGGCGAGAACCTGGGGCTGGAGTTCAGAGAGATTCAGGATAACGTGAAGGTGGCCGAAGTGGACTGCACACCTATACGGGAGGGCTACATCCCTGCTGAACAGTAAGTCACATTTTACAATGATGATAGAATATAGCACATTGGCAGCACTATGTGTTAAGCAGCACGTCCTCACCTAGTCTCATTTTACATTCCTGCAGAGCACTAAGTCCCATTTGAGGCAGCAGCTTTCAAAGCACCTATTAATAGCACATATACTCATAATTACAGGTTGTAATGAGCTTTGGTGCACAGTAATTCACCATTTTGTCGACCAAAATGTACATAATATCTATGAATATAGTCTTTTACAGCTGCACTGGAACCACAGGGAGAAGTCAGACTGTATTTCGGAGCAGCAGCAAAGCTAAATCCTGAATTTAGCACAGTGTTTCTCCCTCTCCTTTCACTTTCCATAATCCCCTTGAAAGCACTTTGACCACAGCTGAACACTTCATGCCCTACAGGGAACAAGACACTTGAGTCACACACAGATACAACACTATGTTACCTGTGTTACCCGCACGACGGAGCCACAACAAGTCAGCCTGACCAACTGATCATGAGTCAGAGTACTCACCTCAGGGTGTTTGTGTGCATGTGTGTCTGTGTGTGTGTGAGTGTGTGAAAGACGTTGAGTGAGTAACACAGCGAGAGAGAGAGAGAGAGAGAGAGAGAGAGAGAGAGAGAGAGAGAGACTATGACATGACTGGTAAACAAATACTAAATTAGCCTAATCCCTAGACCAGGAGAAATTGGAGTTTGATTTAACTTCAAGTCACAGCGGTGCACATTGAGTACAAGACACTTGTATGTGTGCTGCTGTGGGCAATAGAGAAAAACTCAGACCTTCATATTTCAAAGTAGCACACAAACACACACATACATACACATAAGCACACACACATTCCCGTAATCATTTTAGAAAGTTCGGGAGGTTAGATTTAGTTGACATTTGAGTTTAATCCAGAGCTTTGGTTCCTTACAGGTGCTGTCTGTCAAATTATTTTAAACTAGTTTAAAGTTGGCTTATCAACAGAGCCAGGGCTTCTTCCGCTAAGAAAGTAAGTTGTGTGCCAGCACTTTCTAAGCAAATGCTGACCCAGCAGAAGAGGCAGCTGTATTTGAGGTCATATGTAAAAGGATGGAGACTTATTTCCTTTTTCTCCCACAAGTTGGCAGTGTGCGGGAGGTGAAGTCGCTGCCAAATAATACATTATTTTATTGAGGGTTTAACAAGTTTAGGTCCATTCTTTTTACATAATCGGCTCAGCGTTTTGCTGGCAAGGCGAATGTGTGGCAGAGTTTTCTAGAGGTTCTTGTAAAGGCATTTTTGCATGTGGAATTTGCATTTAGGTGTGTCTGTGTTGCATTTCTGTATGTTTTTATGAGGGGCCGTACAAGCCATAATTCATTTTGGCCCTCGCACGCATACATTCTCCTTACACATACATATATTTTCTCTCTCACACATACATTCTCCTTTCACATACATATATTTTCACTCCTCTTTTACATAAATATATTTTCACTCTTCTTTCACATACATATATTTTCACTCTCACATATATATACACTTTACTTTTCAACACATACACATAGGCTGCGGTCGGAAAGTCTTTTTTGCTTAGGAAGGTTCCTAGCTGAGTGAAATGACCCGGAAGTATTTTAGTGGCCGCCATGATAGGAGCTGTTCGAATTCTCTAAACACTAAGGAAAGGAGTTCAATGCTTCCTTTCAGATCTCCTTTAGCGTAGGATACATTGGACCTTCCTAAGCGATAGGAAAGGAGACAATTCCATCCCACAAGTCATTGCTGCGCAATATTTACACACCATTCACAAACTCAAACGATTTGGAAAGAAAAAGATCAACATGACCGAGAAAGGAAGGAGATCACCATCTAAGTTACTATCTAAGAACTATGAACGTTTTGCTACTATTGGTGTACAATCCATCCACAGCTTTGTTTAACTTGTTTTATAACAGGATAAACAACTATGCAAATATACAATGCATCATTTCAATTTTTCCGATTTTCGTGTGAATGAGAAAAAACAGAAATTCACGTGCTTTTCCCATTTTCGTCTTCAAATGGCTAATTGATATAGAAATTAAACCAAAGCCAGAAACCTACTGTTTTTCGCCTCTATTGTTATATCTATATTATCTGCCCCTACTGCATCTGAAAACATTGGCATCGGCTATGCTTATGGCCTAGATAGCTAGATAGATAGATAGTAGATAGATAGATAGATAGATAGATAGATTCAAGAGTATTTTCTAGACCTGCTCTATGTGTAAAGTGCCCTGAGATGACTTTTGTAGTGATTTGGCACTATATAAATAAAACTGAATCTAAAAAAAATAGATGGATCATCAATGAAGTAACGTTGCTGTGCCTCGTGTGTGAGTGCGCATCTACTTGGCGTATCTGGAGATTTAAATAACCAATGAAAGTACTGCTTTCCACTTTTTATTCACCTGTGCAGTGTTTCCCTGCAGAGCTACAGTGGAAGGATCATAACAAAAAATACAAAAGACTGTAACATTAAAAGATATCTGCCTGAGGTTATTAAATACCTGCAGCGAGCACCCCACCTCCCACCCCACAGCAGAAACAATAAGTGCATTTCCCCATAAAGAGAGACACTGCGCATTTACGCACGAGGCACAGCAGCGTCCCTTTTATTATTAATATTATTATTTACCTGTCTATCTATGCAGTAGGGGCACATAATATTGATTTAACAATAAAGGCCAAACACAAGTTAATTACTGGTTGTGGTCTAATTTCTATTCCAATTGCCCAAGAAGAAAATGGAAAAAGCACATGGATTTCCATTATTTTTTTTATTCACACGGAAAAAACAAAATAATGCGTATAATATTTGTTTATCCTGTTATAAAACAAACAAGCTGAACACAGCTGTGGATGGAGGGGACACACACCGTAACATATGCTCAGTTTGCATCAGTCATTTATTCATCTGAGCGTTGTTGTATTGCCAGCCTTTAGTAATATCATTAATTCATTTTAGTAATTGGGATTCAGATGGGTGAGTGTGAGCAAACATTCTCAATGTGACAATTTAGTTTCAGTTTGTGGCTGGTAGCCTATATTCCTTTTTTTAATTCAATTCCGACCTTAGTAATTAAACAATATCTTTCACCGTGTTGTCCACATTTATATATCCTGCACGAAACAACACGATGAGAACGTACGCCCCATACGTTCTCATCATGTGTATGTTGTAGTCCATCTTCAGAACATTGTAGTTTCACCACAGCAGACCCACGTCAATAACATCCTTCTCAGCCAATCACAGCGTGATAAATTCTTCTTCTTCGTTTGGTTTTATGGCGCGTTGCAACCGTTGCTCATTAGGTGTATACCGCCACCTACTGTACCGGAGTATGTAGACGATAAATGGACTGCCTTCCGTTTTCACTATACTCTCACTCACACATGCATACATTCTTCTCTTACATATTTTCTTTGCACATAGATACATTTTCCTTTTACATACATATATTACTTATAGTATTAAATGTATACATGATTGCATGTGCATGAGAGCAAAGTGTATGAATGTGTGCATAAAATATATGAATATGAGAGAAATATGTATCACGGTGAGTGAAAATGTATAAATATGAGAGTGAAAGTATATGTATGTGTGTGAGAGGGTGAGAATGAAATATGTCTTGTACGGCCTCTCATATGTTTTTATTTTTCTCTTACATGTTCCACAATTGTGTGTTTTTCCAGGATTGTGTGTGAGATGGGTAAAGCAGAGAAGAGCCAGTATACTGGGAACGTGCAGGTCTGTGTCGGGGTTGGAGAGTGCAGACCTGAATTCATGGCAAAGTCCTCCAAGTACTACTATTTTGTGGTGAGTCTACACTTTCAATATTTGATCTTTTTGTATTAAGGGAATACTCACCCACAAAATGAACATTTGTAAATCATTTCGTCATGCTGTGTTACCTCGAATTCTTGAAGAAAACTTTTGTTTTTCTCACATGCCTCCACGGACAACAGCAAACATATTGATTTATTCGGGACCACATTTAACAACAGCACAACCGTATCACAACATCCATTTACAGTCACACAACTCCTGCAGTAAAATCCAAGTCTCATTTATCAAGTTATATGCTCAGTACACATGCATTTTCCTTAAAACCTTATTAGGGCTGTAATCAACCGAAGAAAATCTTGGTTGAAGTTCTACCTCCTCCTCAAACAAAAATCAATCGAATTCAGCCACAGTGAATTGAGTGCACTGTACTTGGTACCCTTGTGTGTCCACCAAAGCATTTGTTACCTCCGCCAAGGAGGTAATGTTTTCACTGGCGTTGGTCTGTTTGTCTGTTTGTCTGCAAAATAACTCAAAAGTTCTGAATGGACTTTGATACAATTTTGGTGCTGATTGGTTGAAGCGAAGTGGATAAAATAATAAAATGGCGGGAAATCCGAGCTGCTTGGCAGAGGTCTGCGCTCTCCGAGTGCTCTAGTGTTTTTTCTTTGTTCGTTTGTTTGTTTTTTCCTGTCACAGAGCTCGACATTAACAGTTGCCCAGGGTAAGTAAACTCTGTGTTCAAGCAGGTGAAATGCCTCGAGTGGAAAACAAAGCGATCTCCAATGTAATATTATCTGAAAATAAACAGCGCACTGTAATGCTTTTCCACCTGGGCTGTGTGCAGGAACAGAAGTGATGAAAAAAATCTGTCATACTGGACATTATAGAAGATAAATTTGTGGTTGATGATGTCAGTATTTCTGTCACAGTGCATGCAAGAGAGACTTGCTATTTTAAGTCCAGAAGCTAACGTTAGCGAACAAGGTCTCTGATGTGATCCTATTCCTTTCAGAAGCTTTGTTATCCAGCCTTGAACGGCTGTACCTCTTTGGAGACTCAGTAAAATAAATTCATAGTGATAAATCCAGCACTGAATGTCTTGAGTAATTATTTACCCCTTTTCAGATTAAAAATGAGTTGAAAAATGTTCAGCTTTAGGTAAAATGCTGTGCTTGTCAAAGACCAACTGTCACAGAGGACAAAAAGATGTGCTAAATAACAACAACTGGAAAAGAAACACTTTGGTGGACACACAGCCTTATTGAAGTCACACCAACAATTATCTGACCAATTAGAATTTGGTCAGGCAAGTATATAGACCAACCAAACAATCAACCAACCCAAAGGATGACAGCTCTAAAGTTAATATTTCAAACTAAACAGAGAGTGGAAGTCATCTATGCTCTCTTCAAAGCGAGACTCCAATCCTAAGGTTTTAAGTCAATAAATCAGGGGTTTCAGGGACTACAAGGTGACCTTGAGGGAGTTCAAGGTGGATCAAGGCCCCAGAAAAAAATGGCGAATAGTTGATTTTTGCTATTTAATTCTCTATAAAATTGAGCCCAATGTGAGAATGAGTGACTGTTCTGATCATAGTTTCACTTCCTCCACGATTATCTCCTCAGTTGTGGTTGACAGCTACAGAATTCTTAATCTTTTCTAACAACCAACAACTTTCAGATGGAGGTCCCTGAAGTGAAATCTTGAAACCACTACTGCACTTTGACATCGAGTTGATTGATTTGATGCTAAAAACAAGATGATGGATATGTACAGTATTTTGCTTCTGTTAGCAAGACGGCCCCCATGCTGCATATGTCACCCTCTTCATGTTAGCACCTTGCTGGTTGTTGATCTGCATTCTCACCTACTGTGTTAATACTCAACGTACATGTTTTGGCTGTGATCCGGCACGTTGCGGTTCTCCCTCTCAGCATTTCTCTCATGTATCGCGTATCAGCAGTGAGACAAAACTGGCGGTCACTGATGGTTATAAAAACATTCGTCTGACATGGACACATAAAAACACGCACGTAACTCTTTTGAAAACCCACTCTACACACAATTAATCACCATCAGTCTCACAGACTTGCGCACTCTGTGAAATAAATTTGCGGTTGTTGCCATTATGTACTCGTTTTATGGAGTTTTATCATTTTTACTGCCATCCATTAATGGGCGCAGGCTGAGGTTTATTTCTCAATGGGGTCCCTGTACAGGATTATATGATGTTAGGTCTAGATGTCACACCACACAGCAGGCTGGAGATGAGATTATGAGAAGGCCAAATGAACTGGAGGAGGATTTACTTTATGCCCAGCGTCCAGTTGATGAAATCAGTTGCTGCTGTGTGAAAGCTTTCCATCACAGTATCGTGTATGTGAGTGGGATTATTACTCCTCCTATTACTGAGGGAGAAAGGGTGTTTATTTTTCTGATTAGGCTAAGAATAAAGACAATGCCTTGTATATTGTTCAATAAAATACGTAGCACTTGTTAAATTAACATAAGTCAAACATTTAGATTTATTCCCAGCATGTTTATCTGCTTTTAATTACATACATTAAAACAATTTAACCATGAAAACACAGCATTTTGCACACATATTTTCCACTTCTCTTATTTATTGCCCTCTCACTTAGTATTCCTATAATTTGCCCCATAAACTGAAGACTGTGTGACTCTGATCTACTAATTAACGTCTTTACCCCTGTTTAAGGCAGTTAATGGTCTTCTGAGCTTTCAATATTTTTGAACGCTAGAATCTCACTGTTATTATGCAGCATGTATTTTTTTTTTTTTTTACTTTAATTCACCTTGATTTTTACAACCTCTGCCCTTTTCTCCAGATCCCAAGGATTATCAACCTGAAGCCCAGCCGAGGGCCGGTCTCTGGAGGGACCATTGTCAACATCACCGGCAGCCACCTCGACGCTGGGAGCAACGTGTCAATCATGTTTAAGGACCAGCCGTGCACTTATCTGAGGTTAGTGGGGAGCAAGCTAGAGCCGATCCTGCCAGTCACACTTAAAGGGTCAATTAAAAGCTCAGTCAAAGCCTGTTTTAGTCAAACTACAGTGAGAAACCTCTCTGACAGGTGTTTGATCTTTTCTCCCCACATAGACAATGATCAAATGTCCTGGAAAGATTAAATGGTGGTGATCGAGGAATGGTGCATAGTATTTTAATCATGACGCTTCAATCTGTTAATTAGCTATGGTCATTTTTTTTCCTAGTACTATAGATAATTTTTTAATCAGCTGGAAATGGCATTTTCTTAAATTATTAATCAAAGACAGTATTATTGTAAAATGCTACTAATCAATACATAATCCTATGTTGAGTCAATAAACTATCTATCCATGTCCACTTAAGCAACCAGTCAACCATCTCACATGTTAAATTGATATTGGTTTTTGAATGATTTAGTAGTCGGCACAGTGAGGAACGAGTGTCTACACCATGTAATGCATACTAGGTAACTCTACTGTCTATAAATAACTACTGTAACCAGTTTTTCATCGTCCTGCCATCACTGTAGGAGGGGTGGCCAATGGCTCACCTGCCGAACCCACGCTTCCCTGCACGGCTATGGAAACGTGTCCGTGTCTGTGAGCATAGACAAGGCTCATCTCCAGAAAGACCTGCGGTTTGAGTATGTGGAAGATCCCACCATCACCAAGATAGAGCCTGAGTGGAGCATCTACAGGTACGGCACAAGGGATGGATCGTTTCAGTCAGATTACTTGTTTGACAAAACAGCCTGAGCTAATATCTCAGCATCAATATTGTTGACTTTAGCTTGCCTTGTCATAAAGTTGACTTGAGCTTGTCATAAATGTTGTAATGTTAAAAAAAAAAAAGGGTTTTTAATCAGGCTTGGGCCAAAAATTGTTGCCATGGCTTATGTTAGGTCGGGCCTGGACAGAAACTATGCAGGATCATGTAAGGTGGGGCCTGATATTTTGGGTCTGATCAAAGCTCTGATTTATATCACCATCTGTCAAAACAATCTGAGCTATGCTTCAGGCCTTGTTGACAATTATCTCTTTCTTTCTGTCACACAGTGGACATACCCCAGTGACAGTGACAGGAACTAACCTGGACATCATTCAGACCCCGCTCATCAGAGCCAAATATAACAGCCATGAGACCCTCAATGTAAGTAACTATGAAATCAAACAATGTGATTGATTAGGAAGTTGCCTTAAAATCCTAAAAGTCCTTAAAGTTATGTTGGCAACATATTGTATAGGTCACACAATATTAGGCTATTTAATATGCAGACATTTTTGCTGTTAGTATTCATCTTCTGGACAACTACCTGTGATACCAAACACACACACACACACACACACACACACACACACACACACACACACACACAGTCAATTAAATATCTTTACCACCACCGGTGTTTCTAAATCCCCAGTTTCCCTTGTCAGCTAGACATCCCAAAGGAAGAGGGCCATGGTGAATGTCAGAGTAATTTTCTTTTTTCCAGAGCATGACTAAATGCCTCAGTGCCACTTTTAGGTAAATGGGTCAAGGAAAAAACTCCGAGCACACCGAGAGGGCATAGTGACAATCAACAGGTTGCAACTGAATTAATAGAGAATGATGTAATTCCTCTCCACACCTTTGTAACAATGGGGAAGTTTTAACACCGAACTAGAAACCACAGAGATTGGCCCTTATCAAATTCTTTACCCTCTATTCACTCTTTTTTCCCAGGGGAGGATAGATAAAGCCATACAAGGGTCTCTGTGATCTGATTGAAAGAAGAGCGTCTGACAAAAGGCAGTAATGCTATCTTCATGGTCCATTTGAGCATGAGCTTGCACCACGTTTAACATCTGTGCTCACATATGCCTGCACTGGGCATTGTGTCTCAAGCTACTATGCAGGCAGCTTGCACTTTGAACAAACATAGATTAAACATACCGACATTCATTTGCTCACTCTCATATTTTTAGTGCAACACAGCTCAGGTTTGCACTAGATGTGAAGGAAGTAAACATTCGTGTTCAGAGACAAGTATTTTCTCTTTGCAGTCACCTTCCTGCAATAGTGTAGTATACATGTCAGAGATGTCCTGAAGACCTTTCAGGATTAGTGAAGTTTGATGTTCAAGGAGCCAATTAGAGTGACAGGCAGTGCGTTTGAGTGGCTGCATGGCAGAGGTTACCGTGGAAATGTCTGCGAATGAGATGAGATGTCTCTGAATTAAGACCTGTGCTGGTGGTTGATTTGTCAACGCCCTGACAGACGGAGAGGAATGAAGATGTTAGAGGGATATTGAAGGGCGTGTGGCATGACAGTGACAGATCGGACAATCTGTTCTTGTGTTCAAAACTGGCTTAGAGATGTGAATAAAGAAGAACTAAAGAGGGAAGATTTAAATCAGATCATATGTCAAATGAAAGACCAGGGCAAAGATGAAGAACCACCAAACAAGATGGAGACAAGACACCCAAAAAAAAAAAAAAAGATGGAAGAGACAGTATAATTGAGCAGTAAAAGTGGTATAGAGAAAGATGAGTGACAGAATAAGAATGTGTCAAAGAGAGAAGAAAAGATCAGAGAGAAGAATAACTGGACAGGGAATAAAGAAGTGATGAGAAGGTGGGGGTGCCTTATCTGGAGCGTAATGAAGGAAGGGTAAGACCTAGTTATCACTCCTGAATCTTCACACATCAAAGCCGGATTGTGGTGAGACTGCACACGCTCTCTAACTGCACCTCATTTGGTGGCTCTCTTTGAGGAATACACTCCAACAGGTTCGTCTTTGCACTTTTTGAAATGGAGCCGCTTCCAGTTTGAATTGAGTCTCCAGAGGCCTCAGTGAATTGTAAACCTGTGACATAAAAGATTCATACTAACTGCTGACGAAATGTCTTGCCATGAAAGTGAAGTTGGTGAATGTTCATGTGCCAGATTGCCAGAGCATTATTAACCAGGGGGCATAAGTGAGGTATATTGCGATCCAGCCATGAAAAGTTATGTGAATGATGTGGACTGATTCATAATTATTCCCAGTATCTTCAGTGAGACGCAAAGCAACGCAACACCCCCCAAAAATGCACATAGCAAATAGAGATGCACCAACTGCAATTTTCTGTCTTTCTAAGAACTATCATTTACAGCATACGCAAACATTTTGTAACTTTTCTTGAACAGGAAATTCAGTTGTATGTTCATAATGAAACATTGACTATTAAATAACGCTGCTATTACTCTGAGCAGAATGCTTGGGTATGAATTACAACTATTTCCCTGATAGTTTGAATAAGTGGCTAAATATATCTCTGGCCATCTTAAAAATAAAGTCAGTAAGACTGTCTGAGAATCCTCTAACGAGGGGGCGTAACAAAAAGTCAGTATTTCACAACCTGGGAATGAGAAAAGGTTGCAGCAGCTGTGACAATAACAATAGTTGATTACTGTCTGTGCTGCTGTGCAGGGGACGTGAACAGTCGTGTGGCACATGCATCTAAATTTGATCAGCACAAGATAAGTTATATCCAAGGCGGGGTGGATGGTCACAACTCTCTTAAAGCCAGAAATCAGAGGAGTAAATCTCAAAGTTGTGATGTCATAGGGTATGAAGACTGGAGCTGCTCCATAGACAATGAATGGACTGACTTTGCTGACCCACAGAATGTTTGTTTCCTTTTTAATTTCCAAATTAGACTTATTCTATTGCAATGATCTCAGTTCGACAAACACAAAATGTACCCATATACCCAGAACACTCCCTGTGGCACTCTCAGTGTTATCTAGAACATCTTTCACCATTCATTGTTAATTGAGCAGTTCAAGACTTTACACCCTATGACATCATACATTTCAGTTTTTTGATTTGAGAGAGAGTTGTTATTGTATACTAATGTTTTTGGGTTGTTCTAGACCGAAGGAATAACAGTACAAGATTTCTTCATACATAAACATAACTTGTCCTATCTCTCTCTGTCTCCTTCCAGTTGTGCCAGGTGCTCGGCCCTACGTCCATGCTGTGCCAGGCCCCAGAGCTGCCCATCAGTCTGGCCAGACAGCAAGAGGTGCCTGAAAGACCTGATGAGTTTGGCTTTAAACTGGACGATGTGCAGGCGCTGATGGCGCTCAACAACACCAACTTTATCTACTACCCCAATCCTGAGTTTGAACCACTCAGTGTGTCTGGGGTGCTGGAGCTGAAACCTGGATCACCCATAATACTGAAGGTAGGATGATAGGTATTACCTACACTGACTTGCAAGTTACTGTCTTTCATTTATATAACATGTTTTTTTTCGTCATTTTGCAGTGAGATCAATATCCGTAGAATTCATTTGTAACTCAAGGGTATCAAAATTTCATGTCAGGATTATAGTGACTGAAATTCTCAAGGTTATTAGCATTATCCAAGTTTTGTTAAAATGTGCTCATTCACACACTAAAATCATTCCACCAAGTTTTATCTTGAAATCAAGCAGCAACCTTTAGGAATAAAGGTTAGGTTTAAAACAGGAGTCTACAAACCAATCGGTGACTTAATGGTAGCTAAGTCCATTATTTAATTATTATATTAATAATTAGCAGAACTTTCTGTTTGCATTAATATTAAATTAATAACACAGCCAATATCTTATGTAAACAAATATAAATCATATCTAATGGGCATTAATATTAAAGATAGCTTGTCTTTGACATTTTTGCTCAAGTGTCATTGTGACTATGGATGAGGACAAGGGACCAGTGGCATCATTGGGTTTGCCTGCTGCACAATACATCTGTATACAAAGGAATAGCAAAACAAACCAAGATTGCATGCTACACCTGAGAGACTCTTGCTAACTTCGACAGTATTTGCTTTGAGTTTTTCAAAATGAGATAATCATGGTTTTAACGGTTATACTACCAATCAGGAATGTTACCACGGTTTATCATGAAACTGGTAACGTTTTCTCCCTAGTTGTAACTATCGTACCCCTTTCTTTAATAGCAACTTTAATTACGCATGAATTCTTTCCTGCAGGGGCGGAACTTCCTTCCACCAACCAATAGTGGAAACGGAAAGCTGAACTACACAGTTTTTATTGGCGAGAAGCCCTGCATGTTAACAGTGTCAGAGACCCAGCTGCTCTGTGAGTCACCCAACCTGACAGGTCGACACAAGGTCCTGGTGAGTGATACAGCACATGCTGAGAAGGACAAGAGAAAGAGACACACACACACACACACACACTCGCGCGCAAGGAGATACACAAGACAGATAGGCCAGCTGTGGTGGAGAAGGCAGACAGACCTACAAATCGATCGACAGTTTGACAGACAGACGGACATTCCTCGTGTTGCTTTCTATCCATCTCCTTGTCCACTTCGAGACAGACTACGTCTCTAATCCAATCGGCAGTGTGGTTCCTGTTACTGCCCACAAGCAGACAAAAGACAAACAAATAAGCCTTCAATAAGAAGGATTAGGGCCCCGGCAAACTCAATAAAGATTCCATTTGTGGTTTTAAGAGGGACCACTTTGAACAAAGCGCTTCCTGATGTTACCACCTGAAGCCAGCATCATAGAAAGAGATGGACACATTACTGTAACACAGTTAGTGGATGCACAAATAAACAGAAGTGTGTACACATTTAAAAAGTAAATCAATATGTCTGTCTGTCTGGGCTTTGATCTAGATTGTGAACGCAGAGAAATGCTTTTTAGACCTAAAAGGGATTCACAGAGGCAATATTACATTACGGTTCATAAATATTTGTGATATGTTTTGCCTTGAAAAGGCAATATGTTCTTGGTTTATTGCTACTTATTTCCACTTTTCTAAGGGTCAAATTAGTGAACCTTTTCCAGTTGTTACTGCTGAAGTGATATTTAAGTGAAGCTCTCCCCTGATTATAGCTGTGGTATATTGAACCACTTGTCTCATGTTTTACGGCCCGTCCCTGTGAAAGCCTTTCAAGGAAGTAAATGCATGTGCATTAATGCACAGCGCATGTACACATTAATTATATTCTGCCTCTGTATCTTTCCCCATCACAAGGCACGTGTTGGCGGTATCGAGTTTTCCCCAGGTGTGGTCCACATCACATCTGACAGCCCGCTCAGCAGCACAGCAATCATTGGCATTGCCGCAGCGGGTGCTCTGCTCATCCTCTTCATCGTGGTGGTTCTCATTGCCTACAAGCGCAAGTCTCGTGAGAGTGACCTGACACTGAAGAGGCTGCAGATGCAGATGGACAACCTTGAGTCACGTGTGGCTCTGGAGTGCAAAGAGGGTAAGACGCCGATGTGTTGTAGCTTATATGGAGGAGCGCTTCTTTTTTGCTACCTTATAAACTTCTTGAATTATTCATTTACTCTGTTTAAACAAGCCCACTCCTTCAGAACAAAATGTGAAATCTCACAATTATAATGAAATGTCTTTTCTATTTAAAACTCTGTTGAGAGTACTAAAAATTGTTAATGGAATCCATATGTTGTGTGAAACTCGTGTATGACAGAAATACAAGTGGCATTTGCAGAGTGACCTTGTTGATGAGATTGTTAAAAATAAGAGCAGTGTTTATGGTGTTAAGTATCCACAGCATCCAGTGTTGCCACTTCAACTATCATTTAAAGTTTGTCAGTCAAGCTGATTAATTGTAAAAAAAAAAAAAAATACCATCATAAGCTAATGTGCTTTAAAAAAATAAGTGGTTTGTGTATCTGGTTTATCCATCAGCTTTTGCAGAGCTCCAGACAGACATCCATGAGCTGACCAGTGATCTGGATGGAGCAGGAATTCCCTTCCTGGACTACAGGACCTACACCATGAGGGTCCTCTTCCCAGGCATAGAGGAACATCCGGTACTCCGAGACCTGGAGGTATGGTTTCACTGAACTTCAAATTGTATTACAGATGGCATGTACCCCTTTTAAAGGAATATTTCACCCCCTAACTGACCGCCTGTGAAAAAAGTCTCTAAAGAGTCTTTGTGGAGAAAATGATTTATGAATTGAAGTCATGGAGTCAAAACATCTATTTACAAACTCTTACACAGCATGTGCAGTATAATCTAAGTCTCATTTATCCAGTCGTATGCTCAGTACTTCCCAAACAGACAGCTCTTTCTGATGGGGAACTGAACTAAAAGTGAAACTTCCATACGCTCTCTTCAAAGCCAGACTCCATTGATAAAAGTAGTAATTTTACCTCGTTGAACACATGAGCTGATGGTCTACTGCTTCCTCAATCTGTAGTTGTTTGTGTTATTGTGTGACTTTGGTGTTTTAAAGGATTAGTTTGGATTCAGCAAAGTCACCCAATAACATGAACAAACCATCTGATTGAGACGGCAGTAGACTGGCAACTCCCTTGTTCAGTGAACTTAAATTACTGTTTTTTTCAACGGACTCTGGTTTTGAAGAGCGCATGAAAAAAGGTTTCACTTTTAGCTCAGTTGCCTGTTGGAAAGAGCTGTCTGTTTGTGAATTATTGACATCCGCCTGGGTAAATAAAGCAGACTCTGAATACACTACACAAGTTTTGTGTGAGTTTGTAAACAGATTTTTGATATAACTTTGCTGCTGTTAAATGCAGACACCATTTTACTTAAATTCATCAAGAATGTTCTCCATGTTTGGCTTTTTTGTTCACTGAAAGCATGTGAGGAAAAACAAAGACTTCTTCATGAATTCAAATGGGCAATTGGGGGTTGAAGTAATACTTCAAGTCAGTATCTGTTTAAATGAAGGAACTGGCTGAACATTACTTGACTTAGTACTTATTAACAACAATAATTTGATACTGCATGTGTCAGATTTTGGAGATTTTTATTGATGAAACAAGAAAAATATCTTAAACCTAGGATGTAAAAAAAGTCCTCCACTGATGTGCTTGAGGGAGAATATTTTAATTGAAAAGATTCACCATCAGTCGAGTTGATCAGCAGTTCTTAGAAATTCATGAGGCCTTGAAGACAGCAGGGCAAAAGAAGTTGATTCCAATTTCCCACTAGTTTGAATAGTGCAAATAACACAGCCATGTATACCTGTTCCCCAGCCTCTATCAAATAACAATCTCAATGCAATTAGCCCGATTTGAAAAGAGAGCAAAATGAACAAGCAAATTAACAATGTGGTGGGTCACAGTAGGTGAAATTGACGCCAATGTTGTTTGTGTTGCTGTCTGGTAAACAAAAGCCTTTTGACGGCCGACAGCAACACTTTTTCAAAAACAAACAAGGCAGCCCTCAAATCAGGAGCGCGCTCTCATTAATAACTCAAATGATATGAGACGCTGCTCCGTTTTCTCTCCCCACCTCAAAAACAAATTAAAAGTCAATCAGTGGGAGAAAAGCAAAAGAAAAAAATCAAGTCATTTATCCCCAGTAGTGACAGTGATGGACAGCTATAATTGAGCAGGTCGTCTTGTTCCATTAAGAGAATGATGGACCCCCATTTCACTGCCCTGAGGGTTGGCCACTCTATCCCTGATGAGAATTTCCCAGTAATAAGCAATATTAATTATGTTTTAATTGGTATAAATGTCGAACTGTACGAGGAGTATAATGTGGAATAGGAGCCTAATGAAAAAAGCAGCAGGCTTGTCTTACGCGGTAGATGGCTGCTTAATTGTTATTGATGTGTCGGACAATTTAAAGTCAAGTTTTGACTGTGCGGCTGTAGACAGAAATAGCACAGGTGATAGAAAGTCTGTGTTGGTTTAGCAAAACAATTGGATTTACTCAGCACTGAAATATTTAAAAAGATTTGAGGCGCTCAGTAAAAATAAGAATTACATGACAGAGATGTTGAAATATAGTCTGGCATGTGTCAGCTCAGTAAAGCCTTCTTCTTGACATGACTGTTTTTATTTATTTTCCCCACAACAATTTCCCTTACACCTGAATCCCATTTTGCTTGCTGCTATTGTAGGATTTTTTTCCTGTCATTATATTTCCCACTTCCCTCTTGATCTTTACAGAAACAATTCAGTTTCTGCAGTCGTCGCCATTTTACTGATCCACCTGTCAGCCCTCCAAACACAAATATTCCAGTGACCCTATGGATGCCTCCCTATTAATGCACTGTCTTTCCATAATTCTGAGAGACATGCTCAACATGTTTGTGTTACCGTACTTCACAACATATTTGTAGTGTCTGTAACCTACAAACATTCACAGTTTATTTGGAAAGATACTGTAGAAAGGAAGGCGGAAAACATGTACACGCCCACACGCATTTCCCAGTTTTCCCAGATTTTCATGTGTGCATGTCCTGACACACTTTACATTTTGTATATGCACACTTGAAACACATGCACACATGAACATTGTACACATCTTGTCAGGCGGTATGAAATTAGACTTGCAACTTAACAATAGCTCCCAGCAGATTACAAGGGGTTCCTCCAGGAAAGGTAAAAGACAGAACATATGCTGGTTGACAGCTGCATTGGGTACAGAGAGATGCCGTCTTGCCACGAGTGCTCTTGACAGATAAAAAAAACATAATCTCAATAGGTGCTATTTATGAAAAAAAATTGAGAGGAAAAGCGTGTGCAGCAAATGACTAGTATAAATGGTGCAGGGACAATCTGGGCTCAGACGAGGGGAATTCACATCACTGCACTCCCTTTCTACTTGCATTAGTGTGGAACAGAGCGCCATCGACGTAATAAACATTCCCTCCAGAGGCTCAGTGTTTTCCTGCCTTTATTCTCAACCTTCAGACTAAACGTAACAAAAGCTGGAAGATGTTAAACTCCCCATCTCCCCAGATTCTTTATTCCTTATCTCCTTCTGTTTCTCTAGTCTTTTCATCCTTATACATAAAGATGTATTTATGAACTGATAACTGCACTTTTAAGTAGAGGAACTATACCTGAATTTACTGTTACTTTGATTTATTCCCACTCAGATTTGCTAGTGAGTTAACATATCTATGAACCTGATCTAAATGTATTGTTGTATACACTGTGTTTACACAGTTAAACCAATGTTAAAGTTGCCTCCATGAAAAGTATCTAATTAGAGAGGCAGAGTGTTAATACTACATTCAAAGGAAGTGATGACTAATTGGATCCATGTGACACCACCATGAATGTGCCACACAGACTCTGTGCTATTTTTCCCCTCCTTGTTATTTTTAATGTGTTTCAGTCAAATGAACATTTCTCCTCTTTCCCAACAGGTGCCAGGCTACCGCCAGGAGCAAGTGGAGAAGGGGCTGAAACTCTTCGGCCAGCTCATTAACAACAAGGTCTTCCTGCTGTGTTTTATTCGCACACTCGAGGCCCAGCGTGGTTTCTCCATGAGGGACCGCGGCAACGTGGCCTCACTGATCATGACAGTGCTGCAGAGCAAGTTGGAGTACGCCACTGATGTCCTAAAGCACCTGCTGTCCGACCTCATAGACCGCAACCTCGAGAGCAAGAACCACCCCAAGCTGCTGCTCCGCAGGTGAGAACCAGGCACAGAGTTTAACTTGACTCCCATCGCTGTCTAACAAGTGCTTAAATTCACACAGCTGGTAGTGACCATTTTTTGATGTGCTGCATATTCTGAACCAAGCAGGACTGTCCAATTCAATTCCTCTCCTTCTTTTTCCCACTGATAAATAGTCAGAGGTCCTTTCCTACATATTTAAACACTGAACTGTCACACACATTCAACTTCTCTAAATTTAGTGTTCTATTGAGCTTGGTTGGGGATAGAGATAGTGTTATACCGGTTAAAGTCAACCCATTACTATCAAGGACAGGAAATGCCTCTCTATGTGTGCCTCTGTCCATATCTGTGACATGTTTGGATTAACTTCCGACCTTGAATTGCTGGCTCTGTCTCAGAGACACCAGAGTGCATTGCCATGCACATCATTAGCAAAATAATTATGATTAATTAGCAGTGAATCCAATTTCAAATAGCTCAAGAGGAAAGAAAATACTCATTTATGGAAAAAGGGAGAACTCTGAAAGCTCACACTCTGGCACAATCACAATTCTCCCTTGGATTTGTAGTCAAAGCTTTAATGGCACGCACTTGAACACAGCACTGTATGTGATTACGCTTCCTGCCTGCGGTGTTTGGTAAATGTGATGATTACGGTTACTTGAGTAAACCGGCTCCTTCACAGCTGTATGCCTGTGATGTGCTCCTGCATGTCTATACATACAGTGTATATATCGTTTCGCTTAGGGGTCGTTGGTCAAGTTATGACACCCCCCAGATGAGTTGACAGACATGTCACAAATTAATTTGTTGTCCTCGTTTCAATTAAAATTCAGATTTTCCCTCCGGCTAAAAACTTATCTCTGCCAGTATATACACACACACAAATACAACAAGCATATATTATGCGAGGAGGACTTAAAATGAATGTCTTCCTCTTACCATCCGCAAGACGGTGGGCATATTCATCTCATGAGAGGCTGTTTAGATGCTACTTGGTGATGCAGAGAGAGATTAATGCTGTCTGGGCAGGAGGCATGATTAATTGCAGCCAGAGCTCACCGAGCTCGGTGCAGCCACTAAACAATGGAGTAACCGCTGATCCTGGCAGTAGATACAACACAAGAGATGGCGTGTGTGTACCACAGACAGGGAGAGGTAGTCAAGGACAATGGAGACACTTAAAGCTGTGTCACCGAGTGAGGAAAGCTGGCTGCTGGGGTGTGCAGACAAGTAGAGATCACTTTGATCACTTAGTTTAAAGTAATCAGCGTCACCAGAAGACAATGATGGCATTGTATTTGTATGTTTCATAGGTATCATATTTCTTAAGCGATGTACTCGTGGTTATGTGTATATGAGCTTACTTTGCCATCAGGAGGTGGAGGGGATGGTGTGTGGCGTGACACCGAGGTGAGACAGCTGCTAAGCTGCAGACCAGTGTTAGAGACCAACAAACAACAAAACAGGCTGTTGTTTAGTGAGTCATCGGCTCCCTTTCCAGCGGCGATTGTACCACCAAAACAGTTTTTTGTTTTTTGCAAGACATTGGCGCTATTTCCAGCTGTGATTGCCTAAACATAACCACACATGAACCACAGCATTGTTGAAAATTAAAAATTTTAATGCTTTTGCTGCCTGTGGTTAGCAGAAATGTCTCATTCCAACATTTATGTGGGCGATTGGGTGACAATACCCACATATCATTGATTAATGTCACGTCAGACTATGATTTAAAGTGAATTTAGGGTTAAATCCTCAAAGAAATAGTTGCTCTAAGTGCTGCAAAGACAAACAGTTCTTCAAGCAAAGTACCAAAAAAACCACACAGTCTTTTATCACACTTTCTCTCCCCCTCCCTCATCATCAAGGGAGAGGGAGAAGGAAAACCTGGGGAAAATGCCATCGCATTCAGCCAGCACTGGAGGAGAGAGCACATGTTTACAACAAATGCACGCCCAGTTTGATTGCCCATTTGTCATACACACGATTGTGATGCGCACTGATCAGACTGTCTTCATCTCATTCTTCCTCCTTGGATGCGCTTGTTAGTCCTTCAGCATCCCAGCATGCATTTCAGATGTGATGAGGCAGTGTGAGCAAGCTACGCCACCCCATAGTGTGGGCTGACTGGCGTGTCCTTGGATAGCAGCTGAAAATAGCCCAGAAACACAGGCATAAGGCTGTGAAGATGAAGCTTAATCTTGTCTGGAGAGATAGCACCCCTACCTCTCTTATTCTCTCCCTTTAATTTGTTCTGTCTGTTCTTTCTTCCCTTTCTTTCACCATGTTTGCTCATTCTGAGTGTTATTCTCCCTCGCTACCTGCCTCTGCTCACTCTCCACTGCTCTCTCTATTTGTCTTCACTTCTGATGCTTGTGCCGCCTGTGTCACACCGTCACTATCTTTATCTCTCCCTTCCTCTCTTATACTCGCTCTCTCAATCTATATTCCCAGCTCTTCCTCCCCTCCTCTTCCCCCTCCCCTGTTTTCTTGATTGCTAAATCAATGCTTAAAGTGCGTGAGCAGGGTGTCTCTGGCACAGCATCTGAGCACGGCTACCCACTGCCTCCTCTTCCAAGAAATCTGTGTGTGTACGTGTGTGTGTGTCTTTTTCCTCTCCCTCCACACACAAACACACATCCTTCCATCTGTCCCATCTCAACCTGTGCTGAAGCACAACCACCAGGCAAGCTAACTAACGAGAGCCTTCCACAACCATCTGTCGCATTCCTTGCTGCATTCTCCTCCTGTAACTCCTCTCTTCCCTCCATTCCTCCCCACCACCACCATCCCTCTTCCCATCACGCAGAGCTGAACAGCCTTCCCATAGCCTTTTAGTTTTAGTTTGGCTGCAGTTGATATGTCAGAATACAAGTTTTGATATTGGTCAAAAGATGAAAGCCCAATATGTTCTTGCATTCTCGCTTGGGCTCCAACTCGGATAAACAATCATCACACAGATTTAAAGCCCCCCCTGTTTCACCATAAAAATATCTCCCTTCATGTGTATGTACACATTTACAAGTCGATGTCCACAGCTAGCCGTCTCTGTGATGACCACTGTTCCTCACTGGGAGGCAGAGTAGAAAATGGAAATAATTACCGATCTCATTTAACATGTGACTGAAACCAGGGGACTCTCAGATGCAGTTACATGTACGGTTAACACAGCTGCCATCGCTCCTCTTGGAATAGAACAGAATAGAATATATCTTTATTATCCACCGGGGTAGAAATTTGTCTTGGGCTCACCAAAACACAGGAAACAACAACAAAACAGGTAT
This sequence comes from Epinephelus cyanopodus, assembly GCA_026686955.1. Lineage (NCBI taxonomy): Eukaryota > Metazoa > Chordata > Actinopteri > Perciformes > Serranidae > Epinephelus > Epinephelus cyanopodus. The sequence goes on along the minus strand of CM048936.1, from coordinate 19,909,401 downwards.
GACAAATCCTGCACCCAACAGTTGGTAGGCTTTAAGGGCTTTATAGTTTCAGAATTTTTCACTGGCAAACGCACTTCTACCACAAACAAGATTGTCGTAATATTGAAGTACGAGGTTGGAGGCCGCTATGTTGGGTCAGCACTCCAGCGTTTTGACTGATGATTGATGATTGATTGATGTTGTTAATAGTAGACAATTTAGCCAAATAAGGTTCTCCGACATCCTTACTTCTGATTTTCCAGTTTGACGGCTGAATGGGTTTTATAACTCACTCAGCCGTGTTGTTAACTGGAACTCAAACTGTAGCTATACTTTCAAAATGATGTATCAATGACGTCACAGATTATAAACACACGTGACTGACAACAAGCAATAGTGCCCCAAACTAGCTAAAGAGAGGATTTGAGCTATCTGCCAGAATACCCCCTCTTACTGTCTGTTAAGAGTTGGGTCAAGGGCTTTTGGGTTTTGCCAGTTATTTTGCTTGCCATTGACACAATCCCAGAGATTTCATTCTTAGATGTACAATTTAGGTGACCATGGCAGGCTGGATGGGGAAAAGTTCAAATATCCTTAACCATAGATTTGTAGACTTGTTGTAAAATCTGCTGACTGACACCGAGGCCATTAGTTTACCAAGAAGATAGAGTCACTAGAGTTGTTAGCATGTCTTGAAAATATACTCAGTGTTTCCAAAGAAGATCCCCTGGGAGTCCAGAACTGCACTGAGGTATTTAAAGTTTTCCACACTTTCAGCATGTTGGCTTTCAAGTGAAACTGAAAATGGAGTCTTGACAGTAACATTTCTAAATTCACTTGTTTATGAAAGGATGTAAAGATATGGTGAAAAGGCCTCTTTACTGTCTTTAAACAGTATGTAGTGTCGAAATGAGCAGTCAGTTAAATAAATAAAGAAGGAATTTTGATTATTTTGATGATAGACTGTCAAAGGCATTTCTCAAAGTAAGCATTTGAAGGTGCTACTTACTGGGGGAAAAACATTTGGTATTAATCTGCAAAGTATCTGCAAGTAATTGCATTGACGCATCAGTCTGAAGTGCAAACCAAAGAAATATCAGTGAAGGAGAGAAGCTGTTTGATTTGATTATATGGACAGAAGAGCACCATTAATTTTGTTATGGCTTTGTTGGTTATGTTTTACGCTCACATCAAAGACTCACAGTCGTACAGGAAATAACAGTTTCCTAGAAAGTGCCCATTTCATACAGATACACAAATGCATGTTACTGGCAGCTACGACCAACCAAAAATGTTAATGTGTGATGAAGCACGGATTCCCATCAACCCTACCTCGGTAATCAGGGGGAACTAAGCACTGCCAGGTCCCCTCTGCTCTAGATCATTCTCAATGCCCACTGCCCCTCTGACTGGCTGCCAAGTAGGCAAGCCTGACCATGCCAACACGCCACGGCACATTTCATTGCATTAACCCAAACATAGGTTGCGCTGTGTTTGTTAGCAGCTGAGTGGAGGTATGGGGAAGATTGTTTGAAACTTGTAATACCAAACACTAACGTTAGATGTTGAAGCAGAGGCATTTTTATCCTTGTTCCCCATACGCTGTGCTGTGATCGAGAATGAGCATAAGCAAACCAGTGGGGCTGTGCCAAGACTTCTTATTACAGCAGGGCCGGCACCCGCTGCCAGAAGCATGCTCACACACACACACACACACACACACACACACACACACACACACACACACACAATAAACACTAGTCAGCACACATGGTAATTTCTGAATACATACGCAGTGGGATTAATTTGTGCTTTTTGCACGGTAGTCTTAAAACAGCCGCACACTTGTCCACTTACACAGACGCACAAAAACACAATATCTATTGGAAGTGAGTACGAAAAGGGAAGTTTAAATAGAAGAAAGGGGAAGGGCAGACTCAGCCAAGCCATTTCTTCTCATTCATTTCCCTTCCATTGCTCCCTCCCTCCTTCCTTCCCTGAGCACCTCCTCCTTTCTCCATGCTCCTTTCATCCCTTTGATAGATGGGCTACATTTGTAGAAATGGAGAGGATTTGGAAGTGTGTATGATTACAGGATCCAGAGTGGGGAAGCCAGAGGGAGGGAGGAAGACAGCAAGGACACATGAAAGAAAAGATGAAACGTGACCTTGTTGACCCTTGGATCTGTGGACGGAGGAAGGGCGGGAGGGGCGGCAATATAAAAGTGTGGGCACAGCGAGCGGCAGGAAGTTAATCCCCCCCAGGTGTTGTGCCAGTGTTGGTGGGGGTTGCCAGGCCGGCCCACTGGCACAGCGGACATTATATCCCCCCTCATGCCTCAATGCGGAGCTCCTTAAAGAGGCTGTCTGAATGGTGAAAGGTGGGAGGGCTGCAGGTGGCAGCTGAAACACGGGACAAAACCTACACACAATGGACACTAATCCTATAGATGGCTAGTTGCTCGTGAAAAGAGGGAGGGGGTGGGGGGCACTTAATAATCCTGAATTTTGATGGCTGCAGAGGGAGGGGTGTGTGGGTGAGTGTGTTTGAGGTGTTCTGACAGATTACCCACACACCCCTGCTGCTGGTCAAGGAGGTTGCTGTCAAAGGATATCCGATCCTCGCCTCTCCTCTTTCTCCCCTCGCCACCACCGCTGTTGTTATTATGTATGCAGATTAGTCATTCACACGGGATCAATCACACTGTTGGCCCAGGTCAACACAGACACACACACACACACAGATGCAGACACACACCATTTTGCCACACCAGTGGAGCATGGATGCCAGGCAGAGAAAGAGAGGGAGATGTATTCATTCACTTTCTATTGTGCACGGATCGAGTGTTAGTCCAGTGAATAGGCAAGGGAGCGCTTGATAATGAGGCCAGTGTTATTACAGAGCCGCTCCAGCCCCTAACGACATCAATCCACTGGGATCAAATAAAGGCTTTTAATTAATACCCCGCCGCCGTCGACGAGCTGCCCTTGGCGTGCCTGAGCATAAAAGCCAGCCGAAAGATTGTCTGAAAGGCCATCATACTGTATGTGCAAAGGCTCTCTCAATTCTTGTCTTTGCAATTATATTTGTGTAGCAAAGCCTATTCATTAGTGGTGGTCATCAGTTTTAGCAGAATATTTGATGACAGCATTGAATATTTATGACGGTAATAAGAGCATGCGGGATCATATGTTCATTATGTGCTTTGTGTCTGTGTGTTTGCAGGACCGAGTCTGTGGCAGAGAAAATGCTGACCAACTGGTTCACGTTTCTCCTCTACAAGTTTCTGAAGGTAAGTCTTTAATATTTATTTCTTTCAACTCTCAAGTAGTTTAGTTCTCGTCCGAACCAAGTTGATGTGGCCGCTTCTGCTGGCATATGAGATGGGAAATTTGGGGTCCTCCATTAAAAAAAATTGAGCATCACACACTTAATTTTCTGCATTCTGATGTTTTTTTTATGCACCAATTTTTGCCTTTTCTGTATCAATTTATGGTGACAAAAATGCTCTCATTTTGTCAAAATAAAAGTTCACTGCTAATTCTGTGATTTTATTTAATCTATGACTTTCACAGATAGTTAATGGCTGTATTTTTTACTCTCAGATTTGTCAATTGCTTGGACACAGTAGCAGGTAATTGTAATAGACCTCTATTAGTCCTCCATGTCCTTTTGAGACTGTAAAACTGCCTCAAAAATACACAAAGAATAACCCCTCCATCACACAGCCAGTGGATCAAAGATATGATGCAGAACATTGAGCTGTAAAAAATCAGAAGCACCCTCAACGGCTCCATTAAGAGATTTTATAAAACCTTGGGCCCCATTCAGAAACTGTGTGAACAGTCTACCTGGCCTTGAGCTTTGGATACCTCATACCTGTACAGGTGGTTTGCTCTATTTATGCAGGAGAAGTTCTCACCCCCTTTGTTGCATCACAAACTGTAATTTAAATAGATTTTTTATTTGGATTTTAGGAAATGGACCGACACAAAAAAGTGAAACGGAAATAAAAATGAATGAATAAAAAAACAACCTTTGCTATAAAGCCCATACTGAAGATTTGATGAGGCCAGTTACCTTCATAAGTCATGTAATTGGTTAAATTCAGTCTAGCTGTGTGCAGTCTAGTGTCACATGATCTCAGTATATACAGTATATACACATAATCTAAAAGGCCACAAAGCTAGCAGCACCACAAGGACTAAGGAGCTACTACATAATGTAGTTGAACTATTAGTTTAATTACATGTAGTTCACTACTCCCCAACACTGCTTGTGTTAATGCCTCAACTGATAAATGGAAAAATCTCTATGATGAAGTGTGAAAGAAATCTGCTAAGAAGTCTATTTCTTCTCTCTAAACGAGAGCAGATCTGTATTGTAGCTATAATTAGGTTAATGAATTTAACTGTTGGTTTCATAGCATTTCCATTTTAATTTATTATTTATTAAAAGCCAGTGTTCTTCTAAAATTTGTTAGATGATTTGTCACCCTTTGTCACCTAGCATGAAGGAGGAGTACCTTTGACTCCACACAGCATCAGCATTCACTAAAAGCAAAACTCACCTCTCCTATCCACCCTTGAATGTAAAAAAAAAAAAAAAAAAAAAAAGCAAGTCACTATCATCCTGTTTTTCTCCTCTATCTCTCCACTGGCCCCTTTACTGCAGCTGGGAGGAGAATAAAACAATGATAAATGGCCAATCTCTTCTGTTTGATAAACAACAGTGTTTTCAGGAGGGAAGACGGGGGTGGCTTTTTTCACCGTTTATCCATTAAAGCTTTCCCCAACTGTGGCTTCATTTCAGCAAAGTTTATATATTGATAGGTGGTACAATTTTCTTTAATTTAGGAGAACAGAGGTCTTGCTCAGCAACTCTGGCGGTGAGGCAGCCTGAGACACATAACAAAAAGCAACTACAACATTTCAGATAGATATTTTCTCTGACATTCTTAAACTTTGTTGTCAGTGAGTCAAGTGTTGAAATGACTTCAAAGTTTACTTCCTCCCTCCCAAACTTTTTATTTGTTCCTCTCTCTTCTCTTTGCAGGAGTGTGCCGGCGAACCCCTCTTCTCCCTCTTCTGTGCCATCAAGCAGCAGATGGAAAAAGGCCCCATTGACTCCATCACAGGAGAGGCACGCTACTCGCTCAGCGAGGACAAGCTCATCAGACAACAGATTGACTACAAGACGCTGGTAAGGGGTTCACCGGCCCGGGGGTCCAAGGGCTGAAAGGGGACACTTAATATGCTTTCAGGGACAAGAGGAGGGAAAAAGGGTGGTTATGGGTTGTCGGTCATGAGATGAGCAACGCGACATAAAGTTGTCGTTGTCACGCTTGACATGCAGGGGCCACAGGAGTGGCGACCTCACTTCCTGTTGAGAGTCGAGCTGTCAAGAGAAAGAGCAGGGCTTCAGAATGAGGAGGGAGGAAAGAGACTATGCATGTGTATATGTCTGCACAAACAGAGAGACGCTGAAGCTCTCTCCTTCTGGAACCTCTCGTTCCAGAGTCTGTCTGTTGTTGTCTTCGCTCCACTCTGACGTGTTTGTTTGAGGGGGGGAAACTCAGACACTGTTTAGTGCTTACGTCTTCCTTGTCTAGTGTCACATCTGTTTGTACTCTACATTTTGAGAGTACAGATTTTCATACTCAATGTCTGTGGTGAATTGTGATAGGGGAAAAAACAAAAAACATCCTGGAAATTTGCCTCAGATTGGATTTTTACGACGTAATCATCAGTACTCACCACCACCCCACTTCCCACAACACAGACACATGTAGAAACCACACTTGAAGAGTGAAGATAACACGTTGACCCTCTCAGTTATTTGTGCTCATCTTGTAATTTCAGATAATTCCACCAACACCTGGAGACAGAGCTGATGAATATGCTAATAATATTATAATTAGCTGGTTTACTGCTCATCATTGAGGTAGCACATTGCTGCCTCCCTTCAAGCTCTGAGGAAAAAGCCGTTTCCCTGGTGGATGATCTTTTCTTTTCCTGCAATTCTCTCAAAGACCCTTTGGCGAGCACAAAATTATTTCAGTTCCATCTGAGCACCAATCCACTGTGCAGTCAACATTATTAACATAAAACACACAAACCTCTTCTCTCCAAGCGATTAAACATGCATTAGATATAGCACAATTTATCCTTTTGCACCAAATCAACTTGGAGAGACGCTTTTATCTTTTCTCAGATACCCGGAAAACATTACCCACATGCGAAATATAACAGAAGTTTTCTTTTAAAACAGCAGTCTCACTGGGCAGTTTTGTTTGTATTTCTCTTCCAGGTGGTGAACTGCATCCACCCAGAGAATGAGAAGAGCCCGGAGATCCAGGTGAAGGTGCTGAACTGTGATACCATCAGCCAGGTGAAGGAGAAGATCCTGGACGCCATCTACAAGAATGTCCCTCACTCCCACCGCCTAAAAGCCTCCGACATGGACCTTGGTACGAATCTTTGTCCTGTTATATATAAATAGTGTGGGAAAAGCGTTTGTACAGCCATCTTTAGTCCTATTTGTGCAGTGCTAGTATTACCTGGGGACGCCGTGTTATTTCGAAATTACCCCCCAGGTAACTGCTTTGTGCGGCACATTCTCACGGGATAAGCAGTCTGTATTTTACTCAAATTTACTGACATTATCCCGCAGATATGATGTGCACAGATATTTGTAACTCCACTCAACACAGCACAGAAACACTAAACAGCACTACGAGCATTGATGTACAGTGTTAACCTCCTTTTTTTTTTTTTTAATTGTATTCTTCTGATTGATTCAAGCTTGTTTTTCTGGGGTCTCCATGCTGTGTAGCGAGATCAGCCTCCTGCACCCGAAATGCTGTCATAACTGTCATTTATAATTACCACCGCAGACTCTGGAAGAGAGGCAGAAATGAGACTCAAAGAAAACAAAAAATTTAATACAACCCCAAATCACAGAGATGCCAAATCACTTGAGACTAATATTATCACACGATCTATGTGTTAAGGAAAATAAGGTACATGATTTGCAGTGGAATATATCTTGACAAATTACAGACATGGCAGATTTGCACGGGACAAAGATCACAGACAACCTCCGCAATTATTTGAAAAGACCAGACGTCCCCAGGTAATACTAGTCTTTCCAAATAGGGCTTTTGGTACATTAGAGAAACGTTCTGTTTACCATGCAGGAGAGTCTAATAACAAAAGTTACCTTCTATTTTGTCCTGTCATGACTGGTTGTTCATGTATTTATGTGTTTATCATGGGATATGTCTAATTCTAGTTTCCACAATTGTAATCTTGCTCTAGCGCATCATTGTAGTCACCGTACATCTTGTCAAAACACTTCTAACCACGCAGTGTTTCCCATCTATATGCCTGGAGAAAAGCAGGCTGAACTTAGACACCCATTGATTTTTACAAAGGCTTCCCCACCCCTCCCAGCCCCTCTTAAAAAGTACAGGTCTTCTTAGATATAGAGAAGTAGCTTTCTTTCCAACCTCAGGAGACTTGACATCCTGGCTCTGTTGGCTCAGATGTCTGAGATTGGTCTCTCCCCTCCCCAAACTTCCCATCGATCGACTCTCATGTCGACTAGCGTCTGAGTCAGATGATTGATCAGCTAATCAATCGAGACACTCAGTGATCTCTTCCCAACAAAATCATTTTCCCAGTGTTCCTCCTCCCTTTCTTTTTCTTTCTTTCTTTCTTTCTTTCTTTCTTTCTTTCTTTCTTTCTTTCTTACTTTCTAAGGAGGAGGATAGGATGTGCAGGAACAACTTGATTACGTGAATGCAGGCATTGGTTGCCATTTATGACCCCTATGGGCAGCTACAGTATGAAGTTATTTTCCCCGAGTTGTGTAATTGTGTTCCTTGGGTGTCTCAATTGTATCTAACTCAGGTCTAATATATTTGCAAATTACTTCAAGGTGCCTCTCATAGGAAAGGGTGCGATGATATACCTTTTCTGCAAGACACCCAGTGATCAGGGGGCTGGGTACACCTTGTGTGTGTGTTACCAGTACATGTGCACAGACACACATGCTTGTGAGCATAACAATGTTATCCACGATTGTTTGTCTGCTGATATCTACAGGCACTCTGCACCATGCACCATGCTTTTTATGGTTTAATATTGCCAGATGGATTTTCTGGGCCCCTGTTGTGTGTTCGCATATTTATAACCAACCCCGGATCGTAGATGGGGCTGAGTGCATACCGTGGGGAATCTGCCTGTGATAGCTAAGTGAAGAGATTGGTTTAGCCTTTTGACGACACCCCTGGATAAAATTATTTTATGGCCCCCTTTGGGCAGGATGTGTTGTTCTGTTATTGCTTTATTACGAAAGGGAATTGGAAATTGTCAGATTTAGCCGGCCACTCGCTCTGTATGTGTGTGATTTCGAGTGTGAGAGAGAGGGGGAATGACTTAATACAAGCTCACAAGAGAACATGTGTACACAGTAGGTATTCGACATGCTGACACAGATTAGAAGAAAGTTCTCATCTAATCATAAGTACATAAACAGACATGAACATGATTGACGTTTTGTTTCACGCCTGTGGGTTTTCTTTTAATTTGCAAGTCATGCTGTTGTAATTAGCACTTGTCATAGGCCTTGTGTTATTTACGTTGACGATAATGCTTCAGTGAAACAGGTCCTTCCATTTGTTATTTTGACACTTAAATTTTTAAAGCAGTGTGCTAATATAAAGGTTATATCAGTAACCCTTTTTACTAAGACATCACAGCTAAAAAGTCCCTCCTTTATTGCGCCTTTGCATTCTTACACAGAACTAAACAACAGTAGCATCAAATCGCTTCAGTGGCTGATTTTAGACAGCATGCCAGCGTCCTCAAAGCAAAAAGGCTTGATAAATATGGAACATATAGCAAAACAGCATCGCCGTTAAGTGTGGCATATAACATACACGTCAGCTTCCTGCACTGTATAGACAATAACAATGGCTTAACATGGCAGTAACAATCATTTACCCACCCTGTAACATGGCGGCAGATCCTATCCTCTGCCTGGAAGGTAAGGAGTTTACGGATTTCAGTGTCTGCCCAATTTACAGACATTTTTCAGCCACTATTCTTCTTCTTTGAGTTAGCTGCTAACTGCTGCAAGCTGCTTTTAAATTTCCTAGCAGTGTGGTACACATAAGATGTCATCAAAACGTCAGATCTGTCCCATCCATGGTTCTGTCAGTTGATCCTTTTCTACAGACGTTGTTCCAGCGAGACAACTCTGCTCCTCATGCCACGATTGTATCTTTTGTACAGAACGGCAAGGTGGAATAACCGCATGAAATTCCTGGGCAGTGTAAAAGGTGCTAGTGGCTCTCATGATCTCTGATGTACGCACACACCCATACACAAAAACACACACATGCACAGCTTGATTGCAATTGCTGATAAGAATAATGAGATTGTGGCAGGTCTGTCCTGGGACAGATTGGCCAGGAGTGGTGTTGTCCCAGATATTGTTTCTTTTTTTTATTCCCCTGCGTTGCAATCCACGGTCCTCCATCGGGTTTCTGAGAGGATGTGGCGTGAGAACAAAGACGCTCGACCCCGTGTGTGTGTGTCTTTGTGTGCGTGTTACCAGTAGCAAATGTGTGTCGTGCATCTCTGTGGAGTACAACAGTCACCTTCAGCCTTTCTCTTCACCATCAGCTTCCACACACTCCCCAAAGCCCTTATCTTTTTGGCTGTGTGTGACTCTAAAACACAAGTCTATACATACACAATCACACACACACTCTTCCTACTGAGCAGCGACCACTGGATTTGGGAATTGAAGTAATCTCAGTTTGCTCTGGTTTCACACTAAGTTTATTCTTTTATTTATTCCTTTCTCTTTTTTCTCACTCCTTCATGTGTTTACTGAGCCTCGACTGGAGACGGGCGCTCATTTGCATCTTTATGGGAAGATGTACTGTATAGACAAAAACAACAGGAGAATCTTTATTTCCTGCAGATTTTTCAGATGCTAACACAATTCCGGTCGATCCTCCAAAGACAGGCCTCATCATGCACCGCGGTGATTGCTGCTTTGTTTTGCTGTTTGTGATCAGAATAGGAGATGACAGTGGCCGATGCAAGTGGGAAGCTCAGCAAGGAGCAGAGACACAATAACGTATTCACAAAGCCCGCGATGTCTGCAGAAAGAATAGAGGAATCATCTGCTTGTTTGTTTTTGAGATGGGTTTCCTTTTTCACTTATGATAATATTGCTGGGGCATTGTGAGATGCTTCTATCAAAGCTTTTGTTTCGTTTTGTGCTGAGCTTGCACAGATGTGGAAAGCCTGGTGTGTGTGTAGCGTAGATGTAATTTGGTTGTAAGGTCTTGTAAATCCTGTTGCTTAAATAAAAGACGCTGTCACGTGCATTGGAAGTTACTTGTTGAAAAGTATGGAAATGAGGTGATGTGCAGTCTGCAGCTTTTTACTTTTATTCCAGACAGTGTTGCTGTGGTTATGAGTCTGGTGTGCTTCCACCAAAGCTCCCAGCAATAACAATAAGAGCAGCGAGGCAGGGGGCTTAGAGCAGTGGTCGGGGGTTTGAGAAGGAGAATGCAGGGACCAATAGCGTGTTCAGAGAGAAGAGCGTAAGGGCCGGTGCCGCAGATAGAAAAGGAAGTGCACAAGCCCTGGGCAAGCAGCCGTAATCACACCCATCGATCGCAGCAGCAAAAGAGATGGAAAGGAGTTAAAAGGGAGAGTTTGATTCTAAAAAGAAGAGTGGGTGATTAATTTAACTCGCCTGTTGTTACTGTCTCTCACGTGTGCCATTTCTCCCTTGGTCTTACACTGCCTTTCATTTCTACTCCTACTCTAAAGATTTTGTGTTTTCACCTCTTTTTGATTTCATTCAGGCTTTTCATGACAATGTGGCGTGATTGTTCTGAAGAAAGCAAAGAAAGGCGTCAGTAGATGACGATGGAGATAGTGACAGCTAGTTTTTTGGCAGAGTGATTAGAAAAGAGAGATGGTTTCTTCTTTTTTTTCCTAATGATTTTCTGTTGTTGATGTGATTCATGTTTTCGTAACAATTACATTCTAAGTATAGACATTTTTTCAGCCCATGGGGAGAAATAGATTGCTACTGTATGTGGCACTGAGTGTTGTTCAGAGACATAGACATGAAAAAGGATTAAAATATCTTGTCCCCCGTTTAAAATTAAAACTCATTAGAAACAGCCAAGGACTTCAGAATATGTTAAAATTACTGTTTTGATGTCGTCTATGTGATTTCTATTATTTTCTAGCAGGTCTGGTTGTGTCTTAAAGGAGAAGTCTGGTATTTTTTAGTTTATGATAAAATAGTGTGGCTCATTTTCTGAGAATTTGGCTTTCCCCTGCCTGGCTTAACACTGCTGCCTATGGCCATGTGTGAACCTGTCCTAAAACCACCCTGAACGTTCGTTTTCAAAGCCATGAGACTCACATAGTGGTCAGTGGTGTTTGTTGATGTTGATGATAAAAATCGTAGCATCATAGATATAACTGTAGTTAAAAAGATGTTGGTGACATGATTACCTAACTGTAATGTGAATGCTTTTGATGTGTTTGAATTTAACTCAAAAATATTGCTTGTCTCTGCAAACATATCCTTTCAATTTAGAATCAAATGCTCATCTGTCTTAAGTGTTGTTATGGTTAAAACCACAGCTAAGAAAATGCATAGTTTCTTGCACTAAAGGCATTTCAGCAGTCCAAACACAGCTGCAAGATTTGGAATGTCTTATCTTCGCAAAACAAATACATGGTAAACATAAATACTGTAGTAGTACTCAGTAAATATAAGTTGGTGTTATTCTGATCTTTTTTCGCAGAATGGCGTCAGGGTCGAGGACAGCGCATGATCCTGCAGGATGAAGACGTCACCACCAAGATTGAGGGTGACTGGAAGAGACTGAACATGCTGTACCATTACCAGGTGCGCCTATGACTTTATATTCTAAAATATGGACAACTGCAACCTGCATTAAACTAATGTCACAGCCCGAAATAATATGCTTCCTTTGGGTCCACGTTTGCCTATGGCGTGGAACACCTATAGACTTGTGTGCACGTTTTTTAAAGATAATTTGGAATCAGAATTGACAGATACTGCATGTTTAACTTTGATATTTCAGTAAAATTTCAAAGTCCTTGAAGTTTGAGAAATACAAAGGATTTGCTAAGTTTCAGATCTCACGAAGAAAGGAGTAAAAGAAGAAAGATCGCTATCTACAGAGACTTAGCATCCCCTGGAGCTTACAATGGATAGATTACATCTTTTAGTTGAAGGCATTCTTGAAGGAATTCACATCTTCTCTTTCAAAATAAGATATGATTGTTTTCATCCCAGTTTCACAGCAGATATATACAAACATAATGCTGAAACGCGTCTCTGAAACATTAACAAAAACAACTGATACCATGCACAAAGGCCTGATATGTAAACAGGCTTAGTTATTTGAACATTTATTTCTATTTCCCATCATCCCTCTCTACAGTATATCTAGCTGTCTCTGATGCCCGCTCAGCTCCCCTCCAACTTTCCCTCTAGAGCTATGTGACCTCTATGATCTGCTCTAAGCTCCAAACTATCCAGTGGACAATTCAGTCAAAGTACTTTTCCAGCCATTTAGTTGTGCAAGTCCTCAGCTGACAGGGACACCCCTCACACACACACACACACACACACACACACACACACACACACACACACACACACACACGCACACCATGAGTCATCTGTCAGGTGAAAGGGAGTGAGGCAGGGCGAGGCAGGGAAGTGACCAACAGCAGTGATACTTGGAAGTAATCCCATATGTGTGGAGAGGGGGAGAGATAAAATCTGATGTGCCGGCCAAGTGTCGTCGTCTTTCTGAAATGGATTAGAGTTGGCATAGATTTCATGTACAGAATAGACACATCGGTGGTCACAGACAGACACAGGGTACTGTATGCACACACATGCACAGTTAACAGCACAAAGGAAAGGATCAGGGTTGGACAATATGAGGAAAATATGCATGCATTTATAAAATATTGAGATAATGTTACCACTTGCGATAATTAAACTGATAGTTAAGTGCACTCAGTCTTTGACTCAGGCTTGCATAGTGCTTGTGCCACGTCCTCTGTCTTGTAGCCAAAACATCACTGACGTACAGTATTTCTTTGGCACCACTTGCTGACATTCTGCTTTAGTCTGCAACTATCTTGTCACGCTTTCCTCCTTCATGACTCATTTCCACGTAGCTCTGTGTATGTATGCAAGTCAACTAGAGGTCCATTAATTCTTATGAAAACCTCAGTGATATCCCACGCGTTTCCAAAACACCGCCTTCTATTTTTTTTTTAATCTGTCCAGAATTTGTCTCAAATATGTTGAAAAATATAACTTTGCGGCAGATTTCAGACAAACTTTATACAACGTTTCACATGAAGTTAGCATAAAAACAAACCATTCCCATTACTTTTCCCGTTATTATTAGGCCATTACCCATTTCCACGGTCGTGTTTCTATCCATGTGTAAAGAGATGCATTTCATTGTGTTGAACACTAGGGGCATACTCCCTGTACTGTATGGAAATATAAGAGAGATGAGGCATCAACCATGTAGATAGTACCGCACTGTCAGCTCAAATCTAATGATCTAACACTACCTAAACGCAAGGGCTCTGTCTGATTTGCTTGAGTTAACAGCATGGTGCATATAAGATAAAATACCATCTGCAGACAAAATGTAACTTGATACCTTGTTAGTGTATCCAAAGTGCAATATCACAGTCTTTTGTCACACAAGTTGACAATGCACTGGCAATAAAAAAGCGATATATTGCATAGCAAAGTAAATGACACATGCATTTAGTTATTTTAAAAGGCAGTTACAAGAAGATTTGCGCAAAATACAAAGACATTTACTCATTAAACACAGAAATGTGTCTATGCAGAATGTCAGACAAACTCATATCTGCAGGTGTTCTGAGTAACGCCTATCTATCCGGCCAGCCAAAATGAGACCGGATAGAAAAAAAACACGGGCCTGCTTTGTCAACATGGTGTTAATAATTTGAGCAGCTAAGCAAGCAGCCACTGTCCCCTCCAAGTGCAGTTTGCATGGTGCCTAAATTAAATGTCAGCACCAGCAAGTGTCAACAGGCTTGGAGTACGAGGCGCGGGTGGAATGGATTAGGGAGCTGATTCGAATCCGAGATAAGATAATGAAGACAGAAGTTAATTCATTTTTTCAGGCCAGGGAATAAGGGCACCTTATCCTTGACAGAAGCCAAAAAAAAAGGAAATACTCGCATCCACTTAAATTTTGTCAGGTGGCTACGCAGAGACCAAGGAAGGGAGGGGACACCAAAATCACATTCAGACTGAAGTCAAGGGTAGCTGCAACTCAATGCTGTTTTTAAAACTTTATTGAAATGTTAAATCTATAAGTAATTTAATTGAAGATCTTGTCGCTTTGCTAATCAAATCCATTATTCTGCCAAACCGGATGTGCTGCTGCATTTGGTCCTGGGATGCCCTGCAGACATCTTATCTACATATTTCTGGCCTCATTAGAAGCTAAAAAGACCAACCAGGCACACTCAATAAAATCTGCTCTCCTCTATTAAATGACTCACCCACTCAGTCTGCCTTCAGTTACGATGTGACAGTTTGCATCACAAACTTTGATTTTTTTTTGCTCAGGAAAACCTCACATGGTAGCTACAAGCAAACATTTGGCATTTGCCATATCAGATCTTTCTGTCCCATAATGAGAGACATTTCTCTCTGCCTCCTCTCTTTGCAGGAAACTGCTCTCTGTCTTTATCCTCTCCTCCAAATGCTATTTCCCCAAATGCCACTCCTCCTTTTCATGTCCTATTGTGCTCCGCTCGTTTTATATCTATTCAACATATAAGAGCAGTGATCAGGGAGCATGCTTGAGGGTGTTGGAGAGTTGGGGGCTCCACACAAAGGAATAACAAGATCTGCCCTTTGGGGCCCCCTGCTTACAATAATATAAACATATTATGCATAAGGAGCAGATTGAGTGACTGGGTGACATAATGATACAATCTTAATAAGGTCCCGGCTGCCGCACACACACACACAAACACACACATATACGCACAAAAGGCCCCTGGTCCTTATTCCCTGTCCCATACACCCACACTATGATAGAGATCACTTCAATTAACCCTGCCTTACCCTGCAGCACAAGTAGCCAGATTATGCAGAATAGCAGTATTGTGTGTGTGTGTGTGTGTGTGTGTGTGTGTGTGTGTGTGTGTGTGTGTGTGTGTGTGTGTGTGGGCACGGCTGGGACAGTGCACATCCCAGTTGTGTTAATTGAAACCCGTTTGGCTGACTAGGGGAAAAGGAGGGGCGCACAACTGGCTCATTCATTCATTTACACACACTTATTTACACATAGATGAACACAGACACACACATACACACACTACTTGATTCTTCACACCTTCACACACACACTCTTAAACTCACACACTACCCAACCCTAGAGGAAAGGTTTTATTATTGAATAGAGACTGTGGGATATCCCCTCTCACACAGGCCTGTACGATGCTCTGCTAAACTCTCCCTCCCCCCTGTCAGTCATCATACATACATGTGGGCTCAACAGAGCACATAACGGTAATAAGATATTCTCTGTTTATCCAAATGAAACCAGAATAGATGGAGGGAAATATAGAAAATGACACCAACTCAGTGATCTATGGGTTTTCTGATTGGTTGTGATAGAAATCTGCACAAATGAAAGAAACTCTGTAAATGGCTTTTGTTTTGAATAGTCATTTGAATAATACATGCGTCTATTTTTCAGGTACCTGATAATGCGGTAATGGCCTTGGTTCCCAAGCAAGTTACAGCCTACAATTCAGTAAACAACTCCACTGTGTCTCGAACTTCTGCGAGTAAATATGGTAAGCCGTCCTGTTTCTATGCATCTGCATGTGTCAGTAGTGTCTGTGTCAGAGAGCTGCTTTCCCAGCAGACCTAAAGGAATACTTCACCCCATAAATGACCATTTATATATCAGTTACTCACTACATGTTACGTTGAATTTGTTTTCTTGCATGCATCCCATGAATGAAGGATCCAGAAATGGAGAGAGTTCTCGAATTGTCATTGGGGTCCACGTTTGACAACAGCAAAGCTATAGATAAGCTACAGACATAGCAAAGATAAGTTTAACTTTCGATTCAGTCCCTTGTCGGAAAATGCTGCCTGTTTGGGAAGTATTGAGCATACGACTGGATAAATGTGAGAGTTTGTAAATGGAGGTTTGATATGATTTTGCTGTTGTTACACCAGGCCCCTTTTACCTAAATTTGTCAAGAATTTTTTAACATTTTTGGATTCTTTGTTCACCAGAAGCTTGCGAGAAAACACCAAATATTCCTCTTGCATTCAACCCAACAAAGGATGAGTCATTTCTATACAAATGGGCATTTGAGATTGAAGGATTCATTTAAGAGCAGGCACATACAGTGTGCTTGAAACTACACGAGTGGTCATCTTAAGTGCTATATCATAGGCAACTACATTTGCTTGAGTTTCTTGAAGACGTTTCACCTCTCAGAGATCCTAGGACTGCATTGTACGTGTATGATAAGTCGTGTCTTAGGCCACATCTGTTGTTTAACGATGGTCATTCCAGTTTGACGTAGATGGCTTCTTTCATGCCTCTTCAAACCATCTCTCTTCTGTGGCCAGACGACATCGCTGTCCGTGAAGGAGTGTCCCTTCTCCTTTTAGATGTATGTGGACAGCTGAGTCTTGACCTGACGAGCTGGCTCTCCTGTGCTGTGCTGTTTCTCAACAACTTTATAATGGGTCACAGCCACAGAGTTTAAAGCCTGCGACATCGCACCAGTCATTTAGAACTGAAGAAGCTTCTTGGATGAGAGGTGAAACATCTTCAACAAACTTAAGCAAGTCCAGTTGCCTATGATACATCACTTACAGAACCATGACCTGGATGACTGAGAATATTCACCAATACATGTGCGGTCCTTATAAGCAAAACTGCATTTGAAAAAGTCATTTAAGTCAATAAAATCATAGACAAAATATGAATATCAAATATATTTCCATAAAATACAATAGTATTAAATAAAAATAGATCTGATCCCACAGCAGTGAATGCGCCCACCTGAGAGTTGAAATCTGGTGACAAGCTTCCACAGGACCCTACATGACAACACTGACAGACCTGGAAAAACAAGATACAACTTTCGAGTAGCTGAAAGGATTTCTAAATCATAACAAGGCACAAATAGACTTTTCATCTGTTGTCCTGGCCTCTTGAGTCTCCAAAGCGTGTCCTCTCATCCTTCCGTGTGCCAGTGTTTTTTCCACCTGTCCGTCTGCTCCACGTCTCCTTGAACCAGAGAAACCATCAAGTTAGTTGCTGATCAAAGGGCCGGCCTCGCTGGCCACAAACACTTCAGACACATCAAATGTGGTGCCACATTATTAGCATGGCCTCATCTCCATACGGTCTCACCTTGCTTCTGCGGCTCCAAATTAGAGCAGATAGGACAAGGTGAGTGGCGCAACAGAAAAGGGAGGGAGGAGGCCAGGAATATCTCCCTCCGCAATTTTTTGAAAAGGGATTGACTTCAAACGCAAGTGTGATCCACTTCACAACTGGTGTGGTACTTGAGAGTGACTTTGAACTCTCTGTGAGTACAATGGCCAGATAGCGAAGAAAGAGACAAGGCTGAATTTAATATAGCTGCTGAAGAGGGGCAGGGAGAGCGGAGCAGGAGAGAAAGTTGTGGAGAAAGTGGAGATTAAGACAAACACTGTGTAACATGTTGAGTCAGACTATGAAAGGAGAAACTCTCAGTCTTTGATGTGATGTTTCCATCAGAGAAAAATAACACCTCCTTTGTGTTGATCAGAATAGAATCCAACCAGAAATCTCTCTCCTGTGTATCGCTCTCTGCCTCAGCTTCCTAACTTCTTGAATAAACCATCAACACAAAATGGATGAGCTACCCGATCTGTCTCTCTATAAAGACGTAGCTCACATCCTCTTGTACCCACACAACCTCAAAAACAGCACAATTAGTGTCACACGTGTCCAGCGTCCTTGAAAAAATACAAGTAATAAGAGAGAGAATACTTGACACAGGTCTCGTCACAAAGCTTCAGTTAAATACTGCTCACTGAAGAGCCTGAAAGCAGAGACGAACATTTTCAGTGGATCATACTGTAATTAATTTTGAGCAGTCGACACACACAGACACTCACACATTCTCTGTATCTGATGTCTCCAGCTGTCTCTTTCTCCCTGAACTCTCTCCCCCCGTACACTTCTCCCGCTTTTCTCTCTGGACAGATTGATTTCTGTCACGGTGGAAAAACACTCTCTTTTTTTTTCACTCCTCTCTCTAAACTGCACCCACTGATCAATTTTTTTTCACACTGTGTAAACATTCATTGAGCCATGTGTTTGGAAATGTCATCACCACTCTGGCCATTGGGTGGGCCATACATATTTCATCTCGTCTGACACCTGTTCGATTTTGTGTCGGGCTCCAATGCCATGTCTTGTCCCTGGGAGAAGGAGCCATGAAAAATTAACCATGCACACTTTCTAAAAGTTTCATATCCAATCTCCCAGACCTGTAAATTGGAAGCCACAAGCCCAAAAACTATATTCTGTTGCTGACATGCAGGTTATGGCTTTCTACGCTTGTTTAGTGAAGCGACAGATTTGTACTTTTAGTGGGGTTTTGTTTTTTGTAAGCTGTTTTGTAAGCTTTATTTTCCTCTTGTTTACCTCACACATTGCCCTGAGTGAAGGGGCAGTTAACCCCCCCAAATCAAAAATACATTTTTCCCTCTTGCCTACCTCCCATAGTGCTTTTTATCAACCTAGGTGGTTTGGTGTGAGTTGGGGAGTGTTGGAGATATCAGCTGTAGAGATGTCTGCCTTCTCTCAGCTTGTGGTGCTCAGAATATCAAAAATATTAATAATTTAAAGACCCAATGGCAATGTGTCTCTCCAGAAATCCTGACCTGGTACTTAAGATAATCCACAGACCTTATCATTAGTTGTGCCCACTAGAAACTTTTCAAAGGTGTTGCCAGATGGGGCCACTGAAAATCTTGGGGGTGACACAGCAAAATCAAAAGCCATGACTGAATTTCAGGAATTCGCTTATGCTGAAGAAGTATCTCGGTTAGTTGAAAACTATGTCAATATGGGGAGTTAAGGAATGGCATACTGATGTACTTTGGTTTCTTTTTATCACAGGTAACGTTGCTAATTATCTGATGAACATAGACTAATACTGGTATAGTTAACATTTTGAGTTCTACTACAATCCTGTTTTAATGTGTTATGAATCTGTATGTTAGGTGAGTCATTGTTCTTCACATAGGCTGGTTGTCCTTTTCCCTTAAAAAGACAAATGTACAGCTTCAATTTTAAGAAGTAAATTGATTATAAAGAACGTTCTCAAGTTGAGGGGAAACTCGTGGTACCCATAGAACCCGTTTTCATTCAGATATCTTGAGGTAAGAGTTTAATGGACCCATTTGAAAATGGCCATGCCAGTTGTTGCACCGCAAAAATGTAGCCTCAGTTTAAAGTCTTATGTAGCCACTGGATCAACAATGTTTTCTTTCTACCACACTACTCCTGCCATCTGTGTTACTGTGCAGAAGGAAGTGTGCAGCTACTCCTGGACGAGAGGCCCGTGCTTATGACAACACAAATTAGCTAGCTCAGTGGTGCTAGGTGAGCTAGCTATAGATGCATGCTCGCTCTGCGTAGTGATATGGTTTGTGGGTGTAGTTCAGTAGAACAAGGATAGTTCTTACAAGAAACTCAAAACAAGGTCTGTGGATTATTCTGAGTAACCAGGTCATGAGTTCAGACACATTGCTCTTGAGTTTTTCAAGTATGTTTTTGGTGCTTTGAGAAACACAAGCCAAGTGCTATCTAGTTCCATTATATTCAAGAGAAGGCAGGCATCTCTATGGCCGATATCTCCAGCACTCAACTCACATCAAAACAATCTAGACTGATAAACAGCACGACAAGTAAGAGGAAAAAATATGTATTTTTGATCTTATGTCCAGTGTCTCAGTGTCCTCTCTGTGATGACCTTATCTTTCTGATACAGGCAGGAAAAACTCAACAGTTTACAGATTTTGTAATTGTACATAAATGCTAATGAAATAGATTCCCATCTGTAATAAGTTACAAACCAATGGGAACTTTAACTTTACTGATGCTGCAAAAAAACAAACACTGGTTGGACATTGTGGTTTTCTGATCAGTTATACCAGCACGACATGAACGAATACATGTTTTTGTTCACAGAGAACATGATCAAGTACACTGGAAGCCCCGACAGCCTGCGCTCCCGTACTCCTATGATCACTCCTGACTTGGAGAGCGGGGTCAAGGTTTGGCACCTTGTGAAGAACCACGAACATGGAGACCAGAAGGAGGGTGATCGCGGCAGCAAGATGGTCTCTGAGATCTACCTGACACGACTTCTGGCTACCAAGGTGAGCCTTAAGTGAAAATATAATTTATTTCTCCTGTTACACTCACTCTTTATTTGGATAAGTTGCATTTTGAAGGGCATGTTATTAAAAAGCAAAAAAGGAAAAGAGTTTTAATGTTGTCCGAACAGTATATGGAAATTATTTTCATTTTTCCCGAAGCAGTTCAGCAAGTGAAAGGCTAAAAGGTCACTATAACCTTCACCTTGTGATACCATGACTCAGAAACCCCTCACTTTATTTAAATATTCATATTTACTTTGGATGAGTCATCTCAGTGGGAAACATTATTCAAATGTATTCCTCTATCCCCTCAGGTGAGAAAGAGAAAATAGATATTTCTGTTTGTTTTCTCTTTTCATTGCTGTTGCGTTGACGCGGCAGCATATCAAAAAGGGTAAAGAAGAAAAGATCCATCAAGCCAGTGAAGGAGTTTCTGTAATAAAAAAAAATTATAAAGCAAAAATAGAAATGGCTATAAAATGAGTCTCTTTGAATGTGCCTCCCGACAATGGCCTCCAGAAAAAAAAGCAGTTAATTTGGTTTGGAGGGAAATGTGACTTTGATCCAACAGCTGAATGCAAATTTCCAATCCACTCCTAAATCACCTTCTTCCTCTTTTTTTTTTTCGTTGAGACATCCATTTTATCAGACACAGACAGAGGCTTACAGGGAAGGTAAAACATAAAGAGAGGCTACGATCTGAAAATGTTCAGACAGTAATTTTTTTGATTCAGGAACATTTCAGTTTGTTTTTGATCCCCTGCCTGCCTTTGTTTAGCAGTTCACATACAGAACATCAACTCAGTTCTGTGTATGTAATGTAAATAGACAGTGGCAGGAGTCTGAAACAGAGTGCCTCATACACTCAGTAAACAGCCACAGAAAGAAGAAGCAGGTGAATAAAATCATCCATTCTTGAATGTCTGGCTCTGATTAACAGACCAAATGAGACTTGTATGTCACCGAGGTTCACAAGCAACACTAATCAATGAGACATGTTTGGCAAGTCCACCTTATCTTTAAATTATGACCTAATATGCTAACAAGTCTAGAGTTTTTTGGTTTGTTTCACTTTCCTACTCCATCATCATCAAAACAGAGTCTGTCTGCAAACCTGCGTGACTTTCCTGCGACCACTGTGGCCATATGTAAAGCTGCTTTCACAAATGACCTTAGAAAAGTGGGTGTAGCCTAGTCCCTGAAACCCACATTCTTTCTAATGGCCAGCAGGAGGCGACAACACTAGTTGCAAAAAAAAAACTTTGATCGTATAGAAGTCTATGATAAAATGGCCCTGTCTCTCACTTGATTTCTTACCTCGGTAAACATTCTCCTAACAAATTTATGTTCTCACTCGCTAGTTGCAAGTCTTCGTCAATACAGCACAATGTTCATTTTGTAAATTATGGTCCCAATTTGAGAAGCATAGACCGTAAAGCAGGGTATGGCTACCTTATGATTGACAAGTTGCAACCACAGTGGTGTCTTCGTGTTCTCAGTCAGCTCCACCCTCTTGTCCAAATATGGTCACTTCTTGCTCCAAAAAAACAAGATGGCAACTGCCAAAATGCCAAACTCGTGGCTTTAAAACGGTAGTCTACAAACCAATGGGTGGTGGCCACCAACCGCTGGCTACATCCACTTCTTAGTCTATGCCTTCACATGATAAGACAGTTGCTCTTCGCGACTGTGGCTCAGAGGTAGAGCAGGTCATCCACTAATTGGAAGATCGTTGGTTTGATGTGGCTCCTCCAGTCCGCAAGTTGGCTCGCTTGCTGTTAGAATGAGATGAGGTACTTTAACTGGACATTATGACCACAGAGATTTAAACATGTCGGACTTGAACAGATTTTTTTCTGGTAAAAAACTGGGAGACAGGTGGAAGGGAAGAGAAGGTACAGTAGAAGGTGGACTACTGCACAGTGTTTCTGAAGGTAAATAATAACTTACTCAGAACACTGCTCAGTCACTTAATGACCAGCCCACCCGAAATCCACGATATTTTGTGGGCCGGACGACCTAGGCATCACTACTACTGGTCATACCAGACCAAGTAAGGTTGTACCAGGAAAAAAAGCCCCGGAAAGTGCTTGACTAAGAAGAGTGCATTTTATTTCCTGTGACTTAAACTTTGCATTTTAAAGATGAAGAATTTGTTATTTCCTCTTTAATAAATTACGTAGTATTCCTTTAAGAAAAAAAATTGATCACCAGCAGACCACACACACAGATGCAGTTGTTACTTAACACCAGAGAAAATGTAGTGAAACACAGACATTACAAGCAAGTCAGACAACCAACTAAACACCCTCTGTTAATACTTTGGAGAACAAATGACTCCAGATGTGTGTGCAGGTGATCAATTAAATCAGAAGACTCAGACAGTGAAAGAAACAACATGGCAAGAGAGGTATGACAGTGTGTGTGAAGCAGACATGATAAGCAACATGTGAAAGAAAATAAACAAACTGGAGACTGCAAAATAGGAGGCAGGAGCAGCTGTCACCATGACACTTACTATATAGCCCTCCACACACATGCGCACGTCACCTCTCGGCCTCTGTGAGTCGCTCTATTTCCCTGCCATTATCCCATTCCAGAGTGCAGGAAGGTGGTTTCTGACTGCAGACAGCACATCATCTTTCCAGATGGATTGTTTTTGTGAAATAACCAGTTTATCTTGGCCGGCCATCTCTCTTGGTGAGAAATGATTGGGCAGACAGGCAGTGTAATTGACTGCGTTTGGCTTTCACCTTGCCAATAAATACCTCTCCCTGGCAACGCCGCTGACGTCTCTCATATTAGCTCCATCAGTGTCACTCTGACTGAGTGTGGGTACAGGGCGTAGTCATGTGTGTGGAGAGCGGAGAGGGCACGGGGAAGGATTGCATTTTCTTCTCTCACTGTTTCACTCGAGAGAGAGGGAGAGAGTGTGTGTGTCCATCTCTCCCTCACGTTTCCCCTCCTTCATCTCTCTATCTGCTTCAGCGCCATCCCCAACGTTCTGATTGTTTGCTTTCCTCTCATTTCAATGTGGAGGCAGATGGCATCAAAACATCCAGATGACACATTGTGTTTAGATCGCCGTCTAATGACAGGGTAGATAGTCGGGGGGGCGATGTGTTGGCAGTTTCAGCTCCACCGGGAAACAAGAGAACCCTGTGATGATGACTGTGTTGATGCATACGTCCCCCTTGAGATAGGGAATGACGTAAAAATGTCAGAGCCTCAGCACTTGTAGGCACACACGCTGGTTTCAGTGTCTACGCACACATGAATGCATGCACGCAAAATGTTCGGTCTTCCCTCGCCAGCTAATGTAGACTGTCACTTGGAAGGCACGTGGGCTTGATATAGAGATATGTAATTCCATCTTCCTAGAAAAACGATAAGCTGTCGGGAATGTGGGCCACATTAGAATTATAGCCGTGATTGTCGGACTAACAGGATTCTCTCTTCCCACTCTCTTCTACCTCTCTTGACTCCGTGATTCGGTCACCCGCTCCAACCCAAATTGGATTTTTATTTGCCAGTGCCTGTACACACCTCATCTGCCACACTCAATGGCCTCTTTTCCTGATAGGAAACCTCTGTCGTTTCATTTCCATCCTTCGCCCTCGCCTTTTCCCGTGCATCCCATCAGCTCATTCTTTACAAGAGGATTAGATTCTCTCACTCTCTGTCTCTCCTCTCTCTTCTCCTCCTCCTCCTTAGAGTCGCCAACATTAAATCAAATTAGGGTCAATGGTGCAGTGTGGGAGCTAATCCGGCAGCACAAAGAGGCTTAGGAGATGCGCCTCCTGTTCCCAGATATTATTAAAAGTCAGCTGTGAAATAACAATTTCCCCCATCAAAGCTGCAAGCAGATTTAGGGGCCAGGTCTGCGAGATAGGAGTCAGACACATAAACATCGGAGCTCAGGGACAAAGTGACATGCACTGCCAACTCATAAACTCGCACAGGAAAAAATAAACAGAAGTTATACCAATCTGTCTGTCACCTGTAGGCACCGGTATGCTGCAAAATGTATTAGACAGTGACGATCTCATTCTCTGGTTCTGTGGGTCCAGTTCAATATAGATACTGGATATTGTACAGTTGTTGAGACTGGAGCTTGTTATTGTGCTGTACATTTTCATATTGCATTTAAGTCACTGTTATTGGTTTTGATATTGTGTTCTTTGTTACTTCCTATGTATGTTCTGGATCAACTAGTTATCACCTGTAAGATTGCTTAAAGGTCCAGTGTGAAGGATTTAGCGGCATGTAGCAGTGAGGTTGCAGAACTGAAACTTCTCCCGTGTGCAAAGCGTGCAGGAGAACTACAGTGGCTGATGTGAAAAACGCTAATAGCCCCATGTAGAGCCAGTGTTTTGTCCGTTTTATGTCTGTAGAAACAATGTGGCGGACCCCGTAAAGGAAGACCTGCTTCATATGTTGATATAAATGGCTCATTCTCAGGTATCAGAAGGACAATCATTAAAAACCAATAAAAACATAGTAATGGTTATTATATATCTGCCAATAGATGCCCCTATGCCCTACACACTGCTCCTACAAGAAAAACTCCGTAGTTTAGGGCTTCAAATAATCTGTTTTTCCATCTCTCCTCTCCTTGCTCTGCAGGGTACGTTACAGAAGTTCGTGGATGACCTGTTTGAGACCATCTTCAGCACGGCCCATCGAGGCAGCGCCCTGCCTCTGGCCATCAAATACATGTTTGACTTCCTGGACGAGCAGGCCGACAAACACAACATCCATGACCCGCATGTCCGACACACATGGAAGAGCAACTGGTGAGTTGAGCAGTTCTAGCATACCTGCAGACACAGAAACGTGCATACACACACATCTGGTCAGGAGGCCTTAAGAAAGTGGCGAGGCAGTTACTTGGACCTTTGACGGACACAAAATTGATTTCATTATTAGCTGACCAGTGTGGTGCCTTTGGCGCTCCATTAATGGCCTATTTAATGCACTGCAGACACAATCAGTACATTTTGGCACATTTCACATGGCATTGCCCAGGTATTGCCCTGTGTCAGTGCCAAGCTTCACCACACGCCTCTTCCCTTCCTAATATCCATTAACCACAGGGGCATGTAATCTTCATTAAAGCCAACCACAAGGGGCTAATCCAATTGGCTGCCAAGACTCTCCATCTATTATCATGGATAACTGGGCCAAAAAAAGCCTGTCACTGTGGAAACCTCCATAGTGACAAATGTGTGCTCCCAGGTGAAGGAAGTGTACCTCTAAATTAATATCTGCTGATTAATTTAGACCATAGTGACCTCTGTGCGCCCACCTTAAGACGTTGGCAGGGGTTAAATAACCAGCAGTGCACCAGAATGTGGTGAGGGGAAAAATGAAAAGGTGAAGAGAGGGAAGTGAACTCAGTGGGAGTTAAACGCACACTAATATCTCATTAGCCTTCTGGCCTCTGCCAAGATCCCAGCATGCATCACTCAGCCCAAGGCTCAGGGGAACCATGGAGATGGGAGGATAAAACTGATGTGCATCAAGGGACAAATAGAAAGATGGAGGGAGGGATGGGTAAGGAGACGCTAAAGACGGGGGAGAAATATTATTTACTTTACGCTATGGTCCTAATTTTGGTCCTTTTCCTGCGTCTGCGTTATTGGGCCATTTGCAGCGTGCGTTAAGTGTTTGCTGAGAGCGCAACGGGTCGCTTTTACATTAGACTTTTAATGGAATGGGCTCTCACTAGAGGGCTGTGAATGAATAGCAATTTATCATAACACACCATCACAAAAAGCCACTCAGATTGCACACAACAGTTTGTGCCAATGCCACCGTAGATATCTTCTCTATGCGGGATGTGCATATGTCTGTGCCTTTTCACTTCTCACTGTGTGTGCTTACCCGTGACCCTTAATCGTCTCAAAAGAGTGCAATTTTGGCTGCAACAAAAGCGTTCATTTTGTCTGATGGTACAGAATAATAATGCAAGTGCCCCTCCCATCCAGGGCCCCTGTCCCATTAAACCTACCAGGCCCATCGCCATCATACACACCATTAACTTCAACCCATCACAGCAGCGAGGGCCCCTTCATCCCACCACTACCCCCACCTTCCCGTCAGGGTTTCCCCGTCATCAGAGCTCCACTGTACATCCTCTGATGTAGCCCCTGAGCACGTAGTGCCTCAGGGCCCATATTGTTACAAGTTTGCTTCTTTCATCATGATCACATCATTTTATACTATCTATAAAAGACCAACTAACCAACAATGAGTTTTAAATATTATTAGAAGCTTTATGAACAGAGGGTTTGCTTTGCAGAAACCAGTGGTTCCCAACTGGTCCAGTGGCAGGGTCCAGATTTCTCCTTTATCATTAGTTCAAAGTCCAAACAGTTCAATACATTCAGTGTCATACTAGCATTTGACCATGTTGTTAATCTAGTTTGCTGTCTCTGTCAAGTTGCTGTCGATTAGTCACTCACTCCACAGCAGGACACACTTTAAAGTAAAACCTCTGTGCTGGAAATTCACTGTACCAATTTTAGCAACAGTAAGAAGCTAACACACTGTTGATTAGAAAGTACTCATTTGAAGACATTGAGACTTTAGTATTGTCTCGTTTGAGGACATTGGGACTTTGTTTAGTTTTTCATACTTAAGGTGTCCTACTGATCTCAAATAGCTAGGAGAAATTAAAAATGCATACCAAACAAAAGTTCAGATCTCAGAAGAATACTGGTCTTTATGCCTCCACACAAGCGATAGCTGTGGCATTATGACTTCATGTTGTTCGTCCCATTCTTGTGACCATTATTCTTAAGAAAACCACAAACACATTTTTCTTTTCAAATTTGGCTCAATTTGGACTTAACAATGAACAGGTTACATTTTGGTGGCCATATATCAACGGTCAATGTCACTGTGACCTTGCATCCACCTCATTTTAATGAATATGATATCTTAAGGCAGCCTCAAATTTGGCACCAACATCAACTTGGACTTAACGAAGTACAGATTCGATTTTGGTGGCCATAGATCGAAGGTCAATGTCACTGTGACCTTGCGTCCTTCTCATTTTAATGATGACTCAAGACAGCCTCAAATTTGGCACAAATGTCCATTTGGACTTAAGTACAAAGGGATTAACTTTTGATAGTCAAAGTCAAGGTCACTGTGGCCTCATGTTTTTGACCATAAATCAATAATTCATACAAAAATTCACACAAATGTCTCACAGAACAAAATGATAAAGTGCCATTTTATATCCAAAAGGTCAAAAGTCGACTTCACTGTGACATCATAACATTCTACAAAAACACTTTTCTGGCCATTACTAAATGTCAAAACTCTGAAATGAAAGGGAAGACATTTGATTGATAATTATTTTGGGTGTCCAACTGAGGCGTCCATGTTTTAGAATCAGGAGCGTCTTTGCAGCAACATTTGGAGCATTGTCTGCTGTCATGGCAACACGTGTCTGGACAGACATGGATGTAAACCGTAACTGCAACTTGACTGGTTCATAGAGGCATACGGCCATAAGGCGATAATTCTAGTTTATATGTGTAATGTCTGAGAACAGTGTGGACATGTATAATGTTTTTATAAAAAAAAATGATAGAAAATAGTTGTACTGGCATGATTCTTGCCTGCTTTCAGAGTTGTACATTTTAGTTGTTTCATTGATTAAGCACAACATCCACACACTCTTGAGACCTGGAATAGAGCTTAAGATGGTCTCCAGGGTTTACTCTAACCCAGGAAATCATCTATGACCCCTCTCAACCCAAGGTCATCCCTCACAACATCTGCCTCTGCCCCTTGAATTACATTCAAACTACATTTGTGTACAGTGTATCAATGTTTTTGGAGTAAACAATTCGGTGTCTATGAATTTTAATTGGGCAAGTTAAAATTCAGTTGTTTCTGGGCTGTGTGACAGAGCTGTAATGTGTATTTGTGTGTGTGTACAGTGAGTGTGTGCATGCATGAGTCACTGGCTCCAAGAGCATCTCCAGATGGTATCTTTTGGATTAGCGGCAGCGTGTCAGCGTCTCCTCTCATCCTCACTCTTCTGTATTTGGTGTCTGTGTGTGTGTGAGTCTCTGTCTGCGCCGTGTGTTTGTCATGTCGGGTTGCAACAGACGGAATTTTAATTATTGTGCAGAACTGGCACACACTCCTCTTTTCTGCATGCAGATAACCACCTATCTGCTGTCACACACCAGCCCCACCCCTCTCAGACTGTCAGAGGGTAACTTTAGTATCTTTCAACCTGGGCCGTATTTTCCCATGTTTCTGTTTCTAAGTGACTAATGGGAACAACAGTTTTTGAAATGGGTCCAGTATTGAGCGAGAGCACTGCAGCCAGCAGCCGTGAAACAGGCTGCAATGTAAATGGGCAAATGTGTATTGTCAATGTATGTCCGCTAAACGTGCTTGTTTTTGCCACCGACAGGCTCAGATTGTTTTACTTAATGTCTGACAACTCTATGGACAGAACCCTACAGAGATAGACCTTTTTGTTTAATCTGAAACAGCCCCACAATCACTATCACCAAACCCACCAGACTCCATTTAAATAAATAGTAATTTTATTACTGTGAAACCCACTTCATTCAATTCAGCAGAGACAAAATAAAGCTCACAAAAACCATCTTGGTTCATCTTCCCACTGTTCCACAATCACCAACTCTAGTTTGGTTGAAATAAACCCTTAATTCAAAAAGTGAGATGCGAAAATGTGTGCACTCTGTACACGCGAAAATTGCTGTTTTTTAAATGGAGTCTGGTGGGTTTAGTGATGCTGATTTTGGGGCTGTTTCTAGTGAAACAAAAAGGATCTTACTACCATACAAAATATTTATCTCTGTAGGGATCCGCTCCATATTGTAAGACACTTAAAATGACAATTCGAGCTATCAGTGGCAAAACAAGCACTTTCAGTTGACGTAAATTGACAGTGCGCAAATGGTAATTTCATTGCAGCCAGTTTCACTGCTGTCTTGCTCAGTACATGACCAGTTTAAGAAATGGTTGTCTCAATTTGTCACTTAAACATGGGAAAAATACAGGTTAAAAACACGCAAGTAACCCTTTAATGGCATCATGAAGACTTTAAGAGCTAATTTTCTGGAACTAGTAAAATTGCGCAGTTCAACTTTGGTAAAGTTCTCGTGAGTTTAAGTCCCTTGTCCGCACATACACCTCGTCCAGTAAAGGATCACAGCTTGCTTCTCACATGAAAGGTTTCGCCTTTTCGCCCACTGAGGTCCAGCTGGAACAATGCCCAGTCAGGTCACCTTTATAAACCTGTTAATTCAAACCTTAGGTCGCTGCATGAGAAAGGTCAGGTTCGGTCAGTGCCCAGCCTGTGCTGTAATGCCTCTATTGGGATGCCCTGGATCACAACATCTGTGACCCGAGCAACTTCATTAGGCCCGTCTGCAGGAACGGGACAACATCCCACAACTGCTGATGGAGAGGCTCACTGGCTCCGTGCGCAGAAGTGTCAATCAGTGCAGACTGCAAGAGGCAGCTAGACATGGTACTGAAGGACTGTCGAGAGTCTGATAGTGTGGACATTGTACTCTGATCCATGAAATAGATTCGCCTATATGGAACACCATGTGGTATATAAAGTTAACTGTTGGTACTAATGTCAGATGCTTCTTTTTAAAGCAGTGGGTAAACACTCTCTTAAACTGGTTAGATTTTACAGCACTTTGTATTCTTGAATCGACGGGCAGGGAAATAGTCTATTAATAAAAGGGCCTCTCCTGACTCTGCCAGCGTAATGTCTCAAGGATAAGAGATGCCCTTGATCTTGGCAGCTGATATTTAACCTAATCCCTGACCAAAAGGACTGTTCATGGTCATTCGTCAGACTTTTGAAACTGCTCAGCGTGAGCTAACTGCTGATATATTATGTGCTTTGCCTATTTTTAACACAATAGATAATATGTAGATGTTATTATAATGATCATTTTGAATCATATGGGGCACAATGACCCTTTGAAACACTGCGTACCTCAAAGCACGGGGCAGCTGGGCCAGATTGTCAGCAATCAAGGCAGCACAGCAGTGGTGTTAATATCCCTTTGATCCGTGCATCTAATCCCACTAGATTCTTTGCTTAGATTAATTTTGAAGTCACACTGTAATGCAGAGTTTTCCCAAATCCTCTTTTGTTAGATTGTACATCTGAATGGCTTTGTGGGTGCACTGGGATAAACGCTTAGTGGGATGGTAAGGGAGCACCGCTGGTATTTAGATGATTGCATTTCAATTTTTATTGTTTCATTTCCCCCCTCATCCTTTGATATTGCGCCACACTGAGACACTCCTATGCAGGTTAGACTGCAGTGTCCTTCCTGTTTGATTTTTGCCACGTCAGCTAAAAGCGCATAGCCCAGAGAATTGTAAAGATATAAAGATCCAAGTAACACTCAGCTCTTTCTTAATACCACCTGAGCCCTTTTCACTGCAACACACAGATAAAGCCGGCCCTATATCTATTCATTTTGGCAGAAACAAGCCCGGCAAATAAACAGACTTGTATATTTTTATTATTCTGGACAGGCACAAAATAGGACCCACTTGCACAAACAAGGCAATATGAACCGTGTCACTGTGTGGCCCCCAGCGAGGACCCCCGGACACTGCTGGAAAAAACAAGAGCCAGCCACCACCTGGTTTTAAAGATAAAGGCTTTATTGAATTGAGCACACACATCAAATAGAGCACATCGGCAACAGCAGGGCCTGTGTACTAGCTTTGCAAAGTGAATGAATCCTTGTCCCCCTGCTGGCGCTTAATATGTTCATGTCTATTGCCTGACTGGCTGTAGCAAATACAAAAATGGCATTTAGGGGCTTAATCTCAGAGCAGTTCAAATGGACACATACTGTTGTTTTACTTCACACTCTTTGTTCCTGTGTTTGTCCGGCTATTTGAGCACTCCATCACTGAACAATCTATACAATAATATTTATTTTATTTTTTTAAAGATATTTTTTCAGGCATTTTTAAGCCTTTAATCGATAGGACAGATGAACGTGAAGGGTGAAGGGGGGAGAGAGAGAGGGAGTGACATACAGCAAAGGGCCACAGGCTGGAGTCAAACCCGGGCGGCTGCAGTAACAGCCTTGTACATGGGGCACCTGCTCTACCACTAAGCCACCGACACCCTTACAATAGTATTTTTAATGACAACATGCACACAATGACATTTATAATTTTGTCGCAAATTCACTTGTGTGTGTTCAGTCTTATTGTGAGAACGTGATCTATTAAACACTAAAGGTCCAGCTTGTCAAATTTAGAGACATCTATTGACAGAAATTGTATATAAATATTCATAACTATGTTTCCATAAGTTTATAATCACCTGAAAATAAGAATCATTTTGTTGTTGTCACCCTGGAATGAGCCATTTATATCTAAATACGAAGTAGTTGCTCTTTCACAGAGTCCGCCATGTTTCTACACAGCCCAGAATGGACAATTCAACCACTGGCTCTGGATAGGGCCAAACGCGTTTGGCACATGAGAGAAGTTTTAGTTCTACAGCCCCACTACTACATCCCTCTAAGTCCTACACACTGGACTTTTACAACTTGAGGAAGCACAAACTTGAAATGAGAATAGCTGCAGTGCACCATCAGCCATTATTAGACAGCAATGAAAAATAAATGCAGGCGACTAAACTTGTATTACAGTAGTAGTTGTAATTTATAAACAACTTTCCAAAAGGAAGGCACGTATAAAGGAATAAATGAATATAAGGCAATAAAGAAAAGAAAAATGTGTACCTACCCATTTGTAGTTATATTTTATTAAATAATCTTTTAAACACTTAGTTTAGGCTATACAAAACAACAAAACAGATTTATACATGATGAAAAATACATCAGTTTTATGTGCTACACAAAGACAAAAATTAAAACAGATACAATAACAAAGTTCCAAATGTTTTATACATAGTAATCAAACCTCAGTTCTACACAGAACAACAACAACAATTTAACAATTTAAATGCAACACTTAGTGAGCACTTCTCCTTTTCTAAAGAATCCATTTACTTAACAGGTGCAACAAGTCAAGATGCTAATTAAACAGCACAGTTACCACACAGGTGTGCCTTGGGATGGTCACAATAGTAGGCCACTCTAAAATGTGCAGTTTAATCACAACACAATGATACAGGTGTGTCAAGTTTTTAAGGAGTGTGCTGTTTGCAAACAAAGACAAAAATGACAACAAAAAGAAAAGCAGAGACAAAATTAAGTTCCAAATGTTTCATGCCCAGTAATACTACTACGAACATGCCATTTATCTACTCTGTCCTCTTTCTCCTCCTCTCTGCAGCCTACCTCTGCGTTTCTGGGTGAATGTGATCAAGAACCCCCAGTTTGTGTTTGACATACATAAGAGCAGCATCACAGATGCCTGTCTGTCCGTGGTGGCCCAGACCTTCATGGACTCCTGCTCCACCTCAGAACACCGCCTTGGGAAGGACTCACCCTCCAACAAGCTGCTTTATGCCAAGGACATTCCCAGCTACAAGAGCTGGGTGGAGAGGTGAGCGCTGATAAATGTACACACCTAACACCAGATAGATGAGGAGCATAAGTGTGTGTGTGGGATGGGCTCCTATGTGAGTGAAAACATCAGGAAAGTTGCATTAGTTTTGTTTCATTCCAACACACACACACATACACACAATGCGACTGTAGCAGTGTGATCTATGGGCCATGAAACACAATCCAAATTACAACACAGTGGGAATGGATGGGAACGCCCAGGGCATGAGATCTACAGTACAGAGTAGTTGCTGTGTTGGGAGGGTGCAGAAGTGTGTGAGGGGAAAAAAGAGAGAGAGGGAGAAAACATTTTTGAGAATAGCAGGCAGTAGAAGCTGGTAATTTGTTAAAATGAGAGTTTTATTAAATTTATTTGTCAGCAGGGGAGGCGAAGAGGTCCTGAATAAAAGATGGGGTAGTGTGGAGCGCTTCAGAGTATTTATGTGTCGGCAGCTTCGTCACAAGGCGAGCCTCAGGACAAGAATATATGTGCGCTGTTTGAATGGGTGGAACCAATGAGGAGCTTCAGGCTCAGGACCGTACTCATTAGTCCTGTGTGTATCTGCAGTGTGTGCTTGTGTCTGTGGTATCCCAAAAACACAAATAAGAGTGAGGAAAGAGTGAGGGGCCTCTGCTGAGTCATACATGGATATGTTTGGATACTGTAAGCTGAAAAATGGTCGGTGTAGATGGAGAATACAGAAGCTGCTGCTGTAGGGGGCAGCATAAGCAGTCATTTTAGCCTGTATGTGGCAGATTTGTGTGTTGTCAAAGACCAAATATGCATACTTGTGTTAATAGACATAAAAAGAAATATCCCACTGTACTCTCTGGTATATAAATGATGCCTTCCTCACGAGTGTAGTGGAGCAATACTGTCATCAGTGAACACCCCGCAGTGTAGCGGCGTTATTCAGTCGGAAAAGCCTCAGTAATATAGTAGTGACTGAGTTAGGGTGGATCTAGTGCTGCTTCACTCTGCTGTCCAACCGTGCTAAAGTAAGGGTCATGCCAGCGAGAGGATTTAAAAGGCAGAATGCCGCAGCTATAGAAGAAGACTGCAAAAGGAAGTGAACACAGATGTACAGACGAGATGTCTTCTTCTCTCCAACCTTCATGCCACAGTTTATTTGTAAAGATCTCTGCTGAAATCTCTTCTGCCTCTTCAGTGCTTCTCTGCGGAGACAGAACACATGTAGACATTGGGTTTTTACCAAGCTACAGGCATTTTGCACAGGAAAAAGACTTCTGCCAATAAATGATACAACTCAATGGCTGCACAACACAAGTATGCATATTCAGCAGTTTTTAGGGGACTTTTTGTTTTTTATATGTGGTTTGGAGCCAGTGCAATTGGGCAGAGCCGTGATATCCCACAGAGCTTTTTACTTGCCACAGTATGTTGATGTTATTAATTTGGGGCTGTGAAGTGAAGCCTGCTAGTGAGATATTGACACTTGTCTTGAATTTGATGTGGGAGTTGATGGTCTCCAGACAATGACAAATCCTTCACAGCTGTCATAACGTTATTTATTTACAAAATAATGGTGTTTGCATATGGATCAGTGCTTTTGCAAAGCTTACGTTTTATGGCCTTTTTTCTTTTGAAGACAGCTCGTATTGCAACTGTGCAATGGAGCTATTAGGATTTCTATAGACTGCTCGTATTCAAAGGATATTTATTATTTGGCAGCAGCTTGTCAGTTGAGGACATGTTAGGGTATGAGCAGGGTGGATGCAAGAATCCTTAAGTTAACTTTGATACCTTATAAGACAGTTTTTAAAACCCTGTCCACACATTTTAAAACCTTATTGCCACTTTGAGTTCTAACCTGCTACATCAGCGACACATTTACTTTACATTGACTGTAAGAAAGAGTCATACTACAGTGTGCCATAGTGTATATGCCATGACAAACCATCGTATTGTATGCCTTCAAAAGTCATAGTGTATTATGGCATAAAATGTCATCACATAATATGTTGTAAAAAGTCATTGTATAGTATGCGGTAAAAAGTAATAGTTTAGTATGTATTCATAGTATGTCAGTTTAGTGACATACTATGACTTATTGACAGACTACACAGTTTGACTTTTAGTGACATACTATGACTTACTAGAGACGCGCGGATGACGTATTTTTTCATCCGCAACCGCTTCTTAAAATCTCTATCTGCCCGCTATCCATTTGCACGAACGTTTTTTCACCAATTTTCAAAACCGAACCCGCCCGCCATCCGCCAATTAGTTTTTAGGTCTATTGAAGATGCCTCGCTATTAGTAGACCTATCGTCTTTTTCAAACAGTGCAGTTCATTATATCTTGCCAGTAAGCTGATGAGCAAACAATTGCCTGATTAAAAAGTGTTTTTGTATCGTTTGTTTACGTTTGGAATAATATGTAAAATGTTTTTTTTTTTTTTTTATTTGAGTGCTTCAACCGCAACCCGCCCAAATTTTATTAAAATATTATTTTTCATGGCGTCATCCGCCCGATCCTCCGCGGGTCCACGGGTCAACCGCACATCTCTATGACTTACTGACAGACTACACAGTTTGACTTTTAAGTGACATACTATGACTTACTGACAGACTACAGTTTGACTTTAAGTGACATACTATGACTTACCGACAGACTACACAGTTTGACTTTTAAGTGACATACTATGACTTACTGACAGACTACGACTAAGTGACATACTACACTGATGTCATAATTTAGTATGTCACTAAAAGTCATGGTACAAAATGCAGTAAAAAGTCATAATTTAGTACATCATAGCATAATGTTGTAAAGGTAATCCGTCACTTAAAGTCATATGTCATATGTCAGTCCACCACTAAGTCATAGTGTAAGTCTGTCACTAAAAGTCATAGTATACCATGCCACTTAACATCACAGTAAAGTATGTCATAAAAAGTTGTTGTATAGTCCTAGACAGAGCAGTTGCCACTACATACCATGATGTAGTTGGTGAGGATGCCATCAATGGTACACCTATATCTGGGGAGACACAGAGACAAGAAAGTTATAACAGTCATAGTATAATATGTAACCAAAGGATGTGATAACAAACGTTGTAGTTTAGACATAAAACCTAAAGTCATACTACAGTATGCCATAAAAAGTTTAAAAAGAAAATGCCTTATATAGTATAGCTGTAAAGTTTCTTATACAAAAGTCATAGTACAGCATAAAACAAATAATTAAATGTATGTGACAAAAATGTCATGAAGGATATAGCAAGGCTATAAATAAACTATACAGAATGTCACCGTGTGCTTTCTTATGCAAACTGAAGCATTTTGTCTCTTTGGACAAATATATATATATATGTTGAAAACAAGCTACCTAATTTAATACCTCAAAAAATAGTGCTTAAGGCTTGTAAATACTTTTAAGAGCCCTAATTGTTGCTAAATTGATTTCTCAACTTTTAATATTTTTTAGAAGTCTCTGTGGACACCCTCATAAAAAATTAAGGTTATCTTAACATCGTTATTCCCTGAAAGCCCACAGTGGAACACTTAATGAACATTAAAGGTTTGTTTGTATGTACTGCATCGTAAATTAATATTTTTAATGAGTCTTAAAACAGGCTTTAATCACAAAATAAAAGTTTTGCCTGAGACCAACACCTGGCCTTTACTGCATGCATCATCACACTATATCTGTCCATGCTAGCTTTTTGCAAACATACTTGAAAAAACCTCAGACCACTTTTTTTAAATCATAAGAATTTAGTTTCATGAATACAAACTTTTCCCTGAACCAAGCACACCTGGTCGTTACACTAACAGTCCCCTGCTAGCAGCTCCCTACAACTGCCCTGCGGCGCTGAACAGGTGTTGACGTGTGTGTGACCTCTGTGCAAAGGCTACGAGCAACACCCACCTGCCTTTTCCTTTGCTCAGTTTGCTCTGTAGACT
Organism: Epinephelus cyanopodus; assembly: GCA_026686955.1. NCBI lineage: Eukaryota > Metazoa > Chordata > Actinopteri > Perciformes > Serranidae > Epinephelus > Epinephelus cyanopodus. Next base: position 19,872,352 of record CM048936.1, on the reverse strand, counting down.
TGCATCCTGGCAGATCCGTCTCCCTCACACATGCCCAGAATTACCCAGCCAAACACCGGGTCCGTCCTCGAGCGGCTGCAGCTACAGGAATTTAATATGTAAATAAGCAGCTTTAATTAACATAGTTGATAGGGGCAACACAGCTGCTGCCGACAGTGACTGATTACTCTTACCTCGATACAGTGCGTGTGAATGTGTTCTGTTGTGCTGTTCAAGGTTGAAATCTGAGGCCTGTCGGTGTTTGCTATGATTTCATTTCAGTCATATTACTATGCAGCACACCTGTTGCCTCTGTGCTGCATGTATTAGCTAAACGTCTCCAAAAAACTGCAGTAAACCACTGTAATGAGCTCCAAGGAAACAGCATCACTATGTTAAAACACTGGGTGGATTCTGTTTACCAGTTTCTCTAACAATGTTCTCAGAAGCAAACATTTTCCTAACAAGTGTTTGTTTTGTTGTATTCCTTCCTGTCTGTTTTAATAGGTACTACTCAGACATTGGGAAGATGCCAGCGATCAGCGACCAGGACATGAATGCCTACTTGGCAGAACAGTCACGGATGCACATGAACGAGTTCAACTCCATGAGCTCTCTCAGTGAGATTTACTCCTATGTGGGCAAATACACTGAGGAGGTATGTACTCCTGCTGCACCTCTGTCATCATTATCTAAGATTTAGTGCAATTTAGTCCCATTAATAGATGTTTTTTTTTGTTTTATAGAGTTAAAGGAATATTCCACTGAAAATCAGTCTTACATAATCCACAGTTACTGTGCTTTACATAATGGTAGACTAAGAACATAATTACAAAAGGTTATGGCAGTTTTTTCCCTAACAATTACCTTGATTGGTGCTCTGTTTCCTGTCATGATTTGACGCCATGGTTAGGTGATAGTGTAGTTTATTTAGCTGTGTTGTGGAGAAACTAAAGTAGAGAAGCAGATAACTATGTAGTACAAGTTCGAGAAAGGGCTGGGCGATCAATCAAATTTTATTTCCAGTTATGATTTTGGCTTCCGGCTATGATTAAAACAAGATAATTGGAGAAACTATAAAACTACGACACCCTTGTTTTTATGTATTACAAATCCAGTGCAGTGCTGCCCACTTAGACAACTTTTTTGCTAGATTTAGCAACTTCTCTGACCTTCTCATGACTTTATTTCTAAAAATAAGCCGCTGCCAATGCAGCCGCTTCAGGTGCAGCCTATTGAGCTCTCAATAAGTTACAAGGCGGAGCTCTTAGGATGGCTGTTGACATTTCATTTACGAAGACATCACCAGAATGTGTCGATGAGAAGAACAGGACAAAACAGACTGGAGGCACGTCCGTCTCCCCACAGTGTTGGGCAGCTTTCCACTACAGAGTCAGACTGTGCCAAACTAATAACTAATGCTATGGAGTGTTTATCACTGCAGATATTTGACCAACATGGCATATACTGTGTGTCGTAGAGAATACTGAATTTAAGTTTTGCTGCAATGTGTTAGTAATGCCTGTTTTGTATAAACGGTAACAACAAGCTGCACTTCAGAGGTTATCAAGGTCAGGTTAGAGTCTGAGGATGGAGCATTACATTACAATACATTACTGACAGTAGTTATTTTTTGTCTTCTTGACAATTTACCAGTCTTGAAGTGCCTTAACGGTAAGACTTATGTCCAATGAAAATTAAAAAAAATGTTCCCAGCACTTTTTTAATGACACTGTTCCTATCACAACAATAGTTGAGTCAGTGTCTCGTCATGTTTAGGAGGCATGGTGAGGGGGAATGTCCTTTCCCTCAGCCTGTAAATGCTGGGAAAGTGTGGTTGTTAAACTCACATAAGAGAGACTGTCACATTTACTGTAGACCGTTGACACTATGACGTTATTGACTAACATGTTTTAGTGAATTCCATGTATGTTTCACGACAGTACAGCAGCGCTAAAGTTACTCAACGCCATTAGCCTATGTTTTGACGATGGCTAAACAATCTAACACTGTTTAAATAAAGCGTGAGATCTTTTTTGTTTAACTAGAACAACCCCAAACAATGTGGGTAGCGTGTGTAAATGAACTGTGGTAAACTTCCCTCCATCTCACCAGTGGCTAGATATCCCTCCTCACCCCCTCGGCAAAACTCCACATGGTGACATAATGTATGTAATCTCTCAAACTAGGACAGAAATCCGATCAAACAGTAACACCAGGCTGTGCCAATCAAATACGAATCAAGATTATGTTACTGCGCTGCCTATTTCTCGCCTTAAAATGTTCTTTAGAAAAAAAACGGGGTGCCGAAAAAACTGAGATTAACTGGTAAAACTAGGAGGCTCTGTCGAAAATATTGTCGAAACATTTTTAAGCTTTCTGTTTAAGTGTAAGAGATAAATCGCAATGTATTTTATTGTAATACAGCATATTGCAACATATTTAACATCACAATAATATTGTAGCGTGACACCAGGGCCTTTCTGAAAAGTTTAGATTTTCAAGTAGAAGCCCTCGGAGTGGCTTCAGAATAAAGCTTGAGGGCTTTGAAAAAAGACGCTGGGCACGGTTCTTTTTCTGCATATGTTCTGTCCTCGTTGGGAACAACTGAAAATAGATGCCGGCATTTAGAAAAAACCTCTACGTGAACACAGGCCCTTAAAATTACATTTTTGGTTTCTTCAGTTCAGTTCAGTTCAATACATGCATGATGTTTAAATGAGTAATCACGTTGTGATCTCAATATTGACCAAAATAATGATGATTATGATTTGTTGCCGTATCAAGCAGCTCTAGTTTTAGAAAACTCTATTGACAATTTAATACTTTTTTTTTTTTTTTTAATGGTAACTTGGGGTTGCCATTGGAATCCACAGTCACAGCTGCATATCCAGGGTTACATAAGCTGTTGTCCTTCACAAGGAGGAAGCTACATTCTTTTCAAAGCCACCTTTCAAGCCAACATTGAGCATTTGATGTTCAAAAGACAACTTTTCAGTGGTAGATTCCTTTAACTGTTTTAGACACATTTTGTCAGCACACTCAGCAGTGATACATCAGTGCAGTTACTAGAGTAAATACTTTCTGCTGTAATGTTTCCACAAGAAAATACATAGGAGCATCTAGTTTTTGCCTTTGATTAGTTATCAGGATTTACCAGATCTGAAGTGATGATTTTGTCATGTTGAGTAACGTGTGTGTGTGTGTGTGTGTGTGTGTGTGTGTGTGTGTGTTTTTGTGTGTGTTTACCTCACTGTCCTGCCGGCAGATTGTGTGTTCACTGGAGCAGGACGATGCAGCCCGGAAACAGAGGCTGGCCTTCAAGCTGGAGCAGGTTGTGGCCTTCATGAGTTTGGAGAGCTGAGGACCGCACTTCCCAGGGCGCACTGGGAAAAGACCCCATCAGAAACCGAGCCGTGCCTGAGCGAAGACCTGTCCCCATCTTTTTCATCATGTGACTTCCTCCCTCCGCCTTTCAAAGATGATGACTTCTTCCTTGACCTTTTTTCTGCTTCCTCTTCCCTGAGAAATATTTTTCTTTTCCTCATCCACTCTGCTGCATAGACTAGTTTACCTGAAGATATCGGAAGGGTGGTTCGGGGCTGAGGTCGGCGTTTCCCACAATGCAATGCGGGGGATCCCTCAGCTTCACCACAGGGAGAGCTTCAAGGGGCGATTGCTTGAAAGCTGGCCATATTGGCATACTTCAGTCCCCCTGCTGGAAGACAAGAGGGGAAAAAACATTTTTATGTTGCCTTCAAGAATTTACACTGATAGGTAATTCTTTAAAAACCACAATGTTGGGTGTCCATTTTGTTGAGAACTTTTTTCAAAAATAGGATAGTTAAAGTAAAACCATCTCTAGAGTCCAGTTTATTGTAGTTCTATATTCAATGTACGGAATCAAGAGGAAACATCAACAATGATGACTGCAAGCCAAATGAACACCTCTGAAGAAAAATTAATGCAAGGATGGTTTGCCAAGTTTACACTGTACCTACAAGCGAAGCATACATATCTGCGAAATTTGGGGCGAGTCCAGGCAAACCTAGAATGTTCTTGTGTTCTTTCAATGTAGCTGGAGTTGTATTTAAGAAAAAGACTGATGGGGGGTAGGGAAGGATTAGTGCTTCTCTGAACTTTTCCTTTATCGAAACGTGACTGACACTAAAACTTTACAAACCAGAGCATCCCCGATCTATACCCCTTTGCAACATTCGCACATTGTCCCCCGCCCAGCATACATTTACTTCAAAGAAAACGCTCATGATTTCTGCTTCCATCTGGCTTATGTGGCTACTGCAAAATTAACCTATTAGACAAAACCCTGGAGGCCCCCCGACCCAAGTTGGATCCTCTGTAAGAAGCACACAACCAACCCTGGAAGACAGTGTTTTGACTGCTAATCCAAACACCAGGAGCAGTCTTTGTCTGGCTCATGCCACTTCCAATCTTGTGTCGCCAGCGCGACAGTCTATCAAAGCACACACACATACACGCACAGATACACACACAATCAGCAGTTGCACAAGATCCCGACTGCCCAGATATCTACGCCAACCCTGGAGGAGGTAAAGGGAAAAGCTGACTGAAATGTACTGGGTAAGAAACTGCTTGAACATTTTAAAAGAAGAAGAACGATACAATACAGTGTAGCCAGAGACGGCTGACTGCTCCCTGAAGGGGCCCTGTTGTGAGAGTAGCACTTCTTTCCCAGGATGTTCTTATTTAAAGACTTTTGTGTGGAGAAATCAAACAAGATGGACTTAGTCGGTCAGCCAAAAACCAAAGGAGCTTGAAATTTTCAAAACGGTCAAAAATGTATTTGTAAAGTGCCACTGAGGAACTGACAAAAAAGGACTATGTAAAAGACAACCACTTCTAGGACAAAAAAAAAATTATTGTGACTGGAACTTTAACAAACCTGTGTGATTTTTTCTGACCTCAGTGTGTCGAGGTGGGAGGCTCTGTGGGCGAGGTGATCCGATCCTCCTTCCTCTTTCCATCGTCCCGGGTCTCTCCGGCTCTCGGCACACCGTTCACCCTTGTGTCCGGCTCCTGACTTGCCAGTTTTCTTTTCTGTTTTGCACAAGCGTTGGAGACGGTAGCTAGTTGCATACGGCAAAACCCCAACTCTTGAGTGTGTAACTGTTGAGGCGCTCTTGTCTGTATTAGTGTAGTTGTCCTCAGTGGCGGCAGGGGGCGGCCTTCTCCAAGCCTCAAAAGAAAAAGAGAAAAAAGAAAAAAAAAAAAATCTGATAAAGCAGAGCAGGAACAGAAACAAGACGTGAGCATCACGGCAGGATAAACAGAAAACGATAGACTTTAAAAAGTAGATACGACTTGTTGGAGAGAGCGATTGAAAGAGAGATGATGGAGGCGCCCTCCGTACCTTTTGACCTCTGCCCTTTCTTTTGCCTTGACAACGTGCCCCATGTGGTGATGTGAATGTGTGAAGACCGCCCTAGGTCCACCTTGGGTCCTTTATTGGCTTTTTAAGCGCATGTAAAACGTAAACAATTTAAGAAACTTATTTAAAAAAAAGTGAAAAATAAGAAAATTAAGCCTTGCAATGATGATGTGGATGTGTTCTTTTATCTTTCTTTTGCTTGGAAGAATCGAGATGGAAAAAGTGGATTGTTCATGTAATAAAAACTATAACTTTCGTTTAAGGTGGAACCTTTATCCAGCTCAACCCCCACTGCAGAACCTCATGCCCATGGTTTTTGTGAAGTGTTAGATGCTAAATAAAACAGATATTATATACCCTTGCATGTTGACCTATTTGGATGGTATGAAATGGAACTGCCTTGCTCAAAGATATTTATATACTTCTACTAGTACTTTAAAGTCATTCACAAGCCAACTGTTCGTTTTAAGATTATGGATCTCACATAAAGACAACATCAACTCTGTTTTTGAATTCCTCGTTGCTCCATTACAGGCCGTCAGTGTTTTGTGACAGCTGTGTCTTTCAGTTTTGGTACACAGAAGACGCAAGTGGAGTCTTGCTCTGTCTTTGCTGCTATTACATCTTGTTTTGAGAGTCGTCTGCTGCATTACATTGATTATTCCATCATGATAATTGCTTACATTTTTCTTAATCTCCATCAGTTGAGGCCAGAACAGAAACATTTTGAGTTGTAAAGCTGTTTTTCAGATAATTGAAGATGGCACTTAAGAAAGCAAACAGATGTGGTTCAACAAAGGTTCATTTCATAAGAAGCAACAAAAGACTGCATCAGTTTGCCGCCATATGTTACAAAATAAAAATGTTCTCATCCCTTTTTTAGAAGAAGCAGTGTATACATGTGATTTATCACACAGATAAACAACTTTCTAACAAGAGAGGCACATTAGGCTTGATAGTAGACTTATGTTTAATGCTGACTTTGGCAAGTGACTGTTTCTTTCTTAGCCCTTGTGTCAAATGTATGTGAGATATCCAAGTCCATTAGTTCCTGTCTGCAGCTATACAGTATGATGAATGTCTGTTGTTTGAACTCGGAGGGGTACATTCACAAGGCGTTTGCTGGACATGTTATGTAGTAAACATATCAAACCTATCTGTTATTGGACAATGAGGGGAAGAGGAATTGACTTAGCGACTTGATATTAATTCACGTAAAGCTGGAACTGATATTGAAAGAAACCAAAACCACATATTTTCAAAGAAGCCCTGTTATTCATGTAGCCAATGTATTCTCTGTCTAGACACCCAAAGTTTCCCCTCACGGCCGTGTGTCAATAAATAACACAAGGTGAGAGTCCTGGACTGTCATTGTGAATCTGCCCCCCAGTTGAACATCCTGTCTTTCATTTCTCCCCGTCCCCCGTCCCTCCCCCTGCAACAAAGGTCGCCTGCTAGAAGCCACCTTGTGTTGCAACGTCCACAGATAAAGTTTCCACCTTCAAACGTTTTGTAGGAACTAAAAATGTCCTCCTAGCTCAGTGTTATAGCAGGTGTTACAGAAACATGCTAGAAAAGACTTTTACTAGACCATATTTGAAAGATAAAGAGTATCTTATCGAGAGATAAAAACGAAACCTGGGGGATATAAGGCGAGCTTCTCTAACTTTGTTATAATTAATTGTATACCTGTGTATGTAAATATAATGCATTCCTATTTTGCAGTCAAGAACAAAATACTATTTGTAATATAGAATAAACTTTATTATGAAACCAAGCATCTCATTATTGTTTTTGCCTGTTTGTTTCAGTTTGCAGACTGCAGCAGACCTGACAGAGGCTAATCACCACTTGCTACATTTGAATCACACCCGCTGTGACAAAGTTTATAGGTCCAGTGTGAAGGAGTCAGGGGGATATATTGGTGGGAATGGAGTTTAAGTGTATAATCACCTGATAATAAGAATCGTTGTGTGTCGGACAAACCAAACACTGGCTCAAGAGATCTAGAGAGGGTCATTGATGTTTTTGCCTCGACAATGTAGTGAGCATTCCCTCCACAACGACTCAAATAGCATCTGGGAAACACAGATTTCTAGCATGAAATGCCTTGTTCAGTGTTTTTACCGGTTTAAATCACCAGATCTGTTTGTTTTGAGGAAGCAGAGACCTCTGCAGATAATTCAGTTCCCGGTAAAAACCTCCCAAACACCTGGATCTTAAGTTACAAGAGAAAAAAGCTGAGCACACATCCACAGTTACTGGGCTAGCATCCTGTCTGCAATGAGCCGGACAGCATTGGAGAACACTGATTTTTAACATGAAATTACTTTATTCAACGTTTTCACTGGTTTAAATCACCTGGTCCGTGTATTTTGGAGAGGAAGTGACCTCTACAGAAAATTCGGCTCCCGGTAAAAACCTTCCAAACATCTGGATAAGTTATGAGAGAAAAAAGCTGAGCACACATTAGGAGGTGCTGGGCTAGTGCCCCGTCTGCAATGAGCCTCAGCATTGGAGAAACACTGATCTAAAAACGTATTTGTTTGGTCTTTTTACTGGTTTAAATCACCCCACTTGTTTGTTTTGAAGAGGAAGAGACCTCTGCTCCCGTTAAAAACCGTCCTGTCAGCCTTAAAGAAACACTGATTTGAAATGTGAAACTGCTTTGTATTGTGTTTTTACTGCTTTTAATCACCTGGGGTCTCATTTATAAACATTGCATACGCACAAAACAAGGCCTGACAGAGGCATAGGTCACTTCCCACGCAAAAGTTGTGATCTATAAAAACAGACTTGATAGGAGAAACTTTGACCCAGGTTTTGGAACATTTTGGAGACAAATAATTGGTGACATGGGAGGTGAGTTGGAAGCCTGATTGTAGAAATTTTCAAATATTAGTACATTTTTAGTATGGATCCTTTACATTGTTTTTCCAAATGAGACCCCTAGTCTGTTTGTCTTGAAGAGGAGGAGACCTCTGCGGATAATATGACTCCTGGTAAGAACTTCCTGCACAATAAACACAAAAGGAATCCTAACCGGTTTACACTTGGCACATGGGAAAAGTTTCGCCTGGTTGCAATCTGCAATCTGGCTGGATGCCACTAAATCCTACACACTGCTCCTGTAAGTTAACAAAGAAATATTTACCTTCTGTAACCAGAAATGCTGTGCTCTTAATCTAAAAGTACAATGAGCCAGATTTAGACCTTGACATGCCCCTCACCCCGCTGGGAAACACTCAGCCTCCTGCAAGATGCACATTTGATGATAAATATTTAAAGATCCAGTCGGCCTCTGAGACCTCTTCACAGGCTAACTGTGGGTGGAGCTACACCGACAGTTTGCTGAATTCAAAAATCATAAATGTGTGAGCTGTTCTGCTCTAACAGGTGAAACACAGCCAACACAGGAGGCTTGAAGACACAGCTCCAAGATCAGGTACTGTACAGTCTGAAAGCACCAGTGTGGGTGTAAAAGGCATTACAAGGGCTTTAAATTAAATGGTGTGACCATATTTCCTGGCTAACAAAAGCCCAGGCCTTATGCTACCTACTCAGTGTTGAATAAAACCTGAAGCAGGGGCCAGTGACAAATAAAACAGGATAATAGCTCTGAATTCCTGGAATGCTCTCGCACATACAGACTACACTGTGTCTCGCCAAATAGCTCTAATTTTCCTTTCCATCTTAGTGACAGGTTTCAGCCAGACTGGGTGTTCAGGGAAGCTGAGGCCATCTCAGGTCTCACACTGTCTGGTGCCAGACAGAGCAACAAAGAATAAATGAACAAAGATGCATAACAAACAGCTGTTTCGCTCTATGTGCTGTCAACTGAATGCAGAATACACCATAACAAATGCCTCACTGTAATAGCACAACATACCCATCCCATCAAAGACAGCCCTGTGATTTTTAGAAGGATGCATATTGGCCCAAATGATTTAAGACTTTAACTATTCAAATTATTCAAATTATGGTTTTATCCAATTAATTATAGGTCTATGGTCTGATTTTCCACACTACCACTGGGGAAGAAACCAAGGTTTGGAATAAATCTGCACTGGAGAAGTCAGTCTCTGAGTGCACACACTGAACAGTTCAATTCTAGGCAGGAGTAGCTAAGGGAGTAAATCTCAAAATAGCATGTTAAATAGCAATAGTCATACTGTTAGCCCACCTCTCTAAGAGCAGAGACGGAAGCTTAGGTCACAGCGATGACATCCAATTCAGTCAAAACCATTGTTATCATAGTGGATGAATTTATCTTACACAGTGACTTCTCATACTGGGCAAGACTAAGGCAGATTGGCAACAACCTGGTACTAAGACATGTATCAGGATACAAGGGTAACCATTCAATATATTGCTGTACTGTAAACAAGCTGATATATTGCGATATTTTATCTATTTCAGGAAAACTGTGGTAGTATAAAAACACACCAACATATGCTTACATGGATGGATTACTGAACGAGCCTACCAGGCGCAGGCAAAATGTCACTCATCAGTAACAGACATACCAGGAAGAAATTTAAAATGACAGGAAACAACTACCAAGAGTCTCACAACTACAAAAAGGGGAAACACAGCCACAAAGAGAGACAAAATGAAGTGACTAAAACAACCACAAAAACACTTAATATTGCTACTAAGAGACACCAAACAACCAAAAAGAGACTGAAAGACCCAGAGACTCTAAATAACCTCTAAGAGACATAAAATGACCACAAAGAGACACAAAACCACAGAGAGATGTGCAACTACAAAGAGATGCAAAACAACAACAAAAAGAGGCTAAACAGTAAAAAAGGCTTTGAGTATTGCTCCTTTATAGGAAAGGTGGTGGGGCCTTCTGCCTGTCTGTGCCCAGGTGCCCATTATCTCATAATCCGCCAATGTACAGTATGGAACAGTAGGATCTGTATTTGTATTGTTACAGTCAAACATTAGTGCACCACTTCTTGTGCAATCTATTTAAAGGAATGAACATTTGCCTATAAAAGTAATAAAAAAATAGGTAGAAATATTAAGAAAATAAAGAAACTGTAGACAATCAAAAATCGACAGTATTTTTGAGAATCGATGCAGTATTGATAGTTTCTTACATCCCTGGGCAGGATGAGAACAAACTTCGCTGCAAGCTGGGAACAGACGAACAAAGCTGGGCCCACAAATCAGCTTCAGTCGACAAACACTTTAAGACTGGGTCGGTCTGTTCGAGCCAGCTGATACTGACAGTAGATATTAGATTTATAGAGCCAGGTGTTTATGTAAGCAGGTGTGAAGCTGGCATCTTTATACATGTTGATTCTATACTACTATTTTCAAGTATAAGTTTAAAAAGTTTGGTGCAACTTCTCTTAATGAGGGAAGCTTAAAGACACAAACAGGACTCGGCAGCTCAATGTACATCTCACAGATGTAAATTTACATACATCCTCCCAACTCTGACAACTTCTCCATTCCATCTTCCAAGTTGGATTCAGTAGTTAGAAACTGGCTGATGGATTTTCTAATTAATGAGTAAGGCTGGCTCACTGGGCCTGGACCTCTCATTGTGTTTGGCTCTGAATCAGCCTATTACCACTCCAAGTGATGCAAATGCTGCTTAACTCCTAATCTGAGTTACAGTGGAATAAGCTCCATGGGGTAAATCCATGGATCTCATTTATATTGTCAGGAGGCAGGTTACAAAAGCTTCTCTGGTTTAATGAGAGGTGCTTCCTGACATGATGCAACCCTGGTCATTATAATGCAGGGAAGGCAAATATCTGCTGCCAAAATAATTAGGAAACAGCAGCACTGGTGCAGATTAGTTAAACCCTCCTTCTCTTGAAGCCAATCTAGCAGTCCTGAAGCCATTCAGGAAAATCAAAGAGGGAAATCCCTGCCTCTAAGCACATATCAGTCTACAAAGCTTAGCTGTAGTTCAGCAGTAAACACAGAACTGGTTTACTTTACTCTACAATCTGCATTATTCAGTATCATACATCAAAGGCAGTCAAACACATTTTAATGTACTAATTTTCTGATTTTATTTTTCAAGTGGCAGCTTCGTTATCTCACAAAACACGCGGCTTCCACGGCTGACTTTTTGCAACATCAACTTTTTTCAACTGGCACAGCTGTACAATAGAGTGCTGCAGGGATGATGTTTATTTGTAGGCCAGCTCAGAAGTTAACATCGCCCTGGTTCCCTCTACAAAGTCAAGGTGATGTTTCCATCAGATTTTGGATTACTGCAGAAAATACGCTCTGTGGCAAACAAAGGTTTATGACACTGACGCATTTCCACTTAAAGGTGGTGTTAATGCTGTTGAACAAAATGAAATAGTGAAATAAAAAGCTAACATTAGCAAGGCTCAACAACAAAAATTGCCTGGGGCAGGTAAAATGCCATGTTATTTCCATTTGCAGTATTGTATTTGGCGGTATGGCTCTGTCTTGGGGCCCTTCTGCCTTTCCTAGGCCTACGTAGAAAGCCTCTTCCACATGCCTACATGGAAAGGCTAAAGGCAGAGAGAGCACACCTCTCTGCCCTTCCATGTGCAAGCGAGGACAGCCTGAGGCAGAGAGAGCAAACTTCCCTGCCCTTCCATGTGCCTTCATGGAAAGTCTAAGGCAGGGAGAGCAGCAGCAAAGACCCCCAGAAACAGAACAAAATGACAAACAGAAATGACATTGCTAAGTCAGACACAACATGAAAAGGAGGAGCTGGGGTGGAGGTGGGTTGTAATGTTTCGTGACAATTAACTTTGGTGTTATTTGATAACCTCTACTACATAAATCAATTTGTACAGGAGCAAGTAAAAAAGCAGATTTCTAAACCACATGCCTGACTGGGCAAGTGGGGAAAAAACCATCAATGATGAACCCTGGTCAGGCTCTAAACTAACTACACCGTGGTCACATAATTTTGACATCGCCACCACAACGAGGCTCTAAAGCCATGTTTGCCGCAGTTTAGCGTGATGAAGTTCTGCAGTGTCATTCAGCCACTTGTTAGCAATCGTCTTTGAAGCTTTAAAATTTATCTTTAGCTCTGTTTCCACCGAGCAGTACGGTTAAGGTACAGTTCAATTCTGTACACTTTTTTTTCCGTTTCCACATCCGTTGTGGATGGTACCAATGGAACTGTTCTGTGCCGGCATGAGTGACCCAGACTTTTAGTTATGAGTGGATCTTCCAGTGTTTAAAACGGGGCAGTGAGTGACAACAGCCTCACCCACATGAAAGAGTACAGCTTGCAGTGGAAACACTAGGGTCTACGTACCATGTCTGAAGGATTACTTTTGGTTCCAAAGGTGCCATACCAGAAGTGTTTGGTGGAAACAGGGCATTTGTGTCATAAACAAAAATGAAAGTCTCTTAAGTTCGTGTTAACCACAGACCTTATTTCAGGCATCTAACTAAGAACTCACTCAAAAAAAAAACCCATTGACGTTGAGATGAGGGAACAGTAAGTGCTTCAATGCTAACCCATTTCCAGGTTTTAGGAGTCATTCCTGCAGCTGTCTATAAAACACATCTTTACCCCTGTACAACAAGGCCATCTTCAACACCTTCTCTGAGACACACAGACTTTAAAAGTCAGATGTAAGGAAAAAAAAAAAAAGACAAGTAAATGGAAAACAGGAGTGACAGATGAGGAAATAGAAAGTTCTGTGTAGCAAAGGAGGGCAGGGGAGGTGTGAAGTGTAGAAAACAGAGTGACAACCCGCTGGAGGGCTATGCCCATGGACCGGAGGCTGCGGCACTGAGTGGCTGACGGGGACGAGAGATTGAATTGGCCCAGTGTCACCCTCCATATACCATCCAGTGAACTGGGAGTAATGGGTGAGAAATAGAAAGGGGGAAGGTGGAAGGAGAGAGAGAAAGAGAGGTAGGGAGAGGGAGGGAGGGCCGCCAAGTGTCACCCTAATTTTCTGACTAGTGGGGTGGGAATAATGGAAGGGAGGAGAGAGGCAACTCTGAGGGGTGATGGGGTTGAGAGAGGTTGGATGGAGGTAGCGAAGGGGGCAGGATGATAGAGAGCTGGCTATGATTGCTTCGCACCAGGGGTGGTTTTCCACACTCCCATGATCACTGCAGCCCTTTCACCCTAGACCCCCACCCCGCCGTCACATCCACACACACACTGATGTGATGTGGTCATGAAAAAGAAAGAAAGATTAGAAGGTCTGTCCACATGGAGATGGAGTGATGGACAGAGGAGGAGAAGAAGTGAGGAGTTTGGTGCTGTTGAGGCAATCAGTGTTAGAGGGCATGAGAGGTTACGGGATTGGATAATCGATAAGGCTGAACCTGCAGCTTTGGGGACCTGAACCCATATTCATCCCCTGGCCACCTCAGCTTAAAAGACTTTTCTTCCAGACAAGAGACTATTAGATTTACTGTCAACAGAGCAATTCAAAAGATTTATATCACTCACATCACCCTTCTTACAAAGAAAGACACGTTTGAGTAACAGGTCCAGGTAGGAAACTAATGTTACAGAAAAAACAGCTCAGTTATCTTGGAGTATAAAAACACTTCAAGTTTAGTAATGGTTTGGCCCGGCTAATGGTGTCAGCCTGTCTCATGTTTGTGATGTATCTCTAACACTCATTGGCTTCGGAGCATGAAGACAGCGGAGGAGAAGAAAGGGATTTCATCTGAGCATTAGAGGTGTCAAACTGGAGAAGGTGCAAAGATCTTAAATCTTTTCCTATTATCTCTGTTTTTCTTTTTTCTATTTTTCTGAAGGTTGCAGCATTTTTAAAGGTCACTCATTTTTTACTGTTCTCACTGTTTTCAAGCTTTTTCCAAAGACTTGGCCCCAATCCCAACACATCCCTCCCTCCTGCCACTGAGCCCTTATCCCTCCATTTTGCGTGTCTAGGGGTAGGGTGTCCTGATTCTTGTTGGGATAGAGGGGTGGGGTGCAGTGTTCATGCTACATGTCCCTCCAAAAGGAGGTTTTTAAGAGGCACACTGAAAAACTCAACTGTAATTTAAGCGCTCAGCTGTATTTTTTTCATTAATAAAGATTTAAAAGCCACAATAAGCATTGTATCATCTTAGTTTAATGTTGTTTCAATGTATTATAGCCCTTGTCTTTATGACGAGCATAACAGAAGAAATCACTAGCATACCTATGTCTCCATAGCTAACTAGCTAGCTAGTGTTAAGTTGCTAATTTGTGTATGACAGTCCTACATTTTGACGCCCAAAATTAAACTAAACAAAACCCCGAGCTTGAATCGGGTTGAATTCTCCTCCATTTACAAGTGTTCTTTTTTCCCCCCTTGTTTGTTTGTTGTTGTTGTTTTAATGAAACTGGCAGTTCTGGTGTGTAAATGGCACTGAATTAAGAGGGAAACCGAACGAAAGAGGGGAGAGTGACGGATCAATCGAGTAATATAGTAGAGAACTGGGGAGCGGGGATCGAGCATGACCAAGAGGGGAACGGAAAACAAAAAATAAAGATGGGCGCTGCAATCGACTTGGTTGGCAGTATTTGCGTCTGCCTCCCCAGAAGTGGAAGAGATACGCTTAACATGCAGCGAAAAATGGTGATCATCATCTGCATAAAACATTGCCACGGAGAGCTTTGCACACTAGATGCACCAAGGGGCACAGCTTGTTGTGCCATACCTGTCGTGCATGAGATGACAGATGATTAAAATAACAGAAAAGAAGTGGTGCAAGGAAACATGTCAGTCCTTAGCTTGTAATTGATGTATTCATATTAAAAAACAGCATAATAAATAAAATATATATATTTTTAAAGGAGGAATTCTGGCCCAAAATTGCTGTCAGCAAGGCTCGGGTTGAGCATGGACCGAAACTGCGGGTTAAAAAAGTGTCAGGCCTGATTTTTGGGCCCAATCACAGTTCTACTGGCAGGGTAGGAGCACGAGTTGCTAATGTTAGTCTACAAAGCATCACTAGTAGCCTGGTAATGAAGCAGTCTTCTTTATTTGACGACTTGTTTGATCGATTGATAGCATAAATCCTAAGTTGTGAACAAATTACAAGTGTCCGGACAACTGCAAAAGGCTGCCTGTAGCCCACATAAGAGAAATCACTACTGCAGAAGACGCCATATTCACAATGTCAAGCAACACTTTGCATCTGTTTATGTAAACACTAGCATACCAACGAAATATCAAGGTCAAGGATTGTCCCATTTTATAGGGTCAAATTTTAACCACTGCCTCTTGTAACTCCAAACACTCCTAACAAGGAGCAGAGATAAGAATATAAAATAGGATTGGGCCTGACAGTTGTTCAAAAACAGTTGAGTTTTGATTTTTTGTAATAACATACTGCCCAAAATCCTTTTAATAATCTCAGATGATACCAAAAGACAAAGAAACTGTTATTGAAACATCTGATTCTGGAGTGCGGTTTCTCATATGGTCCCTGACACGTGGATAACTGGCTGATGTGTAGACAGATAGATTGATTGATGATAGGAGTGCAGCTCGGACACTGGTTGACAGGTCTAATCTCAGGAATGAATTTCGAGATATTGACAACTGTACACAAACAGATGGGAGCAATTACCGATATTAGTCCATTCTCCTCCGTCTGCTCCATCTTGGTAAACATTTGTGTTGCTGGTTTGGCAGCAGAGATAGAGTGGGAAAGGAATCAGACAGATTCAATGTTATAGCCAGAAACACCCTAAACACTACAGATGGAGAATGAAGATACAAATCTGAGCCTGTCAAAAGGTTTCAGAACAAAGAGTCTGAACACTGAAGAACCCTTCAAGCTGAGACAAGGTGTCTGCTGGAGTCAAATCAATGAGTATAAACAAGTGTGTGATAATTCCTCTTCAGGGCAGATACTTGGATCTGCCCTGGATGTTTCCCCCTGTTTACTCCATTAGAAGCCAATATCAGGTGACACTGCTCAAAGGAATACTTAATCCCCCAAATGACCATTTATATACACATTACTCACCTTATGTTAGACTGATTTTGTTACAATTTTTTTCTGTTTGCCTGCTGTGAATGAAGAATGCAAACCAAGACAAAATTCTTGATGAGCTGAAGTCATAGGTGACCATGTTTAACAGTGGCAGAACGATATCAAAATGTGTTTACAAACCCTCACACAGCTCGTGCAATACAATCCAAGTGACATTTATCCAGGCGTATGCCCTGTATTTCCCAAACAGGCTGTCTACAGGTATGAAACACTTAAATTTAACAGACCTTTTTGCTTATCAGACCTTTTCAAAATGATTTTTAACCACATTTAAGACTGATTTTTGGGCTATGCATCACCCCGCCAGGTTTCACTTAACAATAATGACCCACTCACTGTACATTATTCCGTATATTACATGGCTACTTCCTAAATAAATCAATAATTTGGCATCCAATATTTATTCTAAAAGGATTTTATGTCACTCATAAAAATGGTCTAGGGCTGGGCGATATAACAACTATGTACGATATATCATTATTTTCAAGCAAGATATGGATTTACACAACACAGTTTATATCGATATAGGGTCAAGTTGAATAACGCTGTTCTCCAAAAAGCCACGCGCAGTGTGCTAAAATATGAATTTTTGTCCATATCACCCTACATTGATCTATCGAATGCTGTAACTGACCAATCAGAATTGAGTGTTCAGTAAAGCCGTATCATAAAGTAAATAGTATATATGTGGTCCTGTGCAGAAGTAGGTTTCATGTAGGAATGTGGTTATTATAGTGAGTTAGGTTAATTTAAATTTTGCCAACTGGTAAGAGCAGGTATACAGTACAAAGACAGTATTAGGCTAAATGGTAGGTTTAAAGAACATAGGAAATCTGGACCTTCATGTGGAAAAGACAAATTTTGACAGAAACAAATGAAAAGATGGAAAATAAAATTAGAGCTTCAAAAAGTTTGTGGCAATGAAAACCCCATAGATTTAAATTTACGATTATTTAATATTTTAGGACTTTTTAAAGACTTGAAGATGTCCCTGTATGATGGGGAACTGAAAAGAAAGTGAATCTCTATTACCAAAAATAGTAATTTTACATGACTGAACATGATAGCTGCTGATCTACCTTTGCGTCAATATGTAGTTTGTTTGTGTTACTGTGTGTCTTTGGTGTTTTAAAGGGTTAGTTCTGATTCACCAAAGTCACAAAACACAAACAAACTAGCGGTCGAGGCAGCAGTAGATCAGCGGCTCCTGTGTTCATCAAGGTAAAATTACAGTTTGTGTCAATGAAGTCCGGATTTGAAGAGCGCATAGATAAGTTTCACTTTTAGTTCAGTTTCCTGTCAGAAATGGCTGTCTGGGAAGTACTGAGCATAAGACCGGATAAATGAGACTTTAATTAAACCGCACGAGTTGTGTGAGAGTTTCGAAACCAATGTTTTGATATATTTTTGCTTTAGGTAAATGCAGGTGCCTGTGGCTTTAATTTATCAAGAATTTACTAAGTTTTTGGATTTTTCGTTCACCAAAAGCATGTCAGAAAAACAAAGTTTTCTTCCCAAATTTAAGGTAACATGGGATAACAGACATACAAATGATTATTTTTTTTGAGGGTGAAGTATTCCTTCAACATTATGATTTCTATTCATGCTCAGTGTTTTTGATATGTGATTGTTACCAAACTGTTTTGCTGAAACCTCCTCTCCATCTCCAACCCCCTGGACCACCACTAACTGATAAATCAGCCACATGGCACAGGGTCTGCACACACACACACACACACACACACACACACACACAGAGCATGTTCTGAAGTCTCCTTTATGGGCTCCACAAATCTTCTCCCCATTTCAGCTCCTAATCAATAACAACCATGCAATTCCTTCTAAACTGCACATTTGCTTCTCGGGCTCCAGCACCATATGCTCTCACCGAAACACGAATTACCAGAGCAGTGTGAGCCTATACAACAAAGTGAATTGATTATCTGGTTGAGAATGACATTGAATTTAATATTACTTTATTGTCCGCTTACGTGTCCAACACGTTCCCCCTGTTGATAATGGATTATAGCTGTGCAACAGACAGGTACGATTGAGAAAATCCCTCTGCTCCATAAACATGGACACATGGATCAACTACAGGAAGAGGAAAACGGCTTTCAGACAGTAATTGATTTGGCTCAACACTGTGACGGATGTACACTTTACTGCTCTTCCTCATGTCACAATTCCAGCCCATTATAAAACACTCTTTCACTGTGAACGACATTCAAAGCAATATGGAACAAATTTAACTTTGTGTTTGTACAGTTGTTCCACATTTGTAGCTGGTGTGTAATGGTACAGTGGATTTTTCCATTTCGCTCATTTACCATATTGTAACATGACTAGTTGCATGTGTTTACCAGTAAAGGGCCAGTTCACCAAAAAAAAAAAAAAAAAATCAGAAATGCACATTTTCTCTCTCACCTGTGGTGCTTTTTATCAATCTCGATTGTTTTAGTGTGATTTCAGAGTGTTTGAGATATCAGCTGTAGAGATGTCTGCCTTCTCTTGAATATAACAGAACTAGACGGCACTCGGCTTGTGGTACTCAAAGTGCTAAAAAAAAAGAAAAAAAGAAGCATTTTAAAGAAATTAACAGCAATGTTTTTTTCCAGAAATCATGACCTGGTTACTCAAATAATCCAAATACCATGTTGTGAGCAGTTTCATGTCGGAACTATTTTCTTT
Source organism: Epinephelus cyanopodus (assembly GCA_026686955.1). Lineage (NCBI taxonomy): Eukaryota > Metazoa > Chordata > Actinopteri > Perciformes > Serranidae > Epinephelus > Epinephelus cyanopodus. The sequence continues at coordinate 19,853,286 of CM048936.1, read as the reverse complement.
TTTTTACCAATCTGCACCTGCCAACCTCGTCACCATGCAAAGGAAAGCATGCATCTACTGCTCGCTCAAATAGCACCACTAAGTTAGCTAGCTAATGTTAGCTTAGAAAATAGTTCCTACATGAAACTGCTCACAACAAGGTCTTTGGATTTTCTTGAGTAACTGGGTCATGATTTCTGCAGAGACAGTGCTATTGAGTTTTTCAAACATATTTTCGGCACTTTGCACACCACAAGCCAAGTGCCATCTAATTCCATTATATTCAACGGAGGGGGCAAACATCTCTACGGCCCAAAATCTCAAACACTCTGCAATTCACATTAAAACAATCTAGACTGATGAAAGCACCACAGAGAAGAGGAAAAATGTGCATTTTTGATTTTGGGGTGAACTGTCCCTTTAACAACAGACTGAAACAATCAACCATTTAACTGTCATTAGTATTAACTAAAAGAAAAAGACCTGCGTAATGCAGGTTTTATGACACAAACAGTGTAATTGAGTTTTAAGAATGCAGGCGTTTGTTACACTCTGATATCTCATATTTCTTTTTCCAATAAAAAATAACTTTTTTAGTTTTGCCATCACCCTCGCTGAAATTGAAGCACATATTCAACACATCTTGACCTCTAATTTGCCTTCATGCTAACCGTATTCTCAGTTGGCATGGTCATGCTCCTCGGTTAAGTAGATTTAAGCAATTATCGCAAAATGTACTTTACCTCCGTGCATGAGTGCCATGAAACAGAAAAGGAATGTCTTGAGTAATGCATCCTAATAATATAGTATATAATGTATAACTGCTCCATTATGCTGTAGGATAAAAAAATGGAAATAAAATAAAAAAAATCAACTAAAAGGAATTTAAATAATACTCGTCTGTTTAGTACAAAGTCAAACATTGTCAATGTTAACATCTGAAAAAAATAAAATCATTCATCAATCATTGTCAAAGGAATCCGTGTTTCTGTGAGCTGCTCCGGTGGGGCACCAGACAAAGGGCAGCCCTCTATCATAGTCAGCCACCTGTGGGCTTTTGTCACTGGCTCAGTCACACTCCTCATTCCCACCCTGTTAGCCTGTCGACAATGGACAGGAGCCCATCAGCTGGCCTCAGAGCTGGCCCGTCTCTGTAGGCCCACTGCTGCATGGCACACAAAGCACAATCCTGCCAGGCACACTCACACAGAGATGAACACAAACATCCCCCACCCCCACCCAAAAATTAACACACTATACATGAACAAAGCTGTGCACGTTTTCACAGCTTCTCCAGCACCAACATTATGAATATGAATAACCCTCGGGCCTGGACTTTAGCAGCCTGTGCCGTTCTGTGCTGCGTTCAAACCCTCAAGATGTCAACACAGAGACAGAAGGGCAAACTGAGAAACAAATCTGACAACACAGTGTGGGCCTGCAACCAGCTATAGGCATTAGCCAGTGATCGGGGGCTAGGAAAAATCTTGTCCTAGCATTGCAGCAATGTGGTTTATTTAGCAGAGACAATCTGAACAGAGCACAGTGACTTACACTGGTTGTACATGCAGTAAACGTCCATGTGGCGAACTAAAAGTTTGCATTTCAAGGGGCTGACTTGTCAGGAGACGTGTGACGACAGCTTGCTGAGAGGGCACAGATTGTAGAGGCGTAGAAACGATGGCAGGAAGATCGTCCTCTAATCCAATTCAGCGGCAGCCATTTGAATAATTGATGTGGGGACATAAATTGGTCCATTCCAGATGTCCCCTGCTCCCTTAATCAATACTGATTCCCTTAATCAATGGTTGGCTGGCCAGCCCAAGGCTTTGGCTGTTCTCCCCCCACACAGCCATGATGCAGCCAAAGCTTCCCACAGTCCGAGTCACAGGTGGTTGGCTGCAAAGTGGCTGTTTGCAGTGATAGGCTCTGGGTAATTGAGGCTCTTACCCGGCGGGGCTGGGGTGGTGAGAGGGGCAGTGGGGACCGTAGATTGGTCTGGTGTCTGGAGGTGGCACATGGCTTCCACTGGGAAATGACTGCAGAGAGACTGCCCTGGAAAGAAAACTTTCATTGTGGACAGACTCATTTGAAGACAGTCGGTCGGTGGCCAGCGAGAGTGATAGTGACTGTCTTGGAGATGGGGGAAAGGGCACGGAGAGACTCTCATACTGGTTCATGCCGCATAAATAACCTGAACCTGCTCATTTCCATGCTAATAATCTTCAACCGTAACAACTGACAAATGTGCCGTACACACACACGAGCAGATAATGGTGGGCAGAGGGAGCCGAGTGCCAGGATGCCAGGACAGAGTGGAGCATAGCAGTGTGTGACAGCTGGGTGGCACAGCTGGGGGAGACAGATAACCCTCAGCCTGTAGGAGCTGACAAAACAGCCACATCCCTCCTCAGAAGACTGAACATAACTTCACCTGGCTCTGCTCTCTTTCTCATCCTCCCTCTGTACCCGTCGCTCTTGTTGTCCCTCTAAATGCCTCTCTCTTTAAAGCTGCCTCTCATTTTCTGCCTTCACAATGCCTGCGCCCGTTACATCCCTCACCCTTTCAGTGTCCTCTTCATATCAGTCTCTATTCCAAATGTACCCTGCGGCTGACAGGACACCGTCAGACTACACCTAGCCAGAGTGGTCCTCAGGCTGTCAGCAGGACATTGCAGTGATCCATCAATGTTCCCTCTTTTTTGGCCAAAAAACACATCTCTGTATGCTCCAGACTCATAGCACATCAACAGGTGGGGAGTGCAGGAGTAAATTCGCCACAGAGCAGAACAATGAGCAGAGATCAAATGACTTCACCGTGTTTTAGCCAACCGAGTAAACATGCTGCCGACAGGAACTCAACGCACATCACAAAAAAAATCAAATCTGTATTAATCGATTTTTGGCACAGAGGGGTAGAAAAACACAAGTATTGCCTCAAAGTTGTGTCTGATAATTTGCTGTAAAATAAACACCTACTTACACATTCACCTGAGCAACAGTATTCAAGACATCACATGAACATATATCCAATTTCAGTGGTCTCCACCAGTGTCTGAGAAAATGTCTGGGTCCTCACCTTGCTAGATATTTAATGTTTTTCACCAGCTAGTTGCCAACTTTGTCTGTCTGCTATTTGGTGCTGCAGAGCTTGTTTGCAGAAAATGGCCTCCCATAGGCCAGGGGTCATCAAGTATATTTGTCCAAGGGCCAGAATTTTTTAAGTAAACATTGTGGAGGCTAGATTTTCAAGAAAAAATAAAATGTTAAAAGGCAGCTGTAAGTTTGTCCCCATTCTTGCATGAATATATCTCGATGGGTCCAAAGCTTTAAATCGGTCTACTCCATTGAGTTGACTTGAAATGAGAGTGTGTTCGAGAGAGACTGATAGAAGGGAAGAGAAGGTGAAAGGTGGACTAAATATCGATATTCAATACCATTTTTGATACCATGGGAAAAAATTGACAACATAATGGCAACATTAACAATAAAAGCTGGCATTGGTGTATCAATACTGCAGAAAATGAGCATTTAAACTGTGTCAAATACTCAGAATCAACATGACTCCATAAATTGATATTTCTGACAACACTGCTTTCAGATAGGCTATTAATAACTTACTCAGAACTCTGCTTTGTCAGTTTTTGACACATTAATATTACTCACTAATAATGGGCTGACAGATGGATTTAAGAAATAACTGCACATAAATAGAGTTGGTCAGTCATTCTTAATAAAATGATTTCCATCGCAGCTGTTTTTCAAGCTGCTTGAACATGGGAACAAACTGCTATTTATCTAAAATACATAGCACCATTTTTTTTTTCACCTTCATATTTTCTGAGTAGATTAATAATCTGTGGGCGTGATAGGAGGCTCTAGCAGGCTGTACATGGCCTGTGGGCCGCCAGTTGACGATCACTATGATAGGCAGTGTCCAATAGGGGGGTAATTCACCAGCTTCATCATGACAGGACATTATATCGATTCTTTAGACAACAATATGATATTTAGCAAAACTTAGGAAACTCCAAGGCACTCTCTTTGGAAAAATTAAAAAGCCTTTATTGTTATGGCTTGGTCATCTTACACCTTTAAAAACTTTGTCAGTGAGTCAAAACAACAATATGATATTTGCTGATATTACAAAGTCTGCCGATATGATTTTGATTCGATGCGACCCTTGTATATTTTCACTGTCCCAGCAGCAAAGCATGAAAAAATATTTTTTTCAGTAATTTTTGTGATGTATTATACATAGCAAGTACAACGGTGATGCTCCCTTTCGATCTAGATGTTTTCCTTTAGTTACTGATATGTAATGTTAATGTACAAAACTCTGTAAACACACCAACAGATGTTGTTTTCCATATTTTCATTTCATTATAAATGTCATGTATATCTAAGTTGGACAGAAAAAGGTTAAAAGCATGAGCTCAATTGTAAATAATAAATAATGTTAAATGCCTTACAAGAAACAGTGTGACATTCAGAGGTATTTATTAGCATCTAGTGGTAAGGACTGCAGATTGAAACCAGATGAAACTTCTCCCAGTTAGAATTCCTTCAGTGCACATTCAGGAGGTTATTACTGGGAACCGTATTATCCACAGAGGTCTCTTCTTCTCCAAAACAAACAGACCCAGTGATTTAAAATGGTAAAAACACAAGTAATTTGATGTTACAAATTAATGTTTCTCTGGTGCTGTCAAGCTCATTGCACATAGTCGGCTAGCCCAGCACCTGCTAATGTGCGCTCACCTTTTTTTTTTCTGTTAAATTAAAATCCAGGAGTTCAAGAGGTTTGTACTGGAAGCCCAATTATCCGCAGAGGTGTCATTTCCTCTCCAAAACAAACAGACTCTGACTCTGTGAAGTGGTTAAAACACTGAATAAAGCGGTTTTACATTGAAAAGTCTTGCTTTGCTAATACTGCTCACCACGAACAGGCTGCAATACGGTTGCCAACGCAAACATACAAATGGACCTATCTAGAAGAGCCAGCAATCTGGTTTGTCTTCTCTCTGCTACTGTACAAACATGGAGGTGCAACATGGCAGCCTCCATGGACAAGGACCCACACCCTATGTAGATACAGTATAAACAACTCTAAGGTAACGAAAACACGCTTCTTATTTAAGGTGATTATACACAAAAAAACATCCACAAAAAACATTACAGGGCTTTAATATCTGTGACATATTATGTAGGAAGAGATACTTCAACTTTAATAAACGGTGTAATGTTGCTGGTATGATGTCAATATGACCATCAATACATCATTTTCACTGTCTACTTTTGCGGAGAGCCGCAAGCATCCTGCGGAATAATAGGTGACACACACAACGAGTGACCTGACCTTCCATATTACAGTCATTGACCTCAATATAAATTGAACAATAAGTGCAGATTTAAGAGTAGACATGTACTAAATCATGCCATTATTGTGACTGGCACAGATAATATTCCATCATACTACCTGTTGAAGTCAGTCACATTATAGTACAAGCAGTGTAGTAAACACTGCTGCTTGACTACATAATACTACATCGCTCAATCCTATTCTAAACTGAAGGACACTTGATTATATGCACTCTGGTTTGAGAACATAGGCTCAGCATGTGTTGTATACATCACATATATGTAGAGAGTATGCTTGTCTATGATGTATGTGATGCTCAGTAACAACTCCCCTCCCTTAGACGTGGCCCTTGGCTCTGAAGCAACTGTTTGGAGCTGCTGGCTCTCTGACAGCATCCTTGGAGGGAGGTGTTGCCATAATCGATTTACACAGCAATCACAGATCTGCACACAGCGACCTTCAACAAGTCCTTGAACACAATCTCTCTCTGCTGATCAAAAGCCATCAGCAGAAAGTGATTAATGAATTGGTTGTTTATGCGCGCATTTAAAGTCACAATAACAGCAATTTGTCAATAGCTCTGCCGCAGCAGTGATTGTTACACTTGTGTCTGACAGGATGAAAAGAGGCTACATTATGTCTGGCTGTCTTCACCAGCAAATGTCACCTAAATGACAAGCGAATCACTCTGAATTTTGGGAATGAATGGGAGAATAAGGATGTGACAATTGTTAGGAGTTGCAAATGCAAAACAGAGCAGGAACACACACAGAGAGGAAGAGACAGAGACAGTGAAGGGAGTTGTTCCTTTTGAAGTTATTAAACATTTAGGATTGAAACCAAGTCCCTTTTATAAGAAGGCAGCTGCAGCAATAAAAACCTGAACTGTCTGTACCACAAACTCATGGTAAAGCCCCATTATTTGTGACTGCGGTGGAAAAACTGTCAATTTCATACTGGTATTTTCTCCCATTCCGGTGCTACATAAATCCCTATAAAGTCTCCCGTTTATTTTACCGGCTACCCACAGGGGGTGGGGGGAACTGGGTGAAAGCTTGCTGTATTCTGTCAAGGAGGAGATATGGCAGAGCGAGACACTTGTTGTGAGACGCTCGCTCACTGTCAGTATCCATCTGTTTACCTCTCTGCCAAAATGGTGGTGGTGATGGAAAACAAGCGTTCTCTTCAAAGGCCATTAAAAATGAACGAGGAGAATGAACAGATCACACCGGGCTTACTGAAGCACCACTCAGGCCATTTTATGCCTCAGGTTGAGAGATCACCACTCACACTGTAAAACATCTCACCATAACAAGATAATATCAAATCCCCCGCTGCTCCAAGACAGAAACACACACACACACCGTTAATGAGCCAGGCAATTAACTTCCAAACGTGCAACAAAACTTTGTCACCAGGGAGATAAACAGACCTGCTGTCTGTGTGCGGGGAAATATAAATGATTGCAACTCTGTTTTAATCAGTCTTAAGAGGGGAGAGCGAGTGGAGGACAAGGTTTTGGGACTCAATCTGCTAATCGATCATCTTGACACAGGTGCTGACAACCTGTCAACGGAGGGTGACAGCGTAATGTCCAACAGCTCGTCACATGAGAGTATGTGACAGATCTGGTGTTGGGTTTGACTCTTAATGGGCCCTCGGGTCACACCGCAGCCCGCAGTGCCATTTAGGGGTCCAGAGGTCGCAGTCTGGTCTACCAAACACACACAGCCTCGGCGGTAAGCAGGGACATCATTGTCAGTGGGCAGGGAGAAGGTGTCTGTGTATGTGTGTGTGTGGAGTTTGTGTGTGCGTGCCGTGACAGTGTGCAGATGGAGGGGGCTGTCTGTAAGGGAAAAAGAACAGATTGACGGAGCGGAGAGGGAAATGCACTTTTCAAATGTCACCTTGCCTTGCCACCCTTTACGCTGAGAGAAAGAACGGTGTGAAATAGAGCACCCGGAGAAAATAGCTCGAGGAGAGAAGACAGAACATTTTCATTTTTAGAGCTTCATGGCACATACTAAGTGGGAAATAAAACTCAAATTTGCAGAGCTGTTTTCCATCTTTTGTTCCGGTGTTCATTTTTTTAAGATACTGAGTAATGCTAACTATAACAATGTCCTGTTATATTTTCAGCTTTCGTACCTGTGATTTCACCAAACGGCAACCTCCAAGGCAGAAAAATGAAACCAACTTGGAAGTGCCAGAAACTGCAGTTCCTCTAATGGCCATTTGAGGCTGACTCCAAAACAGAGTCAATCCTCATAGACCCCCACATTAAATTGCCCAACTTTACAGCAGAAAGAAACACGTTTACAACCTGGCACAAAAAGGTTTGGTCGCGATAACTAATTTCCTCATTCATGACAATTGTACTAGCGGTTTTATTCATAACTTATCCGTTTACATATAAAGGCTCAAAGTTATGCATATACAAAGGCCGGGTTGCTTGACTGACAAGCTGCTTGTGAGGTGTCGCTACAGTCTATGAGTCAGAGCCACACCTCACTCTTTCACAGCTCCAGCCTCTCGTCTAAACTTGGTCACTTCTGGCTCCCAAAAAAACAAGATAGCAATGGCCGAAATGGCAAACTCAAGGCTTCAAAACAGCTTAGTTAAAATAGTTACTAGTGAACATATCCACATACAACGATTGGTGTGATATTTAACAAGTTAGCAGTCCTAATGGTTGGATTACATTTAGAAAAAGAATTCTGGTCGGGCGTCATCAAGTTACGTACCTAACATAAAGTTGCATACTTAACTGCCTCCTTACGCGGACTTGAGCCCTTTATACTACTTTCTTATTTACTCCTGTCAGTGCATTCCTTACCTTTCAAGAACAAAAAAAAAAGATCCTTTCTTCGACACAGGGTCAAGAATATAAAGTGATTCTCTGTATGTGAAGTTACAGCTGACCTTCAAGGTATAGCTGAGAAGCTTTCAAACTCAGAGTACTGTATATAATGGTGCATAGAAGCTGAAAGGATTTGAATGTCACATCTGTGGCACAATAGAGTCTTTGTGCTACGATTGGGTCCAACACATTTCTGAGAGAAAACCTGACATTATGGTTCTACTACACTCATAAAACAAGAGCAGGTCGCTTTCCTACATTACTGTAATGAGCTCAACTTTGGTAACATCTACAGCACAACGTTCACTTTGACACAGTTGATAAGATAAAGCACAGGCTGCCACAAGCAACCATACTGAGAATTGTCCTGGTAAAGGTGCACGTGCAGGGTTCAACATTCAACAAAAAGCTACTCTTTGGCCACCAAAGAGGCAAACAAATTATGGAAACACGTGCTTCTGAACCCTCATGCTCTTATCACTGGAAGAAGAGATCATCAGTTCTGCAGTGTGTTGACTGATGAAGCTAACAGCTAACTGAGCTAAAAGAGCTAAAACAGCAAGTAAATAAATATAACGATACTGAAGTACTTAAGCTGCGTACAGTTTAGAGGTAACATTAAAAGTACTTACTGATACTTACATTTACCAGACTTCTACCAGAGATGAAAGTAACCAGATACAATTACTCCATTCTGTAATGAAGTACACTACAAAACTACTGTTCTGTAGCTATAGCTATTGATTACAAAGTGCTTTGCATAAACTAAATACAACTAAAGTATGGCTTTTTTTTTCTACAGGGATGGCAAAGTAAACATAAAACATTATTTATTTCCTAACATTTTAATGGCGTTTTTATTATGCCACTAACATCTGTAGATGATAATAACAGAGTAAAGAAATTATAGCCTATGAACGAAGAGACTGTGAGAGAATACGCCATATGTTTACAAAGATATTTTCATTTTGTTAATGTATTTTCATTTAATGAAGTGGGTAATTAAGGAAGGCTGTGTTAAGTTGCCTTAAAATGCCTTTTCTGTTGGCCTTTGTTTTTACATAGGTTTGTACTTGGGAAATCAAAAATGCAATTTGGCCACCATCTTTGGGGGCTTAATGGCCTATGGGGCCAATGCTAAAAAATATATGGGTCTGTTCCTGACATGGTGTACCTACCAAAAGGCCTCATTTACTGACTTGAAAACCATTTTCAATTATCGAGCAGCTGCACGAACCAAACTCATGATGCTCAGTAGACTTATTAACGATTCTGATAGTGTACCCTTTCTTTCATAGGGAAACACCTGGTTGGTGCAGTAGATCCACGCACACTGCTGGAAAGTATATCGCTGATCCCAGCTGAGCGCTGCAGTGTGATGTGTGATCTATCTGCTCTATGCCAGAAAGGAAGTTTGACACCGGCTCCCCCCGCACTTCAAAAACACATCAATCAAGTCAGTCAAAAATGTCAGAGACCTTCTACTTGTCATTGCGGGCTACTTTGCTGTGATTGATTGTCCGATGGTCGTCTCTCACAGTCCCTAACCCCCCCCCTACTCTTACCCATGCATCAATTTGCACACCATGTGAGAAATAACAAATGATAACGTTTTGAAAAATGATTCACAATATCCTCTAGCAATTCAGATAAACAATTCCCTTTTACTAAAAGGAGGGAGCAAAACAGAGACAGACGGCAATGGAGAGGGAGAGAGGGAGATGCGCCAGCACTGCTTTATATTGACATTTATGGCTTAGAGGCTGTGAGAAAATGTGCGTGAGGGTGTCTGAGGGTATGTGTGTGTCTTGACAACAGAGGATGCTTTGAATATTTGATGCAAGTTGAAGACTGCAGTGGCCTCTATAGGCAGTGTGTGTATACAAAGACCCATTAAGCTGCGTTCTCATGGGGAAGGTGTGATAGGCAGAGATTCAGACTGCCAGCACTGTCTATACACATATCTGTCCACTCAAACTGGCCTCAATATGAAAACCCTTGAGGCTTTATTTTCCTTCTCTCCCTTTCTTCCTCGTTTATTTGTCTTCCACAAAATCTATTCAACTCTCTCTGCATCCATCTGCCACTTTCTAAAACGTTGTCACTCATTTTTCTCTCGTCTTGTTGCTCTCTTCCTCGCGTCTCCTGCTAACATGATTTGTCTGTTTCGCTCAGTATCCACATGTATCCTCTCCCTAGCATTCTGTTTTACATGCTGTTACCTTCCGTCCGTCGCTCCATAATGCTGTTCTCCACCCTTCCCTCCCTCCCTACCTCATTCCCTCGCTCAGAACTGTCAAATGGCTTCATGAAATGAGCTGGAGAGATGATGAGAGAGATTGCAATCCTAATGGTGTGACATGAAGCATTGTCCCAGGCCCCTTTGATAAATGAATTTAACAGAGCACTTGCTCTGTGGTGAACCATGCTAATTAGGCACAGCAACCCAAACAAAGATGTCTCCCGGTAATTGAGGTGAGGTCAGAGGGATTGAGAGGAGTGTGGACATGCTTGCCACTGTGTGTGTGTGTGTGTGTGTGTGTGTGTGTGTGTGTGTGTTTGCCTGTTTGTGTTCCCGCTGGGAATTGACTTGATACCCCCTTTGGGGAGCTGGTAATGGCGGTCTTTCCCTGTGAGTATTTGCTCTGTGGCTGGAGACAGAAGGTAAGTGGATGACCTTGTTTCCCAAGTGCAATGAGACTTGTCCCCTACACTGTAGCACGGTTACTATCCCACTTTTGCCATTATAATTCTAGTGGGGATCTGTGTGAGGTCAGTGCGAAAATTGAAAAAGCAAGGGCAAACCACTCGCTTCATACTCAAATTACATAAGCTCACTTACACATTGATTCCATCTATGCATTGAAATGGATCAGTGGAGGAACAGTGGGCGGAACGCTGTGCAGTTCAGTCTGTTAAATAAACACTATTGACATGTTTAGAGCCAATCCAAACGACCTCTGCTGTTTAGCCTCCCATTATTGATATTATTGGCGTGTTTACAATAACTGAGCTGTGCATCTGTCATTCCCAGGGTATCCATATGTTCACGATTGATCCGGAAATAATCAGAGAAATGCCTTTAGACAACAATATGCTCTCAGGTCTTCAGGGACATGAGAGAGAGGTAGGAGGAGGGATGAGGGAGGTGTGGTGCGACTAAAGAAACAGGCTTTCAAAGATATAAACAACTTAGACCACAGGTACTAAATCAAAGCACAAGACATATGTTCACATGCATTTAAACCAAAAACCTCCAACTTTAAGTGAGAGAGGGGGCTGTGATTTCACTTTAAAGGTATTTTGATGTCTAGACAAGTGTCTGCCAGCCAAGGCAAGGTTACATACTGAACACAGTGCCAAGAACAGATGTGACAATCTTTACTTTGAAAACATGAATCACACTGAGGACCGTGCAACCAACACATCAACAGGTGCCATATCATTGCCCAATATTGGCTTATGACAGATACAGTGTATATGTTGGCAGATGTGCAAATTAAAGTATATATAAGTTGCATAAGGCTGCATTTTTATGTGTTTTCATCCATATTTTTTGAGCCAATTTTTCGGCCCTTACAATGTGTGCAGGTGTACATCTATGCAGTGAGCAAAACATACTTAACACAAAAAGGTTGAAGGCAAGGTGTCGGCCTGTACAGTTCGCAGAGGAAGGAATTCTGAAACTTTGAAAACAGTCCTGGGCAAGAAATCCAGTGTAAGAAAAATATGAGAAGCTACAAACAAGAGTGCTGTGAAAATGAATTAGCGTGATAACGAGGAAACTGGATCCACAAAATTAGCTAGGATTAGCTTCTTTCTCAAACAAGAGTACAAGTGTGATGAGTTAAATAGCAGAAGTTAGCATTACCAGTTGCTAAGAATATTTTATTAGCGACATATTAGCCTCGGACAAGTTGTAGCTATAATTGCTAGCTTAGCTGCAGTACACTGATCGCAGGAAAACTGATCCAACATATCACAAGTCAACAAGCACAAAACAGCTAGAAGAGTAACCACAGATGATGTTCCAACAGGGCATTAAGGGAGTAAATATAAGATATTTGTCAATATTTGCGCAGGCAAAGATCTGACAAAAGGCTGGATGTCAGGTTGCCTCTAACCCCAAAATGTTTGTTATACAACAAGCAGTTCGGACCAGGCAATCTGATTAGTCAAATAGAAATTTAGAATGTGATCAAATCAGCATGAGAGCACACCTTCCTCATCACGTAAAATAGTAATAGCAATTTGAACTGCCAGTGCTGAATCAAAAACCAGTAGGCTATGGTGCAGAAACAAAATGGATCGTTTTAAATCAACTTTCTTTAATAATTTATGGTGCTGCTGGACTGCTCTGTTAATACAGTGGCGTGCCTCCCTTTGTGTGCACCAAGCTGGAGAGCAAACAGTTTTGTCACCGCAGTGAAAATGTTGTTTTTTAAAAGGCTAAAAGCCAAAAAATATGGATCAGAGTAGAATATTTTGTTACATAGAGATGTGTTGTGAATTCTGGAAATGATTATATCTATCCTTTTTTTAATCATACTTGACTGTTGGACTTTACAGCTGTTCTGGAGTTAACTGTTGGGGGAAATGTTTGGATCATATCAGCTGAGCCAGTGAGTCTGTCACACAGCGTTATCTTAAAAATAGCCAACATGTGAAGTTTGTGGACATAGTAGCTAGTAGCTGTCTGTGAACACATTATTTTTTCACTACATATCTTACTTACAACAAGACTGAGCGATCATAGCCAGTTTCATGTTCATATGTGTGGTATTTATTCAGTTTGGGGAACCCCACGATCTCTACAAAGCATTAATGTTTGGTCAAGTTGAGTAGAAATCATCTGTGTTGCCAGTTCATTACAAAGGATTGGCCTACTTGCTAGAGAGGTAAACTAGGTTTCATTACATATAGGTTGTTTTTACATAAAGTCCTTTTTAAACAAGCCAAACGCAGTCCTCTTAAAGAGCACCAAGAAGTGGACAAACAGAAAAGGGACTTTTTATGTTCACATTGTCGGTTCATGTGAAAGAGGACTCCATTCTCTTTCTGGTCAACTTCCGCGCTGATGTAGCCTAAGTCCTCTTTCCTTTCACTATAACCTATATAATATTGACATATTTGTATTTTTACTTTGACGCAGTGTGGTTATGGAGCCCCTCGCTTTCAGATTAACTTAAAATTGGAGGTAAACCTTTGTGTTTCTGTGCTGTAGACTGTTGCCATTTGATGTATTCTACATTCCACATCTGGAGAAGTGCAGTATCTTCCATGGACCCAGCTACTTCTCATTCTGCATCTTTGCAAACGTTACAAGCCGAAGTGGTTTCTTTCAAGCATTGCAGTGCAATAGCATGTGATCTAGAGGGCTAAATACAATGACAAAGAGCAAAGAGAACCTGCAGCACATCACGGACCTGAGAGTTCTCTTGGAGTGTTCGCATACAAGCAAAAAATGCAGAGTCACTGCTCTGAGTCAGTTTAGAGGGCTGAAAAGGACCATGTGTGAAAACACCCAAAGAGTCTGCTGACATGGCTGTTTTCCAGTTTTTAGCCAGACCTCATGTGTTTCCATGATGACTGAGATGACATTAGCGAAACGTTTCTTATTTTGAGATCAAATTGCCCCACAATATGAATAACATTTGATTATATCTTTCATTTTGTTGGTTACTGTTGTAAAACTGCAATATTACACTCAGGAGTGAGCTTCACCATCATCATTGGCACCACAATGATGCAGCAGGACCGAAGCCCACCCTCTTATGTAATAATAAACTGAAACCAAGTGCTGATGGCAGACTATTCAATACATTAAAAAATTCTATTTATAACCAGGTATTTTCCACCACTTCATTCACTGTTAACTGTGAACATAGATAGTGAAGTTTGGCATTGAGCTAAAATAAAATTTCCTGCTTCTAAGTCACAACTTTGTCAGACTGTATATTGTCAGCTCATTTCAGACTCTCAAATATCAATGTTTGTGTCAAAGATCCTACATATGTTGGGTACAAATGGCCTATTTATACCTTGTTTGACAGTAATACATACTGAACATACACTGGCTGATGAATATGAAGTAAGGGCTGGACTGTCAGTGTACAGCACATACACAGGGAATACAAATTGCACCTGTCAGGTAATATGAGGTAAGACAAAGTTTCTCATTATAATGGGAACTATCAATTTCTATAGCAGGAGTGTGTGTGTGATATTTACATACTGGCATCACAGGAGCCGACACCTTGCCATCATTATGAATATGAGGTCAGGAGGGGCTTGCTCACAGCAGCCAAGACACATTTTTGACAAGTGCCTCCCTCAATGGGCTATTTCACAGAACCTTGAGCAAAGTGTTGTCTTGGTAACTCAAGGTGCACTGTCTCATTTGTCAAACGGGGCATGGGGGGGTAGGTTTAGACCGGGGGAGGAACTAAGGGCCATTAAAACCCCACTGGGATGGCTCATGCATATTTAAGTGGGTTAGATTAAAGGTTGGTCTTCTGGAAGCAGTTCATACCGACCAAGACAGAAGCTTCTTCTGTGACATGTCATTAACCCTTTAATTGACTAATGGGTGGTGAGGTTGCAGATATGAGCTAATGTAGCCATTTCTAAATGCAAATGCCGGCAGTATGTGCACACTACGCTACAGCGATAGGCTGTTGAGGTGATGGGTACTGACAAATGGACTCCAGGTGAAAAGGTCAAACTGTGACACTTGGATCTCTGAGCAGTTTTTGTTTTATCTGTATTTGCAGACATACACAGGCCACCCAGACACTGGCAGGGAAACTGAAATATTGTTTTTTCTTTTATCTCTTTATCAGGTTTTGTTTTAAACAGTCAGATTTATTTTTGCCCTCATACCACTTGGGCCTAATCCCATTTATCATTTTCACCCCCACCCCTCATTTTCAAGTGCCATGTTGCCCCTCAGAACAGTGTTACAAGGGATAGTGGGTAAAATCTTCCCCTGTGAAATGGAACGACCCTGATATGTCTTCGGTAGTTGTTGATGCTGGCAATTACCAAAAGAGACGCAATGAGTACTGCAGGACGTTATGAATATGCTACCTTCAGCAGCAATTACCACAAAAATACGTGAAAGCATGAACACCCTGAACTGCTACGGACTTCTTAACCAGTTACAGTCATACCATTTACATTCTACTGTAATTTTCACTTGCTATGTGTTTCTTTTTACGTTGTCTTTCCAATCAAAGCAATGTTCAGACTAATGGAATAAATACCTTAGGACCATGTAGGAGCTAGCATTAGGTTAGTTTAGTCTCTAGGTTTCTGGCAAGTCTTAGGAGTTCAGTAGGTAATAGATGTTGCTACTGTATAGTATATGCACTTTCTTTTCTAAAATCTAGACGTGTTCATAAACACATTTTAAAATACAATTTGATTTATGACTGGGCCCCTGTTCTCAAACATTCAATAGCTTATCAGGGTGTTCCATTTCACATCTTAATTATTTCTTATGAACTGTACATGTACTTTTTTCTGTTTTTGTGAATAAAATTTGTGAATTTGCCTACTGTTGTGGTGATTTCTCTTGTGTGGACTATAGGCCTTCTGCGGCTGTCAGGAGGCTCGTGATTTGTTCAAAACTCATGCTGTCAATCAGTCAAACAAGTCATCTGATAAAATATAACACTGCTACTGATAAAATACAACACTGCTTCCGTTAGGCCCTTACCGGTGCTCTGTAGGCTAATGTTAGCAACCCATGCTCCTATCCTGCTGCAGGTCTGCACTGATATTAGAGAAGCAGTAGTAAATGCAGGAATTTTGCTGCTGTAGTTGAGGTAAATTTCAGGCATCATATGCCATCAAATGGGGGAAATACAGCATCGAAATTTGTCAAAATCCAGGCACAAATTGACAATAACAAAACGGCACACCAGCAATTTCTTCCGTTATGCCTGTTATAGAGAAAAGAACCGTAACGCATTGAAATGTCATTAAACTCAGATGATAAAATGGTGGAATTTTTTTTATTTTAATTCAGGAAAAAAATACTTTGGTGGGTTTCTTTTGTTGCTTGTGCAGCCATCTTGGTGATGATTTCTCATAACACTCAGTTTGGAGGGGCATGTTGCCCTAACACTTCACCCTACCCCTTTATCCAGGGATGCTACACATACGCATGAATGGTAAAACACAGAGGTAAGGGCTAAGTGGTAGGTGCAAGGGGTGTATCAATCTTGCCCCCACAGCCATTTGCCTGAAAAAGACAGCACTACCTCCTGCTATATCCATCTCTGTGCACTCGCATTGTTGTGATGATTTTGTGCATTTGCCATAAAAGATATTCTAATTTCAACCACTTTACCCAAATTTCCCCCAAGGCAATGGTCCTCCAAATAACCCAGTGTGAGTCCAGGGGGGAGGCAAAGGAAAACATCAAACAAGCTACAATACACACAGCCTTGTTGTGAGCAGAACACAGAGTAGGAGTGTCGACATTTCTTCACCTGTCACGACTGTCAGAGTCTGTATTTGTGACAGTCTGGCTGACTTCTATGTCACCACATGTCTATAAAGACAACCAGCAGGCAATGTCTTTCTATATGCCAAAGTAAATTATAGGGCTTTGTGTTTGCGTGTGGGAGAGCGAGTGCGAAAGGGTTAGATTGGTCTGTGCATGAGCATGCGAGTACAATATCTCTCCCATCTCAAATCTCCTCCTAATCTTGTTATAATTGCCTGGTGAGCCTCCCTGCTATCCTCCACCCTAATGCCTCCTCTTCCACCTGACCTTGGTACTTCACATTCACCTCTACAACAATAAAACATTTCAGTTCATAAAGTCGAAACAAAACTTCAGAGTTAAACACCAGATAAAACCTTGTACTTTCTCCCTTTGGAGTAACTGAGCTAGTGTAATCCTTAGTCAGGGGAAAAGGAGAATGTTGCTTTTCTGTGAGTAACAGACTCAATTCTCTGTTAAAAGTTAAGGAAATGAAATATTTAGAAAATAAACTTGTAACAGTTGATATTAGATTCTGATTGTGTTAATCACTTAAGTCCAGATAACTTGGAAAAAACACACCTGAAGAACAAAAATGTATTGATTTTGTCTCAATCATTTTGTTATATTAAGGCCAAGACACACCAAAACAACTTTTTTAAAAAATGGTGGCGTCCAAGGCACATGTCTTATGCCTCATGTCACCTGTGTCTCAGCCAAAGATTTGCACCTGAACACTATGTAAATACCATAGCCAATAGCCAACTAGCACGAATGTTCCGCGGCAGTAGTTGTCAGTATTTGTCATTCATAACAAGGTAAACTGGAAGGCTAACGGGACAAAGGATTTTTACTAAGCACTAAACAGTAACACAAGCAATCGAAAACCATGTCTGCTGAAGAGCTGAATGGCTAAAAACATAATCCTAAATAATAAAACATGTAACACTCTTGACTTCAGTTGTTTGTTTGTTTGTTTTCCTCACTTCTGTTTCTCTTTGCGTGCGCTAAGCTGAACTGCCAATCAAGAGTGATTTCATTCATCAACGAGCCTTCGTTGTCTTTGATGCCGATTAAACATGCTGAGTCTGTTGAAAAAAGCCAACAAGGGCAAACTAGTGCCAACTAGTTCCAACAGTGCAGGACACACTGCAAAAACGAGAGCAACAGGCACGGCCTGACATTAAGCAGCAGCCAACTGTTGGCCTAGTGTGTCAGAACCTGAGTCCACTGAGAACCACATCTCAACATCTTCCCTCTACCACTTAAGCCAGGAAAAATACCTGTGGTAGGTCAAAGAGAAAACATCCCCACATCTGCACCCTCTGTTACCAAGAAGTCTGTTTCATCAGCATGACTGCATCCTGAAAGACCAGCCAAATTTGGGAAAGGCCCAACATCGATGATCCATGGGGACCAGCCTCAGAGCCAGGAGAGAACTGCTCCATCTCAGCCAGGATGACCCAGCTCGTCTCGCTTCAGAGCAGTGACCCCAACAACCACTTCTGTCATCCAAAACCAAAATGTCAGCCTCATACAACATGGAGAGACAAACGCTCCCCTCAATGATCTACCTTCATAACGTCTGGCACACAATCCACTGTGTTCTCTACTGTTCTTCTAGTGCATTCATGTCATTGCTGCCTTTTGTTGGACATAAATTAAAGGGTTAAAAAAAAATTCTCAGTTCAGATTCCTGTAATTCATTCTGCCACTAAGTTGTGCTTTTACACAACTTAATACAAGACAATATTGGAAAACATCTTAAAAAAACAGCCAAATTGCCAGAAGAAATGTTGCAACAGTCCATTTCTGCAAAAGGTAGATATATTACACTGCACTTTATTGTGTTGCAAATAGGTTGAAACTTAATGTTTCAACACCCTGTGGTATTATGTGGTTATGTTTACGTAAAAACGACTTCTGGTCAGGAAAAGATCATGTTCTGGCTTAACATACTTAATCTGGGGGGCACAGTCCTGGCATTAAATGCAGCAACATATCAGTAAAAAAACAAGTGCGCTTTGTTCCACTATCCTGGCATGAAAAGCAGTGATGTATCTGTAAAAATCATTTGCTTTTTGTGCCCAAATAACTGGAAACAAAGTGACAGGCAAAACACCCACATTTGGTGCTAAAAAAGCTGCTGGAAAAATAGTAATGACTTGCGAAATCACAACCAGTTTTGTTGTTTGTTGGTCTTGAGCATGGAAGTATAAAGGGCAGGCATCTTGCCTAGATGTCAAGGCAACATCCACCCCCTCCACCAACAGACAACAGTCAGCTCAAGTGTATCACTTTAGAAATGTTATTATGATATGTATGAAAAGCGCAAATGTAACATATCCGTAGTTTGCAGAAACGTACAATGCCAACATTTTCCTCTGTCGACTGGGCTGTTAAAACAATGTAAAACCAAGCAGACAAACTTAGTTCACTGGCATGAATTTTTCATCAGATCCCCCACAATCTTCTCACCTTGTATGTGAATGTGTGCAAGTGTTTGCAAGTATAAAACTGGATACGAATGTTTGGGGACAGGAGGAAGTGCAAAGAGTCCGATATGCCTGAGGAAGGGAGATAATTGGCTGTGGAGATGCTTAGAAGCTGCTTTTGTTGCCATGGCGATAGACTTGTAAACACTGACCCATCCAATCTTCTTATGGAAAAGGGAGACAGAGTCGGGAACGGGAGAGAGAGATAGACAGAAGTCAATCATTCAACAAGGCAGGGAGAATTAGACGCAAACTCGGGGAGACAGCCAGACAAATGCATGCACAGACACAGACACAGACACACACACACACAAAACCATTCCTGTGGCCAGGTAGAGACTTTGTGCTGGGGGTGCTAGAGGACAGTGTTGTTCCAGAGAGATTATGAGGTACATGGGTGGCACAGATCCCATCACAGCCTTGGGCATGCAGGCTAAAGTCAGTCAAGTCACTAACACCTATGCAACGCCCGGGGGAGCACAGACAGAATTACATTCGCCACATTCAATCTCTGAGCAGGGCCTCGAGATGCAAGTGTTTCATGGAAATAATGTAGAAATGGGAAAACAATGAAATTGAGGAGATTAATGCTCACTCTCCAGCCTCATCTAAATTCTGCTCCCACCGGACCTATGCAAGCATTTTCAGAGATGCTACCTTTAAGTGGTAACCTTGTTTCTGGGTACCAAGGAACATTCCTAATTCAAACCCCTCGGGGACTGGGGCCACTCAATTCAGTAAAATGGAATATACTGAAATACCACTGCATTTTTATATTCATAATATTGAACATGCTGCACACATTCCCAAACACTGTGGCTTCTGAAATGCAGAAAAACAAACAATGTCTACTATAAGATGGGGCACAGATACTTCAAGCCCCTCTACAACCAAAAAAGGAGCAGCTAATTCTTCACAGGATTTATCTACAAAATATTACTTAAAGCTGCAGCTAGTAGCTTTTATGAAAATAACTTTGTGTCATATCATGACCCTCCTTCCTCTAATGACTTTAGCCAGAATCGACCACGGCACTCCCAAAACAACCACCAGAGCTGGGGAGTCTCTAATGTGTCAATCCTGTCAATGATTCTTGTGAACTGTGGTCAAACTGTCAAACTAGGCAGCGCTGATCAAATGTGAATCGAGATTATGTTACTGCATTGCGTAATTCTCACTTTAAATGTTTTCAGAAACACATTTAAGGGCTTGTCTACACAAATTGTTTTTTCTGAGCACCGGTGTCTTTTTTTAATTGTTCCCAATGAGGAGAGAGCAAATGCAGCACATATAACTGCCTAGAGCAGTGTTTTCAAACTTTTTGTGCCCAAGGCAACCGAAGGCGAGCCAAAATTTCACAAAAGCCTGTATAACATGTGCTATCACTCTTATCACAACAAAAATATTTGCTTTTATTTACTAATATCAAATAGCAATTACTCATGAAATATTTATTACCAAAATGATTCAAGAATTCATTTTACACTTTTTTGACAAATAGGTTCCCTGTGAAGTTTTTTTTTTTTTATTTATTTATTTTTAATTAAATTCAATTACATTTTTTAAGGAAGAGTTTGCCTCTTTATTGGGAAATGGATGCACACAACATACTGATACAGTCAATTAAAAATTGATTCATAACTTTTTGGATAGGCCCAGTTGAAGTTCATCACAGCACACCATTTGAGAACCACTGACCTAGAGTAAGGCCAGCGTCTTTTTGAAGATTGCTCTGATTTTTTGACTCCTAAGCTCTGATTAGTTGTTTTAATTCACATGCAGTAAAGCCGTTAGAGGAGCTACAAGGTAATGGAGCAGACAAAAGAACGTGATTTTCTGTCTCATTTAGTGCTGTGTGAATGTAGTGACAGTTGCAGCAAGTATGACCAAAGTTATATGTTGTAACTTAATGTAACCAACTACAGCTTTAATGAACTGCTCACAATGTTGTTGGATTTGGATGAGGAAAATAGACCTTTCCAAACAGCAATGTGGATAGACCAAACTCCAGGTATGAGGAAAAACTGTGTATTTCAATCTACATATATCTGTGTGTGTATTTGCGTTGGCCAATACCAAGGATAATGTGGCTGCTTTGTGTATCACTGCCCATATTCACGCCCAGCTAATCTACAGTATCACTGCTGTATTCAGTCTATAAGCACTCTGTCTTTGGCACTATTCAGAAACTAACCAGATGGCAGGGCAGCAGTGAGTTTGCTTGTGGTGTGACTACTCATCTCAAGAAAACTACAGTTTTACAACGTGACTGCACAGCTGTTTTAACACACTGTATAATGCATTGTTCATCCATCATTATAGTGATATTATATCATAAATCTATTTACTTGTATCAAATTTATAGGTCTTCCATGTTTCTTTAGAGCTTGTAAAAGAAGAATATTTTACATGCATCCCTTTTCTGAGCTTGTGTGTATGTGTGTGTGTCTGTGTGGTAACGGAAGGCGGACCATCTCCATGTGTCCCCTCCATCTGTCGCCTGGCAAATCATTGAGTCCAGGGGCCGTGATCCAGCCCCCCAATATGTGGGATTGCTGGAGGGAATGAGGAGGGGCGGGTCAACATACATGTCACACTAATGGATATGGGGCCCACGGCTGGGGTGATGTGTGGCTGATTTTCTTAATGCATGGATGAATGAATGAACGCATTCATAACTGCAGGCACTGTTATTGTCAGTGGCTCTCCCAGAAGAGGCCGCGACCTCCCGAGTTTTGCTGACAGACAGATGGACAGAGCTACACCGGCAGCGGGGCAGACACTTTCCTCACCCCATAGCAGAGGTCATTAACTGGGACCGTGATCCACAACAGCAGTCTTTGCTGTTGGAACTGTGATCCCCAATCTTGACATGCCATAATGTCCAGGCTGTGTATGGCGATGTCAATAAGACAGAATGACCCGTTTCAGTGGTCATTACATGGAAGCCAACGGGTCAGCGGCTTTGGGGATGGATGGAGGGAGATTGTGAGGGAGACTGAAAACAGAGCGCAGCAGACATATTGTCATAGTCTGTAATTACAGGGCAGTATCCATTCAATCATGTGATTGGTCACTCGGCGAATGTCTGTGACTGCATGTGTAGCTGTGTTGTAGGTTGCAGTGTGTGATTCTGTGTATGTTGATGGCTTTTCCATATCACTTGCTGCATTTCAATGAAAAATATCATACTTTTTACCATTTTTTTATTTGACAGCAATAGCTAAGGGTACCCACTCATTTTCATGGACAAAATTGAAAAGATTTGCCATGCCTTCTCAAGGACCCAACAAATATTTCCATGACCATTCACAAAAGATAACACAAACATAACTGTAAAGTAGACTTTACTCCTAATGTTAACTGTATAATTACTGGCGGTCTAGGCACATGGAGCAGTAAAGCTTCCACAGTGGGGGAGTAACAGACGACAATTAGTTTGGCCCAATGGTTTATTAGTTTGAATTAAAAAAAGAAAAAGCTCCATACCTGCTAACTACCATGCTCTACTTCCAGAGCAATCATACATTCATTTTCTATAACCACTTATCCTGCTGGGGGTTGTGGGGGGGCTGGAGCCTATCCCAGCTGACACTGGGTGAGAGGCGGGGTACACCCTGGACAGGCCGCCAGACTATCACAGGGCTGACACACAGAGACAGACAACCATTCACACTCACATTCACACCTTTGGGTAATTTAAAGTCACCAATTAACCTCCACACAGAGGTGCTCCCCTGCCCCGAGGTTCGAAACCAGGAACCCTCTTGTTGTGAGGTGACAATGCTAACAACTCTGCAGTTAAAACAAAATGAGAGTGTGCATTTCACTCTGAGGGACATTGACAGCTCTGGGCAGCCTATGTCAATTGCTCAATTCAAAAAAATGCAGTACAATTTAAAAGTATTAGTGGTACATAGGTAAGGAAACTTTGGGATTCATGACCGTACATCTTAAATAACACTGTCACAACGTTATTTATCTGTCCCCACTCGTCTGGCATTATTCAAACATATCAGATTCAAACTCTGTTGAAACGTTATTCCAGCAAGCTCGCATTCATGAAAGGACAAGTGGAACACGATGTGAAAATGAAGGAATGTACGTGATGGTAAACAAAATGTCAAGCATCGATGCATAGCTACGCAGAGCAGAGCTATGTTAGGTCAAAAGCTACAGAATTTTTTTTGGGTTATGTTACATTACTTCGAAAGTTATCCATGGAAGATCACTGTAATAATTCATTTTATTACACACAACAAAATGCCATGACTTTTCCAAAACTTTCAAGGATTTCACTAATCTATGACTTTTCCAGGCCATGAAACCAGGATTGTGGAATTCTATGATTTTTCCAGGTTGTCCATGCAACTGTGGAAGCCCCAACGCTTACTTTGCAGATCAAGATTTTGTATATAAGCCTATGGACCCTTTTACAATCTACATGCATGTTGGCAAAGTAAGTGGCGTTTTGCCCCAGCCATCTTAATGAGTTAGCAAGCTTTAAACATTGTTGCCAGCAGCAACATGTCTGGTTGGCAGAACACCCAACTCAACATCTGACTCAATATCTACAGACTTCCAGCAGGATCACGATCATTTCAGGGCAACTGTGTTTTGGTTTAACCAGTTATTGTGTTAACTGGTGACTCAGTTGAAATTCACCAGTTAACTCGGTCACTCAAATTTAAACACTGCACGCTATTAAACGTGTTTACTATCACTGGATAGAGGATACAATCTAAAAGTTTTAGTCACAATAAACGGGAGAAGAACTCATGTTTGCATAACAACTATATCATCGAGGTCTGAACTATGCTAGCAAGTCAACAACAGAAAAAGGAGGTAAAATTCCCTCTTAGGATGTAACGTTAGTTTACTGCCTCATACGTAGTGGTCTTGTGTCCCTCTCTTTGGCAACAAAGGATTTCTGATTGCAAGACACAAAACTCTATGTCATGGTATTTGACCATCTGTATGTGACTACGGATAACGCAATTGAATATATAGTGACTTGTATACTCCTAACTAGGGTTGCAGCCATGCACCGGTTTCAAGGTATACCATGATATAAAAGTTGATGGTTATCATGCCGTGTACATTTGCTTATCTATGATATTGGGGGAAAAAACTGTAAGTGGACAAATAATCTCCCCTTTATTTTAGTTATTTTCAGAGGGGAGACTTTTTACACATACTTACATTAACAAAATGGTTTCAAACTTCAATTCAAAACATTTGTTGAACCAAACATAGGCCTTCCATTTTCATTCCTTTAAGGGTCATTCTGGTTGATAACAATTCTAAAATACAGTGATACCCTGATATTTTCTGAGACAGTTATCGTACCATGCAACTCTACTCTTAACTTCTCACTGTGTACACGCTTTGTTTCTCCACAAAATACGTGTATGCCGCTGAATATTGGCACACTTGCAACGGTCTTCTCTACACTCACTATTAGCACACGGACCTGACTTTGTCAAAGTCAGTTTGTTTAGGTAGCATTCTTGATCTAGCTTGACAAGCTACTGCACTCTGCCACACTTCTGTTGCCATATGGCGTGCACACCCTTACGTTTGTCATAATTTACAAAGTGTAAAAGTGGCTATAATGAGCATATAAAATACTCTGTTGCACTGTGAAATAAATTAAACTGCTGCACAGCATACAATATAAGTAAAGTAGTTTAAATTAGCTCATTCTCAACCAACTACAACTTTAAAATGCTGCTCACATGTTAATTTATCATTAGCTATAACATCATCAGGGTCACCATCTGCAGAGCGGAGACTTATGGGTACTTTGCTGAATATACTTACATACTTGTGCTTTAGCAAACATAAGATAATAGAGTATTCTTACATTGAGGCTTTGCTACTTTTACTTTAGGATATTAATTCTTCTTCCACTACTTCCGGCTACTTAACATTCATGGCAATTTCCATTGTGACTAATCCTATATTATTAAACTGGGGAGCCCGAAGTCTGGCTCATACCAAGCAGCACACCGTCAGCTGCCTGACTTTCCATCTGTTCATCACATTCTTTCCTCAACAGTGTTGGTGGTGCTCAGAATTTGATTGCAACCTCTTAGCGCGCTGTTTTTTACGTGTTTATTCCAGCTGTTCCTATCTGATAGGCAGCTGGTCTTTGTGTGTTTATGAAAGGTGTGTCTGTGCATGCTGGTGTTTGTGTCTGTGGGTGTGTGTATACGATGGGGCAGTGGAAAAAACAGAAAAAGACAGAGTGAGCAGAGCATTTGTTGTTAGTGACAGAACCAGGAACAACAAACCGAATAGAAGAACACACGGCTGATTGAGCTGAAGATAGCAATTAGCAAATGGGCTGTGAAATAGCTGCACAATGCCATCACTTCTCAGATGGTTTGCTCACATTCTTTTAAAAATAACATATTTGGGACAGAGCAGTGTATCGGTTAACAACAAACAAGAAGGGGCCATGGCTCTGCTGATAGTGAAAATTAAGCTGCTGCCAGAGCCTTGAAGATGAGCTCAGGGAGAAAGAAAAACATCATGAGGAGAATTCTGAAGCACTCTCACAGTGCTGAAATGCAAAAGCTGACTAATAGCATTACATGGTTTCACTGCAATAGGCAAAGAAAGGGAACTTTGACAGCTTATGAGAAAAAAACCTCACCTCATGAGATGCAGGCTTGTAAACATGCTTTGTGTGCCAGATTTGTATGACTGAGGATGTGCCACTTAACTCTTGGTGCAGGTGAGGATTGATTTACATGCCAGGTGCATAAGAGTGACATTAAAGCATTGTCACTGCAGTGTCTCAAGCTGCTGCCTTTTTGCTCTCTTTGGCGAAAGTGTCCTTCTAGACCAAACAAATGATGGCTATGATGATTATTATATATATACTATATTGTTGCTACCGTTGTTACCAGCTTTTTTCCCTGTGCACTTTCTTTGTGTGAAAAATGTCTGTATCATGATGAAGGCAATTTACTCAGCAGGTTTCCATGTGTGCGCTGTAATAATTTAACTTGAAACATTCTAATTAAAATCAGGGAAAAGTTACAGTTCCTGTATAATTTATTTAAACAGGACCTATTATGCTCATTTTCAGGTTCACACTTGTATTTAAGGTTTCTACTAGAAATGTTTACATGCTTTTATGGTCAAATACTTTTTCCCTCATACTCTCTGTGCTGAAATACATGTGTGTCTGAGACGCTTCGTTTTAGCGCATGTCTCTTTAAGCCCCCCTCCCCCATGACCTTAACGGACAATGGCGGCAGTTTTTACAGTGAAAAATCACCAATAAAACCTTAAAACTGAATGAAATAAAAACTGGTCATGTTCCAGTAGATCTTAAATCTTATCAACACTGGCAGCCATGATTACATGTTTCCCTGATGGTAGCATGTAGCTACATGTAGCAGTGTAGGCTGCTGCAGTAGTGTGCCTGGAGCAGATGACCTTATAAGGAAACCCAAAACACTGTAACACTATACTGTAAATACGCCACAAGTTGAAATTAGCTTGTCTTGAAAGTAAAAAAATAAATAAAAATTAAAAACACTTACTGTCTGTGCACGAACACCAAGCCCAGTCTGCTCTGATTGGTCAGTGTTTCTGGGTCTTCTGCACCTCGGCCAGGAAATGACTGTAACAGAGAAAATCAGCACTTCTTATGACAAAGAATTACCAGTGAACATTTCTAAACACAACCAGACATGTTCCAGCAGGAATATGATTGGAAATCAAGGAGAAATTATCACTGGCAACCACGATTACATATTTACCTGACATTAGCATGTAGCTACATGTAGCAGTGTAGGCTACGTAATGTGAGCAATTGCAATAGTGTTTTTACCACAAAGAATTACCAGCAAAAGCTTCTAAACACAACCAGTCATTTTCCAGCAGAAAAATGATCCGAAATCGGGGAGGAATAAATAACATTACCAAACAAGATTGCAGGTTTCCTTGACGTTAGCATACCTACATGTATTTTAGCAGTGTACTTGCAGCAAGGCAATGACTGTAACAGCGAACAGCAGCACTTTATTTACTCTGAAAAATCACCACAAAATAGGTTCTTGACATAACTGCACATGTTCCATCAGGATTATGATCCAAAATCGGGGAGAAATTAACAACATCAGCAACCAAGATGACATGTTTCCCTGACATTGGCATGTAGAAAAAAATGGATCTGTATACGCTATGTAATGTAAACACACACAGTAGCGTGCCTGGAGAAGATGAACATGTAAAGAAATCTGGCACAAACTGTTGGAAATGGAGTCTTCAGAAGGGTAGGAAACCTAAGGTTTTTGCTCAGAGGGATTAGTCTACTTCAACCTACGTTTACCTCATTATTTGAAACTTTGCCCTTGTTTAATATGAACATCCAACACTGTAACACAATATAAAAAAGACAAAGTGAGGAAAAGCATCCCCACATTAAATTCTCATTCTGTTAAACCTATGAAGCAGTTTCCTTGGAGCTTATGGCTGCTGGAAACCGCAGTAAGCAAATCCTTGTCTCGATTTTAAATGAAGCTTCACAGTGGGTGCTTCACATTATTAACTGTGACCGGGGTTGCCCTTTTTTTTTTAGCGGGTCGCTGCCCCCAACAATGTCTGTGACGCCCCTGATGCAAAACATGGACAGTACAGAGAAAACTGCAGCTGTGAAAAAAGATCCCCCAACTTGTCTTTTCATATGCCAACTATGTTTTATCAGGTCCTGAAACCCAATTAAAAATAAACTATGCAAGTTCAAATCAGCATGCGTGTCCAGGGGAAAGCCAGCCACTCTTCCTCACGATGAAAAGATTTCATTCAACAAAAGCATTCTACCAACTTTCAGCGGCATATTCTCTGAATTGTTATAATTTCCCTCACTTGCCGTTTTATGAAAATATATCATGCAGCTTTATAGCAGCTCCTAATGTGAATTAAATTCCTCACTTATGATAGCTGGCCATATCTTCAGTCTCAAGAGAAATTTACCACAATTTGTTACTTTCCAAGATCTTAAACATATAATTAATTCAATTTCCTTGTCAGGGTCTTTTTCTTCTCTTTAATTAATGACATATCTTGGGCTCCATAAGAGGGGAAGCTTCGTCTTGTATCAAGTCATCTTCAGAATTATGAAAGGCACTGGCGACACACCAACAGAGAGGCACAATGAGAGAGAATCCGAACCTTATTGGATGAAATGACAAGATAGCATAATTGACAAATGACTTCACTCCGCATGCATATAATTTAATTGTTTCTGGAGAGTGGTTTGCTTTAGTTCCGTCCGGTCTAATGAGATATACACAAAAGGTGATTAGCATCGCTTGCTGTACAACCTCACTCAGCTTTTTATAAATTCGTTTTACACAACACCTCTTGTAATTGTTCACATTTGGTTAAACCGAAGCTGCCAACGACAATCATTAATGCAAGACGGGGCCCACTGAGAAGTCTGAATATTCTCTTGACCTTGAGTCCTTCTCTTCTGCTCCACTATAAAAACATCTGTACCCACCACAACTTAATATTCTCACTCTCTCTCATAAACACAATCTCAAATACATTCAGTCAGGAAACATCCCTCCCGTAAAAGTCAATCATGGCAATTAGACACAAGTAGCCCGCTTTATGAATTTATCCACACATTGATGTATTCATTGAATCGGGCCTTCTCCTGGTAAGGGTGGTAATTAAAGGTTCTTAGTGGAGTGGTCCGGGGTAATCTGGGGCCAGTTAAAAGCCTTAACATCCAGCACTGTGGGGCTTAATTGGTACTGTGCCATTTACATGATTAACAGCCAACCAAGGTCTGCCACCTAAAAAGCACTCTTTACTCCTGGCAATTCATTAGAATAGAGAGTACTCTGGACTCTAATGAAAAGAAAATGTGTTGATACAATAGCCTCGTTAATTCCCAGAGATCATATTTGCTGCGATCCTATTCGCTGATTATCAATCAATTTCATTGCTATCTGGCCTTCGGGGCATGGAGGCAATGTACTGTTTTATGGTGATATGCGCTTATTTGTAATTCTGTTGATGGACAAAGGGAATCATTTGGGACTACCATTAGGCAAACAAAGCAATGTGGAATAGCATTTTGGGAAAATAGAAAATGTTAATGGCTGTCTTATAGAAAGGAGAGGCCTTATGTCCTATAATGTTTTTTTCCCGTGTATAATTGTGCTGTGTGTGTGCGTCTGGTAGAAAAATCGCAAATATAAATGTACTAATTTACAGAGCCATTACAGGACAGAACTCTTTATCAAATCACGTTATTAAAATAAACACAAAACATAAGGGTGTGTAATGCAATTAACTGTATGAATGAACAGTAAATGCTTTGTCTTGCTTGCGGATTTTTGTTTGTTGTGTCTAATATTTTGTAAAGGGTTTTTTTTATGTGATATCTGAGTGCATGTATAGAATTGCTTGTTAAACCGTGTGATTTACGTGTCAGGATGATGAGCGAATGTAAGGGCATTAGCTAATGGGGATCTAATATACCAATATGATTGTACTCAGTAAGTTTTTCTTACTGACACCCTGGAACAATAAAACTTAAAATTAAAAAAAATGATTGTAAAAATTACTAATTTTGTAGTTTTTCTTTGGTTTCTTCAGCAAAAATATAGGAAAATATACTGTAGACCTGCATTTCAAATGCTCAGTACATAGCGACGCTGTGTTGCAATCAGTCTATGGAAATGTATGAAAATCAGCTGCTCTATTTTCCACCTTTCTGTGTTACATTTAAGAGGTGGCCAAAAAGCACACGGATGCTCAAGGTCACAGACAGTGGCACAATTGTTTCCATTAATGCCTTCTTGTGGTCAGTCTCAGAGCAAGCCTGGCATCACCAGACCTATGTAGATGTGGAGACCTACAACCAATCAGAGCACGAAACATGTGACATTGCACTAAGTGAAGGATAAGTGTATACAGATCACAGCATGCAGAGATAGGAAGGGGGACCAGATGTATCCGCCAGAACAAATAAAACATTAGCTAAATCTGTTTGGCTTCCAGGCTATTTCAGAATATTACCACAACTCAACCATGACAAATGAAAACAATAACTTCAACTTGACGTCACTGTGGGTACAGAGTGATGCTCTTACTATTGGTAGTACCAAAACAGGACACTACAGTGGACAGCAGTGCACACCACTATACACTCAAGCTAGTGCAGTCTAATAGCAACAGTACTGCGATACATCCTAACTTCATGAAGGTCATAATGTTTTAGAGAGGTGCTGATTCAACTTTATGATCATTGTGGAGGCTTCAGTTTGTGGTGCTGTTGAACAGTTTTGCATTAGTGTTTTTGTTATTGAGCCTCCCTTCATTGATATAAATACAGTGGACAATATAATAGATATTATGTCAGTACAATGCAATACAATACACAGCTACAGCTTCCAAAATGACTCTCTCCGAAATCACAGCTGAATCAATGTAAATTGCACCAATTTTCAAAATTTCAGAAAAAGATTTATGCTATCAGAGTAATCCAAAAGTTGATATTACATAAAACTGCAACACATAGTGGCTTTAAGTATTGTCACAAATACCAAAAGTGTGAGACTGAAGTGCTGTTATTTAAAAATACGTGCAATTTTCTTAACTTTCCAGCCTGCAGCTGTTTTCCACTCACTTTTCATGCTAAAATGGCAGCTTACAATCCACCTGCGTGACAGGTGTTGGAATAAATTTTGTAAGTGAGTTGATGAGTGCAGAGGGGCTTTAAACAGACGGAGCATCAAGAGCAGAAGAGCCATACAGTTATAACAAACAAATGTCCTCAGCGCTACTCCCATAACTAAAACCACACAAACAACTGGACAAAATCCATGCTGAGATGGCTCAAAGCGACAGATTCTTCTTCCACAGCTCTGCACACAGTAATTACCTTTGACAAGCACATATGCTTCCCTGTAGGACCACTCAAACATATTACAACTAAAGTATTCTCTATGGAGGATCATAGACTGTATAATAAAGATGGACGACATAACAGCACCCCAAAAGTGAAGCCAACAGATCTTGATCGCCCCCTGGTGACTGGCTGCAGTCATAAAACCTACCCCCTCCATGCTGGCAAGAGGGACATAGGCCAACCTAAAAATTCAGTACACGTTAAATAAATCTTTCCAAAAGCTGGTTTCTGCCATTTAGTGGAGTTTTATGTATGTTCAAGTGTGAGTTTTTCTGGTAAGTTTGGTTATAACTAGTCATGATTGACACCTGTGTAGGGCTGCCCCCTAATGGTCGACCAGAAAGATCATTAGTCACGATGGGTCTACACACTTATAAACAGCGTCTGGAAGATGATCAGCTCTGCACTCTGGATTTCTTGTGCTTGTTAAGGTTGCTTAGCAACCTATGATGCAACCTGCCACCGCGCACAAGAGTAACACCCATTGTCCGACCTCGTGTTTTCCAGGTGGTTAAAGATGCGGCATGTGTACAGCCTCTAATTTCTAGGGCTGGTACCTGCGGTTATTCCACAGGCTAGTTACTAACATGTCGGGCAGAAAATCCAAAGTGTGGGATCATTTTGAGAAGGTGAATTACGAACCCAAGGTGATATGTAAACTCATCTTCATTGGTCGACTACAAACATGATGTATCATCTGAAACATGGAAGTAGCTACATGCCCATTAGCCCACAGCGTCATTAACAGGCGGCTCACTCAGTGTGTGACGTGCACTTGTAGATAAAATATAGGCCTATATTAATGAAGGTTCATTAGTACGGTTTTGTATTTCTCTGTAATGTAGCACAGTGTTAACAACGTTACTGATACTATTCTTTTTCACACCTTGAACTCCAACCATTGTGTTGCCCCGCCCAAAATATATGATTCAACAATTAAATTAAATTGTAAACATGTGGGTGACTAGTCGAATAATGGCCTAAATGACGACTACTGGTCGACTAGGAAAATTTTTAGTCAGGGGCAGCCCTACAGCTGTGTGTGCCAATCGGGTGCTCGTGATCAATGGCGCTGCTTGCAGTTGGTCAGACAGGTTTATGGGTGGTAACACGATATCACCAAAATCACTACTGGACAGACTCTGGCTCAAAATGACGTCACCTGCACAAGATGGCTGCATCAATATTGGGGTTATTTTGGCTTCATTTTTATAAAGTAGGAGGAAGTGGAGACAGGTCTTTATTTAAAGTAATTGCAGCAGATGTTGTGCTTTAGCAACATTAAACACTGTACTTTATAACGGCTGGTTGTATTCTCCTTATACTTTAAACAAATGATTTTCTGAGTGATTATCTGTAGTTCTCTAAAATCAAAATTAAGTCATGGTGAGAATCAGGAGGACATCAGAGATATAATCCCGGAAAGTAGTCATTTAAAAACCACGGGGCAACCCTCAACCCTAATCGTATCTGCCATTGATATATTGCTGCAATAATGAAAATATTATATTTGGTGTAACATTCATGGTTATGGTGGTTGGCTGACTTTGTAATTAAGGTTTAATCAACTCATCGAGATTGAGTAACGTGTCACAGCGGTGATGTGTGTGGGTGTACGAGTATCCAGTGGAGATCATTATCTCAAAATATCATCATCTCAATCTGATCTGAGGCCAGGATCTGACGTCTGTTTCCACTAGTTCTGCACACACACACACACACACACACACACACACACTACAGCTGACCACTCTCTTGCCTCCACAAGAGTTTATAGTATAATCACAATTCTACACTCTTTGTGGACCTGACCTCTTCTAGTGATGAAGGGAGGGGGCTGAGTTGCTACTTATCAGCCCGTCCACGTCTGCCCACTCGACCGTCTTTGCGTGTTTCACCATTCTGCTGCAATGCAAAGCTCTGCGAGGGGAAATCAACTTCAATCAGTCACGCTTTCCTGCTGCGTCGGGGAAGAGAGTCTACACCTCTCAGTTTTGATGAACACGGACTTGGCTGTGTGATTCTGGAGTAAAGAGCCAAGTTCTTGGGCCTTGGATTGTACCCAGCTGTCACATTTCCATCAAAGGTGGAGATGCGCACACACACACATGCGTCGCTTATCACTCCTCATGAGGAACGGCGGCAAATTGGATTTTTCATATTATCATAAATGAGGTGATTTTTAGGGCTGTTGCACTCGTAACATATAATTTTCTCAAGCTCAACTGATATTTGTGTGTGTGTATTTACAGTACGCCTTCTTGAATTTGTATGTCAGTGTTCTGTGTGCGTGTGTGTGTGTGTGTGTGTGTGTGTGTGTGTGTGTGAGAGAGAGAGAGAGAGAGAGAGAGAGAAGCAGCATTTGTATGTGTGTCAGCTGTAGATAATTTTATAACCTATTTCCTCCAACTATAGGTGAGGCCTTAGTGTCTAAAGAACTCCAATTACCAAGACCTTTCCTTATCTCTGTCTATTCTCAACCCACGCGGGCAGTCAACAATCATCACACCTTAATGAATTCACCCACATTATTTGCCCGGTTTAATGACCTGAGACCCATGCTCGCTCTATAAATGAGCCAGACCTGGGACAGTCACACTTAAAAAAGCAATTACAAAGAGTGTACACATCCTCATTTCCCATATTACATCCTACTCTTTTTCTCTATCTGAGCAAAGAGCTTTAATGAAACTAAACCCCTACAATGGATGAGTTTTGGATGTAAAGCAGGCTGCACAGGAAATAACTAATCACACAGAAAAAGGCTAGGCCGCTGCATACGAGGAAAAGCAGACAAGTTTCAGCAACCCCACGGAAAGACTGCTGTATTATTATCATTATTATTAGTTTAGCTGCACAACACCCCTGCATATGGTGATTGTAAAATTCTGTAAAAGGTTCTGAGATTTTTCATACTTTCTTGTGCAACAGAATTATTTTGTGGTCATTCGTAAATGTTTTGCCTCAGACCAACACATTGTAATCTGTAGAACTTAAAGATACCCTGTGTAGCTTTCATATATACAAAGAGAGTCGTATTTACATTCAGTGCCACACACCAGAATACATCATGTGTATCCTCGAGGCTAAAAGCTATAGTGCATAACTTCTACATGTCCGTAAATGTCCGTTTCACCCAAGCCACTACTGGAGGAGATGACGCAATGCTGATTAAGCCGATTGACTCCGCGGTATTTTTCAATATATATCATTTTTTAGTTTGCGTATCAACCGGCGACATTCCCGCGCTGGCGCACAGGAAATGCCACGTTTTACCTTACAACAAGAAGGGAGGGGGAGGAAGAGCGGAGAGTCTCATAGCAAGAGGTACAGATCTTCAAAGGGACAGTTCACCCAAAAAATAACATATTTTTTCCTCTTACCTCTAGTGCTATTTATCAGTCTAGATTGTTTTGGTGTGAGTTGCTGAGTGTTGGAGATACCAGCCGTAGAGATGTCTGCCTTCTCTTGAATAAAATGGAACTAGATGGCACTCGGCTTGTGATGCTCAAAACACCAAAATAATAGAAGGAAGGGAGGAAACATGCATCTACTGCTAGCTCACCTACAGTAGCACCACTGGGCTAGCTAAAGTTACAGTTCAGCCAAGGAGGATGCCATTAATGTTTACATCTTGTGCACAAATTGGTGGATGCACACTTCCTTCTGCACGGCGATACCATGGATTACTGAATGGACCTACTGGGCACAGGCTCAGAAGTACATTTGAAAAATTAATTTGAGAAAATCAACAGCAATGTCGCTTTCCAAAAATCATGACCCCATTATTCAAGATAATCCACAGACCTTGTTGTGAGCAGTTTCATGTTGGATTTATTTTCTTTCAAGCGAACCACACCAGTCAACCGTATCACTGCACAGAAGGAAGCGTGCATCTACTGCAGCTAGCTGAGCTAGCACCACTGACCTTGCTAATACTACAGCTCAGCCAAGGAGGACGCCATTAATGGTTATATCTCACACTGTCACAAGGGTACAAGCCTCTCATTCATGAGTATGTGCACGCTTTCTTCAGCACAGTGATACAGTTGGCCAGTGTAAAAAGAAAATAGTTCCAAAATGAAACTGCTCATGACATAATTTGTAGATTACCTTGAGTAAGCGGGTCATGATTCTGAGTGCCACCTAGTTCCATTATATTCAAGAGAAGGCGGACATCTCTACAGTTAATATCTCCAACCCTCAGTGACTCACACCAAAATAATCTGGATAATGAATAGCACTACAGGTAGGAGTAAAAACATGTTTATTAATTTTTTTTATTTTAAGCTTCAAGAGGGTATGCACTTTCATTGATGTCTGTCATACCGAGTCCCTGAGACCTCCCATTCAACACTGTATTTTCATATACAGAATGTTTTGCAAAAGAGTTCACTCATAAAAGTTGTTTTTCCCTTATAGTTTAGCACAAAAATACCTGCATCAAATGTATACCGGGTAAATTTGTATCTAACAATCACACATTTTGCATTGTTTTCTTCTGAAAAGACATTATTTTGGATGAAACTGTTCCTTTACAGAAATGTCAAATCACAGGATCAATAGTCTTTTTTTTTTGTCAGATAAAGGGATGATAAAAGAAAAGAAGAGGGGCTCATATTGTTGTGAGTATAAAAGCTGAGGGAAAGTGAATGAGACCAAAGGCAGTAATGATGGTGACCAAGGATACAGAGAACACTGACAGAGGAATGAGGAAGGATAGTGACGGAAAGAGGGACAGAAAGATATAAATTGGACTAGGATGGGGAAAGAAACAGAGCAGTGAGGAGGTGAGGAGTATGGGTAGAGACAGAGGGAGAGAATGAGGAGAAGAAGAAGCAGAAAGAGAGGGAAGGAAGATTAGCCACAGAGCTGGGAGGGAGAAACAAAGAGAGAGAGGGAGAGGAGGAGATCTGCTCATAATGGATTGATTCTCACATTTCTTTGAGGGCCTGTTCTTCTTGTCTCCTTCCAGATGAATGGTAATTGCCCCGCCGGCTTTAATCATGTGTTGAATTGGCAAAAAAACAGGAGAAAAGCGATTCTACGGCAATTGAGAATCGATCGCTCTGGAAGTCGACCTATTGCTACTCCGCTTTATCCCCCATCACACAGGCACACACCCTCTTACACACACATGCAAAGACTAACACGTGCACACCTATGTCAGTGCAAATGACAGAAGCACTAATTACCGTGATGGCTAGGTGGAAAAGAAGTGGGGCGCAGGCTCCCATATTGGCCTCAGAGTGTCAGCTGTGGCAGCAGACTGAGAGGAGGGATAATTGTTTCGTCAAGGGTGTGATTGCCATCACTTCCCTTATTCTCCACGAACAAAGCACCTTTTAACATTTGTCTCTCATTTAACTTCATGGTTGCAGTCTGACAAGCCGATGCATTCCAGCCTTTTATCCCTTTCATCAATACATGCAAAGCTTGCAAGTGAGTCAGCAAGAGATAAACATACATGGTGCTGTATCGACCCTGTAAATCAGACCTATAGCAGGTTCAAAATATCTTAAATTGCTGGGCTGTTGCACTCAGATGCAGCAGAGTTTGATTTCGCTCACCGATATGCAACACTCGGAAAACTAAAAACATACACTATATCTGTACTTCACTGAGGGATAGTCAAATAGGAGGAACATTTAATTTAAATAACTAAATATACCATTAACCTCAACAAATAATGCAACTGTTTTTGAAGTATGATTCCCAGGATCTTTATTTCTGTTGTCTTAAAATTAAATCCAAGAAGTTTCAATTGGTTATATAAATGAATACTGTTGTTAATAAACTGATATCACACAGAGAAACAGAAACCTAAAAATCTGCAGGCTCTGTTTGACGGCCAGTGACAGAAAAATGTTCAGACATGGCCAGCTTCTCTGGGCCAACCAGCTTGTCAACTATCCACAGGATTTTCCTGGTTGTTCAGCCTGAACAGGAAATTAATAAACTCTTGCCGCTGATTGATTATGTTGCTTGCAGCATGAATGTGAAGCCTTCCACTGCAAGTACCATTTAAACAAAAACCAGCACAAAGTCAATGGGCTTTACTGGGATTATATTTTGTACCTCCCATACTTTAACCTTTAAAGGTTACTTCCAGAGGGATGAACGATTTTGCAAATGTTTGCCATTCCCTAACATCCATGTTTCCCAGTGCTTCGATTTTCATTTGGAGAGATATCTGATCATTTTACATTTCTTATTAGGGGCTTAGGAGCATAATTAGATCACAGTAAAAAGGATCACTACAATTTAAAGCTGTAATTCTGCAAAGCTAAGCTTTAAGCTTTATTGTACTCTATGTGGCTGTTGTAATCATCTCACTTTAGTTTATCTTTTGGCCTTTCAGGGTGGCAAATGATAGGAAACAACTGAAGAGTGTTACTGTACATCAGAGTCCTGCACAGGTCTGCTGTATTATGCTGTATTGATATTACACTGATGACAAATGTGAACACTTTTATTTTTTAGTACCATTTTTCACAGGTTTAAGTTTAAGATCTAAGACTTCTAAGACAAATGGCTTATTTCTCTCAAATTTTGGTCACCAATTTGTTAAAAATTCATTCAAGTGTGACTAAACAGTGTTTCTGTAGTGCTAGTCATATTAAATTCAATTCAATTTTCAGATAAGGAAAAACTCCTCCTTAAAAACCTTTAGCAGGGAAAAATGTAGGGCTGTCCCGAATGCCATTTTTTAACATTCGGACCTTAGGCAGAATTTATAACGAATATTTGTATATTCGTTCGGGTTTATTCATCATGTCAATATGCCACACCTGTCAGGTGGACGAATTATCTTGGAAAAGGGGAAGTGCTCACTAACACAGATTGAAATTTGTGTTCAGTGCATATAATGGACATTTTTTAACTATTTTTTCTATAGTTGAACATAACATTAATATGTAAAGAGCTACTTTCAGAATGTACAGGTTGAAAGCCTGGTAACGCTTTTCTTACTTTGCGACTGCCAGTTTCTCATTTACAGTGATGGATTACTGAACCTTTGCAACCCACTTCATTGTAATTAAGTCTAAAAGGTATAAAAAAAAAAAAAAAAAAAAGACATTTTCTCTGCTTTAATCATGGTGCTTGCATGTAATGGACTTTATAAAGCTAGTGAAGATGGAGAAATTGTTTGAAAATCAATTATGATTGTGTTAGACACCATCACATGCCATTTACCTTCCATTTACAAGACGTTGGCATTGTATCTGTGTAGGAACTATCATCCCTCATCTTAGGATAGACGCTCATCTTCTCCTATCTGATGAGGATATTAAAGTTCTCTATTATTCCTCCACCTTTTATGAACATGTCCCTGTTGGCATTAATTACCTCTTGCAATCAGGGGCCCCTCCAGGGTCATAGCCCCTTATCAGAGGGGTTGAGTGGTTGGATCGAGAGATTGAAGGAGGGGACAAAGGGCTGGAGGTTAGTGGCGGTTGATGTGGCAGGTCAGTTCATCCATCTACACTACATTAGTCTCTGCTGTCGATTTGGGGTGTCAGCACTTCTGCCAGACTATCACCATGTGGTTACCTGCTCTGGGAAAAAAGATCTGAGGGGGGGAAAGGGGTCTGTTGGACTTATGGGAGAGCATCCTCTGAAATGGAAAGACCATGTTTCACCAAATAGAGACTGATGGACAAGGTGTGACACTGAGACCCAGCCACTTAACAGGCGCTAATGGCTGTACCAGATTACCTGTCGTAGCCAGCCCGTTGCCATCCAAATCACCATCTCAAATTGATAGTGCCAGCACTGCCAAAGAAAAATAGCTCCGATCAGCCCGCTCTCAACCTCAAACCTCCATTAGAAACGCCATTTTCCCACCGGTGGGTTTCAAATTGAGTTTGGGCATGCTTAATATTCTACTGCTTTGATACCTATGGGCTGCGTGTGGGTGGTGTGTGACATTATTCATCATTTAAGTATAGAATATTAGATTGTGTCACTCGTTCCAACTTCATAATGCTGCACAGTGAGACAGCAGGTCATAAATCTGGAGATGGACCACCAGTAATTTATCACGTCTCAGAGACAAAACAAGAGTGAGACGACCCGAGTTCTTCACAAAGTTGGAAAGATTGAAGCGGTTCAGAATTGGAAGATGGGATGTTTTTTCAAGCAGAGGAGTAAGTGCATCGCCTCCGCTGCCTCGAGATATTCTCAGCTTGGAGTGCTGTGACGCAATTTAACAACTGTGAAATCAACTTTCAAGCACACGGAGCCTGGAGCCATTATTAGAGGCACCCCTTTCTAAAGGTAGCGCACCTAAGTGCTGTATTATTGTGAATCTGTTTCTCTCCATTACTACACATACATTCAGCATTTCCCGTGAAGCCATCTCTCATGGGAAAACGTTTAGGTTTTTAGGAGCAGGAGAAAATAAAAGTAGTCTGGTGACTTTCCAGGGACAAAAACTGTCAGAGGGCCAATCCCATTTCATATTTTTACCCTAACCTCTTGTTTTCAAGTGCCACCTTGCCCCTGGGAACAGAGTCACAAGGTATAGTGGTTGTAATCGTCCTCTGTGAAATGAGACAACCCTGATATGTCTTCGGTAAGTTGGCGTCTAAGGAAAGAGACATGACTAGTGTTGCTGGACATTGGGAATATGCCTTCCTCTGCAGTCACGATTAAAGGGGAACACAACCTAAATGAATAATTCTAGTATGTTCATTTCCATGTCCTGGGAAAGTTCTGTCAATATTTGTGAACATGTGCTACTCTCTCTCAAAGCCAGAGACCAGATAAGTAAGTCTCAAATTTGTGATGTCATATGGCATAAGGTCTGAAGCTGCTCCATAGACAATGAATGGGAGCCTGATTTTGTGGATCCACAGAATGTTTGTTTTCTATTTTAAACCCAAGTGAGCTTAATTCTATTGTAGTATTGTCAGTTCAGAAACAGAAAATGTACCCCATACTCCATACTACCCTGTGACATCACAAATTTGAGTTTTAGCAATCTTGCTTTTGGATTTTGGAGAGTTGTCTTAGACCTTAGAAATAATGTGTATGAATTTTAAAATGGGTGTAGTTCCCCTTTAAATTGCGTGGGCTATAGGCAGCCTTTTGCTGTTGTCTTTTGCTGTCAGTTAAACTTAAGATTTTGTGTTGTTTCTTGTTCTTGGTGCTCTCTGTCAGTGTATACTTGATAAAGTACCCCATCATTCCACACCTGCCTTTTACAGAGACATCTCCACCCCTCTCTTTTAATACTGAGCCTGACTTTCAGCTCATCTGTCATTTTTTTTTACTATTCAGGAGATGGAGGAGCGTTCATTGATGATTTTCCAGCTGTTACTCAAGGTGAGTGGAATGGGGAAGACTGTGATTGGATTTCATGCCCTGTTCCCATCATATATATGCTTTGAGTTTGATACCTGTTGTGTTTGGCGGGACTGTCATGCATAAATCAGCAATATTAATGTAACGTTAGCTAGCTAGCTGGC
Organism: Epinephelus cyanopodus; assembly: GCA_026686955.1. Lineage (NCBI taxonomy): Eukaryota > Metazoa > Chordata > Actinopteri > Perciformes > Serranidae > Epinephelus > Epinephelus cyanopodus. Next base: position 19,812,676 of record CM048936.1, on the reverse strand, counting down.
AGGGTAGGAGCACAAGTTGCTTACATTAGTCTACAGTGCATCGCTAGTAGCCTGATAATGAAGCAGTGATACTTTTTTTATTTGATGACTTGTTTGATTGACTGACAGCATGGAACTTAAGATGTGAACAAATGAGCTAGCTACCAAGATATCAGCATACTAGCCTACGAGTGTTTTGTTAAGCTTTTTATCAAGAAAAGGACCATAATCCAATGAACAACATTAAACTAAGATAATACGACGGTTAGCGTAATTTTAAAATCTTAATCAACAAAGAAAACACAGTTGCAAGGTTTTTTGGATAATCGTACAGCCACCTTCATTTATCAGCCATCTTCATTTCTCCTAACACTAGGTGTGGAGTTCAGAGGGTCATGTGGCCCTTACACTTCGCCCTACCCCTCTATCCCAACAAAAATCAGGACGCCCTACCCCAGATGTGAACGTGCAAAACAGAGGAGTAACGGCTAAGTGGCAGGAGCAAGGGGTGGATTGGGACTGGGCTTTAAATCTATCAGAAAGTTCAGCCTTCATAACAAGGCTTCAAAAACCCTGGAGTTTTCCCTTGTAATAACTGATCCAACTGCAAACATTTATAGAAGTCTGATTTAGAGTCAAGGCTCAACAGCTCAAAGCTCAGAGGAAGAAAATCCACAGGTGCTCAACAGCATGTCATAACAGCCACTTAGGAACGAGGTAATTGAACATAAAATGGTAGTTCAGAGCTCATTCATTCAGAGATAAGGAGTTTTGTGAGAAGTGCTACGCTACTAAATTGTTGACTCTATTCACTTCAATCAAGCTCAGTGTTCAGTCATTATACCTTATGCAAACACCCAACGTTGTATTAGGTATGAGGTTTTGGAACAGGGCCAGGGACACAGCTCGCAATATGATGATGATTAACCAGGCAGCAACAGGTACTATGTGTGCTTCATTCTAAACACAATACAGAGGGAATACATCAATTACTGTTAACACAGTGGAAATAAAAGGAAACAAGCTAAGAACCGTTTTTGTGCAGTGTTAACATGACTTACTCTTCCTATTTACTTTCAGTCTATAATCATATTTAGCATCCTTTGATTGTATTCAGTGTGTTTCTCCGCCGTCTTGTCCTCTATCAGTCCATCTACTCATTCAGCCACCAAATTACACATCCGTCCATCCTATCACAATTATGGGCCTCATGCAGGAAGTGTTATATTAACAAACTTCCTCATATTTTTGTTTTTATCCATGATTTGTTCTTATTTTGTTTGTGGCCATTGATTTCTTGGATTCACCAATGTTTATGTAAATAACGTAAAAATAAAAAATATCTGATTATGGAGAGGTGAGGGGGGTTAGGCAGGGTCTTCATTATTCAGGATCCTTGTGGCCTGATGGCAGAAGCTCCTCCTGAGCCTCTCAGTGTTGGCCTGTTGTATCCATTACCTTCTTCCCGATCTCAACAGGAGGACCAGGCCGTTATCCAGGTGGTTGTGATCTTTAACGATTCTCCTGGCCTTATTTTTGCAGTACCTGGTGTAAAAATTATTTTTGCGGGGTAGAACAGAGTCTATAGTGTGTTCAGATCAACAAACCACTCCTTGCAGGGCCTTGTGGTCCTGTTTGGTGCCATTTCCGTACCTGGCTGTGATTTTCCCCGTCAGGACGCTCTCGATGGTGCAAGAGAAATTCCTCATTATCCAGAATTTTCTCTGGCATCTGAGGGAGAACAGTCTCTGCCTTGTCTTTCTCACCACTGAGAAAGCACTTAGGTAAGGCTCTCTGTGATGTGCACACCAAGGTATTTGAAGCTATTCACCCTCTTCACAGGGGGCCTGTTAATATTAAGGGGGTTGCAGTGCCTTGGCTGCTTCTTCCCCAAGTCCACTATCAGCTCCTTACTTTGGGTGAAGTTCAGGAGTAGGTTGTTGTCCTAACGCCAGCAGGTCAGGTCCTCTACTTTTTTCAAGTTGGTCTTTACACGGTCACTACACAGTTATGTGTGTAGCAGGACCACAGCAGGGGACTCAAAACGCAGCCCTGGGGTGCTCCTGTGTTGAGGATAACGGTGGAAAAGGGTGTGTCTTCTGTCTACTATCACCTACTGGGGTCTGCCTCTCACAAAGTCAAGGATCCACATGCACAGTGACATGTTGATTCCCAGTTCCTTGAGCTTTGTGATGAGCCTAGAGGGAACTGTGGCAGTAAACGCTGAACTGTAGTCAGTGAACATCAGTCTCACATAGATCCCTGTCTTTTCCAGGTGATATAGGGTGGTGTGGAGGATGTGTGCTATGGCATCATCTGTAGATCAGTGGGGACAGTAGGCAAACAATAGTGGATCCAGTGTGCTGGTTAGTAAGGAGCATATGTAATCCTTAACCATGCGTACAGGGCAAAATGATTGGATGATTAAATTTGTGAGCTAAGTAATATTATTGGTCCATTGATCACAATTAAGACTATAAAAACTCTTTTTTTTCCCCTTCCATTTTCATGTCAAACCATTTTCTTTTCACTTTAGATTTGTGTGTTCCTCTGCTGACAGAGCATTTACAGCATCGCAAACGTTTTGCCATAGACAGATTCCTGATTTTCACCATGCTGATGCTCTGGAAAACCAAACTTTGTTTAAGTTTATTTAACAGTATGTTAATTTCTCTAAGGCTGAAGTTCCTCTTCTTCTCACAACCCTTTTTGGTGGCATCTCTTCAATTCTTGGACATGTGCCAGAGTACTTGCAAACAGCACAATATCTGCACCTAGATAGTGTTTAGGGGTGTTACTTATGCTATTAGGATACTTATGATCAAGTGGGACTTATCACTAAGAGTATGTGGTACATCTGGAGCAGAAAATAGCGAAAATAGAGGAATTTAAGAGAATGTTGCTGCATGAGGCCCAGTATCTCTATCTGATTCATGCATTATTTTTTTTGTGGGAACTAGACCAATTAATCTGACGATCAGGGATTAGAGTTTAGGGTACATTTCGTTATTATATTCTGTCAACAAAGTCAGAAAGTTCAGAGACAAATGGGGCATTACAAACAAAGAAGAGAAAGTTTGGGTCCCCAGGGAAAGATGTGGTTCAAGAGATCAAGCAACCAAATAAAATCACGAAAAGAAGATATTTAACTACTACTCCCCTTTCTTTTTCTCCTTTTGAAACAGAGGAGGCAGAGGACTAAATTTGTACCATCACTAAGTTATTTCAGAGATATTCTAAGCTTGCAGTGTCATTATCCCATGGATTAAATGACACATTTGAGCTAAAATAGCCCAATTTATGCCAGCAGAAAACAAAGTGTTTGTGTGTGTGCCCGGACATGATTGCGTGATATAATGCTACTCTCAGCACAACAGGGTGGTTGCTTGCATTATGATGGCTGCCAGGGTGAGAGCTTTAATTATACTTCACCAGTCCACACAGTTTGCAGCATGGAGTCTAATAAACTGGAGTGTCAATCTCAAACTCATTTAGGGGCGAGATGCTGCATCTCTGGTTACATTAATCAATGATACTGAGGCTGAATGGGAACACGACACTGTGATGGATTCTCCCCCTCAGCTGATAGAGTTAAGAGAGTATGATTTGGAGTACATGTGATCACAGAGTGAGGATGATTAACACCCTCCTCAGCTTCTATCGAGGTTCACTTGGCCAAGGCACTCAAATCCAAAATGCTCTACTGGAAGAGGAAGTGATGAACAGCAAAAGGCTGAGGTTACTCAGCTTCTAGCTCAAACAAATAATGTTTCATTTGGTTTTCAAGATATACAAACTGACAAAACAAATCACAAAAGTGCAATTATTCATTGGAGGGCAGATATCGGAGGATGTGTGGCACAAAGCTATTTAAAAACTGTATTCATCCTCTTTTTGTCTGAGACTCACTGTTGTTCAGTTTAAGACTGTACACCGGCTCTACTGGTCCAGAGCTTGGTTGGCTAAGATTAGCAGTGATATTGATCCTACGTGCAACAGGTGTATACAGTCTTCGGCCACTTTATGTCACATTTTTATTTTTTTTTAACACTTTTTCAACAATGTTTGGATGTCTATGAATTAAGATGAATTGCTTATTTATTGACTATTTACTTATTTATTTAACTGTATGACCTATGAACTCTATACCCCACAGGGCTACATACAAATAAGATGAGGATAAATTATTTCAAATATTTTGTTTTTATTTAAAAAATTACTGAATAGCCGAAACATAAATGATTCCCCCTTGGGATAAAGTGACAAAACTTCCCTTAAAAACTAAAAGGTTTTCCTATTCTCTTACAAAAAGATGAATATTCAAAATGCAAAACTATCACATGTTGTAAAATAAAGCTTTAAAAAATGTACTATATGTGCATTTGTTGACAAGCAAACGATACCAGTGAACTTCCTGAAGCTGGCCGTGTAATGCGCAATCATCATGTCCTTAGAACAGGTAAAGTAGTCTTATAGCATTTTGTACATACATGATCAGGCCGACTGCTTTATGAGTTGCTCTCTGCATATCAGGGCTGACCTCCTGCTCACAGCGTGCGCACACACACACACACACACACAGACTCGACAGAGTGAAGTCAGACAGCAGCAGAGAGGTCGCGGTGCAGATGAGGGAATATAACTTCAAGATTACTCTAGTTGACGACAGCTACGTTTGACTTGTGCTGCTATCTTTCGTAGCCACGGCTGCAACTGCGAAGCCATACCACTTCCAGATGACAGACTTGCCCTTTACCTGTTTCTCAACAAAATGCTCAACAAAATAGAATACAGAATCAGTGAATGTTTGAATAGTTTGTGACAGGTATACTCATTATAATCTATCATTTTTATCAAAAAGAAATCTGAGTGACATCAGATTTCCTTAAAAAACATATGCAGTTGCAAATCAGCAAGAGACAGGGCTGTCTGTCAAAAACTAAACTTAGACGTGAAGCACTGAATGAGAGCTCAGCTGGACTCACCAAAAAAAGAGAGTCAGTGGGTTACAGTAAGTCCCTGATTGAGTAATATAAATTTTCATTTTGATTCTCACGGCATGAGGAGAAGAAGAGGCCAGTGAATTCCAGACAGCTCCAGTACGGCTGTTCTGACCTGACCTTGGTGTAAAAAAGACCAAGCACAAAGAGAATTTTTAAATCCCCATATATGGGTTTGTTGTTTGATTTCACATACAAGTCCAGTTCCTGCGAGTGTTTCATTTACTCTACACACTGTTATTTCACAACCGAGACAGCCAGTGAGGTAGACAAGCACTTGAGTCTAATGCTGTGGTAAGTGCTTATTATCTTGGAGGTGGCATCAATAACACATTGAGTCTCCACTGCGAATGTTTTTAGGAACAAAAAGCAGAGAAGCAGCTCATTTACAGAGAGACAGTGAGGGAGGTATCAGACTTACTGGAGTCAGGTATTTGTCCTGACAGCAGCATATTTTTAAAAGTTGGATGAATGTGCAAATGAAGTAAGCATCAGTGGGAGAATACAAAATGAAAAAATAATAACAGATGAAAAACGCATCCCCAGCCCCAACTAAAAACGGCCATCAAGCTCCTTGAGGTGTTATTTTGCAGACAGAAACACTGCGAGGCCTGTAGGCTATCAACAGCACAGTCTTCATGGGTTTGTGCATAATGTGCTTGTTGCCTGTATGCAGGAGAGCCCAGTGAATTTTGATCACTCTCTCTCCATTATCTTACTTGTCATTGTCAATCATCAGTCTCCCTTTTCTCTTCACTCATCCCCCCCATTATCTTTTTCTTCCACTCCATAATCCATTATTCATTCTTTCTGAAATTTACATCCTACTCTTCTTTGTGCCCTTACTTTTTTTCAAAGCCTCTTTCACTCGAGATGGGTAACAGATTGATGAACATTTCCAATTAAATGTTCTCTTTTTATTTATCTATTTTTACTGCCGACTCGAGACTTCGTGTTGGCATGCTGTTCATGAATATGTCCCCTGTAGTCTTGTATTTTCTAGCAAATCCTGGCATTCGCACTGCCACATCTGTCATAGTGAGGCAGTACAACTTAACAGACTGTAGGTGTGGGAGTGCTCCTGCCCACACACACTCCGCCTGGTTTAGGGTTCAAGTTGGTGCCAGTTAAACATCAGCTGCTTGAGCCCTCGCGGTGGCCTCAGCAGCCCGCTGCAAACCAGGCCAGATGGCATCATCCACCAGGGAACACATGGCACCTCATGACAGGGCCCTCCAAACGTCAGCATCCTCTCTGAATTATGGAGGCATGTGAAATATGGAGTGCTCTCTCTTAAAATTAACACTTCAGTGTTCTTAATGAGATTGGGTATCCATGGAGGCTGAGGCAGTCGCCTCTGCCGGCATCCCGAGGTGGCGTTCTCCGAGCCGTATTTTAGCCATCTCTATTGCATTCTGAAACTTTATCAGTGGCACGCAGGCCTCGTCTGTGCTGCTGCGAGGGCACAGTGTGATGCTATCAGAGGGCGCGTTAACTGCTGCGTTAAGCTTTAATGAAGAATAGATTAGGACATTAGGATGCAAAGCACATACCATCCCCGCGCTGAGGGGAAGGACCGTAATAGGCCAGATAAGAGCTTTTTCTGCTGATCTCACACAAACATGGATGGTCTCCAGGGGGCTGTTTTGGCCTGGCTCAATGTTTACAATGCCATTCATCACTGAGACAAGTTTTGTTTGCTGACTGGGTGTCACAAACAGTAATGTGCACATACGCGGCGGCCTCCATGCACATGCAAACATGCGTACACACAAACAGTCCCTGCTCTGCAAGGAAATGATGCATCTTGACCTTAGAACCTCTAATCACTCACCTCCCACCCTTGAGATAAGCAGGATCAGGTTCAAGTCCTCTCTTTGTCCCATAATTAACTCTCAGAAGTCCCCTTGACCTGGATTTTATACTTGAAACCCTTCAGCATTATTTTCCGCTCAGACAAAGAAAATTACGACAGGGGCCCATATGAAAAACCTCAGCTCTCACGTGCTTTTGGAACTATTTTCTGCACCTACACTCAATAAGCTAATATTCAGATTCAGAGAGTTTTAGATAAATGATAATAAAACAAGCTCGGGCTGCACAATATGTTGTTCCAGTGTTGATACTGCGATGTGCACTTGCTCAGTGGTCACATCGCAGGACGTGCAATGTCAGACATGTCATGCTACAACTTTTTTGCTTCTTTCACAGTTCCCATTTTCCATAAAAAATGTTACCCACCAAGCTTTCCTCTTTAGGACACATTATGTGTCTATGTGACATAGCTTGGCGCCGTTTGTTATAAGAAGTGAGACTCTCCTTTCCGCGTGTATGTTTCTAGAAACTTTTCTATTTGCATATTCTTCACTGCTGAGGCTTGTTCCCTCTCTTATTTCAAAAGCCGGAAAATGCTGTCAGATGTTTTCCTTTGCTCATTTCTAACTACGTTTGCTTGCTAACACACAAGATAACTATCACAATACTGCTAGCATCACAATGGAGCTCCAGAAGTGTTTATTATACACTGACCTCTGGCCCATGACATGTGCACCAATCATCAGCATCCAAATACATTTGCGTCATATTGAATGGACAAAAAATGCACCTCAGGATCATTCATCAGTAAAAAAAAAACCTTAAGACATGATCTGCTGCTTTTGTCACAATTTAATTTCCAAGATAGGATGATAAATATTTGAAAAAGTAAGTACAAGATTACGGCGCTACTCAAGAAAACTACCATAACCAGGCCACCAGATGCCACAGACACAGTGAAAGAGGGCTGTGTTTTGTGTCTGCTGCAATAAAGGATCTGTTTAATGCAATTAATACGACGTCTCTCGACCATTATTCAGCACAGAGTTGCCAGACTATAAAAGCTAGTTACCAGCTACGAGTCAGGCTAAAGCTAACTGAGTTAGCTTGAAGAAATAAGAGGTCTCCAAAATATGGTTCCAAGCCACAAATCTGTAAAGATAACATCAACTAAACGTTAATCTACAAGAGAAGCAAAAGCACACCCAGCCCGAATTCGACCACAACTGTAAAAAGAGCAAGGAGCAGGACTGGAGCACTATAAAGGAGGCCCCTTATTTTAGGGTAAGCAGGAGGCATAGTTAATATGACAACATGGATCACTGACTTTAGCCTCGAACGATAGAGGAGCATTATTAAACTACCTAATTTCTCCATCTTACCCCTCAGAAATACCCTGGAAATCCAGAGTTCTCACAAGAGCACAATTTGAATTTGCTCAGCAAGTCACTCTCGCAATCAGTAATGATGCTCATTACCCATGCCGTTGAAGCCGAGCTGCACCAATCACATCGGTGTATCTGATATAGGCGGGCCAGAGGCGAGCTAAACAGATGACGACATTGCGAGATGGCTACGGATGAACACCAGTTGTTTGAAACGGCTTTGGCCGCTACAATGAACGAGTTAGACATGGCTTTTTCTCTAAAAGAGGAACAGAAGACGGCGCTCGAGTCTTTCCTTTGCAAGAAGGACGTTTTTGCTGTTTTGCCGACCGGATACGGCAAGAGTCTAATCTATTGTTCTGATTGGTCTATATATTTAGTGTTATCCAACTGCATGCAGTGATATTTTCAAATGCATGCTTGGTGCCGCCCCTCGAGTTGGGCCATTTTCGTTACTCATGGCCCGACCCTAAATCTTTCTAGATTTGGGTCTGGATTTCCAGGCTACCTCAGAAATTCTTCATAGTAAAAAGTCATATTTCAGCTTTTATAATCAGATTTATTTTCTATGCAGATGCACTCCCCTACAACAATCAAATAAATAATTCTAGAGCGGTAAAAAAATAAATTAAAAAAGCTATTACAGTCATCTGATGAAAATCCCTTTAATTTTTTTTTGTATGAAACAGCCACATGTCACTGCTGCCGACACTGGACATAAATGTGTCTTTCTTCTTCAGTTGTGGCATCACAGTTGGTCACTGGGCTTTCTGCTTGGAAACAACGCTATCAATATTACTTCAAAGCACTACAAACATATTCCCTAAAGCATTTCTTTCCCATAATTTTCCTCCATGGCAATAAAGGCCAAACAAAATCAAACCCATCCCGAAGCCATTTCCTCTCATCTGGGTCCATCATCATTCCAGCCTCCTGTGTTTTCTGCTTTCAAACGTCAAAGGTCACTCTGCACCTTTACAGAGCTGCTCCAATTTGACTGGGACTCGCTTCAGTCCATAAACATACACACATTCTACCAGTGAATGATGACATACATCAATAGCTGTCCATCACTCACTAATGATCTTGACAGAGCATTAGTTGGAAGGTATGCCAGCTTATGGGGGGGAGATAAAATAGAGACACAGAGGGGGGATATACACAGAGACGGAGCGAGAGTGTGTGAAGAGGACATGATATACGAGATGGCGTGGACTGTTGCACCTTTCATCATCTCCTCTATAAAGTCCAGCCAGTCATGAAATGAGGATGTTAAAATCCTACAGCAAACACAACCATCAAACTGTACAGTTAGCTCCCGGACAGCTAACATTTCTGTATGGATGACTGCGGCTCTGATTGGTCCACAATTCAAACAAGACATGCAAATTCAAATATTACAGAAATGAAGATAATCCACACGGCTGTCATAGAAAAAAAAGATATGACAGAGGAGGAAAAGTCCTCCAATCCTGTTCAGATTGTAATGCAAATATATTAAGATCTCAGCTCAGGTATAATGCAGATTTGAGCTACCTTTGATGCAAAGGAAAATGAATCCTAGCTCACACACTATAGCCCCTTTCTCACTGGACAAAAAAAACACTAACCCTCGACATCTGGCTTTTTTCTTTAGCAGTAAAGTTTACAATCAGCATTCATTCTCAGGACAAATGACTCTACAGTAGTCACAGATGCTTATTGGCTCCAACAGCGATGAAAATATGACACCCAAGTGGTAACTTTTTACACAGAGATCGCACAACAGAGCAGCTACAAAGTCCCTTCATTATACTGCCTTTACTTTTTTATACAGAGCCAAACAACAGCATCATAATGCCACCCCAGTATGTGATTTTACAACATGACGGCATTCCAGAAACAACGCGGCATGACATGTGACAAAGCAGCATCGGTCCCTAGTGTGACATACAACATAGGCGTCAGCAGCGCTTTATAAACAATAGCAATAGCATAACAATCTACTGCCAAAGGACTTAAAGTGGCACTGCTTGGTTCCTACAGGCCGTTTCAAGGCACTGTTGCAGGATTTTTCTACGTACGCAAACATCTTTATGCCAATGTGACGTGTATTTGAGCTGGTTTTTGTAATCATGTGTAGTTGCCCTGGTTTTATGTTTTTATGGTTCACTTATAGCATGTGCTAACATACTTTTTGGCTTTTCTTTGTAGTATTCTCATTAGGTATTACATAAAATAGTATTTAAAATGCTTGTTTAAGAGCTGTATATTTTTATTTTGTATTTTTGTTCTATGATGTCTGTCTGTAACTTGCTGCCTGTCTTGGCACGGACACTCTTGTAAAAGAGATTTTTTAATGTCAAGAGTTTTTTTTTTCTGGTTAAATAAAGGTTAAATGTATAAAATTGAAAAAAATAAAATAACCTGTTATATGGCGGCTAATCTCACCCTCTGCTCGAAAAGTAAGGAGCTCCTGGACCACACTGTTTTCTCAATTTGCAAATGTTTTTGGCTGCTATTCTTCTTCTTTGAGTTAGCTGCTAACTGCTGCTAGCACACATAACACATCGTCAACATATCACATCCGTCCTGCCAGCTGTCCCTTTTACACAAGCATCGATTCCATGCTGTTACTACCTCCGCTGCCAGCTTTAAGGCGAGACAGCTCTGTCCTCCCATTCCATAATCATACCTTTTATAAAGAAGGCAGAATAAGGGTGCGAAATTCCTGCCTTGAACAGGCAGCGTAAAAGGGACTACTGTCATCTCAGCCATGAATGTCATCCATCTTAGTCAAAGCAGCACTCGAACAACGTTCCAAATTAGTAAGCAAAAAGTTTGAAAGGGAGACTTAAAAAGTAACAGATAGACTTCCATCCGTCAGCAGTGCACATAAGAACGAAATAATCTAAGTAACTGAAGTAACCACTGTAGCATTGTAACTGGTATCCATGCTGCTTTCTACTGTTTACTATCCCTGTTTTCCAGCGTGTTTGTGATGTCGAACGTGACACACCAGAAAAAAAAAGGAAGACATACGAGTCTACTGCAGAGCTTTGTGCATGGCTCTGGTCCACTGTCCATGGGAAATGAGTCTCTGTTAAATGTATATAAATGTATATGTTAAACTTCAATTGCAATCAAATCAAAAGTTTCTATATACAGTACAGTACATGCTTGAATAACAAAGTTTTGGGGTTTTATCCACAGGAAAAAAATTATTTTAAAAACATTGTGTCAGTAAAAAAGTGCATACACATGCTAACTTCAATAGAAAAAGGGTTAAGTGTTCAGATTGTAGCCGAATATTAGACACTGCCCTTAAAAGAGATTGATTTTGTTTGAGGACAAACAAATCCATATTCTGTCTTTTCATCTTTCAAGAATTCATTACTTCCTTTGCTCCATCGGGATGGTGGTGTCATAGTGTAAGTACAACACTGAAAACACATATCCTCATATCACAAAAAAGTTTGTCAGTGTTTCATTGAAACCATACTATTAATGTTTTGGTGTCCCAAACTTCATTACTGACCCAAAGGAATGAATGTGACATTTACATTTCAGTGTGATTCATCTTCACCATTTTTTACTGAGATAAAAAAGAAGAACTTGTAAGAAAAGGTCAGTATCTCTGGATGTGGAGCGTGTGCATGTGTGCACGTGTGCAGCGGGTAAGTGGGATTTATGGAGACAGTAAACCCGCGGATGCTTGTCGATGCCACTGCTGCAACTCCTCACACACATACACACACAACACACACCCTACTACTCTACCTCCCCTAGTTTACTGCAATGCGCCAGCAGTGGTTAGCACATAAGCACTAGGAGACAAAAGAAAGACAGAAAGAAAAAGAGGAATATGGTCAGCTACAGAGAGGGAGCACAAATTAGAGAGCAAAACACTCGCTGGTAGTCTGCTATGGACTTTCTCCTTCCTCTTCATTGATTCTTCAGATACATTTTTTAATACACCCTCATCAATAGCACTGGTGGTCTGACAAATGCATTTTTCAAACATTTGCCAGTCAATAGTCATTTAGTCTGTATCTTTGTCCCTTGAGTAAAGGGTCTCGATCAATTGAGGTGATGAAAATTCAAATAAATCAGAAACAGGAATGAAGCGGTGCACTCCACTGTATCCAGTGGAGCACAGTACAAGCGGCTGTATGAAAAACCAATATGTGCTGCTATCTCTTTCAATGGGAGATCAGTTAGAGCTGTGAGTGAGGTGGAAGAGCTACTGCTAGCCGGCTTAGGCATTGTTAAAGCACAGGAGAGTCAATAGGCTATTACAGACACATATTTTTCTTTTGTGTTAAGAGCATGACGCTGCTAGAACCAGATAAGGTGTCCTCATGGGGCGGAGGGTGAGGCAGCGCTAACAGCCTACAGGGGAGCTGCTCAGCATTTGTCCTGTTCAGACACTAGGAGTTTCAATCCTATCAAAGGTACCTAAACACAAACAGTATGTTTTAGCATAGCAAGTAGTGTGCATACATGTGTCGACAACATCCATCTGTGTTGGCCGGGATGTGTTTTAGTTTAAAATACAATCAGGAAGGCTGGTTTGAGTAACAGATCCATGAGTCTGATGGCTTAGCAGACAGCTGGACACTGCAAAGGGGTTCAGAACACAATCAGGATTGTCTAACTCTGGAAAGATATCACGTCTGCAATCATTTTCTCTGTCATCCCGACAATTACAGGGTAAAACAGTTGCTGTACAAAGTAATCTATCGCTTGCACATGCACACAACAGTTCTATTTAAATGACTGCAGGACTCTCTTTTACCATGCAGAAAAAAGTGATCATCACCCATCACAATTACCCAGAGCCCAAGGTGACTTTTAAAATGACTTATTTTGAACAGATGAAAAATTCAAAACCCAAAAAGTATTAAAATTACAATGACACTAAAACACTGAAAAGCAGCAAACTTTCACAGTTGAAAAGTGGGGATTAGTGTGAACACTGTATACCGTACCAGGCCACAGTATGCTTATCGGTGTCAAAGTCCACTTGAAAAGGTGGCCTCAGGTATGATTTGTGTGCACTCCAGTACAGTACGCATCAGGTGTGAAACCAAACTGTACCAAACCCCGAGGTGGACTGCAATTTAACGTGAATACTAGGGCAGCCCCCTAGTGGTCGACCAAACATTAGTCAACCAGAGAGGTAAGATGTCATTGGTCACTTAGTCGCAGAAAAAACAAACAAACAAACGTGAAACTCTATTAGGAGCTGCACCTCGTTGAAATGAATCAAAACCTACGACTGGACCATGTGTGGCTTTAATTTGAAAGAACAGACACAGGAAGTGGCCACACTCAGCAGTCAGACAGGAGTCACGTCACAAACCAATCACAGCCACTGGATATCTTTCCCTTCTTCCGTAAATATTCAGTCTGATAAATACAGAACAGTTGATCCTGTTAGTGCAGGGTTACCTAGAGCTTTACATCTGTCCCATGGACGATAGGCCTACACACTTATAAACAGCACCTGGAAGAAGATCAGCTCTGCTCTCAGGGTTTCAGGTAAATAGGCTATTATGACGTTTGTTAAATTCTTGGTTGGGGATAGCCCGAGTAATTACAAGTAGTTTTCAAGTGGTTATAAAATTGTCTCAATTTCATAGTGACACTTCTATATCATGGAGCAGCGAAGCCTGCCACGAACAGACCCAGATCCGGCTTTGCTGCCACCTTTGACCTGCGACCCAAGTGCCAGCAGGAGGCAGAGAGCAGTGTCCATATACGGCACCCTTTTCTACACTGTAGCAAAACAAAAATGTAATGTAGATGATGACGCAAATGTACTTGTGTACAGAGCAACATTACTCAGTAAAAGGTAAGCGGCAAGAGGATGCAGGGGGAGGAAACTGTAGCCAGGCATGCTACAAATCAATCATACCTCACAAGTAAACACCCAAAAACTAGATGATTAATTTTCTGTGGATTCGCTTATTGATTAATTGACTGGTCATTTGAACACTGATTTTGAGAAATAATACCAATATTTGGCTTTAAGTACACATCCATCACATTTGTACAAAAACATTTGGTCCAATCTGCTTCTTATCCCTAACAGGCTTATTGCATCTGGGGCACATAACACACACTGTGTTCACCTTCAGTGTGTCTCTGTGTGAAAGATTTCCGCTTCCCTCACTGCAGATCCCATTCTGCCATCCTGCTACCAGTTAAACTGTAAAACTGCAGGACAATTAGAACCCGTGGAGACCTAATTACAGCCAGGACCAAGGCTCCGGCTTCTTCTAATGGAATAGCAGAGCGCATCCCCAGGGCAAAATCTTCCTGCCAGTTAATTATGCCATTATTCCATTATTGCAGACTGACAGAGGGGGCTGAAGCTCAGCCTGACCTCCAGGACCTAGACGGCGTAGAGAAGAGATCCCCTGTAGAACCACGCAGCCCTGGATGACTCCATGACTTCCTGGCTGCTCCCTCTCCACCTCTTCCTTTACCTCTCACCAATAAACAGTGAAGAAGATGAATAATGAGATGTTGGCCCTGGTTCAAATTAAGCGGGTACACCCTCCACACTCGTAATCTCCCCTCCCTGCTCTTGCCTAATAAATTTGGTTACTTGCAGACGACAGCAGTGGGTTTTACATACGCTGATTGTGAATATGAATGATAATGGGGCTGAGGTTGTGGCGGGGGGGCAAAGAAGGGGTTTATAGCCTCTTCCAAGTCAAGAGAAGTGCTGGCCCTGCAGTATAAACGATTGGCCCTAAAGTTTCACATGCTGTGTGGTTATACACAGAGATAAAGCATTCAGAGCTAGAGACAGAGTGACTGCCTTCTGGATGTACAAATACCAGCTTTACATATTTAAAATACGCAATGAGTATGAGTAAATGTATTCTGTTACAGTTACAGATCAAATTTGTGGTATTCTAAATTCATTCTCTGTCTTTAAAAATAGATTAGTTGAAGGGATTACTTCAGTTGTTTTACTTGCTCTAACATGTGTCCTAACTGAATGTGGCGTGCATTGTTTTTTATTGGTATGTTCAAATAGGCTGAGCTGCCATTTTGAGCTGAACTTATGTCAGATGCTCTGTGACACCCTCTATGTATTACTGTCACTCCTTTTGAGAGCTCCACCATGTACAAGGCACGGATGATTCTTGAAGCTGAAATGAGGAGTTATCTACACAGCACCTCCCCATTTCACTACAAAACCCTAAATAAGGTGGCAGCTGACTGGAGGGAGATCACCAGGGAGCTGAAAGTGTCTGATAATGACCATCATTTCCAGTACACCAAAACAACCGTACAGACCTTCTTGAAGAGGTGATCTCAGTCTGGTCGCAAACAAGCTCTGGTGCGGTTCATTTGTGGTGAGAACGTGTTCCGACCTCGATCTGAACCAACTGCAGTCACATGACAAATTGTTTGAGTTAAACATGAGCGTGTTACAGTCCTGGAGGATTATTAATGTGCACCTCCTCCTGTACTGCCTTAATATGCACATTCAGCACATTCAATGCATCAAAACATTGTTTTCTAGTTATAGCCGCGCCTTGTTTTCAAACTGTATAGTTTGACTAAAATGAACAATGTCAGACCACGATGACCAGCGCTAAAATCAACCTGAGTAGTTGTCCCTCCATTGTGACATTAGAAAGTGCCATATTTATCTTGCAAATGTACTCTTCTTCAATGTTTGGTTTATTTCCTGGATTTTTCCCACATGGAAATTCTGACCAATCAAGAGCAGCTTTCTCGTGCAAGGCATTTGATCTGGTCCGCTTGTAAATGTTGCCGTGAGAACATGAACCAACTTTAAGCCATTATACAACTCTGTAACATAATTAGTCCTGGTTAATGACTTCTGTATATAACATAATGGAATCAGGAAACAATTTCCTAAATCAGGAAAAGAGCTAAACAGAAAACACAGCTGTTAACACAGCTAGATAGATTTTAAAAGTAACCCTCTCAATGCTGTTCAAATATCTCCACTACAAATATCAGACTAAAATGTCGTGTTTTTAAAAGCATACCCTTGACCCGAGATCATCCATCATGTACCACTATACCAAAGACACCACATGCCATTTATGATGAAGCGCACATCTCCTTCTTTCTTCCTGCTCCCAGAGAGAGTGATGTCACTCAAAGACTATAATGGACCTCTAATGAACTCCAAATCCCATGCCAGTACATTTACACTGCATTATCGCTTCCTGACCCTTGACCTCCCGGTGGAGTAGAGCGGTGAGCGCTTCTGTCTGCAGAGCTCATTCAGTCATTATGCATTCTCACAGACCGCACAGCATGTGCTAGAAAAGTGGGTATTATATTTAATGGAGTGTGTGTGAGTGTGTGAATGACCAGTGCATGCTTCCAACCCTGCCTTTAACCACTGGACTCGCTCCCAGAGTTGACTTATATGCCAGACTATACTTATGACACTGTAGACTCTTATGAGGACCTCCATTCACAGTTAAGTGGAATGTTTTTGATATGTAGCCATGGTTTAGAGGTAAGTGGTAATACATGTGCCCCAGGCATTAGAGCAGCAGGGAAAAGAGGAAAGGAAATGTCAAGGAAGAGAGCAGAATGTCAGGGAGTGGGCACTCTCTTCTTCTCACACTCTCACTGTACCTCTCCCTCCCCCATCTCCAGAGAGGATTCAAACTCTCACTCTTAAATTCTGGCATTCAAAAACAGCAAACTGCTTGACAAATTTCCTCATCAACACCGAAGAAACACTCCATCAAATACAAACCTATCTTCACATTACTCACTGTGAACAATGATGTGCCCGGTGTTGTGCCGTGGCCGGAGAGAAATGGGAGAGGAGGGGTGAGGAATGGGAGGCAGAGTTCAACTAATTGCCTGATGATGGAATTTTAGTGTCTCCTTCATTATAAAGCAGCTTCTAAGTGTTATTGATCCTAGGAGGGGTGTCTCAGAGTCATGTGGTATTAGAGAGCCCAACCGCTCTGAGGCCATGCATTATTCAACAGGCATTCTGACACGATGCCTCGCCAAGGCCTGCTGATTCCTCTCGGGTGGCCTGGGAGTAGCCGCAACTTTCTACCCACCCCACCCCACCTCTACCTCTGCCTCATCACACACGGGCGTTCCTCGTGAGAAAGCAATAACATATTAGCTGCATGCACATGTGAACACACACGAGTGAAAACACAAAGTCTTGACTCTTCCCCTCTGACTGGAGGTTGTAGATTGTTGTTTTGCTCTCCGATCAACCTCACACTCCACTGAGGGGTTAATCTATAATGAACTGACTGATGCTGCTGTCTGCTTCTATTCCCAATGAGTCATTTGCGGACATCAACCCTTCCCAGCAACACACACTGAGAACAGAGAGCATGCAGGAGGCAATGAGGAGGCAGATGAGAAGAAAACAAAGAAAAACAGAGTGAGACACAAAAAGAGAAAGACAGAAATAAAGCCTGTCCTCTTCTTTAAGATTCACGTTGAAGTTGGTAATGTATAAAATGCAGTTGTACATATACAATACAAAGCCTGAACTTACATTCTACATCATATATAATACAGCTCTGGGTTTCTTTTATCATCTTCTGCGCAACTGTTTAAAACAGGATCGACATTTTTTGTGTTTTTGGAGATTCAGACACTCTTGAAAATACGTTGTTTGCTCTGCAGTAGATGACAATTACAATTTGCACAATGGTAATCTCTGTGGGGTTAACTAACTGTATATATAACGTTTTCAGATTGCTGCACTCCTAAAGAATCACCACAAGTGTTAGTAAACTCTGACTCAGAGCACGAAAAGCAATTTACAGTGCAAGATTCCACTGTGGGCTATTGTATGCTTGCTTCAGTACCCTCTCCTAGAAATTATGTTTATATACAACTAACTGGAAGCAGCAAATATGCTTTTGAAGGAAATGTAACTGTACATAATGAGGAAATGTTGCTAATCAATGTAGCTGGCAAGCTGCAAAAATGTAGACACTCAACGTTCTAGCAAAATGTCCACTGATAACGTATTTCAGGTTTTTTCCGCCAAAATAGGCAATCTTGCTATACAGTATGACCTCACAGTGACTACAGCATAATTTAACATTGCCTTTTTTAATTCCAGCAATTTATACAATCATTTTTTAGAATTTCCATGCTTTTCAGCTTAAAGTATTAATTTTGAAATAAAACAAAAGGTATAAATTAGGAAAAAGGAATGTTGGACAAAAAAAAGTCAAAAAAAAAAAAAAAAGTAAAAGAAAAAACAGTCAGGGGTAGGGAGGGGAGTTGCATCTGTGTGTGTGTGTGTGTGTGTGTGTGTGTGTGTGTGTGTGTGTGTGTGTGTGTGTGTGTGTGTGTGTACATCGCATGAGTATATGAATGTGCATCAAGAGGTGAGACATTTAGGGGAGATAAAGATACATATATACTATAAAGCATGTAGACGGATTTCGCTCACTTCACTATTTGATGGCTATATGGCGATATATATGGCAATAACAGGGCCCCGTCTTTTAATAAATATTTCTTTTTGGCGTCTCAATGAGTCTGCATCTGGTAAATTTCCCATACCTTCTCAGTCCACATATTATATGTCATGGGGTCAGGTTTTAATCAATTAATTGCAATGCATTGAAGTGCTGCTGTTGTCAATATTTGTAAAAGGTATTTTTTTGCCCTCCCAACCCAATATTGCTATCCTTGAATGAGATTTGAGATTTTGGTAAAATATTTTCTCATGTGCCTCAAAAATCTCTTCCCAAAACATAATGCAGGTCCAAAATATGTGGGTATGGTTGCCAATTTGTGTACCACAGTTTCTCCAACATTTATTAGAGTAATTTGAGCCCATTTTAACCACAATTTCTGGTTTCCAAAAAAAAAATCTTTTCCATCTGAATTCCCTCCAAGTATCTGACTTGGTTACTAAGTGTGCACCAGTTCATACTTCTCCCCATTTGTCCTTTCTCTAACCCTAACCCAAGTGCATTTTTTGCATAAATCTGAGACAGGAGTTTGGACACGAACCTTAAGTTCTGGTGTCAAGGTCTTGTACACTGTACGCCTGCTATCCTCCTGAGCCAACTTTTTGCAAAGCTTACGTGGCACACAAATGTAGTGTTCTGCCACCTGACAGAAACACTGTCTCTGAATATAATCCAGGCAGCAATTAAATTTAAAAAACATTATTAAGAAAGCAGTTTAGTAACATACAAACATAATTTCTAGGAAACAGAGTTGTCTGCATTCTGTATGAAGACTGGGATGTGTTCATTGACTGTAGCATGCAAGATGTGACCCTGAATACACTAATAATGCATTCATTCATTTTCCATAACCACGTATGCTGTTGGGGGTCACAGGGGGGCTGAGGCCTATCCCAGCTGACGTTGGGTGAGAGGCAGGGTACATACACCCTGGACAGGTTGCCAAACTATCACAGGGCTGACACATAGAGACAGACAACCATTCACACTCACATTCACACCTACGGGCAATTTACAGCAGAGTCACCAACTAACCTGCATGTCTTTGGACTGTGGAGGACCCTCAGAAAACCCACCCATTATTAATAAGGACGTTTAGTGACATACACATGTAACTTCTGGGAAACAGGGCTGCCTGTATTCTGTATGAAATTGGGATGTGTTCACTGCTGCTGCTTTTGACTGTAGCATG
Organism: Epinephelus cyanopodus; assembly: GCA_026686955.1. Classification (NCBI taxonomy): domain Eukaryota; kingdom Metazoa; phylum Chordata; class Actinopteri; order Perciformes; family Serranidae; genus Epinephelus; species Epinephelus cyanopodus. The sequence continues at coordinate 19,792,842 of CM048936.1, read as the reverse complement.
CAAGATTTGACACTGAATACAACTAATAATGCACTTACAGGATCTCTCTTCACTGCTACAAAAGCCAAAGGCAGTAATAAAATGTTGCCCTCGTCAAACAGGATTCAATCAGTAGGAAACTAATTAAAAGCATCTGACTGATGGGAAAAATTAATAAAAAGCTTGTCGATCTTAATTTACAAAATAATACCAGAGCTCATCCTTGCAGGTGAACGCTACCAAGTTGGAGTTGCTATTAAATGTTCCCTTGAGGACGCACAGCCAAGAGATGTGCACAACAAAAGCACATCTCATCCATACGTCCATTCATCATTGTTTAGCCCTGGCTTCTGGTAAAAGGGGCTTAGTCTCATATAATGTATCTTTGTTTTCACTGATTGCAATTATCTAGGAGATCAATGGGTGTTATCAATACCTTACAGCAATTAACATTTAATATCCTTCCACAGCCACTTACTCCATTAATGGCTGATTGATTATGCGAGGCCTGGGAGCCCCCGGCTGGGAATGGCATGGATCTATTCTGTCTGTCTGTCAAAGTAAAGGCGAGCTGCTCTGCTGCAGAACCTCTGACTCCAGCTAATACCGTATCGATATGAGGTTACTTCAACCACAGAGGGAAAAGATCACGAGATCCAGTAATTTCTTTTGTTTGCGGACTGTCTGTTTCTCTCATCATGCCACCAACATTATTTATTCCTCCCTCTTCCTTCCCCTTCCCACTTGACTGTTAGCACAGTACGTTTTGCTTGCATTTCACCCTCATATCTGCCACCGCTCCGAACACCCTCCCTTCAACCCCTGCAGTTCTTCGTAATCTAATCAGCAGTGATGTATTTTCAGAGCAAGAAGGCACTGCTTTCCATTTCAATCAAATTCAGGCCTTTCAGAAGAACCCATAATGCAATCGTTCTGTACAAAATTCAGGCCCAATTTAAGCCCTATAGACTGCAGATGACTGATAAACACTCCACTCCACGTCACTCTCTTCCTTGTGGACTCTACTTTGCTGCAGTGCATCGTCATAAATAAGAGCTCTGTGCTCTCTCTTTGGGAATAGTACAGGCCAACTTTAAATTGGCAGTAGAGGTGGACTGGGTAAGAAAGAAGGTGAGGAAATGCAGAAGTTAGGATCCCTGACAGGTGGGACTTTGCTAAAGAAATGTAATTGGAAGACACGACAAGTCTCAGCTGGGTGGACAGGTCCCAGAAACAGGCTCTCCATTACCAAGTGAGGGGGAGAGCGGAGCGGTGAGGGGTAGGGTGGGGGAAGAAGGAGATTGGGAAGGTTTCGCTTAATAAACACTTTGTTTTCTGCTGACGATCAGAGGAGCAGAGCGAGGGATACATCGACAGATCGATAGACTGATTTGTTCCGGGCTCTCCATGTTCATCAGACCCATACTTCTCCCTTGGGGAGTAGTGGACTGAAGAAAAGACGAAAGGATGAAGAGGAGGAGGGGTGATTGCAAGGAGGAAACAGACAAGTGAAATCAAGGGAGAAAAGAGTAAAAAAAACAGCAGGAGAGTTGAAGAGTCTGGAAAGCAGACAGACGGATGATGATGGGAGGGAGTAATGGATGGAGAAAATAGCGATGGTGTAGGAGGGAAAGAGACTGCAAATGGTGAGAAGAGGAGTGGGAGAGGATTTGGATAGGCTGAGGGTCAAGTGCGAAGGTAAACGCCAGCAGAGACGGTAGGAGGGGTTGGCTGTGTAGGCGACATACAGAACAGGAAATCCCTTCAATCTCCTGGCTGGATCACTGGCTCAAGAACCAGCCCAAATACATTTTTATATCCTGCACTGTTCTGCAGATAGATAGACAAGACAGACAAGCACACACACGCATACACACATTTCCGCTCAACACTGCTCCTGACAACCAACACAGGTTTGTCTAAGGCATCAAAAAGGAAAAAAAAAACTCCACTCCCTGCTTATCTCACTCTCAGGGCAACTTTATTCACGAAGAGATGATGAGAGGAGGAGGGGAGCGGTTAGATAATAACATAGCAATTTTGTGTCTTCGCCACAAAAGCAAAAGAGGCCCTGGTGCATAATGGCAGCGAGCAATTGTATCTGCACAGATTTCCATTGCCATTACAGCATTGTTCGCCATTGTAGGATTTGATGTCAATCAAAAAGCTATAGCTCTACAAATCACTCTGCCTGTGCCTCGAGGTTCTCTTGACTATAGAAAAGATGCATTATTGCTCTACAGTATATCCAATTTGACCAATAATTGCACAGTTCATAATTGTTCCTGCCTCAACTCTCGCCAATTAGCAATGGAATTACACCCAGAGAGGGATCGTTTCAAAGGGCGTGAACCGACAGGAAATTACAGTGATCTTATCAGCGTATGATTACAATTCATTTAAGAAAAAAGGCCCATGATGAGCCCTGTACTTTAGAGCCTCTTCATTCAAGACACGAGAAAATGCTGATCTCATCCTTTGATCGGTTTAGTGTGGTAATGTATCTCAGCGGAGGTGGCTCCACTTCACCTTTACCTCATCAACAAGTTGTAAATTACTCCACAGGGCACAGTTCAGCAATAAGGTGATTCTAGTATTTGTCATAGACACTCAAGCAACATATATTAAAGACAGCCAAAGTGAGCAAAGATAGCACGATAATATGCAAAATAAGCAGAAACGTCAACAGAACATCACTAAAAATAGCCAGTGACATTTAACATATCTCATCTCTAAAGGTTTGTCAGCACCACAGGTTGCAATGCAATATTGGAGATGCAGTGCATGTAAAATCCTCATCACCCGCCCCCCCAACTCAACAAAAAAAAACATAAAACCTATGTTGTGTGCAGGGTTGCACGTCACTTCATGATGTAAGACAATAGCTACGTGCCTCAACAACTGAAGGCGGTACATTAAACGCAAAATACACCCTTTCACAATGTTGTTTTTCCACTGTTTGTATAATTCAAATTAAAATGGTCCAATGAACTGACAGCATAAAGAAAGGCCAACAGTTTTGCCAAAGCAAAGGAGGACATTGACATTTGCAGCAAAAGGACCAAAAGCAAAGGGAAGTCTTTCAAAATTTTGCTATTAGAGCCGTCACTTTCTTTTCCTTTGCCACCTGCTTCCATCATTAATTCCCTGGAGCTTTTCTCCACAAGGTGAGCAGCAAAAAATGAATATGATAATAGTAAAAATACACAAAAGGCAAATCTGCCCACATAAATGAGAAACACAGCCAGAGGTGAGTAGATAAGAAGCAACACATAAATGAAAAGTGTAAAGGTATAAATGTTCCTCAGACTGCAGGTATAAATATGTATTATGAACCTGCTCTGCTGGTGCATTGCTGTGGGCTTCCATTTTTCCACATGGAAAACAGCCACGGATGCCGTGTTTTAACCAATCAAATTTGCCCCTGGGCAGGTCGTTTTTGATGCAGTGGAGCACAGTAATCTCAGCCAATCCTTTTGTGTGACTGCTGGGGCTACTGGGTCAGAGATGAGGGGAGTGGTACGAGGAGAAAGTCGCCAGGCAACTGCGTTCATAGCCTGTGGCTACAAATATGCAGTAAACCCCTGAAAACTACCATTTCTGCTCAAGTTCATTATTGCAAGTTCTCCTGATTGTATCCAACAGACCGTTTTATATTCCTGTCATGTAAAGGCAACTTCTGTCCTTGTTTACATGATTTCATAATGCTGTCTCACATTTGGGAATTCATGAAAAGGAATGGAACCTGCACAATATGATGGTGTGTATTTTGCTAAATAGCCTGTGTGTGGGCTGTAAACAGACGTGCGTTAAAGTTTTCAAAGAGGAAGTTTATCTTTGTTTACTTTTAGGTGCTTTCTATCCTTCAGTGTGGTCCAAGTTATTTGACAAACACACAGAAAATGTACCAGATATGTGAAGTTTCTGTAGTGGTCAACAATCCAATATGATGCTTCAACTGATTACAACAAACTGTGGAGGATGAGGGGTCAACTGCAAAGAGTCAACTGCAAAGATTCACACTCACAACTCCAAAGACCAAAATTAATAGATCACAAAGGCTTTTGCTTTTGGTCAAGTAGAAGTAAATTGGTATTCTCAAAAGTTCACTTCTGGCATATTTGTACATTGTTTGTACCTGATACTTTTTTCTAAAGAAAAAGAATAGGGCAAACGTAAATTTCAAAACATTTATGACCAAGAGTGCTGGCTTAGGATGCTTTCACACCTGCCCCGATGGGTTCAGTTCAATCTAACTCAAGTTTGTTTGCCCCCTAAGTGTGGTTCATTTGGGCAGGTGTGAACACAGCAATCGCACTTGGGTGCGCACCGAAACAACCAGACTGAGACCTTCTTGAAGAAAAAACTCTTGTGCGGTTCGTTTGTGGTGAGAACGTGTTCCAACCTCAATCCGATCCAACTGCAGTCACATGACACATTGTTTGGGTTAAACATGAGCATGTTACAGTCCTGGAGGATTATTAATGTGCACCTCCTCCTGTAGTGCCTTAATATGCACATTCAGCACATCCAATGCATCAAAACATCGTTTTCTAGTTGTAGCCGCGCCTCGTTTTCAAACTGTATGGTTTGACTATAATATAATGACAGCAATATAGTCCACGATGACAGCGCTAAAATCGACCTGCATAGTTGTCCCTCCATTGTGACATTACAAAGTGTTGCATTTATCTCACAAGTGTACGCTTCCTGGATTTCCTGGATTTTTCCCACATGGAAATTCTCACCAATCAAGAGCAGCTATCTCGTGCAAGACATTTGATCTGGTCTGCTTGTAAATGCTGCCATGAGAACACGAACCAACTCTAGGCAATTATGCAGCTTTGTAACAAAATTAGTCCCTGATTCAGACCAAGGAAAGGGAACTCTAGGTCTGAAAGCACCATTAAATGCACCAGGGCAACAAGAACGAGGGTGTGATTTTTAACTAATGGATTTTGGGTAATCAGGTTAATGGTCTCTGTATAACATCGTGGCAACAGGAAACAATTTCCTAAATCAGGGAAAGAGACTGACAGAAAACACAGCTGTTAACACAGCTAGACTTCTGCCAAAAAAATACATTTCTTGCCATTCATAAACACACATATATTGACAGGATTCCAGTTTTCTTAATGTCACAGCAGAAAGGGAATGTATCGAGTCAATGTTCTATTAAAATGCAGGGTCAAAGGTTTACATGAGTATTTGTGCAAGTCAAGGTTTCTGTGTATGTGTTTGTGTGTCTATACACATGGAGCTGTTTTCATGTGAATGCACTTGGTTGCATTTGTGAACACATACATAATGCAGGTCAGCTACTATGCAAATTACAACAAAACTGTTATCCTGTTAGAGCTTGAAGGACAGAAGTTCAAGCTACTGCTTGCCAAGCGTACTGTTTTTGTCTTCATGGATGTTTATTTCTGTCTTGTGCCAAACTTCCTACAGATTCACTCCTGACAAAAGTAAGTAATGTTTTCTATTAATATGAGGCATTATGCAGCTACTGTACATAAATTTGTGCTGCGAGGCCACGTTTTTACTGTCCCACAGAACAAAATGACTATAATATACCAGCAGAGGTTTGATATGGTGGCTGTTCAATACAATATATTCCAGATTACATTGATTATTGGACTGTGAGTGACAAATGAAACAACACATTTCAAAAAGTAAACTACAAAGTGCTGTTATTGTGAACTGTAGTGAATTCTCACCATAGTTAGATGAATATCTAATACTTTATTTATCTCTAAAACATGCCATGTGCATTTCTGTCATTATGAACAATATCAATGAACAATAGGTCTTTGGCTGTCAACAGGTGATGCAATGTTACATACCCAACGCTCCTTTACAAAGGCCTGATAAAAGTATCAGCTGTATTCTTTTAACACCGAGTAACTGAAGTGTAATGTTCCAACAGTAGCTGAAGGCGATAGATGGATTTGCTTGAGACAGACACCCTTTAAAGTCAGCTGTACAACAGCTGATACCTTTCTCCTTCACTCAGACATCAACATGAAGCTTTCCTACACCTGAATGGATGAATGCATCACTGCCAAGCTGTCACCGATCATTGATTCCAGTTTTTAAACTGGAAAATGTGTCTGGCAAATATAGTTATGTAATTTCTAGAAAAAGTATTAAGTGAGAGAGAAGCCATGTTGTCACAGACTTATAATTTATGTGTATAACACTTAAAATAGATGCTGACAAAAAGGGCTGCCACCACAGTCGGAGATTCAAATCATCAGTCGGAGACCTCTCAGCACCTGGAATTCTTCAAGCTGAGCTGTCGTTTTGTTTTTTGGGGAGCTGCCAGTCAGTGTGCAGCAGCTTCTGGGGACATTTCCTTCCCCAAAAGTAGCTGTAGAGTCAGCGCTCCTCACTCTCATGCTGCTCTCTACGGTAAAATCACTACACATCATGAAGCTGTCCAATCCGTTAGGTAAAGCTGTCTGCAATAGGTACAGGCAGCTGCAGACTTGGACCAAGGGTTGGCAGCTGCCTAGAGTTGGAAATGCTTTGCCCGGTCAGGCTTTGAGATAGCATCATGTTCTGCCTTCTTCTTAGAAGTGGTAAATTTCTAGCTCACAGCAACTTAATTCAATACAGTCTGAGGATTTTGTTTTATCTAGTGTCTGCAAAAAATGTTGCACATTTATGATCTGTTAGCGTACTTAGTGCACATTAGTGCACTAAGTTAATAGTGTTTAATAGTGTTTGCATTAATAGTGTTTCTTAATAATCTACATGAAAAACAACAAACCAAACAGTCAAATATTTGTGTTCAACAGGCAACTCTGATTTAACTGACAAAATTCTGAGTCTGGTACAGCTCTACTGACAACGTTATAGAGTTTTGAAATTTGGCAAGCAATGTAATCATCAGTCACTCCCCACAGTTTGCTAATTGGCCTCATGTGTATCTGGTTGGGCTCAACTATCTCTCAGTTAATGTCCAGACTAAATGAGCTGATTCACCAGTTTTGGGGTAATTGAGTTTAAAAGTGAAACGCCTTAATGACTTGGCTGTGTTTCACGTCGCAGCTGTTAGAGGACTTTAATCATGTAGTGCAACAACATATGGAGTTAGACATGACTAACACAATTGTTCTACAGCAGTGAAAAAGGGCTTTGGGGTATGGATTGGGAAAGGTGACTGACAAGGAGAGCAGGTAACAGATACAGGTCAGGCAGAGACAGGGACTGAGTTGAACTTCTATATCGTATTATACTGAAAGTTGGGTTTTGTGTGTGCTGTGCAAAGATATAAAAATAAACAATATTCAAGTTCATTTTCCAAATAATGACAATCAGTAACAGGATGAATATAAATGAGTCATTACTAGGGGTGGGAATCGAGAACTGGTTCAATTCATTGACATCATTAGCCTTTATGTTTAACGAGCCCCTTATCGATTCTTTTCATTACGCCGAATCTATGCTCGTCAGTCAGCAGCATGTTCAACAACAAAGAAGACGTAATGGCGGAGAGACAGAAGCGGTCAAAGCCGTGGCTTCACTTCATGCTGTTAATAGCCTCCCTGGAGCTGCTAGCAACTGTGGAGCCTCGCGCATCCCCGCTCCAGGTAGACGGCGGCAGGACGCTGTTGTTGTAGCCTCACTGGAGCTGTTAGCCCGCTGTGGAGCCTCGGCGCGTCCCCGCTCCAGGTACACGGCGGCAGGACGCTGTAGTTGTAGCCTCACTGGAGCTGCTAGCCCAGTGTGGTTAGACGACGTCGAAACATTTCTATGCAGGAGGAGGTGTGTCGTTAGGAGCCCCAAGGGGAGAGGGACACGAGCTCAGAGGGGAGGGGGGTTGTGGTGCTTTTTTTCCCAAATCTTTTTATTCGTCTTTCTAAACTAGACCATGGCTTTAAGGTTCATAATAAAACATTATGAAAGCAGATGTCTTGGGTTACAAACAACAGGAGGTGATATCATTAGTTCACAGGAGGAATCGATAAGGGAATCGATAAAGAATCGGATCGATAAGCAGAATCGATAATGGCATTGATATCAATAAAATCCTATCAATTCCCACCCCTAGTCATTACTGAAATGCAATTATTGTTCAATGTTTGAGCAGATATAACCATAAATAAAATTCTGCTTGTAATTCTAAAGGTAGAGCAATTAATAATATTTGTAAATATACTTCAAGTGTCTGACTGCATTTGTAAGTTCAAACAGCCAACCCTCTGTGCAGTTTATAAACTTAAATACTGCTGTCTACTGTCTTGGGCACTAGACCATGCCCTTGCCACACGCTGCTGGATGTTTCAACAAACAACTGGATGGACAATCCACTTACTGCACAACACAACTTCATTTATCAAACCTCAGAGGAATAGCAGAGGCCTGCGGACATGGTTAAGACTTTATTGGGATAGTGCACCTAAGGACAGTTTATAGAGTATTTGTAACATTTTACATTTTATGAGCTGACATTTAACAATTCAGCTGTTTTACGTTGTCTGTAGATGTTTCAGTTCATAAACATACCTTTATATTCTCAGATTACTCTGAATTATTATTAGAATATATGGGTATGTTCATAAAATATCACATTTACTCTATATATAATCTGAACTATCTGTAGACATACTATCCAAATAAGGTTTTACCTGTTGTATTCTTGGATACACACTGCCTTGGACTTTAAAGAGCAACGAGGTCGGGATGTGTCAGGTAGGGTTTTGTTTTTTTGCAAACTGATCAGCGAACATGACAGACACCTGTCTAAATAATCTTGTCCAGCTGTGCCACACAGTAACACACAGCCATTCACTGAAGAGGAGGTCAGGTGATGTCTGTGAGCCCTTTGACAGCCACCCTACCCTGGAAATCCAGAATTCTCGCGAGAGCACAATTTGAATTTGCTCATGTCACTCTGGCAAACAGTAATGATGCTCATTACCTATGCCCATGAAACTGAGCTGCACCAATCACATCGGTGTATCTGATATAGGCGGGCCAGAGGCGAGCTAAACAGATGACGACAGCGCTGCGATGACGAAGTCCGGAATCAGTCAGTAAACATTGCAAGATGGCTACAGATGAACACCAGATGTTTGAAATGGCTTTGCCCGCTACAATGAACGAGTTAGACTTGGCTTTTTCTCTGAAAGAGGAACAGAAGACAGCGCTCAGTCTTTCCTTTGCAAGAAGGACGTTTTGGCTGTTTTGCCGACCGGATACGGCAAGAGTCTAATCTACCAGTTAGCTCCGCTGGTAGCTAAGTGTATACGTCACCCCGTGTATTGTTCTGATTGGTCGCAGTGTTATCCAGTTGCATGCAGTGGTATTTTCAAATGCATGCTTGGTGCCGCCCCTCGAGTTGGGCCATTTGCATTACTCATGGCCAGACCCTAAATCTTTCTAGATTTGGGTCTGGATTTCCAGGCTATAGCTACCCTGGAATCTGGATAAATTCCACATTCTTCCAAAGGCTCAAGCTTTCACCTCTTTAGACATCTCAGGAAGAGGAATTATCCCGGCTACAGGCCTCTGATTGGTCCAGGTCCTCAAATGACCCTCACCGATTGGACTGACCATCTCAGCCAGCCATGGTCTTTATGACACAACCCATTTGCCCTGAAGCCCAAGGCAGTTGTGGGCCCACTGTCACAGCTACTTGGCCTACCTTCAGATTTGCCGTCTCCTGTCTCAATTTCCCCTCTGTGCTGAAGGCTTGGTCTGTAATCTCGAATAAATCTAGGCCAAGAGGCAAATGTAAACTTTTTACAGGAGAGGATGCTCACTGCCATTCTAGGGCACTCTCATCATCAAACAACTGCCTCTTTCTAGGATCTCCACTTTTGCTCTGAGGCAACAATAATACACTACACGACCAAACCCGACATAACATTTCTCCACAAATAAGCATTATAGAATGCTACCAGACGTACAGTTTTCTGCTTGAAGAGACAGTGTGTAGGATTTAGAGGCATCTAGCAGTGAGGACTGCAGACTGCAACTAGCTGAGACTTCTCCTGTGTGCCAAGCATGAACTCCTGCTTAGGATTCCTTCTGTGTTCATAGTTCAGAAGGTTTATACCAGGAGCTGAATTATCTGCCGGTGTCTCTTTCTTTCCAAAACAAACCAGATGAGTAAAACCAGTAAAACACTGAATAAAACAATTTCATGTTACAAATCCTGTTCCTCCAACACTGTTTGGTACATCGCAGATGGGCCACTAGCCTAGCACCTGCTAACGTGTGCTCACCGTTTTTCTCTGATAACTTAAGATCCAGACTTTAAGGAGGTTTTTACCAGGAGCCAAACTATTTGCAGAGGTCTCCTCCTCTCTTAAACAAATTGACCCAGTGATATAAACCGGTAAACACACTGAATAAATCAGTTGTCACATTAAAAATCTTGTGTTTTTCCGATGCTGTTTAGCTTGTTGCAGAGGGGCTCCTAGTGGCCAACACATAAACATGAGAATAGCCTTATATCGAGCCAGCACTTGGTGTGTCCATTCTGGGCTACTGTAGAAACATGGCTGTGCAATATGGCCGACTCCTGCTCTCTATGTAGATATAAACAGCTCATGCTAAGGTAACAAAAACACAATGGTTCTAATGTTCGGGTGATTATACGTAAAAGAAAACACACTTTATATATTAGACTCCATTTCTGCCAAAATATTAAAATATTCACCTAGATCCTACACACTGGACCTTTAAGTGTGACGACAGCCATTGCTTTTAAATACAGTGATAATGTGTGAAAGAGGAATATATTAAGCCTGGCATGACATTATTTGTCCAGCTCGTAGTGTCTAGTGGTACAGCAGTTCAAATAAATCTCCAATAGGAAGCACCATATCTAACACAATCTTCATGTCTAACAAAGGGAAAAGGGGCTTAATCTTGTCAAACACAGCACAAAGCAATCAGAGGGGCTGATCTTTGATGAGGGAGATGGATTATAATCAAATAGAGGCTCTGAGTCTGGCTATCATCCTGTGGAATTAACTGTGGCTGCGGCACCTCCACAGACTGCAGGAGTGTAATGAAAGAATAATATCACTAATATGAAAAGGGTTTTTGTGGATGAATGTTTTACTTTTTAGGACTGCTTTCGTGCAATTGGCAGAAACAATTTTCATCGGAGAGACAAAGAGATTACAGACAGACAACTTTCTGGGGATTACAACTTCCAGTAATGCCAGTTGGTGAGCAGGTTTGTGACCAAAAAGACACGATGTCACATTACTCAGGCTTTGTAGGAAGAAGTTGTGAAGGTTTTTAAACTGAATGAAAGAATAAACTTTGCTGAAGGAAAGCTGAATCGATTTTCTGTGGACAAATAAATCTTTAAAAAATGCTTTTAAAAATGAATTATCTGTAGCTAACAGTGTGAATGTAAGACAGGCAGTTTTCTAAATAATAGTTATTTTACACACACACACACACACACACACACACACACACACACATACTGTACTGTCTACCAGCTATGACTGAGCTGAGCAAAATGCTTTAGCCAAACACTGGACAGACATGCAGAGAATCTCAGCAGTGGATCAATCAGTATGGTTACACAGCGGGCAGTTTGATTGAGTTCAACCCCTTGATAAGGTGCATTGCATTATTTATGGTTACCTGTAGAAGCTATTCATTACCCACCTTTCAATAGCTGACACAGATTGATGGATAGTTATCTTGTTAGAAGAAAAAAATATTCAATAGGCACATTACACAATTTTAATGGATGGTTAGATAATGCTGAGCAGATGACTTGTTAGCGAGAAGCTTCCTAATTAACATCAATATCTTTCTGAAGTGTCCGCAAACAGCGGAGAGGTGAGGGATTGTGTGCTGAGTGAGGAGAGGTGGAAGGAGGGATGGGGAGACGTTCAGCTCTGCTCATTTGTGTGTTTAGAGGCATGCCATCCTGTCTAGCTTCACATCATGTTGAAGACGTTTTATCTTGTTACGAATATTTCAAAAGGCAAAAAACAGGTACTGAAACATTTAAAGATAATATCCTGTGATAGTATCTTGTCATATCTATTATCTTTTGGTGTACAGACAGACAGACAGTACAATCTGTGGTGTACAACAATTGGCTGCAGGTCGCCAGACTATCACAGGGCTGACAGTTTTTCAGCGAATGTCGGGCCGTTTTGCCAACAAGCTGCAAGCCTTTAGACACACAGAGCCAGATTGGCAAGTTGATCTGAGGCGCCTAATTTTCCACCGCGGAGGTGTAAACATATTGGCGGAACCTTTTTGGTTTAAAAAGAATGAGGCGCCCTTCTGCAACAGGAGGGGCTGTTGATGACTTGTGGGAGGAGCTGTTGATGACGCCGCAAGTGTGACCCACTGGCAGTGGATAAACAGGAAACAGCTGATAGCATGAATGAGCAGCTAGTACTAGCAGCAAGAGGGAAATGCAAACCTGACAGACACTGTAAAGATGAGCAACTGGGGAGACAAGGAATTGCACACCCTCCTTGCCCTCACAAACGAAGAGGCCATTAACCATCAAATGACAGGGATGGTGAAGGACGGGCCAACTTATGAGAGAATCGCCGAAGGACTGAGCAGCCACGGCTTCCCTCCCGCGTCACCGTTTAGGTCACACGCTGAGCTACACATTTTGTTACTTGCTCACGCCCCCCATTGCCCCGAAAAAGGCAAATTCTGTATAAACAAAAGTAGGTAGGCGGCATTTTGCTGCACTCCCCAAGTTGGTTTTATACTGCTGAAAAAAGACTGATTGGGCTTTCCTGCAAATTTGCACAATTCCTATTTAAAAAGGGCTATAGAGACAGACTCACATTCACATCTACAGACAATTTAGAGTCAGTCAGAGCCAGTTAACCTGCATCTCTTTGGACTGTGGGAGGAAGCTGGAATACCCAGAGAAATCCACAAACACTGGGAGAACATGCAAATCTACACAGAAGGGCTCCCCCACCCTGGGTTTGAACCAGGAAGCCTCCTGCTGTGAGGCGGTATGCAGTTTGATCAAGGTGCTGCTGGAGATGGGTGACTTACTGGTAAGTGTTAGGACAGAATTTTCATAAGTCTGCCTTTCAACATCCAACTTTTAATTTAGGTTATCTGGTCTCCGACCATGGTACTTCCAACTACCGTGGCTTATGACACCACTTGCCAACTCCTAGACCCAGCATGAGGTGGCCTATAACCAGAAAATGACGCACACACTTCACTTTCACTTTTTTGGTCTGAGATTACCTGTTACATGCCAGTAGCTTGATGGTTTGTGGTGTGCACACAGCACTTGTGTGCTGCCCTATATGGGTTTATTAGGGTATTATTACAAATTGCCTGGCACATGTATCCAGTTAAAGATCAAACACAATTCAACAACATCCTGGGTGGGTAAGAAGGGAATTGGCTGTCAGCGCACGTTTCATGAATCCCATGTAGCGTTTTCTTTCTTCCCCTTTAGTGCTTTGTGCAAGAAAGAATATAATAGGAAAACAAGAGAAGATTCATGCATGAAGCCGACTGACTCTCAATATGATAAACTTTGAAAAATGTTAATGAGTATTATAGTTTGATGAAGGAATGATGATAAAAGTGGTCTTGGCAGTGAAACTTTTGAAAACCATCGTGTGTACATGCGCTGCTGTACGCATGCAGAGATGTACATATTCATTGTGCCCTTGCACATGTCCTTTGCATCTTCTCCCCTTGGCCTTAAGTAATTGTCACAGATGTCAAGCTAAGAGAGAAAAAAAAGCAAGGAAGCAGAGAACCATATCCAGGCAGCACACAGAGGACAAAAACCCAGTCAGACGCTGCCTTGTGGGGTTGTGTCGACTATAACGGGACCCTTCTTCTCCAGAGAACAAGAGGAGCAGCCCTCCGTTGTCAGAGGGCAGGTCCTCTGGGTCCTCTGGGTTTCATCCAAACACGGCATGTGTATGGACCCAGACATTAGCACTGAGAATCCCTCCCTTTCAAATACAGACAAATAGATTTGGGTGATAAATTGAGTTAGGTTTTTTGGGTAAAATGTGCAGATTATGGGAAATTTATTTTCTGATTGCACAAAGAGTCTTTCAGTCTAAAATTAACAAGGATGATAGCTGGCTATGTAAGCTGTTTACTGTCATAACAGTACAGTAGGCACAATATTTACTGAAGATGTCGCAGCTTACAGGATTGAAATGTAACTTTAATAATGAAATCTACAAGAGGAATACACTGAAAAAGGACTACACTAATTTGCTCGGTTTGTGTTTGTTAAGATATTTTCTGTGGTTATAAAAGTTGAAAAAGAAAAAGGGTGCAGCTTATCATTTGTTCAGTCTGTCTACACTCTACTTGGTAGCTAACACAAACTTTAGATTTTATCCTGATGTGTTCTTAAGAAACATGATGAGTAGGAGCAGATAAATTAGTGAGTGTTTACCTGTCTAAATCAAAAAGTGTGGGCATATGCTATGCTGCTCACTGTTTGCAAAAGTGTAGGGCTTAAAATCAACGCAAAAAGCTTGCATTCTACATTTCTGCAATCCATGGATATGTTAAATTTGCATGCTGTTTTGTAGCAGGCACATTTAAACTTTAAACTACACTTCATTCACACGCTATTAATGATTTGTTTTTTTAGTTTAGGCACAAAAACCACTTGGTTATAGTAAGGAAAAGATCAGGTTTTGGCTTAAAATTAGGGATCACGATATTGGATTTTTTGCCAATATGCCGTTATTAGACTCATTAGACTGATAACCGAAACCAATATTGATATGTCCTGTTCTGTAGTGGAATTAAGATCATATTATGCATGCATACTCTTATCATGATGGCCCACCAGCAGATGGAGACATAAAATACAATGCTTTTCAATGTATGTAATATTCATTCATTGTGCAAAAGAGGAAAAAGCATGGCCAATTATTATTCATTTTAAAGCCAATATTAGCTGATGCCGTTATTATCGTGCATCCCTCCTTGAAATAATCAGGGGGACAATCCTGGCTGGAAATGCATGATGTCTCAGCCAACCAATTTTCATGCCTCTATTCTCAAATGAAAAACAGAAATGGGTCATTACAAAACATCCACACTTGGTGACTAAAAAGCCGCTGGAAATGGAACCACGGGTCGCTATAAAACATGCGTGTTTGATGACTAAAGAGTGCTGGATTTACAACCGTGGGTTGCTTCAAAACATCTTTATTTGGTGATGAAAAATCTGCTGGAATCACAGCCATGAGTTGCTATAAAAGCACCCATATTGGTGACTAAAAAGCTGCTGAAATCACAGTCACGGTTCGTTAATAAACACCCATGGTGGTGACTAAAAAGCTGCTGAAATCACAACTACAAGTTGCTAAAAAAACACTCACATTTCATGACTATAAAGCCACTGGAGTCACAGCCAGGGGTCAATAAAAAAACCCACAGTGGTGACTAAAAAGCTGCGGAAATCAAGGCCAAACGTTGCTAAAACACACCCACAGTGGTGACTAAAAAGTACATATAGTAGTGACTAAAAAGCTAATGAAATCACAGCCACAGGTCACTAAAACACACCGACAGTGGTAACTAAAAAGCTGCTGTAATCACAGTCAGGTGTTGCTAAAAAACACCCATGTTTGGTGACTAAAAAACTACTGAAATCACAGTCACAGTTCGCTAAAAAACACCCATGGTGGTGACTAAAAGCTGCCAGAAACAGCCACAGGTCCCTAAAACACAATCAGTATTGTAGTTTGTTGGTCTCGAACAGTGGTCTGCAGCTTGGCATGTCACCTACGTGACATCCACCATCTCCTTCACATCCAGATGACAAAGTCAGCTCATACTTCGTCACATTAGAGACGGTTATGTGAAACTTCTGAAACGTGCAAATGTAACCTAATTGCACAATGCCAACATTTTCTTCTGTGGACTGGGCTGTTAAATAAAAATGTGTCAGTCAAGTTTTAATCTATATGTATCTGTGCAGAAAATCCATTACAATCTTGAATCCCACCCAAGCCCATAAAAAAAGAGTAGTCAAGATTTTGGGCCATTTTACCCAGCTCCACAGACTGGTCAGCCAGCGGGAAATGGAACACAAGACTCAATACTAACAAAACACTTGATTTTCTCCTCTTTTATGTAGGGCGAATAAAGCTCCCCAGGTGCATGTACTGTATATACATCCCCCACAGCACTGCTGCACAATCATGCACATGCTATACACAAATCTTAACCTATATACACTAAAGCCGTCTTTTTCCCTTCGATGCACACACCTATAAGTAAATAGGAGATGGAGGACATGTTTGTGAAATTGCCTTGAGCTTTGAGCCCCTCAATAAGTCATGGGTCGAGTCAAGGAATTTAGGTTTGTGGCAGCAGAGACACTGGAAAAAAAGATAAACATGCTCAGCGCTTTCCTTTTAGGGTTCATTACTCTGCCGTCCCGGGTGAACCAGAGTTGAGAAGAGGAGTTAATTCCTACCGAGTGAGAAAAAACACATTAACTGAGACCTATCCATCTTCCCGGTGCTGACACCTCCATTTAAATCTCTTATTTCTAAAGGATGTAGAGGGGAAATCGTCTGCTCAATGTATGAGCCTGCACATAGGGGGTGTGTAAATGTGTGCGATGCCTTTTGCAGTAAAAATCTTTCATTATGATATTTTCAATTTAAAAAGAGGCCAACATTTCCTGCTCTTTTGAAAAATTAAGTGGCGTTTTCTGCGGATTAATTTCAGACATCTGGGAGTATATTCATAATGCTAATGCAGGTTGCTGTGTTTTCATTTGCTCCAGGGAGTAGAAAACTGCGATTTGGGGGTGGGTCTCTATTAATCTATCCAGGGCCCATATTTTAAACATGGGCCACATTAAAATTACACTTGACATTTCATCAACAAGAGGTCTATAATACCTTTAGGGCAAACTATATGTAAAGATGAAAAATTACAATAATAGTTGCCAAGTCTTGAACATGTGCTCAGTCTTCCTATGAAATCTTTTATGAGAAAGTTTTTATCTTTCCCTCCAACTTTTCTGTGTTCTTCCACCCTCTCATTAATCTTTACCTAAATCTCCCACTACCTAGCTATTATATATGCTAAGTGGTCTTGTCACTGGGTCCCTGGTTACCCGGTGTAATGAGCAGCTTTAGGAAGGGATCTGCTGGCTTTAATCAAATCAGCCCCGGGTGTCACCAGCTCCCCAACGGCACCAGCTTTGTGCCAGGGCTGCCAATATTATACCCCATTAAGAAACAATGCCCAGCGCACGCGCACACACGCACGCACACGCACGCACACACACACACACACACACACACACACTGATTAGCACTAATCAGAGAAAGAATTAAGAGTGCTGGGGAGCCCTGGGTCGGCAGCATAGGAGTATTATTAGAGGAAAGCCAATGTGATTGATGTTATTAGACATGCAATACAGTATGTCGCATTAAATATGCACTGCGGTTTTCAGGTTTGGGGAAAAACAATCTGAATATTACGTTGCAAAATAGAGTTTTAACCTATTAAATGTACTTGCCGCTAGGGTCTCTACAGTTCAAGGCGAGTTAGATTTAGACTTCCTAAGACTTTCTAAGATGGAACAGAGGGTAAGACCAGTTTTAAAATTCAAAAATATAAATATAAAGCATAATTTATTTTTGTCCCACGGCGGAAACAAAAATATGAGGTCACGGGGGGGCTGGAGCCTATCCTAGCTGGAAATGGGCAACAGGAGGGGTACACCCTGGACAGGTCACCAGACTATCACAGGGCTGACACAGAGACAGACAACCATCTACTCACATTCACATCTACGGGCAATTTAGAGTCACCAATTAACCTGCATGTATTTGGACTGTGGGAGGAAGCCGGAGTGCCCAGAGAAAACCCACTGACACAGGGAGAACATGCAGGTGCTCAATCCAGGAACCTCTTGATGTGAGGCAACAATGCTAACCACTGCACTATCATGCCAGCCAAAAACAATTTTGCTGCCAATTTTGTGTTTCTCACTCTGCATGTGGGATTTCACTGACATGATTCCCATGGTGCCGAGTTTGAAAAACTTTTGCATAAAATACGCCAAGCCTTGTATGCAATGCCTTGTTTCTGTGTCAGCCATGCCGCAAAATCTTGGTGAAGGAGTTGCTGAATTTGCAGTTCTCCATGTCTTCCAGGGTACGGTAATAACTAGCTAGAAGTGGATCCTCTGCTCTGAGTGTCCGGTCCTGAAACAAAATGATGTTGGTTCCCCTTTCATAACCATTAATTTTTAGATTTTACAAAGCACTGTCAGAAAAACAGGATTTATAAAATCCTAATTCCCATGTCTTAGCATTTTTTAGACTTCTGCAAGATTCATTTAAGACATTTTAACAACAACAATTGAAATTGAGATTTTTCGATTGATTAATTCAATGCCTTTTAAGACTATCTGAGGATCTGTGGGGAGCCTGAACCTTGTTAACAAAATAACTGGTTACAGACTTTTTGAAAAACATCTGAAGCCCTTTAGGAGTAAAGTTGGGCTTTGATAACATTTATTAAATCCAAATCCAATATCAAATCTGCTTAACACAGTTGACTATGGGGTCAGATCAGTCTCATAATGAATGAACTCATGCAGGGTTTTTCACGAATGCACACGATCTGGTTCACAAATATAATTTTTATGCAAACTTGTAATATAAATTTGGAAATGCACACGCTCTGCTTCACAAATATTATTTTGAGGCACACTTGTAATATAAATTCACAGATCATGCCAATCGCTGAATGTGGATTTACAAACTGCTTCTCATTTGTGAACCTCTCTACACTTGTGAGAGAAATCTGTGTGGTGAATTTTGAGATTCCCCTGATGTCGCAGGTCAACGAACGTCACCAGTGGCTGATAAATCTGTCAAATTTCTGATTCTGATTGACAGATTCATCAATCAGGTGTGTTCGCTTTCAGCCAATCGATTGGCTCCTTATATTTTCTCCACAGTTTTCAACCAATCGCAGAGCTACTGTTTGCAGTCTTCAAACAAGACACACTAGACTGAAATGGTGAAAGAGACATGGATCAATCTCAACCTGTAAGTAACACATTTCTCTTATTATCCCCTCGTTGTAAATCATGCAATGTTATGTAATGATAATGAGCTGAAGCGTTCTGCTCAGCCAAGTAACATGTTTGAATGAACATAAACTATGAATATAGCCTTCCTGCCTTTCCGAAATTGACCTCCAGTCTTCTTAATGGCAGGGTTTCCCATTTTTTCTAAAGCCCCCACTATTCCCCGTATTGGGGACAACCCTCCGTTCATGTTTAGTTTGTGCCTAAACTTAACCAGACCTTAACCATGTAACAATGATCCGTAACAGTTTTGGAAAACGGCATATTACACCATGTTTATGTGTGGGGAATACCAGGATGTGTTATCCAAATAAGGGCATGTACGTCACAGCGGATGGATGTGATTTCCCATCAACAAGATAAACTCAACGGTCCTCACAGTCCGCGCATAGAGACATTGCGGCCATTTAGTGTTAGAAGTATGACTTGAAAATCAATTTCAGAGTTGGGGGGGGGGGGGGGGGGGCGGAATGGAGGGTTGTTGCCAACATGAGGAATAGTGGGGGCTTTAGAAAAAATGGGAAACCCTGCCATTGAGAAAAATGGAGGTCAACTGTCGGAAAGGTGGGAAGGCTGTATTCATAATTTATGTGCATTCAAACATGTTACTTGGCTAAGCAGAATGTTTCAACTCATTATAAATAAATAACATTGCATGATTTACAACGAGGGGATAATAAGATAAATGTGTTACTTACAGGTTGAGACTGATCCATGTCTCTTCCACCGTTTCAGTCTAGAGCGTCTTGTTTGAACACTGCAAACAGTAGCTCAGTAGCTCTGCGATTGGTTTAAAAGTGTGGAGAAAATGTAAGGAGCCATACAATTGGCTGAAAGCAAACACACCTGATTAAAGCGGCCTTCGCATGATAAGAACAGTGTGCTTCGCTCACCGCCAGGTGCGGCGCAGCGGCGCGGTCAAAGTTCAAATAATTTAAACTCTGAGCGCAGTGCTTGGGCGGAAAATCCAAGCGGTGCACGATGCCAAGGGTAGCGGTGCCGCTTTATCAGGCGTTGCCGCCCTCTTCACAGACAAACAATGGCACAGCCAGCGCAAAAAAAGTTTTACAGCTGATCATGTGTAGAGGCCTTAACTGATGAATCTGTCAATCAGAATCATAAATTTGATTGACAGATTCATCAGCCAATGGTGATGTTCGTTGACCTGCAAAGTCAGGGGAGTCTCAAAATTAACCACACAGATTTCTCTCACAAATGTAGAGAGGTTCACAAATGAGAAGCAGTTTGTAAATGCACATTCAGCGATTCGCATGACCTGTGAATTTATATTACAATTGTTCCTCAAAATAATATTTGCGAAACAGAACGTATGCATTTCCAAATTTATATTACAAGCTTGCATAAACATTATATTTGTGAACCAGAGCGTGTGCATTTGCGAAACAGATCATGTGCATTAGTGAGTCCGAAATACAACTGCGAACCAGAGCATATGCATTCATGAAAAACCCTGCGTGACTTCATTCATTATGAGACTGATCTGACCCCATAGTTGACTCCTGTCAAATTCCCCATCGTATCTTGTAAAGTTTGGTTTCCATCATTTGCAAGATACATACTGTAAATTATCAATAACTACAACTCAAAGATTCAGTTTAGATTTGTGATCACCAGCTGTTGAGCAAGAAACCAGAAATGCTAGTTTTAGTGGTGGCTATCAAATTCACAACATTAACATTAATCAAGTTAGCCTAATTAAATTTCACAACCTGTGGTTACAACCTGAAAATGAGACGAGCAGCAGAAGATATGAAATGTTGATTGTTGATATCGATTGGTCCGACACACTCAGAGCAAACTCAGAGGTCCTTATTCAGCGCTGTGAGGTTAATGAGTTCAAAATATTGATCTGACATGCATAAAAAGTTTAACAGGGACTGTATCATATCAGCTAATCATTTCTCCAGAGAAGAGTTGCCACACTGTAACATCACTCTATGACCGCAAGTGAACTGTGGTTTTGGAGTTCAACAGAGTGATCTGTCTTTTTACTCACAAACACCATTTGGCAGAGTGAAGTCACCGACTTGGAGAGGGCATAATAATTAACAGACAAAAGTTAAGAGTAGCTGTTATTGAATTAATAAGAATTAGCTGCAGTTGATATAATCTAAAAGCTACGGTCATTGCTATCTATGAAAAACAAGCCTGCTAACGTTACCTGCATGATTTCAATATTGGTCTATGCTAACAAAAAATGACAAGGCAGATAAAGTTTCAAGATTAAGATGTTTAATTTGCGTCAGAGCTTAACAAATCAAAGGTTTTTGGGGACTGAATCCTAATCAGCTTTTGGAGCCAAACCCTATTGAGGATGAGTAACAGCAACAGGAAGCCAATCCACAGGATCAAGTCTGGGGGCAATCCAATCATTTTTTGATGGCTGAATATTGCTATATAAAAACATTTATTTATTTATATAAAAGGCTTACAACTGATATTACACAAAATACCTGGAACATCAGGAAAAAATGGGAATTAGAATTAAATACTATAACTGAAGATAATATAAATCACATATTAAAAAAACCTCAGTGGCATTGTGTTGGAGAAATTATGGAAAAATTGGGGATCACACATATATTTTGGGACTGCCCAGTAATTCAAGGGTTCTGGGTAAGCATTAAAAACTGACAAAATTGTGGAGGAAGATGTCCTTCTAGACCCATTAATATTTTTGTTAAGAGTTACACCTAAAGAAAAATATAGCACGGATCACAGGTATATACTGAAGATATTCTTACTGATTGCCAAAATGATGATGGTGAACTGGAAAGACCGGCTCAGCTCCTTCTTCACCACAACGGACCATCGCAACGCTTGTATCAGTGCAGAAGCTGCACCAAACCGCTGATCCATCTCACGCTCCGTTCTACCCTCACTCGTGAGCAAGACCCCGAGATACTTGGGGGATCTAATCGAATAGAATGGGTTGTAATACATTTTATGATAATGGAATATCACTCAAAATGTCATTGTTTTGTTCCTTTATAAGTGAACCTGCTCTGTTGTAATTCTTAGTTTAATGGTTTAATGTTCTGTTATCAGAAAAAATTGAACACCAAATAAAAAGTTCAATTAGATAAATAAAAAATGGCCCTTTGAGCTCTGTTAAAACACTGGAATGTCTCCCAGTTCACAGTGCTGTGGGCAAGACAGCCAGCAGTTTCAATGACTGACAGGTATTGGCAAAGACTCATTATTAACGGTCTCAGGTTGGGAATCAAGTCACAAAAATATCATCAGGGTATTCCTATCAACATCATTCTAATTTTAATGTATAATTTAATACCACAGTTTTTAATATATTTCTGAGAGCTAATCTTTAGTATAAGTTTTACTGGCAGTGAAGTTATCACTCAGCTTCTCCTGAAATATCAATCTTAAGGGAATGCTAATGTAATTACCAAACTTTGTGAGTTCCCAACAATGGAGAACACAACCTGTACAACATACTATTGAGTAGCAAGAAGCACAACTCACTTTCCTTTTCTGCTGAGCAAGAATTGAACACCTATAGCGCATTGATTACTTCAAATCTACTGTATTTGGCACAGCTCAAACTATACACACACGTGCGCACACTCCCACCGGACCTAACCTTCAGGGAAGCAAGACTTGCCTTAACAAAGTGGAAAATAATTTCCAATACATATTAATGAAGCTGAGTAAAATCGATGCCCTTGGAACTTTATGATAGTGTGTGCCAATGCAATGCTGCGACAGCAGCATAGTGTATGTGTGGCTCAGATTTTGGGGGGCGGGGTGCTAGCTAACTTGGCTCAACAATGAGAGCCCTCATCTATCATGCTGAGAGAGTGTGATGGGGCCTCATAGGTCCATGTGAGTGACCCTGACTATGAAAAAGCCTATCAAGTGTGGATAGAAGAAGTAGCAGTGTTTGAGTGCTTCACTACTGTATGTGTAAGCAATTTTAAATGGGTGGGTTAATGACTCAAAACACACAGAGAAATTTCATCAATGGTGTTTAGATGTGCAATCGTTTTCACACACACACACACACACACGTGTGTTAACTACTAAATGTGTCTGCACTTGCACATGTACACACAAACACACACACACATACTATAAAAACGCGCTTCTGCAGCAAATTGCCCCGACCAGCTTGTTCATCAAGGGCCGAGGGTGTGTATTGAACAGAGAGGGAATTACAACCCCTGCAGCACTCTTGGATGCCACAGCCACTTACATCTTGACCAACAGGCCATTTGCACTCAATGAATCACATATTTAAACACATTAATAACTATGGCCACTGACTACTGTGGGGTGAGAACAAAAACAGGTGAGGAGACAAGCAATCATGAATGTGCACACACCTGTAATTTAAAACTGTGCCTAAAGCCACAGAAAAGGAAGTATGTAAGCTTTTGTGTAAGCTTTTCAGTAATTAATAATCTTGATTTGACACAGCATGCAGGCAGACGGTGGTTTGAATCAGTATTATTGGGTCTCACGGGCATGAATTGAAATGTGCAGGATCATGTTGATTTCCCAGAAAAGAAAGACACTTAGGACCGTAATTAAAAAGTGTCTAGCTGCAGTGACAACACACACACACACACACACACACACACACACACACACACATACACAAAATGCCGCATGGTTAAGCTTGTTGTTATTCCTGTGCTGCGGTGCCACTGCATGATGACTGCATGCTGATACCCTGGGGCAATTTGTTATGGACATCAGAGGAGCAGCGAAGGTCACAAGCAAGACAAAGTATCCAGCCAGCCTATCATAGGCACTGCTGATTCAGCACTTTCAAACACATTACCTGCCGATGTCGAGAGAAGAAAGTGACGAAAAAGAGACAAAAAGTCAGGGACAGAGTGATGACATGCAAAGGGGGGTAAAAAGAACTCTGTCAGTCAAGACCAAGGGCGTCAGATTTATGCGACATAGTAAATGTAATGGGATTTAATTTAGTTCGATAGGTAGGATCTGTCTATTATTGACTGGTAGAAGTTTTTAAATGTCACCAGGTGGATGGCATCTCATCTTAATATCTTGAACTTAAAGGGGACCTATTATATATTCCCGCATTGTGTCTTATATATAGTGTTACAAGAAAGGATGTTCACATGAAATGTGGCTTAAGTTTCAAATAATGACGTAAATGTATGTAGATGTAATTCAAAAACTTCAGCTTCAGACCGTTACATTACATAGCCTACAGTGCTACATGATGCTACATGCTAGCACACCTGCTGGAACATGTCTGGTTATGTTTGCTAACTTTTGTCTGTGATTTTTCATGGCAGAAAGTGAGGCTACACTGTGTGTCATTACACAGCTGCAAGGACACTGCTTACATATATGGAGCTACATGCTAATGTCAGGGAAACATAATATTGGCTGTTGATGTTAATTTCTCCTCTATTTCAGATCATACTCCTGCTGGAAAATGTCTGGTTGTGTTTAAAAGCTTCTATTGGTGATTTTTCAGAGTAAATAGTGTCACTATTTTCTGTTACAGTCATTTCCCGGTCGCAGTGATGGTGCAGAGATACGAAAGACCCTGAAATCCTGACAAATCAGAGCAGACTTGGCTTTTCAAGGGGGGCTTAAAGAGACAGGCAATACACAGTGCGTTCTCAGACAGAGGGTGAATACAGGTGTTCCAGCACAGTCAGGATGAGGAAAATCATGTTTTTGATCATCACAGCACTTGAACATGTTCTAGTAGAAATTTGGGGTAGGCGATATTAGGACTATGTACAATATTTCAATATGTTTTCAAGCAAGGTATAAATTTAGACAACACTGTTTATATCAATATAGGGTGAAGTTGCGTTACATGACGCATACCAGTGTGCATCTCTCCTCTCTCACACTCTCCACACAGCTCCACTCCACTCACTCACTCACAAGTTCTCCAGCAACACTTTTTAGAGCCGTAGTCTGACACGCAGCCACGTCCCCAGAAATATAACCACACGTCACAGCCACACAGACCTCCTGTCAATTCTTGTAAACTGAAACCATTTCCCCCAGTGGAAGCAAAGATTTTATTTACTTTAATTTCACAGATAAGAAACAATAAACTATGAAGACAATAAAGCCTCCAGAAAAATAGCATTTCAAGTCTTGTGTGTGATTTATCCTGGCTTTGTATGAATAGAAGAAATCCCCACTAGTGGCTAGGCTAATTTATACAATGTAAAATGATATAGGCTTATGCTAATAACGTTAGCATGTTGTATTTGTGGGGGAAATGTGTCCAGCAAAAGACAAATGCTTTGTCTGTGAATGCTGCGAGCTATAGTGAAGCTGATTTTTGTACTTGTGTTTGAAATCGTCTTTTTAAGCTATGTTTAATGTGTGTATTGAATCAAATAAACTTTACAGCACTTCATAGAAACCCTGCTGCCCACTAGTGTTTTGGAGGTGTAACTGTTGTGCAGCTGCATATTTTCAAACGGGAATTAAAATCTCTGTCTTTGGGTTTTATTTTGATCACAGTCTATTTTTATAAAACTGCTTGTGACATCTCAAATGTGGCTTTGACTTGCAACTAAAAACATGTAGCCGATGTCATAGAGAATACCAAGATATTTATTGTACTGCCAGTCAGCCTGTAAATACTGAGATATTAATTTTTTTCCATATCAACCAGCCCTGGTAGAAATCTTAAATACAAGGATGAACCTGAAAATGAGCGTAATAGATCGTTTAACAGTACTTGTTCTGCCATTACTACACAGAAAAATTAAGAAATCCAACAGGGTAAAAAAAATCCAAACTCCTGATTCTAACACAGTGTATGGAGCTGTTTGGTTTAGTGAACATCATGATTAAGCAGAGGGACAAATAATTAAAAATAAAAACACAGAAGACCGAGGAAAAAAATCTATATCATCTGAGGACCTCTTCCCATTCATCAATTCATTCAGTGCAATTATTGGTAAAGGCCAAACATATCTTTAAAACGAGAAGATGGCATTTCACAGTCAATTTACCAAAAAAAAAAAAAAAAACAACACCACTGAGCCATCTGACTTCTATTGAGCTGGAGAAGCTTCTACATAATCCATACCTCAATTATCTCAAAGCCTCAAAATCCTCCTCTAATTCACCTAGTTTTTCACCTATAGAAGTTACAGCTAGTAACTCTTATAGGCTAGTGGGTCACTAATGGTGAACTTGTGATAAATCGGTCCCCCCATTTATCAAACAAAAAGAACATCCTTTTCAAGTTTTCCTTTTTAAACTACCACTATGCGGGAATAGATAAGGCCACAAATTCAAATGCAGACATTTCTGCCTGAATCAGGGTATGAAGGATTACAGGCACTGTGGCCCCTTGATCATTCTAATTAACACACACAGCAGTGTCACAACCCCCAGCTACCACTTCAACAGTCAGCCAAAGCTGGGCAGATATCCACAATCTCCACAAGTGGGATTAAATTGGCCTGCCTTGTCATAAACTCAATATTTTCTGACCACTAAACGGCACTGGAAAGTTGAGAATCGGGGAAATGATGAAATATTTGACAGTGATAACGTGACCTCTAAAAAAAGGCACTGGATGGAATGAGGGTAACTGTGGCTCTCGGGGGCAAGAGTCAGACAGAGACTGAGATATCCTATAAGAGTTTGAAGAGAGATCGAAAGAAGTGGAAAGACAGAGACAGGGCGAGAGTCAGAAAGGCTTCCACAGGGGAGAGGGAGACAGGAAGAGCGAGGAGTATTTAGGTCTCTTTAGTGCTGAGTTGCAGCCACTACTTGATTGGGCGCTTTGGGAGGAAATGGAAAAGCTCTCCAGCCAGGTGCTTATCTCTGACCAGAGCTTACAGAGTCAACCGACCGCCAAACTGCTTTACCCTGACTGCCAGAGACACTCACAGGGTAAGTTCCAATCAGCCTGTGAAGAGCAATGTCCAGGAAAGATATTTCCACCAAGCTAGTGTAACTTTTCAGCAGCAGATATGTGCTTTCTAAACTTCTGTGTGAGTTCAGAACACTTACATTTATGTTTCAAGCACCGTGAACTCCTATTTCAACACTTTCACCAAATGTGCCAACCGTGCTCGAAGGCAGAAAGATGGCACACCAGTTACGAAACATCACGGGCACATGGATCACAAAGGTGTAGCTCTAGGAACAGTTCATGGACAGCATCTTCAATTGTATCAACAATAGTGCAGGTGGTTGTGGTAGGAGGGGTACAGGAAGCAGGAAGAGAGCAAGTGGCTCAGTCCAGATGTCCACTCTAAACACTGAACATCACAGACTTAAACTGTGTGATCACTGGAGGTGCACGAGGGTTTAAGGGCTCCAGACAGAATGGGACAGCAGCACTTTGTGAAATCCGTGTTACTTAGACAGAGGCAAGTAAAGCACAAGGCTCTTACTTTATAGGTAGCTGTTTAAATAACGCCGTTTGATTCAAACTGATGGGAACAAACCACAATCAGGAGTTCAAAGACCACAGGACGAGACAAAGTGCTTGCTGTTACACGAGTAAATGTGTTATCGGCCCAGGAATTGTTCAAGGCTTGCCAACCTGTATGGACGAGATCTTCCATTAGCAATGCTTTCTCTACTTCTGAACTTCTGTGGAACTTTTGGTTCGATAGATCAATGTATGGACAGTTTTTGTGATTAAACAAAACACTTCAGGAAGGTTATAAAACATTGCATTCCCAAGTAGGGTTCTACCCAATGTCATTTCTTTTAATTCAAAGCTTTTACTGAGTTTTCTTTTAAAGATGTTTCGGATGTCTGTAGTCATAGTCAAAAATCCTCAAACCAAATCCTAAATTTGAATAAAGTGATTCATCAGATTAATGAGTTAGTCTTTTTTTATCAAATCAACTTTCTTTAATGAATAAATTTAATTAATCTACTTAAATTTGTTTATGGTGCTGTTAGATTGCTGACCCGTTAATACAGGTGCGTGTTTCCCTTTGTGTGCGGCTGACCCGCAAACCAGCTTTATGCATTATAGTGGACTACTGCACGCAATGTTTCTTTAAGTTATTAATAACTCACTTGGGATGTTGCTTTGTCACCTTCTGGTCCGTCCACTAGAAACTGTGATATTTGGAGGGAAAAAAAAAAAAAGGGGCAGTCAGCTGTGTGTATGTGAGCAAATAATGATCAGTGAAAGTGGCAAATCGTCACAATGGCATATCAGAATTGCTACTTTCTAAGCACACAATGAATGCCATCAGCAGCACTGTAAATCCAAGCCCCATTTCCATCTACGTATGTAACTTGTGTTGGTAGATCTGCAAGTATATGGATGATGCCTCTAGTGTCCAATGCAAGAAAGTGCATTTCTTAATGGATGGATAGAAACCTGATAGAAACTACTAGTGGCGGCAAAATGAAGCCTCATGAACCATAGACTTTGGTTTCTGAGGCCATACGATGGCGCTGTCTGTTCAACAAAGGCTTTAAAGCA
Source organism: Epinephelus cyanopodus (assembly GCA_026686955.1). Lineage (NCBI taxonomy): Eukaryota > Metazoa > Chordata > Actinopteri > Perciformes > Serranidae > Epinephelus > Epinephelus cyanopodus. The sequence continues at coordinate 19,764,304 of CM048936.1, read as the reverse complement.
CTGAATTGTCAATCCTTGACCCTTTTACTTAAAACCAAGGGCGTCATCTAGTGGGGACATAAAGTAAAGACAATGGAATATTCGCTTGGAACATTACCGGGACAAAAACAGGACCAATATATATTGCATTGCAAAAAAATACAAGTGAAGATGTTGGCCTGCCACGTACTTAGCGTGTTTCATGAAATATTTCATTAAAATGACGTATGAACAGCTGAACGAGTCATATGCCTGCACTCTAGCATCCTATGTTAGCTAACCTGTTTTAAGCTAATTATGCCTTCTAACTATTCACTTAAATGTATAAGTACAGCTGTAGTTGCTCATAAATCAGTTATTTTGAAAGGTCTTTACTGGCTGTATTTAATATCAAACTAATACAGAGGATGACTGTGCAATTAATCGTCTGGTGATCGCGATTATGATTTTGAGGTCAAACGATTTCAAAATAAATGAAATCGAGTGTACACAATTTCTGGACACGGACGTCTGGAGATGTTATTTTGACTTATACGGAAGCCGCGCATGCGCAATACAGCCCCTCCTCTCCTCTCTTCTATTCACTCCACGAGCCAGTCAAGTAGGTGAACCACGAATAATGGGGGGCAGGTGATTGCGGAAGATTTCAAAAACAGCATGCAGAAAATAGCAGAGGGAGAGCAAGAGAGGTTGGTCTGTGTGTGTCTGTGTGTGTGTGTGTGTGTGTGTGTGTGCGTGTGCGTGTGCGTGTGTGTGTGTGTGTGTGTGTAAGCATGCATCAGGGCTGAACTCTGCTGCGTGCAATACAGAGAGCAGAGGAGAATTGTAAACGTGTGACCATGTAGAGACAGAAATGACATGCCGTCATGTAAACACTATAAGTCATCACGTGCGCCACATAATCTTGATTTCAATTTTGACCAAAATAATCATGATTATGGTTTTTTCCATAATCGAGCAGCCCTATGTCAAACTGATAATAACAATCTGACTGTATATAATGTAGAACCATATCTTAACAGAATAACATTACTCAAATTCACAGTGTGTCAAAACTAGATAGTTCTTTTTAATTATACAATCTCACTTGATAATCAATTCAGGCAACTAAATTGAAGGAAACAGCCTGTTAGCTAGTTAGCTCCCTGTTAGCTACGCTAGCATACTGTTGTACAGGCTCTACCACAAAGGTTCAATTTTTTTTAGTGTACTCGCAGCAAATACCAGATCAAAATATTACAGATGGGAGGAGTTTTGCAGGCACATCAGATATGATGGAGTTCCCACAGGAATGAATGGACTTCCAGTTGACTCTTCTCCATACACAAACATAACTGGAAATGAGGCATTAGTGTGGCAAGACCACCGACGGGACCGACTGGGGGAAGGGCGGGCTTTTAAATCACAATGGCGAGCTTGGTGGTCAATGACCGGCTACTTTACCTCACTTAACCCCACTTTAATACACTGGAGTTACTGGAAATGTTGGATCACACGAGGACCACTTCTATGCAGCCAACAATGGAAACTAATTCTTCAAATAGTATAATACTAATAATATGAGAGTAACCTAAACTTCATCTGCAGTTGTGCAGAAATACTGGGTTTAAACAGAATTAATAGACACGTAAAAAACATTAACAAAACCTATGCTGTGCACCATTGGAATGTTAATACAAAATTTAAATGTCAGTGTTTTGTATAGGCTTCAAATTATTCGGTTCAGCCCAATTCCAACGTTAACCTTGGAGTAGAAAAGTCACAGCATTTTTTAGTCTACACATCTGCATATGAATCCATCATTATGGCATGGCATTAACTTCATATGCCAGGCTTTTAAATGGAAGGAATATAGTGTAAAAATGTCAAGACATCTATTTGTGTGGAATACCGAAATTAATTCAGTATACTGGATACAGTGCTTTTAATATTCCTCTCAATGATGATGCAGCTAAACAACAATGTGCATCTGCATTAGAGGGTGATGACTCTCAGGAGTGTTCAATGAAACATGACCTATTACTTAAATACAAACAACAATGCTGAACATGTAGTTGTCGTTACGGTTCACAGTCTGTCTTTTTTTTCCCTATGAATACCTGCAGTGGTGATTTGAAATCCCATTATCCTTGCATGTATGAGATGTGTTGACAGTCCCACAGTGGGGCGACAGAGCCGTGGGGGTGACTGGGTGGTTGGGGGGCTGCTGATAGCGAAGAAGAAAGAAAAGGTAGGTTCCAGAGAGAGCAGAGGAAAAGAAAGGCAGATAGAAAAGTGAGATAGAGAGGTGCGGTGTGTGTGTGGGGCTACGGGCCTCTGTGTCCTGCAGGGGATTACAGATGGCCCTCAGAATTAAATCAAAACTGTGCTGACTGCCAAGGAATGGGCTCTGCGACACATCGGGTGCCACATGAGAGGGGGGTAAGACTGGCGCAGAGGGAGGAGGCTGAAGGCGAGGACTGCAGCCATAGAGTGAAAATCGCCTTCAAATGAGTTTTTGAAATATCTAAAAATAAATTGCCTTTGAAAAAGCTCAACAGACAGTTGATATGCGGGCTGGATAGGGGCCAAGTGTAAAGTTGCCCTCTCCCTCCATTTCTCCTCATCTCAGCCTCTTCTATACCTTGGCATCATTCATTTTCTCACGTCTCGTTCCCTCTCTCGCTCCCGCTCACTCAGAGACACGGACACCGGCATGCATGCAGGTACTGTACTAACACATGGGTTTAAACAAAGGTCAAGTCTCTCATTTAGTTACCAATTAACAACAGTTGGATTAGAAAATGAACAAAGCACCTTCTCCTGGCTGATGATATTTATCTACAAAACATTGTACACAGGGATTCAGTCCAGAGGCCCAACAGATGGTAAAGCCTATTTTTAGAGAAAAAGATTGAATAATGTATAATTGCCTCTGTCTGCTCATCATTTCTTTTGCACATGCTGCGTATCATACCGTACATTCGGACAGCATAAACCCTCTACCTGGCACACAAAGGTGAATGTCACTGTTGAATTAAGGTCTGAAAGCTGTAACTGGTCATAATTATAAAAAATAACTTCTTGTCATATATGCTAAAACTGTCACTACATTGACACAATAGTAAAGGTGTAAATCACAAGCTTAATCACAATGACATATTACATCAATTGTGTGGACAACGTTGCAATATTTGCTGATACCACAAAGAAGATTTCAATTCGATTCAATTCAGGGGCCTGCGATCAATAAATGATCAATGTATTTGTCTTTTCTTGTCAGTTTACCATCACCTGCTCGGTGCTAGGCCCCTGGCAGTGTCTGTATGTTTAGGGAGGAAGTGTGCTTTGAAAGAAATGGTGACACAGTCGTGCAATGGGAATTAAAAAATAAAGGTGTTTCTTAAAGATAATATTTTTTTCAATGTTTCACATTTTGCATCAATGATGTTGGATCACTGATCAGTTAAATGATATATCAATCCAGACTGATGGATCATTTATACCCCCACGCAGTAATACATGGGAGAGATAATCTGAGAAAAAAAAATCATGCTGCTGCCTCCTTGTTGTGCCTCTAATGCCACCGCAAGTGAACAAAAACAACTGATCAGAGATGACAGGTCTCTAACACAGCTGTCAATCATGTCACTGCTTGGAACTACGGTCAAACTGTCAAACTAAGCAGCGTTGACCAAACATGAATCAAGATTCTGTTACTGCTAGGGTTAGCAGGTACCGTTCACATATGGACAGATACCTGGACAGATGCCGTACCTCAAAATACTACTCTATTTCTAATAAAAAAGAAAACAGACCAGTTAGGCACAAAGTGCCCTGAGCCAGGATGTTAGCCACTGAGTCTCTTTCGGCCTCCCAGCAAGCAGGAATTATCGCTGCAGTACCAACAGTTTCAGCTTGCTGGGAAGCGGACAGAGCATCATGGCCAGCTTCCTGGATTCCGGGCACTTCGCGGTGCTTTCGCCTCCTTTCTGACCCCCACAGCTTCGCAGAGCTCTACTGTTTGAACCACAAAGCGCCCCGAAGCCTGGAAGCCATGAAGCTGGCCATGGAGTTGCCCACGTAGTTACCTGGCTTTGGGGCGCTTCACGATGCATCCACTTCCTTACGGAACCTAGCGCTCTCACCCAAATGCGCTCTTGGGTATCGAATTTGGCACTGATTGATTTAACATGAATAAGTACTTGGTAGCACCGCCGTAATTTGGTCAGTACCCTTGAAAGTACTGACTTCAGTACTCAACCTTAGTGACTGTATTGCCTATTTTTCATCTCGTGTTTTCAGAAATATAGTTTAGTGTCTTGTTTCACTGTAAAATTAGAAGGTTTGCTTGGACTGATGGGCGGTGCTTCATTTTTGACTCTACTCACTCACAAACACTCATTTTACAGAGTCTCCTCAGCTCTAATTGATTTTCTTTATTATAGGTACCAACTGTAGCTTTAAAGCTTCAGATGTTCCATCATTATACACTTCTATAATGTCATGTATTTGTTTAACCTGAAAAGTCAATAAGTTTTGTGAACATTTTTATATACCTGCAACTTGCATCTGCTTACTCAGGTAGCCACACTTGTGTGCTGCCATCTTTGAAGAAAGCCGGATGTCGCTATCTCACTCACAACCTTGTGGAGACTAACTTCTAAGTGCAGTGTGTAAATGAAAATGTGGCATCTATAAAATGCAAATGAACATGCAAATGAGTCAAGGGACATTATAAGACTGACTTTTTAAACTCTGCAGCTCACAACTTTGATAGAAGTAGGCATACTACAATGATTGATAAAAAGTGTTGAGTCTGGCTGAAATGTCAAGTGTATAGTAGCATTCGCACTTGATATTTTCATCATCGGACCATAATTCCTCTAGAATAGCTAATGGTAAGTGCACGTAAGGACATGATTTCCCATCAAATGATGCATTGTTTTTATCAGAGAAAACTGATTTGGCTATATGTATGGTAATTCCTTGCAGAAAGCAAACCCAGATCATACAGCTACCTAATGACCCAAATGTTTGATAGCAGAATATGTGAAACTGCTTCAAACTAAAATTGTCCCATTTGTTCAGATTTGTAAACACTTGGTTGTGCACACTCTGCTCATTCCTGAGGCACTAAATTAATTCTATTTCCCAAGGCTTACTGTCTCTGTGTTATTGTTTTCCCTTGTTTTTTCATAGATGCTCTAACGCAACAAACTAGGTACTGCCAAGCCCAAACTAAAAATAATGAATCTCTGGAAGAAAATCAGAAAGCTTTTGCCGTAGATATAAAAATAAACATTCCCACAGTCTACCCTTGAAACATATATATTGGAAGAACTTTATAATAGCCACAAATAAGTACCATTTACATTTTCAACAATAAAGACGTGAAAAGTCTGCTCCACACACACATGCCTTTTTTCACCGAACTCAGCACATGTATGCAAGTTTTTTTAAACACAGGAAACACATTACAGTAGGCGATGGACTCCTTTCCCATTGTCATGTTCAACGTCATGGACAGGCCAGAAAACAGGTTAGGAAAGAGTAGAATGCAGCATGGAGACCAGTGAAATTAAATTCTGAATGATATTCGAGCAGTGACTTGATGGAGACAGACAGTATTTTGTGTCAGCTGGTCATTGTGTTGCACTGGAAAAGGGGTCAAAATCAGGGTGTCCATCCGTGTATTATATTTCTATCACTGCCATTCAAAGCAAATCAGAGCTGGAGCCAATAAATACCTGAGATGACGGCAGAGTCATTTGTCCCAGTAGTGAATGCCAAAGGTTACCTTTCTCCTCAAACACAAAAGTCTGATTTTATTGGGTGTTAGTGGTTTTTTTGTCCAGTGGGAAAGGGGCTAAACACAAAAATTCCATCTTCTTTCATGTTTACTTCATCTCTGCAGTGTCCATCTCTCAAAGGTGGGTATAAGGTTGCCATCAACCACAGATTTAGAGCACTGAGGCTTGTTGGCCTACATTCACTGAAGACCCCACTAGGGATGGGGATATAGGATTTTATCATCAATCACGATAGAGAGCACTCACAATAAGTTGACAGTGGTAAATTTCTATTATTGGGATAAACACAAATATCATGTCCAGCAGCACTCAAGAAGACTGCTGGGCAACCAATAATAAAAGAGACTCTGCAAAACAGGCTGCATACGCACCAAACTCAAAAAAAAAAAAAAAACACAAAAAAAGATCTTAATCAAGCATTGGCATATTTCATATTGAAAGACATGATGCGGTTTCAAATAGCTGAAAAGCCTGGCTTTTACAGATTTTTGGATTGTTTGTTTTCTACTAAAAAGGATATTGACTTGAGATGAAGTGTCCTGTCTGTGATGCAATAAAAATATTTGTTTCTTATAAAGGTAAACTACACAATTATAGGCTCATAGAGAATTAATCCCTCTAAATCATAATGTATGACCTACTAGAAGTGTGTGACAGTGTATTTTTCTACAGAAACTCTTCCATCTGCCTGAATTTTCTTATTCCTTCTTTATGTGTAAGGGTGTGTGTGCCATAGTGCTCAGGTGAGGTCAGGGCTTTAGAAAAAGGTAGAACTAGGTCCCAGACCATGAGCAACAGGAATCGCAGAGACACAGCACCACAAAAAAGAAGATATAGCAAGGAGAAATGCCACTATATGAAATTAATGCAGTTTGCCCTTAAAAATAGTCCTATCAGATACCTAGTACAAAAACACACCCAAATTAAATCAGATGCACAACATCAAAGGACACAGCAACATGGTTAATGCACATTTGTGAACCGTTTGCCATTTATGTGTTGGTGACCTTCTCTGATAAATCATTATAAAACATATTTTTATCATTTGTCATCCATAATCAGACTGCCACCTCTATTAGATCTAAATCACACTAACTGGCACTTACAAACACAAACTGCTGGCAGCACTCACTGGTTAGCAAAGCACTGATCACAGAGCTCATTAAATGTACAATAAACATTAACAGTGGTAACAGTTTGCTTCTTTTTTTTTTAATAAAAACAAGTGCTGTTTCTATAGCCCGTTTTCACAAACTTGGATTTAGTTGGTGTGCAACCTAAAGTCTGTCTCATAATGATAACAGGTTTTATGTTCTTTACTCTGTGTTCAGGCTGATTTGCTCTTTCATTTCACTTCATTATTTATTAAAAGGAAAGATATCTATTTGAATCACTGCAAAAAATCTGAGATGTGGGCAGTGATTCACAGGCCTGAAGCCAGGCTATGTGTGTCTAACAGTGCTATCCTGTCGCAGCAAGAGTAAAAATAACTTCAGCTTCTTAGCATTCACTCTCTAATGAATGCCATTTTCAACAGGATGGATGGAGGCTTTACTCTCGATCACTGTCCGTTGTACCAAGACACTTTATTGGTCTCTGTTGAGGACCCTCCTTGCTCCTCCTCCACCCCCATAGTTAGTCTTGTAAAACTAAATCTGCTCCACTGGTGCAGCCAAGGAGCTGTGTCCCAGCTTTCTCCCACCTCTGACCTGACAAATGGTAATTTGTTATTCACATTGCTTCTAAATAAGCTGAAGACAGATTGTCGAGGACAGTACAAACAGAAATGTATCTGCGCAGAGACAGACTGGAAGATGTTTGTAGAATCTGCATTGCGTGCAAAGCAGTGAGTGATAAAGTGAGTTGGCAAAGGGAGGTGTTGCAGGCTTCTATCAGGTTGTTGCAGCTTTGCTTTGTCCAATATTTAGCCACAGGCTGTTAAAAGTCAGCCATTTTTCATGCTTGTGGAGTTAAACTTTACTCATTTGGGGCATAATACAATAAATAATAATAAATGGCATGTCAAGTGACAACAAAGTTTTATTGTTGTAGCAAAACACGAAAAAAGATTACTTTGCAAAGGCATTGTTGAATGTGCTTTCTATGGTACCCGCCTATCTTAGTTAGCCTCAGGGGATCTTGAGACTAAAACAGCAGCAAAGCATTTACAACAACAAACAAGGTTTCAGCTTTTCTGCACTTTGGATTTACATTGATAAGGATAGGATGGTGAGATAACACTAGAGTCTAGCACAGACAGACTATATCTACCCTGTCTGATAGTTGGCGAGTTTCCCAAAGGCACCTTTCTTTAAAGCAAAACAAGACAAAAAAAACATTTATATCTGTTAACACACTAACCAGATCAACATCACAACTGGCCTCAGAAATCTAAAATGACTGTGTGAGGAGGGGTGAGGGGAGACGATGAGGGTAGAAAATACTCAGAATGGAATGCTTTTTGTCTGTCTGGGATGATGATGATGACAGTGAGCATTGGAGGATCTGAGCAGTTTATGAGCCACTTTAAGCTGTTTCTTAATGCGCTCCACTTCAATGCAGCTCCCCAGTAAAATAGCCTATTAAAGCTGATCATGAAGGCATGTCTGCCATCAAAATGGTCTCTTTTTTGTGGTATTTGCCTGTGAGGGAGTTTTCCCCCTTCATTAAATTGACAACAATGATTCATCCTATGCATATGCAAATAGAGAGAAATCTAAATAAAAATGCAGCAGGCGTCTTTACACTTGCATCCTGTGTCTGCATGAAGCAGACCTGGGGTTTACAAAAGGTGGGATTTGAAGCAGGGGCCTTTGCTCTCTATCCTTTAGACAGTCCAGATGTACTTGAGGGCTCAAACCAAACAGAATTCAGATTTATTTAAGACTGAGCCTCCTTCTGGGGATTAATTCTAACTTGCAATAGTGAGAAGGCAGATGCCTTGGCACGGACAGAAAGCAGATTTACAATAGCCTCAAAGGAGAAAGTGATCAACACTATACTCTAAAAACTAATGTACATTTTTCAAGGGCAGCACACAATTGTTCCAAATCCCTTTGGCACCATTTGGCTCCACTGACAGCTGTAAAGAGAAAGAAAAGGGGAGGCCGAGAGACAGATGCGTTGAAGTGCACGTGGCCCAACAGGGCTGGCCTAATAACAAGATTAGCCATTTTAATTTAGATTACTCGAGACTTGCTGGCATGTAGAGACGCCCGCTGTCACTCCACTAGTACAAAGGCATAGTGTGAACATCAAAAAGATGAGAGAGTGACATGCTGTTTTCCAGTGGCGCTTTGGTAAGCCCAACAGCTGGGGAAAATGCTTGGAGCTGGCACAGCCCCCCTCTGAGGAAGACAAACGGGAAAAGGTCACTCATTTGGCACCTGATCACACACGCTTTAGGGAGGTTGCATGAAAGCAAACAAACCCGGTTATCAACTCTGCACATTAGGATACAAATCTTAGCAGCTGACATGAGGTGTAGTGGTGGTTGGTACACAGCCCCCTGAGGGTGGTTCGATGGCCAAGAGAAGAAACAAGACAGTATTCTTGGGCAACATTACATTTCAAGTGAACTTAAGCAAAATCAAAACAGTAATCATCAGCCTGTTGAAGTCCTGTACAATTCATGACACTTTATTTGACAAAATTCACACAAAAAAACACTTTTGCCCTCTCAGCAGAAAGTACAGGGACTTATGGCCCAGACACATCAAACCAACATCGAAGAACAAGTCACGATAAAGGCCGACTGTTGCGTAGCCTTGTGTTGCCTGTGTCTTAGCCAGAAAGTTGCACTTGAGCAGACTGCAAAGACCACAGCCAAAGGTCAACTGCACAAATGTTCTGCACCTGCATGAGAGGAAATAATTCTATACAAACAGCGGCAGTAGTCCATATTCGTCATTCAAAAAGGGAAAACAGAAGAGCAACAGGACAGATTCAAAACACTATTTAGCCATTTAGCACATTAACAAAACAACCCGATGTTGAAAAAACAAAAGATATATACCGTGCACTGGCAAACAACAACACTAACAATTACAGACCATTTCTGCTAAAGAGCTCAGTGGCTAAAAACATAATCTTACCAAATACTTTTTTTTCAATCTTTAACCACCAAAAATCTTAGCCTGACTGCCAATAAGAGTGACTTCATTCACTGACGGGGCTCCGCCATCTCAGACACGTTCAGAAAACTCTGACAAGGCCCAACTAGTGCCAACCATAGACTGGAAATAAAGATGGACGACATGACAGCGCCCCAAAAGTGAGGCCAAAACATCTCGATTGTCCCCTGGTAGCTGGCTGCAGTACAGGTCATAAGGCGCCCTTAATTGTAAGGATTCAAACTAATCCTAAGAACCTGTTATTTCTTTCGACAGCATATCCATAGCCATATCTACAAGTCAGTTACCTATCAGGTTCTCTGAGCCTACAAGTATCATGCTAACATGTCACTGCCTATTCTAACATTTTGCACTCACAGATGTGTATGAGTTTCATGCATTTACATGTCTCATGCTCATGAGGGTAGAATGAGGAAATCCCACGGTGATGATCAATCTAACATGACCTTAGGCCTTGTCATAACATTGTCACACTATCCAACCAACACAGGGGCCACTGTCCATGAGTAATAAAAACTGACACCATCTCAATTTCTCCAATTACACACACACAGACACACACCACCTCTGGCAGTGCAGTAGCAACATTAATACCACATTACAACTGCTTTTCGGAGACATTATGAATAAGCAGTGATTCACAGCAGCTGCATTCATTACGCAAACATGATTAAAGTGGCGGACCCCTCGGGCATCCGGGGGCCTAATGATCCCACTCTGCCTTTTGTTATTCACGTTGGCTGAGGGCACGCCACTAAGCAGCAGCCCTGGGTGTCTGCTTGCGCCGAATGCGGCCTCATTAATAACAGGCCATTCACAAACCTTGCGTTCATACTCAGCACCCGGCCATGGTAAATGAAAGAGACGGAACCCCCGGATGCCCCAGTCTACCTCTAGCGCAGATGGGTCTGCTCGCTCTCCTGCATGATGATGTTGATGTCCACTTGTGTGTGTGACAAGCTGACATATGTTACCGGCATTCATCGCTGGCTGTTAAATTGCCCTCTTTGGATGTTCTATTCAGCCCCATCGGCACACTCTCCCTCCAGAGACTGGCAATGTACATATTTACATAATGCTCTAATGCAATAAAACAAATGAATACAGTCCTGGCTGTGTACTGGGAGGGGGGTGGGTCAGAGAGAATAAACCAGCTCACACTATTTCTGTGCTGCAGCTGCATACTCAATGATTATCTTTAAACGACATAATGCAGACATTAGTTTTGTATATAGTGGAGCATCAAAACAAACCTGCATGAACCACTGCAATAACTGTGTGAAGCTCATAAACAGATCTACTCTCTAACTCCCTTCCATGTAGTTTATGAGATTTAGACACAAGGTAAAACAAGATCAGACTGAATATGTGCCTTCATATTGCTACCTAATAATCACAGTACGATTCTGTTAACTTCAGGTAAATGTTCTCATTCACCACCCATCTCTCTGATGTAGTGCTTAATCACAGGGATACGCTGAACATGCTTTGCTGTGTTACGCTTCCATCATCCCTTAAAGGTCCAGTTTGTATAATTTAGGGGCATCTACTGGCAGAAATAGTATGTAATAATCAGAAATAAGTTTTCAATAGTTTGTAATCACCTGAAAATCAAAATTGATACGGAGCGGGTCCTCTACCACGAACTCCGCCAACAAGAGCCCAATACAGACAAATCAAACACTGGCTCTAAATAGGGCTGTTGCATTTTCACGATAGCTACCTTAGTTCTCCTCCACACTTGCCAAATGGGAGAAGTTCCAATTTTGCAACTTAACCACTAGATGCCACTAAATCCTACACACTGGACCCTTAAAAGGGCCAAAGCCTACTGACAAAAGACAGATACAAAGCAGGTGAATACGTTTTAATATGGGTTCAATCCAGAATCTCCCAAAACTGTAATTGATCACCTATTACGTTGTACCAGTATTTGGTAGTAAAGCACAACTAGTAATGTGTGGAATATTACTTTTCTCAGTAACGAGCAGTTTAATGAATAATAATAAATTTTCAGTAATGATATTACAGGTAAGTCATTACAACCATACTTTTATTGTCACCCCCCCCCCCCCCCCCCCAATGATTTGAAATCCAATGATCATTCACATCCCCAGATTAATTTTTGTAATTGTCTCACATGCATATCAGCAGCAAGCTTAACTAGAAGATGGAAATGCTTAAATTCAGCATTACTTTGATTGTGTTGGGAAGAAAGATGACAAGAACATTGTTGCTTCAGGTAGTGGCGCTAAGAGTCTTTCCACTGCAAAAACACAACCTCAAATTGCCTGAATCACCTACTACCAATGACAAAAATGTAAAGCTCATGGATATACACCCCACTAAAGGTGAGCCCTCTGCGGCCGTGGAGGATGGCTGTAGCCCTACCCAAATTGAATTTACATTGTGTACAGCTACAGGCTACAACCAAACCAGCTTGTGGCTTGAAATGTGATGGATGAAATTTTGTCTATCTCCTTGAATGATTCTCCGTCTGTAAGGCAGATTGTTTGGAAAACTCCGGTCACAGGCAACAGAAAACCCAGCAGGTAAGAAAAATCATTTGCAAGCTATGTAGCCTTAGCCGTGCTCAACGGATATTACCCTGACATTCACACAGAGACACACATGAAGTCTGAATTTTGAGGAGAAAGGACACAATTACCAATTTTGTGGGGTGTAACAGAAAAGTAATATAACCAATAGTGTTACAAATTACTGTTGACAGGGAGTAATAAGTAAGTAGTAAGTACTGGTATTATTTTTTGAGAAATCAGTAATAAACTACATTTAAGGCCAACACTGGCTAAAATACCTATGCAGAACTGAGCTATTTGGACAAAAACCATACAACAACCAAATGAATTTCTGACACTGATATAAATACAGTAGATATGAAAACTTTTTTGCCCAGACATCAGAATTGGAGTGAACTGACTAATTATCAAATCTGTAGTAGAACATACAATGCAATAATAATCCCACAAAATAATTACAATAAATAAACAAATTGCCCATTTCTAATAACTATACAACCACAACTCTTGCTACATGGTAAAACTTAACTATGACTCTGTATAGACTCAACCTCTGGTACACATACTGCTACAATATGCATTTTCATGTCCGTTCAAACTTCCTGCGCTGGATATACCTCCTGTGCTCTTTCTACCCATCAGATAGATTCTGGATCAACCCTGCTGCTGACCATGCACTAAATTATTCAGTTGAAAATAAGTCCACATTAAAAATGCATTGACTCACAAGAGTAAGACACTGTAGAACAAACTCCAGTGCTAAACATGTCAAGGTTTTATCATCTGCATTGCTAATTTTGATCAGGTGCTTCCGGAACACAGGTGACAGCAACATTTACAGTGCATCAAATTTTTTGGTCAGACAACAAGCATAAAGTGAAAAGAGAACAGGTGACACATCAGGACACACAATGTATCAACAAATGACGACTATTGCACCATGAATCTGCTGTACAAATGATATACAGATGCAAATACAAGTGTGTATTCAAACATCTATAAACACAAGAGGCTGGGAAATGTAAACATTTAGTGTATTTTTGCAACATAATATTTCACACAATAATTTTCACAACAGAAAGCTATCACACCAGTAACCGTGTTGTTAGTCTGCACAGGCTAATGAGACACATTCTCTCACACAGAGATGCACAACACACCCGTACGTCTGCACCAAAGCAAACTGACCAGCCAATACTGTCAACTCTCCAAACCCCCATCTGCCTTACAGGTAGGACTGGGGGATAAAACAATCTTGATGTCACATCACAGTAAATCCCTTCTTAATAATGAAGGTTTGCATCTGATATTGTCTTTGATGGCTGGTTTACATAATCCAGCCAATTAAGATGCAGGTTGTACAATGCTGCCATCTTGGCATCTGTTTGCTGGCATACACACAACACACAACTGTCATGACTAGTATGAAAAGGAAAGAATAAACAACTAGCAGTGGTGGGTAGAGTACTGCAAATCTATACTCAAGTAAAAGTATAATTACTCCAAAAAAAATCAACATACGACTTTGCGTACGACTTACTGGAATGTGCTTGTGGAGGTTAAAAGAGGAGTCTTTAAAAGCAAAGATCTCAAGAAGCACTTCAGCATGTAATTGTTTCTTAGATTTTGGTATAAAAAGTGTGGCTAGATGTGGCCAGGTATTGCTAAAAAGAAGCTGCCTCTTGTTCTGGGTTTTGCTCTGTCATCATTGCATCGTAGTCAAAAGACAGGTGGTGTTTCTTTTTCTCCCAGCCAGCTGGCAACTTGGCATCTACAGTCGAGGAGCTCCTCGCACGCTTCCCCATCCTACACTCAATCCCCACATTTAGAGCAGGTACGCTGTAATGGAGGTGAATGGGCAGTGCAGCAAAGAGAAAAAAAGACTACTGGCTCAAAAATAGCTCAAGAGTAGAATACTTTTCTACTTGTAACATGTTGACCCATCCCTGAAAACTAGCAGAACTACAAAGATTAATGCAAATCATCCTGAACTCCAATCTTATTAGCACAAAATGTTCAAATATCAATTATGCTCAAGTGTTGATATTCCAAAAGTAATGAGACTCAGACAAGGACAATGTGCAAAATATGCCGTCTGCAGTGTAAACCAAGATGAGAAAGATAACAAATCTCTAGTGTCATCAGAGAAGCTAGAGTGACTGAGTAGAAATCCTATGAATTACTGTAAGTGTTGATACGCCTGCACTGTCCAACATGCTTGTATTAGTGGTTCTTCAGCTGCAATACTTTTTTCTTACACACTCAACATGCCAATGTGCAATTTTCCTCAAATTCCTGTGCTGTCTATACATATTAATGACCATTTTTAAATAGAGATTGCACTAGAGAGTCCCTTTATTATGCCGTCTTTACATTTTTACATACGGCAGCGTAATGCTGCCCCAGCAGATTTTAGATAGCATGTTAGCATCCCATAATCCTCTACTGCGATACATAACATGGGCATCATACCATCTGGACAATTACTGGACACTACTAAAATAATTACATAAAATATGTACATGAAATAATTTCACGTAATATATTTTATTCCATTTTTTGTTAACAATATGGCATCACAATCGCAACATATTTACATGCATGTTTTGTTTTACCATCCTGCCCTTAGGTTGGACTGTTTTGTTTTTTCAGTGTCGTCAAGAAGGTGTTTTCCATCTGCAATTTGCCTGATTCCATGTGAACGCAGCATGAGAAGCTCCAAGACCTCGTTGTTTGCAGACATTTTCGGCAGCTGTTCTACTTTGAGTTAGCTGCTAACTGCTGTCAGCTGCTTTTTAAAATCACACACACAATACATCAAAACGTTAAACCCGTGCCCTCAATGGTTACATCCTGCTGGTTGTACCTTTGCCACAGATGTCAATTTGGCTCTGTTACTACCTCCACTGGCAGCTTAAAGAAGGAAAAATGCCCTGCTATTCTGCGATTGTAACTTTTATAAAGAACAGCAAGGTGGAATATTTGGCAAGACATTCCTGCCTTTAACAGGCAATGCGAAGGGGCTGATGGCAATTGCTACAAAAAAAGTGGCAAATATGCCAGCACAAAAATACAAAAATTCACATGATTATCTTAAATACACCAAAAAAAGTTGCTTCAAGTACACGGCTACACATCAGTAGGGATCAGCATGTATCATTTTGAAGATAAAGGTGCTACAGAGACACATTGTTCAAACCATATCTGAAGGTTGCTGACAGGACCAGGCTCTGACTTTGCTGACTCTGTACCTTCAGGCCTCCCATGGACCTGTGGGGGTGGGCAGAGGGGGGCTCAGCAGCTTATTAAGCCAGGTTTAATGGCCTTGACCCTGGCCCACAACCCCGAAGAAGAGTCCTGGAGGAAGAAAGGTCAAAGTTCGTATAATATTAGAGAGCAAGAGGAACTCAGGGGTGTGGGATGTTTGGCACAGTTCCACCTTTGCATCGACTAGAAAGCGGATGGAATTCTGTTAACCGAGACTCTCCCAAGTTTTTCTCCTTGAAAATGTGCTTTAGCTGCACTCAAAGCCAGCCAAGTTTGAAAGTACCACATTCGGTGACCTTAGCCCACAGCTAAAGCCAATTACAGTTTTATTTGTTTTGAAAGATTTTTTCTTTTAGAAGACTCAAAGAAGTTGAAAGTGAGAGGGGTGACAAAAAGGTTCTTGGCCAGATTCGAACCCAGATCATGAGCTTATGTTACACGCACTTCAGACTACTTGACACCTAGATAGCTCTAAATTATATATTTTAGGTGAGGGCACATTAATGTACTCCACTTAGCCTATATTACTGTCACCGAATTTGACATTCAAGAAATGTGGGCACATTTACATTTAATAACTGCAAACTGTGAGACACTTTTCTGCATGCTGCTTTTATCATTGGAAATCTTTCGCAATTCATTTGTGCCAGTATCAATTTATTGATTCCTGCGCACTGTATCAAGCAGGTTCCTGAGCAAGACTATATAATCACATTTAATCTACACTATAAATTGTTTTCATAAGGGACTCGGATTCATAAAAATATCTCGCCCTTCCTGATCATCTATTCCCCAGCTGACTTTCTGCTTCCTTCAATATTTTCCTCTCCATCCATCTCTCTCCTCCACTTGCTCCTCTCTCGCACTGAAATTCTTCTATTCTCACTCACTCTGCAATCACAGTCCCCACCGTTTCCTTCTCTCCTCTTCAGAGGCGTTACGGACGGCTGGAACGGAGAGTACAAGCAAAGCAATAAGGCCTGTTGTGAAACGGCCATGAGATCAATGGGGGTTTTAAGGAGGCAGAACACGTAGCCACAGCTGGTCAATTAGAGAAAGGACAGCACACACACATATACACACGGTGAAAGTGGCTGGCCTTTAAAAACAGAGTTACTTTTCGCCTCCCGTCAGCTCTTTTTCTCCAGCTTCAAATGGATCAGCATCAGGGAATCTTGGCTGAGATAATGCCATTGGTTGTGGTGTGAAGCAGATTTGACTGTAAGGACAAATAGCTCGGGAGACGCAGTAAACACAAGAAAGACTACTTTGATGGCAAAAGTTGTCCTGTCGAGTAAGTGTGGAGTAAAGTGCTAAACTGCATCGGAACATGGTGAGATACGACATGCGGACCATACACATGATCGTGGAGAATCTAACGACGCTTTATGGTGATGTTCTACTCTGCAGTCCCTGTTACTGAATTAGCACTGGAAAAAAAACAGCTCAAACTCAGAGGAGTCAGAACATAATGAAGCTCATTAAATCCAAGAGAAAACACTGTGCCATTAAGTATGACAGAGTGAGTCACCGGCATCAAAATATGCACTTCTTCCAAGCATTTAACCATGGGTTAAAACAGGTGAATCTATTACTGTGTTTTATATTACAGCTTGACAAGAATTAAGGTCATGGTGTTAGTGCACAGTTTGTAACTAATAGAATTTCATGCTGAGTATTTATTGCGTAAATGGAATTTCAACTAGGCTTACCAGGCTCCTGCAGCGAGTGAAAAATCTTACTGGTTGGGTTGGAAATGTAATGACGAAGCTTAGGAGGTTTGTGATTATGCAGATGTGATGCCAGGGTACACAACTACCACCTGCAATATGGTTAAAGACAGTTTCAGTTGGAAGCAGATTGCTCCTGTTAGGGCTGAAATGAACTGTTATTTTCAACGCAGAATAATCTGGCAGTTATTTTCTCAATTAACTGATTAGTTGTTTTGGCTAAAAAAAATGTCACAAAATGGTGAAAAAAGCTCAAAATGATGTTCTCAAATGTCTTGTTTTGTCCACAGCCCAAAGATATTTAGTTTACTCTCATAGAAAAGCAAATAAACCTGGAAATATTCACATTTAAAAAGCAGGAATCAGAGAATTTTCACTTTTTCCTTCAAATATTGCTCAAAATGATGAATTGATGATCAGATTAGTTGGCAATTCATTTCATAGTTGACAATTAATCAATAAATCATTGCAGCTAAGAGCACTGGTCTCTCTGCCCAATTTTAAAGCCCGCATAAGTCCAAGGGTGAATGAGCCACTTGATACATTATGCATAGGTATTTTATATTTTGTGATGTTAATGTGTATCTTATGGGTTTTTTTTTGTTTGTCTGAAACTCTTTTATGCTGTTGTCTTGGCCAGGTCTGTCTTGAAAAAGAGATTGTCGATGCCAGTGGTACTTAGGTGGGGGAAAATTGATACGGCATAGTATCGTAATATTTTGTGTGGCAATATTCTATCAATACACAGACATCAAGTACTGTTTTTTTTTGTTACATAAATGATTATTGCAAATATAAATTAAACATTTAATAGACTACTTGAATAAAAAAATCAATTGCAACAATTTTCAGTCAACTAGATACATTTTACTGCTACTGAAACTGCTGCCACGCAATTGTATGCCTTTGCACACCAATCAAGTTGCACTTACAGTTCACATCCATGTCTGTGAAAACATAAATGCTTCACACAAATCTCTCCCCCACCAGAGCAGAGGAGTTATATAATCAGCACAGTTTCAAGATGGACACCCAAGATTAGTGTCACCAATTCAGTATCTGACCAAACGTCTCCCCTTCTGTTTATGAGATATGATGCTGAGTAATGGCCTGAGAAGTTTTTCTGCATAACATTATGATGTCACAGTGAAGCTGACCTTTGACCTTTTGGGTACAAAATGTCAGCACTTTATCATTTAATCCTATGAAACATTTGTGTCAAATATTGTCATTATTAGCATATGAATTCTTGAGTAATTGCCAAAAACATGTTTTGTAAGGTCACAGAGACCTTGACCTATGACCTTCAACAACCAAAACTCCCTCAAGGCCTTCTTGAGATATTGCGTTTACGAGAATGAGATGGACACAAGGTCATGGTGACCTGGACTTTTGACCTATGACCACTATAATCAGTTCATCCTGGAGTCCAAGTGGACATTTATGCTTGATTTGAAGATTCTGAATTAAATTTGAATTCCTTCAAGGCGTTCTTGAGATATCGCGTTCACAAGAATGGTACATACAACCTGAAAACATAATGCCTTCGGCCACAGCTACTGCCAGCGTGGAGACATAATACAACTGAGGTGAGATGGACAGATTGCTATCTTTATCTTATTAGATGACACAGATGTTACATATGGGACATAATTTGCGGCTGCAAAACGATGATCAGAATCAGAATATCTTTATTGTCAATGCACATGTACAACGAAATTGAGGTAGCGCTCTCATATTCAGTGCTATTTAAAGGATACTGAAGACAAACAGCAAATGGGAGCAAACAAGACACAAACAACAGGCACAATATAAGTTAAATAAATACAAAAGAAGAAGTTTAAAACTGTAAAAAAATAAAAAAAAATAAAAAGCTATGCTATTTAGTATACAACTATACTATGTAAAGCTGTACACTCACACACACACACACAATAGATACTGCACACCGCTGGACCTCTTCCCTGTATGCAGTCTCATCTCCTCCTGAGATAAGTCTCACCACGGTCGTGTCATCCACAAACTTAATGATGGCATTACTTGAGTGGGTGGGGGTGCAGTCGTGGGTGTAGAGAGTGTAGAGTATAGATAAAACACAAATACGGCTTCAACTAATGAATTACATATCTTGTATTGTTACTCAAGTATCGTCATAGTATCTTATCATGGAGCCTCTGGTGATTCCTACCACTACTAGTTCCATCCCCACCTCCTCTTTGCTATCCAAAAGAGTTTCTGGCTAGTCAGGGTTTAACCATGACAGGTGCTGGAATAACAGTAATAAAACACCATCATCTAGTAATCTGACCATGTCAGTGGAGCAACTCAGCACACAACAGAGAGTGAGGCCTGAAGATAAACTCTCACATCTTCTTGTGTATATTTTATCTCCACTTGTCCGTCCTTGCAGTTGAAATGTCACATTCCTTGAGAGCTAGTAGTTACTTTTACAAGGCGTCTTGCTAGGCCTAGCATCGCAACACTGGCTCACAATTTCTGCTGTGCTCATGATGTTCAATCTTGCAGTAAAAAACTGAGCTTGCAAGATGTACAGCAGCCTGGCTTTACGAGGCTATACTCCCCTGTTTGGCAGGTGTTTAATGAGCATTCATGGCACAACACAAGCCGACAGGGGCCCAATTATCTTGGTCACAACAATCAGCATGTGTGAAGAGACATCAAAGTACACCTGCGACATATCTTTTTACATCAAAGTATGCACTTTGATGACAATGATATTTTCCCTTCCAGAATTCTCAATTGTCCTTCTTCTTGTATTTCATTTTCTCCTATTCTCCTCGGCACAGCTCTCAACCTGGATGTCCACAATAACTTATGCTAATGCTGAATATTGTAATAATGAGTCTATAAACAGGTTCATTACCTACACTGCATTTCCAATTAGGCATGGGAACACGTCGTGAAGGGGGAAAGAGACAGACACTTGACAGAGAGACAGCTCACTGATAGTTGTTTCATTCTGTCTTCCCTTTACAATTTCTGCTTGTTTTTCCCGTCAACCTGTTTTTCTTGTCCTTTATTATCTTCGTCTCTGCACTCCTGTTTCTATTGACAACAGGCTGTGCTTGGAGAATAAAAGCAAAACCTTGACTTGATTATCTGTAATGAAAACACTGCTCTGCCGCCTTTCTTCCCAACTCATATACAGTGGCGAACTCACTCTCTTTCAAATTCTTGCATTTACTCTGTTTTGAAGCATTGTACTCAAAAAACACCGCTGATAGTGAAAGGACAGATAACACTTTACAAGACACGATAGAGGGAGAGTGGAGGAGAGCGACAGAGCAGATGGTTAGAGTGAGATTGAAACATGAAGGAACATGCATCTTGCAGCAGGTAAACACCGAAAACTAGAGCCACAATATGGAATCAATACCAAGTGACTCATTGGTTTTCATGTGTGAGAGTTACTTTAAATGCTCTCCATCTATTCACATCCCCGTACAACTGAATAGCAAATTACAGAGTCGTAACACGGGAGCTACCAATCTAATATCTGGTCAAACTGAAAAAAAAAAAAAAAAAAAAACATTCATCACTGACGACATCTTTCACCAAACCCTCCAGGGAGTTGGATTTCTGTTTCAAGGAATGCTGCAGCGGCTTCGTCTGAGCCACCCAATGACAGGAGGGCTGTGAAGTTGTGTGATCACCTGGAAACCCCTGGCTGCGACATCAAAGCAGGTGATTGATGTTGTATCAAGGCATTCACACCTACTCACATAAAATTTCTCACGCTTTAATTTGTCAATCCAACCACTGCTCCCATTCACCGACAGAGTCTTTGTGCTCTCTTAGAAATGCTTATCTGGTCTTTGTAGGGTATAAGACAATTAGTAAAGCCTGAAACATAAAAAACAAACATCCAGACTATGATACCAAGTTAGTGAATTGATTATTGGTGACTATCTATATATATATATATATATATATATATATATATATATATATATATATACACACACATGTACCCACTTTCAACTCCAACACCATCATCAAGTTTCCTGACAAAACAGCTGTGGTGGACCTGATCACAGAAAGGCCAACCTGAAAGAAGTAAAGGAGCGGACTCACTGGTGTCAAGACAACAACCTACTCCTGACTTTGAGATGAAGCAGGAAAAGGAACTACGCCCCCTTTAATATCAATGGGTTCTCAGACAGCTTCACGTATCTTGGCGTCCACATCACCGAAGGCCTGACCTGGGATCTGCATACTGACTCAGTGGTGAGAAAAGCAAGGCAGAGACTGTTTAACCTTTGACGCCTGAGGAAATTCTGGGTATCCCCTCAAACAGTAAGGAATTTCTACTCCTAAACCATCTGCAGCATCCTGACTGACATCACAGCCTGGTACTGAAACGGCACCAAACAGGACCGCAAGAACCAACCAAGAGTGCTTTGTTGATCTGACCATACAATAAGCGCTGCTCTAACCTGCCTAAAGGATGTTTAAACCAGGCACCACAAGAATAAGACCAGAAGAATCATTAAAGATCCAAGCCACTCAGATAACGGCCTTTGCTCCCCGTTGAGGTCGGGAAGAAGGTACCGGTTACACCAAGCCAGCACTGAGAGGCTCAGGAAGACTCTACCCTCAGGCCACAAGGATCCCAAATGAAGATAGTGCCTCAGGGCTGGGACACATGCCGCATCTTCTACTGCCTGGGCAACGAGAGGTCAGACATTGGGTGCTACTCTTGTGCCTTCTCTCTGCCAGCTTTCAAGTGCGGGGCAGGTTGTGCCTGGTGTTGCTAAGTGACCACAACCAGCATCGCATCATATCCTATGTACCAGAAAGGCCAAGTACGTAACTGGTCTTCTTCTAGGTGTTGTTTCTCAAGCGTGTATTAAAACGCCCCCTGCCTGCCGGCCGTGATTGGTTGTTACTCATCACTTGACATGTGCTGCACGTTGCTTCATTTCAAAGCGCAGACATCGTGCCCTGAAAATGGGCACTTGAGAACACTTGCACACCACAACAATGTCACTCTCACTTTTGAGTGAGACATATATTGAAAACAACGGATTTCAAGGCACAAAAAATGTGTACAGGCCCTAAGACTGCCCCCCCCTTCCAAAATCATACACATATATTCATTATTACAGTCCTTTTCTCAAATGCACAAATCTAAGCAACTGACGGTGTTACATTTCACTGTTATTGTATCTTTTATTATTTACTGTGATAAATAAATTGATTGGTATGTGCCAGTCAATATGCAAAAAAAAATCTAAAAATGAAATCGCATCAACAGTCTATGCTCAAGACAGTATTTAGGTAATTAAGAGAACACTTCATCATGACATAGTCTGTGCAGCTCACTTGGTAAAGTAACCCATCATAGGAGCCCATTTGAGCAAATAATTTGAGGTACAGCATTTTCAACCCAAAACCCAGTATTGATCAGGTCCTAAAATCGTTTGGTGTACACAAAATTCTACAAAGTGCATTCAGCCCTTTTCAGCAGGGTCAAATCTGACCTCTTGCATTTCCAATTTTAAGTGAAGCAATGAAAAACAGCCTTATTGGTATTCCAGTCCATACTGAGCACTGTAAAGTCAAAGAAAGCTGTACTGTTGTTGCAATGTTATTCTCATATAGTACAATACCACAATGTATTTTGTACTTTCAAGGTTACACTAGATAAATCCTTTCATTTATTCATTGCTTACACAAAATAAATTTATTTTCCGCAAGTGGAAGTAAATTCAACTCCAAAATACACCCCTAAACTCGATATAATTCACAGAAAGATAACATAGCATAGATCTTGGATTAATTTTGCTCCCGGATACTAGATGGAAGTAATCTCTGAATGTTCTCAGAGTGAAATATGAATGAATGTGTCATATCATTCAGTGGGCATGACTCTGCAGAGCAGCAATAAAGTTTCTACAGCAGTTTAGTTTTGGCTTGATGCATGGTGCTGCAGTGCCCCCTGCTGATCATGCAGAATACTTCACCTGTTAGACATACGAACATATGAACCCTGGAAAGTCCAACAACCTTGGGGAAAGGAATATATTTGATAATCAAGGAAATTTACTTCATCAGTATTCTTTGTACTCCTTGATCACTCAATTGATCCAAGGCAGGTTCACATTACCAAAGGAGCGCTGAGTGTGCCAGTTACTGTTAACACCCACACTTTGACTCTAAGCTGTTGCACCCTGGTGGCTGGAGATCTAAACAGTTGCTAGTTTCGATCGTGTCTGGCTAAAATGATTTTGACAAAGAGGTGAAAGAATTAAACTGAGCACTCACTCCCATATGTACCACTGTTGAGGTGCTTTTAAGCAAGGCAGGTATCCAACAATTACTACCATCTAACGCATTGGAGGCCAGCAGCATAGTAACATAGCTGTGCTCAACACTTTTTAAAAGTGACTGAAGGTGTTACGAAAAACATTAAGGGCTTAAAATGAACTAGGAACCCAAGAGACTACATACAGATGGCATAACAAACTTAAGACTTGTTTTTAAATTAATGTAGCACAGGGCAACACCTGCAGCTCCAAATGGTACCAACTCTTTTTTACTAAAGTTTGAACTTTGAAATTCAGTATATACGTGATGAGACATCTGTAAACTGTACACAGTATGCTTGTGTTTACCAACCCAGCTGGTCTATACTGCTTTATACTTAGGGGATTAAATTTCAACTCGTTCAGGGTAAAGAAGTAATGCAACACCGGAAGTTTACTTGAACAAATACAATAAACTTATGTGATTTAAGCATAGACAATAAAAGGAATGGACATAGCCACCATGACACCACCCATTAGTGGACAAGAAGGTGGAGCTGTTGAGTAGCAAGAGGTGGATCTGACTAAGAAACAGAAGACAACACCGTGGTAGCGACTTGTCAATCACAAGGTAGCCAGAACCTACAGCATGCCCTGCTTTATCATTTGTTTTGCTCTAAATGAGACCATCATGCTGTATTACAGAAGACTTTAATATAGCACCACAAACTCAATAGGAAAATGTTTACTGAGGTATTGAATCGAGTGAGAAGAAGGGTCTGTTTCTCATGGGCTTGTATACAATCAGACTTTTTACAACCAGTGGAGTCGCCCCCTGCTGGCCATTAGAAAGAATGCACAATTGAAGTACTTCCACATTGGCTTCGCTTACCTGACCCAGAGATAACCCCATGAGTTTAAGGAAAGATGATTACTTATTTGCATTTTGTGATTTAGATGATCAATCTTGTATTTCATCTAAAATATTATCTAGTTGCAGCTAAACCACAAGACAGACTTTGGTACCACGGCAATGTTATATACAGTAGGTACAGGAAAACTAAAGATTCATTTCCTTTCCCCATCCCCTGCACCTTCTGCTCCTCTTCTTCTACTGTTCTTGTCTTGACCTCTCTCCAAGGCTTGCGACTGTCCACACAATTACCTTCAATTATCCTCACTTCCACCTCACCAATTACATCCGTTATTGATTCCATACCCCCAGGCTGTGAGCCTTATCTATACCCAACCACAGTCCATGGAAGAGAAAGCAGAATAAGACCAAATAATAGGACCTTGGTTCATTAACACTCGCCAGCTTTTCACTCAATCAACGTCACACCATCACCTACCTAACAGAAATGCTTTTCCACTGCAATGCCCTTGAGAAATAAATCAAATGAATGCGAAATCAGCACCTTGTAAGTAGCTACAACTTTGCAAAGATGAACTGCAGACCAGAGTGCAAGCTAGTTACTGATGCTTTTAATCCTTAAATGGTCACAAGAGTCAAAAAGCCAAATATAAAGGCAGGACGAACAAAATAACCAAAGACAGCTCAACAAATTCATTGTAAACTCTCAAGATGGTTCCATATGCAACAGTGTAAAGTATACCCATCTGTTTCTGACCATAGTTTGTCGAACATGTAGGATTAGGAGACACTGATACCGTACTGATATTGTAGCATCCTGTCTGCAGATGTTGAAAGCAAAGACAGAGGCATTACAGTGAGACGGTGTAGTGTGAAGGTCAGTTACACAGTATGGGAGCTGTAAAATGTGGAGTCACACTCTGCGTCTCTCCTGCCAGATTTTTGAATATGATACTGGCTGACATTTAGTGAGGCACAAACATAGCTGCTGTCACCACACACTAATGTAAAACATCCATCATCTTGAATACACGCCAGGGCACCTGCGGAGAGCCGCATCAATGATGCCTCACTGCCATCTCCTGTTACAACAAACTTGAGAGGCTGAGTTCCAAGTAGTGATTTGTGATGCAACGCTGCCCCCTTGAGGTGTGTGTCAAGTTGTGTATGCTGGTCTCTGATGTGCCGCAGGAGCATTAAAACTTCTAAGACGGTTTATACTACAGTCAGAATATAATACAAAGTAAAGGTATAAAATCATCAGACACTTACCTTTTTCTTCTTTCAGCTGGCTTTCCCATGAAGCGGTCACCTTGTAGCATCACCGTCAGTCTCACCTGATGTCCTTATACCTGTTTGGAGTACAAAGTGGGTGAGGCTTATACCATCAAGGCAGTCCAGTAAATTTTTAAGTTATAATGTTGCCACCAATACAGACCAAAATGGCCCATGTCATGGATCATTTTAGTCCTCCATTTATACTGAAACACAGACACATTACCTTCAAGTGCTGTTCGAAATTGTAGCCTAACAATTA
The DNA here is from genome assembly GCA_026686955.1 of Epinephelus cyanopodus. Taxonomy (NCBI): domain Eukaryota; kingdom Metazoa; phylum Chordata; class Actinopteri; order Perciformes; family Serranidae; genus Epinephelus; species Epinephelus cyanopodus. The sequence continues at coordinate 19,738,183 of CM048936.1, read as the reverse complement.
AGTGGTAATGAGACTGGAGACTTTTACCTTCCAAATTTCTTTGACATCCCTTTCACCTGTAGCAGCCTCTTTGGCCACTTAAAAAAACAGTCTGGTCAACTTTCATGATTGTCTCAGCAAGATTACTATCATAATATACACTCAGCGGCCACTTTATTAGGTTCAGCTACATAATACAACAGTCCTGCAATAAATCCTATCTTCATTAAGGTTATAATTTCTAAACTGTTTCACAGAGGTGTTTAACTTTCTGAGCATTTTGGAGGCTAGAGGTGTTTCTATTATTTTGTCCATCTCATTAATTTCAATGAGAGTAGGCTAAATCAGTAGTTCTCAGCCTTTTTTGTGTCAAGGACCCCGAAATTGACATTAGGTTGCTGAGTCCCATATGATAAGATTTTGCTTCAGGGACCTCTATGCGAAGAGATTTTTCTTGTTATGATTAACACCTACATTCTATAGCTGCAAAAAGATGCAGATTAATAGATGAATAGAAAATCCATTGGCATCTATTTTGATAAGAGTATTTGTTTTTTACTATTTCTTATGCAAAAAAAGAAGCCAAAAAGAAAGACGCCAAACATTTGCTGGTTTCAGTTCTTCTTAAATGTGAGATTTTTATGTATTTCTTTTTCATACTGTATAATAATCTTAATTGCTTTGGAGTTTTGGAATGTTAGTCTAATAAAACATTCCATTTGAATATATCACTTTAAGCCCTGGAAAACTACTCAATCAATTAATCAAGAACACAAAGGGCACACTAATCAATGATGAAAGTAATCGTTGGTTGTAGCCCTTTGGTAAACAACTAAGGAGGTAACTGTTGAGAGAGTTAAACCTTTTTTTTTAATTTATTTATTGAAACAACACACTGTAAAAAGGACTTAGTACACAGTTGAGAGTATGACAACAATAACAGAGGGATTACACAAAGATATTATAAAACATACAGATATCAAGGAGTGTAGTGTTCAACATCCTTCAGAAAAACATCAATATGAAGTTTAGTATTGCTAAACTTACATTTATGGATAAAATGCTTTGCCAGAATCATTACCAAATGAATTATTAAAAAGTTTTATCTTCTTTTTGGGGGTACTTGAGGAAACCAAACACCACACTGTCCCATAATAAAGTAAAGTCTTTAGAGATATGGTCCATGATAAATCTGCGACAGTCCTTCCACAATTTTTTGGTGTGAGAACAATGCCAAAAAAGGTATTTGTGAGGAAGCTGTTAAACTTAGGATCAGAATAGTCACTTTCATAACTTACTCACATTGGGTTCATTCTTTGGTGAATAAAAAGGTAAAAATAATCTATTTCCTTTTTTCCTGGGAGCCCCTGGATCTCCTTCAAGGATCCCTGAGGGTCCCCAGACCCCTGGTTGAGTAACGTTACCATTGACCTAAATAAGCTAAATTGCAGAAACACCTCTCTGTATAAAATGCAGTATAACACACTGCAGCCTCCAAAATGACCACAAAGTCTCTTTAAAACATTTTCAAAAACATACTAAAAATTAAAAGCCAATAAAGGCAAGATTTAGTGCGGGACTGTTGCTGCGAGTTAGCTTTAGCTAGCAGCGCTACATGTTAGCTCCTTACTGTAGGAGTCTAGCTAAGTTAGGTCCCATTAGACGGACTGTGAAACTGTTACTCAGATTTAAATAATCTAACGTTATTAAATGTGCCACTGCTGAATAATGTTTTTAAATATAAATTATACTAACCTCTTGGGGGAGCGACAGGTTCATGTCTGAGTGACACAGGTGCTGCTAATTGGAGAAAAAGCTACTGTTAATTTGGGAGAGTTCATGTTGGCCAGCAGTCAGTTGCTGTCTTCTGTGACGTTTTCACAAAGTAATATGAACTGTTTTTAACACTTATGATGCATAACTGACCTCAACTGTTGTTTTTGATGTTTTAACTTCGTGTTTGTCTCCTATCAAGGGACCAAACTTCACACAGCAGCATCACGGCGCTTCATTGAGTTCAGCGTCTCAGTAAAAGGGGCGTGGTATGGCAGGTTTTACGTGGCGTTCAAGGACTGTCGGAAATTACAGCTACGACATGTACTGCACGTCTGTCCACCCTGTGAGAGTGACCCCTCCTCTGTTTCTCTTTCTACGGTTTCTTCAGTTGTTTCCCATTTATTTTGATTTTATCTTTATCAGTGGCGAGGGAGATAGGACAGAGGGTGTCGTATGCTGCACAGATTGTTTTACACATTTGTGATTTGTGATATTGGACTTTCGAAATAAACACTGACCTGAAATATTACCCATAATTAATGGTGCATTAAATACCCACCTGAATTCAACACAAAGGCACATTAGCTGCAATCGGAAAGGAGTAATGTATGATGTTGAACTTTCCTAAAAGTGAAGCGTAGTCACTGGAAATATGGAAACTGTCAGGACATGTTTATTTCTCCTTTTAAATGTGTACATAAAACAAAAAAGTGTTTCAGTATATGGAGTAAATCTGTGGAATGAAAGTGTGTAATACACACATTATTCAAACACAAATATAAAACTGAAGTATGAACACCAAAGTGTGCATGTAATGTGTTTGGGATATTGGGCAGACAATAGGCGTATATACTGGATATATACTTAGTTCCATCAGTTTCTTAATGCTCTGTAAAAATGTTAACTTAATGTTTACGTGCTGTCTATCTACCAGTACATTTGTGTTTTATAATTTGGAAAACGACCGACATAAACTAAAATAAAATTTGCCTTGCTTTACATTTGTGGTTCACATTTTCAGTTTTGCTTTTTTAATTCAAATTTCCTCACCTTTAATTAATGAAATGTTTGAATCACATAATGCCCTTTGATTAAAAGAAAAGGAATAAACAGCAACAAGCCAGAGGTGTGTTTTTGCGCCTCTCTTTCAGCGCTTCAAAATGTACGTCTGAGTGGATGGATCGTGACCGTGTGGGAGAGAGGCTCAGGAGGGGCACGTGAAGGCACCACTAGTGCAGACCAGTGTTGTGTGCGCTCTGCTCGCTGTGTTTGCTGCTGGCTCCCCTCTGTCGTCCATTACAGCTCGGTACCATCCCCACTGTACGGCGCAGGCCCGAAGTAGCGCAGCCGCTCTGAGGTTAGTGCCCTACCGCGCAATCTCCATCTATTTCAGCCCCGGCGCAGCCGCATCATCGAACCCGGCAGCGTTGGGGTGAAAGATGCAGATTGTTTAGATGTTGACTGGAGCGAGGTTATGAGACAAAGATGGCTTTTTGTCGGGTATCATGATCTAGGCGCGTATCGACAACAAGCTCAGAAAGAGTAGAATCGCTTTGGGTGAGACGGAGGCCGCTCGGCCTGTCGTAGCGCTCTGTTTTGTTTCATATTGCGCGGGTTTCATGCTAGCTGCTGCCTTACCCGATGTTTAAGTCTCCCCTTTGATTACACGCTGAATTTATGTGTGTTCAGCGTCCACGCATCGGGAAACTACTGCTGTGCTCGATCACAGTTTATGTCCATTCAGATGACCGAAGCTACGCCGCCAAATCGTTAGCTAGCTAGCTTATTAGCCAAATGTAGGACATTGCTAGCTTAGCTCCGCTTGGCAGCCGTTGTCAACCCACCCGGCAAGTCGGCTAATATTACAGCTCTGTAGCCACTGAGCGATAACGCTGCCTGTTTAATACAACTGCTCATGCGTATGTACTAAAATCTGTCATGAAATCAACCCTATTGTAAGCCATGGTTATTACTAAATATCGCTGTTATTGTCGAGTCGTGCAGCGAGTCGTGCATCATCCCATTGATCCTATCAGCAGCCACCGTGCTGTAGCTGTTACAGGGGGTTGGATGCAAATAAACCAGTCTGGCTGCAGATAATGACACATTTTCACCCCCTGTGCTGTGTTTTTTTGCTCTGCTGTGTAACAACAATCCTGCTATACTGCCTTACAAGGAGAAAATGTGTGTAGGATTGATCTGATCACATATATCCCATGTACAAGCTGCCTATTATGAATCAACTGAACAGGGTATCCCCATTAAACTGGCCCAGTGGTTCAGTTCACTCACAGAGCTTGTCTGCATTGACCATATGTTGAGTTGTTGAGTCACAGATTACAAAGTGAACAGAAGCATATTTTATGCTGCAGAGTTTAATCTTTAATCAAAGTTATTTCCATCTGTCAGACTACACACACACATGCACTTCACCACCAACACTTTCACTGCCTCAAACTAACAGCATTTACCTTTCTTGCTTGTTCACACGTACACTATCAGAAACCCCCTTTTGAATTTCATATGACACTATTTTATGTATCTAAATAGTGCTAAGCAGTATCAAAGTGTTCAATGCATATCATGCAGATTAATATCTTGTAACACCTTTGATTTAACACATCATAAATATGAACATAAAACATTATTTTCATGCTTTGATCACATTGATGTTATTCCACATGAAATATTATTGATGCAGTGTGAAGCCCTCTAGAGGCAGAGCAGCAGTGATGCATTCATGGTGCACACAAGTTCACATGAGTACACAGAACACTTGCAGTGCCTCCTGAGATTACCGTACCTGCATTATGGTTATGTAACATGCATAATGTATGTATATATTGCAGTATAGATGACAGAAGATTTTGAGGACATGTAGTACATGTTGCATCATTGTGTATACGCAATAATATGCATATGCTAATCGGCATATTAATTGTCACTATAGCAGGAGATATTCCCAGACAAGTGCTGTGCGATCATTATGAATGGATGGCATTTACTCAGGCACCATATCCTCCTGAGACCTGAGCTTTTGTTTGGTATGCATTTTTAATTTCTCCAAGCTATTTGGGATCAGTAGGAACCGATAAGTATAAAAAACTAAACATTGTCAGCGATAATTAAGTCCCAATGTCCTCAAACAAGTACTTCCTAATTCACAGTGTCTTAGCTTGTTGCTGTTGCTAAAATTGGTCAAGTTTGTTGCCATATCAAACTACAAACATTGTTGGCAAGATGGCTGCCATTTTGTTCTTACATGGATTAGTGTATTGTGCTCTACTACCACTAGATGGCACAAAAAAGTGTCCACAATCGAGGACAACAGGTCTAAGTTAAGTCGAATGAAGTATAAGGTCAAGTAAACCCAAAATGAGATGTCGACATATGAGGACACAGGGTCTTGAGAGGATATATGGGTAAAACAGGTTTCCTCTTTCTCTCCTCAGTCACTGTACCGTGGATCCAGCTGTGTAGACCAGGTGGCCGATAATGGACGAGCACGTCGTTCACCAGACAGAGCACATGACCACCATCGAGGCCAGCGCCGTCAGCCAACAGGTCCAGCAGGTGCACTTATATGCAGCAATAATTAGATAGTGGAAACCAGGAAGCAAAAGTCCAGTTATTCACAAGGTGATTAAACAACTTAACCAGAAACAACCTCAATCAACTCCTTCTACTCGGATCATCACTGTGTGTAGGTACATGTGGCCACCTTTACCGAAGCGTCTATGATGAGCGCCGAGGAAGACTCGACATCCTCGCCAGATGATGATCCTTATGATGACACGGACATCCTCAACTCGGCTGGCACTGATGAGGTCACTGCTCACCTGGCTGCCGCAGGTACGTCTAACAGTAGGAAGAAGTTTTGCAATCAAAAAAAAAGATTTGAGAGCAAAAGTATCAATATTGCAAGTAAAAAATGTTTGATTAAAAAATGCAAATCCAAAAGTTTTGTTTGCAAGTCAAAAAGTTTTGCGAGTAAGAAGTTGAAGCTGGTGGGCGGAGCCTAAAGTGAAAGCTGTAAGACACGTCTCTATTGGCCAGTCTCAATCGGAATGACAGCTTGCAAAGGTTTTTTTTTCTTCTTCTTCTTCTCTGGTTGGTGGATTGCAAACAATTTAAAGGTGCATACCGCCACCTACTGTACAAGAGTGCGCAACATCATGTCATTTAGCCTGTTTCTTAAATTCTACTCATCAGCCTAGTACGCTCGCAAAGCAACATGGGAGTTCTGTAGTTCACGGGGGAGCTGTTATTACTTAATTCTGACAATCTACCCTGTGACAACACATTAGCTAAGGTTGTAAGGACGGTAACTGTTGGTAGCTGTTGTTGATTTTGTTAAAATATGTTAAATTATAAGTTTATGGGTTATTGTTTGTCGGACGATTGAGCTAAGCTAACTGACGCTAACGTCAGCTGTCATTTGTTGCCATAGCAATGGTGAGCATTCACATACAGGCTAAGTGCAGGGTGCAGAATCAGGCTTCACTGTAAATATAGTTAAGATATTCACATTGTATTTAACACAGGATGTGGGATCTTAGTAGTTTGTAAACTTTTAGAAAAGAGCTATTTACCGTTGCTCTGACGCCAAACAATGGAGACAGGTAATAAAATACTGTGGTTATCCTATCTATGGCCAAACAGCCAAATCGCATAGAATAATACACGGTTTCAGAAGTACACAGGTCCGTTTGGACGAGGCCTTATAATAAGAATGTTAAATTTGAACTGGTGCATGGAGATTGCTTTTGTTTAGCCAGGGCAGAACTATTCAGTGGTTAGTACCGTTGATGCCCCAGGGTGTAGCAGTAATGCCAACTGTGGAGCGTTTCCAGTGGGAGAGAGGGATGGGTGTAGCCTGCTCTGTATGGCGCCACGTCAAACCCACCAATAGAAACTCGTCTCTCATCCGTCAGCGTAGGCCCCGCCCATTAAGTGCAGTTGAACTTGCAAGCACAACTTTAACTTGCTAGCAAAGAGGACTGATCTGCAAGCAAAAGTTTTTAACTTGCAAGCAAAGAGGACTGATCTGCAAGCAAAGTGATCATATGTTTTTACTTACAAACTTGATTTTTTATTGCATTTCAAGAAATATGCTCTCAAAACAGTTTTATATAATTGCAACAAAAAGACACAAAAATACCTCCATAGAAACGGAGCATTTTGGTTGTTTGAAATTGGTGGGAGTGAGATTAATTTGATAAGAAGCATCTAAGAACACTTGAGGAATTTTCCAACCGATGTCTGACAGAAAAGTGGATGTTTTATCTTGCATCTTTGATAAACTCTGCAGATCCAGTAAAGCATCCATGACCTCCTGAGTTCAGTGCAATGCCTCTAAATGAACAGCAGGCGGTGCCAGTGGACTGTTTTATGGTGACTGTACTGCTTCGCTGTTATGTCACCTGTCAAACAAACAAAAGTTGTTGGGGTTTTTTGTCTTTCACTTTTGCATGGGTCCTTGAAAACCCTGAGAGTTTGTGAATTTGAAGGGAGGGAGAATCAAGATCTTGAAAGTTTTTGTAAATGGAAATAAATAGGCATGGGCCATTGAATGTGCTTAAATTTCTATATTTTGTTGAAGAATCAAATTTGAAGTTTGATATTTTTTTAACTTAACTTTAATAAATAATTCACTTTAATTCGTGTCTCAAACGATGTTGCACTGGGACCTTGAATTTATGGAAAATAGGTCTTGAACGTCCTTGAAAAGTCCCTGAATTTGATGTTTAAGAAGGTGTGGGAACCCTGCTGAAGTTTTCATGAGAGCAAATGGTGCCAGTGAGCCACAAGTGCAGCCCAACTTCATTTTAAACTTCACTTTCATCCTTAAAAACTAATTTCAAATCTAATCTAAAAAGAAGATTGAATCGTGCAGGTTTTACATTCAGGATAATTATTAATTGCTAGAGGAAACAGTACTCGAACACAATCTACAGAATGTTTATTTTGCTTTCACTAACAGTCAACCTGCTCTTTCTCTCTCAGGCCCAGTAGGCATGGCTGCTGCTGCTGCAGTGGCAACTGGTAAGAAAAGAAAGAGGCCTCACATCTTTGAATCAAACCCCTCCATCCGCAAGAGGCAGCAGACTCGTCTGCTCAGGTGAGCTTCAAACACCTATTAGCCAACATTCCCCAAAACCTCTGCCATGTATTTTTCCTTCACAGCTACAATGAGAAATAATGTCACTTTGGGCACCTGAGATCTGAGTGATTGTGGCTTTTATTATAAACCAGGAGGTAAAGGGTGGTGTGTGTGATTACAGGAAGCTACGAGCCACCCTGGATGAGTACACCACCAGAGTGGGCCAACAGGCCATAGTGCTGTGTATCTCTCCCTCCAAACCCAACCCTGTGTTCAAGGTGTTTGGAGCTGCTCCTCTGGAGAATGTGGTGAGTGACAGTCAGTAGTTACTAGCAGTTATTTGTCTTTGGTATTACTACTTGATAAGGGACTGAAGGGGAGACACATCAGGTGAAATTCATTTTCTTTTGATTTAACCAATAATTACTACATACCTCCTCCACTAAACACCTGTCCTTCTGTCCACCAGGTGAGGAAGTATAAGGGCATGATGTTGGAGGATCTGGAGAACGCTCTGGCTGAACACGCGCCCGCTGGTGGAGAGATGTCCTCAGAGCTGCCTCCTCTCACCATTGACGGCATCCCCGTCTCTGTGGACAAGATGACCCAGGTCAGACTCAACACTCTCTCTGCTCATCTGTTAGGGCCTAAACCTCGCGACATCCCGCATCAAACAGCTGTTACAGAAAAGAACTAACCACCACAAAAGCTCCATTTTGCTGTCATACACTATCACAACTGTCCCAGCAGAGGGCGCCAGTTGACAACAAATCAGAATCACAGCTTGTGTTATATGTCTGTTGTGAGCAAGAGCTTAGCTCGCAACTGTATGTGTATCAAGGTCAACCATTCAGTTTGAGCTGTTTGCGCCTGCCTGTCAGTGTCACTTGATGAGTTTGATTCATGCATGTTTAACCGTTAATTATTTTTTTAGTGCTTGAATTTGTTTTCATTGTAAAGAGTGACTTCAACATTGTACGCATCAGTGTGCCTGATGCATAGGTAGTGTCAGCATCTAAAAACAAGCCAAGCCTCCTCCCTTTGCTGAGAGAGGATGAGGAGTAGACGGTTATTTTTTTTCTTTTATTATCTAAAATATGTCATGACTTAATTACAAAATACACACACACAAAAATGAAATTAAACAACCAAAATCAAGCAGTTACCATGAAAAGATATTTTCGATCAAAACAAACAAGAGTCTAATAATTAAATTAAGTGTTTCAAAGGTTCAACAAGTCGACCATATCCTCAAATCAAATTAGAAATCCACACTGTGAAACTGAAAAGACTGCAGAACTCACAGAGAGCTTATAATTAATATAAAAACCAGATACATTTATTTAAAAAATGAATGAGAATTCAAAGAGTCGGCCTTTCACTGCAACATTAGCACCACTGGCAGCTTAGGTACTCTCTTGACCCGAGGGAACCCGGCTTGTTTACTCTGCCTTCCCAGTGCTGCTGACGCATTCTCTGGATCATCGTCAGAGTAGCCAGCATGACAGCGGTCCTCGGAGACGGCCCTCATCCCCGGGAGCCGCGGTGGCCAATCCCAGCTCCTGATGTGTCCTCGGAGGGCAGGTGTTAGTCGGTGCTTGTTTTTCTGGAGGTTGTAGGATGAGATTATCGTGAGTAACCTGTTGCCTCACTCAGCTCAGCCAAGCCGGGTGGAAAGGTGGAGGTGTGCCAAGTGTTGGAGACAGGATGGTCGATCAAGTTGGGGAATTGCGAGTGTGGAAATGAGAACTCTGCGATGAAAGGGAGCTAATTCAGACCGAGTGCTCCTGATCCATATCAGTAAGGTCTTATTGTCTTCTGTGCAGACAACTGTAGTAGGTTTTACACCGCTGAAGAAATCCCAAGTGAGGTTTAGTGACGCAGGCAGAGGCCCAGTCTGATATATGGAGCATCTGTAGCAGGTGATCCCAGGTCCAGCCTGAGCCCATAATTACCCCTAGCCTTGTTAGGGCCAGGGACCCGGCTACATCGGCACCTTCCTAAATGCTGATTGGACCATTGCTTGGAGGATTAGGATTGGGGGGGTGGGTGCGGGCACAACATGCCACTTAACTCACTCGCCACTGTAATTAGGCCATCTGGACCAGCACACATGCATCCACATTCATCCACACATAGATGAGCCACAGGTGGAAATGCAAGCATCTTTTTGCCACTAAGTCCGTCTTTCTCGGGCTAATCCCAAATTACTCTGTCAGTCCGCCAAGTGATGACTGAAGTGAAGCCCTTCATTGCAGTTTTCCAAAAGCTGGTGTGATAAAGTAAGCATCCATTTTCTATCAAGATCCATTTTGTCATATCTCTGTGTGATGCGCTGCGGGACTGCGTATCAGTGGTGTGTGTGAGTCGAAAAGGGGGTCTAAGTGGGGGAGGAGAGATGGATTTATTTCTCCCGGAACCAAATTTAGCCCGTGATGTCAAGGCAGGCAGACGCTGCAGTGCCTCATTGTGCAATATAATCCCCCAGTGATGCTTGCATATTACCAGGACACTGAGGACATTGGCACTAAACCCCACCCTGGGCCTGTCAGCGAGTGTGAGTGCATGCTTGTTCTGGAAGTGTTGATGGCGATAGCGAGCGGATAGGCACGTCGCTTGCCACCACACGTGAAGTACGTGTGCTGGCGGATGATCAATAGCAAGCGAATCAGATCTGATCGAGACTTCCTCTCCCTGTTTTGGGGCACAGTGCACACCTCTAGAGGCCTCCTGTGCAACGTGGCGGATGAAGCAATCGTATAGGAAAAGAAGTAGACATGACATCTAGAGCATGTTAACACACGTGCATGTGTACTGCGCCAACATATTTTAAGAGTTCTAATAATAATATGATTGAAGCCACCTCGTGATTCTCTATGCAGGAGAAGCCCTGACAATTAGTGACAATAACAAGCTTTACCACTGAAGAATGGACGTGCTATTTTAGTGCTCCAGGACACAGCAATCAGCCACAATTTCACTCGTTTTTTAGTCCTAACGACCTGCAGTAAAGACGCTTGACTCCCTTCCTCCATCATCTGTGAATGGTGCTACTCAAACATAGTGGCCAAGCACTCATTGATACAGTCAGTGTACAGTCATCATAACTCGAGTCTCTACACAAGTCCATAAAGTAGCACAACATCATGAGTGATCAAAGTAAATCTAATGTTTTTTGTTTGACATTGATTTTCTTTTCGACAATATTGACCAGCTTGTCCTTGTTAATACCGAAGCTGAGTGTACTGGAGCCTCTGTGAGGACGGGCTGACAGTCGGATCACCTCCCGTTCCCATGGTGTCTGTCTCACACATCAGGCTGGAGCCACAGCCATAGATTGTCTGTTAATAAACATGATCGCATCGTTCTCCTTTTAGAAAGCCTGTTTCTATTTGCAGGCCTTGACCACCTCAGCACCCGGCAGCGGGTGCCCGATCAATACGCGCCTCCCGCTGCCTGCTCAAGGGCGTGTGTGTTTATGTGTGTCTCAGAGAGAGGCACTGCGGCTTTTCCACTTTGGAGTTTTGATGTCTGTATCATCTTTTCTCCGTGCTTCTCTCCTTCGCCTCAGGCCCAGCTGCGAGCGTTCATCCCAGAGATGCTGAAGTACTCGACGGGCAGAGGGAAGCCCGGCTGGGGTAAGGAGAGCTGCAAGCCAGTGTGGTGGCCTGAGGACATCCCGTGGGCCAACGTCCGCAGTGACGTCCGCACAGAGGAGCAGAAACAGAGGGTGAGAGGAATACTGCTGTGATGATGTCACACTCTGTCGATCTCTGCAGGGGAATACTGGCTTCCTTTGCCACCTACTTTAAATCCTATTTGTTCTTGTTCAGCCTCAATCTCTGCACCATATAGGCGGGACAACATTGTAAGCAAGCATCTTCCAAGAGATGCCATGTAAAGAAGTGTTATGGCTTATAGGGTGAACTGTCCCTTTAAACCAGTCTGTTGAATATTTGCCAAATAAAGTTGTACTTTTGTTTCCCAAGGTGTCGTGGACGCAGGCATTGCGGACCATCGTTAAAAACTGCTACAAGCAGCATGGCCGTGAGGATCTGTTGTATGCTTTTGAAGACCAGGTAACCACGACAACCACCACCCAGCACCACTTGACCGCAGCACAGAGTATCGCTCACCTCGTGCCCTCGCAAACGGTGGTACAGACCATCAACAACCCTGATGGAACAGTCTCGCTCATCCAGGTATATTTTGGCTGCTTTTTTGTTATTACTCTTTTATTGAATGCACTTTTTTAACTCTAGTGCAATGTCTTTTCACTTGTTTTGACTGAATCCTTCCTCTCAGGTTGGCACAGGACACACAGTTGCCACCCTGGCAGATGCATCAGAGTTGCCCAGTGACGGTGGCGCAGGTCAACTACTCCACTGTGACTGACGGAGAGGTAATGCCCATATGCACGCTCAGTGGGAGCTGTCCGTTCAGCACCACAACATTCGACAATGATCCAACAATGTGCCAACAGTCCAATCAAAGTCATTTTCACACTGTCTTAATCACGTCCCAGCAGATACTCATTTGCTTTCTGTTTGAAATTACATATCGTTCCGATCCAGGTGGAGCAGAACTGGGCCACGCTACAGGGCGGCGAGATGACTATCCAAACCACTCAGGCCTCAGAGGCCACGCAGGCGGTTGCATCCCTAGCAGAGGCCGCTGTCGCCGCGAGTCACGAAATGCAGCCCGGAGCCACCGTCACAATGGCACTTAACAGGTGAGGGTGGGAGGAGTGGAGGAGTTATTTTACGAGGCCTCGGAGGGAACAAGGCTTTTAAAGTTGCAGTTAAAAAGCATTTTGATGCTATTTTAAAGCTGGAGGTAGGAGGGTTTTTTGTGTCATTGGGTAAAAATCCCAGAGTGAACCCTAGACTTTTGCACCTCCTCTTGGCTGTGTCAGGCTTTAGAAAATCTAGCCCGTGAAATTTCAGACAGAGGGCATTATCCTATTGCCTGTTCCACAAATGCAGAAGCATGTGCAAGCACCTAGATGGTAGAAGTCTGATTCAGTGGCAGAAAATCCTGCATCTACACATCCTGAAGGATTTGGTGTTCAGCGTTCACTAACACAATCCTCAGCGGCCTTCAGTTACTGGCGGATGAGGCAGTCGATCCATAATTATTCAGGCAGCTCTCACAGCTGGATGAGAATGGGACAAGCCTCAGGGCAGGTCACCAGGGTCCCCTGGAGATACGAGTCAACTGCCTCTCATCCTAGTTCAGCATTCAATTAATTAGCCCGCAGCTTTTATAGAGGCAAGGTGCACAACCATTAATTTGATCGTTAACCACACATCACCATGTGCTAACAGCCCGGTATAATTTTGTTTATTAAAAAAAGCCTCGCGTGCATGTACAAAATGCTGAGCTTGTAGTGTGACTAAGGCAGTGCAGGTTGAAATAAAGTCAGCAGACGTTTAACATTAGGATGTCTGTAGATTCTGATAATGTTTTTATGTCGTCTTACTATCAGTGACAAATGTATCTAAAGATGCACAGGGGTTGTTGTTGGTGGAGTGTTTTTCTGGAGGGAAATCAGCCTCACACACATGTATTCAGATGGGATCTTCAACGGGATCTTAAATCATGTCCCATGGAGGGCCGGGGGTGGGTATGGAAACCTGGTATTAAATGAGCCCTGGGGCTAAATTATTAAAGACCGTAGTAGAGATAAGCGCCAAAATTATTGTTTTTTCCCCCCGTATTGGAGAAATTAATTAGAAATTTTTGCCGTATGTGTGAGGGGCAGGAGCCAGCCCTTTCAGCCTCTCTCTATCACATGCAAACACACACACACAGACCCTGCTCTTAAGCCAAATTTCCGCCAAACACTCTCAGTAAGGCACCTGTGGAACCAAAAGTAACCCTTCAGACATGGTGCCCTGGCATTTCCACCACAAACAGTGAGCTTACATGTGGGCAGGGTTGTAGTCACACACAACAGGCTGCCATTTTCAGAACACTATCAGGAGTAGTAGCACCGTTCTAATATTAATACCCATCCCTATGGGCGGCCAAGTGTCTGTGGGATCTGACTGCAACACAAGAATATGAATAAACATGTATAAAGTAGTCAGTAGTCTATGGCTGCAGCTACTTTCTGATCTACAGCTTTGATTTTCACAATCATACACTACCTCATCAATCATCAGTCAGACTTGCTGAGATGCTAACATGTTGGCTGGTTTTTCACCGCCGTAGTGTCAAGGCAGAGATTTCAGATGTGTATGGGTATGTCCCATTGGGGCTTGTTACCTGCACCCACCTGAGTCCTCCTTCCTCTCCCCCTCCCCTCCCCTGTTTACCTGAGCCAAGCCAATCTGGGCTCTCTGCTCCGCAGCTCTGGAACATTTTGTCTCCGTTTTCCACCTCCAGAGGGAGAAGAGAGCCTCGTTCTCCTCTGTCTTTTCTGCTGTGTGACCAAAAGTTACACCATATTGCAGTTCAAAATGTCTCAGATAGTAACTGTAATGAATGTTGCTGGACTTGACTGGCATTTTCTTTCTGAACGGCATCATGAACAATGCATCATTACAGGTTACTGTCTCTGTCTGCACTCACTCAGCAGCTCCTCCTCCTCCTCCTTATCTGACCGTCTGCAGTTCTATCTCAGATGTGATTATCAACCAAGCTGTGAACAGTTCCATTAGTTCATAACGAAGCTGGCGCGGTAATAGGCTCGTGGTAATTCCACTGGATAGATCTGGTTAATGAAACTGCTTTGTTCGACCCGTGGCACCTGGCCTTTAGGGAGATGTGACAGATTCTCCATAAGTCCAGACTAGAAAAGCCTCTTACAGCTCATACACTCCTACCTCTTCACCCCACATCTCTGTAATAACCCTTGCCTTTGTGAGCAGACTGCGTGTGTGCTTTTCAGCTTTGTACCAATGATTGTATCAGGAGGCATACATCTGTCTCGTGTGTGTGTGTGTGTAAACTGTATCCACAGAAAAGGTTTTCTGCCTGTGTTTTACATGTGCACTATATCTGATGTGTGTGTTTGTGTGTGTTGCAGTGAGGCAGCAGCCCACGCTGTAGCGACGTTGGCAGAGGCCACTCTACAGGGCGGAGGGCAGATTGTCCTGGCAGAGACAGCAGCTGCTGTTGGGGCACTGGCAGGGGTTCAAGATGCCACAGGTACTGAATGTTATCGACAACATGCAAACTACACCTCAAATGACAGAATTTACATAGAGTCATACATAAGGTCACTTTTGTTAATGTCTATTGCAAAGGTCCTCAATACTTTCCTCGCCAAGGACCTCTTACAAGATCGAGAATATACCAGGAAGCCCCTCATGTCCTCAGAGGCTAGGCTTTTTTATGTGAAAGAACAACACGAAAGAAATGTTTGAGAACGATATTAAATAAAAATGGAGCTGACGTCAATTCAAGTAGTTGCACTGTACCGAAACAAAATATCAAGGGTTAATCAAGAGTAAAGGGCTGGTTTGAGGTGCATTTCAGAACATACACATCGGGGCACGATATTGGTACTCTATACCTTTAAGAGTTCAACCGAAATAACCCAGTACCTAGTAGTATTGAAATGTCTCCAGTCAAACGATATCTGCATTCAGTCCTTTTTGCTACTGTAAAACCTAAATTATTTTTATTCTTATTCTTATTATTTATTTAATTCATTTATAAAATAAAACAAAACAATTTAATATAAATACAAACGTTCTCCGATCTAGAATGACAGGGAGCACAAACAGTCGACAGGTCCTTAGAAAGTCTAAAAATGTCTTAAATTCAATGTTGCAACAATAAGGTCTTAAGAGTCATTAAATAGTCTTAAATTTGAA
The DNA here is from genome assembly GCA_026686955.1 of Epinephelus cyanopodus. Lineage (NCBI taxonomy): Eukaryota > Metazoa > Chordata > Actinopteri > Perciformes > Serranidae > Epinephelus > Epinephelus cyanopodus. Next base: position 19,722,499 of record CM048936.1, on the reverse strand, counting down.
TATGTGAGGTCTTAACGACTACAAACATTTTATCTAATTTATCAGTTTTTTAATTTCTTGTCCTGAAAATGAGTGAAGCCTTCCTTTGTAAAACTCCACATTTCTAATGTTACAAATCTTAAAAAAAAATATATATATGTATAATACTGTCATTTTACTTCATACTTGCACTTATCTGTTTGCAAAATGTAGAAGAAACATTATTTGTCCCAAAATCTGTCCTGCATTTGGTTTAAAGGTGTCTTTAACAGGTCGTAAAAAGCATTACACCATCTGATACCTGTAGACATCCCGAGGTATTGCTGCGTTTATGTCCAGCATCCGCATTACTCAGCTATTTCAGACCCCCTAAAATGGAGACTTTGAAAACTCTGATGATCACGTTTTAGTTTGGACGGGCGGAAACAGTGACTTTTGAAAATGATGGCACAGACACCTATGTTTGCTTCACGACTGGGCATCAACAGTAACGATGTGCCGAGCCAAAACATCATAGCTAGGCCTCCTTTTCGCAGACTCCACATTGAGAATCACTGCTCTCTGGCACCAGGTGAGAATTTAGCAACACTCTGGCTTAGTGCATACCTTGCATCAAACTACACTGGGTTGCCAGTTTATTAGGTACAGCTAGCTAAACCTATAATGTTCCATTTCTATGCTGCAGACTCTGACACGTGTACTTATTTCAACCTGTTTGAGTCAGTCGCAGACTCCAGTGTTTGGGAATATTTTGTTTCAGATTTTTTTCTCCTGACAAATGAGAATTCAGTACCAGAAAACGGAGTTATTTTCTGGAGAAATTTTCAACATCACATCTTTACTAATTGGCCCTTGTGTGTGTTCCCCAGCCAATGGCATGTCTAATTAGTCTCACTAAGTGTAAGCTTCCCTGCAGTAGCACTGCGGCCTCTGAGCTCCTTCACTCTAATCTACTCTGTGCTGATGTGACAGATGGTGTGTGTGTGTGTGTGTGTGTGTGTGTGTGTGTGTGTGTGTGTGTGTGTGTGTGTCTTGTAGCAATACTCCCTTCTTTTAATGATACCTTAGCTGCGTGACCCCATTGTCAACTTCCTTACATGCATACAGTACGCACTGCTTTGGGGATGTGAGTCTGCTGGGATTACACCAGTTTGTAATGACATCCTCACCTCCTCGTTGGAAAGCATTAACAGCCTTTTTTTTGGCATATGTTTGGTCAATATCCTGAGGGCGAAACGTAAATGCTCGTCAATGATTGACATCAGGGGACAATCTGCTGATCTCAAGTCATTTACTAAATGTAGTCTGGAAGTCTCGTTGGTCTCATGTGCAGAGTATAAATATAAATGAGACTCAGCGTGAAATACAAAATATACTGAGTCATTTTTCTAACACACCTTAATGCCCACTTCTGCATGACAAAAGCAGGCAGCCCAGTGCTAGCCAGCACTATTGGAGGAGCTAACTAGCTAGCCCACCCTGTGGTCCCTCCACCTCATTGCCCGCTGTGTGAGACCACAAAGCCAGAAAGTTTGCTTCCGCTACAGTAGCTTGAAAAACCTCAATATGGGTAGTTGAAGAGCAACTTTGCCAACTGGAAGGCAGCTGTATCATCACAGCATGTGCGTATTAACTGCGATTGGCTTCCCCCTGTGCTGCCACAATACCACCAGCTCCCCTCTGGCCTGTGTATGCAGGGCGCTTACTCGGAAGAGAAATTATCTCAAAGCGCTCTGTAAGGACAGCAGCAGACAGCACCGTCTTGTTTACTTTTCATCCTCAACTCAAGCTTGTACACAAGGTAAATTTAGCATATCAAATTTAACATCTGAGCCTTGTCGTTTCAAATCGCACTTCCTAAACCATAAGGAGTCATTTGGCTGCAGTAGTTCAACATCTAATGGAGCTGCCAAAGCCAGTCCTTCTCCAACTATTGACCTTAGCTAATCACTGAAGTGCTGCACAGGAGTGGAGAGTAACGTTTGAAGTGCAACAGCCCAGACACTGCTGATTAGCTTTTGTGGGGACCCTCTACTGACACAGGCATGCAGACATACACACACACACTAATACACACAAACGGCCACGCCACACACGACCCTCAATGTCTAAGTGACAATGTTCAAGTGGCCGAATGAGGCCCTTCACTCAGTAGCTGTGCTGTACACGTCATCGTGCCAGGCCCAATGCCCTCTCCCATAAGCCCTACTCCATAATCACCGCCAGCACAATTACCTGCATCAGCAAAACTTAACCCTGTCACTGGCGAGTGGGCTTAGCAAGGGCCCACATTAGAGGACCGACAATTACAAGCTGGCCTGATGAAAGGAGCCTGATTTTTTTTTTTTTTTGTATCAATCCTTAAATATTGTAGGGAGGATTCAGGTCAGGTGTATTTGGTGTGTTTAAAGAGGACCTATTGTGCTTATTTTCTGTCATAATTTTACAGTGTCAGATGTTCATATTAAATTTTGCTGAAGTTTCAAATAATAATGAGAAACATATAAAAGTAATCCCACGTCTCGCAAGACAAGCTGACACTAGCTCCAGACAGATTTCTCTATTTGTGTATCTGCTCCAGGCATACTACTGCAAAGTGTTTACATTTAGTACCCTTCACTGCTACATGTAGCTACATGCTAACATCATGTAAACATGCTATCTAGATTGCCGATGTTGTTCATTTTTCCCTGATTTCTAATCATATTCCCATTGGAACACTAACAAAAGCATTTATAAAGTGACGCTATTCTTTGTTACAGTCATTCGCCAGCTGTAGTTACACTGCTACATGTAGCTACATGCTAACATCACAGAAACATGCAATCTTGGTTACCGATGATAATTTCTCTCCGGTTGTGAAGATTTTGGTTTAGAAGCTTTTATTTGTCATTTTTCACCGTAGAAAGTGTCACTATACAGTCATTCCCCAGCTTCAAGTACACTGCTACATGTAGCTACATGCTAATATCAGGGAAACGTGATCTCAGTTGCTGCTGTTGTTAGTATCCCTCTGGTTTTGCATCATACTCCTGCTGGACCTTGTCTGGTGGTGTTTAAAAGCTTTTACTGGTGATTTTTCACAGTAGCAAGTGTCACTGTTCTCAGCTTCAGTCATTCCCCGGCTGCAGTGAAGGTGCAGAGACGCCAAGATGCACAACACCAAGAAACACTCACTAATCAAAGCAGACTGGGCATTTTCGGAAAATGAGAAAGACGCTAAAGCCGAGCGTTTCAGACACATGTTGAATACAGGTGTTCAAGTGCAAACAGAATGAGGGAAGTAAAGTGTTTTTGAACATTAAAGCACGTAAATATGTTCTAGTAGAAACCCAAAATACAAGTATGAACCTGAAAATTAGCAGAATGTCCCCTGTCCCATGTCAAGTGTCTTAGCTGACAGTAATAGTAGCGGGCATGAGCCACTGCCATCCCCTACACTGACCTTCTTGCCTGCCTGTGACACTGTGACAGCTTGCAGGGTGGGGCAGAGGCCCACGTGACTGCAGCAGTAATCCCCACAGGCAGAATAACACACACACTCACTCACACACACACACAGCTGGGCATGGGGGGAGCGAGCTGAGAACGTTCAATCGGACCATTGTTCAGAAATGCCGTCTCTGTAACATGGCTGCCTCCTGTCACAGACAACTACCTGGACTTGACTGCCTCCCAAGCACCGTGTCCGACACAAACTCTGGTGACAAAATTAGCTCAGGCCAAAGACTGAACAAGCAGTTTTTGTTAGCGTCAGGGCTGCAACTAATGATTACTTTCATTATTAATTAATACATTGTTTACTTTTTCATTAAACAATGAAATTGATCAGACTATAAGATGTGAGGTATGCCCATTTGCAGAGCCCAAGGTGACATCTTCAGACAGTCCAAAATCATTTTACAAATATAGTCTCAATGAACGGAGTCCAGTCAGACTGTTTTTTATTTAATTGACGAAACTCTTTACTTTCTCAAAATAATTAATCGCAGTCATCACTCCATGCTGATGTTCTGTTGAGGTATATACATATACTGTTAGAAACTTTTGATGTAGCTTATGACCTTCAGTGAAGACATGTTTTACACAACTACATCTGTAACTGTTTTTAACAACTTAAGATCAGTGAAGTCTTTTGATGATCCAGAGTAAGTTTGTGGATGATTGGCCCAGTTGTTCCTTACGAGATGTCAAAAATAGGATACTAAGAAAACTGAGATGCCCAAAACAATCTTGATAACACGAAATAGTAAAAATATGTATTTTTGATTTTGGGTGAACTGTCCCTTTCACGGTGCTGATGCTGTGTGTCTAAATCCAAAATCTCTCTGCATCACCTCCTCAGGTCTGGTCCAGATCCCGGTCAGCATGTACCAAACTGTAGTGACCAGCCTGGCCCAGGGCAACCGGCCCGTCCAGGTCGCCATGGCACCTGTCGCCACACGCATAGATAACACAGTCACGCTCGACGGCCAGGCGGTGGAGGTCGTAACCCTGGAGCAGTGACGGTGTAGACCGCTGGAAGGAGTAGGATGCACTGAACGGCCACCGTGGAGATTTGTTTGTCCTACTGTTTTCCAAGACGTCATGCTGTGTACAATGTCAGATATATTTTTAAAAGTACATCTGCAGGGGAAGTGAAAGCAAGTTATCAATGTGTTTACTATGTAAAGATATTGCTTTTGTTGGTGTAATTTTTCTCCCGTTTAGCTTCATGGGTTTTTTTTTTTTTTTAGCTCTGTGATGTTGAGTATTTAGTATTTATTTCTTTACAATCAACCTTTACTTAAAACAAAGATGAACCAAAAAGCCTGGGAGGAAAGCCACCACTGCTTCACCACAGTGTGTAACTATCACTGGTCTGGATTTTCATCATCGTCTATGTGCTTGACTGTTTTGTTTTTACAATACATTTACAATTCAGTGCCATCGTCAGAGATCACTCCTCCTGTTTCCCATATCCTCGATCACTATCCTAAACTCTCTCCACCTCATCTCACCTAAAACGTAGTGTACAGATCAGCATCTGAGCCCCCCCGTCATTTCTCACATTAAATAATGAAACATTTTGTTGGAATATACCATCTTGTCGTGTGCTTTTCCCTCTGTGCTGTTTTACTGTAGTCCACGCACATGCCAAGATTTGTGAAGACTCAGGATATACAACAAGGTGTTTTTTACTGCTGGATCGCTGAGCTGACTTCCTGAAGCAGCCACTTTGTCTACCAAATCCATTTATCTACAGTGCATGGATAGGGGCACCACTTGGTATGTTATTTTTTTAACATGAACTCCTTTGTATGTCACTTAGGACTTGGTGGTCTGCATCACTTTGTATATCACAGGATGTTGGTCATGCTCGGACAGGAGCTGCAGTATTTGTGATGCAAATATCAAAAACCTTGCGACAGAATAATTGCTTGCCAGAATCAACTTAGTTTGATGCAGCTGTAACAGTTGGTTCAACTCTCACCACTATTTAAAAAAATAAAGTCCAATAAAATGGATGCTGCTCTCCGTTCATTCCGTTTCTCTCTTGACTACTACATTCAAATCAATCAATGGATACATGAAATGCTAAAGCTACCAGGCCGCTCACCTAGGCTGGAGCCTATCCCAGCTGACATTTGGCGAGAGGCGGGGTACATCCTGGACAGTTATCACAGGGCTGACACATAGAGACAGACAACTATTCACGCTCACATTCACACCTACGGACAATTTAGAGTCACCTTTTAACCTGCCATGTGTTTGGACTGTGGGAGGAAGCCGGAGTACCCAGAGAAAACCCACACTGACACAGGGAGAACATGCAAAATCTGCAATTTACAACTAGATGGCCATTCTGCAATTATCTGGGCAGTTTACAATATATAATAAATCGGGCGGTCAACCAAGCTACTACATAGCAAGGGAGAAGCAGTCTGAGGGGGGCAATTGTGGCTCAGAGGTAAAGGGTAAGGTCGTCCACCAATCAGAAGATTGGTAGTTCCATCCCTGGCATTTCAAAGCATCCTTGGGCAAGATACTGAACCCCAAATCGGTGGAGAGGAAAACAGAGCTACGACAATGAATATTGAGCCTACATTTGCCATATGGACAGAAACATTCATTCATTTTCTCTAACCACTTATCCTGTTGGGGGTCACGGGGTTCACCATGGACAGGTCGCCAGACTATCACAGGGCTGACACATAGAGACAGACAACCAACCAAGCCAGGGTACCTGGAGAAAACCCAGAGAGAACATGCAAACTCCGCACAGAAGGGCTCACTTCCTCAAGTTCAAACCAGGAACCCTGTAACTGTGAGGCGACAACGCTAACCACTGCACCACCATGTCACCTAGACTGAAACAAATCAATGCTATTATCACTCCACTTCCACTCTATGCACCAGCACTCTCAGGATGTAGTGTTAGCTATGTGTCTATCAGTTTGTCTAGGTTACATTTGTCATTTACGATCAAGGAGCAGACTTGGATTTGACTTGAAACTGTATCAAACAATGATCTTGTCCCACCTCTTCCATCACAGCAAAAAGGGACATACACATACAGGAAGCTTTACGTTCGACCTTTTGGTCATCAACCCTTTTAAAGGACATTTTGTCCCACAATGACACAGTTGCCACAAAACCCGATAACTTCCACACTCTCCTCTCCAGCACCCCCACCTTCCCTGCCGTGACAGACAGGGCTGTGATTACATCATAAGCTGCCTGAACCTCCTCTGCTTTAAAGCCTGGGATTTGCTAGCCGGGCCCTTCTGTTGCAGAGTAGAACAGAGAGAGAAGCGTTCAGGCCTTAATCTATCAGGCGTCAGTGCATATCCCGCTCTTCCTCCAGATTAAAGCTGCAGCAGGTTGCATTCACACAGATGAAAAGATCCCATTTTCTTTCTTGTTTTATGTTTTATTCTCTCCTGTCATTTTTAGATTGGACTCCTTGTGTGCGTTGGGAAACACTTAAGAATATGTGGTGGGTCTTTGTAGACAGGAGGAAACCTTGTATAATGTTTGAGTCACTGTGGGTGCGCGGCACGCATGCGCATCAAACTGTCGCTGCAGATTAAGACGGCCTTATTAGCGTGCTTTCTTGGGAAAAGGCCTACACCTCATGCTACCTAAGCCTCTCCCCCCTCCATCTCTGTCTCTCTGCACCATCCACTCAGCCACACTTACACAAAGTGCATCGCAACCTTTCCGCTGTATCATAAAGCTGAACTTAACTGAGTTATGAAATGGCACAGGTTCAAAAAGGACAGAACGTGTCTTGAAGTGATGCTGTCAACCCCAGCCAAATCCAGTCTTAAGATGCCATCAGCTCAGTTATTATAAATGTTCAAACCCTCAGATCCTAATACATTTGATTACTTTTTATTTTCAAAATAACTGTATAAAACAGCACTGATTTTCAAGTGAACAATTTTTGTTTCATTCCAAAATAGGAACTAAAATATTCGTAACCATTATGGACCCCAGATTGCATTTGCAAAATAATTATTTCATTGAAAAAATTGCTTTGTATTTTAAAAGGAAAGTCCATTGTTGAGAAAGAGATGTTGACTATGTATTATCATTTTCCAACCTGATTCTGCAGTAGAGTATTTTAGGATCAAACTGTAGTGAAACCAGTTTCCTAAGATCCAACACTTTTAAAATAATTTTCATAGCCCGGACGTTCTCTGCCTACATTGAGGAAAAGTGTCTTTCATAAAACAGAAGTTGCTATTGTTCACAAAAAAATCTACTTTAGGCCAAATCTACAACCAATATTGCACTAAAATCAACTTAAAGGTACGGTTCAGTTATTTTGAAGTGGGGTTGTATGTGGTACTTATCCATAGTCAGCGTATTACCTACGGTAGATGGCCGTAGGCACACCCCCAGTTTGGAGAAGCAGGCAGGAGTACTGACACAGAAACAAAGCAATGTACTGCTGTTGACAGGGAGGCTACAGCAAAACATATTTTAGCCCCCTAAAAAAGCCCCATCTAAAACAGTCAGTTTAAGTAGGTGCCATATCTGGAATATTTCCACCACTTCACCAGCCGTGTCCGACAGAGAACTGAAGTCATTATATCCATTTATGCTCTCTACAAAGCCACCAGATCCCTTTGACAGAAATACCATTTTACCTCACAGAACAAGAGTTGCTGGTCTACCACTGCCTCAAACAAGGTCGTTTTTGTCATTTTGTGACTTTGGTGAATCCAAACTAACCCTTTAAAACAGTGGTTCCCAACTGGTCCAACCACAAGGGTCCAGATTTCTTCTTAGTCATTGGTTGAAAGTCCATACAGCTAAATAAATTAAGCATCATACTTGCATTTGGCCACGTCATTGAGCTAGTTCGCACTCTCTGTCAAGTATTTGTCTGTCAGTCACTAACTCTTCAACAGGAAATGCCATTTTAAAATGAAAGCTCTCCACCAGAAATTTACTGTACTTCAAAGAAGTGTACTCCCATTTTTGGATCACGACCAACCAGTTGGGAACCACTTCTTTAAAACACCAAACAAACTTATGAATGAAACCAGTGGGAGACCAGCAACTCCTGTGTTGTGCGAGTTGAAATGACTGTTTTTGTCAATGAAGTCTGACTTTGAAAAAAGCATAACAATCTGCTTCAGCTCCCCATCGGAGAGGGCTCTCTGATAGCAAAGTAAAGCCGTGAAAATATTCTAAATATAGCGCACACTTAAAACTGGTATTAATTTTTTTTCCATAGCAGTACATTGCTATAGCTTCTGTGGTGGTACTCCTTCCTATTTCTCAAGACATCCGTTTGGCGAAAGTGAAAGCTTTTGCCAAGAATGTTTTCATTAATCAAGTACGGAAGTCGGAGGTCCGATCTGGAGGCATTATTCCCATGACCCGCCAGGCAGCGTGCGAGAAACCAAAGTCTTTGGGTTCAGGGGGGAGTATGGCTGCAAAGCAGAAACTTAAAGTAGCTGACGGCAGGGCACCACCAGGAGTGGAGCCTGCGGCTTAATTTGATTCAACAACGGAAACCTCACCCTGCCCAGACACAGAAAAGATTGACATATTGATAGCGCTTTCTCGATTCTGTGGGTGGTGGTGCGTGGCCGCTCTTAGTGGGTGGAGCAATTTGTCTGGTTAATTCCGATAACAAATGAGACTCCAGCATGCTAACTATTAACACAGCCCGGTGCGGTCGGCATCCAACTTCTTAGAGGGACAGGTGGAGCTCTCAAAACTGGTGGTACGCTGCCCGCCATCTACTGTGGGTAATAAACTTACTGTGGATAAGAAATAACCCTTGAACCTCTCCTTGTACCATGAATGATCTTATTCAGAGTGATTTCATCAAATAATTAAATATGCGGTAAGAAGAATGCCATTATGAAATTATAGAAATTTGCTTTGTCACTGTTAAAATGCTCTGGGAGAACATCTGCACTGCCCTCCATCTAGGCCTCAGAGCCATGTTTTACAAGGAAAGAGTCTGTGCTGCAATGCGTGTGTCACTGTTACAAGTTACATCATCATGCACCTCACCGCAGTGCACTCTTCCAATCATCACATCCATCTGACTGACTTTGAAGCTGATTGGATGTCATTAAAACCATCCAATCTAGGCAGTCAGGCTGCAGTGTGAGTGCCTGTGCTCCGTCCTGGGGGCAATATGTTTAGTGGTGGAAGATCACTGGGCAAAGGGAAGGCAGTGCTATTGATTGTCCACAGCCGGAGGACAAGCCTGCAGCCAGGGCTTCAGTGGCCCCGGCTCCACAGGGGGCACTGCAGGGTGAGAAGGGAGGGGTTGGTCATTCTTGTTGCCTGGAGTCGTGCAGGCAGACTCTAGGGCAGAGCTTTAATCTCCACTAATCGTTTCTTAATACGTGTATCCCAGGCCCTACACCCCCGCACGCATGCACGCACACACACTCCCACACGGGCATGCATGTACAAACTGCTCGCGGTCCAAGCCCACGCTTGCTCTAACAAGAGATAATCCCTTACTCCTCGTCCTGAGCATAGGGTTGGGTCACAACTCACAACAAGGAAATGAACTCTGTATCCTGCAAGATTTTACTGTTGCTCTTTAAGGATGAATACATGTGTATCTGTTTATCATGGCGGCCCTGAAGTGCAAAACACAACGGAAACCACAAAAACATCTGCAATTCCAGGGCTCAGCAATTAGAACTGCCCAGTTGCTCTGGGCAAGTAAAATGCCACATCAGGCTAATAAATTTAGTGACTTATCAAACACAGAGTGTTTTCCAGAGGTGATAATGAAAGAAGCTAAGGCATGAGACATCTTGCTTCATTCTTATCTTAAGAGGCAAATATGTGCTGTACCAATCACACACCCATGAGAAAATGTCAAAGGATGGAGACAAAGTTTATGAGCTGAAGAACAAGCGAGCATCTCATTTTACCCTAGAAACAGGAGTTTAGTTGGGAGCCGTTAAGAAGATGTTGGCTTAACTCCTGCAGTTTGTTAAAAGTTTGAGAGCAAGGCAGACAAAATGGGGTTGTCTCAGGTTTCTCAAAAATGCAAGTCTTTAGTCTTTGTTGTTTTATGTTAGAGTAGAGCAGATTGTAACGGAGCAGGCAGAGCATTCCAGAATTTAGGTGCTGAGGCCGCAAAAGCTTGATCATCATGTGTCTTAAGGTGAGTGCGAGGGACAGAAAATTGAGTGTATTTGATTGAAGAATGCAAGCTGAAGACTACGGGTGAAGTGGTTCAGCTGCATAAGAGGGAGCCTGACCATGTGAGGGTGTTTTTACACTTGGTCCTTTTCTTAAGTTCATGTGAAAGTGGGGGGTTACATAACCACACTGCAGTGCCACATCAAAATAAAAACAAAACCATGTCAACATATATTATATTTAGGCTATCGTGTGAACACAAAAAGAACTAGTCCCTTTTCTGTTGGTCCACTTTTTGGTGAACTTTAAGAGGACTGAGTTCGGTTTCTTTAAAAAGGACAATACGTGAAAACACCCTTAAACTCAACAAGGAGCCAATGAGGGGATTTTAGTGTACCCTGAATTAAAATAACACAACAGCAGATCACAAAACACAACAGCAGTGTTGTAGTCAAGACCACCTAAACTGAGACCAATTCATGACAAAGACCAAGTGTACTGAGACCGAGACAAGGTCAAAACTTTGAGGAGTTGAGACCAAGTCAAGACCAAGACCAGTGCAACTCCCACACTGCACAACACACTAAGAATAAAATGTGGAACATGCAAACCAAGACACTCCTCAAGCTGATCTCAAGGGTCCTTGAAAACACCCTCAGAAAACAAATGAAGATTTTGCACAGCCAATTTAGCGATATCTCTGCAGGTGTGGTCTCGACTGGTCTTAGAATAAAATCCAGAGACTTCTTTGTCTGGGATCAAGACAAGACCAAGTAAACATGCATTCGAGTTGAAGACAAGACCAAGACCTTGAAAAGTGGTCTTGACACCAACACCGATCTCAAGTACCGCAACAGCAATTCACAAACCACAGCAACAATTTAGAAAACTTAAGAGCAATGATGAGACTCAAACCTGAACAGGTGGTTGAATTGGGACAGTGATTCCTCGTCGCTGATTGGATGCACTTTCTGGCCATCTGAGACGAACGGAAATAGTTCCTTGTTCTGTTTGTTTTTACATCCATGTGTTCACAAGACGTACTTCCTGTTTGACAACGGCCCCGCCCCCATGTATGACATCACATCAGCAAAGTCATGTGATTTCAATTACCTGAAACACCTGCTTGGATTCATTACCAGTCATGTTCAGTTTAGACAGGTGTAGTGTACCACGTTACATTAATCCACCATATTTGTAGTTTTTACATTTGCTTTGGCAGATTTTTCAGTTTTTCTTGACTCTGTTTTATCAATGACAAACTATACTTTGAGTTTTGGACTGAGCACTATTAAATACAGTCACCTGCCACTTTATTAGGTACATCTTGCTTACTCTTTTGGAACCATAATCTGTAAACCCTAGAGATGGTTGTGTGTGGAAAATCACAGTAGATCAGCAGTTTCTGAAATACTCAGACCAGCCCGTCTGGCACCAACAACCATGCCGCGTTCAGAGTCACTTAAATCACCTTTCTTCCTCATTCCGATGCTCAGTTTGAGCTTCAGCAGGTCGTCTTGGCCATGTCGACATGCCTAAATGCATTGAGCTGCTGCTACATGATTGGCTGACTAACTATTTGCATTAACAATCAGCTGAACAGGTGTACCTAATGAAGTGCCCAGTGAGGGTAGTTAACCCATCTGCCAGAGAAGACTTACTGTGCAAAGAGACTTTTTCACTAAATGTGTGTAAGCAATCTAGAAAAAAAACATGAAATACAGATCTATGATGTTTGGAGTCCAGTGGCAGGAGCTGTGGGGGGACCTGAAGCAGCCGAGCATCATCTACACTGGACGGACCTGGTCACTGAGACTGGGACCTGAGAGAAAGAGAGCATAAGAACTGCAACTTTTTATATAATTTATACACAGATAATAACAAAATATACCTTTTCATTAAACAAAATTGTGTTTTGAGTCATGTCTCTACACATCAAAGTTGTTCCTCACTCGATTTAAAATCGATTTATATTATCATTACGACATTATCCTTAATGTCAGTAGTGTCACTGGTGTTGCTGGCGGGACTTCCCCCTTCTGTTGACCCATGTCCCACTGCTGGCAAAGAAAATGCAGAAAAACTGTGATAGAAATTATTTCCCTTTGAAAAAACAGTAACAAAATCAATCTCTGCAGACAGTTGGGCCTAATGCAGAGTTTCCCTGGAAGCCTGAGCATCAGCAGACATGTTGCTGATGAAGGCGTCTTCCCCCATAATGGAGTCTGATAGTCTAATAATGGCATCCTCACCTTCCCAACTCACACCTCTGTCCACCTCCAGCCCAGACACTGCGTAAGAACGATGATAATCTCATTTCACTAATGCTCTGCAGCCTGCATTAGAACACAGGCGAAGCACTGTCTCAGCCCGACTCTACCCACCCAGGAAACTGTGTGTGTGTGTGTGTGTGTGTGTGTGTGTGTGTGTGTGTGTGTGTGTGTGAGAGAGAGAGAGAGAGAGAGAGAGATGGAGAAAGGGGCCAGGGGGGCTGTGGGATAGAGGGGGCACTGAAAAATGCGGTGTAACCTGAGCTGCTCGGCCCATCTGGAGAAGGCCTGCATTGACAAGGGTTATCCCACAATGCACTTTGCTGCAGAGAAGATCGTTAGAGGGAGTCTGACACATGAATCAGTCTTTTCAAAGTGTTTATTTGCATCACAGATAAGGGAATTGTAAAAACAATATATCATTTGAGAGATCAGAGTCAGCAGGTGCACACACAGACCAAACACACCATACATGTCATATGTGCGTGATATGTTTTGTAACGTGAGCCACAACCAGTTCACCTGACTCAGTTGTCCAGTGAATAACAGCTTAAGCTCTTTTATGTCAACTAGTGTGTGTATCACCACCACAATCTCAGCACTCACCCACTCTCTTTCTGTTTTAAAGCAAAAGAGCCCCTGCACAGGTCCAATGACGACGTCCACGTAGATCAAATATAGCTAGCCTGTGGGCGAACTGGTAACAATACAAATCATATTAGCTAAAGCTGAAGTGTAGGCTATAAAGCAGGATTTATGCAAAGGCAGATAAAGAGGTTTTAATCCCCAGATCCCCCTGTCACCTACATTAGCAGACCCTGACCCAGATATATGGAGCTCAGCATGTAGCAGCTTTTCGAGCCATACTGTCAATGGACTGTTACAAACCAACATCTGAGAGAGAGAGAGAGAGAGAGAGAGAGAGAGAGAGAGAGAGAGAGAGAGAGAGAGAGAGAGAGAAAGAGAGAGAGAGACTCCCTCCTCTCTCTCCACCCTTTTTCTTTTGGGAAGGGAGGAGGGAAAAAGGCCGCATTGAAAGAGAAGGGTAAGATGACACCGCACGGTTTGCCAATTATGCCACGGAGCTAAGAGAGGAACCCCCTGATGGCTGGCTGAAGGCAGAATAGCTGAACCTCTTTACGTGAAGTCGACCGGTGCTGCAGAGCTGCACTTGATCCAACTCTGCCTGTCAAACCCGAAGACAGACTGTTGAACAGAGGAGTCTATTATCGCCGTAACATTATCGGTATGGAAGAATCTAACAGCGGTCAGTTTCTTCCATTAAATGCATGTAGGGATGCAACAATTATCTTTTATCCTAATACATAATTATTCTAGTCTGCATCAGTAAAAAAAAATTGATTGTGGTAAAATACCCTTCAGAAGCTCCTAGAAACCAGAGTGATGAGTCATAGCGTTTTCAAATGAGGTACAACTGATTCCTACCGTGCCCGAGTACGATTTTTCCTCACCAGAGTACACTTACGTCATCATCTACATTGTTTATGTGTCACTACAGTGTAAAAAAACATGGTAATTGCAAGATCTCAAGCCCATACAGGGGAGTCGAGGTTTGCATTATGGCTACCATTGTTTGGACAGAGTTTCGAGAATGATCCTCTCGCCGGCCTTCCCACTGGATCACGCTTGACTGTGCAGTTCAAAGGATAAGATTGGCTGCAGACATATGCGGACTACAGAGAGCGACGCCTTTACAACTCTACTCGCCTCGAGTTTAAACAGAGCCTGCTTCCCTTTTTTGGTACAGTTGGTGTTCACACCAGATGTGAACCATACCAGAGTGCGCATGAATTGTACTCCAGACAACCTTTTCAAGTGGACCCTGGCATGGATGGATGTACCCTGCTTGGATATGCTAATCACTAATCAAACAATCTGAGCTGTGGGGTCAAGTGTGCTCTGATCTGGGCCCGAGTGCCTCAGATTGGTTGTTTCGTCCGAGCAACAGTCCAAACCCTGAAGATGTTGAAATGACAGCACTAATAAACAGATAACAGTTGCAAATTTTTGCTTGGTAAATGACCGAAATAATTAATCAATTATCAAATTAGTTACTAAGTAATTTTCTGTTGACTAACTGTTTAATTGTTGCATGGGACCAGACCTTGGAATCTGCCGTCTCCAACAAGTTCAAGTTGACTGATTTATTCAGCATCGTGACATTTAACAGCGGTTTCTCTCTTGAAATAAAAAATGAACGATGGGTACCACAGGTGGGACTAACGCTGTTGTCAAGCTGTGTGACGGAGGCAATGTGGAGAAATGCTATAGACAAGATAGATACTGTTATCAAGGCCGTTCTAAATCTTAATATCAACCTTCACTTGCTCCACTCATTGGTTACTAGTGATTGATTAGGGAAAACTGAAACCCTCTCACACACACATCACTAAGAGTGGACACACTGACTACATTTACACGCACATCAATATTACACTATTACTCCGATGATGACAATATTCTGATTTTGATGTGTGTCATGTCAACAGCATATTTCATTTGGATTTTCCCCATTAAGACATGTTGGATATGTTGGCATTAGTCAGCTGTTTGGAGCATTATTTGGACATGTTCAGCACACATTCAAAATATGCAGCTCAATTTGGGTGTTCACTACAGTTCGCGACACATCGCTTCTTGTCTGTTTTCAGTCAGCTCTGTACATTGTCATGGATACACTGGACACAAACCAGCTCACCAACAGACTTGGATATCAACAGGTTTTTGAATATGCAAATATTCAACACCAACTATTTCAAGAAGGTGGCTGAAAGGCATAAAAGACGTAGACTGTTCTCACACGGTCCAACAAGTCAGCCACCAGTAGGAGATGTTGAAAACAATCCTTTATTGAGGCAAAACAGCATTTGACATGATAAACAACATGCTAGGGCACATTATGTAAACAGCTTGGTAGGAATATTGTCTTTTTTGGAATAAGGGCAAAAAGCGGAACATTTTTTGCATGTACACGCAGCCAATGTCAGACTGAAGATGGAAACAGATTGTAATGAGTTGGCAGTTCTGTCTGACATCAGGCAAGTTTAATTGACTAATTATTTCACTATGAAAAGCTTTAACACGAACATATGATATCTTGATTTGGGGTAGAAGATGGTTAACAGGCAGTGATTCTGGAAGGTGCCGATAGACATGTTGCATTGATTGCATTGTAAACTCTTGTTTCAAGAAGCACTTAAATTGATTTTTGACCCCAGAACTCATTTTCTTTTTGTTTTTAGGGGCGTTACCCATCTTCTACAGCATATTTTGTACAGTATGTTACAAACAGACACCACATATATCAGACTTATATAGATTTCACTGAATATGAGAGACATATCTGGTAGTTTCTGAGTTGTAGTCCTTTGCAAAATCCACATTTTACTTGTGTCAAACCTTAAAAATCCTTACATATATCTCTATATTACCCCCCGCATCTCCTCTTGTAATCTTAAAAAGCCAAGGCACAGGTTTCGTTTCAACACAGCTGCAGGTGATACATGTAAAACAGTGGACTTGGATGCCCTGCGCATCAAACACTTAATTTCCTGCATTCTGGTGAAATTTTATGCACCAATTTGTGCCCTTTTTGCATGAAATCATGGTAAATATATAAGTCCCCTTAATACTGAGTCCCCTGTGTTCCCCCTGAATTCTACGCCTATGTCAAGAGGACAAACATCTGATGTTTTTTTACCTCACCTCCTTTGTTTGACCCAGGTCTGGTGCATTCTACGCCCTGACCGCTATGCAGTTCGTCCTTCAAAGAGTCACTGGAGCTTTGAGGCCGGGGTGCGCAGGGGAGGAACAGAGTCTCACCTCACCCTTCATCACCGTCAGCCACTCACTCACTAAAATGTCCTTAAGGATGTTTCCCCACTTGGGACTGGACGGCTGGTTTTGTCTCTCAGCTGGTGGACGCTCTCAAGCAGTAGTTGGCAAGTCTAGAACCACCGGATCCATCTACCTCACCAGTGTGAGTTCTACCATTGCCAAACACCACCAGAGAGCTGCTGGGCCTCTGCTGACCCACGTGAGCCCCAGACATTTGAGGAAACGTCTAAGAGGAGATGGCATGAGGCTGAAATGCTTGGCTTTAATAAACAGAGGGACGGGAACTTGGGAGGTCTTCAAAATCTGGGACCATCATCAGGTAATATAGTCGAAAAATACATGAAAAGGACAATTGAAAGAATAAAAAATGTCTTACAGGAGAATTCAAACGTCATTCATGAGCACTTTTTATCTGAGACACCAACACTTGTACTAACACAGAGAAGATTACAATCCACGACTGTGCAAAAAGCGATGGCAGTCTGTCTTGTCCTATATTGGCACTACACATAATTGCTCAAAGTATATATACAGAAGCAAAAATGTGCTAGTGCCAAAATGGGCAAAGAAGAGGAGTGGCTGCGTCCGAGTGCAAGCAGCTGTTGTTACAGAAGCACATCAGGACAGAGAGATGTCGAAGTACAGAGCGAGACAACTCGGCTCATGCAACCGCACCAGAGTCATTACATCACATTCACCCCACCCACAAGCACAGGAGAGGAGAGGAGAGCCACAGACAGTAAGCCGCTATGGACGGGCATCATCAAGTGGTTCTTTCTCTGCTCTGTTTATGGCCCTATGGTAATTCACTGATAGTGAGCTCTCACAGTGAATTCTACCAGTGCCATACACAGAACAGGAGTCATTATCACCCCCAACACCTAGGCCAGCCAGTCAGCCTGCGAGGACAGTCAGCGCAGCCAAGCAAAGCTATGCAAACTAGCCCTCGGACCCTCGCGGGGAGAAACAACAGCCTGGAGAGAGAAGGCGAGAGAAGGAGGAACAGAGAAGTGAGGTGAAATAGGGGCAAGAGGAGCATCCACAGCCTTCGACATGTCTGCAGTGACGCAGCAAGACGCGCGCTGCACTGCGGTGGATTGATCCGCGCGTTGAGTAACAGGTCAAAGGCAACTGTGTCTCAATGTGGGCGACTAAATATAAGCGCAGTCTATCCTAGGAACGAGCAAACATCCTCGTCTAATTGCTCACTGCTAATCACCTGCACTGCCATCTTTAGATTTCTAGGAAAGAAGGGTGACAGCTGATGAAGCTGGGAAGCATTCTGCTACTGCATGTAACAGTTATGATTAACCAGGCGCTTATGGCACAGCAAGAAGTTTTTACAAGACTACAACGCAATATGAACCCTGAATGCCAAGATCGTGCATGTGCATGCTACATTAAACTGCTTTATGTGCCCTCAGTAAAACATGATAAACTGTGACGTCACATACGATGATTCAAATTGGATTCCAGCATGCAAACACACATTGAACACAACTGATGAAGTACACAGGAACGACTCTACATTAACTACCACCATTTTGTCAGGACGCAATGCGGAAACAAGACAACATAAGGTTGGTGCGGAGCGGGTATTTACGGTTTATAGGTAATCTCTTTACTTCCTGGCTTTGCCCTCCCCTCCCCCTACACCCCCAACTTGTCCTGAGGGTGACACCCTAAACTTGACCTCCTAATTCGCTCTGGAGATTAGCGTTGTAACATTTAGGGTTCTTCGTGGCTGCATGAGGGAGACATGTTGTCCCTACTCCACAAAGCAAGTCAGGCCTTCTTAGTATCTGCAGGTTATATTGGAGATATGTTGCACAAAGGTACAGAAAAATATTAGTTTACACATCCTGATTTTAAGGTTTGCTGATAATGCAAGGTGAATCCATCTTTTCTTTTCATCCCTGTTGTGGTAACACACCAATCTATGTTTAATCTGTAGCAAACTTTGGAAATAAACAGTCAAATTAGCAGCGGCCTAACAGGTTTTGTTGTCTAACCTACGAAATATAAAAGCTCCATCGAAGCTGGGTTGTGTCTTACAGCAAGCCAGCTTCCTCTCTCATCCATGTAAACCACAAATCCCAGAAAATGGCCGCCATCATACTCCGACATGGAAATTGCAGCAAATTCACAATCAATTCAGCTCGGCATAAACATCTCAGTGTGAATATTAACTCCACACAAATTATGAAGCACAACACTACAGCTGAGTGAGAAGCCTTCAGTCCGTCTCCTGACCTTGGGGTGTGTTGTGAAAAGCATCCCTGCGCTGCAGATAATCCCAACCGGAGAGGCCAGCCGCCCTCAGACGCCCCACCCTTGCTTCAGCCATTAGCTCCCTCACCCCGGGCCCTGCAGTGTGCGGAGCTCCCATTGATCCCAGCGATCAAACCATGTACTAAGTGATTCCTCAGACGCCCAAATGGCTCCCTGAGCAAGACTCCCATTGCCATTTCCTGGAGAAATCAATACCACTAAAAAGCCAAGTCGAAAAGAACCTGTGTCCTTTAAAGGTTTGCCCGTGTCTTGTTTTTCCATTAATTAGTTAATAATGGAGCTTCAAGAGATTTTTATCATATATTTTTACAGAAAAGTCTCTTTTAACCCTGGCAGTGGTGCAGGTGAAAATTTGTTGCATACCACAGCAAATGGTTTTAGCCAGTTAATCACTCTAAATTATTATATTAATATTATTTTAAAGCATGTTTTTTCATTTAGACCTATTATTTTTTATACTTCTGTAAATATTCACATTGTTTCAATAATTATGGACAATAGACAAAGTCATCTTGCTTTGACGTGTCATGAAGGCCAGCTGTTAAAATACACAGCCCATCTGCATTAGCCTATATAAACAGGAACCACCCATTTTCTCATGAGGATAATTTAGAAGCTGATAAATCACGTTTGGAACATTTTCAGTAAATCTGCAAACTCTCAAGAATTCCTACATTACTCCTAAATAAATATGAATACTAGGCTATTATACATCTTAAAAATATTCTGTACACATGTAGGCTATGTATTAAAATACCAGTTTAAAACCAGAATATTGTCGTGAGATTAAACATTAGGAGAATAAAGCATTAAAAAGTTTTTGGTTTTTTTGGGTTTTTTTGTCTTTTTTTCATTTTTATTCCTGCTCATTATTATGCTTCATGTGAATTTACAAACAGGCTCTCTTCCATTGAAATGTCACCACTGCATGGGCCGGACAGCCTTTTGTCTCTGCCACCGTTAATTTAACCTCAGAGCAGCTCCAAAGCCCCTTCAGTTAATCGCATTTGTCTGAATCTGGAGTCTACATGTCCTCAACTTCACGGTTATTTCAGGACGATTTATCGCTCCTCTAAGTCCTGCAGCAAGATTCAAATTCACTATCAGTCATGCAACCTGCAGCATTTGACTGTGTCCGGTTTTAAACGACGCAGGCCTTAAAAACAGGACGAATAAAAAAAAAAATCATGTTCTCACTCATATGCGAATTTAAATTGAGTTTTTTATTGTGTTATTTCAGATTTGTTTATTATAGGGGCCTGCAATTATATGGAGGTTACAGCCTACTGTTTTCCCCAAATATATAATCATTATATATTCTACATACCGCTTTGATTATTTTCTGTCGACGTGCAAAATTTTCAAGACACCAAACTCAGTATTAATCCACAGGATTACGCTGGTACTTCGGTATTTATTGCAGTTTTTTAATAAAAAAAAAAAAAAGCAGGTTTAATGTGATTAAGACGCACCAACAATCTCCAGCAACATAGGAAATAACACATATTAAAAATCTGCAATATCATTTAATTTAAAAGCAATAATGGCGGACGGTTTAATTTTGTAAGTGTTTTTTCCTCTTTTCTTGAACCTGTTCTGTCTATTTGTGGCGCAAGCCGGAAAATAGTAGATTTTATTTACATTTGTTTTAAATACAAAACTGCATTTTTATGAGGCATTTTTCAGGATGAATGAGCCGTAGCACCGAGTGTTACTCACAGCAACATCTTTATATTTAAAAGTCCGCTTCTTATAGCTGCTTTATTCTCTTTTACGCACAGCTCTCCCTAACTATTATAACCTATAAGCGCCATCAGTAACAGTCTACCTGGAGCCAAACTGTAAAACATAAAATGTACTTCATACCTTTCCTCCGCGTCCATCGTCGTGCGTCACACTGAAGCTACAAACTGCACTGCAGTCGACCCCATTAGACATTTTTAAGTCCTTAACCTACTATTATCATTTCAAGAGTTCCTCTGTTGGAGTCGAGTCGAGGCGCAAACACAACAAGCCTCGGGTCCGTGTAGCCCGCAGCAGGGCTGCAGAATTACAATGAAACAAAAGAAATCCAAGCGGCGTCCTGAACTTCCTGAGTATCAAATGTCAATTTGAGCCCTGCTGCTGCTCCTCTCCTCTCCTCTCCCCCTTTTCTCTCTCCTGTCGGCTCCCTCTGTCTCCAAACCCAGCCTCCTCCCTTTTACCTGCGCGTCCAAACTGCACACTGGCAGAAACAAGGGTGCTCCGCGCACCTTTTTAAAGGCGCAGGCACACACGGGAGCAGGCAGGCTGGTATTCTGCATTTAAAGGCTTTAAAATACAGCTGATTATCTACATGTACACTTATATAATTTCATATTTTATTTCACAGATATGCGCTTTTAAATAAGGCCTGTCCTCCATATTTTTCAATGTCACACACTCCTATTTTTCCATACAAAAACTACACACTACCCTTTTAAATCACAGACCTACTAAGGGTACAAATCGTACCGTTTTTCTAGCAGCAGCTCCCATCCAGTCTCTTGTTCAGGCTGCGGGTCCAGGAAAAAAACCACAGAGACATTTTCAAGCACCAGAGCAATAATCCAAACTGCCTGTGCCTCTCCGGCTGTGCTGCGTTCACGGCCTCAGGTGCAGGGCCCTGTAGGCTTTTTTTTTTAAGGTGGATCTCTTCGGAGGCGAGGACAGACCTTAAGAGTGTCGGTGTTTTAACCCGGGGACTGGCGCAGTGTGTGCAGAGGGAGGAGGATTGGTTTTGTCTCTCCGGATTAAACGATTTCCTGACGAATAATTTGGACCTGCCCCCTGTTTTGAATGTCCCAACCCGAGAAGAGACATTTATACCAGATCACTCTGTTTCTGCTTGATTTTTCTACTTTATTAATTTATGTTTGGGCATTTAAATAATATAAAGTGTGGGGAAAAAAGAGTGAATTAGGCCTACTGATAAAAAAAAAGAACCATTTACATTGCATTTTTCAGAGCTTTGCTTTACAATATTTCCAATCTCTACACAAATCTAACATTCAGTGGATTTTAGTGATCTGGAATGTCGTTAATATTCTAATCTAAATGCAATCCTCTTCAGACATTTATATTTCAGGCTGTATTGTCTTACACAGGCCTCATGCCTGTTTTTCCCCAATAAAGGCCTTTACAGCAGCAGAGAGGAGGCCTGCAGGCCTGTGCTGTAGGCAATAGTTTACCTCAGCAGCACCTGCAGACCATGATGCAGCCTCTATGGAGAGAAACACAATGTGAGAGAGTTAAAAAATGATCTAAATTACACATTAACCCTCCTTTCATATTTCTATGAGAGCTTTATCCTGCCCGGGCCTTTCAGCTCTGCAGGAAAATGTGAAGAACAGGCTGCAGCATTAAACTGACTGGCTTGCTGCTGCATTTCCAGATATTAAACCGAGCATACATCAGATAGACTGTTTGGCGCAGCCTCCCAGCCCCCCATCCTGGGATTAGTTTTAGTCGGCTGATGCTGTTGAGGCTGCAGTTCTTGGGTCGAGATGCTGCAGGATCAAATGACCACGTCCAGATGGCTAATGATTATCAAATACTGCATTTGAAGCCTGCACTAGTGGCTACTCCGTGCAGATTGCGTAACATTTCCTGTCCGAGGAGAGCAGGGAAACATACCTTTACTGCACCAAGGTGGGAGGTTATCTGCTACATTATAGCTATTTATCTTAAGCTTTCTAGTCAAAACCATACAACCTGATGGAGGCCTGGTGTCCTGCAGGCAGCGGTTTTTCTAGGCCCTCAGGGGCCTCGGTGTTGCTCCTCACCCCCAGGTTTTACGCACAGCTCTAAGGGGCCCCTGCTGCAGTGGGAGCACGAGTACGCCACTTGTTCACTTTTGGATGCCTAATATATGAGGGCGAGCTCCTCTCTGATGGTCAGTCAGAGTCCATTTACCTGCTGTTGATAATTAGGCAGATAACTAGGCGGATAAAATAAAACTCGTCTAATATTTAGAGGTGACGGGGCCGGCTTTGGTTACACTCCTTTCAGGATGGATAGCAGCAGTGAAATCAATCCGCGGTGACTCGCCGCTGCTGCTCAGCGCTGAGGAGCCGCAGCCCGGAGCCTCTCCAAACCTTGACGTGGTTTCCACCTGGAAAAGCTGAAACCGGAGCCGCGGATCATCTGCGCGAGAGGCCGGCGTGAATAGGAGATGAGTAGCCCCTCGGATGAATATTTAAAACACTCATTTGGTTCCGCGCTGTCGTGCCGGAGCCAAGATGAGACAGGTGCCAGCGGAGGGATCGGATGGACGCTGCGCGTTCGTGCCGCCATCAGTCTCCCGTGAAGGGATCCAGGCCATATGATAGGAGGCAGGATGAAATAATAATGCGGCAATTATTAGTCTGCTGCTCCCAAAGAAAAGCTAAATGGCAACAATAGATATCACTTTATCAAGGATGCAAGATAGAGCTCCGGGAAAATAAGAAGGCAGAGTAGATAATTCCTCAGAAATAATAATATTTAGCCAGTTGCAATGTTTTCTTAATATTTGGCATGTTAGATAAAAACGAATAAATGACACCAATATAAAATAAGACATTTTCAATAACATTAAATCAAACAGGCAGGGGTGGATTATCAGACAATGGGCCCTTGGGCACTCATTTGCAAAAGGCCCCCACTGTTCCTGCATAAGAGCAAGACACACACTTTATAGTTGTTTAGCCTCTTTTTGTCTCGTTGTTTTGCACCTCTTTGTGGTTTTGTGTCTCTTTTTAGTCATTTTGAGTCCCTTCCTAGACAGTGTGTGTTCATTTGAGTGACACTTTTCAGGTGAGGACCAGGGGGGCCCCTGACACTTTGGGCCCTTGAACCTGTGTCCAGTAGGCCCATTCAGTAATCTATCTAAAATACTTATACTACTTATTTTTATTTATTTATTCAGCTATTTATTCATTTTCCTCTCGCATTTATTCATTTATTTTGATTTAATTAAATTTTTATTTTATTTATTTATTTATTTTATATATTTTATCATACATTTGTGGGGCCGGGCGGTGGATGAAATGTGTGTTAATTGTACCAAGATTTTGTTCTGTGACCTTTTCTTTTTGTGTGTTTGTGGATGTATATATACACATACTGGATGTGTGTATATGTATGTCTTTGTTTATTGTTGTTAAAATTAATAAACATACTACCAGGTAGAGATGCAACAGAAATGACCAAAAATAAAGAAATACTTAAACAACCATAAAGCGAATATGACTACAAAGAGAAAAGAGGCACAAAATGACCACAAAGAGAGGCAAAACACAAAGATACACAAAATGACCAACAACAGACACAGTTATACCAAAAAATTACCACAGAAAGACACAAAAAATGATCAAAAAGAGGTAAAACCACCACAAAGTCTGTGCCTCTTACTCCTGTGCAGAGAGAGGTCGTGGGGCCTTTTACATGTCACCGCCCAGGTGCCCTTTGCCTCATAATCCGGCCATGCTGGCGGTGGTGGTGGGGGAGAAATGTTAATTCATAACTCTCTTGATATGAAATTACATTTTAGCTGCAACTGGCGTTACTTCTGCAGAGGATTACTGAGCAGGGGATTATTCAGTGCCATCAGCACGTGCAGCATCACTACTCAGGGAAATAAAGATGGCAGCAGAAACAAGGTCATGAAATAAGGCCAGCAGAAATACACATGTGACAACTGGCCGCCTTTCGGGATGCTTTTTGTAAATGCATGTGTGATAAAACCTTTTATAACACTCCTGCTGCGACCACCAGCACTGTATCTCTGTTCGGCCTCTGTTGCAGCAAAGGAGTGGATGGTTGGTGGTGGTGGGTGGGGGACATGTTAATCAGTGGGTCATCTATTAGTAAAGACCCAGGGATCATTGTATTGCGTGCTGCTGCTGGTGCTGCACCACCACCTCATCCACCCCCCACTGTGCCAGTGAAACAGAGCTTGTAACCTGAGAGAGCCTGCTGCCTGCCACCCAGCCCCGCTTCAGAAACCCAGCACAGCATGCTGGTGATGTCTCACCCAGATTGGTTGACGGGCTGTCACATCACCAGCAGCTGGGCATATTGGGGGAAGAGAAAAGACAGGGATTAGCGAGGGGAAAAAAGCAGAAAAGCAGAAACAAAATCTTTTATATTGAAGGAATTGATCACACAAAGCCCCAAATATGTTTATATGATTGCTCCATGCAGACATAAAACAAGGCATGATGGAAAATGTCTCCTATCTAAACATTACTCGAGCTGCTGGAACCGTCATTAAAGAATATACGCATACTGCTAAAAGCTTTGCTATGGAAAATACCGCAGCCAACAGTGATTGATCATAACTCGCAGCAGACAGCCCGTGAGCCTAATGTGGAGCCTCGGGGCATCGTAATGCCTTAAAAGGCCACAGCGGCACAGGTCACCTGACCAGCCTGCTCGGCGAGGGCCAATCAGACAGCTGGCATTACGTCATGGAGGCCCACAGTTTGTCTTGACCAACGCACTGCGGATAAAACAGAAGCTTTAAATATTTCATTGAGGATCTCGGGTTGCTGGACTTCTGGAGGTCAGGACTGTGGAGAGACAGATAGCCTCGTCCTCTCCTCCCTGCCTTCATCATCCTCCTCTTCCTCTTTTTGATGCAGGAGAAGGGTGAAAACAGAGGGCTGGGTTTTAACGGCTACGAGAGTCTGTGAATAATGGTCCTCAACCGGGGGGCTTGAAATGAAGTACACTGACTCACTTATATATTTCCAACATGCTGCTGTGACGTGTGCCTCCGAGATGCTACTTAAATTGCTGCTGCGTAAGGGCAGATGTCACAGAAGACATTTGCACCCCTTGAACTGAATCTGGACCATTAATACTTCAAATTCTGCATTAAAAACTGGAGGTGTGCAGTTCATAAAACAAGGGCTTTAAATGAGCTTGTAGGTTCAAATGAAAGACGTTGCATTATGGGACTTGTAGGTACCATCGTCTTTGAGACTTGACTCACACTACAGAATAAAAGCCAGAATATTTTGGCCTCTGCTGCTTCACTTCTGACCAATCTGCCCTTCTTATGTCCCCTAACTTTATAGGGGTGCACTATTAAATTGCTGGAATGCCCCTTTAATGTGTTACCACAGTTTGGTGATTGACTGTGAGGAAGTACTGAGCATGTCTACCCTTATAAAAACCATGTGTTGGAACACAGACACGTGTCGATCATCTCACTGACATTCCTGGCCGGGATGAAGACCCTCTAGGGCTTTGATTTGGACATGCTGGAGCTTGTGGCCCGGCACACGGTGTACAGTGCGGAGAAAGAGGTGTGTTTACAGGAAGAGTGCAGAATACATTGTAATGTACTGAAAGGCAGATCAATCCAGCTTCTTACCACAGCCTTAAAGGACAGCTGTAATTCAAAAGTTTAAAGGGACAGTTCACCTCAAAACCAAACGTACACATTTCTCCTCTTACCTGTAGTGCTATCTGTCAGTCTAGATTGTTTTGGTGTGAGATGCTGAGTGTTGGAGATATTGATATTGTCTGCCTTCTCTCGAATTTAATAGCATGAGATGGAACTCAGCTTGTGGAGCTTCAAGTGACGAGAAGCGCCAAGAAAATGCATCAACAGCAAAGTCTCTTTCCAGTTACTCAGAATGATACACAGACCTTGTTGCGAGCAGTTTCATGTGGGAACTAGATCATGAGACTATAGGCCCCTGAGCACAGAAATGCAATGGGCCACACCACCTCCTCTTCACAGGAGTGAGCCACACAGAATTTGCGGTTGTTGTGCATCATATTTTATGTCTCCTGATAGTCATTTTGTGTCTCCTTGTAGTCATTTTGTGTCTCCTTGTGGTTGTTCTGTGTCTCTTTTAAGTCATTTCATGTCTCTTTGTAGTCATTTTGTGACTCCCTTGTAGTCATTTTGTGTCTCCTTGTAGTTGTTTTGTGTCTCCTTGTAGTCATTTTGTGTCTCCTTGTGGTTGTTCTGTCTCTTTGAAGTCATTTCATGTCTCTTTGTAGTCATTTTGTGACTCCCTTGTAGTCATCTTTTGTCTCCTTGTAGTTGTTTTGTGTCCCCTTGTAGTCATTTTTTGTCTCCTTGTAGTTGTTTTGTGTCTCCTTGTGGCCATTTTGTGTCTCCTTGTAGTCATTTTTGTCTTCATGAAGTTGTTTTGTGTCTCCTTGTAGTCATTTTGTGTCTCCTTGTAGTTGTTTCATGTCTCCTTGTGTCTCCTTGTGGCCTTTTTTGTCTCCTTGTAGTCATTTTGTGTGTCCTTGTAGTTGTTTCATGTCTCCTTGTGTCTCCTTGTGGCCTTTTTTGTCTCCTTGTAGTCATTTTGTGTGTCCTTGTTGTTGTCTTGTGTCTCCTTGTGGTTGTTTCATGTCTCCTTGTAGTCATTTTGTGTTTGAGGCCCTGTGCCTGTACCTGGTAGGCTCATTCAGTAATCCATCCATGGTATCACAGTGCAGTTGCGAGAGGCTCAAGACAGCGCAAGATGTAAACATTAATGGTGTCCTCCTCGGCTGAGCTGTAACATTAGCTAGCTCAGTGGTGCTAGGTGAGCTAGCAGTAGATGCACGCTTCCTTCTGTGCTGTGTTACTGTTCTGTAGAGAGGAAACAGTTCCTTCATGACACTGCACACAACAAGGTCTGTAGCTTATATTGAGTAACCTGGTCATGATTTCTGGAAAGAGACATTGCTGTCAAGGTTTTCAAATTTATTTATTTTTATTTATTTTGGCGCTTTGAGCATCACAAGCTGAGTGCCATCTTGTTCCATAATATTTGCGTGAAGGCAGAAATCTCTTCAGCTGGTATTTTCAGCATTCAATAACTGACACCGAAACAGTTTAGACTGATAAATAGCACTACAGGTGAGAGGAAAAATGTTTTTGATATTCGGCGATTATAGTCACTGGGTTTCATTTGAAACACAGAGAGTAAAGGGTGTAACATGGACCAGGCAGACTGAACTTCAATTTCCATCAAAAGAAAAAGAAACTTCCAAGAAAGATCAAGCCAGGGGAGTAATTTCACATCTCGGCACGGCCACGCAGATGAAGACAAACAGGAAGAGAGAGCAGATTGCTGCGTGACAGAATACATTTTTCAGAGTAGAGGGGATTAAACAGCCTTATGTCACAGCATTTATTTTCCCCTGCTGTGATTATACAGAGGGGGTTTCAGCACTGAGGACTGGGGATGAATGAATGAGACAGCGCCCTCACCTGGCTCACATGGGAAACCGCATTCATCCTTGCATGTGAAGGCTGCCCTCACAGCAAGGTTAATCTCACACAGTCCAATGTCCCCTTCAAAATAAAACCCCAGTCAGAAGCTCAGATGCTTAGCAGATTTGGCTCAGATCACTGCAGTATACAAGACTTATGCAATGCTATATAAACCACAGCAGCTCTTTGAAGGGTTGAGACAACGGTCACTCTGCGCCGTGGATCATAGAATTACAACCAAAAACACAATTTTAATGTTGGAGGAAAAGTCAGAGTTCTGTATGATTGGATGGCTGTAGTCATTCATCACCCCCCTTTCAGACTGGAAGTACTGGGGTACCAACCTCACTCTCAGGTTTCACAGGGATCACACCAGACAGTGGCCCATATTGTACAAGCTGACTGAGACGTGGAGGTGAGGAGTGGAGACACAGGAGTGTGGAGCCACACTGACACCTTGTGGAAGTGTTGCGATTACAGGGCGGTTTTCTGAGAAACACAGCATTACATGCATTTAAATATAGATTCAAAGCGTAGAAACTGACTAAATATAGGTATTAAAAGTGTGTGCTGAAGTGTGTATTGGCCTGTGTCATGTATAAAATTTTAACATGTATTTTATGACACAGTTTTAAACAAACTATGCAATGTTAGAATTCTGCTAAAATGGAAAAACAAATATGTGTGTTTGAGAGGTGTGTGCTTGTTTTACTCACCGACATCAGGACATTTGAGGCATCTGACACAACTGGAGTTCAGCTCACTGAGAAAAAGTTAAGGCAAAGTTAAAGATCCACTTATCAGATGAGGAGGATCCACAGGTTTCAACTTGTATGACACAAAAATAGAAGGAGGGAAAAGTTCACAGAAGTTGCCATGAAAGTGGGAATATGCCCATTTTTAAAATTCATATATCTGGTCTGAGACAGTGTAAAAATATGACTTAATATGAACAGCCTCTCTTCTGCATATGATGTCATACATCGGTGCACTGTCGAGATGGAGGGCAGGTGCAACAATGTCAAATTGCACTACCACAGAGTGATGTACAATAACTGCATATGCACTTTATCTTGTCCTTTTATAGCGTAATTTATCATATTTTAGCCTTGTCCAATTTCAACGTATGGGTATGTGAGTGTGTGTTTGTGCAGAGTGAGTGGGACAGTTTGTCTTTTGTGAGAGACAGCAAATTTTGTTGTACGTGAACATGCGATGACAATAAAGGCATTCATTCAACTGGAGGCAAAGAATACTTACATCGCACAAATGCCTGTGATTTACACTGTTTACGGCTGTTTCAATAGATCAGTTGGGAAAAAAGCAAGGGCAAATTGAAGTCCCAAAAAACTAGGATGTGAACAGGAGAAGTAAAAAAGAAAGTCACTGAGAAGCAGATGTGGATCAAAAACATCCATCTTCAACCAATTTTAAACATGTATGTTAAAGGGATAGTAGAGATTTTTTTGGAAGTGGGGTTGTATGAGATACTTATCCATAGTCAGTTACATACAGTAGTTGACTGTCAGCATTTTGATGAGAGGGGTTCATTCAACTTCACCAAAGTGACATAATAACAGAAACAAAAATAACAGTTCAAGGCACCTGTAGAGCAGCAGCTCCTCTGTTCAGTGGTGAAAATACTCTCAGTATAGCGTACCTTTAAACTAATCGTCTTTTTTTAGGTGGAACTTTATTTAAGTGGCTACAATACATTTTGTTGCTGACCCACATCCACAGCAGCTACTTTTCAGCTACTGAAAAGTAGCCTAAATTTGATCTGAACATAACAGTAAACATGAAGCAACGATGCGGGAGGAAACTGCAGCAAAAATTAATTAAAGAAGTCAATCCAAGAGGTACAAAAAATATGGCAATATGTCTGTTCTGGCCAAAAAGGAGATCACTGCTTACAGGAAGAAATTAAAATTGACTTAAAGTGAACTTACAGGTTACTGAAAGTCACGTTAACCATTAGCTTAGTGTAACTGCTATATGGCCGACAGTTAACGAAATCTCTGTTCAGAAGTCGTTCATAATGAAATTGACCTCCTTTTCTAACGTGACTACATTTTTATTCATTGTTGATTTTAACACATTAAAATATTGACTTTATAGATAAAAAAGTCAATAAATATAATAAAACAATATCTCCCTGCCAGCTAACATGAAGCAAGTTAACAGAACTACCGTTACGCCTCTCGTTAAAGACTGCAATGTTAAGATTAGATTAGTTTATTTGTCCTATTAGGAAAATTTTCTTCACGCTTCCGTACATCTTGAGTGCCAACCCGACATATACACATACCCCACAGGTACAACATACGTTTGCCACACACGGATACATTTACACATTTACATGTCACTGCCGTTTTTGAGTTTTGTTTAGGGCGTACAAAATGTAATTTTTCCCAGGTGCCTCCAAAATCTCTCAAATGAGGCAGTTTTAACGCCATGTCACCAAACCTTTGCCAATGGTCGATCTAGTAGGAAGAAAATGGTTGATCGTGAAGTTAGCAAACGTTAGACAAGCAGCAGTGCATTCATGTACTGTGTCTCAAATCGTATACTTCTGTACATACGCTTAATATTTTAAGCGCATAAGTGCGTTCACACTGAGAAGTATGGAAAAATGCAGTGCGCTATGAGTACCCGGATGGTGCACTCAAAACGGTCAGTTGAGTGTGGAACTATGGACGATTCTCGCCCTCAATGGTCGCCATCTTGGCTACGTAGTGGAAGAGGAGGGACCGCTTTTCAAACTGGAAATAGCGGCCGTGGACGTCACTGCATTGTATAAATACATGTTTCACTAAGCACCACTATACTGTTTATTGGGTTAATTTAGCAGTCTGTAATGATTTACTGCAAACGATAACGCGGACGCTACTGCTAGTTTGCTAACTAGCTAATTTGTGGTCGTCATTTCCGCTGAGTACATAATGGCCGTGTTTGGTTTGAGACAATACTACTCTTGAAATTTGCGCACTACACCAATGAGTACATATAGTGCACACAGTATACTACACAGACGTATACTAATGGAAGTATGTGATTTGAGACACACAATATAAAAGACAGTTCTACTGAAGCACATTTACTCACCCAGGCAAAAACAAGATGGCAGTTGTTTTGGTCGTGGATTCAATTGCAGCCAAAACATTACTAGTCTGCTAGACTCTAGTGCACTTTCATCAACTCACCATGTGACAATAGTAATGTTAGAATAGTCACGCGATTCCAAACATGTTCTTGATGACGTTAAGAGCCCCCAGAGGAACTTCTCCCATTCATTGTCTATGGAGCAGCTCTGGACTTTGTACGTGATGACATCACAAGTTTGAGACTTACTTCTCTGGTTTCTGGCTTTCAGGGAGAGAAGCTGATGTTCACTAATACAGATTTAACATTGCAAGGCCACGGAAATAACAGACTACAATTATTAATTTTGGTGGGGTGGCCCTTTAAAGTTCAGAACATCGACATGATAAATTAGATCGCTTGTAAAGTAATTTTCTGCATAAAAAAAATACATTTGATGCATTTGGAAATCATATATAAATATTCAACGTCTGCTGTTGTCTGCAATGAACTCCTGAGCATGTAACAGGTCACACTGTGCATCTTAGGAGTAACATGAGAATCATCAGCCCCACACAAGGACCTTTTATACACATTGAATGTTTTATTAAAAAAGAAGTTATAACAGTTTATTTTATACACAACTATTTATGAGGTTATAAGCCTATTAATAGAGAGCATTTGTCTTTCTGACAAGCATGCCCACTTCACAATGCAAAGAAAAAAACAAGAGGAGGGCAAAGAGGGTGATAAAAATAAGACCAAGGATGGGCTTTTCGAAACAAAAAAAAACAAAAAAAAACCTTTTGACTTTTTAACCCTCAAGTATCACACACTAGGTAACAAATACATAGTTTCTATTTTTTCCTTTTTTTTTTTTTTTAAACTGCCATTCTCCATGCTGTGTGTGTCTGCTAGATCCCCTGACGGCAGCAGTCGACCGGCGCCGGGGCACAAACCCACACGAGCACAAGACAGAATGGGAGGTGTGCACCAAGCGAGCCTCGACCCCACACCAGAAGCATGCAAGTGCACAAGGAGACACAGTCAACACACGTGGGGGGGGGGAGGTGATATTACAGGATCAGGGTGCTGGCTCTCTGAGGCTGTGCTGATAAGACGGAGGATGGGCCCTGGACGTCCTGTCTATGGATTAATGATAGACCAGTCCGTTCACTTAGCGGAGGCCCTTCATCCTTGTTGTGTCCGGCAAGGTGTGGGGGAGTGTGACAGTACGGTTGTGGGGGCTATGGCTCTGGGCTGGATCTTCACTGCAAAACTGCAGTTTGAAATTTGAGGCCTCGTCATAATGTGGTTGTCTGGAGTTGCCGTTTAAAACTGTGTAGTTAAGACAGTGTTATCTGTACACCTGTGGTCTTCGAGCATAACAGGAGGAGGAGGAGGGGAGAAAGCCAAAAGGAAATTAAATAAAAGCACAATAAACATGTTTTCCCATAGTTTTCTTCAGAAAAATAATTTAGAACTCAAGTTGCAATGGGAAGCAAAATCATTCACTGGTTTGAGGACATTTTCTGTAGTTCTTAACTCAAGTTAAAGACAACCTGAAACACAAAGGCAGTAATTATCTCTCTTGACCTTGAATATGTAATCTGTGGCGAGTAAAAACAAAACAAAACAGAGAGAGAACAAGGGAGGCCACTGAAGAGATCAGATGGTTGTCATGTTTACCAGAGCAACACCAGGCCACAGCTGAGTATGTCATTAATTTATTGCCCAGCAGATGCAAATAATGCTGAAAACCAAACCTACGATTTTTACCCTAAAAAAAAAATAAAATAAAAAAAAATAAAATAAAATCATTAGTTCCCTGTTGCACCATTGCATCATAATGTGCTATTTTATTACAATTCTCAGCTTGGATATACTGTATTTTCAGCACTCAAGTACAATACTGCACACATGTAAAACAAGAATTCCAATCTGAATTACTTAAAACAAAAAAAACCCTCAATCTTGTCTCATCAGTGTGATAATTTAGCTGAACCATAACTTACGACAGTGGCGCTTGATGGCAAAGATTAAAAACAAAAACAAAAAAGGAGGTCTCTTTAATGAATAAATAAACATCTATAGGCAGCTGAAGGAGAAAACACAAGCCAATAGTGAGAGTGGGGATCTGCAGACAAGTGTGTTCTGTTTGAGTGGATGCGGATCGTCACCACAAACTGAACACGTTTAAAACATTCACATAGCTTCATACTGCCTCGGACATGTTGGATACCACAACAGTTAGCTCTGCAACATTTAAAATGGCGGCGTCCTGCTGGAAGCTAACCCCGAGCTAACATTCAAACATTAAAGGATGGATGAGGGCCACATTGAAAGGAAAAAAATCCTAAATTTCAAGGATAAAGGCATAATTGTGAGGAGAAAATAATAATCCTACAAGAATAAAGTCGTAATTTAAGATGGGATAGGATCCAGCCCCCCCACGACCCTCAAGAGGATGAAGCGGTTAGAAAATGCATGGATGGATGAAGTCGTAATTTAATGAAAATATAGTCATACTATTTCAAGATAAAACACATCTTCTTCCCTGTTGGGACTTTGTCGCTTTTTCTATAATTTCACGAGACTTTCTGGCATTTTTTTGCGAATTTTTCTCTCTTAAATTTACAGGTTTAATCACACAATTATTTGACTTTATTCTCGTTA
Source organism: Epinephelus cyanopodus (assembly GCA_026686955.1). Taxonomy (NCBI): domain Eukaryota; kingdom Metazoa; phylum Chordata; class Actinopteri; order Perciformes; family Serranidae; genus Epinephelus; species Epinephelus cyanopodus. The sequence goes on along the minus strand of CM048936.1, from coordinate 19,688,491 downwards.
AATTACGTCTTTATTCTTGTAATATTACAAATTTTTTTCTTGAAAATAACATGACTTAATTCTCGTTAAATTCCCACTTTATTCTTGTAATATTACTTTTTTTTTCTTGAAATAATCTGACTTTATTCTCGTTAAATTCCGACTATAATCTTGTAATACTAATTTTTTTCTTGAAATAATGACTTTATTCTCATTAAATTCTGACTTTATTCTTGTAACATTACAAATTTTTTTCTTGAAATAATGTGACTTTATTCTCGTAAATTCCAACTTTATTCTTGTAATATTCCAACTTTATTCTTATAACATTACAATTTTTTTCTTGAAATAGTATGACTTTATTCTTGTTAAATTCCGACTTTATTCTTGTAATATTATGATTTTTCCCTCCTTAAAATCACGACTTTAATCTTGAAATCAAAGATTTTTTTTTTCCTTCAACATGACACTAATTCTCCCTCGTACAAAAACCTCCTCAGGCTGAATTAGAGAAATCATCAGTCCGATATTATCCCTGGATAAATATTGTAAATTAAAAACAAATTAAGCTTCTGTTCTAAATCGGCATTGTAATGTGGTGAAAATTACGAGCACAGAATTGTGTTTTAAATCATGATTTTTGGAGAAAATCCGATCACTCGAAAAGGGCTGAACCACACGTTTTGATTTCTGTACAGTTAGATCTATCAGGCTCACTACAGGTCAAACATCTCCCTAGTTTGAAATCACTCATCTGTACAACTCTGAATCTGCGAGAAGAGGACAAGCAGGCATGTCTATGGAGTATCTTACATTTAACCACACAACAGACACTAACTAAAAATCAGATGAGCAATGAATGCTTTACCAGGTAAGTATACCAAACTAGCTAACTCTATCTGTAATACAGCCATATAGCATTATGTTGTTTTAGTTGAAGTCAACACCCAGCAAAACTAACTATCCTGTCAAAAACACAGTTCAACAAATATCCGCATGATTCCCATCCTTTTAACACGACCCGGGTGAAAAATGCTCATCACTATGCAAGATACGACCAAACTTTATTTCAAACCTGAGCCAGAAAAGTCTAACAATCCTACATTAGCTCAAATAAACCCGATGCCACTCAGCCCTGGGCCCCAGATCTGCAACAGAGTGAACATTTAGATGCCAAATCACAAATTGCACATTGCAGAAAGAGGAGAGTCAAAACAGTCTGAGTAGAAAACAATGTGCTTTTCTAATTTTTGACCTTTATGGCTTTTTTGGACACATATTTTTGGGGGACTTCTTCATATGGTCACCCTTTCCTTTCGTGATGAGGCACAGAAGAGGGAGTTGAGATCAGAAGAGGGATAAGAAGGTGACCTCCCGAGTTATAATTCAGCTTTGAATCAACGCTCAGGAATCCAAAAATCTGCCACAAAGCAACCAGTGACTCCTACTGCAATCTATGAAGTGAATACATTTCAAGGTTTTCTAGGTAGTTTGACTGCCGCGTTAGCCTCGACAAGCAACACTCGCTCAGCGTTTTGGAGTTTGACGCTGAGTTTTCATGAGGCTACAGAGAGGTGTCTTATCACTGTACAAGGTAGATGCTGTACACAAAAATAAAAATAAAAAAATCCAAACGTGTTGACCCCCCCATCGGGCAAAAAAAAAAGTACAGGAAATAAAAGAAGGGAAAAAAAAGCCAAAGGTCAAAGTTGCGATTGCATTCTCTTTCCACACGTCATGGATTTACATCTTAACCCGCCACATTGAAACAACAATGAGTAACACCAGAGCTTTTCTTTTTCCATAACAAGTCAAATCTGTACAGATGAAATTAATTCCCCTCAACAAAAAATGCTACTACTTGGGCTCTTACTTTGTCATCTTCAAACTACTGATCCAAATAGAGATCGTAAGGTGTCTGGAGTCCAGTTGATGCAGTCGGGGTACACACCACAGGTCAGACCAATATGAAGGGCATGCATTGGAGCACAGTCCAAGTAATAGTGGAATGTGAGGACGACCGATACTACACAAACCGGAATCTGCCAGAAAATCACTTCACTTAAACTCGGATCCACTCGATAACCATGTGACCATGTTTGTTGCTTTTCACTAAAATTGAAACTAATGGTGCTGGTTCTCTAAACTCACCAGAATAGGTGACAATTACATTCGTTCTCTACCTGAAAAGTCTTCTCGACCGATAATACTCATAGAAATTTGTTTTTAAAGCCGATGAGTGAGCGCCAGTGGCATGCCGCACAATGAGAATGTTTGGTGCTCATGTGTTTGACGTGCCTCCTGACGGAAAACTAGTGCGAGCTGCACGAGAAATGATGGTTAGATGGTTAAAGGGTAGCTCCGTTCTACTTCCAATTCCCATCAAGCCAAGTGAGTCTGACCAGAATCTCCACAAACGCCACTTTCGTCTTTGTTGCCTTCGTGCGCCAGTCCGCCACACAGTTATACAGCTAGGTCCACAAATCAACACTGAAAGCGCCCAACATGTCTTTCTCGCCTCACTGTCACTCACCCTGTAACGAGACATGTATTTCATTAATTAATTTTCCATGACCTGACCTTGTATTTATTTTGCACTTCACAGCGGCACATGTAAACAGGCAGCTGCAGCGAAGAGTAACAAAAACTTTACGTAACATGCCAAGGTCGGGTCCAAACTGAACCAGAAAGAAAGGCATATATTTTTACTAAATTGTCTCAATAAATAGTTGAAAGAGAAATGCTTAGGCAGCATCCAGGGCTGATTTATGAGCAACTATTAGCACTACACTTTCTGTATTTTCATACAAGCTGTGCTATGTCACCTTGTGTGTGATTGTGCGCCTCAAAAATACTAATAATATTGTACAGCTGTGCACCCAGGCAAGCAAGACCAAAGCAGCTGTTGTGGAGCAACGAACAAAATGTTGGTCAGAATCATTTTGCATTGTGGAAAAAGAAAGGGAATAAGGATTCCGGTCAAACTGGAAAGTTATATTTCAAAAAGTGACATTTGAGTCGAGAGATGAGATGCTCACAGGGAGATTTCCTGCCTACGCCTACGTGACACACCTTAAAAATGCAGAGATGACAGGGAGAGAAGTGTGAAAGCAATCGCGACATCTGTGCAGGGAGGAACAGCTACAGAATGGGAGGGGTGTCTGTCAAACACACCAAAGGCTAGATATCCATAAAAATCCTTGTTTAGTAGTAATAATAATAATAAAAAAATCAACTTGTTTAAATATGAATATTATAAGTCTGCTTTCTCATGGTTAGGAAATCAAATATAGTCTCTGTGGGGGTTAAAGGAGGAGGCGGGATGGGGGAGCCCTCCTATCACTACAACTCCATGTCCTGGGCCTCGTCTTCTGAGAAATCAGACATGGAGCTTTCAGATGAAGAGTCGCCTGCCCCCTCTTCCTGCTCCTTCAGAGCCTCCTCTGTTGCATATTTCTGGATGTACTCTGTGGAGGAAAAGACAGAGGGAAAGAGAGAGATGGTCAGACAGAAAAAAATGACAACCTAAGCTCCGGGAGAATAGTGATCAGAGCTTTTTCCAGGTTTGCAATAATCTCAGGAGCGTTTTCACACCTGCTTTGTTTAGCTTGGTTGTATCAAACACTGGAGCGTGACCCCCTTGGTGCAGTTCTTGGGCAGGTGTGAACACAGCAACCAAACTTAGGTGCGGACCAAAACAATCGGACTGAGATCCTGGTGACAACAAATGAACTCATGTGCAGTTCATTTGAGGCGAAGGAAGTATTTCACCTGGATTAAACCAGCTTTCTTAGCCAGCTGCACTGTGTCTACTTCGGTTACAAAAGAGCCTTCACTTGCCCTCTCTATTCACATCAGTGCTAAACAGGTGTAGATTATGTTGAAGACCACGGGCACACCTGATGGATCTTCGGAAATCTTGTCAGCTGATGAACAGGTTTCAGTTTAGGAAGATTAACGGGACACTTTGCCAACCGTGAACCAGCTTTGTATCACAACACTGTGAGTAGTGTGTGTAAATGTACTGTGCTAAACAGCCCCCAGATCTCCCTGCTCAACTCTCAGCTCAAATCTGCTTTTCGCTAGCTCAAGGCCGGGGCTCAAACTACAGATTGTGCTTCTGCATTTTCATATGCACCCCACCACAGACACAAAGAGTATAGAAGCAGATCGAAAGAGGGAAGTGCCCCTGTCTTTCTGTGTCAATCTCGGATCAAAGGATAGAAGAAGGCAGTGCTGATCATATATAATCCAATATCCTGTTATTCCAATACATTTTCTTGCCAAAAATGTCTTTTGAAACATATTTTAGTGCACTGTTTGACTGTAATATGAGAATTTGCAAACAGGAAGTGGGCGCTACACTGTTTCCTGTATTGTAAAAAGGGGGGCTGAAAAACCTAAAATCAAATGGTAAAACTAAGCAGTGCTGAACAAATATGAACCAAGATCCTGTTATTGTGTTGCCTATTTAACATTTTTCCCTTACTGTACTGTAATTCAATATTGCTACCAGCAGACTGCAATACTGTTTCCTGTGGAAAAACGGCCAAACTTACATATGTCTCCCACAAGCAGCCGCATTTGTTGGTCTGGTGCAGCACAATGCATTCTGGTCGTTTAAGCAAAAGCCACAGCCCTTTCCTCTGTGTTCTGTGGTCACATAGCACCAATTTCAAAAGTATTTGTGCTTTTCTACTGCCTAGACTGCCTAGTTTTATAAAAAGCCCATCTTTCCAGCAGCTTAATCCTGAACTGTCTTGATATGAGCCTTCCGTGACTCCAGTGCATCAACAGATTATTTTCAGCTGCACCTGCACCTCATTTTCAAACTGACCCTTCGCTAAGTCATGCCCCTGGACACAGACTGGCCAATCATAACGTAGCATCAGGCCGGCTCAGACCAGTTCCCGACAACAACACAGCTGTGCTCCACTTGACTCTAATGCAATCGTTTCAGATTTCCTTCATTTTAAGGCTGGTTGTGTGGATTTGGAGCTAAATGTTGTGTCCGGGGCACGTCATGTATCAATGATAGTCGTTACCTGGAGAGGTTGGAAAAAGATATACGTTTCTTCCCTGTTCCAAAACCAAAATCAAACAGATGAACGTCCGCACACACTGTGATGCCACACAGCTGGTTCAATATCACCAAAATTTCCCTTTATATTCATTGTCTTCTGTGGCGATCAGCAGTGATGTGGTGGTTCACTTTTACACTGTGATCTGTAGCCTATAGTTCAGCTTTAGCTTCTAACTATCTTTGTCTTTTTAACCTGTTGTTGCTGCTGAGTCAGTTTGACATTCTGGATATATCCTTCAAACACAGACTGTTGACCCCTCTGTCTGCTTCTCTCTGGAATCACTGTTTATTTTTTCCAAAAATATGATAATGTTTTCTCAGTGAGTGCAGTTAGCGACAGTGTGGGCTCCATGCTTACTCCGACAGCTTGACGGACCATCAAGAAGCAGGGCTTAGCGAAAGGTTGTTTCGCATGCCTTAAGTGATAAAAGCAAACGATGATCAGGGCCATGATCAGCCCACACAGTTGTCCCTCTATTGTAAAATTGGAAAGTGGTACATTAATCTATTTCTGGAACAGAACAGGAGTCTGGTCTTATTTTACTCTTGTTTTTACTTCTAGGAGTTTACCCACATGAAAATTCTGACCAGTCAGAGAGCAGTTTTCTAGTTAATGCACAATTTTGGTCTGCTTGTGAATGCTGTGGTGTGAACACAAACCAGTCTCAAGTCAAAGTGAAACACTGGAACAATCTGGTCACTAAATATGACCACAGCAAACATCTATAGGTGTGAAAACGCACCTAAGAATCTAAAGGGATCTACACCCAACAGATTTTGATTAATTTGAACCTTTGATTTTCTGCTTGTACTCCTCTGGCCGGTGAAGGTACATGGCAGCTGCATCTCCATTCAGGGGGTCGATGGGGTTTGGGTAAGCCAGCAGCTGGGGCAGGAACGACTCAAAGATGTTGGTCAGGTCTGGGGAAACAAAAGGCAACTCATTACTCCTCCATCAACTGCAAGAAATAAGTGATCGGACACTTACATAATCTGGCAGTCATTTAAAAGCAGTTACTGTCAATTTCACCATTAATCTGATGGAACCTGATAAAGAAATGCTCACCCAATATTGTGCCAATTATATGTCTTATATAAAATTGCTTCCAGGGAAGCTCCAATCATTTTACACACACATCAGTCAGTGATGACCACACAAAAGGATCAAAGATGGAAGGTGTATATGCTTGCAGACAGAAACACAAATGTGAAATCCTTCCCCTGATAGCCTCTCAGACGCTACAACTACACTAATCCCTTTCACTAGCTCTCTGCTAGCAGGCCTCAGCTTTCTCTCAGAGCTGAGGCCTAGTGGAAAAACCTGCAGTTCTGCTCTCGTCTCCTAGGTGTCACTGCTGGGTCCGTTCAAGTTGGGAAAACAAACATTTTCTTGCAGACCATTGTGCAGTGTTATCGTGTTTAGGGGATTTAATCAGTTGGTTTTGTTTCCTCTTGCTTTGTAGAGAATCTTAGCAGACAAGGCTTAGCTGATTGGTCCATTCTTTCCATGTTTGTCCAATCTGATGTTCTTTTTTCAAACACTCAACAGAATCTGCTGCATTTTATGTGAGAACAAACAAAGGTAAAAATAACACAATAGTGATTCTTGTAATTTGATTTAGAGGAAAAACAGGCAAGGCTACCTCACTTGGCATTAATTAGCATGCATGTCCTTCTTCATAACAAAACACTGGAACCAGAGTTCAATCAAGTTGCTTAAATACCATTCAAGGTTTCAACATTCGCCTCAGAGTTATACCCAGAACACCAGTGAAAATAAATAGGGAGGGATGCTGAAACATCTGCTAGGGATATTACTGTACAGCCATTTATACTGCTCATCAGCTATCTTAGCCCTGTGGAGGGGCTGTAATGAGAAATTAATAGGGAAATAGGGAGAAGGGCACAGGGACACACAGGACTGTGAAAAGAGCAACTGGGTGACAAACATTAAGTACAATCATGTGAGTGTGTCCCTGTCTCTCACAGCTGACAGACAGTAAATCATTCCTGTCGAAGGTGAATGTTTCCTTCCCTTGCTGGGTGAGGGTATTACCTCGTTAGTGTTCACTTCTCCCCTCGCTAAGTAGATTAGGGCCAATTGTGCTCCACTGCCTAATGTGGCCACGCTTGCTAGCGAGGGGGGCCTCGCGCTGCAGTCACCTTTTTGGTGTCGATGGCACTGTGTCAAGTTCTTCGCACATAATCGCACAGACCCCCGGTGGGGAAACTTAATATGGACACGTACGCAGTTGTTGGGCCACTCACCATAAAGGGCTGTCCATGTCTGGTTGATGACATCTAAGCACACTGTCCCTGACCTGGGAAACCGAGAAGAAAGAAGAGTTAGAGGGGAAAGGCCAAAGGGAGGGAAGAGCGGATCTGTGTGCAATGTGTGTCACAGCTCAGCGGCTGGATCCCTTCAAGCCCACTTTTCTCCACTGTGTATGTCAAGCCCTTATCACTTGTGTGGCAGTCAATAGTTTAAAAGAGAGTTCAGGAGACTCTTGACATGTTGTGGAATATCATGTGACTAGGTCAAACATGCCAGGTAGGTGCAGTTGCATGATTATCAGTCACTGGTCATGTTACTTTAAAGGAGCAGTGTGTAGGATTCAGGGGGATCAACTGGCAGTAATGTATTCAATATTCATTTTCATTAGCGTACAATCACCTGAAACTAAGAATCATGTTTTCAATAGCATAGAATAAGAACTTCATATCTGCATAAGGAGCAAGTCCTCTTCCACAGAGTCTGCCATGTTTCTACAGTAGCCCAGAAGAGACAAACCAAACACTGAATCTAGAGAGGGCCTTTTGTGTTTCTACGTTACATGAAGGCCACTGTGGGCTCTTCTACATGCTTATACAGGGAGGAATATTCAGTTGGATGCAAATAGAAATGTCTCCCATGTGCCAAGTGTGTAGGAGAAAATGGCAAATGGAGCTGTCTAGAGCCAGTGTTTGATTTGTCCCTATGTGCTACTGTAGAACAACATGGCAGACTCCATGGGAGAAGACCCACTTTGCACACTGATATAAAGAGCTCATTCTAAGGTAATGAAAACACAATAAATCTTACTTCCAGGTGATTATCTAATGAAGACATAGTTTTGAATATTCTTTTACATTTCTGCCAATATGTCCTGCTAAATATTACACACTGCTCCTTTAAAGAGACCGAACACAAAGCTAGGTGGAAATGATGGCAGCTGGAAATAAACTCTGTGTAAACCTCAAGTTTAATCATGATACAATATTGATATTATATTGATTGTTTGGACAACGACACACAGTGTGTTGATATCATAAATTCTTCCATGTTATGATTTCAATTCAATTCAGAGGCCTGCGATCGACAGACAATATAAGTAAATATCCTCATTGTCTTCTTTTTTGGCTGCTTACCATTGTCTGACTGGCACTGGGCCACTAGCACTGTTTGAATGTCTAGCAAGAAGGTGTGCTGGGATGGAAATGGTGACAGAGATATGCCATGGGAATTTCAAAATAAAAGCATATCCTAAAGATGCTCATGTATATCGCTGTTTTTACCTTGCATCCACGATATTGGAATATTTATGATTACATCGATGTGTCAATCCAGATCTATTTATCATAACACCCCTATTTACCTAATGCATAACATAACTGTTGTTGTTGTGTGTTGAACATCGAATGTCACTACTTGTACTGTAAAAATAGATTTGTTCCAAAACCAGTATCAGAAATGCCTCCAATAATACCTTAAATGTTAAAGTGGAATCAGCAAGCGTGCAAGTCTATACACTAATTTGATACTGCCTAATTTATTCATAAACTTTTAAGTGGTTTCACACCTGGATGAAACAGCAGCTTTCCAGGATGTCTATATTTCTTCGCTGCTCTAAAACAGAAGCCGACACAGCAAGTTGCGCTCTGCAACCACTGGCAACTACTGTTTTAGAGCAGCAGAAAGAACTGATTTCGAATTGGTCAAATTGCCGTTGCAATACTGTTTAAAACTGTTGCCGTATTATTTAAATCTTGTTTTATATTATAATATGTTATGTGTTTTTGACGACTGACAGCCAAATTAGATAATAAAAGAAAGGCTTGTGGTTTTCAAGGATATAACCTGAGCCATACCATACAACAATGATAACAATTATTTCACATCCATACATGGTTAGAGGTATACAGCTATTAAAGAAAAATCCCAACACAATGGTATCAGATTGGTGCTTGGTATCAGCTGAAGTTCAGGTATCAGAAAGGCAAAAATTGTCTCATCTCTGAGTAAGATTCCATGGACATTACCTTTTTATGAGGCTTAGCCTGGTTATGATCATATTCAGGATGGTGTTTACATGAGCACAGAGAAACCTGGTTATTCATAGTCCCCGTATACATTCTGATTTATTTCAGAGCACTCCAGCTGGCATACTTGAGTTCATGAACGTAATATGGTGTTTACATACTCAAACACATAAATGGGAAACTCCAAAAACTCAATCATAAACAGGTTCTTTGTTTCCATGTAAAAGCACAATGTGGAAAATTCCAGTTTACCAGTGGTATTTACACTCTGACAGTAGTTTCCTGGTGATGAATGTCAAACGGTGGATTACTGAGCTGAGAGATACAAAGAGCTCAGCCAGGTTCAATATCTGTATAATTTGCTGCTCATTTATAGCTCATATAAAAGTTCAAAGTGTAGTTCACAACATATGCGGATCATGTTTTACTGAAAACATGAAAAAGCAATATAGAAAGTATAAGAAAATATGAATGATTTAAACTTAAGTTTTACATTTATACTATGACAGAGCAGCAACAACAGGCAAATATCATTAGAGCAGCTTTAAAACACAAGAAACAATAGTCTGCTAAATACTGACACTTCAGAAACATGACTGAAATCAACTTACGCTTCGTCAATGTTGGGATGAAAAATCTTGTTCATGAATCCTGAAAGAGCACAAAGTACAAATGAGGACAGTGCTAACAAAGTGAAGAGAAAATGTGATCTTACAATCCCTCATTCGATAGCACCACTCCTACCTATTGATGGTGATTTGAAAGGATATTTGTCAGGAAGATCTACTCGCACCTTCCACACGCCTCCCTCATACGGTGCTGTATATGAGGAGGGGACAAAGAAAAATAATGAGGGAACACTGTGGAGAGACTTTCATTCCATTGAACATCATATTTCATCCTTTATGCACTCCAATGGATTTAGACACTGTAGGGTTATATCAATTTTCTGCACTCCTTTCTCCGCTCTCAGAAACACAACAGAGAGCGGGCCACTTGAGAAATGAGCTACACACATACCACTTCCCTTTGCCATTTTCTTTTATCTTACGCAGTAATGTATTTCAGCCCAGGGGAATTCTTTACTTCCAAATCACTTCATATAATACACTGACATCAAAGACGACGAGAATGAGATTGTGTGAGCGTGTGGTGCTCTTCCCAGAGAAGCTGTGTGTAACGGGACCCTTATGTGCCGCTCTGAAACCGAACAGCATAGGGATGGCTGAAAACACACTTGTTGAGGATGAATGGCGGTGGGCATGTGCACACACACACACACACGTGGGCAGACAACAGTGCCGTTTTATTTGGCATGGTTACGAGGCATCATAAACAGGGTCAAACACCCACTTCCTCTCTTTACTGATGCGTAAGTGGCGGTGGTTTTAGTGCGACAGATGTTGCGAGCAGCACACGAAAGAAGTATTTCCTGCTGATGAGGCCACTCTCCTCATCCAAATTCCCCTCGAGCCTGGCTCCTCTGTTTTACACTCTGTGGCCTCAGGCCTGGTTTCAATCCATTTTACGTTCCTGGCCTGCTGTGACGAACCTCTCTTTACACCGCAAACTTGCAGAATGTGGTGACATGAGATGGAAGCCGTGTAACGTGCGGCATTAGGGTGGCATGTGGCAACTGGGAAATAAATTAATCAACATACCCTATAACAGCCCCCCCTCCCTCCCAATTATTCTTGGGCAAGGGAGCTTGCACAAATATTTGGCAAGGCTGGTCTCCAATGTACATATAGACAGTGATAAATTATCTTGTGGTGTTAATCAAATTAAACAATGTGATATGAAAATTAAAAACAGAAATGCTGTGAGGAATTTTTGGGTTATTCAAGCACTGTGTCACTATAACCTGACCACAGCACAGAGGTCTGTCCTTGCCCTGCTGAGATTTGGTATCTTGCCTCTGGCGGTGGAAACTAGGCTTCAAATTAATTCCAGAGGAGAAAAGAAAGTGTCGCCTGTGTGACCTGAGAGGTCAAAAATGAAATGCATTTTTTATTCTATTGTCCTAAATATCACAATCTTAGATGTAGTGCTTTCCTTGAAATGTCTGCAGAATGTCCTGATTTGTTTTCCATGTCTGATGAACGTAGACTTCAAGACCGGATACAAAGTGTGTCACCTGGCCTCACCAACAAAGTAGAAGGGCGCTTTACGTTGATGATGTGTTAAAGGCAGTTTGTGCCTCAGTTATGTTTTACAGACTTAATCACAATGACATCACTAACAACAATCCGTTCCACGCAGACAACTGGCAATTTCAGCCCTAACTGTAATGTTTAAAGACATATAGTTAATCCCAGCTAGCTGAACTATTTCATGTTTCTGCTTTGTTCTGCTGCTTATGTACAGTGTTGCTTTGCTGGTGTTTTCGATTAATCAAATTAACCAGCATGGAAGCTAAGTAACATACTTCTGTGAGCAGGGTTCGTATTTTAGCCACTTAGAAAAATCACTATCAGTTCAAGTGTACGCTATATTTGGAATATTTTCACTGCTTCACCTTACAAACTAACTGGTGGAGATACTGGTAGACCAGCGCTCTTGTGTTCTGTATAGAAAAATAAGTGGTTTTGTCAAAGGCATCTGGTGGCTTTGAGATAATGGCTTCAGTTCCCTGCTGGAAAGGGCGTGAAAATATTCTAAACATAGCATACACTTTAACTGATACTGATTTTTTTTAGGTGGCTAAAAAACTAACCAATTAGGACAGTGTTTGTTCAGTGAGGTTTCATGTTATGTATGTGACGCAGGGGGCTTCTATCTTCAAGTTATTCTAAACAAACATTGTGATTTGATCTACAGCTGTAATGTCTAAGGAGCAGTGCTGTGCTCTGTGACTTTTTTGACATGCTTGGAGATGTATTATATCCTCCTGAGACTCTGTGTCCTCATATGAGGACATCTAATCTTGGGTTTACTTGACCTTATACTTCATTCTACTTAACGAGAGGAAGTAAAAGTCGTCACACGGTTTTCGTCGGTATACGGAAGGATCATTTTCACAATGCACTAATCCACATAAAAACAAGATGGCAGCCATCTCTGCCAAGTCAGTCTGCAGCCGATCCTGATACAAAAGTGGACAAGGTCCAAAACCTGATCACATTTTATGGTTGAAACGTGTTTATTTATGATTAATAATGTGTGTAGTTTGATATGGAATATGGACGTACTCATTTGAGGACAGTGTGACTTAATTATCGTTGTCAGTCTTACGTTTTTTTTTTTAATCTTATCAGGTCCTACTACTGATCCCAAATACCGAGGAGAGATTAAAAATACATACTAAAAAAAGTATGTGTCTCAGGAGGCTATTTGTTCTTTTGCTCTCATTATGTTATTGCACTTGTTTGTTATGTTTCTGGTGCCTTGTGAGCCAGTGCAGGCTGGACACCTTTTGGTGCATAACACTTTGAAAATAAATTACTTACTTTGTTTTCAACACATGAGAATGACTCATGCTGTGCTTAAGAGTTTAACTGAATATCAGATGAGGTCAGATTACAAGTTTCAACAGCAACGTGATTCTGGTTTTACAGCCAATCTTAGAAATGATCAGTGAAGAGGTATTAAGTTTTTTTATTTTTATTCTTTCCTTAATTTGCTTTATATTTCTTGGACCCTGGATGAAAACACACCATAAATCCTACATTTTCTGGAGCACATTAATTAGCCTGAATGAAGATTTAGCAACAAATTAGGAAACTTGTTTAATGTATGAGCACTTACTTCCTTGTGGTCCGAAAAACTTCACTACAAATTCATTGAGTCCGCTGAGGATGGTGACTTCATGCTTGCTCTCAATGCTGTAAGGCTGTTAAGGACAACATTTTCATGTGACTGCGTACAGATAAACAAACACAACCTGAGGGACTACAATAATGAACCGTTCTTGAATAATATTCAGGATCACTAACAATTTGGCCTCTCTGAAATGGTGATTCAGCCGCAGTTGTTTGCAGTGTAACACATCATCACATATTTTGTTGCAGGGATGACAAGGACACGAGCAGAGCCTGACCTTTTTCCTCTCTCCTAACCAACATCCTTCTCTGATATCATACAGAGTTATGAAAACTAAAGGAAGAGATGATAGCTTCAGACAGATAATGAAAACAAATCAATGCAGGAAAATTACACTTGGATTCTGTTATGACCCTGAGTCCTGGAGCCTTACTTTCAATGACAATCAATAGCTTCACGCCAATTTGTTATTCTGCACATTGAAGTAATGTCCTCAGACTGAATGTGAAGTATGCAGGCCAGTATCCCAAACAAAAAAAAAAAATCATGCATGCTCACTAAGCCAGCCGATCATATTCACTCATGCTACAGAGACATGCTGGCCTTTCTCTCCTTGTCACTCTCTAATAGCCCTGGACATTAAACACAAGTTCCCACAGAGAAACATAGTCCACCTTCTTACAAAGAGCGCCTAACATTCTTGAAGCTTATGTTACCACCTACACTGCTGCTGACAAAACCAAATGTACTATGTGTGTTGGCCCTGTTTCTCCTATAAACTGTATAAAAATAATGGACGTAGCCACCTTGACGCCACACACTGGTTTGTGGACTCCCATTTGAAGCCTCAAGTTTGGCATTTTGACCGTCCCCATCCAGAAGTAACTATATTTGGGTGAGTGGCTGGCGCTGTGGAAGAACAAGGGATGGGGCACTATCCTTAGACAACCTGTCACTTAAAGCAGCCACGACTTTTATCCATAACTTTGATTATCCACCGTTAATTATGACTAACTTTAAGCCTTTGTAAAATGTACACAAGTGAGTTATAGAACAATTCACCCCAGTCATGAATGGGGGAAATTAGTTATAGACATCAACACCAATTTCTGAATGAGGCTTTTGGAGCCAGCCTCAAGTGGCCATTCGAGGAACTGCAGTTTTTTGCACTTTGACGCTGGCTTCATTTTTCAGCCCCGGTGGTTGCAGCTTGGTTTCAACATTAGAACGAGAATCAAAAAAAGATATAAAAACAGCTTGGTTTATAACAGTCAATTTTTGATTTAACTTAGTTAATGTCATAAAGATGTAGTCATCTTCTTCGTAATTTACATACAGAATTGAGCAATGTCCACCGGCTGGGGTGGGGGTGAATCTCACAATTCGAATCAGGACCAAGGAGTGACACAAGGACAGAAACACAAGGACTGAGATCAAAATCACAATGGTGGCCTCAGTGGTCAGTGACTGACTACTATCGGCCCAACCCTAATCTCACATAAAATCATGTGAGAATGCTCACATAAAGTGGCTACATTAATCCAAATAAGCAAATTCTCTAGCCAATCAGAGAGAAGCACTCTGACAAGGCTTGTGAAGGTCACTTAACTGAGATGTGCTTTTGTCAAGCAACTTACTCTAAGGTCACAACCATTTGATATTTTGTTGAACGCGTCTTCATTGAAGAACCTAATTTTCATCATTAGGGCTATTTATTTCTGACCATTTAATTTGCATGTTTGTGATGTGTGGCTGTGCCCTGCATTGGGTTGTGAAAAAAGGTGATTCACGGGCGGGAATTTGTCACTACTCTGTGTGTCCTCTGTCTCTTTTAGTCCACCCTGGAGTATGAGAGCAACTTCAATCAGGTGCGTTACCGACAAGCACGTTTACTGTGGAGATGTGCTGCTAAATTTTATAAGAAAAAGCAAAAGATATTGATTTAGAATTGTATTCTTTAAATTACCTTTAATTTGAAATATCATATCTTAGTTTCACATGTATGAAATGTCCAAAATTGATCACATTACACATGCTGCCTCACCAAATTGTTTGAACAGAGCATCATTATTATAGGATTTGCAGTTTCGGGTCGGGCCGCAGATCTTGTGTCAGTGGGTCAGGTCAGATTGTGGAACTAATTGGTCATATTCCTGTTCGAGAGCAGGTCTCAAAAATCACACCTGTGCAGGACTCTTGATCTATCAAAAGGCAGATGCTCTCAGATTTTAGCAGAATCTAACCCTCTGCATGCAGCAGACTGCAGATCATGTAGATTCTGTAAACATTTGGGTGTACAGATGCTTGGATGCCAACTACATTGTAAGATTAATAACACCAGATTCTCATCACATACACTCTAATGGGGTGCAAGAATCTTGTTACTCCAAAAACAGAAAAGAAAAAAAAGGAACCTGACCCAGCTGTTCAACTTTGTTTTAATGTGATTCGCCTTTTTACCCAAATCATCTATCACAGGAGAAATTAATACTTCAGTTATAGACATATATTAACAAACCCTACAGAATGTTTTTAGTCAGTGTATTACTTGGCAAATCCAACATCACAGCTACGAGCATATAATGTACGCTTGCTCTGATTATTTTTGATCTCCACTCTAACACAAAATCATCACAGGGAAATTATTTCCCTTTCATGTGAGCTGAGGGAAGAGGCAGAGGAAGTCAAATTGAAGCAGAGAGAGAGAGAGACTTAAAGAGAAAATAAACAGGAGGAAAAGAAAGGGGATGAAAATCACAAAATGAGAGTACAAGACTGACAGAGCACATTAGAGACAGAGGATGCAGAACATGGGATAAAACTCTGTTTTCCATGCCACACAGTAGCAGCTGGCTTGTCAATCCTGATTGAGTGTGTATCCCATTAGCAGTAGCACTGACCCCCCAAAGGGTTAAATCAAACTGGAGGTTATTTTAAGCTCTGGTTGAGTCTGCGAAGAGCAGACTGAATCCATGGCTTCTGCAAGGAAATGTGTCATTGTCAGACAGAAGAGGAAGCTCTCTGCTCAGACTCGTATTGAAGTCAAGGAGACATTCTGACACTCTTTGATGCAAAGGCCAAGACAGAACGAACAACTAATAACAGCAGGAGGACAGCGTGCTAGCAAAACAACAATTAGCCATGTGCAATAGGGAGACTCCAATCACACACATTAGGCTGCATGCATCATCTTTACATTAAGCAGCTCACTACACTCTGCCCTTCATGTAAGGACATCTAAAGCACCTAACTACAGTAAAAAAACTGTGTAGTAGTAAGTGTGTGTATAAGAAAGAAAACCAAAGGGAAGCATGTGTGAATGTTTGGATATGCATGTGCATGGTGGGGGATAAGCTATTAACGGGGTTGAATCAACACTGATTATGCTGCGGGCTAAGTGACATTGGCCATACTGACTAAGAGGCCAGAGACGAACAGCTGTACCTGTGCAAAATCAGACCCTTATGTTAACCTTTCAGACAGTTCGTCGACACTTCTGAGCACATGTTCGCAGGATACCGTGCAGAATGAGTTCACAGCAATGTTAGAAGCGAGTTGCAATGCAAAGGTCTGGGTCTTGGTGATCTGCAAGTATTCTTGCAGCCATAGTGAGATCATGTGAGTGAAGGAGGAGGTAGGGAAAGGGAGTAGCTCATGTTGCACCGACTGACTTCTCACATACTGTTACACTCACATGATAATGATGTGAACACAAGTTACACACGAAAAATAACCACAGTTTCTGACAGTGACTGTGGCTGGACTGAGCACCTTCCATCAATCTCCACTAGCACAAATACACAAACACCTTTTTTCCAAACCCCCTTGGTACAGATATTAATCAGAGTGTTAATTTGTTGTTAATTTGCTTGGTTAAAAAACCATAGCAGCAACATGTGCACACATTACTCACAATCTTAATCTGAAGGAACAATCTCAGGCTTTGACGTCAGCACTCTCACCTTCTCCTCTCATCCAATCGCAAAACTATACATTCACGTTGATAAGACTGTGGCCATCTTTCATGTCATCATGACCCAACTGTTTAATCCACAGGCCTTTTGTTTAATACCAGGAGACTGAAACATTTAAACACTCATTCTCTCCAGCCAGTAAATAACTACACGTCACTTTCAACAGCACTCCTTCCCCTCATGAAGGAGTTTGGCAGGTCTGTTAAAACAGAAGGGAGTTCCTGATTAGAGCCAGTACACTCATCAGTTTGATGGAGTGAAAGAAGTATTGAGAGTGTAGTTGACAAACAGCCACTCAGCCAGCTGAACAGGGAGAAAAAAGATGGCCACAAAACTGGATAGGCAGGACATTCAATATAGACCAATTAACTGTGCTGCGCTGTCGTTTTGTTTGGGGTTTTTAAAACAGAGTTGACATGATGACGCATTGCATTTCAAAAGGGAAGGCAAATTGGTTTCACTCAAACAGCTGACAAGAAAGCAAGACAGAAATTGGGTTGTACAGTGCATTTACATGCACAATAATATTACATCTATATTTGACACATTCAAATATTGTGTTTCAGTGCTGCTCTGTATAAAGTCCAGTCAAGTGAAGTCAAACAATCCGACTGAGAATGACCTGAATCGGCCTATATCTTCAATATTAACAGTATAATCTGCTAGCATGAAAAAGCTGGTTTAATGCTGTGCTATGAATGCTGTGCTCTGGCATGTAAATATCATATCTCACCAATTATGTGGTTTGGAAAAATCAGATTTAAAGAATGTGCTACTGCATTCCAGCTGCTGTAGCACGCTGTTTTAACACTGGAGTGAAGATGCTGGCAGTCCCATATGAAACCCAAAGACCTAGCTAATCTATTGGCATGCTAGCTTGTCAGGAAGGGGTTAAATGATGCTCCCAAGTTAAGCAAAATTTTGGCGAGGAAAAATCTGGAATGGCCATTTTAACAGGGGTCCCCTGACCTCTCATCTCAATATATCTGACTAAAAATGGGTTCTGTGGATACCGATGTCTCTCCTTTACAGACATACCCACTTTATGCTAGTCCCATACATATCTTTGGCAAAAATAAACATACTGTTGATCTGATGCAGCACAATTATGTTATTTTCGCCTATTGTATTTGAATATTTCTGTATACTGTGGTCCCTAAACAGTCTTGGAAATATATGAATTGGGTACTGGATATGTGTAATGATATTAGCCTTCATGGTAGTCATTAAACTGTAGTGACACCATTTTTGAAACTTGACCCCACTGTATAAAATGACCAATTGTGACCTCTAGGACCATCAAAGCCCAGTGAAATTTCACAACCACAAAATGGAGACGTATGGCTTTCATAAGGTATACTGACATCAAGGAGGTTTCTCAGCAGTTTCCAGAACAGAAGTGCTCACCAATCAATCACTAAAAAATGCAATTCTTACAGAAAACTCCATCAAATGTTTTTTTTTGGGGGTAAACAAAGTTTTTATTGAATTTCAACCGAAACAAGTTATACATTTCACTGTCGGTTCAATGATACACAAAAAGGAATAGAAAATAAGGAAAATAAATGAATAAAAAATAAACAAGGATTTTTTTTTCTTTCTTCCCCCCAATCAGGTGTTTTCGATACCAAATTACAACATGGATTTTCCTGTGGTGTTCCTCGAGGTCTTGGTGTCTTAATGTGGTATTTTAGAGTGAATTTTGCCCATTTTTTAAATAAATTCTCAAGTGGTAAAAAATATGTTGGCAACAAATCTGTGTAACATAAGATATCAACAAAAAATGTTGGAACAATTTATGAGACATCTTTAAGCATGAGAATGACTTTCATATACTTCAATCACAATGTTCTCAGCCCTATACGCTCTAAACTTTAAAAATTTGAATGAGTTATTAAATATCTATGGCTAGAAGAACTTGTCACACAGTGTTGAGCTGCATCTCAAATTAATTTTTAGTTTCCCTGCTTTCTGATGATGTATACCACTTCTATTTTACATATACTATTGACCTGCTATCTCTCCCTAAAGATGTTCCCCCCTAAATATGACAAAAATGGGTCTATGGTAGAGTTCAAAATGGCTTCAACGCATTCCGATCAAGGCTATGCATCTACTTGTTCCCCATTCCCATCATGACGACTATCTCTCCATCCCCCCACCTTGGATTAGTATAGATAAGTCATAATCTGTAGATAGTCCCAGGTCAATAATCTTTTACTCACACTTATAATCTGATACACAGAGCCCAATCAATCCAGAGGAACATACACACATTCTCATCGCCGTGTCTCAGACCAACGCTGAACTGTAAGAGCAACACAGCCGCATGTGTTTTAACAACATTTCACTGCAAGACATTCTTCATATAATGACATACTGGCTTTACAGCACTCACACTTAAAAACACTGCATAGAAAGAAAAGGTCTAAAAGAACTACCAATTACTCAAGGTTTATCCAAGCACTGAGGCCAACTTTATCCTGATTTTGAACTTTATAAAGCACATTTAAAGGCTTAAGTGTAAAAGTATGCAGTAAATAGCATTTACGGTTGTGGTCTAGACATGTCTTGTTTTCCTTCTGGTCCATTCAGGCCGCTATCCCTGTGTGACCCTGGATCAAAATATCCCATCCTGACCAACCCCCTTTCTAAGAATGGAAAACAAACATGATGGGGAATCATAAACAGCACCCTGTCAAACAATGTGGTGTCAACCGTGCTCAAACGTTTCCCCCTTTGGAGACAGAAGCTGTAAGGGAGGCACACGGGCTAGTTTCAAAGCAGTTCCTGCCTTATCTTTCTTTCTGCAGAGAGAAAGGGATGGAAAAGCTCACAATATCATTTCATCAACAGGGTGATGCAATAAATCTAAAAACATCAAGTATCAGCACAGCTCACAATAACGCTATCAGCAGCATTGTGCATCTTTACGTCTGTGGTATGTACAATCAAATCCAAAAAGACCAAACTGACTCTGCAGGCCAGTCAAGATTATTTACATCTGAGAATACAATACCCCGACCACCTGCTGACACCTCTAGCGCCAAGTAATTCTTTTAAAGGAAAGGTAAAGAGCTTCTGGGTGGACGAGTCTGAAATAACAGGAAAGGCAGCAAATCAAATAATCCCAAAAGGCATTTGGAGAGGATTCGGTTACCGACGCCATGCAGAACCTCCAGTTATTAATGGCACTAACCAGAGAAGAAGACTGTCAACGACTGAGCATAAGAAGCAAAGCAAAGCGAAGACGTCTGCCTGAGACACACTAATAGTCCGTAACCTCCCGAAAAGCCAGCGGGGAAGAGGAACATAAAAAGAGCGGGTAGAATAAGGTCAGCCAACAGAGCACGGGGGCTGAGACAGAGGGAGAAAAAGAGCATGAGAAGATGATACTGAGAGTGGTTAAAGAATAAAGCAAAGAAGAAACGTAGACAGAGTGATTCCAAAGGAGAGGCTGAGAGACAGTGATGCAGAGATAATGAGAGAAAAGAGTTCAGCCTGGTGAATGCTGATCTAGCCTTGCAGGCAGATCTGTGGATGTGAATGACATCATTGCTATGGACTGCAGGCCAATGATGATGATGATGATGATGATGATGATGATGATGGTGGTGGGGCCTGAGTGTGTGCAGACACAAACGTGCAAAATCTGTATCTATATTTGACTTTACTTAGACAATTCATGCTATAATAGTTAACAGTTACGAGCCATTCCAGATTTCTAAGTGCCGATTCAATATTAGCAAGAGATTTTTCATTTGAAAATTGCAAAAACGTCAGCATTATTGGGCCCCAATCAGACAAGGCGCGTTTAAGAAGCCTGGGGCAACTTTTTGTAATTGTTTTCAATGAGAGGGAAGTGTTTTGCTTTTGCATTGATGAGTACCTTGTATTTTTGTGCTGTATCAGGGTTGGAAATTAGCACTAGTTGCGAAAGTGCTGGTAAAATATGTAAGTGTCTGCTAGATTTGCTTCACTCATGAGCCAAAAACAATAGCAATAAGTTGCTGGTAGATTTTGGAATCCACCATCTACAGTGGCAGGTGGACAAAAAAGTTAATTTCTGAAGGCCTTTGCACATTGAGTCTGTTTATTTCATCTGAAATTGTCGCACATCTAACAATAAATACGACTTCACATTGCGTCAATCACTTTTGCACATTGTGTCCGAAACTTTAGTCCATCATTAAAATTTTCGGAACAGGTTTAATTTTCTGGTTTTTCGCATCTGTCAGAGCTTTTAGAGACATTTGACCAAGAATCAGTGAAGAAGATGTGGCTGCGGGACATAGCTGCGACAAGACGGAGGAACGGGGCGAACAGAATCTTTCCATAACTCAGATAGCTCACTTTTAGATCAGGTCAGATAGCAATATTCAGGTGGATGATGATGACGAGGAGGAAGATGTGGTCACACACAGAATGTGGAGGACAGAGAGGGAGTACAGCACCGCCCCTTCATGAAGCTGCGGGAGGGAGTGGTAACAGCCAGATAGGTAACTCCGCTGGAGAGAGGCAAAGTGTGTCTTTTCATTTGTCAGGTGTTGCCAATTTTCACAACAACTAGAATAATAAAACGCATCAAAATAAGTGTGCAAAGTTTCTGTGCGCGACAATTTTTTTTTGGGATGACGGATAAAAAAAAAAAATATCCAGAAAAAAAGAAAGGACTCAATGTGCAAAAGCCTTAACCCTGGCTCTATGGCGTTTCAAGATTTTGCAGGAGTGCCCTGAATGCCTCAAGTTGAAAAAACACTTCAATTCAGAGCGAAAAAGTGCCTGACATCACTGACATTTTTTCCCCATTGTCCAGTCAGACAGTTTGACAGGTGGGGCTCTGTGGTGGCGATGACAACATGTGGTATCATACATGGTTTGTGTTAAGCTAACGTTAGCTCAGTTTAAACGTTCCCCCTAGGCAAGCTGCAAGACATAGGTTTCTGAACAAATTCTCACCTGGACTACTTTCTAACGTTTTTCAAAAGATGCAGCAAGCTGAAAAAAGGGAGCTATAGAGCTATAGGTGCAGGCTTCAACATAAAAGGCAGTGTGGTGCACCTCATGTTTTGCGATCTACAGAACGTGCTCTGTCTGATTGGGGCTTTATGCAGTTTTGTTGTGCAGAGCTTTTGTTTCAAACATGGTAAAAATTTGACTAAGGAGTAGACAGAGCAGTAACAGAATATAAAATATAAAATAGTGTCATCTGTATAAAGATGTATTAACACATCAAAAATATGACAGAGGACATTATTAAATTAAACAGAAAATAGACTAGAGCCCAGTGAAGAGCCCTGTGGAACTCCTTCACTGATGAGCTGTGTCTTAGAACACAGCTTTTCATGTTGAGGTTCCCTATAAATAATCCTTACTAAACGTTGCTTATGGGCTGAATTTAAAAGAGAAAAAGAGCACAAAAGAGGTTTTGACATACAGTGCTACACCTCATTTGCTGACCTGACAATACAAGAGCATGAAAACTCTTCCGTCATCTGCTACTGCTGGGGAACACGGCTCTGCTTCATGCTGTCAGTGCATACAGGACAGCTTTTTAGCCTTGGGTAAAGAGATACCATGGTGTGTGAATGAATTTTAGTACATATGGATTGGATGATGTTAATTTATCAAATCAGTTGCCCTTAGTGGCAGAAGAAGCTCTGTAACCTTCACAGAGAGTATCCTGTCCAAGAGCACATCTTCATTTAGAGATAGGAAACTCTAAAGCAGCCATCTCTCTTTCGTTTTGTCTCCCTTACACACAGATTGTAACGACAATGTACAATCAAAGGCCTTGCAGATGAAAGGCAGGAAATATAGCAGCTGTTCTCAGAGTGTGAGCAGTGGGTAGGCTTCCTCTGCCAAAAGAGATACAACTATAGACTACCAAAAGCATAAGCTAATATTCTTTACCCACAAGAAACTGAGAGGAAGAAGGCTTACTGACTTAAGACAGTGAGCTACATTTTGCAACAAGGAGCCTTGTACATTTGAAAAACAATAATGAAAGAGACAACAAAGTCAATACCAACATTAAACCAACAACAAAGCTGTTCCTTCTTCTTCCTCCAAGTATGGGCTCAATGCCCACTCTGATATTCAAAGAGAGCCAGAGGAAAAATTAATTTTGCATGTCTAAGTACTGAGTGTTTTGCTCGTTTGCAGTCTCTGCCAGCGTACGTCTTATCTATACATGTAGATTGCTTCCTGTAAAGTCCCAGACTTTGTGTAAATGGGCTCTATGTTCGTGCATTAAACTTTTTATGTATTAGAGCACTGCACCGAGCCAAGCAGGATTACTGCGTGACCTCCACTACACTCTGCGATCTGAAAACAGAGGCAGCCAGTGTAGCACAGCAACCATCCTGCCACAGCAGGCAGAGCGAGTGATCGGCACTGTGTTGCTGTGAGAGTGAGATTTAATGAGTTCAACACCAAACAAACACTGTCACTGCAGCCGTCACCAGCCAACCCCACTGACCCACTCCGCCACTCTCTCTCCACCTCTCACACTCCCTCTCATACTGAGGCATTAACGTCTTCCCCGAGCTGTTTACTTTCTGTTATTGCTCATTAAGTCCAACTCTCTCTTCTCAATCTTAATGCAGATTTGGAGCCTGGCTGAACCATTTCAACCGTCAGAAACCCCCTCACACCCCAGCTCATTGACTCAATAGTTGGATAATCCTGTGAATACATGGCAAGCGAAAAGGGGACAAAAATGAGAATGGATCAGACAAGAAGCCAAGTTTCATGACAGCTCGACCTTTTTATTTACAATACCGATAATTCGACAATAACTATCTTCCTATACCAACCATAAAGCCGTTAATATTCAATTCAAGATACAGTTTGCCTGTTGCTTGAGTTGTCTATGAAGATGACACGCACGGTCACCTTGGTTTAAGTGAGAAGTCCTTTAGGGCCAAAGTGAAAACAAACAACAAAAGTCAAATGCTGCCATGTAATTAGCTAGCTATATTTGAGAAAGAGCTAAAAAGGAGAATGGTGGAAGAAAAAAACATTACAGCAACAACAGCCTAGACACGCATTTTCACAAAGTTTAAATTAAATGAGGGCGTTTTAATTTGGGTACAGCGGATAAGTAGCTAATCATCAAGCCAGCCTGACAGAACTCAAAGGTCACAGATGTTGGTTTAGGGTGCTTTACATGTATGGTAGAACAGAGGTGCAACAGTGATAAGGAGTTTAAATGTGTTTGCTCTACTGATTTGGAAATTGTAGTGCCCTCCACTGCACAGGACGTACAGCCTGTTATGCATTATCCCGAATCTGATTTAGACAAGCTCTGCAAAAACCGCAGCTCAACGTACGGCCAGCATGGTTGTCCTCAGCTCTAGTATGAGACGAGGGGATCTTGGCTCTTCATGACTGGCCTGGCTGGCTCTGATAACTGAATATAGGTGTACTGGTATGATACTGATATGCCTGTGGTCACGCCAGCTGCTCTCACTTCCCCTTTTACCTGCCCAGATCCCACAAGAGATTCGAGATCTCACCCGTAACTAAGGACTTAACAACCAGTGCAACAACATACTTGTAAACAGATTAAGCAAATGTTATTATCCTATGTCGTAGCAAAACAAATGAATTAGCCACAAGGAGTGATGTAATCCTATAGAGACTAGGTTAAAATAGTTGATGGTGATGCTCTTGCTTGCTTAAAGGTCCAGTGATTTAGGGAGATTTAGTGGCATCTAACGGAGAGGATTGCAGATTGCCACCAGCTGAAACTTCTGCAGGTCAGAATTCCTCCAGTGTTTATGGTTTAGGAGGTTTTTCTGTAGCCTAATTATGCGCAGAGGTCTCTTCCTCTCCAAAACAAACACACCAGATGATTAAAACCAGTAAAACACTGAATAAAGCAGTTTCACAATACAAGTGTTTCTCCCACGCTGTTCGGATTGTCAGAGGTGGGTTGCTAGCCCAGCACCTGCTATTGTGTGCTCACCGTTTTATCTCTGATTTAACATACAATCCAGACATGCAGGAGGTTCTTACCCCCATGTATCGCCCTAAATCCTACATGCTGGACCTTGAAGGAGAACTGACAGGATTGCGAGATTTTGGAGCGTCGCTATCTTTAGGTCAAGATTCTAAAAACATTACACAGGACACATTAAATTACTTGAAGCTCTGCTTATCACTGAAAACACAACATAAGCTTCACTGATCTCTGACAGGAAATGGGTCACATATGTGACAACCTTTAACTCTGAACCAAACGGACCTGTTCCTCTATACTCATGTTTATTCTTTACTTTGCTTTACTTCTTTACTTTACTGCTGCCTAACAAAACATCTTAGGAAATGAACTAGACAGCTAGACAAAGCCAACAACCACAACTGTACCACAGCATTTTTTTTGTACTGCAGTTTTGTGATAGTTAACCCAAAACAAACAGGCCATAAAGGTGTAAAATAAGAGTTAAAAGGTTAAGGCTTTGGTACAGCCATGCTGCTGATACATATTTCTCCCTGCCACCCACTTTGACAGGTTACAGTATGTTCTGTTGTGGTTATGTTTATGGGACTACTAACAATGATGCCAGTACTATGGCATAGAGTAGGTAAGCTCACAGCCAGCTTGCTCAGACACTGTAAGTGTTTAAATTCTGATGAAGCCCTTGGTGCCAGTGTGTGCGGTCTTTGCGAGAGAAAACCTCGCAGCACGTTTTACATATCAATGGACACATGGCCCCAAAGGCCTGACTCACTGAAATCCACATGTAAATGTCTGGTAGCTGTTAGGTGCTGCACTCACTAGATGGTGGATGGGAAGTAAATTAACTCTATGAACACCCCAGTTTCATTTCTGCTCTAAAAATCAACACAGAGGCATACAAACCACCCCGGGGCTATAACACTTTGTGATTAATATGGTGACAGTTTTGGAAATTCACATAAATGTAAAAGCTGTCTTTATAGTTCACAATTTGCATGTGCAGTGAAACAATACTTCTTTTTATCTACTTAAAAAAAAAGAATCAAACAAAAAACACCAAGCTCAATGCTCAACAGTTAACTCAAAATATAAAATTTATTTTACAATGCAGATTTGGTTCAGGTCTGTCTATGCTGTTAGCTGATGGCTACCTCCCTGTGTGAGAGCTGGAGCGGCACAGAACAGCGCAGGCGAAGTTCTTTGTCTTGTCTGGTGAGAGATGAGAGCCCACCCACTGCAATCAAACGTGAATCCCTCAGCTGCTCCTCCTCTCAGCCCTTCACTAAATCAACAGTCTATTTACAGCAATAGCACAGAGCCTCTGCATGCGTGCACGCGCCTGAGCTACATGCATGCACACACAAACAAAATTATCATTAATGATCACAAAACTGAGCCAGGGCAGGAGAAACAATGGCCTGAATCTGAGGCAACCATCTAATGAGCAAATCTAACAGACAAGATTTGCTGTCTGTCGTAAAGATAAAAAAACCTGAATTTCAACACTGACATGTTGAGGAAACTGCACACAAAGCCAGAATTTCTCTGTAGTGACAGACAGACACACGGCTAATTTTATCAACCTGATACAGACGAGATGCACAGAGGGAGATTACAAGCTACAGTCAAGTGTCGATGTGGATAACGTAGGTTGCACTCTTCTGATAAGGCTTTTTTGCTTCATTCATACGCACACATTTCAGCCAAAACTAAGGGACACTTTTAAGAACAGAGCTCTGTGTCACTGGCCCATATGCTAACAAATGACTAAACATGTAGCTAGCCCATCATCACTCCTTCGTTTTTCCACATTAAAGCAGCAGTGCACGTGAGCGGCAGAGGCAGGCTGAGCTCCCCAGCGCCAGTGAAAAAAAATCATGTGAAACAAAGAGAGGAACTTCAGTCCATCTGTTTTTCTAAGGGAACTCAGCCATGCGTGCAGGAAGCGTCACTGTTTGCACTGCGGGATTAACAGTGAGGGCCTCAAATCTCCTCACTGTCAGAGATGCCTTGCTCCTGGACCCCCAAAATAGGACTGTCAATCAAGGTGGTGGGCCCCCTCTGACTAGAAGGGGCCTCGTCCACAATTGACTAGGTTACCTTATGTTCACTCATGAGGAAATAAAAAGGAGAGAAAGGCAGGAGCTTGGTTAGGGCTGGGTGGTGTAGCATATTTATAAGAATACCTGAATGGAAGCAGACAAACGTGTACTCAACAATCGCAAAAAAGGGCATGTTGGAAGCAGAAGTATTTGTAAGCTTTTAGACTGACAGAAAAAGATAACTAAGACAAAGGAAAAAAGAAAAAAATGTTTTTATCCTACGATTACACACTTTTCATGAATCTCCACCAGCACACAGCTGAAGAGCCACAAGATACAAATCTTAAGACATACACCAACAAAACCATTTGAATCTAGGTATTTTATCATCAGCTTTTACAAGACTTAAAGACACAAAACATATCTCACTAATTCCATACCATCACTGGCTGTTTGCGCACAGCAGGTGGGCCATTCCCCACATTGTCTTAGTCAGTGTTTGGGCTTCTTACTCCAGATAAAACATTAACCTGGAGCCACAATAAACATTACACAAAGTGATAACTGGACTTTAAGGTTAACCGTATGGCCAATACCTACTGAAGCAAGGCTAAGCAGTGGAATAAACATGTCCCATCACTGGGCGTACTGTAGATTTCCATCTAAACAACATATAATTTGGCTGTGAATAATCTACAGCATCGGTTTTGTGTTTTTGTTAGTCCCGTGCGTTCACACCTACAGTATGAGCTGTTTTTGAAGGTTTCTGTAACCCTCTTAGCTTCTTTGTGTCTCCTGCTGTCAAGTTTTTTCTATTACATCATAACAACAAAGCGTTTCATGCGTTTATGCAACACCGACACCAGACCAGAGCTTTCCCCATTCTCCTCATGAGTCCATCGTGCTCCTATTCACTCAATCGATCTCTCGGTCAGGAACAGGCAGGAAAACTGCTGGCTCCTTCGCTACAGTAACCTGCGTCTAGTTGGTTCAGTCGCGCAATAATAGCGCTGAGTGCAGATTAGCTGTCTGTGACTGTGTGACATGGTCTGACACAGCAGCGGGAGGTGGGAGGTCACAGGGGCTTCTGTAAACGGGAAACACAAAAGACCCCACCGCTGACGCTGTCCGGATGTCATGTTGCAGAGGCACAATGGGTCCAAAACACCAAGCAGAGCACGGATAAAGCTCAGGATTGGTATTCCACCCGGGGAGGATGGAGGGATGTGGTTCAGGAGGGGAGTAAGGGGAGGACATTAATATAAAAAAAAGAAGAGGGGAGGGAGTGGATACTGCCCTGAAAAGCCAACCATCTGATTGTGGACAACTGCATAAATCAGGATTACTGAAGGAATACTGCCTCAACAGTCACATCAAGGAAAATAAATCCTTGAAGCAACATGAAGCACAAACGTGACACACAACATACCTAGATCGCATGGCTAATTTGGGGTGGATTGATAAGACCCATATACACTGGCATTTACACCAGGTATCATGATGGATCCTGGGGCTGATGAAGCGTGCAACACCCCTCCCAACAACTCCCCACAGTCTCGGATATAATTCATCTGTGGCCATGCTTCACAGGACTGCTATCCAATCACTTTCAGACCTTCCAGCAGCAATTGAAAGGTTGAGAAGTACAGCTGAGACGCAGTTTTGTTTTCATAAAAATGTCTTAAGATCTCCTCTGATGTAATGAGATTTTATATATGAACATATATACACCTCAAGGCTTCGGGCTAATGCCATTATAAAGATAAACACTTCATTAGGATGATGGACTCAGAGGTGGCTTAAGAAGTGTGGTTTCAAAGAGCTAAAGTATTCGTAGTATTACTCATTTGAGTTAAACTCTGCTCATTTGGTGTTACAAACCCATTGTTTTCCCCCCATCTTTTAGCAAGCTACCTTATTAGAGTCTATTTCTTTCATATCACAGAAATTGAGCAGTATTTGATTACCCAAAGTCACGTGACAGCCTGATGTTACACATCCAGCATCCAGCAGTTCCTTAACCAATATAAATTAAAAATGACTTTGAATCTTTGTATAAAGTTCATCTATTAAATGACAAGTGTGAGACACTTAATGATCAATAACAGCCTTGTTAAGGGGATAAAAATCCATGGAGTTCTGCGACCAGATAACCTTTTAAACATCTCCCTTTTGTGACCATAGAAAAATTCTAAAACCACATTTGTACAAACATGTCGTCGTCTTCTTCGGGTCATTCTCATCTAAATATAAACAGCTGTACAGATAATTCTACACACTTCCTTTTCTCTCCCATTCTCTGCATTAATATCCATAGGCCAGACATAACAAGAGCTCGTGCTAGCATTCAAAATAGGCTTAGTCCTTTGTAATCTACCTGTGCTCAAATTCCAGCAGCTTACTGCTTGAAAGCATTTGTAAAGCGAGTAGAACGATGAATACATGCAAATAATAGCACAACTACCTACACAGTGTGTGCAGTCAACCCCACACAACAAGCTGAATGTAAAGCTCTTTGAAATGGCACACTCCTGTTCAAGAACACGGTGTTCCAAAGTTAAAGCAACACGTCCAAAAGAAAGACTGAGAAGCCAGTGGCCAAAAGTTAGGCCCGTCATTGGAGAATAACCCCAGTTTAAGGTTTAGGACTACAGTTGGCAAGAAGTGGACAATAAACAAGTTGTCTCTTGCCACTCAAGGCTATAAGTTTGCAACAGAGGGGTGTAAAAGAGTAAGAGATACGCAGAAAAATCCAGTGTTAAGTCAGTGTAAACCAGAACTTAATGCCTTCTCCGTGACTATATGTCAATAGATAGCACAAAGAGTTCAGGCTAGTGGCATGCACACACAAAGACTGTACATTTGGTGTTGAAAGCAGGCTGCCATCCATCGGCCTGGCTTAGGACAAAGCTTAAACCCAGTGATACGACATGCTGAGGTCATTCTGACATTCATTTTCATGAATTCCCTAATGGCCCACGCTCTAGATTCTCAGCTCTCTGGTGGCTGCAGCAAATTAATGCGTGAGGGCTCTCAGTGTCAGCCCATAAGAAAGAAGCCGCTCCTGTCTAAAAGGCGGTGTGAGTTTCGGGTTTTGGTTACACCAGGGGGAGAAGCGGGGATAGGGAGCACAGAGAGGAGGTTGTTACGGCTAGTTTTGCTCTGGGGACACAAACAGAAGGAAGGAACTGTTTCCCATACCAGTAACCTGGAGGAGCCCTCCCTACTTTAACCCAACAAGATGGACTCGTCAGCTGAGAATCTATGTGTTATGTAAGACAGTCCATACATATAAACACACATGGCTTTCTTCCACAGCATTTGCTGACCACTGCTCACCAATGACATCGTAAAAAAGAAACATAAGTCATTGTATGGACTTAAGCAGGTGGTATACTTAAACAGCAAACCTGCTCTTGCCTGTCAGTCAAGACGGACAAGGGGTGACTGTGTGTGCCGCAATCCTTAAAAACTCTTGGTCTGCCTGCTTCACCACTCTGTCATGGCTGCCATAGCCTACACATTAGTGGAGTCGAGCGGGGGGGAGGGGGGCAGGGGGGCAGAAACTTGCTCAAACAAGCACTGTTGCTAGCTAGCAGACGTAATGAAACGCCTTAGGCAACTGGCCAAAATAACAACAGAAATGTAGCTTGAAAAGAACATGCTGCAGCTTCCTTGTTGATGTGTACTTACACATTGCAGCCACATGCAGTTTCAAATGTATAGGCAGCTGATATGCAGCTCTAATGTGATGGTACAAGGCAGGATGTATTATGAAATGTAGAATCTCTATTGCATAAGTCAGATATGTACCAAGCACAACTAAAAAATATAGTAATTCTTCAATTTCATTCAACACTTAAAATGGATCAAACTACCCAGATTTTCAAACTTTCCCTTTTTAATCACTATGATCACCCTGTTGGGACAACTTTCCCTTGTTTTTGGTTTGTTTTGACCAGCCCTGCTCTAACCCCATATTTGACTAAGCTGTACAGCCATCCCATCAGCTGTTCTTAGTCCCTCCCTCTTGTGGTTTCCGGCTAGTAACAGGCTACCCAATCATTAAGCTGGTTTCCACTGTGCTGGGACATAAACAAACTACTTGTTCTTACTCTTCTTCTAGAACATTGCATAGACTGGAAATGTATTGTTATGGTCTACTTTAGAGCTCCCTCTGCACAGCCCCAAGTGAAGTTGAACAAATAAATCAGCAGCACAAAAGTAAACAGGGTGACTTGAAAAGCAGAACACACTGGATGTTGCCTAAAAGTTCAAGTATTCAACAGTGAAAACGACTGCAGGCTCATGACACCTGCTGTACCACTTCACAAACAGCTGCCACCTTCACTCCCAACTCCAATATCTATGAAAAACGACACATTGCAACCACTTAGAAATGACACAAGTTACCCTGCCATATATTTGCCTGCAGACACTGAAGTACAGTGAGACACACAGATCAGGTGGCCATTTTGATGTTGAAATTAACCAGCACACTAGCCAGCCAGCTCAGCAGCGTTACAAGGTAACATCTCAAGTGGCAGAGGCAATAACACAATTAGAAAACCCTCAGCAGGGTTACAAAGCAAAGCTAATGAGACCCTGAATGCAGCATTAACGCCAACGTGTTTTTTACGAGAGCAGAACAAAAGACAGCAGCATTTTCAGTTGACGTTAGCCTTACGTTATGTAAACAAGCTCCAGTGTCAACGTGTAAAGGGGCAGTTTGACAACAACAGGCTGAACAATGAAAAAAATCAAAATTAAAATGGCCATAAGGTGTTTATACAGTCTACCGCTGCCAGGTAGTGGTGCAACAAGATGACAGACATTCCTGGAAAAGGAGAGTAACGTTAGCGTCTGCTCGGCTGTTGCAGTAATTTTCAAATATAGACACCAAGCCAAGACAGCTAACGTTACAAATATACAGAGTTGGACAAATGGACATGGGAGCGATGTGATTAGCGTTAGCTAACACAGCTGTCCCGATAAGCGACTGAAGCTTCGCAGGACAGAAATAGCTAACACTTGGCTTTGCTAGCAAAATGTTGTTTACACAAAAACACCAGTCATTCACAATGAAAGCTCCTTCTGCTTTGGGTTACGAAGCTAAACAGGCAGCATCGACAAATAGCTCGTATCACATTTTCACATACATCAGGACATAGCTGACGAGACAGCGAATGAGCGACTGTTGTTTATGTTCTGAAAGGATACAGTTTCACCACATCGGTATCCATTCGCCTTTTACCCGGACTTGGAGACGACATTTTTCCTATTTCCACCGCAGAACACCAGTAAGTAAACTGAAAGCTAGCCCCCGAAACGCTAGACAGTCTAGCAAACGGTACTATCCGAAAGTTAACATTTGCCTTCGGAAATGTTCACAGCAAAACGTCCTCACAGTCCAACGTTTCTCTGTCCTAGTGAGTAGCTGAGCTAACGTTAGACCTCCGCTGTTCACTGCCTCTCATCGTTCTGACCATGGTTGACAAGCTGGGATCCCTCCGCGGATACGTCATAAATCAGCGACCATACGTCACCACAAAGTGCTGTCTTTGTAGTTTTATGAAGAAAACATTTAGATTTCTATCTTAAAATCCAAGTGAACGTGCCATTTGACACCACTTATACTACTATTTTATATCTAGAGATTAAGAAACATTATAGAAATAAGACAAAAGAAGAAACCTAAGTGTGAAGTCTTCAGGGTTTTGCAATAGAGGTTGCCCTCATTTCTGTGGCACTGGCTCTGTCTTGGTTTTGTCTGTCTTCCATGTTCTGTACCAGAGGAAGCTGACACACCCACATGTTCACAAAAAGTCAAGATAGCTGGCATCTGACAATCCTTGAAATCCCAAAGACACTAACAGTGAAGAAAATGTTGCAGCACTTACATTTCATTTGTGCCTGCTAAATGGCCAAATGAGATTTAAATGGATGGTTCAAAATGTTTAAAGCAAGGCTGCACAGGGGGAACTTATCCATAGATATTATATTACATACAGTAGATGTCAGCTGGCACACACCTCGTTTGCAGAAGCAGGCTCGAGTCAAAAATGGACGCCAAGCAGTCTTCTGCTGTGGAGGCGTACACAACAAAGTACATTTAGCCACCTAAAAAAAAAATCAGTTTTAGTTTAAATGTATTTAATTTTCAACAGGAAAATGAAGCCTCTCTTTCAAGCCAGACTCCACTGAGAAAAACAGTGATTTAACACTGCTGAACACAGGTGTTGCTGGTCGAGCACTGCCTCAAACATTCATTTTGTTTGTTATTGTGTGACTTTAGGGTGTAAAAGGGTTAGTACGGATTCAACAAAGTCACACAATAACACACAGAGTAACAAACTTGTTAAAGCAGCAGCAGCAGACCAGCAGCTCCTGTGTTCAGAGATCTAAAATGACTGTTTTGTCAATGGAGTCTGGTGGCTCGGACAAGAGCAAATATCTGTCTGACAGAAAGGTAAAGCAGTAAGAATACTGTCAATATAGCATACACTTAAACTGATATTGATTTATTTTTAGATCCAACTTATTTAGGTGGCTAAAATAAGTTTTTGCTGACTCCATCCACAGCAGTACATTGCTTAGAAGTCATGTCCGACTCCAGCCTGCTTCTCCAAACTGGGGCTTGCTGACCACAATCCTACTGTATGTAATACACTGACTATGGATAAGTACCTATTACAACCCCACTTCAAAAATCTGGAATATTCCTTTAAGTGGAGTTGAAATATACAGTATACAAAAAAAGACAGAATGAAGAGTGTTTTCAGAAGCACAATCATGGCTACAAATATTCATACCATTGTTCCAAGGACACCCTCATACCTGCTTAGACAACTGCAATGTTTTTTTTTTCTTGTGTCCTCAAATGATCAAGCGACAAGGCTGCCTATTGATAAACACATAATAGTCATTTGTATAAAACTGTGAATTCTGAGGAACACAGTATTTTTTTTAACTGTCATCTCTCTGAACCAGAAGTTAGGATGTTTACAGGCAACAAAATGGCTGCCAGTGAGTGAGTGCTGAACGGTAACATAGAGCAGCAAATGGAACAGATGAGGCAATCACAGGTCACATTTGTGTAAAATCACAGAAAATCTTTCAGAAGTCAGTCACTGTGCAACTTGCAACAGTTGGTACTAAAATGTAATCTTCTATCTATAATCTAATCATTTCATTCTTCTGTTGAGTGACAATCTCAGAGGATCAACATGCAAAGTGAAACAAAACTTTCAGAAGAGCATTTTATTAAACCCTTTTAGGAAACTCTACGAAGATAAACGCACATGCAAGATAGAGAGGACTGCATTAGCAGTGAGATGTCAAAGGAAGGCAAAAGGAAGTACAAGCCATCCTGAAACTAATAGAAAACAGGTTTGTAGTTCATGGCACGTGGTTCTACCTGCCTGCAGTAATCAGGATTGACAAAATGAAAACACTACTCCAAAAGGATTGTTCTTTTCAAAGAGAACTCATGTCCACGTTAACTTTCAAGCACAACAGTACACACACAGAAAAATGACTTCCTCACAGTTTGTTTTTTTGCTAATCTGAGGTTAAAAATTGACCACTCCCTCATATGACTCAACATACATTGAAGGTAAACATCGCCTTTCCAGTGTCAAGCCGTTTAGCCCGTTCTCACGGATCTCTTGTCTCTTATATTCCACAGAAATACATACTGTCACGTTGTCATGAAGACTACCGAGGCAGACTTCATGTGAGGTTAGTAAATGCCTTCTTTGTGGCCAATTGATACACTGAGATGTGTTCTATTACTTGATGACTACGTACTGTATGTATACACATTATCCAACGGCTGTAGTGGCCCCTATATCTGCACATCCCAATCAGAATTCAAAGGTTTAAAAGCCACACTGGCATCCTTCACATATGTCACTGTTCACAGAGAAGACAATCATTCATTTGCCTAAAGACACATTCCACTTCTTTTCCCTCCAGAAACACTTTGACTGTAAACACGACTTTAACGGATGGCATACATCGATATGATACGACACTCCTGTCATTGGTACTCCGGACTCTGTGCCACAGAAAGAAAGAGGGCAGTTCATCGGTTCAGTGTTGCGATGCTGTTTGGATGGAAACAGCCTACTGAGACGGAGAGGAGGATACCTGCCACTGACGGAATATAGCAAACACCCTTTTAGACTTGTCACGGGGGCCCTTGCAGGAAAAAGAGAACAAAGAAATGTCAGATATTGTTCAAATTAAAAGCTGTATGGCCAAGTGGTACCAGTGAAATAAAAAACAAAGTTCATAAATCTTGACTTGCCTGTCCTGGACTGCCTCCTGCTGTATTGGAGTTCTTCTTCATGGGCATGAGGAGATCTAGAGCAGCCTTCCAGCCCTGTTGATTAAGTGTTGAGTCTCGATCAGAAAACGTCCCTGGCTCCACATTCTCCTTTCCCACAGAGATCCAGGGACACCAGTCTCTGTGCTGAGCGAGGGGGTCAAATACGTTCTTGTGCATGAGCTCATCCTGAAAGAGAAGGAAGAAAGTTGTAATAGCCAATTTAAAGTAAGAAATGCAAAACCTTCTTTCAAATTTAAAGAACAGTCCACCCCAAAATAATGGAACACTCAGCTATGGAGCTCAAAGCACCAAAAAAATAAAGTAAAATAAAATTGAAAATGCAACAGCAATGTCTCTTTCCAGACATCATGACCCTCTTACTTATGATAACCCACAGACCTTGTTGTGAGCAGTTTCACGTAGGAACTATTTTCTTTCTAGCAAAGCACATCCACCAACGGTATCACTATGCAGAAGGAAACGTGCATCTACTCATTGATGAGGGGCTTGTGCTTGTGACAGTGTGAAATGTAAACATTAATGGTGTCCTACTCGGCTGAGTTGTAACATTAGCTAGCTCAGTGGTGCTAGGTGAGGTAGCAGTAGATGAATGCTTCCTTCTTCCACAAACGGAGTGTCATCTAGTTCCATTATATTCAAGAAAAGGCAGACATCTCTATGGCCGTTATCTCCAAAACTGGCAACTAACATCAAAAAAATCATCATAGATAAGGAGGGGATTTTGTGATGAACTATCCCTTTAACTAGGATTAGGGTCTAGGTTATACAGCTTCGCCTTGAATTAGGTAATAGTTAAAATACTGAATAAAGTGAGTACTGTGTTTTTTCCACTCACTCTTACATAATAGTGGCATAATTTTCAGGTGTTTGATGACTGTATAGTGTTAACGTCCTGTGCTATGACTACGACGAAACACTGCTTGCAAAGGAGGTGTTTTTGACCATTACTGTCACTTCAGAAGAATTTCTACTCCCTCTACCTGTGTAGAATTCATCATCATCATCGTTTTCGCCATTGGCTGATGTTACTTGTACCAACTATCTCTTTTGATGTCTTATAAACCCATCAGGGTGGGCGCTTTTAGGTGCATGACACAGGAATGAGAGAAACTAAACTAAACTAAACTATACCCCCAGGATTGAACCAGCGTTGATTTTGTGTTAGAAAGAGTTAACCAACATTGACCGACTCGGCTTCACCATCCAGGTCAAGAGGTGGGTTGTCAATTTTAATGTGAAAGGCACACCACCACGGCTTCTTACAACCAGGGTGAGACAAATTATGTCAGTGGTTGCAAATGAGGGGTGCACAGTTATGACGCAACTATCACAGGTCACCACAATAGAATGTGGACACCTGACCTGAGCCTGATGGGACCCATCAGAACCTGATGGGTTGGGCCAGGTTCGGATTACAAATCTTAAATTTTGCTCGGGTTCGGTCACTTGACATGCAGCTGTGTTGTGCTATGGCCTATTCAAGTGCTGGAATTTACATGACAGCCTGAACGCAACACAGGCCAATAGTTACATTTCAGGCAGGAGGCAGTAAATATTCAGACTGAGCTAATGAAAAGGAGGACAAGCTGTAACCATGATAACAGTTACTATGTCAGGGAACAAACTGCGTCAGGCTCGGTTATAACGGTCTCAGGCTCGGGTCGGGTTCGGTCAGGAAAATGCGGCCCGAGTCGCGCTCTACGCCACAGCCAGTAAACAAATTGTACGATGACAGTGGAAACATTTGCAGCTACAGTTGCAATTTGAACTATGTCGCAAACCAGTTTATGTTTATGGCTGTGATTATTATTGCGATGTTATAATATATAGTGCACAGTGACAAACTCAAGTGCGAAACACTAGATCTGAATTTAATGTGTCTACTCCCCACCCTTTTCCAGCACCTGAGGTCACTGGTATGCATCGCACCCAGGTTGTGACCCAGGTAATTTCTGAATTATCATGACCAGGGATTAACCCATGTTGGCTGGACTGATTTGAACTGACAAATAATAAAATAAAAGGAAAGGCTGAGCACAGGTCAAATAATCCCTGATCACTGGTATAAAAAAATAGCCTATTATTAAGAAATTAGGTGCACTGACTTCTATGTAACAGATCTCCAAATGTAGAAAAAATCTGTCATGCACAAATGAGACTGCATAGAGGTGAGAACTCAAGATGTAATGAATGATAAATTGTACAGCACTATCTGTTAAAATCATTGACAATACTCTCAAAACATTGCCTTAATGATCAGGCAGTGCTGTCTTAGAAGTTAAGAAGCCATGCGCCTTAATAAAGCATAAAAAACAAGACGTGAAATCAGCAATAATGTTAGCTCTTACAGGACCACCAAATGATGAGAGGCACAGGCGTTTAGGAGGGTGATACAGGGTGGCAGCGCCATCAGCCCCAGAGTTGTCCCCCTGTCCTTTACTGCGAGTCGCAGGCCTTTTGCCCCTGGGCAAAGGACTCTGCAGCTCTTCACTGGGGCTTGGTGAGTCTCTGCTTCGGGCACGCAAAGACACAGGGGAGGCTCCCTCACCCTGTAAGACACACCAGAGCATGGTTATAAAAAGCAGTCTGGTACGTTTGCCATTGTTATCGAGAGAATCCTTGCTGATTAGCTTTCATTTGGCTAAAGCTTGCCTGGTCAGAGCGGGTGGAGTCCTGGCTCCTCAGCTTCATGCGACATGGAGTTGTAGCAGGGGTGGATGACGCAGAAGCAGGCTGGTCCACCTGACCCTCATGTGGGACTGTTGAGGCAGGACCTGTTGTGTGAGCAGGGGGGCCTACAGTGTTGGGTGAGACATCTCCATCACCTGACGCTCCCTCCATCTGGTGGAAATTCCACAAGCCCACCTTGCGCATACAGTAGGAGCAGGTGAGGATGGGCAGGTTCATCGCGTGCAGAGCTGGGCTGAGATAAAGAAATCCACGGCTCAGACATCTTGATCAGGTGGGGGAGTGCTAAAAATGTTAATGCCATGTTTCTCTCGGTTTCCTGAATGAACTCCCCTGAACTTTCATTGTATTTTCTTTCATGCAACTATTTTCTCTATTAAAAATTTGTGGAAATTAGCTTCCATGTTTGCTAACTCAGGTTTATGGCAATATATGTATATATAGAGAGACAGAGATGTCATTTTTAAAAAAAAAGTACATAGTGCATTGAAGAGTCAAGAAGGGTTTCATCTCACCTTGCAGCCCAGCCACAGAGAGAAACAATGCATGCAGCCACCTGGACTGCCAAAGGTTGAGAACATGGAGAATCTCCCTTTCTTTTTTGTTCGTCCTCGATCAGCTGCAGTATAACACTGATAACATCCTCAGTCAAAGACTGCAAGGAAACAGTGGATATTAATTACATGCCATGTTTTCTAATAGTTGAATACATCTACACATAAAGTTCACACTTTTCAACAATGAATATGACCTCCAGGAAAAGGCCCATTTTGTAATGTGAACATAATGCTTAAGAGTGCGTTAGTGCGTAACTCTTGAATTCTCTCCTGCCTCACCATAGACTTCAGCTGCTCTGGCTTCATGGCAGGCAGCTGCTGTGCAAGGAGACAGGTGCGCTGGAAGCGCTCTAGGAAGGCAGCAAGAAGTGCTGATGGTTCACAGGCTGGAACGAGCCAGTACCGCTCTGAAATGATATCAACATTCACCTTAACATTTGTATAGATACAGAAATTCAATGGTCATGTTATACATCATTTTTGTTAAGATATGTATGCAGTACAAAGTGCTTGCTCCTACCTGGACATGGAAAGTCAGGCCAGGGGCAAAACTTTTCATGCTGCGTCTGAAGCTGCCTTGATATCTCTGCAATGCGGGTTCCATCTATAAAAGAAAAAAGGACAGCGGCTTGACCTTTAATTTTTGGCAGTCTGGCAACATCAGTCTGACCCTGCCAAAATAAAGTGTGCCTTTGTCTTTTTCTGAGACTTTAAAAGTGTTGCTCACATTTTTCAAAGTCTAAAGTTGGTTGTAGTGATGCACAAAGGAAAGCCTGGCAGCTGGAGCACTTGAGCATATCGCAGCCGACGTTGATCCAGCCATATCTGGCACACATCAGGGGGGACAGCGTGCGGGGTTTGCCTGCCCATTTCAAACAGTGCGGTGCTAAGGAAAATCTCACTCTGACACAAAACAAGTATTGTCACATTCATTATTACTCAGGACATATCTATACATTTCTGCCATGGATCATCTGCTTTATCTTACATGAAACTAGGCCTGGGCAGTATCAATGTAATGTATCCATTACATCCATGTATCAATAAGCTGAGCTACTGGTGATAGAAGTTATTGTAGTAAATATATCATTGTCTAGCCTGCAATGCTGTGTTTCTAATACGCAGTTAGCCTACCTAGACAACATGAACAGGCTACATGAGATATTAAAAACACCAAAATTACAGATCAACAACTGCTGTCTTTATCAGTGATCAAATGGTTGCAATACAAGACCAACTGTCGATGCCTCATACTGGGTGAAAAGGTCAAAATGGGTAAAAGGATATTGAATAGGACTCCACTCTTGAGAAAAAGGCTTCTTCGTTTGTCGCCTGACAAGGTGCTTGAGTGTCGCTTTTTACTTCCAGAAC
This sequence comes from Epinephelus cyanopodus, assembly GCA_026686955.1. Classification (NCBI taxonomy): domain Eukaryota; kingdom Metazoa; phylum Chordata; class Actinopteri; order Perciformes; family Serranidae; genus Epinephelus; species Epinephelus cyanopodus. The sequence continues at coordinate 19,648,417 of CM048936.1, read as the reverse complement.
TTTCCCATTTCCGTGTCCACTGAAATCCACATAAAGGGAAAACATATCTTCAGTTTCAAGACACTTGCTAAGTTTATGAAAGATGACAACCGATGACACTGATTAAATTAGTGTGTACTGCATGCACTTGGAAGCCGCAAGGCCTTTGACCCAAACCGAGAAACATGACCACATCACACCAGTTTGTTTTAGGACTGACTTTGAAATCTTATTGATTACTTTTAAGGCTCTTCATGGCCTGGCTCCAGATAACATGTCAGACCTGTTAGTCTCCTATGAACCTCTGCATAGTTTGAGATCCTTGCTTGATCCAGAGTCTAGGCCCCAGGCCACAAGCCCCAAGGCTCTGGTATGACCTGCCCGGAGGTATAAGACTGGCTGAGTCACTGGCTTCACTGAAGTCTCTCCTAATATCTGATTTCTACGCAAAGTATATCCTGACTTAATCTGAGCTGTCTGACTATTTCATTGATATCTTATTGAAAATCTTATTAATTACTTTTAGGGATCTTCATGGCCTGGGTCCAGACTAAATTTCAGACCTGTTAGTCCCCTATGAACGTCTGCATAGTTTCGGGCACATCCCACTGGCAGGAGGCCCCGGGGCAGACCCAGAACAAGCTGGAGGGATTACATATCTCATCTGGCCTGGGAACACCTTGGGGTCCCCCAGGAGGAGCTGGAAAGTGTTGCTCGGCCTGCTCAAAAAGGATGAGCGGATGAAAATGAATGCATGGATAGTTTGAGATCCTCAGGCAGAGGTCTTCTGCTTGTTCCAGAGTCCTTGCTGAAGACAAAGGGGGACAAAGCTTTTGCGATCAGAGCCCTGAGGCTCTGGTATGACCTGCCCGAGGATATAAGACTGGCTGAGTCACTGGCTTCGCTTCAGTCTCTCCTAAAAACGGACTTCTTCAGAAAGCATATCCTGACTTACTCTGAGCCGTCTATTTGAAAGCTATATTAATGATGTTATTTACGTATTTATAATGCTGATCATGATTTTAGTTTTCGCCTTCCTTATTTTATCTTTTACTTAGCCAACATTTTATAACATGGTATGTTTCACTCTCCTTGTGTTTAATTTCATTGTACAGCACTTTGTTAACTGGGCTGTGACAGGTGCTATAAAATTAAAGTTTATTATTATTATGTTGCTATTATGAGGTTGCTGATTCCTCATAATAAATGTGCACAGATAGACCGCAATGCTTGCTGCAGGCCTACATTTAATCGAACAAGTACGAAGAGGTGCATTTTCATACAACAGGCAGCACATTAGCAGTGACATGCAGCATTTCATTTAAATGAAAGTTGCGTAACGCGAGAGAAAAAAATGGAGAACAGCTCCATTCTCCCGAGCTGCAAAACCCGTCAACCACAGTAATGTATGATAAATTAATTTAACCTGGTAACTCGACAGCTAGTTGAAAACGGTCCCAAAATAAATAGCAAACTCACAGAGTGCCGTGTTACACAAAACTTTAGGTCCCCACCCCCCTTATCTGTAGCGTGCACGCGAGCGATAGCACCATGGCTACCAAAACAAATGTGTCCGGCAGATGGACTAAACAACAAGCAAGCACAACAATGTTGTCCAAACTCCTGCTCCCGGCCTACAGGCTCCCAAAAGCTGTGGAGACTCGCCAATCTTCAAAATACGCCGAGTGAAGGCGGCTAAAGCAGCACAGCTCCCGAGGCTAAGTGGCTAACCAAATTAGCTTCTGTCAACTTCTTCTTCGGCCCCTTCAACTCAAACAAACCGCGCGCGACCGCTCAAAACCCGCACCTGTTGGATCCATTGTCGACTGATGACACTCCTGCGTTCAGAAGTTCACGGACTTTCTCCGGAGATGCGAACGAAGACTTTTGTTGATTAGTGTTGCCGAGACGATCTCCGCGACTGCCGCCGAGAGTCGCCATGATCGGCTCTGTGGTCCCCCGGAAAATAAAACCTGAGAGCAATCGTTCCGCTTTGTAAGACCCCAACCACAGCACATGATCGGGCCCATTGACCCTCCTTGTGTCCGTCACTGACAAACTCATTTGAATTTTGTGTTCTTTATCCGGCACAACATACCTATCAGAATGTCCTTTTTAAATATTTGTTATTTATTCATCACAACAGAAAACCAGAGCCATAAAAGTGATTTATTATAAGACAGCTCGATTCAGGGCCGTAGCTATGGAGTCATGGAGGGGCCAAATCTGCCAGGGGTTCTGGGGCTTCACTATTTCCTATGTTATATTATTCATTATTTATTATTTATCATAGTAAAGTATAGCTATACAGTCCTACTATATAGTTACGCTAGATACGAAAGCTACTGCTGTCTACATAGATTCCACATTCAGCGCAACATAATTTATTGCCATTTTACTCAAACTTCATGTGGTCTATATAAAATAATAAAGACATTAATCTTATTTAAATATGTCCATGAGCCTTGTTTTGCAACGGTGCAACAACAAAATTTGGACAAACCACATGCAGAACTGCAGGACACTGTAAATCTAAAACTGGGAGTAATAATGATGGGAATTTGTTAAGTTAATTTATGATTATGACTGCATTTTCTAATAAATATTTTAGACAGAGGTGCGTTGTTGCCTGTCATGCAATCACACTTTTTTTTAAATTTATGTTTTATCAATATATTGGGAGAAACACTTTTACCATATTTGAATACTGGGGCAATGTGTCCCTCCCAATATAAACTGTAATAACTGCCTTGGCTCATTTTATCTTTTTTTTTTTTTTTTAAATTTTCATTCATTTATTGGCAGATTGAGCTCCCTTATTCAAAGTAGGATTTTATTATTATTATTATTTTTCATTTTACACAGAATATGCAACCTCACTTTATTTTCATGCACATTTTGTTAGAAGAAGAAGATACTTAATTAAATTATTTTTTTCACCCTGAAATACACACACATGCACGAACAGGACCTTTACATGCATTAAATGGATAGGTGCCCTGAGCAGCTGGGGAGTTATGGTCTTGCTCAAGGGTGCCTTGGCCAGCTACCACTCCATGCTCCATATTTGGTCTGGACAGGGATTTGAGCAAGTGACCCGCTGGTTCCCAACCCAAATCCCTGATGACTGAGCTAGTGTTGCCCAACTTGATATTTCCAACCTTGCAAGGAGTTGAAATGCTTCACTTTAAAGCATTTTTATGACACTAGTGGGTCTACTATAGGGGAAATTGTTAGGATCCTTTAAGTACAACAATGTAGAAAAAACTCCATCACAAGTAAAAGTCCTAAAAGAAGCACAGAAGTGGTGTCATCACATCCTCATTGCCAGCTCTTGGATCAGTCTAAGAATCAAAGTAAGATTTAATATCAAGTGGGCCTTCATTTTTACTTACAAGGAATTTGGTGTTCGGTGCATACAATAAACATATTAAGTGGATATTAAAATGAAAAGTACTGCAGCAGTCAAGAATGTAATTACAGAACAGGACATTTACAATACAATATGAGAAAGATACTATAAATATAATGACATAACAAATACGTACACTAGATTCCTCCTTTCTTTATTCTCCCCTTCCTCAAATGAAAGCACAGATTAAAACTGGTGTTAAATTCATGTCACCCGATCATGACCATGTCATCTGCCTTCACCCCAACCAAGCACATACTGTAACACTAACGTTGATGATAACACAGAGGACAGAATGAGTGAACAGCTCTTCCCTGCCTGAGCTGATGAGACTGATGAGGCCAGCAAGGTCACCAAAAGTTTGGCTCATCAGTCTCCTCCCATCTCCCTGCTTCAGGAACATCTGTAACAAGCTGAGATCAAGGATAAGGGGACTGCATGTGATGTTAACAGATGCCAAAAATCTGCACTCATATTGGCAATGGAGCTCCTACTGTGGCCCTCACCTATTCATAGAAGCTTGTGTTTTCTTTGAGATGACAATCTCTGTGCATACACATTCTCAGTCAGTTGGAAATCAGAAATTAATTCAGGCTTTCTCTTCCACGCCCACCCCTACTTGAGTCTCACCCAGTGAACTTGTAGATAATATCAGCTCTAAAATTTCAAATGTTGTCATAGCACTCACTAAGGTAAGATAAGGAAAAAAATTGTGTTCAAAAGCTGAGAATTACAAAAAAAAAAGATTTTGCGTTTAGAATTTAGAACGAAGAGATGCAAATCAGTCTTACTTGTCTGGCATAAAAGTCACGGTCTTAATTGCTGCTGTTGATAGACTGACAAATCCTGCAGCTGTCTACGTTTTCAAGTCTGCAATCCAGCCGAGGTACTTGGTTAAATTCCACCACTCCTATATGTCATCCTCAGTCCACCTTTAAAGGAGAACTTGTCCTGTGGAGGGCACTATTTAGTCACTTTGAACGCAACTACCAGACTAAAAGTTAACTGAAGTCAGGGGGTACCAAATATCAGGGACAGTGCCGGGCCTAGCACATTCAGCACCCTCCGCCCGAGGAACATGACAAAGAGCTAAAGGCATCGACCTGCCCTCCACAGTCACCAGATCCAAATCTGACTGAGCATCCATGGGATGTGCTGGTATTCCAGAGATACCCCCAGTCCACAGTGGGGCCTCCTTGGATCAGACTTGTCTCTGACATGTCAACGCATGGACACAGGACCTCTTGAAGGTGTCCTGTGGTGTCTGGCACCAGGGTGTTGGCATTGGATCATTTGAGACCTGTCAGTTGTGAGGTGGGGTACCAGCACTTCCCAACAGTAGACACCTTGTGCTCATTGTCATGTTCCTCAGGCCATTCCTGAGCAGTTTTTGCAGTGTGGCATGATGCATTGGGTAGCACTTGGTCTGTGAAAGGCTAACCTATTCTGAAATGCATTTAGATAATTTAAAAAAGTTTTTATGATAGCCTATTATTCAAGGCCATAGCTAACATTTAAAGACACTGAGGGTAGGTCCTTGAAAATCTGGGGGTTTAAATGAAAAGAAGATGAGTTTACAGTAAGTTGCAGAATTATTAGGATCAAATATATTAGTTTTTAAGGCTGATTCTGACACTGTTATGTCAGCCCATTCTCATCGGTGGGACCTGTGTAGAAAGGGTCAGTGACTTCCGCTTTCTGGGAGTCCACATCGAGGAGAAGCTGACCTGGACTAAGAACACTACACAGCTGGTAAAGAAAGCACAAAAAAGACTCCACTTCCCGAGAATCCTCAGGAAGAACATCATCAGCCAGAGACTGCCTGTGTCTTTCTACCGTTCCAGCATGGAGAGCATCCTCACATACTGCCTCTGTACGTGGTTTGCCAGCTGCACAGTGGCAAACGACAAAGAACTCCAGAGGGTCACCAAAATGGCTGAGAAGGTCAGTGGGTGCCTTCTGCCCACACTGGAGGACCTTCATGGCTCTTGCTGCCGCAGGAGAGCCAACACCATCCTGAAGGACTCCTACCACCTGGGCCACTTCCTGTTTGAGCTACTGCCGTCGGGCAGACGGTACAGAGCCATCAAAACCAGAGCCCTAAATAACTCTTGTCTGTAATATGTGCAATATACTGATACAACTGACACTACCTCTGTGCAATATTCATCCTGCAGTATCCACTGTATATATACACACTACAGCCTCTCTGCACCTTATGTACATACCTTTTTCAATCTGTGCTTTTTAGACTGTGCCTATTTATTGCAATTTTATCTTGTCTTTTTGTGTTTTTATTTTTCACAAAGTTTTTATACGTTTGATTTGTCTTTGCACTGAATGGCCTGCACCTTACCTTTCGTTGCACTTGTTGCAATGACAATAAAGAAAATCTGAATCTGAATCTGTTAGGCAAAATACCTTAATACATTGTTTAAAAGTATTAAGTTAAACATAATTACATACCTGGTGAGGATCTAATTTTTATTAAATATAGTATAACAGATTAAATAGTTAAAAGGTGGCTGTACAACTCCAGCTTGGCCGCACATGGACCATTGGACCGTGGCTTGGACAGTGTTGTTGTTGTGGAGACAGACACGCGCAGTCCCGCCCATCTCTAATGACGCCACATCCTAATAACGAGCCCTCTGATTGGCCGAGCGTCTCACGGCCGGGGGGGTAAAAATTGTGAATGGCTTCTTACTGACTGAGATGTGTAATGATTTATAATGTTTTATCGGCACTTGGCAGATGTTGTTTTTATTTGACGTGACGTTCTTCAGGGCTGGATTGTAACGGGGAAACGATGTCGGACGCTGAAGGTGCTCGCAGTCCTGACCAGCTGAATAAATTCGAGAGACTGACACACAGGCCGCTGCACGGGGAGACGTTAGCAGGTCGGTCAACAACATTAGCAGCACATGCTAACGACGGGTTTTACCTTAACGTCGGCTCATTTAACCACTTAAATAAACGCCGTGCGACTGAAACCAGCTGCTCCACACACAATACCACCTCTGAATGTCAGGAATGTAAACGTCGTCCTCACTGGCGACATTGCTAACCACAACGTACAAGCTAGCAACATCTCGCTGTCCTACCTGTTTATCTTAAAATAGCATCTGAGCCACCATATGCAAATTAATACACGGTTACAGTGTGATCAAAAAGTGGTTATCATAGTGTTGCACATTTTGTAAACCCCTGTCGTTCAGCTGCATAGCCAATTTAGTAAATTTACAGCTAACGTTACACACATTGACATTGCCATTGACTAGTAGGTGTTTCATCAGGTCTTTCTGTTACAGACCTGCAAACACATCAATGCTAATTTTAAGGCTGTTTTAGGAGATTTACGGCTGTGTATTGGATACCAATAATAATTTAACACAGTTTAAGATGATCCATCACATGTAGAAGCCAGAAGGATTGACTCAGATATCAAACAGTCTCCACTTGGCTGTTTAGTAGTGGATGTGAATGTGTGATGCATCTTCATTACAGATCCTGGTTCTGGTCTGGTGTCTTTTTTTGTGTGTCACACAGATACAGTCTCGGCCAGTTACATTCCCAGTAATGTATAGTACACAGTCCAGCTCAGGGCCCTGTGACTGGTATTGACTTGATGCCAGTTCTTCTTAAGACCCAAACTGATGTTACTGCAAGTGTTTTCATTACAACTCAGACATAACTGGTCGGCTATGATATATGTGGTGTAAAGAAACAACCCCTTTTCCACCACAGTGTGCATTTGTGCAGTCATTCTTGTGTTCATGTTCCAGCCATGTTGGTAGAAGTTTGAGCATGTCTCACATGTCAGAATTGATTGTAAGATTAACTTCAAGAATGTAGTCATGTTCATGTTCAGCTCTTTGAAAACATGTTTGGCTTTTAATTTGGAAGGGTTTTGCTCATAAATATAACACTTAGTGGAATGATAGAGGCACCTGGTCAATCAGCATCTACTAGGATTTTATCAGAGTTGAGACAATAATATAAAACTTGCTAAACTGTGTTGTTACTGGCATTAAATGTGTATCCATGTGGATGTTAAATTATGCAGCCACTCTACATTCTTGTGCTACATGTTTATTACTAATCCCGATTATTAAAAATACACTGGTCTCCTGAAATGTCGGTGTTGAGTTTTAGGTAGGCCTCAGCCCTGCATACTGTCATCATGTGCCTGCAGATTGAATGGTAATCCCTCAGGCCAAACCTCTCAGTGTCTCACAGGATGATGTTTTATTCTCTGCTATTTGCATAGTTTTCCTTATGTGGTAAAACTGTGAGCCTTGCAACCAGATAATACTGTGACTGGCTGATTATTTTAACTACAGCACTGAATGATTTGAATGCAGCTTTAGTGTCAGAGTGCCATTTAATTTGGACTGCACGACACAGCGCAAATACACAGTATAATGAGGAGGACTTCTCTGATGCTTAGTGTTACTGAAGGTTTTTACAGCTTATTGTTTCCCTGCTTTCTGTCAGGGCACGCTCCCCCTCTCCTCATCCTATGACAATTTGTTCCTCCCTCTCTAGGTCATCGTACTCCCCCTGCCCGCAGTGGGCATCGCTGCGTTGCTGACAACACTAATCTGTATGTGTTTGGAGGGTACAACCCTGACTATGATGAGTCAGGAGGCTCAGAGAATGAAGACTATCCACTGTTCAGGGAGCTTTGGAGGTACCACTTTGCCACTGGCTGCTGGCAGCAGATTCGAACAGAGGGCTATATGCCCACAGAGTTGGCATCTATGTCAGGTATCTTATAGCTCTGAACATTTTGATACTTAACATCATACAAATCAAATCTAGTTTTCTGTTTAAAAAATGTGTATGAAAATTGAGTTTGGTGTTGCTGTGTTTTCTCAGCTGTTTTGCACGGCAACAACCTCCTGGTGTTTGGCGGCACCGGGATCCCCTTTGGTGAAAATAATGGCAATGACGTACATGTCTGTAACGTGAAGTACAAGCGGTGGTCACTGCTTAACTGTCGGGGGAAGAAGCCCAACAGAATCTATGGACAGGTAACCTCATAGATCACCTTGTCGTTTTTTTCTGCTCTTTGGGTCAAATTCAGTGAAGGGCTTTTAAACATTGTAGAGACAATATCCTGTCAGTCCAGCAGATTTACAACATTTTAAATTCTGATTTATTAGAGCTGCTTCTTACCAGGCTGTTACTTCATATCTTTCCTCCTTCAGGCAATGGTTATTATAAACGGCTTCCTGTACGTGTTTGGAGGGACAACGGGTTACATCTACAGCACAGACTTGCACAGGCTGGACCTGACCACCAGGGAGTGGATCCACCTCAAACCCAACAACCCTCCTGACGACCTGCCTGAGGAACGGTATGCCTGAATGCACAGCGGGATCAAACAGGAATCTTTTCAGTGTCGTAAAACTCCTTGACATGGTGTGCAATTTTGTGTGTCTGTGTGTGTCACAGGTACAGGCATGAAATAGCACATGACGGACAGAGGATTTACATTCTGGGAGGAGGAACTTCCTGGACATCTTACCCTCTGGACAAGGTACTACATAACTAAGAGGATACTTTATGCTTTGTGCTTCAGTTTTGTTTTGTACATGAGCCAAATCCATCTTAGTCACTGCACCAAATGCTCACGTAGACTCAGTAAATATTATGTCTTTTTATATAGATACATGCCTACAATCTGGAGACCAACTCCTGGGAGGAGATCACAACTAAACCTCATGACAAAATAGGTCTGTATCTTGCATCTCATTTTTTACTAATCCTTGGTTTTTTTGTAACACCACTCTAAAATGTCTGCTTTTGACAGGGTATCCTGCTCCTAGGAGATGCCATAGCTGTGTACAAATACGAAATGGTGAGAGCTTTTCAATAATGCTGTGCACCACTACCGCCTGATCAAAAAAAAAAAAAAAAAAAGTACTTCTGTTATTCTGTTTCAAAGATAAATGTGTTGCTGACATTTAATATCACTTCCTCATATGTTTAATGTTCAGTTTGATTTGAAAGTAACTCCCTGCCAACTAATGCATGTGCCACTACTTGAACAGTATCTGACTATGCACTCTTCTCTGTCGTAGATGTATTTATCTGTGGAGGCTACAATGGAGAGTTGATATTAGCTGATCTGTGGAAGATCAACCTGCAGACTTTCCAGTGGAGTAAACTACCAGCAGTGATGCCTGAGCCGGCCTACTTCCACTGTGCTGCTGTCACCCCAGTCAGTAGAACACTATTCCTTTTATTCTACGCATACACACCGGTCAGACAAAACATTAAAACCACTGACAGGTGAAGTTAAAAACGCTGATCATCTTGTCAGAGTGCAGTACTGTGCTGGGAAACCGTAGGTCCTGGCATTCATATGGATGCTCAAAAGAAAATAAGGATTCTGAAATCTGATTACATCACATAATCGATTTTGGTCGGGAATCAAATCTTCAGTATGTGTGGTTCAAAACTTTTGAGGAGGATTGGGATACCTTTGACTCAGAAAATCAGGTGTATCCAGATCCCAGATGTTTGGATTACAGGAAACAATATGCAGTAAAACTTTAAAAACTGATCAAATATATACAGTATATGCATTTATGTATGTCTGGCTCTTGAATTGGTTCACTGCTACAGTGTTAAAGAAAATAAAGTAGACATTTAGACTACATTGTAAGCCTTTCAATACAGTTAAGAAAAGAATATGTTCCCATAAAATAATTCCCCAAATCGCTGTCAATAAAAAAACATAGAATTAACTCTCATTTATCACAAAAGACACCCACATCATTCTGAACCAAATTTCTGAAGGATTGGATTGAATTGGAATTGCAGCAGTTTTAGAGGAACTGGGGAAGCTTAAAACTGTTGTCAAGCCCCAGTCTACATCTGTATTTAACGCTACACTGTATATAAAATCTATATCTTTCTCTCTTCCCCCTTACTCCGTCCCCAGGCTGGCTGTATGTACATCCACGGTGGCGTAGTGAACATCCATGAGAACAAGAGGACTGGCTCTCTGTTTAAGATCTGGCTGGCTGTGCCCAGCCTGCTGGAGCTATGCTGGGAGAAGCTCCTCAAGGCCTTTCCCCACCTGACTTCACTCCCTACCATGCAGCTGCTCAACCTGGGCCTCACACAGGAACTCATTGAACGCTTGAAATAGGACGCACAGTGGAGGACGGATGGACGGACGGACAAATGAATGGATGGGACGGGCCGGGCTGGACTGGGAGGAGATGAGGTCTGACAGAGCACAGAATTAAAATCATAGCAAAATTCTCGGGAAAACGCCCTCTCCCTCCCCTGCCTAACGTAGCCCCGCCTTAAAACCAAAAACAATGGGATGCCTTTTTCTTTTTGTTTGCCATTTTTCCCCCTGCCAGTTTCAGTGATTGATAAAGAAAATAAATGTGGAATGTTTTATGGATTTTACTCAACTACCCCCCCCTCCCCTTCTCCCATCCACCCCCTTGGCCACCACAGTTCCTTACATGATGCCTTTGTGTCAAGCTAAACATGAATTCCCGCTTCTCATCCTCCAAACTGTGACAGCTGGAAATACTTTATGTTGCCATGCCATGTTTTCACAGCGTGTCCTCTCCCAGTTTTTCTTTTAAATCTGCCTTCTCTAGTACTTAAGAATTCTGTGCAAAGGAAGAATGCATGTGTATTTATTTGAAGGACTAAATCAGATTTTCAGGGGGTATTCTCATCACCTGATGTTGCTGTTTGCACACTTTGTCTTGCATATTTGTGGATGTTTTTTTTTTTTTTTTTTAACAGATCCTATAAGCAGTCTATCATCGGTCAGACAGTGGTTTTATTACCGGCCATGCCAGTGTTTTTGCACATTTTAGCCCACTTAATTTAAATCCCATGTTAAATGTTTTTTTAGGACCTTCCAGGCAGCATTTTTATTTCAGTTATCCCCCTATTGTATGGAAATCAGCTCCCAGAAGCTTGAGAGTTGCTTTACACAGTCAGTCACTCTGATTTTCATGTGTTTTTATCGTTGAAGTTATGTTATCCTTCCATAATTTTGACATAAATAAAAGCAGACAAGGTGGTTACTTTGAAGCATCTTAAATTCTAAGTTGTTTTTATACAATATAAACAGGAACCAGTGTCTGCCTGGAGGGAAGGGAAAAACATTTTTAAAGTTTAAGTAGTGTGTTATTTGTGTTAAGTTAGCTAAAACATGTAGAAACACTGTATGCTCTTCATTAGGGTGCAAAGAAAAGGTTCAGCACTGGGTTTCCCGGTGTCCAAGCCCTTGTATTTCCTGTATTTTCCATTATGCATTCTGTTACAGCCGATTCTGGAAAACCGTCTGCAGCTCTCATTTGTAAACCAAACCACGTAACACGTCACTGTGAATTTGGTGCTCTTTGAAATTGATTTTAAAAAAACTGCTTTTATTCAAATAAAGACTTATCTCTGTTCAGACTTTCACTCCCTCTCTGTGGATGACCCAAAGTGTTTTTGCACAGGGAGTTGCTTCAGTAGCAGGCTTACACAGACATTTGTTAATACTGCAGTGCCTTTTTTTCCAAACTTTTAATGAGGCTGAAATTTCACAAATATAGGCAGTGGTAAGATCTTTGCATGTTTAGACAAAAGGGTGTGTGTTGAAAATTGTGTTTTCAAGTAAGTGAACGTTTTAAACCATTTTCAACAAGCTGTTACGTTCAATCACTCACCATGTCGGTGACAAAATTTTGTATCCTGTTTCAAGGATGCAGGAGCTTTGTGTTCTCGTCCTGTTGACGGCCAAACACTAGACTTCACAGACTTAGATTTCACTCCGCTGTGAGGGTCCTAAGGACAGAGGGATGTCGTATGCTGTAAAGGCCTGTGAGGCAAATTGTGATTTGTGATAATGGGCTTTATAAATAAAACTGATTGATTGATTGACTTAAGGACAGGATGCAGCATATTGGGCCTTTTGGGTATCAACCCTAAAAGCACTTCTTCAGCGTGTCAAGCCAAGGTGTTCGATACAGTTTTAATATTTATGAATGATTTTAAACGATGCCAAATACGGTTGCAACCTGAGCAAAGTGATGATGCTGAGGGAATGAGAGGTTAGGTGAGACCCAGGATGGGATGTTGCCCAATGGTTTTATCTGCCTGCACTTCTTTACCTTGCCCCTTTTGTTCCGTCTTTCTGTTCTGCATAACAAACTACTTTGTGCATGACGTCATTTCCTGCTTATCATCAGACCTTTTCTTTGGGACATAGTTTTAAAAGGTGACCACTAAAATGTTGTACAGTAGGCTTGTGTGAATGTTGTGCTGGAGTACTGTCAATAAAGGTGTTCTGTAAATAGCTCTCTGTTCCCCCGTTCCCTTTGCTTGCTGGCACAAAGCCAAGATATCAAAACGTAGCTGACTTTTTTTAAAAGAGTTTTCTGACTATGTAGGTAGTCAAACACTGATTGAAAAAGAGGTCTTTTTTCACAGATGTTTTTTATGCATTTATTGGGGTATATCATAACCAAAAATGAATAGCACAAATTTACATTTAAATGCAACACAAACAACACAATTTCAGTATCACATACTTACAAAAAGTGGACAGCTATTCACTTAGATCTGTAAACATTTCAATCAAAATCTGTTTCCATATTTTCTGCCACAAAGTCCACATCACCTCTAAGTATTAGTGGGTTTTTTTTTGTTTGTTTGTTTTTTTTTAAATAGTGGCCTTTGGATTTTTCTTAGGGAGCTGATCGACAAGAGTGCGGAGAAGGAGCAAAGAAGTAAAGGGCCAAAAGGATGAGGTAGACCACCACTAGAGCAGTGCCTGCAAACAAAACAGTTGATTATAATCTGCGTGTTATTCCAGGCTTCAACTTGAACAAAAAATAAAGAAAAAATCCTGAAAATGTGATAAACTTTGCACTTAACCCAACTGAAAATGTAATAAAACCCAATAAGGTAATAACCTGACCAATGATGTAACAAAATGTTCCTACACTAAACTATTTTGTTGGTCTGACTTGCCTTGAAAGTAGTCACATTTTCCATCCATGAAAATGTAGTTGACCAGAATGACACTGAAGATGCTGGCCCAGAGATGAATATCACTGAACACAAGCACAAATCCAACATCCTGGTGGGACAAGAGTTTGCTATGTCATGACTGAAACAACTGCATCATGTAAAGAAATTATTCATTGCAAAAACTGGGCACTTACATAGAAGGCATTGAAGAGTATGAGCAGGGGAATCTGAATCATGCAGACCTGCACTGCGATGCAGCTGCCCACTTCAAGGCTGTAGACAAAAATGAGTGAAAATGACAAATTAGACATTGAACTATCACACATTTTTATTATCTATACATTACATATTGTGTATGACCTGGTGAAGTACTTAAATAGGACATATGAGGAACATTTCAAAGTAAAGCAGTGGAGGACCTTAGTGATCAAACTGGAACATAAAAATGATAGAAATTCTGCTGCATGGAGGGGCGAGGTAATTTAAAGCTTTATAAAGATGTAAAACAGATTAAAACAACTAGTAAAATTAAACAACATCAGTGTTCTCATACCTCAGGCTGATGTTGTTCTGCACTGCAAACTGGATCCCATTGACAATCTCAGGAAGCTCTGGCACCATGGCCATCACTGTGACACCGATGAAGTACTGCATTGAGGTAGACAATTACAGAATTTTTTTCAATTGCTAACAAGCATTTTCCTATACTTAAACTCTTAACACAGCAACACACCTAAATCACACGATGACCCAGCGAGTATTGTCTAATTAATACCAACTCTATTTTTCATAATGCAACTCTCTACAAACACAAACTCTATGAAAACACAGCAACCATACGCTATATCAAATCCTTTAAAAAAACAAAACAAAAAAAAAAACAAAAACTCTAGCACACCTTTTCTGTCCAAGAGGAACATATAGTCAATCACAGCATGAGGACTTTCAAATTACAAACATCTGATGGCATTACAAGAAGAATACCAGTGCTTCCCAAGTGGTGGATCGTGGTCCATTCTGAATGGACCGCAAGTGACTCGCAAACATGTCATCTTTGTAAAAAACACACTTTATTTTTAAATACAGAGAATTTCCGGCACAGAGGTTTATTTTGAAGTGCTGTGTCCTGTTGTAGAGTAAGTGACTGATGGACAGCTACTTAACAGAGAAGGCAAACTAGTTAGAAAACATGGCCAAATGCAAGTATGAGTCCACCTTGAAATGTGGACACTGTGGCTGGATCAGTTGGGAACCACTGCAATAGACAATGTTTTTTTTAATTGTTTTTTAATCATTCCAGTTTTTTTAATGCAGAGCAGTTTATTTATCAATCCAAAAGTCCCCTTTTTACTGTATATATCCATGTAATTAACTTCAACACCTGCCTATGTCTCTAATTGAGGAATCAGCTGTCAGTCTTGTCTATTTTACACAACTTAAATCAGCTATTTCTCAATGTTTCAATGATCTGTTCATTCAAAAATGCTCATCAGCCATTTAATTTAATTTTTTTTTTTTTAAGATTATTTTTGGGTGTTTTGCCTTTAATGGACAGGATAGTGTGTGAAATGGGGGAGAGAGAGAGAGAGAGAGAGAGAGAGAGAGAGAGGGGGGGACGATATTCAAAAGTTTACCTAGCTTGTGACTTTTAACTTGAATGAAGGTTTGCATCATCTTCTATGACAAGGACCGATGAATCTAAGTGACGTTTTCCTTCCCTTTTTAAAAAGAAAGCATTTTGAATACCTGGGAGATGGAGGAATGGGTCAGCATGGGCTCGATGTTCTCCGTGCTGAGGTCAGCGCAGCAGGCCATCAACACTGTGGCCACAATCAGCACTGCAAGAGCCTTCCACCTGGACCAGTGCACTACATGATGACCTGTGGGTGAAATACACACTATTACCTTAGCGACGTTTAACATTTATGACTTACCTCACTGTTGCAGGACGCTTTCTCCCCTTCCACATCCACATCCACCCAGTCCAGTTCGGAAGTCTGAACTTTCTTCTGTATTTCGTGCTTTATAGTTTTGGCATGCACAGGCACAACTTCCCTTACATGCATTAATATAGCAGGCAACAATTAGTGCTTCAAAATGCGCCATCACCACAGAGACAGAACACTACATGCACACCCACACACACACCTGCTCCAACGTGGCTGGTGGAAAAAATGCTGGTATTGATACACGTGTTGGCTCCAAGGGGATGGCCAGTGGTGACCTCACCAGTGGGGTGATAGCTGCTGGTACCCTCTTGTGCGTACTGACCGTGTGCATGCCCCCCTTGACCATCACTGATATGGATGTCATAGATGTGGGAGTGGGTTTTCAGTGTGAAGATGAGGCCGATCAGGTACGCAGCAGGCAGCAGCACAGAAATCGTGTACACCAGGGGCCTGGAAAACATTGATTTTTTTTTTTAATTTAATAAATAGCTAAAACACTGTTAAGTTAAAAGCTTTGGAAAACTGCTGCAATTTCTGCACCTGAACTTACTCAATCTGGGACAGGATCAACTGTGGGTCAGCTTGACTCTGTAAAAAACAATAAAATGGAGGTGAAAATTAAGCCGTGGAGACCGATAAAGATTTAATTTTCATGCTAGGCGTGTGTGTGCTGATACAAACATCAGGTCAATGATGCCCTGCAAACATTAATCACAGTCGCTCACCGTGTCGTAGTGACAGTCCTTGCAGATGAAGGGAACGCTGCCATTGCCTGGAATTGGTGCAGCTTTCACACACCAGATTACCAAAGGTCTTTGAGAAGAGGGTCGGAGCGAACACACCTCGGGACAATATCACACCATGATGGTTAAGTTTTCTAATCTATTAGTGGAGGACATGCAGTTTAAAAATGAGTTATAGGTGTAGCTGCCATACGTACCTCCTACGGATATGAAGAGCAAAGCTGAGCTCACTCCGGCTGAACGGCTGTTAAATCTCTGCTCCCTGTGTCTAATGCCCCCGATGATCATACAGATACCCTGCGCAAGCCACAAACACACACAGACAGCAAGCAAGAGGTTCATAATTATATAAGAGGATCATAATGCAACATGTTAAAGGAGTAGTGTGTATTTAGGGGGATCTGCCTTGATTCTTGGTGTCATAGATTCAACAAGTGCTGGAAACATTCCTCAGAGATTTTGGTCCATATTGAGATGATGACATCACACAGTTGCTGCAGATTTGTCGGCTGCATCCATGATGAGAATCTCCCGTTCCACCACATCCCAAAGGTGCTCTATGGACTGAGATCTGGAGACTGTGGAGGCCATTGGAGTACAGTGAACTCATTGTCATGTACAGGAAACCAGTTTGAGATGATTGAGCTTTGTGACATGGTGCGTTGTCCTGCTGGAAGTAGCCATTAGAAGATGGGTACACTGTGGTCATAAAGGGATGGACACGGTCAGCAACAATACCTTCTGCTGCTGTAGCCCATCTGCTTCAAGGTTGGATGTGTTGTTGGTTCAGAGATGGTCTTCTGCAGACCTTGGTTGTAACCAGTGGTTATTTGAGTTACTGTTGCCTTTCTCTCATCTTGAACCAGTCTGACCGTTCTCCTCTGACTTCTGGCATCAACAAGCATTTTCACCCAGAGAACTGCTGCTCACTATATATTTTCTAGAGATGATTGTGTGTAAAAATCCCAGTAGATCAGCAGTTTCTGACACCAACAACCACGCCAGTCACTTAAATTCCCTTTCTTCCCCATTCTGATCATCAGTTTTAACTTCAGCAGGTTGTCTTGACCATGTCTACATGCCCAAATGCATTGAGTTGCTGCCACGTGATTGGCTGATTAGCCATCTGTGTAAATGAGCAGTTGAACAAGTGTACCTCATAAAGTGGCAGCAGCAGCTCTCAAACATTCAAAGAAGTAGACAGTTAAATAACAAAATAAAATGACCGGCATTGTTGCATTTTGCAGCCTCACCACTAGATGCCACTAAATCGTACACACCGCCCCTTTAACTGATATGTACACATGTTCATTTGCTCTTCTCAGTCACTCACCGGTATGAACAGGATACATCCGAGCAAGGTCCCAGTGAGCGCTGCTTTGACAACCTCTTCATAACATTTGCTGGCAGCTCTGTGTCCCCGCAGCAGGGCTGTGATGTAGAACGTCATCTCTGTGATGGAGCCAAACGTTGCGTTTACCACAGCTCCCACTGCAAAGTTACTCTGTGCAGAAAGACTGTGGGGATACACACAGTTACTGATAAACCAACCATTCAATATATTATTGTACATCAGAATTCAAAAGAAAAAAAAAAAAAATCACATCCGAAGTCTGAACTTTCTCCTTTCATTCACATTCATCTACCGGACTGAGGTAAATGTGAAAACCTCTTACCTGGCTATACCCATACCAATGTAGTAGGACAGAGGAATAATGGAAGCGATGGCTGTTGCAAACTTGGTCTCTGCACTGCAGAAATTGTGTTCCTGGTCAGTATAGCCGATAATGAGAGCGACTAATACCAGGGGAAGCAGGTCTGCAGGGAACATAGACTTAAGGAGAACAAATGGTTGGGCAGTAGACAGACCAGTACATCTGTAGAACACAATGCAACGTTTTTAAAAGTCCAGATTGACTGAGGATAGCAAATACATATTACTGTAAAAGGATGGATAGCTGCATAAACTCTTTGCTTACACTTCGTTTTTAAAACCAGAAATGACAGACAATACAATTCAGGTTTGCCTGTCTCTTGCTTGTAATTGGACACACTTGTTGCACAGAAACTCCAAGATTTTGAGTACACAAGAGACCAGTATATCAAAATACAATCTAATGGTGCCATAACTAGCCTCTTACAAGCCCCTTACTCAATCGACCGAAAAAAAAAGGATACTGAGAGCGAAAATGCTGATTCCCTGGACAGTGTATTTGTAGAAATACACATTGAAAGCTTGATAACAGCATAAGATGACTCTGGTCTCACACACAGATGTCTGCAAAAGAGAACATTAAACACACACCTCAAGTTGCAAATTAATTATTAGATGTAAACAGTCAATTAATAGTAAAGGTTTTTGAAGGGCCAGTTTACACACAGAGAAAAAACACTGCTTTCTTCTAGTGGTATTTAGATTTGAAAAACTTATCAGCAACACGTCTTTCCAAAAAGAACATCCTGGTTAATCTGGATAGTTCACCAATGTCACTGTCAGTGTTCACGGAGCTACCACTACTGAAGTCAGTTCCCAATGAAAACTGTCGATAACATTTGCAAATAAATCTTTTTACAGCACGTTACATGCCCCTTAGGGCCAAGTGTGAACTATGTTCTTTGTGATTTGGATGAACTAATTAGATTGGCCACTGCAACAGTTAATGCCACCATTCAAATTAACATGTGTAGCACTTCAGTTACATGTTACCATAGCAATGAGGAGGCTATAAAAACCAAGTGCTTGGTGTTCTGACAAGCATGACCAGGACAGCAAAGGAAAAACCTACTGCACACATTCCTGGCCTTGACATCTTCCTCTAAACTTACCGCTGACACTCTAGTTTCCTGGTGTTTTATAATTGATTTTTAAATTGTGTTATCATTACTTGACAAAGTGGACATAACTCACTGACTTTCTAACAGCTTTATGAGCCTGAAGACAGCCTGAAATCCTCCAGCAGAGGTCTGCTGTGCCGCGTTTCTACCAGAAACTTTCAGTATAGTACCTTAAACACCGTCCGTAACCCTTATGGGCATGTACCTCGACCCAAGTAGTTGCCAGGTTTCACCTTAAAAGTTGTCGGTAGCTGCCAATGGTAGCTTTGAATGGCACAGTGAATTCAATTTTTTTTTAGTCCTTAGCTTGTAACTGTTAACTAGCAAAGCTGAAAAAGCAGTAATACATGCTTTTATTTTATAGCTATAGTTTACTGATGCATCAACAGTCTTCAATGCTTCAGAACCAGACACAGCTCCCCTGAGCATGAGTGACGGTTCTTTATTGACCAATTTACGGACTGCGGTTTTTCTAGCTCCACCTTTTGGGATCAGTGTGGTAGGTACCTCAACAGAGGGGTGACAAAAAATGGGGACGGTAAGGAGCCGTTCGTTGGAGCCATCCACAACTTTTCACAATGGAAACGGAAAAATAATTGCTCTAATGTGTACTGGACTGAATTAACTGAACCGGACTGCTTGACTTAAGTAATTCCGAGTTCAAGGCTAAAAAACAGGGGTCTCGTTTATAAAACTATGTGTAGGATCCATACTTAATGTATAAAAAGCCAAAAATGGCTCATGCCAAAAGATATTCAAGAATTTCTACAATCAGGCTTCCAGCTCACCGTCTGCATCGCCAATTTCCCATCTCCGAAATGTTCCTAAGCACAGGTTACAGTTTCCCCCATCACGTTGTTTTGTGCGTTCGCTACGTTCATAAATCAGACCCCAGAGCACAGCGAGCCGTAGGAGTCACAGCCCCATGACTCTGGAACGACACGCTGGAGGAGATCAGGCAGGCTTGAGCCGTTTATTATTTCTAGTCTGTCTTTAAAACGCACATTTTAGAATTGCTTTCTCTTGGATTGGCTGCTCTTTGGTTTTACTTTCACTTGTTTTTACTGTGTTTTAACAATTCCTACCTCGCTCGTCATGATTATTGTGCCAAAGCTTCTTTAATTTATTATTTATCTGGTAATTTCTCTTGTTTTTTGGCTTTGTAAAGCACTCTGTGACTTGTTATTGAAAAGTGCCATATAATTAAAATTATTATTATTACTATTATTATTATTTAAAATGATCGCGTACCTTTTCCAGTCGGTGAATATGAATGTCCTCTGGTGCCATGAGAAGAACAATGGTTAGTGTGCGAGCATTCATCTTGGCTACAGGTATAGAGAAGACCAGCAGCCAGGACAGCACACAGGCCAGGGAGTGGACCACAGCCAGGACAGGGTAACCCAGCACTAACCAAACATATGTGCTGATGCGACACTGCAGAGAAGGACAGAATAATCAAAATATTACCAAATGTTCATTGCACCAAGTTGATTAAAGTGACTAACTTTCTTACCCAGTGAGTTGAAGTTTTTCTAGTTGGTGGCTCTGGGACAGGTATCTCAACAGGAATTGGGGAAGACACCAGAAGAGGCGCAGAGTCCTTGTCCCTGACATGGTCCTTGCTGTCTTGAGTGTCGCTCTCTTCAGGAATGACCTCGCACTTTGAAGGCTTTGCAATGGATCTCTTAACTACATCACCAGCCTGGAAAAAGACAACAGGATATGGTGAATAATTAATTTTGGCTACTTTTGCAATGGCGCTTTAATACTGGAATCCCATGAACAACAACCTGAAAAGTAAGGACACTGCATATATCACATTACCTTTTCTATCGACTTCCCAAATGGCCAAATAAAGTACCACCCCATCTTTAAACAAAGTTTTCCTAAAAAAGATAAATACAATAAAATGATATTCCACATTTTGGGGGACATTACGATACTCTGAGTCAAGCAGGTGGTTTATAGGACACATACCATAAGGGGCACCGATGATTGTTAGAAACATTACAGGACAAATGAGGAAATATATTAAAGATATCCACCATCCAAATAAAAAAACATAAACTATGTTCCCAAAGTTGAGTGCTGAGCCTGAAAGAAGAGGACACAACAACAGGTTATTGCTTTACCGTAACCATATTTATCTGTGTGAAAATGCAGATCCTGCTCGACAGAATTCAAGTGCAAAGAAAGAAAAAAAGACCTTCTCGAGGCTTGACAATGCTAAGATCAGAGTGTAGCTCTTTGATGATGTCTGATCGGTCCTCAATGGGCTTCTCCGTAACATTGCCCTTCCACTTCCTGAAGCCAAACTGACAAAAACAAAAACAAAAAATAATGAAATTTTGGATTAAAGGTATGTCACACAAAACAATGTAAACGTGAAAGCAATCTTGTATATCCCACATGTATGAGATTCAAACTTAGTTCAACTCCACTTTAACCCAGTCATGACCCACCTTGTAGTTGTTGGCCTCCCTGTGTGCCTCCACCTCATTCTCAGCTCTGATTGTGGTCCTCGTGGTGCCTTCATGCCAACCCTCGTCTCCGCAGCGGGACGGAGTGGATCGGGTGGTTCCTTGTCCTCCTGTGCAGATCACAACAGCGAGAATACTCTTCCACATAGCAAGACAAGGAAATGTTACCCCCCAAAACAGCAGTGATCCACGTTCCCCTCCTCTCGGTTGACTTTTCTGTCAAAATAATTTACAACAACAATAATTTTTGTGGAATCAACAGCAGCTCATTCACCTCTGTGGACGGCGAGGAAACATTTCGGTGTGTAGTGGCAGAAGTGGCGGGCAGAAGCATCTGGGGAGGGCGTCTCCACTGCACCTAGCTCTGGATGCTGGGGGCCAATGCAGAGCCAATCATTTTGAGACTGTCGCCGTGGAAACCGGGGATGCTGTTCAGGATCTGCAGAGATCTCTGAATAAGGAAGCAGAGTTATAGATTTAAATGACACATAAATAAATAAATGTGCGTGTCTATGTGTGTGAAAAGGTGTGCTTTCAAATGGGATTTGAAAGTAGAAAGGGAGTCAATATTGTGAATGTTGTGGGGGAGAGTTACAGAGGCATAGGACAGAACGGCTGAAGCTCTAGAACCCATAGTAGTCAATGGGTGGAGATGGAGATGTGAGTTGGCTTGCAGAAGTAGGATCCAAGAGTACAGGAGGGTGTGTAGATATGAAGTTGTTCAGACAGGTAGGAAGGAGCTTGATTATGAAGGGGTCTTAAAGGTGAGAAGCACAATCTTGAAATTGATGCAATATTTAACAGGAAGGCAGTGAAGTTGTTGAAGAACAGGAGTGATATGATCTGTGGAGGGGGTTCTGGTAATACATGCGGCTGAATTCTGGACCAACTGGAGTTTACAAAGACACTTGAGAGGGAGACCAAAGAGGACATGGAGCCAGCCACATGGTTGCCAAATAGAGCTGGGTGTCATCAGTGTAGCAGTGGTGTAGCAGTGCAATCGAATGCCAAATTTTCTGCAGATATGGCCAAGAGGTTAAAGGTAGATAATAAATAAAAGGGGGCCCAGGACAGAACCCTGAGGAACACCACTAGCAACTGGGAAAAAAAGCTGGATTGAGAATTTTTCATTTTGAACACAATGAGTGCGGCCAGGAGATACAATTTAAACCAGTTGAGAGTGGTGTCAGTGATACCAATGGTAGCTTGTCTCTCTAGAAGAATGTTATGTGAAATGGCATCAAAGGCCGCACTTAGATCAAGAAGAGCGAGAATATTTAAAAGCCCAAAGTCAGCAGCCAATAAGAAATCATTAGTGATTTTTACCAAGGCTGTCACTGTACTGTGAAATGAGTGAAAACCGGACGTAAAATGTTCCAACAGATTGTCGTGACTAGGTTGAGTGTGAACCTGAGCTGCTACTGATCTTTCAAGTATTTTAGGGTGGAATTTGTCTGAAATTTCTCAGGTTGTTGGGATCTGCACCATAGTTTCTTTAGTATTCAGCTTATAGTAGCAGTTCTGAGAGATGTGGGAAGAAGACTAGAGGTAAGGGAGGAATGTATAATCTCAGTTATTAAGGAGGAGAGGGAAGGAAGTTAGATGTTAACTAGGCGAGTCAGATACATTGAGCAATGCTTTGGCGTGCTTTGAATTTCTTTTGTGTGCCTGTTGCACAGCAAGTAATGCTAAATTAAGTCAAGAGATGGTGTAGCTATTGAATGACACATCCACACAAAAAGTCGCCTTCCTGAGGGGTATCACTGCATTAGAGGTGTGGAGGTTGACATGCAGGACCAACGCCCCTGGGGCCATGGAAAAGCGTGTGACTAACAAAAACCTCCTGAGAGTCATGCAGAATGTCCACTCCGTCAACGGCTGTCTGCCACAACTGATCACATTATAAATGCATCGCAGCACACAGAGATAAGAAAACTCAGCGGGCTGTGCTGTGCTTTGTAATTAAAAACAGAAGCATGCTGGTTGCACAGTATATAATCCATCTGCTTATAATGTTCTGCCCCCTCCCTCACTGTCACTCCCCATGTCTCATAAATAACTACATTGGCAGTGAGCTGACAACTTCATGAAAACAGCCATAAACTGTAGGAAGATGACACAATTGTCTTTAGGCTGAGGAATAAAAATTAGTCAGTGGTTGCTCATCCTTGTTGTCAAATGATGGCTAAGCAAAGCTGTGATCATCACAAACATAAAGGTGGATCAAAAGTGACCCCAGTGACGTTTAGCAGCTTGTGACTTTCAAACAACTCTTCTAGGAATCCAGAGTAGAGTTTAACACAGGAAGTGTCTAGATTGGAGGACAGTTTGGCAGCACAGGTGACTTTAATGAACGCGTCACCGACCAAAAATAAAAATATAAAAAGGCAAAGAAATAAACAAAAAAAAAAAAAAAAAACCCGCTAAGACAGCTGATGATGGCAGGGAGCAATGAAAGGACAAACGCTGTGTGTTTGAAAAACGGAGGTCAAAAGTTCAAAAGTAATCAGGTCTCACCTGCTGAATCAGGCGTGGATCTTCTCCGCAGGTTCTCCACATCTCCTGGCATCAGTGAGGACTTTTTGTGGGACATTTTGTCTGTTTATTTTGTCTGTTTATCCCCCACCTGTCGCTCCTGTATATCCATGTGCGTCGAGGGTTCAACACGTCTTTATCAAGTCTGCCTGCCAAAGGGGCGGAGTGGGGGTTGGAGGGGCAGGGAGGACTGTAGGAGGCTTTTTTTTTTTTTTTAAATCCTTTTATCTGTTCCTATGGTCTCATTTATGTCCAGCATGTTCTCTATCTATCTTTCTTTCTTTATATAGATCCATTTAAATGCATCCATTTAGATACTTAGTTATGTGTTTGTTTTTTATCTTTAAAATCCGTGTGTGCTGGATTTTAAAACCTGCAACTTTAGTGCCCCCAGTGGTAGAAGCAGGAGAGACAATGTGACACTGCAACATGAATGCATTAGTGTGGTAGGTAGGGTTGCCTCACACATTCACTTGAAAATTAAATAGGCTCTGTTTTCCTCTATTAACAACATTATTCAATCAGAATTATTAGAAAGCTTCACAGAAAAAATACCCTGCATTCTGGTACCTTATTTACATGCAAAGTGTGATTAAAAAAAAAATCCAGTGTGACTCATTTATTTAATATCAGTGCATTGCATACTGTTACTGAAAGCACAGGCAAAACATGAACAGTGGTAAGTATGGAACAATATGCATTCGCTTAAAAAAACCTGCTAAATTAATAAGATTATTACTGTAAAACTTCTATTAGTAGCCTGGGCTATTATTTGCTTAAATCACTGAACTCAGCAGGCCTATATTTGTGACAGGACTTTAATTCCTTCTACATAAAACTCAACTCAACAATCAAATTGTTTATTTGAACCAGAATGAATACTATTTGTATAAAAATTTGGCTTCAATTAAAATTGAATTTCCCCTCAGGGATTAATAATGTCTGTAAAAATAATTAATTAAATTAAAACATATCAATTATGTGATGACACTCGTTTCATGGCACTGAGGGTTACAGCACCCAGCAACAAAACTTTATCCTGTTAAAACAATATTCATCTTTTTTTCCCTATTTTATTCTTTAATACTTAAGACAATTAAATATGTCAGTGGACCCTTATAGACTAAAGGAATATGAATGACTTACCAGGTAATTGAGGTTATGACTTTATGACTGCTTCAGATAGAGAGTCACCCCTTTATTTTTTGTCATGCCAGTAAATCTGAATTAACAAAATTATCTCAGAATTTGAGAGAAGTTTGTTTTTCTTCTTTTTCTGAATTAATGAGATACTCTTGTTAATTCAGAAAAACAAAAATGAATAAGATTATTATTGTGTTAATTCCGAGAGCAGACTTTATTTCAGGGAAAATTTCCTCAAACCTTGAAGATAAATCTTAATTAAAAAAGCAGAATAAATAATTAATAATAGCTTCTAAATGGTAGTCAGTGTTTACTTTTCATACAGTCGCATGCTCAGCTATGTTTTGTGATTCCAGTGTAATAATACTGGAGGAGCACAAACTGGAGCTAGTGTAACTGGAACAAACATGGCAAAACGATCACACAGAAAAGTGTAGGGTTACTTTTATTTACATATAAAAACAAAAAGTACAGCTGCACAGTCAAAGTGACAGTAATTTCTTTTTTACACAGTTGGAAGACTAAACACAGAAAGCATCACACGGCCTGCTGGTAGGAACTTAATCTTTTTGACAGCTTACAAAAACAGAATTATTACTTATCAAGGCATGAGAAGTAAAACAAAATTTCCAACGTAATCTTCATTTAGTCTCCTAATAATCTTTGAACATGAACATTTTGGGCAGATGTTGCCAAATTGAATCCATAGCAGTGTGGTAACTACTGATAACATAAATAATTCTCCATTTAACACACGTGACATGAATAACTAGACACATTAGACAAACTAATTAGCATCGACTAAGAAGCGGCCTATCACAGTCTACTTCAGCATCTTTTATCCACATTAAGTGTAAAATGAAAATACTAGGCGAAATTTTGGTTACAGCACACGTACAGTGACAACTTTTTATAGCATAGTTGACTCTTCCCTTTTTATTTATCATATCAGCAGAGTAATCAAGTGATTTGATATATAAATCTGTACAAATAATACCCTTGTTGAGGAATCTATGAACAACCTATGTACAGTACACACATGTAGAAACACAGACACTTAAAATGAGAAGCATGAAGGAAAAAGTGACGTCTAAGCCCACTGTAGTCTAAAATACATAGTAGAAAAGATTTTCAACTGGACTGAAGAGGAGAAAAAACATATATGACGCCCAGTTTAGATTGAATATGTACAACAGGGTAACAAAAGTAGAAATACTGCTGTAAAAAAATAACACTTTCAACAAGAAAAAAATGTTCTGAAATATACAAGGAGAACTCGTTTTGAAAAAGGCGGCCTTTCCATTCATTTCAGTCTTTTTCTCAGGGCAAATAAGAAGCTAACTGTTGGTTTATTGCACCATTAGTGTTAGTAGTTAGTATGTATTTTAGCTCAGTAACTTTGTATACTTAACGAGTAACTTAAAACACCCACTGAAGTCTTGTCTTTGCTGACTTCTAGTGTCTTAACCTTTCACCTTGCTAGTGATGTCCAACTGTGCTTTGAGATTTGGTGACATCACTGTTGAGTGGATTAGAGGTTCAACCAAGCGGTGACCTCCAGGGCTGAGAAATGAAGCCAACATGGAAGTGCCAAAAACTGCAAAACCTTGAATGACCACTTGAGGCTGGCTCCAGAAGCCAAATAATCCCGTTAGACCTCCATGTTAGACTTCAAAGCAGAAATAAACATGTTTACAGCCTGTTAAAAAGGACGGTTTGGTCTCTAAAGCTAATTTCCCATTCATGCCAACTGTATAGAGGGTACATTTTTGTATAACTCGCCCGTTTAAATTTTATTAAGGCTTAAATTTCTGCACAATGGAAGCAGCATTTATTAGGTAACATAACCATGGTGTAACCCCAGACTCATGGAGTGTAGCGATAGTCGTAGCTGTTGCTATTTCAGTGTGTTTTCAGTTCATGAATTTTTCTGAAAAGTAAATTTTGTTTTAATAATTTTAGGCCTGTTTTTCACTAGCAAAAATATACACCATGCTAACCAAGCTAGCAGCTAGCGTTAGGGTTATCTCCAGCCTGTCGTCCAAATGTGGCCACTTTTGGCTCCAAAAATCCAAGATGGCAACGGCCAAAATGCTAAATGCTTCAAAACAGGAGTCCACAAGCCATGGTGGGTACGTCCATTATTTTATACCATCTGCGGGTTTATTGGTGTGCTAATACTTTAACCAGAGGAGGGGAGCAAAAACACAGCTTTTCAGCCTGGTTTTAAGTTACTCTAAATAAATCATGTCACTGTTACTTTGCAGATGACAAATAAATTGAGAAAAGTAAAGGCAAGATAATAATTTGGGTCTCTGTACCTCTTAAAGTCTCTCTGTATAAATTCTGTGATATAAGTATTATTAGGGGAGGGAGATAATGGTTAGTACCTCAAGTTAACTGCACATACATGGAAGTAATTGAAGTGGTGGGAGGAGAGAAAGTGAGTCCTAAAAACAAATAATATAACACAAAAGGAAGACCTGGGTTAAACAGTATTTGCAAGTAGCCCGTAGCATTTCTTTTTGTACCTGTATGGTCTTCTGTATGAGTCAGGTCTTACTGCCCTGGGACAGTACAAATAAAGAACATAATTGACTTTCACTGCCTTCATCTTCAAATGTTCTTACCGATAATTCAAAACCCAAGTTGACTGTGTCAGTAATCAACATGCCACATTTAGTTAAATGTTGCGACGGGGCTGGGCTGATACTAGCTGATGAATGCAGAGGGTGCTGTCAGAATAAAAATATCTGTTTCAAGCCACATAACATTTAGCTGCCTCATTTGTTTTGCCATCATGGAGTTGCCTTTGAAATTTTCTTGGACACAAATAAAGTATAAAAAAATATTTTTTTCATTAACTTATTCACAACATATTTTTTCACTTTATCCCTTTGTTTTGTCTAAATTAAAAAAGGAGAAGAACAAAATAAGAAAATAAAAAACTGACCAGCTTAGTTCCATCTTGACCTCTGGCTATTAGGAACTGGGTGCACTTTAGTAAGAAGTTTGAAAGTATCCAGCACTTTTTGTCGCTCACTGTCTGTGCACCACTAAGATATATATTGGAGCACTGCTCTTAGAAGTCAGAGTCAGCATCCATAAGCTCTGCCTCCATTAAATTGGTCCTGGAGTGAATGGGTCCATAGCCGGCCCTTCGGCCTGCCGGTACCCGAGCCACGTGGGCCAACCTCTCAGACAGCCCGTCTGTAAGATCCATCTCCCCAGGGTAGCGGGAAGGCCCACTGGGCTGCCAGGTGGAGGCTGAGGGCAGGCAGCGTGGGCCAAGGCCCAGATCCTCCGGGCGGTCGTTGAAAGTTAGAGGGTTAGAGAGCAGGCCATAGCTATTCCGATTGCTCTGGTAGGGAGGGTAGGGACACCTCTCCTCACAGGACAGAGGGTGGGAGTGTTGGAAATCTGGGAAGGACCCCGGCAGGACCTCCTCCTCCAGCTTCTGCTGTTCCTGCAGGTTAGCGACCAGACTAGGGTGGCACGGCAGTTTGGGCAGGCGAGGCACGGAGCTGCGTCCGAACTCGCGCTGTCGGTACGCCTGGTGCTCCACCGCCTCTTCCGCTGGACGCACCTCCTTCTTCCTCTTCTTCTTCTTCTTTTTCCTCTTTATCATCTCTGGTGAAATCTCAGCCTCCACCATCCACAGCCTGTTCCTCTCCTCTGGAGGCGGCACTATGAGGAAACAACAGAAAATAAGTCAGTAATCATTAAAAGAAGATTAGAAAAAGATAGAAAAAAGGTGAAGAAGGATAAGAAGACAGACAAGAGGGAGGCATGTAAAGCAGTAGGTGTGATGACCTCCCGCTCTCACCTGGTGTACCAGTTGGAGTCACAGAGATGTCCTGTGGCAGGATGGCACCTCGCCTGGCCACCATCTTAGTCACATGCTGCGCCCATGCTGACGACATGTCATTCGAAGGCTCATTTAGCTCAAAATTGATTCCAGCTATGAATGAGAAAAGACAAGCCACAAACTCTCCATTTAGGGACAGCTGAGGACAGTTCAAACCCAACGTACACTTAATGGCCCCCCTGCTGCGCCTCTATAGCTCTGAACTACTCCAAGCTAAACAAGCACGGCAGCCGCAGCAGCCTCACAGCTTACACGAGCAGAGGAATGTGTCATGCACTTCTTAGCTACAGACATAACAGTTGTCCCTGACGGCATGGTCTCTGTGCCACAAGAAAGCAAATGGAAAATCTTTTCGGGCCAAATTTTTAAGAAAAGAACATACAGTGGTTCTTTACATGAGCGCACATGGCGCCACTTTTGACATTATATTACCGCAACACAATGGATATTAGCAGCATATTGTTTGTGGGACTCACAGCACTGAAAACTTCAATTCAAACACTGAACAATGTGTCCTTTCAGAAACAATGTCCTGTTAGGAACGCTGTGTACTCAAGAAATAGTCCCTAGTTGGAAACCCAAATATATCTGCATGGCTTGATATCTCCAGGTGTAAATGAGAAACTATCTTTTGTATTTTGGGTGAAGCAATCCTTTGCTATGGAGGTAAAACACAGAGCATCTTATGAATGATATGCAAACATGAGGTCTGATTTCCACTATAAATTATCAAGTAAGATGCCCTGCAGTTTCAGTTATTAACCACAAGATGGAAGTGTGCAAACGTCACCAGATGTGGCTTCCACTGTTTCAATTTTTAACCAAGTACTGGTAAATAATAAAACTGAGCTGTCAATGTAGTAGAAAGATGCAAATACTTTTAAAGTGAGTGTTATTTGACCAGGCAAAACAGAGAAGAAGGGCTGTGGCTGTTGTTCAAGAGGTAAAAGAATGTCGGAATAATCTGAGCAATGAGTTGCCGACAAGGAAAATTAACACAAACAGCCCCTTAGGTCACAACAACTTGTATAGTAGGCAACAATTTTGGTACTTGAGTTGCAGAGTTTTGGTTCGAGGTTGTAATTGTTAGTTGCTGTCCACATAGAGTGACCTAGAGGAGTTAGAAAAGGTATTTATTAGCATCAGTCGGATAAGACAATACTTCAATAGCTTTAGGGGATGCTCCAATGTTACACTAAATTTTAGTGTAGTTTAATATTTCTGCACACTGGGGTCCCTGAACTGTTTGGAATTCCATAAATTGGTTATGACTGGAAAACTGTGAGTTGACAGCCACATATTCTTTACACTACTTCAGTTCGGCGCACAATTTGACCAATATTTGACTTAAGTAGCTTAAATTAAATGAATAAATGAAGACAAACAATCATTTGTTCACTCCTGATTTGATGTTATGATTTAACCAATGTTTGATTTTACTTTTCTCCAAACATGTAACTACCTCTGCTTTCCAAATTAAGAAAACAAGGTATTAACAGTAGATACAAGTACAAGTAGATACAAAATATATGGGATTATATTCGCAGGAAGTATAAAAATGTATTGGGACCCGCCCCCACCCACCACTGGGTGTAGATGAGGGGCCCACTTTTGGGACCTGTATTTCCTAAGTAATGGCTGACCTGCCACCCGGGGAGCACATAAATGCAGCAACAATGCAAGCATGGCCGTTTTTTCCACAGCAAACAATATGGCGGCTGGCTAGAATCAAACAATCTCAAGTTACAGTTAAACAGTTGCCTAAAATATTTTTCTGAAGACATTTTAGGTGAGAAACAGGCAATACAGTGACATAATACTGATCTGAGTTTTGTCTGAGTTTGAGAGATAGACAGAGCCAGGTCTCACACTTGATCCACTTCTATACACTGTGTGTGTGAGGTGACCTGCATATGAAAATGCAGAAGTACAATCTGCAGTTGAAGCAACACCCTAGAGCAAGCTGAAATCGCCAGATGACGCACAATGCTGGTAAGATGGAGGAAAGTTTACCATAGTTCATTTACACATATTATCCACATAGCTATGATGCAAAACTCGTTAAAAATCAGCAAAGTATCTAAAAAAGTCAACTCTGTTTTCTGTTCTCTTAAGGAAAAATTACACTCTAATTTATCCGAACTTCAGTTTACTCAGAATAAATTATTTTTAATGACTCACCCACTGGTCCCTCATGGGACACGGTGTGCATGCTGAAGGACAGCTCCTTCTCTGGGTCCTTGTGAAGCTCCTTCCTCATCGCAAATGCCTTGGCGATCATCTTGCTCTTCTTGATCCTCTTGGGTTCATTGTCACTACGGCCAATGATCCTGAAACAGGAACACAAAGCAGGTTCAGACAGAGAGACACTGACACTGTCTGACAGTTAGAAGACTAAGGATGACACGTTTCATGCCATCAGCAGCCATGTGACACTGGGCAAGACGCTGATGTCTGATTTTACGTCAGTCTGGATGAGATGGATTAAGCCTAAACTGAAAACAATAATTTCAAGAAGCTTTTTTTCAAAGCTGGCTGGAAACTAAGTCCTGTGGGTAAAATCCAAGTCACAGTGAAGCCTTGTGAGCACTGTTACAAAACCAGGGATTAACACACTTGACCAAATTTATGCCTCCATTTTTTCAAATGATCAGGGTGAAAATCTCTGACAGGGAGAGTCTGCTAGGTTGGTGCATGTTTGGGACTTTCCCACACTGTTATCATATCTTTAAAGCCATATATGGACGCAGACAGGCAGGCAGCCATGATGTGAACACGAGCAGTGATCAGAGACTGATAAAGGGATTGAACGAGAGTCTTTGCTTACTTGCACCAGGTCCGCTTCCAGATGAGGATGGTGGCCTTGGTCCAGACCCAGGTGCTCATCGCTATTCCCGTCCCAAACATGGAGAACAGGTTGATTTTCTCCACCATCAGGCTGGGCCGGTTCTTGATGGTGCACTCTGGGATCGGCTTGTTGGTCTGAGAGGCGATTGTCACATTGGCTTCACACCTGTTGAAAACATCACACAGATGATCGGTCTATGTGTCGACCACGCCACATGTGCCTCCCACACCTTCTAGCCATATAACTGAGGTACATTCAAACGCTGAATCTGGTAAATAAGCAAGTCTTTTACATGTCAGGGCAAAGGAGAGAGCGGTTTACATTTTTGAGGCTAAATTAATTCCAATCCAGCCAGTGTCAACAGTGTGGGGAAATAGGGCTGCATTCACCGCTGTAAGCTGAGCGGTTGCGCAGCGGTTTTGGAGACTCAACAGCATCAGTTTGTGGATTTCTGTGTGGAGGGTTTGCAGGTGTGTAATAAATCACATGGCTTTTTGCCACCGAAAGAAGAAGGACAATAAAAACTTACAGCACATATTCTCTAAAGCTCCTCTCCCATTCAGCCTGGTTGAAGAAGTCGTAGAAATGGCAGCCGAAGGTGATGAAAACAAAGCCAAAGGCGAGGAATCCAAAGATACCTGACGAGGAGAAACAGAACAATCAGATGTGAGATACCAGATGCGTCACTCCCAATAGCATTCATACAGAGAGTACAATCCACCTAAGAAGATGATGGAATCTAATCTACTACTGGTTAAATCATTGATAAAGGGACAGAAAACAAACACGACTTGAAGTAGGAAATCTCTGTGTCATTTTAGATCCTTAGTTCAATTTTACAGCTAAGGTGTGACCTTTACTGAGCAAGCGAGATTTTGAGAAGCTTGTTCATGCTTTTGTGTCCAGTCGTCGTGACTATTTTAACCCTCTATACACTTGCCTACCTCATTGCAAAAAAAAAAAAAGTTTGAAGAAAAAATAAACAGAGAGACCATATAGCTCCCAGTATCTTTGAGAATTGATTTTAAAATCTTTCTATTGGTTGTTAAGGCTCTTAATGGCATCACCCTCTCCTATATAACAGATTTTCTATTCACTTGTGTCCCTCCATGAACCCTGAGTTCCTCCGCAGCTGCTCTTTTAACTGTTCCTAATGTCATTACAAAAATCTTTAGGGATGCTGCTTTTAGATACCACACCCCAAAAATATGGAACACCCTGCCTTTGAATAACAGACTTGCTGGCTCAGTGGACAGTTTTAAACAATGACTCAAAACATATCTTTTTAATATGGCCTATGACTAGCAGCTATCTGTTTTAATATTCTTCATAGGTATTTTTTATTACTTGATTAAATATTGATTGATTAATGTATTTATTCTTCTCTTTTCTCCCTGAATGAGTGCTGTATAATTGTATGGTTTTATTTATTTGCTCTTTGTCAGTGCCGCTGAACTGTAAAAGCACTTTGGTGTTCTGTTCATGAAAGGTGCTGTATAAATAAAGTTCATTCATTCATTCATTCAGTAGTCATTTGTATTTTTCCTGCCCAGAGATATTAGTCCAGAATTAGTATGTCGGAAATTATCACATTCTGGGGCAAATTAACAAAAGGGTTGCACAGCTTTTGTGGTCAAACCTGCAGAAATAAGACCTGCGCTGCCAAGCAAATAGCGTCTCAATGCTCCTGAGCTGTTAGCATGTATTTAAATGAGGTACTATACATACATTTGAATACAAAACTGGCCCCTTTCTGTGCAAATAAGCCTCACTGCAAAACAAGCGCCGAAATGATCAGCACCTTTAGAGAATTGGTGGTAACTGAAGTGCGCTGACAGACTGGGATACTGAATCCCAAACACAGCTCCTTTCTATCACTTTCAAATTCCTTGCTTAGAGTATTGAGGAATGCCTCTGCTCTGCACCTCATTGGTCAAGACCTGTAGCTCACGGTCTGAACATTTCAGTTTTCCTTTTCCCGCTTCCATTGTTCTTCTGCTGTGTTCTTGCACAGAGGCAACATTTCTATTTTGCCACATAGGTTATTGCAATTAGATGCAAAAAAACAAACCAAAAAAACCCTGACAAACTGCACTCTGCTACACGTTATGGGCATGTTTGTTCTGTAAATCCATTCAAGCAATAACTTTCCTAAATCGGACCTTGAGTCGTGACAGATAGCAGTTACAAGTGATGTGCAATTTATGGTGCTTTCAGCCACCACAATCACTTCTTTGTGAATTCACCCCTCTGTGTTTAGAGTGCCCAATGATGTGCTGCTAAAGACTCTTTAACGTTTCATTTTTTTCACCTAATACTCAGATTAACCTCAGTTATTAGTCTGATCATAACCAACAAATGACAAATGAAATGTCAAAAGATAATAGAGTCAAGGACATACCGAGTCTCAGCATCGTCTCGTTGATTTTGCTGGCAGCTTTCTCACTCAGTAGACCGGGGTGGTTACTCTTGATGGAAAACAAAGTCATGACACCTAACAAGAGAAATGCACTGAATCAGCTGGCAGTCGCTTCTCAAGCATAACAAAGCTCGACAGCTTTGGATGGAAGAGCTAAAACAGCTTTTCCAAGGATTTAGTTGTTTGACTTGAAACAAACTATCTACTCACCCCGAATGAGGAAGTAACCGCCGACAACAAGCACCACTCCGATGGGAGCCAGCACAAACCCAGCACGGTATCTGTAGTTCTTGTAGCCCACAAAACATATCCCACTCACTGAGTCTCCGTCCACCTGTGGAGCACCACACAACAGAGCAGCAACAATTTAGATCTTTTCTTAAGACTAGAAAACATTTTCCAGTCTCAGAGTCTCAGACTGTATGAGGTGAACAGCTCCCTACGCACCTCAGCGATAGCCAGGATGGCCACAGTGAGGACGAAGGGGATGGACCAGGTGACCATGTGGAAGTAGGAGGTTCTGCCAGACAGCGGCTGGTGGGTGGTGCCCAGGGCTTTGAAGGACGTGTGCCAGGCATAGGTCAGCATGACGAACCAAATCACACCCGACATCAGGGAGTAGTACACAATGATGAAAATGGTGACACATGACAGTGTCTCCGAAGACCTGTCGAGAACAGACAAACATTGAGACGATTTTAAAGTTGAATTTTCTAGTTGGGAATGATCTCTCATCTCTTGACTGATGTATGATGATGATGCATGACAGCAGCATCACTTACGAGGGCTCTCCGAGTCGCATGGTGTTGTCACTCTTGCACACAATCTCTTCACGCGCTCCATCCAGGAACTGTGCCAGCCAGCCGATACTGCCCACAAAGAAACAGGCGTTGATGTAGAAGAGAATGACAGCTGGGTAGCGGTTGGAGTTCTTCCAGTCGGCAAGAAACGTGGCCTGAAATGGAGGACATGTTGCGAGTCAGGAGAAGTTTGAAAAGCAGACATCGGACAGAATTATGGATACTATAGTTATGTCTCACCAGGGTGAAGAAGGTGCAGAGGAGGGTGATGGTGCCAAAGTAAGCGATGTAGGCGTGCATGTCATTGTGCTCCTCTTCAGTGAACAGAGGGTTGTCACACTGGATCCCGCAGCCCTCCACGTCTTTGTACCAACTGGACTGAATGTCTGTCTTCACCAGGGGAGCTTCACACTGGCCTGACATGTTGAACTTCAGCTTCTGGACCTCATTCTGCACCCAGAGGACACAAGGTGAAAGGTGAGCCTCTAACTTTAGCTAGAATACAGTAACATCTCTGTTTGTGTACCCTGACCTCTGACCTGCAGAGAGAAAGACATTTCCCTTTGGGGATCAATAAAGTGCCTCACAGCGTTATATAAGAATGAAGCGTACCGAACAGCCCACAGGGAATTTGTCACATTTGAGGAAGTTGGGCCAGCCTCTCTCTGGTCCACAATGCTACATGGTCGACGTGTAGCCAAACACAGGCTCTGACTGGGCAGCTCCACCCGACCGTTCTCACATTTGGGCATGTAGACGGCACAGAGTAAAGGCTGGATGACCGACCAACAGCGAGGAGCGTTCCGCAGACCTAGGACAGAATAGAAGCTTAGAGCTGAGCAGGACTGTGAGTACGACTGTTTTAATTAGACACAAATAAGACTTCAAAAGTGCTAATGAACAATATATTGCTGCAGCTTTAACTACTGTTGAGGTTCCTGTGACTTCCCGAATATGGAATCCACTTCAGGGGGTGTTCCAGTTGAAATTTCAAGAAAATTACAACTTCCCAGTGCAAATGGATCACACAACACACACACACAATTTTGGCACTCTAGTGTTTCAAGATTCGGGAGAGAGTTTTCACGTTTACCAATAATTTCGGACTGTCTTAGACCATAGGAATGGCATGTATGAATTTTTAAAATGGGTGAAGGGCTCCTTTAATATGATAATGCTGGGCAAACAAAACAAGCATTTTGAAGACATCACATTTGGGCTCTGGGAAATTGTGATCAGCATTTTTCATCATCTGACATTTTAATGTACGGATGCACAATAACATTGGCACGTCATCAATATCGGCTAATATCAGCTTTAAAATCAACAATCAGAATCAGCCAACATGCTTTTTAAAAATGTGCACAGTGAATGAATATTTTGTATGTTAAATATATGCATAGTAGGATGTTAATTCCTCTACAGAAGAGACTTGATGATCACTAAAACTAGGTGGGGAAAAAAGTGGATAAACTGATATCAGTATGGGTTAATGGTCAAATGAGTTGTTACATGTTGGCATATCAGATATCAGCGAAAAATCCAGTATCGTACATCTAATTTATAGACAAACTGAATCATCAATTATCTGCTGTTTATTATAAAGGAGAAAAACAGGTAGTTGCTGCCCTATGTTTATAACACTCACAATTGTGATAAAGACATACAGCATTACAAAGATTTATTCGAGAACAGTCCTGACGCTGGAGTGTGATTTTGTGAAATGTTTGTAATGTGAAACGTGAGCAACTAAAATCAATCTCTGAGGATTCCTCAACTGCCTACAATTTGATAGAAACAATCAAAAGCATATTTAAATCTTTAACAGAGCAAAATATTGTTTCTTTGTAATTTAATATCCAGCTTAATAAAGAACAGTATGCATGAAAAAGATTTCTTAAACATGAACACGAACACACTGCAACCAACAAATCTTTCATTAAAGAATAATCTGCTAGTTATTTACATGATTAATCAATAAATTGGTTAGTATAAAATGTCCAAAAATGCTCATCATATTTTCCCAGAGTCCAAAGTCACATCTTCAGTTTGCTCTTCAATACTCTTCATTCACCTTTAATGACAAATAAAAGTAGCAAATTCCCACATAAAAGCAGCTGGAGCCAGCTACTGTTTGACAGCTGTGCTTGAAAACATGATAGAAACAATTACTCAATTATCAAAATAGTTGTTGATTCATTTCTTTGATTGACTGACTCATGTATGGATGATACATGCCTCTCCTCCATCTGCTGTAAATTACACAGGAGCCAGAATAAGCCCAGCTATATAAATAAAGCTCCTCATCAGATCTGGGTTATCCAAGTGCCCTTGAGCCTGTGAGGCAGTGACCTGGCTCTGACAGCTCATTAGTGAGTGCTTATGAATGTGAAGCAGAATATCTAAAACCCTTTTATTATTGAAACTCTCCTATTGTTAGCTCCCTAACACCTATGAGTGATTCCCTTTGTTGCCTTTAATGGCTTTTAACCCTTCATTTCCTGCTCCACTGTATCACACAACCCATTGTCATACCAATTAACATTATTATCACATGTAAACAGAACAAACACAGGAAACAGGAATTGATGGCATTGCTGATGTCCTTAAACACTTATCTACTATTGTAACTGCAGCAAATAAAAGCCTGAAAGCCAAGTTCTCATTGTTTGTTTTTTTCAATATCAACATTTCCAGAGTATTTCTGGTAGTCAATAATGGATTTATAGTGAATTATGAAGTTACTGTAAGTACTTTAAGTCAGTTAAGTCACATGAATATTCCTAATGACCCTATAGGTATTAATATTACTATATATATGTATATATTTGCATTTATTTTCTGTTATTAACTGTAACAATTAAAAAAAGTAAATCATTTAATTTTTTTTACCATATATATATATATTTACCTTTTATTATTTTTTATATATTTCTTTCCTCTTACAACAGGTTTCTTTTTGGAGGATAGTATGATTGGCACTCTTCTTCTACGACATATAAAACGCTAGTATGATTGGCACTCTTCTTCTACGACATGTGAACTAAATAAAATGAGGTTAAGCATCTTTGAAACTTGACTAGGACCCATTAAATCTTACCAGACCACATGGTCAACTTCTCAAAAGCCTCTTCTTGGGTGCTGGAGTCCTCCGCCAGGATCAGAGAAGTGTGTGTGTATGGCAAAGGTGATCCCAGACATGTGTTGTATTTAAGTGCCTCGCAGGTTGTGGTTTTCTTGCAGTTATCCTCAAATATGGTCCCGTTTGGAGACAACACCGCCCCGGCAGCCCAGACGCAAAGCATCCCGTAAAATCCAACAATGGGGCTCCGACCCTGGGAAGACATCTTGGGGAGGAACAGATTCAGCTGTGCACAAATAAAACCACTTTGAATTCTTCAATTCTCCTGTTTCCCAGGTACCCCAAACATGAAGTTTTCTTCACTGGATTTAAAACAAGTTTCCAAACGCGGCATGGTGCGGGAAATCTGCAGGGCGCTTCACAGTTTTCTCGCAGTCCTCCCAAACTTTTTTACTCTGCGCTTCTCGTCCGATCCCTGCTGGATCCTCCTGGATTCCTTCATCATCCAAATCCAAACAGCTCCAAAAACACTGTCCCCAGCTCTAAAAGAAACGCACCATCAATTTAAAACCATATGAAGAGTTCATTGGAAGCATTTTAGGCTGAGTATGAAAAAGTCATCAGGCCGAGAAAGTTGCAGCTTCGCCCTCCCCCCACTTCCAAAAAACTTGCCATGAAAAAGTCTGGATGTGTGTAATAGGATCTCTGGCTCGGATGCACCACCCCCTTTTCTCCCTATAGCCCCCCTTTTTTATGCTGGCAGAAAAATAAGATGATAAATTATCCTACATCTCTCTATGTGTCCCGAGGAGTGATTTTAGTCCTGGTGAAGTGTGTGATGAGAGCTTTCAGAGGCTGGGTTGTGTGTCCCGAGTTGCGGCTCAGTGTCTGCTTGTTTTTTGTCTCTGGTATGCACATGGTGGGGGAGAGCCAGAGCAACAAAACCTCCCCTCCCATCCCCCTCTGCAAGTGGAAGAATGTGCCTTATGGCAGGCCTTCTCAAAAGTTTCTCATCTCAAGGACCCCCAAAACAACACAGACCCCCATCTGACAAGTTTCCTCTCATGTCACTTGTGCAGATTCATACACCTGTAGGATATTGCACATGATAAAGTCACCAGCAGTGCCTACTCCAAGGCAAGGCAAGTGTGTTTGGATAGTGAATATCAGAAACAGGGCATTTCAAAGGGCATTAAAAGTATTGAGACCAAGATAATTTAAATGAGTCATCCTCAAGAGTGTGAAGCCAAAATGTTTCTCCCTTATATCCCTTAAGGACCCCCAGCTGGTCCTCAGACCTCCTGAGAACTACTGATCTACCAAATCAATATACAGGGGCTATAATACAGCCGTTATTAACATACTAAATGTATTTAAAATGTGTGTGTATGTGCGCTCAAAGTTATATCTCAAAACTCATTTCAGTAGAGCTTCATATCAAATCTGTATCATGAGCTTTTCAGCATCTTTGAATAAGACGCACATGATGCACAAGAGACAATCCAGCACACAGATACGTATTTGAATTAAAGGAAAGTACATTAAAATACCTTAGATTAACCAACGTATCTATGTAATCCAAGAGTTTGTGTGCTTGTAATTATTTTATTTAATTTTATTTATTTGTTGTTCTTTCCCCCCTTTAATGTATTGCTTTCTGCATTAAACTTTTCTCTATCTGGCATTTATGTTTCTACTTATGTAAATGTGAAACTGTGAATGTATATGTTTACTTAAATTTATTTATTTACTTATTTGTATGAATGTATGTTGTCTGTAAATTTACTGACGGTCCAGTACTGAGGATGGGTGTGGGGTATATATCCAGAGATTTGACTTAATTGTTCTGTGTTAAAGTTGTCCGCTTATTTATATTTGAAAATAAAAAAGACTTTGATAAAAAAAAACAACCTCAGATTAAATAAATAAATTGTACAAGTATTCATGCCAAAGAAATCCAGATATGTAGTACTGTTTCTCCAGTAGCCATGATATGTGTATTACATATTCAATATAGGTATAAGCATGGATAGATTACTAACGTACTGACCGGGAAGAGATGCAAAAAGACTGCAAGCAAAACAAGCAAAACAACCACAACAGAATACAATATAACTACAAAGAGATCCAAAATAACAAGTAAAACAAACAAAAAGAGACACAAAAGGACCAAAAAAAGGACATAATTACACAAAAAGATGCACAACGTCTACAACAAGACACAAAACGACCACAAAAAAAGATGCAAAACCACCACAAAGTCTGTGTGTCTTGTTCCTATGGTGGAGACATGGTGGGGTCTTTTGCATATTTTCCCCCAAGGGTACATTGTCTTATAAACTGCCCATGGGTGTAAGCATGAATAATATAGATACACATATATGTGTGTCATGCATTATGAAAGAACAGTGTGAACCCTCCCCTCCCCAGACTAGTTCATACCACTGTTACATAAAAATGTATGATTAAAATACATGTACTTTTTTACTGTATATGAGTGGCTGTTTGTCTTTTTAAAAACCCTTTATTTAACCAGGTGGTTCCTTAAGATGGAAATCTCTTTTACAGTTTAAATATCAGTAGAATACAACAGACAGGAAATACAGTCATCACACACACAAGGATAAGGCTGAAACCACTTCTTGTAAAGCAGCTACATTTCTCAGCTACATGGACTTTTAACATGGAGAACACAGGAGAAGGCTTGTTTCCCATCTCTGTCCAAATCTGCTAAGAAATTTTGGATCCAAAGTCTTAAAATGATGGCAGTCTGAGTGTCTCAGCCTTTATCAGTAATCATATAGTAAGAATAACATGGAGATTTAAAGAGTTTTGAATGGCTGTCCCATGTATGTATGACAGAGGACACAGTGTGTATACTGAGTATCTGTGTGTGGGAGGGAGGGACACAGTTAATAACTCAAAACTACATCAAGTCAGTCTCCTTTGGGACGTTCGTAATGGACTGGGCTTCCTGTCGTTGTTAAGGTGGCTGCAGGGATCTTTAAAAACTGCCAAACAAAAAACATACCAATGTACATAAAAGACAAACTCAAACACAGTCACATTATTTTATTTCAACGTGCTTAAATATGTCAGGATACCACTCAAGACAAAAGTCCAAACTGGTCCGGTCTCGGCCATGGTGCTGTTGTTATCGCATTAATTGGACAGTGCACTCGTGGTATTTGCATGGCTGCAGATGCTTTGTTTCTCTCCTGGTGCTCTGAGAGTAAAACTGGGTTAACTCTGCTCCCTCCTCTGTGAGTGTGTGTGTGTGTGTGCGTCTGGGCCTCCTTGAAACCCACAGCAACATGGCCGCCTGAGTGAGTCAGAGGCAAAAACCAGGGACCACACACAGAGCACTGGAGCCCAGGCCAACACACACTCTCACTCTCACTCACACACACTGTTAGAACTGTCACTTTTTCATTATACTCAGTCGCTTACACTAAATTATAACATGCCTCTGCCATCTGAAATGTTCTTTCCCTCCTTTGCGGCATCAGATTGGTGATACAGTAGATTCTGTGACGTGCTAGAAGGGAACTCACACTCAGAGGAGCTACTCCGGCTTTAAACTAACACAGAAATGTCATGTTTAGATTGTGGACTTGCGTCAAAGGCTGTTAAACATGCAGGGGCTGTGTCTGCACCCAAAGATTACAGGCGTCAGGTTTCAGGCTGGGAATGCCTCACAACTCAGGGTTTTCATTTGCCAGGCGGAGGAGAAACGGGGTGGAGATGAGAGGTGGCGTTGGTTTGTGCTTCTTCACAGTTACATTAGAGCTTCTCTGGGTGAAGGAGAAAAATGTCGCAGCTAGAAAAAACCATCTGCCCTCAAATTATCATGTGATAAAAAGAGATTTAGTACACGGAGTTGCAGCTGTGGATGATTTTCACAGACATGAAAAGCACTAACATTTATGACCAAAATCCTCACAAAAACAGTTTGACTTTCCTTTGCTGTCAGAGCAAATCAAACTTTAATTGGTACTGTATCCAGACAACTGAGGGTGGGATCATGTTTCGTGTTTTAGCTCCAAGTAAATGTTTTTTTTCCTCAGTCAGAGAACCCTCAACCACTGTCTGCTCACTGATTGGTCACAAAATGCAATCTTGGCCTGTTCTAGTGACCACATCAACAAAACAACACTACAGCACCTCAGGCAGAGTTGCTTTAGTGGGAAAATGGGAATTCCCCGATCCTGTTGTATTTTAGTCGAAAGATATTACAAAAGAAAAATGAAAAAGGAAGACATCAGAGCAGGATTCAAGTCTTATACATATAAATGTATGCCTCAGAATATGTACAGAAATGTGCGGTTTGGCAAACATTACTCACAATGGCAACCTTTCACGACACACACCTCACAAAATCCAGTCGCTCTGCAGCCATGCACGCTGTCAGCTGGATAAAATGTGAGCAGGAAATGACATCATGTGCTGTGTCAGGTCTGGGCAGGACAACCAAGCAACCATTTTATTATAAAGAGGCAGACCATGGGTGTAAACATTATCATTACAGTCATTTTCTATTACAAACGATCTTAAAAAATATTCTATACCAGGGGTTATTATATGCTTATGCTATT
This sequence comes from Epinephelus cyanopodus, assembly GCA_026686955.1. Taxonomy (NCBI): domain Eukaryota; kingdom Metazoa; phylum Chordata; class Actinopteri; order Perciformes; family Serranidae; genus Epinephelus; species Epinephelus cyanopodus. The sequence continues at coordinate 19,605,718 of CM048936.1, read as the reverse complement.
TCTCTTTTGTAACAAGGGTACAAGGCATTTCAGGGCCCCAGAGGTAAATACTTTACAACAGTGGTCCCCAACTGGTCCAGCCACAGAATAAAGTTTCTCCTTGGTCATTAGATCAAGGTCCAAACAGTTTAATACATTCAGTGTTATACTTGGCAATGCAGTTGAGCTAGTTTGCTGTCTCTGTCAAGTAGCTTTCTGTTAGTTTCTCATTGTACAGCAGGAAATGGCACTTTAAAATAAAATCTCTGTGCCAGAAAGTCACTGTACTTCAAATTACAAACTTGACATGTCTGCAAGTTGCTTGTGGTCCATTCAGAATGGACTTGCGACCCGCTTCTGGACCACAACCCACCAGTTGGGAACCACTGCTTGGCTGCTACACACAGGCTTGTGAAAGTATCCAAAACTACATACCAACTATGTGTATTGCTCATGTTTCATATGCTCGCAGCCATAAGCAACATTACTGAGCATGCATCTGACATTCTTGTGTTTTGAAAAAGACCACACACACACACACACACACACACACACACACACACACACACACACACACAAAAAGCAAATCCTTTTCCAGTTAGTAACAATCACTGATGCAGTTGAAACAAACAACAAAGAAACTCTATGCATTAACTCACATTCCAAGTTGGTGTCTTTGGCAAAAACATGACTTGCAACAGATTACACTAAATGCAGTTCTTAAAGGAACAGTGTGTCGGATTTAGGGGGATTTAGAGGCATCTAGTGGTGAGGATTGCAAATTGCAACCAGCTGAAACTTCTCCCGGCTAGGATTCCTTCTGGATTCTCCGCAGAGGTCTCCAACCCTCCAAAATTAACGGACCAGGTGATTTAAACCTTTAAAATCACTGAATAAACAGGTTTCACATTACAAAGCAATGCTGTTTGGCACGTCAGAGACGGTCTCTCGCCCACAGCTGCTAATGTGTCCTCACCTTTTCTCTCTCTCAGATCCAGGGGCGGGTTGCACAGAGAACCTTGAGTTAAGATTTTCCTTAAAGTCCGAGTTAAGGATTCCTTGACGTAAAATCAGTTGCACAATATATTCTCAAGACTTCTGCTCTAAGTTTCCTCAAAATGTTTACTTCAGAAGTTTTTCTCCTTATCTTTGTCTTGTACTTGTGGAATTTCTTTAAGTTTGTGAAACCACTACACAAAGAATCTTAGTTACCGAGGTAAGGACAAAAACATAAAGTACCTCTGACCCCATCTTAACTGCAACATGGTTGGGTTTATAGATATATAACAAAAATTAAGGCGTCTCGAGAAGAGAACTAGGAGAACCCGATGGACATGCTCAATGATGAGCAATTGATTTTGTGCTTTAAGTGTTACCACAAGTCAGTTTGTGATCATGACTGTCTCGGATTGAATCACTTAACTTTCCAACACTGCGCTCTTCTAGTCTCTTTACAATATGCTCCCTATGTAGATCTAAATGGCTCATTCTAAGGTAGCAAATATCCAATGATTCTTATTTCCAGGTGGCTATGAAACTATAGAAATATACTTATTATACTATATTCCATTATTGCCAATACATCCACTTGAATCCTACACACTGGACCTTTAAGTAAAGGTCAATGATCCCATCAATATGACTCTGACCACCAAACACCCTTCCTGCCCCTGCTTGTGTCCTAACTACTGTACAGTTTGTAAATTCAAGCACAGTCTTTGTCCACAAGGTGGCAGCCGAGTCCTATTTTTCCATCTGTGTTCTTTGTGTGAACAATAACTCCACTTCCATGCAAAATATTTGAAAGCACACTAGTGTTGTGTCTTTAAATCTAAGAGCAGCGATGATGAAAGCTCAGTCCAGGCAGAGAAGACTTTTGTTTTTCAGACATGTGTGATTCTCGCCGTAATCTGCTGGTGTCACCCTGTTTCTGGTGCCGTTGATCAGAATCTGGTCTGATCCGACTCGGGTCAGCTCCACGGGTCGGAGCGGTGCTTGCGGCTGTAGTCCTGGAGCTCGATCTGGTCTTTGATCTGGTTGATCAAAATCTGAGACAACAGGATGCCAACCAGCTGCAGAGCGGGAAACAAAAACAGAGAGCTCTCCACTTTAGTCTCTGCTCTCACAGTGCAGGCTGGGTTTAAGTGTGTGTGGGCTGGTATGTAGGCTGTACTCCTACCTGTGGTATGGCCAGTCCCAGGGCGATGCCTCCCAGTAGGAACAGGTTACTGTGGATCCAGTTCACCAGTTTGTCTATGCAGCCGTTGGTGTGGATGTAGTCTGCAGCCTCGACGTACTCTAACTCCTGCATGCCGTGGCCACACATGGTGTTGATAACCACCTGCTTTTAGAAGAAGCATGGTGTTATCATGTTGTCATTTTCTTTTGTATCCTTTACTGACATTTTTTTATATTTACTTTTTATCTTATTCATTTATTACTTTCTATTAATCAACTATTACTATCACTATTACTGCCTCTCTATTGTATTTCATTTGTATCTTTCTTTATTCATGTTTATTTATTTTATTCTATATTTCTTCTACTTTTATCTATTTATTTCTCTATTTGTTTTTATTCTAATTCAATCATTTATTTTTTACATTTATTTTTCTTTAATATATCTACTCATTTATTTCTATTTTTTAACATTTCTTATATTAGTATTCTTATTATTTATTTATCTATTAATTAATTTATTTTGTAATTATTTAATCAAGTCTTTTTTCCCCTAATTTATATTATCACTTTTTCTATCTGTATCTCTACATGTATAAAGGTATTCACCCATGAATATCTCCTTATCTAGAATTGGGCATTGAAACTAAGACACAGCTATCGATTCACATATGCTCTGAAAATTTCAATAAACAAAACTGTGCAAACAAAACAAACAAAAAGAAGTATGAACATAGTCTTGTGAAGAGAGCAACCTTGTCTTTCGTCATGATACAACAGGAGAAGGGGACAGAGCAGCGCTCTCTGCTGGGGTTGTCCTTTTCGCATTTGAAGTACATATTCTGGGACCAGTCAGTGTACGTTACACCGCCACAGCAGCCAAACTGAGGACACAAACAAGCATTTGAGATGGAAAAGATTAGAAAACATGTTCATTATATTATCACCCTGGTGTTTATAATGACAAAATGATGATCTACAGTGTGTGCGAATCCTTACCTCTTTCTGACCAAAGTCAATGAGGTTCTGCAGATCAAGGTCCTCTCTGTAGTGAACAATGGCATTATTGATCATCTCCGTCACTCTGTTCCGAGCCTTGGCAGAGTATGAACAAAAATATACATCAGGAATACTCAGTAAAGTAATATGTTGAATCATATCATTTAAGGTTTTGTATCAGTGGAGATAACAAAGACAGATACATTAGCCCATTTATGTGAAATCGTTTTTTCTCAACTAGTAGCAGTTTGATGGCGACTTCATGATTGTTTAATTAGAAATCCATCCTCTTCTTAAGATCCTCACCTCTAACAAACAAAATCACATCTAACAACCTTATCTGTGAGGAAACTGCTGCTCACTTCATGAGTTTACTCAGCAGCAGTTACAGACAAAGCCCAGGAGAGGACAGTGTTTCACCAATAAACACAATCAGAAAAGGACAAATAAAGCAAAGTCTACCATACCCTATCGGAGAAGATGAAGCCCAGGACGCCAGCAATCAGCTGGAGCAGGAAGATCACGGTCAGACAGATACAGAACTGTGAGGAGGAAAGAGAGAGACATTGTGACAACTGTGTTAAAATGAATCTGTTCTGGGTTAATTCTTTAGAGGACAGAGTCCATGAGATCTTGTGACTGCATGCACACTCAGCTGGTATTAGCTGCAGAAAAAGCAAGAAAACTAAGAGCAGGGGCTTAAAACAGAAATATGTTATAGGGGAAAACCGGGTGACTGCATTTAGCAACAAACAGAAAAACTATATAAAAAAAAATCTGTTTACAATACAGATGCACCACTTGTAAATTCTGGGCCGATACAGATGTTTAACAAAAAAATTTGGTCGATAGCCGATACTTGTTCTTTTATTGTTGTTGATTTTTGTGCCAGGTAAACAAGGAAATCTACTACAAAAAATAACTGATTTAAAGTCACTTCATTACGCTACTTTTGAATGAGCACAAATTCAATCAAACACATTCATGACACAAACTTTAAAATAACCTTCTTTCACATAAATTTAAAAAAATAGCTTAATAGCATTTTATCCGTATCTTTTTCTTTTGCTTGTAAAAATATCAACAAATTTCTCTTTCAAACTGTATACAAGTTCGAGTACATTTTACAAGATAACTTTTGAACACATCACGAAAACTTTATAATTCTACCTCCGTTCAGAGTTCATTTTTACACAATAGAGCTGAACGCATCATAATGAAACTCAATGCAACCTCAAGCTGTTACTTCCGGTCCCTGCAAACAGCTAACGTAACTGGCTCTCCTCCTGCTGATTTCAACACAAATTTGTTGTTCACAGTGTTTTGTATTGTCAGGGAAACAATAGTCTGTGTCCCTTGGATCGTCAATTGTGAGTTTACTGCCTACTTTTGACCCAACAGTGTCCCGCGGAAGACCCATTTGTCCCATTGATGATATAAAGATGGACAACACATCTCATTTATACTTGAGCTGGTGGTGTGTGTCTGTGTCACTCTGCAGTTACACCTCAAAACACTCGTTGGCGGCAGAGGTTTCTGTGAAGTGCTGTAAATTTTCTTTGATTCAAAACACATTAAACACACATTAAACATGGCTTAATAGCGACAATTTCAAACACAAGTACACGAATCAGCTTCACTATAACTCACAGCATTCACAGACAAAACACTCCTATCTGGACACCTTTTCCCCACAAATATAACATGCTAATGTTTTTAGCACAAGCCTATGGCATTTTACATTGTATAAACTAGCCTAGTGGCTAGCAGACTTTTTCTCTACTCATATGAAGCCAGGGACAACAGCAACACTTAACAAAGGTAACATCACAAAATTCGGCTCCATTACAGCTCACAAGGCTCACTGACAAAACAACTGTCTTATACTAAACATGTTTTCCAAACAAATACAACATGCTAACGTTATTAGCACAAGCCTATGGCATTTAACATTGTATAAATTACCCCAGCGGCTACAAACAAATAATATACCATGCTAATGTTATTAGCACAGCCTATGGTATTTTACATTGTATAAATGAGCCTAGCGTAGGATAAATCACACTTGACTTAAAATGCCATTTTTGTGGAGGCTTCACAATTTATTGTTTCTCTGTTATTAAATTAAACAGGAGATCCGCATCGCCATATTACTCCCACTGTACAGAAAATAAAGTCAAATCATCAGTTATGTCCGCTGCCATCTTGTGCTGGTCACACAGCTGTCAATAATGACTACAGATCTCTCCCTATAGCATCAAATAACTAATTAAAACCAAACTGGTCAAAAAAAGAAAACTTGAACATACAACAATGTAATAAGATCTGCCTAAATAGATGTCTGGTGGTCAACAAGGCAGATATCAGCAGCACAGATGTGTGGCCGATAATCGGAGCAGCCCTAACTGCTCTCACACAACTCGTGCAGTATAATCCAAGTCTCATTTATCCAGTCGTATGGTCAGTACTTCTCAAACAGACAGTGTTTTGGGACATGGAAGTGAACAAGAAGTGGAGCTTATCTATGCCCTTCAAAGCCAGACTCCATTGATAAAAACAGTCATTTTACCTTACATAACCTTGGAGCTGCTGGTCTACAGCTGCCTCCATCGGTTGTTAGTTAGTTTGTATTATTGTGTGACTTTAGTGTTTTAAAGGGTTAGTTTAGCTTCACCAAACTCACACAATAACACAGGCAGACTACAGATCAAGGCAGCAGTAGAAAAGCAGCTCCTGTGTTCAGTGAGGTAAAATTACTCTTTTATTCAGTCTGGCTTTGAAGAGAGCATAGATAAGGTTCACTTTTAGTTCAGTTTCCTGTTGGAAAGTGCTGTCTGTTTGGGAAGTACTGAGCATACGAGTGGATAAATGAGACTTTTACTGTATGAGTTGTGTGAGAGTTTGTAAACAAATGTTTTGATATAGTTTAGTGGTTGTTAAATGTGGGCCCCTATGAGTCCTGTTCATTAAGACTCTTTGCATTTTTTGGATTCTTTGCTCACTGTGGAAGCATCTGAGAAAAACAAATTTTTCAATGTAATGTGGTGAGTAAATGATATTCAAATGGTCACTTGAGGGGTGAACTATTCTGTTAGGCTGACTTGTAATGACTAATTTTCTTTGTAAAAGTGTTAATGATGTACATCAAGTACAAACCATGTTATTATTAGAGTTAATGCTAAAATATTGTTGAGATGATCAGGCAGCTCATTGACTGAGTTTGAATCTGACACCATTACCTAAACATCATGTCATACAGCATACAGTGTCTCGGCTATGTACTCCTGACTTACAGTCTGCAGGAGGCAGATGTTTTCTCGCAGTGAGCCCACACAGCCACAGAAGGTGATGATGAACATGAGGATCCCCACGACCAACAGCATTATAGCCGGGTCCACTGACAGACACGCCAGGGCCGCTTCTGAAAACAAGAAGACAGGGGTTCAAAGACTGATGTGAAGAGAACTTCAAACAGTGACATAACAGGAAACGTTTGAATGTGCTTTGAAGTGTCTTCCTCCAGCTCTCTCAGTATGTGTCATGGTAGAAATATGGTTATTTTCCCTCATGAAACCTTGAACAACGCAGCTTTGGGTGCTGTTTTCCCAGTTTTTCACCACCCTGCTGTTTGGTGGAGGCAAAAAAGCCTAAAAGCGAACATACTGTCCTGACACTCAATACTCCCACTGTCTCCCACTGAACATGGGGAAGGACTGTATGCTCTATCAGTGAAGAGTCACTTACCTGCATGTTTCATAATGCGGGCGTACACGCCGATTCCCACCATCACCAGGGAAATTATCTAAGGGGAGCAGAGAGAAAAAAGATCTCTTTATACTTAGCACATTATAATGGGGCATAAGCGGGAGAAACCACTCAGCACAGTAGGTGAAGAACCATTTCTGTGTTTGTACTTGTCCAGGGAGTGGCACCACTCACCACAATGCAATCAGTGACATATGAGTCATAGACAAGGCCATACTGAGAGAATACCAGCTAATTTCACTAAAATACACTCAAGGAAAATCCCTGCTTTTTTTTAGCCTCGGGGCTCCGAGCCCACATTTTTCATTAGAAATGCAGATAAAGAGACTCTGCCATCCACTCTGCTTCCATTGGACTAAATCGACCTGGCAGCAATCTGTACCTTTCCCTAAAAAATAAAGAGCCTTTCACTCAGCGCTCCTCTCTCAGTCTCAATGGAATAATAGGGAGCCCTCAGGAGCACTCTTCCCACCCTGCATGAAATGGATCCAGTTACCACAGACACTGCAGCTTCATGGGGTGGGAGGGCAAAGCTAGATTTGTCTGCCCCCTTTTTTAAAGATTGAGTTTCACAGTGAAGAACAGGCTGCTTTTTTTGCCATCATGTATCTTGTATAAGTCTAATGAAATGTGAAACGCTACATCTAAGAGTAAGTGGTCACGAAATCAGATTCTTGTTTGTTATAAAATGGGCTTTCCATGAAGTTTCCTGAGATTACAGACAATCTAGATGAGACAAGAACCCTGTGCTTTCATCTCTGGTGTGTCCTGTGCAGAGCCCATTGTAGCCAGAGGCAACAGAAATGACAATAACACATTCCATGTCGAAGAGCTTCAAGTTTTTACACAGCCGTAGCCTGTTTGTACATGGCCAGAAGTCATGAAGACGCCTGACACACTCATACAGCTTTGTTTTAAAGACACTCCTGAGACTGTAGGAAACAGAGACTTTTTTGGTGTAGAAATTAAAAAAGCACTCCTGAAAGCTTCCTGTCTGTTAGAGTTCTCACTGGATTTGCATGTTTAAACTCTTTTTTTTTTGTTGTCATTTCTGTTGCTCGACCAGCAGCAGAAAAGTCTCCACTAAATCCCAACAAGTTTAATCTGCAACAACAGCTCTGCTTTGCGAATGTTGTAAGCCAGAAATCTCCTTATGTCACAGTCCCTGAGCACCTGAAACGCACCGATATGAACTTTGGTTAGTTTACAACCCACTGCCGAGCTTTGCTGTCACCTTCAGCTGAATTCTTTGCTCGTAATGGATTGAGTCGTGCATTTATTAACATCTTATTGATGGTGAACATCTACAGATACGATCAACACAATCACCTGCTGTGTTTGGTTTAAATGGGAAATAAAACATCTCACTTGGGGTGAACCCTGCTCCACAGTGAGCATGTTTGCTCCAGTCAACAGACAGATTTGTGTGAGAAGTGGAGACCTACTTGTACACGGCCCCATCAGCATATGAATCAATTACAGTTTGTGTTTCCTGGCAACTATCATGAAAGGAACAATGCTGAAATGAAACCACAGCAGTTTTGTAGGCTGTGTTTAAGTGTTGTAAGTATTGTTATTGAGAACTTGTTTGAGACAAACAGGTCCTGAGCTCAAAATCCCCTGACAAACCTGATGATACATTCCTGTTTGCAAAGTGAGAATACAACTTGACACCTGGTGTGTCAGCTGTGCTTAACTTCCCCTCTCTTTCCTGAACAATTTCACTTCTTGTAAAACACATAAGTTAATGAACAACCACCTTAAACAAACAAATCACTGGATGGTCCAAGCAGATCAAATTTCACACTTTGAGCTTAAACAACAGTAGTAAACACAGTAAGTGTGACATAACTGGAACCTGAAGTCCTGAGAAATGCCATTTAACTCTTGTTCCTTGTTTAACAACTAGTTTTCCTGAAGACACCAGAGAGCAAATCTGGTTTGCCAAGAGTCACAGTGATTAACCTGCTCACAGACAAGAGTAAACAAGGTTACACCACGAGTATATGTGGCCCATTGTGTTTAATAGCATAAGTAACACTCACCCAAAATATAAAATTAAACAGGAACAGTAGGTATTTTACAACGGGACTGACTAAGGAGACGTCCTCGCCAGATCCAGGTGCGCCCCCGCGTCTTCCTTCTGCCATGGTGACAAGTATCCCAGCTGCTCTCCAAGTTTGCGCACAATTAAGATATTAACTGTATGCAAAACCAGAGTTTGTGTGAGTTAAACTAAAGACCCGACAGCCTAATGGTGGTGAAGAGCTGCTAATATTCCTCTCATACATGAACAGACATGTACAGTTACAGTGAGTGACGCTAGTTGCGGGCTGCCGCCGGCGCTGGCTGGTGGGCGCTGAATGGGCGTGTAAAAAACTGGGAGTGTTACCTGTGTGTCTCCCTCCTGCACCACTGATCATATGATATACCCTGGGAAAGGGAATTTCACAATTGACCCCATGGACCTGAAGAAAAACCAGGGACAGTTTGCTGAAATATATGTGTTTAACTTAATAAATGATTTGTTTTTTCCCCAGATGTGGATCACTGTATACACTCCACCCAGGACAGAATAAACCTTGCAAACATGTGTTTTAGTGTGTGTAGTACTTTGCCTTTGTCTTATATTCTTTTGTCATGAACTTCCCTAGTATGCAATTTCAATTTCTCCTAGCTATTTTGGATCGGTAAGACCTGATAAATTAAACTGTCAGTGACAATAGTGTCCTTTAATGTGACGATAAAGTCCCAGTGTTCTTAAACTAGTACTTTTTCACTTTTTATAGACTTTTGTTTCAGAGATAATAAACAATAAATTGTGAAGACAAAAAGCCTCCAAAAAAATAGCGTTTTTGGTTTTAAGTCGTGATTTATCCTGGCTTCACATGAGCAGAGGAAATCTCCGCTTGTTGCTAGGCTAATTCATACAATGTAAAATGCCATAGGCTTGTGCTAATAACGTTAGCATGATATATCTGTTTGGAAAACATGTTAAGTATAAGAAAGTTGTTTTGTCAGTGAACCTTGTGAGTTGTAATGGAGCAAAATTACATACCAATACCATTGTTAAATGTTGCTGTTGTCACTGGCTATAGATAAGAGGAAACGATTGCTAGCTGCAAGGCTAATTTATACAATGTAAAATGCCATAGGCTTGTGCTGAAGACATTAACATGTTGTATTTGTGGCGGAAAAGTGTCCAAATAAGGACAAGTGCTTTGTCTGTGAATGCTGTGAGTTATAGTTAACTCAATTTGTGTACTTGCGTTTGAAATTGTCTCTATTAAGCCATGTTTAATGTGTGTCAGATCAACTAAGCTTTACAGCACTTCACAGCTAAGCCTCCTGTCATTTTGCACAGTGACCCCTGAGCAAACCAGTTTGACTCGTCTGGACAGTGTGACTGGGAGCCAGCAACCTGAAACTGAGAAACCTAAATGGAAATCAGCCACCACTGATCTTATAGTTGCTTTTCCAAATATGACACTTCAAAAAAGTCCCCAGTGAAAAAAAAGCTTATTGCACATACAAAAGCTGTCTTTAACAAAAAATAAAATAAAATAAAAATTAACAAAGATAAGAATTTATTTTACCTGTTCACAAGTAAAGGTCCAGGGTAACACAAAGACTGACAGATGTGCGCCATCTGCTGGCAGAAAGTGCTTTCCTATTTCCACATTTTCGCTTATACCCGCGTCACACAGACATCTCCGTTTGAGATACAATTTAATGGAGCAGATTATTTTTTGTAAATTATCCTGAATGGAACGTCCCAGCTTTTATTTTGATGGAAAGCGCACGCGGCCACGCGGCACGACAGTTTTCACAACATCCGCTTTACCCGGAAAACCTGTATTACATTAAATGTTTAGCGTTTTTAAATGTAGAAATGGCGCGGAAAACCAAAGGGTTGGATGGATATTCATTTAGTTATCTGCTGGTATGCGCAGCCAGTCATTTTACCAAATAATAGTTACTAATACAGTTTTAATAAAGAAAATTATCCCTCATGTATTTATGACTTTGTTCTTGTAATTGTCTCAGTTGTAGTATTAGTATGTGTCTTGTTATTGTCTCATGAACATTTAAAAATACTGTTGTGCCCTCTAATAATAGAAATCAGTCTTTTCCCTGCTGCGCCATGCTTTTGTGAGTTACCTGTCTCCCACCTTTGTCTTGTTGCAGCTGGTTCTGGAGTTGTGTCGTGGTGATGGTTGATGCAAATCATCCAGAGCCACCTGGATAAAATCCACACCTGCAATGCCGAACTGAGCTCCACTGTGAAGAGGGAGGGTTTTTAAAGAAGGTTAACATACACAAAAAATTGAGAGCACATGTATATTTAGTAACTCAAGGTGGTCACAAAATGATTTAATACCATGAGTGTTGTGTCCGTTTCTTAACAGGCCAGTGGTGATATACACTGAAGACCTCGTGTACCAATTTTTCCTGCCTGGTTCACCGACTTTTGAATGTTCCCTCTGCAAAGGAAATCTTCTTCTAAGTGATTTTGTTTGTGAGAAATTCATATCTGTTAAAGATCAAGGGGAGGGAAGGGGTGCAGAGCTCTTTTATCATGACAAAAGACATAAGAGAGGTTCACTGTTGATTTAATAAAATCTATAGATTCATTAACCATTTACAGTGGTGATGTGTTGATTGTTTAAATCTGAAATTGTGCATGTCTGTAGCTCTACCTATGACAAAAGACTGCAGCAGCCGGTGTCTGCGTTCCTGTCCATGTTTGAGCAGCTGCTGCCTGTACCAGACCTGCAGCATGTACTCTTGTTGTTTACGATGTGAAATGTGTGTCAGTTTTGAGCCACTACATTTTTCTTCCTGTGCTGTTGCGCAATCATGAGTGGAAACTTGTCTATACTGTGACTAATCAGATAATGATGATAAACTTTATTACAGACTCAGTGGTCCAGCTAAGAGCAAGACAAAACATATAAAAGATATAAAAGACACAATAAAAGAACGATACACAACATATTCACAGTGCAATATGTACAAATCACTTAAAAAACAAAATAAGAAAAAAGTCAATGACCTCAGAGGAGACAACTATACCAATGCTTCCATATCTTGGACAGATAGCGTGTAGTGCTTAATTTGATGCTAGTCAATGCCATGATATTACAATTCTCTGAGTTGTTCAGCCGACATATAAATTTATACATAAAATTTCTCAGTGAGGCTTGCAGCGTATTAACACCTGCAGCCACAAACATCTCGCTGGCGTTACACCAATGTGGTCTTCCCAGCAGAATTCTCAAGGCATCATTGTACGCTACCTGGAGTTTACGCAGGCTTGCTTTGCTGTAATTAGACCACAAGTGGGGAGTATAGAGAGGAGTGCAGTGTGCTCTGAACAAAGCCACCTTCACCCTATCTGTACATGCACCAAACTTGCGAAGCAAACTATTTGTTTGAGCATATAAAGCACGGCATTGCCTGTAAATGTCTTGGTCATCCTTCAACTGGTCTGTAATGAGATGCCCAAGATACTTAACTTTGCTCATAACTCTCAAATTATTACCTGCCAATTTGAATGTAGGAAACATTAGACATTTGTCCTCTGTTCTACAAATCATGACCACACTCTTATCTGTATTAAATTTCATGTCATGGTCAACACCATATTGAGAGCAGACATTAAGAAGCTGCTGGAGACCAGCGCTACAGGGACTAAAGACCACGAGGTCATCGGCATACATAATATGATTCACCAGCGTATTGCCTATCATACACCCAGTGTTACAGGTGTTCAGGTCGATAGAAAGGTCATCAACATATAGATTAAAAAGAATTGGAGAGAGGATTCCACCTTGTCTGACCCCATTCCTGACCCCAAAAAGGGGCAGAGACACAGTGACCCCATTTTACCCGCATTGACTGGTTGGCATACCAGTAGGACAGAATTCTCACAATACATTTAGGTACACCTCTACTACACAATTTGTCGAATAACTTGAAATGATTGACCCGGTCGAAAGCTTTTGAGGCATCAATAAAGCTCATTAAAACTGAGGAATTCTTATCTCTATACGTATTGACAATTTCCTTTATGGAATATATGGCCATGTCTGTGCCATGCTTAGCTTTGAAGCCAAATTGGTTATCAGTAGAAGAAGTAATCTCCAGAATTCTGTCCAACAGGATGTTTTCAAAAACTTTAGACAGTACACTGGCAAGGGCTATTGGTCTGTAGTTATCAGAGCAGCCAACTTTACCAGATTTGTCCTTGATCACCGGAACTAACAAGACAGATATCATTGTATCCGGCAAGAAACCATGAATTAAAAAAGCATTGAAACAAATGGCAAGATGGGGGGCTAACCTCATGCTGGCATATTTAATGTGCTCAGCAGTGATGAGATCCAAACCACTTGCTTTGTTATCTGTTAGCTTATTTATAGTGCGGGATACCTCATGTGAAAAAATTGCCTTAGAATCAACACACTCAACATTATCAGGCACATAAATATCACTTTTAACACAATTAAATAAGGTGCTGTAGTGCTGTCTCCACATCTCAGCAATACTGTCAACCCCTGAGATACCATCTACAGTGCATGGGGGCGGTATTCTACAGTTGTTTAGAACCTTCACCTCCTTCCAAAAATCAGTAGTATTGTTACTTATTACCTTCTCGGCCATAGAGTCAGCCCTCATAGCTTGCTAATTTTTACAAATAGATCTAACAGCATATTTATACAATGCATTAGCATGTTTCTTATGTTCAAACAAAGGCCCTTGCCTTGGTCTACCAGCCAGCACCCATGATTTAAAAGCTAACTTTGCTTCCTCATGATACCCGGCCACATACTTATTCCAGCCAGGCCTCATAGTACCCCTTTTGTTTTTCAGTTTAAAATAGGGTCTACTGCTTTCATACAGAGCTCTCACAACATGAGTATATAGAGAGGAAATTTCCTCCCTATGCTTCCAGTCATTACACTTTACATCACTACACCTAACTGCATCGCTGGGTAAATTAATATTACTCAATAATTTATTAGTATCAGCATGGTAGGTAGCAATATCCTCCCTTGAGAGGGCAGACCAGTCCAGAAATTCAGTATTAGGATCATAACTGTCACTGGAGAGCATTGGAATATCTTCAACATTTATCAATATAACCACAGGCATGTGATCAGAGGTTGCTGACTCATACAGAATATTCATACCCACTATAGATGTGTGTGCATCGGCTGTGCTGATACAGTGATCCAACCATGAGGCAGTATGCCAGGCCTCACTTATATAAGTATAGCTATCTGAGGGTAGTAACTCTTTACTTGACAGCATTAAATTGTTTTCCTGACAAAACTGGATCATGTGTTTAGCAAACATTGAGCCTCTGTCAGCAATGTCTGCATTCATATCCCCAATGACATAAATACAAGAAGTGGTGCTGCTCTGAATAAAGGAATAAATAAAGGCAAGCCTATTAAGATATTCATCTTCATTCAGAATACATTCATATGGTGTATAAACATTAAGTATAATAAACTCCCTGCCATTGTGACTGAACTGTACACCAATACACCAGTCTACGTCAAGCCTAAGCACATTAATAAATAAATCAAGCCTCTTGTTCCACAGGATGGCCACACCCCCAGGTATCCTACCCCTGATTATTCCAGAGCTGAGATCAGTTGTGGATTCCCCAGCACCATGGAAATTGACATTAAGAGTGTTTAATTTTGCCAAGTCTTGCTTTGCCAAAAACGTCTCTTGCAAGCACAGTATGTCACAATTTTCCAAGAGGTTGTCAACAATATAATCCCCTTAAGCTATAATTTTAAGTTTATTTTTGGCAGGACATGATTTATTTTAATTCTCAAGAATAGGTGATATATATAAAAAATAAATGTTGACTTTCACAGGCCATACCCAGCTTTTCATATCTGGCAAGATTGCCTCACCAACCACCTCGAGGTGTGGTTTTAATAGTCGCTTGGTTTGCATTTTCTCTGCTTTTTTCACATCTCATCTTTATCTGATAGCTCTACTTCCGCACTAATTTGTTTCCACCCAAAGCTAGTTATCTGCAACTTGACTTGCTAGTAAAACTTTTGACCCTCATCATTTCAGCGTCAATACAGTTTTTCATCTGTATGTCAGTGACACTACATCATACTGCTATGGGTAAACACTGAGTCACTGTCTTTATTATATTTGGCTGCTCTGTGTAAGTCTATTTATAAAATGTCAGTAGGTTATGCAGTGAATTTGCTGTTATCTTGACACACTGATGTTCTTAGAAATAAGAATGCTGTTGAAAACCTGTTGGAAAAAAAAAAACCCAATATGTCGTTGATAACACATGCTAATCTTGCATTCATCTCTACACAGGAAAAGATCTGCAAAACCAGACGCTGTGATCGAATCCCCCCTGCAGTGAAGACAGCATAGAGGAGAGCTTGGTTTCTCTGCAGCTTTCATGTTACTGTCAGAAAAGAAATGGAGAATTTATTGTTTAAGATTATTTAAAAGATTATCTGAATATGGTTTTTAATGTGAAGGAGCTGCACACATGATAGGATTTAGATCTCTCAGCCAGGAGGACCTATTATTTGTATTTTAATGAGACACTTCATGGATGCTACTTTAGCAGCTTCTGTTTCAATGAACCTCTTTTATCTCCAGCATTACGTATTTCACTTGCAGCATCACTGGTTTTGAAAATGACCAACAATCTGAAAATTCTGGACATGAGTTAGAAACTGCATTCATATCCTCTGAAGTTTGTCTGAGTGTACTTGAACACACTAAGTGTTTTGCAATAAGCACCACACTGATTAAGATTTCCTGTTGTGTGAGAAACTGATTGCCGATATGAGAGGGTGCACTTTCGCTGAAATCAAATTATTCTACTCGGAGCACAAGCTGCAGCCTCTGTGTTTCTTCTCATTGAGTTCAAGGTATCATTAATGTGGAGACAAACAAAGATAAACACTAATGTGGAGGGAAAATGGAAAGGAGGGTACTGTATGCACAATGTAATTTTGCTAGTAGGACACGCTCCTCCTGTGCCACACTGCATTCCAAGGTCAACATTGCAATGAACCAAACACAGCCATCTGACATCACCAGTGTGCTACTCCTGAGCTTCTTCCAAAAATCATTTGTGCTTCTTTAGAGCTAAGTTTTTCTGCTGTTAGTGAACAGCTGACTTGTCAGCATACCTACCTACATATCAAGCTAACTCGCTGACATTCTAGCCCAATGGCAAGCTTACTTATTAGCATAGCCAACCTAATTAGCAAGCTAACTTGCTAACCCTGCAGTAGGTAAAAAAGGTTGTTTTTCAGTGTTACTGACGATGTTGTTTAATTGTACAAACTTCAAAGCACAAAGGATTTTTGAAATTGGGACTATTACAGTATATCAATTTGTTATCATGGCATTAGTAATATTACCAGTACCAGTATTATTTCCATGTATTTATTTTAGATATATACCATTAGTTGTTTTTTTTTTAAATTTCATAAATTTTGTAAATTTCTTTTCTTATCATCACTATCTGTATTATAAAATGACAGCTCAACTGTTTGGTTGAGCATGTCTTCTTTACACAGTAAAAAAAAAAAAGTCATACTGTCAGCGCGCGCGCGCACACACACACACACACACGGATGACATTAAATGTATCATTCGACAACAATGGATGATCAGAAGTTATTTTTTATTTTGTAGCAAAAAGTCAATTTTAGTTACATAAGCTTCACCTTAAAAGGACAAATGAACCATTTAGTAAAGCATGTTTTTTTTTTTTAATTTTTATCTTTACTTATACATAAATCTGTCCAGTAAGATCTCTGAAATTATGACATGTCAAAAAAATGTGCCTTCCTTTGAACATCCCACCACACAGAGCCACCTTCTCTGGACTGACTTTATGACTAACTTTCTGTGGGAGGCAAACTACAAAGGCATACTATTTCAAGACAGCGACATCTAGTGAAGTTCAACACCTATTTCATTAAGATACAGTGACTCAAAATGTGCTCTACCAAGCGGCTCAGAAGAACATCAAAGGGATATGATCACTGCTTATGTTTCATATTTTTGCATTCGATCTTTTTCTGTTTGTGAGTCAAGCTGCAGCGTCTTGAACAGGTCATGATGTCTCCCAGGAATAATTTTAGGTCATATTCCTTGGATGAGGTCAGGGTACAATTGTTATCCTTAATCTGAAACGAAATCATTATGACAATATAAGTTCTAGGCGCACAAAGATTCAGAACTAAGCTGATACAGAACACGTTCGACATTATGCAGCATATTAATTGTAAGAGCAGATGCCTTTCAGAGTCACTGTAAACCATCTGATAAGTTATTCATAAATTTCAGTTTAGTTTCTGACTAAAAAGCATGTTTTATCACACTGAAATTCTCTTTACCTCTTTGTTGTATACATGCAACAGACGGATAAGTTTGTTCACATGTACTCCGTGTTCGTTTGAGATGTTCCTCAGAGCTTTCTCAGCCAAACAGAAGAAATGTAACTGTTAGGAGAAAAGCAAATTAGTAACAGGATTTAACAAGCTGGAGTTCAGACAGAATCAGTCTAAAGAAACCAGCAAAATGTCTTGAGTAGTTCAACATTTCCATGCATAGTTACATTTACAAAGTCAGACGTATACAATACAACATTTAGAGAAGGTTTCCTACATACCACACATGTTGAGCTACTATTTCCTGATGGGTCTTTAATAAATACATTCAACGGCTGCAACAAGAAGATAAGATACACAGTATAAGTAAGTGTACTATGAAATAAACAAACCATATTTAGTTTTGTAGTTTTCTTACCGCCTCTTTGCACATTTTCTCTGCCTCATCATAAATGGCTTTCAGCGAGTCATTTTTGAAATGTGGTGATGCTCTGCAGACCATTACGGTCATCATCACCATGAGACTTTGAATGATCTTCATGTCTCTGAAAGAGACTGCGAGCCAGTGCTTTTAGGCTGAGCCGAAAAGTTGAATATATACTACCTACTACTGTTGCTTCTTTATATATTGTTACCATGGTGGCACTTTGACACCTTGAGACCGCAGTATACAGACACGTCAGAGGAGGAAAACACCAGATAAGGGCCAAAGTTTGATGTGTATCTGTACTACTTTCAAATGTTACACTACATGCATGGAGCTATTACTAAGCAACTAGCCGGTAATCCCTCATCAGCAAAACTCCCACCAAGAATTGCTTCATCATCTATCAACTTTTACTCAGTGTATTTTTTGGAACAGCTGTGTGCTCATGGCTGAATTTAACAACCTGCTGTGACACTAAGATATTTACTGGCTTTTTTCATGCTTTATATTTAGACCTGTTTGAACAGAAAAGCACCAGTGGAAGTGATGAAGGGCAGGAATAAGTGTGCTTTTTCCGTTGAAATGACACCTTGTGAGCAATGTCCCACCCA
The DNA here is from genome assembly GCA_026686955.1 of Epinephelus cyanopodus. NCBI lineage: Eukaryota > Metazoa > Chordata > Actinopteri > Perciformes > Serranidae > Epinephelus > Epinephelus cyanopodus. Next base: position 19,587,347 of record CM048936.1, on the reverse strand, counting down.
ACACTGTAAAAATTGAAAAAAACAACAACAAATAAACAAAGGAAATGATGGATTGGAGTGTATGAGTGTATGTTAAGAGCATTTGAGTAGGAGAAAATTACAACTGAAAGCCACCCAAGGCAAAGTCATGAAATTTGCACATGTTTTATTGTCTTATTGCTGCGCTTCAGATACAGATACAGATACAGATATCTTTATTTATCCCCGAAGAGCAATTCAGTTTCTCCAGTCCACCGACCACATACAGTGGTGGAAAAAAGTTTTCGGACACCCTTAAAATCTTACACAATCTCAAATATTATCATGAAATATTTGTGGAAAAATCTTCTTTGTGTTTCAAAAGGTGTGGCTGCATTAGACAGATACAAACAAATACGAATTATATTTTTTTGTTTATTGTTTACAAGAAAAACTAACAAAACTAAATTCTTGACAGTTTCAATATGTCAGTTCTCAACATTGTCGGTATCAAAGTCAACAAATAACAGAGAATGTGTTCAAAATTGAACAAAAAATAAATAAACCATCACATCATCAAATTAATATTTAGTAGTCCTGCCATTGGCACGTAGTAGAGCTCTAATCCTGGCTGGCATGTTCCCCACGAGCCTTTCACACTGCTGAGGGGTAATCTTGTCCCATTCTTCTTGAATTACTGCTTTTAATTCTTCTAAATTCTTTGGTTTATGCTTTGAAACAGACCTTTTGATAATCCACCACAGATTTTCAATGGGGCTCATGTCCGGGGATTGAGCTGGCCACTCTAAGACCTGGATACTGTGCTCCTGCAGCCAGGTTCTACTGGCCTTGGATGTGTGGCAAGGGGCATTATCTTGTTGAAACATCCAGCTTTTACCTCGACGGAACAGTGCACGCGCAGAAGGGAGCATGTGGGTTTCGAGAATGGTACAATACTTGGTAGAGTTCAATGTGCCATCACAGACGGTGAGATGACCAACACCAGCAGCACTCATGCATCCCCAAACCATGATACTGCCTCCACCATGCTTGACAGTAGGTACTGTACATGCTGGAGATAATGCTTCGCCTGGCCTTCTGCATACCCTCACATTAGTAGGAGGAAGATAAAGCTGGAAACTGGACTCATCTGACCACAAAATCTTCTTCCAATTCCTGGCTGTCCAGTTCTTGTGTGCCTGGGCCCAACGACGCCGGGCTAACCTCTGTCTCTCATTGATCAGGGGCTTCTTGATAGCCTTGTAGGACCTTAAGCCATGATCTAAAAGTCGGCCACGGACAGTGCGGGTGGAACACTGGACACCAGTTTGGTTTGACCACTACTGCTGAAGCTCCTGTGATGTCATTCGGCGGTTTTGCCTGCACATGCGGATCAGGATGCGGTCATTTCTTGCTGAGGAAACTCTTGGACGCCCAGATCTTGGTTTGTCTTCCAAGCTGTTGGTTCGTCTGTATTTCTGCAGAGTGTATCCAACTGCTGAAGGACTGCATCTGCACTTCCTGGCTATCTGGTGGCAGCTGTACCCTTCCTGGCTGAGAATCTTTATCTTCAGGCATGTTTCCTGCGTTAGGTTCCTTGTTTTAGCCATTTTTGTGTCTGAAGAACTTTCAAATGTGCTGGCTTTATGTAGACACGAAGCTTGGCAACAAAAATTGTGTCTTTTAATAAAAAGAACGACCTTCATCACTGGTACCAAAATGACCCAATACTCAAAATTTCTTATGTATTTTTATGGAACCAATCAATTTTAAGTTTTTAATGGCTTTTTTAGGATTTATTTCGTATTTTGGCTGTGACTGTACTAAAAGAAATTGCACTTGAAGACCTAAGAGTGATTCTTAATGCAATATTTCACAAATGCATGGGGTGTCCGAAAACTTTTTTCCACCACTGTATATTCATTCACACTGCACAGTCATCTCTACAATCATCCTCAGTGACAGAGGTAACGATAAATGGCACATGGGGAAGTACTAAAAACTACCAAAAAGGACAACCAGCATGGTATGTGCAAAATAAATGCAGGTGCAAATTTCATCTAAGACAGCTACTCTGCATTCAGCAGCTTAATGGCCGAGGGAATGAACGACCTGGAATAGCGGTTTGTCTTCTTGAGAGGTGGGATGGGGATGGAGTGGGGGGAGTGCAAAGAGGTTTTTTTTTTTTTTTTTTTTTACAGCCATGTTACAGAGGCTAGGGCAAGTTGAGACCAGGATAAAAGAAGTGCGTGAGTGTGGGCACATGGTGGAGTGGAGAGAATGGATATTTCGATTTTTCAAAACAACCAGACTTATTACAAGATGGTAATGGAACAGAATATTAGTGAACATTTGAAGCCAGAGGGAAGTAGTAATGCAGCTTAAAGGATGCCAACTGCCCTAAACCCCAGAGAAAAGGGAGAAGACGACGATGAGTGCAGAATCTAAGTGTCATCCTTGATGGTAAAGACAGTCACATTTGGTGTTTGTGTTGCAAACAAGGACACAGACTTTGATCTCAATAGGCTATTGCCTTGTTATTGGGGAAGGTTTTCCTACATATATGCAGATATGCAGATACTTTAATCTTAAAGTATCTACATATATGCAGATACTTTAAGATTAAACTTTAAAGAAATCTGTCAAAGACAATAAAGCTCTGAAGCTGTTTTTAATGTATTAGTACGTATTTTATTTTACTCTCTTTAGTTTGTTTTTGTTGTATTACGATGGACAGGACTTGTTTGTGCTCATGAAGTGCAATAAAAAATTATCAATTGAAAAAAAAAAGTGATGGCGAAGGCATGACCCGCCCTACTCCGCCTCTGATTGGCTCAACCTTACCAATCCAACCAATGAGGACCGCGTTCCAGCTTTTATTTTGAAGAAACGCGCACACGACACTTTTCATAACATCCGCTTTACTCGGAAGTTATGAGTATGGTTTCCTGCGGTGCGAAATTAATGAAAAAGTGGTAATTTATTAATTGTTTGGACTTTTTTAAAGTGAAGAATGGCGTGGAAACGCAGTGATTTGGGTAAATATTCATCTAGTTGTCTGCCAGTATACGCAGCCAGTCATTTTACCAAATAATAGGTACTGATTCATTTATTAAGCTAACGTTAGCTAACCCTCTCAAGTTGTCGCATCGCTTGAGCCTCCGTAGGTAAAACTTACTTTATTCATTGTCCTTTGCAGGCCCCCCTCTTCCTCCGGCCTCCTTACATCTCCTCGTCCCGCCAGTGAGACTCATGTCTGCTTTCTTGTGGCAAGTAGTAGAGCAGCACAGTGTGGTCCAGTATGGCAAGCTGGCTGACTTCATCAGTTTGGTGGCAGAGATCGTCCCAGAGCTTCTGAGTCTCAGTCAGAGAGCTGAGGTCATCCTGGGCCTGAGAGCAAGGGTGAGGAATTACTGAGCCTTATTAAACCTGTATGTAGAGCTGTATATTTTTTTATCTTGTATTTTTGTTCTGTGGTGTCTCTCTGTAACCTTATATTGCTGCCTGTCTTGGCCAAATAAAGTAAATGTCAGTGATGCCAATATGGTGTTGTCATTGGCCTTCTCTGTACCTGTTCCTCTTAGAGGCACAGAGGGACACATCTGACATTTTAATGGAGGAAATGAATGTAATTCAAACATACTGTTATGCTCTGTCAATGGCAAGCAGTCTTTTCCCTGCTGTGTCATGCTCTTTTGGGTTACCTGTCTCCCATCTTTGCCTTGTTGCAGCTGGTTCTGGAGCTGTGTCGTGGTGACGGCTTCGCCAACCTGCACACCATCCAGACCCAGCTGGATAAGATCCACACTTGCAGCGCCGAACTCAGCTCCACTGATCAGATGGTGGGTTTTTTAAAAAAAATTCAGAGCTGCTCTGCATACTAAACATTGAGAGCACACATACATTTAGAAATCCAGGGTGTTCCAATACCATTACTGTTGTAACTCATGAAACATTTTTTTGAAATACAGGCCTAAACTTTAAAGTAGCTGCAAACTTTCTCAACTTGTTTTGTTGTCCATTTCTTGACAGGCCAGTGGTGACATACTGAAGACCTCTTACACCAACTTTGCCAACCTTGTTCAGAACCTTTTGAATGTTCCCTCTGAAAAGGAGATCTTCTTCCAGGTGAGTTTGCTTGCGAGAAATTTACATCTTCATATCTCCTAAAGATCACTATTTAATGGTTATATGTTGATAATTTAAATCTAAAGTTGTGGCTGTTTTTATAGGAGGTTTTTCCTGCAAACTACGGCTCCAACTATGATGAAAGACTGCAGCAGCTGGTGTCTGAGTTCCTGTCCAGGTTCGAGCAGCTGCTGCCTGTACCAGACCTGCAACAGGTACTTTTGTTTTTGAGTGTAAATTTTGAACCACCACATCAAACAGCGCCACAGGATTTTTCCTCTTTTCCTGCATCTCTGTGGTCTTCTCCCTGTGTCACAGACAGCAGAATGGCTCACTGAAACGACATCTGTGTCAGAACAATTTGGACTGCATCTGTCTAAATCCTTTGCTCTGAAGACTCTGCTGCTTCATTACAGACAGTTGGGGACTCTAAGCTCCGGTAAGTTGAACAGAAAAGACAAGAATAGAGTTTTGGATGTAATGTCCATCTGTAAAACATCAAGGTTTGAAAAAAGGCTGAAGGAAAAGTTTGTTTCCTTCCTGCCGTCGAACTGGCTTTGTTGCATTACATCTTGTCTTCAGTCTTTGACAACAAATTCAACTTTTTTTAAAGTCTCATCACAACACCAAGTCACTAACATGTAACATTTTAAATGCATTCCCTTACTGCAGCTCCTTCCAGCAGCAAGGATGATATCCTTTTGTCCACTTTGGCTCTGCCCGCTCAAACTGGAGTGGAGAGGTTACCTGAGACTTACAGTGAGGATGATGATTATGACAATGAAGAAGAGATCCTGGCATTGGAAGATTTAGATGAAGACTCGAGTCAAAGCTCAGACGAAACTGCAGATGATTGGTTGCCAAAAAAGGAATCAGGTTAGCTTAAATCAGTTGCAGTAGCAGATCAGAATCAGTCCAGAATCTAATTTTACTAACGTGCTGTTTTTCATGTTGCTTTCAGGTCCTATGTCGCGTTTATTCAGCTGCCCTCAGTGTACATTTGCTCATCGCCTAAAGAGAACAGTCCAAGAGCACATCCAGAGCGAGCACCACATAAGAGCTCCCATTCAGAAAAAACTATCCATGAAGAAAGCCAGAGCAAAGACTCAGCAGAAAAGTAAAGACTTGAACGGCAAAAAGAAAAAAGTAGAAGGCAACTCTGAGAAAAAGAGGAAACCCCAACAAGACAGTGTTGAGAAAATGCGGGAACGTAAGCAGAGGAAGGACAACTTAGAAAACAAGGTACGACGTAGGCGTAAAGAGCCCACAGGGGAAGACAAAAGGTTTCTGAGCATGCGACCTGTCAACAAAAACTTCACAGAGGAAGAAACCAAATGTCTGAAGTGTGAAAAGGTTTTTGAACTTCCAAATCAGCTAAAGGCTCACATGAAGCTCCACGTCTTCCCGTACTGCTGCATCCAATGTGAGAAGGGATTCACCAGCCCGTCAGGTTATTATCAGCACCAGAGACTCCACAAGAGAGGACGGATATTCACCTGCAGCCAGTGCAACAAGGGATTTCTATGCAACTATTCGCTCAAGCAACATGAACGCCTGCACGAAGGCCCGTCCAGCCTGTGTACGATCTGCGGGAAAAGCTTCAGCAAATCAGGAATTACAAGACACATGCAGATGCACAAAGGCGAGAAGAATTACTTGTGCACCACATGCGGGAAGTCGTTTTTGTCCTCCGGGGAGCTGCTGCTGCACAATCGGATCCACACGGGTGAGATGCCGTACACCTGCACACACTGCGGGAAGGGTTTCTCCTGCAAGAGTCACCTGATCGTCCACACGCGCTCTCACACAGGGGAGCGTCCGTACCTGTGCTCCGAGTGCCCGAAGCGTTTCCTCACACTGAACTGCCTGAAGAGACACACACTCAGCCACAACGGGGTGAAACCGTTTAAGTGTCCAAACTGTGAGAGAGAATTCTCGCAGCAGGGGAATCTGAAAAGACACCTGGCAACTCATAAACATGTTATGTGCAGTCGCTAGAAAACAGAATGTAGTCATGAATAATACCTTGTAAACTGCTTGTTTACCTGTGTAAACCCAAAATTAGCTTTTTAAAAAATAAACATTCATATTTATTATACAGAACACTTATGGTTGAGTTTTTTTGTGTAATCAACAGCAACAATTTGATTTCTCTCAAATTTTGGTTGCAACTTCATTAAAATCCAGGTTAGTGAACACTTCTCCTTTCCCAATCCATCCACCTGACAGGTGTGGCAAATCAAGATGCTGATTAAACTGTGATTACTACACAGGTGTGACTTGGGATGGTCACAATGAAAAGACTCCTAAAATGTGCTGTTTTTGTCTTGATAAAGACCTCACTTAGGATTTTACATGCCTAGCACAAATGCATTTTTGGTGATAAATACATCAAAGAATCAGTGTCTGGTGTGACCCCCATTTGCCTCATACAGTGTGACACATCTTAATACAGAGTTGATCAGGTTGTTGATTGCAGTCTGGAGAGTGTTGGCCCGCTCCTCCTTATTGGCTGTGTGAAGCTGCTGGATATTGGTATGCAAGAACTGGGATGCCAGCTTCCAGTAATTCTGGTTATGTCCTTTCAATCAGCTGTCCCGGTAACTGGTCTCAGACGATTTACTGGTAGAGAAGGTGGATGTTGGGGATCTTAACTGGTGTGTCTAAAAGTGTTCTGTGATTGTGAGAGTGGTTACATGTACTGAATTTGTATGTATCAGATTCACAGACAGCTTACCGTAGTGAAATGTGACATTGTACTGTGTGTTCAAACTGCACATTCGGCTTTTTACTGTGACCATCCCAACACACACCTGTGTAGTAATGATGCTGCTCAATCAGCAGCTTGATTTGCTACACCTGTTAGGTGGAGGGGTTATTCAGGAAAAGGAGAAGATTTAAACAAATTTGTCACCAAAAATTGAGAGAAATTAGCTTTTTGTTTTGAGATCTTATACATATATTTATTTATTATCTATTGAGCATCAGCAGTATGAAATATAAGAAAGAGAAAATGCAGAAGCACAATGCTCACTTTTTCCTTTTTTGAACCCCCACTCGCTAAAAGTATGAGTTGTGGGGTTCCTCAAGGGAGGGACACCTTTTATATTAAAACAAAAAAAATCACTGAAGTGCTAAATTATGCCTTAAGTTTAAATTCTTGGCAAGACAATCAGAGTTGCTGAATAGATCAACACTGAAGACAGTCACTGGAGAATTGGTTCAGTGTTGTGACTATGCTGCCACCTACTGGTGTAATAGAGCATTAAAAATAAACCCCAGAATGCACAAAACAAGTAAATCAACGTGTTAAAGTTGCCTCCCTTGTACCTACAACCTTTGTTGGCTTCCAAGCCGAGACTGACACGTACAATTCTTTTATTTCTGTGTGTAATTATAGGGTACTGTATTTGCACCACATCTGTTACAGGCATCACTAACACTGAGGTGCAGTATTTCAGACCATCTGTGGTTAGTATAGTGAATTCTGTGTATAATTTTTAAGTGAACCAGCCCATGTTGGCCACAAGCAGAATTATGGATGATGAATTATGAATGGATGTTGCCCCATCAGTCATCATCTGTGCTGAGCCTCAAATCCTGCTCACATGCCTCTCTAGTTTGATGGAGATAACCAAGCTGACAGAGTCCATGGAGTCAGAGACTTATGAAATATTCCTCCTCTGACTGGGGTCGGCAGTAAAGAGAGTGTCAATTAATGTTCTCTGAAGGCAATTTGGAAAATTGAGATAGTGTTCTGGATAAGCTGATGTGAAAGAAAGTGGTGAGATGTTGGTAGATTCCTTGTCATGTAAATCATAACATGTCACCGTATTGCTTTTCTCTAAATTCTCCACCCAACGTTGCCTGGGAATCATTGCAGTTATTAAACTGTGAGTAAAATTAAAGTGATAAAGGGAAACTGGTATTTTTTGCCTTCCCATATTTTTTTCTTGTGTCAAATTGACCTATTTAATATATGGAATTATTTTATATAGTATTGAAAGACAGTGGTGCAGCTGTAAGTGGCGAAACAGATTATAATGTAACCACTTGGGGCACGTGCGGTTAGTTAATTTACGACAATTATAACAGCCTGTTTATCCACTGACAGGATCATATTGTTATTATAAGTGTCTGACAACATTATAGAAAGAACCCTACAAAACAATTAAGTGTTTTCCTGACTTCTCTTCATCATTTGCTCATTCCAAACTGTTTTGTGTCCAAGTCTCATGAAAAGGAGTCTTGCTCTGAACTCTTCTGGGCTTTCTCACATTGTTGCAATCGGTTAAATATTCAGCCATGGCATTGAAAATCTTTTAGATAAGAGTGAGATATGCTTTCTGTAGTCCAACACGACAAACTATTATTACACTGTTTTCTTCCTGCAACAAGTCACCTCTTGTGAGATTTCAGAGCGAGACTTTTCCTTTAGCGAGACTTGGACACAAAACAGACTGGAACAAGCACAAGGTCTTTAGCATTTCACAGAGCTGGCTCTATGCACACTCTGAAATTACATGTACTTAAATCAGTGGTTCCCAACTGGTGCAGCCATGGGATCCGGATTTCTCCTTAGTCATTGTTTCAAGATCTACATAGTTTAACGTATTCAGCATCATACTTGTGTTTGGCCATGTCTCAAGCTAGTTTGCTAGTGAGTTGCAGTCAGAATGGACCCCCAACCCACTTTTGGACCAGCTGGGAACCACTGATTTAAATGGACTCTTGTTGGTTTGGTGATAGCGATTTGTGGCTGTTTCTGGTTAAACAAAACTCTTAACAAAAACTGTAGGGATCATTTTCATAATGTCAGACACTTTTAGTAGCAATCTGAATCTGTCAGTGGCAAAGACAAGCACTTTTAATGGACGTACATTGCTCTATGCCCTGAGCGGTGACATTGTAGCCTGTGTTGCTGACGGCTTCAGTGCTCTCGTTCAATATTGGATCAATTTTTAAAAAACATGTTGTTCCCATGAGTCAGTTAAGACACACAAACAGGGGAAAATAGGATCCAGGTTAAAAAAAAAATACCAGTTTCCCTTCAATACCCACACACAGCTGAATTTGTACATTAGAAAAAGCTGTGATGGTGAACAAGATAATTACTAGATGCACAATTTAACTGTGTGGATCACAGTTATTTGGCATCTATAAAGTATTCACTGAAAATGTAATGTCAGATTAAGGTACCTTGAGAGTGGAGTGTCAGCACTGGTCTACCCAAGTACAGTGTGACGACAAAGACCTGGAATCAAAGCGTAAAAGAGAAGTGAAAAACACAGCTGTAGGAAATGCAATTTATTTGCAATTTTTTAATAACATCATTCCTCAGATAAAAATGCAATGTTACAGGAATATACATCAGATATTAATTTAAAACTTGCTTTCAAGGGACCATACAGTCTAAATATACTTTTTCCTTTTTTTATTTACTGGTAGCGTGCGTTATAAGCAAGACAGACTCTGTCACCAATGACAGACTGACAAGTTACAGATACAAACTGTACATTACTTATTTACAAATCAACTTTTTGTTTGGTTTTTTTCGTTTCACTTTTTATTGAAAATAGGAGTAGAAAAAGTGATTGAATTAATATTCTGATTTATTTCATTTGTATTCTTTCCCTTTCTAAAATGTAAAATGAAGTGAATGAACCAAAACAAACAAAACAAACCTCTCCTTTAGAAAAAAGAAAGAGAAGCAGAAGAAGAAGAAGAAGAAGAAGAAGAAGAAGAAAGAAAAAGGGAGTGTCAACTGTGAGACCATGCAGTCGTCACCGAGGAGACAAATGGTAACTGAGGAAACCAAATGATGTTGGGCCAGTGTCACCTAGCAACCTCAGAACCAATGGAATCCCTCGCAGTGGAGGGGGGGGAGTGGCTTATGTTAAAGAACAGTTACAAAATGACCACCTGCCTCCAAAGCTACCGCAAGTACAATAACACACTCTAGTTCATTTTTTTGACCATAAATAGTGCTGTTATTAAATACTACATTTAACAGTAGCGTCACTACTAATATTACAACAAATTGGTCTCTGTGTGAACACCTCTCTCAAAAATAATAACAGACTTCTCTCCGACAGAAAGGAACAGAAACAAACAAACAGCTCAATCCTGTCAAAGGCCCTTTAACACTTTGCATGAGTAGTGAGCTAAGACTACGGACAACATCGTAAGACACTACTGACCAGTGGAGAACAGAGCCACATAGCCATGGCATTTACCCAGTAAATAAGGAACAGAAAAGCCTTCATTGAACACTACTGTATATGGAGCTGTGGGTCCCCTGCCACTGCATCGTCACGCTGGCGAAAGGCCAGGATCACCCTGCCTGGGTAACAAAAAATTCAGTCGACGCCTGCATGCTGTTAAAGAGGCGTCCCACACCAGCAAGAAATAACTCACGGAAGAAAACACTGATAATGTACATGACATCGCTGCATATACACACACAGGCACACAAGACCTGTTTAACTCTTTGTGGGCAAATGTGGCTTACTTAGGAAGACACTTGGGATTAAAGTTTGTAAAGATCCGAGTGTCGACAGAGAGTTAAAATCAGATTTTCTAAGTCTGTGGTGGTCAGAACTAATAGCTGCTATTTTCTTCCACTGAGGGCTGCCAACAAAAGAAACAAACATAAGCCTTTTGTGTAACTTTCAAATACTTAATGTGGATTTTCCAGATGTGCAAGAACACCACTGCGTCCTACATTCAAGCGATGAAATCATTCATGGTGCAAGTAGCTCTTATCAGTAAAATCAGGGAGAAGTAGCAGATGCAGGGAGGCACAGACGTTCTACTTTACGACAGGCAGTCTGCATCGCGAAGCTGCTGCCACGCCTCAAGAGCTGGAGTAATATCCTGAAGAAACACGGGCTGGTACAGAGAACTCCTCTCCTCTATCAACAGGCTTGTGAGTGCAGCGCTCTCCGTAAAAGTGAAACACAAAGAGCGACCTCTGTGTCAGATACTCTAACATGTGCAAACAGGGATCTCCTTTATGATTTATTTAAGTGTCTGAGTAACAATAAAGAAGGAATGAGCGATAAACATGAGGCTTTCAAGGTCCGTACAATACTAACAGTCCTATAAGTTCACATGGGGTGCTGCTGTAGGTGCTGCTACACAGTGTGTGAGTGCGATCTAACTATCATTTATGTCACTTCTAAATCTATTAGGCAAGCAAATATCATCTATTTGGTTCATTTCAGGGCTCAACAGCCCAGGACAAAAAGGAAGAGGGTAGTAAGTAAATCATATTTTTGTTCCTCACCATCATCTCGAAGGAACAAATCAAATTTTCCAGAGACTGATAGCTGAGGACTTTACATGCGTCTATAAGTGTTACTACAGTATGAGCCAGTGCAGGACAATACACAGAGATTCCTTCAGTACTGATCAAGGTTTTAACCAGTGACTCTCACTGAGCAGCCCTCACAGGAATGAGCTGGGCCCTAACTTCAACGCTGTATCCAGATCTCTTTTATATATCCATGGTTTCAACACTGGATTATATTTGCCTCCAAAATCCATACTATTATGTCTTATTAGTTCAATTTTGCATTTAGATTTTACTTTAAAAGATAATTTCCCAGCCTGATGCCTAAGTTTTAAATAACTGATCAAGGTTCACAATTAATTCTTCAGGTGTCTAAAGTCTAAAAGTTTTGTAATCGTATTGGATGACCTATGCTCAAAGGGTTTTACACACATTTTTAGCAATGAATTAAAATATTTTTCCAGAACCTTTTCATATTTTAACCAATTTTCGTGACTTTATTTAAGTAGTTTTAAAGAGGTAACATTAGGCCGAGTGTTTATCAGGGGGCATACACGACTGTCTTCCTCCAGTAAAAAAGACATGTATTTTAGCAAAAATGTAGTGTGGAATATGGTATAGACACAAAGTGATGACATTATCTGGCCTAGCTACGACTTCCAAATTATTCGTCTGTTAAGCAGCCTGCTGGTTGTCCTGATGCTCTATTCCTTTAGCATGGCTGACCAGAGACACTACCCCCATGTTGCCAATGTCAAAAGCTCACATCCTCTGAGGTCATGTCTTATATTTGTCATTTGAAAGCTGTACATTATTATAAACGTACTTCCCAGGCATTTGTGGATAAGCACACACTAACTTTACTAGCTCCTGCTACCAAGTAGCTGCATACGCCAATTAGGTGATGCTAGTGACGTTTCAATGATAGTAACATGGAAGACGTATTTTGCATTATGTTGGACATGTTTTTCAGATTTTTTATATAATGTATATTCAAACTTTTCCAGGCCTGGAGAACATTTTTTTTGTAGTTTCCTTACTTTTCCAAGAGTTTCATGACTGAGTTTAAAACCCTGCTTCTGCACTGGCAACACACAGACAAATGCTAACTATCACAAAAAGGAAACTTAGCGATAATGATTTGTAAAGCTAATGGAAACATTCATCTGAGGGCGAAACCATTAAACGTTTGCCCTCTGGGTCCCATATAGAAAACGCCAGCACGCGTTTAACAATATGGCACCTCCCAAACCTGATGTGGGCATTTTCCCTCAAAGAAATTTGTTTTGATCCTCAGCAAAGTCCGACTCCAAACTATCATATAATTTAGATATAGTTTTTCTATATATATTTCTAAAATAGAAGACACTTGCAATATAAACTTGTACTTTATAATATATTCCCTCTTTTGCTTCCTGTTCCTTTTCCCATCAGCGTTGATGTTGAAATAAGTTCTGTACAAGAGAAAAACAAAGAGACGATCCTCTCTCGTTTCTCCAGAAAAGGGAATTCATGTTTTAATCAGATGTAATTCCTACTACAACAGGCTATGCTGATTTTTACCTACAAAAAAGGAAAATAAAATCTATATTCAAAATAGTCCTCTTAAAATATTTGTCATCAGGATCAAACAATGATCGACAACCACTTCGGGTTACAAGAAAATATAACGTGCATCTGTTGCAACGATGGTACGTCCACATGAGGAGATCTGAGTGCCTGAGACAGGAAGCATAACAGCCCCACTCTCTGATAAATCGATAAGTAACGCATATATGTGTATAGTTAAAGATAAACACACGACTCTAATACTTTTTAAATGGTGTGTAAAATACTATTTCTGTTAAAGCATGTTGGATGACATCTTTTCTTAATACTGAGCAGCTTGAAATGTTTTCGGTTGTCCACAGACACAAAATAGTTCATCACCCTTACTGTCAAGATAAAGAATATAAATTCAACATTTTTAGATCAAATCTGCCCCACACCCCCCAGAAAGTTTATATTTTCTCCTTTTTACATTGCTGCATAAACACAAAATTACTTAGTTGGTCAGTCTGCTTCACTCCCCTGCCTGCATTCAATGAGAGTTTCTCTACACAGACGCAGTTCAAGTCCTCTACTTCCTTTCCTGAAAGAGAAAAAAATAGAAGCTACATGATTTTCACGGCTCAAAGCGTAGAGAGATCTAGTCCTTGACAGGTGGAGTTTTTTGGTTTGATGTCTTTGAAAATGCATCTGAAAAAGTGTACAGTATATACGTGTGTGTCGCTGATGTAGGACTAGTGAAAGCGAGACAGGTCTCTCGGTGCTACAGTAGGATAATGTCCAGACGTTGACCTGCGCTGACAGGTTGCTGGTATGTTAATGTCTCTCTGCTAACTTCACAAAACATAGACGAAGCAAAGCAAACACATGCCATGTTTCAGAGCTCTCTGTTGCTTAATTTTTCAAAGTCAAATTGTGAAATTTGGCGTTTATTTCTGAACCCCAGTGTCTTTAAAAGCTGGACAAAGAGCCTCCTACTTCTGGAGTCACATTGTTGGTAATGGGTAGATTTCCAGTAAATGTGGCTGTAGTTAATTATGTCAATTGGCTGTTTGTGTTTTGCAGCTAATGATATTTAAAGGAGCAGTGTGTAGGATTTAGTAGCATCTAGCAGTAAGGATTGGAGATCGCAACCAGCTGAAACTTCTCCTGAGGTCTTTATTGGAAGGTGAATTCTCCGTAGAGGTCTCTTCCTCTCCAAAACCAATGAACCAGACAGACAAAAGCAGTTTTACCTTAAAAAAAATCAGCTTTTTTCCAGCGTTGCTCATCACAGCTGGCTGCTAACCATGGTAGCCAACGCAAAAGCACGATTAACCCAATCTGGAGCCAGTGTTTGGTTTGTCCGTTCTAGGCTACTGTAGAGGCATGGTGGGGCAACATGGCAGACAACATGAATGACGACAAAGGCTGGTCAATGATGTCTGGGCCATGGGGTGTTTCTCAAAGTCAAGGAAGGATCCTAAAACGGACGTTTGTCCCAATGTCAAGGATCCTTCAGAATTTCACCGAATCCTTCTTCCGGAGAAATTCCAAGGATGCATTTGTGTGTCCTCCGCGGGTATAAAATCCCCATAATGCTTTGCACTCGATTTACTGGAAGTGAAGGCGGTGGCCCTTCAATGAAACCTGCGGCAGTGGAGCATGGTTTCATTTAGATTAATATGTCGTTTATTTGGATTAATATCTCCAGTTTTTGTACAAGCATTTTTAAATTAAACATTTCCAACAGAGATGGAACACCAAGTGTCCATCTCCTCTCCTCTAAAAGTCATGTGACTCTGAAAATACTGGCTACATTTGTTTAAAATTGTACAACATTAGAGAGTGCTAAAATGATCACAGTACCCTGAAACCCCCTCAGTCTGCTGGGGGTTAATGACGTCCACCTGGGGACCCTCGTTAGCCTGTTCCGATGTATGTCCACTGAATGCTAGGGAGGATTCTTGCCTTGCCTCTGCAGGATCCTTCCTTGACTTTGAGAAACACCATCTTTGTAGATGAAAAGCGGCTAATTCTAAGGTTTAAAACACGCTGATTCTTATTTCCCGGCGAATACACACTCAAGGAAACATACTTATTATATCATATTCCATTTCTGCTGCTAAATCCCCCTAAATCCTACACACTGGACCTTTAAATGAGGCCATATTTGTTCAGACTAAAACGCCACATAGTCTGGAAATCATCCAAGCCTGTGTGAAGCAACCTAAAAGCCTATCGTGTGTATGCCATCAGCTGAAACGTAAAATGTTTCATCTTCAGTAAATACAACATCATTCCCTGTTGGTTACTTTTGGTCAAAAACACAGTCGCTATAGAAGGACTTTGCTCAATAAATTCTTACTGATCCTCGGTCAGCAGGCTTATATAACACATCTTCATAGCTACATCCCCAAATAAGTGTCCTTCCTGTTCCTTACTCTAACATTCTGGTGATTAAATATAATATATATTCATATATTTCTTGCTATAATATGGTAAATGGTGTATAAAAATATACAATCATTGGCTAGTGGTGAGATAAAAGATATTATCATTCACAAAGGACCAATACTTAATATCCCTAGAGAGAGAAACCCATGCACATAAAACATTACTTGGATATATAATTCACCATGTGAGAACTTAGATCACCCTGAAATTCAGACATGATGAAAAAACCCTCAACAATCCCCCAAAATACTCTCCATCCAAACACCCACTGCTTCCTATTGTCATCAACAGATTGTCATCCATCTACCAGGCCTTTACTCCCTCTTCCACTTGAGGAAATTACTTGAATTTGAGCTGCACCCTCTACGGCAGAGGGGTGTGGTTTCAGTTTAACTAGCTGCAGACACAGCTGCAGTTCATCAGCCTGATACACTGGCTACTAACTATCTACAGTGAGCCACAGACCACAGCTACATAAACACACACAACAGACGTACAAATCACAGGTATGGCTAATATCATTAATAACGGCTACATTCCATTTAGTGGATCCAGTTTCACAGCTGTGGTTTGATGCATGCTGGTTTACTGGCACAACAAAATGGGAACAAGCCATGATTAAGGTTATTGGTTGCACCTGTGCTGTTTCTGTTAATTACACTAAATGTCAGCTGTTAAAAAGGACTGTTAGTGGCAGGGCGGACAAAAACACGTGCTGTGTTCCAGTTCCATAACACACACTACTTGTGTACAACATGACTGTATACCAATATTTATAATGTATGTTTTTGCAGTTGATATACAAGAAATCAACATGCTAAACTATTTACTGCTAAGCTGTCTAATGCCAGTTTAAACAGTCACTTCAAATTTTCATGATCATTTGTATTCGGACAGCTTTTGGGGACTCTATTTTTGAGAACATGGGGTTCAAAAGGATCTGGGAAATGTGTAAAAGGAATTATGGGAGATGTAGTATCCAGCACATTTGGAGTTGGATCCATACTTGAGACTTAAACTGTGCATGAATCTCTACTTTTCTTCTTTTAATCTTGTGGGTTTTATTGGTAACATTTTATGTGGATAATGATATATAATAACAAGAAAGAATACATTGGTTTTCCAAAAAAAAACTATGATTGTGAATTGATCATTTTAAAAAGTTTAATTTTGTCGGGTCCAAAAGGAGTGTTTTGTTTACCTCTGTGTAAGGTATCTAACTAACTTGTGAGCCAATAGTATAATAACGTTGGTATCATGTGGTATCTAGGTGTCACCAGCGATTAAGAATCCTCATCGTTCAACATCTGCCATTGGCAGAGGGACAGCAGGGGTCTCATGATAAACAGAGACTGTACTATAAATCAGGGTTGAAAAAGAAAAGGAATGTAGCCTAT
The DNA here is from genome assembly GCA_026686955.1 of Epinephelus cyanopodus. Taxonomy (NCBI): domain Eukaryota; kingdom Metazoa; phylum Chordata; class Actinopteri; order Perciformes; family Serranidae; genus Epinephelus; species Epinephelus cyanopodus. The sequence goes on along the minus strand of CM048936.1, from coordinate 19,570,586 downwards.
AAAGTATTTTCCTCTCACTACCATATATGATGAGACAGAAAACAAATAAGGGTGGAAGTTTGTTGTCATGGCACAGTTGTACCTAAAGCTAGCTAATGCTAACCATTACCTAGATTGCCATAGATGAACCTTGATACACCACCTCACAAAGTAGCCTAAGTCTATAGCTTATGTGTGGCTACATACTGCAAAATGAATCACGAATGAAACACGAACACGCTGAATACAACCTGCTCAGAATAAGGGCTGTGTAGGGCAGCAGGATCTGCATTTGTGTTTATCACAGTCCCTGTAACATGCTAGTGATGCAAGAGTCAAATGGCTGAGGACAGATTACAACACTGTCATCTCGCAGTCGGGTAAGCGATACAGTATTAGAAAACATACCATCGCAATACTCAATTGTATTAATATTTTCTAACACCCCTACCAAGAGTGAGTGTGTGGTACAGAATTGGAACACAGCTTCAGTTTCACCTGTGGATTTTAAGTTGATGTTTTCATGTAAGTTGTTCACTTTGTGCTTGAATATAGCTAGAAAGCAATCAATTGTGTGTGTGCTATGCAGCTGTGGCCTGTCTGTTTGTCTGTCAATTCACCAATATTTGTTGTCTAAAAAAATCCTAATTATGAGTAATTTGGTCCATTTCATACACATTTTTCTCACTGGCCCACCTTCCACATGTCAGAGGAGGAAAAGATATAAGTTGAAATGGCAACACGTAGGCAAAGACTGGGGAGAAAGAATACTGTTGTCCGTCTTTTCTCTCAACCTTCGACAATCACATAAACGTGAGCTTCTCAGGGTTAATAATCAGAAATGAACTAAGAGCCCATAAGACACAAGATATGCAAAATCACCTTCCAAACTCTCCTCGGCAAAATACTGACTTCAATCATATGTACAGTGAATAGAAATAGCTACTCTGTCATAATGTGATATGATACTTAACCTGATCAAAACAAAACAACTGCAGAACCTGGCACGTTCAATGTCAACATGTGAACCTCATGCAATACTGATGGTACACCCATGTAGTTTGATCCATTTAACCGGAAATAAACATGAGAAAGGGAAGCAGTCAAACACATATTGAGTCAAGGAGGTGAAGTTAGTTGTTTTTGGTGCTGAGTCATCAAAAATAAACAATCAGCTTTTGGGGCTACACTGGCTGGATGTTAAAGCGCGAGCAAAAACACCAACTTCATGTCGATGTCTCAGTACACATTTCAAACTGCAGATGCAGATCCAACACCATGGCACGAGAGAGATAAATAAATATGTCTTTACTATACTGCACTGCAATGTACCTGATTTCAAGTATGTTAGGTTTCTCTGGCATGGAAACCGCTGAGTTTACTTAAAAATGTAACAAACAGAAAAAAATACATCATCATGATTTTTTTTTTTTTTCACTTTCACAAGTATATTTACTTCGGGAACCTTGTATACAGTCATAGTTATTGCATTGTTTTTGCATATCTTGTGGGATGCAGGATTACACCCACTCATACCATATACTGCAACACAACAACTCATAGTTCATGCTAACCTATATGTAACATAAAAACTGCAATGCTGCTCCTCTCCACACGGGGGCACCACAGGCCTCTGGATCGCTCTCACCAGCATTAGGAACCACAGAGCTTTTGCACAGACACAACAAAGCCTGCTTGGGCACTTCTGATATGCAGGGTTACTCCAAATGGGTGTGTGTGTGTCTCTGAGTGGACATTATTAGGAACACAAAGGAAAGGATTTCAACTGAATGTAGTATCTGGTGATCTATGTTCTTTTATCCTCAAAGTTGGAGGTGATACTGAACATGTACGAATGTGACGTTTGAGCGCCTTGAAGGGGCAGTTCACTCCAAATCAAAAACACATTGCTGTTTTACAATCTAGAGTTGCAGAGTGTTGGTGATATTGACCATAGAGATGTCTGCCTTCTCTCAAATACAACTAGGACTAGGAACTATTTTCGTTCTACCAAACTACACCCACCAACTGTATCACCACACTGAAGGAAGTGTGCATCTTCTCACAGACGAAATGCTTGTGCCGTGACAGCATAAGATGTAAAGATTAATGGCGTCCTCCTCGGCTGAGCTAGAACACTAGCTAGCTCAGTGGTGCTATGTGAGCTAGCAGTGATAGGGTTGCCTGGCGTAGTTCAGTAGAGCGAAAATAGCTCCTACGTGAAACTGCTCACGACAAGGTCTGTGCATTATCTTGAGTAATGGGGTCATGAAATTTGGAAAGAGACATTGCTGTTCAGCTTTCCAATTTTTTTTTTTTTTGGTGCCTTGAGCACCACAAGCCAATTTCCATCTACTTCTATTATACTTGACAGAAGGCATCTCTACAGCCGACATCTCCAACACTCAGCAACTCACACCAAAACAATCTGGACTGATAAATAGCTCTACAGGCAAATAGCACAAATAAGTGTATATGCATGTTTTGGGGTGAACTGTGCCTTTATGGCTATGATAACTGATTGTGGAAATCTTCCCATCCTATTTTTAACTTGGCCAGTCTGAGAACGCTTCTGTGTTGGATAATTTATTAATTCATTAAAGTAACTACTGTCATTCATCAAATCTTATCAAAACTGCCTTGAGAGAGTGACATTCACAGCTGCTGCGATAATGGCTTTTCTGTAGCAGCTTGGATACAAACACTACTACTACTTCATAATTCAGGTGCCACCTGGTTTCATTTATTATCGAGGATTCAGACGTGATAGTCGTTAGATTTATTAAGTAAATTGGCATAAATTTTGAATTCAGGGTTAAATCACTTTGCCAGGGCTGATTCAACAAGGAGAGGAAACAGAAACAGAAGCACAAAGTGATATTGTGCTGACTTTAAGGTTAAAACACCGAGCCCAGATGCTTCCCTTAACACACATTAACATGCTTGACCATACTGAAATCTGCTTTCCTCACTTTTAAACTTAAAGTCTGACCTTAAAAAGGCAGCTTATACTGAAACTGATGTGAGCCACTAGCCGCAAAGTAGTCTGTTAGCTTATGGTACCAAGTCAATACTTTTTTAATGAGGTGCTTTTAGAATAACTGAAAGAAAGAAAGAAAGAAAGAAAGAAAGAAAAGAAATGCTGAAGATGTTTATGAGGCTAAAGTAAAAAAGAAAAAGAATAAAACAACTAAATGTCAGGAAGGGTATTCCTTTGACAACACAGACTTCTTCGGGGTTTGCAGTATGATCATAACCACAAAACAACAGCAGCACTGCCACTAAAAACACGTTCAACATTCACATTTAGTTTGCATAATAATGTCAGAAGTCTGTTACTGGCACAGGATGCAGTGTATGGCAGTGTGTTCATGCATACCCTTCCCTGCCACAAACCTGCTCTGCTTAACATGTAGCAATGAGAGCTCAGCAGTTAGTCCTTAATGGTAAATTAAAGTGGAAACTAATGGCTGTAAGTTGACATGCGATAGTGTCTCTGGGTGGGAATTTAATGTGAGATTTTCAGAGGAAAAAAAAAAATCCATTGCAACATATTTGGATTTTCTGTAGAGATAATAAGAGAGTTTAAGTTTGAAAGTGTTTAGTGCTTTAACTCAAACATATAATTAACTTTCTTAGAAAATTTTTTTCTGCGGTTTTGACTAGATCCACTGTCATGTGATGTGTATCTGCAGTCTCTCTCCCAACTTGTCAAATACCGACATTTGGTCAGTGGCCCTCGACGTCTGATATCGACGCACTGGGGCACCCTTTACCGAGGGTGTGAAACACTCTGAACACCTGCCTTGGATGGGTCAGACATACTCCAAACTTACACCCAGGAGGCTGCTGTTTGTGTCCTGTGTGAAACCAACAGTTGAGCTATTTTAATAACGTTGTGTGCTAGTATGTTAAGCACACAAGCAGACAGCTATGCCTCATGTGATATTAGGTCCCTTAGCAGAGATCTAGGCTTTGGAGCCAGTTTTCATAGTGGCCAAACAATGTAACTGTGTTTGCTTTGACACTACGTGGCACAAAACCACTTTTTCCCATAAGACATGCCGAAAAAGACATTTTTTCAAGTGTCATAACCCTATGAAATGACTCGTTTCAGTATCAGAGTTTGATCAATTCAGTCTGATAACATTTAGGAACTCTAGGGGAGCCTAAGGACTTAATCATTTTATCCCCATTCAAGTTAGCAGAGCTTTAAATGGAGGTAGCCGGCTCTAGGGGCCCAAAGATGTGGAAGCAGTGCCGATCATCCAAGTAATTTTATGTGCAGCAGTTTCAAGCTAAACCATTATGTTTTTTTCTAAACCTAACCACGTGCTTTTGTTGCTTTTTTACCTACGTTCTAAGTTTATTTTGACAAAAGCAGAAAGTGTGTATTTCCTGTGAAAACATTTGTTTATTTCGCAGACACAATGCAGGTTCAAGCATAGATCGATAAATCGTCCCTGAATGTCCAAAACTGACGATGGAGTGGTGCCTTAGTAGGTCCACTGACCAGGCGTCGGTATTTGATGAGTTGGTAGTGAGAGGATGTTGCGACACACCTGCCTCATGTCCAGCTGTCTTTGCATCCAGACTGTGGTGGCAAATTTCAGGGATTATCATAACCTGTTACATAACATTTTAGAGAGTTGAATCATGTCAGTCTTGAATACGATAAAGTTTTTGTAATAAATGTGACAACTGGTACCAAGGATGTGATACTGGCATGAGGAATGTTCTTCTAGAGAAGATACAATACTGAGGTGAGACCTGTGCCCTGCATGGTGTACCGAGGCCTGAGGTCCTGTGGCCATATGTTTATCTCAAGTGAATCCAAACTCTAATAGAGAAACAAACTATCATAGAGAAAGTTCAGTAAAAAGTACTCAGCATGCTACCTAAAAGCCATTAGAAGAAAATGAAAAGACAGAAATCACACCAGGGGATCCTCGAGCTGACAGGTCTCTGATCTGCATCCAATTATTTAACCAAACAATTATCACATCTTATCAGTTAACAGTAAATCGCCTGTCTGTAGTATAATTAGATTTAACAGTAAATCATATTACAGACAGGGAGCTGTTTTATTTCTAACAATGACATTAAATCATAATGTTTCGTGATATGAGCAGACCTCAGACAAGGAGATGTGATTCAGAAGTCTTGCAGCATCTGTACACCAGCCCTAATAGTTCATTTGGAGTTTAAACTATGATTAAATGAGGAAATCATGTGATTATGGTGCGTTACAGCCAAGCGATCAGGGCGTCACCCCTCCCCCACCCCCAGTTCATTCATGAGGCGTCACTGTGGCAGTGTGAATTTGGTGCTTCTACCATTCAGAGCGACCATCCACCGTAAAGAAGAAAAGCAGCAATTTGCCAAAAGGCTTGTTCCCTTCTGGCCAAGCTGCAACGCCGAAACTCATCACCACTGTAAACTGAACCGTCACTCTGACCTCGCTGGAGACCTTACGCCTAATTACCTCTAAACAGAAATAAAGGAAAGTTATGCAATGACTAAATTTCAAAGATAGAGTGGCTTCTGACTCTGCAGCTTGGCTAAAAAGTAAAAACCGTGCTAAAGAAATCACAAAGCTTTGGAAGCATGCCTGTCCATGGTAACCCTGTGTTAAGGAGGCCCATTATCACACACACACTCACATCCTCACACACACCCTCGCACACATTCTCGCACACACACAATACCATACTTGTAATGCTACCTTAATTTACTGTCTAGGCTTAAAATCAGCTTTTTAGAATACATAACTAACCACTCAGACACAGGCACGCATACAAACGCACATCCTCGCACACATTTTTTTCTCTTCTGGGAAAAATAAATAAATAAATAGATACAATCTGTAAAAGGTGCATACTGATAGAGAGAAAGACCCCCCTTTTAGATACACACGCTATCTCACACATTCGTACGTACACACATCCTGTACTAAAACGCAGACACACACCCGCACGCACAAATATAGTTTATACACTCGCACGCAAACACTACGCCCTGCTTCGATACTTAAAACCTCTTAAAATTCTCCTAAAATAAACCGAGCAAAAATACATTTATAAGACCAGCACCCCGATTGTGCAAACAAATCAAGGATAAATTAAACCAATAACATCATGAATATAAAACAAAATAGTCATGGCTAGCCAGTTTTGCACAATATTGAACTGTTAAATACATAGTGGGCGTGGTCTGTAGAGAGAGTGTGTGTGGCAGCAAATCCAACAGGATTCCACGCTGAGAGGAAGAGGAGGGTCTCAGAGGAGGAAGTGAGGTTGATTGACGGACAGATCCTCTGTAGATCCATGCCCAGAGTCTGTTTTCTTTTCAATCGGGTCACTCCCGTCCGCTCCTCCACCCTCCACCTCTGTTGCCCTGTTCGACACACTCGCCTCCCGAGGGCTGAAAAAGCAAAAACCCAGCGATGGAGGGAGAGGGGCGGTGGAATAACCAAAGAGGAGGGAGGAAGGAGAGAGGGAGGAGTGAGGAACGGCGAGGTATGAGGCAGAAAAGGGGGCTCGCTGTCTCTGCTTAGCCACCAAATGCTCCTCCCATTTCCTGTTTGGGGCAGGAAGTGGGTGTGGCCAAACGAGGAAAAGCGGCGGAGGCGAAGCCAGATCAAGGTGACGAACGAGGTGAGTTTGTCTCTCGCTGGCGTCTTATCGACCAGCGGATAAAAGAGCTGGCTAGCTTCCTGTTGGCCAGAGAGTGTCTCTCTCTGCCCGTGGCCCCCTACAGAAGCCCTGTTGTGGCTGTTTGTCCATCCCTCAAATCCTTCCCCCCCCTTTGGCTGGGGGTGGTGTGTCACCTTAATGCCACCCCCAGGCTGGCAGGGCTGTGCTCCAAGGTTCCTTTAGCTTTGGAAGAGGAAGAGAAATGAGATTTCAAACAGGGTTTTCCTCGCCCCCGTTTACTCAATACAGCGCTTCATCATCAGTGAACCGAGAAGGAGGAGTTGACCTCTGACCACAAGTGGGTGCGGTCAGATTTGAATCCTTAACTGACCCCTCCCCTCCACAAGCTGGTCTGCTGTCCCCTACCTGGCTTTATGGCGGCCAGACAAACAACAATAACAACACCAAAGTAGGCATAGGAAATGAAAACGATAAACACACTATGTAGACTGCGGGACGTCCATAAAAGGACTTCCTGCCTCTGTTGTTTCCTCTCTACCTTTCCTTCATCCCTACTTTTCCCTCACTTTTTTTGCTTGTCTCTACTTTTCTGCTCTTCACGCTTTGAGGACATGATAAAACTGTGAGGCACTTTAGAGACACACTCAGACACGTGTGGAGAACACACGCACTCACGTACACATACAAATAGAGAAAATCATAGATCACACACACACTCACACACGCACGCACACACACACATACACACACACATGCATACACTCAGATAGTATAGAGTATAGTGTGGTATTCTTGACTACAAACATTCACACACATACAAACTCATATAAACCAACAAAGTCATAACCAGGTGTTTAAAGTTGCGTCACTGGCCGCCATTGTCCAGAGCAGTTATGTCTGGCAGAGAGGCAGACAGTGTGTGTGTGTGTGTGTGTGTGTGTGCGTGTGTGTGTGTGTGCGCGTGGGAGGGGTGGGGACAGACAGAGCCAGCTGTGGCGCCGTTACCCAGCACTGACAAGCGTCAGTCTCTGATGATGTCAGAGGGGCCAGTTGGCCGATCGAACCCGTCAATCCAACTCCTACAAACTTGTCACACACTCCATATCCTCGTCCTCCAACGGCCCGCTGTTCCTCTGCCGTGCTCCTCCAATCACAACTGAGCTTCTGTGGTGTACCTCCTCCCTCTCTCCCGCCTCTTCCTCCTCCTCCTCCTCTTGTCCCCTCCCTCCTGCTAGCAGCTCCTGCCGCTCCTCCACCGAGGACGGCCCGTGGATGGAGCCTCTGCTTCCCCCGGCCTCTTCCCCGCCCTCGCTGACCACACGGTCCCTGTGCGTTGCTGCTGCTGCTGCTGCTGCTGCTGTGTGAAAGGGGAGGAGGTTGCCGTTGGGGCTGTGCTGGGAGGTGGAGGTGGTGCTGGATGTGGCGTTTGTGGCGGTGTTGCCGTTGAGAATGTTGTTGGCAGCGTGCTCCATCTCCTCGATGGTCATGTCGCATGCGTCTGCCAACTCGGCTTTGGTCACCTCGATGAACGACGGGTCCTGGGCGAAATGACCCAACCCCTCTGATATTAGCACCTGGGGAGGGAAATGGTAAAAAAGGGAATGGATGAAGAGGAAGGGAGGAAGATGGAGAGCAAATGGGGGATGGAATGGAGGGAGTGGGAGAGAAACGTAAACTTCAAAGTACAAGAACAAAGATGGAATAGTTATGGCTGCTACTAAATTTAAAAAAAGCTACATGTGACCCCTTCATCACAGGTGAGTTGTGTTGTGCAACGTCCTCCGTACGTAATACATAATCATTGGTTTTGATCAAAACTGGTGGAAATGCTGCCTGGTTTTCTAGACAGCACCAAGAGTCAATGAGTCCTGAACAGTAGAAGTTTAAGAACCAGAGATAATACGGTGGAAAAGAGGTGAAAGAAAGGCAACAAATCCTCATAACTGATGATTGTTTCAGCTACAATTGAACCTCCACACACACACACACACACACACACACACACACACACACACACACACACACACACACACACACATACACACACACACACACACTTACCGCCTCCACCAGACTGCCTGCACTGCCGTGGCACAGTGAGCTGGAGTCTTTTCCCAGTAGCGAGGGCACTGTGAGTGACACCGGCCGTGGTGGTCTTTGATTGGACACTGAAACGCTGGGGGTGGGGCTAGGACTGGGCCCCCGGCTGTTCCCATTACTGTCGCTGTACCTAGGAGCAATACATTTTCTTTACCATCATTATTGTTCCTACAGTATCATATGTGTTATCATAAGTGTTTCGTGGACAACTGTACTGTGATTTACAACAGTTCTTTTCATGGTACTTAGTCTTACCAAGGCCCACAGTTCACAGAGGGCAAGCTGGTATTGAGCTTTTCATGGGAGTTGGAGCCCTCTAGCCTCAGAGAGGGCACTCGCTGGTAGGAGGCATCACTGCCAAGGGCTAACACAAAGACAGGAAAAGCAAGTATTAGGACAACAAACCAGAGCTTAGATTTTATGCCTGAACCTGATTGTGTCCGACCTGCTGGGTCAGGCCAGGCTGTAATTTCTGAACATCTCCTGGGCTTGAATTGGGTCCTGTTTCCGCCAATTTCCAGGTGTTTTGTTTTTTTTTTTATGAAAGAGGCAGTTCTCCTGCGTAAATGACAGGAGATGCATTGGAAATAGATGGAGCAATATAGTAGAGAACCAGGGGAGAGAGATAAAGCTAGCACAAGAGACGGACGGAAACCAGGAGAGGGAGAGAGAGAGAGAAAGTAGGGCTGCGAGGCGACTCTGTTGGCAGTGTTTGCCTCTGCTTCCCCAGCAGTGGGAGAGATGTGCGTAACATGCAGGGGAGAATGGCGATCATCATCTGAGTGCGGCCATGGACTGCCATGCACGCTCAAAGAATGAGAGGCACTAAGGGGTGAGGCCTGCTCTGCTGAACCCGTCTTGCAAGAGATGGCAGCAGAGCAGAAGACAGATTTGTGAGGAAATACGAGGAGGAGAAGAAGGAGAATGGTGTGAGGAAACACCTCAACCCTTTGCTTGTAATAAATGTTTTAGTAATGTTTTTTTTACTGTGAAGATTTGGATAGAAACAATGCGGGTTCAAGCAGCAACCTCCAGGGCTGAAAAATGAAGCCAACATGGAAGTGCCAAAAAAATTGCAGTTCTTTGAAAAGCCACTTGAAGCTGGCTCCAGAAGCCAGTCAACCCCCATCGACTCCCATGTTAAATGCTCAACTTTACAATAAAAATAAAATGTTTTGGTCTCTATAGCTAATTTCCCTGTCCCCCTGTATGGGCGCATGAATTTTTATATAACTCACCTGTTTACATTTTATTAAGGCTTAAAGTAACGCGCAGTTAAAGGTAGGCTGTTTTGAGTGACAGGCCTCCACCCCTCGCTCCTCCACACCACCAGCCTCTCACCCACATATGGTCACTTCAGGCTCCAAAAAAATCAAGATGGTGATGAACTTGAAACTTCAGAATAGGAGTCCACAAACCGGTGGGTGACGTCACGTTGGGTACGTCCATTATTTTTACAGTCTATGGCCGGGCCTGATACTTTAGGCCCAATCAAAGCTCTACAACAAACCTATTTCAACAAGTACAATCACAAAGCCTACACAAAGAACAACTAGCGCTTCAAAATTCACTGTTCTGGATTCGTTTTTTCTTATTAAATAAAGGTATAGTGAAGCAACATTTTTGCCAGTGCTTGACAAGCAGCTTTTTGGCCTCTGATGTGTGCACAGGATGCAGTATACCTGTGGGACTAGCCGGAGGCGTGGAGCACAGCCGGCTGAAGAGGGTAGGTGAGTGACTCCTTCTTAGCAGAGGACTCAACCCTGCAACTGCCAGAGCCTGGAGGAGGAAGACAGAGCAGAGGGACAGTGTTAGAGGGGAACAGGAAGAGGGGGGATTATGTCTGCAGAACACAGCACGACTGGGAGTTCACATTATGTATTTACAACTTGTTTATGTGCAACCAAGTGTGAGAGCAGGCTTGTGTTTATTTTGTGGGCATCGACTACCTGATGATGTACAAGGTGTAGCGGTACAGCCGTCTTCTGGGAGACGTCTGGCCTTGACTGTCTCCTTAGACACTCCAGATGGAAGGACGATCTCCTCCCTGACACACAGAACAAATTTGCAAACACACAACATGTAAACATGAGTAAAATGTAAAAAGAAATATTAAGACGCTGTACCAATAGAGATGTTTATCTCCTCACCCAGAGTTGTGGGGCAGAGGAAGACTCTCCTCGGAGACTGCCACCCTCCTCCTCTTCTCTCTTCTACGTCCTCTCCTTCCTCCATGGGAGCCAACTGCTTACATGTTTCATCATGATACACCAGCCTGATGAGCACACACAGCCACACAAAAAAAGAGTTATTGAAAGACACACCCCAAAACAATTAAATTATGAGATAAAAACTAAATTAATGAGGGTATTTGTTTCAGCAGTACATGTCAGAGGAGAGCGAGTGGTCGTCCTCATGGTACTCCCTGTCGTCGCCATAGCTCTCATCGTACGTCTCCTCCGTTGACCCCTCGCCTCTTCGAATGATTGGCAAGCGGCTGTCACTTGAGTCCGAGCTACCGACAAACAACAAAGCACACGACCGAAACAAACAAACAAACAAAATGAACAACACACAGACCACAGATGACAAAAACAAGTAGACAAAATAGGCAGACAGATGTACACACATAGACACATGGACAAAAAAGAAGCAGCTCATTAGCAAAAAACTCAGAGGAGATTTGGAGGAGAGACTGAGAAACCCACTGAGGCACGTAGGAAAAGGGAAGAGGAGGAAGGAGAAGAAGAAAAAGCTGGAGGAAAAGAAGGAGGAAGAGCAGGTGGGAACTATTTTGTTAAAGCAAACAGTAAAAAGCATCAAAAGGCAACAACCGGAATATGAGAAACGGATAGCGCGACTGAGGTGCAGACATCTTTAAAAAACAAAGATTGGGACGGACAAGATAATGGCTCGTAACAGCTAATACTTGGAGACCAGTATTTTAATGTAGGCCGACTGGGAAATTAAACAGGTACTTTTTATGCTGCTCTCATCATTTAAAATGAAGGCCAATAAAGTCCTGCAATCAGATGCTGTCTCTTCTACTCACCTCTTAAGAAGTGGACGCAATACCTACAGTACATTAACCTGCATAAAACTGTATCAGCAGAAAACCTTTAACTGAAATCTTGGTTGTGTGTGATTCCTCTCTGAGAGACAAGCTTACACTGTGCATATAATCGGTATTAAGTTGTATTCTTTGTATTCCAAAGATGTCTTGTCACCCTATCTGTCCACATCTGTTTCATACTCCAGACTTAAGCTTTAAGGAGACATCCTGACATTTGAAGCTTAATCTTTTCTTCTTCACCAGAGAGTTTTCTTAAGCGGTGCAACAAGTCTGCTCCCCAAAACCATCTGTTAATGGTTGTGTTTTAAATTAAAACCAAGAGTCATAACAAATGGCTGAGCCTGCAGTTAGAAGTACCTATTATTTTTAATGATGAACACTAAGAATCACAAATAAATATTTGTTGTTTCAAGCACGCATCTCCTCGAAACTGCCTGGTGAAGAAAAAGTAAAGTCAAATTTCTAAATGTTAAGATGTCCCTTTAATCCACAGCTATTTAAGCTGCTCCACAGCAAACTCTGGGTTAGAACAGCATTTGATTAAAACCTGACTGAGACTGTTCTCAATGAGTTTGTTCAAGCTCACTCCGCTTGTCAGCTGAGTGGATGTTACCCTGTCGTTAAGTCAAGCAAATCCAAAGAGATACAGAGTGAATCGGAAGGCTTACACTTTGCTTTGTAACAGAGCACTTAAGTCTAAATCACTTACTGTCTCTACATAGGAAAAGTGAACAAGTTAACTCCCCTCTCTAATTAACTATGAGTGAGCTGTTCTTTACTGAGGATCTTAATCTTCAGAGGACCCCATTCACTACTAGCAAGCTAGTCTAAAGCCCTGCTAGCCAACACCTGGTAGCTGCAACATTTCTAAAGACTGTCCAACATGTTAAAGGGTAACCTGGAGCCTATTTCCCATGTATTTGTGTCTAAGTAACAAATGGATACAACAATTTAATTGGTCCAGTATTGAGCAGCGGGCTTCAGCCAGCAGCCACAAAACAGGCAGCAATCTCACCACTCAGGACAATGTGTATCCTTCAAGTACGTCCACCAAGGAGCTTGCTTTTGCCACTGACAGGCTCAGATTATTATAAGTGTCTGAGGAGGATTCCTACAGAGACAGAGGTTTTTATTAAAGAGTATGATCCTTTTTTGTTTAACCAGAAACAGCCCCCTAAATTGCTTTCTCAAAACCCACCAGACTCCATTTATATAAACAATAATTTTAGCATGTAGTATATTTTCACATCTAACTGGGTGAATAAAGAGTTTATTTCAACCGAACAAGAGTTGGAAATTGTTTTAACAGTGGACTGACAAACCAGATGTTTTTTAAATTTTATTTTATTTCTGTTAACTTTGAAGGAAGAGTGTTTTATGATGATAAAACTGGTTATTTTAATGGAATCTGGGGCTTGGTCGATAGTGATTTCAGGGCTGTTTCTGGTTAAACAAAAAGGATCTTACTCTTTCAACTTATAATAACAACAATCTGAGCCTGTCAGTGGCGAACACATTTAAAGTTGATGTAAACTGACAGTGCACAAATGCATAAAAACACAATGCAAATTAAAATCTGTTTCCCATCTGACGCCTGCAGCACTCAGTACATACTGGACCACCTTCAAAAATTGTTGTTCTTGTTCCCATAACTCACTTAGACACAAAAACGCTGGGAAACAGTGTCCAGGTTGAAAAATATTGAAGTTACCCTTTAATAGTTTTCATGGGCTGCCCAATACTAAGGCTAAAACTACAAAGTTTGTCCCAAGAATGGTGCTAATGGGGAGGCCATGGAGATTATTAAAATTAAATGGATGAATATGTCATTTCCTGTGTAACACTGAGAAAGGGGTATCATGTGTCTAAAATGGAAGACGGTCATTGTCTGGGAAGCATGTGTGTAAATATCTGTCTTTGAGCTGTCTTTTGAGAGCTTAGACCTTGAAATTTTTGTGTACTATTTTGGTGCTAAATAAAATGTGATGGTGTCACCAAAATCAGAAGAAATCATCCTCTGGGGACCCTGAATATCATAGCACAAAGAGCAAAGCTACGGACAAAGAGCAGACAACTCTAACCCAGACCTGCCATAACACAGCAGAGAACAGCAGCAATAAGAGGATAGGAAATGTTTGGCCACATTGCACCAAACAGCCTATCCACGGCTTTGATAGCAGATTTTATAGGAGCAGCAGAGAGCCTGGCAACTAAAGCATTATGTGCATAGCAACAAGTCTTACTATAGCACTCTGCCATTTTTATGTAGCATTATGAAACCTTTTGCACGCAGTTAGGGGACAAACACCACACACACACACACACACACACACACACACACACACACACACACACACACACACACACCCTTTCTCTCTCTGTCCCCTGGCAACATACCGCATGAGGGTGTCATAAAAACACGTCCTGCTTGCCACCAGAGACAAAAGACAGGAAAAGAGAGGAGGAAGGAAAAAGAAAGTGAAGGAAATAGAAGAATCATTTATGTCCGAACTGTTGTTTGTTAAGTTAACTGGCAAGCTAAACATCTGTGACGATGGTCAGGAAGTAAAAGAGACAGACTAATAATTTTTGCCTCAGTTCAAAAACACTCCAAATCACCAATTCAATAAAAGAAAAATATGTTAACTTGATAAGACACAGATGTAACCTGCTGTCTGGCCGACACTCACCTCTTTGGAGGAAAGCACCATGCGGATCTTGGCAGCAGGATGGGGGTGAGCGGCTGTCCTGTGTGCCCGTCCACAGTGCTTATGGACGGGCTTGGGAATCGACTGATGCCCTGGGTCGCCACCCCGACCATGCCCGTGTTGTTGGCATTGTTGATGTTAGCGTTGGAGCCTGATGAGGAGTACGAGGAAGGGGTGAAAGTGGTCGAGTCCATGAGTTTCTCGTGGGATGGGCTCTCGCCTTCGCAAGGGGAGCCCTTCTGGCTGATGTGCAAGGGACGCTGGGTGGTGAAGGACTGCGGGAAGGAACTGCGGCCATCGCTCTGGTTGTAGTAGTTGACGTGGTTGCTGAACAACCCACCCGTACGCTGTGGGGTGAGAGGAGACAAAATTTAAATGTTTAAGTCAAAATATCTTTCTTCTTCACTACACTCAAACACCCAGAGGTACTAAAGTCACACTCACTTCTAGCAGCAACAAAACTTTACTCAGCCAAGATGGAAGTGCAAAGCAAAGGCCTTGTGTCACAAACCGAAGACAGGTTGTATTTGTGACACATTCGCAAATTCTATTATTAACAGTTTATACATTTAATATGGGAGCAGAATGATCATGAAACCAAATGAATCAGGCATCAAATCTGGGGCTAAAATCTCTTTAAATTAAAATGTGCTGTTAAAAAAGATTTAAAACCTCTTACTTCAGTCCACATCCTGTACCATGGGTGTATGTTTGAATAATTTCAACACTGATGGGGACACATATTCAGCGGGGTGTCTGGGGATCCTCTACTGGGAAATTTTGAGCGTCAAACACATTCTCTGCATTTTGATGAATTTTTTATGCACCAATTTATGGTGCAGCTAACAGTTTAAATTATATATATATTTTTGAATATAATGCAGAACGGCTCTCAGGCATTCTGTATTGCTTTAACATATTTATTCCCCTGTAGATCAACTCTCAACTCAATTTAATGTTATCCCTGCTTTGTCAGTACAAATGAAGGTATGATTTAGTCTTCTCTTTTCTTTTGTTTAGGAAGGTAACCCTTTAAGATGTGCATGTGTCACCTATTCACATTCATGATAAATTAATTAATTTCAATTACTGTACAAACCCCTGGTCTTTCATAGCTAATACATGTTTCACTAAGATTTCTGCTCATATTCAAAACTTTTGAAACACATCCCACATATCTGTGTTGAAATTAAAGTTGTAATATTTTGAGAAAAAAAGTTGTAATATTACAAGAATAAAATATTAGGGACAATTCAGTTGTCCTAGGATATTGGTTGGGACATGTCCCTAGTGTCTCTACCCAATTCTATGCCCTTGCACTGTATGTTAAAGTAACAAATACAGCACTAAACAGAACAAAGTGCATGAATGTGGCAATGACTTTGACAATGGAGGCTGATAATAAGCGTAACTCACCCTTGAGACGTGTGTCAGTGTAGCTTTGGTGAGAGGCTTAAAGGTGCAGTGCTCAAAAAAATATCTAATGTAAAAATATCTTGTGTTCGTATTTTGCAATTTGCGGCCACTATATGTGTTTTAGAAATGTATATGACCAATTATTCAAATTTAGCTCAGCATTTGCAGTGATTGGTTGGTAGCCAAGCTATGTGGTGGACAATGAGGCTTTTTAAATGAACCTCTGAGCACATGCAGGCATGTCTGTGTACGTGCATGGAGCGGTAATATGGTTTTAAGCTGGACGCTGATCATCTCTCGCTCTCTCTCTCTCGCTCTCTCTCTCTGGAGAGTGAGTGAGGGTGTGTGTATCCGACCTTTACCCTGAAGATATCGTCCTCGGACGCAGCCGACACCGGCTCCTTCAGGCCTTTATCCAGCTCCTCCTCCACAGTCAGGTCTCCAGAGATGGCCCTCCGAATCTCTGGACCGATGTCATGCAGTGTCCGCAGGCCCGCCTACACACAGACCAAACACCCTAAAGTGTTGCACTTATGGAATAACACAGTGACCGACATGTTTATTTTGAGGTCAGAACCCTGAAGTAAGAAATCTATACTCACACAAAACACGTACTTTATTTCTTTCAACAGTTAATTCATAACAAGAAGCCTACTATATGCTGCACACTATATCTCCTCTCACATTTCTTTTATCACCTCGGGATACATCAAAGTCACAATCTGAAAAATCTAACCTCTGAATCTGTGTGTTTGTGTACCTGCAGAGAGAGGGCAGTTTTGGGAGCCACCTTGGCCACCAGCCCTTGTTCTTTCCTCTTCTTAAACTTGCGGAAATATTCCTGGATGAGGAAGGTAGCATAGAACTTCCCGACCGTTACCTCATCATCTGCAAGAAGTAAAAATATTACAGACACAGCAGGTTAATGCTTAAAATAATGCCTTGCAGCACTTTTCAGAAAAGATGTTGCAAGTGATGCTGCTGAGGTTTTGGTAACAATAATAAAATATATTGTTGAAAGCTAAACTCTTGAGTATGAAACTGTGTTTCAAAGTATACATACCTCCAGCAGGGGGCACCACTTGATCCAAGAGCTTCATGCTGGTTCTCTTCCAGATCTTCTTCACTATTGCCCTCAGTTCCTCATTGGCCTGCTCCAGGTTACCTGCACAAACACAAACAGCGTACATACCATAAGATTTAAAGTAGCATTTTTCACAGTTGTTCAGTGTTCAAGCCTCAACACAAGTGCATCTGTATTTGTGTCTACAGGACAGAACATTGTGCATTTAACACTGGAGTCTGAATCTTGATTTATGGTAGACCTGACACTTTATGAGTGTTGCTTGCAGAAATTAAAAAGCAGCGTGACATTTCAATTTATGCGTTGGAGTTAGGTTTCGGTCATCTCACTGGTATCCAGACGCTGTCCTCCAGCTGACTTGTCTAGTTACATAATATCATCCAGATTGGTATCCTTCTCACAGCTGTTTGTTTTGTATTTTTTTAAATGTAGGAATTTGATTAAATTGGACAGTTAATTGAAGAGAAAGAGATTTTAAACTTTTACTGAGTAGACAAGGAATGCAAGAAAAAGAGGTGGTCAGTGCCTCCCCGAACCAAACAAGAGTACAACAGGGTAAATATCTTTTGGTTCAACAAATACAGGACATGGGTGAGGAGATGCAATTTCGGTTCCTTTTTCAGCAAACACCTGAACAGCCAGAAGTCAAACAGATGTGTCAGAGAGGGTCGCTGTGACTTCCCAATCACATTGTGCGACAAAATATGACGGTGTCCAAAAACCTGACAAAATTCTCCAGGTGCACGACATGAAAGGAAACTGAATTTTTTCTTTCAGAAATACACCATTTCCTTTGAGCGACACCATCATAAATTGAACTTTATACCTAGTTCAGACCACATGATAACAGCCCGACTATAGCCCGACCCGGCTGTTGGCTCGGATTGCGATTGCCAATGAGTGTTGTGCACGATAACCAATCGTTTTATCCCACATTGTGTGTCATAGTACAACACGTCTCATACAACACGCATCACAGCTGTGGCTTTGACCAGTAGAAACATAGAGCGATCTGCTGCCGTGGACAACTGTAAACATGGTAAAGTCAAAGACGAGCGACATTGTAGGTGCTGCTGTGAGGTGGAAATGTGAGGAAAAACTTGTGGTGTTATGGCAACAACACTCAAGCCTTTTTTAAGGTTTCCACGAAGGACTGGCACTACAGCGTGAAGGAAGAAGAATGCTGGTGTGAAACAGCAGTGGCATTTCAGCAACTCGTTGAGTACTATCATTAGCACCAAGC
Source organism: Epinephelus cyanopodus (assembly GCA_026686955.1). Taxonomy (NCBI): domain Eukaryota; kingdom Metazoa; phylum Chordata; class Actinopteri; order Perciformes; family Serranidae; genus Epinephelus; species Epinephelus cyanopodus. Next base: position 19,552,327 of record CM048936.1, on the reverse strand, counting down.
TTGCAAAGAATGTTAATTTTCTTCCTTTTTGGGGCTTTTCCGAACACAGGACCACCAGTAACATTCATACTGCTTCAGTTGCCATTCTGTTTCTGATGACATCATGCACATCATAAAAGACGACCAGTGACAATTGGTTGTAGACTAACGTATAGTCTGTCATGTCTGTCGGTCAAGTCACAGTTAACTCCATAATCGCTTGACATAGTGACTGTTGAAATGGACAAACATATCGTGTAATCTGAGCCTGACATAAGGAATCCCAGGATTCCTATGTGCCAGGAGAGAGCTGTGTGGATTGGGATGGTTTATACATCTGGGTATGGAAAGTGAAAAAGCAGCACTTGTGCCTCCCTCATTACCCTTGTGGCTGTACAACTGTGTTACTGTGTCTGTTCATGTGTGTGTCTGTCACCTTCTGTCTTGATCCTGAGTGCGGTTCTGACCAGGGCAAACAGCGTGGCGTTGAACATCACTGTTCCGTCACTGTTCAGAGGCATGTTCATCGACACCAGACGCTACATGAGAGAGAACATTTTCTTTGATCACACAACATTTTAAAATGAAACAGGTACATTTTACGTGCAAACTGTCAGCTGCCAGCATCAATTGGCAGCTGACAGTTTGTTGAAAATGAGCAGACAGTGGTTTGACACTGTGGTCACTATTAATTTTCCTCGAGAGAGACATCAATGTCTAAATATCTAAAATATTTTCCCTGTGCGATCTGTTGTCGGTGTGCCATTTGAGTCACTGTGGAAGGTGTTATGAGCTGTCAATATGTCATCACACTGATATCACAAAGACAAATTTCTGTATATTTAATCACACCTGGCAAATAAAGTGGTTAATTCTGCCCCAAAAGAGCAGCAGAATGATCTCTGAATACTTGAATTTGGAAGCCAGATTAAATATTCTGTATTTTTTCTGCGGCCTTCACACCATGTTCGGGCATTTGTTTGTTTACCTTGCATGCCACCCTGTGCGGACAGAGCTTTCCAAAACCAAGGGGAGGCTGGATTCTCCGCAGCAGAGTCACCACATCCAAGTGCTTTATCCTCCCCCTGGAAACAGCACAGACGTCACATTATAGTGACTCAACACACAACCTCTGGAGATGAATGATGGATGACGTATGTTGTTAATTCTCTGTAAACCTACTTAGCTTCTGGGTCGTATTCAGCCCAGATCCTCTTGAATTCATCGAGATGATGCGGCCCCAGGATTGACCAATCACGTGTCAGGTAGTCGAAGTTGTCCATGATGACGGCCACAAACAAGTTGATGATCTGAGGAGAATCAGGAATCAGTCAGAAGCTACACAAGTAAAATACAAGTGATTACAGATGACCTGTTTTAAATCATAACCTGTAACATCGATCTAAAATCTGCTGAATATAAAATTTCATGTAAAATGGAACTTTTTTTTTAAAGGTATTTATCATTTTGTGAAATGTGCTTGTTTGCCTGCTTGCTAAAAGTTAGATGAGAAGATACAGTCTTTGCGCTAAGCTAACCACCTGTTGGCTGCTACTTCAAATTAACCAGCAGTATCAAGATCTATCAACCATTTGACTGTAATATGATTTTTCATATACTGGAATCATGTGTTTTCCATCTTCTCTAACTGTAACTGATTATATGTCATAACTGTAACTCAAATCTGTTTTTCAATCTGTTTAAAAGAGGAACATTTACAGTTAAAATATTTCTCTGCACTCACCAGAAAGGCACAGAGCATGTAGAAGCTGACAAAGTAAATGATGGCAAACTGGCTGCCGCAGTCCTCATTGCCTGTGTTGTTCTCGTTGGTTGATCCTTTCTCACACGGCCGATTGGTCGAGCACGCCAGCATGATCTCCTGCCATGCCTCACCTGTTGCACATCTGATAGATAGACATGCATGCGCACACCCACACAAATACGCACACACGTTGACGCGGATACGCATGCAAAGATATACGCACATATACGGATACATTAGAGGTACGCATACATGCATAGATGTGTGCATGTGCGCGCCCATGCACCAGCATGGAGTCACATGTGCATTTATGCATTGACACACACATACAGACGCATGGACGCGTGCATGTATGCATACGGGAATAGAAGCATATAGAAACACACATACGCACATAGATACAAAGACAGAGAGGAGCAGACACATAAACACAAACACACACACATACGCATCAGTGTTAGTGTGAACGCCATAAAGAGCAACATCATAATTACATCTTGATGGTGAATTGACAGAGCAACAGCAAAGAAATGTTATTCATATTTGCTTTAATTTGAGAACAAGATGTTGTCCAAACTACATCTGTCTTCCATTCTGAATACTTCAGTACTATTGAGCTTTCTGGCTCTGCAGCTGCTGCTTTGCCAGGCGATCATTTTTGGTGCTTTAATTTATGAAGTGTTTGCCGGATTTAAATGACACTGCAGTATGAAGTATCCAAGTATCCTGTCTCTCTGAATGGAAGCCCATTGCTATGATATATTCCATGAAGGGGTCAGCACACAGAATATGAACGAATAGAAAAGATGTCTTTTAGGACTTTTCAGCAAAATGCTTACAAAAGTAGTAAAGTGGCTGCCAAACTATACCACCATATTATGGAAAAATCACTACAGAGATAAAGCTTTTTGTTCAAGAGTAAGATAAGAGTAAGAATAATAGCCCTGAAATCGCTATAGCTAAAGCCACCAGACTCCATTTAAATAAACCCTGATTGTCGAGTGTGCAGAGCCAGCATATTTTTTACATCTGACTGGTGAATAAAAGGTTTACTTCAGCCAAACCAGAGTTGTTGGTTATTGGAACACTGGAAAGACAAACCACGATGATTAATGTGACTTTTGTTTCCGTTGACCTCAAATGAAGTGTGTGTTTTTTACGATGATAAAGTTACTCTTTATTCAAATGGAGTCTGGTGGCTTTGGCGACAGATGGTGAGATAAATGCCTACAAAAATAATAGAATGGCTGCCAAACCACACCGTAGTTTATCATATCTGATCTATCCTTTCAGTTTCTATGTTTTTTTTTGTCTCCTGCATGGAATCTTACCATCATCGCAACCACACAGGACAGAGAGGCTCTGAGACTGGATCCGGGCAGATTAAATGTATTATCAGTGGACTCCTGACAACTGAAAAAGGTGTCGTCCTCAGTGGACCAAGACATTTTATGGTAAATAAGAGTCAAATTTACAACAGTTATCAGCGAACTAATGAGCATACAGGTGAGACAATGAGAGCTTTTTAACTCTTGGTGCAGTGGCAGTGACACTATGTCACAGTACAAGCTGATAAAACATTATCCCTCATTGGCTCCTGTGCAGAGTCACAGGGTCGGCTAAATTCACATCTTGACATTTACAGAATCCTGGCATTTAATTAACCCGCTGCTGTCCTAAAATGTCAGTGGTAACCTCTAATGTGAAATATAAAAATGATTTTCAGAGTAAATGGAAGAGAGAAAATATAGAGGGAAAAGAAAAGTTACTGTTGTTGATGTCACATCACAGGAATTATCATCCTCCTCACCTGAACAGCAGCAGCACTGCTTGAGGGAACGTCTGGAAATTGTTGTTCCTGTTGATCTGCGTGTGGTCCCGCAGCGCTATCTTACCAAACATCTGCACAGGAGGGGGGAGGAAGTAGTCACAGCACACAGGATATGACGTCAGCATTGACAGGTGGAAGTGACTGCTCTCTGGGTCAATCAAAATTAAAAGGCCGCTGTCCCTGTCATCATCAGTGATACAATCAAACTCAAAAGGACAGGAGGACAGATGGAGAGAGGAAGAGGAGAGACTAGCAACAGCTAGAGGAGGAAGAGAAGTGGAGGAGAGAGGGACGATGTGACCGAACAGGAACTCTGGATGACAAGACTCCAGGAGGACAGACACAGGATGGAGGCCAGCTGGAAGAGAGAGGGAGAGAGAAGAAAACACAACAGAGGGAGGGAAACAAGGTGACAGGACAACAGCTTACCTGCATGCCGATGACAGCGTATATGAAGAATAGCATCACTATAAGCAGAGCTACGTAGGGCAGAGCCTAAAGAGGAGAGACACACTTTAGTAACAAGTAGTTGACAGTATTATCCTACACCAAGGCTGGAGTCCATTCACTTTCATTCAGATCCAGTTAGTCTGAAACTGACTTAAGAAATTCGTGTTGAAAAGGGCTGATTAACCTCACACATCTATTTCTTGGTGTTTCAAATTATCAGGTGCAATATAAAGACTGTATTGTTCCTTTATGAAATGAAAGTGAATTGATCTGCAGCCCTGTGTGGCACAACACCAAAAACAAGCCAGGGCAAATCATCTGACTTAGGAGTGAAAAACATCAGCAAAATACAAACTGCTCTCTGACTTTAGCCAGGAGACCAGTCCCAGTGTATTGTGCATGAGCCAAACAAGGCCAGAGCAGGTATGTCTTCTACATTCACACACCTGGGAGACTGCGTGGAACTGAGCTCCTGGCTAACATTACCCCTGTGACTGTGAGGACAGGGCCAAATCATGACAGGTTAAAGTTCGATTATGTGTAAAATGTACCTGTGTGAAAGGGAATATTCTGTATTTTTCAACCTGTGTCCTATTTTTTCATTGTATTTGTGTCTAAGGCCCTGACACACGGCGGAGCTAGTCTGTGAAAGAGATCACTCTGATTGGCTGTTCAGGTTTTATTCGCTCACCCCTGTAGCGAATGAATCTGCCTGTAGTGAAACTGGGGCTAACCGGTGCTTACTCCTCAGGCTCCACTTCACTCAGCTGCCTGACAGACCCACTGCTTCTTCCCACTGTGACCTGAATAACAAACTGGAGCTAGCTGGGAGGCTAGTGGAGCGTTAGCCGCAGCATGACCGGAGGGAAACAGCCTTTTAACCTCCGCTGACTTCCCAGCTAGCCCCGGCTCTCCGTTTGAATCCAAACGGAGAGCCAGGGCTAGCTGAGAGCGGCTAGTCTCTGAGCGAGCCCCGGCTCAGAGACTAGCCGCATAGTTGGCTTTTGTCGCCGCTAGTTCTTTGATGTCGGTTTGGTGTGTCCACACCTTAAGTGACTTTAAACTGGTTCAGTATTAAAGAAGAGTGTGGAAGTGGGCAGCCGCGAAACAACTATATGACCATTACTGTCCATTAAAAGTACTTGTTTTGCTACTGACAGGCTCAGATTGTTATTGTAAGTCTGACAACATTATGGGAAGATCCCTACGGAGATAGACCTCTCTTTAACCAGAAACAGCCCTAAAATCACTTTTGCCAAACCCACCAGGCTTTATTAGAATAAACAGCAATTTTAGCATGTATAGAGTCACTATATTTTCATCTGACTGTGTGAATTGAGGGTTTATTTCAACCAAATCAGAGTCTGTGATTGTTGGAGCAGTGGAAAGACGAACCAAGACAGCTTTTGTCCGTTTAATTAACCCTTAATTCCCCAATTACATGTGAAAATATGTCTATGCAAACTAAAATAAGTGTTTATCTGAATGGAGTCTGGTGCCTTTGGCGATAGCATTTTACTCTTCAACAAAAAGGTTTGTCTCTGTAGGGATCCTTTCATAATGTTGCATTTGTATTAACAATCTGAGCCTGTCAGTGGCAAAACCAAACACTTTTTATTGGACTAAATTGACGATACGCACATGGCTTAAGCGCTCTGGCTCAGTACTGGGGCAGTTCCAAAAACTGCTGTTCTAGCATTAGTCACATAAACACGGAAAAATAGATAGATCCAGGTTGAAAAATGCTGACATTACCCTTTAAGTACAGTAACATCTTCATGAGCGCTGCTTATTTTAAATCACAAGATTAGTTTTTGCTGTATCACCAGTATTTAATATTGCTCTAACATGAAGAGGCCCATCTCAATTAACACAAGAGAGAGAACAGATTATTTTCATTTCCTCATAACTCTAATCAAATGATTTCATTTTTTGGTGGAGTGCTTCGTTAAACTTATCTACTGCTTAACCCGCCTACGGGGAATGGTGAGCTTTCAGGGGTTAGTAGTAGGGTGTTTGGAGGGAGAGGAGAGTAGAAGTAGAAGTGGAGAAAGAAGAGGAGAGATGAGAAGGCAAGAGGAGAAAATAGATTGATGGTTAAGGTTCTTGAGTTCCTGCCTGTTTTCCCTACATCCCTCCCTGCCTCTGCAACAAGACTCCTAAACCTCCTCTCCGTTACCTCACACCATCCCTCCTCCTTTTCCTCCTTCGCCACCTAGACTAAGATGTTCGATGTCCCAACCTTTACGATTTTTGCAAAAATAGGAGGTGGAGACAAGGAGGGAGGAGGCAAGGAAAGGAAAAGTGGCTTGTGAGACTCCACCAGGCTGGATTTACACAAGAACAAAGATATTTTTATCCCCATGTGACTCAGATTTGTGGCGGTGTACAGTATGTTCCCTCTGCCTGTGTTTTCTTATTTTAATCTTGTTCTGTGTGTTTGGGGCATTTATGGGTGAATAGCCCCACAGTGCTTAGGTGTGGTGGCATGTATTCAGGAAACACAGCGCCAAAAAATACAGATATAGCAACGTGAAATACCAAACGAGAGTGAATCTAGGGCCGTGTTGTACTTTCAATTTGCTGGCTAGCATGTTAACAAACTTAAACTAGTCCATTCTGGATTAATGAAGGAGATAATCACCTTGTTGACTGAATCTAGTGGATTACATCACATTTTAATACGGAAAAAATGCAGTAAAAAAGTGAAATGTAGGTAAAACAGTACGATGCCACCCACAAAAGGGCTCCAATCTGGGTCACATTAGGGCTAAAGCTCCCCGTTCCCTCCGCCCTTTCAGTCCTGTGTAAACCCAACCCCCTGTGCTAGCATGTTGTGTCCGGTTCTCCCCTCACTTGGAAGGATTTGATGAAGGTCCACAGCAGGGTCCGAATCCCTTCCCCGCGAGACAGCAGCTTCACCAGCCTCATCACGCGGAACAGCCGGAAGAAGGTGATGGAGATCCTGGCGTTCTCTTCAGAGTTCTGCAGTCCCTTTTGGTGGGGTTTGGTGTTTTTTTCAGAAAAAAAAAACACAGGACGCATGGGGACACATGCAGATAGGTAAAGGGTAGGGAAACACACACGCACATACACACACAGGTAAAGATGAAGATACACACAGACATTTGCAGAAATGTGGACGTACAAGTAACATTCAAATACATATTCCCACCCACATATATGTGGATGTAAATATGTACACGCACACACACATGCACACACATACACACACACACATACACACAGAGTTAATAAACGGAAATTTGCGTCCTACAAAATCCCATCAAAATCAACTGACAAAAGAGATCTGGGAGAGAATCGGGCAATCATGCTTCATTTTTCTGGCTTCATGGAAAAAACACTTGGCAACAAAGATCATCTATTACCTTCCTAAATACACCTGCACAACCTCTCTTTAAAAGATAAGCCCAACTGAACAACAAGAAAATTGCCTAACCATCAAAGCTAAAAATGACTCCATTAATCTTTACTATTCTTAAATCATGGCACTCTGCTGTTACTTCTACATCAACTCAACACTGTCATAATCAAGGTGAAGAACACACTCCTGGGTGTTGTTTAGAAAACCCATTACAGGTTAATCCAGCCTTGCAATGACATTTTACAAACAAGCATTTAAATACTTTAGGAGCCCCTGAAGTAAATCATCTCACTAAGCCAAAAGCTTTGGTTATTCTGCACCGGTACGGACTAAAAGTCTAATAGCAGAGACCAGGCCAGAGAGATTCTCATCGATAGACGCTACCCCTTTCATAAATCACTGATAACAATTCACAACAGATACAGTACAAGTATCCTAGCCTGCAGGCAGATTCCTGTTTCAATAAATCATGCAGGCAGTCTAATTGTTTGTCTGTCACGGAGCAACTGGCCACCAGGAGGAACAATCCAAAGATGACTTTCAGGTGGATAAAGATATTACAGCTCAATGCAGCTACTGCCAGGTACAAAAAAATACACTTTTCATGAGTGCTTAATCTCTTCATCTTTACTTTTTGTTTACAAGGATGCTCTATAAACAGTTTACCCCTGCAATCTTTTTATTTGCGGAGCCTCTTGCAATGAGCATGCAGTATTTTCCCTCCTGAGGCATTTAAGCCATCCATAATTTGGTATACTTTGGAAACTTGCAGTTTATTCGGAATATGCCTTGGTAGACCTCTGAAGTACAAGCTTGAGAGGCACTGTAGCTTTCTAACTGTCTATTGTCCCAGTACTCATCCACAGGAAATAACTCCATGATGAAATATTCAGCCATCTCGCTGAGTGCTATTCTAATACAGATTTATTTATTCATGCTGCTGCTGCTCATTCTCAGGGACAAAAAGGCGGAAAAACAAAGGCAACATCAGGATTTGTGTAAAGCATGATGCAGTTAATACAGTGACTAAGGACCCTGTATATTATTCACAGTTATACAGCCAGCGGCAGATGGATCCGGTGAAGCCTTAATGTAACTACCAAACCATCAGCAACCATAACAGCAGTAACAATTGTGCAAAAATGCCACAAAAATTGTCAAAAACATTCAACTCTTGCACAAAAATTCACCAGTATGCAGCTTGACCACATACAAATGCAACACTTCCACCACAACAGTTCCACACTGCATCTATCGTCACTGTGATTTATCAAAAATGACCCTAAAAACACATTGTCCTATCTGACCTCTAAATCTGTCTCATGCCATTTGTGTTTTTCCAAGAGGCCATCAATTCTTTATGCTAATCCCACAGAGAAAACACAGTGTGCTCCTGAAAAGAACCAGCCATTCTCCACACATCTTACTGCAGTTTGGGATAACAGATGTCACATGTTACTTTTCAACGCAGCACATCTTGGAGTTGTTTCCAAAAAATGTTCTATAGAAATTAAACACTGGAAAATTCACCTTATGAATTGGATTAGTCTGTATCTCTGGGAACACTGGGAGCAGTTTGGGTACTTTCTAAAGCTAGGTGTCCCATTTTTTATGGTGTTGACAAGTAACCCAAGACATGAGTTGTCCCAAACTCCACGGATAGATATGCAGAAAATGACAGATCCTTCTGAGGAGTGAAAATTCTGTACTGCATGTAATACCACAACTGGACCACAGTGGGGACCATCGCACCATTGAGAGAGTGGGGCAGTGAGCGGGAGAGGTACAGTGACAGTAAGTGTTAACAGAGAGAGACAGAGAGTCTGAATATGAGGAATAGTTTGAATTATTCAGAGACATCAAAACAAATAGACTGATTCACAGGTAGAGAGGATAGATAGATAGATAGATAGACAGACAGATAGATAGGTAGATAGATAGATAGATAGTAGGTAGATAGACAGATAGATAGGTAGATAGATAGATAGATAGATAGGTAGGTAGATAGATAGGTAGGTAGATAGATAGATAGATAGACAGCAGACCAGTGGAGAACAGTGAAAGAAAGAGAGACAGCGTGATAGCGTGACCATGATGGCTTGCACTCATGACAAAGCACTGTAGATAACCACACCCATAAGGGAAGGGGGAGCAAGTTGCAAGCCATGGAGGAGGTGGGGGGCAGCGGGCACCATGGCAACAACAATAGCCACTCAAGGAAAGTCACAAGACTCCAGTTATACTAGGCCTGCACGATACAGTGTCCTTCACCACACACACACACGTATATATATATATATTTATATTTAAACATTTAAAAGTACAAACAACAGCTACATGAATAAAACTCCCGACATGCTGCAGAGGATGACAGCAGGAGCGACAGAGGAGGAGACGACAGGACGAATGAGAAGCCACAAGTTTTGGATCATACCATGGTTGGCGTAGCAGGAGGGATGGAAGGATGGAGGGATGGAGGGATGGTGGAGGAGGTAGGGAGGCGGACGAGGTTACCGTCGGAGCGTACCATTGGCCTTACCACAGGGGGGTGAGAGGAGGAAGAGGAGGAGGAGGAGGGCGAAGAGGAGGAGGACGAGGACGAGGAGGAGTCAGCTGGCTTTAAGGAAAGGCAACAAAGATCAGCACCAGAGCAGCGCCTTGGTGTGTGTGTGTGAGTGAGTGTGTGTGTCACTGTGTGTGTACAGTATGTGTGTCTATTAATGTTTTTATGTAAGAAGCAGAGTTTTGTACCAGCCCTAAAAATAACTCACAGGCTACTGAGTCTCTGATCAGCCCTCACATGGTGGAAAGGTGAAAAAAATAATTTCATGTGAGCCAGGAGGGAGAGCTCTATAAAACGTTACTGTGTGTAGAGACTGAACTCATCCACTGTGAGGACCACTTTGGGCTGTAGCAGGTACTTGAAGACTGAAACATGTAGAAGTTTAAGATATTTGGAAATTGCTGTCCAATGCCTTGAGGGCCAAAATAATGGATGATGGTCTGGAGTCACCACAAAGGGGAAAAGAGCTGAGGGTGTACATGTCTATGTGCGACCTAGCTTATGTTGTGTGTATGATGGAAGATAGAGGGGCGCCTCCGCGGCTATCTGTTTTTCTTTCTGCCAGCTGAAGCTACAGTGCAGCAACAGTTTTTGAAGCTTTGGATTAAAGTAATACTTCACCCACAAAATGATCATTTCAGCCTGTGTTATGTTGAATTTATGAGAAAATTGTTTTTTTTTTTTTTTTTGCATGCCCCCAACAATCATTCATTCATTTTCTGTAACCACTTATTCTGTTGAGGGTCACAGGGGAGCTGGAGTCTATCCCAGCTGACATTGGGTGAGAGGCTGGGTACACCCTGGACAGGTCTCCAGACTATCACAGGGCTGACACATAGAGACAGACAACCATTCACACTCACAGTCACACATACGGGCACTTTAGGGTCACCAATTAACCTGCGTGTCTTTTGACTGTGGGAGGAAGCTGGACCATCTGGAGAAATCCCACGCCAACACAGGGAGAGCATGCAAACTCCACACAGAAGGGTTCCCCCATCCCAGGGCTCAAGCCCCCCACTCTGGGTTCAATCCAGGAACCCTCTACACTACTGCCAAAAAAGGATCTGAAAATGGCAAAAATATATCAAATCACCTGTTTACAAACTTTCACACAACTCATGCAGTAAAACCAAAGTCTAAAAGTCTTTAAACACTCCTACATCTAATGTGGGGACGAGTCATGCACCTGGGCAAGCGTGTACGTTTGTATTCTGCTCGATGAAATACACAAGCAGAGTTCAAATGCATGAATTTTCCAGCCGCCTTCGCCTTTGTTTGTGAAGCTCTGAGTGTATGACTTGACAAATTTGACTTGGATTATACTACACAAGTTTTGTGAGAGTTTGGATTCTTTCTTTTTTACAATACATTTTGGGGGCTTTTTGCCTTTATTTGACAGGACAGATATAGTGTGAAAGGGGGACTGAGAGGGGGGATGACATGCAGCAAAGGGCTTTGGGTTGGAACTGAGCCGGTGCCACTTCAGCAAGGACATAGCCTTTGTACATGAGTTCATGAATTTAAATACGGGCCAAGTTACTGTTATAAAATGGTCATTTTGTGTGTGAAGTATTCCTTTAACTCAGACTACATTTACCAAATGCATCTTGGCATCAAAGGACAATGCCCCCCTATAGAATATGTGTTAATCAAGCCTCTCTCTGACCTGAGAATAGTGAAGCTCCAAGTGAAACTTAATCTACTTTCAGGTCAAAGAGACATCAGCATAACACAATAAAAAAGACAGGAAGTCAAGATCATCTCGGTCGGTCAAAGATGATTTTAGATGCTTTTGGAAATCGGAGCCTACAAGTATTTAAAAGACACTGAGAAGCACAAAGATAACATACTGTAGGGAGACACCTACTGGTCATCTCTGGTATTACAACATTTTACACCACTGGGAGTGATAGATTAGTTTAATCTATAACTCACTGTGCCTCAGTGTTGGCCCTGTTAAAATACCTTACCATGAAAGGAAGCATTTAAAGGAATTCTATCAGAGCCATACAAACAACTTTATGATCACAGACATTAACGATGTACACAGAGTAATAGGTTACTATAGTCTTACTATAGACTATAGTCTGTTAAGACGGCCTACTTATAAACTTGTTTTACAGGCGCATACTCTTTAGGATGGTGTAATGGCTGAGTAAGAGAGTGTGTGTGTGTGTGTGTGTGTGTGTGTGTGTGTGTACATGTCTGATGTGAAGAGCTGAGGCATTAAAATGTGAAGGGAAGGAAAGTTGGAAGGAAGGACAACTGTAGGAAAGACGGGAGGGAAGAGTGATGATAAAGGGGAGACAAAGATGAGTTGGAAAGATGGGCAGGAAGGAAGGAAGGAAGGACGGAGGGAGGGATGATGACACTGATTCAAACTAAGTGAAGACTAAATTATAACTAGTTTATGATAGAATGTGTGTGTTGTCCGTGTGCGTGAACTACACAAAGGGCCAGCTGGGTCAATTTAAGCATAATTTAAATCAGAATCTGCTTCACTTTCAACGTGAAATCAAAGCTGTGAACCAGAATCCGATAATTCCTCATTATCATATTTCTTATGATGAAGTGACATAAAGTGAACTACAGAGACTACTGGGGACCTGGAGGATCCATGCTCGGGTTGTAATTTTAACCAAACAAAGACAGTCAATTTGTACATAAATAAATACACAGTAGTCCTTTCAGGCTGAACTACAGTGCAGATGTGAGTTACTGTAGGTGCAGTTCATCAGATTTATGAGCTCATTTAAAATATGTTGAGCTGTTTTCTCACATTGCACATCATGTTTTCAAGCAAAGATTTCATCAGTTCAGTCAGTTCAATAGGTAACATGGGTTTCTTGAGAACATTCTGACCCCAAATTTGAGGTTTATGCCCCTTTTTGTTTTAATTCACATATTTTAAGGTGCACCACTGCAACATTAAAGTGCATTTCAATCCAATTTATAGCCACTAATATATAGATAATTCTTTGACATGTTAGGGTATATGAAAAGCATGAGAGACCCATGTTACCCAGCTTGCACTCCAGGTGAGCAAGCAACACCGCAAACCAACGAGAGAGAAGACAGAGAAAGAGATAAACATCCATAAAAGAAGAGTTAAGTGAACTGAAAAAGCTCAGAAAGAGAAGGAGAGAGATGGAGAAGAGGAGAGGAGGCATTCCGAGTAGAGAGAAAGAAAAAGAGAAATAGATGCAGTCCATACTGGCATCATCTGCAAGACACCGCTCAGAGCAAACCACTACAAGTCTGTTCACACTACTTCTACTCAAAACAAAACAAAACAAAACAGGAAACGTAAAAGAAACCATATAGGATTTAAGAAGCACCCGCAGGTTGCTGGGGAGAATTAGAGACCCAGGATTAAGTAAGTATTCTAATTCGATGACCATAAAAAAGTACAGCTAATCTAAATCAACCAGCACCCGACAGAGCAGCGAAGTGGGTGCACTCATACGAGAGATTTTAGCCATTTAATATTTACTAAAAGCAAAGTGATAACATTTTAAAAGCTGGCCTGTTACTGCACTTCTCTGTGTACTTAGGAATGCAATGGCAGAGAGGTAGCTATTGGCAAGCTTGCTACTATTAGTTTCTAATTGCATTGCTCAGTACGTTAAAAAGCATTCAACTTGAGCTTTAGTGGCTGATGAAATGCAGTAGCAGGCTAAAATCTAAAATGTCTCCGTGACAGGGTCCCAGTTCAAAAACAGTCGAGAGTTCTCACAGGATTGAAGTGCGGAGGGTTTCTTAAAAAAGGAAAATATAGAAAAGGTAGCTTGGGCATCGCATCACCCAAATGATTAAAAACCACCAGAGAAGAAGAAAAAAAAAGACTTGGGGCATGCCTTTAGGTTAGGGGTGAGAGCGGAAAATAATGACACATTCAGAAAGAACTGCAAACCAATCAACAAAATCAATCAAACCAAATCAAAGGCAAACCAAACCAAGGTGTTAAGTGCAACATCAGTGACTTGTATAGATGACAAAGATGTATATCTCTGGCCTGTTGAACCTCAGTATAAAGGTGGCTATCATTGTCAGTCCCCAACATAAATATTTCATCTCAAATTGATTTTTTTCAGTCTGTCAGCCTTTTAAAAGTGTATATGTATATCTTTATGTATTTATACACTCTCATTATATGTACGAAGGCATACTTTGCTCAGATCAGACACATTCACTGACTGCAGAGAAACATCAGGATATTTGTGACGCTTTCTGATTCCCCTGACATCAGATTTCCGTAATAACTAGATGGAATAACTGAATAAAACAAAAAATATCCAAGCGCAGTTTTGAAATTACTCGGTGTCGCTTTTGAGCAGCTCTGTCGGCCTCTCATGGGGACAAATGGATTCCCTTTCTAAAGGCCCGTAAACAACTGCCAAGCTCATGCACCCCTGGGATACACTAACCTTATTTGTATGCCTGACCAGTGCTGTCTGAGGTGAAACACACTGCATTCCACCACGGGGGAGCATACCGGTGTACACGTGTGAATATCTTTTCTCTGCTTCGTGTCCTCAAACCAGCAGCTGGATGCGAGAGCATTTAAGGCAAACCTATACTCCCATGTAGATGAAATGTAGAAATCTATCTATAATTGATGTAACTGTTAAAGCTTACATACATATATGGCTCAGTTGAACCTAAGACTTCACGTCAATGTCCTCATGTGTAACAACTTAGTGGATGTGGATAGGGATACAGCATAAATTGTGGCCAAAAAATGGAAATGTTTTTGGGAAACCGGCTTACAGCATTTACTTTCTTGCAAAGAGTTACACCAAAAACCTATCAAGCAGTGGCAAAGTACGGAGCAGGCCATCAGGGTATTACGGTATATAGGGTATTTAGAAACCTTGAGAGTATTCAATACTGTCAAAAATACAGAGGCTTCTCTTTCTATTTAACTGACAGGGAGATGCTGTATTGAGGTGATGTACCGCATGTAATGCACAGCAAGCGCCACCAGAGGTCATTCTCTGCTTGTGGAAAAGGCAGCTGACCTGAGACAGATGGCGACTGCAAGTAGTAGGGATAACGTTACAGGACTAGTACAAAGCCAATTAATTCAGGAGCTAGTGATTTTTTAAACAAGGGGAGTTTTGTTTCTGTCGAGAAACACAAATACCATCATATACCATTTACCCTGCTGAAATTCCGGGACATATAAACATAGAAAAAAATAGATACCTTCCAATCCTAGTGTGGAGGCACAGGTTCATGTGTTTAAGGTAGGAAGAAATTCTTTGTGACGTAGGTCAAAATGTCACAGGAGTCACAGTATTGTGTTTACGGATTGGCTGCTGGTATTTTTTGGCCACAATTCAGTGCAAAAACTATCATGATCTGTAGTTTGTCTGCTCTTTGTTGCATAATTAAACAGCCACAGCTGACTGAGCTCTGTGTGGTAGCCGCAGCTTTCCGTTGACATAGCATGGCCACTGCTTGGTGTGGTTCTGGTGTTAGATGAGAAGACTGATACTTCTCCCATCTCTGCATGCTAACTATCAAACTGCAACCAGACATCTGCTAGCTTATCTTAATTTAAGATGAAAAGCAGGGAAGGCAGCTCGTCTGGTTCTGTTGAAAGGTAAAATATTGACCCTGTAATCTTACTCTTGGAAATTAAGCATATTTCCAGAATTGTCAACCTAATTCTTTAAAGGATCAAACAGTGATTAAACTACGAAATAATAACCTACATTTAACACTTCAGTATTTAAAAGAAATGAAATGTTTTAATTGCTTCACAGACACCAAGCAAGGCTGGTATGTGTATCTTCTTAAGCTTAAACAAATATTAAGTGTGGACTCACAGGGAGCCTCCACCTACAAAGCTGCCACTTGAGCTACATTCAGTCCCCTGAGGAAGTTTCACTGGATGTTTGCTACTAGAAATGCAAATTTTGGCAGACAGAAGCCGAGGTATCAAATGGAAT
Source organism: Epinephelus cyanopodus (assembly GCA_026686955.1). NCBI lineage: Eukaryota > Metazoa > Chordata > Actinopteri > Perciformes > Serranidae > Epinephelus > Epinephelus cyanopodus. The sequence goes on along the minus strand of CM048936.1, from coordinate 19,536,394 downwards.
TAAGTAATAGACTCTCATACAAGAAACTCCTTCCAAGTATAAAGACTGTTTTTTTTTTTTTTTCATGTGACATTCAGCTCTCTGGCCGATCCGATCATGATACAACATTATTTTCTTCTCTGGCAAATCAGCACATACAGCAAAACTCATCCTCTTCTAATGCTAAATTAAGAGGAGTTGTGTCCAGCCGCACTTTGCATGGTTCTCAGCCTATTCTCCTGCCAAAGAGCACTTTGAATATCACATGAATAAAACACCAATTATCCCTGAAGTGTAAATACGATAGACACTCAACATTTGACTTGTGTTTGGGATATTCATTCTTATTCAGCCCCACTGTTGACCATAGGGCCTCCACGTCGATAATAAATGAATTTCATACATACATTTACATAAATTTCACGGGTCCTGAGTAAATCCATTTATGGATCAAATTGTTCCCCATGTCTGCACATAACTACTGTTGGACAAAAATAAAATAAAGTAAAAAAAAACTGCAACTTTCTTTCTCATTTGAATTTAAAGTTTCCCTGGTGATTTATGAATTGAGAGCATTTCACAAACCTCGGGTCAAAATGGCATTGTTCAGAAATGAGAATCTGTGTTTCCTTCTTCTGTCCATAAAATCTGTTGTTTGCACAATTGTGGATCTTTTCTGTAAACATTATACGTACAGTACCAGGCCTGGATATACCACCTTTACATCTGTCATGCTATACAGTGTCCATCATGCCAGGGGAATGGACACTCTCCCCTGCGGCAATGATTAAAAGGTCAAATAAATGTGAAAGCAAACCAAGTGCTGAGACAATGCAATAGGTTCTATTGGCAAATGCAATAGTTTTTGATGCTATTGATGCTCAGCAGACTGAGGCAGGAATACCGATCTGAAGCAGTTTCAAATGTTAGGAAATCTTTACAAAATAATACTAAGAGGACAGAGTTTTAACTGCAGCCTTTTTACACTGCTGATAATAAATGCACAGGAATGGGAAGGAAGTACAGGTTGTGCAACAAGTTTTTTTTGCAGCCTCCAATTTTATAACATTCTAAGAAATATAATATGATAAAGTAATGATATTTGTTTCCCAACAGCCAACATATTAATTATGAATCAAACTGACAAAATCAAACAGTATTTAGATGTCAAAGGTCTTAAAGCAAAACTGTAAAATTTAGAGGTTCATACATTTTAAATTACACAAACCCCTCACAGGACACTGTGCTGCATTCCGATTGCACTACATCTGGCTGTTTTCACTGCCAGAGTCATTCAGCCGTCTGCTAAGTTCAAATGCGGTGCAGCTGAAGTTTCCTAATCATTTGAAAGCATGCGAGATGGGTATCGGCACTCTGTCTGTTTGTGTGTGTGGGAATGGCACAGCAGGCAGGCAGGAAGGGAGGGAGGGAGTTGGACTACTTACGTTAACCTCAGTGATCGCTATGTCAACAATGCTACCCACAACTATCAAGGCATCAAATGTGTTCCATGCATCAACAAAATAATGCTGCGTAGGGGTGGAAAGAACAGAAAAACAACAGAAGAAAAGGACAGAACATAAGACATTTAAAAAAATGGAAAAAAACGTAAATCAAAGGAGAGAGGAGAAAAATAAGATAAAAAACATTATATACATGAGCACTGGAGTTTTTAGTAGGAGGAGAGAGGGGAAAGAATCAACCAAATTTAACGGCAAAAAAATAGAAAAGAAGGGGCAGTCTGAAAGAAATGGACAGCAGAGGAAGAGCAGCGGCGATCGGTCATGCTTGTCCATGAGAGGAAAATGTCAACAACAAGAACAACAGTAAAGAACAAATTGAAACAAAATCACAACGAAAATAAACGCCCCTGTTGCTGTAGTTAAAAAATGATGTGTGAGTCTGTTTGCGATTGGTCAGTGAGTTAGTTCAGTTAGTGAGGGAATCAAACCTGAGGACATGTCACAGTCTGACAAAAAGTGGAAAAAAAAATCAAGAACCCGACAACATCTGAGATACTGTGAGGAACAAGGAAGGAGGACGCAAGGCAGAAACCCCTTTGTGTTCAAAGCTAAACCCTGCCTGCTTTTTAAGAAACCCAGGAAGAAGCTTGTTCTTGCTCAGGAACCCTTCTGCTTGGGGGGGTCCCCTGAGTAGCAGCGGCCATCTTGGAGTTAAGGATGGAGGGAGAGAAAGAGGAGGAAGAGAGAGAGGGAGGAGAGACGAAGAGAAGAGACAGCACAACACAGAGGAGCCACGGAGGAGAGGAGAGTGGCAGGAAATGAAAGATTCAGAAGAAGCAAGAGGGCACAAGACAGAGAGGAAGAGGGAGCGACAAGGAGAGTGAGAGTGGGCATCGTACTTACGTTGATCTCACTGAGAATGACGTCTATTATGCTGCCAATTACGATGAGGAAATCAAACACATTCCAGGGATCACTAAAGTACCCCTACACAGGATGAGGTGAGCAAGAGGAGACGGAGGAGGAGGAGGAGGGTAAGAAAGGTAGGTTAGAAGGAAAACAACATCTGCTGCCACTTCGCAGCCCTATTAAGGTGGTATGAGGTTGTACAGTACACTGAGGAAAAAAATCAGCTGATGAACCGACACATGAAAGGACACAACTTTGTTTCCTTTGCAGTATCTGTTCATCCAGTGCAGCTGAACTTCCTGCTCTGTTATGGCGTGTTAGATGGCAGTTATTTAAGTCCTCCACCTGCATCTTGGGGCGATTCAGCAATGCTGTGGCAGTGATTACACTAAAAGCCCACTTTGTTTGCTTAACTTATTGAGGGCAATTCATCATCAGCAGTGGTACAAAGGGAGTATTTATGAAAAACATCCACATAGCTTAAGGCCAAAACAGCATCATTTAGAGTGGTAAAAATAAAAGATATATTATATGTGCTGTAAAAGGGGAGAGCTGCGTTGTTTTGTGGTGTCGGGACACAGCTTTTGTAGACTTGAACTCGGAGAGACAGCCAAGATCTAACAAGGGTAATTTGGAAACTGGCCTGGCGCATGGCCTTTTCAGAAACATTTCCATATACTGTAAAGCAAATTACATCTCATTCACATTTAGGCGGATTGTTTTCCCATATCACATTCAGATGTTTTATCACTGTGGGCTAGGAAGGCTAATGATGTAACCATGTTTGTGCCAATGTTGTGCGACAAGACCGGAGGAAATCTGTTAGTTGTTGTATGTCTAAAGATGGCTGGAGCAGGGGAATAAGAAGTTTCACTGTCTGGAGAATGAGATGTGAGGCCTTTACTGGGGCTGGATACCAAACCTCGATACTTTTATGGCACCGACCAAATTGCTTCAGTGCTATCGAGTATTCAAACTGCCTTGTCTTTCGGGATCAAATTTCGAGGAGGAGGAGAGGCTTTGCAAGGTCAGGCTCCGAAACATTGTAATTTTCTGCCGTCTGCTTAGAAATGGTGAATTTACAGCTCACGGAAACTTAAAACGATACAGTCTCTGGCTTTTGTTTGATATCGTCGTTGCACATTTCAGATCACTGTAGTTTGAGAATAACACTGTCCCCTTGAATATTCCACCAAGGCCAATTCAAACTCTCAAACTCTGTATGGGATGAATGGGCAAATAGTTGAATATTCTTATTGTACCTCAAAGTCCAATATAATTCAGTGTTTTCCACAGAATTACAATCTATGCATGGCGGTAGTTGACAAGGCCGGGGGCTTTTAATCATTCTTTGTCACCTCTCTGAAGTTGGAGGTTTTTGTGGGTTTGTGAACGCAGCACTGGTGGATGTATTTTCCCCCTCAGAAGCACTTGTGGAGTTTGTGGGTTGGATAACTGATCAGACAGAAAGTATCGAAAGGTGAGAGGAGCAGCTGCTGCAGAGGTGAGTAAATGCAAACTTTTAGACCCGGCGCAATGAGCGGTCAGGTAAGTTTTACTTTTACCGTCCTGATCATTCTGCTGCTCCCTCTGAGCCCAGAATACGCTTTGCTCTCCGAGAGTGTGGTGCAACAAATAACAATTGATGTTTATTCCTGCAATTCTGAGTCGGACACTGAACGTACAATATAAATTAAGGAGCAGAAAGTTGCTCTGTGTTTGATTGCAAGAGGAGGAATAGACCGCAGCCATCTTCCGCTCAGCATTCAAGCCTGCCTAACGTTATAGTATAGTATAGACCAGGCACTGGGAGAGTTTCCTCTTTAGCAACCATGAATCTCCTCCTTGGTGGTTGGGTAAACGCGCAGTACAATGCCCAGCCACTCAGAGCCCTCAGGCCGTTGCGAGGTAAAGCGGACGGCTGGTGGGTTGTGTCATATTGGAAAACTGACTCCAGGTGAGATTTCAACATCAACAGCCAAGACACTGAAAAATGTCAGATTTGTGTCATGTAATTTTCTCTTTGTTTAAGTGGATTTCATATAATGGAGTACAATTTGAAAAAGTAAAGTTAAGGAGTCAGTATCAAAGTGATAGTAATACATTTTGTCTTTAAAGATACCCAGCCTTGGCCTCTATATCTTATCTTTTTGGAAGTCATATTTTACTCTCACTATATACTGTAGCACATCTACAGAAATTACTTCCAAACTGTTTGCATCAAACTGACAAATACAGATGGAGGCTGAGAGAAGATCAATCTCACTGATCTATTTTAAGCTTCATCATCTGTCATCGGCAGCGGAGGTATCATCGTAAAAGGTTAAGCAAATATTATCAGGAGTCCTCTGACTCTATAGTGGTTTTATTGATGCTGTTTAGAGGTGTAGGAATATTAATGTTAAACCAGGGTTAAATATTAACAAATCTCAGCATTAGTATCTTAAAGCTGACGTATGGGGCGATGCAAGTTAACATAGACACACATCAGTTTCAAAACAGTAAAATTCAACAATGTGCTCAGACGTTCAGAAATATACAACACAGTAACACACAAACAAAACAAAAAAAAAAACAGGACGAAGGCAAAGACGATGAAACCTGTTCAAAAGTTAAAAGGCATTAGCAAACGTCTTCCCCACAGAGCAAATGTTACTGGAGCTGATTCCACGTGTGTGTTGATGACTGTAATACCTGCGGAGTAAAAGTGTTAGTGAGCTGGTCCTCTGTGTGTGCCGGAAGAGTAGGAACATTCAAGTTACAATATGGCTCGGGAGCATGTCGTCATGCTGCACTTCATATATGGAATAAATTCATTCGAAAGAAAACAGTTATGTATATATTCTTGAGGTTTCACAAGGTTGCAAACTGCTTTGAAAAATCTGGCAGTTTAAATTAGCCTAACTTGAGGTAAACATTACATAACAATACATTCCTAACGCAGCGCAGCATGAAGCCAATTCCCAAGCCTTAAAAGCAGTCCTGCACAGTTAGGGGCTTAATTCCAACTGGAGCCGTCTGTGCTTGAAAATACCACACGGCGTGCTTTATGTTACTCAGACTAAATGGTCCAAGTAGATAATTATTTTCAAAAAAGTTATTACGAGATCATCCGTCTTAATAAAAGGACACATTTTGTGGGACAAGGTTAGGATTTTAAAGCTATCTGGAAAAACAAATTAATGAAGTTTTTAATTAGTAGTTAGAAAACCCTGGCTCCCAAATACTGATATTTGTTTGGATGACTTTCATTAATTCCAACAAATAACTTTAAGCAATTAACTTCACATATAAAATACATAAAGGTAAATTTAATTCCTTTGCACACTAAAACAGAAGTGTTTTTTTAAAAACATGGGTTAAATTGAATTGATAGTTAAAACTTCATAATAATGTGCTGATTCTAATATGCTTAATAGGGACACTGGTACTGTTGCTAGGTGCTGAAAGGGAAGGCTAAAAAAAGAAAATTACCTTCAACATGCTGCATGATTTCACCTCCATATTTCTCCAGCTCACTTCAGTGTATTAAAGAAGCCAGTGAGCTTAAGGACAGAGACTTTATGTGTTTGTGTCACTCCTGTTCGGTTCAACATCTGTAAAAAGTCACTGGAAACACTCATCTATTGATTTACAACCTGTACTGTGCAACACTAAAGACAAGATAGATTAAATTTAAAAAGGAACGCATTATGCTTTTCCTTATTTTCTGTCATATGCATATATATATGTTCGGATGTTCGTATTATTTGTGGCTAAAATGTCAAAAAACAAGGTAAACATATGTTAAAGTAATCCCCGAGAGGAAAAGCATCAGGCTTCAGACCATTCTGAATACTCCAAGATGACATCAGCTCATGATGAATTTCTTTATATGGTCATCTGCTCCAGGCATGTTAGTGCACAATACATTCTCACTTCAAACTTGTCAAACATTTGCTTGGTAAGTGGCCCTGTACATCAGCCTATGACAGTCTCCTCCATCAGTTTTGGACCATCAGGTATGGCATATCAATGAATGCTTGTTAGAGGCACAGTGTCTTTTCAAAATAAACTTTAGTTTTCACAGAAAATGTTCAGTTTCCACTCGTTAAATGCATTGAGTCTCTTAAAATTTAGAATGTAGATAAAAATCTTTGTTTATTTTACTAAATTTTACTGCTGTAGGTTTAGGCAACAAAAGTACGTGGTTAGGTTTTAAAAAAACCCATACTATGGGACATACTATGTTATTAAATTAACTACAACGACTACCGTCTCCCAGGTCCATCATCTTCCACTCCCACCCGCCCATACGTGGACACTCTCATTCTTTATCCTAAAGCGGTTGCTCATAGTGTCAAAAAAGTGCCACTGCTCGGTGGATCTCATACGGCTGCTTAAAGAGCCTCTATGCGTCGATATCTGATGCTGAGGACCATTGACCAAGCATCAGTATTTGACAAGTTGGGAGTGAGACTGTGTTGTATTTCAAGTGTTTACATGACAAATACTTCTATGGGTGTTTAGCTAGGTGCAAACGTCGGGGAAACGTGGAATCTTGGTTGCCAGTATTGTTTTCTGTCAGATTTCGAATCACATTCCTTCTGGAAGATGATTGTGAAGATTTTGGTTTTAGAGGCTTTTATTTGTGATTTCGTACAATAGAAAGTGCTGCTTTACTCTGTTACTGTCATTCCCTCAACTGCAATGACTGCACAGATGCGGAAGATGCAAAAATACTAACCAATCAGAGCAGACTGCTCTTTTCCCGAAAGGGGGGCTTAAAGAGCCAAGTGTAAAACGGAGCGTTTCAGACCAGCTGTGAATACAGGTGTTCCAGCACAGACAGTAATGTGCTGAGAATACAGCATTAAAGCATTTAAACATATGCTAGTGGAAACCACAAATCTAAGTATGAACCTGAAAATGAGCACAATAGGTTCCCTTTTAACTAGTCTTAGGCTATTGATTGTGTTCAAGGATTTTCCACCGACCCTGCTGTAACAGAGGGAAGCATTCCCATCTGTTACTGTTTAAATAGCTGATGCACCAGGAAGTTCAAAGACTGGACCAATAAACCGACACAGCTACATAGCAATAACAGCAGGGCAACGGGGGAGCAGTGAGATTAAAAACCACATGATGCTGTCCACTCATCAGGTTTAAATCCATGATATGGTGATTATCATCTGGAGGAAATTAAATAGGGATTAGGGATATACAGTTCAGCATCAGCATCAGTATTTGACTGGTGTATTCATTGGTTTTAAGTAATTAGCATTACTTAGATACCATTTCCTATGGTGCTCAACTCTACTGTACTCTGCTGTATTAGAATGTGAGAGAGGTGAACCTACCCTGGGTTTGAAGGCGATCAGTTTAAGGATCATCTCTACAGTGAAGAGACCAGTGAAGAGCATATTGAGGATGTTCATGGCATCATTGAAACTTTTGGTCTGTCCATGATGCTGCAAAGACAAATAGACAACTCATTATTGTCCACACAGACAGGGGATCTTAAGGACGCTGTCTAAAGCCCCGACTGTCACATTTCTTAAAATTTATGACTGTGTAGTTGTATCTGTGTCTGAGTGTGTGAGACTCACCTGCATGGCCAGACAGATGGTGTTGAGAAGGATGAGTGTGAACATCAGGTACTCAAAGTAGGTGGAGTTGACCACATACCACACCTTGTACTGGTAGGGGTTCTTGGGGATGTAGCGACGCAACGGACGTGCCTTCAAAGCATACTCCACACACTGACGCTGTGACGCACACACACAAACATGTGAGCATGAACAAACGAACATTTGCCTTTGTCTTTCGTCTGGTGATGTAGTTCCCCAACTCCTCATCACTGTGTCTCTCTGTACTCAGACCATCATGGAGGAAAAACTGTAGAATTGTCTTTTGGCAGTCTAAAAAAAGCATTTTCCACCCCAGACTACTCTCCCATCCTCTCTGTGCATCACAGAAAATACAGCTGCAGGGACTTTCGCCTGGCTCCTTCTTTAAGCTTTAGTCTCATCTTCTGTCTGAACTGCTGCAGCTCCCTCCTGGCTGCTCTCCTCAAGTTGTTCAGCCACTAAAACTCATGTTCAGCCTCTCCAGATTCTCTCACCCTCACTGCCTGGCCTCCATTCCCTCTCCCTTGTGCCTCCCAAATGACAAAAATGCCTTTCCCACTTCAGTCAGAACAGCAGAGTCCCTCTCTATCTACTGTGACGTGAACACTTTACATCTATCTTGCTACTACACAAAAGCATAAAAACTATTACACACACATAAAGGCATAAAACAGTCTCAGAGCGCACCTGGTTCTTGTCCAGCTCACAGTTCTTATATTCTTGCTCTCCTTGTTCCTGGAATGTGACGATGACGAAACCGACGAAGATGTTCATCATGAAGAAGGCAATGATGATGATGTAGATGATGAAGAAGATGGAGATGACCACGCGGTAGTTGTAGATGGGCCCGACGTCCTCAGCGTGAGAGTCTATGGCGCGGTACAGTAACCTGAGGGAGGGCAGGAGAGGAGGGACGATTCATTGAAGGAAAGGAGGGAGGAGGAAATTGTGGGACAGGCTTAAGCAGGCTTTTTAAGCAATTTCACTATCACAGACAAATTTCAAATGACGGAAAAAACATCATGGGAGTTGGGGCTGTGCTCCAGTGATCTCAATGGTTTGAGTCGTGGCTCATGCAAATAGTTTAATGATATGAACACTGTCAACGACCAATAGCTGCGCTCTCTCCAGCAACAAACAAGAAGCAGCAAACCGCATAGACAGTAAACATGGAGGGGAGTTCCTGAAGCGCATGAATGCGACGAGTTTTTGTTCTCTTGTATTGTGGAAAAGGAGGAACTTGTGGAGTCGTGGATTGAACAAGGCTCGATGTTTAACTGGCATATAGCTGATCCACGAACCAGCACTTATTTTAATCAGAAATCAGATTTTTTTTTTTCAACAATTCGCCTCTTATTTCCACCATCTCCTCTGACTAAAATAGTGTGGCTAAACAACGGAGGCTGGTAGCAAGTTGAGGCTACAAAATCTAAAATTTTAAGTATGTACGCAAATACAGTTTATCTTAAAGGATTCACCAGCTTGTCTGAAATCACTACTATCTTGCATGAATTGACAGGAAGTGATAAATCTATTTACTGCGTGAATTGGATATAGTTGAAAGTGACTACATATAAGGATTGGGTGAGCCTGCAAGGAGCATATATTGTCAGAAAATTGAAAGTCATGTTGGATGTGATCTGTACAAAACAAAGAAAAATGATTTTTCCCACAGCTTGACTAACTTGCCTGGTGTGAACATGATCGTCGTTACAAATTCCCTCATCCTCCAGATCTCCTTACGATACTAAGGTTACACCGTGAGCCGATGAAAGTGTACAGGAGTCAAGGAGTAAATGTGTTAAAGTATACCTGTCTTTATATTTTACCTCTGTACATGGATGCACCACTGTCAGGCTAGCGGTAGCTAACTTTAGCTACTATTTTCTACCTGCTAATTCAACCATTCTAGGTGGTAAGGTGAAACACTGGGTTGAGGCTAATAAAAACACAGAGAAGTTGTCACAGCACATTGTACCTGCATCCAGCTCGAGGCATGTGTACACAGCGCTTTAATGTTAACATTTGACATTAGTTGACTCCAACCCTCCCAACTGAAGACCGAAGTTTTTGATTCACATCTGCAGCAATTTCTCGGTGAGTTTTTTTAAATGTCCTACTATTTTCAGAACTTAAAGTGGCCCTTGTTTTTTACCAATGTGATCAGTTGTAAACAACACAAATCATAGGCATCTGTGCAGTGTTGATAATCTTTGCCTCCAGCTGCCTGCCCACCATCTGGACAGCGCACAATGTATGACGTCACATGCAGAGTAGCTACTGAAGAACAGTGTCGACATATGATGCCTTTTATCTTGTGTTCCCAGACTTACTTGTTTTTGCAGACATGTAAGGAATTGTTAATATGTCATATTTCTTAAAGGGAGTTTGGCATAATATTTTCCACCAGAGGCAGGATGGGAAAAAATCTAAAAAGGAATCTAGATCCCCAGTCTTTGCAATATCTTGTAATGTTTGACCAAAACCTCACATTGTCTTTGGAAGTGAGATGGTGTCAGACTTCAGTCTTAAAAAAGTCTTTCAAAGTCCTCTCAAGGCATAACCATAAATTACTCCAGTACAAAGGTTCAATTAGCAGAAATGATAAGGATACCAGCAAAACCTGAAAAAGCCAGCACACAGTGTACATACAGTGTGCAAATCAATATACATGTGCATTGTGTTTGTATGTAGACACATACCCTGGCCAGCCCTCAAAGGTAGACACAGCGAACAGAGCCATCATGCCTTGCAGGACATCGTCAAAGTTAAAGTCACTGTTTTCCCAAACTCTCGGGGCTCTTGCAGGCTTCCCCACGTCACCATCCTTGTACATAATGTAGGAACCCCTGTGAATACAAATACACACAAACATAATGACGCTTTATCTAGTAGTTGTGCTATAAGAGAGAGTTCAATAAGGAGGGATCACTTACCTGCACTCTGCCTGAGTTTGTTTAGAGCTGTCGGTACAGAGGAAGAACTTGCCCTGATGGAAAAACAAGGACATTTAGTGCTCAGTGATGAAAATAATTACAACATTATAATTGATGAGGCCACTCCTTCTTGGTTCCCTCCTTTTCCTCTTTACCTTAAAAAGTTGTACTCCAATACAGGCAAACATGAACTGGAGCAACGTGGTGACGATGACAATGTTGCCGATGGTCCTGATGGCCACAAAGACGCACTGCACTACGTGCTGGAAAACACACCAAAAATGAAAGTGAGTATAAGAGTGTCTTTTTTATTAAAAAGAGAGTATGTGTGTTTTATGTGTGTGTGAGCATTCTAACCTTTAGTCCTTTGGCTCTGTTGATGGCCCTCAGTGGTCTGAGCACTCGCAGAACTCTCAGGATCTTCACCACATTAATTGCACTGGACCTGAAACACACATGAAATCAAACTACTAACCAGTCACAATGATTAAACTATACTACTAACTATTAAGACATACTGTGTTTCTAAGTTGGAGACAACACACTGTTTGAACAGCAGTTTGTCGACACAAACTGTAGCATGGGTTAAAGAAACTGTAGAGACAACACACAAGCTGAGGAAATTAAAATTATCTGGATATAAGAAAACTATGCAACTGAAGCTAAATCACATCTGAAACTCAACAAGAAGTAAGAAAGAAAATAATCCTGAGAACATTTAAACATATAACAACTGAAAAAAGCCATGATTTTGATTGATCAGTAAAATTTGGCTTAAAGGAACACTTCATCCCAGAACGATCATTTGTATATCATTTACCACCACTTGTCGCGTTGAAGTCATGAAGAAAACTTTTTCTCACATGCGCCCAACAAAGAAAATTCTTAATCCTATATCAAAACATCATCTACAAACACAACACAACTCACACAGTCCTTTTTGATGAGAAACTGAAATAAAAGTGAAACTTATCTATCTTTAAAGCTCCACTGAGAAAAACCTTGCTGAACGAAACTAACTCTAAAAACACCCAAGTCACACAGCAACAAGAACAGACTCACTGGTCGAGACAGGGTCGACCAGCAGCTTGTGTTTTTGTCAGTGGAGTTTGGCTTGAAGAGCATTAACAAGTTTCACTTCTAGTTTAGTTCCCTATCGGAGAGAGATACCTGTTTGGAAAGTACTGAGGATACAACTGGCAAAAGAAGACTTGGATTATACTGCACAAGCTGTGTGAGAGTTTCCTTACGAATTCAGCGCTACATGGGGTAAGTAACTGATGTACAAATGGTCATTTGAGAGGGGAAGTCTTCCTTTAAAGTAGGCAAAGACAAGAAAATATGTTTACATAAAATGCCACCTTTACATAATGTTTGCTGAAAAACTATGTGGACTATGTGCATATTATTTTTATTTAGCTAAAAAGTTGCAAAAAAATAAAATGAATTAATTAACTTATACTGATTATCCATAACAAAAAGGTTTTGGAGAGTGTCAGGGACCATAACTCATATATACTGTCATTACTGATCAGTTTTTATAAACAGGGAGTGAACAGCATGGTTTCCCTTTTTAATATCAACTGTCTACAACAATAAGAACAATACAGTAAAAGTGTTTATGTAACACAACACACATACGTACATGTGATACACGGATGAACACGCACAAGTACAACACAGACAGACCAACACAAAGACACAGACAGACATTTACAGGCAAACAGAGGGTTATTGTGCTGTAAGAGAGTGTCAGGTCAAGCCAAAGGTCAGACAGTGACCTTTTAAAGGAAAAGGAAAAAGTTCTAATCAAAAGGATCAAATGAATACCTTGACATTTCCAATTTTACGATAAACGTTGGGTAAAAGCTTGAACATTGGTCCTTCTGTAATCTGAATCTGGCCTCCCAAGTGTAATTATTACTATTGGATATCAAACATGCTAACAATGTAGCTTGCCAACATTTTTTCCCTTTAATTTCAGTGTAAAAAGCTAATAAGCCAGCTATTCAGTTAACTGAAGAACGGATACTAAAACTTTTTCCCATAGTGTCACAAAGGTAGAGGGTAAAAGTACTTTTCAAAATGTCAATGTATCCTTTGACGGGAGTGACTTTTTGGATGGTTAAAGGAGTGATTAAAGGGAGTGACATTACTCTGTGCCGACTCTTGAACAGAAAGTAAAGAAAAGACCCGTTGTGCAACATTTTACACAGGAAGGTAAAGTTTAAAGGTAGTTAAAGGTAGTTCACGTGCAGTGGGATTTCATCAGCAACATATCACAGTCAAAGCAGCTGTGATGGTAACTTCTAGTAATCCATACAAACGGCAACTAAATTTTAAACATAACTTTTTAATCGTAGCAAAAACAAACAGTTTTGCTTCACTTGCTGGGGGGAAAGATTAACCTGTTAAACACTATTTTGTAGATCACCTGATTCTAACTAGTTGTTAGATTGTATCATATCTGCCACGTTGTGATAGTTCTTTCATGTGAAGTTATCTGTGGTGGAAGAAGTATCCAGAGCCTTTACTTAAAGGGAGATGCTATTATTTTTCAACCTGGACCATGAATCGTGGGAACAACTGTTTCTGAAACAGGTTAAGTATTGAGCAAGAGTGCTGTAGCCAGCAGTGGCGAAACAGGCTATAATGTAACCATGTGTCACAGGTGTGCACCCTCAATTTATGTTAATTTAATGTACTTGCTTTGCCACAAATAGGCTCAGCTTGTTATTATGAGCATCTTACAACATTAAGGAAATGATCCTACAGAGAAATTGAACATTATTCTGTACCTTTAATTTTTTCCGGTCTGTTATACGTCAAGTCTTGCTGACAAGAAGTCTCATTCTGAAATCTTACGAGAGGCGACTTGTTGCAGTGAGAAAAAGAGTGGAGGAGTGCCAGAAGATTTTCAATTTCTTGGTTGAATATTTAGCTGATTTCAACAATGTAAAAAAATCTCAAAATGTGACTTCTCGTTAGCGAAACTTGGACACAAAACATACTGTAACAAGCAAAAGTTACTGACAAACACTACATTTGCCTGTGGAGGCCTTTCCATCATTTTGTCGGACACTTGTAATAAAAATTTAAGTTTGTTAGTGGTTAGTGGTTTTAATTTACGTAACATGACAGGGCAAACCCAAGTGGTCACACTACAGTCTGTTTTGCCGCTGCCTGCTGCAGTGCTCTCTCAATACTAGACCAGTTTCAACAACTGTCGTCTCCATCTGTCACTTAGTAACAAAATATGTGAAAATAGGGTCTATGTTGAAAAAGTTCCCCTTTAAGTAAAAGTACTAATAAAGTAAAAAAAGTAAAAGTATGGAAGTTTTATCAGCAAAATGTACTGATAGTAAAAGTGCTCACTGTGCAGTGAAATGTTCCCTGTCAGTGTTTTACTATTATATATGATGTTTATGGATTAATATTATGGCTACATATATGTGTATGTTTCATTTGACTGCTGTAGATATTTATGCTAATTTTAACTCCTTTATATACTGTTTGGTTGTTTAATCTACGACAGTGCATCATATTCTATGAGAACATCCTATGCTTGTAGTATCACTGTCCTGTGAGAAACACATCTCTCTAAAAAGTCAACTTTTCAAAGTGTGAGTGAAGCACCCGTTTTTAGCTTTGTGAGATGCATTTTCCAGCTGATCCAACAGGGTTTTTGCAGACTTTATTTAGCTAAAAGCATAGGAGAATTTTCAACTCATTAAGGAACATTTCATCCTTCAATTTATCACTAACACTCAAAGTCAACACATCTGGAGAGATGTGGTTTTCACAGGACAGGAAGGGTATGAAAAACTTGAACCTGGAACATGTGTGAAGCTCTCAGGCAAATGTAGTGAGGACAAAACTACTACCTCTGAGATGTAGTGGTGTAGAAGGAAATAGTCAAGTAAAGTAGTAATACCACAAAATAGTACAGTACTTAAGCGAATTACACTTACATTCCACCACTGGAAGTAAAATTAGCCATGTTAATGCTGTCTGCACACAATTTTATGAGACTAAATCTGACGTCTTCTGGTTTTCATTTCCATACTGACTTTATAAACCTCTCTAAAACTTTTGTCATTTCCATTCTGCTTTTCTACAGCTTTACTTCAATATGCAAAGATACTTCAATGGAAACATGGCAGGAGATATGTATATTTACAGTATATTCTCAGAGACATACTTCAATATTAGGTAGTAATAATAGCAAACCAGTAGGGAAGGAAATGTACAGCAAATAATAAGACTGTAGTAAAAAAGCATTTTATAAATACGACTAAATGCAGCACCGTCACAAATAATTTGGCTGTGATATATTCAAGAAAAAATCCCACACACTCACTACTTTTAACGGGCAAAAACCACCGAGGTTTAGCTTTGAGGTGTCATTTCTAGAGCCCAGGAGAGTTCAGCTGATCCACAAATATGAGAACTGAGTTTGGGCTGCCCCCAAATATATGTCAAGGAATAGATAAACAAATATATTAACAATTCCTGGATGTGACAGGTGACTTAAGTATTACAAGACCCAGGGGTCCCCCTTGCAAAAAAAGACAATCTATGGTTCAGAACAAATTACGCTGATGCCTGTAAAGAGGCATTTTGGTATGCATGAAGTGTCAAAGCATATTATGAGTTCATAATAGTAAATGACCCATTTATCATCAATACAGTTTTTTTTCTTTGTCTGCAGCTTCAACTAAAACTCTCCAAGACCGTAGAAATACCAAATTAAAAGAGTGACAGTTTTACACAGTTAAGGTGAAGGTCTGCTAAGGGGGTTACTAATGCGGACTAATATGGACTTACGTCGAGAAGTCTAGTCTATTAAGCATTAGAGACAGAGAGTGTAGCATAGCATATTAAACATCAGAAATATCACAGCATTTCAAGGAGTTATTTGCTACAAGAAGCAGAGAACATATTTAATATACAACACAAAGACAGAAAAGGATTGGGAGTAATGAAGTGTAAAGTTGTTAGCGAATAGAGAGAAGTGTGAAGCACGGAGCAATCTACAAACAAAAAAAACCCCGTTTTTCCCATTTAGCCTCTTTACGGCTTGATTTGTGTATTCCTGCCTGGACAAGTGTCTCATGCACGTGTCATTATCTGGCTGACTAATCCAGGCTTTTTAACATGTAATGACACAAATGTATGTTTGATGATGTTGCTTGGAATTACTGCCAAATTGGTAATATCAGTGCACAAAATTCTGATTAAATGCTGAAGCAGTGAATGATTAAAATGAGACAACAGTATAAAACATGCATCAGGAAACATTATAGTGCACTCACTGTATTCCAGAGGAGATGAGGGACACACTGACCACCACCAGGTCCAGAATATTGAAATAGTTTCTACAGAATGAACCTTTATGGAGGAAGGCCCCATAGGCTGTCATCTGTAGGGGTCAAAGATCATATTTTAGAGTCAACTAAAGAAGGATCAAATCACAGCTTAGCAGTGTTCAGGGGTAGCACGCATGATGAGCCATGCATAGGGCTGTCATACTGACCGCCTTACCTTTAAATAAAATAACAAAATAGTTGCAATGCTGTCTTGTATTTAGAGCCTTTTCATAATGAGCATTCAGTGTTTCCCACAGAATTTGAATATATCCGTGATGGGGCAGCACTGGCACTGATTAACTTTTGCTGCTGTTTGATGCAGCATTGAGGGACCATTGCTGTGAGCTGCTCTCCTCCTGCTCTCTCGTCCGGTTAGCACGAGCTAACTCAGCAGCAGCAGCTAACATCTGACAGTGAGCCGTTAAACTGTCTCACACCGACACTGAAAAGGCTCATTTCTGTTGTTAAACCTGATCATAACACTAAGGGTTAGCCATGTGATGCTAAAGGATAGCCCTGTCACTGTGTGTGTGTGTGTGTGTGTGTGTGTGTGTGTGTGTGTGACTTTGTCCCAGGCACAGAGCTCACTCCCGCAGCAGTAGTGCCATGATAAACAGAGAGAGCGTGAAAGCAGGGCAAGGAGGGGCAGTGTGAATCAATTTGCTGAGCCCAGCTCCACAGTGAAATGACATTCACCCAATTTTAAATCAAATTTGCAGTCAGGTTGCTGTGACTGCACAAAATAGCAAGGTTACGCAGAACTCATGGGACTGGTGGAATTTGTGTTAATTGTTGTGCATCACAACATTGCAACGTCCTGTAGGGACTGCTTAAAGAGTTAATCCTCTATACTGCAGCAAAGCATCCCCAAGCACATCAACCAGGATGTAACAAACACAAACCAAGACATTTTCAGATCAAATGGTTCTGCAGGCTCCCTGAGAGGAACTGCCCACTTAGGAGCCCCCACCCCTGAGGACTACATACTTTCAAAGGCCTTTTCTTTGTTTGCATTTTCAGTAGGAATGCTGAAGTGACGCAAGCCGGCCAGCAGTTGGAACAGCAACGTCATGATGTCAAAGATCTGAATGTTTCGCTTTGACAAGTCAAAATGTCAAATTTCCCCCCCGTCACATATACACTGAGTAAGCACGGACCTCACTGCTGTTGTTTACCCAGCTAGTGGTACTGCATTAGCTTGTGTGTTCAACTACCCAATGTATGCATAAGTCCCTCAAGGTTCTTCTTGTGCTGTGAGAATACCTACTCTTAAATAGAAGCTAATAAAGACTATAAACTATGATTATTCCTAGTTGTTGCAGTGTGGACACAATAAAAAGAGGAGTTCTGAGAACTGTGAAAAAGTTCCTTTGGTCTGAAAGCACCTATTCGTTTGTCAATAGAACAGCCAAATACCAGCATTGGTCTCTTTTGCTGTCCTACATGTTATTGTATGTGGTTTTAAAAGACTGGAACTGAACACTGTAGCACTTACAGATTGGTTCTGCTTTGTGTTCAGAGGCCTTCAGACTTTTTAATACAGTTTGGCTGTATATCTTTTTAGTTTGTTTCATAAGTAATCTGTCTCTGTTTTCACATACTATTATTTGCTTCCTAGCTTTTGGGTTTTCCTGTGTTGCATTTATTCAGTTAGTCGTGTTTCTTGTTTTATTCTGCAACACTCCCACTTCTGTGTCATGTCTGATTTTACGTCCTGCCTTTGTGTGTTTTCCCCGCCTGTGTGATTGTCTGCCCCGCCCTGATGTGTTTCACCTGCTCCTCATCAGCCCTGCTGTCTCCAGTCCCTCGTTATCACCTTCCTCCCTGGTGTATCTAGTGTGTGTGCTCCCCTTTTGTCTGTGCCAGTTTGACTTCTCTGTTGCAAAAGCGTTCCAGCTGCAAGTCCTCGTGTTTCCACAGTGTTTATCCGACCATTCTTTGGTTTCTTTACACAGATTTTTTCTTTGCATTTATGAATACTTCTGCCTGCTTTTTAGACTGCTTACCTGTGTACTGAACTCTGCCTCTGAGTAAAGACATTTTATTTTCAAACTCTGAGTTTGAGTTTTTCAGCTGGAACCAGTGTTCCTGACATTATATATGGCCCATAACATAGCATACTACCTTAAGAATGATCTCTATGGTGAAGAGTCCAGTAAAGACATGGTCTGCATAGCCCAGGATCTGAAAAAGAACAACAAAGAGAATCACTGATTTCATCTTAATAATACTGCCGTTCGGATGTACACTACACAATAGCATTCCTGGAACTGAAAACAATACTCTATGGCTTTCTGACTGAGTGTGAAACAGGGGCAATAGTTGTATTTGCCATGACAGTAAACTATAGCAAATTGTGACTGAACCAAGGTTGTACAACAAGTAGGAGGCTAAATGAATTCAGTAACCTTCAAAACCAAACTCAATGCAAACCGGCTTGGCATTCTTGTCACTTTTTAGGGTCCAACAGTAAACATAAACTCTTTACAGGCCGGCTTCCAAAGATTGTCTCACTGATAAATTCAGGAGAGAAACAGGAGGAAGTGCAATTCCTCAAGGGTTAAGGCTGAACTTATGGTCAACTGTAGCATACCAACGTCCTGAATGACTTCACAACATACTGAAATAATAATGCTGAGGTTCAGGTCTAAGGATAATGAATTCCGATTGGACTAAAATAGACTTTGAAAAGAGAGCGGAATCTGGAAAACAGGATGTATTATTTCATTAGGGCTTCAGACGAAGGTTAATTGAGGTAGGCTAATATACAGCAGCCTATACCATAGCCGAGGAGAATACAATAAAACAGATCTTTATTAGCCCCCAGGGGATTTGTCTTGCTCACTGAGAGAATAAACAATGTACAAAAATAGATGCAGCACACATAGAGCTCAGTCTTTACATTAGACTATAGCTCACAAATTACACCCACAAACACCGAACATTATCGCATAAACAACATGATGATGCTCTAATCATGTATACAACAACAGCACAGATACATTCTCCATTAACACAATTAGTGTGTTCTGGGGTTTTAGAGTTTGGCTGAAAGGGATAGTTTGGATTTTTTGAAGTGGGGTTGTATGAGGTACTTATCAAAGGTCAGTGTCTTATATATAGTACATGGCGGTCAGCACGTCCCCAGTTTGGAGAAGAAGGCACAAGCACTGCCATGGGAGCTAAGCAATGTACTGCTGTTGACAGGGGCAGCAGCAAAATGGTTTAGTCACCAAAAAAAATCAATATTAATTTAGGTGTACCATATATCTGAAATATTTTCACCGCTTTACCTTGCCACCAGACAGCCCTTTCCAGCTGGGAACTAAGGCCATTACCGATGTGCTCCTCAAAGCCACCAGACCTTTTTGACATCAACAGTAACTGTACCATGAAGGACAGAGAGTTACTGGTGTACTGCTGCAATCAGTTACTTTGGTGTTTTAAATGGTTAGTTCAGATTTGCCAAAGTCGCAAAATAACACAAAGTAATGCCCAGTTCAGACCAAGGATTCGCGGCGGGACAAAACTGTTTTAGAATGTTGCAGATAAAAGTTGCAGCAGTGTGAACTGGCCGGTCTAAGCTGTATCGGTTTTAGAGCGTAAGGCTGGTCACCCTATTTCTACAAACAGTCAGGTTGTAGTGAAGTACGCTGGTAAAAATCTTAAAATTTTCAAAATATGGTTTGTTTTCTTGCTGCAGCAGGTGCTGATACCGGACCCACCGTCCGGCTTATGCCCTTAAACTGATACTGATGTTTTTCAAGTGGTTTTCTAGGTGGCTTAAATACATTTTGATGCTGCTCCCCATCCACAGCAGTACACTCCTGCCTGCTTCTCCAAACTGGGGACACGCCAACTGACATCCACTGATTATGGATAAGCACCTCATACAACTCCACTTCAGAGAATTCGAACTATCCCTTTAAGGCTGAATATATAGTCTCTGTTGTTTGCTTGCAAATTGTCTCTTATTAATTCACTTTCTTGGTTAAATGCAGCTTAGCAAAATATCTGAGGGATATAAATCTTAATAATATTTCTTTGCTGTATGTACAGTACAAATAATGTCAAGTTGCCAGCCTGGTAAGAAAAAAAAGGTCACAAGACAAAACAAAGCTTAACAAGCGTTTCACATCTTAACATTACATTAAGCACAGTTACAGTACTACAGAAGAGATCTCATTAAGTGTATCAGACCGGTCACAATAAGCTTTGGTTCCTTTATATGTTGCTGTCGGCTATAATCCATTTAGTACAAAATGAACGCGTGTGGGCAACTAATGATGAATACAATCTTTGCTAATGTCTGTGCCTTAATGTACATTTACATGTTTGGTTTTTTTTAAATTGTGTGTGTTACCTGGTTTCTGAAGGAGTCGTTCTTGACTGGGTCCTCTGCTGCCAGACTGATGCTGCTGAGCAGGATGAAGAAGAGGATGAGGTTTGTGAAGATGTTGTGGTTGACGATCTTATGGCACAGAACCCTGAATCTAAAAAGAGCAAAGTGGGAGAAATATATTTCAGTCTCTTGTTACAAAAACAATAAGACATTTTGAGGGATAATAACATATTGAGATGGGAATAAAGAGGATGGAAAAATACTGCGAGAAACAGACTGAGATTGGAGGAAACAGAAGAGAGGAGGGAGGAAAGGGAAAGCAAGCAGAACCACAGTGCTCTCTTACTGGTTGGTGTGGCTGAAGACGAAGAACGCGCGGGCCTCGGGCATGGGAATAGCTTTCTCCTTCAGCTGAATGTCGGAGAGAGGCCGCGGCCTCGGGCCCACTGGCATCTCTGGCTCTTCGTCATCATCGTCTCCTGATAAGAGGGAAGAAACCAAAAATTGTGAGAAAATGGTGAGGAGAAAAACAGAAAGAATAAGACCTCACACAATCAAATTTAAGACTATTTCCTGACTTTTAGGACTAATAGTTTTAAAATGAAATCTAAGACATTTTAAGATTTTTTAAGGACCTGTAGACAACTTGTAGTGACTTAACAGACATTTATTTAAATGTCTGTTTATTGTCAGTATGGGTGCCTTAGCAGAAGGTCATATAAAGGAACGATTCATCCTGATGACATTGAAATTAAATAATAAACTAATACACGTTGTTATGCAGCTACAGATTGTGTATTTACATGTTAGTAATACTCAGTTTTTGAACGTATCTACCCAAAAGAAAAGTGACAAAAATGGCATGCCTTAAAAAACATGGTAAATCTTATGCTGTGTTCACACTACGAGCAACAAAGCTACATTGCTACTGAGTTGCCATTAAAGTGTTGCTCAAGCACATGTTGACGTCTGAAAACACCTCCAAAGGATGCAAAAATAGCCTTAAATATCAAAATGACAAGGCCAGAATAGATTATTCTTCTATTTTTTGACTGAATGCAACAGGAGCTGTGCGAAAGGGAGGGGAATTGGAATTGGTGAAACAAAAACACAAAACAAAAAACACAAAAAGTTAAGGCCAGCTCAACTTTGATTTGTATCATGTCATGACAGTCTACAGTGACATGTGTCGGTGTCAATTTGTTGCTTCCTGTCACTGGCTTCCATTGAAAATGACTTGAAGCCTGTTGCTTTGTCACAGATTCTGTAATATACCAGACGACAACTACTTTATCAGAATTCAGTTTTTTGCACAGAAAGGTCACATAATGGGAATATCACATAGAACTGAATAGTTGCTGGCAATGCACAAGTTCATTCATCAAACAATTTCTCTGTAAACACATCACACACCTCTGGTTTGTGCGTTACCTATGTAATCATTGGCAGGGTATGGGTTCTTCTCTTCACTCTCATCTCCACAGTAGTCATCCATGTTTATCTGCAGAGGGAGAGCATTGCATTTATTTACCAATTCATTAATTTCTCTGACACTTGCTTGCACTTAGTGAAGATTGTGGCTACTTTAGTCTTCATTGAAATGTGTGTTTTTGTGTACCTTAGTAGCAGTGTTGGTCTCTCCGTCAGAGGTGATGGACTTCAGTTCTATCTTCTCCTTCTTCTCCTCCTCCAGAGGCGGCTTCTCGTTGTCATGACGCTTCTCCGGACTGGCCAACCTGGACAATAGGCAGGAAAAAAAAAGACAATCCTCACCTTTAGCATCTTCCCCCCTCTCCTCCACCGTGTTAGCCGCATGTTAATCCACTGATGTGTATCGAATCACATTTAATTTAACACCAGAGGGACAAAATAAACACTCAGATTTTCAATGATGGGGAGTATTTCAATCACAGAGGGGGGCTGGGCTGTTATAATCAAACCAAAAGGATAGTGAGCGGGCAAATGGTTGTTTTCTATCACACTTTTCCTCTGATCAATACCGGCTGCAACCAAAAAGGAGACATTTAATGATTTGTGCCACTGAGGGGATGCTATCTTCCTCAGCTGCACTAAAATCTCACATTACCATTGCTGACAAACTACCTTTGTAGGCAATAAGACACTAAAATTACCCAATAAAATTGGTTCAGACAGAAAAGCAAAGCAGGCAAATGTCAGCCTGTCTTAAAAACATAATAATAGGTTTATGTTCTAACTGTTAAGCATTTTTAATACATTGATTTCTTTTTCCTCTCTTTCTTTTCTCAGTTAACTGTCTACCTGTTTTTTTCCTCTGCTTTACCTGGCCAGTTTTTTCCTCTCCTTCTCCTCCTCCTCTTCTTTCTGGGCGGATGTCAAGCTCTCAGCGTCTGCCAGATTGTCGACAGCAATGGCCAAGAAGACATTCAGTAGGATATCTGTTCAGAGGGGGTTGAAGCTAAGGATGTTGCTGACCCATCAGATCATCAGTGTGGCTGTACACAAACAATCCTGGAAGGCTGAGTAAATAATTAGCAACCTTTCTGCATCTGAAAGACACTGAACTCCCGACTGCTTGAGTAGAGATACTCAGTGACCTCCAGCAAACTGTTTTAGCTGCGTGAATGTATCCCCATGCAAAACACACCCTTCCCTCCTGTTACTGCATCCTAAATAGGGGTTAGATTTTATTCAACTCACAGTCAGTCACACTGTTTTCTGGTTGATAGGATGCAATTTAACAGAATCAGAGAACAAGTATGGCTGTCAGTCTTTACTCTGGACGTGTTGATTTTTCAGTGCTTGTCATCACTCATCACCCCTCTACCTCTCTTCAGATCCACACTTTATGGAGCTACTTCCATGATCCCCACACATTTTTATCAATGAATTTTCATAACATTTCCATAATATTTTACCCCGTTTCCATTAGCATTAGCGCATGTTAGCATTTTGGCATTTTCCTGTTTCTCTCCTTTCTGTTTTTTTGCCCCAAAAGGGTGTGCGGACTGTGCTATAATGCAATGCTGGTCTGTGTATCATGTGATATTGGTGAAGTTTCAAGGGTCACACAGTGCAGCAGTAGATTTTAACGTTCCCAGGTATTTCATGACTGTGGGAACCCTGTACTTTATGTAGAGCTCTGTTGAGGAAGGATACAGTTTCCGCAGATGAAGAGGATGATGAAGTAGATGCAGACCAGCATGCCGGGAAAGGATGGTCCACCATACGCCATGATACCATCATACATCACAGAGTTCCAGTCCTCTCCTGTTAGGATCTGCAGCGAAAGAACAACATGTAATAAAAGTCCCATTTGCATTAACGAAAGCTTATAAAAGTAAGACTTCTGTTGGAAAGAAGCGCCACTCTTGTGACAGTGATATATTACATTTAATTTCATTGTAAAACTCACACTAGATTAAATGACTTTATGTGCTGTACAAATGGAGAAGACAAGGATTCTTATTTTAGCTGAGAATAGAAGACAGGCAGAGTTAGAAGAGAGAACACAAGAGGAACACAAAGTCTTTACCTGAAACACGGTGAGCAGAGACTGGGGAAAGTTGTCAAAGGTGCTGCGTCGGGTCTCGTCAAAGTTGAATTTCCCTCCGAAGAGCTGCATGCCGAGCAGGGAGAAGATGATGATGAAGAGGAAGAGCAGCAGCAATAGGGAAGCGATGGAGCGAACAGAGTTGAGCAGGGAGGCCACCAGGTTGGACAGGGAGTTCCAGTATCTGCGGGAGAGACGTCCAGTTGTACATAAATGAAAATGTATCTCCCACAAACACACGCTGTACTTGAGTATGTTCCCCATTTTATTTGTTTCCTTTCTATTGGAAGCATCAATATTGATATTAAAAATGTCATTACCAACCTGGTTATTTTGAAGATTCGCAGCAAACGTACACAACGTAACACAGAGATGCCGAGAGGAGACATGATTTTGGTTTCCACCAGAATGGTCTCAAGGATTCCTCCACATACAACAAAGCTGTCGAAGCGATTGAAGAGCGAGACAAAGTACGCCTGTGGAGAGTCAAGAGAGAGGCAAAAAAAAAAAGGTAGCAAGTAGATGAGACAGGAGTTTAAATTTCTCTTGACAATTTTAGGAGAAACTTAGTTTGAGAAAAAAAACAACTTTTAGCCACCTACCTGCAAACCCAGACTGTACATCTTCAACAACATTTCACCAGTGAAGAGTGCTAGCAACACCTTGTTGGCTATGTCTGAAGAGGAGGAAAGAAAGGAGTGAGAAGTAAATAATGGTGGAATAAAAACAGATGGCAAAAGAAAAGGAACAGGAAGGATGCTAGCCCCTTTCACACATCCACTGCAAACCTGAAGTTATCTAGATATTACCCGCAGGAGCTGTAGGTGGGAATGCAAACGTTTGAATCAGTTCAAACGGACATTAAACTAACTGTACCCTGCCAGCTCCCTGATATAAAGCCCGATTGAGCTGTATAGAGCAGGTAATTGTCCGGAGAATTCACAGTGGCCAAGTGGGTGTGTTGATGACGTATCTATAATGCAGCTCACATGAAACCGAGAGAAAACTAACGTCCAAGGGTGAAGAGGAAGGGTCATTTACAAGAAGATGGTAACAAAAATGTCTAACCGGAGGGAGATGACAAGATTCCTAAACTTCATTCAGTAAGGGTCGAAGCCGAAATTGTCAGACAAATTCAAGGGACAGAAAGAGACTCTGTTGTTCATGATGAAATTACAAACTGGCTACGTGACTGCGGTGTAGTCTGCGCCATGTCCTGCCTCCTGCACGCTCTACCCTGATGCCACTCCGCACGTAAACCAAACAGAGTACTTCAAGTAAGCGAACACTTCTGACAGGGACAATCTCCATTGTCAAAGGTGAATAATTTAGATCAGAATGAAAAGAGGTGTGTCATGAGCATTTGTGTGTATAGGTGTGCTTGCGTACCTTGTACATCAGTTAACCACTGAGGCTGCTTGTGATGTTCAGAGGCGATGGTCAGGGTGTTGAGGAAAACCAGGAAGATGACCAGCCAATAGAAAACCTGCGATTTGACCGCGGCCCGGCACTTTCTCCTGCACAGCCTGTTCCACCTCCGAGAGTATCGACTGAGAAAGCAGAAGCAGAGATTGAGAAAGAAAGAGAGAGCAATGGGGAGGTGAGAAAAGATGGTCGTGGGAAGAGGTAGGTAAAAGAGGGGATGTGGGATTTAAAGTGGAGAGGCAGACAGAGGAAGAGTGAGTGAAGAAATAAGAGAAAACAATGAATGATCAAAAGAAAACAAGTGAAGAAGAGAGTGAGAAACAAACAGCGGAGGAGAAAGAAGAAAAAGAAAGAGTCAATTAGTCTGTCTACAGAGTAGTGATGACATCACCCCTTGGCTGGTGGTTGTTTGTTGTTTGAGAGCAGAGCTGTGGAACAGTTAGTCATCCTCAAAGACGCTTCACACCAAGAAAAAGCCAGTATGAAGAGCTTTGTTGCAGAATGAGATATGCACCATTTGAGGAGAAAAAAAGGGAACACTTATTCTAACGAAATGATTGAAGGCACAATTTTAAACTGACATGTGTTATATTGTGATTCACGCTACAATGGAAATTTGTGATCAAAAGAAGAAGTGGTTCATTTTAGTACATTTTCTTCTTTTTAGACAATTCAACACGTTGTTCAATGATGTCACGTACACAATGTCGTTTGCACTTCTGCCCTCTACTGCTAAAAAATAAAAGTTATTGTTTTTGGTAATTACTTCACACCTCGCAGTCACATCTAGGTGAACCAGCCCACTCAAAGGGTCATTCCATTTTTTCACCTACACCCGTGTACCAATGACTGAACCACTGAAATGTCATAATTGTCTTTTTGAAATACATTTTTTGTTCTAATCATTATGAAGCAGAGAAGCATGCATCTCCTTTTACATGTTTTAAAGGGGACTGCCCATTGTTCTGATGACACAAAATTTCGAAGGCGCATTAGTCTGAAAAATGTCCCTTTGGAACGAAAATCCACTTTTCCAACAGCCCATTATCCCAAAAACAAACAGTTATTGCGCCAATGTCCTGTTTCTCAGAAAATACACACTCTCTGTAGTAACACACCCCAATTGCCAGAAAAAATGGTTGTGCTGTAAACCGTGAGAAAGTCACAAGCCAGTGGTGAATGTGTGGTTAGGGTTAGGCACAAAAAACACTTGGTTATGGTTAGGAAAAATCCTGTTTTGGCTTAAAACATCCACAAAAGAAGTCAGTGAAAAACACTCAGGCTTGGAGGCTTAAATGCAACTGGGAAACGCCACGAAGGGTAGGTAAAAACACCCGTGATCAGTGGCTCAAATGCTGCTGGGAAACTGAAACTAACTGCAGGGAGTGTGTATGAAAGAGAAATGGGATTTCGGAGCAATCTGCGCTTGGATTTGGGATACCAACCAGTTGGACAAATGGGCTTTCAGTCTAATGGGACATTTTTTGGACTGATGGGGCTTCAGAGTTTTGGGCCATCAGAACAATGGCATGGCACTGTTATATATGCACCCCCATGGGCACTTCAAGGGATGAATCCAATTTGGCAATACACTTGTGGAACTGTTTTAACATATGCAAAAATGGAGGCATCTCAGCCACTACTGCAGTATTTGTACAGTGGCAAAAGCTATGTCATTTTAATATAAACTTTTACAGAGGGAAATTAGTCTAATCATCGTAGAAGAGCTGACATGCACGTCACACAGATGTGTGACAGATGTGACAGGCATAACGCGAATAAAATAAAATTAATCTTATGTATATTTTATGTTTCTTTTTCCTGACGACAGACAGTTGACTACATGTTTGCTAACAAAAATAATGAATCTAAATGTTAAGTTGAACTGTTCAGTGACTCTGAGTGTAACGTACTGAAGGCCATGCCCATCCCTAAATCCCCTGTCCAGAATTTAACCCATTCTCATCTGTTTATCCAGTTTGTACATGACCCCATTCTCCACCGTTACCCCACCATATGAGACATGGCTGCAAAGAGATTTGTCATGTAACTGTAACTGAAAGGCCTCTTTTCAAACAGATCAACGCAGCTCACCAGGAACTGTTATTCTTCCCTGCCTATACAAAATTCATGTTTCGCCTTCTTCGCCGTCGTCTGTTTGAGTGTGTGTGAGCTATTTAGAGTCAGTTATGGCACACAGCGGCTTTTTTGCCATGATGCACACACTGAATGTTACATGAGACACAACTCACAACACAACACAAGCGGACATGCATTCCTACAAAAAAGGACGTGTTGTTTTTTTAATGTCTGTGTTGTAATTTGTGAAAACATTTTGTGTGGTCTTTCAAAACAGCCTGCGTTACAGTAATTTGTTAATATTGACATGAACAGAATGACAGCATATCTTTGAAGATAGCACAATATTGTTCTGTCCCTAATAAGGACAATTATGTCAATGTTTAGAAAATGACCTATTCTGTAACTTCAACTATACAAGGGAATAGTTCAACATGTTGGAAAAGATGCTTATTTGCTCTCTTGATGAGAGTTAGATGAGAAAATCAAATTCACTCTCATACCTATTTGTTTTATTTGAAGCTATACACAGTTACCGCTCTGCACAACAATAACAAAAGTAGTTTCTGTGCTTTGCTAAGAAATAGTCTGGCATATAAATCCCCCAAAATCTTGGCACTTCGTACGGATTAAACAGACAAGAAAAAAAAACATGGTAGTTAGTGAGCTTCTGAGGTGCTGGTTGGTTGATCTTGTTACCTTTGGATGGAGTCAGGCTAGCTGCTTCCCCATTTCTAGTCTTTGTGCTAAGCTATGCTAACCAGCTGCAGATTCATATTCACCGTCAAGACTTTAGTGTTGCATTGATCTTCTCATCTAACTCTATGCAAGAATGAAAGTCAGCATATTTCCCAAAAAAGTTGAACTATTCCTTTAAAGTCCCAGTGAAACGGAAGTTAGTGTGTTTAGCTTCTATACTGTGACATATTTCCCATTTCAGTGCAACATTTGAATGGTGTACAGTTATTAGAGGGATTTAAATCACATTCTTTGAGTTATTCATTATCTGATTGGACCGATAAAAAGTAGGCAGGCTTGTTTAGCATGACATGGAGGTACACTGAGCAGACTGTCAGCTCCACAGACACCTGCCTTGCTGTTAGATCAGGAGGATGAGAGAGACATGAATGAATGAGACCTCCGCCACATTGTTTTAGAAATAAAAACAAAGGTTTTGCCCACTAAATTCCAAACACACATCTCGTCCTAACTCTCTCCATATTGCTCCATTAGCTAGCAGCTACTACACCCCACAAACGGGGAAGTTTTGTTTTACATGACCGCTGTGGATAGCTACTCGCCCTTCGTTTGATTGGATGAACTTTTGTAAACACCCTCGAGTGCATGATGAGTCATCAAATATTTGAAACAATTTTATCTGGTTTCACAGAAAAAGAAAAGACTCCTCTGATACTGATTTTTCAATGTACATTTGGCATATGACATGCTAAATTATCAATTTTCAAAGAGACACAGAGTTAAAACTGGGAAAATGTATTTACCATTTCACTGGGTCTTTAAAGAGCAAGGCTCAATCTTTCTATGTCAGTTTGTCTGTGTGTCCTGTGCACTACTGTAGACAAGAACACACACACACACATCCAGCGACCGTACAAATACCACAGCAGTAGAGACATCAGAGCAGGTGAATTAAAAGACTAATGGTAAACAACATGTACTAACCTGAACTTGGATTTGGAGATCCTATTTCTGGAACACAGAAAACAGAATGGATTATACACACACACACATAACACACATATAGACAGGTACAAAACATGACAGGGGTGATTTGAGAGGGATATTTGCCTTAGCAAATATGTTCATTGAGCAGCTTAGTTGTGTGGGTCTAGTTTTTCCTGCCTTTCTGAGATGCAATTACCTTCTTACCAAGTAAACATTTGCTAGTTTGGAGACTGAGGTGAACTACACTAGCACATAAGCTGCAGAAGTGAATGAACATTACAAAGATCACACGCTTTTCTTTAGAACAAATCACCCCAAGCAAACATGTATACAGTGGCACCCAGTCAAAAGAAAAAACACTTTAAGTTTGGGTTTCCTCCAATCAGCCCTGGTGTGAAAAAACACAGTGTATTAATAGAAACATGTCTGTTGATTGTTCACCACTGTAACAGCAAAGGTACATACATAAAGAACTGAGGACAAGAGATTATGGAAGACATTGTCTCTGGGAAGAGAGGAGAGCAGAGCAGAGCAGAGCAGAGCAGAGAAGAGAAGAGAAGAGAAGAGAAGAGAAGAGAAGAGAAGAGAAACCCCAACTGTGGAAATTGGAATCGACAACATATCACATTATTATCTGTAATGTTGGAATTAAATGATTTGACCATGGGCTGAATCTATAACTGTAACGTGCCACATGCTGGTAAGATTGTATAAGCTGACGCTCTTCTCTCAGCCAAGGGTTGTTTTTAATTAATAATAACCCAAACTGATGCACACAAAAATACAAATGGTTGATGAATTGGTGAATCTGGTGACTCTTTGGCAGATTATGAGACAATGGGCCCCTGGGTCCAGACATGCAGAGGGCCCTGCCACATCTCGTGTGTAGCCCCTTTTTGTTGTTGTTTTGTGTCTCTTTGTAGCCATTTTGTATTTCTTTGTCATCATTTTGTGTCTCTTTATAATCAATTTGATTCTGTTTTTAGTTGCTTTGCATCTCTATAGTCATTTTGTGTCTGTTGGTGGTCAATTTGAGTCCCTTTGTAGTTGCTTTGGAGTCATTTTCTGTCTCTTAGTGGTCAATTTGAGTCTCTTTGTATTGCTTTGTAGTCATTTTGTGTCTCTTGGTGGTCAACTTGAGTCCCTTTGTAGTTGCTCTGTAGTCATTTTGTGTCTCTTTGTGATTGTTTACCCCTTTCTATAGTTGTTGTGAGTCTCTTTGTGTCTCTTCACAGCTGTTCTCCATTGCTTTGTGGTTGTTTTGCTTCTTTTTGTGGTCTCTTTGTGGTCATTTTGAGTCTCTTAGTAGTTGTTTTGCATCTCTGTACTTGTTTCGTCTCTCTTTGTGGTCATTTTGAGTCTCGTTGTAGTCATTTTCTATTCTCATTGTGGTTGCTTTGTAGTCATTTTGTGTGTCTTTGTGATTGTTTTGTTCCTTTCCGTGGCTGTGAGTCTCTTTGTGTCTCTTTGCAGCTGTCTTTGTAGTTGTTTTGTGTCTCCTTGTGGTGTTATTGTGTCTCCATCTTGTCTTTTTATGCCTCTTTGAGTCTTTTCCTGGTCTTTACCTGTCTCTTCAAGTGACATTTTGCAGGTGAAGGTGAGGGGGGCCCTTCAACCTGTGCCCAGTAGGCTCATTCAGTAATCCATCTATGCTGTGACCACACTGAATGATGTACTGGTTGGAGTCTTTACAGCTAAGTCTGTTGCATTTAAATTTCATTTTATTGCATCTACATTAATTTTTTAGGAACTAAACAAATCAAAAGATAACTACTGTCACGTATGGAGTTATTATGAGTGACTGTGTGCTCGTTTTGTCGATAAAAACAGATGAATTGACCGACCCGCTGACTGACTGGCTGGCTGACCGTCTGACTGAAGCAATAAAATGAGTCACTGACTGACTGAACGATAGAATAAAATGACTGACTGGCTGGATATGGAGGCTGACAGTACACACATCTCTTCTCTCCATGTGTCCGTCTCGATTATGGAGATCAGCAGGCGTCGAAGTAGCTCCTACCCTGAGGTCTATCTCCATAGCAATGTGAAGAAGAGCTGACAAACACAGAGAGTCTCATGTTTTATCTCCATATTAGTGTGAGCAAATGCTCTGAGCCAAACTTGTTGCAGTCTTGCAGAGGAACCATGAGGGCTCACATTTCCAGTCTTGGCAAGGTTTACAAGGGCAGTCTGATAATTGTGAAGAATTTAAGTAAGACTCAAAATTACAGGTGTTAATTTTGGAGCTCCTTCATGGATAAGAGTGACATTGGTGCTGTAGACCGACGCGCTTTTAGGTGAATTTTTAAACTAAATGAAGATTAGTCTGCAGGCCGATACCATTATTGTTATTTTAATTTTAGTAATATTAATAATATATATTTTAGTTTTTCCCCCTCATGCATTCTTAATTTTCTTTTTAAGATTGAGCCAACTGGCCAATTGTACTGTGGCTTGGGTTGCTGCCAGGTGTGGGGGTAGATTGTTGTGTATTTGTGTATGTGTGTGTGTATGTTGTTTGTTATCCATGTTAAACTATATTTAAAAAAACTGATAACACACCCACACACACAAAAGAAAACAACCTTTTGTATCTTCATGATAACTGGTTGACTATCTCATTTTCTTGAGATAACAAAGTAATTAACTTGTGATCTTAAGATAATGGCATTAAAAAATTGCAGCAGGGACATTCTATACTTCTGTAATATTTTAAAGCAAACACAAAACAACTACTAGGGCAACTTCTTGAATGTGATGACCTGATGCTGTTCTTTGCCGTATATATGATATTACAGTGATTATCTTTGGGTGACGCTGACTTGGGCTCTGAGAAATCATTACAGGCATTACTCATTGTGTTGGGTTTGTGGAACCTCCTAAAGACTCAGATTTGATGTGTATCCTTTGTTTTGATTTGTGTTTGTCAGATGGGACAAATAAACACAAACAACATAACAGAGACAGAGTAACAGATGGACAGCGAGAGTACAAATAAACAACAGTGTGCCATCCAAGTGTGCCTACTGGCCTTACTGTTCCTCTGGTCAGAGGTGTTCCTGATTCAGTTTGGTTTCGTCTCTGAATTGTCTGTGTCATACTGCACAGTAACTTTATTCTGTTCTGCTACGTTCACAGTGATGCACAGTTTTGTATGTAAGTGTCTTTGCTTGTGTGTACTGAAGTGGGCCCGCTGGGGTCACGGCTCCTGCGTGGCCTTGTGTCTAAGAAAAAAAGCAACGCACTTGTTTGAATAATGTAAAGAAATGAAAGGAGCTGGGGGAGCAGGAGCAGGTGAGTCAGCTGTTCGTGAGCTCCCACAGGGGAGGAGGAGAGAACTTCACCAGCAAACACAAAGGTGAGACAGAGAAAGAGAGAGAGCAGAAACGGTCGGAGAGAAGAGGGAAAAATGGATTACTATTGGATGAGATGTAGCAATAATAAACAGAGTCCTGCTTGTTTGATAGTCAAGCTGTCTTTGTACTACGAGTCAACTTTGACCTCACAGAATGGGCTGCTTCTCTAATTTCTACTTCTGGTAATGAATTGATATATAATGCCTTTCTGTACAGAGAAAACTATGTCACTAAACACCTAGCCATATTTGAATGATTAAAAAATGTCAGAAATGTTGACAAAAGTCTTATTCCACAATGCAGTGCTGCATAGTTCACAGTCTTTTCACACGTTTTCAACAAGTAGTTTCTGACTTGTGTAATGTGTTTAGAAAGAAATCTTAAATTTTACTTTACCCAGACTTTATTTTTTCAGCAAAAAAAGGTCCAGCAACTAGTTTTTGAACCACCTTTGGACTTCAGTGTTGTTTAGCTGTAGTGTGCTAGGAAAAAATAATAAGGCACTGTGGTTTAGTGTAGGATTTATTCCTCTTAGCCTGACCTATGTTTCATCAAGGCCACAGACTTATTTGGGAAAAAGAGCCATTTTATTGGCTGCACCTCTGTTTAGTTGTCTCTTTAAATCTCAAAAGTTTTACCAGTTTAGAGCACGATGACAACACACTGTCACTCCGCTCAGCGTCAATACGTGCATTCTTTCAAACCTCTGTGAGACTTGATGAGAAAGAGGTCTGGCTTTGTGAGATCAGCGAAGGATAGAGGCGGGCTAAAGTGCTAATACAGGAAAGATGCAGGATAGAGTTCATCCTTGGGATTGACAGAAGGTGACTGAGAGAGAGCGGAGGGATAGGCGGAGGAGAGGAGGTGTGTGTGAGGTACTTACGCTAGCCGGGTACAGCAGGTCTCCCCCTCCACGTCTCCCCCGGGGGCATTGTCTGTGTTGACTGATTCATTTTCGCTGGCTGGCATGCTCACTGAGAGACGGAGAGGAGCAGAGCCCAAGAAAAAGAGGGGACAGATATAGAGAGAAAGACAGAAAAAGAAAGAAAGGGAAGGATGAATTAACAGGACAAGGCAAAGTGTTGTACATCCTCACTTACATCATTTTTACGCTGGTTTTTACTGTATTACGTGCTCTTAACCTGTAATTTAACACACAGTGGACTCCAAAACTTTACAAATGTACCACTACACATAAACCTGCACTGGATTCTGTCTCAAACACAGACTTCTATAAGATTATAATAGAATTATACTGTATATATTTGTGCTAATAGCCTAAACTAATTAAACATTTCCATACAAGCAATATTTACCAGTTGGGGATCCTGGGACACAACCTCTGCATCAGCTATTAGGAAGGATTTCAACTTCTAAGCTGAAGGATTGCTTAACTCTGGGTGAACTAAATCTTAGCAAAACCCTTTTGTGATTTCATAGCTCATGGAGATTGAAAGAGAAAACATGCTGTAGATTTTGGTCTTTGGTCTGCAAACGTTGCGGGGGATGTTGGAGCTTAATTGCAGCCAAGGTTTCGGTTTTATTCAGTCTTCTTAACTTTAATTGAGCTGTGAGAGCTTTGGCAGGATTTATGTCAACGCAAACATCTGAGAATTAATTAATTAAGTGTATGCTCCAAATGTTTTTTATTTTATTTTAGCAGGTGTGTAAACAGGTAGAAAGCTCACTGAGCCCAATATGTCTTTGTTTATAAAGCCACAAGGAGACCGCAAACGTGTCAATTTGTCCTGATTTAAAGACAAGTGAAATGATGTGTAAAGATGGAAGGATGAGTACTGGGAAGATGGAGGCAGAGGCTGCTGTCGAGGAAGGACGAGTGTAATAAGAATTGACAGTTAAGGATGGGAAAGTGTTAAAGAGGACAAAGAAGGAGAGTGGAGGGAGGGAGTGATGGAAGCATTGAGGGAGGTATGGATGGAGGGAGAGGATGAATGTGGGGACGGCTGGTTGAGAGACTGATATGAAGTGATACATTGCTTTTTATTGCTTCTGTCAGTCTTTGCCTGCCTCCGGGAATGAGCTGCACTCCCCTCACTGTCACCTCAAACACTTATTGTAACACCCTCTGGGTACTGGAGTCAGATGCTGATATGAATCTCAATGCAGCTCGTGTTAAAGTAAGATATCCAGTGATAAATGACGCAAAACCTACTCTTGCGGAACGAGCATGAAACCAGAGTACATGATCACCACTTAAAGGGACAGTACACCCAAAAATCAAAACCACATATTTTACCTCTTACTCGCAGTGCTATTTATCAGTCTAGATTGTTTGGGTGTGAGTTGCTGAGTGTTGGAGATATCAGCTGTAGAGATGTCTGCCTTCTCTTGAATATAATGGAACTAGATGGTGCTCCACAGACCTTGCTGTGAACACCCAGCAGCCTTGTCAACACATAGAAAGAAGCGGACATTTACTCATGAACAAGAGGCTCGCGCTTAATGACAGTCCGAGATGCAAACTTTAATTAGCTAGCTCAGTGGTGCAAGCTGAGCTCGGAGTAGATGCACGCTTCCTTCTGCACAGTATGCTGCAATCTGTGAATTATCTTAAGTAAATGGGTCATGACTTCATTGCTGCTGTGTTTTCAATTTTAATTTTGGGGCTTCGAGCACCAAAAGCCGAGTGCCATCTACTTCATTTGCATTCAAGAGATCTCTAAGGACGATATTTAGAGAACCAATGAGGTGACTGTCCATTTAAGATAAGAGGGCATTTTAACAAAATGAAAAATCCCAACCCTGACTTTTTTAAAACAATGGTACCAGATTTTACTTTTATCATTATCAGAATATTCCTCAAAAATATTAGAAACACAGAGCTTGTCATACAAAATTGCTCTGTCATCTCAGCTCCAGTAATACACTTTACTTATACCGTATGTTAGAGATTGCTCTCCAAACACAATTTTAAACCCTTACATTGGCTCCTCTGCATTCCCACTGAGATCTTAAGTAGTGTTCCATGCACATTTGCTGATGGAAAATGTACTTTGAATTCCAGATAAAAACGAGCGTGTAGCCAATGTATGAGTTATATGACCTTGAATAAAGACAAATAAATAATTCCGTGCCAAACACACAGGCAATCAAGTAAAGTAAAGCAAAGAAAACAAGCAAGCAAAGTTTCTCTGTGCATGCACCCCAAGCAAAAGAGGGCTAAAGTCATCATGACATTCCTTATTCAAAGTCCTGAGTATAACTGCATGATTGTTATGTTTTTACAGTGGATTTAATATAAGATTTGCAGAATCTGTATATATTTTTTGTTGTGTTTTATATGAGGGGCTTGCTTGTAAGTACTCAGCTAACACACACTGTAATACATCAAAGTAAGCTTTAGTGAGTGAACAGTGTGCTTTGCCACATGGTTGGTGATGGATGAACTCTGTGCTGTAGAGATCAGGATGGTCTCTCTGAACATTAAGGCCTCTGCTGTGAGCGCGCCATATGTTCCCTCACCTCGACACGTGCCACCTGCTGCTATGCTACTTAGTTAAAAGCACTCGGGGCCCTGCAGTCTCTCCTGAGGCTACAGCCTTTCAAATATAAAACCAGCCTGGTGCCTTCTCCTCAATGGAGCTCTGAACTAGTTTAATACCTATTGTTAGAGTAAACCCCAAAGACTTGAGACACTGAGAGACGGAAGGAGATGTAGGAAGGGAAATGAAGGAAATGGAGGGAGAGAAATGGAAGGAGGGAAGGGATGAGAAAGACAGGAGAGGGTTACACTTCGACACAGCAGAGGGATTCATTCATTCTTAACAATGTTGCATGTGTGAATGAATTTAAGTGGAAACGGACAACAAATTATACCTGCTGTATTTTTAATCTATGCCTTGATGAAGGGTGCTTCATTCAGCTGTGAAGGCGGCTACAAATGGAGTTACACTCCGTTATGGGTGGGAGTGAATAGGGTCCAGTTTTGGAAAGGCCCTTCATTTTGTTTTCCATAGTTAGTCCAGTTGTTGACTGTCCAACATTTCCACTACTGGGGATGGTAACTGCACAGAACTTACACTGACAGTCTTTGGTAAGTGGGAATAGCTACCAACAGCTAAAATTAAAAAAAATAAAAGCATTATCTGCTTCCGGTTTTGGTTACGCAATGGTGACGCACTTCCTTTGTGCCGTAAATTCAGCCTTAATTTTCCCGGGAGATCGTACTTGGTGGCAGAAAACTTTACATAGTGAAATCAAAGCTTATAAGAAACCAAAATGAACGCTGGTGGTGTCATTGTACCATAGCCATTGCATCTGCTTTTATGTCTGGAACCTCCCGTCTACAACGGGCTTGAGAGGTGCCCTCGTTGAGAACTCGGCTCAGATTCTGGAGTTACTCTCTTATCCTGAAGCCTCCTTAAGGAATCCGATCCCGTATGATCCTCTTGCGACTGCACACCTTTGCTGACGTTGACTCCAGCAGGATTTGTACCCTGGCCATTACATTAGGTAATCAATGTTTATTTAGTTATGATACATAAAAGTGGAAAAAAAAACCCCAAAAAAACCCAAAACACAACCAAAAATGTGTCTATTTACACTTAAAAATATTAAGTAATAGTGATAAAAATAAATAAACTCAACCAAAATGTATTGAACTGACTAATAACAGAATTATTCACCACAGTAGTCTTTGTGAAATGTGTGTGTGTGTGTGTACCTGTGTACAGATCTGTTTTGTGTCTGTGTCAACAGAAAGGTATTAATCGTCCATGCCATCATCTCCATCTGTCATTTTCTTTTATTTCAAGCAGTCTAAATTTCCATTACCAAACCCAAAACATGACTGAATTCACTGTGTAGATTGTGGCCAAAGGTTCAGTAAATTATGTTTTTCATGCACTCTAATTTAATACAATAATGTATTCTTTTGAATTTTAGTCTCTCTGTTTTGCTCACTGGGCAATTGTCACATTTTTGGATTAAAAATAACCCATGAACAGCTTGTTAGTATTTAAGCACTCTACACTGAAGTCAGTAAAAAGAATGACCAGTATCTTACATTTCTACTGAACAATATGACAAGTGCTGGGTGAAATTCATTAAAGGCTAAAATTCAAATTTTGAAGCTGTTTCTCTATTATCTCTTACTACCAGAGCTAGCATGGCCAGCAACAGTGCAGGGGGATCTTAGGGAAAGGAATCTCAAACAACAAGGAGAGGACTGTGACATCACAAATATTACAAATGTTATTAGTTGTCACGTATAGCCTGTTAGCCGCACTCCAATTATTTTATGTGATGACACTGTCCTCTTGTTTTTCATTTTTTCAGACAAGTCAGGCAGAAGCGATCGGTTTCCTTTCCTACAAACCTCTAAAGGAAATCGGAGGCTGCATCTCAACACTGAAATGATGATTCCTCTCCTCATGCTCTTATTGACTGAACTGAGAGTTCTCTTGGATTAAACTTAATTAAAAGTTAAAGGCCATAAAACATGTTTAAGGATTTAATGCAGTGAAGACATGCAATATTGCCAGCAGCAGGGGTAGTTATTGGTGGCAAAAGTCCAAGTCTACATTGCAAGATAATATTAATATATATGGCCTAGAGATTTGATTATTATCTGATGGAAGGTGGACAAAAATGGTGAGGAAGACAATGAGAATAAAATACTTTACAGTGTTGAGAGCAGCCACTGAAAAAGGTGCTTACTACAATGCAGGTAGAGAGGAGAGGAAGAGGAAGAACAAAGAAGAGGAAGAGGAGGAGGAGGTGCAGCTCGCTTGCGTGTCTACAAACACGTTTCCAGTAAATCTTTAACTAGTGTTGGACCATGCAGACAGACGCACACGCCTTACGAAGGAAAGCCGCATTTTTCTTCACGGCTCCGCGCAGAGACGGATAACGCCGGCTCTTACCTGGGGATAGAGAGCACGGCTCAGCAACACAGACACACACGCACGCATGATACACACAAATAGGCACTGGCAATCAGCACAAATGTGGAAATGCACACATACTGTAAATTCAAACACAAAAACAATCACACGTACTCGTACAGGCTCTGATGACCAGGGCTGGGTATCGTTTAAAGAATTATGATACCAGTATCCTTAAAAAGCACTTAATTTCATACCTTTGTTTTCTACTTCTTTTGATACCCATTATGTGAATGAAAGTATTCAGTTGCTTAAAATGCCACCAAACGCCACAGGTGTGTAGTATAGCCCTACTTTTGAACATTCTGTGATTTTGCCGACCTTAATATTGCTCGTTGTGTTTAGGCAACATGTGTTTGTTTATGTAAGAATGTCACCATCATTTTAGCCGACGTGATGCCAGAATCAACAACAGTGCTTTCCCTACTTATTATAGCACTCGGATGGAGCACTTCTGCATTTATTTTTCTCTCCACCCAACCTACTTGTGTGAGTCCGAAGAAATATAAGACTTAACACTTCAAAGATGTCACAGTGTAGGTTACCGGTAGCCTGCAGCTGCACTTCTGGAGTGGAGGAGGCACGGTCCTGAGAGTTTTAGCTTGCCGACTCTTGGCAATGAGCCTAAAAGTCTGTGGTTAGTGATGTTATTATCCAATAGCTTCATCCTCCACTCCTTAAATCCACCGGCAAACTGGCTGCCTCCCGGACCATCCATCCCAGGGAGTGACTGCAGGACACCAGCTGGATAATGGTGGTAACTGCATATTCCAGGAGCTTCACTAAGTTTGTCTATTAGTCCTGAGAGGCATCACTTGGTTTTATTTTTGTTCGGCAGTGCTGTATTAAGTCTCAAATGGAGTAATTTTGGGCTACTCCTATACTGGTACTATAATTTTATATGTACTTAATTGTATATATACATACATATATATATATATATATATATATATATATATATATATATATATTAGGTTAGGTTTCTGAAAAGAATCATGGTTGGGCATTATCACTTAATGTAATGTGACAACTTGAAGTCCTTTGTTTGTCTGACCCTTGTTGGAGAAGATTCTGAGTCATCCAGGTCATGGTAATCATAAGTGGTATATCGTAGACAACTGGACTTGCTTGAGTTCCTTGAAGACGTTTCACCTTTCATCCAAGAGGCTTCTTCAGTTCTAACGGACTGATGCAGAGTCGCAGGATTTACCGTGTGGAGTTTGTATGGACTTACAGAGTCGTTGAGGTCCCATGTGAGCTGAGTTTCAGAGTCGTTTAGATCACATGTGAGTCGTTGACCCACCTGGCTAACCTGTGTGTCATTAGGGTTAGATGGGTCCAGGTGTGAATGGGTGATAAGTCGTGTGGGAAGGGATTCCAAGACTGCATTGTAGATGGGTGATAAGTGGCGTCGTAGGCCACCAGACAAGGGTAACGGTAGTAGATATAGCACTTAAGATTGTCTGACCCTTCCACCATCCCGACCTTCAGACTTTGTCGCTCTTTTTCTTCATGACCTCACTTCCTTCTTTGCTCATGTCATATACAGCCTCCTGGATCATGATCACGTGAGTTATACACAAATCATAGTGCTATAAGGACAAACAGTGAATGATAACAGCCTCAACACTGATACCCAGCCCTACTGATGACAAACACAACTCTTTGCAAGAGAACATGATTGCTTCTGCAAAAATTATATTCCGTCTTTACGGCTACACCTCACTGCACCTCACTCTAGCTATTAGAATAATCTGAGATGTATTACTAGCTGAACTGGCTTCCCTTTTCTCTCTTGTACCGGTAGGTCTTTCAGTCTGTTTCATTGACAGACTTTGCCACCATATCTGAACTAAAACCTACTTATTCTCTACAGTAAGAGGAAATTACAGAACAGAAAGAGTGAGAGAAAGGGGATTGATTCATATTCTAGAGAGTGTAATAAGTCAACATTCAAAAACAGGTTGCCATGTTGTTTTCACCAAGCACTACACAGCACAATACATTTGTCCATCCTATTCTCCTTCCTCTTGGCCAACACAACAGCTATTGTTTCCTGTCCACTTCACCCCGTCCCCTCATACTATTTGCATGATTGTGAGCCTGTACATTCATCAGCGTGCTCCTCCATACTGGGATCATCTTATTGTTGAATTCTGTTCATTTTCCTCCAGTTATTCACACATGATTGTCCGAGCATACTGGAGAACAGTCCAAGAAATATTCTTTGAGTGAGTCAATTTGTACAGTAGCAGAAATAAAACTGCATACAAAGACATGAGGCATGGAATCTAGAAACATCTAGTACGCAAATATATATGCAAATTCACAGCTAGACACACACATGCACTCATATAGGAGATAATCATACAGTTATCCATCTAAATTAACCAATCACTGCACAAGGATCATTTAAGCTTTGACTTAATAGCAAAGGATAATGATGACTGAAAACCAGCTTCTTAGCCACCACCATATTCAAAAGCACACACACGCACGCACACATACACACACACACACACACACACACACACACACCAGCCCTCACAAACAGGTTTCATCATTGAGATGAAAAACACATAGCAGGACATAATATATACACGTAGGCTGCACATGCAAACAACAGAGATGAGCTGACGACCAGAAAAACACACATTATTTGATAAAAATACTTCAATGTAATACAGTTTTAGGATCATCATTATCACAATGACCAACAGCAAACACAAGAGGCAGCCAATCCAACTCCACTCACTAGTGTCATGCTTTTAATACGCACTTTATGCTACCATATTTAAATTAACTCTCCGTAGGGATGGATTGATGACCTTAACGAAAGCCAGTGGCAATTAAGTTGCCCTATAGTGCAATCTCAGGGTAAAAAGGGCTTCAGTAACCCTGACACTTTTCTCTGCAGCCACAACCTCCAGACAGTCCTGAGGAGTGTTCTTAAAGCTGGGGTGCAAAGTGTTTGTCTCCCACTTCTGGCATTGAGAGTAGCTATTCTTATGGCCAGCCCACACTGCCTACCTCTACCTGTAGCACAAGGGCTGCTTACACCAGCTGTGTGGCCGGAGCCTTAGGATTTTCCACCATACGTTAGCTTCCACCATACTCCTAACTGCTGCTCTGTCCCTATGTCCCCCCCGCCCCTCTGAATGGTTGACATAAAACACATCACTTCCGGTGTGCCAGCATGGGAAAGTTGCCACGGACAGCAGACACTACAACTCCAGTATACAGGGAAATACAGGGAGCTTTCCCTTGCTGCAATAGGCTTACTCAGCATTGAGTGAACTTATCTGGCAAGGGCTTGAATGTTCATTTCATTCATTTATATGCAAAAGTCCTGCACTCCAGCTTTAAGGAGGCAACGTGACCACAAGCCCTTCAAATTTTGAATTCATTGAGGTTTAGGATATTTCAACCAAAGCAATTACGCTATGAAATGTAATAACAACACAAGCCTGATTACAACCGAATACACACAAAGACACAAAGTCACGAACACCCACGGCACGGAGACGCACACATACCGTCCTGAGAGTCAGCAGAGTGACTGAACCAGGCAACCTTACAGGTCTTCTTACCCAGGTGGGCTGGAGACACTCCTACCACAGACAGCAGTGGCAGGATACCAAAACAAGACGACAGCATGCAAGAACAAGATGGCAGAGGGTGAGAGAGAGAGCATGCAAGACACATGTAGTGTACAAACGCATCAAGTTTGCCCCTGAGATGACAGGAAACACACACAAATGTGCAGAGGAAAAGACAACATGTGATACATATACATAAATAAGTAAAGAACTAGCACACCATTCAGATCACGCCATATATAAGTCATCACATTTGAGTGTGTGCGTGTGTATATGTGCTGACCATGAGTGCAGCCTCACAAATGATAACCAATATACTTTAAAGGCTCATGTACGCTCACTCATGCTGTAACTAAAAACAGTGAAAATCAATATAATAAATGACATCTACTACTCTCCGTCTTTATATGAACACGCTGTTCATGTCATACATCACTGTTAGGCCCCTGTAACTCTTCACGTAAAGATGGGATGATAGATAGCCACGTGGAAAGGTGTGTGTGGTCTCTGTCTGAGTGTGTGGTCACTAGCATGACTTGTTCATGTTGTGAAATCCCATCTGCTCTGTGTCCCAGATACCCTCTCTGTCACTCACACTCTCTCTTTATTTCTATTTTCCCTTCCATCTCTTTCTCTGCTATCCTCTCCTCTATTCTCTAAGTCTCCTATCCCTTCTTGGGACGTGTGTGTGTGTGTGTGTGCACTGGTCTATGCAAAATGTCCTGGGCAGCAGGGACAAACCGTCCTCATTCATCTTCCCAGAGGAGGATCCATCCATCGAGGAGAGAGGGAGACGGAGCAATAAGAGAGCATGTGACTTGATTTTCCACCTTCACAAACAGAAGGATCATTGATCTTTCTGACAGAGAACTTCTGATCATATGTATCACTCATTTGTCATCTTAATCTAAAGGCCTGAAGCCCAGTTCAGAACAAAGATTCGCGATGAGACAAGTTGAAAAGTGTGGACAGTGAAAACAAAAGTAAAACGACCTGAGCTTCAGGTAGATCGTATTCATAATAAATACGCCACAATAATTCAAATAACCAGCCTGGATTAATCAGTCAGTGAGTATGTGGGTGTGACATGCGCATACAGCATGCGGCAGCAGCGACCCACTGTCCAACACTGACACACTGTGAGGACAGAGAGCGACATAAGTGTCAGCAGCCGCAGGGATGTAAATGAAACAGAGTCATCACTCAAGGGGGACGGAGGGCTGTTGTCAGAGAATGCCACAGTAAATGAACACGCCGTCTGCTCACAGTTTGGGGCCAGCTGACTTCGCTACAAGCGGACTGGCTGTTGAAACAGGTGATGTGTCTTGTGTTCTGGTGACTTGGCAAGCTGAGTTGCAGAAGCTGAGTTGCAGGTGACACCATCATGAGCTGAGATGGGCCAGCTCACACCACTGCAACTTTTCTCTGCAACGTTCTAAAATGATTTCATCTTGTTGCAAATCTTTGGTCTGAACTAAGCCTAAGTTCTGCCATTTAATGGACACCTGCAAGCTAGTCCAGGCAGTTAACACTGATTCATAAACACACTTCATACGCCACTCTCTGTATGTCATCTACAAAACACACCCTCCAAATTTGGCGGTCTATTTAAGCTGCAAAGTCTTCCCAGCTCTCCCTTTGCATTGTCTATTCTGCTGCTGCCCTGCCCTAGCCCAACATCCACCCCAGCATCCACCAGCAGGCTCCGGCTAAAGGGGTGAATATGTCATCATCACTCCCCAATATCTCATGTAAACATATCTGCTGGAGAGATCTTTTAGCGTTTACGTTGGACTACCCTGGATCAAGCACTTACATACTCTGTCTTGTTTTCTCTACAGCTAACTGGAGCTTGTTTAGACCTTGTACAAAATATCAGCGATGCAGAACTTGGAGGAG
The DNA here is from genome assembly GCA_026686955.1 of Epinephelus cyanopodus. Classification (NCBI taxonomy): domain Eukaryota; kingdom Metazoa; phylum Chordata; class Actinopteri; order Perciformes; family Serranidae; genus Epinephelus; species Epinephelus cyanopodus. The sequence goes on along the minus strand of CM048936.1, from coordinate 19,492,302 downwards.
AAGAAGCATCTCAATATTCTGATGTGACATTTCACAAAATTGGCCCAACTGGGGGCCACATACTGTATTTGTTTGTTAATGTGACAGCCACTGCTGATGTGTTTTTGCCACACTGATTGGCCCAGGGGAGCGCAACGCTAACAGGTGAAAACAAGTAGATTTGTTACGGATTAGCCACAGGGGTTTTTGTGCCTTATTTTCATGTAAATTGGGTCATTGCTCATTTGACCATGGTAATTCCTTGAGCTCCACTGAAAGATTAGATCATCATTTTTTTTTTTCCTTTCTTTCGTCTTGGCAGTCTTCAGTGAATCTGTAGAAGATGAGCACACTGTGTGCAGAATGCATGCTCTGCCTCTGCATATTTAGTCCTCATCATTCATTCATTCATTATCAATGTGAACAAGCTGAGCTCCAAGCATCTATAAAATAGTGCATACAGTACACACTGTAGTACAGACACACTTTCTGTCCTGTGTGTCCTGCCTCTTTCTCACCATCCCTCCCTGTATCTTCTCTAAGATCAAACCTCCAGGTCAAAAGAGGCCAGTACTATACTCTCCCACCCCAGGAAATGTAGTTCAGTCCCGGGGAAACATGTACCATGTGTGGCTGCCTCTCTCTTGAGTGTGTTAATCTGTGTGTGTACATTTCTGTCAGAGAACAAATACACACGTTCCTAAGGGTGTATACCTACAATATGTGTGTGAGACTTTGCATAAGTGTGTGTGTGTTTGTTGTGTATATGTGTGTGTGCCCAGAGGCTATTAGCTGCAGTCTGACACATTCCACTAATATCTAAACAGGTTTTAAACCTCAGGAGGCTTCTCAGCCAAAGCAAGCAAACAATATTAACATCCTCTCAGTCTGTCAGTCAGTCACTCTGTCAGTAAGTACGCTGTTCATTCACTGACTGTGAGACACGTGATGGAGACTGCGGGGAGCTCACTACTTACAGACCAAACCTTAGATCTGACACGAACACACGCACAGTTAACCTCACAACTTGCCTGTGCTGAGCATGAAATATCTTCAGATATAAACACAATCAATCCAATCCACACAATGTTCTTACTGTACGCAAAATCCTAACTGCCAACACCAACACACAATTCATACAAATCACACGCACACAAGCACAGTCATCCTCGAGGCAAAGTGGGGTAAGTAAATAGATCATCACTTCCTTTTGGTACACACTCACACACACACTGTGGTACTCACGGTTTCTAGGTTTGTCATCATCCAAGCCCTCCTCTTCATTCTCTGGGTCGATGTCTTCAGCCTGAGTGATCCAGTCTAAATAGCCCTATATTCACACAAGCACACACAGACAAAGAACACACTGATTGGTGAACAGTACTGAGAGCAGTCTCCTTATCAACAAAACTGCAGTCATCTGACATCAGTTTGGAATTTTATGAATGAAATGTTGCAGCATTCATTGTGTTTCTCGATGTCCCTGCACCCTGCTCTTGTACTGAACACTTTTAAATGATGTAAGGACATACAGTAGATACAACTACAATATCTTAGTGTGATTTTTAAAAATCTTTTATGAGTTCATACTTGTATTTTAGGTTTCTACTTGAGCGTGTTTACATGCTTTACTGTTAAAAAAACAAACAAAAAAAACCAACAACTTTTTTCCGCATACTATCTGTGCCGGAAAACCTGTGTTCTCTTTCTTGATACTCCCAAAAAAGCCCACTCTGCTCTGATTGGTCAGTGTTTCAGAGTCTGCTGTGTCTATGCTCTTGGCTCCTCTGCACCATCATCGTAGCCAGGGAATGACTGTAACGACTATATAGTGGCACTTTCTGTTGTGAAAATTCAACATCTAGCAATTCAATTCTGTTAGCAAGTAACAACATAAAGCAGTGTAACGACTTTAATGGAGTATAGTGTGCGACACCCCTCCCACTATCTTGGAGGATGTTCCAGCCAACCTCATCAGACAGTTGGCTGACACGGGAGGGTCGTTGCCTTGATTGAGCTCACCTGGGCCTTGAAGACTATAAAAGCTGCCTCATGTTTTCACGCGATCTCTCCCCTCCTGCAGCAGATGTCCGCTTTTGCTCACAGTGATTACTTTTTACATACATTTACCCCATTATCTGAAACTAGCCACGTTTATTGTGAACATCTGATATTGTAACACTGTATATATGACGGAAAATAAGTTAAAACATCATAGGTCCTCCTTAATGTATATACTTGACTGTCTCTTTGATTTCTTTTTTTATCCTATCTGTCAAAATGTAACTTTCAAAAGTGCCTTTTATATGAAGTTTCCTTTGCTTTCTGTGCTCACTGCCTTACAATGAAAGAATTTTGTTTTTACCTCGCTTTGACATTTATCTAAATCACCTTTTTGCAAGCCTGGCCTTTATATACAGTGAATCTTAGTGGCAGGTGATGATTGTTACATCAAATACAGGCAGAACAGCCTACCTTGAGGTCCTCCTCCAGTTGCTGTTTTTCTCTGAGTTTCTGGAAGTCACCACGTGCCTTGGCCTTCTCTCTTTCCTTGGAAAACTCTCTGGGAGGGGGGAGCAAGATGGAGGGATTGGGGGGGGGGGGGGGGGGGGGGGGGGGGGGGGGGGGGGGTCATTGAGGGGCGACAGAGAGAAAGCAGAAAAAGAGGGAGGGAAAACAGAATCTGAAAATCTAGACTGAAAACAAATCATGTGACAATACTGTGATAGCACAGAATAGCTTCAGAACAGGAAGGAGGGAAAACCTGCTGAAGAGAGAAAAAAATGTAAAGTGAGGAGAGAAAAGCTCTGCCAAGGAGGCAAGGTGTTAATATGTAAATACAGATGAGAGCACACACAGGCAGACATGTTGGAACTGGATTCACATCTCAAACAATTCACTATATCCAGATATATTTTTGAGCATCCAACAGACACTTGGCGTTCATTTTATATGTTGGTCAACACGATAACTTCTCCATAAACACACATAAGCCTTTACAGTATATGAACACTACATGAAACGAGCTTATTGGATTTTATAAAATCACCAACACCATCAAACATTTCCAAACTGAACTGATGAATTGAATTGAACTGAATGATTAGAACTGATGATTAAGCCTGATGCGCTGGTGGGAGCGTGAACTGAGACACCCCTACTGACTGACCAAATGTGATTTGGTCATAATGGGGCTAAATTTTTAATTCATGTGGATTAGTCATCTAATTGTTGCTGTCCCAGGGCAACAGGGCTCCAGGTGCCTCCAAGCCTGCTGGGAGTTGTAGTTTCACCAGCCCACCCCTGGGTCTCCTCCCAGTTGCAGTGTGCTTGGTACAGACCCAGAGGGAGGGACAGAGAGGGCATCCCTCACCAGCTGTACTGCCTCAGCTTGCTCTTGTCAAAGTGGAGGAGAGACGGCTCTGCACCGAGGTCGTCCCGCATCACTGAGCTCCTCACCTTTTGTCTGCTACCCCATTCTTTCGGTCACCACCCAGAGGTTTCGACCAAAGGTCATAATGGATATTTAAAGGCCTCAGCTTTTCATATAACATTTGCAATTCTTCATACAGAAAAAAAGGACTGAAGTGTGTAAATGTAGAATTAACATGTGTGTCACAGGGTATGTGTGGGTCTGGTCCTCTCCTCTTGCATCCCCTGAGAATATTCCTACTGATCATACACCTGTCCACTCATGAAAAGGAGATATATGTTTGGCATACTGGGGTGGGGGCTCTTTTGCAGGGTTGGTTTCCTACTTAACAGGTGTGTAAATGAGAGGGGGCGAGAAGTCAAACAAAGAGACGGTGTGCGGCTAGTTGGAACACTGATAGAGTAACTGCGCTGAGGACAGAGCAGCAGAGCAGCAGCGCAGCAGGGGAGACACCTGATTGAGAGAGCAGCCTGACTGAGTAACGACCCCCAGCAACAGCAGCTCCGCAGCAGATTGTCGTGGAGTGCACCTGAGGATGACAGAGACAGACGAGAGAGGATGCGCTGCAGGATAAGTGGAGAGGTGAAGCTAAGTACCTCTCATCGTTCTGCATGATTCTAGCCATGCTAGACTCAAGACAGCCTCAGCCTTGGTTTTGCTGTGGCCAGGTGATTCTCTTTGTTCATAAGTTCAGAGTGTTTATTAGTTTGATTTACATTAATAATTAGCGCCCCATGCATTAAGAGAAGAGAACAGGCTGTGGCCTTGCTGTTTGTTTAATGCCTATCTGAGGGGCATTAGCAGCCACTTTAGTGTTTTGAACAGAGTGCTCCTTATTGAACAGCAAGATAAAAATACTAAACAGGGTTTCAACCTGTTACATGTACTTTCCATTTAATTCCTAACACCCCTAAAGTCACTTATATATGGAGCGATCTATCTTTCTTTACTTTATTCTTATAATACACTATGATGCCTGCTTTTTTCAAGGACATACGCAAAGATGATTTAAGACAACTAAAATCAATGTTAGGAGAGTGTGAAATATTGAAATATTATGATGAAACCTGGTGAAATTACTTCCAGGTGTCAGGACCAAAGAAAGAATTAAGGAACATCTGATTAAACGCTGCACTTGGGGAAGGTCAAAGTCAGGTTGGAGCCAAAGGATTCATCTGGATGAGAGCTGACAGGAGCTGGGAGGCTTGGGAACATCTGCAGCTAAAAAGTGTACAAATCCAGATTCAAAGGTCCATTGACAAGTAAAGTTTGCTGTCGTGAATATTCTAAATGAGCATCTCGTACAGTACCTTGTCATTTCGGGTTTGGAAATTACAGCATTGCCAGCTGCAAGACGTTTCACAGAATAGTCAACTATAAAAACTACAAGTCCACACTGTGTTTCATTGCAGACTAAACGTCAATCTCTGGTTTGAGCATGGTGCAGTAACGAATCAAAGGGAATGCATTTACAGGAGATATGCAGCTGGGAGCGCTGTGGGTAGGTGCTGTCGATAAATCATAATTATGAGTTGAGATGGTCCTCTCATGGCCGAAGATGGATGTCACTTTGTTGTTGAATGTAGATTTTACTGAATCATTTTCTATGTTATGCCATTTTAAAGGCATGCAATGCAGAATTTTTCTAAAAAACTATGTCTAACAATGCATAGATGCCGTTGTATTTTTCTGCAGACACTCTGCCTCAGCCAACACACGCCAACAGTAAATTTGGGGTTGGTTTTTGTCAATCCTGTATAGGAAATATGTTTATATAAACAGAATTGAAGGTATCCAAAGAAGGGAAAGACTCACTCCATCCCTGCAACAAAGTAGTCATGTTGTTTCTGCAGTCAAACAGTATCTCCAGCTAAATCAAGCCTGCTGGGGTTTTAGTCCAGTCAGAGCCAGTTAAGGACACTGCTCCTCCACGTACCCCCCGGTGGGTCCCACCTACATGAGTTAACCCTCTGCTGGCTATATTAGAGACCATTTGGCAATTGTTATTGAGTGGAAAAAAAACAAAAAAAACATCGCCTGTGATTGATCGACTAGTTGACTACTTTTTGGGAGTAGTCCATTAATAGCCAACTTATAGCCAGATGAGGGCCTGCAATAGGGTGCCAGGTGACCCGCCAAACATTTTCTAATTCATAATTTGAAAACAATAATTAATAGTGGAATTTGTTTGTACCTCAAATGCAAATAGGGTGCCAGGGTGCATAACAAAGCATCGACATGGAGCTTATTTATCTAAAAATATAAATATATATATGTGGGGCTGCTGCTACTGAATTTGCCTTGTTTATCAATTTTATCTGATAAATATCATTAATGTTTGTTTATTAACTGGTCCCTTGCCTGCTGTCATTTTACAGAAGTGGCGCCTGTGCCAAAAGAAAGTTGAGTATCCCTAGAAACTACTAAAATGCAGCAATTTTGAATGCCCTACCAGCTGCATATGCAATCTGTTTTTTAATAATGTTCAATTAAGTGGGATATTCTGCAGCTATGAAAGTCTGAAAAAAGTTTCAGACTTACCTGAAAGTTCATCTGATATTATGCAATCGGCACATAGATTTTAATTAAACAGGTCCCCTGGAGAGCAAGACCAGGATCCATAATAAAACCATAGACTGTCATGTGCCATTTCATTGATTTTTACAGTCAGTCTATAGCCTGGAACAGAATAAGTGTGTGTGTGTGTGTGTGTGTGTGTGTGCGTGTGTGTGAGACAGAGATAGAGAAAGAGAGCTCTGTGAAATTTAGAGGAATGATGGAACAAATCACAAAGTCGCAAACACACACACACACACACACACACACACACACACACAGATCAATGAGCATTAGGACAAACTGCTACTGTCTCCCTTGTCAGAACATTAGCAGGAGACCCAATCCTATTGATCTGTGTGTGTGTGTGTGTGTGTGTGTGTGTGTGTGAATGTGGCTATGGGTGCAAAACTCTAAGGCATCACTCTCATTTTCTCCATTCCCATCATCTCATTCTTCTGTCCTATATCGCCATTGAATTCTGTTTCTTCCTCACTTTCTGTTCCTTTTTCTTCCTCTCTCCATTATCCTTCAAGACAGCCTCTGTGCCTATTCTTACATTTACATATTACATCAAGTCCAGACAAACACAGTCACACCCGATGTTTCTGTCTCTACATCCGTCACTCTCCTTCTTCCTGTTTAGCCATTAGTTATTATGCCAATCTGAGACCCACACACACTCCATGGAGGAAGCAGTTGGTAAAAGGTCAGGCTGTGTAGTGTGTTGACAGCATCATTAGTCAGAAGTCAGACAAAGAGTCAGACAGCCAAACCCCCCAAGCTGTTTGGAACAGATAGACCTCTATTATTTTTCCCACAATGCCGCTGTCACATCGCTGCAGGTATCGAGAGTCAGATTCGGGTCAGTCAGTCAGGGGTGAAGCACCTCACTCCCCTTAAACCTGATCCCTACCCAAGTTCATCATGACCTACGGCATGTGAAGAGCCCAGCAGAAAGAGTAGAGGATAATTTGAAACTATTGCCTGCACATGGCTCTCAACATGGAGGTGGCTAGTAGCTAACAGTGCTAGCAGCTAACAATGCTAATAGCGTGAACAATCCAACAGTGCTGACAGAGCTAACAGGCGATTAGCTAGCCAAATGTTGTCAAAAATAGGGATTTATCGATACATATCAAATCTGTACACGTAAAATGGTTTCAATACTTACTTAAAGCTGTATCAATACTATTAATACAACTTTCTTGCTCTGTCTTCTCTCTGACAGCAAGATGACAAACACATTGTTGAAGCACCCTACAGCTCTCACTCACTCACAGTGCTATCTTTTCTTCATTTGTCTCATTCGCTGCGGTTGAATATACAGTGTTGTGGCACAGTTTTGTTTCTCTACTTGCTTTTTATTGCCTTTTGAATGTGTGACAATCTCAGAGGATTTTGAATGTGAGCACTACCACAAGAACAACATTGTTTTCATTAATGTAATTAAGTTTTAACTAGTGTTAATGTTTACAGTCTTTCTGCTGTGCTCTGCAACAAAGCAAGAAAAGAAAAGTCGCTGTTGTCATGTTATAGCCTTGTTATTTTTCTGCTTTTGTACAAATTTTATATCGTATGCCCTCATTTTAAATTTTTGGAGAAGTTAAGCATGTTAGCGCAGGGCTGCCAGAGCTTTATATCCGTCCTATAGACAATAGTCCTACACACAAACAATGCCTGGAGGAAGATCAGCTCTGTGCTCAGGATTTCAGGTAAATGAGCTATGATACGGTGCTTGTTAAGGCTGCTTAGCAACCTCAGACACAACCTACCGCTGCACTCTTGGAAGCTGTCACACAAAAGGTACAAGAGTAGGACCCAGAGCCCAACCTCCTGTTTTCCAGGCGGTTAAAGACGTTGCATGTGTATGGCCCCTTATTCAGTCTACATTTTAACAGTACTTGTTAAACTTAAACACCATCTACTGTCAAAAGCAGGACGGTGACAGTAAAAAAAACAAACAGTAAAGTTCTCTCAGAACAACAGCATGAAGGCATGAAGGAAAAAGAGGGAGAAGTTAGTCTCAAGTGACCTTTAACCTTGCCCTTACCCGCTCAATACCCCCAGAACCAAGTTTAGCACAAAGAAGGATCCGATGATGATTAAGGTGACAAAATACACCCAGGGCCACGTGTACCCTACTGCATCATTCACCTGGGTGGAGAGACGGAGGCATGGAGGAGTGGGACCAAGGACATAGGGGGAAGGTAAAGATGGAGGGGGGAAGAGCAAGATGAGTAGTGAAGGCAGAGATGAAGGCAAGAAAGGAGTAATAAGGAATGTTAGGAGGGAAGGAAGGAGGGGAGGAGGGAAGGAGTTAGATCCTTAGTGAACGTTCCCAACAGATGGAACTGCTTGCTGCTGCAGGATCCCTGCTGAGATTATGGTGCATTCATAGTATTTGTCAGTGTCACTTAGTGGGTTACATGGCAACTTATCTGACCAGCTCTACTTATTGTGGATTGGAAAATTAAGAGATGTATTGTTTGATTAGGAGACATATCATAAGTTGGCCATGTAAAACTGTGATAATGACAGAAGGCTATGAATGAGCCACACACACAAAAAACCCCTCCTCTTAGAGCTGGCTGTTAGTGTGAAGAAGCTGAGCACACGTAAGGGAAGGTTTCAAGTTTAAAAACAGTTTGATTCACTTTAGTTCCACTCAAATCAGCTCATTTCAGGCTTAATCACTGTGGAGAGGAGGCATTTTAGTTAGACAGTTCAACAGACTGTGTAACAAGACTCCCATGGATTGGACATCATGACTGTTCTCATGACAACTATTAATTTATGTTTAGTTTTACAGCTGTTATCACTGAAATGTTTTGATGTGTAACTCATTATTATCATCATTATCACTATTATTGTCATTTTTGTTGTTATGGTTGTGATAATTATCATGCTGTTCTTAACTCTGACGATCACATTATTTATATCTGTTAACTGTAATGCTTTTATGCACACTCACAAAAACCCATGTTCCCAATCCGGTGCAGCCTTTCATCCTATAATTTCCATTTTTAATGCCATGCTTCCTCCAGACTTCACTCTGTCCTCAGAATAACCTTTTTTTTTTGTCTGTTGTGTTTTCCCTGTTGTGCAAGTTTTTTTAGGTTCCACCTCCACCGCTGACCTGAGGGGTGAATTATTAATACCCCAGTGTGTCCCTACAGGCCGGGTGGTGCTTGTACTAAAACAGCGTGACTTGGCAGAGGGGGTAAAACAGCACCCAGCTCGCCTGCCCAAGCGACATTTATTGAAACAAAATGTACACACATGGACACGGACAGCACGTGCCTCTGCACAAATATGCACATGCTGTCAAACGCAAACAGTGTAAGCAGGTGTGTGCTTATCTGCACACGAGACAATCATGTATGTAAACCGACACACATGGATACACACAAGACGGATCTTTAAATGTAGTCCTTTGAGCTTCACTAAAGGAAATCTTCATAAGATATACACAGCAAAGAAGTTGGTAGTGATACACTGATTTTAAAACTCTGGACAGCTACTGCTGTATAAAAAATTGGCGAACAGCTGATACCAATGTTTTATTTGGTCTTGTAATTTACTTTGTTTTTTGTGTTGTTTATTGCCCCTTCTTGCTTTTTAGTCTGCGCAAAAAAAAAAAAAATTGGCCACAGCCAACACTGAACGTCATTTTATTTGCTGATAGGCCAGTCGACAAGGATAATACCTGCCGATATTGATGTGTGGCCGATAAATTGGTGCATCCCTCATTGCTGTATATGTAATTAAACATAAACCTGTTAAAAAAAAGAGTCCAGCAAGTGTGGACATGTGTGTGTGTGTGTGTGTGTGTGTGAGAGAGAGAGAGTGCATGTGTGTGTTTCTCTCAGGCTTGTGACCAAGGATTGATTGAGTGGAACAGAAAGGAGAGAGAGCGGGAGATTTTGCTCAGTTCAGTGATCGCGAAGTTCATCTTTCCTCGACTGCAGAGGACTATGAACTTCAAAAGATGTCAAGTTCTACACTGCTATGTAAAGTGAACTTGCCCTAAAAATAATAATAGAAATGACAGGAATAATACTAATAATAATGCTAATAATCTTGTGCTTTTTCATACTGGCAAACCATGGATTATTTCCATCACATTCCACTTGTCAGTGGTTCACTGGATCCTTAGAAATTACCTATGACTTGCACTTTAAACGTCCAGTCGAGGGAGTCTTGTTACATGGTCATTCATCACATCTAAAAACACGACAAACTGTACAGCCACATCACAGACAACACACATACAGACAGTTGTACACACACGACAACGGCACAACCTCTTACCCGCTCAACACCCCCAGAACGAGATTGAGAACGAAAAAGGAGCCGAAGATGACGAGAGAGACAAAATAGACCCATGGCAGCTCATAGCCCATAGCATCCTGCATCTGAGAGAGAGAAAAGACATAGGAGAGAGGGAGAAGGAGATAAAAGGGGGAGGATAAGAGGGGTGAAGACAATGAGGGAGGAAGAGGACATGTGGGAGAAAACAGTTTGAGAAGGTTGACACAGGACGAAGAAATGAATGAGAGGGGGCAGCAGAGGTCAAGGACAGGAAGTGTGTTAGAGAGAAGGTGACAGGAAGGGAAGAAGAAAAGAGCAGTGCATGTTAAAAAGAGCAGTAGAAAGACCTGGCAAAGCAAGAGTGGAAGTGTTGTATGATTAAGTATGTGTGTATAATCTGACACTCCACAATTAAAGCTCCCCTCCAGACATGTTTTAAAGCATGTATAAATACTCTCCTATAATTAATAATTTGTTTGATATAGTTTTCCCACATAAAAAGTACAAAAAAGGAGGTTGGAAGGAGATCTACTCTTTCTCCATCATTGAAAAATTCTAGATCTAGCTTCCACCCCGCTTGTGCAAGGTTAACAAGTGAAAGAGCAGTGCACATCAAGGGGTGGGCGATACAAAAAAAATTTGGTTTGGATCCCACACTAAGTAATATGGGGCCAGAATCACTGATATCGATACTGATACCTTCAAGTAAAGTGTTACCGCATCTTTTATTGGGTTATGTTTTTTGTTAGCTTGCAGACTAACGGGCTGACAGTGTTAATGATTGTGAATATAATCATCTGCTTCAGTGAGGTTTTTGGTAGAAAGTGGAAGGAAGCTCCAGGCTCTGGTCTACATCCAAAAACTGCATACGCTGACATGTTTGCTGTCAAAAAATTCACCATGCTAATGTGAACTCACACACTGTGCTGAAGGTTTTCTAGTCGATGTTGGATAAAGTTTGTTCCGCTGTCAATATGTGTTTTCGTCATTAGACAGAGATTGGCTCGAAGCCTCGATTTTAGCTAAGTGCACAGACATCGCCCCCTTCAGTAGAGGAATGTGAAACACCTCTCAAGTGACAAACTGCTCAGATGCAAGTCAGTATAGCCAAGGTCAGACATTTCAGGGGACATAGACATAAGAAAACATTTTGGGAGGAGGGGGCCTTTAATTTAGCTCTTATTTAAAGCGTGTTTACACAGTTACACATCCCTTGAGGAAACATTTCTTGGAAAGGTGGATGTGCTTTTACGGGAAACACATTTAGATGCTGTGACTCTACATTTGTCCATATAAACCAATTATATTCTGTTTTAGAGGATTTACGGCACATGACACCTAAAAATCCAAGTGGAATCAATAAAGATGACTTGTTTCAGGAAATTCAGTTGCAGGGAAATGTGCCACACACTCATCTGGATATTGTATTAAGGACTGCTTGAACAGAGACAGATCTTTTTTGGGGTTGATGTAAATGGGAGATGATGTGGACAAGGTGATGTCTACGCAGTTTAGTATCCGAGGACTCCATGTGAACAGAAATGTCAGATTAATTATCTGCATGTAAATTAAACCGATGAGCCTTTAAAAGACAATATTAAGAAAAAATTAAGTGTGAAGTTGAATTCTCCCAGTTCTGTCAATTGAAGATCTGTCACTATAACATGGAGACATGTTGGACAGAGAGAAACAAAAAGGGAGATAAAGGAAAAGAGGAGAGACAGAGGGTTTATTCGCTACGACAGCAGCAGATGTTGGATGTCATTAATCTATATTCACAAAAATCGGAGACAGTGAAACCATGGAAATGCATGGCTGAAACCTAATGAAAGGCTCGGCCCTGTCTAAATGTTTTTCTATAATCATTTGTACTCCAAACAAATAGGTCCCATTCATTATAATGAAAGCTGGCTACACAAGCGCTCTCATAAGAAGAGAACTGTGCGATGTAACTGTTGTTTTGTTTGTGTGTGTGCAGGAAGTTGCAGCAGACAGGAGAGTTGCAGGAGGGGTGTAGAGCTAGTAAGCTCCCTGCTCCATGTGTATACATGCACTCAAAGACAAACAACTCACACACACACAGCCACACACACATATATGCCAGCTGGTATGTATAGTAGGATCCCACACCCACACAAAATTGACCAATTTACTGTAGACAGTCCATTTTGTCACCTAACTGAGATAAGGTTAGATGAAAACGTCAACTTTCCATTAAACTTCTTCGCCAGTGTAACAGTTCAGTTCATTACATTTCTTAAAGGTCTAGTGTGCAGGATTTAGAGGCATTTACCCAAGTGTGTAGGAGAACTTCAGTGGCCAGCTCAAAAACGCGAAAATGAATGGCCCTATCTCGAGCCAGTGCTTGATTTGTTCATTTTGGGCTATCTTAGAACAACACGACTCACTCAGTTGAAGAGCATCTGCTCCGTATGACGTATAAATGGCTCACTTTAAGGTAACGACAAAACGATGATTCTTATTTTCAGGTGATTATAAACTAATTTTAACTTAGTAATGAGTATCACACACAATGTCTGCAAATAGATGCCCCAAAATCCTACACACTGGACCTTTAAGATGGTTAGTAATCTGATACAGTGGAAACCTCTTATCGTGATCACGTCTGTCTGGGTGAAATTGATCACTGTAAAAAGTTGATTATGATAATTATTATCATAACCACTTCTTTTTTTCCTCATGCAGATTATCATCTAATTGACATCTGTATTTTAATTCCATGAATATAAAGTAATGAAACAGCTTTGCTATTTACTAAGTTTTATTGACTGTCTCAAAATACAGTCCACTGGACAATAGCGGCTTCAACCACTGGAGCTTTTCCCGTGTGCTTTTTTTTCCTGTCTCCATCATAAGTAGCCATTATACGCCATAATTTCAGTGTGCACACAGCACCAGGCTTACGTAGCCAGCTAGAGGCAGACAGGTTACAGCGAGGCAAAGTATCATAAGATTTAAGTTAAAAAAAAAAATTACAATACTTTTAAAGTGTTTTTCCTTGTGTTGTCATGTGAGAAAAGTCCTAAAATCAACATCGTAAGCAAACTTATCTGAACAGTATTTGTATAGGAATGATTCTGCCAAAAACATTTTTGATCCATGAAAGTAGTTGATCACTATAACCGTGATCACTGTTAGCGGTTTCCACTGTATTTCATTTAATCATTGCTTTGATATTCTGATAGCTAGCCGCGTTGTGTGCCTCTCATGTATTATTCTAGTCACAGAGCTTAAAATGAGTTTCTTTGAAAGCTAAATAACAGGAAAAACTGCAAAAACCTAGAATGTCATTTACCACCTCTTAACACTGTTTTGAAGCTATTTACAAACTCCTCTTTCAGTCTGAATTAAAACTAACCTGTCCACTGCATTGACATTTCTTTCAAACAAAAATTGAAGTTGAAAGTGATCTACTGTATCCCACCGCTGGACTGTCAACATGAACATTTTCATTGTCAGATATATCTACAGTAAACTATGGCTGCCCCTGAAAGTCGGAGATTTGAATCATCAGTTGGAGATCCCTTAATCGACTGAGATTTTGTCAAGCCATTTTTTTTGTCAGTGAGTGTGCAGTGTAGTTCTGATGATGTTTCAGTCCCCACATTTTGCTGAATAGTAACTCTTTATTAGAGGCAGCTGCATAGATGGATGCAGCTGCCTGGAGGAAGAGAGACCTTGCCTGGTCAGGCTCAGAGATAACGTTATCTTCTGCCATCTGCGTAGAGGTGGTGAATTTACAGCTCAGAGCAACTTAATAATGTATGATTGAGTCTCTGTCTTTTGTTGATAAATAGTGTTGGCAAAAAATGTTGCTGCACAGTTCCAATTCATGGTTAGCATACTTAGCTTGTTCACTATATTAAGTGAATGCTGCTGTCACACTGAATGCCCCGCAGAACCCAGTTCAATTTTTCAAACTCTCTCTCTCTCTCTCTCTCTCTCTCTCTCTCTCTATATATATATATATATATATATATTTATAAAAGTTGAATATTCATATTGGACAATAAAATGAGATTTGACTGGCATAATTTTGAGCTGGGTACAACCCTACAGTACACTTAATTTATCTATTTGATTTTCATACAATAAGCACACAACAAGGAAGGACATGTGCTACTTCTGGCTGCTCTCTCTTTTTGGGTCAGAAAATATAGTCAACAGATAGAGGACAAAAGTATTTATTGTGCAGTTGACTGAATGTTTCATCCAGATAGACAGAGGAGTCTTTTAGTATCCTGGAAAATAAATACTGTCATAAATGCATTAAGTGTTGTTCAACAACCTTCTGAGATCGCATCGTCGCTTAAATTTCAGAGAAATGGCTGCTTAGCTCTGTGACCTGAATATAATGAAGGTACATTAGAGGCGCAAATCGCGGCTATCATGTTCCATCAGGTAAATGGGAGATGACACAATTTCATTAAATTGTAGCAGTTAATGCAGAAATTCAGTTAAAAAGTCATGTTTTGAAAAATCAAAGAACCTGTACTCATCTGTGCCACATGAGTGCTCTGCAGCGGTCAAACAAACTGCAGAGTGCAGACATTTAGAGGACCTTTCAGTAACTGTAATCTTCCCTGCTCTCTGAGTTAAGCAGGGCAGTACAGTGGAGGCAACATTACACAACAACTCTAATCACAGTTTGAGAAAACACATGAGTACATGTTAATATAATTTAAGGTGGAGCTTCATGACGTTTTAGCCCTTACCACCCATGATCAATAATATTATAATCTGTATGTTAAGCCGTTCCTCCAGAGGTATAGATTAAATGCTTTCTCAAGAAGGCAGACGTGGGAGTTTGATCGAAGCTTCCTGATCACTGATTGACATCACAGACGAATCTATTGATTTATTTAGCTGAATATGGCTGCTGCATGCTTTTGACCATTTACTGTTTGTTCATATGCCTCATTGGCTGTTTGCATAGTGTGTGCGTGTGTGTGTGTGTGTGTGTGTGTGTGTGTGTGTTATTCACTTGACGCTTGACTCAAGCATCGGGATTCAATACACGTTCCAAATGAATTGGCCTACAATTATACAGTGTATTGTCTGCATTGATTTAGCCTCAGATATGAGCCAATACACACACACACACACACACATGCACACACAACCTGTGTGTGTGTGTCTCTTTGAACAATCTTTGTGTCCATACCTGCCTCTCTGAGAGAAGTGTTTGATTTATTGCTTTATATTCTTTCTTTTTTTTTTTCAAAGGCACTCATGTGGCACTGATGTTACAGATACAGAACAGAGGCTACACACAATGAGCTGTATGGCACTCACTCCACACACACATACATACACTCACACACATGCTTAACAACACTGTTGTGGTGTCCGGCTCACCCAGTACAGCACGTCCGTCCAGCCCTCCATGGTTATACACTGGAACACGGTCAACATGGCGAAGGCAAAGTTGTCAAAGTTGGTGATGCCGTCGTTTGGGCCCTCCCATCCCATTCTGCACTCTGTTTCGTTTTGGTTACAGTGTCGACCGTAAGCTAAGTCAGGTGCACACGGTGCCGGCTTGTCTCCCACAATGGCGCCTGTGACAAATGTGGCAGGGGGAAGAAAAAGGTTATACTGTGTGTTACCTATGGCCCTGGATCAGAAAGTAAACTGATGCAAACTGATATAAAATAAGTATAGTAAAGCAATAGCTCCAGTCCTTGATTAACTGAGCTGAATTCAAAGCTGTTCAAATACAATTAGTCACCTGTTATCATATGGGAGGCAGAGCTAAAGTGGGCAACCGCTAAATGAAGCCCAAATCATTTATCATCCACGAGCATGAAAACATTCAGAGGTAAGTAACTCTGTCAGTCAATGAATGCTGCATTGTTGTATTTATATGTAGCCTATAATGCTCATTTTTCTCGAGCTACGTTCTTAATTGCTGGCGATATAATTTGTTTAAGTGTAGCTTTGTTAGTGAGCAATGACTGGGCTACAATGGAACAACAAAAATATCCTGGCAAGTGACAACAGCTCAGGACAAGTGAGCATAATAGTTACAGATGGTAGATAAATAGTGGTTTTAATGTAACTGCAACATGATGAAAACTTTTACTAGAGCCCATGAGGGTGGACTTCTCTGGCTTTGTGTTGCCACAGATCATAGTGTGATTATTTTGAACAATACTGCAAATGCGGTATGAGTGGAGATGTTGTTGGGGATGGTAATTTTTGCATTTTATTTTCACAAAATATATATATATATATATATATATAAATGATGATAATGTGATTTTTGCTAGGGTCTGTACTAAAAGCATTCTGGAATATGCCTTGTGGACTGGGGCATCTCTGTAGCACCACAATGCCTTGATTATAATGGTGTGCTGTGACACATTTTACCTTTATCAAAAAAATTGAAGCTCCTGCGATTTGGATATTACACTTGGCCATTTGTGATTTTGACAATATTGTGATAAATTGTGCAGCACTCTTTGTTAAGCAGCTGGCACTTTCCACTGCGCCTGTGTGTTGCTTGGACACCATTCTTTTTTTTCCCCAACAGTGTCTTTATACATTTCAATGACTATAAACAAAAAAATACACATACAAACATACCAGCATGTGTATGTATACCGAAATACACAAAAACTGGACAGCTGAACAATCATGCTTCCATCATGTGGGCTCAGTGTGTTCTCTCTAGATAACACATAAACGGAATTTGGACACCTTTCTGCAAAATGTTGCTGACCACTGTAACTTGTGGCTTATTGCTGAGATTTATTTCCTAGTTTGTATCTTGTCTTTCGCCGGTCATTAGAGGCTGACACAACAGAATTTGATCTTAGTGATAAAATGTGTCATATTGATATGTTCCTTTTGAGCTGTTGTTCACATACACTTGTGTTTTTATGCATGCAAGCTTGTACCTTGACTTTTTTTTTTAGAGAGATCTTCTAACATTGTTGTACAAACAATTGCACTGTAATAGTTTCATGCTCATCTAATCATTCAAATTAGTCTAACTGTAAATCACCTTATGCTGTCTATGCAGAAAAATGACACAGACTCCTACTTCAAGAAGAAGTACAAAATAAGTGCCATTATACTGTCCGGAAAAATAATTTATTTTAAAGAAAAACCAACCATCTACAAAGATGGTTAAAAAGGACAAATTGAAATAAAACCAAGCACAGCAGCCATAACAAAAAATCAATGTGAAAAAGTCTTTTACTAATTATACAAAACAAGCTCTTGAGGGTGATGTATGGAATAACAGAGTATTCCAACAGCACTTACCCAGTGCAAAGCTAATGCTTCCCATGGGACCTATAACATCACCATAACAACACTTAAGTCCATTTATACCTAGGGGCCTTTACTGAAAATTGTTTCAATCATTTATGGCGGCTGCTGTTTCAATTACTGCCCAAATTATTCATACTCAGAAACATAAATGAAGGTTTAAATAATGAATGGGGGTTATTTAGAGTGTTTAAGGTTTATGCTCTATTTCCTCCCTGCTTTGTTGGGCTGAGAGGTGATGTCTTACTGTCAGTTGAAAAGGTTTGTGTGGTACAGTATTCACCTGCGTGAATCTGTGGAGTTGAAGTGTGAATATATAGTTACTGAAGCATGCTTTCACACACAGCTGAATACGTGCTTATCTGGGCACTGAAGTGCGGTGTGAGAGTGTATGTGTTTGATCATGCATGTTCGTATTTGCATCTGTCCATCAGCGTATACCAGTCCAGATATTCTCTCCCCCTCTGTCTCTCTCTCTCTCTGTGTGTACCTGTGTGCTTGTGAGTGCAGGTCTTGTGCATCTTGCCCATGAAGAGCTCCAGGCCGATGATGGCATAGATGATGATGACGAAGAGGACCAGCAGGGCGATATGGAGCAGAGGAACCATGGCTTTGATTATGGAGTTCAACACTACCTGTAAACCTGCAGCACACACACAGATAAACTGCTGAGAACACGTAAAAATTGGTATGGGAAAAAATAGTATTCAAACGGACAGTTACAGTAACGTTACTTATAAAAAACTACTGTCAAATGAAAGCACTGGAAGCACATCATATAGCAGAACAGTTACAATTAATAACCATGTACGCACTCAAACTGACTCTTCTATTTGTTCTATAGCTTTAGTATTCCTTCTGCATGTGATCACCCACTTAGAGAGCGCTTTCAATGAGTTTCTGAGAAAAAATGTGCAGAGCATGGTGGTTATGAAACAGAACTTGTTCAATACAACTTTCCAGTTAATTTGCTGAATGCTTTGATGGATAAAGGCTCAGAATACTGCATACTAATAACTCATAATAACGCTTTTAGGAACACATTCTGGTGAGGCGTCTTATTAGTAGGAAAGAAAGTAAAATGTTTTTGGTTTAAGTTTGTAGGATGAAATGTGGGTTTATTGATTTGATTAATTTGTTAAAATGCATGCAGCTGTAACCACTGACTTAAGGTGTTAACAAAGTGCTTTTGAAACAGTCACTGAGACACACTAAACCGACAGTGGCAACAGAGACTGATTGTTGGCGGCCTCATATCTCCTGTGTCTTGGCCAGAAACTTGCGCCGAAACACACTGTGAAGACTACAGTCAACGGGCAACTGGCATGTGCCTTCTGTGCCTGCGTGAGAGAAAATAACTCTCCATACCAGCAGGTGGCAGTATTCTGTACTCGTCATTCGAACAGGGACACTGGAGGACCAAAGGAACAGATTAAAGACTTTATTAAGCCTGTTAACGACACAACCCGATGCTGAAAGAACAAATTATATTTTTTGTGCACTTCTGAACAATAACACAGACAATTACAAACCATTTCTGCTAAGGAGCTCAGTGGCTACAAACTATAAATAATCTTATCTAGTATAATTCATTTGTTTTGATCTCACACTCTCAACTTTAACATTTGTTTGCTTTCCTTTCTTTCGTTTCATTGCTCGTGCATGAGCTAAACTACCAATTGGGGCGATTTCATTCATGGATGGGCTTAAATGCTGATTAAGCACTCTGAGTTCATTAGGAGGGCTGAAAGGGACCATGTTTAAAAACCCTTAGATCTATGCTAGATATATGCAGTAACTATGAACTGCGAATTTTGCATACTACTTCATATTTAACAACCTAGTCTCAATCCCAATTCCAATGCCTGGTCAGTGGCCCTTGACATGAGATAGCTACCCACCGAAGCACCCTTTGACTGCATTATGAGATGCACCAGGCGGCGGCACTTTTTGAAGCTTAGAGCAACTGCCATAGTAGAAGGGCAAAAACCATCCACATAGGTGGGTGTGAGGGGAGGTGGATTTATTTATTTATTTATTTATTTATTTATTAAAAGGATCCCCATTAGCTGCCACCTAGGTGATGAGCTAGTCTTCCTGGGGTCCAAAACAGATAAAAAACATAACATATATGACATCATCAAAAATGCATGTACATTCATGGATTACATTACATATACATTAGCAGATTATTATACATTATTAAAAATAAATACATTATCAAAGACCACATTTAGCTAAGCAGATAGAACATCATTTAGTTCTCCAATAGTCTTTGCAGCATAATACAATGTAGAGTCATGCGCATACATTTGTACAGTAGCTTTACACACAACAGATCGTAGGTCGTTTGTGAAGATGGAATATGAGAGTGGTCCAAGGCAGCTCCCCTGTGGGACCCCACAGTCCAGCCCTTTGGAGTTGGACCAACTGCTTGTAATAAACCCTCCGTGCCCCATTTGAGAGATAACGCTTAAATAAGATGGCGGCTGGACAAAATCCATAACATTTTAGTTTCCCATTAAGAAGATCGCAATCTATAACATCAAATGCTGCACTAAAATCCAGTAATACTGCACCAGTGCAGCCTGGGCCTGGTGGAAGCTGCTGCTGCAGCCTGGGCCTGTTGGTAGCTAATGCTGCTGCTGCAGCCTGGGCCTGGCGGTAACTGCTGCTGCTGCTGCTGCTGCTGCAGCCTGGGCCTGGTGGTAGCTACTGCTGCAGCCTGGTGGTAGCTGCTACTGCTGCAGCCTGGTGGTAGCTGCTGCTGCAGCCTGGTGTTAGCTGCTACTGCTGCTGCTGATCTAAGTCCTTAAACCTTGATGATACTTAAAAATGAAGCTCTTGGGTTTTTATCAAACGCTGTCACTGTGGCGCCGCTTGTTCGCCATTAAACACGATGTTGTTTTGAAGGGACAAGGGATGCTTAAAAAACTCACCAAACCTGGCATACACATCACAGGTCAAACAAACTCCAGACGTTCAGACTGCTGTTTGAAACCAAAAGTCAATCAAGTTTTTTTTAACAAGGTGTCTGAGTATGTGTAGCATACTACGCTAGTGACGTAGCAGGGGTACCTTACATGTGTAGGGCCACTGACCAAGTGTCTGTATTTGACGAGTTGGGAATGACAATGTGTTGCCTTAACATAACAATGAGGGTCTACATTCTTCTTAAACTAAAGAAGAGTTGAACTATGTATATAATCCAGCCTAAGTGATGATCACAATTCAATTTGTATCAAAGAGACTATTGTGCAATTATTCCCACATAATTTAGTGAAGTAAATGTGACTACAAAACCGCAGTAGGTGGCATCAGTGACTGAGGAATACTTAGACTGGGTCTGGTATTTGTTGATTAAAGTACGTAGCAGTACTTTTAAGTTGTAAAAAACGGTATGGTTAAGAAATCTAGAATATATACCATATAAACAAAACAAGATCGTTATTTTCGTTAATTCCACAACACATAAGCAGCCTTCAGAAAGACAAGTGTGTCAGTCAGTGTGTTAATCAGTTAGTAAACATGCAACTGATCAGTTGCCATGATACCAAGTCAACACGGCCCAGTGATGCTGGACAGGGTTCAGTCTAAATATTATGCACTGCAGCACTGGCGCTTTTAAGCCAAAGGACAAGAGTGTGGGATGTGCACAAGCATGATGTGCATTTGCCTGCTGTTGTAATCACAAGAGCTGTCTCACACACACACACACACACACACACACACACACACACACACACACACACACACACCTTTCACCACGATATCTGATCTTTTCCTGTCTCCTGGCCTGTTGGATTATTGATTCTTTAGTCACTAACACAGACAGGCTGACAGACAACTCATCTACTGCTCGTACTGTCTGAGTATCTGACAAGAGGACAAGAGGACTCTTTGTGGGAGCAAGTGTGTGTGAGTGTGTGTGAATGCATTTATGTGTCACTGTGTGTGTATGTGTGGCATCAAGCGGCAATATCATCTCCAATCTTTGCTTCATTTCTCCCCCATCTCACCCAATCATCATTCACACCTGATCCCCAGAGTGTCGTCTTTGACTCTCTTTCTTTTCTTGTCGTTCTTTCATTCTCTCTGTCTGTCTTTCTTCCACAGCCCTCAGTACTTACTGGGTACTCCAGAGACCAGTCTGAGGGGTCTGAGTACTCTGAATGCCCTCAGAGCCTTGACATCGAAGCCCGCCGCCTTCCCTCCAATAGGAGTGGCCCCGTCCCCCTTGGTGGCCTGCTCCAGGATCGCGCTGAATAACCTGCAAGACAGAAAGTAATGACTTCAATAACCATCATCGTCAGGTTGACATCCCATTTCCACATACTAGAGAATATCTGAGAGAGAGGAAAACAATAAAAGTGATACAGCCATTCAAGGATGTATCACGGAGTGATGAATATCTGCAGCTGTTGTCATTATGGCCCTATTTTCTATTTCCTCTGTTGCCACTGTTGTCAATACTGAACTGAACAATCTACATCATCTTTATCATAATCTATAAAGTACCCAAAGTGATGTAAATTTAGACATCAGCCTAGTTTGGGACCAAAATTTTTAAAAGCAAGAGACATCTGCGTTGTTTCATTATCAAACGTGCTGCCCGGAGAAAACACAACAGTAGAAAATAAAACAGCTTAATTAGTTAGCTCTCCAACACAACAATAGAAAGCGTTTCATCTGTTCCCTCTGTCTTTCACAGATAAGGAAATGTGAGACGCTCGGCTTTAATGATTTGACAGTCGGCTCAACAGAACACTGAGCATGTCTGTAGTGAAGAGAGGTGTCTCCAAAATGTGCTCATAAGTGAGTGTGTGCTCACAGCACTGTCAGACTGGATGTAACACACATTTACATTCTGCCATGTGAGATCACACAACCTCCCCTGTCTCTCTCCACTGTAATACATCTGGTACTTAAAGCAGGTGGAAATACATAATAATTTAAGTTATCGTCCTCTATTAACAAGCTACATGTGTTTTTACACTTTTGCTTTTTGTTAGTGTTTAGCTTCTGTGAAATTCACTCAGATCTCTCAAACCAGGAGCTGCTCTCAACCTTCAGTGTAAGTATGGTCAAAAGTATAGGACACTTCTGCTCATGTGCATTTGTGTCTGGTCTAGGGCTGTTTTTCATTCAGTTTTCAGTTTAAGCTCCAGTTAAAGGAGATGCACAATGCTACTTAATGACATAGACCATTGGTTTCTAACCTGGCAGTTTTGACCCCCCCAAAAGGGTCACAGGATGACCAATTAGGGTCATGAGACAAATAACTGCAGGTAAAAGAAGAAGAAAGAAAGAAAGAAAGAAAGAAAGAAAGAACACCAGAATTTCTTTGCTGTCTTTCTTTTTTAAAAATAATAAAATTAAGCAATCTAAAAAAGTAAGCTCACTTTTTGCCCCTACTGCTGACAGCTCATCGGCTCATGCAATCTGTGATGACGGGCTTTGATTTTTGTTTTAAAGGGTCACAAGCCAAAAAGGTTGGGGGCCACTGTCATTTATTTATTTGCACACTAATAAGAAAATACACCATACATACACAGAAGTAATTTCACTGCCAGAGAGGAAGGAAGCCTGAGCGGCTTACTCACAGTCCTCCCCAATTAAAATGACTAAAAAACAGACATTACTCACCAAAACAAAACAAAATAAGGGACAAACAAACAAACAAGGAACACACAGCACCAAGAATATCTATGTACAAACAAGAAAACAAACAGAAGTAAAAAGGAAAAAAACAGAAAAACAAACCTAAAATAAGTAGATATGAATTACCAATAAGTGTGAAATATTCAATGATTTCCGCAACTGTAGACCTCTAAGGCTGATTTAAAAAATGATGTCTTGACGTACAATAATAGAATAAACAAAAATATTTTATTTGCCTGGCTGAACGTGAGTGATTGTCTGAGGATAAAATAAAAAAATATTAAATGTATCTGTAATGTTTTGACACAATAGAGCCCTTGTGCAGAAAGCGATGTCAAAAAACATTCTTTCTTTTTAGGGTAGAAGAACTCGGGATGAAATAAAACGCAGACTGTGAGCCAGGCCTTATCACAGAACATCAGAGCCCAACCTCACTTATACTCTTGTGTCTGAATGGCAGCAAATCCCTGCAGCCAGGTTCATTTTTTTTGTGAAAAAGCCTTCCAGAGTCAAAGAAAAGTGGAGGCTGTTATAGAAATTGAGATGTTCAACAACCACACAGGGGCGTAACGTTCAAGTGTCCACACACTTTTGACCATATTACACAACACAGACAAAGTGAGCAAAAATACAAAATATTGCAAATATAATCTTCAATAAAAGGGCTAAATGGTGTTTATGCTGCTGCCTTTGTTGGCTATTATCCCCGATGAAATTATTTACAGACATCTCTTTGGATGTCAGCGGCTCACAAGCTCGAATTTATGTACGTCCAGCTGAGCTTATCACTCTCGCCTCTCTCCCTGTCTTTCTGAGATCCTTTAGAAAATCACCATACAATACCATTTTCCAGCTAGTGCGGCTCAAAGGCCAGTCAGCGGCGCGTTAGTCATGGAGAATTATCAATTAGCGCAGATGAAATGGCCACTTGAAAAGACCTCTCAAAACATATCGCCCTCTCTCTCTCTCTCTCTCTCTCTCTCTCTCTCTCTCTCTCTCTCTCTCTCTCACTCCCTCGGCCTCTCTATTTCGCACCACCTCCCTCTCGATTTGATTCACTCGCTCCCTCCTTTGAAACAGAGTATGAAAAGCACGTCGAGGATCCACAGTTTTGCACCACCAGCATTTCGCCCAGCATGTTTTGCCGTGGTGGGGTGTTAAATGATAATTAGAGCCTTTGAGCGTAGCACCACATAATGGCTTGTGTACATCCACAGCTGAGGATAGTACAAGCTGTGTACATTCATAAAGATAACAGGGGTATTGTGGCTTCATAGTTGCATAAACATCACAATGCAACTGAATTCATGTTTGAGTAATTATGAAATCAAAATAGGCCTGCAACTGGTTATTATCAATTAATCTATTGATTTTGTATGACTTCATTTTAGTGTAATCTGCAAAATATGATTTACAGGGTTCAAACAGACATTACAAAATAATATTCAAGGAGTTTCAAGCACTTTTTAAGCACTATTTTTCATTTCTAAGGATGTTATCCAAAGCAGATAGGGTAATTCATTTTTAAATTACAAAAAAAAAAAAAAAGATGCAATTAATGTGACTTTTTTCTGTGATGGACTACTTATCACACTCTTTTTTAGGCATAACTGTATAAAATCCTCAGCAAACAGGACCATCTGAGCGCAAGGAAACAACGCCAACTGGAACTTAAGTTTCACTTTCAGTTATTACAGTGGTGTGCTGCTGAAGAGAGGAAACAAATCACTGTGAAAAGAAAGGCTCATTAAGTCATGTTAAGTTTAGCCATGCTAACACAGGCCTGCTGGTTTTTGCTGGAGTTTTAAGAGTGGAGTGAAGTAAAAATAGACTATGATGTTGGGCGGGACATCAAAAAGGTGAGGAAGACAAGAGAGGAAGAAGTGAAATAAGAAACATCAGAATTTTAAAACAGATCCAACTGAGTGACTTCTGATTCAGAACAATGTCATCATAAACACTTGATGAAAAAACACTATTATGTGGTTTTTGAATTTCAAGGACGTTTTAAGCACGTTGAGGGGATTATTTTCAAGGTATTCTAGTACTTGTTTCCCTCTTAAAATTAAGCACTTCAAGCACCTTGTGTGAACCCTGTAGTAAGTGTTGAAAATGTTCCTATAGCCCAAGGTGATGTCTTCTATTTGCTCTTTTTGCCTGACCAAATCAAACACCTACAAATATTCAATTTCCAATAAAACACACAAACGCAGGAAATCCTTACATTTGGGAGGCTGCCACTTGAAAGTTGCTCAGTTGACTGCGATTGCTTCAAGTTGAGCTGCTGTTCTTTTTTGCTAGTCAGAGTGCTGTGTTTTGGTCCCATGATTTTGCTACATAGTGAGAGGTCTTGACTTTTACACTTCTCTTTGGTACAGACAACTCGAGACACTTTGCACTGTAAGACTGTTTTCACATTATCTTCTCTCTTCTGTTTAGATGTGGTGATTTAACAGCTCACTTAATACAACTTAATAGTTAATACGACTGATTTCTAGTGTCAGCAAAAAATATTGTACATTTCCGATCTGTCGTTTGCACAGTTAGCTTGTTTACTGTATGACATTAATGTTGCAGTCACACTGAACATCCTGCTGAGTCGGATACAGAGCTAATTCTTAATCACCTAAATGGTGCAGTGCTGACTTTCAATGCTTTATCGGCAAAATGTTTGCTGGCGGTTTCCTGTCTTTACTGTTCTTCTTTTGTGATGATCCTACAGCTATTTGTACCGTCAATAGATCAAAAGTAGAGCAGTACAGGGAGGAAGAAGAAGAGGTGAGAGAAATGAAAATAGCTACCAGCACAAGAAGAGGAGAATAATATATGTGGGTAAAGAGAACTGATGGTGAGAGGACACAGAGGTGAAGAAGAGGAGCTACTGTATGTAAAGAAGAAAATAAAGAGAGTCTACATAATACCTTTTCACATTGTAGACACACAGCCTGTTAGCTCACTGAACCTTCACTAATAAACTCTTAGGTACGTGTCAGCAAGAGTGTAGGCTCGAGCATCCGTGTGTGCGCGCAAGTGTACATGTGTGCGTCCATGTGTGCGAGTGTGAGAGTGTGTGCCTGCGAGGCTGCTCAGCACCAGGTACAAGCTCTTTCACCCATATGGTGAACATTCCAGAGGGAGCGAACTCTGTCACTTCTCATCTACACACACACACACACACCCACACACACACACACACACACACACACACACACAGAGGCACAGACAAACACACAGAGGCACAGAGTGGCTGGCAGTTTGGCACACACAGGCAAGACAATCACTCATTCATGCACTCACACAGATATGGTGCTGTCGCAGCTGAACATTTTCTAGATCTGTGTGTCCTCTCCGAGTGTGTGAAATGGAGGGAGTGTTTGTGTGTATTAGTGTTTCTCAACTTCACTAATAGATTTTTTTCCCGCCGTGTCATTTCCATGACAAGTTCTTATATCCAAATGACAAAATAGGTCTAATGCTACCCACACACCAGAAGACTTTGACAAGATTTAGAAAAGACTCTAAAAGACTATCAGCTCACATCTAAAGACTAGTGTTTAGAGTTTTTAGTCCCAGACTAGTCTATTGGTTGTTGATTGTGTTCCGTCACTGCGACTGGCGATAATATTAAACACGTTTGATATGATCGCAAGCCCAAGACTAGGGAAAGACTGGTATGAAACGCGGTCGCTGACTGCTGATTACCACCTTAAACTTAACGATCGAGATGACGGGAGCGCGCCGAGACTCCAGTTAGACTCCCTCAAGACTGTCACTTTTTAGTCTGGGACTGTGAAAATCGTTTGGTGTAAGCCCAGCATAAGTCGAAGCCTGCCAAAACGACAAATTAAAGCTTTCCAGGAACATCTTACATTAATGTTTTCTAGCTTGCTACGACTGGAGCTCAGAAATAGTTATGTGAGTAAAACTGTTTGACGGAGGTTCGGAAAAGGATTGTGATCATGGATTAAGATAAACCACATGATCATCACTGAGTGTTGGCAGGAAACTGGATGAGAACTCTGGTCTCTGTCTTTCAACAAAGACGTAATTCTGCCTTAAGGACAATATCTACGCAGCAGCAAGAGGTCACTTCCCTCAACACGTGTTTCTCCGGTGGATACCGTTTCTGTTATGGTGTCTTCTAATTGTTTTTTTACTAGATTTCAGCTCATGCCTAAACTTTTATGTGACCAAATACATCTTTTTAATTGGTTAACATTGCTGTCGGTTGATCAGTTTAGGACTTTCACCTACATTCACCTGCATCTAATAGGATTTACACAACAGGAAGGCTCAAAGCAAACGGCACAATGACCAGAAATAAATTCATCTGTATCTCATCAACACCGGTTTTACAACAAACTTTGTCCATAGCAACGGTCTGTTATTCAAAGCAGCAGTCTCCACTCAGAAATAACACACCATAGAATAGATTGAAACCAGGATTTACAGCACAGATACACTCAATTAAAGCCTAATAGGAGACAAGTTTAGTATTGGCGCCGGCAGTGCTGCTGCTAACTGGCTAGCTCTGTTAGCTGTCACTGCACGAGCTAGCCTTGCACTAGTATATCACCTGCTAAGAGGTTGGCATGTTGCTCGTCCTCAGCAGTGGGCATCGACCTCCACTTCTTGCCCCTGCTTATTAACGTTACTCTGCAGGTATCGGCCTGTTTGCAGCTTCAGCAGTGAGTACTTTACTCCACTTTCTCGTTTTAAGCTCCTTTATCCAATTTATTTGTATTTCCATTCCACTTACTCCACTCTCTCTGTCTTGATTTCACCTTTTTCCTGCTTGACCTCCAGCATGACACAATGGATTGACCCATTTGAAGGATAGGGGAAGGTGAAACTGCCAGTACCACTGCACCTGCCTCACAGTATATGTAGGCTACTAACAATTTTGGGAGCATGTAACCGCTAATGAGATGGGCTACTCCATAAAGAGGGCCCCAGCCAGCAGGTCATTCACTTTTCTTTTTCACAACAGTGTTTTGTTTTTTTATTGCTGCTAGTGACAACCTTGCAGCACACAAGGTGGGCCAGCCCATCTGGCATTTGCCAGAATTGCCTGGTTACCGTGTGAAAGGGGATAATTTGGTCAATTCAAAAGAAAATGTATGCTTATTTAGTGCATGTGTAAGAGTAGAAGGTCTACATTGTGACAAAGGAAAATTTAAAAAGCCCTGGGTAAGTCTAGAGAGGCCATTCAGGTTTAATCTCCCAAAACAGCAAGCACCAAAACCTCCTCAAATGTCCTTGAGCGAGAAAGACACTGAACCCTGCCAACTCCGGAGCTGCAGCAGGTATCTGACCTTCTGACCTTACCTTGGCAGGGCTGCAAGGTAAAAGACAATTTCCTTGAAGGGATCAATACAGTATCGCTGCACATTAAATTATGCTGCGTCACAATAAAATCCATAATTGAAATAGAGACAGAAAGAGACAGAGAGGGAGAGAAAGAGAGAGGCAGACACAGAGAGTAGATAACAGCATAAGAGTGGTAAAGGTTGTGTTTATGCCAGGGGCACTGGCACCATGATGCCAGCCGATGGGGTGTGTGTGTGTGTGTGTGAGAGAGTGTGTGTCTTTGGGGTGAAGCCAACCATGTTCAGTTAGTGATGGCTAATGTGAGTGAACACTTGACTGGCGATGAACAAGACTCGCTGAGTGTGTATGTGTGTGTGTGCCGGTGCATTCACAGAACCTTCCTTCAGGCTGCTTTCTTGCGGTCTTTCTCTCTTGTGCACAGACACACACAAACACACAGACACATACACACACACACATAGACAAACACGGTCAATTAGACCATTTTTATAGCATTAATGTAACTGTCAGGTCCACTGGCTATTGTGGCATTACCCCCACACAAAACTGTACACAAAGCACAGCTGGCAGGCAGGGCACACACACACACACACACACACACACACACACACACACACACACACATGCGCACGCTCACAGGCACAGAGGGTTTAGCAGATGGGCTATGTTGCTGAGTTGCAGATAAAGAAAAACAGAGCAAAGCTTTGCTATCAGCATCTAACAAGCTAATCAGTTTAGGCTTCACCAATACACTGTAGGCCAAAGTTTACTGTGGCTTTAATACAGATTCACTGTGAAGGAAGACTGTTTTATGGCCATACTTTTTAAAAGTTCTTAAGTATTGCAGAATTAACATCACATATTAATATCACATATAACAAAAGATAAGGATATTTTATAGGCAAAAAAACCCACATCTTTCCTCAATGAGCCTCTCGGAAATGTGCATTGTCAAGGATGGACGCTAATATTTTGAAGCACTGGCTGAGGTACATTTCGAACAGCTCAAATCTAAATTTATGTAAAAAGAAAGGCCTGTGGAAGAGAATATTTTGATGCAAGTTGACACATCTTTCCTTAAATATGGCACACTAACAGGATAAAAATATCTCATCATGTAAAAATAGCTTATATGGTCTATATAACATATGGTATATTTTATTACAGTCTCTTGGTTGACAGTTTGTTGTTTCTTTGCTCTGTTATCATCTACAGTTATTAGTGGCATGATAAAAACGCCATGAAAATAGTTGCGAATTTTGCGAATCTGTTAAATTACTTGAGGAAAAATTGAAATCAACAAAGCTTTATGTAAGCTAAGAAAAGAGTAAGTACAGTAGCTTTACTACAGCAATCAAAGGTGTTCATGGGAAATATGATCTTAATTTTGAAAGACAGTAATACTATGAGTACCTCTGGCATGAGACAGAGGCTGCCAATTGTCTTGGCTGTAGTTTCATTTGTTGACAGTAATTATACCAAGGTACTATGATTAATTTGCCAATGATGTGCTGATGTTTAAAAATGTGTCAGGTAGTGCTTTTACAAATCCTGGAGAGAGACTGTAAATTACGGCCACACAGGACTCGCTACCTTTGTCATTCCCTCCATTAGACAACACACATTCACTTGTGTCCACTCACCCTACGACTACGATGATGAAGTCCAGCAGATTCCAGCCGTTCCTCAGGTAGGCGTTGGGGTGGAAGAGCAGGCCGTAGGCTATTACCTTCAAGAATGCCTCCACCGTGAAAATGATGAGGAACAGATACTCCACACGCTCCTGTAGAGACACACAAACAAGACATATGTTTGTCTGAGTGGGAGCATTGCAGATAGACTCAGTACGACAGAGAGCAAGCGTTATAGACGGATAAAAAAGACGGTAGATGAAAGGGAGAGGAGAATGTAGAGAGGCTGCTGGTCCTAAAGTTTGTGGTTTCACATGTGAGTTAATACTATGAACAAGACACCATAAACTTAGACACACCAATCGAGTGAGAGCACACCAAAACTCCTAATCAAACTGTGTGCCGTAGAGCAGTTGGCCATACCAAATCACTACGATATACTCATATTCATTCACAATCATGATATTTATTTATGCCCATGTCAACACTGAAAGCCCTGCATGTGACTTGTGAGTACCAACAGAGCTCGTTTCTTACTCCTCTGAGTTTATCAGCCAGAACAAGATGTTCTGTTGCTGTTTATGTGGCTTCTAGTATGTGTGTGTGTGCGTGTGTGTGTGTGCGTGTGTGTGTGTGTGTTTGATTATTTATGCATGAACATGTATTTGTCTAACTTGTAATCGTGTACACAATCAAAGCATTTGGATTATTT
This sequence comes from Epinephelus cyanopodus, assembly GCA_026686955.1. NCBI lineage: Eukaryota > Metazoa > Chordata > Actinopteri > Perciformes > Serranidae > Epinephelus > Epinephelus cyanopodus. The sequence continues at coordinate 19,461,389 of CM048936.1, read as the reverse complement.
AATCAGAGCGGCTTCCTGTCCTAAGAGGCTACCATCTGAAGACAGGAATGCACGCGTGTGTGCATGCGTACACACACGCACATATGCACAAGCAACTCTCCTACTACGGAGTTCCTCGGAGATTGCTGCCATACTGATGACCCCTGCCTGAGGGGGTCCTGGGAAATGTCCTCAAATGGCCTCTAGACAGAGAGAAGAATTATGTAACTTTATGACCAGTATAAACTTCCAAGCAATTCATCATTCACCTAATCATCCGTTGTATCTGCTTTCTATTTTTTGTTAAGTTTGTAACTAAAATAAGATCAAGGCGAGCTCCTGTGTAAACAACACAAAGTATTCTCTAAATATGTGTTTACAATATATAAATATGTTCAGCTCCATCCATATATCTATCTATCCATCCATCTCAGTCCCTGCTCCTCCTCCTGTTCCCACTGTTTTCCCATGGACATACACTCACAGAGGGCCAGAGGTTTGGGACAGCAGGCCAGCCAGGTCTCTAAAGACTCCAAGCCCCATCCCTGGGAAGAACCAGCTGAACCTGAGGCTGAAGGGACACTGCTTTCATGTGTCCAAGTTTACAAAAAAAAACAAAGAAAAGAAAAATCACAAACTGAAAGAGTTAGCAAAGAAACGCCACAAAATGATGCAATCATAGTTGATGCAGTGATGGTAGTAGGCAATTTAATGTCATCGGAAATAATATCTGGTTTATTGTCAAGTAGTTTTTTCACATACAAGGAATTTGCTTTGGTGATTTGGTCCAGGGCTTAAATTCCAGTGTGGGACTGTGAGTGTTACGTGTTTTGAAATTGATTCCCCCAAATACAGCACTTATAATACATGAAGTTCCTGCATACATTTACAGCAATGTCTGAATGGCCTGAATGCTGCTTCAAACAGTCCCACTTCTGGCCTAGAGAACACACACGGCACGCTCTCTCTCTGTCTCCACAATGCTACAAGCCCCCTCTAATGTTGCAGGGTCTCCCACTAGCATACAGGTTTCTATGATGTGAATTTGAAGGCATGCATGCATGATAGGCCGCCGGTGAAACCCTAAAGGACAGGTCCAAACAGCACATTTAATAGTAACATTCCTAAGGAGAAGCAGCCATCTAAAGACACGCTTCAAGCTACCTGGCTCAGAATATATCCCTAACTCGGACATAACAACGGTGAAATAAACTGCTAAACTTGTAAAATGTATGGTGCTGGAGCCATGGTGCCTTTTACCAGCCAATGTTACAAAACGTCAATTTTAAGTTGCCGCTCAGATGGTGTTTCTCACACAGCAGGAAAAGGGAAAGAATAAGAAACAAGAGAGAAGAGGGAGCCATGAAAAGAAAGACTAGGAACACTAATGCAGCTCAAACAGATGGCCACTAGAGCAGTGGTTCCCAACTGTTGCAGCCACGGGGTCCAAATTTCTTCTTAGTGATTAGCTCAAGGTCCACACAGTTCAATACATTCAGTGTCATACTTGTGTTTGGCCATGTTGTCAAGCTAGTTTCTGGTCTCTGCCAGTTATCTTTCAGTTGGTCGCTTAATCTGTGACAGAAAATGGCTTTTCAAAATAAAGGCTCTGTGCTGGAAATTTACTGTACTTAAAAATAAAGCTTATTTTTTAAAAACTTGACAAGTTTGTACGTCACTTGCAGTCCATTCAGAATGGACCTGCGACCCACTTCTGGACTGCAACCTACCAGATGGGAACCACTGCACTACAGAGAGAGATGACCCCCTCCTACTATGTCTTTACTGAGAGAATCTAGCCTACATTTTTAAGATGCTGACTTTTAAAACTGAGTTGAATTTATTCAAATGTCGCTCAAATGATAGGTCTTCCACAGCTAGTAAAATAAGTGCCGTTAAAGTTAAGAGACCATGTTAGTGTTGGACAAGCTCATGTATACAGTGGCTGCATTAAGATTTGCTGTTAAGGCTGCTGTGAGTGAAAACTGGGTCCAGCTAAACAAACAACCCTCTCAGCGTGGAGAAAGACTGTGTCAAACTACCATTAGCCCACCCGCGTACACACATACCCTGGGAATCAGTCATCCATGTCGCCACCGTTTTGACACGACAGCTGTGGTTTCACTGTCCCATTTGTAACTTCTGAGGACTGAGGGTTCGAGAAGGTGTTTATTTAAGTTGGATTTTCAGAGCGCTATCCTCTCAGCAGCTGACACCACATTACAAAGTCTAGATGTTGATAAAAGAATCATCCTTTGATTTTGTGTTCTTAATGATGTGATTATCATACAAACTGTGATTTGGGAGTGCTTTTTTTTTTCTCACACTTAGAAATGCTCAAGGAGCTTGACAGTGGAGGGAATGACATGAATTATAATACGGAGGATTTGCACAGTTTGAAAGACAGACAACTTGAAAGGCAAGTTGATTTTTAGGCCAAGGATTCTGCACCTGAATGGGCTGCTCAGAAAGCCGTCTTAAACTTGTTTTGCTACTCGTCTCTGTCGCTCTAACCTCCTCTCATTTCCATTCAAGTCCATCCGGTGTGCTTTATTGGCACAAAAGAATCCAGCTTAAAGATAAAGATCAAGGTTTTTCACATTAAATACCTGTCTTCTCTCTCTATCTGTGCGTCAGTTTCAGAGCCTGGATGGAGAATTGATTTTTTTCTTTCTTTTTTTATATTCATCATTCGCACTGCAGACCCTCCACCACACACTGAGCATTAGTAGTCTATGCGGAAGTAATTAATCTCAGAAATGCACACACACACACACACACACACACACACACACACACACACACACACACACACACACACACACGCGCACACACACACACGCACACACATATTCTCCCTCTCAAACACACAAAAGCTCTCCATCACTCTCTCAAACGCACATACACCCGGGCTGTGTATCTGCCGGTGACAGGCAGACAGTGCGGCGCTCAGAAGAATAAAACAGAGAAAAACATCTGGTAGGAACAGCTCAGCCTGACACACACACAAACACAGATACACTTCTCTGCATCCTTTCCTTCCTTCCGTTCATACAGACCCATAAAGGGCAAAATCCATAAGGGGCACGACTAATCTGGTTAGTGACTGGAAAGAAATGAGAGAGAAAAGATGAGAGACTGAGCGAGAAGAGGAGGATGGATGAGAGGCAAAGACAGAAAGAGGAAGAGAGACAGACTAAAGAGACAGAAGAAGGCAGACAGAATGACAGAAAGGTGAGTATGTGGGAGCAATAATTCAGTTAGCTGTGATAGGTCAACCAAACCACCTATCCATCAGCTAGGCCAATCAGATTACGGTATCGACATTCTACCATACAGCGGACAATGTTTCCATCCGCCATGACCTTCTGTGTATGTGTATGTGCTGCAAGACAGGATTAGCCATTAAGCTGTTTTGGAAAAAACCCAGAGACACATCATAGTCCAGAGTTTGTATGTTCTTTTTGTGCAGTTTTCAAGTGATGAAGAAGAAAAGAAAATAACCTTGCACCTTGCAGTTTATGTAATTTAATTTAGTTTTTAATGCTAAAATAAAATATCAAAGTTTAACTCTCATCATGCTGCACACTTTCGAAGCCACACGAGAATCTGACTTTCTCCTGCTTAGTCAGGAAACATTTCCGTACAACGATACAGTAACACGCTGCCGACATCCGGTGATGATTTATTCAGATGCAGCAACCACAGTGAGACTAAGTACAAGGGTCTGGAGTTGTGCACATTGCTAGTGTGTGTCCTATTAGCAGGCTAATGACGCAACTGTGGTAAAGAAGGAGGAAAGACAAATTTAGTACAGTAAATGTTAGACAAACGAATTGAGAAGGCACACAAAGGGGAGATTCTGGTTTATTGAATTTACAGTTTAAGGCAAGTTAGATTTAAGACTTTCAAGAGTTTTTTTAATGCCACTTTGAATTAGATTGAAAGAAAGATGAAGGTACAACAGAACTGGGAAATACCTGGTGTTTGTTGGCAGGTTTTCTTTCCTCTCACTCTGCATGAGAGTTTCCACTGCCTTGATTCCTATCGCGCAGGGTTTGAAAAACTTTTTGCGTAAAATACCACAAGCCTCGAATGCATTGCTAAATGATAATTTGAGGTTTGCTGCGAAATCTTGGTTAAATAGCCAATTTTTTAAAATTAAATTCTAACTTCCCCGTGTTGTCCAGGGGAAAAATGACAGCGAGTTGGCAGACGGCCCTGAGCGTCCAGCCGGAAACAAAATATGAGTGTTGTTGGTTTTGCTATCCTGATCTTTGTGACTTTAGTGCAGGAGGCATCTGGTCAATTCTGTAAGATCAAATAAATTAAATAAATGTCATCAAATATTTTTACTTTTCACAATGCAGTGTCAGAGAAAATGATTTGTGCAATCTTGCTTCCCCTGTCTTCACATTTTTAATACATTGGAAGATTGTTCTTGGGCGCTTAAATTCCAACTGAGGCCTTATTTTTAGATGAATTAATTCACTGCCTTTTACGAGTTTTTAAGGATCTGCGGGACCCCATAACTTTTTCTACCTGTCATAAATACCTTGTACTAACCAAGAAAACTGCTAGATCTGGTTACACTGCAACTCGCTAAACAGAAGTCAGACTGAGCAGGAAATACAATGGTACAGACTTTTAACTAACTACAAGACTGCTGGAATTTATATAAAAGAGAAACAAAGCACTTCTACTGTTCAAATAGAGATTATTATAATTTTTATGAACAGATAAAGTTGTTTCGAAGAAATTACTTCAGTGAGTACAGTGATTTAAGGACATCACAATTATGAAAACAAAACTAAAGTGGTAATAAACAGGAATTATTCTTTATGTACAGTGGAGTCTGTATGTAAGTCATCTGCTCAACACTCTAGTAACACTCTATTTGAACCAGCACCAGCCCATGTGAGGCACTAACTTCATATCAGATGCAAAAAAGTGAAGACAGCAGCAGATCTGTTAGATACATGACAACTCCTCTTCTGACATGTAGTAAAGTTAGGAGGTCTTTACTTGAACTCCTTGTTCCTCTGTCTCGCCAACTCCTAACTCCTCTCCCAGTTCTTTTTGTCTCTCTCTTTCTCATCCCTCACTTCTACATCTTCACCTCCTCTCTTTCTTCCGATAATCTCTCTCTCTCTCTCTCTCTCTCTCTCTCTCTCTCTCTCTCTCTGTGGGAGCCAACCAGAAGTTACCATAGAGACCAAGATGGGCTCCGATGTTACCATGGAAACTGTGGGCTGCAGCGCTAGCAGCAGACTTTCTCTCTCTCACACACACACACAGATGACACTGATCAGTATGGAGTCAGATCAGTCTAATATTAATGAGCGCACACAGAAGGACTCACTAATGTATTTTGTGATTTCTATATAAATGACACAGAAAATATTTTTCAATACACACAAAAATACTAATTGTTGTAAATAAGTGTAAAAAAACAACAACACACACACAAAAAGTGAGTTTGTATGTGTGTTTCTAACTGCACACAAATTTCTTTTATATAAATAAATGTATTAAAAATTGCAAATATATGTATTTAAGATAATTTGCACTTTTCACCAAGAACATATTTGGATATTGATTTGTATACAGTCTGTTTAATCTGCATTCACTAACTGCTTGTGTGAAACCTTACAGTATAAATGATGAACGTAGCAACAGTAACTTCACCCATTTGATTTGTACACTGCTGGAGCCCTGAGTTTGGCATTTCAGTCGTCGCCATCTTGTTTTTTTGGAGACAGAAGTGACCATATTTAAACGAGAGGATGAAGCTGTTGGGGAGCGAGGTTGTGGCAGTGACTCACAGACAGGCCCCGCCCTTAAACATGTGTAACTTTGGGCTTTGATGAAATGTAAGAGGGTGAGTTATAAAAAAAAGCTAACACAGCATTCGCGGCTAACATCAGACACGTGGCCCAACAAACTCACACAGTCACTGAAACAGCTCAACTTTGTTGTTAAACCCGTAATAAACATTAGGTGGCATTAGCTGTGTGATGCTAACAGTTAGCTCTGTCACTGTGTGTGTGTGTGTGTATGTGTGCACAGACAAAGTCTCATACAAACTGTTCCCTGCTGCAGAGCTCCCTAGTGAGTAAAACACTGTGTGTCTGTGCCTCCCCTGGTGATCCATGTCACACACTTACTCACCAATCACCAACAGTCCATAGTATTGAACTGAGTCTTATGTGAAACTCTAGTACTCTGTCACTCGGCACAGGCCTTTAGCCTCCAATAAAACTTTCACTGCTATCTACAACAACATACCACACTGTTTACGATACACATCTACAGTATAATGCAATAGCTGCTCCATAAAACATATTCAGTTTGGCAGTGGATAAACCACCGTACAGTTTCAGTGAGTGTAACAGTGTCTCCTTTATTTCCCTGAATTAATCTGCTTCAGTCTAAAAGCAGAAATATAATAGAAAGAGACAGATTCAAGGGCTTTATACAAACTTTGAGACAAGTGAGATGTACTGTACAGTAGATACAAAAGGGTCAACAATTGATTATAATTACGGGCTTCGTATTGTTTTCCTTCAACGAGGGTTTAATAGAATTTCAGGGTTAAGTCTTGGGTCAGTGAGCAAGAATTGGTCTGTGTTTTTTCTATTGTTGTAATTGCTACGGCATGGAGATGAATAAAGATTTATAATCAAAGCTGACTATGCTCAAGAGAACAACTGCAGATTAATATGTCATATTATCCTTTGACATAAAAGTCACAACAGTGAAAAACAGCTGCTCTCAGTAGTGAAGACAATCTTCTCGACTCCTCACAGCTAACCGCCATAAAGAGAGGGAATTTCCACCTTAAACTCTCCATCTTCTGCCGCGCACTTAGGACATCATGCTATCTGTTTTTTATAGTCACTTAGAAGAGGAGAGGAAAGGAGAGGCAGCAGCCTACAGGTTAAAGAGTGCACTTACACTTCTAATGTGGGTGGGAGAAATGAATGAGCACCACTCTTTTCTCAACACCTACTACTGAGGCTCTGCTGAGAAAGATTCCTAAAGCAATGTTAAACTTTGGTATCACCTTGGGTTGTAAAGCCTGATATAGTGTCAGTCATATTTGTCAGTTGCCTTGTGTTGTGAGAGGAGTAAAAGGAAAAGAGTTCTCCCTCCACTCGCTCTCATTGCATGGTGAAACAGGCCTTGAAGCATAAATAAAGCATAAATATACAGGAAGAAACAAGTAAAAAGTTTTTTTTGCAGTTTTATAACAAGAGCCAGGGCCAAACTATATTTCTACTTTATATCATGGCCAAAAAGTTATGTTCAATACTGCTTTAAAATCCACCCAGGTCAATGAAACTCACAGATGCTGTGGTCGTACTGGGACTCTCGCAGGTGTTGTGCATTTGAGTTACTGAATAGGGCTGCACAATTAATCTAAATATTTTCAAAATTACAATATGGCCAAGTGCGATATCCGCATGGCTACAGCTGCAATTTTTTGATAGAGGTAAAATGCGTCAAAACATACCAGGATAATGAAGCATAGTGGTGCTACAAATCACATTCCAGATTAAAAGGAATATGCTTGTCTGACAATGACTCTGGCAAAAAATACATCATCATCATTTTTTATATTTCTAAGGTAAAATGTAATGCAAAAATTACCATTTCCATTAAAAACAGAATTGCAATATCTGTCAAAGTAATTGCAATATGATCTTTTGTGCATTTTGTGCAGCCCGATTACTGAATATAACAGGAGACTACTGAAATCTAACATCCTGGATAAATAAATGATGGCACAAGGGAAGAAGACAAAACCAAAGACTCCCCACCATTTCTGCTTTAAACATACACACAACTCGAGAGTCTCTTTGGATGACATTGCTGAAAGGCAACAATTCCATACACACTGGAAACATGCTATTAACATGCCAGCAGCACATGTTCAACATGAGTCTCATTAACAGACCTAAGATCCAATCTATGGGCCTCTGGACAAGGATTATGTTTGATTAAGGATTACACTTGTGTGAGTTTGTGCATGTGTGTGAGCAAGCGAGAGACAGACAGACAGATTGCACTTTGGTCTTCAGTAACCTCTGACCCCTGACAGGAGGATATATCAACTAAACAATGAATTAAGATTCACACAGACACACAGTTCCATAGCCAACTGTGTACTTATTTGCTGTGCCTCAATTGTTCAGCGACAAAAGACTTTTACCACTGTGTACGTGTGTAAATGTGGCTGATGAACCTTCATCAAATGATTGTAAAATGCTAGTTTTTTCTGCATTAATGTAGACACAGCCTTATTAAATCCATTTCTTTTCTTCTGTTTGTCTCTTGTTTCCTACAGCAGTGTGAATATCAAAGTTTACAGAAAGACAAAAACTCCTGTTTCCAGGCAACAGGCACTGTAACTACCAGAGGAGAAGGAGGGAAGGAAGGAAGAAAGAAAGGAAGGAAGGAAGGAAGACACAAAGACAGAAACAAACAAACAAACAAACCAACAAGCTTGACATTTAGTTCAGAAAGGTATTGTGCAGTGTGCATGTGACAAAAGCCCTCACACAATCCGTCTGTGGCTGTTCATCATCACCTGTAGTTCTGGTGATGAGTCTGCTTTGTCCGATGAAAAATGGCGCACAAGTTTTACAAATACAGACGGATGACTTGCTATTTCCTCTCACTCCGGTGCATAAAATATGCATGTTGGCTGTAGTCTGTATTTTTTTCAGAGGCAACTTTTCAGGGAAGATGTGACTTAATGTCAAGCGATGCAAACTGTTTGATTAGCTGGCCTTTTTCAGAATTAATGTCTTGGGATTGGCTCTGTGTGTTGGAACCCAGTGGCAGAGAAAAAGCAAGACAGAAGGCTAATTGTTTAGTGACAGAACTTACAGCACCCTACTGGGACTCACAATGCAGATCAACAAATCACACTGACAGACTGTCACATGCTAACTATGCTAACTCTCTCTTTCCACACACACACACACACACACACACACACACACACACACACACACACAGAAACACCTCACATGCTATCTCAATTTGTCTCTTTATCTCAGACAGAAAATGTCATGTTATTTCTTTCTTCCTTTATCAATTTCTGTCACTTTCACACACAGAAACCTGTAATCTGTCCACTTCCAGGTTCAGCCTACCTGTCAACAAATATCATTCCTGCTGAAATGTCTCTGTGGAAACATAAACCGGGCTGCCATCAAGCTTTCATTTCTCTAAATTAATAAGTCATATGTTCACTTTCTTCATCTGCATTCCTCAGGGATGTTAATAATTAACTGTTTAACCACGTTTCAGTATTAAAATATATATTAAATATAACATACGGGTGCTACAGGGTTCTCATCTCACAGTCTGTTGCCCAGGCTGCAGTCCTACGATGATGCCAGGGCAGTGCCATGATGTTGCTTCTGGGAAACACAATCAGCAAACTTTCTGTTGTAGCCATTACACAGAATGGTCAGTTCAATGTCTGCCCGGCTAGCGTGAGCTAACACAGCAGCAGTGGCTATCAACCAACACCAAGCTGTTAAATGGTCCCAACAAACTCACACTGACACCGAAATGGCTCAACTCTATTGTTAGGTAACGTTAGCTGTGTGATGCCATCAGTTTGCCCTGTCACTGTGTGTGGTGTGGAAGACTCTGTGAAGGACAGGGAAAGAGTGATAGCACAACAAGGAAAGGAGACACCAAGCAATGCAATATGCTACAAGCAGCTCTTCACACACACGCTTGTCAGTTAATGTTTAATGACGTAAAATGCGTCTGGGTGAAAACACCAGGTTTAGACAAGAGGCGGAAGTGCCATGAGGCACCCCAAAGCATGGGTTCAACCTCAGACAGGAGGCCAAAGCACCAGGGAAGCCGGGAAGCTCGGTTCCTCAGCGAGCCAAAACTATCACTGCAACGCTGATTTGCCACAATAGTTTGGGCCTCGGGCTGATTTTCTTTTCTGTAATAGCCTCGTGCCAATAGAAAGAAAGACAGAGATGTAAGATTAGCCCTATACATAATTAGAAAAGAGCACTGTTATTACAAAAAAAAAGTAACGTAAACGTACTGAAAAAAGGTATTTCGAATTCCAGGTAGCAGAACCATTAGTGGTGTCTGTTCAAATGTAAACAGTGCCCAACCCAAGCTGGGAGGAAGGCTCCACCAGTCCATTGCACATCCCACAAACAGACAGTCCAGTCTTACATCCACAGAGCTAAGTTAAAGTCAACCTGACCTACGTGTCCCTTGAACAAGCTGAGGACACTCAAACTGAAGATAAAATAAACACTTAGAAGTGTCTGCAAATACTGACTGAGGTGTTAAAAATACAAGAGACAATATTTATAGAGGAGCAGTGAAACAGGGAGAACAGGGAATTGAAAGAGAGAGTAAGAAGGATATAGACAGAAGAGAAGGAGAGAGACAGAAACAGAGTAATTGGTCTAAAAATAATAGAACACAGGAGCATAAATCATCTCATATAGACAGCCAGTGTGTGTTAGTGAGGGTGTGCATAAATGTGTGAATGTGTGTTTATGCGAGCTGGTGTCTAAGGGGAAGGTAACTGGTACCCTTGAGAGAGGAAAAGGAGAGAGGGAAAGCAGGAGATGGCAGGAAAAAAAAAGAGAGCGAGATAGTGTATGTAACGAGAGGGAAAATGAAAAAGCCAAGGTGAAAGGGTAAAGAAATATCACTTTCTTCCTCCCTTTTCACTCATCCCTTCATCCCAGCTAACAACACACTCTACCTTCCTTCATCTCCCTCTCAAGTGTAAAATGCTACCTCTTCAGTTCTGCATTCTGATGTGTGTGTGTGTGTGTGTGTATATGTGTGTGTGCTGACTTATCACGACTTCTCCTGCCTCACCGCGCAGGAAGACAGATGCTGGACAGCCACCCCACATGCACACACACACACACACACACACACACACACACACACACACCGTGACAGCCATGCATTCAACACAATCACACACTCAACACATTTGCACATGCAGTCAGACACACAAACTGAGGTACAAATGAAGACAAAGTGAAGTGACACACAAACGCACAGATCACTGTAGTGCATCAAGATCAGAGTAGCTGCTCGCTAAACTGACAGGACAAGATAGATTACTATACTCTGTAACTCATTGCATGACTCATGGTACGGAGCGTGTGTGTGTGTGTGTGTGTATGTGTGTGTGTGCGTGTGTGTCTGTGAGTCATCTAATATGCCTCTTGGATTGATCGTGCTCTTGTGACTTACAAGTAAGAGAGAGAGAGACTGGAAGGGTGGTATAGAATGACAGGAATACACAGGAGTATATTAGTAATAGTAGTATATTAAAAATAACATAATTAGTCACCAGTTATTTACAAATTTCTCCCAGTTATAGCTACACTTGAAATGTCTTGACGTCACTTTTGTTCAGTCATCCACAGGGATCACAATACAGTACTCCTACAAAGTCCATTCAACATTGGGCACTGGGAAATTATTCTATGTTATAGAGTGCCCCAGGAATGAGTCATAAAACCCAGAAATGAGTTAGGATTTTAACACTCGTGGTTCCCTCGACTCAGAGTCAATGGGGTTTTTTTGTCAGATGCCTGATATAAGGTCTGTGGTTAACACAAGCTTAAGAAACAGTTGCATTTTGTTCTATGACATAAAATGCATCAATAAATGTCCCACTTGTGAACTCTGAAGCTTTTACGTGTCTTAAAAAAGGCAGCTGTGGCTGAATGAGACTACAGACCGTCATCACACCTTGTTATGGTGGTGATTAGGGCTGCAACCAACGATTATTTTCATTGTCGACTAATCTGTCGATTATTTCTGCGATTAGTCAACTCATCATTTTATCGAAAAATGTTGTAAAATGTTGAAAAATGTCGGTCTGTTTCTCCCAAACCCCAAAATGATGTCATCTTATTGTTCCAAACTCACGCCAAAGGGTTTTAGTTCACCGTCATGGGAGAGTATGTTAAGCTGCCAATATCTAAACGTAAGAAGTTGCAATAAGAGTATTTTGTGGTACTTTTATAGTATTTTTCTATGAAAAATCAACCTCAACCTGATTAGTCGACTACTAAAATAGTCACCAATTATTTATAGTTTAACATTATAGCCTAATGTTAGCTTTCAACTTCTGCCGATTACATTTAGTATAATTTCTTGCAACAAAGCTTATTTTCTGCAATAATCCAAATTCCAGTGGAATTTTTGTTGAGGTAACCAATACAATGCTAACTTCCGCGTTGGCCTACCAAAAGATGTCGTCCCTGGGGCACTGTGCTGTGAGAATGTTTCATTTCTGATATTAAAGGGAGGATCCATCTGCGTTCTTTTCTGTGTTTTTCAAATGGAAACTTGTAGTGGCCATCAATAAGTGCACACGCAGGTAACACACACGCCATTCAGGAGAAGCAGACAGGAGAACCTTGACACAGAAGCTTACCAATGTAGCCTAATGATGTGGACACCATGTTAGATCGATTCCAAAAGTTACGCACTAACGCAAACTAACTAACCGATCACAGGCAGCAGTGACCAGTAACTCGTGTTTTGTTAAGTGAAATTAGTGTGTCTGTTAATGGTGTCTGGAGGCTGTGGACTGGAGCAACAGCCAAAAGTTAACATCAGTTTCATAAACGTATTTATTGCTTTACCTTACTGAAGCCGTAATCTTTGCTCTCATCTACATTGAAAGAAACTGTAATTTTACCTCACATTTTTGGATTTGAATATATGAAGAACTCCAACAAAATAATATTAACAATAATAATTATGGTAATGTTGCCGCCCTTTAAGAACCAGAAGTTTAACCATCCAACTAGCCGACAGCCCAGTGTCTTTAAATGGTCATACTGTATTTAAAGGAGGGAAAGTCATTACTGTGTTATTCAGTTGCATATCTCTTCATCGCTCTTTGTCATCACATCCTTTCCTGTAAACGCAGACAGATAAGTGAAGCCGTGTTTGTTAGCACATTCTTTCACTCACTGCCCTTCCCTCCTCTCACTAATCCTCGTCCCCTTTTCTGTCCATATCCACCTCTCTCCTCTCCTTTTTTGTCCATTTGTTTTTCTCCTTCGGCCTCCCCGTGTGTCTCCCTGTGTTCTCTGTGCTCCCCATCAATTATCCTGTCTTCATAACAGGAAGATGCTGAAAGATTGCGATGAACAAAAGGGGATGAAGTAATAGAGGAATCACCGAGACAAATACATAAAGAGAGCAGTGCTGGTGTCATTGTGCTAGGGGCATCAGCTGAATCAACCCATCAGAAAAAGACTGTAATCATCCACTTCCTCAGAGGCAACCTAAATCTGCCCGGAGTGATAAACCGGAGACTTCTCACTCAGTGGTTAACCAAATGAGACACCAGAAATTCCAATTAGAGCATTTCCAGGATTCCCTGACTTCCATATATCAAGATATGACACTGAAGACGTTACAGATGTGAACTGCTTGGCAGAGCTGCTTCAACACTTCCACCATAATCTATAAAACAACTGGCTACACCAGGCATGAGAACAGTGCGAGATCCGCTCCACGAATGTTAAGATAGGGTAATATTTTATTTATATTTTTTACATGAGGAGTACGGGATCATCTACATAGAAATGGGTCATAAAGTGTCTAGATTTTTTTATTTATTTAATACCATGTCCAGGAAGTTACTTGTCATAATGCCAACAAGCTAATTTAAACCATTATTTCCTATCAGTTTAAAATTATCTTTGATATCTTATGTCAAACCGGGCTTCCACTTCGGGGTCTTAATCACCTCGTCACATTCATTATTTCAGCACCAGATGGCTGTTGCTTATTAACTTTATAACCTACTGTATTCTGTGGATGTTAGTTTATTCACATCACAAAAACTCGGTAAGACATTTAAAGTTTCACAGGGCTGTGCTGCGTCGAAAAACTGAGGAAACAATCCCACACAATCCCAAAACAAAAGCTCACATTCTTGTTTTGCCTGTGAATCACATTACCCTCTGCAGTTTGTGCGCTGCAGGTGTAGCCAGTAAATAAAAACATTCCCGAGCACACCCGCTCCGCAAACAGTCTGGATCGGTTACATCACAATGCAGCCAAAGCACGGGGCCGTTAACATGTAGTTTGTGTCATTCCAAATAATTTTTCTTGCATCAAACCTGGATTATCAGAGATAGCTTTACTGTCCTTACAGCCACTGTCTTCAATTTGCAGTAATAAAGTGCTGAAAAATCATAAACATCAGTGCAATCAGTGCATGAAAATAGACAAAGCCAAAGTCTTCTCCTCTAAGGCTTGGCTACAGGATGGCTGCTACACATGATGGCTGCAGACTGTATGTACAGTGCACACATGCAGACACGCTCCCAAACACGTGAGAGCAACTTCAAGGACAAATAAACACAGAATATAAAAGCCACTCATGAACAAACACAAACAGCCATTCCCAATAAAATGTCATTTCTCTCACACGAAATCCTTCCTGGAAAAAAGTGACTTAATAAAAACAGTTTTAACCAGCGACAGCAATATGAGAACACACAAACCACACACACACACACACACACACACACACACACACACACACACACACGCAGTGACAATGAGGGGTATGTGCTGTGTGTGTGAGGGGGACCGAGTTCTGCCTTCTAGCTCTTTACCTACTGAGATCAAACACTGCATGAGTGTGTATGTGTCCACAGATGTGCATGTGCGGGAATCCCACTGTGATGACATATGGTCTCCTCAGATATGACGCAGGATGGGCCAACAACCATGGAAGTGTGGGAAATGTAGGCGAATAAAGCTGAAGGACATTTTGAAAACTTATTTGACAGACAGAATGTTTTAAAAATAAGTAAAATAAACTCCTAAACCTGAAATACACCCAGATGATTACACATTTGTAGGGAAATTAATATATACAGTATATATCAATAGATTTTACACATATGTTTTCGGCTGCGAGGCCAGCTCTAAAATCTACTGAAAATGTACTGTACTCAAATATAAAATGTGTTTTTTTTACAACCTTCACTTGCAGTCCATACAGAATGGGAACCACTGCTCTCACGTTTCATACCAGCCTTGTACTTAGTTTTGGCTTCGTCTTGTCCTTTCAATAACTGCAATCGTCAGTTAACTGTCCTTCCTATACCAACACTTGTTTTAAGTTCAATTCTGGCATGGTGAAACCATTAAAGATACAGTAGCAATGTAGTATCACCAGGAAATATCGATTCACTACTTGTGACACAGAATAACGTCCATGTCCTGTTGTGGTTTTTTTTTTCTTTTTCAATATCCAAAATCTTGTGGAGAGCAAGTTTCCTCCTGGAAGAAAAATGAAAACAACCCTAAGCCTCTCTCTCCCTCTGTGTCAGTCTCTCTTGCTCTCTCTCCATGTTGAATTGCTTGTATTGCTCCTATCAGAACCAAACACACCACTCTATCTCCCTGCAGAGCGCTGGAAAAGCCCCGTCTGTGAATGAGTGTGTGTGAGAGTGTGTGTTTGGGGCGTGCGTCGAGAATTGCTCCATCATTCCTCCCCTGGTTAATGTCCAGTGGAGCGAGACCAGAGCACAACACAGCGAAAATGGAGAAACAGAGATACAATGGGAGAACACTGACATATGTGTCTGAGTGCATGTGCTGGTGTGTCGGAGAAAAAAAGAGGAGATATTGACATGTGAATCTGTAGCTTTACGAGCACTGTAACTGATGTGTCAATTATTTGTAATGGCAGCTGGAATCAGTAATGATTCCCCTCAGCAAACAACATCTCATGCTTTCATTACATAGCTATTATGACAGATTATATCACAACATATACAGAAATGTCCAACATAAACTGAGGTAACTGCACTACGTGACTACACTGTGAGACCGTGGTATTTTCTGATACGGTTATCAGACCATAAATATGTTGTACCTTTGCAACCCTAGTTGACATTATCATTCATTTGAAGTTATGTCTCTGGGCATCTGATGAACTTAAGTCACCCTTTGCCTCACTTCTGGTCTCTACTAACTCCTGCAGCAAATTCTGTTTCTCTTGCTTAGGTACCGGAGTTGCAATTCTTCCAGACTGCACAAGTACCCCAGGCCTCTGCCGTTAAATGCCAAAGGACAAAGAGGAACGCCAACCAGCATAAAAAAAACAACAACATTGGAAGATTTGCTTCCGCTTTGACTTGTCAAAAAGAAAAGCTATCTTTAATTATTATTATTTTTTTTTTTTTGCATGAGTTCTGCATATTTTACTATTTTCTGTAATGGGAGTGTTGCATGTTTACACTATACTGCAAACACCAGCAGAGTGATGAGGCACTGAGCGACTTAACCTTTCCTTTTTGATAAAGCTCATAGTTAGGGCTGGCTCAGGCTTGCCTTGTACCAGCCCCTAGTTAAGCTGACTTAGGCTGAGTCTGCCGGGGGACCTCCTATAATACACCGAGCACCTTCTCTCCTTCTCTCTCCCTCTCCTTTGCAAACACTCAAGTTCTGTTACTGCATCTTGCTTACTCGGCTGTACTGCATGTCACTTCCTCGGCTTCTTTTCCGGAGCCTTTGTGCTCCACTGTCTCGCAGGTTAACTCGTCTCGCAGGTTAACTCGTATCGCAGCGGTGCCTGGATGATGTGACATGTGTGGTTGTGCTGCTGCCGTGGTCCTGCTAGATGCCTCCTGCTGCTGCTGCATCATTAGTCATACTTCTACTGTTATTATACACATATGATTATTATTGTCACATACATATACTATCATATATACTTTCAACATATTGTACCAAAATATCCGTAATTATTATTATATTATTACTTTAATTAATGTTGTTGTAAGCTACTGTCATTACCGTCCTGCATCTCTCTCTGTCTCTGTCTCTCTTTCTGTCTCATTGTGTCATACAGATTACTGTTAATTTATCATATTGATCTGTTCTATACAACATCTATTGCATGTCTGATCCCTCCTCAGTTGCTCTTCCTTAAGTTTATACCATTTTTTTCCCCCGTTAAAGGGTTTTTTGGGGGAGTTTTTCCTTATCCGCTGCGAGGGTCCTAAGGACAGAGGGATGTCATATGCTATAAAGCCCTGTGAGGCAAATTGTGATTTGTGATATTGTGCTTCATAATTAAATTGATTGACTGATTAAGCGCTGCACATTTATTTATTTTTTTCTTGTCATGGTTGCGAGTTGAAAAATGTTCAACTGTAGGTAAAATGTTACACTCGTCACTGTCGCTTTTTCCTGTCCACTGTCCAAATTACAGTGAAGGAGGGGTGGGACAAATAATGCTCTAATAAGTGCTCTACAACATAGGACAAGAAGCAAGTTTATATACTGCAGGCTATATATTAATCTACACAGTATTTTGCTTTTGAGGTGGATCATCAGGGATTAATAAAAAAAAAGAAAGAAAGAAACTTAATTATAATATTTTTAAGAAATTAGTCTATTATAAAATAGATAGGCTTGATTGTTTGTTTTTTATTTTTATACTCTAGTATCAAATTTGGTATCAAGAATAGTGGAATTTCACTGGCACTGGTATCAACTAATGCTGTACATTTCTGGTATTGTGACATGCCTGCTCTCGCTGCCTGCTGCAGGAAAAGGGATGATGAGAGCAGTGAAAATGAATCAAAACAGTGAAGTTATGGGTTCGTTGAAAACAAAAACAACAACCTGAAAGGTGTTAAAAAGCTCCATAGTGCAGCTTTAAATATCTATGCCAATTTGTCTTGTTTAATCATTTACTGGTTTTCTGTTACATTTGTCCATATAACAGAAAAAAAAATCAAAAATCACAGACACCACAATAAAGAAAACCTTTATTTATTATTTTGTTGAAGTTTTTATCTTGTGTAATGTTATTCAAAAACAATACAAAAGGATTATGTCAATGCGCATTTTTTCTAAAGAATGATGTCATTATTTTTTTCATTCTCAGGTTAATGCAGTGTATAAGCTGTACAAAAACTTTTCCTGAAGTACTTTCGAACACAAAAATAGCAGGAGAAAGCGGGGAACTATGGCAACTAGAAATCACTGGTTCCTTTATGAGAACTCAGAGTCCATACTGCATCTCTAAACAGTCGGACTGATCAGCTGAAACTGTGTGAATAATATGAAAACACGATTCTAAGCAAACTCTGATTTGAGTGAAAACCCAGCATCTAACCCCCTGACCCCCTAAATCCTTATTGATGAAATATGATTAAAAAGAAGAAAGCTTGTGTAGCTCTCCTACTGGGTGCCATAGCAATGCCACCATGACACCCAAACAGGATTAACTGCTAACACCTACTCCCCTGCTGTTACCATAGTAGCACTGTTGAAACAGCGACCCACAAGCTATAAAAAGACAAACTGAACTTCAAGAAAGCAAAAAGTGAATAGAAAAAGAAAGTAATTAAGATAAGGAGAGGGGGGAGGGAGAAGAAAGGTTACCAACTCATCTTTTGTTGCTATTTAACATATTTGATTTGACTAAAGCACATTTTAGCTGACGGGTCAAAAAGAGAAAGAGCAGGAGAGGATAGAGAGAAAGAAGGAAAGAGCTGAGGAGGACTATTAAAGAGGCTAACAGGGTTATTAATCAGGACAGACGAGAACAAAACTCATTTCTTTCTTTCTTCCTTCACTGTTGAAACCTCAGCGGATCTGTCCTCACCTGGTCTCCTTTCAACCTTTGTATTCTCTTTCTCTCACTTCGTATCACTTCCTCTTGCTGACTCTGGGAAACCCCCGACACTTTTTTAATGTGGTTAATCAAATATTAGAATTGTTGCCAATTCATTTCCTATCTGTCAATTAGGCGTGGGGGGAAAATCCAACTTAGATGCATCGCAGTTCTTCCTTAAAAGATTATGTCTCGATGCAGAAAAGTCAATTATTGGAAATTTAAAGCCCCAGTGAAGACATTATGATTGCCTGTGATAGTTTTGTAAGGTCCAGCTGTATGTCTGCCCCTCGCTAGTAGGGATGCACGCGATTAGACATCTAAACGATTAAACGTCCGCCCCTTCACCAGTTGGCACCAGAAATATTAGTGTTTATTCATGTGCAAGGCTACTTAAGTGTCATGCAGCCGCCCGTCACTAGTGGGTGCTACAGAGCTGTCAGACAGCAGTGCTTGAGTAATAGTTTTAAAACAACATGGTGGAAAATTGGAGAAATGTCTTCTCACAAAACCAGCACGGTTTGGCAGTACTTTGATCTCGAAAATGAATTCAGCACTAATTAATATTTTTTGAGCTGTTATATTATTTGTGAACTTTAAGTGAGTTGCTGTCAGATAATGTGCAGGGTGTACATTTATACTGCACGGTGAAAAAAGCCTCATTTCAGCTGAAATTTAATTAGAAATTAGATGTTTTATTAACTTTAAAGTCAAGCGCTATCATTTTGTCTGATAATCTGCAAGGTTCAATGTGCCCCACATTTCAGAGGCAGTTTATTTATTTTAGATGCTGTTTTAGCGGGTAACTTTTGACTGAGTTGCCGTAATGTTCACATTCATACCACACGGCACAAAGTGTCTCGTACTTCAGCAGCATTGAAAATCCAACATGGTTGTTGAAGATTGCGATTGTCTGAGTGTTTTCCGTTTTTTAGACAAGTTGATTAGTCTTAATTAAAATTTTTGTTTAGTCGACAGGGAAATTAGTTGCCAGGAACATCCCTAGTTGCCAGAAGCCTGACAAAGAAAATTTACATTTCCAGTTCCATTTAAGTGGGTGCTACAGTATGTTTGTGGATAGCTTGTGCACGCCTTTTTTGCTTTGATTACAAACACTACTTCGACAGTGCAATGTGGCGTCCTTGGTTTTAAAGTAAGACAGCGTTTTGCAGCTTTGTTTTGTGTGACTCATGGACACACTAAGCTAGCTTGCTAGCAAAATGAGCCAGACATACGTGATCTTACCCTACTCGTGTTTTGCCACTTGGGCAGACAGCCTGGATGTTACTAAAATTACGCCTTTGTGTTGTATCTTGATGCAGAAGGGGTTGGTAGTAAAAAGGGGTCAGTGTTTGGGTTTCAGCAACAAAACTTGTTGACAATGGTTAGGAACTGATCACGGATGTCTCTAAAAAACACCCTGTTTTGAGTGACATAAACACAGCTGGAAAGTTAGGGGTGTATCTTTTGATCTGGAAAACCAGTCTTCTGGGTCAAAGTCTGGTGTTTGTTGGACCCATCCACCTCCCTTCCTGCACGCCCTTTCCTTGAGTGGACTTTCACGCTCTTTGAAGTACCTCCATAGCTTTGAGCATCTGATAATGATCAAACATTTTATCATTTCAATCACATTCACATACTGTCAACTAATCAATTAATCAACTAACTGCTACAGCACTGTACAACTTGTGTCATTAAACTTCAGGGTATTCATTCATGCTTTTCATTCCCTAACCTTAAAACTTGAAAACACTTCTTGATCTGTGTATTTAGATACGAACATCTGGTCCCAATAAGTAAGGAATTCAGTACCACAAACACAAACAGGCAATGATGTAGCTATGTTGTATGCAACAGACAGCAGTAGAGAGTTTGAAAGAGCTTCACGATATGATCACAAGATGTGGAGAGACGATGGAGGCAAAAGCGTGAGGAGGGAGAGCTGAGTGAACCTGCGGAGCACCACATTAGTTCAGGCAGAGCACTGAAGTCGCACACGCCATCATCTGATCACTATCAGCTGACTCGGTTTATATAATCTGACAGGCCGGCTCCCTCACTCTCCTGTGATCATTCATGCCACTGCTTCTGCTGTGACTGGTTATGCTGATTTATTCCTCCGGCACACCAGCATCATCCTGTTATGACTTCTTACTAAACATCACTGGAGATTGCATCTCTTGCCTTGTGCATTATGCATCTCAGTGATACTGTATGAGTCTGCTGGGGTCTGTTCTGTGTACACCAGAGGGGTTTATTGTGTTCCCCGCAGAATGTATTGCATCCTCAAGAGCAAAACCTTCTCAGCGTAGAGACAAATAAAACACGTATAGGCTATTTCTACCTGTCCACTCTCCTGTACAACTAATATACTATCTTTCATTGCCCTTCTTTCCTCCTGCCTGCACCAAATCAAATTGTCGGAGAAAGTAAGTTTTCACTTACCGTGGCGACAACTAGAGGGACAATATGTTCTGTTTTGAGCTGTTTGTGTGTGCTGTGGGTCTTTCCAAGATCAAAGACAAAATGCAGCACACACACACCACCTACACTCTCCCTTTCAGCTCAGTGGGGGAACACAATGCACGTGGCTTGTGGCCCTGTTACATACTGTACAGACATGGTCATCATTATCCACAAGAAAGACGTACACAGACATGGACATGCTTGCACATCTGAGACATAACTATCTCAGACCACGCAGAAACTCAACTCCCACATTCACCAGTCAATACCGCATAATTAGGGGATACCTCAGTGTGTGTGTGCACGTGTGTGTGACAGTAGTGTACACCCCAATTACAGGAATACCTCCTGTGTGTGACAAAGATGGAGAAGAGGACAGTTAACTGGAGAAAAAGAGAGTGGGAAAAACCAGACAAGTGAAGTGGATTAAAAAAATGAGAGCGAGAAAAGTGACAACTAGAGAAGGAACCAGAAGGACAAAGAAGGAGAGACAAAAAGATGGGAAGGAAGTGAGCAGCAGAAACTAAACAATAGCTTTTGAATTTAGTCTGCCGTGTGCTTTTAAAATGATTTTGTCTCTTTACAAATTTGATGCATGAGAAAACATGTGGAGCCTCGCAGCTCTGGTACTGACCTCCATGTGAAACTTAGCTAAAACAGTGAGACCAGCAAAAAGTTTTGGTACACTGTTGCCCTGTAGTGATCGTTTTGATGCAGCTCTGATGTGATTTTTTTTGACTGTGCAGTGGTCGAGTGCAGAGTTTGGTGCTGACTGGGGTCTTTGTGCAAAAACGTCTGTGCTTTTACTGATTCAGCTGCAGCAGGACAGAGTGTGTGTGTGTGTGTGTGTGTGTGCGTGTGTGGGTGTGTGTGTGTGTGTGTGTGTTTCAGTGTGTAAGGCTGTGTGTGCACATGTTTCTATGGGCCTGTGTGCTGATCTTTTAATATATGTGCGTGTCAATAGATGCTTGGAAGAACTCCAACCTGTCTGTGTGCATGTGTTTGTTTGTATATAGCAGCATAATAATGCAACGTGTGTATTGCATTCTTGTGTGTGTGAGAGTGTGTGTGTGTTCATGTGCATCCATCTTTTTTCCACATTCATCACTTTATCCCCACTTTAACTTAAAAGTCCTTAGTAAGGTAACTCTGGACGGACGTGTCTTTTAATGCACTTGGCCACTACTCTACACACTCTGCACTTCACCCTGGGGTGTCTTACTGTGGGGGGCACACTGAAGGAGGGCCCCTTAAGAATAAGAATACTTTTGTAGCTTCTCCAATGTTTATTTCATAAGTCTCTGGTTCTGGTTTTAAAACATCGCTTGGAGGAATGACTACAAACTGCAAACAAGAAAAAAAAAACAAAAACAGCTCTAAAATGGGACAAAACAACTGCTGTTTGTACAGGTGAATTTACTGCTTTGTGAATGTCACACAAAACTACCAAACCACCTAAATTTAAATTAAAAGTGCGATGATACATGAGAAACTAAGGTCATGTTTCCTGCATACTGTAAAGAGGTAGACATGGTAGTAGACAAAAAATGACCAAATTATTTCCAAAGTGAAATGAACAATAGCGTGATGGCAACCCCTTCTTGGGTAATGTTGTCAGACACCTAAAACAACAATCTGAGCCTGTCAGTGGCAAAAACAAACACTTTTAATGAACATTAAGTTACACTGCAGCCTGTTTCACCACTGCAGTTGCTGTGCTCTCCCTCAATACTGGACAAATTTCAAAAATTATTGCTGGGAAAATAAGGTCTAGGTTAAAAAAAATACCAGAGTTTCCATTTAAGACAAACAAGGGCACATAATTCCACCTCTTCCAAGTAAATTCACCCCCAAGTGTGCGTCACAGTTAAAACAACTTCTTCATGAAACAGGAAAAGACAAAAGGAACACAGCAAGACAGAAAAGAAAGCTTTTCTTTTCAAAAGCCAGTGACAAAACGTATTATTACAATTTCTTAATACCATCTTATAATGTTGCTAAACCAAGTAAATTTTGAGCTCCTGATGCAACAGCTTTTTGTGGACACCGCTGTGGTATGGTTCATATTATCACGAGTGGCCTTAACTCAATTACATTTGTGCGGACTGATAAAATCATGGTGTCCTCAGGACCAGTTACAGGAACAATTTGCCTGATATTTGATACATCATGAGCGGAAGGGGACAACAGTTGGACTGGGTAACAAAACAGCAGGATGAGCGCAGAGGCAGAGGAGAAAAGATACAGTAAAACTAAAAGAAGGGTGGAGCAAAGAAGGAAAGACAGAAAGACATTTGAACTCCTAAATACTTGCTTGATTAGTGGGAACACTGTGTACTGTAGCTGGGCATGGTACACCGATCCATGCCCATGTCCATGATTCTTGTGTACTCCAGTACAGTATGTATGAGGTGTGAACACCAACTGTACCAAAACACAAGAGTGGACTGCTTTTTAATGTGACTACAAGGAATGTTTTACTAGTTATTAAAGAGTCTCAATTTAATATTGTGCCCGACAGCAGCATCCCCTCCTCCGGGCAGGAGCAGAACGTCGCCTTGCTGTCCACCCATCCCCACTGATGACGCCCTTTTCTATAATGTGGCACAACAGAAATGTCACGTAAAAGATGACGCAAGTGTACTCAGGTACACAACAAGATCGCTATTGTTAAAGCTGCGCAGTGGGGGGTGGAGAGGGGGGGCAATCGTACTTGGGCACAGTCTGAATCAATCATACCTAATATGAAAACGCCCCGAGTCATCATTTGTACATACATCTGCAGTGCACCCTTGAATTCCTCGCATGTAGTGATGATTTCTTTCACGTTTCCTACAGTTAACGTTAATGTGACACATGATGCTGGCTACAGCCTGGCAGTCTAAATGAAGTAAGACACTGCTGCTTAGGGAGAGATAAAGATACATGGGAAGAGATGAGGGAGACAGAGAGAGAGGGAGATGGGGGGAAAAAGGGGTAATAAAATTAGTCTAGTTTCTCATGAGCTCCTTCACTGTCTCCTTGCTGTCACTTTACCCTTGCTGTCTCTTACTACACAGTGTCCCTGCTGCGCGTATGTGTGTGTGTGTGTGTGTGTGTGTATGTGATGCGTATACGGGACTGTGTGATGAGCCATGAATGATAATGGATATTGGACTGTCAGACACATACAAACACGCAGGCAGAGACACACACTGTTCGGCCAGACAGCAGTATATCACACAGATAGTCGGGATACAAGGACGTGATCTGCCTCTCTACCTCACTCTCTCTCTCAGTCTGTATGTTTTTGTCTGTTGTCCACTTCTCTTCACACACACTGTCTGCCTCTAACTCACACACATACTTTTTTCCTTCATTTTCGCATTCTCTATCATAACTTTCTTTGCAAAGTTCCTCAGCGTGCGATGCCTTTGGGTATGGTTTTGTGCATTAGTGTTATCAGTGTGTGTGTGTGTGTTATATGTCAGCACCAGTGACTTGTTAAAAGCCGTGTTTGCACGCCAACGTTAGTTTTTGATTGAATCATTTAGATTGGCTCAACTTTGGACCCCTTGTGTGTGTGAGTCTCTCAGTGTGTGTGTGTGTGTGTGTGTGTGTGTGTGTGTGTGTGTGTGTGTGTGTGTGTGTGAGAGAGTTGGCCTCTCATTAACTTTCCACCCAGTGTTGTGATGTAAACCCCTGCTGAGTCTGGCATGTTGACCAGCTCTCGCAATCCATCCCTTCATCATTATCACGCTTTGTTTCCTCTGCTTGACTTTTCTCTGCTTTCTCTCTGCTGCCTGCAAGAACAAGGATGGTTTCTAATTCTAAAACACAGCGTAGACCTGCTTCACCCCTCCCCTCCAAACAAACAATTCTCACATTTATATGACTTGTTTAGCTGCTTAGCACTTCACAATCTTAGGGTGTAAAACCACAAACATTACAGACTTTTGGGTTAATTGTTGTTCTACTTTGGGTCAAATAAATGCTGGTGCAGAAGAAGATGCTATTTCTTCTTCTTCTTTTTGTTATTACCCTGACAGAAGTATCACAGTTATTTCAAACAACACCTCTATATCTCTGTGGTGCAAGCAAGACAATGACTTCATCTTAAATGGAAACAGTGCGCAGTAAAGAAGAAATCAGCATGACAGCGGAAATTTAACAGCAACAGAGGGTTTCATGCTGCTGGCCCTCAAATAGCAACTGATCCCGAGTTTGACTCAATAATGATAAGTCACTGTTGTGGATTGCAGGGATTAGCCTCCCATTGGCTGCCTATTGCATACTGCTTCCTCTTTATTCCAAGCTCTGCTGCCATTGTTAAAGTGCTCATCTCTATGGACAATAACAGTGACAAGTGCTCAGGCTGTGCTTCTCACAGAGAACACTGACAAAAAACTTGGACTGTGCGAAAAGTAAGCCATGTGCAAAATGTCATCAATGTTTTCCCGCCAGCATTATATTTAGCAAAAGCACCAGTGAGCACAGCACAGTTCAGGCCTGCCAAAGACAATTCTGAGTGGTTTCACAAATTAAAACAGCTCAGAACAATTCTTCAGCAAATAATAAGAGCACTGCATTACCTCCATTAAAACGTTTACATGCATCATTTATAGAAGAATTAGATTTCTGAGTCTGTTGTGCAAAGCAGGGTGTGACTAATGGACGAAAATAGCTCTTTTACATAACAGTAAAAGTCAAAGTGTCCCTTCAGTATTCAACTTCAAAACTGATCTCTCACATTTGTTTCAGTACATGTCATTGAGATAATAAAGGTTTTATTTTTAAGACAAACTTATAGAAGTACTGCTTCAATGGTATTATGATTAGCTTGCTGGTGTGCGTGTGAACCTAGCCAATTACATGTTAGCCTGCTCCCCAACTAACACTAGTCACCATGGCAACCTAAACCTAATGCCCTCCATATGAAGCACATCTGCAGGACGATGTGTCCTAATGGCTGGCTTAAGGGTGATGTCACAAGGTTGACCAGACACAGAGATACGCCTCCCAAGAGAGGACGAACACTGCCCGTCTGGACACAAGGACACACAGATATATAGCGAATGGGCCACACAAACACATCGCCATGGATACACTTCAACACAGAAACATGCGGAGTGATCGTACAGATTCACTAACACACACACCTGCCCTTCAGTCTGTGTCCCTGTGTGAGGACAAGTCAATGACAGAACAGTGGAGAGAAAGGAACAAACAGCAACAACACAAAGAAAGAGGAGGCTTAAAAAGAGCAGAGGATGTATGGAAGGAGATAAGAGAGGAAAGTAATGAGGAGGGATAGGACAGAGGGATTACAGGGTCTATGATTGCCTCTAATATCATTTTATGGAGTAGATGTTTTGTGGCCAATCAATGGAGCATGACGTCAAACATTTACAAAACAAAGCATTCCACCTTTTTGTAAAATAAAGTGCTTCACATCTGAGCTTCATATTGTGCTGCTCTAAATATAGCTTTTGGTGTCAAATTCCTGTTTTTTTGGATGACCTGTCTCAGAGAGCGTCTTCCACATGACTGCAGGGTCCAACAATAACATTCATAGTCATGATTTGTTTTCCCAGCAGCCACACATCAAAGAATAAATTAACCTCCCTCAAAATTTAGTGGGATATGTTCACTTCAGAGTCATCAACATTCAGTGTAGGGTTTTAGGTCATTACCTCTTTCTTTCTGTCTTCAACATGGTCTATCTCACCTTTAATCCAACACCTTCTCCATGCAGTTTGCTTTCATCCTTCTACCCTGCAGTACTTTTTCATCCACCTGCCGTTCTGCCTGTCCTTGCACTGTGTTCCATGCTACAGCTATTTATTTACCACTCTGACTGCCTTCCTACCTTCCTCCCTTTGATGTTTGTTCATTCAGTCTTTCCTTAACCAATTTGCATATTATCTACCTGCTTCTGTGCCTCAATTTTCTGATGTCTCTGTGCGTCTGTCAGTCCGTCTCCCAAAACATATTCACCTATATAAACGCACATCTCTCCCTCCTTCCTTTCCGTCTCTCCCTCCAGAGCATGCCCATTAGTTCTGCTTGCTTGGTGTTCGATGGAGCCTGTCCCCCACACCGACCCCCTCGGAGACCCCGCTGGAGCCGCCATGGAACCTCTGATTCATCAATCTCCATGCAGCTGGCAGGAAACTGACCCAAGGGGCACGGTCCCTGATGGGTGCCTGGAGCCAAGATGGCTGTCGGGACAGGAGAGGTAAGGAGAGCATAGAGGCAGGTGGCAGGTAGGAGCCTTTACAGATAAAGGGAGGGAGAAGGGTTGCGTAGAGAGGCGGAGGATGGAGGAGTAGGTGCTTGTAAATCTGTATGAGAGGGGAGGGGTGTGTGTGTGTGTGTGTGTGTGTGTTGTACTTAGCCTTAGATACTATAACAGAGAGCACCTGTGCAGCAAAAAGACTCTTTTTTCCCCCTCCATCATTTCTAACGCAAACCCTTCAGCAGTGCTCTGTTATCGTGTGGCCATCTCTCCTGTGCATGTGTGCGTGTGTGTGTGTGTCAGATAGAGAAGCAAGCATGGAGCAAAAGGAGATTTCATGGTACTAAGCTGATACACTAAAAGCACAGTAAAGGGCACCAGGGTTAATAAGCATTCAACAAATGGATTTCTAGGGCTACATGTAATCCCCCAACATACCTACGCACACACAAACACACCACACACATAGTCAAGCGTACACTCATACAGAGCAAGGTACCCAAACACATCCCAACCCGAGCACAGGCTCTCTTGCAATCTAGTTTAAACGCCACTCCATCTCGAAAAGAACAGGACGAAACAGGAGGAGAGGTGATGAGGAGAATGAGAGATGGATGAAAGAGGAAAAGGGAGGGGTGTTAGTGCAAGCAAGCCTGCAGTAAAACGGGATGTCTGCAACAGCTAAATTTAGAGATTCCTTAGCCTGAAGCTAACACTTTGAATGCAGATTTGCTTGAAATGTTTGCTCCTAAAATATTGACATTGGCATTGAATCCAAAAATCTTGTATCTGGGCAGACTGTCAACACAGCAGAAACATCCTGTGCAACAACCCCTCTGCTTTATAGTCATGATACGTGCACACCCTCAGGAGCTGCCCGCTGTAACCACAGTCCTCTACTGCTGGCCTCGGAGCAGCTTGACTGAAGCGGCAGAGGTTAAGTGCCTTGCTCGAGGGCCACTCGGCCACGTTTGCAGAGCCAGCAGAGAGTGTTGCTCATTCAGCTTCCCAGCTTGGGTTTTCCCTGCTGGTCTGGGCACCCAGTCCAATCTGCTTCTTCAACATTCTGGCTGCTCCACCTTGACAACCCTCCATAAAACTCAGTGTTATTCCCTGAATGGGGTTCTTTTCTTTCAGTCCTTTCACAGCAGCAGTATATTTGGGCACTGTATAATGGTGGAAATGGTTTTCATGATAAATTAAATGCTCTATAAAATGTCCCAAAATAGGAATACAAATATTAATCACGATTTCTCAGAGCCCAAGAAAACGCCTTGCTTCATTTTTGGACCACAAACATATTTCATTTACAGTGATAGAAAGCTGAGCGTAGCAGCTTTGTCATCTGCTTGATAAATAACTTTATTTAATCAAGTTAATTTAAACGTGTTGATGATTAAATCTTAAACTTAAATTGAGTAATCAATAAAGCAACTGCTCATTCAGCCCAGTCACCAATATGAAATGCTGGCATTGTACCATTTCTGCAAACCACAGATATGTTACATTTGTAAGTTTTATATGTATGACGTAGTTCAGATTACGTGTGTATGAGCTGACTCTCTCATCAGGAGACGGAGGGAACGGCAGCTAGAGTGACACCCGGGCAAGATGGCTGCAACGGAACAACCAAAACCAAACCATTGTTCAAGACTAATAAAGCGGGAGAGAGTTCGGGACATTTCCTAACGTGTTTGTAGCTTTAAAAGCAGGTATTTCAGAACAATTCTGGCTGTTTGTAGTGACAAAAGCTGGTACTTTTTATTGTGAGGTCAAGACATGTACAGCATTGTTTGTGACGACAAAAGCAGTTATTTTTTAGAGAGTTTGGGACATTAACGGCCATGTTTGTAGTGACAAAGTGGGTATTTTTATCACATGAGGTCAAGATATGTCTGGTAGTGTTTGTGACAACAAAAATGTTTTTTCCGACAGGTTAGGATGCTTCCAACCATGTTTGTAGTGACAAAAGCAGGTATTTTTTTAAGAAAGGTCGAGGCCTTTTTAACTGTGTTTGTAGCGGCGAAACCGGGTATTTTCTTGAGAGACTTCAGGACATTTCTGGCCATGTTAGTAGCAACAAAAGTGGGTTTTTATTTAAAATGAGGTCAAGACACGTCCAACAGTGTTTGTGACAGCAAAGGTTGGTACTTTTAAAGTGAAGTAAACAAATGCAACACATCTTTCATAACATTTCCTTGTTGAAACAAATAATGCAGGCTTTTATTATGGCAGTTGGTTTGAATAATTTCACACTGATCACTCACTAAAATGTAACTGTGTATTTGCATGTACTTGGACACAAATGAGCAGCGTACAGTACTTCCCCACTGTTCACATAATTGCTAAAACACACATAAATCTTTCCTCTCTGTGTGCTACTTTTCTGTAAGACTGAGCTGTATGCTACTGCATTGATGAGTCATTGATGACACACACGAGCTCACACACGCACACACATACACATACACACACACTAAAGATCATTAAGTCTTCTGCTCCCTGTCGTGTGAGTGATTTGGGATTGGCGTATATGAAGACTCATGTTGTGTCACCTGCCAAAAGACTCACACTAACACACAGACGGATACATGCAAAGATGTACACACACGCGTGCACACACACGCACACACACACACACACACTCACAAGTGAGCAATGGGGCTGGGGTCTGTTTCAGACTAGCTGGCTGGGCTAACAATGGGTAGCAAGACCTGTGGGACACACAAACGCACACACACTCACAGACATACTCCCTCTCTCTTTCCGTCTCCCCCTGTGGGTAGGGACACACAGTACATTCTGGGCCGTTGTTCAAAGCTTAGCAGGATTAGCTGCATGATCTCGGTACTTTTTTTAAATATATATTTTCATATTTTTAGTGGGTTTTGGCTCGCTGAGGCAGGGGATCAGCTTTAGAGAAAAGGACTTCAGTTTAAACAGATTCCATCTCTGTTTAGCAAACAAGTCATATCTTGGAAAGTGTGGAGGGATCATCTATAGTATGCTATGAACAGTATATGGCAAAAAATGTATGGACATACTTTTGTACACTTTTAGTCCGGGGCTGTATTTAATGGTGTAGGTCAGGCCCTTAGGTCCAATTAAGGGAAATCTTAATGCTACAGCACACAGTGATATTTCAGTTGTGCTTCCAACTTTGCTAGTTTGAAGAAGGCTTTTTCCTGTTTCAATATAACAGTGCTCCCATGCGCACAGCAAAGTCTATAAAGAAATGGTTTTCAAATTTTAGTGTGCAAGAACTTGATTGGCCTGAACATAGCCATCGAACATCTTTGAGTTTCACTGCATCACCAGACTGCAAGCCTGACCTCACTAATGCCCCTGTGTCTGAACAGGAGTCGATCTAGGCCCCCAGGGAAGCTGCTCAGCCTTGCAGCATTTTTTCCCCAGTGGCCACTCATGGTATTGCAACAACAAAAAAATCCCCTGTGGCCCAAAAGTTAGTTTGATCAATACTAAGATCAGGGTTATGTCAGTCTGTCTTTGGGAGCTGGATGGATATTACCCTCAGCGTCGACACTGGACAAGCACAGGGATTCAGTGAGGTGACATTAGCAATTTTATTCTTCGTGACCTTCATGCATTCATCATACTAATTGCGGTGTTTTTTCAGGTTGTTAACAAGTTAGCTTTTGTTGTGTTGCTTTGCGGTGCAGAGACAAGCCTCATGCTCTCTTTGCATATGATTTGTTTTTGCTTAAGGTCACATGTCCTACATCTGTTTGCCTGATGAAGGTCTAGTCACTGAAACGTTGCAGCATTAATATCACTATTTTTGCGAGTTAGACAGTGAGTAGTGTTTTCTACATTTGCCCTACATCCTTAATAATCCAAAACTTGCAACAATTGATGATGATCCGTTTTGAGCTCTTCGCCTTCTGTTGCAGACATCTGATTTTCGTTTTGCCTGACTGCTCTCTCCGACACTGGACTGTAGCCACAACATTCAGGGAAGTTTTTCACAGGCTGCCGCTGCAGGGTACATGCGCAGCGGCATGACAGCTCCCCAAAGGCTCGCTGTTGGTTTAGGAAGCGCTTGATTTGATATGCAGTAGTTTTCTATGAGTAGGGCATGCATTTTAAGTGTCAAATTCGCAGTCAATCATGTTTCTCTTATGGTAGGAAGCCAAAATCCTGATTGATGTTACTAATCGATTGATTGTGCATCCCTAACAATATAATTAAATTGAATCAAATATAATCTTATCCAATATTTATGATAAAGACTCGATTTACTTGTGTTTGAATTGTGTTACTCTCAGCTCATTTAAGGGGCTGTATTGTCTGGGCAGCCTTTTGCAGACTGACACAAACCACAAGAACATGTTGCCTGTGTAATAAAGTCATGTAATGGCACTGAGCTCATTCTAGCTCGTTTTAAAAAGTCTCCTTGGAGAAGGTTGACTTTGCCTTTTAAAACCAGTGCTGGTGATTTGTGAGTCTCCTGTGAATTCTCAGGGCTTGGTTTCAGTGAAGCAAGCAGTAGCAAGATGTCTCTGCCTCGTTTTATTTCACATTTTGTCCACTTTGTGTCATTCCCCCTCCTCGCTGTATTCTCTTTACACTCTCTCTATCTATCCCTCTCTCTCTTCTACATCTTGAAGCTATCAGTATCTTGGCAGAGAGACAACAGAGAGGCAACATAGCACGTGGAGAGAACATACCCACAATTCCACGGCTGTGTCCAACACACACGCACACACTGACACACACACGTGTCTATAATTCCATTGTGTTAACTAGCTGGCAGAAAGCCTACCTCAGTGTTTCCAAGGCAACAACTTTGTAAATTTAGCGTCATTGTGGTACATAGTGTTTGTGCGTGTGCGTGTGTGTGGATATTTTATGAAAACAGTATTGAAAGCATATGAAAATGCAACAGACACCAACACACTTGAAACTGAGTTCTCCATCCTCTTTCTGCTCTGAGATCTCTGTGGCTTCTAACACACCATTGTTCATGTCAATGTCTTTTCAAATGATATGCATACATACATGAATGATGATGTGCGACTGAAGTCGTAATCCTCTACTGTGATGTTTTTGCACTGCACCTCCCAGAGATCACTTCAAACTCAATCTCTGCTCCCAGACTGATGTCTTCATACTTAGATTAGTTGATGCTGGTGTATTTTCATAGGTGTGGTTACCATGTCATCAGTACATCAGTACATTTTTGTTTTGGTCTTTTCATGGGATTTGACGACAGTGAGAAAAATTTTAATTATCACTCGTCTCATCCTCTAATGCTATTTTGCGTGTTTAGCAACGCCGGCGATTATTGCTCATGCTAATTACAACACGTGTACATATTGCTTGCACATATTTAACTGTTGAAGGGATAGTTCAATTTTTTTAAAGTGGAATTGTAGGTGGAAGGCTGCTTATTCAGAGCTAGTTTATTTTCTATAGTAGATGGCAGTCGGTGCCGCCAGGCTGGAGTGCCACCACAGATGGTAAATACTGTACTGCCATCGCAGCAGAAAAACATTTGTAGCCACCTAAAAAAGTCCTAAAAAAGTGTACAATACATTTGAAAAAAGTCCTAAAAAAGTGTACAAAACATTTGACAAAACCTCACAGAGCTGAATCAGATTTGGCTGTTCCCGTTTTTCCATAAAGAGTCCAACAGTTTAAATGGGGTTCAACCGGACATTCAGATTGACAATGACATTCACGTAATATTGTAAACAGGCTATCTTTGCTAACAACAAACTGGAAATGTGCAACAACATTTTCTGCAGACACTAGTTATCAAAAAATAAAGCCAGAGATTGTGTTAAGTTGCTGTGAGCTGTAAATACACCATATCTATGCAGAAGGCAGAAAATAATGTGATTTCTGAGCCTTACGAGCCAAAGCCTTTCCTCCTCAGGCAGCTGCCTCCGTGTATGCAGCTGCCGAGCGCTCATTCTGCAGCAAAATCTGGGGACCAAAACGTCCCTGAAGTAAAGTGCACACTAACTGGCATTAAGAAAGAAGAAGAAAAAAAAAGACTGCTTGACCTGAAGCAATCTTAGTCGACTGAGGGGTCGCTGACTTTCAGGGGGCAGCCCTACTAATATGATCGTGTTATTGTGTGACTTTTGTGCTTTAAAGAGTTACTTAGGATTCACCAATCACACACACACACAAAAAAAAAGACTGGCACTAGCAGACAGACTTACAAAAAGGGTGAAACAGGGAGAGAGTTGAGAGAAGGAAAAAGTAAATAAAAAGGAATCAAGAACATTGGGAAAAACATGCAGGAAACGTGGATAAGTGCAAATACATATTTATGTATATGTCTATGGTTTTCCTGGGGTGTTAGCGGGTATGTGTGCATATATGTGTGTGATTGTGTTACGGAAAGGATGAGCCAAGCTTGCAGTATGGTCAGCCAAGACACGGAGAGAGAGGGTGTGTGTGTGTGTGTGTGTGTGGTGTGTGTGTGTGTTTTAAACCTGGAGCTGTCTTCGTCTCTTCAAGTGGTAAGTAATGGAATTAAGGAGATACTCTATTGGCAAGTGATACACACACATAACTCCAAAGCAGGGATCAAACCTATTTTCTTCTTTGTCCGTCTATCCCCCTTTCTCTCTCTCTCTCTCTTTCTCACACACACACACATACAGAAAGAATGCAACTTGATTTACCAGCTCTACAAGAGGCTCTGACACGTAGGGATGCTGCAGGCTATTATGCTGAATACTCAGTAAAAACGCAAACACTTCACAATGTGTACAGTTTATCCTACAGGGATTATGCTGGTATACAGACACACATGCACACATGCTTACTGAAAGGATTACACTAAAGATGCGCGTGATGTTAGTAGATTGCATGAACAGTCCTCTGCAGAGTGTCGTCCCCTGAAGGAACCATAGTGTAGGAACCAGAGCTGGAAGGGGCAATATTTTGTGGTTGCACTTTATCAGCCTCCAGAAATTCACCAAAAAACTCTGGGTTTGTGTGTGTGTGTGTGTGTGTGCCCTGACCTGCCCTGGCCAGCTGTCTTCCACCGGATCTCATTTGCATTTACAGGCCACTAGAAAACCATGTGTTTGTACTCAAAGCAAAGACTGTTACCACTGTTCTAATAGTTTTTTTTTCTTTCATCACTCTGAGCGGTTAAAAAAAGAGAAAGAGCCAGAGAGAAATGTTGAGAAAGGAAAGCAAGAGGGGAGAGAATGATGAAAGAGAGAAGGAAAAGCGTCACTAATGTTTCCTGCTAAAATATTCAGACTACTGCCGCATGATGCGTCACCCTGTCCCACACATACACGTACATTCGCACACTCGCACATGTACACACAGAGAGCAAGTGCCGTTCCTCGCCCCTCTACCCAGAGTCGCCCTCGGAGGAGCCCGCCGGAGCCAGCGGCCATATCTGACCAAGCTGAACTTCCTGTTCACACGCTTTTCTGACTCATGATTGGTTAATAATTTAGGGTAGGGAATAGGAAGGGAAATTCAGTGAGTACAGAAGCAGTGAGGGCACAAATCGCTGCTGCTTGCTTTGTGGAAAAAATGTTCTGAGGCTTAAACAACGGATCAGCTCGACACCAACCTTGAAGAGCAGCAGATGCAGACTTTATAAACATTTATTTTTTGTTCGACTACATGTAGTTGTGATAAAGGAGATCCACATGTAGATCGATAAAGTCTAAATTGTGAGGGTGGCCGGGCCATTTCATACCAGAGAGGGAGGAAGAAGAAACAGGGAAAAGAAATTAAGAAAAATGAGTAAGTGACAAGTTTCAGGAAAGGGATAAGAAACAATGAATTAAGGAGAGATGCTATAAATGTCTCTGTGGAAACTAAAAGATTTATTAGCAAAAACAAACAAATAGAGGAACCAACAGGAAAGACAAAAGGAAAAAGAGAAAAAGAATCACAAGCCACTAACTTGCGTGCTAACCTGCTAACTTTCACCTTCCTTTCTTCCCTCCATCCACTCCAACCTTAGACTCAGCACATAAAACATTCACCGCCTTCAGTCAGCTCAGGAACATGAGGTGGTAGATAGGAGGGAGGGAAAGGAAAAGAGAGCAGAATCAGTCTGTCACCACTTGACAGATAAAGCCTCGACAGAAGACATGCAACTTGTTGAGTGCAACACTAAAATGTGGTCAGTGTGTTCGGTCAAAGCAGCAATCCCCATGGCTGAATATGCTAATGTACCTCAACATGCGTTTCCTCTAGTGACAGTCAGACGGTGGCTTAAAAAAAGTCAGAGTAGTGAGGACTGACCACAGTGGAAAATTCATTCTTCTCTTAGAATATGGTGTCGGTAGCTAATTTTACATCTTAATTTTGTGTCATGTGGAAGTTTTAATTCATAATTTCAATTAAGGTAATATGTAGGCTGTGTTTGTCTTTAAAGACAGACGACTTTGGCTACATAGGTTCACACTGCAAGCCTTACCACACAAATAGGACCTATTGCTCAGATGATTTTTTTTTTGGTTCAAATATCAGTTTTCAGTCACAGCCCTAATCCAGGGTGTCTACAGGTATCAAACACTTAAATGTTTTTGGACAAATCAATCTTATTCAAGCATTGCAGGTAAGTATCAAGGTGAGCAATACATATTTGGTCCAGAGGTAAGTTTTAGGCAGGAATATGGTTATTAAAGGTTAATCTACATTTTGCCAACAGGTAAGTGCAAGCGTAAAGGTAAAAAGACAATATCAGGTTCAGTAGTAGATTTAAAGATCTGTAACATCAGAAATGTGGATTTTCAGCTTAACTAATTTTCACGAAAGAAAAATAAAAGATGGATGGATGGATATATGAAGGCAATGTCCTTGCCGCAGTGGCTGTGGCTTCGAGTCCAGCCTGCAGCCCTTTGCTTCATGTCATCCTCTCTCTCTCTCCCTCGTTCATGCTTAGACTGTACTATCTAATAAAAGCCAAGAAAATAAATTTTTCAAATTTTAATGACTTTGGAAGCCTTGTATTTTTAAAGTAACTTAAAACATTTTAAGCCTTTATAAGGACCTGCACATTCCTGTGAACTGATCCACATGCACAAAAGAATGATAATAAAGACGTCAAATGCGGCATGCTGTTGTACAGAAGTAAGCATGGAGGCCACTGAAGCCAGCGTTTATGGTTTCATTTATAAGTTGGTGTCCAGTGGATGCCAGCAAATTCATAAGCAGATGATAATGAAGACGAGGATGAGGAGAAAGAGAGATAAAATTGGCAGCTCTCTCTGTACCCAACAAGTGACACTGGCCAGCGCAAAATTGTGACAGATGTCAATCCACAGTGATGTAAATTTTGCATTAAGTCCAATAACTGTTCAGGCTGAGGCTGCACTGTAATCACAATTACATGAAAAGATCAGATTCCATGTGATTTGTATTTTTCCACACTGTTATGAAATAAACAGATCTGAGTCACATATGAGCACAAAAATCTGATTGGCCACTTTTGCCTGCAGTCTGAGAGTAGGTTTACACTACCACATTTGTTGTTGTACCTGTTGATGTTGCACCTCAGCTCCAACCAGACACTCAAAACAACTGGCAGGATGGCAGAGGCAGTAAAGCCAACTCCAGCTGTTCAAAATCTTCCTCCAGAAACCTACCACAGATGCTGCATCCATTCCCAGCCATGACTTTTTAACCACACAAGCTCTGCTTTATTCATTTTCAAATGAATAATGAACAGAGCTCTTGTGTTCTCACGCAGACATACAGTAGCTCATAACTTGTCGTTATGAGTGCAATATGGCGCAATATACTGGAGAGTTTGCAACAAAAGGTAAAGAAATCTTGAGCACCCTCACTCTACCTGTGTCTCCTTTTTGTTTCATAAGGTCTTAATAGAAAAATGGCTTCTGTAACACATTTCTATTCCAGTCACATGAACACACACATAGAGGTAAGCCCACAAACCATAGAGTTTTCAGGATTCTGATTGGGCGCTGTGGTTCTCCACCCACCAATCCTGTGATGGCAGTAAATTGCTGCAGTATTGATTTTCAATGGGTGAGCATCAAACACACACTAACAAACACATAGACATACACACACTTTACAGAGAGGCTGTAAGGTACATATTACACGTACACACACACACACACAGAGTCAAAATGCAATTTTTTATGGTGAGTATGATCAATTAATTTAACTACAAATTATCAAACCTTTAAAAATAAATATATTAAGTACTTGAAAAATGACAATGAGGTGAAATAAAGCCGGGGGATTTATGAACCAGCGTTGCAGTGACAAAACTCATTCTCATTCATCACATTCATCTGATGCAAAAAGCTTACTGAATATCCTCTCCATTGGGCTTCCTGCGTGGCTCATTGACTTCATCTTTCTGTCTCACTTCCTTCCTCCCCTCACATACACACACTCACCACTTTTCAAAGGATTTGGAGAAATTTTAATACCATAAAGAGAGCAAAACCCCACATCATATACTCTGCTGTAAACATACATAAACACACACGCACACACACACACACACATACGCACAGACGTGTGAACACACACACACACACACACACACCACACACACAGTCCACTGCAGCTGTGACGATGTCCCTCCGGAGACAGAGTGTGTCCAATCCTCTCCGTCTATCTAGGTCAGCCTCATACAAAAGTCTGCACACCTCTCTCTTGGTCTCTTTTCTCTTTCTTCTCCCTCCTCTGTCCCAACATCTGTCTCCATTCTTGCCTCCTCTCATTCTTCTTCCTCCTTTCTTGTCTTTCATCCTTCACTCCCTGAGTTATTGTGTGTCTGTCTGTGTGTGTGTGTGTGTGTGTGTGTGTGTGTGTGTGTGTACGTGTGTGTTTGTGAGATGAATGACAGAGAAAACCGACCAACAGTTTGAAGAGAGTTACATTCATCCCGTTGCCAGGGGATAAGGTTACATTTTTAGGAAAGGGAAAAATAACTTCATGTAGAAATGTGGCAGCAAAATGTCCAGATATTGATATTCTGCATAGCTGTAAATCACATTAAAAAGCCGAAGCCAAATGAAGAGTTTCTGGAAACATTTTAAAAGTATAAAAGTCCTGTTGATCGAAGGACGAACTGTACAGGGCTGCACAAAGAGTTTCATTCCAAAACAACATTATCCACCATTTGAAAAATCCACACCTACGCTTAAAACATGATAGCTGGCAATGAGAATTAATTGCGTTGTGGGTTTCTAGTTGACTTATGAGTCATCTTTAATATTTTGTTTACAAAGTTTTACCTAATATGCTATGTTTCGAGGAGCTGAGGTCATCTGTGGTTTGGAGAAAATACACAGATGCATTTCAGGTGCTTTAATCTGTCTCTCATCAGACATTTAACTTCATGTCATCCTCATGAAAACTTCTTTTAAGAAATGGGCACAAGTACAAAAATACAGAGCTTAGCTGACAGATGTGCACGTATGATAAATGACAGAAAGAAAGTCTGTTTTGTCAGAGAGGAAGTGTAGTCCTACGTTTATATAACAAGACATGAAGTAAAGTCTTGTCTGCTGGACTAGTCTTTATGCCCTGTGGGCAAAACAGAGGAAGTCAAGGGGAGTGACAGTAAATAGGAGCTGAAGGAACAACTGGTCACACACACAGTCACTGTTCACACAGGTCAGTGCACATACAGCGGGCTCACACACACATACAAGCACACAAGCAGTCACACAGACTTGAAAGCATCCGTGAAATACATGTGATGTCTTCAAAGGGCCTCCATCTGACTGCTGTGTCGGGGTAACAGTGAATGTGTCGTGTTTGTCTTCGCTTGTGTAGGTTCTGATGATCAACATGTTTCTGTATTCTCTGTTTCTCAAAGCTTCAAAGCTTTCTCTTGCTTATGCTGTTGTGTACATGTTTGAATGCTTGTTCATGGGTCCCAGGATGATTTTGTTTTTGTTTTTTGACTGTGATGGTGGTGGGAAGTTTATGTGCTGGATGGAAGCACAGACACCTCATACACCTTGAGGGCTCTCTGCAAGACAGTTATTATATTCACAAGCCAACTTGTAGCTTTAAAAGTCATTTTCTATTCATTGCATCCATACCCTCGCAGCACAGAGCGTAGTCTACTCTGGGCACGGAGGGAGCGGCAGAATGGCAAGTGCGGTAAAAGTAAAATTTAAGAGTTCATTGCACTAGGTCTAAAAGTTAGCTTTCACTCACAAACAGCTGCTCCTCCCATCCATCAATCTGATCAGCTTTGATCAGATCAACTCATCAATTATCCACACACTGCTGCACAACACAACTACAGTCGCAGTAGTTTTATCAACTACCACCACACATAGATTCTAATTCTGTGACAAACTGTGTACATACATAAAAGATCTTTTAAGTAAGGGAGCTTTCTGTCCGGGAAAACACCTCCTACACATACTGTAAATAGGGCAACTGTGTGACCTTTTACATGTGTGTGATTGTTAGTACAATGGCGCACTTTGCTCTGTGACTGACAGAAGAGTTCAGAGGTGAGGGTCCGACACAGACCCACGAGTTAACCACTGAGATGAATCATTGAGCAAACCACACACGGACACACACACACTGCCAGGCTGCCAGCCACAATCCAAAACCGCTGAGAGAGAATGAGACAGAGAAGATGAAGAAGGAAGCAGATCTGGTACAACCATTTAGTAAGTAAAAGTAAAGCTTTAACCAAATTCTATCATTAGTCTGGCTTTGTGCACAGACTAATGATATGGTATGTTACAGCCACAGTATATTTAGTGTACATTAAAGTGACAGTTCACCCCCAAATCAAAAATACACACTTTTCCTCCTCCCTGCAGTGCTATTTATCAGTCTAGACAGTTTTGGTGTGAGTTGCTGAATGTTGGAGACATCAGCCGTAAACATGTCTGCCTTCTCTCTAATATAGTGGAACTAGATGGCACTCGGCTTATGGCTTGCAAAGCACCAAACTCAACAGCAATGTCTCTTTCCAAAGGTCATGACGTGGGTACTCAAGATAATGCACAGACCTTGTTGTGAGCAGTGTAGGAACTATTTTCTGTCTACACCCACCAACCATATTAACGCTTTGAAGGGCGTGCACATTTGCACCACTGAGTTAGCTAACATTACAGCTCAGCCAAGGAAGATACCATTAGTGTTTTCATCTCACGCTGTCACAAGCACAAGCCTCTTGTCTATAAGTAGATGCACACTTTCCTCAGTGAGGTGATACGGTTGCATTCTTGTGTTCTAAATGTATTCTGTGCATTTATACAGAGGGACATAGCGAAGGGCATTTCAGAGCCCCAAGGAGATTGTGTTAATGAGTGCTACGTGTACAACTCTTCTCATA
Organism: Epinephelus cyanopodus; assembly: GCA_026686955.1. Taxonomy (NCBI): domain Eukaryota; kingdom Metazoa; phylum Chordata; class Actinopteri; order Perciformes; family Serranidae; genus Epinephelus; species Epinephelus cyanopodus. Next base: position 19,420,718 of record CM048936.1, on the reverse strand, counting down.
TCTGTGAAAATTTAACACTGAAACTTTAAAATGTCACATAACACAGACAACTGAATTCATCATGTACTTCAAACTGATGAAATGAAGCTATGTGACAGCTTTATTGAATCAATCCTATGGTACACTGAGTGCTGTGATTTTAAACGTAGCTCATCAGTCACTCTCATTAGGTTACATTTCACTCAAAGGTTGGGGCTCGCTGGAGTAAGCTCGGAGAAGAGGGCTCATAATCATAAAGCAAACTGTTGAAATCCTCAGATGTGGTACGGAATGAATGAGTAAAGGCTCTCCATTTGCTCTACAACTGCTGTTGAGAGGCCCTTGAGCAAGGCACTTAACCACCGACTGTCAGAGTGCTGCAGCTCAGTGGCCACACGAATGGAAGTGAAGCAGGGAATTAATATGTTTCGCCTGGTAAATCTTTCTTGCATGACTAAGTTATGCATCTTACCCTGGACAAATACTAATTTTCCTTCACTTGACAAGGATCAGCCTTGCATGCATGCATGTTTAAAAACATATTTCCATTAAGGAAGACGATTTCCACCAGAGGGCTGTCTCATTTCTATCACACATTCAACAACCATCATGATGAAATCACTAGAGAATGAGAAGAGAGGGCTGTTTGGCTAGCAGCCTAGACAGATGGACTATAACACCAGGCTGGGGCAACAACATGGCCTACAGGACCGAACGGGCCAAACACACGCACATAACACACACATGCAACACACAGACCACGGGGAGATGGCCAATCATGGCAGCCTCTCTGCCAAGGTCAGTGACCCGCTGAGAGAGAAAGACACAGGCTCTGTGTGTATGTGTGTGTGTGTGTGTGTGTGTGTGTGTGTGTGTGTACAGTATATCTTATCTGGTGCGACTGCACTTTGACATACTGTGGACCTCTAAGAGATGCTTTATGGCCCTGCTAATTGATCACCTGAGTCTTTTTTTTTTTCTTACATAATTACGACATGGAAATGTTCCCACCATCTCAAATCTTTATTCTCCGTGCTGATCTTTTCTCCATAAACAGCAGTATTCTGTCGCCTGTTCTTGAGCGATTAACAAACCCCCTTGTCTGGCTAAGAAGCAGGTAAATGAGAGCAAGCCACTGAGACGTGTTGAGAGTTTGACTCATTACTGTTGAAGGAGAGAGCCCTCTGTGTCTGTAGCTAGCATGTCATTAAGACTTGTTGAGGTAATTCCTCTCCAATTAGCCTCTCTGTGATATGAGGACCAGTTAAGGAGAGAGCGGCGGAGGACGAGGCCACTCAGAGTCGAAGCCACCCTCACAAGCAAATCTCACCTGATCCCTATCAAACAATTCAACTCACTGCTGTTGTTAATGCATATGCTACTCCAGTACAATAACTACTCCTACTGCTAAAATCAAATGCTCATTTTTTATAAAAGACATATCACTCATTTGCACCAACCTCCAAAAGTCAAAGAGAAGACAAATCATTCTGTTGCAGTGCTGCCAAATTACTTATGGAGATAACATTAATTAGCAACATTTATCTTTTTAACTGGTGCAAGGCACATTGTGCACCAGTTAAGGTGAGAACACAGCAGTACACTCCTCTGTGCTAGTAAGAGAGGAGTTGCCGTTCCCATCACAGGTGTCAGAGCAGAGTCAGTCACAGGAGCAAGCACTGCTCCAATACTAGCAGACCAATCTGGACAAAACATACAATTTTTACCGCTTTATTTTAGCTGATACAATCCATTAAAATGTGCCCGTATCGAACCTTGACAACAATGATAAGCTGAGGAGTTTTTGTTAAAGCCACAGTGTGTAGGAATTTCTCCCATCTAACGTTGAAATAATATATTGCATTCAAACAGATGGCGCACTCTAGCGCCTCACTGTTTCAAACACGTATTGCAACAACTGTAGCCGCTGTGCACCAAAAAGCTATGATAACACTGATGAAACCATGTCATCCGATACTACATGGAGTATTACTTCAGGCTCCTACACAGACACACACGATGCGAGTTGACAAACACCCTCCTCACCATGCTGGCTGTGTTTACAACGTAGGACTGTTGGGGCGGATGTAAATTGAAACAGCTGATAGTGGCAGCGGCACTACTGCCGCATAACAAAGTCCCACTCTTTGAGCATAATGCAGCATCACGGGAGACGGAATCCTTGTCGCCAAGAAAGTGCAAAAAGGAATCAAAAAGGCAGCGTGATGGGCGAATTAAAAAAACAAGGGTCAGCATTGGGGTTGCCTTTCCCAGGTGGAGAGAGCTGCTGAAGGTGAAAGGTAATACAATCACAGGCTAGCGCTAACGGCGGCTAACGGCTAACCACGGCTAACACCGGCTAACGGCAGCGCAGTGATGCGAGGAGAGGGATGAGGCTGTTAGCGACTGACCGCTAACACGGGCTAACAGTCAACAGCAGCGCCGGCCTGTGATTACATTACCATCCTCGCTCAGCAGCTCTCTCTACCTGGGAAAGGCTACCTGGATGTGGGCCTTCGTTATTTTAATTCGCCGGTCACGCTGCCTTTTCTATTCCATTTTGCGCTTTCTTGGCGACAAGGATTCCGTCTCCCATGATGCTGCAGATGCCTGATCCTGCTTTATGCTCAAACAGTGGGACTTTGTTTCATATTTATCAGGTAGTAAGCGAAGCGCCTCTTGCTCCTCTCCTTCGGCTCCTCAGTCACGCAGTGCTGGCCTGGCTCTCAACAAAAACGCCGAAGGCGGTGCTGTATGTCCCTTGCTGGTGGGTGTATTCTCAAGATGGCGAACCGTAATGGAACCCCACAGACGACTTACCCGCACAATGTACAAACAAATCCGAAATTCTCCTTTTAGGAGAAGTAAGTCAGATTATTGGTGGACGTAATAGTACACCAGTGATGACATATTTATGAATGCAGATATCAATTTTTGCCAATAAACAACGGAAAATGTTACACAATGTCCCTTTAAACCGAATCACCAGAATAACTGTTTGCACTCAACGTTTCTGCAAATCATGGATATGTAACATTTGAACGTTATTATGTAGCAGAGACTCAAGACTGGTCTTGAGTCTCTGGAGTTTTGAGGACTCTGGATTTTATTTCTTGACCAGTCAAGACAGCAGTTGCGGGGATATCACTAAACTGCCTGTGCAAAAAGGAGTCTTAAATAAGGATGGTTGAGTTGATTTCAGCTCTTCAGTGTTTGTATTTGTTTGCTCATAGAAAAAGAAAAATTCCCACAGAGAAAATTCTCCTCTGCAATGTCTTTTGATTATTTTATCACAACATTTTTCATGGTACACTTAAACATACACAAATATATAGCCTACAATATGCATGTGAAGAGGTGAATGAAGAGGAATCTCCATTTGTTTTCTCTGGATGTTTTTATGGGAATATAGATTTTTCAGATCATTTTGAAGAGTGTATGGTTTGCATGTTCCACGTTTTGTCTTAAGTGTGTCTTGCAGACAGTGTGGCACTTGCACTGGTCTGGTCTTGGTCTTAATTTGGTCCCAACACCTCAAAGTCTTGGTCTTGTCTGGTCTTTATACACTTGAGTCTTGGTCATGACTTGGCCTCAGTTTAGGTGGTCTTGGCCACAACACTTCGGCGCTGTGGTTAATATGTGGTTATGTGTGGGTGTAAAAACCACTTGGTTATGGTTAGTAAAAGAATGTTTTGGCTTAAAATACCCTGTTTTGGTGCCACAATCATCACTGGAAATGCAGCAATATCCTGCTTAAAAAACAACCATTTTTGTTGTCTGTTGGTCTCCACGCTCTGAGGCTTGGCAGCTGTCTTGCCTAGGTCTCACGCCATCCACCAACCCCTCCACATCCCAATGACAAAGTCAGCTAATATACATGAAATCAGAGCTACGTCACTTTATAAATGTTGATATGATAAGTGTGAAGTGTACAAATGTAATGCATCTGTGGTTTGCAGAAACATACAATGCCAACATTTTCTTCTAGTGACTGTGCAGTATTGTTTGAGAGAGTCTGGTCTTACACTGTTTCTTTATTTGAGGTCATTTTGCATAACCAAAACCATGACTGTATGCTGTAAAAAAATATTCACTTTGAATATAGTGTGGAACAATGTTTCCCTTTCAGATTCACAGAAATAGGCCCCTCCAATTAACTCTAGCACAGGGACTTGTCAAGTAGCTCAGATGACAATTACAGTGGAAGGAGTAGCCAGTGTAAGATAATGACACTTATGGAACGCAGTAGAGGCTGGTATCATCAGACTGTAGCAACATGTTTTAATAAAGCACCACTAATAAAGTCGCCTGTATAAGCTAATTGAAATTGCATGCATGCTTTAATAAATGCTAAAGTGATTAGACTAAAGCAAATACATGCACACATAAAAGCTGTGAAATTTTGGCTGTGTAGTTTTGAGTTACAGACACAGGACGATCTCTCCTCTCCTTGTCTGTACTCCTACTTCCATCCCTTTGCCTTTTTGACTCATTAAAATGTCATCTTAACACTGGAGGCTTTCTCTCGCTCTGTCTCTCCCCAAGTCTCTGTGTCGTTTGTTCACCTTCTTTCTCCAAACATGGTAAACAGAACAGAGCTTGCGCCGCCACAGTTTGAGAAGGCGTGTGTGGCTGCCGAGAGGTTGATAAACATCTCTCTCTTTCTCTCTCGGACACACTGTAACCAAACCCATCTTCTTCACAGCCCATCTGTCTCCCTTGTGACTACAACCTAAAACTTGAGTGTGAAAGTCACAGAAGGAGCTCATTTCTCATGGTTCCTTTATACACTGACTAACAATTTCTAATATTTGCACCACACCTCTCAGGCAATTCATTTGACAAATAAACCTGGCTCCTGTGGAATGGAAAAGGCAGACCTTGGACACAATTTGAAAGCAGAGGAAGGCAGACAGACCCCATATAAGCAGAATTCACACAATAGCTACAAAACTAGTAGCACACCATGTACTGTAATAACTGATTATTTATTATATTACCTTGCATACCTATTACCTATTCAGTGTGCTCATCGTTTGCATTTGCTGACCACAAGTTGCATCATTCTGTGTGCTATGCAGACAACAAACGTAGAGAAGCAGATCAAAGGCAGCACTTTTTATACACTACATGATCAAAACTATGTGGATATCCAAATATTATCCTCATATGTGATTGTGAAGCATCTTATTTCAAACGATGGGCAGAGAGTGCTCCTGGAATGAGTCCTAAACCCTAAAAAATTAATTAGCATTTCAGAACTCCAGGTTCCCTCATCTCAAAGTCACTGGGATTTTTGAATGGGTTTTTGGGTAGATGCCTAAAACAAGGTCCAATGTTAACACAAGCATAAGATATGTTCATGTTTTATTCTACGACAACAATTTAAGCTTTTATACAACTTAAAAAATGGTGGTTCCTAACATGTGGCTAAATGAGACTACAGAACGTCAATATGCCGAACACGGCTTTACTGCCTCATTGTGGTGGCGACATTAAGTCATGCAACCAGGGTGTAGTTCACTTATAGCCAAACTTTAGCTTTTCACTTCAGGCAATTGTATTTACACTTCAAAAATTATAAATGTGATGCTGATTTGTGAAGATGATCTTGCCAGGGCGACGCTAACTTTCATGTTACAGAAAAATGTCATCCCCGCAGCACTCTATTAATGTGTCTTCTGGGAAGGCTCTCCGCATTATGTTAGAACCTGGCTGCAAAGATTTGCCCTCACTGAGTCACATCATCATTAGTGGGGTTGGGCACTGACGTCAGGTGATCTGGCTCAAATGAAGCCAACGTAGAAGTGCCAAAAACTGCAGTTCCTCTAATGGCCTCTTGAGGCTGGCTCCAAAAGTGAGTCTTTCCCCACAGACACCCATGTTAAAATGTCAAACTTTACAGCAGGAATAAACATGTTTAAAGCCTCGTACAAAAAGGTTTTTTTGTCTCTACAGCTAATGTCCCAATTCACGACAACTGTGCCAGAAATCAATTTTTTAAATAACTCACCCGTTTACATTTTATTAAGGCTTACAGTTACACATAATTACAGGCATGACTGCTTTGAGTGACAGGCTGTCCGCGAGGCATCACCACAGTCTGTGAGACAGATCAACCCCTCGTTCTTCCACAGGCTCCACCATCTCATCCAAATATGGTCACTTTTGGCTCCAAAAATCAAGATGGCAACAGCCAAATTGCACATTATCAACATGAAGACACACTTTTAATGAACCTCAAAGGCTTATCCCAAACTATGAAAGCATCACTAGACTTACATAAAAGTATGTAGACAACGGTGTCCTCATACTTTTAGCCGCAATGTGTGTGTACAACTCATAGTAAATAACTAAATAGGGGCTTCCTCTTAACTTCATTTTTAATTGTTATTTTGTAGATACTCGTGACGTTTTTGCCTCATTCTGCCTTCTTTGGAATATATTCACTCTAAAAACTGTGAGTTATCTCGTGCAATTTGTTGAATGAATCATTTGTTTAAGAAAAAGCTAAATGCGTACAAGTGTTAGGTTCAGTGTGAGTGCAATATAGATGTGTGTGTGTGAAGACCCTCTCCGCATGTGTATGCACACATGAGTATGAGCATGCGTTTGCTGCATGCTTTCTGTGTGTACCAGTTGTCACATACACACCCCCGTCTCTGCAAATGTGAGGCTACTAAGCTCCATCACCAAGGAAACCAGCTTGTTGCCAGGTAGCAACAGAGAGAAAGAGAGAGAGAGAGAGAGAGAGAGAGAGAGAGAGAAGAGGGGAAACAAGAAAAATTAGTGAGACAGAAAAGACAAAATTAGATGAAAGTGTGAGACAGCATGTGTGAAAACATGTAGCAGATTTCTTTTAAAGATGCCGCCACAATTAGAATACGTCTGTTATTTTCCTCTTTTAGTCCTCATTTCGGGAAAAAGTTTCTGTTTTGAAACATCAGTTAATTGACAAGCGGCCTCACAATTTGTATCATTGTATGCTGAGACTTGATGGTACAGTAGAGCTAACAGTAAGCTGGGCAGCTATCATGTGGTTGCTGTAATACAGGTTTAAAAAAAAAAGCTGAATCATCTTTAATGAGATAACTATGCTTTATGCTTTATGCTGTTTTGACCAGAGGTTGTGAACTATCGTACTGTATGATCCCCCGTCTGTGGCTGTGGGTGGGTGAGCATTTCAATTTATCTGTGTCTAAGTGTTTGACTTCATAATTAAATCTGACTTTGAGGTCGCTGAAGATTAGAATTAGATAACAGTTTAACACTCATTCAACAATGTATGCGAGACAGGGTTACATCACAGCTCTGGACCAATCGGAGAGTTGCTTCGCCCTGTCAATCTGTCAGCTTCTGTTAGGAGCTGATGAGATATCAGCAGAGGAACACAGGGTGGTGTGTCTGTATGTGTGGGTTAATCTGACATCACCCTCATGAACTTGGCTGACTTTTGTTTGAAGCTTTCTCTGTGCACTTGTTTACTTTACTGTGATGGAGGCTTGCTACATCACACTCAAGTTACTGTGTTAAACACTGTTCAGCGTCCATTTTTAAATAGAAATAAACCCATTTCACTATTTTTCCATGTGATATATAGAGAGAGAGAGAGTCAATACTTACTCGGATGAAGGATGCTACAGTGTTTGCTCTGTGCAGCAGCAGCTGAGTAGCAGCACAGAGCTCTGCAAGAAGCAAGCTAGGACCTTATGTTCAAGGTAACATCGGTTGACCACGCTACCAGGGTGACTACGACTTGAATGTTGAGGAGAGCAAGAGGATGATAGAGGAAGTAGCAGTCATCCTTGAAAGGAGAGTGCGACTTGTAAAAGAGGGAGATGAAGAAGAGGTGTCTACAGTTATAAGACTCTTTAATGTAATCATTTTTAATAGATTTTCAAGATAAATTAACGCAATATAAAGAGATTTTTGGACAAATCTTGTTTTGTTTTTTTTATTTAAAAATTGCAGGCAAGCATAAAGGTAAGAAGCGTAAGTGTCATCCCTTGCAGATGTAGTATTAGGTTCAGTGGTAGGTGCCAAGATTTGTGACATTAGAAGTGTCACAAATCTTTCACGCAGGAGAGCTTGATTCATTTTAACAACAAGAAATTAATAGATGGACAAAAAAAATAGATAAAATGCTTGTGGGAAATGAAGATCTCACAATTTCAAACTGAAGGCTATTTACTCACTTTTAAGGCCTAATATTTATTAAACTGAATTTTTGGACTTTTTCAGGACCTGCAGACACTTTGTAAGAGGACGATGGAGCCACTGCTGAGCCCCAAAACCAACACACCAACTTTTCCTGTTCTGTTGGGTTGAAAAGGCAAGATCTAAAGATTTAACTTTACAGATCAAAGTAAGTAGTCTACAGATAATGAGTTAACAATCGTCTTTTTTTGTGAAATGTACGGTGCAACAGTGTTATCATGAGGTTATTAACTGGTGTGATGGTGTGTGTGCGGGTTTACATGTGATAGAAAACAACAGAAAGGGATTGAAAGAGAAAATTAAGACACTTAAAAATCCACTATATGGTCTGTGGTGCTACATCTTTGAAAAACACCTCCATTTTAGAAAAGACAAATATTAGAAATACACACTATAGTGTTTCTGCAGTGGGAATTTAATCCATAGCTGCAGCCTTCAACATGACACAAACCTGCTCAAACCTCCAGATCAATTCCCATGGCAATAACGGCCCTAAGCATGCCTAAACATAACGCATCTTCAAAATCCCTGCCATAGTCCCATCTAACATGGCACAGTCAAATTGTCAAACATGGCGGATCAGCCGCTAAGCTCCCAAATCATGACACAGCGGATTCAGACTTTTAATATGACACAGCGTGTTTACACTGCAGCAGAGCACAGAGAGAAGAAGGGAGGGGGCTCACCAGTGAACTGAAGATGGCATTTTAATTAGATCAGGGAGCATACACGGAAAGAGCAAGGCTGGAAGAGAAGGAGAAGTGAAGAGATAAGAAGCAGAGAGAGGAGAAGGCAGGAGCAGGAGGAGAGGAAAGAGAAGGGGGATGCTTTCATGTACATCTTACCCTGTTACCCCTTGGCCATATAATTAGTAGGAAAAACATCTCCTTTCATAGCTACGCCAATGATAATCAGTTGTGTTGCTGTGTTAAATTAAACAGGTTGGCTGCTTTACATGACTGCCATACGCATGACAAAGACACAAATATTTCCTTTAGATAAAATCAGACCAAGATAAGGTTACAGGGCTGAGACATTTCAGTTTCACCCTATGGTATGCCTTTATATTAATTGAAAGGAAACTGATTGATTTACTTCATCTTTCTGAGAAGGTTAGGACATGCAACACATTTTTTTTAAAGTGAATATGAGTTAATTCACATTTCAGGATTAACGTTCTTTATTTTTTTGGGTTAATAATTACATCTGTAACTATGCTGGATGTTTATTTGCGGCACAATCTTCACATCTTCACTCAGTTAAAAATGTAACAGGTGTTATTTGTTCCAATACAGAAAGTGCAGCCCAGAAAGTATGATTTTAAAGACTAAAAAAAAATTATTCAAATGTTATGTCAAAATTATAACCAAACAATACAGTATATTGTCATGGCACACTGTCATATTTTGTTGCATGGCTGTCAGCCCAGGTGGGTTGGGTGTACAGCCTGTGTTAGCTTAAAATGGGGCATGCTGATAAGAGACTACAGTTAATGAAAGACGTTTCTGAGTGCCGCAAGGAAGTCCATTTGTTTAATGTCTACAGATGAACTGTGGAGTGCTGACCTTAAGTCAAAATTTCGTCTGGGAGGAAGTTTAGTCTCACCAAAGGCAGCACTACCAGATACAGATTGTCCTTTGTTCATCTGCTATTGGTTTTTAAACAAACTATAATCCTGGATGTCAGGTTACTGTCTTCTTCCTGTCTACCCTGATTTATGGTGTCAGTGTTGGAGATATGGATCTTGTACTGTGCTTTGTGTATTGCATCGTACGTTATGTGTTGAACTACTGTCTGTAAAGCAAACGTAATCTTTAATCTTGAATTTGGTTGTAGTTTTCACAAGATGTAACTCCCCATTTGCTGCAATGTGATCTTATTTTCAATAGCTGTATTAGGCCCATATGTGGTCCGAAAGGGATGTCCATCTTGGGCTAAATTTGGACCAATGAGATGGGCTAAACAATAAACATAACCCAATTTTCAACAACTATTTTTGGGCTAAATATAGGCCATGACAGGCCAACCAGATTTAGCCAAAACAACAACATCCACAGATGCCTGGTGCTTGGTGGGATGGACACTGAATTTATTCATTTCATTTATTTGACTCACGACCATATCACATGGTATGGAGTACAAACATTACAAACAATAACAAAACAAGTGTGCAAATTTCGTTTGGCTTATCTGATTGTAATAACAACATTAATTTAAACATAGACTGATGGTTTAAGTAATACTTTGGCAAATACCTTTCTCTATGAGCCATTTAGCTTTCACTCAGACATTCATCTCCCACACGATTATCATCACAGAGGTTGCAGATCCTCCAGCTCTTTATATCTTCCAGTGACTTCAGGAATTCTGGTGTTATTTACTCTAAAATTACAAACAGCCTGTCTGTGCTTTTGGTTTTCATGCAACAGATACTTCTCAAGCTTAAACTCTTGTGTAATTTCAACATATATATCATATGATGTCATACGTCTGAGCTCACTTTGCTGCTTTTGTATGAACTGATCTTTTAGCTTCTGTTACAGTTAGTTTTAACCAGTTGATGTTGGTAGACTTTTGTGTGCGTCAGAGGTGAGACAACACAAACCTAGATGTTACTGGGGGTGTAGAAAGGCAAAGAGTAGTTTTAACTTCTGCATATGACCAGATTAAAAAGTTTTTCTCTCTTTATCGGGAGGAAAAATAAATTGAGGAAAGGCAGAGTAATGACAGAGACACTGACAAAAATATATAAACATGTAGAAAGCATTAATACCTATGATTTATCATTACCTCTGTATATAGACTCATATCGGCATTATAAAATCTTTATCTCCGCTGTCTTTATTATGAAAGACAGAGACAAAGAAAGAGAGGAGGTTGCTAAGCAGCAATGACTAACTATAGTCCATGACCAAAGGTGCTAACTAGTGTACAGGATATACTGTACAGTACAGTGCACATGTGTGTTTTGCTCTTTCCTGTTCCTTGGATTATGACACAAAGTCCCACTATGTAACCCTCTTTTCTTCACTTTCATCCATATTTATCTCTTTTCATCTATACCTCCATCCTTACTTCTCACTTTGTCGCCCCCTTCTTCTTATTCTCAAGAATTCTGCCCTTATAACCCCACCCCTTACCTAACATGCTCATTATTGGTACTAAAAGAAAGCAGTAAAAGGAAGACAAACAAAGACAGATGGAAGAAGTGAGAGATTGTATAAGAGTGGAAGAGAAAGACTGGAAGTGAGAAAGACTGCAATAAAGAACCTATAGAAACACCTGACTACAGTTACAGACAGAGAGAGTCACAGAGAGGAGACATCCGAAGTGTTAGAAGAAAGAAAGAAAGAGTCACAGTGACAGGAAGTTGAAAGCAAGGATAAAAACAGAAGTGTCCATATACGGTTGCTGGTGTCGTTCGAGTTGCCTGGCAACCCCAAAAGTTTGGCTTGAATCTCACTGCCAAGTCATTATTGCTGTGAAACAATCTGTATCCTTTTATAACTACAGTGAAGTCAGATAGAAGAGAGAGATTCGCCACGAAGCAACTCCACACACTGAGAAGCACAGGCCGCTTCAAAGACATGAGGCAGTGGCTTGTTAAAACTGACCGCAGACAAGACAGGGTTGGCTCGGACAGTGTTTGCACAATTTATTGATGCGACATCTGAGGTCCTGCATGTATGCTCGATGTACTGAGTGTGGCACTGCTGTATGCTTCATGTTACATCCTCAGTGCGTATGCAGCCACATGACTTACTGTAAAGGCTTTTCATTATCTAAAAGCTTTACCTTGTGTCACTTTAATGGTGCACGCCATTGTTATCGTGATTAAAGTACAAATCAAGGACAGTATTTTTTTTCTTTATTTTTTTTTAAATTTTATTTATTTTTTCTGCAATGTGTTCACTTCCTGTGTATATCTAGGCACTTAAACACCTTTTAGATTAAGTTAAATATAATAGTCACAACAGCCAATGAGCGAGAGCATTTGCTCTGTGTGTCTGATCCCACTGCTGTACAGTCTCAGCACCAGCCCAAGGAGTGACAGCTCTGGCAGAAAGGTAATGGGCTGCCACCTCTACAAGCCCCTGTGTGTGCATGTGTCTGCTCTGTAGAAAGAGTGTATGTGTGTATTTATGTGTGACAGTGTAAGTGCTATTCAACAGGTGTGTGCTGCAGACAGCAGGAACAGAGATTAGCTAGAAGCTACAAATGTGGTCACAAAAGCAAACACACACACGCGCGCGCGCACACACACACACACACACACACACACACACACACACACACACCGACACAGAGTCGTAAACATAAATACATAAAGGTCTTCAAATTGTGTTGGGGTTGTCTTGTAATGTTCACCAACAAAACACCTTAGCAGACACACCTTTTAGTTAACCACTACTGTCCTTCACTAGTCTCTAGGGGTGTAACTGTATGCAAAATTCACGGTTTGGTTCATACTTTGTTTTACTCTTTAGGAGTCACGGCTTAGTATGAGTTCAGTACAGCAGAAAAATACCCTAAGTACATAAGGATCTGTTTGTTTTCACTTGTTTTGAACAGACAGTAGTGCAAATGTCACAGTCAGACAGCTGGGGACTAAGAGCATTTCGCCCACTAATTTCATTATAAAAATAAGGAACATTTCAAACACCTCAGTATCACACCGAACAAACACTTTTGCAAAAGGCAACAGGTCACAACAGGCTATAAAACTAGAAATCATCTCTTATGCTATGAACTTGAAAATACCAAAATACATAGAATAGAAAATAAAACTTGTGCATGAGGAGGAGTGTTTAGGCAAGTTCCGCCATGGCTATTTATCTTTGCAGTGGTCAGCACATCCATTTGATGCTGTGTAACTGTGCGCTAGCATGTCAGATGTGCGTCCATTCATATACCCTTCAACCATGGAGTAACGCCAACACTCTGTCCTCATCTTGTACACAACTCTCTCTCCTCTCTGTTAAGTCGCAGGCAGATCTTCCAGCTCCTGCATTTCTATCGCTAACCATAACCTCATCATATGTTGCTAACAGCATACAACTTAAAGTATCTAGGTGGAATTTACCCTTGTGAACTTCCAAATTACATGCACCAATGTACATATCGTGTAGCCTGAGTGCAGCTGCATGCACTGGACAGTGACCCCCCATACCACGACAAACCATTATAGCCCTACTCTGGTCACATGTCACATTCTGATCCCAACCTGATGGTGTTAAATATCTTTAAGTGCTTGTTTAAACCTGCTTGAAACGCCTCATCTGTGAGGTTAGTATTCACTCTGTAGATAATCATAGTAAAGAACTTGAAAGTTACATAGTAGTATTTATATAACACTCTTAGTAGCTTGCTTGATAATATTTGAATCCTTCTGATGTGATAAACTTCACCGATCAAGTACCTCTTCTTTTTTTCATTGCTCCTCCTCCGCTCCTCTTCTACCCTACAGTATACCCACAATCTCCTCCTCTTACCCATCGGCCTCGTCTCCTCCTTATCTTTCTCTTTACCCTCCAGCTCCCAATATTCAGCTAAACACTGTACTCTCTCTCTCTCTCTCTCTCTCTCTCTCTCTCTCTCTGTCTGTCTGTCTGACTGCATCTCTCTTTTGCTCCCCCACACACACATCAAAGTCCTTGTTAAGCAGGCTTGGTGAGACTAATAGTAAAGGCTAATAGCTAACATGTGGAGACATATGCTGCCTAACCTTCTGAACCATGTGCTGTGCATGTGCGTGTGTGAGGATACAGTATAGAGAGTGTGTTAGGGTGTGCAGCACATGTATTATAGCTCTCTCCTTTTGAACTCAGGTTCACTGGAGGAGTCTATAAAAAAAGGAAATGACGAAATGTCTGTGAACAAAACTTTACGGTCTGGTTGGAGCTAGAACAGTGGCGAATGTGCAGACCGCTCCTTAAATTTCGCATTGACCTAATTCACAGACAATGCAAATCACTGGTGCATTTGCCAAGTCGAATGTCAATTACTGGATAAACAGATCATAAAGTTGACATATTACCATATGACTCCTGACTTGTTGATCAAAAAAATATGTTTGGCAACAATTTTTATAACTGTTTAATTATCTAAGTCATTTATCCAGCCAAAAATGTCGTACATTTCCTGATTCCAGGGGAGTGACCAAGTCTGCAACATAGCAAGCTGCAATTTGCAACATTAAATACTTTTTGCTCATTTGGTTTCACTAATCAAACAAATGCCGTACATCTGACCCATGTGAGGACCCTGCTGAACACTCAACCTTATCTGCAATTAGCAATCAACATATTGCAGCAAAGGGGCTTTCACACTGCTGCGTGGTAACTAGCCACTTCAAGACATTTCACTGAGGGGAAGGTGACAAGTTGCAGCCCTACAGACATAAGTTGGCTTTGCCTTTAATTAAATAACTTTTCTAAAAGTTAAAAAGTTCAAGATAAATGCAAAGTATCTAACATAAATGGTGACAGTGACACTCTGTGCCCTCTTTCTTTACAGACGTCGTGGTTTAAAACACAACAGTCATTACAGCCTTACAGCTGGCTCTTAAGATTTGTGCATGTGCAATTAACACACTGTAACCTTTACTACAGGAAAACAGGGGGGTAAGACATGTTTTCAGCCCCCACAACATCCGTCAAGCAAGCATGGCTGGTTGGTAACATGCTGTACTTTTATCTTTGATTTCTTTTATTGCGCAAATGTATGCATGCCTGTGTTAACTTCCTGCTTTGAAGTAAAAGGCTGTGTGGGCACTTAAAGCCTTTTAGGTGAAGTAAAATATATTATTCACAGCAGCCAATGAGAGAGAGAGCATTTACTGTGCGTGTGTGTCTGTACAAACTCAATACCAGCCCAAGGAGTGACAGCTCTGGCAGAAAGGTAATGGGCGGCCACCTCTACATGGCCCCGTGTGTGTATGTGTCTGCTCCAGAGAGAGACAGAGAGTGTATGTGTGTATTTGTGTGTGACAGCTAAAGTGCTATTCAACAGGTGTGTACTGCAGTCAGCAGGAACAGAGATTAACTACAAACTGCACAAATGGTCACAAAAGCACACACACACACACACACACACACACACACACACACACACACACATAAATACTCACACATGCACACAAACACACCAGAATGTGTCCCTTGGTATTTATTGCCATGTTAGTTATTAGACTTAGTGACTGCAGAGTGAGTAATTTAACCTGAGCTTCTGGCCTGCAGTTTTAAAAAAAACTCATACACTACCCATAAGCCACTTCTACTTGGATGACCGGGCATAAAAACGGCAGGTAAGAAGGTGATTTCTCTAAGCAACAGACTTTGCTCCATTTATAAATGAGAACATTGTCATTTTTTATATTGTTGAATGTTGGGTTGTAACATGTTCTTATTCTTTTTAATTATATTCCTTAATCTTTACTCAATATGATCATTTAATTGTAATTTCCACGGCCGTATTACAGCCATCAAATCGTTAGAGTAGACATCTGAATGTTTTATTCATCAGATACATTTCTATTTTTGTGGGACAGCTTTTAAATTCATTTCTTCAATGTTTATTTGTATAGGGACAAGTACGTATCATAAACGATGCCACACACCACAGCATTTATAGCCTAAGCTTATTTGCAATGCCAGTCCCTAGATGAGGCTTTTAAACACATAAAACTAAATAACAAATACACAAGAGACGGTATAAAACACAAAGTCAACCATAAGTACATACATTAAGAACACAAAAAAATAAGAATTCAACAAGAAAATACAGACTCAAGCTGTAATACTATAAAGCACCATAAAACAAGAAGCACCAGATCAGTCATTCATGACTACATAACTAATCCCTCTTAAAAAAAAAACTGCTGCAGTATGAGTTTAAAGTGATACCAGTCAGTTCTGCAGGTGAGGAAGTCCACATGATGATCCCCCAAACAGAAAAAGCTTGTTGTCCAAATGAGGATTTACATAAGGGCGCTTTACAGTTCCCATAGATGCTCCATGTGTTCCTGAGCCAGAAACTTTAAGTGGAACCACGACGTCACTGAGCACCTAAGGAGCCAGATTATGTAGGCATTTATAGAAGAGTTTAACATTAGCTAATTTAATAAAATGACCAACACTTAACAAATTTAATTTCCTCAAGCTATGGTTGGCAACTTTTATGAAAAGTAGCTTTTTACATATTTGCTGAGACCATAACTTTAATCACACAGCACAAAATGAGACAGACAATCTGTGAAAAAAATCATAGTCCTCTGCATTCTCTAATGCCTTGTAGCATTTCCTATGGCCTTAGCTGTAGACCAAATCGCCAAGGTACAGTTAAAAAGTCACCAAGCATCACTCACCAGCCGAACCAACTTCTTCATTTTATAGCTAAACAATACACTTAAATATGTGTCTTTAAACATTTGAGGTAAGAAATAGGCAATGCAGTAACAGAATCTTGTTTCATCTTTGATGAGCGCTGCATTAGAGACTCCTCTGCTCTGATTTTTTCCACAGATTATCTGTCTCATGTACTTCTTTCCAACTGTAGCTTTAAGAACATGGCAACGATGCGATTTTATTCTGTCCAAAATTTAAATTGCTTGATTGTGTATCATCATATCATCATAAAAGTGCATGAAAATCATCCTCAGTGGTCGATGACCCAACCCTAGCGTTGCCATTGCATAATTTGCCAACAAGTCCTGAAAACTTCATTTTTCAGCTGTAAAATATCACACACAGTACTGTACATAACTCCCATGAAATATTATCATTACCTCCTTCATGTTATGCATTTCCTTCAGGAAATGGGTAATGGTGCAAGACATTAGACAGGGAGGGAACTATCTTGGAGTAAACCAATGGGCTATTAGTTGTAGAGATAAAGACATTTTAATTTGATTGGACAGGAAGAAAGGTGGGACTATTAGGAAAACTGTGATGATGTCATTGGTTGGACAAATTAGTTCCTCCCACTAAGTCACCATTAAAGATGCACTGTTTTCCAGGAAGTAACATTTTTCCACTAAGTTCAAGAACCCATTTAATGAGATCTTAATATCTAAATATATTCAAGGATTCAATTTAAATATGTGGAAATATGTGCTGAATTGACTGTAGCAAAACAGACTTCTCATTTTTCTGACTCTATCCGTCCATTTCTGATACTCTCCCTTCATCCCTTCCCTCTTTCTCTCCACCTCTCCCCGCCGTACACTTTCCCACTTCCTTCCCCCCTCTTCCTATCCTGTCACTTTTCCATTTTTTACAACACTTTACACTTTACTGTCCACATCCCCCTTCCTCAAATTCGGACTCTTCCCCTCTTTTATTGTTACCTCTCCGGTCCTTCCCTCTCTCACATCCCCTCTGTCTAATACTCTGTCACTCTCTCTATCCATTATTCATGGCGCAGTCACAGTCGGCATTAAAGGACCTCGCAATATCGCTACGGCAACAACGCAGCAGAAGCAGCCGCATTGGATCATGGGAAACTGGGTCACCTCCCAGGAGCGGGAGGGTGCGGGGGGTGCAGCGGAGGGAGGTCGCTGTCACACACACACGAACACGCACACACACACACACACACACACACACACACACCTGACAGTTGTCCTACAGAGCAGGACAGGAAAGCGAGAGGTGATGAGAGAGAAAGACAGAGGAGAGACAGAATGGTAGGGAATGAGAGATAATAGGTCTGGTCAATGATCCAGTTACTGGCACAAAAACCACAGAGAGTACACACTGCTCTGTACATCTTGGCCCATGTTAGTCATGCATTGTTAATGCAATGTTAAACGTGAGGCTGTACCATGTAAAACATGAGTAGACTAGACAAGGACAGACTTTCCTAATGCTATAAAAGCTTTTATCATCACTTATACACCTTATGTACAGGCTTATATATAGTTATGTATAATACATGTT
Organism: Epinephelus cyanopodus; assembly: GCA_026686955.1. NCBI lineage: Eukaryota > Metazoa > Chordata > Actinopteri > Perciformes > Serranidae > Epinephelus > Epinephelus cyanopodus. The sequence goes on along the minus strand of CM048936.1, from coordinate 19,402,584 downwards.
CTGGGGCATGCTCTCTGCTTTCTTATATAATTTTATCCAAACTATAATTCAAACTCAGGAGGTTAGATGACATTGTGAAAAGTAGGGGTGTAAATCACAAGTTTCATCACAATGGGATACAATATCAATTCTTTGGACAACAACATGATATATGCTGATATCACAAAGTCTGCCACAAATACATTTGTGATTAAATTTGGGCCGCAATCGATATGAGACAATATCTTTGTCTTGGCTGATTACAGTTATCTGCCTGTGGCTGGACAGCAAGCAGCACTGTTTGAATGTTTAGGAAGGAGGTGTGCTTGGACGCAAATGATGACAAAGATGTGCCATGAAAATTTCAAAATAAAGGCATATCTTAAATGTATTGATACGTATCGATATTTTCACTTTGCTGCCACGACTTTGGATAGTTAAACACTGAATCGATCAACACAGAACAATGTATCGTTACAGCTCTAATAAAAAGTAGCAAAGACTAGACGAACATCTGAATACAATCTGCTTTCTGCTTTTTTAATGCTTTCAAGGCAACTCTGACACCTACAAAATGATAGCTACCATTTTATGTGTAATAAACAACCAAAAAAAATAGTTCATGAGTGCAATGCTTTTGAGCAGCCAACAGCTGAAACTAAAATATTAGCATTTAAATGCATTTAAGTCGCTTAAGGTCAAAATTAAATGATCACATCACCAGATGTGCATCTATTTAATAGTATATGCTAAAAACATTACAAAAAAAATCTGTTTCAATATATTCTTAAATCGAAGTCAACAACGTTTTCATCCTGTAACACAAAATATAACGCACCTAAGCTTGTACCAACCTATTTCAACCATCATATGACATTTCACTCATCAATCTATCTCTTTGTTTCACCAAAACAATGCTCCTGATTATGCAAAAGCATTTTACTGTGTCAGCAGCTAACGTTACATGGCGCATATGATGAAATTTGTCTTTCTGACATCATCTTTGACTAATGACCAAATATGAGGGACTTAAATCCCTCTTGTAACTTTATACCAATCAAATATTCCATTTTACTGGGAAAGATGTCCACAATACAGAAACTAAAGATGCTCTAACTTCTGTTTCATTGGGACACTAAATGCACCAGGAAGGACATTTTTACATCTTCCTCAAAAAAAAAAAAAAAAAGAGCAAAAGAAAACACATACTGTAAACTGGTTGACACGCTTGTAATGTACATCTGATTTGTAGTTAGTTGTAAGATATAAAACATGTTAAAGCACAAGTATACTTCTTCAAATATGTCTCTGCTGCCAGTCACAAAGTACCACATTTATTTTCATTCCTATTGATTCCACGATAAACAGATTTCAGTGAACAGAAATGAGTGGAAACAGCACTTAACAGTATGAACAAGGCCACTCTATTGATCATGACCAATCTGCCTCCCACCCGCCTCTCAACAATAAATGATAAAGACCCAGAAGCAAAACGCTAACCGATATTCATCTTTTGATGTGAATTCACTATTACACTGTAGATGACTCATTGCAAGAATAAAACAAACACTGGCGCTGCTCCTGACTGCGTGTCAGGTGGGCCTGAATGATGAATGTACAAAATATGAGGAATTTCTTTACAATATTAGGCCGCAGCCCCTTTTTGCACAAGCCACATCTCAGTTATCTCAAAGTTAAAAATCCACTCTGTGCTTCTACATCTTCTTTGTAGTTGCTATAGATTTAATGATGGAGATCGAAAAGGGATAAGACTATTACATGGATTCACGTCATTACTGTGTTTAATTAAAAAGCATGTGTCCCTATGTTTTACTTCCCGGGTATCTTTCTCTCTCTCTCTCTCTCTCTCTCTCTCTCTCTCTCTCACACACACACACACACACACACATACACAGAAACAGTCTGTCACATGTTGCCACCAAGGAAGAAAACGGAAACATCTGTTTCTATGGGAACCCAGCCCTTTGATGATGCAGGCAAAACACACAAACCACTCACTAGCATCCAGGTACACACATACATACACACTCACACACTATACTGTTCTGTATCATAGTGACACGCCTTATCACCAGCCAGAAATTCAAGGGAGGATGTGTATGTCTACATGAATCATCACCTTGTGTGTGTGTGTGTGTGTGTGTGTGTGTGTGTGTATAGGAGGGAGAGATAGAGAGCGTGTGTGTGGCTGCCAGATCCCAGACCAGATGGCTAAATGTCAGTGAATACCACACCAACATGACAGCTAGTTCTTCCTAACAGAACCAGTACACACTGCAACACAGCATCACCCATTAATTCAGTGAGAAAGTGAGCTGCAGCTTCTGCACTGGATTTCAGATATTTTGCTTCCTGTCTTTGATCTCGGGGCATCCAGAAGGCGTTCACAAGCAGGAGCCTGACTGCAGGACCATTAGTTCAAACATCACAGTGACGACTATTTAATACTGTTAATCGCTGGAATTAAAAACCAATAATGCTTTAAGTCCATTATTGACATGTCTGCTTCTTCCTGTTGCTCCTAAATGCCAATTTTTGCACCTGAGTAGTTTTTAGTTTCTCGCGCTAAAGAAATCGACCGGCAGGTTTTGCATTAAGCTCGGTAGAGATTGATGGGGGGCCTCTTAGTTCAAAGTAGCTGGTGTGCAGTTTGCTTTACTCCTCTGGTGATGTCACACCAGGCTTTTATGGCTGGTCAAATATTAGTCTGAAATGATGAAGACACATACACACACATGCACACACAGAGTACACATAAGACCTGTTTGCCACCCTAATTTGCCCAGAGATCTACTGAGCACTCCCATTACCTTTGTTGCCATGGCGCTGATGTTTGCTGTATAAGCAATTTGTTGTGCTTGTGCCTCATACTGGGAGGCCGGTGAGGGGATGGTCCTACATATTAAGCTTAAGATTTTCCACTTTTAATGTTACAAGGCTGAGCACCAACCATGCTGTCACCAAAAGAGGAGAAAGGGTAGTAAAGAGAAACGCCTGATGCATGTGATAGTCTCATGTGAAATATCACAGGTGTGAAACCACTGACAGAGGAGATAAGAATATACTCAACTACAACACAATAGGGAGGAGAAAGGATCATTTATGAGGTCATCCCCTAAAGTTTTCTGATTGATTCACTTGTCAAGCAGAGGCTACCAGTGTTCACAGTAATGGTATTCTTGCCGATGTCCTTGACCAAGGGACACACTGTGGTTCCCACTGCTCCTAAATAGTTAAGATGGGTCAAATGCAAATTTTCCCATGGGGGTTTACTAAATTAAAACTTTAAACTTAACACTAACCTTTGCACAGCAATCTGAAAATACCTCATCCCTATTTCTATGATGTCATCTGTATGCTGCCGTATGCAGAGTTGATACTAAACAAGTGTTAGACTGGGCTTTGTTCACTGTTTCCGTCATGAGGTTTTGGCTTTTTTTTTTTTTTTTTTGCTCTGCCCAGAATAAAATAGCTCTCTTTCTGGACAGGAAACGGTCCTTGACCACAGCCACACAAATTAAAGGGAAATTCCACCTTTCATGTGGATGACCAATCAGGGTTGATGGTAAATGTTAGTCAACTGAAGCAATAAAATCCTCAGTTTGTGCTATATTAACAGAGAGCGGAGTTCAGCAGCTGTAGAATCTGTTGTACTTCCTCCTTCCAGTGGCGTCATGTGGTGGGATAGTGACGTATTTGGAAGGAGGAAGCACTCCCAGCCATTTTAGTTGGGACAGGGGGCATGCTCTAGATGCTCTAAAACATAACTTCCTTGTTGTCTTCACTATTTATGTATATTTCTATGTATGTATGCAACAAGTATAGTTAAAAAAGCAAAGGCAGCATAATGAGGGGTCTTCATTGCAGCAGTATTGCAGGATCCCTGTGTAAAAAGGATGTATGTTTTCACTGGGCGTCAGTCGCTTGATTGCAAGCAATGCATCCTGGTACATGTAGGTACTGCCAGCACAGCTCCGTGAGCAGGTCAATACAGTATCGCATGCACTGACTTTATAACCTATACTGACTTCATTTACCATCAACACTGATTGTACAGCCACATAAAAAGTGTCGAATCTTCCCTTTAAGTCAACTGTATCCGCCAGAACAGCGAACTATGACAAGAATGTTTTAACTGAAATTGGGACATTAAGACTGACATCGCTCCCTGTGGTAAGGTTTCACTGAGAACTTTGAGTTTTGTGATGGACAGAGACATTACTCTCTCTTTCTCTCTGCGCGCTCTGTGGGAGCTGTAATGTGGGTCGATGTGAGGCAGAGGACACTTTTAGCTCAGTAAAAATATCCTGCTCTATCTCTTTCTCTTCTTTCTCTCCCTCGCTGCCGCTCTCTCACCCGCCTTTACCGCTGGCACATCTGGAGCTTCAAATGATAAAAAATTCACCTCAGCATTACTAGCCTCTTTCAGACGGTTATGTAATGTTAATAATTCTTTCCTCTCTTTCTGCGTCTGCATTACGGAAACTTTATTTTTGTTTCATAAGGCTCATTTGACCTGATTTAACATGACTTGTTTGTCAAATTACCCTAGTGCTGATTACCAATGCGGCATCAAACAAAACCACATGCATGTTCCCAGATCCTATATGCTGCATGTCCTCCCAAACACAAACATATACAAATATTGCCTCTAAATCACAGGGGTCTGGTATGCAGGTTTAGCGTAAACAGGGAGCGTTAGATGGAACAGTTTCCAGGGATCTGCTGAGGAATCATGAGATTTATGCCTGGGACAGATTTCACTCAAAAACTGATAAATACTAATACTTTTTAGATAGCAAGAGAGAGAGAGAGAGAGAGAGAGAGAGAGAGAGAGAGAGAGAGAGAGAAAAGAAATAAAGAATAAAGAAAAGGGGTTGTGAGGTTTGTGTGGAAATCTCCCTATCTTTATCACCAAAATGGGACTATTAAAAAGTAAGGGAGGAGGAGAGAGGGAAGAGGAAATGGCGTGGTAATGAATGTGGTGCCACAGCTGCCATCATTTAGTCTTTATCTTTCACTTTTATTAGAGGTGGTGGAGAAGAACGAGGAAGAGAAGAGAAAGACTCAGAGAAAGAGGAAGGGGGGAACTGACTCAGACAAAAAGGACAAACACAATGTTTTGCTTATTATGTTTTTTCAATTCAAAACAATTATACACTGAGCAGTTAACAGAATGTTACGCTTTAGCCATATTGTTTCTGTTTACCAGCCATGCCAATGCAGTTCCTCCACAGAGGGAGACAAACAAAGTGAGCTACAAAAATGTCCAAGTATTTTTATGCTTATTAAGTTCAAACAGGGAAATAAAAACTGCAAAAGTACAACAAAACACCATACAATACAACATTAACATAATCACTTCAATAAATACACTCGGGTTTGTTGCACAGTGATGCAATAGTGGCTTTATGTTTCCTGCAACATACTAACCACAATCCATTTTCTCTTCCATGTGGCTTTATGGCCATTAGCTCATAACTAGAATATTGCCGACCACTTTTCATCGGTAGATATTAACAGAAATATGGCGAACACAAAAGAACAATAACAACCTGCCCAATGCTAATCAATTCCAGGCTTATCTATTCAATTAAACCCCACTGATGGAGGCACTCCAGATTCCCATTTTATAATGGTGACATTTCAAGCTTTCAAACCGCATAAAAATGGGAGAATTAAAAGAGAGAAAAAACAGGAAAAAAAATCTCATAAAGCACAGGAACTACTAGGATAAAAAGGAAACTTTCAATGTAGAGTGTATTCTTTTTCCTCGCCATGTTTAAGGTTCATTTTAAGTAACACTGGAACCCTGCAGCAGTGAGGAATTAGTACAAAATGGCTCCAAAATATGGAACCAATGGAGCCGAAACCAAACAGCACTCTGAAGTAGTAACTTTGGAGTTGGAAAGCACCCATGTCTCCAACAGAAATGGTAACTGGGGTATTCCTTGTTTCCTCTGGGAGCTGAAAAGGGGAACAGCATTTATAATTTCCAAATAATGACTCCCCAGGCTCCAGCACGGTTGGAACTTGTTGTACTGCAGAAAACTTGCAAGGGGATTTGAAGTTTCCCATCTGCATAGAGGGGCCTGCTAATGTGCATAAGACCAGATAAGATACAGTAGTGAATCATATTAATCTCACTCTGTTTATATAAACACAACACACACTGTCACACTCACACATCGCATCGGTAAATGTAGTAATAAATGCATCAAATTCCACTGTAGCTATTCACACACCCACATACACCGCCAGACACACAAATAAACACACACATCTACATCCTTATCTGGATGCACCGTGAGTCGTTGCATTCCACAGTGACTTTTTAGAGGTACACACACACATGCACACACACAAACACGGACCAACAGTGTTTAGATAAGTGAACGTACAGATAGATGCTGATCGTTCCTCTCCATCTATAAATAGACACTCCTAGCAACCAGCAGAGTAGCACCCAAAGGAACAGCATGTTAACTTGATCCTCTACAGCAGAGATGATGGCGAGAGAAAGGCAGAGACACGAGGACATGTGGAGACCCAAGAACAAACACCGGACAATATTTGGAGCAATATATGGGTAATGGACTCTTAATAAGGTAGTGAACTGAGGTTATTTCATCAATTCAATGAAATTCAACATATTGGATCCATAGGCAAACACAGAGGCCAGTTCTGAGGTAAAATGTGTACAAATAAAAGAACACCAGAAATGGCGGTAAACAAATCAGTTGGTCTTGCGGCGAAAATCTTAATCCACCTAAGCAGAGCAGGGTTGGTAATTAGCACCAGCCACCAGCCAAATGCTGGTAAAATAGGCAAGTGGCTGCTAAATTTGCTCTTCTCACTTACCAAAAACATCTTGTGGCTGGTAGATTTGGCAATCCAACAGCCACAGTTGTAGGTGGACAAAAAAGTTAATTTTCAGCCCTGATCTAGATAGTGTTTCACAACACTGAATCAAAGTAGTTTTGATGTGGCTTTTTTGACATAAAGATAATGAGTTTTAAATCTCAGGAAGCTATTTAAATTAACTGCAACTACAAATACATGTTTGCAGCAGCATTCACCCCCTTCAAGTTGATGCACTTGCAGGAAAACATCACTGGGGCAGCCCACTGATTTTAGAGGTCACATAATTAGTTAAATGGGCATCACCTGTGTGTAGTCAAGGGGTTTCAACAGCCTGTAGCATAACTACATCTGGATCTGGGGGCAGCTTTTTGTGGATAGCAAAACTACAGGATGGATACAAGATCATTTCCAAGACCCTAAACATCCCTTAGAGCACAATCAGTTATTAAGGAAATCGAATGTGTGTGGCATGAGCTCTAAACCTGTCTATTTGAACTTCAGGAAGTTTAATGACTTGGTTAAGGGAAGGAAACCTGCATTGTTAAAAGAAGCCAATGTAGTCATATGCTTTTAACCTCAAATTTATCACCCTGACCTTCTTTCTGATACTGTAGATTTTATTGTGTGGTAAAAATTTCAGGCAGATACTGACTCACATAGCTGGATTGGTACCTGTGACAGTGAGGCCGATCTATGTTTACGTCTGATTACACATGTGCATACTACATCATGTGTAATCAGTGCTCTGGTAGACTGCATTTTCTTCTCATTTCATGCAGCTGTATTGTTCTACACTCAAATTATAATTCCTGTTTAAGTTTTGACCAATTTGTTGCTGCATTTAAAAGGGTTAGAAAAAGATGAAAACAAAGATTACATAATTGACCAAAGTGTCAAGACAAAGCAGTATTGATGGGAATGTACCAATTACAAGCTGAAATGCAAAACAAATGAATAAATGAAGTGTTATGAGTCACTGCAAATTAAAGTCCTTTTTAGAAGTAGTTTAAACAACAATATGTTGCTGTTGACTGTAGTGACAACGGTAGGTTGGTCCTCTGTATATAAGGTCACTCGTCAGGAAACTGCAAACATAGGTCAATTTACACATTTGTAAATGGCCAATTCTATTGTTTGTATAAAAAGAGAGAAACATAAAGATGAGACACAGAGAGAGGAGGAGGTATCTGTGTGTGTTGTGATGGGGTCCATTACCTTCTAAAAGGTGAGTCATTGACTTAAAAGGTGCTTGTTTCACATGCCTACTGCAGAGCCAGAAGCTAATTCGTCTCACACTAAACACTCTGTCAGCTACTGCGGATTCACACACACACACACACACACACACTTCATCACACAAAAAAAATGAGCAATCGCAACAACCATGAACACGCAAACATGGCGGACACTATAGAAATGTACGCGCACATGTAGAAATCAAACAAACCAGCAGAACCTGAATGAGCACTCACACAGTATCTCACGGACATAACCTCAAACCTCAATCGCTGTGAATCCTATTACAGCCTCATTATTGCTTAGGGGATTTAGTGTCACCTTTGTGTGGACATGTGTGTGTGTTCTAGCCTCTCCATCAATCAGTGTCTAATCAGGTGTATTGATCAGCTAATTGCTTGGTTATGACAACATTATTCTGTCAATCTGAAAGTATCCATATTGATCTGATTAGATGGAGGAATGAAGGGAGAGCGAGAGGGAGAAAGTGATTAAGGAGGGAAAGAGCAGGAAGGGGAGAGGGAGAAACAGATACAGAGTAGAAGAGGAGTCGTTTTCTTCTCAAGCTTACCTAAAGACTTTTACTGACACTTAACTTGCCAAAGTGCAGCAGATAATTCCTCCCTGAGTGAAAAGACTTTCTCACACTTTGGTTCCTACCCTTCTTTCCTCTGTAACCAAGGACAGATGAGGAGCATCACTACGGTTACCATATCCATGACAACCTCTCCCGCTGCTATTATTGGGCATGTCGTCAAGGAGACAGAGCGGAACATTATGGGATGCAGACAGAAATAGAAATCATGTACTGGAAGCAATACAACAGATCTCTGGTATTACATAAGAAAGACCTGTGCAAATCTAGCGAGGGGGTGCCGTATTGATTCTTAAACTCAGGCTCAATCACTCTTAGGGTCAGGGGTAAATATAAAGAGCATCAACAGGATACTGAGCTACCATCATGATGCAGCTGGTTTGAGCTGAGAAGGATCCAACTTTGCACAAGCCTGTAGTTTGTTTGCAAGCGATGACAACTGGCAAAAATGGGAAGAAATAAAAACGGCGTGGGTGAGCAAACAAAACCACAAGGGGCTAAGCACAATGTCTCACCCCAAATGACAAACAGAAAACAAATGACAACAATACTCAACAAGGGGGGAAGGATGACACAAAAATGTGACATAACACAAGGGGTTCATGGCGAGCTGAATTACAAGAGCTCTGATGCAGGGAATATTTAAAAGCCTCCTGTGGCTCAAACCCACATTACATTTAATGAGAGGGTTACCTCTGAGTTTGTAGCAGTGGAATACAAAGGCTATGCTGTAAGAATCAACTTATAATAGTGTCAGGACAATCCTGAAACAATTGGTGAGATAGCAGGTTCTTCCCAAATGTGCATGAGGGGTCAGCTGGTTCAGCAAAATGAGCTCTGTAAACAGCTCTTGATATACTCATCATCTAAATGATGAAGATGTCAATTTAAGAATCATAAGAGACAGTCTGGAAGATTCACCAGTGAGAGGTAAGATGGATTCTGGCAGTTCTGGGTTTTAATCACTGTTTTGCAAACACAATAAAAGAACTGGATAAGGTCAACTGTCAAAGTGAATGCATGTTGCAAACAAATTAAACATGCTTAAGACGCACCTCTGGAAACGTAAAATGGCAAGGGCATCCCGAATAGACTCACAGTTTACTCAAAGTTCACATGGCTCTGAACGCACGACTCAAGGAGAAAGTCCGGGTTTTGGAGTCCCATCCACCTCAACCTCAATCACTCGGGACTGCTTCCTTCTTTACTCCTGTCAGTGTATTGATCACATGAGCGCAGCCTTTCAAAGTAAGGCTGCATTAGTTTTCATAAGAAAACATATGTCTACGTTACATAATGAGACTTGCTTGATGTCACAGAATTGTCAACTTGTTCCACTCGTGCTACAGACCAATGTATCTGCCTCAATATAGAATCTTTTTAAGTCCACACGGAAGTGTGGCTATGCCAACATGCTGGTTTTTCCAGGGTTTTAAGAGTGGAGCAGAGCAAAGAATAACAAACTACAATGTCAGGCGACATTGAGAAGACATGTCAGTTTTATATCAGCCTCAATAGCAGTGTCTCTCATATCTAAAGTGCTCCCTACTGGTGTTATTATTCCTCAGTGGTTCCAGCACACCCCTTTACAGCAGCTTGAGTTAGTACTAGCCAAGGCACTAACTGGCTTGTTGAGTTCCCTTGAAGCATTGGCCATTTTTATTTTAACCAAGAAACTGCTGTTTCATGTCAGGATGCTAAATAAATCCATCAATTCAAGTTCTGTTTTACACAAATGTGTATATAAATAAAGATCTTGAAAATATTTACAATGAGAGACACATATTGAGGCTGCAAGAGTATTTCAAGTTAAAACCAAATGTGGGAGTGTAACATTTTCCATCTCTATTACTTTCTCCCTCTCTCCCCACAAAATACTTTTTGTTTTAACTTGTATACTTGCTAATACCACACACATACACAAAGACATGCACACACACACACACACACACACACACACACACACACAGACAGATACATGGTTCAACCATATAGTTAAGCCTTCTGGTCCATCTGCACACTGCTTCCTGTCTGTCAGAAGGTTATAAAACTAATTGACCACAGCTGTGGTGGTGGTGAGTAGGTTGTGCGTGCATGTGTGTGTGTGTGTGTGTGTGTGTGTGTGTGTGTGTGTGTGTGTGTGTGTGTGTGTGTGTGTGTGCATTGTATCTTTTCATTAACTAGGAGGGGGCACCAGTGAGGTCCTAAATAACCCTGCAAGAATAGAAGACCTGAAAATGTAGCAGGCCAAATTTTGCATTAAGTGTATGCATGCTCGTGCATGTCCGTGTGTGTGTGTGTGTATGTGTCTGCATGCCTGTGGGTCATGTTGTATACTGTTTCACAACAGCTAAGAGAGTGGCATTAAATTCTCCTCATGGTGTTGAAAGACAGTGAGAGACAGTGGACTTACTGCTATTCAGTCTAGACTGTCCGATGAAAACATAAATAAATTATACACTAAGTAAATCTTTTCTACTTATATACATACAAAAACAAAAATTTTAAAAAGGCATAAACAGCTTTAACTTGCACTGTTTTATGTATAAGATTCTCTTTTTGTTTTGTTTTACTGTTTTGTTTTTTACTTGTGTGATTTTCTTTTCTTTCTTTTTAATACATATTTAATCAGCATTGTTGGATGGAGCCTGAGATCCAAGATTTATATTACCAGCAACTTATTCTCTTTAATTGTTGTGTATATGCTGATAATAAGGAGCTTGAACTTTCTAAATTACACATTAAGCATTACTTTGCTTACATGCCATGACTGACCTCACTTACATTACATAAGAAAAGTCAGTACTAACAAAAAATATTTACTACGTTTAAACGGCTATGCTGCCTGATTTTATTAAGGACTACTTATCCTGGAAGTCTAGGCTGTAAAGATACATCAGAAGCTGAATTTCTAAGTTCTGGCTATCTGAGTTGTAAAGAATTTACTCTTTGCTGGTTCATTCATTAGTTCTCTACCTGTGATTTAAGTTTTTTTTTTTACATGATTCAAAGGCTGGATAATACAAGTGGATTATATTAAACTAATAAAGCACTTACAAAAGCTAAAGAATGCCTTTAATTGTTCACTGTAATGTGATCACTGAGACTTGATCTGAAAAGCCTTGCAGGGAAAGTAATGTAATTGCTGTATGTTTGCCTCCTACAGAAATCAGAGAGATATAAAGAGAGGCAGAAAGAGTGGGTGATGGACACAAATTAAGAAGATGAAAACAGCTGTCCTCCCTCAGTTCTATTTACTCTTCTACTGACTCATATACCTGCTCTGACACTGTCATTAAAGGAGGAATCGGAGGGTAGATACACAGTAAAACAAACGTTAGTACTCCACTCACATACGTCAGGCTGCCATGATGCGCTGCCTGTGCGTATGTACATTCAAAAAGTAACGAACCAGAATTCACATATATCCAACAAAATCATGATGACTGCAATCACCTGACGGGGGTAGAGAAGGAAGTTGTAAAAGTAAGACTAAAGTCTGTGTAAAGAGGCAGGCCGTGCAAACTGTTGTATGAAGATACGTTGCATATGTACCGTAAGTAACTTTTTGAATAGACAAGGTCCCTGATAGTCCTTTTGTTCGGTCATGTGACAACTGGCTCCTCTCCGCCTCTCCTTCCAATAAGCACTTAGCTCATGCATGGACATGTTGATATGTGAGGTAAAATAAGTCAGTGTGGCTAAAACATTCCTCGAAAGAAGTAAAGAAAGACAGAGTGACAGATGCTGCATGGCCTCTGAGGGATTAGAGTCCTCCTCTCACTAATACACTGCCATACATCTGCAAGCACACACATACACAAGCATAAATACACGCACATAAATTGTACAGATGTAAGTAATCATATTGATTTATAACCATGCGATTGGCTGGTGATCTCACGGTGGACCCTGCCTCTCGCCCAGTGTCAGCTGGGATTGGCTCATCCTCAAGCCTACAGCTAATGGATGGATGGATATTGATTTATATAACCCCAGAGCAACATGCTGCTTTACACACACACACACACACTCTGGTGAGCGGCCAGGTTAAGATAATTAGATAAGAGGTTTGGCAAGACGCAGTCAGAAAATCAGAGTTTTGAAGCAACAGATGTCTTTGTTTTGTGAGGTATTTCTGCTTTACTTTGAAAAATAGCAGATTATACTACATTTACTACATTAGACTAAATGGCATTTTGGCAACCACAAAATCATTCCTCAATCACAACAACTATTTCCTCCTTAGCCAAAAAATTCTGTTGCCCACAAGAAAATGATGCTTTGCCTTTGATCAAATCAACTCACACGGCTTTTTTGATACAACTCAAGAGTCCTCAGTCCAAATAACCGAAACCCTCCATTTTCCTCAGGCTTCAAAGTGGAACATCATAATCAACAGCTCTGCTGTATCCAAACAATCAATGATAAGAGGAAATCATGCTCAAAGAAGATGTTATTCTGTGGAAAAGATGTCTTTTTTCTCCCCACTTCATTTCTTTATTTGTTCCCATTCCCTTCTGCTCTCATATTTATCTCCTCCACTCTTTGCCTCTCACTTATTTCACTCCACACCTCTTGTCTGTCACCTTCATGAAGCAGTCACAGTGTAATACAGCTTCCCCCACTACTGCTTGCTAAAAACATGGCAGCAAATTACACACACATTTGAATCAGCTGGATATGTGGCTCAGCTAATTAACAGCAAAAACTTCGAATGAAATGTTTCATAGACCAACCACACATCTAATAAAATGTGAATCAAGAGAATACATCCACTTGGGAAACTCAGGTGTCAGACTACAAACTCTAAAATCAAGAAAACCTGCCCTCCAGGACTGGAGGAAAGACTAGCCAATAGGCTAAGCAGTCTTTTATACCAGCAGCTAGTGGACCAAACAGCGAGTGAGAACTTTTATCTGTAAAGCAGTTTAAATAATGTGGATTACTCACCAGGTTGGAGTTGGTGGCGTTTGAGTCATCCTCAGGGAAGGGGATGTAGACGGCTAAGGCCACACAGTTGGCGAAAATGGTCATCAGGATGATGATCTCAAATGGTCTGGCAGGAGGGTTAAGGAATATACACAGCAGAACAGAGTACACAGAACACAAGAATGAAGACATTTACACAGCACAGATCTTCAACTTGAATACTCTTAACTCACATTTACTTCAGGACGGGTCAAAATAATCAGTCTAAGTGTGTCCCATGCTACTGCTGCTGATATTGGGACTATGTAACGTTGGATGTTTTCAGACCAAACAGTCCTGGGGACTCCCTGCCTACTGGGGAACTAAACTGAGAGCTACATACCTTCAAGGCTTCTTTTCTGTTTGCATTTGCACCACCAACAAGAACACTTAAGTGACATAAGCAGAACTATGCCTATTTCACTTAGACGCATATATGTTCAGTAAAGCCGGCAATAAAACGGCAGCACAGGCCTCCACCAACAAACCCAAATCCAACTTAGCCGGTGCCTTGATCTGCAGTCCTAGCTCCAGCAAGAGGTGGAGAGCTATGCGCCTGACAGCAGCACCTGAATCAATCGTACCGAATATATTCCTAATTCTTGTGGTGTGGGTTCTTGGAGCTATGTTTTTAGAAGTAATAAAATGCCTTCTATGTCCTATACATGGGCAGATCTGACTGGACTTTAAGTCCTGACCTGCAGGAAAAAACAAATGAGATGAGGCACATTTTGTGAACTGCTACTTTTTGGACATGGCTGTTTGTTAATTGGTGTTCTCTCTATGTTCTGGTCTGTCTGTACAAACCATGTTGTTGTTATAAATCAGGTCAAATTACCTGCGGGTCTATTTTGGACCTGGTCTGCCTGTCCTCAGGTCCTTTTTAAATTGGGAAAAATTAAATCTATAAAGTTCAGGTAGGTTTTCAGTGATCCATGAAAACGCCTAGTACACAATACAAAATAATACAGACTCTGACTTCTGACCTTTCCTGAATAGAAAGTGTCTTCATATCAGGCGTGTTATTTTAACAGAGGTATTTTTAAACAAGCTAATACATCCTTACATAAGCAGAGGTATATATACACACGTAGCAGAGTGCACAACCAGTGTACACAGTGAGGGAGATCAAAGCTGTTGAGTTTGCCTTTGCGTTAACAATAAGACATATTGGGTCACTTAGGAACCTCTTTGTGTGTGCGAGGGGGGTTAGAGAGACAGTGCATGCCCTAATATGGGTGCGTCGAGGAGCAGGCCTGTCGCGTGGAAGACGGGATGTGGACAGAGAAAGAGTGAGAGCGAGATGGAATGAGAGAGAGGAGAGACACTGAGCGTTTTTATATGGAACGGTCCTTGAGAGGGGAGTGACCTCATTATTTTTGGCCTCAGAGAGAGCGAGAGCGAGGGAGAGATGCAAAGTGGGAAAGAATGGAGAGTGAGAGAGAATGTGAGGGAGAGATAAAGGAGGTCTGGTTTTCATCAACACAATTACTAACTGCCACTGCTGTCACCTCCCTCCACCTCCTTTTGCTCTCTCCTTCCATTCTTACCTTCCTTCCTTCCTTCCTTCCTTCCTTTCTCCCTCCCCTTCTTCCTTC
Organism: Epinephelus cyanopodus; assembly: GCA_026686955.1. Lineage (NCBI taxonomy): Eukaryota > Metazoa > Chordata > Actinopteri > Perciformes > Serranidae > Epinephelus > Epinephelus cyanopodus. The sequence continues at coordinate 19,387,320 of CM048936.1, read as the reverse complement.
CCTCTTGGCTGCATGTCAAATTGGTCTAGACTCCAGATCTTGTCTTATAACGTAAACAGCAATGCATTGATGAGTTGTCAGAATCTAAAACCTATAACACAAAGCATAAGCAAACTAATGTACACTTTCACGTTCAACACATTACATCACACTATGAATGCAGGCTTTTGCTGCACTGAATCTGACTTTGCTGGACTTTCCACACAACAAGTGGCCTTTTTTGCAGGTTGGAAGCCAATGAGGGATACTTGCTGCTGAACTATAACAACTGGTGATGGCTGGCTGGGGTACATGTGCAGACAATGCTGAATAGTGAGTATACTGCACTATAGTCTACATCAAGACTCACAAACACAAACCGGCCTGCCAAAGGCTCTGGCCAACTAGAAAACGTTGCACACCTAATATTCATGCACTTGTGAAGGCTAACAGGTCAGGTTTCAGGAGCATGTTAAACGGTAAGTAGCTCACTTCAGAGGCTTTTCCACCCTGACAAGACAAAGTTCTCTGAAAAAACAAGGATGATGGTCGTATTTAAAGATACTGAACATTGTCCAACATATTGTCAATCAGCAGCGTCGGTACAAAAACATCTGTATCAGACTTCTACCTTAAAAATATATTGCTGAAAGCCCATTACTAAGGCACCGCCAAATCTTTTGACTTGTAAATGGTTTGTGAGGCAGAGGATAACCCAACCTGCTTCCTCAATAGCTTCAACTTCAGTCTGGTGCAAGCATTACTCCACAGGAGCGGAAATGTATGGAAAAATGCAAATGTAATGGCAGGGAGTTGTAGACTGACTAACTTTGGAAAAACTGAGACATACTGTTGAAATTGAAATGAAGGCTGTTCATTATTTGTTTGTAAATGGATACACACTTTCAGCATGTACTTCTTGACACTAAAAGAAAGGGAAACATTTGAGGTGCTGTTATTTATAGGTTATTACGCAATGTTTTTTTTTAGTCTGGCCCACTTGAGATCAAATTGGGCTGTATGTGGCCCATGAACCAAAATGAGCTGGACACCCCTGGTCTACATCCTGCCAAGACCAACAGAGTTAGCAGCAGCACTTGAGAAAATGACCAAACTGGAAAAGAAAGAAAAAAAACCGCCACATTTATAAATACAATTTCAACTGCATCACCATGTAACCATAATGTAACTCAACAATACATGATGTTCTCAGCAAAAGGAACAGGAACTAATGGCTGCCAGCAAGGAGAGTTGAATAATTCAACACTTTGTTGGGGATAATAGTCTGCAGTGAGTGAACATGGCCAACATTATTGCCAAAGTAGTTTAGTTTGCAAGAAAGCAAGTTTTTCTTTGTTGCCCACTTGATATTCAGTAAGGTTTTCATGGCAACTAAAGGATATTGTGAACTTCTTATCAGGCTCATATTACATTTAGAAATAGACAGAAACCATGAAAATTTTTATGAAAACCCTGCTCCACCACAAGGCCTTAAACACTTGAGTAATTAATATTTAAAATAACCCAGTATAGTTTCTAATAGGCTTTAATGGCTAAAGAGAGATGGTACTGTCAACAAATAAATAACCATGTTTCAGTTTAAGTAGGAAGTAAACTTTAACAGTCTTGTACTACCTGTAATCACACTAGCTATTGTACTGTGTGTGGCCCCTCTAGAAACAGACCTGCTATCTTTCCTAGCTTTAACTACTGTTTCAGAAATAGCCCCGCAGACAGAAATAGCGAGGGGGAGAAAAAGAAATCTTCAGCATTTTATGTTGTAAGTAATACTTAGTTTATGTTTGGATTAAGGATTGACCCTTGAACATCATCAGCCACAAGATCATTCAGACTGCGACCAAAATGCATCAAAGCTAATCACTCACCCTTGTACCAGGGGCTCGTTAAAACACTCTCCAGACATGCGGGGACCCACAGAAAAAACAGGCCTGTGACTCATTCTGGGTTCCTGACCCATAATTTAAAAAACCCTTGAGGTCCGCTTCCATCAACATGATAATAAATCTACTGGCTGCTGTGCTGTTGAGAGCAAAACAACGCTGGGGAAAATTCGGGGGGTCTGAGTGAAGAATCAAAAGTACCAAGTCTATTAATAATGTACATTAATCAGCATAACAATAGCAAATATCCATCTCTAACAGCTTATAAATATTAGTGGTAAGAGTTTTGTCCAAAGCTAATGGGGGGGATTGACTCTGACAGCTCAAGGAAAACAGCAATAAATTAAATAAAATGGAAATCAGCATCCAGTTAGCTCAGCAGGTTTCATGGCTGACAATGAATGTAGTATTTACCGCGGTGCTACTGTCTGAGGCGTTTTGGAATTTAACATATACATTCAGCAAACAAGCCATATGCTTACGACAAATTGTCACACTGGGACTGCATCCACATACGCACCGGGTGGCTGATATTTTCTAAAATACTCAGCAGTTGCCTCACATAACCACCACATGCAGCTCACAATAACACCGATAATCTCTTATCTTGACAAACCCAAATAAGAAACCAGGGATATAGTGATATTATCAGCACGAGTGAGCTCAACACTCGTCCCTGTTATGCTGAGAATATTTATCTGTTTTCCTGATTGAGTTGAAAACACACACAAATAGTGTAACCCCTCATGTGACCTGATGCAATATGTAAGCTGTTAGCTGGGAAACAGAGTGAACGTGTGTGTAAATGCACTCAATGGCACCTTTTCAAAATTACCACTTAGTGTGATTTCATATGGAGAAGATGGTAGTTAGCCCCCGCTCTCTCCTTGTCTCTCTCGCTGACCTTGCAGTGTGCAGGTAATGCTTAAATGCTATAATTACACAGCATGTGAGAGCGCCGTGTCTGTGTGTGTTTTTCGGTCCTTTATCATCCGTGTGTAAGCATGTGCGTGCTCTTCAAAGGGTGTTTGTGTGTGTGTGTGTGTGTGTGTTCTCTCATCTCGGTGTGCGTCTGTGTGCATGTGTATGTGTGAGCTCAGACAGGCCCCCATCGACCTGTTGAGAGCAGTAGCTGTTGTCATGGTAACAGAGGAGGAAGGGAGGAAGATTTCGGATCTGCTATCTCCAGAGACGGAGGTGCTCACAGAATACAGGACACGCACACATAGGGGGGACACACACACATACACACACAAAGCCTATGGAATAACAACAACACACAATTGCATAACTACACACATACACAGATTAAATGCATACAGTATGGAGCACGGTCACCCACAGACTAATGTTTAAACTGCATTTAAACAGGCCTACGCTGCAGATATGAAGGACATCCCAAAATAGAATGGTTAGATGGACAAGCTGACAGAAAGACTGACAGTTTGATGAAGATTTTTTACTTAGTGAAGGACAAAATTTGCTGCAATTTTGCTACTGTTCTGCTCCCTCCATGTCTTTCTTTTTTTTGTGGCTCAAACTCCTGCCTGTTTACTGTTTACCCCAACAACCCTCTTTAATGTCCCTCGTCCTCCCTTCACTCATCTCACTTTCTCACCTTTCTCTCTCCATCTCTCTCACCCATCCCTCCCTTAAGAGCTGTTTAAATGAATGATGCTGGGAATTGTGGGTAATGATCTGCACGCTCATCAGTCATTGGGTGAGATACTTCCAGCGACCCTGAGGGTTTATGCATGCTTTCTCCCATTAATATTCTTTTTTATACAGCATAAGCACAACCAGACGGGATAGTTTCGGTTCTAAGTTTAAGATCTGACTAAGGCTGTCAACAAATATTCTATATTTGATCATATAATTAAATTGATTATTTATTCATTAGATTGTGAAAATTAATATTAGCTATGAAAAAAAGCATCACGACTACAGCTGTCTGCCTCGCAAGTTCTCGCGTGGGCCTGGGCTGCTGCACTAACGCTGCGCTGTTTGACAGGAGTCACATGACATCACTTTCACAGATTGTAAATAAAATGTAGGTCAAGCTGAGCGAGTGAAATATACAACAACTGTGTGGGGATGATGGCAGAGGATTCGGCCGAAGAGAGTGATTTGCACTCTAAGCAATCTAAAAAGCCACTTTTGGAAATACTTTGGATTTCGGTCACTAGATGGCAAAATTGTGGAACCTCGAGAACTTTTCTCTTCTGTTAAGACAATAGTTCACTGAAATGTGTTTCTGAAAACATCTGAAGCGAGAAATAAGCCACGCATTTGCTGAATCTGTCTCATTCCAGATCACTAATGATTAGCTTAGAAGTTTTTCAGTAGTTTACAGGGGCGACAAGTTGCACTGGATTTCCCTTATTAGCATAAAGTACTGTAGCCTATATTCAACTCCAAACACAACGCAGCGCTGAACGGCTGCTTACATAGACAAAGAATAGAAAGCTTGGAGATGATGGATCCTGTGGACACGTACCATAAGCGCACCATTCCACCACTAGCAAATTACACTATCAAATAACATATTAATAACAAATCGTTCATGTGAACTTGCTCCAAGAGACAGCATGTTGTTAGTTCTCACTCTATCACCAACCACAGTGCAGTAACCACAGTTTATTTTGTTATGTGCTGATATGTAGATATTTAGACATGTTTAGGTTGAATAACTGCATCTCCTAAATGTGTCTCCTTGTATTGGTTGGCGCTCTTACCTACATAATGCACCAAATAGATATTCAAACGGTGGGAACCGAAATATTGACAGCCATACCATTGGCATTAAGCCTTTAAATAATTACTATAATACATGAGGGGGTCAAAAGGATAATTTGCCTGCATCCACCGCTCTACCACACAGGGAGCGTAATTTACGGGCACAGCTGTTCTCATGGGAAATTTGGGGTTGTTTTTAAGAAACCATGTCTATTGTCTGAGTGATATGCATGAAAAAATGCACATAATGGTGAATTTAAGAGCTTGGCTTTTCACATTAAACCGAGCAAAGCCATCAAAACAAAAGCAGGACCAAAAAGAACCACACAGTAATTGTGTGCTTATTTGATAAATATACAGGTTCATGAGAATGTCTAAAAGAATTATGCTATCATTTGTCACTGAATATTAAAAAAAAAAACACTCCAGCTGTGAGAACGTGTCAGCTGCAGGAACAAAGGGAGGAAATCAAAAAGAAAAATCTTTTCAATCTATCTTGTTAATAGTTAAAAATGCTTATTGTTATTTTTTAAACAACTGATGGATGACTTTAGTTTGCGTAACTCATTTAAGATTCTAAGGCAAGTCGAGGGCATGCTGCGTCCCTTAGAAGTGCCCATTCATGCTCCTATATGTCAGAACCCCTGCGTTTAGCCAGGTTTGATGGATGTTGTTTTTTTACACTGGTCAGATAAGGCCTGTTTACTATTGAGGATCTCTACATTAACAGCCGTTCTGCATCTTTTACTCAACATCAGGTTAAATCTGGTCTGTCCCCCGGTTATTCTTTTTCGGTATCTGCAAACTTTTATGACCTTATGACTAGAATCCCTGCCTCCAAACACAGTTTGTTGGTCTTTTTCTCTGGCAATCCCTTCTCTCCACTTTAAAGAAGCACGGATTAAGGATACTGGTGAGGAGATTTCGGACGAGTTATGGGCGAAAGGGTAAGATAGGATCGAAACATGTACTATCAACACTAGACTTCAATTCATTCAGTTTAAAGCCATCCATCTGCTGCACTTTTCCAAGACCAAACTGACCTGTGATAAGTGCAAGTCGGGTGACGGGACCCTAGGTCATCTTCTCTGGTTTGCCCCAAGCTCAAGAGTTTCTGGCATGACATTTTTCATTTGTATGCCAACATATACAGCAGACAGATAATCCCTGACAGTCACTCTGTGATACTGGGTTGCTCCAACTACTTTTTTTTTTAACATCCCCAAGCATTGCAGCAAGCGCTCAGGGTTGGTAAGGTTATAGCAGAAAGGGGTATCCTGAGAGAGTGGAACTGACAAACTGTATTTTTCCATAATACTTTTTCCTCAATATATCCGTCAATGTTATCAACTGATTTATTTAAATTTGATTATTCACTAAGGCAACCCCCGTCAAACACACACACACACTACTTCTGACTCTTCTTCAATTTCCTCACCAATCCGATCTGCCTTCCACTTCTCTCTTCTCCTCCCTCGTTATCCCCTTATCCTCTCTCCTCTCCTCCCCTCTCTCATTATTTGCCCTCCCCCTGCTCTGTCATTTTTCTTGTTTACCTTCCCCATCCTCCCCTCGATCCCTCCCTCCCTCCCTCCTCAGCTAATCCGTTCCGTCGTCTCTCCTGTCGGCATCCATGTCCTGCCCACATCCCTGCCCTTCTCGTTTCCCCGACCCCTCCTCTTCCTCTCCTTCTCTCCCTCTCTGGACGATGTGTGACTGTGCTCTTGCTGAGCTGATGCTCATGTGGACCCTCTCCTATTATAGATCACTTTGACTGTGACACTGACCATTTCTGTCTCTCTCCCTTTCTCCCTCTATCTCGCCCTGAGGGAAAACCAAGTCATTATGTTCGGCAGCTTAAAAAAAAGATGGAAAAAAAGGAAGGGTAAAAAAGAAGGACGGGTGGAGGAACAGCAGGAATAAAAGGATTTGGATGGACAGAGGGGGAGACGAATAATAAATGGTGAGGGAGATGTGGAGGATGGAGGGAGCAAGGGAAGTGTGGAAGCAGGGGTGGACCTGGGGGAGAGAGGATGAATGCAGTAAGAAAGAGCTGGGGGAGAGACATATGCTGGGAGAGGTGTGAAGGAGGGATGAAAATGACACAATTTGTTTTATCCTCCTGTGAGAAAAGAATGTGAGATGAAAGAGGGAGAGTGGAAAAAAGAGAAAAGGAGAAGGACAGGCAGAGGAAGGGGAGAAAGGATTAAGACAAGTGAGCGGAGAGCAGAGAATCACATCAAGTGAGACACAGGAAAGGGAGAGAGAAGGGGGGAAACAGGGACATAAAACAGAAGAGGAAGTAGGATGCGCTGTTAAAGATGACCTAATATGCTCATTTTCAGGTTCATACTTGTATTTTAGGTGTCTACTAGAACATGCTTACATGTTTACATCTGTAATCACCTTCCATCTGAAATGCTCTGTTTTATTACCTGTCTCTTTAAGGAATATAATCCGAAATCAGGGAGAAATGAACAATATCAGCAGGTGACCATATAAAGAAATACGTCAAGAGCTGCTTGTCTCAAAAGTAGATAATGGACACAGAGAATTCAGAATGGGCCGCAGCCTAAGGTTTTTGGTCACAGTCATGACTTTAACATATGTTGACCTCATTATCTGAAACTTTGGCAACGTTAAATATAAACATTCCACACTGTGACATTATATATTAGACAGAAAATAAGGAAAGGCATTAGTCCTCTTTAAAATGCATAAGTGCACTATTCTTTATGCCCTTCTACTCCTCACTGCCATGATTTTTATTCCATCCACTACACACTGAAGGAATGCAATGTGGTTGCAACTGATTCATTATTATCATCATTATTTATGTATGATTTGCAGAGAATTATGTGCATTTATCTAGTTTTGGCTGTGTTTTTAACAGATGTAAGCTTTTACAGCTTGTCAAAATCTGTTTTTAGAGGCAAAAATATTGTTGTGCACTCTGTAAATGAAAAAAGGCCAAAGCTTCAATTGGCTTTTAGAATAAACAAACCATTTTACTTTCGAATGGATGAAACGTTGACGGTGCAGTAAATGCTTTTAACATTACAGTAACATTGCACAATTAAAGATTATAACACTTGCATATCTCTGATGATATATTCCTCTATTTAAGAGGATAGATTCAGGACAGGTTTTCTTCAAGCTATCCAACAAAAGGGAATTAACTAAGAATATCAGTCGTCAACCTTTAGACAGATGACACTTCTGGAAAGTGAAATATGTTGCATGTGGTTCCACTGCAAACCGTGTAAAGACAAACCTCCACCCACGGTTAGTTAAAGGATACTTCCACTCTACGATGCTGATGCAGGCCCTGCGGATGGGGTTCTTGAGTGTGAGACAGAGTAGGGCCCGTGGCGGTCTTGTGGCTGTCGTCGTTGTCTGTTTCTTGGGCTTAGAGCTATAGTGTTGTCTCTTCCTTTGCGTGGAGCTGGCCGTGGAGATGGGCCCGCCCCCTCCTGACCCAAGCCCCGCCCCTCCGCCCGATGCGGCGTTGCCCATCAACTTCGCCTGCCGCGCGGCATCGATGGCCGCCTGCCAGCTCAGGGCCGCCCCCGGTGTGGCGATGTGCTCCGGGGCCAGGCCCACCACGCCCACCCCGTGGTTAACCCCGCCCCCTCCTCCACCATGGTCGCCGTGGCTGCCACCGCCACTGTGCTCGTTGGTCAGGCCGGGGGGAGGAGGGCGAGGAAGTGGGGGAGGGGGAGAGTAGTCGGAGCCTGGAGTGGAGATAAGTAGGAAGGGGGAGAAAAAGAGGAGAAAGAAAGTTAGCAAACAACACAACCGTCAGTAAGCTCTTAAATCACTTCCTCCGGTCAGTAAATGATTCACTTGTTGATTTAATACATCACACACGGTTCCTTGAGGTTGATACAGTGTCTCCGTTTTCTACAGTGTGGTAGTTTACTTTGGAGGCTTCAAGGGTGTTTGAGTTGTTGACAGATCAGTTAGTGAGCCCTGTATATTTTTCAGACACTGAAGTCTCTCCCTGTAGAATAGACGATGACTAATATACTCCCATCTGTCAAGCAAGTACAACAGAGCTAACTGTGTGCTGTTTAGTTCCTCAGCATATTGTGTAGGTTATGCAGTCCATTCACTTTGTGTCAACACACACTCAACACCACTCATCAGACCAGCAACTACTGGCTGGTGGAATAATCATTCTCTGTGCTTACGTTATATAACAAATATTCTATCTCACAACTCTTTATTATTGTTTTAAATTACAGTTACTTCTGGTTTTTCTTTTGCATAGAGAAAGATTTTTAGTTTTTTTTGTCCAAATCCTATCAGGGACCATTCACCCCACAATGAAAAATACATTATTTTCCTCTTACCTATAGTGTTAGTTATCACTCTAGACTGTTAGACTTTCTACCAAACTACATCCACGACTCATATCACTGTGCATGAACAAGAAGGTTGTGTTTGTAATAGTGTAACATGTAAATATTAATGGCGTCTCCCTCGGCTGAGCTGCAATGCTATGTGGTGCTAGGTGAGCTGGTAGATGTTAGTAGTAGTAGTTCGGTAGAAAGAAAATAGTTCCTACATAAAACTGCTCACAACAAAGTCAGTTTTTCAAATGTGCCGTCTAGTTACATTATATTCAAGACAGGGCAGACATCTCTACAGCCAATATCTCCAACATTCGGCAGCTCACACCAAAACAATCTAGACTGATAAACACCACTACAGGTAAGAGGAAAAATAGGCTATGTGTTTTTGATTTTGGGGTGAACTGTCCCTTTAAAGCATTAACAGTGGAAAGTGTTTTAAATGTTGTTCAGTTGCCCTACAACTTTGTTACGTGGCCTCTGGTCTTCCATAAACTAAAGGCCAGCATCTTCATGCTGTAGAAATTTGAGTACAAGCATTGTATAATAAACAGGGGTCAGAGCGTTCACATATATTTACTCAGCTGAGGGAAATGCAGAGAATAAAATAAAATCCAGCCTGAGAGTAAAATAAAAAAGACTTCAGACAACATATGTATGTAATGGAATCAAATAAAAGAAGACAAATGAGAGACAGAATTACAATAATCTCAGTGAGATTACATAGTAGTGTCGCCCAGGCAAATTGTGGAAATAAGACTAAGTGAGTAAAAGTAAGAGAGAGCGGATTATCCATACAGTATGCTTAGCCAAGATTAAAGACAGTTATAACATCCTCTCGGCTCCTCCTTCCCTCTGACATCTGAACAAGGATTCCACAAATGCTCTCACCATGAGGAAGATTACACACTCTGTGAAACCATGTACCCTTTCCAGGTTTAAGACAACACACGTTTGTCTTACTTTAATAAACACAAACGTAATTATGCAAACACACACGATATCTTAAATGTTTCTGACAATGGAGAAGAACTGCATTGCTTTATAGAAACTACAGTTTATTTCTAAAACTCCAGAAGAAGTCCAGCTAGCTACTGATGCCACCAAACTATTTCAACATAACAGTCTGCAGAGAGTATAACAACCTTAATCTAACTGTAATATGTGTTCAGTACTTGCATCAGTGCTTTGCGCAAATTCTCAATGCTGATTTCAGTCAAATTTGACCAAATGTAATACCCGATGTGAGATTCACAAATCCTGTGAATGCAAAGCCACTTTTGGGAGAACAAGAATGCAAAACTTTAAGAACCCCTGCAAAGTTAATCCAACCTGTGCTGTCACAACAGAGATAAGGATAGAGAGAGAGAAAGAGGGAAAAGTGAGAAGAGATGTGCAGAGGTTAGAGAGAGAAGGCGGAGAGAGAGATAGACTTATCCTGTATGCTTAGTACGATTACAGGGTGGTTACAATATCCGCTGAAATCCCGTTCCTCTCACTTCAGAGCTATAAGTTTCTACATATGAACTCACGGGCCTGGGGGAACATTACATCAGATCCTGGGGAGCACACACACATACACACATCCCAGAAGCACCTTCCTTCATATGCTGTGTATTCATGTAGGTGCTCACACTGTGACATGTGTCATCCCATAAGTAGTGCACTAAAGTCAGTAACACTCTTGCTCACTAACTAAACGACTCTGCATATGGGTGTAATATTACACAGCAATATCAAGCCTGTGACCTCTGACCTCATTTGCTAACTGCTTACGCTAGAATATTTTTCAACAGGTGACACAATCTGTTGGTTGGTCAAATAATTTATCCTCATATCACAGGCCTTGTTCACAGCAGAAATTTTGACTTTACGATAGTGGTAAAAGCACAGGTGTTACTAATAACATTAAAAATGCCATGAAAATGTGACAGTGAGCCAACATGCACAAAAGAAGGGCCCTGAAAGCAAAGCAGGTGTCAAAATGAGCCATCATTAGTTTCATTATCTGCACCTGTGGATCTGTGTACTGCAACATGCTGAAGTACAGTCAACAGAAAAAAAGACCTTTAATGAAGTCAGTGTTGTACTATTATGATATTATCAGTTGCAACTTGCAGTCATGTGCAGCATTTTATTTTATAACTTGTAACTGGTGGTGGAGCTAACTTTGCTTTAATACTTTATATACTAATGGGTTGTTCGATCTTATAATATAAACAGTGTTGTGAAGGTTACTTTTGAAATGTAATAGTATATAGATACTAGTTACCCTGTCAAAAAATGTAGGAAGTAGCTCTTATGATTTATCAAAATAATATAACTTATTTCATTAGGCTACTTTAATTACTTTCATAACAAATATTTAAATTGGGCAATAAAGCTGAAAAATGTGCAGAAAAGGTAATGCCAAAACAAGGGAATCCTGCATGGCAAGAGAATCCAGAGCAACAGAATGAATGCTATATTCATACTCTACATATAAACTTTTTACTGAGAATATATTCTGATGTTAACCTTTTGTATTTGCCCAAATTTTCATTAACAACTGTAATTTAATTACACAGTTTTTCTCATTAACTGTAACTGATTACAACTACTTTCATTTTGTAATTACATGTAACTAGTCTCCAACACGGAATGCATAAAATATAATAATTGTATAATGTATCCAAGCTTTGTATGTGTTTTGGATGAACATCTTGAACTAAAAAAGTAACCAGTTATGCTAACTGTTAACTGTCAAATAATGTAGGGTAGATAACTGCACCCAAGTGGCCCAAAGCAAATTAGTAGCTATAGGTAACGTTAGCTGTAACATGATGCCACAGCTCATTCGAGATGAGTAAACCTAGACAACAAGCCAGAAAACCCAGCATTGCATTTAGCGTAGGTTTCAACAATAATCCCCATAGATTATGCCTTTCAAATGAATCTAACTACCATTTAAAAAACTGCCTTACTTTACAAATTACTCAACAGTAAAAGTAAGTTACATTTAATATGTAAGGCCTACTTTACTTTGTTGTTTATCCCCATTCCATTAATTTGCCTCACAATCATTTCAAAAGCCACCAACAAAGACACACATAACATCATCTGTATTTAACTTAACATGCTGCAATTAAAATTACTCTAACATAACTAACAGTGCTGCATCTGAACTGTCACTTAATTGTGTAAAGGTGTTACTGAAATGTACTCAAATAAGAGGACTAAATGTGCACATAGTGTATCATTAGCCTTTTTCGCAGCAGACATTTGACAGAGTGTAGTGGGGAAAGCACAAGTGTTGGTAATAACATTAACGGTGCCATGAAAATGTGACAGTGAGTCCACATGCACAATAGAAGGAAACCCTGAAACCAAAGCAACTGTCATTCATTTCATTACATACACCTGTGCATTTCATACTGCAGTATAATATGTTGAAGTGCATTCCCTTAAAAATACTACTACTAACCAGTAGTTCAATCCATAGTAACATAAAAATGTATAATACAGTAAAATATAACAAAATCAGCAGGTGCTTCAAATGGAAATCTTGAGCTACTCACCTGCATTAGCGCTAACTGCTAAATATCTGTTGATAATGTAATTTGTTATGTCAGTGGTAGCAGGACATTAACGTTACAATTATTCAAACATAAGTCAAACAACCTCAAAATTGCACTTAAGTGGAGTTTCTGGTAAGTTACATACATATATTCTCAGGCAACGTTAGCACAACAAATGAGCTAGCTTAGCCTAGCCAACGAGCTAGCCAACCTAGCATTGCATTTAGCCATCAGTCGCTAGCTAGCTTAGCCACACGCAGCGCACTGGAAATAAAACAAAACGTGATACAACAAACAAAACAGCCTGTTAGTCAGTTAGCTTAGCCACATGTATATGTATATGTAATTAGAGGTTACCAGACGGCCTCCGCCTCCAGTAAGGGCACCAAGCTAACAGGTGTACCAACTGCCAAGCTAACAGTTAGCTAGCTAAACCTATTTCCTATCTAACCAAGCAACAAAAACGTCACTGACTGATGTGCAGCTATTACACAAATGTTAAATTTAAAAAGCAGTGCCCTTACAGCACTTTTATGGGAAGCAGTGATAGTAATATTGATTTAATATTGATTAATTTAAGGTACCTTTATAGCCTGGCTCCACTTGCCACTGCTTATGACTGCAGCCAGACAGGAGCCTGCTTCCTGCTAATGTCACCATGCGGCCACCTTGACCTGAGAGGCTAAGAAACTCATTCTCATCAAATGGCCTATCATTTTTTTTATTTTATTTTTAGTTTAATACCTGTTCCCTATTATTGCTTGATATACTTTTTATTTTATGTTATGACTTGTTTTATTAATATTGCAGTTTGCTGATTTTGTTCCTGTAATTTGTCCGTTTTTAATTTCAGTTTAATGCCGAGCACGTTGTAATATTTGTTTAGAAAAGTGCTATATAAATAAGCTTTATTATTGTCATTACCGCTAAAATAAAACTAGAGTGCCCTAAAGGCAATCTCAAAACAAATGCACTGACGAAACAACAACAGAAGATTATGTGTGCAAATATTTAGGAGCGGTGTGCTTTTGAATGCAGCGAGAATGCCCAAGGAGGTGTTCTTTACATTCATCAGCGGTGAAGTCACTTGGTATCAAATCCAGCTGTGCCTTATGGGAAATACCACTGCGGTTTCAATTTGGAGCATCTCGTTACTTGGATTGAGCTATATTTTCCCCATTTTCTCTGAACTCTGGGATTGATTTTAGAGAGTGTCTGTTATTTTTGAAAGGGGAGAACCTAGAGGTCTATAGCAAACCTTACTTTTATCATACACTCAGGCTCTGCATCTACCACTGTCCCAGATGATTCTCTACTGTGGAAAATATCTTCCTCTTTCTTTCCACCATCGACTCCAGTGTGAGTTAATATCTGCTTCCTGACTGCTGTTACATCATCATCGCTCTCTTTCGCTCACAATCTCTCGCAAACACACACATACACACGAATAATCACTTTCAGCATATTGTACTGCTGCGTGATCAGTTTATCTCACACTGCCTGCCCCTCTCACAGGGTGTACCCCACTGAGAGTGTGTGTTTGTAAGTATTTCTGTGTGTGTGTGTGTGCCTGCTGCATGAGTGAGAGTGCAAGGATTAGTGGAGAATAAAACTTTAATAATACTGAGCTCACTAATCTGTCTGTCTGACCGCGTGTCTCTCTGTGTGTCTGTCCTGCATGTGCACAGTCATGTCATGTGTGTGCGCATTGTATGATGGACTGCGTGCTGATGTGAGTGACTATAATTCCATTAGCAGCTCTTTATTCTGCGGGGGGGGGGGGGGGGGGGGGGGGGGGGGGGGGGGAAGGAAATACGATTCTGACTGAAGGGGAGAGGGAGGAGAAGGGAGGGATGAAGGGATGAGAGAAGAAAAGGAAAGAGGATGAAGAAGACAGGGTGCAGCAGGGGGGAGGTGAATGTACTGTGGGAGGATGGATGGTAAGAGGATGGAGGGACAAACGGAGGGGGTAAAGAAGGGGAAACCCATGCAGACAAGGAAAAGAAGAGGAAACAGGGAGAAGATTAAATTCGGGGAGGAACAGGGAGGATGAGGAAAAATGGTATTGCCTTCAATGTAGTCAGTGGTGTTACAGTGCAGGGAAAGATTTCTGTAGTGCTTCAGTCAGTCAGTGGTAGTTACAGAGCTACAGTCAGGGATTGTAACTCTACTTGGATCAACACCAGTAAAAAAAAATCTGATGATTTATGCTGTATACAGTGAGTTGAACCAACCAGAGTTGGATCTTTGTGTGTATATTAAGTGGTGCTCCACACCTGATGCTAATCAGTCCATAACTGATGGCTAGCAGACAGGATGAAAGGGCTTCTTCACAGCAGACGGCTTTACTTGCCATAGTAGGAAGAGCACAGGTGTTGCTGATATCATGAACGATAGCTCTGTTCAGGTGTCCCAGTAAGCCATGACAGAGAACCAGCATGCAAAAGTCCAGGACCCTGACATGAAAGCGGCCAAATGGAATTTGCCATCATTCATTTATTTAATTTTATTATTTGCACCTTTGCTTTTCCTACTGTGACAAGTCACAGTGCCTTCTCCTTTAAACTTTGTTGCACCTGTCACAGTGGAACAAATTCAACAATATTACTCTAATTACTTAATGTGACCTCACATAGCTCTGCTCACTTTGAACCTGAGCAGAGGTCTAATCAGCCAGAGTAACTCAAAACACCTGTGTGTGTGTGTGTGCATGTGCCTGGTCTTTCATTTTTGTGTCGCTCAATACAATGGACCTCTTTCACTAATATGTGTGCAGTAATATTCTTACTCTGCGCACAAAATAAGTGGGCATGAATTCATTAATTACTGTTGGATTCCTGACACGTGCGTGACGGCCAGTTTTGTTCTTACAGTCGTGTGTATGCTGGTGAATCAGAGTCAGTCTAAATTGACAGGAGCGTGCCTGCTATTTGCATCGGCAGACTGCCACCCTGCTATTTGTATCATGAGGAAAGTGGTAAAGTTGTTTCTGCGCACATATTTCTGAATGTCTTGTCAGTTGGAAACAGCTGATGAGCTGATCGTCACTCACTTCAAACATGAAGATGTGCTAGTATTCAGCACGGGTACAGACATCAGTATGTATACAGTACTATTAAGACAGTCAACGTTCACTGTCACTGAACTTGAAGTGAACCGAACTGAGCCGAACTTGAGTGTGAACTGAACTGCAGACTGTAATGAGCTGTGATACAAACTCAAGTCAGTGGAGCTGTTATCTGCTTAATGATAAAGACTGGGGAGAGATGCTATCGCTGCAACTCTGAGCACTCTGCCGTAAAATGTCATCGCCACACACACACTCGCTCACACACACACTCACAACAAGAGTATGCTGCAAATTGTTCTAATTAATATCGTCTACCAACAAAATACAGTTCAAGTATAAATTACGGCAGCATAAAATCCATCAGCGAATGATTTTTAAAAAACTCGTTCAAACTGCCAAAGTCCTTAGTCGCCCTGCTCATTTAATTGGCTCGACCAGATAACGGACAGCAGAGGGGACCAATCAGATTATCCCACCCTAAATCAGCCTTTCACATCATCTCCTCAGCGTGTCCTTCTCTTTTTCGTTACCCACGTCTGCCTCATTTCTCACCCTCTCCCTCCATCTGCTTTTCCTTCTCCTCCGCTCGTCCCAACAGGGATCTATTTGGGTGGACAGTGATGATGTAATTATCGGTCAATTAACTGATGATGACACCTGATCAGACACTAATTAATGGCGGATGCACACATGCAGCCACACAAACGCGCACACACACACACACACACACACACACACACACACACACACACACTAAGGGTCCTGCACCTTACAGCAGCTCTGATTCAGAATATGAAAAAAGATGAATCTTATTAACAGCTTGAAAATTGGGCCTGACCAGTGGTGTTTTTTTTTCCCAGCACGTTTGGATCCCATAAGACACACACACCGATACACACGCACATACACAACAGTCCTGTCATCTGCCATCCCAGCTGAATTGTCGTTTCTTTTGAAAGATGACCTCCTTTTGCTACTGTACCTCTTTTTCATCCTCCTCCCCTCTACTTCTGCATCTTCTTTATCCTCCTCTTCTTCCCCTCCATCTCCTCCCTCTATCCCCTCTGCGTCTCTTTCCTCCTCATCCCTCCGTACCCATTAACAATCCCCCTCCCTCCTCCTCTCACCACTTCTCTTCTTCCCTCTTTTCTCTCTAATCTATATAGCTGTCACTCCCTCCATTGGCTCTCCAGCAGCGGACAAGTTCATTTTCAGCCGCGCACCCTTCCTCCTTTCCTCCATCAATCTACCCCTCCTCATCCCCCCATTTTTCTCGATCTCTCGTGCTTCGCTGCTTCTCACTCTTTTTCCCATCACTTCGCTCTCTGTCATTTTCAAATAGCTGACAATTATTATCTCTCTTGTTCTCTGCCGTCTATTTAGCCGAGGAAAAAAGCAGCATCGCTGATCTGACGCAGCAAGATCTTTGCTTCGTAACAGCCTTTTACGACCACTTTCAGACTCTGATTTGAAATATTAAACATAAAACAGATAATGACGGTGAACTCTTGCTCCATTTTTTGGCGTAAAAATTGTGATTGCCACCGCTTCCGTGTGTTGCAGGGCTCATTTGACATCCCATCATGCTTAACCCTCATTATCACTGTCATGATAAATACCGGTTGTAAGCCATATACTAGTTCTACCCAATTTACGTGTCATGCACTCACTCACAGTAACACACACATACATGTACAAATACAAAAGCAGTCTAAAAGCAGTCCAAAAGCAGTGGAGGATTTTCCTATAGGCAACCAGAAAGGTCATTAGTCAGCACGATTTTCATTGGTCGCTTTATCACAGAAAAAAACGAACAAACATGAAACTCTATTAGAAGCTGTGCCTTGTAAAAATAAACCAAAACCTATATGACTGGACCATGTGGGAATTTAATCTGAAAGGACAGACACAGGAAGTGTCCACACTCAGCAGTCAGACAGGAGTCAGGTTAATTTCCAGGGCTGGTACCTGCGGTTATTCCACAGGCTAATTAATAACATGTCGGGCAGGAAATCCAAAGTGTGGGATCATTTTGAGAAGGTGAAGGATGAACCGAAGGTGATATGTAAACTCATCTTCATTGGTCGACTACAAACACGACGTATCATCTGAAACATGGAAGTAGCTACCCACAGCGTCATTAACAGGCGGCTCGCTCAGTGTGTGACGTGGACTTGTAGATAAAATATAGGCCTATATTAATGAAGGTTCATTAGTACGGTTTTGTATTTCTCTGTAATGTAGCATAGTGTTAACAATGTTACTGATACTATTCTTTCTCACATCTTCAACTCAAACCATTGCATTGCAAAATATATCATTTAATAATTAAATTAATATCGTAAACATGCAGGCGACTAGTCGACTAATTGTTTTTTTGCTAAGTTGTTTATTTATGTTTATTTCTCATTGGCTCTTGTTCTTGGGAGGGGCACTGGAAGCTTGCCTAGGTCGCTGAATGTACTAGGAGAGGCACTGTCTCTATCAGTTGTGTACATGTGCATGAATTTTGTCGGCTACATACCCCGTGTGTGTGTCTGCATATGTGTGGGTGTCTCTCATTTGTCTCTCTCTCGCTCTGTCCATATGTGCCCATTATCCGGCCGAGTGAGCACACCACACAGACACACCTGCTCCCCACGATGCGCACACATGCGCACACACACACACACACACACACACAAGCTCGCACACGCGCACATATACACACCTGCTCCCCTTGAAAGACAAGACACACACACACACCTGCTCCCCATTGATCTATGACCCCCCCAACAGACAATTACAGTATACGCTGAAGTGCTCGCACATACACACAAGATCCACACAGCATGAGCAGGACACGCATGCAATTTACAAGGAAAACACGTGAAGGGGCATGTTTGGGATCGGACCAAAGAGGTAAACAAACAAGACAACCAGGCGCACTGAAAACTTATCACACTGTGCAGAATATTTACTCTTAATAGACAAAAGAATGGCCTGTTGTCAGGGGAAATTCCTGCTCATTTACTGTACATTGAAAATAAAGTGCTCCTCATTTGTCTGAATACTACAGAGCGGTAAACACACCTCTGCCTCTGCAACTGAGGTTGTTTGTCCCATTTTGTCCCATCAATAAAAGGACGTGATAGCAGGGCGCCTTTACTTCTTTTTGTTGTGAATGAGGTCAGTCTAACAACAAAATATCTACAGGTACTGATGGCTCTAAACACTTAGCCCCACTGCTGTTACTGCAGTATTTACTGCGATGAGCCCAGGTTACAAAACCCCATTGTATATGGATTTATTCATTAAACTGCAACATACTACCTGGAGTGCAAATTGAAGTGGAGGGGTTATGAGAAAGACTGTGCATGTGCATGTGCATGTGCACACCCCTCCACACATGAGATGCAGTAACATATCAAGGGAATACGCACATATAGATCATGCTCTGTATTCAACAGCACATTGCTCACTGTCATCTGGACTTTCTAGTTTATTACAGCTTGGCCAAACCCTCGAGCTGTGAATCGTGCCTCAGAAGCACTGATTGGTTGTCGTTTTCCAACTCCCAGGAGGTCAGAGTGGGCAGACTATATGTCTTACAAGCATAAAAGATTGAAAACAGGAGTCTAATATATGTATTTGTTGCTATAAGGAGTTCTGTATGTTAGTTTCTGCCGAAAACAATGCAAGAATATCAAGGTGGTTGGTTCTGAGAAATAAAAGGGGAGCTGATCAACAATACCCACACACCCAAACTAAATGATGTCTTAGCTGGTAACATGTATTGTTTTCTTTGGCTGCATTTTCTGTTTCTTCTGGATCTTAACACAAGTCATCTGCTGGAAAGGTGGCGAAAAGAACTCATGAAACTGAGCTGCATGCAGTAGACAAAAACCCAACCCCAAATCATTTTAAAATTGGTGCTGCATGACCAGAGAGAACAGAGGAAAAGGGCTGTGGCACGTACTTTCCTCAAGAGGTAGAAAAACTATAGCTACCAATGTGCACTGTCCCACAACAGACCAATAAACACTTGTGCTGGTGGGTGACATAATGGGATTTTCACACCTGGTGGCCTGCAGGTAACAAACAATTTTGGATCACAATTAAAGTGCATAGACAAAATAGATGCAGTAACAGAATATTGGTTCATATTTGATTTGCTCTGCTGAGAGTTGTCCAAGCGGCAACCTGTGGGGCTGAAAAATGCAACTAAGTGCCAAAGTGCCAAAAACATGTTTACAGCTTGGTAAAAAAAAAAAAAAAAAAAAAAAAAAAGGTTTGGTCTCTCTAGCAAATTTCCTCCTACATGACATCTGCACAGTGGGTGAATTACTATATAAGTCACCAGTTTACATCTTAGTAAGGCTTAAATTTACTGGGTAAACTGTCTGTCGATAGTATCCTTGGTTTCTCAGTCAGAGCCACTCCTGCTCCTCCACAGTGCCAGCCTCTTGCCCAAATATGGTCACTTCTGGCTCCAAAAAACAAAGATGGCGATGGCAGAAATGCCCAACTCAAGGCTTCAAAACAGAAGTCCACAATCCAATATGTGATGTCACACTAGATATGTCCATTATTTTTACAGTCTGTCATTTCATAGTTTGATTTGATTACTTTCAGTCTCGCAATACAGTGACAGAATCTTAGTTTATATTTGATCGGCACTGCCTACACAATTGTTTAATTTGAGTTTGGTCTGAGTTTTAGAGAAAGAGAGGAGGCCAGCTCTCTCTCCAGATCTGCTTCTATATTCTTTGTGTCCTAGAAGGCTGTCCTACTATCTGGAGCTCAAGCAGGGGCCCTAGAGTCAGCGAAAATCCACCAGATGACGCAAATATGAGCTGGGAAATGAGCAGGGAGATCTGGGCACTGACAAGATGGAGGAAAATGTATCATAGTTTGTTTACACATACTCCCTACACTGTCATGATACAAAGCTGGTTGAAAATCAGCAAAGTATCCCTTTAATGTAAAATCAACCCTCTCAATAGCAGTTTTTTTTCACATGAAATGCCAGAACTCCAGGAAATTAATCAAAGTAGCTCACAGGGAGTGTTTAATGTCGCTAATTGCCATTTATCACTATCCAAGTGACAATAGGTTATAACAATGACACACTATGGTAAATCCTGAGAGGGCTAACTTTGAGCCAAAGATAAGACTGGATGGTTTTAAGCTATTTAATACTTAGGAAGTGAAGTCAAACCACCCCCTTGGCTTGCTAGTTGAATAGTTTGAGGTCTTATTTTTTCATGACGTGACCTTCCCTCATTGATTTTTCTTGCTTTGGACCAAAACATAAATACACAGCATCTGAATATGATTTTGAAGTTTGGTTTAATTTGAAACATACAGCACCTCATTACTTAGATAGTTGAGGTCAGCTGATTGTCAAATACCTCAGCACTGAGAATTTGTATTTAAACAGCTAAGTAACTGTCTTGTCCCCAACCCTGTCTCCATAAAATTTTGTTTATATACTAATTTGTTTTGATGATTCAGATTGGCTGGATGTGACTGACATTTGGCATGGCAAAGAGGGCGGTGGTCTTTTTTGTTGTTGTTGTTTTTACCCAGAGCAGACGTAAAAACATGACAGCGACAATGGGGTACACTTAAAATCCCAGACCCATTACAAACAGCTAAGGATCAAATGTCACCTAACCCTGCCAAAAATGAATGACCGTAGCAATACGATATATCTCTTATAATGTAAAAGCTTCATACAGACTTAAAACATCTTATAACAAATACAGAATTTTGTTTCAATCATTCACTTAGTTTGCATGCAAAGCGGCAACCTCCAGGTCTGAAAAATTCAGCCCAAAACTGCAGTTCATCAGATGGCCACGTGGTGGCTCCAAGTAAGAAAATATCCAACTTTACAACAGAAATAAACATGTTTACTGCCTGGTACAAAAATGGTTTTGGTCTGTAAAGCTAATTTAAACATTCATGACAACTGTACGTGTGTGAATGTTGAGCCAAACCATGATGTCTTTTTCTAAACCTACCTATGTATTTTTGCTGCACAAGGAAATAAAGATGTCAACACAAGGTATTTTACTGTGAAAATGGAGGTGTATTTTGAAAAGACACAATGCATGTAACAAGGGAAAATTGACTTGGCATCCCAGAACTTTAACAACAGACACAGACGGATACCTAGCATGTCATATGTGGACGTAAAAGTCCACTGACTGAGCACTGATATTTGACAAGTTCAAGATCCACTCCTCACTCCTCCACAGCTCCAACCTTTTCTCTATATATGGTCACCAGGCTCCAAAAAACAAAGAAGGCAACTGCGGAAATGCTGTACTTGAGGCTTCAAAACGGCAGACCACAAACCGGTGGGGGACATCACAGTAGTTACATCCATTATATTACACAGTTTATGGATCTGCCGGTATTGGTCGGGGTTTAGGAGCAATCTTTTGACATGTTTACAGTACATTTGGAATATTTATCTTGGTTGGGGTTTTTACCACAGTTTGCAACACACGGCCTCTTTCTTGTTTTCGGTCAACTCTGTGCGTTGTCATGGATATTTTGTACACAAACCAATTAACCAACAGTTGCAAGGTTTGGGTAGAGATGCAGGCCAAAAACAAAATCCCACATTAAACATTATGAAAGACTTGGATATCAACAGAATTTTGGATATGTGTAAATATTGGAACACTGACCTTTTCATGAAGGTGGGTAAAGAAAATAACAGAGGGATGCAGTGTTCTCACTATCGGACAAGTCTGCCACTGATGGATGAGGTCCTATTATGATGCAAAGACGCAAATTGGAACATGTGACTCTGGTCGTTCCACTGTTCATAACATGATAAACGACACGCTAGGGTATGCTAATTGGATTTTTAATGGCTGCATGTAAACTGTAATATTAGTGAAACAGTAATTTTCATTAGTGATGTAAATATATGTATATAGTCTTAAGAAAGGCAAAACTGGAATATTTTGTGCATTTAAATGTAGTCGCTGCTGTTGCTCGATATTAGAATCAAACAATTACCGTACTATATTGTACAGAAAATGACTGAGACATGATACAAGTTCTCCTTTAGATAATTCTATAAGAAGAAATGTACTGTATCAAAAAGCTGACACACAGCCACAAATTAAGTCAGCGATTTATGACAGCAGCATCGGCATCCCTACTTGAAACATAAGGAGCTGTGATAGACAGGAAAACTGAATACGGGGGTGAAGCAAGTGAGAGAGGAAGAGAGAAAAAAAGAAGACGAGAAAAACAAAGAAGTTACGGAGAAAAAGAAAAGTTGAAGTCAGCATGAGGAGGAGGAGAGGAGAGCAAAAAGTGATCGAGATACAGGTTGTGTGGAAGAGGAGGAGAAAGAGGAGAAGCGAGAGGAGGAGGAAGGCTTGTTCACACTGCGCCTCCATGCCGACCTTGCATACACACATATTCACACACAGTGCAGGCAGCAGATATTAATAACTCCTTATTAATATTCATCTGCAGTGGAGAGATGTGAGGCCAGAGTAACCCAGATACGAACCGTCTCTCTACCTGTCTCTCTCTTTGCGGCGCTCCTCACATCTAATGCTCACAATCTCTGTTAGCCAGTTAGCTGACACTTTCATCCAGTTTTGCTGTGATTGAA
Source organism: Epinephelus cyanopodus (assembly GCA_026686955.1). Lineage (NCBI taxonomy): Eukaryota > Metazoa > Chordata > Actinopteri > Perciformes > Serranidae > Epinephelus > Epinephelus cyanopodus. The sequence continues at coordinate 19,364,092 of CM048936.1, read as the reverse complement.
AAACAGCTTATGTTTCTGCATCATGAGGGCGCCCTGAGCTATGAAAACTGAGGGATAGGTAGGTCATAACAGCTCAGTCACCAGAAGAAAATGTTTGCGGGTCTGCAAACCATGGATACGCTAACATTTGTCTCAAACACGTCATATCAACACTTAAAAAGTGACATAGTATGTGCTGATTCTGTCATTAGGAGGTGGAGGGGATGGTGGATGGCGTGACACCATGGTGAGACGGCTGCCAAGCTGCTGACCACTGATAGAGACCAACAAACAAACAAACAAAAAAACGCTGCATATCCAGCGATGACTGTGCCACTAAAACTGGGTGTTTTCTGGCAAGACATTAAAGTGTTTCTTGTGGCGAGTATTGCACCACAACTGGTTGTTGTTTTCATGAGGCATCATGGCATTTCCAGTGGCAGACTTTCAACTGAAACTCTATTTTTTTAGCAAGACATCAGCGGCATTTCCACTAGTGATTCTGCCACCTGTTTTTTTTTAACTTCGGCATCGGTGGTATTTTACAGTGGCAATTCTGTCACCAAAACTGTGTGTTTTAAGTGAGACATTGCGGGATTACCAGCATTGCTTGTCCCACCAAAAGTGGGTATGTAGAGCTAAAACATGATCTTTTCATTAACCATAACCAAGCAGTGTCGTAAGGTAGTTACTACTTCACAAAAACAGAAACCATGATGGAGATGGGTTTGCCTTGGAGGCATATAAAATCACACTGTGTTTGATTTAGCATAAGTTCTTCTTTAAACATCAATTTATTTTCCAGTGCAACCACACTGCCTGCTGTCTGTATCTTCGCTGCTCTAAGTGATTTTTATGCCTTAACACAACCACATGTTCATCACATTGTTGTTAAAACATAAGGAAACGTTAAGTTTTGACATATTTGCTACATAATAACGTGCAAATGTTACACAGAAATGTATTACGCCAACATTTAATCTTGCACTGGGTTGGTTAAAAGGCAAAATACCAACAATGCTTAGGTCCCTAAATTCCCCAGACTTTAGGGAAACTTGTTGTCATACAGTATTTGTTAGTGATGGATCCAGAGGGTACATCCATTGTTTATTAATCCATGTTGCCTTGATTAATTTTCTTTTCTTTCACCATTTTCTCCTGTCTCCCTCTTTGCCATACTTCTTATTCCATCCTGTCATTGTCTGCCTTTCCTTCTCCCTCTCCGCATCTGCCATTTAGAACAGTAAAGGGCAGACTGGACCCCTATAACGTATACCATATGCCATTCAAATAATGCTGTCATGCAAAGTGCCTTCCGGTAAAGTAATTGCATACATTTTATGGAAGTATAGTCCCACTGAATGGACTTCCTAACCTTGACAAGGTCATTACAATGTAAAACCAACGAAGCTGCACATGAACACCTGTACGGTAGGTACAGAATACTTATGTGGGATGTTTCAGCCTTCTTCATGTACCATAGGTATCTGATAGATGTTCTTGCACACAGGGCAACACAATAAGGTGCAGACCAACACATCATTCCCAGCTTCTAAACTGTCCTCAGAAGCTATGAATATATAGCAACACAAGCATGAATAAGCTCTGTGCCTCGTAGATTATGCATCATCTAACAATGCAGATGTGCATTACACACTTGGGTACTTCTTGTTTGTATCATTTTGTAGACTTGCTAATTCAAATACAATGTTTTTGCATTAAATTTTCACATTACATCTACACAAGACCCTGTCTGCTTCTTCAGATTTGTACTGTTAAATATTTCCAGATATTGCATACTGTTATTGCACACACAGCCAACTGTCATTCCCAATGAAAGCTGTGTTGGGTAACTTTTATAAAACTTTTTGACATATTTGCTCAAACTGTCACTGTATCCAGACTGTAGTACATGTAAAAAAAAAGTAAACGTTCTTATTTTACAGCTAAACTGTACATGTTTCTGAACATTCCAGGCAAGAAATAAGCAATGCAACAACAAAACCGTGATTCCTATTTGATCAGTGCTGCCTAAACAGTTTGACCGCAACTTAAGAGCAGTGATTGACATGATTGACAGCTGTGTTAGAGACTCCTCAGCTCTGATTGGTTGTTTTGTGTGGTGGATTGTTGCAAATGCCACTAGAAGCAAGAATTATCTGTCTCATGTGCCACTGTCTGGAAATAGTTTCAGCTAATGTGTCAAAAAGTTATTTTTATAAAAGTTACCAGCTGTAGATTTCGTGATGTTCTGTCTCTCCACAAGAAATCACAAACAGAGAAAAGTAACCCTTAAACAAAAAATATTGTCACTTTGATTTTTGTATTTCTGGTCTGATTGTTGCATTGTTGCATTTGTATCGATTCCACAGCCAGGCTTTGAAAATATCACCAGCCCGGATCCAAAAGCTGATGGATGTCTGCTTTGGCTGCTAACACTGCCATTTTGGCAGCAAACCAAACCATCACTTTCACATTCAATCGCTCACTTCCACAAGTCCTCTTGTTAAAACCTCTCCTTTGACGGTAAAATATGGAAAATCGAGCCTGAAGCTTTTCCAATCTCCCGATTTCTCCGGGTGACCCCAGCATTCCTGTTGATTACACTTTAAATAAACCTTCACTGTGGATAGGTTACCATGGCAAAGGCACTTGGCTGAACATAGCCACTGGCGGCCTATTTTAACAGCTCATCTAATGTCCACATAAGAACCAAATATGCTGTAAAAGAAAGGATCCTTTTATAGAGAAGTTTTCCTCTGAATATAGAGTAGGTGTGATTGTAGGTGTGACCTGTGTATGATCCAAGAACTAATGCACAACATATTTTCAGTCACTGTGGCCATGCTAAAACACAGATGAATAGGGATGTCAACTATTAACTACTAAGAATATTCTGACTGGTTCAACATGTCAGTCTATAGGTTAATTTAACTTCTCTTCAGTTTACTGCACTGTGCCCCATGTGGGTCTGGTGGGCACTAGTGTTAAAAATGAGGCTGCTCAACTCACTTGTGCAACCTGGGGGAGATTTCACCACCTCTAAAAAAACATGTTAAAAAGACAAAGATAGTTAGAAGCTAAAGTCAAACTATAGGCTACAGATCACAGTGTAAAAGTGAACCACCACATCACTGCTGATCGCCACACAAGACAATGAATATAAAGGGAAACTTTGCTGATACTGAACCAGCTGCGTGGCATTGCAGTGTGTGCAGATGAACAGTATTTGGCTTCGCCCCCCTGCCGCTGCCAGCACCCAGACCACCGCTGCCAGCAACCGGACCTCTGCTGCTGGACGGGTAGGGATCTCCAGGGGAAGTCAAACAACATTCATCGGCGCACACTGCGATGACACACAGCTGGTTGAATATCAGCAAAGTTTCCCTGCTTCCCTTCACTGGTTCCTGTACAGCAGGGTCAGTCTTTGTTTCACTGTTAAAATCATTAAAAAGCAAAAGCAGCATGTGTATACATTCAGTAGGCTATATCTTCAGTCGCCAGCTAGCTAACCCTACACTTTGCAGGGTCTGATTTTGGTTTTGGAACAGGGAAGAAACGTATATCTTTTTCCAACCTCTCCAGGTAGTGAGCATCATTAATACATGACGTGCCCCAGACACAACATTTAGCTCCAAATCCAAACAACCAGTCTGAAAATGAAGGAAATCTGAAACGACTGCATGAGAGTCAATGGAGCACAGCTGTGTTGGTCTGAGCTGGCCTGCTATGTTATAATTGGCCAGCATGCGTCCAGGGGCAGGACTAAGCAAAGGGTCATTTGGACATTGGGAAAGAAGTGGAGATAATGTAGGGAGCTTTTCTGCTCTTTTCAGGAGTTCAGAACGCTACGGTAAAAACGCCAGGCCTCGTGGTGTCTCTTTGCCCCTCTGTGTTCTGCATTTAACAGTGAACAACTATTTCATCTGTTTGAAAGCTGTGTAATCTTTGTCATTTAAAAAGCATCAATATGCCTAATAATAGCCTAGCAGTAAAGCTTATATATAAAGCACTGAAAGCAGAATAGATGAAGTTATTTGCAAAAATAACAAAGAAACAAAAAAAACCCCACCCTTAATTACCACAGAGGATATTCCTTCACCGTGACAGCAGTTCATACATATCACATTTTGTATTTTTGTCACAAATGAGTCATTCTTCACTGTCGTATGCTCTAAAATAGAAGATGAGAATCAAAATGGAAGGAAACATCACACTTTCAAGGTTGTTTCTTTCGCTTTCCTGCTCACTTGGCGAGTGTACAGTCTTTGCCAAGCGTGCCAGCAGGACCCGGCGACCTCGCTCTCTAAAAAAGACTGCAAAAACGAGCGGAGCATGTTTCCACCAACTGTTACAGCTGCTACAGGTTTGACAAGAGGTTAAAGAGGAGCGTGAAAGGACATGGCTTGTTAAAAAATACAACAATAAAACTGTAAAAAATCTGCACGGACAAAGTGATTGACTACTACTCTCGATTCTGCCCTTGAGCAAGGAATGTAACCCTCATCTGCTCCACTGGGATCAACCAGCAGCCAGCAGTGGGAGCCTGTGGTTGCACTGGGCAGTTGCCAGGAGGGAGTGTGTGGAGCCGTATTAATGCGAAACAGAGCATAGATGAGTAGTAAACATTCTTGAAGCCACTTTCCCTGGATAAAAAAAGGAGAACCAGACTTAACCCAGGGTAACGATACAATGTGTTAAGGCTTTGTGGATTTTTATTATAGCATCACTTACAAGAAAAGATCCCTGATGCTACTGATGTGGTGATGTTTTGGTCCCCGCTGAAGTATCAGCTCTGCTCTGCATTCTAATGACAGAAATAAATTGTCGACAGGCTGCCACATATGCTTCTGGGGAACACAGACACGACATGCACATACAGTAGCTGTTTCTGACAAGCACGTTTGAATGTGTAAAATATATTTTTGTCAGCTTGTTATGATGATTGCCATATTGACTTTGTATATTCTATGTAACATATTTGGCTGCCTGAGCTGTTGACAGATGGAAAAACTGAAGTGTTTATAATGGTATCTCAAAGGGAGATTCATATTTATGTGGGGGGGAAAGAAAATTCAAACGATACTGCGCTTTGATACATAAAACTGGTGTGTTTTTTGAATTTCAACAGCCTCCTATGGGAAGCTTTTTGTTAGCAAGGCCAAAACAAGTAAAAAAAATCAATACTTTCTGTTTATCTAAGGGGCAACACATGCTATTTGTAATTTTCTATGCGGTGTTGAGTGTGATTTTTTTTCACAGCATTACACAGATACATATTTACAAATTGTGTATGTATTCAGTGAGCTGGTTTGGGATGCTCAGGAGGTCAGACTGCCGGCTCCTGAACTTTAACAGGTGTCACTGGAGCCTGACAGACAACCACTTGTTTAACACAACACACCATTAATAAATAATTCTCAACAGAGCTAAAATATCATCAACCATAACTTTATAATACAGAGATTTCTTTTTAAAGAAATGCTCATTTTTATGGGGGAAAAACCTTACAGCAGAGTGTTTTGTTAATGACACTGTATGTTCTGCTAACAAAACCGCACTGTACACAGCAGCTCTACACAAATCCACAAGTCTCATCTGCTACTAAATCACCAGATAAAACAAAAAATGTGCAAAAAATGTGTAACAGTTTGGGGGTCTTCCTCTAGGAAATTTAACTGTAAACCACTTAATTACGAGATTCTGGTGAACGTTTATGCATCAATTTGTGTCTGTTCTGCATCAATTTATGGTGGACATGTAATGTCATCATTAAAAGACCACTCTTACTTTGCTCTCACACCCAAGTTTTTGAATAGCTTGTCTAGTGGCCCACGCTGTCAGACACAGATGCACCAAGGCATCCTTTAGTGTAGTGTGCTAGGATGTGCAGCACACTATGCTAATGACGCATATCATGTGACATATGTGATGTGACGTGCCATGCTTTTGTTGCCTGTTGTGTATGTTCTGTGCTGTTGTCCCTTTCCTTGAACCTAAAAGGTTTATTTTGAAAGAGACTGTATGCTTATAACAAGCAGAAACTGTGCATCTCCTGAGGAAAAATACGTTTATTTTGAAAAGACAGTGCATGAAACAAGTGTAAATTGATACGCCATCCCTGAACGTCCACAAGTGGTGAAGGTGGGGTACCTAGAGCATCATATTTTGACGTGTCGGGTCACCAACCAAGCGTCAGTGTTGACAAGCTAGGAGTGAGAATGTGTTGGTTGTTACTGGGGGGAATAAATGTACATGTCCTAAATATTGAGGAGGATCTGTCATCTGCTTCCCCCCCCTGAAATCTACGCCTATGGAAATGTGATGTCATGAAACTGGTGAAATGTAGGAAGCAACCAAACAAGACGGCACAGTTACTGTATTTGCATAACAAAAAAAGGTCTGGATTTTATATATTTTTGGGATTTAAATTGCAGTGCAGTGGGTTATCAAATTTGCCTTCACATTATGTAACTATCATGATACGGTTTGCTCATGTCTATACTTGTAAAGACAGAATGTACAGCGTGTTGTCGTACTGAAGTTTGGTACAATTACTTAACTCACAAATGTCAAAAAAGGATGTAAAAGGAAACAGCATGACAATTGGTGAGTCCTTGACAAATTTCTAATGAATACGCCACAGATAAAAACTGAGAAATAAACTTTAACAAGTCCTATGATGACCTCAGCTATAATGTTACAAAACCCCAACTCTCCCTCATGGCCTTGTTAAACAACCAGCGTATACTCACGTAACATCATCTAACAAGAGCCGCCATTAATCAGATGCTCATATGATCAGACCACAGTGTTCGCTCTTTGCCTTTCAGCGTGGTAACACTTAGAGACTGTTCATTACTTAAGCCAAAACTTTGATGTGAATATCCAGTAAATCAAAAATAATAAAATTCCCTGTGTTACATTCTCCTCGCATGTTTTATGCTCCAGTTTAAGGGCCCTGCATTTTATCACGCTGTCTGAATCTCCGAAACTGTTCAAGTCAGCCCCGATGCTGGGCCACATGACGCACCCCTGGGTTATCCCCTCAAAACATTATACAGTTTATTTTTTGCATCTGTCAGAGACTGTCTTCCCCCAAAAAACATAGGTAGTTTGTACAACAGCTTATAGTGACCAATGTTTAAGTGGATGTAGTAATTATGACGGTAACAAAGGAGGAAGTCAGGTGATGAAGTATAGTAAAGAGCTACAAAGTCCATGTTGGGAAGAGGTCAGGGTGGATGGATAGGTCAAACAAACACAAGACTTTGACCCATGAGGCCGCTGTTTGTGCCCAGTGTGAAACCAAAAGTCAGCAGTGTCAATTTAACTTATAATACATACATGAGTTCACTTACGTAAAATACTTAACATGTGTAACACCCTTATTTTAACCCATCCCATGATCTTTTCCTAAACTTAACCACCAAGTATTGTTGCCTAAACTTAACCATGTGTTTAAAACTGAGACTGTTAATAGTCACATATGTCATCTTGAGAGTCACTGGCAAACCTCTGTCATTTAGGAGTGGGGATGTGTTGATCTGTTGCCACTGGTACTGACACTAATTTATGAAATGCTCCTGTGGGTCAAATTAAAGGATACTCATGCTGTGTTCACTCTATTATGGACACAGTAATAGACTACAAGTCATTTTCATTGGAAACAGCAGACATGAAGCTACAAATTCGACACTTGTTGACGGGCATAATGCACCACGGATCAAATGCGAGCTGGCTTCAGCTTTTTCCAGCACTCCAATGATGCAGTGAAGTGTCAACCAATCATATGTTTTTGTTTCTAGCTGTGCTACTGTGTTATTTGGCTAAGTAAGCTTACGCGATGCTAGCTGTGTATTGCGGTGCACACAGAGATGCAATGGGCAAAATGTGATTTACAAAGCGTCTCAGACCTTAATCAAAAGCATAGATATATTTCTGACCAAATACAAACTTTAGATGATGTTCAGTTGAGGTGCTTTGTGGCAAGCAGCAGACACACACAAGCCTGTGACGACGTAACTACAATAATGAACGCTTGAACAACACGTCTACAGCTACTCAGTGATAATGTTGCTGGTCACGCTGTTTCTTTGTCGTAGTGTGAACACAGGATTGGAGGACCCTTTGATTTGTTATGCCTGAGTTTAATTATAGCCAGTCCCTACAGCGTGTCTTGAAACATTTTATACAGTTACAGTATAGTCTGTTGTCATGTTTGTCTAATACAGTGGTTCCCAAGTAGATGACAAACAGCTACTTGACAGCGACAGCAAACTAGCATGAGACATGGCCAAACGCAAGTATGACACTGAATATATTAAACTGTGTGGACAGTGAACTAATGACTAAAGGAGAAATCTGGACTCCATGGCTGCACCAGTTGGGAACCACTGGTCTAATACTAAGTCACTTACATTGTGCAGCAGCTGTGATCAGTCTATATCAGAGTTGAAGCCAAAGCGTAATTGAAAAAGGCATATTAAGTACAATCAAATTAGACAAATCCTGCTTCTGACTCTCCACTGATTCTGTAAATCTCCAAGTGTTTTTCGTGTTTCACCCGTGTTTGCGTTGAGTTCTATCCACTCCAATTTTCCACAATTTAACACTTGATTAAAATAAGCCTTGTCTCAGTAACAGCACCTTAATCTGAGAGATGGAAAGCAACCAGCTGAAGAGGAAACAAGGGCACAAAAGGCTAATTTATTTATTTATCAAAGCCTTTTTGAGATTTTATCCAAAAACTCTTCACATGGTCTGAGAGCTCTCAGCCAATTTAAGCAAAAGGAAAAACTGCAACCGCACATAGGCAGCTTGAATTGTGAAATTCATTAAGTAAAAGAGCTCAAGTTTGCCTTGCAAATCAAAAGTGTTGTAAAATGGTTAATAACTTGCTGTAATGCTACTAAAGTCATTAAGAAGAACAAGCCATAAAATTCCTCCTGAAACACTCGTGATTATCAGCAGATCCGAGACAAATACAGATGGCCCTGAAACTATAAATGCAGCTGCAATTAACCACTATTAAGATTCCTTCAATAAAACCTTCATCACCAGAGAAGAGGGTAGTCAGGGTGACGCCATTTTACTGTTGAGTCAATAAGTGTCCTCATAGGAGGTACTGATATGTGTGTGAGTGTGTGCACAAGTGATCTCAGAGGAGCAGATATGGGGACCCAGAGAGAAGTTGTGGTCTGATGTATGATGCACCGGGAAGCCATCCAGTGAAGCACATGTGTGGTAATGTCTTTGTGTTACAAAGTGAAGACGACACACAATACATGTCTCGCCGCCGCACCATCCTCCAAGTGTTTTTGTGTTCGGGACCGTAAAAAGTGTGTGCGCGCCCGTGAGCACGCCTGTGATTAATTGACGAGACTACAAAGCAATAAAACGCTAATGAATGTGCTCTCATAGTTTAGCTCGACAGTCTGGCATCGCCACAGTCTCAGAGGGAGCGTTAGGTTTATGACTCAGGCCCTACCCTACCCTGCACATCCCCCATCAGGACATGTGGGGCCATGGGAAAAGAGGTGGGAACTCAGCACCTTTTTAATTTAGGCCGTGCAACAGACAGTCGGTGATATGAGAAATATAAAAAAGGCCACTGGGCTAATTTTTGAAGGAACAGGTAGCTCACAGGTTGACAATATGATTTCAGTCTTACTTTACGCTCTTTTACAAATATCAATCTATATTTCTAAAGCTAATAAATACTATTCAGAATACTACTGATCAAATAGACAACAGTAGAGATCCTCTTTGGATCCCTTGACACTCTCTCACACTTTATCATTTCGACCTTTCACTTGCTACCTGATTGTTTGGGAATTTTAGGATTGATTTTATAGTTGGATTAGTCATTTTTAAGTGAGCTGCAACCTCTGCCTTGCCTCAAATGGCCTTTTGAGGCTGGCTCCAGAAGCAAGTTAATCCCCATAAACGCTGTTAAAATGCCCAACTTTACAGCAGAAATAAACATGTTTACAACCTGGTACCAAGAACAGTTTTGGGTGTCTATACCTAATTCAACATTCATGACAACTGGGCTTAAAGTTATGCATATTTAAGGATGACAGGCAGTTTAAGTGACTGGCAGTTTAAGAGGCATCGCATCCAAATATGGTCACTACTGGCCCCAAAACCAAGATGGCGCCAGTCCAAATGCAAAAGTTCAGGCTTCAAAATGGCAGTCTAGAAACCAGCTGGTGACATCATGGTAGCTACATAGATTGTTTTATCCAGTCTATGTTTTTAAGTTATTAAACTCCACTGTTAATTTCATCAATGAGAAACCATGACAGTAAAAATAACCTTTTTCATGAGTAAGACATGATGTTGATGAACTAAAAATAGATCGTTAATAATAGAAACTCTAAAGAACTGAATATTTTGTTTTCACTGACAAGACAAGATGAGAATAAAATGTTAGTACTGGGCTAGTGGACATTCAAAAAACATTTTTTCCCTCAGTTGTGTGACCAGTCTGTCCGTCAAAATATAAGCAATAAAATTAGTTGGATTAGTTGAAGGATGTGTCTAGATTCCCAGAATCCCCACCATACATGGTGCTGATGTCCCAAACTGACAACAAGAAGATGACTCCAACACAAATAGGGTTTGGTAGGGAAAAAAAGAATAGATTTATGGACACACTTTATGTATAATTCAGCGGAATGGACAACACAATGCACTGTAGTAACAGCAGATGGAGAGACGCCCTGTGGCTGCAAATTAGGTTGGAAGAACACAACCAGCCTGAAGAAGAAACAAGAAACACTTGTTGGTGCATCACCCTGCATAGATAACAGTAAGGTCAAAAGATGAGTCCTAACGTTGACTAAACAAACAAATTTGCTAATGTTATGTCAGCGATACAGTCAGCCTTCACCTTGACTCCAATTTGCGATACCTGTATAAGCCTAATTAGTTCAAGAGGCTATATGTGAAACTCAGAGCATTTGAGTTGTTGCACACAGATCTCAACATGGAAGGAGCTGAGCCGGCGGCTAGCAGCTAACGGTGCCAACTCCATATACAGCACTTAACAACAGCAACAGTGTTGACAGGGCTAAAAGTGTAAACAGACGGGAAGGAGGCTGGGAGCTTCCACGATGACCCCATAAAGGAACACAGCGGGAACTGCTGTGTGAGTGCAGGGGGATACATCCATGGCCCTAACAAGCACCAGCTTACCACAACAAACCACAGAGAAACTCAGATTACATCACACACAGAGTTAGCACGGCTTCATTCTCTGCTAAGGATGCCATTACTCCACTGTATCTTTACTTTACTTACTAAATAATGACTTAACGTTGGCTAAAATGTAATTACTTTTAATCAATTAAAATGTTTTGAGTTGTCGTTGACTAAAACTGGACTAAACCTACGAAGGATAAAAATGTTGGTCCAAAACTGACCAATCAAAATCAGCACAGTGTTCGATAAGGGCCACAAAAGCTTTGTATCAGACAGGATTTAGGGCTGTGGATGTGCAGTTTAATTGGTGTTCTTTATGCCGATCATTAACAGCATAATCATCTGCAAATGGCAAAAATGGCTTCATCATATAAATATAATGTAACAAATACTGTTTTTTTTCCCTTTAAATATATCTTTTATTCCACATTAGCCGCATTTCACCAGCGATCCAAGAGTATTTCCACAAATCCTGACAAAGCAGAGCAGACACATGACAAATCTCATGTGAAATTCCTCCACAAAGATTACCAAAACGTTTGACTGACAAATACAAAGCATCTAATAGTTTTTTTTTTTGTTTTTTTTGCAGATTTATACTTCTGAGGCTTAGTGGGTGCTGAGTTTTACAGCTCAGCCCCTCCCTGCTCTTTATACCCGACCAGGACGTGTGGGGCCCGGGCAACAGAAGAAGAAATCAAACACCCCTTTGATGAGAGTTTGGCTGCAGAGTGAAAAAGGCATGTGTGTGTGTTTATGGATAAAAATACATCAGAAAGCACTGAAGTGGAGCACAAAGGGCACTCTGCGACACAAACACGCGTACCACCCACATTTATACTCGCGCGGAGAAAACTGGTAGATATGACAAGACGAAATATATGATTATTAGAGGGATTAGGGACGAGGAGGAAAGACAGGAGAGGAGAGGAAAGGAGGACATATGTTGAGTGGGTGGACAAGCAGGGAAGGCAGGGAAGGGGGTACGACTGGCAAAAATCACACACACACAATCGCACATGTGAGTCTCTCTGCCATCTGCAGTGCTCGCTACCTTGCCAGTCGTCCCATCCAACCAAACCTTTTTCTCTGCTCCCCCATATTTTTTAACACCCGCTTCGTCTTGCTGTCCTGCTCTCACATGTCTCTCTACCTCTTGTCTCTTGTAAAAATAACTGAGTAGCACTTGTGTGTGCCTGCGTGTGCCCCTACTGTATGTACACAAGACTATCCATCTGTGTTTGCATGCATGGCTGAGCGTGTGTGTGTGTGTGTGTGTGTGTGTGTGTTTCTCCTCAGTGCGCAGGGACCTCTCATGGCTACCATGAGCTAATGAGCTCCATTTAAAACCAGCCCTTCTGATTCTTCCTCTCGCCCAGTTTCTCTGCCCTCTGGGGCCGTTCCCTGCTCTGGCCTGGAAACTGCGGCGCAGCAGCGGCCATTTTGGCTCATTAAGAACAAGCTGCTGAACCAACACGCATGTCTCCGTGAATCAGTATCAGACTAATGGATGACTGGTGCACTGGTGTGTGCATGAATGTGTGTTTGCGTATGTGTTCAAGCGTATGACTAAATATTTGTGAGGAGTGTGTGCGTATGTGTGTGTAAGTGTGCATGTCTAAGGATTCACGATTCTCTGTGTATTTCTGTGTGTGTGCCTGTGTGTGTGTATGTGTCCGTGAAGCATCACTAGCTTATGGATGAGTCATCCTCAAGCGCTCCAGTAGCATCATCTTTTTTCGTCGCACATCTAACTTTCCCTTTTTCCTCACTTTCTCTGATTCTCTCTCTCTTCGTTTCGCTGTCTCTCTCTTTTTTTGTTTCTCGTTTTCGTGTCACACTGACTTCTTCTTCTTTTTTTTTCCTTTCACACAGTTACAGCAGCCAAACCAAACTGGCTCCTCCCACTGTGTAATCAAAGTGTTTAGCTTCTTTTATTTTCATTTGACATGGCAGTAACCTTGCCTCAAGCACTTGATGTATTTCCAAGACCACACACACACACACACACACACACACACACACACACATGATCAACATCTTATTTATCAGTTCTAAAAGGAAACGACTACCAATTCTCTCCAGGAACAATTTACCATTTTAGGAAGTACACATATTCGCTTTTCAGAGATATATAAGAATATTGATTCCACCCATGTCTGTACTGTGAATATAGTAATGGACTGGGTGGCGTGATGTTAACTGTATGGATTCTGTCACTGTTAAGAACATGTTATGGTCAGCTACAGTAAAAAGGTGTGTTATGGCAGTTACTGAGTTTTTCACAATGTCAGTGAATGTGTTACTTCCATTGAACTTGTGTGTTTTTAGACGCTGTGAAGCCTGTCAGTCAATTCTAGCACCTATGGGGCGCCCAGGGGCTTAGTGGGTGGAGCGGGCACCCTTATAGCTAAGGCACACTACAGTATGAAGCCACAGCTAGCCACTGGTCCAGTGTAGCACAGGGTGACACAGCTGACCTCGCTGCGTAGAAAGGTTAAAGCAACAACCTAGCTGAACCTCTAAAGCTCACTAATTAAAGCCCGACCCACACTGCAAGATTTGCTCCTATTCTCTGTGGAGAGCAACAATTAGCCCAAAACAACACACCTCAAACTTCTTCACAACAACAACAAACAGAGTCTTGACTCTTGAAACTGGAACTCTTACACAATCAAATGTGACTTAAGAGTAATCAAACATGGCAGATTACAGGACAACGGGAACAACTAGCAGGTTAGTTTTTGCAACACTTTTTTAAGCAAATTAAGAAAGAACATTTTTTAGCAATACGGATGACGTCGTAGAGACAACTCATACACGTACTGTACATGTATGGGGAATAAATTCCGAGCTGAATCCCATTTGATACTGCATTAAAACTCTCTGAGACCTGCAGGACCGCTGGATATCAGATTGTAAATACTGTAAGACTGTGGTTTTATAGGTAGATATGTCACCCTGAAGTTGCTAGGCAACGTGGGGACCACTAGCTATGTAGATATCTGTTTCCAGCCATTATGCTAAGCAAAGCAAACTGTCCTCTAGCTGTGTAGCTTAATATCAACCGCACAGACCTGAGACTGGTATCGATCTTTATCTCATCTTATTGTCTGCAGGATAAGTGCTGAAGTGCATTTCCCAAAATGTTGAAATATTCATCAAGTTTACCACAAACAGTATGTACTAGAATTTGTTACAATTTTCCGTTTTTTTTTTTCCCTTTAATTCGACAATGTTAGAAACAGTAGTCCCAGTAAACAAAAGACACAAACACCAGACCACATGGCTTCATATTTCAGAATTTAAAACTTAGCTTAAAACACAGTGGATGATAGAAAACAACAACATCCAAAAGAAAACTACAAACCCTGAAATTCCCAAATGGATGGGAACAACTAAGGCTTAGGGAAGGATGGGAATGGAAAAAAATGGTTGTGGGATAGGTGGATTGGGCCTATGCAGTGCCTGCTTTGCAAACAAAAAATAAAAAATGAAAACTACTATAACAAAAAACTCAACAACAAGAAAACAACCTACTCTTTCACTACTGTGCGTCAAATCATCGTCTCAAACCTGCTGTTGTTTAGTGGTGATAAAACAATCTGTGTTCCCTGCTCCATATCAAGCATGTCATTTACTGTCAGTGATGCTTCCTTGCACTATAAAATACTGAAGCTGTAAATGAAAAACACACGCACAAAACACGTTGAGCGGTAAAAGATGACTCACTTTTTTGCAACAAGACACTACAGACCACATAACTACATACCACAGCCTCACACATACACACAGCGCAGGGTGTCTATGCCTGTTTGGAGGAGGCTTGAGCAATCGAATAGTCCAGTTCTGGGGTGAGCAGATCATCTTGGTATGAATATAGTCTCTTTGGAGCGCTTTCAACACACACTGAGTTGCTGGCCAAAGCCAAATACCTCCTGCCTGAAGGTGCGTGTGTGTCCCTGTTTCTTCACATTATCCTGATATTCTGGGACATGAGAGAAAAACCACGATGTGTCAGTATGAGTTGTGTGTGCAGCTAAGTGGTTGGGAGGTTGGATGTTTCAATAAACAACAAGTGACTTTATATTTACCGCTCATGTGCAAGCCTTGACTGCAACACACACACACACACACAGAACAATTGTACCTCATGACTGCCAGTACTTCTGAGTCATTAAACTGTTAGATAGTTGGCCACGGACAGACTTCTTTCTATCCTGCATTCCTCCTTTCATAACCAAAGGGTCCCATTGTAAACATTTAGACTGAAGTGCCATCAGCTCGACCGTCTCTGTGTGTGTGTGTGTGTGTGTGTGTGTGTGTGTGTGTGTGTGTGTGTGTTTAAAGTTTATACTCCCTGCTTTTGTGTGCTTTCTTTCTTTCTTGTTATGAGTTTGCCTTGTTTAAGTAACGGGAAAATTGATAAAACGCACACACACACACAGGCTGAAGTATTTCCCAGAGGCATTCCTCGACTAAAACGGGAATGACAAGGCAACGTTTCCACTGGAATTCGACCCTACCAGTCGGAAAATTCTGGAATACTGGGAAACCATGTGGCATTTTAAACTGGAGGTTTTCCCAGACTGCCTGTGGGAGGGGGAGAGAGAGGGGAAATCAGGGAAAACCACAGACTACTGGATGCTAATGGGTAGAAGAAAAGAAAAGAAAAGAGGACTTCAGCTACTCGATGAGATAAAATCCGCTCAATAGAACAGAATAAAACAAAATTGAGAGCAATGCTTCACTTGAGTACAAAAGCACATAAAAGTATAGAGTGTGCAGTATATCCAACAGCCCAGACTGGACTGTTGCGTAAGTCTCTTTTTTTTTTTTTTTACGGCATAATGGCCTCTCCACACAAGACAAATTTTTTCCTCCTCAAGGAATACACTCTAAGATTGGTAGTTTGACCTCTGTGTGTGCAGCATTTATCTGCTCTGTCTAGTCTTGTGCACAGGCTCGAGTACATCGACTGTGTTTTAGAGGAAGGCACAAGCTTGCTCAGCATCATCTCAGCAGCGTTGTAAAGCAGTGGATGCAGCACACACACACAGAGGTCAACCTTCCACCAGGCTTGTCACCGCACAATAGTGAGCCGATCGAAGGGCTCACTGCCAGAGAGGTTTGGGATTTACTCCAAGGCTTTTAAGGACGGTTCAGATGGGGACAGAGAAGGGAAATCAAAGCATTATGAACAGATCCTGTCATCCACCAAAGTGTGTGTGTGTGTGAGTGTGTGTGTGGTCACCATAATTATGTTACAACATACAACACCAAACCACAGCACCCACTGTGGCCTCTGACCTCTAAACCTCAGCATCCTCTCCTCAGATGAATAATGATGTATTGACGGTGACCTGGGATGCCATAGGAAATGTATGCCACATGCGGGCGCGCGTGCACACACACACACACACACACACACACACACACACGCTTTGTAAATGACAGCCTGCCCATGTAAATGGGGCATGATGCAGTTAAAATTAATCGAAATACATCTTAACATGTGTTGTATTCTTTCTTTATTTTATCTCTATGGATCAGAGATATATTTCTTATTGTGAGATGTGAAGGTTGTTAGCTTCATTAACACGGAGACAAACACAAGAGGAACCTGAATTGTTTTTCAATTGAGGAGGATTCAAATGTCAGGTGTGAAAGTTCATTATTAACCTTGAAAGTAGTAGTTTTACAAGAATTATTTATTTTAATTAGAGGTCCACTTAATATTCATTTTTACCAGAGCATTCATATCTCAAGTGGAGAAAATATACCAAACATAGCGCACATTGAAACTGATACTGATTATTTGGGTGGGTCTTTTTAGGTGGCTAAAATACATTTTGCTGCCATCCCCACCCACAGCAGTACATTGCTTAGCTTCCGTATTGGTAGATTGGGTTTATCAAAGATGCTAGCGAAGCAACACAGTGCGTAAAATAATCACAGCAAAAACATCACACAGGTCAGACCAACAATCTTCACTATATATCTTTAAACGTTACAGTTATGCATGAAAATGACAATGGGAATTAACAGGATTGCTGATTTTACATATGCCCACAACTGAAATCAGTTGCCAGTTGTCTAACCTGAAGTGATTGTTGTTGTTTGTGCAACGTCCTGGTGATTCAGTGTATAAAAAGACAAATTTTCTAAAGCTTTATATGAGCTATTACTTTTGACGTCGAGTGTATTGACAGGCAGCCAGTTGCCGTTATAGTTCATTGGCACTCGGTGGCATTGGGGGAAACGTGGCAGGACAAGAACGAAAGCACAAGCACAAGTAGGGTGTCTAGGAGTGGTGGTGGATGGGTCCAACAAACACTGACCTTCACCTGGGAGAGTGATGTTCACATCCCATAAGATTATAAAGCCAAACCCTGTTCTTTTTTCCTAAACCCAACCACATGCTTTTGTTGTTGGAGGGGGAAAAAAGTGTCAATTTGCGTTGTTATACTGACATAGTGCCCTTATTTTGAAAGAGACAGTATGTAAACGGTACATTTCCTGTAAAAATGGAAATGTATCTTGAAAGAAGACAATGTATGTAACAGGCAGAATTTGACACGGTGTCCCAGAACGTCAACATCCAACTCACTGTGAGAATGTGTTGAAAGTACTGCATCTATATAGCAGGACAAACTGGTACAAACTCTTGTGCTACGTTGTATGCAGGGTTTTAGAATCAAGGTCCAAAAACTAAGCTTGCTTGGGTGGTTCAGGGGTATGCCTGAGCTTGATATGTGTATTTGAAGACCAAACAATTGGATAGCAATAGCTTTAAAATCTTGTCAGGGGACAGTCAACAATAAAACTCTGTAGTTACCTGTATCACACTTCATATGGATTCAGCTGCCTGCCTGGTTTCCTCAAGTTGCTATTCACAGAACCTCTATGTTGAGTAAAGTTCACGATAAGATCATCAACTTCATCACCCACACACCCACACACCCACACGTAAGCAATGACGGTGATCAGATGAGCAAGTGGGTAGTCTTGGCGCTGTATAATATCTTTGCCGCACCAAAGTGAAATTATCTTAAGGCCTTTATTTTAGGATATTTATTATATGTGCCTCAAAAAAAAGACATAGGTCCAGACCTTGATGACCTCTATAGTGGGTATGGAAATGTGATACGTGACATTCAAGACACCCTCAAAAGACGAATGCACATTGCGTCACCACCACATATTATATGTTAAGCAAAAAATGCATCATTTCAAAGCTTTAGACTCTAAATGAATACGACTTTGCTCTTTGTTCTGCAGCTAAATTACAGGCCGCACCTCTTGTAAGGTCACTCTTAATGTGTCTTTAACAAGCAATGAATAATCAGCTTTGTTGTTGTTGAATTATTGATAATTTGTTGGGCCTTTCGGGGTGATTCGCCAAAGTTGGACCGTCACGGCAAATAAAGGCGGACTGACAAAGAGAGCAGGAGAAAGACAAAGGAGGGAGAGATAGAGGGTGACAGACAGGTAGAGACAAATAGACGGATCGGATAAAGAGCGAGCGGAAGAGCGACGGAGAGACAGAAAGACTGAAAAGAGAGACTAAGTTTAGCTCTCCCCTTAGGACTCCTCTCAGGTTCCTCTGCTCTTTTCATTGTCCTCCTCTCCTCCCTTTCTTCCTCACCTCCTCCTTTTTTCAATCCATCACAAAATAATTAACTTGCTATAAGTGAAATTAATTCCACTAATTGGTTTTAAAGGTATTTTTGGACACTGGCGGAAAAAAGGGTGAGGAGAGAGAAAGAGAATGTGCGTGTGTGTGTGTGTGTGTGTGTGTGTGTGTGGTGGTAGGGGAAGGTGGTACCTGTTCACCCAATCATGTCGCAGCAGGGAGGATGTGACCTCGGCAAGCAGGAAGTGAACTTAGTGAACTTCCTGACCGATTTGAAAAGAAACTGAGGAATTAAACAGAAGGACGCTAACAACAAACTCCTTTTTCTCGTCTGTTTTCTACCCTTTTTCTTTCCGTTCCGCCGCTATCAACCCTACGTCTCACACTCCAGCACCTTGTGCCGTATGTGATTGTGTTTCTATCTGCTGTGGGTTTGCAGTAAAGTGCACATCTTTGAATATCCGAGGTCTGATAGAGAGAAAAAGGCTTTGGTTTTGAGATGATCCTCGAGTGAATAAAGAAGAGAAAATGACAGAGCAGGCTTTTTCAAGTGGTTTCAAAGCCTAGGTGAAATGCAAACCGACTGAAATAGCATCTTAAGTCGTCCAGGCAGATATTTTTATCTCGTCTTCCCTTTCAAATTTGACATTTTATTGATGCATTAAGGACGCGAAATTGGAACACAAGTGCAGCAGATCATCTCAAATAGACAAGCAGATCAATCAGAAAAGGGGGACAATTATGCTTGTGATCTGCGAAGGTATAAAATCCTGGCATATGAGTCAGTTAGAGGGAATAAAGGATGTCATCGCTGTTTAGCATCATGCCTTCCTCTGGGTATTTAACTTTAAAAATTTCAGTATTTAGCTAATGCTCATATCCCAAATGTCTTACAAAGAGTGAGCAGGGACGCTACAAGACTGCTTATGTAGATGACCTGCCGTAACTAGATATGCACAGTGCATCTGCCAATCGCATCACAAAACAAGCACAACAGCAGCTCCCGGGTGTGAATTAGAGCGACGATCAGGGCTGACCTGAGCCCGAACCATAGCAGCAATTCTGGGCCTGAGCCTGATTAAAAACCCAGATTTCCACCTGTGCAGGAGGTTTTTACCAGGAGCCAAATTAGCCAAAGGCCCCTCCTCTCCAAAGCAAACAGACTCTGGATGCTGCTCGTCATAGAGAGACTGCTCACTGCAGCGGTGGGCTACGGTGGGTTGCAACATGGCGACTCCATGGACAAGGACCAGCTCCCTACAATTAATTCTAAGGTAACAAAAGAACGATTCTTATTTTCAAGAAAACATACTTATTACATTTTATTCCATTTCTGCCAATATATCCTCCTAAATCCTACACACTGGACCTTTAACACATTTATTACAACCTACAGTGCAGTAAAAGACATTTGTGACACAATCTGCAACTTGCACCTTCTACCAAATATTCTTCACAACATAAAAACTTTCGCAGGGCGTATACATTAAATAAAGATTGTATAAAATGTCTCCTTATTAATGAGAGGCGGGAGTTGGGAAGGGCTGATGACAACAGCCCATACATTATTCATGCCTTACACAGACTATAAGGTCTGCATTAAAAAACAAACAAAAAAAAAAAATACCAGGAAATTGGAGCAATTCCGACCTGATTTAAGCCTGGGAACATTTTAAAGACCTGCAGGTGAGGTCAGGCACAATTGGGTCCGGTCAGAGATCAACGCTCTGGTGTGACTGTGTGGAAATTAGTTTGTGTGCTTTGCAAAATTCTCCGGGATGAATAAAAGTGACAAAACACTTGTGCCTTCGCACTATAAATACGTACGTCTAACCCTTGTCTCTCCTATTTGTGTCACTTTTCACAACCGCAGTGCCTTGCTACCTCACCTCCTGATCTACAATGGATCCTCATCCAATCCTCCTTTCATCCCTTTATGCCAAATCACAATTCATCCCACTACCATGGCTTATCTGCCATCCATCCATCCAGCCACCCATCCATCCATCCATCCATACATCCATACATCCAGAATAGGGCTGGGTTGCAGGGTCAGCAGACTAAGCAAGGTCTCCAGACATCCCTTTCCCCAGCAACCTTTTCCAGCCCCTCCTGGGGGATCTTGAAGTATTAGCAGGCCAGATGAGATACTGTATAATCCCTCCAGCATGTTCAGGGTCTACCCCAGGGTCTCCTACCAGTTGGACGTGCCTGGAAATCCCCTGAGCGGGGGCGCCAAGGAGGCATCCTAATCAGATGCCTGAACCACCTCAACTGGCTGATGTAAGAGCAGCAGCTCTACTAGGCGCTAGCTCCCTTTGTATGCCTGAGCTCCTCATCTTAAACAGATGTGGTGTTTCTAAGTCAATAAGCTACTGAATTTAGAAAATTCACAAACCACTGAGGTGCTATTTAAAAGAAAAATGGCTGTGCCACCAGCAGAAATATTGCTGATCTTATTGTTTAAACACTGTCCAGGTAGTAATGTTTAAGTCACAGAGCCGTGTTTCCCAAGGTGTATCAGTCACCAAAACACCACGCAGAGGCTTGTAATGCAGGAGAGATGATTTTACCCATTTCCTCGAGTGGATCCCCACTGTGTCAATGCTCTGCAGTCTCATTGAAAAGAATGAAGCAAGCAATGTTGTTTCACGTTGTGGAAATATGGTCCAAACACAGCCTAACACTGACTTCCAAACCCACATGTGAGGCAAGGAAGTGTTTTTCCTTCATGCAGCACTCAAGCATAAAGTGTGACTTAACAGTTCCAAATGCATCCAGCTGCTCCGCTGCCCAGGTATGACTGTAAATGTGTTCTTTGACAACCATCCAAACATAACTTGCTGGCTCAGTTGTTAATATTCTCTACTCCAGCCCTCCCTGTATCTTGGCACTGAGAAAACGGAGAGATTGAATTGATTAAATTATGTGTATTGTTTTTTGTTTCTCCTGTGACCAGGTGCTGCTGGCCAACCTCATTCAAGGGTATGAGAGGGGGACTGAAAACTTTATGCTTTCACCTGCACACCTTCACACACTGTACTTTCACATAGTCCCTCAGTATTTCTGTTCCTGTCTGTATCCATTTGGATGGGCCTACTGGGCACAGGCCCATGGGCCCAAAGTCGACATTACTGTGTTTAAGAGGTTCATATTTTAAGCTAGGTCAAAGGCACCTGTATCCTGTACAACTAGACACCCTTGGGCCATAGTTCTCAACTGGTCAAGCCATGGAGTTCAGATTTCTCTTTGGTCATTAGTTCAAGGTCCACACAGTTAAATATATTCAGGGTCATGCTTGTGTTCGGCCATGTTGTCGAGCTAGTTTGCTGTTTCTGTCAAGTAGTCTATTAGTCACTCACTCTACAGCAGGAGACAGCACTGCAGAATGAAAGCTTTGCGTCAGAAATTCACCGTACTTAAAAATAACGCGTTTTTTACAGACCTGACACGTTCGAGAGTTACTTGCGATCCATTCAGAATGGACCCACAACCCACCAGTTGGGAACCACTGACCCAGGCCATCCATTGGTACCAGTCTTTAGTGAAAAGACCAACAAATGCTCCACATTTAGATTAATTTTCGTGAGGGAAAAACTGGCATGGCCAATTTCAAAGGGGTCTCTTGAACTCTAACCCCAAGACCCTCATTTGGGCAACCCTATGAAAAGCTCCTGGGGCTCCCGCTGCCTGTATCTTAGCACTCATTATTTCTCTGACTATCATATCTTGCCTCCTCGGTCCATCTTTTTACTGACATTTTCATTTTCTCTTTACGCTTCCAGTTCCTTTAAGCTCTCTCTCTGCCTCTCTCTGTCTGATTCAGTGCAACATATGCTGGCACTTCCCTCACACACAGAGGCTAATTACAGGAGGAGGAGAAAGGAGGAAGAAAAAAAAATAAGAGAGAGTGAGTCTGCATGGGTGAGAGACAGAGAGAGGGGGGGGGGGGGGGGGTGAGAGAAAGGGCAGCGAGGGAGAGAAAGCGGGAGAGGGGGGTGAGGGGTCCTTGGGGTGAATTATTCATCTTACGCCATGACACCTGAGGGCAATCTACCTCTCTGTGAGTCACCAACTTAAAGAGAGGGAGAGTAGACTGTGTGAGTCAGACCTGCCCGAGAGGATATTAACACCTGAGTGTGTGTGTCTGTGTGTGTCTGTGTGTTTCCTGCAGCGTATTGTCCCCTAAGCCGATCATGTGCCGCCTACATACGGAGACCATCTAAAGTGTAACCTGTGGCTGTCACTCACACATGCACACACACACACACACACACACAAACACACACACACACACGCTCACAGATTCAGTAATAAGCTAGGTCAGCGCAGCACACAGCGTAAATCTTACTCACACTGAGCCACAGCCGTAAGCAGAGCTAGCATTAAGCAGCAGGGAATACACATACACACACGCACACACACAATGTACACAAACATACAAAGGCCACATGATAAACACACAAGCAAGCGCTCATGATCTCAAATACCCGACGCATACACACGCGCCATCTTTCCATTAGCTGTAATCAAATTAATAACTGCTATCATCCTCTTTGCCTGTAATACAGTATAATCTGCCGTCTCCGCTCAGGCTCTCAGGCCACTCTGACTGTTGACTGGATCACCGGCATTCATCAGCACCAGGCCCGCTGCCAGCTGAATTATTAAACACACACATTTCTTACGTCCCAAAGTTTTGGTGCGACTGAGCAAAAGGGAGAAATCAATTCTGGGGAGGCGATAAAACTGCTGGAGTTCATTCGAGGTGTTTAATTGACGCTCCTGTCCGAACTGAATTACAGTGATTAAGCGGGGGCCACTTGCTCAAGGACACTTTGGCATGTCGCGCGGCAGCTGATGGACATGTAGGGGTGTACTGGATGCACACACCAGACTTCCTTGTTGCAACTTTGCCGTTTAAATCACGTGACGCAGGCTTTTACTTTGGCAAACGGTCAAATACTGATAAGAGCTTGAGGATACGCGATAAAAGGGCGATTTTTTAAGGTACTGAGAGAAAAGGAGGATTTAATCACATTATTTAAAACTTTACACATACACACGCGCGCACACACACACACACACACACACACACACACAGATATTAGAGACAAAGCTTCAGTGCAGTGTCTTGCTGAGAGGCTGAAAAAAGACGAGAGGCTTTTTGATGTCTCTGTTTGTCTTTTGGCTTCTTTATATGCGTTCCACTTTCCCTGGCACTGAGCTTGACTTCCTACTGAAATTAACCAGGCAGCCCAAAAATAATCCACCGCAAGAGAGAGAGAGGAGAGGAGAGGGATGGGAGAGAGGGAAGTGAGAGAAAACAGGGTGGTGAAAGAGAAGGTTGAAAAGAACGGATAGAGAGGGAGAGAAAAAAAGGAAGAAAGGAAAGAGACGGATTGACAGAGAGAAGTACAGGAAATAGAAAAACAATTATATGCAGACAGACTCTGTCCTATGTGTGAATTTATTAGCATTCCCATTTCCAGTTGCTGCTGCACCTTTTGATATAGTCTGTCAGCAGATACGTCTGTGCCGATGCACAACCAGACAAGACGCAGTCAAATATTCATTCCAAATGAGTATCCTGGCTTTTAGAGATACACCGCAGCTGTGTGTGAAGCCATTGAGATGAGGGTCAGCAAGTCTGAGGCCACGGTACCACGGTACTCTGCTGGAAAACCATGGATTGCCACCCTATAGTTGTTGCCACAAGTGGAGGAGGTCAAGTAGACTGGGGTTTGAAGCCGTTGATAAGAGGAAGTTGAGTGTGATGGATAAAATTTGCCGTGTAATGTACATTCCAAACATGAATGGGTAGCTGAGGGGCCTAACAGGCACAGGCCCAGGGCCCAAAGTGTCAGCCCCCCACACAGACTAGAAAGAGACTCAAAAAGGCCACAAATAGACCCAAACTACCACAGGGAGACACAAAACAACCACAAGTAGACACATAATGACCCCCAAAGTGACTCAAAACGACATCAAAGAGACTCAAAACAACCACAAGGAAACACAAACAACCACAAGGAGACACAAAATGACCCCAAATAGACACAAAACCACAGGCAGATGCATTAAAACAAGTCTGTGTAGGAGAGGTGGTTGGGCCCTTTGCATATCTGTGCCCAGGGTCCCAACCCTCCTTAAGCGCTTGCTATTGTGAGTGAAACTGGATACAAGCAGGTGAAAATAACTTTTTTTCTTTAGGTGGCTGAGCTCACCCTTGGGGTCAGGGTGAGGACCTCTGACATGTACAAGAGTCAGCTGAGGTGCTTGAGATATTTGATGCTGTCTGGATGCCACTCTGTGGAGGTATTCAGGCCAGGTCCAACTCGGGGAGACCCAGGGGCAGACCCAGAACATGCTGCAGGTATTGCATATCTTATGTGCCCTAGGAAGGCCTCAGGATCCCTCAGGAGGAGCCGGAGGACATGACTGGGGAGACGGATGTGAGGATGCCTGGGCTACTTTGCTTTGCTTGCTGCTACCCGGACTCAGATAAGCAGCAGAAAATGGAAAGATTGATTATTCTGCTGGTTCAGTTATCACACAAAGAATGCAATTTGGGCCCGCGCTCTCAGTCAAAAGGCTGAATATGGAGGACTGAATATTCTCAAGGGGACATGGGAACATTTACCCAACAAATATTGCTTGCAGAAATCACAAAAAAAAGATGAAAAGCACATGAACATCCATCAAAAATGGACATGTATCCAAAAAAATGGATTATAAGCTCCAGTCGAGGCTGGAATACTGGTGAAATACCTAAATAAGAGCCACAATAACTGAATTTTTTTAATGTGTCTAATTCTAAATAAGGCTTTTAACTTGAACAAATGTATAATTTCAACAATTCCTCAGAAGACAAAAAGCTAAATAACTGTGCAACTAAGCTTCAGCAAACAGCCCTCTCAAATGCAGGTGCTAGGAGTCTTTCTTTTTTTTTTTCAACCAAATTGCCAGTGAAAATGTTGTCTTGTATATTTCCGCTATCCACAAATATGTTACATTTGTACATTATTGTACAGCAGACATGTTAAAACTTGACATTTCTCAAAAACGCTGTGGTGAAAGTGTGGTTAGGTTTAACCAGAAAAACCACTTGGTCATTATTGTTAGAACAAGATCATGCTTTGGTTAAAGCACCAACATTTGGTGGCACAGAAGCCGCTGGACAAGCAGGGATGGGTCAATAAAACACTTAAAGGTTCAGTGTCTTGGAAATCACCTTGAGGTGCTGCAAAAAGCACTCAGGTTCGAGAATAAACACCCAGATTTGGTGATTTAAACGGCACTTAGAAATGCAGCGATGTGCTGCTAAAAACTCCAAAGTTTTGTGGCTTAAACATGGTTGAGAAAGGCCGCAATGTCTCTGTGGAAAACAGCCAAGTTTAGTGGCTCAAGTGCAGCTGGGAAACGCTGCAATGTGCTGCTAAAAACACCCAGGTTCAGGACCAAAACACCACTGGGAAACACTCAGTGTGCCAATATAAAAACACCCAGTTTTGGTGGCTCAAATAATGCGACTAAACGTGATATGTCCGGAAGAAACACCCAGGTTTGGGTGCCTCAGATGCAGCTAGGAAACGCCGCAATGTGCTGCTAAAAACATCCAGGATTGGTGCCACAAATCCAACTCCAAGTGCTGTGATGTGCTACTAAAATACCCAGGTTCAGGACCAAAACATCACTGGAAAGCTCCATGATGTGTTCTCAAAAAACATCCAGATTCAGGTGCCTCCGATGCTGCCAGGAAACGCTGCAATGTGCCGCCAAAAACACCCAAGTTCTGTAGAAGACACCCGGGTTCATGGTCAAAAATGCCACTAGGAAATGCAGCAAAGGGTCACCGAAAAACAACCAGTGTAGTTTGTTAGTTTCAAACAGTAGTCTGCAGGTGTCTCACCTACGTGACTCACCATCCACCATCCCCTCCACATCCACATGACTAAGTCAGCTTATAGATTACATCACGTTAGAAATGAAACGTACAAATGTAGTGTATTCATGTTTTGTCAGTACAACATTTTCTTCTGGCGACTGGGCAGCTTTGTTTAAGTAAGCTTACACACAAACTCCAGTCAATAGAGTATTGATTCTTCAAAACATAAATAAAAGCGGACATCACACACCCACACACACCTTATCAGGTGAGCTAAACAGAGCTGAATGTCACCTTGAGGAACGAGCGGACCAGCTGAGTGATTTGTAATGCGCAGCTAGGTCTGCCTGCATGACCACTTTCTATTAGCCCACTGCAAATTACATCCACTCTTGCTTAATAATGTATTCAGCACACGCAACCACACACACACACACACACACACACACACACACACACACACACACACAGAAGTGTGACGTAAGCAGCCACCAACATTTCCATATGTACAATACACACATATTGTAAACTTTTATGTCACGCACGCAGTCACATATACAAGACGCCATTGTGCTCATACTCACACACGCATGGTAAGCGCATTCATGCACACACACACACACTCTTACTGTTCAGTAACAATCGAACTGAGTTGTCTCATAATTAATGGATTAATCAAGGAGTAATGAATGTGGAGTGGCTCCACACGGTGCTGATTACCACAGATGATGGAGGGGCACAGGGAAAACTCTGCAAGGGAGACGCGGCCATGTTTGAATCCTACAGTGTAGCCAAGTTAGTGGCAGTGTGGTGAGTGTGCATGTGTGTGTATGTGTGTGTGTGTGTGTGTGTGTGTGTGTGTGTGTGTTTGTTGGTGGGGGTAACATAAGTGGTAACACTGTCGCACAGAAAGAGAAAGTAAGTTGTCTTCTGGCTTCCGTTTCCTTTCAATTAAGTGTGTGTCTTTGCACACACACATGTGTGTGTGTAATCACAGTGACTTTCTCCTCCCAATTAGGGCTTTAATCCATCAGCTGGCTGTTGCTATGGTGTTTCTCTCTCCGCCCAATCAAAGCCAGGCGAGTGAGCACGCTTGAGCAGTAGTCTTTGATACGATGGACAAAAGGCTGGAGGAAGTGGTGAATAAACAAAAAATAATTGACAGCACATTATAAATAGGAATGAAATACGCAAATACAAACAGAGGAGGAAAGTAACTGTACTCATTTTGCTCAATATTTGTACACAGGGATTTAGATTTTGTTTCATTACTGGGCCGGACACACATGAAACGAAGGGTTTGGGGGTCCTTTCCCAGGAAATTTTATGGGTGAAACACTTAATTTTCTGCATTCTGGTGAATTATTATGCACCAAGTTGTGTTTTATTGCATTAATATATGCCAGAAATGTCTTTAGCTTCATCAAAATAAGAGTCATCTGCTACCTTCATGTTTTATGGGTGAATAAATGCACATGTCCTAATATTGAGGGAACCAATCGCCTGCATCCCCCTGCAGAATCTACGCCTTTGGGCCTCCAAATACACTGAGACCACACAAGTTTAATATTTTTCATATGTGCAAATGGGTAGTTATACTGTGTGTATTATTGTGATGGAGTGCTTCAGGTTCAAAAGCTGTTTATAAATTATGACCAGGGACTGAAAATTAATCAAATTAAAGTAGCTCCACTTAACTGAATTGGAATAAATCAACATGTTCACATATGAATCATTCTGAAATTTATTTTAAACTACATTTCTTAATTAGCTAAGACACATTTTAAAAAGTATTAACCAGCCTCTTTAATATTTAATGTTTTGTTTTAGTTGTTTGCGACTTAAATACACACTCATCCTTCTCTCTGAGGCCGCTTTTTTTCATTTTTACGTTTATCTAAGCAGGCAGGTCAATTAGGAGAAAATTCTGATTTACTACGACTGCACTGCGAGCACAGCTGCGCTCACTGATCCCAGGAGGCAGCAGCAAGACTGGGGGAAGCAGTGTGTGTATGTGTGTGTGTGTGTCTTTCTCCCTGTGTGTTTGTGTAGACAGTGGACAGAAAGTGGTGGCACCAGTTCTTCTTCCACATTGTGCTCCAAAAGAATCTCTCCGGTGATGTCAGTGTGCCTGACTGTGCTTGCTGTTCCCACAGTAGCACGTTTTAAACACTACGCATACACTGTGATGTCAGGTATCTGGCTGCCATGGAAACAATTCAGGGGGATGCACCATTGCTACACACAGAGGAGGAGACGACTTCTGCAACATCTGACCGAGGACAACTTTCACTCTGAGGATCTGTGATTAACAGCTGGATTAACATGATAATTGTTACACACAAATTCCTGTCACTTTGTGCTGCATACTGAAACACAGAACTAAATGTTGTAGTTTTTTTCTCTGTTGCTGTTCGGCTAGTCTTTAGGGGTTGCTGGCCTTTCGCCTGCTAATGTGTGCTCACCTTTTTTTTCTGACAACTTAAGAGCCAGACATTCAGGAGGTCTTTACTGAGAGCAGAATTATCTGCAGAGGTCTCCTGCTCTCCAAAATAAACTGGCCAGGTGATTTAAACCAGTAAAAACACTGGGTGGCAGGGGCTGGAGCTGAGCTGGTGAGTTTGCTCAGCTTGTTTCTCTGATAACTTAACATCGTCCGATGAACGTAAAATGGAAATGTAGAAAGTTTATCGTAAAAATTTGGCTTAAAACTGGAAAAAAGGTCCATTTATGACAGCTTGCGCAAAGAAGACATGACAGCACTGATAGGCGATGGTGTCCAAACGACAGAAATTACTGATTTCTCTGGGTTTGAAAATTGATGGAAACATTTGGTAGCACTGGTCTCATCGTTTCTAGACATAGGAAGTTGCATATTATATCTTCAAGAAGCAGACAAATTTTCCCAGTTCACAAAGAAATGCCTTAGCTCATCTGAAAAATTCAAACTCTTCAAATCTGGAGCAAAGTTACTGCATGTAATATTTGTGTGTATTTCCTTGAAATGTTTAACTATGCTGCCTCGGATCCATCTAGACACAGATCATATAAGCCACGCAATAAAAAATACATGACAAAGCTCTTACTGTAGCCCAAGAAATGCGCGGCATGTGAACCTCCCCCCTGTAAACCTCAATACGAGAGACAGAAATGGAGAACATGACAGCGAGAAGGAGTGAAGCTCGGGAGGAGAGAGAGATAAAAGGAGAGCATCATAAAGGGAGACAGACGGAATCGGAACGAGGGACAGGCACACTCGGAGTGTACCAGGTGTCCTGACCTTGTCTGCTTGACAGTAAACAGTTTAGATGGAGTACAGCTGTCCTTTACTGGGGCTGACAACTCCTCTCTGCTGCGTGGAGCAGCGTGGCACAGCTCAGCCCTGCTCGCAGCGTGGACTAAGTCACATTACAGCTTCGCTAATAAGTAATGGAAAGTTTGGAGACAGCCAATGGTGAGCACAAAATGAGTGCAAACAAGAGCCAGATGATGAGGAAACGTAGGACAAATTACTTTTCCCCTCAAATGGAAAAAAAAAAAGATTTGGAAACGAATAATTAAATGCATAGCAACCAAAACAATTCAGACTTTGTTTGACCTTTCACCTGCAGTCCACCGTCAGCTACGGCGCCGGAAAGCGCAGCACAGTATCTGTCCTCGTAATGATCACTGTGGTGTAGCTCGGCTCAGAGGCTACAGAAGGCAGCAGAGTGTCAGTGGAAAAGAACAGAGCAGAGCTGCCTGTCTCTCTCTCTCTCTCTCTCTCTCTCTCTCTCTCTCTCTCTCTTTCTCTCTCTCTCTGGCTGTCTTACTTTCATAAGTGGATTTATCATTTCCAGGCCCTGACCTGTCCTCCCCGACAGGACAGCCCTGCCTTGACTCAGCCCTGCGAATTACTTCTCACCCTGACCATGAAAAGTCTCAGTCCAAATCACAGAGCTGGTGATATTAGAGGGAACCTGACTTTGGCTCTGACCTCTGCGTGTAAATATTTTTATCCACAGTTTTGAACCCCAAAATGTGACGTCTGAAATTTTCACTATAAGGAACGGTGTGAGGGATTTAGGGCATCTAGAGGTGAGGACTGCAGATCTCAACCTGCGAAATTCTCCTGGTGAGAATTCCTGCAGTGTTCATTGTTCAGGAGGTTTTTACTGGAAACCGAATTTTCCGCAGAGGTCTCTTCCTCTCCAAAAAAAAAAAAAAAGGACTAGGTGATTTAAACTGGTAAAAACACTGAATATAGCAGTTGCACATTCAAAAATTGTGAATTGTGGGATTGAAAACGCAAAAATGCGAAAATGTGAAAGGCCAAATATAGAGCCAGTGCTTGGTTTGTCCCCTATGGGCTACTGTAGAAACATGGCAGTGCAATGTGGCAATTATCGTAAACAAGAACCAGCTCCCCATGTAGATATAAATGCCTCATTCCAAAGTAACAAAAACACAATGATTTTTATATCATAACACTTAAGGAAACAAACCAATCACATCATATTCCATTCTGCCAATATTGCCCTCTAAATCCGACACACTGGACCTTTAATCAGACGTTGTTCACGGCCGACTCTGTTGTGTTCTCCTCTGACTCATTCACCTGCCTCCAGTGCACTAAATGAACGCTGCTTTCGCTGTCCGGGCATTTCACACCTCCTGTTCGCATCTATTTAAGCAGTACAGCGGTGTCATTATCAAGTCCTTCTATTCTTGAATGCCCAAATGTGCGATAGCCTATTTCACACATCCTGCCACCTTCCTACCCTCCTTTCCACCTTAATTTTCTCCCTCTTCCTACCCTCCGTTCTCTCTCTTTTTCTCGTGGCCTCTCGCTGCCCCCCATTTCTCCATCGTGCCACTTTGGCCACCGCTGCGCTGTCTGTGTTTCTTTCCAACACTGTCTAATGCGCTGTCATGTTCTAATAAATGCTTTGTGTGTCATTGTGTGTGTTTGTGTGAGCTTGTGTGTGTCACAGGCAGTTATAGGAAGCTTGGGTGATTAACTCTGATAGCCACCAGATGCCTGACTTTGAGGTACAGTCACACACACACACACACACACACCCTACACACACACTAAGTTTAACACAGAGGCAAAAGACAGACAGAAACAGACAGCAGAGCGGCACAAAGACACTGTGAGTGACAGCAACTGAGCGAAAGCAAAAGGGACCAAAAAGGGAGAGACACGTAAAGAAAACAGAGCGTGAGTGTAGGTGAAAAGAGGTCCAACATGTGTGTACAGCGTGTGCTATGAGCTGTGTGTGCTCCAGAGCGCTGACTTTGTTCTGCGTTTTCCTCCTGAGCTTGATTTTTGGAGAACAAACAACACATGAGTGAGGGCAGATGACTGTCACGTCTCTCCAGAATGGCTGTGATGTGACCTCAGATCAAAGCTTTGATTGGCCAGATGCCGCAGATGTTGTTCCCTCTCTGGTATTTGTGCGCGTGTGTGTGAGAGAGGGGAAGAAAGAGATTAGGACGCTGATATTCATTTACCTTCGCTGTGAGGACTGATTATTTGACTGCATTGTATATATAAATGCATGTGTGCGTGTTTGCATTTGCGTGCATGTGCGTTTGTGTGTTTGTTGGACGCCCTCTCATCAGTCAGGCCTATCAGATTGGGCAGTCAACAAGAAGCTGGCTCAGATTGTGGGACTGGCTGATGTTGCCTGTCTGAACTGCCAAACACCCAAACCCTGGGCTCGCTTGTCACAACAACTGCTGCAGAAAAATCACAATGTAACAGCTATATATACCTCCTCTGTAGCTTTGAGTTATACTCTGCAGTGAAAGCATATAATGACAGATATATTGCAGTCGGAAAATGCAGGCTTTATTAAAGCACCAGTGCAATATATCCAGCTAACAGGGTAGATTTAGAGAAATGGCTAATAGTTCAATGTCATTTCATGATTGGTTGAATGCTGGAATTTGAATCTATCAAATTAAGACAACTATAGTCTAAATCTGGAGCCATTTGAAAAATTTAAGACAGTGTTAAAAACATGGGTCAAGGCCTCAAGTGCTTGTCTCTGACAAGTCCTCCACATGTCAGAAACACTAGTAAATTAGCTCCGGCCGGCAGCTTGAGTAAGTCCTTCTGTTCATGTGGTGTTCCAAAAAGATTCCAAAATGTTACAGCGTGTCAGTGGTGTTGTTTCAGGGCCTGATCTCTATATTGATGGCAACTTCGACTGTTTTAAACAGTTAGTGAAAAAGTGTAGTATCCCAAGATACCACTTTTACAGGTACTTGCAGCTCTGTAACTTTGTAGCCTCAGACTATAACTTTTTTCATCACCTCCTCCCACGTCTATGTTGGACTCAATTTTTAACTTTCAGATGAAACCTAGCAATAAATAACACAAAGAATATTCTCCTCTTCAATATGCCTGATGCAGTGTTCACACTACGAGCGACACATCAACAGTGTGACCGGCTACATTATTGCCGAGTTGCCGTTTAAGTGCTGTTCAAGCCCCTGTTAACATACTTTAGTCACCACGGGCTTGTGTGTGTCTGCTTCCTGCCACAAAGCACCTTGACATAACATTATCTAAAGTTTGTATTAGGACATTAAATATCTGCGCATATGATCAGTGTCTGAGTCTAATTGTAACATCACATTTCGCCACCCCATTGCATCCTTGTATGCACCACAACACACAGAAAGCTAACTAAGCTAATTAACAGTATGGCGTGCCCAGTGGCTCAGTGGCGGGCACCCCAAGTACAAATGCAGTGTCCTTGCCAACCTGTGGCTCTTTGCTGCATGTCATCTCCTCTTTCTCCCCATCTTTCACGCTTTAAACTGTCCTCTCATTAAAGGCAAAAAAACCCTTTAAATAACCCAGTACCATAGCTAAAAACAAACCATACGATTGGTTGGCACCTCACTGCAAGTATGGATTGATGTGACGGGCTTCCATTGAAAATAAACTGCTCACAAGCTCATCCAGTAGAGCAGGCACCCCATGTACAAAGGTTGTGTCCTTGCTGCAGCGGCCATGGGTCCGATTCCAACCCACAGCCCTTTGCTGTACGTCATCACCCCTCTCTCTCTCCCTTTCACACCCTATCTGTCACATCAAATAAAGGTAAAAAGCCCTCTCTTAAAAACAATTGTACACCATGTCTTTTGGTTTAAAGTCAGACTTTCTAAGATCAAAGCTGACATAGCACCTGCATGTGATTGATGCAGCCACTCTGCTGCTTATGTTTTGGACATGTCAAAGACTTTACACATGTTGGCAAACCATCTTTGAGACCTTGTCTAAAATATTTGGAAAAACAGTTAAGCCATCTCCGTTCATTGCAGTGTTAGGTGTGACCTCAGTAGAAGCCCCTCTCAATAAGAAATCAGTATGTTGGCCTTCTGTTCTCCTCTGGCCAGGAGATGGATATTGTTTAAATGGAGAGACTTTGTTCCACAACATTTATAGTCGTTGGATCGGGTTGTCATGTACTATTTTAAAAGTAGAAGAGTAGATTTACTGTCAGAGGGTTTACTTGGAAATTTCAAACTATTTGGCAGCTTTTTTTAGCCTTTGTTGAGGATATGGAAGCGGACAGCATGATGATATAACCAGTCTCTCCATCATTTCAATTTATCTACATGTATTTTCCTTTTGCAGATATATGGACGTATGTAAAGTATGAGGTTGGGGGTTAGTTGAGTTTTTCTTTCTTTCATTTTTTTTCTTCCTTAGGGCCTGTTTGGACCTCTGATATAATGTAAAAACAAAATAAAAGAGGACCTTGATTAATAAAAACTTCCAGTTGATTTTGGCTGATAAAGTAAAAGTTGTTGCTTGCTTCCCCCAAAACTCACAGCTCTTTAAAATATTAAGAGATTCTGAACTGATCATCAAGAAAATTAATATTCATCTAAACCGAGCTCTCCTCCTCAGTATGACTGTGTATGTGGGCTGCCTGCTGTTGGCAAATATTGCTCTAAATAGGCTACATGCTTGCTGACCGGCAGTGAGCAGGACTTCCTTTCATGGCCTGGTCGTCCTCAAGGCACAACACTCGTTGCAGCTTATCACAAATTATGTGCTTGTTTTAATGAGGCTGACTCCTACAGTGAGAGTCGACCATATTTAGGCACACTCAATTTCAGATCCCACGGTGAGGATGCTTCAAAGACCACTGATTTATTTATTTTTTTTCATTCTCAGGTCCCAGCCCACCTTAGCAAAACACCTTACGAACCAGTCTACCAAGTGCTGCAACATCTGTGCTCCAGTCAGCCCTACTGTGTTGTGACATAACTTCCTGCATCATTAACACTTGGCAACCTGCTGTCACGTCGAGCTGTTAGCACTGGCAATAATTAGCATTAGCATAAGTTAAATGTGGGAAAATTAGCATTTATTACACTGCTGCTATGCTGGGCTTTTGTCGGCATGAGGAGAAAGTTGATTATGATGAAGTGCTATGAAAGCTGGAAAGACACTCAGTGGTCCTACCTAGAAGCCAGATGCTATTCTGGGGGAACATTAGCATAGCAGCTATTTTCAGAAGCACAGGATTTATTTAACACAATATACTCTTTCCACTTAGAGGTATGGCACTAAAGGGGCCATATATATAATGTTACAATGCCACATAAGTTTCAAATAATGGGGTAAACATATAAGTAATCCCTGTGAGCAAACCTCAGGCTTCAGACTGTTCTGATACTCTTTTCCAATGTGTTTTTTCTACTTTGGCTACAAGCTGACATCAGCTCTTGACAGATTTCTTTACACTGCTACATGTCAGTAGATGCTAACATCAGGGTAACCTGTAATCTTGGTTGCTAATGTTATGAATTTCTCCCCAGTTTTGAATCAGATTCCTGCTGGAACATGTCCGAATGTAAAGATTTTGGTTCAGATTATTTTTACTGGTAAATATTAACACTTGAAAGTGCCGCTATTCTCCATTACAGTAATTCCCAGGTACACTGCTACATATCGCTAAACACTAATGTCAGGGTAACTTGTAATCTCGGTTGCTAATGTTGTAAATTTTTGAATCACATTCCCGCTGGAACATGTCCACTTATAAAGACTGTGGTTGAGCTTGTGCTTTTTTGGTAATCAACCCCAGTAGGATGTGCCGCTATACTCCGTTACATTCATTTCCAGGTACACTGCTACATATCGCTACATCCTAACGTCAGGTAAACATGAAATCTTAAGTGCCAATGTTTTTAATTTCTCCCTGATTTTGGATCATAATTCTGCTGGAACACGCCGGGGTTTTAAGACTTTGCTTTAGAGGCTTTTATTGCTGATTTTTCACAGAACAAAGTGCTGCTGTACACAATTAAAGTCATTCCCCTGGCTGCAATGACAATGCAGAGATGGGGAGAGCGCAGAAGACCAAGAAACGCTGAATAGTAAGGGCAGACTGAGCTTTTTTTGGGAGGGGGGCTTAAAGAGATGGGTACTAAAATGGAGCCTTCTTAGACTGAGGGTGAATACAGGTGTTTCATCACAGACAGTATGAAGAAAATTAAATGTTTTTTAACATTAAAGCATGTAAACATGTCCTCGAAAATGAGCATAATAGGTCCTCTTTTAACATCTCCACAGTGACTGACAACAAGCAACAATGAGGTTTCAGTTTGGGGTCTCTTTTTGAATGCTGTAATGACAGATGAGAGACTGAAGGGAACGTTTCATATACTTTAACAAACTATGTTTTTGATAATCCATACAAAATGTAACACTGAGTAGAACCCACAGCCAGTCGTGGCGTTAATCACCAGTGCATTGTAATAGCGCTGCACAAACAATGGTCGTCCACACCCTGGAAGAATAGCTCACCAGGCACACAACCCTTGTCTTGCACATCATAGCGACCCCTCAAGAGTCTACCAATGGAAGATATCAAGCACCATTTTACAGATGCATCATCTAATCACTGAGTAGAAATGAAACGCATAACCTATTGACATCACTCATAGCCCACACACAAATATCTGTCAGCGTGTGTGTACGAGAGACACTGTATGCCCGTGTGCTTGTTGTACATTTATGTGTGCAAGGCAACAAGAGGGCTGAGCGGTGCGACATGGTTCCCTGTGTCAGTGTTAATAACCCAACCCTGGTAATTGGCATAGAATATTGATAGAGAGGAGAATGGCCTCAAGCAGATCTCTGCTTCATTAGCGAAGACTAGGGGGACGGAAACGGGAGAGTTCATAGCAGTCGGAGGAGGAGGAGAGAGGAGGGACGGAAGCGAGAAACGGGAGGAAAAGGGAAGAAAAAAAGAAAAGGTTGCTGCTAACTAGACGGAGAGAGAACGGAGAAAAGGTGATCAGAAGGATAAGGAACAGACAGAGGGTCAGAGGAAAATGTTTCAAATCATACACGGGTTTTATAACCGCTTTCAGAAGGATATTGAATCACTCAATACATGAGTGACCATGAAACAGTTCCAGTAACAAATAGAAAAGCAGTTATGTCATTCTTTCCTGACATGGTGGCAATTCATTATGTCTGAGTGACCCTTTAAAGGTCTGAGCTGTATTCTGGCCTCCGCCGTTAGAGAACAACATTACAGCAATCACAATGAATCTCCCAGAAAAACATCTTCCTCGTTGTCCTCGCTCCTTCCTCCTCTCTCTCTCTCTCTCTCTCTCTCTCTCTCTCTCTCTCTCTGTCCCCGTTGGAACATAGTGTTTGTTTAATGTGGTATCGCCATGGTTACCCGTCTGCCACGTTGAGGTAATGTCATTAATCATCAACTTTATCACACTGCAACCCAGACACATGCACGCCAGAGAACAACTATGACATTTTACACTGTCCACTGCTGAAAACGCCAGAGGGAACGGCGTTTGGAAACATTAAACACAGCAGCATTAAACAGGCTGATGTGTGTATTTAACACGGCCACATTAAGGTGTTGCACGTGTAAAATGAAAACATTAATATTTAAAATCCAACATCTCACATATATTCTCCTCATCTCTCCTCTCCATCCCTCCATCCCCTCCTTTTATCTGTCTCTGTCTTCATGAGCATGTTCAATCTCTTTCCGTTGACATGACAACAGACGATGTCGCGCCTCCTGCTCTGATGACATCACTACAGGCGCCAAGCCAATCCCCAAAAAAACCTATCATCTCCTCTCTCCCTCTCCCTCTCTCTTTTTCTTTCAGACATATTGATCTGGAATACAAATCACAGATGTGAAGAGGAGATGAGGTGGGGTAAAGGGTGGAGAGTGGAGATGGGGAAAAAAAGGACAGGAGGAGAGGAGAGGAACGCAGAGGAAGAATGAGAGAAAGACAAATAGTTGCATCTAAACGACCACCACGCCCACTATCTCCCTTCAGTCGGATGAAACGGAGAGTGTGTTCACTCACTCATTTCCATACCGGGTGACTTTGGTATAAACCGCAGACGCACACATGCAGAATCAATTTTGTGCAAGTGGGAAGGCTGACGTGAAGACGTTTTGCGTTCTCTGTGTGCATGCGTGTGATTGAGAGGATGGAAAACTTTCTTAGGTGTACGTGACACGAAATACATGAATAGTAAATGTGCAACAACCTTATGAGAACATACTAGAATCAAAACCTCAATTCGGAAATGTCTTGTACACACACAAACACACACACACAGACACACACACAGAGCAAGACTAAGGGTTTACATTCAAGAATGGTAATATTTACCAAGTCATCATCTCAGTGTTGCATGCCAACTGTTGCTAACCAAATGACACCCAACGCAGAGGGAAGCATGCACTAACTGCTTGTTTGTCTAGCATCATGGATGGATTACTGACGGGCCTACTGGGCACAGGCACAGGGGCCTAAAGTGTCAAGAGCTCCACTGGCCTTCACCTGCAAAATGTCCCTTGACAAAAACTGACCAGAAAGATACACAAAATGACCAACTAAGAGAAACAAAACATCCACAAGTGCATGCAAAACAGCTGCAAAGCGAGGCTCAACAGCTATGAAGTTTCAGCATCTTGCTCTTATATACAATACAGTCGGGTCCTTCTGCATGTCTGGGCTCAGGGGCCCATTGTCTCATTATCCGCCCATGCCTAGCACCACTGAGCTAGCTAACCTTAAAGCTCAGCTAAAGAGGACGTGATTAATGTTTACGCGCTTCCCTCTGTGCGGTGATGTGGTTGGCGCTTTTGGTAGAAAGAAAATAGCTCCTACATGAAACTGCTTATAGTACGGTCTGTGGATTACCTCGAGTTACCGGGTCGTGATTTGGTATTTTTTAATGTATTTTTTGGTGCTCCACAAGCCGAGTGACATGTAGTTACATTATATTGAGGGGACGGCAGACATCTCCAACACTCGGCAACTCACATCAATACAATCTAGATAGCACAACATGTAAGAGGAAAAATATGTATTTTGGATTTTGGGGTGAACTGTTCCTTTAAAGGCAATGGAAATGTCATGTTGAGTAAATAATAAATTTGATGATCTGACTTGATGATGGTGCTGCAGGCAAA
This sequence comes from Epinephelus cyanopodus, assembly GCA_026686955.1. Classification (NCBI taxonomy): domain Eukaryota; kingdom Metazoa; phylum Chordata; class Actinopteri; order Perciformes; family Serranidae; genus Epinephelus; species Epinephelus cyanopodus. The sequence goes on along the minus strand of CM048936.1, from coordinate 19,324,896 downwards.
GTCACAAGATCACCATAGCCAGTACAATAGAGCCTCTTGAGATTTTGAATATCTGTAGTAAACGTCATAGCAATCTACCTACACTCTACAGACACTGCAATCTATAGCGCTGCAAAAGCTACCCTAAATAGTTAAACCAGCCATTTCAAACCCCCTCCTCTTTCTGGAGCTGGTTATAGACGCAGCTCTGGAGATAGAAACACACACACACACACACACACACACACACTCACACTGTAAAAGGAGTCCTGTAACAAGCCTGTTTTAGCCATTATGACTCCAGAGTGAGAAAGTGAGTCTGGTCTTTTGGGAAGTGGACTGCTCTATACAGACATACACACTAACTAACTCTTCTCTCCCTCACACACACACACACACACACACACACACACACACACACACACACACACACACACACACACACACACACACACACACATACACACACATACAATGTGGTCTGTGGGGAAGTGGTCCGTGGAGCGCACACATCAAGACTGGCCTAGATAGATGGGATAGCAGGACACACACTCTTTTACACACATAGACAGTCAAGGACACTCTCATGGCCTATATAGTTAGGTCATTTCATACCGGAACACCTTACCCTTGTCTTAACAAGTATAGAGGGATGAAGGGAGGCGAGACGGAACGAAGGGAAACAGGAAGTACACAAATTTCGAGGAAGAAAGAGTCAGAGAAATAAGGGTGCAAAAGAGAGGGTAAAGACAGATAAGAACGACGACAGAGCTATCGCAGGGTGAAAAGAAGAGGGGAAAAGACAGGACTGTAGCCAGATTTTTTGACGACTCGCCTTCTAACCTTAGCTTCATCCTCTCGAGTCCAGCCCTGGTCACTATGGTAACGACTGATGAAAAGAACGGAGCAGAAATGCAGACAGAGCAGACCAAACAGAAACAAAGACGCAGACCAAGGCTAAACAGATAAAAAGGTCAGAAACAAAAATGATCAGAAACTCACTGTTTGCCTTTTCAAAGCAACCTACTCAGCTGATGCTTGTTGCCATGGATACTATACAGCACTGTAACCAACATATTTTAATCAAGGTAATGACAGGTCACGTCCCCCTGTGACATTTCTTTATGTCGTCCTTATTAGAGAACCATGTCAGCAGCTACGGAGTGTTAAAGGGACACTTCGCCAATTTTTCACATTAAAATTGTATTACTTGTAATGAGGAGCGGTACTCAGTCTGTGAAACCAAGTGTACAATCACTCTGGAGAGACTTATATATCCTTGGTGATGTCATCAGGGTTATCTCAGATTGGGTTTGAGACTTTAACAGAAAGCCTTGGACATAGAGTTTGGAAATTTCTACATTATTTCCAAGCGCTGTACATTCTGTGGCGTGTCATGAGGTAAAGCGACCTCGACGATGAACCGAATGATGCAACATCTAAAAAATGCATTATGGAGGCCGTCCAGGGCATGATTACTTCCTCTTCAGTGTCATACATGGAAGCAGAGCCATACTATAAATGGAAATGTCTATTATGGATCCAGACTAATCAGAACACAACATACCTGCAGCATTTCTAAAGCAGCCCAGCATCACTTATCCCACACCTCTGACTTTCATCCAGTGCTTATACTCAGTGGCAATGCACGTACCCTATATGTAGCAGGTACAAAAAAAGACCATAGAAGTCAAGATAGTGGATGGACATATAGTGTCATGCAGGTGACTAGAGTTTGCATCTTGGGACAGATATGCAATTAAATTAATTTTGTGCTTGATTTTCCATAATCTTTCTCCAACCTTTCCATGCAGAGATTTTTTTTATTGGGTTTTATTTTGTAAGCAGTATTTTATTTAATTCTTATACAAATAGTGTCACATTTTGGTCAATAGATAAAATTATTTCTATATTTAAAAAATGGTGAAAATAATGAAATAAATCAATAATAAACATCAAAATGAAAACAAATTAAACAGCACACAAATCAAATGTGTATTCACACACCAATATGCACCATAATCTGATCTGATATAAAAGCATTAATTAATTCTCAGACACATAAAGAGTCTGTATGTGAGTATGACATGCATGCTGTGTGCTTTACTTCAAGATCTGTCTGCATTAACAATGTTTTCCAAGCAGTGGCAGATTAAGGTGGTTGCGGGCCCCAAGGCTACGCTATATGGGCCCCTTACTCATCATGCTTTACCAGGAAAAAAGTCGTTCAGTGACAAAAGTTTGGTGGGAATATTACACCGCCAATGCCTAAGTCCAGAGGTGTTGGTATAACGTACTGGTGTTTCGGATGGTTGAAGAATTGGCCCTTTTCTCACAGATTCCTTTCCTGGATTAGGTGTTGAGAAATGGTGGCGATGAGCCTGGCCGGTATCTTTGCTATGGTGAGGGCTAGCTGTGGCTACAGCTAAGGATCCCTGTGCAGGTGTTTCAGCCACTCCCGCAATATTTTGACACTATGCTATCCAATGGCAGTGATGTACTATTTGAAACCAAAATTGACCTTAGGAACCTGACATCACGTGGCCAGGTTCATGAGGCCATCTGATTGTGTAGATGTGGCCCACCCACATCTATCCAAGTAAGTTTTTTCTCTGAGCTTAATTTAAATAATTAAAAATAATTTGGCTAATCCAGGGCCCTTGCACACAGTAGTCACAGGTAGTCTTTCTGCATTGCCACAATTTTCTCAGTCCTGTCCTTAGAGCTGAAAGAAATTTGTTCTTATGATGTCACTCCACAGGGAGATGTCATTTGTCAAGCAGAGATTTAGCATAAAGCAAAAACTTAACAAACATTGGCACTGTATGAAAAACCTGAACATTATCCAAGGTTTTATTGATGCACTTGTCTGGCGACAGTGTTGTCCTTAAAAGATGTCATCTTTAGGCCGGCTGCCCTTCCTTCTCTTATGCAGAGGTGTTACTTAACCTTTTCCTTTTTGGGTCTAAAATAAAAAAAGTAACAGAAAGTGCCTGGTGCCCCAGGCTACACAACAGGCTTTTGTTACCCATGATTCTTAGCTGCAAGAGGTGATTTGACAGCCATCGGCCCTAGACACGCACACAGAAGAAAGTGCCCAAACAAATGCACATCCACACACACACCCAGAGGCAGAAAAACACATACACACAAACAAACACACAGAGGCACATCACTCCACTCTTAGTTTAATCTATCTTGCCTGGGTGCTGTCACCCAGCAGGGTGACGCTCACAGCAGAGGGTGTCTGTGAATGTGTGTGTGTATATAGGCCCATGGTGACAGACCAGCTTCTCTGTAGTGCAGCTATCCATCCATGACAAGCCCACCAGAGGCTCGACTAACAAGACTGCTGGAACTGAGAGCCAGATAGAGACACATGACTGTACATCCTTTGTGCTTCAAAACCTCACTTCCTGTGAGACAAAAGCGCCAAAATAGGCACAAACAAGGCTCTGCGAGATATGTACACTTACTAGTAAGCAAGGGAACACTTATTGCACTGTTTCTTCGGGGAGATTTGTGTGACGTTCCTTTCCACAGAGAAAGCAAAATATTTTTACATCTACAAAGGGAAGCTGCTATGAAGACATACCAGAACTTTCAAACCATTTGAATCAGGAGAAGCTTGTTGGGAATAAAAGACCTTATTCCATATCTTCAATTTTACAAAATCCCTCATCCCCTGCTGGGACACCCAGGCTAAAAATATATGCACTCATGATACTGTAAAGCACTTCTGCTGTTCATAAAATGGAATCATTTATGGCTCCTCAATTAGGAAGACGACAGACTTGGAGCAACAACTCTAATCTTCTGCTTTCAATTAGCCGCGCGACAGGTAAGAGAGTAGCTGTTAGGACTCATTTCCTCTTAAAGACACAGGTCAGTGTTGACTACAGAAACACAAATGCACGCACAGACACACACACGTCTCCCTAGTCGTGAAGAAGTCGGTAGTGTTCCTGCAGAGAGCCTGAGGCTGACTACCTTTGTTCCGTTTCTTCCTTTCTCTCGTCTGAATCCATTTTACTCTTCCTCCTCCCTTTCTCCTTCCCTCTACCTCGTCACACTCTGAAATTAGCCTCATGAAAAATAAATTGGAAGAGATGGGACGTCTTTTAGCCCATTTGCTAGAAATCATGTACACTTTATAGTACATTTAGGGCCCTAAAGACCTATTTCCTCAACCATCTTCTTAATAAGAGGAATCGGGTCCAACTGTACATGAACACTGGATTTTCTGCCAGAATTGAAGCAGGTTTGGTTATTTCACATGAGAGATTTCTGGCTAGTTTTGCCTGTACTTTTCTCACTGGTTTGAAGTGGGCGAGGCTCAGCTGGAAAAAAAGGCAGGCTGTTCATGTCATGGAATACATAAATAATGGATGTAGCTACTGTGACGTCACACATTGGTTTGAAGACTGACACTCTAAAGCCTTGAGTTTGGCATATTGGCCATCGCCATCTTGCTTTTTTGGAGCCAGAAGTGACCATATTTGGACGAGTGGGTGGAGCTGTGGAGGAGCGAGGGGTGGATCTGACTCACACACTCAAGCAGCCCCGCCCTTAAAAAAATGTAAATAGCTGAGTTATAAAAAAAAAAAAAAAAAAAAAAAAAATTAGCCCCTGTGAAATAGACCAAAACTGTTTTTTGTACCAGACTGTAAACATGTTTATTTCTGCTGTAAAGCTGGGCATTTTAACATGGAGGTCTGCGGGGATTGACTCTGTTTTGGAGCCAGCCTCAAGTGGCCATTCAGTGAACTGCAGTTTCTGGCCTAATTTTTCAGCCTCGGAGGTTGCAGTTTGGTTCATATGTATACCCATGGAAAGTGCTGCACCAAAATCCATATAGCCTGTATCCCAGGTAATCATGAGGCAGTAATTTGTGCACAACCCATGTATTTGTGAAGGCTGTGATCACATAACTAATGGGGAGTAAAGACGGAAGTAGTCCACCTCAGGAAGCAGGTTTGTTGTTGTGGATGAATCACATGACTCTCCCAGGTTTTAAACATGTGAAGTGAACTTTGAGTCATGTTAAGGTGCATCATCTGCATATTTCTTTCCTAAATCTAACCTACATAAATTTACATTAAGTATTTAACGTCATTTTGGGGGCGCTATTTCGTTAGATGTTATACAAGTGTGCATTTTCATAAGATATCATATGAACTGTTGTATGAGGATTCACTGAAAAAAGTGAGGTGGGAAGAAAATCAATTTGTGGACTCTTAAAACTCACTTGAGTTATATAATCCATTAGTCAACATCACGTCTGCGTTTATTTGTATTAAAGTTATTGTTACAAGGTTAAAGCAGTGCCAAGCAAGTTGATATGCACTTACAACAGCAATATAATGCAATAAACATCCACTTTTACAAAAAAAAAAAAAAAATTGATCTTCAGTGCAATAAAATACAAATCCATAGCAATTTTCAGTGGTCATCTAATTTAATTTCATATCGGACAAAAAAGATCAGAGGCCAGTGGCCATCAGGAAGGAAGGAAAAATACATTTAAGGGACAGACACTTTACAGCATGCATTTTAATTTGCTCAGCATTAATGTAAAGTTCATGATTTGTAATTAATGACACCAAACTGAGAAAAACAAAACAAAACACATGTACAGTGTCAAGTCCTTGCTCGACAAACGCTTTAAAAATCTGTTGGGCGTTGATACTTCTAGGTGTCAAGCATGCTGCAGGTTTCAACAGAGTCAAAGTGCTTCTTTGGAGAGGGAACACCTGAGTGATGAATGAATGACAGCCCTTGACAAATCGACATGTGTCAACCTTGTTGAGTGGCGTCAATACTAAAACGAGGTGTCTCAGACGCACATGGAATCGCAGTGTGACGCTGCAGGTTTTAAACATCTCCATCATCTCTGCTGCATGTGTGCACCCTCTGTCCTTCCGGTGTTATTATTCAGACTCAGCTAATTAAGATTCACTGCTATTAAGACTCACTGTTATATAACTGATGTGAGGCAAGTATTCAGATGAGGAACTTTCTGTGCAGCTACAACATACACACCCATCTCTCTTACAGTGAAACATAGGTACGATGCATTGTTTGTCTTCCTCTCTCTGTCTCTTACTCTTTTTAATGCATACGCACATGTGCACACACACACTCTAACTCACACAACAAGACCACAGGCTACTGTACAGGACAGGCTAAGAAAAGTGGGATATGATCTTCAGTCTGTTATCACTGGGTATCTAATGTTAGCTATAGCCACTCTGCACTATGCACCATCCATAGATATGGTAATAACACAATACCAGATTCCATGACGGTGCCTATTCAGTTCAATGGAATTGCTCGCTTGACACGTACGCATACAGGGTATATAGGTATAGACTTTACATTGCAATGACGTCACAGAAAGTTTTACAAATAAAATAAATCAAAAATGAATAATAAAGTCATAAATGATCGTGTTTGCAGTTGGAGGTGTTCTTGTCAACAGTTTTGTAGACGTCTCTTTTACAATGAAGACCTAGGAGGAAAATGCTTTTTGGGATTTTTTGTTGCTGCAGTACTGCACTGCCCACTTGGATGGTGGCTGGCTAGTCGCACCATTCATTCTCCAATTACTGCTGATAGACGGTGTTGCTGCAGAAACAACCCTGTCTCAGTCATCAAAATCCAGTGCGTGGCCATTGACTTTCGGCATCAGACACTGACAAAAAAAGCCATCCTTTCATGTTGGCATGATATGCGTCTGGTTGCTGTTATAGTTTAATGGCGCCCGGTGGCGTCAGGGGGAAACGCAGCAGGACAAGAGCGAAAGTTAAGGTAGCGAAAGTCCGAATAGAGAAGGTGGAAGGGTTGGTGAATGGGTCTAACAACCATTGTCTTTCAACTGGGAGGCCAGTGTTTGCTTCCAGTAAGATTACTAAGCCAAAGCCCGTTCTTTTTCCCTGAACCCAGGAAAAACGTTGGCAAAACGTAATGATGTGTTGTGCCGATGTAGTGTGTTTATTTTGAAAGAGACTGTATGCGAACTGTATTCAGTTTCCAGCGAAAAGAAAGAATGTCGACAACCAACACACTCAGGGTACCTAGCATGTCGTATCTGCATGTGGAAAGTCCATGATCAAATGTCAATATGTGACGAGGTCGGAGGGAGAATGTGGCAGAATGTGAATGAGAATGTGGCCCCGGTGAGTAAGTGGTTTCATTTTGTGCCCCAAATCCCTTTAGCATTGTTAACTATGTTAGCACTGCTAGCCATAGTGACACTACTACAGGTGCTACCAAACTAACACTGATAACATAGTTAAAATGCTAAAGGAGGTTTGCAGCTCAAATTGAAGCCGCTTAATCACCGGGGCAACCTGCGGGACGAACTGGGGATGGGCACAATGTTTCTACGGCGGTGCTCAGTGCAGCAAAATCAACCCATAGATGATGTATCACCTCATAATAAATATAATGTTCAGAATCTACTGCACTTATTTAGTAATTTATGAAAATGCTCCAGTTACAAAATTGCACACGCCTTTTGGTGTTTTGAATGTCTTTTCAGTTTTTCTATGTTGTGTCTACCATGAAAACAGGTCAAAAAGTCCCTGCCAAAGAACAGTGATTATCCTTTCTTCTTCTTTTCCATTTTCCTAAAAGCAGATTTGAACAGCAGCTTTTGTACTGGAAGCACTGGTGCTGAATACACCACAATGACAACATTTCATTCAAATTGCACCTCAGCCTCATAACCTCAAAACAAAACCATCACTACTTACACAAGTAGTGATGTGACCCTAACCTAGTTTGGTAACAAAAGACGCACAAAAACTTGAACAGAGGGCCACGAAGAAACCATGGTAACCATTTTACAGTATCAAGCTCACGTGGATGTTGAGCATCTCACATGAAAAAAACAAGATACAGTGGATTTATGTAAGTCTATAAACCTTGATGTACTTACTTGTATCCATTATAACACACACTGATATTGCCTACACACTTTTCTCTCTGAATATAGAACACTATAGACAAGTTGTTCCTGTAAGTAATGGAGTTGTGGGTTGTCCACTTTGTGTTCTGCTATGTTCTGTGTGTTTAGCTTACAGTCTGAATTCCCCACTGGGACAATAAATGGTGTTTTGTATCATGCTTTCCTGTGGTTAGGTCTACTCCGATTGCTACAGACTGCTACAGTAAAGGCAGCCGGATGGACTGATTAATTCATAGAGGAAAGGAGATGTGGTCTTACTGAACGATAAACCCTGAAATGAACTAACGTTGAATGGCTGGCTGAGTGATGGAGAGAACGGGGGAAAGAGGGAGAAAACAAAGCAAATTATCTACAGGGAAAGACGAGTAAAGACACTTAGCAAGACAGCGAGGGAACGGAGGGAAGAGAGGACAGACAAGATAGAGACAGAGGGGAGGAAATGCATGGCTGGGCATGAATAATATAGACTGCTTTCTACTCTCGTCTGTCTTCATCTCTCTGCTTCTGCTGTAACTTGGGGAACATACACACGCACAGATACACTGCTGTTGAGGTGTTTTTTGTTACTGTGCACAGAAACAGTTGCATCATATAATGTAGAAGGATAGGAAGCACACTGTGGACAGACTCTGAGCACACATGGAGCGCTCCCTGGGGAGGTCACGAGGTTCATGTGAAACATGTAAACGACATGTTAGACTTAAATATTTAACATCCAGGCAAGAGGTAGATTTCTTTACACAAGTGAGATGATAGGATGAAATCAGAATAAAAAGAAAATATGTCTATATATGTACTATACATAACCCTGTATATATACTAGTCATATACTAGATACATAATGGTGCACAGTGGCGGACTCGGGTAGTTTGAGGGCAGGGGTGAGAAAATAAAAAGGGCACCACCACATAGTTTTCTAGCATGTAAGGCAGCCTGTATGTAAGGGCATCCATTAGTGCACTGCATCCCGATTTCTCCAGTGGAAGGACACACTACATAGCATTTTCTTGCACAGTGACCCATCACAGAGGGCACTTTGTCATGTTTTATCGACTATAGGGGTATCCAAGAGGGCAAAGTTTTCAAACACATGGCTACTAAGTGAGCAGATTCATTCAACTTTTATATTTCTTTACGTTTAAAAAGCACCGTCGTTGACATGTGGTTAGGTTCAGGCACAAGAACAACTTGGTTATGGTCAGGAAAACATCTTGTTTTTGGCGCTTTAACAAAAGACCTAGCACTGCCATATGCACTACTGTATTGTACATTACGGAACTAACTAATTAGATTTACTTTACTCTGTCCGTGACTTTCTAAGCTTCCTCTTGGATGCATGCTTTAAGTACCTCTTTGTCACTATTTTATCATGTCCTGACCTCACCTGCGTGCTTTGCCCATGTCCTGACCACAGCAAAATCAAAAGAAAATACGTGAATACAGGCACAGGCCAATGTCTCTGCAGAAAAATACAAAGCTATACTCTTCTGGTGGGTAATAAGTGACGATTAAGAGGGATTACTTTTTAGGTTTTTTGGAAAATCCTGCATACTATGTCTTTAACCGTTCCACCAAAGACTGATCTCCCCTCTAAACTTCTCACAGGGTTTCAATTCAATAACAGCATGAGGCCCGAAGAGGTAAAAGTACCCAATATTTCACAAAAAAACCTCGGGTGAGAAAAAAGTCCAGCATATAGCATATTAAAGTACATATGTTATAACTGTTGTTTTCCTCATAGGTTTGTATACGTGTCACTGGAAGACGAACAGTCACGTTTCTGAGGTCATGTTTTTTTTTTGTATTTCACTCATTCATGTTGTTTCCTGTTTTACTTTGAAACTCACATCTCCTCTCGTTTCAGATCACTTCACTTCCTGCCCCTGTGTGTTTTCCCTCCCTTGTGATGACTTCACCTGCGTCTGATTGTCGCTCCGCCCTGATTAGCCTCACCTGTGTCTCGTTATCCTGAGTGTTTAGTGTGTGTCTTGTTTTCTCTCAGTGCCACTTCGTCTTAGCTCCTTTTGTGTCAAGCGTTCCAGCCTTTTGTTTCCTGTTTTTTTGGCTTTAGCTTTTTAAATGACTCTTCCTTATCCCTATTGGATTTGTTTGCCTCCACTGATAGTCCTCCTGCATACCAAAACTACCTTTTGACCAGTAAAAATTGTGTTATTTTATGTGAACTGTCTCCAGAGTCGTGTGTTTGAGTCCACTCTCACCTGCTTCACCAGTTGTCACACAGATAATGCATTTGCAGCTTTGCTAAAAAGAGTTCTCACTTTAACTGCCTTATTGATTGAGGTTCAATTTTAGCCTGGCTATATTTGCATTTGTTCGACACTGCGTCTCTTGGATACCTCTTGCTTATGGTCTGGCGCCTGGTCGCTACCTTTTTATAAAGCCCTGACCTCAGTTGCGCACTGTGAGTGTACACACCCATAAAATAAGACGACACACACTTCTAGTAGGTCATAAGTGATAACTAAGAGGGATTACTGCTGTATGCGTCTACACAGTGTTTTTTCAGAAACATCCTGCAGAGTATATTTAAAGCCAAAATAAAGATTAAATGATTTATTCCTGATAAGTAGTAGCCCTAGTAGCCTGGGAGGTGAAACCCTGGGGAAAAAGTCCACTCACTCCTGTGTTTGAAGCTCATTTCTGTGAGCTCATGATGGTGACTGAAGACGAACTACAGTATCAGAATTTTTACTGACTGAAAACTTATTAGATAATGGCTTCTGGACAGTAAGGCGACACTGCTGAGAGAGATTTTTAGCGAGTAAATCAAACAGCGACTGTAAAATTTGGTCGAAATTATGCCCTTGCCTCCTTGTGGAAAAATCCTGCAAAATGAATTTGAAGGGTTTAACCTTAACACTCTTTCTTTGCAGTGATCAGAGGATTTTTGGGCCCTTTAGCACTTAAATATTCATTTTATATTTACACAGCTACATATGATTTAAGGGTTGCTTAAGGTTAACAATGACAGACAGAATAGGGGTGAGTATGAGGTATAAAGAAAAGGAAGAGAGGGAGTATAAAAGAGGATGCTACAGGTCTGGAGTCATTATTTCCACTGGTGGCTTCAGCCAGATCAATAGACGGGGAGAGTGTGTGTGTCCAATCTCCGCTCCGTTTGGACATGTGCTTATGTGTCCTACCTCTCTAACATACACACACACACACACACACACACACACACACACACACACACACACACACACACACACACACAGACGGAGGCAGCCAAGCAGACACAATGCATATGGGCAAGCAGCCAATTGCAAAGGCATACTCTCTCTCTCTCTCTCTCTCTCTCTCTCTCTCTCTCTCTCTCTCACACACACACACACACACACACACACCCCGGTGTTGGCGTATTGTCCCACCAGAAATGAAGACTGAGGCCCGATAGCACTAAGAGCAGAGGACAGCCTCTAGATAGATTTCCAATACGCAACCAGAGGCTTAAGCAAGACAGAGTCACGGATAATCCTCCCTCCTTCTCCTCCTCCTCCTGTGCGCCCTCACTTCTCCCTCTATCCCTCTGGCCCTCCCTCCGACTCTGTTTCTCGCTCATTTCATCCCTTTATTCCTCTCTCTCATGGTTCCCTCTTTCCTCCCCGTTGGTTACCTCCATTTGCTCTTTTCTGTCCCTCTGTTTCCCCGCCAGCCTGTCCCTCTCCGTCTCCACGCCACACTTTTTTCTCCATCTCCCTTCGCTTTCATCTCCTCTAATGCAACCTGTCATTCGCCTCTCTTATTCCTCCTTCGATTAGCACCTCCCCTCCCCTCTGTCTCTCCCTCCATGTGTCTTATTTTGTCTCTCAGATGGTGTTTTACGTTAAAGAGCAGCTGTTGTTGAGTCACATCCTTAAGTTAAAGCCATGACACACTCCGAGGGCGCTGGTATAAACTTCTTCAATGCTGATTGGCCTTTAATCGCTCATTACACCCTCTGCTACAGCTGCTACAACCTCACTGTGACTAACACATCTTTAAACACACATATACTGTATTCTGACCCTATACATTTGGTGTGCAGGAAAGAGCCTGAAGCTCTGGCAGTGTACGGCAATGCTTCACAGCCTTTTTTTTCCTTTGTGATGCCTTAAAACAAAGCAAGCGGACTCCTCATCACAGGGTGTACGAGCTATGAGTAGTTCCAGCGAGTGATTGCCACTTCTCAGACTGCTCTTTTGAATCACTTCTATATTTCAGAAGACGTTAAACTATATGGCATTTCACAAGAAGGGGGTTGGAGAGCCTTTTTGTTGGAAAGAGTTGCCCACTGCTGCTGAATATGACCTTGCAGAGAACAATGACACTGACCATTTTTTGTGACTTTGTCACGACGACTGTCATCTGATCAATTGTTAGTATAAAAGTATTGATTGTACTTAAAGTTCAGAGTACCATGACCTTTAACCTTTAAACCATATGAAAAAGGTGTTGCTACGGAGGGAAATGAGATGGGACCATGTACCAAAAAAGCCTGTGCTAGGTACTCAAATAAAATTAGCTTTTTGTACGTGGTTTGTACTCTTTTCTTAGCAAACAGAAGTAAAGTCGAACTGAATAACCGTGTCACTTAAAAATCTACAAAAATAAACAGCGACTTAAAGAAGTATCACTGCTGGAAAGATGGTCTTTTCATAAACTTGGCTGCCTATGCAGTAGAAAGACACAATTAATTTTATTATTGGTGCTACATGACCAGAGACAGCTGAGAAAAATGGCTGTGGTATTTGCTTTTGCTCAAGAGGTAAAAAAAAACACACAATAAACACTCCCGCTGGTGGGTGATGTAATGCTAGCTTGTCCAATTTGATGCAGGAAACAATATGGCAACAGACTAATAACAACTGATCTCGAATCGCAGTTCAGTGGTAAGCTAAAGTATGTTTCTGAAGACGACAAATAGGCAACACAGTAACAGAATCTTGGTTCATATTCGATCAGCACTGCCTAGTTTTACAGTTTGACCAGACTTCACATACTACCCACACTGTTTTGATACAAAGCTGGTTGAAAGTCGGCAGAGTATCTCCTTAACCCCAGTTCCTCTATTAAAGCAGCAGTGGCCAGCAGCAGAAGACTGCGGTCGAACGAATTCGAGAGACGGTGAAGTCGAGAAAGAGCACGAAAGTTAAAACACACCTGCAACAGTTTTGCCTTATTACTTTAGCTTTTCTGCCTCAGTGCTGAATAATTAAAGGTAATAACATTCTCTGTAAACCATGGCAGAGAACGGTCACTGAAAAGACACACTGAGTCTTGATGTTTCTCTGTTACTCACAGAAACAAACAAGCTAATAGTGGGCTCTTTATTTGTGCATGTTCACTGTCCAGTATGTCCAATTTAAAGGGGCAGTTTTGGGGTGAACTGTCCCTTTAAGTTATCTCACTCATATTGTCTCTGAGCTAAAACTGGCATCATATGACATCATGTAAACAAACATTAAAAGACAAGATAGACAATAAATTAGTCAGTTAAGGTAAGAAACAGCTCATCAGTGCAACATACAGAAACCTAAGCTACCTGATTCGACAGAAATGTCTGATTTAGGAGCCGTAGCTGTATTACACCGCACAGTCCGACAAAAGTTATCCAAAGCTCCATTCCTACCTCTTCCACCTTGAGAGGAATTAAGTCCAACCAGATATTGAGCAACAACTGGTTTGACTCACGGTAGATTGGTGCTTAATTGCCCAGATTTCCATCTATGTCAAGCGCACTGATCGATGGCTTAAGTCTCTTAGCTGTTTCTCTGCCCCTGCGGATTCTAATTAAAACACATTTGACGGAAATACTTGTTGTTTTTATTTGCAGAAGGCAAGAACTTTGCCACATGCAGTTGATCTGATTTCACAAAAAATATGTTAAGTCCGCTTTGGCTGTGTCTAACAAAACTAAGTCTACCTTAAAGGAGCAATGTGTAGGATTTAGTGGCAACTAGCAGTGAGGACTGCAGATTTCAACCAGCTGAAACTCCTCCCATGTGCCAAGCGTGAGCTTCCTTTGGTGTTCATTGTATGTTCAGGTTTTTTATTGGGAGTAGAATTATCCGCAGAGGTCTCTTCCTCTCCAAAACAAACGAACCAGGTGATTCAAACTGGTAAAAACACTGAATAAAGTAGTTTCACATTACAAGGTAATAAATTAATAAATGTATTATATTCAATTTCTGCTAATATATCCTCCTAAATCCTTTGCACTGGACCTTTAAAGTCCAGCTAATGAATGGAGGACTTTTTCATGCGCTCTTGAAAAGTTGCTTGTGTTAGCATAGTGCTAAAAAGCCTCTGCAGACACATAACCTGGCAACAGCTCAATGTGAGAGGCTACATATAAAGTGATGGGTGGTTGTTGCGACACGTCTTTTGAGGTGACTTCAATAGAATCATTGAGCACATCAAGTCGAGTCATTAGCGTGAGGTGATTTGGCAGGTGGCCAAAACCCCGGGGTAACCAACGGAAACCAATTAATATCCCTAGCGGAGGTATCATGCTTCTGGCACAATGCCCACAGGGAAAATCAACTCGCTGATTACACTGCTGTAAACTGCCGCTGCAGTGTGTATGTGTGTGTGCGCGTGTGCATGGTTGTGTGTTCCAAATCATTTCCCTGCTCAACATGCGACAACATGAGAAGCCACAGGTGTGCATTTGTTTCAAAGCCACATCAGGTGCTCATGCACTGTATCCAGTCGTGGTTCGGGTTGTGTTTCTGCTCATCATGTGTGTGCGCTTTTGAAAGATGCAGGCGCAACTATTCATTTGTAATAAGTATGTAGATGCAGTATAATTGGTTCATTCAGCGAACATGAGCATCAAGTGCAATCATGTGTAACATCCACTCTGTTTGAATTACAGAGTGGATGTAAAGATGGAGCTGATAATGGAGAGAAAATCTAATATCAACCACAAAGCTGGTGTCAGTTATCAGGAACCGTAACATTATATATCAGAATATAAGCTTAGTACAGCTCACTTTTTTTCTGTGTGGGCAGAACTTTCTGTCCCTGAATCCCCTCAGGGAGAAATTTGTCTTTTCTTTTGCCTCCATCGACAGAGAGGACAGAGGTCACTGTTGGCTAGAGAGCAGCATCTAAGGAGTTGGTAGGGCTTCATCATCTTGGCAAACACTGTGAACTGTTGAAAGTTTTGGTCAAAGGATGGTCTCTCTAATAAGTGTGCTACATTAGCATGCCGTCATCTTTCATCTGCAGGAAACTCATTAAGTGCCTGCGATGATATCCAGCTCCCTTCATCTCACCACTGCCTTTAACGAATTAAAAAAAAAGAATAATATACGTCACTTTAGCCTAAGAAATGTATGTCTGCAGAGATCAGCTGAACACCTGAGCTGCAACATATGAAAACAATTACTGGAGCAAAGCAGGATACCAACGGTGATACGTCAGTGCCAAAGTCCGTCTTTGGAGCTCTTCAATAGCTGTCATGTAGCTGTCAATAGACAAATGAAGAATGAACTGTCCGTGGTGCTGAAACCATCACCCAAGTCGACTTCAGCCTCTAATAAATTAGCTACAAATTTTACTATGACTGGACCCAGAGTGCAAGAACAAGCAGGGAGTTAAGAAGCCACTTTAGACTGTCTACTAGCTTGAAAATGACTGTCAGATATATCCAGTTCTGCTATATATATGTTTCTCACTGAATCAGCTTCAAAATTCTTCTGCTGGTCCATAAATAACTGGATGGTTTAGGTCCAAGATACTTGTCAGATCTCTTGACCAGATACGACCCTGGTTTGGGGTTACTGGTTGCTCCCAGAGTCAAAACTAAGCGTGGCGATGCTTTTAGCTTCTGTGCTGCTCATATGTGGAATAAACTGCCAGAAGAGCTAAGTCTTGAGACCATGCTGATTGCTTTCAAATCCAATCTAAAGACCTTCCTGCTCACCATTGCTTTTAATGAATATTCCTTGAATCAAACTGATTTAACTGTTTTATTGTTTTTTATCATTTGTTGCTTGTGCTTTTACCTGTGTAATCTGTAAAACACTTTGGGTTCCCTTTGGGTATGAAATGTGCATGGTTGGATTACTGAACAGGCTGACTGGGCACCAGCCTAGGAACCAAGTGTCAGAGGCTGCCCTACTAGCTTTTGCCTGCAAAATGTCATCCAAATTACCACGTACTGACCAGGAAGAGACTCAAAATGACCACGAAGAGCCGCAAAGGAATTGCAACAAGACACAAAATAACTACAGAAAGGGACAAAACAAACACAAAGAGACACATGATGACCCAAAAAGACAAAAAATTACCTCAAAGAGACATAAACAGGACTACAAAAATGAGCAAAGTCACCTTAAAGTGACACAAAATGATGCATTATGACAGCAAAGACACGCAAAACACTACAATAAGGAGGCGGAACCACCACAAAGTCTGTTCATCTTGCTGCCATGTAGGAAAGGTGGCGGGGCCTTCTGCATGTCTGTGCCCAGGAGCCCACCGTCTCTTAGTCCACCCCTGGAAATGTGCTCTATAAATATATTTTCTTTGCCAACTGATCTGGAGAAATCTACTGTACTGTTCTGCTTTGACTTGAACAGTAAAGCCACGAGTCAAGTTTGTACCTTTGACAAACTGTGCATCTATAAACCTGTAATGCAGGATGTTGTGCACTGTAGCCTCACACTGTAAACTCACACTGAAGCTGAAACACCTTCTGCTGTGACATTTGATTTCATTTATTAGACTTTTGGATGAGATTAAGGACCAGTCACCTACAAGTCAGTGGCAATAACTTCAGAGTGACTCTGGTCATCTCATGCGGAGCTGCAGGGCCACCTAATCTTAAAAAGAATTTTATGTTTTCCCATGAAAAGCAACATCAAACATAAAGATGTACTTATTACTCAAGTTCTTCTACTCTATGTGATGACGGCGATGATGATAATCTCCATTACTCCTGTGGACAACTTGGACTGAAAGGCTCTTTCTGATAATAACAGATAAAGATGACATCATGGCAATCAAGGTAACTGATCTGTCTTACAGACTGTACACACACACACACACACACACACACACACACACACCTGCCCTTCATGATGATGCCATTCTGTTTATCATCAAACTACGCTTCTGCAGGTAACATCCAACCTATGATTACTTGGAGCAAACTGTTGGTGAATGTGTGCCTCGCTGCGACACAGATGCACACACACTTACATACATAGCCTACACACACACATACACCATCGCCACCCCTCTCCTCATCCCCTGTTGCTATGGAACCTGTCGCCAAGGCAGAGGTATGTGGTTGTGATGGAAGTGGTGGACGAAGACGACGACGACGATGATGATGATGGCAGTGAGGATGATAATGGTGATCGGATAAATAGCCCTCATTGCTGAATTACAAGCTCCGGCCGGCCATCAAGCAAAAGCGTTGCTGGGCTTTTTTGCTCTCTGCAACGTGGGTGGAAGGAGCGACGCGTAATACTGCGCAATGCAAACAGACCCTTTCCTCACCGTCAAACAAACCACAGCCCTGGATGTCGGCTCACTCTTTCTTTATTTTTAAATGTTTTGCTTTTTGGCCAACACTTTAAAAAAAGTCGTCACGTTAAACTTCAGTCGTGTCTCGGGCGAAACAGCCCACTGTCCTCCGCTGCCGTCCCCCCCGAAATAGCACATCATCAACCCAATTCTCAGCAGACGAATAAGTCCTGCAGGCCCTCCTACTGCCACCTGTCATCTCTATGCGATTCCTCTCTCGCGCGCGCTGCTATTAAGGAGCCCTGCGGACACGAAAACTTGGATTAAAACGTGACAAATGCGACTATTGATTATAGGAGATGGGAGGATCGATGGTGATCGAGCGCGCGTATCGGTGGGCGCTGCTCAATCTCCTGCTCCTTAGCGACCACTGTGTGTTCATTTCTGACATATGGCCAGAACTATATGTGCAGTTTTCCACAATAAATAAATAAATGAAAATTTAAAAGCCCTGGGGAGGCAGGATGTGCCAGATAATTGGTCCACACACGCGTTTGCTGTCATTTTCTGCTGTCTAAAGCAATAACTCCCCGAGTACAACTGCCTGTAGGCTAGATATGACCACAGCCCACCTATTATGCCACAGTTCACCCATGGACAGGCCTGTCAAACCTACAAGTGTGGACTAAACCAAGCAAGCAAAAAAGGCCTCATCCATATCTGCTACCTGCAGCCCTGTTGCGTGATTATGGCACAAGTTCACTCTGTGCACAAACTGCACATAGCAGACCAAATAAACAAAACTGCACACAGAGGGAAAGTGGAGGAACTGCATCTGTCCATCTGTTGAAAACGAGGAGAGCTAACACCCCTTTTCCTTTTTTTCCCTCCACCTCCCTCCCTTCTCTCCACCTCCTCCTCCTCGTTCCCCATCCCATCCCCATTTCGAGATCATCATACCTCTCTTACTCCCTCCCTCCCTCCCTCGTTCCCTCACTCCCTTCCCTCTCTCATGCACAGTTACAAGATGTTTGCCAGTTATAAATAAAAAAGACACCACATACCTTGATGGTTCTCAAGGGTGTCCTCCGGGATGTACATGTTTTTGCTTTCATTTACCATAAATGTAGTCCGGCGTTATCCCTATAGGTGAATGGAAGAGACAGAGAGAGGGGGAAAAAGCTGGAGAGGCGGAGGGAAAATAACGAGGAAAAAAAGCCCCCCAAAAATAAAGAAATTAAAAGAGGGGAAAAAAGAAGAAAGAACTGTCTGGCACGGACAGTCTTGGGTATTCCGTTATTTTTTGTTTATGGGGAGGGTTTCTTCGGATGGAGTGAATATTACCTAATCCCCATGATGGAGGTGAAGGCGAGAAAAAAGAGGGAGCTTTCGGCGGAACCGGTTGGGAAAACGCACCGGTGCATCTCTCGGTACATCCGGGCCCTAGGCGAGAAACATGAGACCAGCACCGCGTTCAATTCAATTCACACCTCGCTCTCCCTCTCTCCTGTTTCTTTCTCTCCTCTCCCTTGTTGTCTTGAAAGAAAAATAAGGTTTCAAAAGGTTACAAAGCACGGGCGCTGTCAGTGACGGTCGCAATGGAAGTGCGCAAAAGACGCATTCGTGCGCATCTTCAGCAGCGTGTCAAAATGTGAGAGGATGAAGAAGAGGAGGTGGAGGTGGTGGTGGAGGAAGAGAAGGAGGAGGAAGAGAAGAGGAGAAAAATTAGAAAATGAGAAGAGTGTAAATATTCCATCACGGGTAGCACGGGGTTAAATCTCCCAATAGGTTGTCGGTTATTCCACGTATCTATAGCAGAGTCCCCCCAAAAAACAGAAGCCAGGCCGTCCTGTCTCATCCGGAGACGGGTTTCTCTGTCCTGATCCAGTCCATGATGGTCCGGCGGTGTGTCTGTCAGTCAGTCTGTGTGCCTGTCTGTCTGCTTGCCTGCCTGCCTGTCTGTCTGTCTGCCTGTGTCTCACTGATCGGGAGTTAGAGCTTTCTCTTCTCTCTGCCTCTGCTGCCCCTGCAGCTCAGCTCTGCAGTGATACCGAGAGAGAGTCAGAGAGAGAGAGGGGTAGCCCCCCCTCCCCGTGCATGTAGACGCTTTGACTGTTTCCAGATGTGTGTGTGTGTGTGTGTGTGTGTGTGTGTGTGTGTGTGTGTGTGTGTGTGCCAGAGAGAAATAAGGAGGGAGGGAGACTGTACAGGCAACAGTGGAGAACCAGCGGCTGGTATCCAGATGATGATGATGATGATGATGGAGATGATGAAGACAAAGATGATGATGTTGATGAAGTGTGTGTGTGTGCGTGTGTGTTTGTGTTTGTGTGTAAGGAGAGGAGAGCCTGGGAGAGCTCACAACATTTTAAAGGAGTACTTCACCCACAGAACGGTCATTTGTACGTCCATAACTCACCCTGTGTTACATTATTCAACCCATAAAGAAAACTTTGTCTTTCTCACAAGTTTGCATGCTGAACGAAGAATCAAAAAACACAGAAAATTCTTGATTAACTGGAGCACAATGGGAGCCATGTTTAACAACAGCAAAACTGTATCAAGACATCTGCTCAGAAACTCTCACACAACTCGTGCAGTGAAATCCAGTCGAATGCTCAGTACTCCCCAAACATGCATTTTTGCAAATATCTTACTATTTAAAACACTTCCATGTACAAGTAAAGTGTCTTGGCAAGTGCATTGAGCAGAGTTCAAGTGCACAAGCTTGCCCAGGCATGCTACTCATATGTGGAAGTGTTTTAAATTGTAAGGTTTTAGCAAAAAAATGCATGTGATCTGGAAGCACTGAGCATTCAGCTGCTGGATAAATAAGACTTGGATTATACTGCATGAGTTGTGTGAGTTCTTATTGTCAAGCACGGCTCCCATTTTGTTGCAGCTAATCAAGAATTTTCTCTGTTTTTGGATTCTTCGTTCACCGTGCAAACATGCGAGATACCCTGTCTTCTAGAAATTACATCTGTATGGTACATTTACTGGTAAATGTTAACAAAAAAGTAGTAAAAACATAATGGAAAGCACTGTGGTGCAGTGGTTAGCATTATTGCCTCACAGCAAGAGGATTCCTGTTTCAAACCCAGGGTGTGGGAGCCCTTTCATGTGGAGTGCGCATATTCTCACCGTGTCAGCCTGGGTTTTCTCCAGGTACTCCAGCTTCCTCACACAGTCCAAAGACACGCAGGGCAGCTTAACTGGTGACTCTAAATTGTCTATAGGTGTGAATGGTTGTCTGTCTCTATGTGTCAGCCCTGCAATAGTCTGGCGATCTGTCCAGGGTGTACCCTGCCTCTCACCCAGTGTCAGCTGGGACAGGCTCCAGCCCTCTGTGACATCAACAGGATAAGCGGTTATGGAAAATGAATGAATGAAATTTGGCTGATACATTTAGTTTCACATTTTTGTGACTTGCCAGATACGTTTATGAGCAACCTTTCCTCATTTTGTTGACGGAAAATGTAATTTGCTTGGCATTACATTGAACTCAAAAACATATTTGCTGTTTTAAATTAGCTGAATAAAACGTGTAATTTCTAGGAAACAGGACTGACCGGATAAGACTGGGATTATACTGCACGCTGTGTGAGAGTTTGTGAACAGATGTTTTGGTATAGTTTTACTGTTGTTAAATGTGGTCTCCATTTTACCCCAGTTCATCAAGAATTTTTTTTCTGGTTTTTGCATTTTCATTCATGACTCACGCATGTGAGAAAAACAAAGATTTCTTCCCGAATTCAGGGTAACAGTAGACTAATTGAAATACAAATGTTCATTTCATGGGTGAAGTGTTCCTTCATAAGGATCACAGGGTCAAAGAAAAGGTGGCCAAAACCCCTGCATGTCAGAGAGCAGGAGGAAATAAAGAGAAAGTGTGCCTGTGTCTGTGTGCGAGAGAGTGAGAAGGTTGGAGGAGGGATAATGATCCATAAGCCTTGCATAGACTCTCTGCAAGAGGAACCAGAGGTCGATGTTGTACCTACATCTGATTCACCCATCGTTCCTACACATCTGGACCGCTTCAGACCTGTTCTTTTCTTTGGCTAAGGCTGTGTTTACACACGCACACAGTAAAAATCTGGTTTTTCAGCTCTTTTATGAGTCAAGCTCTGATCTTTTCATGGCTCTCCTAAACAGAGAGAAACCGCAAGGAAGCTGATTTTCAGATCTCTGGATGCTGTGTAAATACAGACTCAAATCTCATGAAGTAGACGGGTTCAGGAAGGTCGCCGCACAAAGACTGAACCTTTTTTATCTAGAGGACAATGAAATGATTTTTAGAATTCAATTATGTTTTTCTTCTGTTTGCCCTCGGGACAGTGAAGTTTGTTTCGACATCATTCTCCATGGCCAGGAACAAATTGGTCCTGGCCCCTCAAGCACACAAAGTCATTTTCTGGAGACATGGGTCCATTTTCTTAGGTAACACAACAATGAAATGGAACTCATTTGGGAGTCAAATGTCAAACAAAGTCAACAACATCAGCTCTTAACTAAATAGCTCTGGACCAGGCTTTGATGCCACTGAGTCAGCTTGGCTCTAAAGCTCCTGCTGAGGCTTTTGGACAGAGCTGCTCGCACAAAAATACATGTCGGTTCTTAAATTGAGCTGTTTTCTTAAAAGCTCTCCACAGGCTGCTTGATATAAAAGATAAAAAGAGAGAAACATTTTTTTCCATTATCTACTCAGTCTTTAGAAGGATCTTGACCTTATTTTGAAAAGCAGTTCCTGTCTTTTTTATGTCTGTATCCACAAAACCCAAAGTTTGTCCCAATATTTCACATTAAAGGATGATTTTTAAATGTCAGACGGGTATAAAAAGGCATGGCAACGCTTCACAAAACAGATAATTCAGGCTCAATAATCCATCAGGATGTAAGCTACTGAGCAGCATTTTAAGATTCTAATTATGGTACAGCCCATGCCATGTAATTGTATTTGACACTGAATACGAACTTCACAATGTGCAGGCCTCATGTCAATCTCACTGCAGGCTATAATCAGGAGGTGAATCTGATGACTCAACCCAGCCTGTATTCATTTGTTCAGTGCCATAGCACAAAATCCCCACCCACCATCCTGTAATAGAATAAAGCTTTTTGTCTGCATGTGTCACTGGAGACATAGTAAAGACAGGGAGACAGCTGATTAATGATTCTATTGATGACATTTGACAGATGAATTGTCTATTTTTGAACAATATACGGTGTTTTGTGATGCAGATGGCACGTTAATATACTGTACACTGATCAGCCACTGCGTTAAAACCACTGACAGGTAAAGTGAAGAACACTGGTGCAATGTTCTGCTGGGAAACCTTGAGCCCTGGCATTTGTGTGGATGCCACTTGACATGCTCCACCTAAACACTATTGCAGACCAAGTACACCCGCTCATGGCAACGACTCCCAAGCTTCATTAGCAGGGCAATGCACCATGCCACACCACAAAAACTGCCCTGTGTTACCTCTCTCAGTGGCAGCTTACTGGCTCCGAACCGTAGTTGGGAACATGCTGGTTTAGTAACATTAATTTTAGCTTGGCTCGTATTAGCTGGTAACCATAGCTTCTAGTAGGCCAGACCACTCTGTAGAAGGAAGGAAGGAAACAAGGAACCTGCCTTCTCATGAGGTTGAGCAGTAGCCCTGAGCTTATCTAGATACTTTATTCTACTGCTATCATCACTCTTTGCCACCTGCTGTCTTCACCATGACACCCCCGAGAGAGCTGCTTCCCGCCACACACACCGAAGCACACCCTCACAGGTTACCCACAAGGCCTCCACCCTTAAAGGAGAAACAAAGGTGAGCCAGTAACATCAGGAATAGCTCAAAGAAAGTGACAAGTGTGGACCTGGCCTCCATATTCCCATCGTGATCTGATCAAGCATCCAGGACTCAGTGTATCCACTGCCAACATCCTGGTGCCAGACACAACAGAATCAACAAGTCAGAGCCAAGGCAGATCCAAGAAGGTCCCACCGAGGGTACCGGATGCTCAATCAGACTGTGATCTAGGGAATTTGGAGGCTCTTTGTCATGTTCCTAGGGCCATTCCTGAGTTGTTTTCATGGTGTGGCACACTGTCCACTGCCATCAGGGAGTACCGTTACCATAGGAGGGTGTACAGTACTTGTACTCATGCTGTCATTGAAATGAGACCCTCTGGGAAGTTGAGAGGGGAAAATCACTCTTTGCTGGAAATGCTAACAAATCAGAGACACCAAAACATGCAGCCCAGTAGCCAAAAGAAAATGTTGGCCTTGTACATTTCTGCAAACCAGAGATATGTTACATTTGTAGTTTTCATAGGTATCATATCAACATTGTGATGTTACATATCCATGCATTACAGGCTGGTAACTATGGCTGTTAGATACATAAAGTGGAGTAAAAAGTGCAATATTTCCACCTGAAATCTGGTAGAGTGGTTTCAGAATGAAGCGGTGCATAAAAGCTGAACGCTACACTCAAGTATAGCACTTGAGAAAATGTACTTATTTTCTTTCCACTGCTGCAGATGCCTGACTGATCAGCCCTGTGACGATAGTAAGACAGATGGACACTGAGTTTCATAATGTCGGTCTCACTCTCCCTTTCACTCTCTTGCCAAAGCAGCCTCTGTTTGATTACACTGGCCAATGAATGGACGGACAGAGGGAAGAAAGGACTGAGAGAAGGAAGAACGGATGGAGGGCAGGTCGTGGGAACAGACACTCGTGCCCAGGGGACGCACAAACACACAGACTCACATACACAAAATGTCCTCTGTAATCCAGCCTGCACATGGAATATCTATTCTATTTACGACTGATCTATATTTGCAGTTCCCGACCCCCTTTGTATGTGTGTGAGTGTTGGTTTCTGGGAATCTCTGCACAGACAAACACAGTCAAATGCTGATATCTCATGTGGGAAACCAACAATCTGCTGGCTGGTCAAAAGGAAATCCCCTCCTGACAGAGAGCTACTTTATTCAGCTGGGCAATGTGAGTTTAAGGTTTTAGACCTTTGTCAGTTAAATAATAATCTGATAGATTAACACACTGAATATGAATGTAAAGCTTGCTCTTGGGGCCCATTTTATACTCAAATGAAGACAATAAAGACTTTTTAAATGCTGCTTTTAACAAGTTAATTCTGGTAATTTGTGTGCATTTGCATTTACATAATGGACCTTGTCTCTGTTTTCCTCAAAATTAATAAGCAATGAAAGTAAAGATTAGGGGGATAGAATGAAATGCAATATGAAATTAAACATTTTGAAACATTAACTACCAAAGTAATAATTTTTTCTGTATCAAATTTGCATTTTTATATAAGGTTTATGTAATTTGAGGATAGGAGGTTTGTTATTGAGATTTTTTTACCTAGAAGAATTCAAAAAGAAATGAGGATTTTAGAATCACCTTAAAGATTTTTTATGTAACTCGCCCATTTACATTTTACTAAGGCTTACAGTTATGCATATTTTAGGGCAGGGCAGCTTGAGTAACAGGCTGTATGCAAAACGTTGCTACAGATAGAATAGAATAAATCTTTATTGTCCACCAGGGTGGAAAATTGTCTTCAGCTCACCAACATACAGGACGTAGCATAACATAACACATAGCAGAGCTAAAATATGAACAAAGCCAAAACACAAGATAAAAATTCATATAGATACATTTTTAAAAGATGAATAAATAAAATAAAATACAGTGCTATAAAAGTACAGTAGAGCAGTTCATTATCTGTGGTTTAGTCACTTAGTAGAGTTAAGGTAAGGATTCTCCTCACTTTCCTCCTTGTCCTCTCAGTGTAGAGATGGGTCAGAGGCTTTTGGGGTTTTCCCACTATTTTGCTCGCCATTGACACAATCCTATTTAGTCTATGCTTGCATTTTGAGCTTAGGTGACGAAACCAAACAGAAAGATGATAGGTGAGAACGCTCTCAACATGAGTGGTGTACACAAGCTCCAGGATCTGAGGACTGGCACCAAGGCTGCTTAGTCTTCTAAGAAGACTGAGTCGCTGTGAACATTTCTTGAACACATAGTCTGTGTTTTCAGAAAAACTCTTCTGGCTAGAACTGTGCCCAGATATTTAAATTTTTCTACAGGCCCCCGTTCATTCCGGTGAAGGATTCTTAGTAGTGCATGTAGCAAAAATGTCCAACTGCCGGATATAAAATCGACAATCGACACCACTTTTGCATCACTGGGCCCATAGATCAAGTGCACTAGAGACTTCTACTGGCCAAGCCGACTTCTTCCAGTGTAGTGCTCCGATAACTTAAATCGGGAAAAAATGGTTTAATCGCGCAGCTTTTCTAGACCTCCAAATGTTGTTGGTCGAAGTGGATCAAATCCTAATACTAAAAAGACTATTTTAGACTATTTTGTAAGGGCTGTGACGCTCAAAAAATCCATCCACTGATTTACAGACGACTCTTTCCCAATGTAAATCTATGGGAAAAAGTTTTTTCGAGCCCAACAGCACTGGGAAGTTGTAATTCCCCTGTTTGGTCACTACAAAAAATTGGCTCCAAGCCCACTGCATTTCCTGGGGGCCTGCTTCAAAACAGGAGTCCACAAACCATTACAGGAGCTACTGCCATTATTTTATACACTCCACAGTCCTGGTGCTGTTTGGCATGTCGCACAACTTTGGCTTTTTGTTTCTTCATTCGATATATTTTGTCACACTGGACATAAGGAAGCAACAGTATTAAAATTAGCCCTATACAGAGACAGATGCAAACTTCACAAGGCCCCAGATGTTACTTGTTGAAGAGAGTAAAGCATGTGCACTATGTTGCAAAGGCCCATGTAAATGAGGACCCAATGAGAAATAAAATCTCTCCACCTTGAGCCATAATGGACCCATATTGGATGCTCCAGGCAGGCCATCTATCACCCATTCACTACGTCCCTTATGTCTGTCCCTATGGGTGGTTTTAGCAGGACAACTGAAATTATGCAACGTATCCCCTATGTAAATTATAGATCTGTTTCACACCAATTATACTGTACAGTCGCCTGACTGTGTGCACACAGAGAATAATAATTAAACAAGCCTCACTTGATACAGGATAATGATTTTGCTTAAAGACATTCATTCAAAACTTGTAAAACTGACTTCATTGTTTCTTTCCTGTTCCATTGCTGTACGATGACAATTACGTAAGTTGTTCCAAGATCTCTCATCTATTAAAAAATGCGTATCTGTCGGAAAAAAATGTGCAAGTGCTTAGAGAGGTGGACATTTTTTCCAGTGTGGAAACAGAAATTACAATGCCCCGCTCCCCAGAACAATGCCTTCTGGCTACATCTCATTATCCTTCCCGCCTGTGGGCCAATCATCAGCAGCTCTTGGCCTACCCCCACCAATCAGAGTTGAGCACTCAATCTTGACTGAATGCTTATTGACAGTATTGATCTGCTGATGTATAACTCATTAGCCTCATCACTGACAAACATGCGTCCTGTGAAAAACAGATAGATACCAAGACAAATAGACATATGTGCTTTAAAACACACAGACACATACAGTACACTACCGACAGCATAATAGACACACTTGCCAGTACACAAGCAGGCCCATCTTTTTTTAATATTAATGGAGAGGCGGACGTGTCATAATCTGCCCTGGACGTGCTTCATTCATGTCTAAGTTGTTTTAAGTGTTCAAAGCAGATGTTTCTATCCAGTGCTGCTTAAACTGAGCGAGCAGTTGGATGGTCGTTGTTTTTCTCAAGGACACTCTGACATGGCTGCTGATGGATGCACACCAGCTGTTGTACACCTCTGTGACAGTATAAATCTAATTACTGAAACAACCACAGCGCACAACAGGGGGAAGGATGAGTGCATGTTTTATATATATAATACTAAACAGTGGCAATTTAGTGATAAAGGGCAAACCCATGTATGGATCCATCAGTGGTTGTAACTCTAATGAACTGAGTGATTATACACAAAGTAACCTGCTATAAAATGCATTCAGAATAAAGGGACTAATGTGTATCTACTTGAGGAGGTGGCTATGTCCCCTTAAGCACCCTTGAAACAGAACAGGATGTGTTGAACTGAATATGGAGATTTGCTTTCAGGTGATACAGCGGATATTGTTCGATATGGGTATGGCTGGTATGGATTTCAAGAATTTACAGTCCTGAAAGTCTTGTATCACTTACTGTTCTGTCCTTGAGTATTAGTTTCAGGAAGGATATGTCTTAATTTCTGAACCCTGAAGCTGGGGTATTGTAAACTGTAGCTAAAATACTGCATCTGAAATAACCGAAGAACAAGAGGAATGTTTCTTTACACAACAACATCGAGGCAAAGGTAGACTTGCAATGATTAGATAACTAGTCATCAAGTACTAAATGAATTGCAAACTAATTTTATAATCAATCCATTGGTTTGAGTAATTTTCTAGGACAAAAAAATAATACATTCTCGGATTCTTGCATCTTAAATGTGAAAAATTTCTGGTTTCTTTACTCCTCCACGACAATAAACTGAATATCTTTGGGTTGTGGACAAAACAAAACATTTGAGGATGTCATCTTGGGCTTTTGGAAACACTGATCGACATTTTTCACCATTTGTTGACATTTTAAAGACCCAAAAAAATCACACATTATTCAAGAAGAAAATCAATAGATTAATCAACAATGAAAATAATCATTAGTTGCAGCCCAATACACAAGGACAGCAGCATTGTTGAAGGTGAAGCCAAATACGTATGCACCAGAAAATGGCAAGTTTAAACCACTGAATATGGGGGAAATGCAGCCTAGACAATGCGTCATTGTAAACCTTGAACGTTGAACTATGCTCTAAATCGATGGGCTTAAGAACGAGGTACTAAATTACATTTTCCAAAGATGATGCTGCATTTGTCTGTGGCCATTACTCCATTACCCACTTACTAATAGAGGGGGAAAAACCCCCAGTAGCTCAAGACATAAAAATTGAATTTGGAGTGCAACTGCTTTTTTGTAGGCTTCCTGTACAAAACTCTTGAGGAATACTTACTAACACACATACACACATGCACACTCACATGCTACATTCTTGTTTGGGCTTTCAGATCAACCCTGGCCCATGCAGGATGGTTGTGCTTTATCCATCCCTTTGATGCCCCCTAGTGCATTTTATGGGAAATGTTAAAGAGGTTTGGAGGACATCAGTCAGCATTTGTGTTTATGTTCCCCAGCAGAAGTCAAATATGTACAGAGATGAAAGACAGAAGAGAAACATTAGCTGTTTACTTGTATGGGGAGAAGCCACAAGGACATAAAGTCAAAACAAAATCAAACAGGATAGTTTTCTTTCCTGACAATACTGAAGGACCAAGTAACTTTGTGTGTCTGCCACACAAAAATATATCTGGCACTAATACAGAGGACTGTAGCCCGTACAGCCCGTACACTCCTGTAAATACAAAAATAAATCACAAATATAATCACATTCCACAACCCAGACATTGGTAATGAAATTAACATACCAGATGTGCGCATTCATGTAGTATAATGTAAATAAATTAAATTACAGCTACATACTTGATGCAACATGGTCACGTCTCTTCTGACATTATCATTAATTGTGTAAATAAATTAAAACTGAAAATCCCTGCAGTCGACAACAGTGATTCTCAATCGATTTTTCCAAGTCGATTGATAAGGCTGAACTCTCCGAGAGCCTGCTGCGCAACTACTCCTGCCTGGTTGTTTACAATCTCCGAGACCAAACATGGCGGTTGACAAACTCTCTCATGTCAGTTAGCACTCGATAACTCTTGGTTTTTTTTAATTTACTAGTCTTAATTTGCAAAACAAGCTTCTCCTCGGTTACCAAATCAGTTCTATTTTTTATCTTGCTGCTGGTTGGGTTTTTACCTCCTCTTCCTGTGACTCGTTAGCCGCTGAAGCTAGGTAGCGAGCTAACTTCTCCATAGGGGACAATGACAGCGACTTCTGCAGGCAGCACCAGCTGCCTCACCGCTAAAGGACTGGACATAAGTCTGGCTGCTCTGAAGCGACAAGACCCTTACATCAATAATATCGTGGACGTGGCCAGCCAAGTTGCCCTGTATACTTACAACAACAGGGCGAATGAGTGGGTAAGCCTGAA
This sequence comes from Epinephelus cyanopodus, assembly GCA_026686955.1. Taxonomy (NCBI): domain Eukaryota; kingdom Metazoa; phylum Chordata; class Actinopteri; order Perciformes; family Serranidae; genus Epinephelus; species Epinephelus cyanopodus. The sequence goes on along the minus strand of CM048936.1, from coordinate 19,295,323 downwards.
CTTTAAGGGTATCGCATGCTAACTTAGCTTAGCATCGTTATCGTCTCTGATAAGCGCGCGTTGTCACTGACACAGATTTGCCCCAACTAAAGTTATAGCATTAAATAAACCTCTTCTGTGGTTGTTAAGGGGAGACATTTTACACACAAATGGAAACGTTTAATCCCTTAATAATTGATTTTCTGTTGTATTGTTCATCTACACTGTATTCATAGATTACTCATTCACCCAGAGCAACAAATGCGTAACGTTAGCTAGTTTAAAGCAGTTGTTCTCATTCTGTGACAATAATACAGCTGCTTGGTGTTGTACATTATTATTTTTGGAGGGTTTGTTATTTGAAAATATTTTTTTGCTTCTCCCCCAGTAATAAAATTTAGGTGATCAGTTTTGTCGTGTGTCATGTGTAATATGTTTCCGCATTTTTTTCTGTTGTGTTTCTTTAGGAGAAGACCGAGGTGGAAGGCACCCTTTTTATCTACACAAGGTAATGAAGTTGTGCTGGACTCGGACATCTTGGGGTCTAAAGATCTCTCATGTCAAAATGAACTTAAAGCACAGTTTTATATTTGTTGAGATTTCCTGCAAAGCTCTTTAACTGACTAATTACAGCCATATTTGAATAACATGCAAAATTGGTTCCAGTACGCGCCGTCGGTATTTAATTGTTTTTGCTGTATTAATATTTTATTTTAACTGTCTCTGTTAAATATTTAATGGTGATACGACAGGGCATGACATAGCTGAAGTTCCTCTTGCTGTTGACTCAGTTTTGCATGAATTATTCACCTTTACTTCTGTGTCCTGTGTATTCCAGACTGGCATCTCCCCGGCATGGTTTCACCATTATGAACAGACTCAGTATGGAGAACTTGACAGAGCCAATCACCAAAGACCTGGATTTTCAACTCCAGCACCCCTTCCTGCTTTACCGCAATGCACGATGTAAGGAGAAACACATGCAGATTCACATACAGACACGCTTTTTGATGTCTGCCTGTTAATTATTGACACCATCAGTTCGTCTGACACATTTTGCTCTTAACACCTGTTGAGCACAGTATATATGTATCTATCTATCTATCTATCTATCTATATGCACTTTTAGTGTTCTCTTAGTTTTCAGCACCAGAGTGATATATCTAAGCTACGTTTTATTGGCCAGCCACTGTATGCTGAACATTGGCCAACATCTTGAAAGACTAAAGACATTAGGATGGAGAAGTTTGCGATTGATTTTTGTCCAAATATCAAAAAAATACTTGGTCATAATTATAGAGTTAGTAACACTAGAGTAAGGGCCCTGACACATCAAGCCGATAGTCAGCTGCTGGTCAATGTTGGGCTGTCGATGAGCATCTGTTGCCCTAGTTTTTGCAGTGTGCTCTGTGAAGGCACTAGTCGGCCCTTGTTGGCCCTTATTGGCAGTTTTTTTGCTAATTTAACTAGGCCTGCATGATATGAGCAAAATGTGTGATGTGGGATGACACTCAATATTGCGATGACGATATGGCTTCGATAAATAAGAAAATAAGTGTGTATATTAATATTTTAATTTGAAGGATGAGCTCAAAATCAATAAATTATTAATTTATTTGACAGCTACAGTGTGCATGTGGCCAGAAAGCCTGGTTTCAGGCCTGGCCATGCAGTGGAGGAAATGAACTATATAACTTTTATAGCAAAGGATTGCATTTGCTATTTTTTATTAAGATCAATAATATTCAGACGGCATCCTGTTCTCGAGCAAGTTCAGGTGATACTTCAATCTCTGTGTACAGCAAATACACGTACTGATAGCAAGATGCACCCTGTGGCTAAAACTCTGATCAATGGACTGTTGCTGCGGTGATGGTAGCGTTACTTTACTGCTGCTCGACGTTTGTGCTCTAGATTGACTGGCCTTGAATTGTTCATGCTACTCTTGATGGTGGTGCAGCAGGTGGTGATGGAGGTTGGTGGTGTTATCTCTAGGCGTTGCTACAACCGCTCTGCAGGTCCTACACAGCACCTGAGTCTGTAAATCGTCTTATTGCCAAATCGCGGAGGTGTTTTTTCTTTTTGGCACAAGCGTTTCATCCACATTTTCACCGCTCTGCTCTCCTGCCTCCGCCATCCCTCTGCGCTCCTCTCACTACTAATTATCCTGCAGGAACGTGAGCGGAGCTGGGCATCATCTGATTGGCTAAGGGCTCCATCTGATTGGCCAAATGTCAGCATGCTGAGTGTGAAATCGTGGCGCATGTAAACAAAACTTATCGCATGTCAGACCAACTTTTGCACTGTGTTTATCACGCACGTTCACATCGCGATGACGATTTAACCTGATGATTTGGCGTCTGAGCCAGTGGAGCCCATCGTTGAGAGAAATGACTGTGATTGACAGTTCAGCTCAGTTCACGAGAAGTGAAAGCAAACAAACGACTAAAGTGAGGAGGTTGTGAACTTGAAACTGACTCATTATATCAGTGAAGATTATGGTTTTTAGCAGTCACTGTTTAGTAGAAATGTTTTGCAGTGGTTTTTGTTATTGTTTGATAGCACATGGTAAATAACATTTGTTCTTTCAACATCAGGTTGTGTTGTTAATGTGCTAACTGGCTAACTCATGTCTGGTATCCCATTGTGAATGACGTACACAGACTACCCCTACACAGACTACCCCTGCCTGCTGCTATGGAGTCACTTCGTCTCATGCAGGTGCAGAATGTACATGTTCGTCGGCAGTTGACTTATGCGATGTGTTCAAGTACAATTTTTTGGCCAAGACAAAGGCAGTGTGAGGCAACACAGCAGTTGGCCTTCATCGACACTAGTTGTTTGATGTAGGTTTGGTGTGTCTGGACCTTTAGACAGGCAGTCACGGACTGTACAAACATAGATGACTAAAGACCAGGGCTAGTCACACAGACTAAATAGTTTGAAGAGACTTTGCTGTGTTTCACAAGCAGCCCGACACAGGGAGACAAACTTATTGAAAAGATGGAAACAAAGACAAACAGGAAATGAGAGAAAACAAGAGCTTGGCAGAGAGGTAGAGAGTCTACCGATAAAAGACGTGGATAAAAAGACAGTCCCCAGAGAGGAACTGGGAACAACATTAAAATTAGACAAAGAACAGTTAGAATTGAGCTTCTCATTGTTATTTTTTAGGTTTGATTTAAAAGACTCTTGTTATCACTTTCTGTAACTCCCCTGACTCTTAAGATTGCCTATCTGTAAGTTATGTACACTAGATTATTTATAATTCACCTCAGAATCCAAATAAGACTAAATCCTTGTGGCTTTGAAGACCTGATAGCAATGTAACCACATCACACTTTAAAATTACAAGTGTATCTATAGCCACAGGAAGGAAGTGAGATAAAAGATGAAGAATTTGATAGAGTAACCAAAGTGTGTAGCTGGGTGCTGCTCAATTGAGTGGGAACCGTCAGTGCCATATAAGGAGCAGAGGTGTTGTGGTGACTCCAATTCTATCAGCCTGTCTCCCTCCGAGACCTACATCTGGCTTACACACACACACACACACACACACACACACACACACCACACACACACACACACACACACACACACACCACACACGTTGTGCCTGTGGGACAAGAGCCTGACAGCACTACAAAACCAGCCAGCAGAGATTAGATACACCACAACAGTCGCTGATAACATAAACACACACTCACTCAGGAATCGCTGACACACACACACAGACCTCCCCTCCCTCTCTGTCACGGTCTCACACTCTCCATCAGGCTCAGTAAGAGGCAGGTGGAATGCTCTGTTTAGACCCCACTGGATTCCTTACGCGTTTAAACACCAGGTTTAAATGCACTGAGGACACATTAGATATGATCTGTGATACCGATGCACTGGCCCGCAGATGTTGCCAGGGAATGGGGAATAAATTGCATGTGAACAGCAAATTCACATTACTTGGGAAGGAAGGAAATTCAAAAACATAAAACCAGTAATCACGGCTTAGTTGACTATTTCCTCTGATAAAAAGGAAATATGGGCAGGGGTTATGGGAGCTCAAGAGTGGGCGAGAACATAGCAGACCTAATGGTCAGTGGCTGCAGCCGATTACACTGATTGGAGACGGACAATAAAGCACCCAAATAAGGAGAGATGTAGTATAGTTGTAATCAAACTGATTTTTATCTCCACAGCTGCTTTGATTTACTAGGATTGCATGTGACAAAGTTGAGCCAGATTTAACTAACAAAACACATTAGGACATAGAACAGCGCCTCCAAGAGATGTCAAAATGTCAAGACTCCCAAGTACAGCACCAGAAAGCCAACATTTACCGCATCGTGGTATGTGTGCGATAAAGGAAGCTTTTTCCAGAAAACTGTACGAACAGGAACACATCTCAGCTCAGGAAAGATGTTTTTTTCTCTGGCTCACTTCTGATCTATTTAGGCCCCGGGCTGTTGGCAAAGCTGCCAGTCTCAGTGTGCCACGACCTCTGTGCGCAAGGGTCGTGGAATCTTATCGTTAGATAAACATGTAGCTCTCAGTGCTGCCGTTACTTCCTGGAATGGCAGTTGGCACAAAGTGGCACCTCATGCTAAAAATAAACAGTGGAGATATATGACAGAACAGGGCAAGATTCAGGGGGAGAGAACTTCAGTCTGAGCAAGTCATGATTCCTCTGGCAAATGTCCCAGTACAGCGGGACAGATAAAAGGCTTTTTACATTCCTTCCTGTAAGCACCTACAATCCTAAGCAGTGTTTTCGCTTGCCCCATTATCTGTAGATGGAGTTGAACCCCAAACCTTGGTAGTATTAGTGTCCTGATTTTGGCTGGTGACATTGACCGACTTCTGGAGATTTTAGGTGGTTTAATTTTTCTGCGCTCCTGTCATGAGTACTCCAAATGAAGCAAAGCCCAAGTGTGTTGAATATTTGCTTACGTATTGAAGAGCTGAAACTCTCTCTTGAATAATCAATGAACAAGCAACTATTTTGTGAATCGGTTCATAGTCTAGGTAACTTGTAAGCATCAATGCCAAACATTACCTCGTTCCAGCTTCTCGATTGTCAAGATTTGCTGCTTTTCTGTGTGCTTTCTGTTCATAAATGGAATATCTTTCTGTTGGTCAAACAAAATGAGCAGTGGTGGAGGGAGTTCTCAGATCTTTTACTTGAAGGAGTACTTCACCCACAAAATGACCATTTGTATAGCAGTTAGTCATGACGTGTTGCCCTGAATTTGTGAAGAAAACTTTGTTTTTCTCGCAACCCTTCAGAGTACACACTGATTGATTTGAAGGGACCACTTAAAGAGAAGCAAAACTATGTCAGAACATTTGTTGTCAAACTCTGACACAAATTTTTATTAATCCTGTCATATGCTCAGTACTTCCCAAACTCATGCTTTTTCCCTAAAACATTACTACAGACTACCATACATTTTTTTAATTCGCATGTGTGCATGTGTGCAACATGCATGTGTTTTGGAAGTGCAAGGAGACTTGGATTGTACTGATTGATATAGTTCTGCTGTTGTTGAATGTGGTCCCAAGTTAATCAATAAATCAACATCTTGGCTGTTTTATTTGAAAGCAGGGGAACTACACTCATTTTAAAAATTTATACATGTTATTTTTAAGGTCTATGATAGTCCAAAATATTATTAAACATGAACAACTCTCTCCCAAATCCAAATACTAGAGTATGAAATTTCTATTTTTTGAAGTCATCAAGTACAAAGTCTGGAGCTGCTCCATAGACAATAAATGGTGAAAGATGTTGTAGATGACACTGAGAGCACCCAGGGGAATGTTCTGAGTATATTGGTAAGTTTTCAGTTTCAGAGCTGTCCAACACTACAACAGAATACAGCTCATTCTGGTAAAATAAACTTTATACACTATGACGTCATAAGTTTTAGACTCACTCCTCTGGTCTCTGGCTCTGAGAGACAGTAGCTCATGTTCACAAATATTGATTGAACTTCCCTCAGCCATGGAAATAACATATTGGAATCCCTAATTAAGGTGGTGTTCCCCTTAAATGTTGTATTTTGTCAACATGGAGCCAGTTTTAGCATCACATCATATAGTATATGTTACACACTGTATGTAGCATAATGTATATAACCTTATACTTTTTTGTCGAAAGTAACTTAAAGTGTCAAATAAATAAAAAGTAAAAGTACAACATTTCCTCTGAGATGTAGTGGAGTAAAAGTATAAAGTAAGTAAAGTACAGGCATCAAAATGATACTGCAGCACAGTCCTTGAGTAAATGTATTTTGTTCGTTTCCACCACTGAAAACGAGCAATCTGACGACGTCAACATGGCCTTTAGAAAAGTGTGTTTCCCATTTACACAATTTTCTGACACAGACCTAATGTTTAATTGAGGAATGAATCAGCAGATTGTTGAATAATATAAATAATCATAAGTTGTGGCCCTTATTTATTGTGTTATCACCCCTTACATTTATCATTGATCGAGCTGGTTATAACTGCTGTATGTACTGCAGCCAAGTAGCCACGCATACCGGATGTGGCTGACACAGGCACTCCACCTATCATGTCTACGTGTTTCTGTGTATCTGGACAGTCTTACCTCCAGGTCGGACATACGAGTATCCCAGGTCTCTCTCTGACACCAGCAAGCCTTTGAATCTGACCTCAGGTTCCTCCTCCAGTCTCTCATGTTTGGGTCTCCTGTGAAACAGGCCTCTCAGCATGGCTCCACCGCTCTCTCAGGAGTCTCACGGTGTGGAAGTAATTGCCTCTTTGAGTCTCGCTGGAACTTGATGTTGCTCAGATTATACCTTCAGTTGCAGCTTCAGGAATACCTCAATAGAAGTGATGCCTAAATGTGATGTGACACTTCCTCTGATAAGATTTGTCTTCTTCAGAAGTGAAGGATCTAGGATCTGCAGCAGTTGTGGCAATGTGCTTCAATAGCCCTGACAAACCTCCAGCAAACTAAATATAGAGCAAGAGAATATCAAGACTGTGCTTCATGACCGATGCACAAAACTGATCACATACTGCAGTAAAAGTACACTTAATCCATCTTGGACAACACTGTTGCTTACAAATATGCCTGCATTTCCAGCTATACTAAAGCTAAACAAAACAAAAGTATTCCTTGAGTAGTCCCAGTGGTGCAGTTTGGGTTACCGCCAAACACGGGTACTGTATCGTCAAAGCGCATTTAAGCCTCCAAGGAAATGCGATGTTGCTGCGCAAGTCGGACAAAAACATATAAATCAGATTCAAATCCCAGCAGAGTCATGAGGACAGACAATGACAGGTTGAAGTGCTGCTTCCAAGACTTGAAAAAAAATCTCCAGTAAAGTCCTACTAAAATTAAAAATGTCTTTTTATGCCTCCAAGTCCTGCTGGGATCCCATCAAAGAGCCACTGTAGTTCGACAGCAGACATCACACGTGCGCCAGTGCTTGCCGTTTGGCTGGTTTGTCGAAGTCACAGAGGGTTTGAGAGGACCACACAGCTTCCTGGATCACTTACAAACTTCAGTAGACTGATTTTTTGCCCAAGTTTTCAGTGCTCCTCGTTGAAGCTGTAAAGGGATGCCTTTATATTTAGAATCTCTCAGTTAGTGACCCCTTCTTGTAGTGGTCTCAGACTTTGGTCATTCTTGTGCTGAAGTTATATCTGCTGATGTGACCACTCAGTGGTGTTCGCCGTCCAGTTCACTTGGTCAGGATCTCTGCTTCACTTACTCAGTGCAAATGCCCCTCTGCCTGTCTTCCTCTTCCTTTCCTCTAGGCTTCAGTGTGGTGGACTGGAGTCCCTTTTCTCTTTTTCTGTCTCTGTGACTTTCACCCGAAAGCGTAACCTTGTGGCCACAGCCACTTTTTGTTGGTGCTACTGGTTACAGTCCTCCTCCCTACTCTCTCTTTGTCCCTCCCTGTCGCTCTCTTGCTCTGGGGGTTTTCTATCTTGTTGAGGTTTAGACTTTTAGCAGGGCAGTGCAGCTAACAACACAAGTGGTAATCTCCTCTATTTAACTACTTGTCTTTCCCTTTTAGCGGGGGTAAGTCAGGGCAGCATACAGGTCAAAGGGACTGTCTTGTATCTGAAGTGTCACAGGTTCTTGTCCAGCTGTGTTTCCCCTCATCAGTTCACTTCAGTTAAACATTTTTCTTTCATTGACAAAGCCCAGTCTGTTTCCTGGCAGCTAAAGAGCTTCCACAACTAGATGTTTCTCTCTTGATGGACTGAATGATAATCGCCTCTCTAACACACCTCACTTCTTCCTATTTCACATCCGTCCTGCTCATTTTTTCTCAATTTTCCAGCTCTCTGACTTCGACTGTGTGTCTCTCTGTCTCTGTCAAACAGTCTCATCCCCAGTGAGCACTAAGCAGCTCTGGCTCCACCAGACAGGCTCCCACTGCAGTTACTTATTTGGTACTGGGCTGATTTTCCCAGGCTCAACTGAACCCTGTGTATGTGTGTATGTGTGTGTGTATGCCTCTCCCTCCAAACTGACCTCAGTGGCTTGTCCAACCTCATTTGTAGCCAAGTGTATGCTTGTGTATATTTTTGTGCATGTCTGTCTGTGTGGGAATGTGTGTGTGTGTGTCTTTGATATAGGGCAGTGGTGATAACTGTGCCCACCACATACAGTAACAGTAGACCGCACTCTGCACTCTGTTCTGTCTCTCACCCGCCTCTGTCTCTTGTTGGGACTGACCTTATCTTTTCTTGAGGATCCACTTTAGGAGGTACGCGTACTGAGGTGTGACGATGTCCTACTGTCTTGATAAGGGCTGGGTATCAAACCTCGATACTTTTTGGTACAGACGATATCGCTATCAAGCACTAAAAGAATCCAAAACTTTTTTTATCTTATTTTTTTCTATCAAACAGTTTATGATTTCAGTCATACTTTTGCTAGTTGTAATCTGTATTTTTTTAAGCCAAAGTTCTTGTTCTGCTGCTTGTGTTTAGACAGAATTTAGCATTTGAGAAATATGAATTTATTTGGTAGATAAGGGAATATTGTTGTTTAATTCCTCAAAGCAGGGTACCCTGAAGAAGTGTTGTTTTGGTACCAAATTCATGCACTGCAGTGATGAAAGTTCTTTAACACAATACCCACTGAACTCAGTCCTTTTAAGGGTACCAGCTTAGACACATCAGAACTACAGAGTACCGAGAGCACATATGCTGGCTTCAGACATGAGTTGGAAGTGCCTTGTCTTGAAAACTGTGCGCTGTGGAGTTGTTCTTTTCTATTTATTTTAGTAAGTGTGTGGTATCACTGCTAGACAAGCAGACATGCACACAAGGGGTGGGAGTCACCAGAAGATCCCTGATACGATATTATCAGGATACTTAAGTTACGATGCGATATTATTGCGATTTTAAATAAGTTGTGACATGCTGAGTATTGCGATAAAATATATTGCGATATATTGTGATTAATTACCTTTTTTCGACTGAAAATTTTAACTCCAAAGGACAGTTTTTGGCAGCAAAATATATCTAGTAAACTGAAAAAGCAATTGATAATATTATTCTAGTGGGCTGCTTAAAGTTAAATTTGTAATATTATTAATTTATGTAATTAAAAAATCGATACTTGGCACTGTGTAATGATGCAATATTGCCACACAAAACTATCGTGATATAGTGCTGTATCGAATTATTCCCCCATCCCTAACGCACACACACAAGCAGAGAGAGAGACAGAAGATTAGCTCTATGTGTGATTAGAAAAGAGCAGAGCAGCAGAATTGTGTTTTAGTTGACTACATCACCCCTGCAACAAAGTAAAGTACCACAAAAAGGTACTGTTGGATTCTGCTACTAAATTCCAGGTACCAGAACTAGCAGCATTATCGGTTCAGATGTGAACAGTACTCAACCCCAGCCGTACCTAGAAACTTGTTTGAATGGATAAAAGAAAGGAGTGGGATTCTTGGATCTTGACTTTTTTTTTAGACCTTCACTGTTTTTATTTCTGGGGACTAATTTGTTTTGCTGGGCAACATTATGAGCCTCTCCTCGCTGACGGGAATGGAATAACAATGCAACGACACTCTTTCAGTATGCTTTTAGGAGCCAGTGCAAATGAAACTACTAAAATGAGTCACTGAGTAATGTAGTGCAACCTACATGCTCACTGCTGTGTAATCTTGTAGCAAATGGGTTTTATTGTTGGCTTTTCCCCCCTTGTTGACCATGTTTATGTAGTTCAGGAGGCTCCTGGGGCCCATGTTTCACTGTATAATGGCACTGCTGGCTTCTGGTCCCATTGGGAAATGACTCATTTCAAACCAAGGGTTTAGACCCGGCAGGGCTAATAATAAACCGTTTACATGTCTGACTCCATCGGGCCTGTGCTGACGTCATAGCAGCAGAGTTGTACAACAGCATGTCTGTGCATGTCATTTGATTGTGAGGGTATGACAGGTCTCAAAATTCATTTTGGTGTCTGCTGACCTTAATGGCTGGTGCATAACAAAACTCCGCAGCCAGTTTCATTACTTTCAGTAGCAGCTAACTTGATTTTCAGCAGGGTCATTGTTACATCTGTGCTTATGTTTGTTCATGTTCAAAAGTTCACTTCTCTTTCTATCTGTCTCTCCTCCTCACTCCCTCAGTGGTTATCCATGGGATTTGGTTCTATGATAAGGAGGACTGTCAACGCATCGCCCAGAGGATGAAGATGTAAGTGTTATAGAACCACAAATTATATAAACAGGGAAAAGTGAGTTATGGTCCGTCAGCCACAGTGGCTGAGAGAGTTTGTTTCATATCTCAGTCTGCACACGACAGAGACGACGTGTGTTTATTGATGGATGTGTGCCTGGGGTTTAGAGCCAACAAATGACAACTGTAGCACGTTTGAATGAGCTTGGCTCCCAGGGTGGGAGACTGTTTATTTTACTGTCTTAAAACACATATTAGGTGTAAAGGTATGATGCATGTCTGATCCACTTGTCTTGTGTGATCTGTGTGCATTTTGACATTGACTTGTATGTGTGTGTGTAGTCTTACCCAGCAGGAGCAGACCATAGCACAGTCCCAGGGTGGATGGTTGTCCCCTGGAGGAAGAGGAGGAGGAGGAGGGGGAGGAATACTTGAAGGACTGCTTGGAGGAGTAGTTGGAAGAGGAGGAAGTGAAGCGAAGACAGTGGACATCATCCAGATGTTGACCAAAGCACGCACAGAGTATGACAAGGTAGAACAAGTACAGATAAATATACTTCTTGTCTTGAAAAAATTGACACATATTTTATTTGATTGTTTGCTTTTCTGCATACTGACCACTAGGTGCTACAGAGTCAAATACTTATTGTACATTTTTTTGCCCTGTCTGTCTCTCTGACCTTGTCACTCTCTCATTCTCCTTACTTCTCATTTCCCCTTTCCATGTCTCGCTACATGAAGTCTACGTCAGAGCCAAAGGAGATTGGTGGCAGCAGTGTTATTTATGGAAACCCGAACCTGATCAAGCCAATACCTGTTAAACCACACACACAGGTAAAACACAATTGGCACCTTCCCATCCAGGCTTACATTCAGTACACCATCTTTCCTTGACAAGGCTCTTAGTGATAAAATTTGCGATGTACAGGAAGAGGAAGGCTATTGAAACCACAGCAAGAAAACTTGAGGCATCAGATTTGCTTATTTTTAAGACTTCATTCACGCCAATACGTTTTCATGTTAAAATGGTGTATTTAAAAAGAAAATGATGTTTTCTTTTTAAACTTCGCTCCGTTTCCATTTTGTTTGCCTGTAGCGTGCATATATGTAATGATGTGAGGCATTACGTGGTATCGGATTGGTCATAGGTTGTACTCGCCGATTTTGAATTGACACGTCATTACTGATAAGACGCTATCAAACGCTAGCAAACGTGGGTGTCTGCGTCATTTTCAGGAGTCTTTGTTTCTGCTTGTCCAGGCTGAAACACAACTCTGGAATTTTCAAACTAAAACAGGGTCAGCAGCTTTTTTAAAAGTCACTGTTTTAGGGGTTTGGAAACACTGAAGACGTGTGGACACAGTATTTACTTTATCAAATCCATTCCTCAGTTCATTTTATTTCACTGTTATTTAAAGACCTTTGCACTGAGCTGGGTTTGTTTAAAGTACTTCAGAAATAACTGCATAACTAGTTTTCCTTTCTCATGAAGACTGCTTCCTCCCCTTCCTCTCCTTCTCTTTTTCTCTCATCCAGGACAGTGAGAGTGCTGAACCCAAGCCTCTCTCCCTGGCCACTCTTTTTGGCTCTCAACATCAACATCAACATCAACATCAACATCATCACTCACCCAAACCTGACCCTGTCTCTCCTATGGCCGGTCCTGGGACAGGGCCGTCAGCAGGACGAGCCACTCGCCCTCCTGTGGCCCGTTCACTGAAATATGATGATACAGTGAACTCTGGCAGAAGTGTGACCTCTACAGGAGGGAACGGTGCCGTGGTTGGGTGTTCAGATGGAGGGCTCAGGGCTGTGATCGGAGGTCAAACGGTCAGAGAAGATGGTGCTAATGTTGTAGGTTTGCTGCCAAGTCCCACTACCGCCCATCAGCAGCAGCAGCAGAACCAGCCACAGCACTGCGCAGCCATCCAGAAACTCATGCAGGGACAGAGAGGAGTCGGGTGGTTGGAGGGGTGCTCCAGACCGTGTCCGAGTCCCCCGAGAACAGGCTGTGTGACAACGGCGTGCCCCTGGAGCATCACCACCACCATCACCACCTGTACCATCATCATCACCAGCAGCACCACCTTCATCATCACCAACAGCAGCACCAGCAGCTTCAAGCTGACCCGATCAAGAGACTTTTCCAAATCCAGCCACCTCCTCCCTCCTCCAACCCTCCTCTGCAGCAGGGCCCCTGTCTCTCCTCTCAGCCCGTGATGGATTCTGTGTCATGTTCCCACCTTCAAGCGCAACAAGGCCAGCAGCTGTTTTTCAGCCTATCAAATCCTCAAGCAGAGGCACAGCACAACAACCAGTCAGCTTCAACTATACAGGGAACAGGTGGGACATCCTTTATCCTATTAACATGCTATGAATAAGCATTCCACATTCACTTTTTATCAAGTGAAAATATTGTGTGTAAGTTAAATAGATAAGTAAATTACAAGTAAAATCTAATTTTCAGTGTTGTTTTTCCTGCTATACCAGATTTGCTGCATTCTCAGGTGAACAATGACCAAGTCCTTCAACCTTTACACGGTATGATTTCAGTTTCTTTAAAATAATTAACCGTCACGTTGTAGATTCTGTTTTGTGTTACTTGAGTTAACCTTTGCAGTTTACCTACTTTTCTCATAATTTCAGTCAGAGTGCACATAAATCCAGTTAAACTTGAGAGGAGCTTTAGAGCCACAAGATTGATTTTCCTGATTCATTTTCACTCATACGTCCTATTTCCTTAAGTTTTGTATTTGCATACAAAATGTATAATCTTGTATGAAATGTCTGAATGTGGCTGATACTACTTAGGCAAGAATCTTTGAGTATGAAACATGAGCTTATTGGACAGACTCAACTGCCCCATAGTGCATTGCATCTCTTCAGACAGTGCATTGGCCAGCGATGGTCGAGATTTTGCACCAGGCAAAAAGCTGGTAATATGTCATCTAATTGAGATTTGATAGTTTTTCAGGGTAGTAAGTATTTAGAATTCCAATATGTGGTCAGTTTGTCCCTTTGGAAATTTTATATGAGGTTTTCGGAGATGTGAGAGCCGCTGGCTGGGTCCAACTGGTTGTCATGTCTGTTTACTTCAGTGCAAATAGTCTTTCGATAATGCCATAGTTATTGTTCATTTAGGAGGCAGTATACAGTACATACATGTTTGAGTATGTAGTAGCAGGCTTCCCACTGTAATGAAAAACTGGAAAAGTCATGGAATTTCACAATTACATTTTCCAGGCCTGGAAAAGTCACAGAATTGATAAAATCATTGAAAGTTCTGGAAAAGTCATATAATTTTGTTGTGTGGCATGACATTGTCACAGTAATCTTCCCTTGATGACCTTCAATGTCATGTAACGTCCTTGTATTCTGTCTCCCTTTTCATGCATGCCAGCTGGCAGAAATCATGTGTGAATAGAGTTTGAATCTAATATTTTTGAAAAACACCTGGCAAGTGGTCAAGAAGTTTTTGTTTTTACTATGGATCCCTCAGAATTAATGGAAAAGTTTTGAAATTTTGTCCATGAAAATGTGTGGGAACCCTGCAGTAGGCAGTTTGTTAACTATGTCATTCCAAACACAGCCTTTATGATGATGATGTCTGCTTGCTAGTGTTTGGGTATCTGATTTATTATCTCTGTAAAATACGCCTGATCAAATATCTCTTATCTGACAAAGCTGTGTGAGTTACTCATTAATTTAATATTCTCACAGGTATTTGACTATATGTGTATCTCTCCAAAATGTCTCTGCCAAGACGTCTGTCTCATCTGTGTAAGCTGTTAAAATAATTCTAATCATTGGGTCCCTCATGCAGGTCGGTCTTCCCAGATGCCTGGTGTGGTGTCGCCTCACGAGCTCCTGCAAAAGCTCCAGCTGGTCCAGCAGGAGCAGAGCCTGGCTTCCCATGACCCCCCTCGACTCTGCCCGGGACTGGCCCCGCGATTCCTGGGGCCCACTCAAGGTCAAGGTGCAGGCTCAGTTGTAGGTCCAGTCTCAAACCAGACCACCACTGCAGGTCAAAAGGCTGCTCTGCAGTTTCAGGTGAGCACTATGAACTTGGTTGGCGGTTATCTTTGATTATGTACCAGTTGTTTTAAGTCTTATTTTAAGGTTGCTAAGTTAAGAATACTATTAAAGTGGAAATAGGCACATTTTTTAATTTTTTTTTTTGCTTTATTTTATCATGAATTAAATGTTGTTGATGTCTGATTCCCATTAATAATTAAAAATAACTGTCCTTGTCTGTCCAGGTCATCTCTCCACAGAGGATACCAGCCACTGTTGCTCCCAACCTACTCCTCTCTCCCAGCGTGTTCACTCAGGCAAAGTCTGGTGGCGGGTTGTCAGCGGTTGCCCAGGAGAGCTGCTCTGCGCCCTCAACCTTGTCCAGACCCCCACTGCAGGACAAGATCAGAGTTCTGTCCAGAAGCCAGCTTCAGGCCACACTGCTGCATCTGATCCAGGTAAAAATAACATCCCTGAAGTATCTGACATTAACATATTACATGTCAGTATGATGTGTGATGATCCTTGCTTATGTGTTTCAGAGTGATGGCTCGTTCCTGGACACCATCTATGAAGCCTACATCAGCCGCTTAGCTAATGACTCCAGCAGCAAGTACTGATGACTCGTCAAACCCTCTGTCTATACATACACACTGTTCAGAGCAGTGAGACTCGTTCTTCTACAACTAATATGGACGTACAACTTCCTCCTAGGGATCCAGTCACACACAGACTCACTGCATCTCCTCTGTACTGACAACCTGACTCTCTTCACTTCAAACCAAGTCTCTTTATTCGCAATTACAAAATGTAAATGTGTTTGTTTCAATATATGTAACCCCCCCTTTTCATCCCATGACTCCTCTGAAAAAAAAATCAGTTCTCAATCTGAGGACCACTCATTTTTGGCACAAATACAGTGTAACTATACAGTCTTAAAATTACCTGTAGTTAAAGGGGAAAATGTAGCCTATACTCTAGTTCACTCTCAGTGAAGCCAAAATATGCTGCAACTTCACTGTTTTCCCAAGGTGTTAAAATTTAGTAGTTCCCTGCACTATTTTTTCACCAAGTGTAGCAGAATTTTATGTTGTATCATTTTATTTTTTATCATGTTGTGTAGTGTTTACTCCGTCACGGTCGTCAAACACCAGCCAGCCTTCTGGGCTTTAATAAGCAAGTCTTCCTAGTCTGAGAGCTAGTGCTGAAGGATATTCTCAAATTGACTTGAAACTGACTTCACATGTTAAACATGTTTTGTTTTCTGTACATTTTGGAAAGTAGGTATGTTTAAATGTTATCGGAAATTGTTGGATTTCAATTCAGAGTTCTTTTAAATTAAGTTTTATGAAGGGAGTATATTTTCTCTCCAAATTCATTTAAAGTTATCAAAATGATACCTTGTCATTAATTATTTTTTCAGCAGACTTTAGCTGTGATGAATCTCTGTATTGGTGTTTTAGTGACACTGATATTATTATACAATTAGCCTGAAGAATTCAAATCGACATGGTATCCAGCTAACTTGAAGTAACAAGGAAAGTACAGGAGATTGTTAACCTGCGCTACCTCACAGAGAGCTAGTTCAGAGGAGTACCTGTGTTTTTACCTAGTGGCAGTTTGTGCGTTATGTGACTGGACAGTTTTAGAGATTAGATCATCCAGTCAGGGTTTTTATTTCAGTTTAACAAAAGGGATTTTATCATCGCAGAAAAACCGTTGACAATCTTTCAACACACTGAAATATCACTTGAGATGTTCGTGCTTCAGTTCCTGAACATTTTTCTTGCCAAACAACTTACAGAAATTCCCCTCAGGAATAATAAAACTTTTTATTGATTGAACACTTTCCTATTGAAGGTTTAGTCTAGTTAAATAAATGATTGGTTAAATGGAGTTTTAAAGCAATAAAAAGCAAAGTTAGTAGAAAGTATGATAGAAAATGCATTACCAAAATACTGTTATGCGATAGTGTGTTCTGCATGACAGTCATTTCCCTCTTAGTATCAATCAGCCCTAACTCATCACAGCCGAGAAGTGGCATTTAATAAAAATGTTTTTATTTGATCTGGGATAGGGTTTGCAGTTTGTGTTTAGCTCCCGTGCTAAACACACATACAGCTAGACTATACAGTAGCTACCAGAGGGTACACAAAAACAGCAGCAACAAAAAAAAAAAGAGAGAATACATTTCAGAAAAGAAAATATTTTTCCTATTTTTGTACTCAAGCAAAAATGTATTGTTCTCATAGTATACTGTAAAATCTGACAAGTACTTAAAAAAATACAGGAAATTGATTGCCTTAAAAATGGTGAGTTAATACAACTTTATTAGTCTTTATGTATAGTTATGTATACGTGATATACGTGATATTAAGTTCACGTAAAATATAGTGGTACTTACTTTTGTGAAGTTGCTGCAGAGAAAACCCATGCTGTCACAGGGTGAACATGCAGATTCTGCCCCTGGTTCAAATCCCCTCTAGCTGTGAGGCAACCATGCCGCCCATAAAACTAAGCACAACAAAGAATAATTACTTTGCAGGATTATTTTTATAGAATGCCATTCTGAGCATTTTAAGACAAGGCCAGTGTTTTTGGAAACAAATTAAATTATGCAATAAAAAGAAATCCACTTGCAAGCCTTACCTTTCTCTGACTTTACTTAGGACTTCAAAAGTTTTATCACAAATACCAATATTCAGTCAACTTATACGCTTATAATGAAACATTCCATCAAATTATGCATACTGTGCATGTGCTTTTAACAGTAATAATCCAAACAATGTGTAGCTGTTACTATTGTGCTGTACATCTGTATTTTGTTCATTGAATATTAATCAAACTCAACCACATGCAAAATCCTTGTTGCCGTGTCACATGTCACATAAAATACATGAAACTGTTAGGTTAAGTCACATTAACTTAGTTTACTTAAATTGCGAACAAATAGAAAGAACATGTAAATTTTACTTGGCATTTTCAATTTGCAACAACTTGACAAAATTTAGTAAATATAACTATAAATTTTAAGTAAACTTAATTTGATTAGAAGTAGATAAATTGAAACATTAACTTACCTTTTTAAGGTAGTTGGGTTTGTCGATGTTTTTTAAATTAAGATCAACTTGTCAGATTTTACAAATAACCAGCATGTTACATAAAATGAAATGTACAGCTAGTAAAAATTCATTGCTATACAACATATCTACAGTTATATGTTAGATGCTGTTTTGTTCTTTTAATTCAAAAGACGTCATCCATAATCTTTTTTTTTTTTTTTTTTTTTTTAAACATTGTCATTTAAAATAATATGAGACATTGGAATGTCAATGGAAACATTTCTGCACAAGTTTATTTCTTTTTGTCGATTATGTTTTGCTGACATAAACTGGAATATATTTTAATTGGTTATTAAATGTTCTCAAACTGTCTCTTCTGTTGCTTACTGTCTTTTTTTGTTGTTGTCTGTATAGAGATCTTGTTGTGAATGCTCTTATGATTATTATTATTCAAGACAGCTCCAGCCTCAGGTAACGCTAATCACAGTGAAGGTACACTCATTATTGCTTTAATGTCACATCATTGCTTTCTTTTGCCACAATCAATAGAGAAACATAATGTCTGCAGTGATTAATCAGCTGTTTTTCACACAGCCAGCAGTACTGAGGGACGGCTCGCCCAATTAACTCTAATAGACTTTATACAACATCAGTTTTTTCCGATATTAAACTGCTCCCTGTGTTTGTCGTGCTTAACTGAGCACACAGTACGAGCCAATAACGCAGAGTTGCTGATACAGTGGTGTTAATTTGACTGAACAGGGGAGGTTGTCATTTTAACCAGCTAAAGATGAGAGGGCAGGTGGCCCAGCAGCCTTTGAGTAGCTGTTCTGGAGCTTTTGATCAAATCACATCATCTTCGTAAGCAGATTAAGCAGCTACGAAATGGACTCTGAGGTGAGATTGTTTTCTCAGCTGTTTTTTACTTTGAAGGTCAGGTGGATGAGACGCAGAAAAAGTGCCCAAGGAAAAATATGAGTGATTCGGTGTCAAATACCACACAAGCTAAGCTTTTCTGAGTTGCTTCCGTCATTTTCACAGCATCAGTGATGTTAAACCCCACAATGCAGCTTTGTTTAATTCACAATGCAAGAATAGCACTTACTGGCTCTAATTAAATTGACAACAAATTAGACAAAATAACAAAAGACTGTATAAAGTCTATTGGTCAGTATTATTCTATTATTGTTATATTTTAAATTGACAAACATCATATGTGTAATTCATGGCACAAATCAGAGGGGATCAAAAAATGATTTCCTCTTGCAGTTGACTATTGAACACACTCAGCTGCTACTTTATTCGGTACACCTGTTCAATTGCTCGTTAACACTAATAGCTAATCAGCCAATCACATGGCTGCAGCTCATTTTATTTAGGAATGTAGACATGGTCAAGACGATGGGGAAGAAAGGGGATTTAAGTGACTTTGAACGTGGCATGGTTGGTGTCAGAAACTGCTGATCTACTGGGATTTTCACACACAATCATCTCAAGGGTTTACAGAGGATGGTACCAGAAGAGGAAATATCCAGTGAGCAGCAGTTCTCTGGGTGAAAATGCCTTGTTGATGCCAGAGGTCAGAGGAGAATGACCAGACTGGTTCAAGATGATAGAAAGGCAACAGTAACTCAAATAACCACTAGTTACAACCAAGGTCTGCAGAAGACCATCTCTGAACCAACAACACGTCCAACCTTGAAGCAGATGGGCTACAGCAGCAGAAGACCACACCAGGTGCCACTGCTGTCAGCTAACAACAGGAAACTGAGGCTACAATTCACACAGGCTCACCAACACTGGACAATAGAAGATTGGAAAAGATAGACATAGAGATAAACAAGAGGGGTCCAAAAATGGATCCCTGTGGGACCCCACATGTCACGGCCATCTGCTCTGACTTGGAAGTACTTCCTGTCATGAAAATATGACTTGAACTTCCTAAGTGCTCTGCCCTCCCTGACTTTTAGTGTTTTCTAATATTTTCGGTATCTTTGTGTGACAGATTCTACCATCAGTTCATTAGTACTAATGAGTGTTGTTGTTATCAGGGCTGTTAATGGCTCCCTAATAACAGCTGGGAGCCCAAACACTGATAGGAAATGCAATGTGAAGTGATCAGAGTCCAATCAATCAGCTGCCTACTTTTTTTCTTACGCTGAGGGATTTTGGCAGCCTCTCCCTTCCTTCCTGCTTCCCCTTCCCAGCCAACGCTGCGATTGTACTCAAAACAAGAATTCATATATACAAAAATATAGTGTTGGGAGTGCCGTATCAATGTTGTAGTGTGCTTATAATACTAAGGACATTCAAATCTTGTTTTTCAAAGACACACACACACACACACACACACACACTCTCTTTCCTCTGAGACTAGGAGGTTCCAGACCATTGGTTTAGCTGATGGCGCTAAATGTAAGGGCTGACTATTAGCTCTGGCTTAGACTAATCAATGACTTCTGGTGTGTGTGTGTGTGTGTGTGTGTGTGTGTGTGTGTGTGTGTGTGTGTGTGTGTGTGTGTGTGTGTGTGTGCGTGTGTATCCGTGCCCTGAGAGGCGGGGTCTTCAGTTTGCACAGGGAGTCCAAACTGCTTTTGTTGCCGCTGTGTTCTCAGATGGAGGATGTCGTCTTTGTCCACTTTTAAGAGTTGATAAATCAGACGAAACCTATTTACAGAGTACTGTACTTTCGTTCTTGTGGTGTTTCTGATTTTGTGGGTTTTTTTAAGGCTTTTAAAATGTATTCATACCCAAAATAATTGTCTTGTTTTCAAACTATATTTCAAGAAACATTTTTCATGTCATTTTTTCAATCTCCTACATCAGTCAAGACACGGAAGTAAATTTAAGCTCTACAGGGGCACAGGTGAGTGATACTACTACTGAGTTTCCTTTGGTATTTTATGCTACAGTGGTGCTTGATGGTGTTCAAGGATCATAGTTTATTGTATTCAAATATATATGTATTGTTTATGTGATGAAATAGAGAGCTTGAGTAATATAAAAACAAACTAACAAAAAAATTGCCAAAATTTTGCAGCTTAAAATTAATTCATTTGGAAAATACATTAAAGTGAAGTAAAATATAGTAAAAGAGGAGCCTGGAATGCTGGAAACCTAAGTCATGACTGAACCAGATGAATGAATAAATGAAAATAGAATAGAATAAACAGTTTTCCTCCACGTCCTCATTTTGGTTCTGATTAGAATTTGCGAATTTCCAAATTTTTGCTGTTTTTAGATTTCGATTTATTTCCATCATGTTACAATAAATGAAAAATATTTGTAAGAAAACAAAACAAGAATAACCAGCAAATATATGTAGCAAGCTCTCGATAAACAACGTAATTATTTCATGTCAAAAAAGGAGGAAGAAGTGGATCCTACTCCTGTTATGTTTTATGAATAAACTTGATGTTAAACATTTTAGAGAGAATGTCTGCAAAACTGTTTTATGTTAAACTGTATGTTCTTGCAGCAATGGTGCACCACTGCTGTATGAACTTTTTTTTTACAGGACTCTAAAGGTGCTTCCAAGTATTTAGTGGTGAAGGGTTTTTTAAAAGCAGCAGCACAAACAGACTTGGGGATAATTATTGTTTATTTTAAAGGAGCAGTGTGTAGGATTTAGTGGCACCTAGTGGTGGGATTGCAGATTCCATTAAGCTGAAACTTCTCCTGTGTGCCAAGCTTCAACTCCTTAGGATTCCTTCAGTTTTCATTGTTCAGGAGGTTTTACCAGGAGCTGAATTATCTGAATTACAGACGTCTCTTCCTCTCCAAAATGGACCCGGTGATTTAAAGTGGTAAAAACACTAAATAAATCAGTTTCATGTTACAAATCTCCCACACTGTTTGGCATATCAGAGACAGGCCACTAGTCCAGCACTTGCTAATTTGTGCACACTTATTTTCCTCCAATAACTTAAGATCCAGACGTTCAGGAGGTTTTTAACAGAAGCCAAATTTTCTGCAGAGGTCTCCAAAACAAACAGACAAGGTGATTTAAATGGATATAAATATAAAAATATTATATTTCTGGTGGCATGGTGGTGCAGTGGTTAGCATTGTTGCCTCACAGCAAGAGGGTTCCTGCTGCTGTGGTGCAGCACTTTGTAGAGTTTGCATATTCTTTCTGTGTCAGTATGCGTTTTCTCCGGGTACTCCGGCTTCCTCCCACAGTCCAAAGACATGCAGGTTAATTGGTGACTCTAAATTGCCTGTAGGTGTGAATGTGAGCGTGAATGGTTGTCTGTCTCTATGTGTCAGCCCTGTGATAGTCTGGTGACCTGTCCAGGGTGAACCCTGCCTCTCACCCAGTGTCAGCTGGGATAAGCTCCATCTCCCCCCACGACCCCTGACAGGATAAGTGCTTATGGAAAATGAATGAATGAATCAATATTATATTCCATTTCATCTAATATATGTCCCTAAATCGTACACACTGAACCTTTAGCCTTAGTTGTGTGTATGTTACTGTACTTTCAGAGTAAGGTTAGCGTGAAACTCCTGCTCTTGCTGATGGAAAAATCAAGAGGTCATCCATGTTGGGTCGGGGTTGGTGGACTAAGAGTTCATCCCCATCATCAGCGATCTGGGTCAGTGGGGGAGGAGGAGTCCAGCAGCTGTTACACACTGCTTGTGTGGGTGCACATGGATATACATGTGTAGTATGCGCATGCATGTCTCTGTGTATGTGTTTGTGTCACTAGATGTCAGTCAGTCTCTTAACTGGTCATGTCATTAATCTGACCCCGTCTGCGTTTGTGTGCGTGTGCCGGATTGTTGTAGTGCATTTTCATTTCCATAACAGCATGAGCAGATGTTTTACCGTGTCCATGTGTGTGTGGCTGTGTACATGCTTATAATATGCATAGGCATGTTCTAGCTGTGCACCTCAGCTGTATTAACATCACACTCTGTGGCTGTGTGTGTCCTGTGTGTGTTTGTGTGTATATCTGACTGTGTGTCACTGGTATTTAGTTAAATGTAGCTTAATGGTTCCATCAGCAGACAGCTCATTGAGCTTTAGACGTCATTTCAACGTCATGTCTCTGCTGTGGCTTTCAAATAACTTAAATCTGTTGTGTAGTGTTAGACAAAGCAGGAAACACACGATTACTTATTTAAACAGTTCAAATAATAAAATGTAGTCTTGTGATCATCATTCACTCACAGGTATTTCCCACGATTGCTGAGATCCTTGAACTCGATGTGTCGTTTCAGTTTTGTTGCCAATGTGGCTGAGACTGTGACTTATTTTTTCAGACCCAGCTGCTACAATTTGCATATAATATGAAATTTGTTTCCAATGGAATTTACGACAGTGATTTTTATAAACGTACTTTAAATATTAATATAAACTAGCCTTAGCAGTAGCGTTAGCTGCTTTGTGTGCCGCAAAGATTTACAAAGAGACCTGGATTCAGCATTGGAGGTAGGGACATATTCATCCAGTGAAAGTTGCTCAGGGGCCCATGAAGCTAAAAAAGTACGGCTTTCTGGGTGTGACATTACCTGGATCTTCTGTATCACTGAAGCCAAAGAGTAAGACTTTGCCTTTGACTTTGGCTGACCAGAAATCAATTATTCTTTACCTCGATAAAAGAATAGACGATGCCCAGTGCTCCTTGTTGTAAAGGAATCTGCTTTAGAGCGGCGAGAAATTGGTTTCTGGAATAACTGCAGTTTTATCTGAGTGTGAAACTACTTTGAGTTAATCAGGAAATTACATGGTATCCAATCCGTGCCAAGACTTCTGTACTAGCCAATCCTGGATCCAGCATTTAAGGCAGTATTGGAGGCGTTTACAAAGGGTTACACCTTTTCCTAACTGCACTGATAAAGAACGAAAAATGAGAGCAGGTTTTTAAACTGACAGTAACTCATAGACTGATTTTCAGTATGGGGCACATTGATGGGCTGATGTTGCAGCAGTGTGTGTGTGTGTGTGTGTGTGTGTGTGTGTGTGTGTGTGTGTGTGTGTGTGTGCGCGCGCATGTGAGACATGCATGTGAGGCGAAGAGAGTCCACTAGGTGTCTCAGTGTGTTAATATTATAATCTTGTGTCAGTCAAGTGCATTTTCCTCCACAAATCGCAACTCTCTTCTGATACAACTACAACCATCCCACCAGGACTCTATATTTCTTTTCCTCTGTTCTTCCTGACAACTGACCGTCTCCATTTGCTCCCATTTTCCTCTTCTTATCCTCTCCTCCTTCCCCCCTCCCTTTCCCCGTGACAGATGACTACAGTTCATTCTTACCACTGACACCTTTTCTCCTATCCGTTCCTTTCTCAGTAAAAACAGACACACAGAGAAAGATTACGCAAAAAAGCACAGAGGTGAGACAAAGAGAGAGACGAATGGAGGAATAGCAGGTGAGAGAAAGACTGGTGAGGGGGAAAACAGGGAGAGAAACACAACTAGAAAGAAAAGCAGGACTAGAAAGACAGTAGGTCAAAGAGTGTTAGAGAAAAGATAAGGACAAGAGAGGGAGATTGTGTTAATGTGTGTGTATGTGTGTGTGAGAGAGAGAGGGAGAGTGGGAGGGATGGAGAGAGAAAAGGAGGGATGGAGGGAGGAGGGGTTTAATCCTGCCTGGATTATGGTATAAACTGGTCCCGGAGAGCAGGAAGGGATACGCTGGAGAGAGAGGAAGTCCCACTATCCCTCCCTCCCTCCATCCTTCCATCCATCACTCAATCCATCTTACTAGTAGCGTGTTTCGTGTCCCAGTGCTGCATGCTTTTGGTTTGGACCCACCGGGATGTGAGGTCAGCAGGAAGGAATCATTCAGGAAAGGATGGCAGAAAAAAACCTGCTTTTTGGGAGCATGTGTCCTGCTTGGGGAAACCTCGCCGTCTGATAACAGGGACTGAACTGAAGACAGAAGTTTACCGGGACCACCCCAACTCTTTCATCCCTTTCCTGTTTGTTCCTGACACCCTGTAGATCCAAGTGAGGGAGCATGGAGGAGACAAGCGGATGATGGGAGCAGTAGAAGCAGGATTAAGGGGTGTAGAGAAGGAGGTGTAGGAACATGGCGAGACTCCGTTGTGACTCCTGGTGTGCAGAAGTGACCTTTGACACCGGAGACAAGAGCTCTCTAGACTCTATTGTGTGCCGGGGAAACCAGCTGAGCTGACATCAAATCATCAGTTAGACTCTTTCTATTTGTTCTCCTCCATATTTGAACTTTCTTTCCAGAGCCGCGTGTCTCAAAGGGAATGGTTTTAAAGCTCTGACCACATGGCATAGTGAGTAATCTTCAGGACCGTAGTGATTTGGGGAAGTATTTTAATCTTCCTGCAACCCACTTTTGGGCTCCGGCTTCTTTGAAATTAGCATGCTGCGTTTCTGACAGTCCACAGGATTGTTTCAATCTTTTGGCTCACAGGACAAGAAGCTGTCAAGTCTTTCCACTCAAGGACTGTCAGGATCATTCTTAGAGGCCAAATTGAGTCTTAAATCTGTGACATGCTTCCTCTGTTGTTTTCTGGATCCTTTTCTTTTCCTGGGCGGGCCTCGGACCGTGACGGCTTCTCCGCATGTCACTATGGATTCTTGTGTATTTTAGACTGCTCAGTTGCAACGTCTGCCTCTCTTCAAGTCTCTGGAGAGTCTCAAGATTTGAAGTATGCATGAATGTCTTTGAGAAGACAGTGGATCGGATAGGATCTTTACATTTTTGTAACGATTACTTTACCAGGCAAGTTGACAGAAAGTGTTTTTCTTTTTGCCTCTTAAGTTGTGGATTGGCTCCTAAGTTTGTTAGAATTTCCCTGTAATTTCAAAATTAGTCAATGTCCTTGTGGTAGAAAAATGATACCTAAATCAGTATTTTCATATTAACAATGGATCACATATGTTGGTTGCTCAAGTTGACAAACCCACAGAGAATCATCGCCCACCTCTGCAGCTCTGCTCACCTCTAATGACCTTTTTAACCTCTTTATGCTCTTTATGCACAAGTTTGGTTTTACACCTCACAGCTTCACTTCTGTGCTTCACTTTCACCACTCTCATAGTATTTTTTTAACCTGAGCATACTGTTCATATTTAATACAGTCACACAACAAATGTCATAACCACAGGTCTATTTAGAATGTAAAAATGCATATCTGACGTTAATTAATGACTGACAAATTAAATAAATTAATGTTTCAGAAAGCAGAGAGAGCACATACTAGGCTTTAGACCACTCATTTAAGTTTTAAGATTCAAAAACTTTATTTTTATTATGCAGACATAACGAAATTGCAAAGTTGTCATCCTCAAACCGAGCATACTATTGAAAAGAAAACCCTTATGCATATTTACATATAAATTAAGACACAAACAATAATAGATATTCCAGTTAAAATCCAACCAACTTAAGTGCAAAATATAAGCAATATGAAGTATCAAAATATGTATAAAAGCATAAGTGTGCAAACATCAGCAGCAGTAAAACTCAGTAATGCAGTTTGACAGATGTGGAGTGATGGAAAACTGAAAACGGCAACAGCATTTTGGAACTGTGGGGTTTCTTTTTAAGGTATTTACAGTCATCAAACACTGCAGTTACTGCTACTGTATGTGATAAAAAAGAATCCTCAGAACTACTATCTAATTTTTCTAATTTGTTTTAAAGTCCTTCAGTCACTGAAATGACAGCTCAGGTACCTTAACAGTCTTATGACCCCCTCACTCCTTGTTTTGATTTCTGTTGGTTTGCAGGGAATGGTGGGCATGAATTTGATTATCTTAACGTCACCTTGTTACATTGCAGGTGTAGATGTCATGTTCCTTATGTGCAAAATTATCATGCCTATTTCACTGTTTCAAGATTCCCCTATGACCCTTAAAGACCAACAGGTGCTTGTTGGAGGGTCATCTGGGCAAATGTGGTGGTAACGCAGGCAGTTCTTGTGACAGTATCATGGTCCCCCATGAACTTTGTCACTATTGTGCCATGAAAAAGTATACACAGACATAACATGTACAGTTTCAAGGTTACCTAAATGCAACATTTCCTTGATTTGACCCAAACTAGTGGACCATTTCAAAATATAAATATAGCATGTTTTAGGTCATTTTAGGGAATCGTTATGAAATCTCAGGCTAAAATAGGGGCGTTTCGGGTATTTCTACTGATATTAAATGTCAAAACAGTTTGACCTGAACAGTGTGTAAGGGTTTAAAGAAAAATCTCAAAGAGCCCACTATACATTACCGACCCAGGACCAAACATCGTACCTTTTTTTTGTCCTTGCACTTTGACCTGAGCACTTCTAATCTCGCTTTACGCTGTCCTGATTTCTATCCTTGTCTCTCGGAGCCAGGGCGCTACAATTCCTGGGCTGATGCAGATCGCGGCAGCTGCAGGGATGAACCACTGGAGCTGGGAAAACGCTGGGAATGCCAGTAAATCGGAGAGAAGTGGGCCGCACAGGGGGAAGCTGATGATGCTGCTGTGGATTATCCTCTCCAGCTCGCTGTGCCTGATGGTCGACGGCCAGATGAAGCTCTCACCAGAAACGTGAGTACAGTTGCAGCGGAAAACCCCTAACTCGAGGGACTGAACCATGTGGAGGAGCTGTCTGAGGCAGATCAAGTTCTGTCGTCAGTGTAAAAGCTATAAAAACAGAGCGCGCACATGGAAGTTTAATTAGCTTTTTTGCTTTTTCACTCCATAAAACTTTGTTAATTCATACAAATATTTAATCTTGTAAATCTCTCCAAGGATCCTATCTTGACTTGTCCAACCTTTTTTATCAACCATCTGATTGGATGCTCTTATTGTATGCACTTGTGTACTCTGACTGCACCCTCAACGAGACACAGTGTGCTGCCATTAACTGGAAAATACAAGTCAGATGACCACAAACTTGGTGCTTTATTAAGACATTACATCAACGCTTGTACCAGGTCACTTGCCTGTGGAGACCCTGGCAACTCTACATGCACGTTGTGCTTTTTGAAGCCACACGTGAGATGAATGAGTCAATAGTGTTCTTCCTATTTTGGCAGATGACTCCACACACATACATATGGGCCATATGGGCACCTGTGGGGCGGAGGTGTAGCTAAATGCCAAACTATCCTACAGCCACTCTACGACTACAGCCACATGCTGAAGATGACGTATAAATTTGGCTGTACATAGATTTGCAAAGATATTAATAGCAAAACAATAAAGTAAAAGAATAGAATTTGTTTACTTTTTATTATGTATTTTTCTATTCAAGGCTAATGTGCAATGTATTGCCACTGTAAATTACGACAGTATTACACCTATACTTGTTAAACATCGGGATGCTGATATTGTCATTATGAGCATGTAAGCATTCCAATGTTAGCATTTAGCTCACCTGTGTGCTTTGTACAAACACAGCAAGCTACTATTGTACGACCATTACACATGTTGCAATGAAAAGCCTGTGTTTCAGCAAGCTAACTAAGCTAACTGCTGGCACCTACCTGTCCAATTCAGCATCACTCTTCGTCCCCTTCCTGTCCGTCCATGCTCGCCAGCAAACGTAACAGCAAACCCAAGATTCACTCTTGTTTCGGCATGAACTTTACCACTTTGTGTTTTGCCTCGCTATATTTCTTTTTTCGCTGCTGTGTCCTCAATTTTTGTAGCTTCCTCTTTGATACATGTTGCTGACAATCTGGCACCTGGTCGCTACCTTTTTAAAAAGTCCCGACTTCACCTGTGCGCTGTGCCCAGGAACATCCTGGATACAACAAAATAAGAGGAAAATAAGAAAATACAGGCAGAGGGAAGTTTCTCTGCAAATTACACCTGTATAATACACCTTTAAGGAACCCCTCACAGCATGGTTACAAACTCTGTCATGGTTATATGTTGATTGATCCAATGTTCAGTCAAAGCTTCCGTAACGAGACTATATATACATTTTTTATATGGCATAAAGTTCTTTCTTTTTTTCCCACGTAGATCTTTATTAGCAAAAGATTTGAAACATCAAACACTGACAGCAACAGAAAACTAAACTTTCTCTGCAATTCATCCACAGTTTTTCCATCATTCCATCAGTCCTGTTGATTTGGATTAAAACCTCGCTTCTATGTCCTTTATATGAACTGTAATATCAACTGCTAAAACCATATATTTTAAAACGTTCATGTTCTACCTGAGATAAGTGGAAACACTGTGAAAAAAGAGTCAAAAAAATCACTGCTATTCAGAAATTATTCACACAACATTTTCTGAATACAAAGATAGCTTATGTGTTTTATTTCCACACCAGCGTTCACTTTGTGAGATAGGTGCTCAGTTTCTCTCTCTCTCACTTTTTCTTTTGGGCATGAAATGCTGTGTTTGTTTGTTCTCCAGAAGCCAGGCGAAGCTCTTTTTCCCTGAACAGTTTTCAAACCTCCTGCTGACTAAAAACACTAACAAATCGATATAGTGCTGTCAGTCCACAATAGCCTATTAACTGTGTGTGTGTGTGTGTGTGTGTGTGTGTGTGTGTGAAGGTGGAGGGAGTTGAAAGGGACAGAGAAACACAGACAAATACACAAAATTATATTTTTTTTGCACTGACTTGATGCTGTTAAAATTTGGATTTGTATGTCTGTCAGTGGGCATACACTGTGATAGGTTTGTCAATCCAATTTTATTTCAGCAGATTTATCAGTCAGAACCATATAAAAGCAATGGTTGATTGTGCATTTTAGGTATATATTTTTGTTCATGGGTGAATCTTGTACCTCAGCATCTCAGAGACTTTGTGCTGTCAGTCTGCAGGCTGGTGTGACGATAGAGATTAAAGCTCCAGGGCGAGCAGAGTTCAGCAGGCCAACACAGGTCACTGAGCCCAAAGTGCTTCACTCTGCCTGGGGAAGATTTGGCAGCAGGGCCCCTCTGGCTCTGGAAGTTAGTGGGCCATGACCTGAGCAGTTAAGGCCAGGAAGGTCAAATCTCTTGCCTCTGAGGGAACATTGCTCTTCTGCCAGGAAGAAAACAGATAACTGACAGAAGACATCAACTGCAATGACACATTTAAAGGGACAGCTCACCCATACCTGTCAAGTTTTGGATTTGAAAATAAGGGAAAATTTTCGGCGCCCACCGCAAGACCTCTTAAGAACCTCCTCCATAACGTTATTCCTCTCTGTGATCCCCGTTCAACCCACAACCTCCAGGATTAGCCGTTCCTTTCTGCTGCTGGTTGAAACATGATAATAGGGGCGCCCCAGCACCCACTCCACTAACTTGACGTGGAAATGAGCGGTAGTCTAGAAAACTGGCGAGTTTTGTTTTGTTTTTTGTTTTTTTGGACGAGCGCCCTCACATAGATTGCGCCCTGGGCGGTTGTCCACATTGCCCATAGCAAAACCCGTCCCTGGGTGTACAGGAAATCTAAAATAACCACTTGTCAACCAGACCCGCTGTCGACACTAACCTCGCGACAACTGCCACCCAGGCTACTGCAGGTGGCAGTTGTCACAAGGATAGAGACAGAGTTCAGTTTGGAGAGGCAGAGGAATGTTTTGGTTTTTTTTTAAATTATATTATAATACGGGAGATTTACGGGAAAATACTAAGACGGGAGGACGGCGGGAAAGAGGGGTAAAATACAGTTGTTTCCTTGCCAAAACTGGAGACTTGACAGGTATGAGCTCAACCCCAAGTCAAAAATACATATTTTCCCTCTTACCTGTAGTGCTATTTGTTAAACTAGATTTTTTTTGATGTGAGTTGCAGAGTGTTGGAGATATTGGCTGTAGAGATTTCTGCCTTTTGGAACTAGATGGCACTCGGCCTCATCACTAAAGTGCATGTCATGTAAGACAGCTAATTAAAACAAATTAACTGGTCAGAGTTGTCATATTAACATTCAGCCTCCACCTTAAAAGTCACTGGGAGCTGCTGGCGGCAGCCTTTGAACGGCACAGTGAATTAAATCATTTTCTCTCAGATTAGCAAACTGTTAACAAAAGCAAAACTTCATTTTGTTTTATAGTTATAGGTGACTAATATATATAAAGGTTCCACTGTAGGAACAGTGGTTACATAACTTTCGAAACGAGCCACATCTTAACAGTTCACATGAACGCATGCACATGGGACATACGCGCACTGCAGTGCTTAAAGGCGCTGTATGTAAGAATGTAGCCAAAACGGTTACTGCACTCAAATTCAAAATAGTGCCGCGAGTTGTGTTGTGTTGTTGAGTTGTGAGTTGTGTTGTGTGAAGAGATGGGCTTTGTAAGCAGTTCCCGCTTTTTGCCCTTTTCAGGCACCATAGAGAGCTACGTACTGTGTTGTATTTGGTCCATATTTAACCCAAGTTTGGCTGTGACTCTATCTTGATGTGACGTTGCTTGCCCTGTACAGCAGTAGCCCACAGCAAAATTGCTCTTGAACAGCACACAGTCTTTGAGGCACCACAGAAAGTGCAAAACAAATGTTTCAACAAGGTACATATTCATCGAATAAACTAAATTCCTTATTTATCTGTCAGAGCATTTTCTTGATGCTACCTCAAAATAGTGACAGTTAACTGACTCATTTCAAGGCAGCAGTCCAGAGAGCCTCTGATATCCCTGATCAAAACACAGATAATATTTACAGCACAACACTCCTACCTAGCACCTCTATGTTCTCTGTCCTCATATTTTAGAATGAACCCACACTCATATTTCAGAATAAACATATCAACAAGTCAACAAATTATCAGCCAGTTTTTCAGTACCGAGGCTGGCAGGCTTGATGTGACAACCCTGCCTGCTAACTAGCAGCGAGCTGGCTGACTCCCCATAGGTGGAGCCATCTGTCACATCCTGTCTACTCTCTAACCTCTATTACCTTTCCTTGGCTGCTTTCACATGAAGGATTTGTAGAGTTACCGCATGTTATTGAGCACAGTGTGTCCCCTTGACCTGGCGGACTGTCAGCTTTTACTGTCACCTTAACAGTAATCTGTTTTAATCTGTTATTGGTGAATGCAAGGTAACCTCTTAACATGATTGGCTGCGTGCTGTCATGGTCACCTTCAATACAGATGGTCTTATTAGGCCTTGTTTTCAGGCAAGATACAAGTGAAATCATTTGGACAGGGGGATTTAGAAACAGGCCTTATCTTTCCTCTCAAATAAGTTTCTGGGCATTTCTCAAAGCGCAGCGTCCCTCTTGAGGGAAGTCACGTACTTTACTTTCCTGCTTCTGGCAGTCAAATAATGATTTCGGTTCCACAATTGCTTTAGATCTAAAACAAAGTGAATTATTGTTAATGGAGTCGATTGGGAATTTTACCTCAGAGTGCATATATTCAGTTTACTGCAATGCATTTTAACAATCTTTTGAATTAGCATGGTAACTTGTATCATTTGGAAAGACAACAAAGCTCTACCAGTCTGTAATGAACACGTTTATTTGCCAACATGTCAGTGATTTGATTGATACCACCTTCTAATAAGCAAGTCTTTAAAAAAGGTTTGAAGTAATGGTTTTGTAATGGTTTACAAATCATGTAGTAACGATTTATAGATCACTGCTAAGCAACAATAATCTTGTGGGTTGCCATGATGTACAAAATCTGTGTGGCCGCTTTCTGTCCATTCAAGGGCTGCATGTGTTAATGTGCTTTACAAGTAAACCTGCCTTGTCTTTTAATTATTGCATTGTTTTAATAAACATGATAACAGCTTTGATTATATGTCACTGATTACGTTTTCTCCATGTACAGGGTGCAGAAGTGGGCTGTGTCATTTGGCAAAGAGATAGCTGCCCTGTCTGGCAGATACTCTGGAGCTAAACTGCTACAGAAGGTAAGAAATCACACACAAATACACACACATATTTATTCACTTTTAGTCTCAAATGTATGATTCAGTGCTAAAACTTGAGGCAGAGTTGATGCAATTTCAATTTCAATTCCAATTTCATTTTTTGTCAGATAAGCAATAATGATTGCTGGGTAATGTGTATGTTGATGTTGTCCAGTGTGCATTGGGGCCTGTTGTAATGTTGTAACCTGTTTCAATTGTGTTTATTGTGAAGCATTTTTTTTTTCTTTTCAAAGATAAGAAAATGGTATTGATATGCTTCTTTTCTATATGAAAGAAATGTCAACAGACATAGGGAGAACCTACCTATTCATACAATCTATGGGAAGAATCCACTTAATAAGTAACTAAATACTAAATACTATAAAATAAAATAAAATGAAATAAAATGAAATAAAGATTAAATTAAATTAAATTAAATAAGTACATAAATAGAATTAAATATTGGAAAAACAATTATTCTAACAATGAAAATACATAGAAAAAAAAAATATTATATAATATTTATGTAATTAAAATAGAAATAACAATAATTATGATAATGATAATAATAATGATTTGCTGCTATTATGCGATAAAAATCACCTGCAAAAAATTCTTGCTGACTTATCAAGCAGTAATTTTCTCATCATTTCCGCTGCCTAGATGAATAATTTGTTGAGTGAAATCTGAAACACAAACTTAAATGCAGAGACATTAATTCATTTCTCGGTAACAGAGACAGTTGGCTGTACAACACATGACATCATCACATCAGACTGAGACAGGCGGGGTCGGTATCTCCTCCCCCTCTTCTCGGCTCCTTCAGCCAATAGGAGCACGACTGACTGGCACACATTTGCTGTACAACATCTGCACATGGCCCAAAGACCAATGTGATGACACACTTATTTCCAAAGCACACTCACACAATGCACTCACACACATATTCACATTTTAGGCGTTGACCGTTAAAACCATTTCTGAGCATTACCAACACGTACAGTACAATGGCATGCTGATGCGCTGAGCCCATTGAGCTGAGTTAAATTCAACTGTTCATTTTTGTGTGACGTACCAGAGATTCAAGCTGAGGTTATGCTTGTGTGTGTGTCTTTTAGTAATTAGGGTGTGCGGTCTTCCTCTGCGTGCCACCCCGTAGAATCCCTAGCAGGCCCGTTCACCATCTGCCACACACACAAACACACACAAACTGTGTTTACAGAGACATGCAACTACTGACCAACTCCCTCTACAGCATGCATGTATCTTTATTTTTCTTTCACCGCACATTTTTTCTGTTGTATACCACAAAACATCCACAAATCTAAGTGCACAAATAACAAACCGCCACAGATTTCTTCCAAAACAAACACAGCAGTAGTCATTTTAGATGGATTAACCTCAGATGACCTTAATGCTTCGTTGGTAGAAACAGTTTTCCAGAGTAAGAACCATGCACGCCACGGAAACAGCAATAACAGCAATGGTATGAGCTGACATTGTAGTAGCACAAATACCAGTTGCCGTTGTATCATTAACAGCAGTATTTATATATAATGTGGGTGTACGTCTCCTAGTTGCTCACCTTCTCCTTTAATTTAGTCAGTGATGTGTAAAAAGCGCCCGGTGCATTAGTTAAATCTTGGCAACAAGAAGCCATTAATCACCCACCTCTGTCTAATCGATGGCTTTCTCGCTATCTGTGGAACATTTAGTGACTTTGTCTTCTTGCCTGAGTAAACTAAAATGGATATTGAGTGTGTGAGTTTATGTTTGAAGATAATGCAGAAATTGTTAAAACTTTACTTTTGTTGGAAAGTTTTTTTTATAGTTAATAGAGCTCTTTATCATCCTTTCATTCATTCATATCTGTTTGTCTCTCTTATCTGACTAATTCAGCCTGGCTTTTTCTCCCTTGTAATCGAAATTGACAAGAATCATCTGTGAAAGTCGAAATAGAGTCTTAATTTGAATGACAAATTGGGTGTGTAATTCTTTTCCCCCAAGTATTCTAAGTTGTCAGTATTTATTCAGTAGGCTGCCACAACTTGTAACTGACTTGCTAAAGGGCCTTTCCTCACATGTTAGGGAGTGTGGGAACTGGGAATTTCCATCCCCAAATCAGACATTCTTATTTATAATCCTCCGCATAGGTGGTAGTCGTGGCTGCAGACATTATGCTTTCGGGTTGTCCATCCATCCATCCCAATCTTGTGGACCTGATATCTCAAGAAAACCTTAAGGGATTTTCTTTAAATTTGGCACAAACATCCACTTGGACTCA
Organism: Epinephelus cyanopodus; assembly: GCA_026686955.1. Classification (NCBI taxonomy): domain Eukaryota; kingdom Metazoa; phylum Chordata; class Actinopteri; order Perciformes; family Serranidae; genus Epinephelus; species Epinephelus cyanopodus. The sequence goes on along the minus strand of CM048936.1, from coordinate 19,260,515 downwards.
GTGATGAACTCATGAGACTTTTATGGTCAAATATCAAGGTTACTTTGACCTTGCATCCGTCTTATTCTTGTAAACGTGATATTTCAAGAAGGCCTTGAGGGATTTTCTTTAAATTTGGCACAAACATCCACATGGACTCAATGATAAACTCATTAGAATTTGGTGTTCAAAGATCAAGGTTGCTGTGACCTTGTGTCCATCTCATTCTTGTAATTTATAGATAATATCTCAAGAAAGCCTTGGGGGAATTTCCTCAAATTTGGCAGAAACGCAGGCTCAAGAATGAACTGATAAGAATTTGATCGTCAAAATTTAAAGGTCACTGTGACCACACAAAACAAGTTTTTGGCTAAAACTCAAGAATTCACAATTATGACCAAATTTCTCACAAATTTCTAAAGAGCTAAAATGATGAAGTGATGACACTGACTCAGAAACAGATAGACATTCTAGCTCCTCTTACATGTAGTGCTGTTTATCAGTTTTGATTGTTTTGGTGTGAGTTGTCAAGAATTAGAGATATCAGCTGTCTCAAATATAATGGAACTAGATGGCACTTGGCTTGTGGTGTTCAAGAGAAGACAGACATCTCAGCAACTCACACCATCTGTCTAGACTGATAAACAGCACCACAGATAAGATGATCTGTCCCTTAAACAAGCCCCTTTTCTTATTAATTTTAATAACCAGTATCACATTGTTAAGGAAGGCTAATTACCTTACTGAAGGTAAAAGGAAATGAGTCTATCACAAAAACAAACATTTACTGGAAATCTGTCATCACAACTGATTCTTTTATTACCAGTGGCGGAAATTAACCTTTCAGTCCACAAACAACAGCGGCACAGGATCTCCTAAATTACATTTATGGAGCTGCTTTAATTTAATAGTGCAGCGCACAAACCCAGCAGCCACAAGCAGCCAGAGAAATACATCACAAAGTGCACAGATGTCAGTCAGGAGGCACAAAGAGCAGGAGATGGGTTTTCTTATGGCATCACTCTGTTATATTGCAGATTAGAGAGGGGGTCTGGGGAGGGGATGAAGTCAGGGCTTGACCCCCATCTGTAGTGCAAACTGTAAATGCTATGTGTGCGTGTGAATACTGTAATACCAGGATCTCTTCTCCATTATGTGTATTTTCCATTGTGAATGTGAACAAGACATTACCTAACTTCTAAATCCAAAGATACAGCGTCAGGCGTCATATCATATCATAATCCTTACTAGCTGTCTTTTGTTGTAATGACTGAAGGAACTCACGTGACACTGTGTCTGTTTTAAAGAAATACAAGGATATCGAGGGCGTGGTGAAGATAGAGGAGGTGGATGGAGCGGAGCTTGTCAAAAAGTTTGCTGAGGAGATGGAGGAGATGCTTGGGAGGAAGATGAAATCGGTTAAGGTAATATTACAATACATTCTGTCGCAGCAAACACAAATGTAATGCTAACCAGTTTGACACGAGCTTTTCTGTAGGCATGACCTTGTTTAAACAATAATCAGATGAAAAATTGTTACAGGTTTAGTGTCTTCTTTCGTGGGCAGAGTGTGACCTTAACCTGCTGTATTTTTTATCACAGAGGTTAGCAGAAGCGGCAGAGGATGCTGACCTTTACCACGAGTACAATGAAACACTGCAGGTATGTGACAAGATGCTTTAATACAAGGACAGTAATCCCTGTGACTCCCTGCCTACAGAAATACAATGGATCCTTTAACACCTGAAAGAGGTGTACCGGGCTTTCAGCCAACTTCTGTTTGTGTTCCTTGTTTCATGTTATCCATTCATGTTTGATCTGTTTCCTGTTTTATTTTGTAGATTTTCTCCTCATGTGTCATGTCTGGTCTTACTTCCTGTCTTTCCTGCCTGTTTTCTGTCACACCTGTCTCGTTAGTCCTTCCCTGTTCCCAGAGTCTTCCCCTCACATCTGTTCTGTATTAGTCCTGTTTGCGCCAACCTAGTATTTCCAACCACACCCTTGTTGGAAGCCAATCCCCAAAGACTGTGTTGTTTTTGTGATTAGTTTTCTGTGTAAATATACCTGTGTGTTTCCCTTTGGTCCTTGTCGGTTCGTCTGTGTTCATTCCTGTGCTCATCCCTGTGCTCTTGGTGTGGTTCCCTGCCCCGTTTCCTGCCTGGTTTGGATTTTTTAACCTGAGTTCATCATATTATCCCGGTTGGTTTTCAGCTACTTTGGTTCTTCTGTTACCTTCCTGGTCTGCTTATAAAATATAAATGTAAAGCACACCAAAAATTATAATGAGGTGCTGATCACTGGCAACAGACTTGATTGAAGAAAGCAAGTTGCACACTCTGGCTCCGTATACTTGTTTTAAATCTTGATTATGTTTCAGCCCTCAAGATCAACAAGCATACCAAATATACTCATCTGTGTCATCTTAAGATGTTCAGAGCAACAGACGCAGTATAAAGAGTGAAAATGTCTGTTTAGAGCAGGTGGGAGGGAAAATGAATCAGTCCAACAAGCACAAGACTTTGACCCAGGACACCAGTGTTTGTGTCCTGTGTGAAACTAAAAGTCAACATTTATTACAATTATTTTGTTGCATCATTTGTTAGTCATATGAGTTTTTGGTCAGTCCTTAGTCAGTCATTATTTTTCAGTAACAAGAGTCATGTGAGTCAACTGACATGACTAACAACCACAATTAACCAGGTAACATCCTGAATGTTGGCATAACTTTCATTATGAAGCTGTTTCTGAACCATTACAGGATGTCCTGATTGGACGTTCATGTAACGGTCAGTCAGTGTCTCAATGTTATTCATTCGTCATCCTCTACTGTTCTGTCTAGTTTGAATACTATAACTCCCTGCTGATCAACACGTTGGATGAGGATGGGAATCCAGTGTCGCTGGGAGGAGAATTCGCTCTGGAGAAAAATGAACACTTCAATAGACTGCCAGTCAACACCCAACAGAGCAACATCCAAGTTCCCACTAATGTTTACAACAGAGGTACAAAAGCGTGGACACACACAGTCACACTGCACATCCATGATTGCTGGGAGAATATCAATTTAATTCTTTGTCTTTCTTTATATAGATCCAGATATTCTTAATGGAGTCTACATGTCTGAGGCTCTGAATGACTGTTCATTGACAACTTCCAGAAAGATCCAACCCTCACTTGGCAGTACTTTGGCAGTGCCACAGGCTTCTTCAGGCTCTACCCAGGTGCCTACACACCCTACAATTAGGACGTTCTGCATGCTTGCAAAGTATCTTCAGTTGCACCTTTTTCCTGTGTCGGCACATAACAGAGCTGTAGACAAACATTCAGCTGCACAAGCCAAACAGTACACTTACCCAGCAACTGACGATGCAGGAAGCTGTCTGTCAAACGTGATGACTCAGTCTCAGCTTCAGTATGGCTGCTGGTGAATTCACTCCTGTGTGTGTGTGTGTGTGTGTGTGTGTGTGTGTGTGAGTAATTAGCAGAGGATTTGTGACACAGCTTGTTTTACTCATCCGCGACCTCATCCATCTCTCCCTCATTTGACAATCTGTCACTATCCATCCATGCATCCATTTGTTCATCCGTCCAACCAACCAGGCAGCTGGGCAGCAGTCCTGAACTCCTGCCTTTGTTAAATCTCTCTATCTTTCTCTCTGTCTACAGGGATCCAGTGGACTCCAGATGAAAATGGTGTGGTCACCTTTGACTGCAGAAACAGAAACTGGTAAGGCCATGTTCCTATCAACATCAGTTCTACTCCCTTATTGATGCTTTTTGAGTGGTCGTAGCTCTCAGTATTGTTTGTAGGTGGAGAATAGTGGCTCTCAGCTCAGCCTGAAGCCCCCAAATCCCAGGTTTGGGCCCTTGCGCTCCAATCCAGCAGTCGTTGCATGCCAGTAGTAACTATGGCTGGCCATCACTTGTTTTTTCAGTGTCTGGCACCAGTCTGCCCATATCCGTGACTGAATGCCCAACTGAGCATGTTGAATCAGCTGCAGAGGCAGTCAGTCTCTCTGATTAGTTGCTCAGCCTCCTGAATCAGTGTCTTTACCCATTAAGTGCAGTTTGTCCTTATTTTTGCCTCCGAGTGCTGAGTGTTTAAGTTGTGTGAAGTGATGTGGTTCAAACAAAAGCATTTTATTAGTCAGCTTTGTCTTGACCTTTACCAATAGATGAAAGGGGCAGTTCACCCCGCAATCAAAAATACATATTTTTCCTCTCACGTTTAGAGCTATTTATCAGTCTAGATTGTGTTTGCATGAGTTGCAGAGAGTTGGTGATATTGGCCATCGAGATGTCTGCCTTCTCTTGAATATAATGGAACTAAATGGCACTTGGCTTGTGGTGCTCAAGCACCAAACATTACATTGGAAAAATTCAACAGCAATGTCTCTTTCCAGAAATCAAGATACGTTACTCGAGATAATCTGCAAACTTGTCGTGAACATTTTCACTCAGTAAGGACTACTTTCTTTCAACCAAACCACATCTGCCAACCATATCACCGGTCTGTGGATTATCTTGAGTAACCGGAGTCTTTTTGTCATGTGGACTCTTGACAATGTCCTCAAATCAGGTCAGGAGGTCCTGGATATTGTCCAGATTGGGTTTTGATTTATTGTTTGTGTCAGAAGTATTGTCAGCCACTGGAAATACTCAGTGTGGTTTAGGGGAGGGGTGGTGCCTGGGTTGAGCTTGCAGGACATGATGAGGATTATGCTGCAGCCATGTAGCCGGTTTGTAATTTGGTCATAAACAACCAAATCTTTTCCATTTCCTTGAATTCATTCAACAATTTCGACTTTAGCCCCTGCCATCGTCTTGTAGATTACCGTTCTTTTTCACCCTCAGGTGTTTTATTTCGTTTCATGCAAGCTACATTAAAGAAATGCCATCAACAGGCCCACTCAATTGCAGTGAATTCTCAGGACAAGTACCTGCTCCATTCAGACATGGGCTCCATCAGGCATTACATGGACTTTGTACTAGGGAGTTGGCAGGGTAAAGTCTGTTTAATGTCCGATCTAATTGATTCGGACATTTGAGTCCTCTCAAACAGCTCCTCAGGGTATTGTCTTTATAATTTCAGGTTTGCATTTCATGTGTGAAAGAGTTCATGATTTCTGGAAGGAGACATTGCTATTGAGTTTTCTGAGTATATTTTTTGATGCTTTGAGCACCACATGCCAGTGCCATATAGTTCCATTATATTGGAGAGAGGGCAGATATCTCCACAGCCAATATCTGTAACACTCTGCAACTTACAGGAAAACAATCTAGGCTGATAAATAGCACTACAGTAAGAAGAACGTACTTTTTTTTATTTAAGGGTGAACTGTCCCTTTAAACCCACACTATTGTTTAAGAGAAGATAGTGAATAGAGAGAAAAAATAAAAGGTTTGACAGAGGCACATTGCCTTTGGTCTGTCTGGAGGCAGGCGACTCTGTAGCAGCACAGTTGGTCATATGGAGTAACAGGTGGGTGAGTCAGCGCTCTCATCAGTTGTGGCCAACAAATCAGCTCTTCTTATCAACACAGAGTAGCTCTCTAACTCCTGTTACCTTAGTGCACAGCTGTGGGTGCTGTCTGTGTCAAAGACAGCCGTTTATACAGCACCGGCACAAGACTAATGCCAGTTTGACTTGTCAGAGTAAAGGCACAGGTCTTACTAATAACATTTTCGATGGCTCTGTTAGATTCAAGTGTTTCAATAAACCATTACAGTGTGACAGTCAGGCAGCCTGTTCAATACCAGGACACTGAAACCCATAGTTAATTTCATTATTTACGCCTGTGCTTTCTCTGTGACATGTCAAAATGTCATCCCTGTAAAAGGTCTCTCAGGTACAATAACCGTTGAATAGCTGTTCAATGACAGCGATTCCAGGAACTGTGTCTGGTCCTCAAACAGGATATACTGTTTCCTGGAAGGTCGCACATCTCGGCTGCCATAGGGGAAATCTCATTCATGCTAATGAGCTTGGAAAATCAAGGGATGATGATAAGGAGATGAAGAGACGCATGGATGGAAGAACAGAGTGACAAATAAAAGGATAAGGCTTAAACTCTGTCCGTTCTGTCTGTTAGGCTGGTAAATAACAAAGTCTCCGCTCATGCCAGAGTGTTGTTTGGTTAATGCTGTTGTTCTGTGCAGTATAGAAGGGTTATCAGCATGATGTCAGAGTAAATAACTATGACAGGTTGAGAAAAAAATAGGGCGTCAAAAGGGCATAGACGAGGCTACTGCCATGGGCGTAGGTTTGATTTCAACACTGGGAGGGCACATGTGAAGCCAGGAGTCTGGGCGTCCTCTCGCAGAAATGTTTTGATGTCAAACAATTCATTTCCTGCATTCTGGTGACTTTTTATACACCAATGTCTTTATTTATGTCAGGCATGTCCAAAATCTGGCCCGGGGGCCAACTGTGGCCCGCAGACCAATTTTAATTGGCCCTCGACTTGACTTTCAAAATATACCATATGTGGTCCTTTACACATTTTTACCTTTCACCTCACAATGATAGGACTATCATAGAGTTTGTAGACAGGCACCAAGTAGTAAGAAATCATTAAAAGATAAAAATGGTTGCATTTGTCTCACTTTTTTTTGAAACCCATTTGATGAGAGAATCAGTTTCACATTATTTTAAATGGCCCCCATTCAAAAACATCTGGACACCCCTGATTTATGTCCAAGAAAACACAAAATCCTGGTGGCAGGTGAACCTTTTGCATCTGTCAGAGGCCTTCTGTCTTGTGGCGGTGGGACACGGCTGCGACAAGGCACATTTCATAACTCAGATAACTATCAACTTTCACCAGGTCAGATAGTAATGTTCAGGTGGATGATGAAGAAGAGGAGGAGGATGTGGACTGCCCTCAGTCGACTGCCCCTTCAAACAGCTACGGTGCCAAATGAAAGACAAGGAGGGAGTGATGACAGGCAGATAGGTAACTCCAGTGGAGAGAGGCAAAGAAGGAAATGTGTCTTTTTATTTTGTCACATATTGCAAATTTTCACAGTGACTAGAACAGTAAAACGCACTGAAATGTGCAAGGTTTCTGTGTGTAACGATTTTTTTCAGATGATGGATTTAAAAAATGAATCTGAAAAAAATGGACTCAGTGTGCAAAGGCCTTTAATCTTTTGTCCTCTTTAAGTTGGAAGAGTTACCTCTTTAAAAGTGCAAGTGGAACTATTCATGTCAATGACACATTCATTCATTGTATCTTGTTCCAGGTTTGAAATAGTCCCATCCTGTGCAGCAACTTGTTCCTCCAGGGGTCTTAAAGCTGTTGTCTCTTTTTTCTTTACAGTGTCTGATATTATAGACTCAAACCTGGTGATAATTTAGGTCTATTTACTTGTCCATCGTGTCCTCAATGCAGCGTAGCATAGCTTTGTTAGCATTTGACTTGACACGGCCTACCACTGCTAGACTTGACAGTTTTATGGCAGTTTTTTCCTCTAAAACTTGCCATTTTTCAGGCTTATGGCCCCAAAGAGTGGAATGTTGTGCAGACATGTCCTCAGCGTCCCTGGTGTAAATGACACCTGTGGTTATAATAAAGATTAAGTCATCACTGCTTCCTACCTCAGCTCTTGTCTCTTGTCTCTTATCAACTTTGTCTTTCTAGGTATATCCAGGCAGCCACTTCACCTAAAGATGTGGTTATCGTGGTGGATGTCAGTGGCAGTATGAAGGGACTCAGAATGACCATAGCCAAACACACCATCAATACAATCCTAGACACGCTGGGAGAAAATGACTTTGTTAACATCATAGCTGTAAGTACACACACACATGATTACACACAACACAGACACACATGAGCAGTCTAAGTCCTGCCTAGCGTGCCGTTGAGATTAACACAGACGAGCTAACACACAGGTACAGCCCAGAGACCAGGGGGAACATACACAGAAACAGTCACACACATGCGGACAGGCACAAATACACACATCAAACATTCAGTTCCCACAAGGCTTTTCACTCTTCAGTAACATCAAAGCTTAAAAATTCATTTTGTTTTGGGGTTTTTCAGGATTTTGGCTGCGTGTAGCCCTTCAACCACAAATCGGTGTAATAAGCATGGTTTATCCTGGTATTACTGTGTGTGTAATCATACGCCTCTTGCAAATCCGCTGCCCTTAAGCTGTTTTTACACAGAATTTAAAGCTACACTCCTTCCGATGAAGTGACCACGCTGCAGAATCAGTGCTAGAATGAGGTATCCTCAATCGGTAAAAGGGTTTAACTCCCACTTCCTTGTAAGTAATAACATCATGTAAACTGACTTGACTAATACCAATGGGTATTTTCACATTTCATCAGTTGATGAAATACAGCGCTCAAAATTTGAACTGTCATATATGCAGTAGTTTCTCTGATAGAGAATCAGTGCAGCGATCTCTCTTTAAAATTGTAGAGCTATTATGCTATTAACGGATTGATTGAGTGATTGATTTGAGGGTAGTAAAACACCAATTACTCTTAATTACCACCTGTTATAAAAGCTAATCATGTTGACTGCTGATCATGCGGATCACTGATTATATTCAGCTACATATTTGCTTTCTCTCTTCAGTACAGTGACTATATCAGCTACGTGGAGCCCTGCTTCAAGGGCACGCTGGTACAAGCTGATCTGGATAACAGAGAGGTAACATGCACACACACACACACACACACACACACACACAGAAGACACCGGAGACACACACAGAAGACACAGACAAGCTAGACGGCTAATTATTCACTTAACCTCTGCTGACCTATTAATCATATGCTGCTATCTCACTAATCCTCTGAAGACATTATGCTGTCATCACATCACAGTTAAAACATCACATTACAGTGAATGTGTGTTATCAGGATTCAACCTGTCTGTTGGAGGATTTAGTGATGAAACTTTCAGTTCATGTTCATGTGTGGTAAAAGCGCTCCACTTGTGTTTTAGATATTTCTTCCTCTCTCTTCCACTTGAGTCTTTGTCTTCTCTCTCCATCCCCTCTTCTTCATCTCCTTCTCAAAGCCACGGCATTTTTCTTCTCTTCCACTTTTTATCTCTCATCTCACTCTCTTTTTTGAATTTACAATTTACAATACCATCAACTCCTTATCATCCAGATTTCCGTCCTTTTCATCTGATCATCTTTTTCCACATTCTGTAAAGACCATGTTTACATGCAAAAAATATTCTGTTTTTTTGCGCTGATTCTAATAAAGACAATATTCCTAGTAAACTGTTCACATGATTAATGAAAATGAATATTCCACTTATATTCCTGTTTACATGCAGCTATGCATACTCCGATTAATGAGCCCTGACATGTCATTTATCACAAATATGTAAAACAAAAAGTTTTCCACGGGTGGTGGACTTTTTTTGACCATGTGAACACAGCCTCGTCTTTCATTCTTTCATCCACTCTCTTGAAAAAGTCGTCATTGTAATATTTGCTTATATCCAAAAACCTGCTGATATTCAAGTATATATAATAATGTCTAAAAGAAGGTGTGTTTCTACTTCGGACCAGAAATGTGGGCTTTTCTCTTGGGCATGCATCTCTACTCAGTGTTGCAAACTGTTGGCTAGTTGATTTTTGTATAATGTGTCCTTGACAGTGCACAGAGATGACCATAAACAGGCAAGAGGCCGCTGCTTGTCGCAAACTGTTAGAAACCCCAATTAATGCACTACATGTCTAAAGAATGCTCCTAAAACCAGACTAATACCAGGGTTACCCACGTGGCTTAATCGGAAAATGCTTCATTTAGAAAAAGGCCTATCCAAAGGCAGTATGCTGTCAACATGACTCGTACCAAATTCAGAATATTGTCATACTCTGAATAATAGTGGAATATGAGTGTGCGTGTAAACATTGTCATTGAGTTAAATATTCAAACCCACCACTCCATCAAATGGAAATATGTTCGATGTCCTGTGCAGCATTTTCATACATTTTCAAAAAAACATTATGTATTATTCGTATACAACTTAAGCCCGACATATTAGGTATCTTTGAAAACTTTGGGTTGGCTACTTAAAACAAAGTTCTGTCAGTTTCACCAATGTTTGGCTGCACGACAGGCGTTTGGGGTTTAAGTGGTTAATATTGTTTCCCTGCTGCTTTCTTTTATTTTCTTCCCTTCATCTGTTCTGCTGTTCTTCATATACCAACACCTGCTCAGTCTGCCTGTGTGTGTGTGTGTTTGTGTGTTATGTGTTGGATGTGTGCCCTACTTTCACTCCCCTTCACATCATTGCAGATCAGGTGAGGTTGCTGGCCGCTGACAATTTTTAAGTAGGCCACATGACCTGTCAGCAAGGGATTTGATTGGTTTAATGCCCAGAGAGGCAGGCTGTAACAGAATGGGCTTACAGATGTTGGCTGACACACTTGCGCATAAAGTCATGTTGGAACACAAACACATTTCCAGGAAGAAAATCCTCAGTTTTGTGGCCGTTATATAAGATTTCCTACCCTCTCAGAAGGCTATTTACCTCATTTACTCCCACTGTTACTCAGAATGAGTTTTCCCAAACTTTAAGAAACCAATGTATATTTCTTTAAATCAGTTTTGTCAAACATTGGGCAGCTGGCTCACTGACCAGGGGTGCTCAAGTTTCAAGAAAAGGTACACCAGGGCCCCCCAGAGAGTCCAAATGGTAGCTGTAGGTTCCCAGATTCTCTATGATTTTTAGGTCATGATTAAATCTACATATTTAGATACTGACATTTAAATTCTAAATCATAATTTGAATGCTGCACAGCTTTTTTTGTGCATTTCTATTCATTCTGTTTAAACCTAGTATTTCACAATTACAGATAAAGATAAGGCCACAATTATAAGTATTATACTATTTGTAAAATTAGATTCCGGTGGTGACTGAGTAATTGTTTCTGACTCATGTGATCCAAGTTAGTGATGCGCAGGTCAGGGTTTCTTAATTCTCGCACCCGCCCAACCAATCTGCGCTACCCAAACCTGATCCAACTTAACCATTATAGAGCACATTTATCAGGCTTGAGGACTGAGACAAGGACTGAGACTGTGTGTTTGAGAGAGAGAGAGAGAGAGAGTGCAGTGTTATCAAGATACTGGAATTTTTAACGTTGATAGAATACCTTGAAAAATATCAGTATACAATACTTGACATTGACAGTGTAAAATTATTTTTTTTATGAAAAGATAAATATAACAAGGCATAACAATGACTACATGTCTTTTCTTGGTTAGTAGCAGAAAACAGCAGAATGACTGTAGTAAACATTAGAAATAAGAGAGCACGAGAGAGTGCAGCTGGTACTGGTGTAACGATATCTGTGGAAAAGGAGTAATAAAACTGTTTCAAATATTCAGAATTGATATATAGTCATTGTTAAATCAATAGCTTTTAGAGAGAGTGACAGAGAGAGGAGAAGAGAAGGTGGAAGGTGGACTATTGCAAGCAATGTTTCTGTATGTTATTATTGATTTACTCAGAACACTGCTTTGTATCCTGCTCTACCCATTTAGCCTACCTCTGCTTTCTACCTTTGTTGGCCCGCTTGTCTGAACTCGTGACATTTACCAGAAAGATTACCTAAACCCAGCCCAACCCCTGGGTTAACCAATGTTACACACACACCTGTGTTAACTGGGCGGTCTAGCAACATTGTAACAGCACCATTGATTACATTTGTTCATTAAAGAAAGTTGATTTAATAAAAGAGACTAACTCAAACAGATGAATCACTTTATACAAACTGATGATTTTTATTGGGGATAGATAGGGGAGGGGGTGATAATGTCATAAAATATGATGACAGACATGCAAAGCTTAATTTGGAAACCTAAAAGCTTTTTTTTTTAACAGTTTTACACATATTTAAGCAATTTATCCCATGGTTATTGCTTGAACATGCTCAGCAGGAGATATATATATTGTCAGAAGCCCCATGACGGCTATCTATGGTCTGCACGGTGGTGAAGCCTACAATAAAGTAACCATTTATCATACTGTGTGCGGGTGTGTCTGTGTGTTCGTGTTGATTAATCCTGATTACCTCCTGGTGTTGTAGTGACTTTGCCGTAATTGGTCAGTGTGCCAGGGAGCCGGGGATAATCCCTCCTCTACACTCTTTTACTCACTCCTTCATGCTCTCTCCCTCTGTTCTCCTGTGGTGTCCTGCGCTCATCTGCATTTACCAACAGAATAACGTGCACAACTTACTGATGATGTCTTTTTGGTTATTTGTTGTTTGTCTCTCTCCAGCACTTCAAGCTTTTGGTTGAAGAGCTTCATGTCAAAGGCGAGGGCAAAGTGAATAAGGCCATGAAGGAATCTTTCAAGATTCTTAATGAGGTTTGTGCCTCTCTGCAGCAACCACAGCAACAGCTAGGTCTAAACAACACAATCCACAGATCTCCATCGCTGATTTCTTTGGTACAAATATCCAAGATCAAGTGTGTGTGTGTGTGTGTGTGTGTGTGTGTGTGTGTGTGTGTTTAGGCTACAGCGTTGGGCCAGGGCAGCCTGTGTAACCAGGCCATCATGCTGATAACAGACGGAGCCATGGAGGACTTCCAGGATGTTTTTGAAGAGTTCAATTGGCCAGAACGACGGGTACGACACACAAATACATGCACAAGCATAAACAACCACACACACCAGTGAAATGTACTATAAGCACACAAACATGAATCATTCACAGTGTTTATTTAAAGGAACAGTGTGTAAGATTTAGGGAGACTTAGCAGCATCTAGCAGTAAGGACTGAAGATTACAACTAAAACACATGGAACCAGTAATTTCACTGGATAAAGCACTTAAACGTGTTTCTCTGATGCTGTTCGGCATGCCGGAGCACCTGCAAATATGTACTTCCATTTTTTTTCTCTGATATTTTAATGATTGGATGTTGAGGAGGTTTTAACTGGGTGTCAGATCATCCACAGATGTCTCCTCATCTCCAAAACAAACGGACCTGGTGATAAACTGGTAAAAAACACAGAATAAAGCAATTTCACATTTTGAAAAATGTCGTGGCTTTCCAGCACTCTCATCACAGAGGGGCTGCTAAGTACTGTGGCTGACACAAAAACACGAATGGTTTGTCCATTCTGGGCAACCTAGTCTCGCTCCAAAGTTGTTGAAATCCAGCGCTTGGGCAGTGACTTGTGGCATCAGACACTGACAAAAAGCTGTCCTTAAATGTCAGCATGACGCAGCTGGTCGCTGTTGTGGTTTAATGGTGCTAGGCGGCATCAGGGGGAAACATGGCGGTACATGAACAAAAGTTAAGATGACAAAAGTCCTAGCAGGGTGGACGGGAGGGGTAGTGAATGGGTTCAACAAACACTGACCTTCGCCAAGGAGACCAGTGTTTTTGCATCCCATAAGACTATAAAGCCAAACCCTTTTCTTTTTTCCTAAACCCAATCAGGTGCGTTAGTCGTTGAAGGCAAAAAAAACCCCATCAATTTGTAGTATTTTACTGACGTAGTGAATTTATTTTGAAAGAGACTGTATGCAAACAGTAAATTTCCTGTGGAAAAAGGAAGTGTATTTTGAAAGTAGACAATGCATGTAACAGGCAGAACTTGACATGGGGTCCCAGAACGTCAAAAACAAATGCACCCAGGGTATCGTAAACGTATCTGGACGTGGAAAGTCCATGACCAAACATCAATATGTGATGAGGTCGGAGTGAGAATGAGTTGTTCTGGGCTTCTATAGAAACATAGTGGTGAATGTGGCATTCTGCATCGAGGACCTGCTCCCTGTGTAGATCTAAACAGCTCATTCTAAGATGATTATACACTAAAGAAAATATACTTACTATTTTATATTCCATTTCTGCCAGTATATCTCCCTAAATCCTACACACTGGACCTTTAAAGCTGTTTGGAGTGACAAATGAGTGGGGTTTATCACACCACACTATATACTTTATTTCCTCCCCAGGTGCGAGTGTTCACCTATCTGATTGGACGAGAGATGACATTTGCTGAAAATGTAAAATGGATTGCTTGCAACAACAAAGGTAAGATGTCGTATAAAGTACTTTGTGACATAAAACTTGCTAGATTGAATCCCTCCTTCTGCCACAAAATTCGGGATGAGAAGATTAGGTAACTTCAGCAACAAGAAATAGAGAATTTGATGTAAAAACTACTGCAATAACTCATACATTTTAAACAAAACAGGGCAAAAAAGGAGGTCTGCTGGCCCTTTGTGGTGTTCCCAGGTGGTGCTGCATTGGACTGGATATGAGGTGCTGCCCTCTTGTGAATTACATGGGGTCATGCAGCTGCTCAGACCTGAAAATAATCACTTTATCCTGCTCTGTGCACACCAAAAATCCATGACTAAATACCTGATTATCATCACAGATCATCACACTGTAAACACATCCCTGGCCAAAAAATATCATATCTGCGTGTGTGTGTCTCTGTGTGTAATAGGTAACAGGTGCACTCCCTTCTGTTGCGTACACTGGCAGTTGCTTCTGCCAGCAACAAAATATCTGTCATAAATAGACGAAAATGCTTAATGTTACACTGCTGCAAAAACCTATACAGGTTCAGTTTTAGTTGAGTAAGCAGCTCTACTTAATAACATTCACAGCAGCACTCCTCAGGAGACATTACAAAGGGGAAAAGGGTTGCACACATTCACATATTCATATCTGGCAGTGCTTCAGTAGCCTGTTGTCACTGAGCAGCTTCACTGCAGGTATCCCATTGACGTCATTGTCTCCCACTTGTAGAAATGCCATAAACCTTAGACTAAGCCAAGCTGATAAAAAAAAAGCCAAAAACACATTTCCACTGATGAGACATTCAAGCTGTTTTTTTTTGCATTGAAAACAGCTTAGTGTTTTTTGGGAATACGTGGTATTTGAAGTCGGATAAGTGAAATTGCTGCTTAAATGTAATACCCAAAGACCAGAAGCAGAAAGATAAAAATAATACGGTGAACATTTTCTTTGCTAAAATTTATGGGTCCTGGGTTTTCCATCTGAGTAATTTGTGTTATATATACATATATATATATATATATATATAAAGTGTGTGTACATATATTTGTATGTCCTGCAGGTTACTACACACACGTCTCCACGCTGGCTGACGTCCAGGAAAACGTTATGGAGTACCTCCATGTTCTCAGCCGGCCAATGGTCATTAACCACGATCACGACATCATCTGGACCGAGGCGTATATGGACAGTGTGGTCAGTCTGCTTCTCCCATTGTCAGTGTGCTTGCTGGGAAACACACACTATCTTTCATCAGTATTATCTGGTGTAATGATCCATCATACAGGGCAACAGAAATAAACATTCAAAAGCAATCTCTATATCTCTCTCTATAAAAACATTTAACAATTTACATTACCATGTTGCCTCAAGGGTACAAGGTGTACGCTGCCTCTCGCCCAGTGTCAGCTGGGACAGGCTCCAGCCCCCCAAAACCCCCAAATGGATAAGCGGTTACAGAAAATGAATTAATGAATGACTTTAAAATAGAGCCAGAGCTCTAAGGAACTAGTAGCACTGTTTATACTTTCATATGACTTTCTGGAGGCCATGCTGAGTCCCTTCTTGTGGGCCATGGCTCCATCAACTCTTAAAAAAATGGTCTGAAAACATATTTTTCTGTCATTTTACAATCTGGAAAAAATAGATTCACCATCTTAAAGGGGTAAAAGTATATTTTTTTATTGCTTAATGTACTTTATTTAATACTTAAGTAATAGAAAATTGTTAAAATGCAAATTGTACCATTATATAATCCCACCAGGATAGTTTTAGTTATTGTGTATTTAGGTTTATATAGTGTTCAAATGTCTAACAGTCATCCTAATATTCTTTTTTATCTCTACAAATTAACCTTGATAAGTTTAATAATTATAGTTTCAATAAAGTTCACATTATGACACTGTATAGTCTACTATAATGGTGCTCTACGCAGAGCTTACTGTATGCTTATATTTTACACACATTTTTCTTCGACTTATAGAATAAATGCAATATTGTTCTGTGACTTTTCAAAGAAGAAGAGGATAAAATTAACCTCAACAAGACAACAAGGTGACAGCAACCCTGCAGCCCACAGTAAATGGTGGCGACACACAGTATCAGGAAAGACACACACCAGGACACTGAAAACAGGCTTTTAAATGTAAAACCATTAATCAAACACTGAACTATAACTCATTATCTTGTTTTTAAGAGAGTTATGATACTTTGGTTTGATAAATTGTTGATATAATTTTTGCAGAAATATGCTTACACTATTTAACACATTCATAGCTATGGTCTATCCACAGTGGTACAGTGTTGTCTGAGGGTAACATTCAGACAATCAAACATATGAAAATAATATTAGTTTAAGTGTCTGCTATATTTGGAATATTTTCTCCACTTTAACTTATACACTAATGGAGACAGTAGCTATGTTTCCATCCAAGAGTGATTCGAATCATTTGGAAATGTGCATTAAAAGAAATATGAATCCTGTGTGTTTCCATTAAATGTACGCACTTTGGTGAAAACTACGAACTTGCATGAGTTTTCCGCAGAACCGGAAACAAAACAAGTTCGCATTCTTCTTCTTCTACGTTTTCTGGCGGTTGGCAACCAGCTTGTAAATGCATTACTGTATTCCCGACCCGGAGTGTGGATATCACCATGGAGAGGTGCTACGTCAGACTTAATTTGAACATAACTGTTTCCATCCCCCGTTTTGCGAATCGACATTTTTTTGAGTCAACCAAAACCCGGCTAAAGCGAACGTGTTTTAGTGCGAATCAGGGGATTTTAATTCAAAGTTTGGCGTTTCCATCATAACTTTCCGATGCGATACTTCTAGATGCGCATCTAAACAGCAACTCCAGTGTTCTGTGAAGTAAAATGACTGTAGCCTACTTGTAAAAGGAGTCTGGTGAGATAGCGGCTTCAGTTCCCTGTTGGAAAAGGCTGTCTGCTGGCAAGGCGACACAGTGAAAATATTCTTAATGCGGCGTACACTTAAACTGATAATGCCTTTTTCCGTGGGCCTTCTTCAGGCGGCTAAAAAACTAACCAACTGCGGCAGCTTTTGCTCAGTGTGAGTTTTCTACCTGGAAGTTATTGTAAACAAACACTGTGAATTGGTCTTTTTAGCAGCTAATGTTGGGCATGTTATTTGGAAAATGAAAAGAAGAATATTCCTCCACTTATTGACAGCAGCTAGGCAGCTAATGCACTTCCAGCCCCTGCAATAAGCTAATGTTAGACACACCCTCCCATTTAAATGATAGTAAGAAAGCAAAAAGCCATCCCTCAAATTATCAAAGCATAAAATTTTGGGTAATTTTTCCTTATCTGCTCCCCCACCTCTGCCTGCTTCTTTTTTTGGGTTTGTTTCCTCCTTTATCTCAGTATCTGTTTTCATACGCATCTTTTCACTGCCATTTCATGCTTGTCGTCTTTCCTCCGTCTTCACCTTCAGTTCCCGACCACAAAAGAGGTAACGTTGCTTAACTTAGAGCTCAAATGTTGCTTAGCTAAACCTCCTTCTTAAGTAACTTAAGCTGTGTAAAATTTAGTATAACGTTATAGCATGTGTCCTGTCTTGCTTAG
Organism: Epinephelus cyanopodus; assembly: GCA_026686955.1. Taxonomy (NCBI): domain Eukaryota; kingdom Metazoa; phylum Chordata; class Actinopteri; order Perciformes; family Serranidae; genus Epinephelus; species Epinephelus cyanopodus. The sequence continues at coordinate 19,242,914 of CM048936.1, read as the reverse complement.
CCTTTTATTTCCAGTCAACTGCTAACAGTAGTTTATTATTAGCTTAATTAATTGCTCCACCTTTGCTTCAAAGCCAACGTTAGCTTTTAGTTAGCATGTAGCCTGAAGCTAGTTAGCCTAGAACATTTCTTAGCTTCTTTTTGCTTCCCTTCTGTAAGCCGTCAGCCTCTCAAACCACCTCCACTTCACCTCATTTTTCACCTTTGGTCAACAGCAACAATATCACCCAACTTAATTTATATTTACAGTTGTTTTCTCTTAACTAAGAGTATGTCATTGTGGTTGTTCTTGTAAATGTGTGTACCACAGCTGTTCAACAGTCAGGCCCAGAGCCTGCTCCTGATGACCTCGGTGGCCATGCCTGTGTTCAGCAAGAAGAAAGAGACAGTAAGTATTCATTTTGAATCACCATTAATACCATTACCCTTAAGGTGACCTGAAATTGTGCATTTATGAACCTGCTGTGTGTTTCCTGTAGCTGTCTCATGGGATTCTGCTGGGAGTGGTAGGAACTGATGTGCCCTTGAGAGAACTGATGAGATTAGCTCCGAGATACAAGGTAAACCATCCACAATATACAGAATAATACACTGTGTCGTGAACGTGAATAAAATACTCTGTAGCGATTCTTCTCTGAGGCAGTCTGTGACATTTGATTTGTAATATCATTCACAGTCATGAGTGTAGTGTGTTGTGCCCTTATCTCTTCCTGTCTCCTCAGCTCGGTGTCCACGGTTACGCCTACCTCATCACCAACAACGGCTACATCCTGTCTCATCCCGACCTACGACCTCTGGTACAGACAAAAATCATTTTGTACGGTGAATTATTGCAGCTGAGAAACTGCTGAAACTGTACAACCCATTTGACAGATTCTATGCAGTCAGCCATGCATGATAAAATGGGACAGGTTCCTCAAGACTTCTTTTGTTGTTGGTATGTCTGTGTGCATGTATGTGACAGTACAAAGAGGGGAAGACGCTCAAGCCAAAACCCAACTATAACAGTGTTGATCTGGCAGAGGTGGAATGGGAAGACACCGAAGAGAAAGTGAGTAACAGACACTCTTTGTCACTTTACAGTTTGTGCTTTTCAGGATCCTTAAACAAGTTAGGTGCTGATTATGTGATAACTGTGTTTCAGCTGAGGACAGCTATGGTTAAAGGAGAAACTGGAATGTTGTCGTTAGACGTGAGAACTTCAGTGGATAAAGGAGTAAGTACTGTTTTTGTGAGTCTGTCTGTGTTTGTCAAGACAGCGACAGGCACTGTTAGCTCAGAGGTTAGATTCTACCTGTGCGAATTTATTGTCTTTTCTTATTTTTTTATCGGCAGATAATTTGACTAATCTGTGTTTTTTATCTTTTAAATACATGCTGTCTGTCTCTCCGTGTTTGTTATCATTTTTACAAACTCAGTCTGTCTCTGTATCTCTCACAGAGGAGAGTGATGTTCCTGAAGAATGATTACTTCTACACCGACATCAACGAGACACCATTCAGGTTGGTCTGATTGCTTTTAACCTAAACTTGCCGCCATAGCTTCTGCCATATTCCCAGCTGCTGCGCTGTTGCTACAGTCGCTCCTCACTTCCTGCCCCCTGTAGCTCTGGCTAGTTGGCCAGGGCTTGAATTTTACGGGCGGTCATTTTATGTTAAAGTCGCACACTCCATCAATCACAGGATGACCTGAAGCGTTAGGTTTTAAATGATATCCACCACATCCAACAAAGCAAAACCTGTCTACCTGTACGAAATTATTAATGGCAAAAAAGTAGCATCAAATGCAGTAATAGCTCGTTTATCCTTCTTTTCTGTCTAGCTTACACATTTGCTCAGAGTAGGAACAAATACGGGTGGCACAGTATTGCAGTGGTTAGCATACCAGCGCTGGGGGGTTTTAACCCTCTGTTTGCATGTTCTCCTTGTGTCAGCGTGGGTTTTCTCCAGGTGCTCCAGCTTCCTCCCACAGTTCAAAGACTTACAGGTTAATTGGTGACTCTAAATTGTCCGTAGGTGTGAATGTGAGCGTGAATGGTTATTTGTCTTAATGTGTCAGCCCTGCAATAATCTAGCGACCTGTCCAGGGTGAACCCCGCCTCTCACCCAATGTCAGCTGGGATAGGCTCCAGACCCCCAACAGGATAAGCGGTTATGGAAATGAAGGAACAAATGCTTATTGTAGAAATAAGAGTATGATGAGCGTGAATCATCCTGCCAATAACAAATAACTTCTCTGTTTGACAGTCTGGGCATAGTGCTGACTAGAGGATATGGACAGTATATCTTTATTGGAAACGTCTCTGTTGAAGAGGGTAAGTCTTCTTTTCTGTCTAAGCTTCTCTGTATTTGTCTCTCTCTTTCTTACTCTCTGTCTCGCGTCTTTTTTGCTTCAGGTCTCCATGACTTACTGGCTCCAGACCTGAGCATAGCTACTGAATGGTGAGTATTGTATAACTAGTAAAACATAGATACTACAGTTGAAGCTCTTTGTGAAAATATGACTACATTACATTTTTATGATGTGCGTGTGTTTGTAGGACCTATTGTGAGACAGACATTGACCCGGCCCACCGTAAACTGACCCAAATGCAGGCTGTGGTGCTATACCTCACTGGCAAAGAACCAGATCTGGAGTGTAAGTGGACGCTTTAACTTCAGCACATGCACATCAGAGATAACACACAGTACAACGTATCCTTGAACACACCTCTCCATCTTTGTCAACTTTTTTTCCAATCTTGTGAGAGATTGTCTTATTTTGAATCACAGTAAAATTAAAAATAGTGGTCAAACTCTGCCAAGTTATTGATCACATTATTTGTGAGGTGTGTTCATGAACGATGCAGTAATCTAAATTGTGCCTTTAAAAAGTTCAAATGTTTATTTGTCTGGACCTAATTTGCAGGTAAATTGTGATGTGATTGTGACCTTCCAAATGTCTGGCATTATTCAGTGCTTAAAATTTTCTTTCTGACTTCCTCTTTCCTTTCCTAATGCTGATATTCATCATTAGTACTAGATTTATGTTTTTTCTCTCTCAACAGGTGATGTGCAGTTGTTGCAACAAACTCTATTTGACGCTGTGGTCACGGCTCCTATGGAAGCCTACTGGACGGCACTCATGCTCAACACATCTGGGTAAATAATAACACACATGCACACGCTGCTGTCAAGACAAAGATCACTTTCAGTGTCCACATAAATCTTGGTTGCTCCACTGTCCGCCATGTATGCTACTGAGGATGCAAAGAACGTACATTGATACTTCTTTGTAAATGGGGATAGTTTTCATTAGCCACCAGGGAAAAAAGAGCACCATCCTCTTCCCATTTTGGTTGTGCAATGACGCACTTCATTTGCGCTGTAAATTGAGCCCTCGTTTTCCTGGGAGATTGTATCTGGTGGCAGACAGAATTGCACAGTGAAAACGAGGCTTATAGGGAACCAATCTAAATGCAGATGGGGTCATTGTTCTATAGCCATTACATTGTGCAATCCACATTTACTTCATCATGATAAATTAAAGCAAAACGTGTCAATTTCCACTTTAATGAAGATATGAACTTTTCGACATGATAAATCTATTTATTTTTTAAAAACATTTACCCTCAGTCAGTCTCATTTTTTTCTCTTTCTCTCTTTCAGAATGGACGAGGGGATGGAAACGGCATTCTTGGGCACTCGTTCAGGCCTGATGAGATTCCAGAGATACGCGGGTGTTGAGAAGAGAATTGCCAAGTAAGTAATAAAGACAGTCTTTGTGTATGTTATATATCATCACATCTTACATCAAATAAGCTGGATGATAGATTTAAATTCTGGATAAAAGAGTTGTAACATCTTAATGTGGCATCATACAGACAAATTAAACTGTGTTCATCCAAACATTAAGGGAGACTTTTGAAATAGGAAAGCGAGATTTTTATAGACACCTCCAACCTAGAGAAACCAGTAAACCCTTATCCAACTATTTATAAATGCATATTAATCAGATATTAAAGGAGGGGTCATCTCTTGACTCTCTAAGTCTCTTCATCGTCTAAAAGCTTATTTGACAAAATATATAAAAGAAAAATGGGAGAAGGAAGAAGATCTGTCAATAACAGATGAAGAATGGCAGTGCTTAATGCTGGTGGAACTGTGGCTGTCAAGCTGCAAACCTCGATCATGTCTTCTGGGATTGCGGAAAGATTGCGGTATTACTGGAAAGAAATACACAAGCAATTCAATCTATCTTTAACATAGATATACCGTTAGATTTGAAAGTCATATATTTAGGCTATATCCCCCCTGAGGCAAAATGTATTGGCAAATACTTAATGGGTATATTGCTGGCAGCAGGAAATAAGGCTCCGACCTGAAGATGGATGATGTATGGCCGTCATATTATAAATAACTAAATAGATGTGACAATGGATATTTACATGATGGAAAAGGTGACTCTTTACACCTAAAGATAGGTATACAGATAGACAGATAGACAGATATCTAACGTGCAATTATGTGAAGCCTAACAGCTACAAGCATTTTTATTTTATTTTATGTCATGTTATTTTATCCTAGCCTTTATCTCTTCCTCTCTGTATGTGTGTAGGTATGGTATGGCTCTTTTTCATAGCCATCCCTTGAGAAATAAATTAATTGCGAGTCAATCTAAATGAGAACAAGGCTTCAGAGGTTATACTTGTCATACAAGATTCTTTCCTACATTTTTTTCTTTTATTCATGGCACTAAAATCTTTCTTTCACTGCTTGTAGATCCATTTTGGTTTTTTAGATTATGGATATGATAACACTATATTTAAAAAAAAAAAAAAAAAATCAAACAGAAACATCCAACTAGCCATTATGTCCACAATCAAAAGGTTTAAAACTGAAAATAGATTAAGTGTTAAACTGATTTTATGAAAATTATAGCAGTAAAAAAGCTGAGCTGAAGCTGCAATTCCAGTAAGGTGAGAGTTCGCCCTCTGGTGGTCAATAAAGGAGCAGCTACTAATGAGTGTTCACTGTCTTTCCTCAATTTTCCCCAAATCTTCCTATTGTTTTCTTTTTCCCATTCTTCTTTTAAATCTTCCCTCTTTCCTCTTGTCATCATAATTGGTCAGTACATAGGACATTCTTTTCCTTCAAGGTTTATTTTTATCTCTCCGCAGGTCTTTCCTGACCTCCTCAGACAAGGAGAATATGTTCACATTGGACCATTTCCCAGTGTGGTTCCGCAGAGCATCCGAGAATCCAGCTGGGCAGTTTCTATACTACATGCCCAGACAGGAGACTAAAGGTAGAGGAGATACCCTTACTGAGAAAACACATACACACAGACACACGGGCACACACAGCACTTCCTGTGCTTTTTTTATTTCCAATTTTCTCAGCCATGTTCAGCAAGTTGAGCCAAAAATCTCTCAGTGACAGGCTTATTTCTCTACAGCCAGCAGCCTACAACTGCTCCTGTCTGTTTACTTTGTTGTGAATGTGTGTCGTTTGTATCCAATACACTTGAAAAAATGTGTCAGTTCGGACTTGATGGATTTTCTGTTTAGGTTTATTCTTCACCACAGTTCATATTCTGGGAATTTTGCTGCTGTGAAGAATAATCCGTGGCTCCAGAGTAACAGCGCTAACAGCTACTGTCATCACTTTTATCATTACATCACACTAACACTTAACTCCATCTGTTTCTGCAGTCGAGACATGAAAGTCAGTAATGCGATGGGATTTTGAGCCCGACCCTTCTCTACCTCTGGATTTCATTTTCTTATTTAGCTCTGCTGGAATGAATGTATTTTTTAAAGTGCTTTAAAAAAACATGTTTGCTGCAAAGTGCTTCAGGCAGCAACAAAAGACAGGGCTTTGAATTTAATCTTCACTTAATAGTGCAGACTTTAATGTAATTTTGTCGTATTTTGAGTATGAGGCTGATTACAGAGTACAGAGTATGTGCATATATATATCAACTACCTCACTTAATTACACGTTCAGATTAAATGCAGCTGTGTTTTTTAGGCTGTTTATTACTTCCAACAGCTACTAAACTGTATGTACTAAATCTATTACTAAATTCTAGAGAAGGCAGACATCTCTACGGCTAATATCTCCAACACTTGACAACTCACACCAAAACAGTCTAGACTGATAAATAACACTAACTATGTATTTTTAATTTTGGGGTGAGGATGTTCTATTTTTAGAAAGTTTGAGGCTCTATTTCTCACTCCTATTTCTATTTATGTATCTTTGTTGAACCCATATTTAACCAGGTAATTCCTGTTGAGATCAACAATCTCTTTTTTCAAGGGAGACCTGGCCAAGACAGCAGCATAAAGAAAAAGTTACAATTAACTAAATCCACAATAAAAACACAGGAGATACAGAGAAAGAGCAGTTGTCTTAGTTTTTCTTTTTGAAGGCTATACCAAGTGAGGGGAGCAAAGCACATAAAAGCTTAATTTCCCAGCTCAGTCCGAGCACAAGGAAAAGACAGCAAGACAAGATCTTAAGATCTCAGACTATAGCTACAGTCAGATCTCTGTTCAATCAAAGTGCAAATGTATGATGGGAGTTTACACAGTATGGCTGTATAAATGAACAAATATTTTAAGATGGTGATAAATGTTTCAAGTTACATCAATAAAATGAAACATTTCATGACACCGCCATCATTTTAAATCTCAGCATTAAAGTGCAAGTGTACAAAAAGTGTCTTGCATGTGTTTTAGGTTGATGTTAGATGCAGTTTGTTGTGTTCAGAAAAATTCAGGGACTATGAGCCGGACTATAGCGCCACCTCGAGTGCAGAAGAGGTGGAGGTCCGAGCGGAGGAGGGAGGGAGAAAACGAAGGGAGGCGGAAAAGGAGGAGGAGGAGGGTAGAGGAAAAAATTTACTTCTACTTGGCATGCCTCCTCTTTTTATTCATCCTCAGTCTGTTCTTCCTCACCACTAATATCAAAGCATGACAAGTCGTGTGGTCTCTTTTTTCTTCACTTGTCTATGTTTTCTTTTTCTTGCTCTGCTGTTTCTCTTTTTTCTCCTGTCTCATTCTCTCTTTTGCATGGGCATGCAATTAAAGTGTAGGAACCTCCTCTCCTCTCTCAGGGAAGCAGTAAGCTCTCTAGTTCATTTTGGGTTGTGCTGAGTTGGTATCTCTCTTGTCTTTGACAGATTTTTGTTGAGAAGTAAAAATCTGGTTTCATAGAGTCAGTCTGTTACTACATCATGCTACAATATTCAGTGGCAATAACAAAAAGAAATCCCATTGTCATCCAAATTGTGGACTTTTCCAAATTTGTAATTGTCATACAGGATTATAAACATGGGGCACATAGACACACACAGAACACACAGAGTCCTTCTGTTAGGAGTGTATTAGTCGTTTAGCTCTCACACTCCCTGTTACATAATGCTTAAAATGTTAATCTGGCTGGACTCTGCAGCTTGGTGACAGTTGGCATCAGCTGGCACAACGGCTGTGAATAGGCACACACAAGACGAATGCATGACTGTATTAAATATTACCAGCTGAGTCTAACTCAATCTGTCACCCACATATTTTACAAAGCCACATTTTGGCATATCTTTGCTAACACGTCAGCTGTCACTATCACAGTGAGTGCTCTCACACTTGGAAATTCAGTATTAGATATGAAATATTTCTAGAAGCATTTTGCTTTTCAGCTCCTGTGCATGAATATGCATGTGTACGTGTATGGTAGAATTATGTGTGTGTTTGTGAAAAGCATGTTTTTGCATGTTTTGATTACGTTCTGTGAATTCTTGCTAATTGTGTGTGTATTCCTCCACCAGCAGGGAGGATAGTGATCGCCACCACTGCTGTTACTGTTACAGTGGGCAAGAAAACTGCCATCGCTGGAGGTAGGGTGACAATTTTTGTTTAAATACTTCCTCTCTTTTTCTGTCTTTTACACACATTTTTTCACTGTTCCCTCTTTTGTTCTCACTCCTTATTAGTCTCATTTTTTCCTCACATGCACTTGCAATTTCTCTCTTTTTAAACTTTACTCTCCTCTTGCAAAGTGTCCTCTCCCCACGTGTTCTCAGCTCTTTCTGTCTTTCTCTCTTATCTGTCTTGTCATGCGGTATCGCATGGTGAAATTGGCTGACTTGTTGGTGACATGTGAAGTTGTTAATTAGATGGCGATTGCTGGTGTATCATCGCTTGCCAATCAGCGTTTTTGGCATTGATGTGCTGATTTGTCAGTGCCGTGTTTATTGGCTGTGCTGTGGACTTCAGGCCAAGACAAACTAATGACAAACTTGCATCTTTGGTCACGGTTTTGTTGTGTTGTAACAGAAAACAAAAAGAGTTTAACTTTTTTCATTCGTAGTTTGGTATTTATTTAAGCTTATTCTGTTGTTGTCCTCACTGGAACTTGCTCTAAAGAAGATAACATTTCAGAACTAGAGGATTTTGTGAGCTACATGTAATTTATCTTAAAGTGTAGTTTCTACAGCAGGATAAACAATGCGGACTTCAACTTGACCAATACTGGATATCTTTTGGTCAATAATGACATTGGTATTTGAGAGTGATAAAAAGCTGATGACAAAATACTGTCCAATATTCATTTTGTAAATTGTTTGTGTAAATAATATTATTGTCAGTTCAACAAGAAAAGATATTTCGATATTTATCAAATTTAATCAACAATAATAAAAACACATATAAATATATTAATTGTGAACTGATAAAAATATGGCCAGAAATTCACAAAAATGCTGCCGTCCATTTAGTAGATGTTTTGGAGCTTTGGATCATATCACCTGATCTTCATCAGCAGATCGATTTTTCATCTCGTGGAATTAAAACATCCAGCTTGAAAAGAGATCCTGAAACTGCACTAATAAGATGGAAAGATGGAAGATGGGGAGAAGATGGAGAGGTGCAGGTGATGTAGATGAGTAGAGGAATGAGCCTTTGTTGAGCTTGCCCTGGACTCTGGATACAATGGTTGGAGGTGAACAGGGTGGAGGAGGGGAGCGGGAGGGAGAGACTTGTGAATGGATGAGCATAAAGAAAGTCTTCCTGATTGAACTTACGGCGAGCTTCATTTTTAAATTACAGGTAGAGCTGAGGTTGGCAGAGGTTACCATGGTTACATGTCTCCAACCTGCAAAAAGGCTCTCAGGAGGTGACATAGTAATTACAGTTCAGTGCGTCTGAAAAGTTACATACTACTGTTTGTGAACACAAAACTATGTTGAACAATAGCACACATAATGGGTATCTAAGACATAGCATGTGGATTCAGGTGCAGCGCATAGGATATGATTGACAGGTTCAGAACAGTTACTAAAAGGAACTTGGGGTGAGATTGTTTTTTTTTTTTTTTTTTTATTAAACTGCCATTTCCAAGGTCGATAATGAACCACTAAACATTTACCACTGCAGTTTCTTTTTACATATTTGCCAGTGTTCACAGACGTACAAATAGTCTGTGATATCAGAACCCGATTTCAGCCGACAGCATTGGCCTGCTGATGTATTGCTCCACCTATAATTGTGATCACAAATCTCTAATTACACTCAAGCTCCTGATGACTCCTGATTTTTGTGTTACTGTGTGTGTGTCTTTTGTCCTGGTAAGCCCATCTATGACTGACACACTCATCAGTTATAGTTGTCTTTGTGAGACAAGACTCTCTGGAACTGCATCCTCAGAGCACATGTGTGCTTGTGTGTTCTGTCTGAGTGTATAGCTGCACGCATTTGGTGTCTCATTATGCTGACAGACAGACAGAAAGGAAACTTAACACACTCACACACAAACACACGCGCTTATCTGTATTTCACAGCTTTCGTGGAAATTGTCTCAGGTGTGAAAATCGTGTTATTTTGGAAATGGAAAACAGGGAGAGTGAGAAAGAGTTCAAAATAGATGTGTTTCTGTCTCTCTCTTAATCTCGCTGCCTCTCTTTCTTATGTTTTTTTTTCTCCGTTTTGCTTCCTTCTTTCTTCCTCTGCTTGTTTGGAAACATTAACATCACAGTGTTGAATCCAGAGCTCTGCTACTGTACCTATTATAAACCTGCAGTAACAGAACAGACAGCAAGATCTGAAATAACTGTTACATCTAAAAACAGCCTTTACACGAAAGAACAGGGAATATTTATTCAAGAGAAGCAAAGTAAAATGTTTGTAATAAGTTAAATGATGAAAAGAGAAATTGATTTTTATCTCATCATCATGCATTTGGTTGTATGTGTGCTTGAGTGTGTGTGTAGCCATCTGTCCGCAGCTAATCTTGCAAACTACTGGACCAATCAGCTTAATATTTTGTGTGCACATGACTGTATGCTCAGGGATCTTTCTTGTTTGCGGTGATTCATTGACTGTTTTACACTGTCACTGACTGCTGCCTTCTCACTCCTCTTATGCCAGGTTCACACTACACAATATAAGCCCAATTATAGTCCAACGCAGTGTCTTATGGTGTCCGCTCAAATCGTGAACGATAACAAATGTCGTACACAATAATCCGCATTTTTGTCTGTTCTGACGGTCACTATGCCAGATTAGAATGTTATTGTAGTAACATTTCGGCTGGCACATGAACAGCCACAGTGACTGAAATAACAGTACTGATAATAAAAATAGGACAAGAGTAACCCGACAACATCACACATGTCGTGAAAGATGACCAGGGATGATTGGTGAGGACCATCGTGTAGTGTGTCATGTCTGTCGGCCAATTCACGGCACGGTTTTATGACTCCACAATCGCCTAATCTGACATAGTGACCATCGGAACAGAGGAAGATGTCGTCTAGTGTGATCCCAGCATTAACCAGCACACTGGGGCTGCAGGTTTTCCAGAAACGGTTCGGTTTGGTTAAAAACAGCAAGCCGTAACTAGTCTGTTGTAGACCACATTCTGGCCTGGCCATAATACATTTTGGATTTATTTTTATCTGAAGTATGTGCAGATAAATTGTGTGTGTTATAATCCACTAAAGTTAGGCACGTTGCAATATGATTTAGTCCCTGTTTTTGTTGTCTTCACTGCCATCTTGACTGTATGGAAGCCAGAAGGGACAATTCCATTGGGCCCAGCTGCAACAAGGCTTTGTTCTGTTTGCTGCATGGCATCAAATGGAGTGTTTCAGAAGCAGAGCATTTGCCAACTTGATTTTGTCGACTGGCAGATTTGGTAATTTTTCCTTGATATTTGTGCTTCTAAGCAGGCTATGGGGTTAAATGGTTTCTTTTTTTGCCAAAGTTAATACTGTTAAAAGTCCAGTTATGAAGGACACAGATCAAAGATTTCTGGCTGTGTTGCAGTCATTAAAAATACAGATTCCTCAGTTAGGACTTGGTGTTACAATCCCTGGAGTTTCAAACCTCTCAGAATTGTATTGTATCTATATTTCACATACAGTGCCTGTTAGCAGGAAAATTTGTTCTGCTCTCTACAACGCACCACGGCTCCATCAAAAATAGACGAGGCATGTGTTTTATTAGCTTCAGAAACTTGCTGCACCGCCTCTGCTGAAATGACAGCTCGGGCAGCCGCCTGGCTGAGATCTGCACTCTATTGAGTATACTTTTATAGTTGTGTATGTTGGTGGTGGATTGTCTGATGATGACCACCGATCGGAGGTCAGAGGTCATGTTTTTATTCACCGCAGCATCACTGGATGTGAAGTTGAGCAGCTTTTCTCCCAGCTGCTTCACTTCAGCAGAAACACAGAGGGAAAGGCAGTATCAATGTTTTATGGACTTGCTCTCTCCGACTTTCTTTAACACACCCGCACACAAAGATACACACTCACAGCGCACACTACTCATTGTGTTTCATCCTTTGACATTCTTCCTTGCCCTGTTAAACCCTCACATACGTCTCTCTTTTCGCAGCTTCTCTCTTCCGAAGCTGTCAGACCTGTCACCCTTCCCTGCTCATTTTTCTCCATCTCGCTCTTGCCCTTGTTACTCTCATTTCCCTGTCTTGTCATTTTTTCTCTTGTTCCTCTGTCCGCTCACTTCCTCTTTATAGCTGTGTCTTGCTGCATAGACGAGGGTGGCTTTTTCATCGAGGGTCACGTTTACCTTCTGAACACAAGGGGATATTCAAAAGCTGCTTTGTCACGAAGTGCAAACACAAATGCTGCACTGCTCACACATTTTGACTGTTATACTTGAATGTGTTGACACTGTAAAATCCTAAAATGCAATGTGAACACAGTACACAAACACCAAAACTGCTCTTAACAGCTCTGTAGCATGCAAATGTGAACCACTGTAAAAGTTGCTTTATATTCAGTAGTTTACTCAGGGACTCTTCATGACTACACTGCCAAGTTGCAGCTTTGCATAGATGTGTGCAGCAAATAATACTGTTGAATTTTGTAGATTAAATTGACAGATGTTCACTCAGAGAGGAACACGGCAGACAAAAGGTGCTTTTTGCCGTGTAGGTGAGGTGATGAGTTTCTGTTAAATGCAAATAATAAAAATGCTTTTCCTTGATTGCTAAGACACACTTAATGAAATAGGATCCACTTGATATTCATGTTCACCTTTTTAGCATAACAGAAGTCTGCTCTTGCAAATGTGTGAACACTTTTTCATTGGTTTCACACATTGTTCACACCCTTTTTAAAAACAGTTAAAGTGATACTTTGCTCATTTTTAACCAGCTTTGTATCATAACAATGTAGGTAGTATGTGTAAATGAACTACGGCAAACTTCCCTCCAACGCGTCATCCTGCGGATTTTCCCTGGCTTTAAGGCTGTTGCTCGAACCACAGGTTGTACTGCTGCATTTTCATATGCCCACTACCACAGACACAAAGAGTATAGAAGTGGATCAAGGGAGAGACCTGCTCCTCTCTCTCTCAGAATAAACGCAGATTAAAGTGTAAAACCAGGCAGCGAAAAAAGAGGCTGAAAAACTGACATCAAACGGTAAAACAAAGCAGTGCTGATCAAATATAAACCAAGATTATTTTATTGTATTGCCTACTTTTTGCATTAAAATGTTTTCAGAAACATAATTTAGCTTATCGTTGTGTCACCCACCAGCATTTATTGGTCTAATGCAGCTCAGTACATTCTAGTAGTTGTAGAGCAAGCAAACGGCAGCCCTTTTTCTCTGTCATCTCTCAAAAGTAGTTGCATCTTTCTACCACATAGACACCCCAGTTTTATGAATAGACCATATTTCCATTAGTGAAATACTTTTTGTCACAGATCTCTATTGGATTAACTGTGCTGAATAAAAGAAAAGCATCTCTATTCACAGCTGATGGAAATTACTTGCATAATTGGGAGTCTCAAACACACCTGTATGAATCTCCCTCGCACAACTCTTCAACAAGCAGCCAGTCCTTATCCATCCATAAAAGATAACACATCTGTGTTACTATTTGCAAGCGTGGATCAAAGAGGCCAAAGGCACCTGAAAATGAATAATGAATGTAATATTGTAAAATGAATGAAAAGAACCTTGCAGGTGCAGAGTGTAGAAGGGTTCGTTATCTTTCTCTTTAGAGAAAAGAGCACAATTTGTACTGTGATAGGGTTGCTTGCCTCTTCTTTGGCACCTGCTATAACTATGTAGAGTATCGACAAATATATATCACAAATTAAGGTTTAACCAGTTAATGTTGATTAGGGCTGGGTATAGTTTTAAAAAAAAAATGAAACTGATAGAGTACTTCATTTGATACCTTTTTTGGTACTTCATCAAAACCCATCATGTGAATGGTAGCATTCAGTTGTGTAAAATGCAAGCAAATTTTTAGACATTTTGGTGGCATCTCGGCACACTGAACTGGAAACAAATACGCCGTGTGGGTTGTGGCTGCTGTGGTAGTAGGCCATTCAGACATTGCATTAAATTTGAGAACGGTTGCAGGGATTGGCAGCTAGCAAATCCAAACTTCTTTTCTAGATTTGGGTACATAAAGAATCAAAATGCAGATATTGATTGACCGGACACACTGCCATACTACTTGGTTAGGGTTTGGGTTATTTGGTTGTTACCTTAAAGGTATTGCATACAGATATCCAGCCCTAGTATTGATAGCTGTATTTTGTATTTCTTTGTTCCTTGTTCAGTGATTAATTAATAAGATATAGTAGTTTGACCACAAGTTGTGTTGTTTGGTAGGAATATTTGCTTTTGTTGCATGCCTTTAATGTTTTGTGAGTGTTAGAGCATTTTGAAAATGTGCCAGCGACTCTCAGTTTAGGCCAGTGTGTGAACTGTTTTCAAAAAGCTAACGTCTGAATGGACGAATGTGTTCAAGCAAATGAGAAACCGACCAATATTTGCATGGCTACAAGTAGCTAAAATGGCTGTAATTCTATTTCCAACCACTGAGTGTCAGTGTTTGTCTGAACAGTGTCAGAGCCGGTCAGTTTCCTCCCCAGCGTCTCAGTATCATTTTTGGGTTTAGCTTCCAAGCTGATTTGGTGGCAGATTTAATTTCTCCTCCTGTGATGAAGGCCAAGGATTTGGTATTTCATAGGCTGATCCAAAATCAGTCAACAGTGACTACAAAAAACACTGTGTTTATACTCCTCTAAGGCTCAGCGATGGATTAGTATATCTTCTGTGGCAGAAGTGACAGGCTGTATGTAAATAAACCTAATGCGCTCCTATTGACAGAGAAGCAGACTGGAAGAAAGAGAGCAAGAAAGAAAGATAAGTAGGTAAATAAAAAAAGACAGAGTGAGAGCATGGAAAGAATAATGGACAGAGAGAAATATTTGACATGGAGGAGGGGGAGAGGGAGCGGGGAATTAGGATAAAAACGAGGGAGAAAAGGAGGTATGATGGGGGAAGTTGAAAAGGGGGAAGAAAAGACACAATAGACCAGACAGAGCGAAGGATAAAGAGGGCACAGATGAGAGAAAGGAGGGTGAAAAGACTAAAAAAATGATGGGAGAAGAGGCGACAGAAAGATAAATGGAGACAAGATAAGTGAGAAGAGAAAGGAAGGAGAGAGAAGATGAGAAATAGAGAAAGGTGAGAGGAGATAGAGGGCAAAGGACAGAGAAAATGAGATAAGACACAGTATACAGAGGAGCTATCATGACTGATTTATGCTCTCATTTGACCTGGTGTATCTAATCCACCTCAGCTTCTACCGATATCTGCTGACATCTTATTTTCTGACTTTCTTTTTCACACAAAAATGTAATTTGTATGCTGCAAATAATTTCCTTCCCTCCATTTTGGATAAGAAAGGCCCCCACTTTTTGATGTTATTTGACAAATTATATTCACACGTAAATCTGGAATCAGGATGTGGTCTGTGAAGGTAGTTTTTATCTACAAATTCCTACTAATATCAACTACTTTGTTGTAGGTTCTCAGTGGTCTGAATTTAAATTTGACATAAGTGTAACATGTTTTTATTTAAATCAATGCATACTGACCAGGAAATGCTTCATCATCACCATCATATCATCATTGTCATAATCACAATCATCGTTATAAGACAACACACCATAGATTTCCAGGCAGTCTTTGAGGCCCTCAGTCATCATGGCTGCTGCAGTTTTTACGTAACAAACTATAATTTATTGTTCTTTACACGCACAGGCTATAGGAACAGGTTTCAGCTAGCTAAGATACTTAGCTACCAACAACACAAGACCTGCAGACCAGGGGGTGAGAGGACAGTGTTTCTAGGTTCATAAACAGAGTTTAGCCATTGTCTTTTTTCCCAGTTACTGCCCCAAAGTCCCTGTGGAATTCATGGCTACGTTTACACCGTACGCATTTAAATCCATTTAAAATATCAGATTTGAAGTCACCAATTAGTTCTTTTTCATGTCTTTACACCAGTGAGGTGGCAGCTGTTGTTGAAGTGCATCTTGACTTCATTTGCAATTCAAGATCAAATAATTCTCGAGGTTTTTGTGCATCTTGACCTCAGACCAGCTTAATCTCCTACAAATATTTATTAATATATGCAACTACTCTGGGTATCATTGCTGATGCAAGAAGTAGTGTGATGTTCAGAAATGCTGCAAGATTTATGTGCGTCTTCAACACTGATTTCTTTGACCAAATCGGCAGAGTGTTGGCATTGTACGTTTCTGCAAAACACAAATATGTTACATTTGCTTGTTTCATATCTTGCTGATATGGTAACACTTTACATATCTTGATGTTTAAATTTGCGCTTTTATGCTGTTGCAATGCTATGGTTGACATGTGGTTAGGTTTAGGCACAAAAACCACTGTTCTGGCGTAATGTTCTGGCTAGAAATACCAAGATTGGTTGCTACAAAGACTGCTGGACATGTCCCGTCTGTCATTAGAAAACACCTGCTTCTATTGGTCTTGAACAGTGAGCTGCTGCTTGTCAGCTGTTTCACTTTAGTGTCATGCTATCCACCATCCCATCCTCCTCCAGATGAGAAATTCAGCTCATACACAGCTCATGTAATCTAAACTACGTCATATGTATAAAAGAAATGTAAGATGTCCATGGTTTTCAGAAACGGACAATGCCAACATTTCATCTTGTGCCTGAGCTGGTGTCTTTTATCTCACGTCCCATCCCTTAAAGGCATTAGCCTTGGCATTTTTTAATATAAAATGGACCATAAACTTTCACTAAGGCCTTTTCCACTTGGATTAGTTGCCAAGTCTTCAGGCCAGCTTAACCTTACCAGTTATCATATTTAGATATTGTAATAATATCCAGTTGAAAAAAGTTGGAACCCAACATCTTCTAGATGCAAATGTTCTGTCTGGTATTTTGATACTGCCACACAGACAGTGGCAGTGCCAAATGAAAGGTTATTTGTAGGAGATAAAGTTAGTCCTATAGCACTACATGAAAAAAGTCATATTAAAACAATAAGCATACCTGTCACCTTCGTGATTCTCTGCTAAATACTGTCATCCAATAAATTTCAGAGACAAGGCAGCAGTACGGGGCCCTTTTCACTCTCAATGGCCAAACTCTCTCTACACCTCTTTCAGAAACTTTACCAACTACTGAACACAAATAAATGAACACGACAAATAAACATTACAGAGATATTAAAACCTAAAACAAAACATAGAAGTCAATAACACAACAAAAGACATACATCATGAATTGATACAGAAAACCAGAAACAGTTACGTCAAAAAAACATTTTGGGGGGGATTGCTGGGCCAACACACCATATTAGAGACTAATAGAATAATATTTATCTGTATCATACCCAGGTATAAGATAACACACTATTAATATAGGTTTATTTCCAGCCAATTAAAAATTGGGAGGGTACAATAGTTTTACTGTAGGGGAGCAATGTGCAATGAAAGCCAGATTTTTGAGATTGTGTATCACCAAAGACACAAATTTAGTGCTCTGCTAACCACGAAATATTGAAGTTTACATTGATATTTCAGGACATAAATAATTATGAATGTAAAGCAAACTTAATGAGAGAGTGCTTATCAAACAGATTCTTCTAGAATAAGTGACAATTACTACATATAAAACAGAAGGACTCTTTGGCGGTGACAGGATTTCCATGCGTGGTGACATTGACTTCCATTGCATATTGCTGACCTTTGAGGAGAGACACAAGGACAACAATATGGGATAAGGGATGGACGAAAGGAAAGGAAGGAGGTGGAAGTCTTTAAGGAAGTGTGAAATACTTTCCATAAATAGCACAGGATGGAAAGATGGATGGAGAGATAAAAGGACGAGAAGGAGGGGGGTAGGAGGGGGAAAAATAGCAGCGTCTTTTTTGTTTAATCCCTTGTTCGTTATAATCCCTCTGGGCACATCGTCCATTTTAGGAAGAAAGACAGGGAGGGGAGGAGGGAGCGGGACGCCAGAGGGGATCTGATTAGAGAAATAAAGTGCAGGAGTCTGAAGTTTGTAGTCCTTAGATGAAGTTCTGTAGTCCTTGCCAGGAGACAGGGTTCTCTGAGATAGTGCTTCCGTGCCATAGTAGCAAACATTCACCTCTGAGGGGTGAAATCAGTCTGTAAATGAATATTTG
The DNA here is from genome assembly GCA_026686955.1 of Epinephelus cyanopodus. NCBI lineage: Eukaryota > Metazoa > Chordata > Actinopteri > Perciformes > Serranidae > Epinephelus > Epinephelus cyanopodus. The sequence continues at coordinate 19,224,922 of CM048936.1, read as the reverse complement.
TATTAAAGCAAAGTCTGTGGTCCTTTTAATTTCCGTAACTTCATTAAAACAATTGTGAATACTTTTCAGCATTGAAGCGTAGTCCAAGAAGTACCGGAAAAATAGCTTGACTGTTTTTTAACCATGACAAGAGGCTTTTGATTTGTCCAGAAATCGATCGCAATCATTTAACAAGCATCAAGGAAGCAAGAGGCTTATTCCAAGCAAATGTGGCAAATACAGCAAATTCCAGTTTAAATGGTTTGTTCCTCTTGAGTCTGTGACATCTGGATGTTATAGGTCCATAGAGGGTCTGGGGAGAAACAGACGTTATCGAACAGGGGAGAATATCTAGCCGTTGTCTCTGACTTCATGTATTTAAAAGGCCTCGCCATCCATGAATGATCATTTTTGTCGATCCAATTAGTTTCCTGTTCCATATTAAACATCTCTAACAAGTCTCAAGAGATGTGGCACTCAGGAGACTCTGTGTTTGATTTCCTTTCATAATCTTTATGAGAGGCGTTGACTACATAAAAGACATCTCTTTGAGTTTATTCATTAAGTTGCCCTCGTTTCCCCTAAGACTTCCACCAGTGCCTGTTTCTTTGGGACTTGGCGGTACAAAGGAATGTCAGAGGAGCATTAGGCTAGACGAGGGCGAAGGGATCTTGGCTGGGGTACTGTTTTTTTGGATGAACTTCTGAAGTGGAGGAGGAGAAAGATGCAGACAAAAGGAGAGCTGGGCACTACCTCACACTGCAAACTCTTCTCATCATTGTGAATATTGGTCCATTCGACACCGTACATACTGTAAATCCCTGAAAATTCGATCCAGTTTTACAAACACTGACTGACCGTACACATCGAGTGTCTTGTAACAGCTTAAATGATATGTTTCATGCTAGAGAGAATCCTTTTTTTCCCTCACTCAGCCAATATAATGTTAAATTCAGCAGCAGCCAAGAGCAGCAGTAGGTGGCTGGTAGGCGAGTTGGAGGGATGATTGGTAACAAATACTGCAGTGAGAATGGCTCCAAATGGAAGAGAAAATCAGGGAACAGATAAGGTATGTGTATGTGAGGTGTTGGAGAGAGGGAGAAGGTTAAAAATAGAAAGAGGACGAAGAGAGGAAGACAAAAATTGGGAGAAAGGTGTCAGTTTGAGAGTCAGAGGGAGAGATACTGTAACTCTGTGTGCATAAAACAAGCTCTTCCATGTCTCTCCTCTTTGAGCCCTTTTTAATTTTCACCCCTTCCAACCTTCACCCTTTGACATGCCAGCCCTCCCCCGTCCCGTCACTCCTCTAGGCCACAGAGGAAATCTGTTTCTCCTCCCTGTCCTCCCCGTCTGCCTCTCCGTCTCCCATCAGCGGCTGCCTCTTCTTCAGCTCTCTCTGGTACTTTGCCATCAGCGAGGCGTAGATGCAGCCGTAAGCCGCGGCTGCAACCATCATGATGCAAACGATGCCGCACACCACGCCAGCAATCACCACTGTGCCGATGGCACGGCGCACGCTCACAGGTCGGTAACGAGCGCGTACGCAATCCGACGGAGGCTCCCCACCTCCAGCCCCTCCTCCACCACCTCCTGTGTTTGAAGAGGAGTCATCACCAGTGTTGCTGCTGTCAGAAATTGGTGTTGCCCCACTGGGGTTAAGAGCGTTCCTGCTGCAGGGAGGACCGCCTCCTTGTCCAGAACGGGAACCCTCACCTCCTCCCCCATTCTCATCCTCAAGTTGTAGGCAGTAGTTGAACATTTCCACCGGGACGCCACGGATGTCTCGCCCACGCAGATCCTTCGGTAGCGTGCACTCCACCGCGTCCACCTTCCCCCCTGAAGGAGAGAGAAAGAGGTGCAGAGACAGGAGGACAGGGAGAGGTCATTTATAAAATGCCTTATGCCTGTAAAGCACTACCAATTAACTGAGAGAGAGGGAAAGACAGAGAGTAGGGTGGTTGTGCCAACACTAGGATGAGTCATACATCACTTAACACACACACTGAGTTTGCTGTGCCCTCTACACTAAGTTGAAGATAGCCTCAACTAAGCCCTTCTATAATTCATGAGATGACATGCCTGGCTTCAGCAGAGCTGTGTGTGGAAGAGAGAAATATCTGAGTCACTAATTCCCACAGGCGGCAGGAGGGTGGGGGGCTCTACTTTGTTATCATCACATGCTGTATTGTCTCCACACATAGTATTCGTCTCGAGGTCGCATGTTAGAGAGCCATTGATCTGCACCCTCAGATGCGTAAAGCAACAGAAGCAATGAGATAAAGGCGGAGGATAATAGAAAGACTGAACGAGTAAAGTGGTATTTAGCCCCCAGATGCTTTTATCTTGGCGTGTGACAAAAGAAACCCCTCTGCAAACAGAGCTCGCTCTCCAAATATCTCCAAATATCCCAGCCGTGTGTGCTTGAAGTGGTTCGCAGGAGATGGGAGTCAACACAGGCTGCTGTCACTGAGCATTTCACACTTGTTCGGTGCTTTGTCTTACTTTCTATAACACATATCGTGCATCATCTCCCCTTTTAACAGCTACTGTCATGCTTTCATGTTCAACTACCAAATGTCTCCTTGTAATTTTTCTCTGCTGCTCTGATGATTATTAAATTATCATGTCTGCCGCGTGTCAGTTTTCCGTCTGACTCGTACTGAACTGAGCTGGGGAGTTGGGCCCAGCAAAGCAGAAGAGAGCAGGATGAAGAAAGGAGGAGAATGGAGCAGAAAAGAGAAGAGATGCTTCATTAGCGGGGCAGCTGAGGCCCGAGGCGCTGCGGTGAATGTAGATTTTTACACATGAAGAGAGAGCGGGGAGCAGATGTGGTTATCTGATGTATTAAACAGCCTGCGGAGACACGTGGATAATGCACACAGTGCACACAATGAGCGTGGCAATGTGTATTCACACACCGATGCGGTTATATTATGTTGCTAGAAGCACAGGCATGCACAAGTAGAAACACACACCTAGCCATCTCTGAGCTGAACGAGCATTCTACCACTTTTTCATGACTCTTTTGCCCTCTTGTCCCTTCCCCTGTTTGAAATCATATGCACCCTTTCAGAGCTCCTGGAACATAAATCAAACATCTACCTCTGTAGAGCAGCCACTCCATCCAGTGTTTAAAATCACGGAGGTTGCAGTCACATTCCCAGGGGTTGTGTCCCAGTTCCAGGTGTTGTAGGTTGGCAAGCGGCTCAAACGCTGCCCTTTCCAAACCGTGAAGCCTGTTACCCGCTAGGGACAGCCACCTATGACATAATTAGAATAACATGCATTTACTGTCTTGGCTCCAACTAAAGAGAAAAATTTACTCTTGTGGCACCGATTCAAAAACCACTTCATGTAGTGTACTACCATTACTGTGGTGGCCAGGTGTACGATGATTATTGTGTTTGTACAATAAGTTTGCCCCCTGTACAATGCACAATCACAATGTTTGAATTCCCATAATTATGGATAATACGATAATTTCGAAAAACTCAAATCTACAACACAGAGGAAAAACACAACAACTTGGACAGTAGCTTAGATGTCTATAGCAAAATCTAAAAAGCATCTACCATTCATGTTTTTTCTCTGATATGCCTGATTTGATAACATTTTTTACATTGAGTGTGATTACATGGACGAGAATAAGACGTTTATGAGGCTTATCCCGGTTATCATCATATTCAGAATATCATGTTTACATAAGCACAGAAAAATTGGGTTATTCATTCTACTCATACACATCCCAGTTTCTTTCAGAGTATTCCAGCAAGCATATTTGGGTTTCTCATAAATTAAATATGGTGTTTACATACTCAAACGCATAAACTAGATACTCCTCATAAAACCATACCATATACAGATTATTCATGTCCATGTAAATGCACTCACCCGTAACTTAGAATTGTTTTGTTTTTGGTTTTTTTTATGCCTCTGCGCTGGCGACAGTTGTGGCTAGAAGCATTATGGTTTTTTATGTCTATCCATCTCATTCTCCAAAACGCCTTGTGGGATTTTTTCTTCAAATTTGGCACAAACGTCCACTTGTACTCAGCGACAAACTGATTAGAATTTGTTCATCAGAGGTCAAGGTCACTGTGACCTCGTGTTTGTCTCATTCTCGCAAACATAATATCTCAGGAACGCCCTTGAGGGAATTTCTTCAAATTTGGCACAAACGTCCACTTGGACTAAACAATGAAGGGATTACATTTTGGTGGTCAAAGAGCAAGGTCACAGTGACCTTACAAAACATGTTTTTGGCCATAATATAAGAATTGTTAAGCTAATTATGACAGTATCTCACACACATGTCTGCTAGAGTAAAAACAAGAAGGGATGACATGTTATATCCAAAGGGTCAAAGGTCAGCTTCACTGTGACATCATAATGTTCTGCAAAAACACTTAAACCCGAATAGAATGACTGAATAGATCTCATGTGCTGCCGGGTTGAAGATGTGTGTGAGACATCCATTCTTCAGAATAATATGTATAGCTTCTCTGTAGCAACAGTCATATGTGAAGCATTGTCAGCTATCATAGCAACATGTAAGTCTGGACAGCATAGATGTAAACTATAACTGCAATTCAACTGATTTACGGAGGCATACAACCGATATGGGGTACTTTCGTATTTGTCGTATTTGTGACTACAGATCCTCAAAATAGGACTTTTATGGCGTCTTTGAACACAGCATGTGTTTCAGCCAGCACAGGCAGTGGCAGCAGATGTTTTCCTCTGGACTTACACATTATGCCGATGTGTTCCCTTGGTTATAACTCGTGTAAAATAATTTCAAGCCTCTGGTATGATTATTTTACATTTCTCATATGGCAATGCTGTTACAATTGAATTTTGATGACACGATCATATCGTGCTGCATGTCATTTTATAAAAAATAGTTTCTGAAATGAAAGATTCCAGGATAAAATTAATTAAAAACTAAAAAAGGTAAAAATGTGTCTACCTGAGGCTCTGCAGCTCATCCAGTAGCCCCAGCGGTACAGAGGACAGACCATTCAGTGACAGATCCAGACTCTGAAGACCCCCCAAACCCTGCAGAAACATCAAAACAAGCTCTCCATTAAGCCATGTCTGCTTACACAGTACAGCATTGTACAGTACACTTTTGGCCCAAAACTCATGTTAGCATTATTGGCTTCTTTTACTGTTGCCAAGGACCAACGCTAGCATCACTCAGTGGGCTAATCTTGTTTAATTTAGGGTCCCAAAGTGAAGTCATGACACAAGCTCATCATGCAGACTGCTTTGGTTCGGATAAAAGTGGATGAAAGTGTTGAGCAAACGGTTTATTACTAATTTACCACCTGGACGGGATCCCAGTCGTGTATAACTGCTTAGGTTGGCTCTACTCCTAAACACAGCCTGTAGAGCCTCGCCCAGGAGTTCAGACAGTGTATCAGCGCTGGTAGCAGCTTCTTTATTCATTCACATGCTGGAGTACTTTAGTGGATTGGCTGCTCTGATGGTATATCTCACACAGTATATAAAATTCAGCAGAATGTCCTATATGATTTGTAGCTTGGACACGTTTTTTTGTCTTGCTGTATCATCAAGATATGGTGTTGTATTATCAGCAGTGCCTACCTGGAAAAGCTCTCTGTCCATTACTGTTAGTGAGTTGTTGTGCAGAGTCAGTCTCGTCAGGTTGGACATGTCTCTGAATAATCCAGCTGGTAAATTATCCAGGTAGTTATTCGAGAGGTCCAGCTCCTAAAATATGCAAAAACATGACATTTTCACTCAGACACACATTTGCATTTTAGACACGTAGTGGATGCTCTTATTGGAAAGGACTTAAAAATAAAAAGAGAAATTCAGAAACCCTTTCTGGGAAACTTTATGCATAAGGCCTGGAGGAATCTTAAAAAATAGATCAACTGTAAAACTTTAAAGCACATTTTATAGCGTAAGCTGACACTCCTTTTTAGCATAACTCGCATGAAGCACATTGAAAGGATAGGTGTAAAAATTTCCATAGATCATAAACGTAACAAGCACTCAAAATGGAGAATAAAATCTTTTCTTACAGCAGATGGATGCTCAGCAGTGTGCAAGTAAACTGTCTCCCTGTTCAGCTAATTAAAAAGTTGCCATTTGGGATATTTTCCATAAAGGGTTCATATGTAGTGACATAAGGAACTGTGTATTTTTAGAAGGAAATAATTGACATTTAGTTCACACGTATTAGCAGACAAATAACAATTTTATAGTACATTAAGCATTGACAGTGAATTGACCCAACCTAATGTATCTGATGTGCTAAATAAGAAACAGGGATAGGATTTAGGGGGATTTAGTGGTGAGAATTGCAAATTGCAACCAGCTGAAACTTCTCATGGTTAGGATTCCTTCAGTGTTCATTGTTCGGGTGGTTTTTACCACAAGCTGAAAATTCTGTGGAGGTCTTTTCTGTTCCAAAACAAACAGACCAGATGATTAAATCTGGTAAAAAATACCAATTAAAGCAGTTTAATGTAAAAAAAAAAAAAAAAATCAGTGCATTTCTTATGCTCTCATCGCCAAGGAGCTCCTACTACAGTGGCCGACACGAAAATGTGAATAGCCCCATCTAGAGTTTATGTTTGGTTTGTCCTGTCTTGGCTCCCGTAGGAACATGGCGGACTCCATAGACTAGGACCTGCTACCTATGTAGATATAAATGGCTCATTCTAAGATAACAAAAACACAACAGTTTCTATTTTCAGGTAGTTATTCACAAAATAAAACACACCTATTGTTTTATATTCAGTTTCTGCCAGTATTAATTCTACACACTGAACCTTTAAGGTGGAAATAAAAACCATCCATGAGATTGTATTTACCCAGCCTTTTGTGCAGTTGCATTAACTCTACATCGTTTTTAGTTCTTAAATATTAAATATTAACTTGGCTGTGCTTTGCACACGGTATGTTAATGGTGAATAGCCCTGAAAAACCTTGAAAATGTCAACTTTTGTAAACTTTTCAGACTGACTTAACTTTTCCGACTGAGAGCAGAGGTTGTCTGCAGTTTGCTCAATACGAGACTCATCATACAGCATCACTTATTGTCCTGGGGGATATTCAGCATGCAAGGTCAGTGCAGAAGACACTGCACACTATGCTTAACAACATCATATTAATACATGTTCATCTGCTAGGTGAAGAAAAATCTCACTGACAACAATAAAAAAAGGGCTCCAGACCTCTAGAGAGGAGAGGTTAGCGAAGGCAGATGCTCCCAACGAGGCGAGCTTGTTGTTGGCTAGCAGAAGGGAGCGGCTCCCTGGAGGCAGGAGGTGAAGGGGAGGCAGGGAGGAGAGACCCCGGCCCCCGCAGTCCACCACCAGGCCGTCTGAGTTGCAGAGACAGGGAGGAGGGCAGGAGGAGGCTGCCGGCAGCAGCGTCGCCAGGAGGCAGAGGACACAGAGGAAGACTTGAGGAGGAGAGACAGAAAACAAACATGATTTATTATTTATTTTTTTCAGTGAATTATCTATTCGGTTTGGAATCTAATCAGGAGGATGTGTGCAGAAGGGCTGCAGGGAAAGTGAGAGGAATAAGCGGACGTATAAAGAGGAAATGAATTGAAAGGTGGAGAGGTTTTTAAGTGGGAGTGATTAGAAAATCAGAACTGTGTGTCACAGCTGTGACACTGTGTGAAGAAAAGGGGAAAAGATTCAAAATAAAGGGGAGTAAAGCTGCCTGTTTGTCTCATCAAAAAATTATAATTTTGTCTTTGCTTACACATCCAGTGGAAAATTTCTACTATAAAAACTGAAAAGTCCTGCTGAAGCTGTATTTAGTTTGATAGATTTACCACAGAATCAAAACAAGGGGGGGTAGGAAGTACGTTTGGGGCAACTGCACTTTTGACTCCTTGCTGACGTTCACTTTAAGTCGCGGATCACTGTATTGCGGCTGGAGTGATGTTGATGCAAGATGGAGTCTTGTACTAGCTGTTCATCTGTGTGTATGCACGTGTGTGTAGCCTACTCAGTCTACTTTATTCTCAGAGTTGTCATCCCCTTGTACTTGTGGTTTTTGTTCTGTATTTACAGCCCGACTGGTATGTTATCATTCCATTAAATGGCTGGTTATAAGCGTCATAGATATGGGTCAGTAGGAGCTTGCTATACCACAGGTTCAGAGGGCTGCTATCAGCCCATTTAATGGCTGTTACCAGTTTGTTAGCGTTCTCTTTCAATTTCCTTAAGGCACCAAAACGAGATGGTGAGTTTAAGAAAAAGACCACAGTATTCAGTATAGTAGTTTCTCATGGGACTGTCTTCTGGGTAAAAGTTTGAGAGGCTCTTTGGGGAAGCCCTTTCTGGCAAAAAGTTTCATTTCATGGTCTGCTAATGTCCTTCTCAACGCAATAATAGGTGTGGCAGGCCCCTGCTGAGCCCTATCTATGATGCTTATCACCACAGCTAACGGCCGTTTAATGGCCTGATAACAGCCAAATATTTATAAGCGTGCCTTGCTTTGTCTTTTTATTTGTCTTTCTGTGTGTACATTTGTGTGCAACTCAAAGCAGTCGGAGAGACACTCGTGAGGAAAGCCCCTTCTGTTTCATTTCATTTTGGACTCATTGTTTTCCTGCAGACTACAGACGTTTCATCATTTCCACTTAGGATCTCTGTTCATTTCTCTTTTCCTCTTTCATTCTGTTTTAAGTTTTTGTATGTCATTTTTTGCTCCTCTCATGTCTCTCTTTGCATCTACCAGTTTATTCCTTTTCATATTCATTTGTGTCTGTCTGTCTGTCTGTCTGTCTTCGATCTGTCTGTCCCCCTCTCCACTCCTTAATTCTCTCTCTCCCACTTGAGTCTCTTTATCTCTCTCATTCTCTTTCACTTTGAGCCCCTCGGCACTGCTCTGTATTCCCTCAGTGTCTCGTTACAGTGGCTGACTTTGTTTCCGTCCAATGGCTTATCAGTACGACTTATGCTTTATCTCTCTGTGTATGTGTATGTGTGAGTGTGGATGTGTGTGTGTGTGTGTGGGCATGTGCTCGTGCGTGCGTGTGTGTGTTAAGCACCAACAAAGCGTGATATTAAGAAAACTACTCTGTCTAAACTCCAGACACAGACACAGCACTTTTTACTTCCTGACAACACTCTTTGCCTCACCAGCAGATTTCATCACTTGCATCATCTGCATATTATTAGCATCTATTTCTCAGCATGCCATTGCCTTTTGTCACACTATGTCTCACCCGCTCCCTGTTGTTGTATTTTCTCTCCGTTAGTCCATCTGCTTTTCTCTAAATTTGCCTTCTCTCTCAATTTCTCTCTCCGTCCTCTCACTCGCACTCGAGACTTCATTGCCTTTCACAATATTGGCTGTCTGGCGCCGAGTGTGATGAAACTCTGTGAAATAGCCCTTTACTGGCCACTCCACATTGTGATATGCTCAAAAAAACACAACCACATCATAAATATCACAAGATATGAGGGACTGCGTAATGAAAATCATCTCATTCTTTTAAAGTAACTTGACTTTCCTCGGGGCCTCTGTATCTCACCACTGATAAAATATGAAGCTTGTAATGACGCATCAAGAAAGAGAGTTGAGAGGATGCTTTATACATCCCATTAAACCATGTTTTATTCCTTTTAAACTGGTCATAAATAGACTCCCAGTGTGAACAGAAAGTAGGAAATTACAGTTTTGCCGCTGGATAGACAGTGAACGTAAGTAATGATAAATGATGAGTAATGCATTCAGAATGGAAAGACAGGCTGAGTGATTTGATAAAAATATCTAGCTGCCGAATGATTAATCACCTCTTTAAGATCGTCAAAATATTGTTAAAGGGGCAATTTCACATTTTGGGAAACATGCAGCTACCCAGCAATTAGCTCAGCATAAATGGAGGGAGCAAGGAGAAATAGTTAGCCTGTTGGTTGCCTGATGACCTCACGGTGAAGTCAGACTTTACTGACAGACAACAGACAGACAAACTACTGTGCCCGGCCATGAAACACTCTGGCATATAATCCCCCTAACGCCATATATTTGTTTAATATTTATACGGATTATAGAAACAACATAAAACATTTTAGCTTGGGGTCTTAATGGGGGTTGTTTCTTTTGTTTTTAATCTGCATGCCCAACCAAGCTAACCAGCTGCTGGCTGTAGCTTCATATTTATCATACAAGCATGTGAATAAGTGCATTTCCCATAATGTCTTTACTATTCTGAATTAAAATCAATGCAAATAAAAGTACGATGAAAATTGCAAGGGCAGCTATTTCTTTTCAATCACGGTTTACATTCAAAAACACATAATTCCAACACTCACAGTTATATTTAATCTCAATTTTAAAGTTGTTTTTTTTAATGCATTTTAACCACAGACTAAAAAATAATGGACATAGTCACTGAAATAATACCTATTGGTTTGTGGATTCTCCTGTTGAAGCCTCTACTTGGCATTTTGGCCCTTGCCATAATGGACTTTTGGAGCCCAAAGTGAACATATTTTGACAAGAAGCTAGAGCTGTAGAGGAGACAGGGTTGCATCTGACTCAAACACTGTGGTGATGCCTCACAGACAGCCTGTCACTCAGTGTTGCCATGCTGCTAAGTATACATAACTTTAAGCCTTAATAAAATGTAATATGATGATATATGAGTTATATAAAAATTCACCCCTTGAACAGTTGTCATAGAGGTTGAAATTATCTTTAGAAACCAAAACATGTTTATTTCTGATGTAAATTTGGACATTTTAACATTGGGGTCTATGGGGATTGACTTGGTTTTGGAGCCAAACCCAAGTGGCCACTCGTGCAACTGGAATTGGAACACAAGTCCAAGTTCAAAATGGCGGGGTTAGGGCTCAAATATATTTGACCAAATATCTCCAAATCAATATATCAATATATAAATGACATTACTTTACTGTAAGGCAGTCTTTAAAGCCAAGAAAAGACAACTTAGGATATCATGGTCTCCAAAATCTAAGATAATATTTCATGTCATATTAAGATATTGATACAGTACTGACATGTTGCACAGCCCTAGTCTGGGAGGAGACTTAATATTAGAGATTCATTAGATTTTCATTCTCTCATTTACACTTATTACACCTTGTTGCATTTTCTGGAAACTCCATTGTATGGGTCTGAATACACTCTCACAATGGTCTCAAAATAGCATCCCTCCTCACAGAGCTTTTACCTGCCAGACGGAACATGACCTCTCTCTGCCAGGACACTGCCCCATTTTGTAATGTGAACCAAAAAGGTTCAGAAAGTAAAGACTGTGGCCTTGTAAGTAAGAGAGATCAGTGTGTGACCTTTCTCCTGTTCCCGTACCCATTATCCTCTCCGCTCCATCCGGCAGTATAATCCTAATCTCTGGGAAAATTAACGCCACTTCATAAATGGATGAAGGGAGAGATTTTGAGGTATCCTGAAGCGTCCCGTGCCATCTTACTTTGTGTTGGAAATGCTTCAGAGGGCCAATCTTTCGCGGCAGCGGCTCAGGAAGGAATCTGGAAGGATTTTGCCGCACAGTGGCTGTGAGTTTCCTAGAGCAGGTTTGAAAAGGTACAGTCGTGCAGGAGATTTGTGAGGACAATGTAGCTCGGAGGTAGAAGCGCTGTTATACAACTGAGAGAGAGTGAAAGAGAAAAACTGTATGTTTCACTACTTCTGCCTCATATCACATCAAATTCCAAATTGCGGTCATCTTTGTGCACCTTTCATCTCTCTCAGCTGCAATATGGGCTTTATTTTGCAAAGGTATTCTCTTTTTCCCCCACTCCTCTGTTCCTCTCTCCACACCTGAACCCCTCTTTTACTGTACACTAAAACTCCCCCTCAACCCCCTCCCGCCCTCCCTCGGTGCTGAAGCCTATCTTCCAACATTTATGAGTGGTTTTAGCTGCTCTCGTGGAGGAGGTGGTTGTTGTTTTGGCTTATTTTAGCTGCTCCAAATCCTCTCTGCTGTAGCGCTCCACACAGCCAAACCAGAAGGAAAAAATTCAGCAGCCACAGTCAGAGGAAGATAGGGAGGTTCAGTCCAAATAAGTTTAAGTGGTTCTGCGTAGTTTAATTCAGTTCAAACAGACTTCAGACTGAATCTTTTATAAGAATCCCCAAACACATACCGTAAAAGTGCTGACATTTTGGGCGAATGTAGGCTGGCAATGCTTTCAGCGATGGGAAACAGACTGAGACACAGCATTAAAATGCAACACGATGTTCCTGTTTGATTGAAGCAAGACTTCTGAGGCAATTCTTGGAGCAGTGTTGCCCAGTAGACTCCCAACACCCTCAACTAGTTCTCATAAGTGACACTTCTGAAAAATTTATATTAATTAAAGATTAGGCAATATTGATTTGCTTTTTTTTGGTCTCATTTATTTAGTTTTAAAGAATTTTTTTTTTAGATTATTTTCAAGGAAAAATATCATTTTAGCTTGTTTTCTTGATAATCAAATATTTTAAACCTCTTTTGTTACATCCAAATTGCACATTAAAGCTGGGGTACGCAGTTGTCTGGAAAAAGAAAAGAAAAAACCCCACCAGCATTTGAAAATACAGCCATGTCCTGCAGCTCTCCCTTCTCTGTTCTAAGCCCCTTCCACTAGACAAACACAGGCATATGCACACACTTTACACAGTAGCAAGTATGAGCACTAGTCATTATCTTTGTGATTGTGATCGCGATGTCATTTTAACGACAACTCTATGCGAATTCCTGTCCTGTTTTGGGCCTGATAAGCCCTTAAAGATGACACATTAACTGTGTCTCAATTCAGGGGCTGCAGCCTTCAAAGGCTGCATTTGAAGACGGAGTGCGTCACATCGGCGCGAACAAGGCCGTCCCATTTCAAAGGTTCCTTCAAATGCGACCAAGAAATGCAGCCTTCTTTCCCAGAATTTAAAGGATCGAAACGATGAATCCTTTGTGGCCCAGCCTATCCCAAGATGTATTGCGCGCTGGTGACAATTGGGTGGTTTTCATTATGGCATCTTACACACCGACAGTAGTGGTGGCAGATTACAGTTTAAAACGTAAGTACTGGGTTTTGACTCACTCGAATAGCTAACAATACAAATGTTATAAAACACAAGAGGCCTTCAAACCTAAAATTTTTGTTCAAAAAACAGACATACGTGATGTTAGCAATGCTAACTGAAGTCACTAGTTAGCTTCTTTCGTCAAGTACAGCTGATTGCAAGGTTACAGGAACGCAAACGGGTTGGGGCGAGAACAACCGGTGATGCAACCAGGAAATCCTCCACAGACCAGACCATCCCATTTCAGGGACTGTTCAGTTTGGCTGATGCCGTCTTCAAAGGACGAGGCCGACATAGACCGCAAAGGCCAGATCCTTCAAAGGCTGCGGCCCCTTAATTGTGACACAGCAAACATGATTCGAGGCTCTAGTTAATGACACAAACACTAAATGGAATTAGCCACAGCCGGGAGCCTTTGGCTTTGGTTAGCAGAAGGCTAAACATTAAGCAACATTTTTTCTCCTCTAAAAGGCTTTGTTGATGCTGACATGTGTTTATTGCGTTTATTGTCAGACTGCCATTGATTCAGGCTTTTGCCATCTGAAGGGACCAGCTCACACATCTTCATATGTAGAACAGCAAATAGGAACGTCCTCTCACAGGCTAGATTTTCTTAGCCTGTAAAGACGGCCAAGAAGAGGCACAGAAGTCTTATGTTTTCTTGGGCCACTTGAATAGCAATATGCTGAAAAGTTGGGGATTTTTACCCAATGCTACAACAACAGCAACAAAACTGCCTACCCCAACTTTAATCGAATTAATGAAGATTAGAGCTATTAGCTATTAGAGCTTGTTATTGCCCATTTGGCAGATCTGTTGAGGCTTCCAACAGCCCTTCTTTCTTTTCGCCATGCTAACTGGCACTGCTCGAGTTGTGAAAGGACGCAAATGACACAGGTCGTAGTCAGTGTATGTTTAAATGATCATTTCTTTGCATGTGTGTGTGGCTATGTTCAGTCACTTCTGCGTCTCGCAGTACTTTCTCTTTAGTTTCTCCATCTGTACAAAGTTGCAGGATTATGGTGTTATGCTGACACACACACAAATCTACACAGACGCTGTCAGTGTGTTATTTTTACCGTTTGCCACCTTCACGAGCATATGAGGCGTCATATGACTCCTGTAAATGTGGTGATGTTTCACGGCGTCTCCTAGGCAACACCGCTTGACAACTCTGGGGCCTCAGCTGTCTGTAAGTTTATATCCAGGGGCCCCTGGGTGACACCGGACCCAGCCATGATGTCATCACCGCAGGCACCTCCGTTACTGAGCTTAGTTGCATGTTACCAGGGACCAAGCTGTTTTCCATGCAAGCGACAGACTTGCTGCTCTCTTATTACTAGAACGACCAGCTGTCCTCCAGGCAACAGACTGACTCGCCTGTATTTCTTAACTCTTTAATGTTTCACACGGTCCTTTGTGCAGGACCCAAAGAGTTTTGATTTGACTCTTGTGACTCCAGCACCTCACAGACCAGAAACTGAATATAATATAATAAGGATGTTTTCTTTAGTGTACAATCACCTGAAAATAAGCATCATTGTGTTTCGTTACCTTAGAGTGAGCAGTTTATATCTACATAGAGTGTGGGTACTTGTCCACAGAGTCCGCAGTGTTGCGAACCAAACAATGGCTCTAGATAGGGCCATTTGTGTTTTGTTTTCACATCAGCCACCATATAAGCAGCCCGTCTGTGACGAGCAGCTTTGGAAAAACTGTTGGTTTTTTTTAAACGTGAAACTGCTTCGTTAAGCGTTTTTACCAGTTTAAATCAATGGGTGTGTTTGTTTTGGAGAGAAAGAGACCTCTGCGGATAATTCGACTCCCGCTAAAAATCTCCTGAACATCCAAATCTGAAATTATTAGTGAAAAAAGCTGAGCACATATCAGCAGGTAATGGGCGAGTGGACCATCTCCAACAAGCCGACCAGCGTCAAAGAAACACTGATTTGTAACATGAAACTGCTTTATTTAGAGTTTTTTTTTTCACTGGATTTCATCACCTGGTCCTTTTGTTTTGGCGAGTTTTGGAGACATGCAGATAAAGTAAAAACTTCAGATGGTTACAATCTGCAATCCTCACTGCTAGATGCCATTAAATCCCCTAAATCTTACGCACTGTTCCTTTAAGAAAATTGTGATAAGCATTTTTCACTATTTTCTGAGTTTTTATTGACCAAATGATTCAGATCTAATCACCAGTAAAGATAATTAATCAACTTCTACTTTAGCATTTGGCATATTTTAGGGTCAGTATCAATCAAAATGTCACAAATACAATAAAGCATAATGAAAAAAAAAGGGACCTGCACACCAGCTGGTCTTCCCCAAGATCAACTAGTGCCTTCAGTAGTAGCAATTATGCTAGGATAAAGTTGACATCATATATCAAATATTAATATTATCCTTCATATATATTGTGTGCATGATAGTCAGAGTTAAATATCAGTTGCAAGGATCCAGTTTGGTTTTATCAGAGTGATGATACAAAACTTGCTAGTTCTGTAAGTGATGATAAGAGACATGATGGATACATGATAATATGATAATGCCTTCCCCTGTTTGACTAACAGAGACAGTTATGAGTATCCTAAGAATTATAACTTGTCATATCAGATGTGTAACCTCCCATCTGTACTATCTCACACACTCACACGCACACTATCTACACACTGTGTGGCCTGTCCTTCTGCCGCAACAGTGTCTGTGTAATTTGTCAGAGGCTGTTACATGTCTGATCTCCACCGTAACCCGAGACCTCATTTAGTTAGCAGATGGAAAATAGCCAGGCAGCGTGTGCGCAGCGTGTGCACGCAGTGTGCTCGCCTTGGATTTAGTGTGTGTTTGAATCCCTTTATACAGTCTGCCGTCTCACCATACGCACAGCTTTACTGTCTGAGGCTCAGAATAAGAGCTATCAGAGAATACACAACACTCATATCAAGGTCCCTGCAGTACAACCGCATTATTTCAACATTGACAAGGTAATGCCGTGTTACCGTAGCAACCAAGTGCCATAGACAGTGGTTAAAAAAAAAAAAGAAGAGAAGGCATAGGGAGAGAAGTTTGTGGTTCACATCAAATCCAATCATTTAACCCACATTATCTCTTTTCTCTCACACACACAACCTTTCTGCCTGACTCTCGGGCACTTAATCGCTTACTCACACACAGGAAGTCATGCACACACTCACACTGACACACACATACAGCAGTTGAGGATAAGCAGGAACAGGGTGCAGGGGTTTAGGCTGCACTCCTGCTGACAGTGTGATGAGAGGAGAGGAGAGACTGTTGGAGTCTTTCTCCAAAATCTTGTTTTTTTTTTATCCTGTATTTCTCAGCCCCTGTGGGATTACTTCCAGTACTTCTGTCTTTCTCCCATCTCTGTTTACTTTTTCTCCTTCTCTCATCCTCCATTTCTCTCCCACCTACTGTCTCTCTCTCTGTCTCCCCTGTGTCCATTACTCCCAGGATGAATTTTGCATCGGTAAGACAGAATCATTATTTTGACTCGGAGGGGTGAGAGTGGGTAAAATGTAGACTGATCTGCCTCTCTAATTCATGCTATCTGTATCAATTTGTTGTGACATGCGCGCTCACACGCACAAAAGCATGGCCCATGGGAGAGTATGACACACAGTGACATTGTTTCCGGGATAGTGGCTATTAATTAGCGGGAGTGACAGGTAAGACAGAAAGAGGGAGAGATAAAAGGATGAGAACAAAGGGGAACGAGGTGATGGAAAACAAGTTATCAGTGAAGCAAAATCTGAGGCCGTTTTTAGCAAATCCCCAGCTGAATATTTTGTTGTAACACCATGTCTTTGATGGATGTAGCATTGCTTCCTACTGACCACTCAACTAGGCCTCGGTCCAAGGCTGAATACATTCAGAATTAGGAGAGAAAATGAAGGGCGCTTGGCTTTTTGATGTCACATCCGCATCAATGCGACTAGAATAGAATAGATTCTGCGCTGGATGTGTGACAAGTCGTAATGTATGCCCACTCATCCCTCAGACGGGATGGATAGATGGGTGGTATTGATCCAAAGCACACATACGCACAGTGTGTGAGAGACAGCCGTGATGTTGTGGTTTTTAATGTCATTGTTTCCTGAGTTTTTAGTTGGTTATGTTGTCTGTGCTGTAAACCACAATTTTTATAGACAGACAGAATGATAGAGGTGAAGTAGTGGCTCTAATCCTAATATTAGACTTGGTTGTACAGTGCTTGAGATCTCTTATCTTGCTAATTGGATGCCCTTTTCACAGGCTTGTGGAGTGTTCACAAAGACAAATCGAGCACATCTCTGATGGCTTATATTATCCGGGACCATTATCAGCCATTTTCTATGATTACTCGCTGGGTAAAGTTCTATTTTTTCTCAGGAGTGGGCCTTGCTAGCTTATCAGCCTCATGCTGGATCCATACCGAACTTGCTTTGAGTGTAATACTGTATCAGTGCCGCTCGGCAAGTGCTGAACAAGAGTGAGGCTGTTTGTGGTGCAGAGGATTATCCAGATTTATCCCTGCCAATGTCCTTTGAAAGTGGGCCAGTGCCACATATTTTTGTGTTTCATTTGGCACATTCCTGTTGTACCTGCACCAAACTAAACTGTGGTCAAAAGGGATGGGGAAATAAACCTGCTTGCAGACATGTGCATGCACGTTTATGCATGCGTCGTGCCCAGCTGGCGCTAGTTCAAGGTCACCTCAGAGGTAGCAATCATCTAATTCCTACATGGCGCTCATAGCCAAGCTGACGAAAATCACCACATCAAACTAAACGTAAAGATCATAAACATTACAAGCCACCACCATTCAGGAGGTCAGGGGTCAAAGCCTCTCCAGATAGGAGATTATATTTCTGTATTCCTAGAAAGATCAATACCATAAACTGTTGCAGGGAAGAGAACAGAAATAAATTTGTGATGGGTTGTAGTTTGTGGTGAAAAATTACAGCCCAGTCAGCCAGAATGAAATGCTGTCATTGAACGTTTCTGCAAACCACATGTATGTTTTTGTTCATTTCATACTTATCATATCAACATTTCTAAAGTGACACAAGTCAGATTATGTAAGATGAGCTGATCTTGGGCACGGTCGATGGCGTGACGTCAACACGAGATGACTGCCAAGCAGCATAAAGCAGCAGACCACTGATCAAAACCAACAAACAATGAAAGTGGGTCATTTTAATTTGTCAGGACTTTTTTTTTTTTTTTGGATAAAACCAGCTATTTTTTTTTTTTAACAATATGTCAAGACATTTCTAGCTATGTTTCTGTGACAAATCGAGGTACCTTTTAACGAGAGTTTATAGTATTATCAGCTGTGTTTGTAGCGACCTAACCGGGTGTTGTAAGCCAAAACATGATGTTTTTTAACCTTAACCAAGTGTTATTTTATGTGTATGTATGCTTAATACTAACCACACATTAACCACAGCATTGTCACAGCATAAAATTAAAAATTGAAATGTAAAGTTTCAACATATCCGCTACACATGAACATATAAAATGTACAAATGTAGCATATCAGTGGTTTGTAGAAACCTACAATGCCGATATTTATTCTGGTAACTGGGTTAAAAATGATAAAGTAAAATTCAAAATGTTCAAGTCGTCCCTCAATGGAGAAACCTTACTGTTTAAAAGCTGACTCTTGGCGGAATTAATGTGGGTGTCCTGTGATCCGTACCACTCAAAATAACTTTCAATTACATTAAAATGGCTATTGATTACATACTTGAATTTGCCAGATGCTTCGGATAGTTTGCCAACAAGCTGCCACTCCAGTTTCTATTTAACTCCAAGTCTCATCTAACACCAAGGGGTCACGCTTCACTTCATACCTAATGTTGCACACACACAAACACACATACACACACACACACACACACTGTCGCGCATCTGTGGCTTCATGCCAAATCCAACATCCCAGCAGGGTTGAGAAGTGCCACCAGCTACTAACCACCCAGCAATACAGTGACATTCCTTGTTGGTGCCTTCTCAAAGTTGACCAGTGTGCATCTAGTCATGGATGAGAGGCTCTTGCTCGTGAGATGTAAACATTAATGGAGTCTTCCTCGGCTGAGATGTAGCGCGAGCTAGCTCAGTGGTGCTAGGTGAGCTAGCAGTAGATGCACACAGGCAGACATCTCTACGGCTGATATCTCCAACACTCTCCAACACTCTGAATCTCACACCAAAACAATCTAGACTGATAAATAGCACTACAGGTAAGAGGTAAAATGTGCACTTTTGATTTTGGGGTTAGCTGTCCCTTTAAAGAGGTAATGCATCCAATCAATTTAACAGCCTAATAGCTGCTGCAGGCAGACACAAAGTTAGTTTTAAGTGTGTTGCTCTGCTGTGGCGCTGTTCCAAAACTTCTGCTACTCGCTTAGTCACTGCACTGTATTAGAGCTGTACTCCAAACATAATGCTACAACCTAAGTCACTGTATCATGGCTCTATTCCAAACAAATAGTTTTAACCACAGTCAGTGTTTTCCCTCTCTCCTTTCCCTCTCTCTCTCCGTCACTTTCTCTGTCACTCTTTTGATTATGTGGTCAGTTAATCTGCCGGCTTAGTCTGGGACTCCAACGAGGTGCATGAACACATACAGTACACACACAGTACGATCTGATAAGTGTGTGTTTATGTGTGGATAGGAATGAATTCACGGCCGCTTGTGTGCAAATGTGTGTGTGCGTTGTGTCAGATGAGACAGTCTGCTGGGATCGTGGAGGCCCGGAGGCACCATATGGTCTCTGTGTCGCTCATAGACCTCTCTGTTCTCCTCTCTCGCCTCTCCTCCTTCATCCTTTCTTTTCCTCGCCGCCTTCCCTCTTTCACTACGCCTCTTTGATCTCGCATCTCGCTTCCTCCTCCTCTCCCACTCCCCACTGTTTCCATCTCCTTTTTTCTCACTTCCTCTGTCTCACTCTCTCTGTCACTCACATTTCGTATTCTCGCCCCCTGCTTTGCACTTTTATTAATGCTCTTATTGTGTTTTCCTGTGGTGTTATGTCACTTTTAAGCTCCTTTAAGCCTGTCATCGTTGTTTCTTTTTCAGCGTCTATTTTCACAACCTGTCAAGCCAAAAGACGTTAGTATTAGTGACATGGGACTGATCTAGAGTATCACTATCTTGCATCAGTCTCCCTTTGTTTTTGAATTTTGCATAAATGAAGTGCTTGAATTAAAATGAGAATCTCCCCTGCGAACGTAGACATTTTTCCTCGATTATAAAAGCATCTACCAATTATATTACCACTTCACAAATATGCATGTTTTAGTGACAAAGAAATTATGCAGTAAACTGTGAAGGAAATGCATTTATTGATCATTTGGCGCAACAAAAAATATTTTGAGCCACAACCCTAACCCTCCAAAACACCCATAAAGCATCTTCCACAACCTTTCAAAAATGTAATATCACCTTCTGCCTCATGTAGGTTACAACGTTTCATCATACTTTTACGGCCATTAGTTGAAAATATGGCCAGCGCTGGCTGACACTGAAGAATACTAGCACTTCTTCCTCTATTTTTCTTGTTGATCTGTTTTGTGTCACTCAGGGAGCTTTTGCTTTCGCCCTGCTGATCAAAGCACACCTTTGATTTTTGCAACACATCAAAAGTTTGCACAATAGTAGAAAAATACTGTCAAATCCAATTTCTAAATGAACTTTATTGGCATTAGAATGAAAATGCATCCTTGATGGTTTGAACTCTGCCATTCTCTGTATTGTATTGATCTGACGTATTCTTTGGCTCTGATTTGATGGGATGCCTACCCCTTTCTACTCCTATTATACGCATCTCCCAGTGACTCAGTGTGTTGTTTGTGTGTGTGAGGCAGCATGCGAGGGCCTTGAAGAGTAATATCAGAGATCAGAGAGCTTTCAAGCTTTGTGAGAAAAATACAGAGAGACAGTGAAAAAGCAAAGGAGAGAGGCAGAGAAAACACCTGTTAGAACAGAAATGCTTGGCAGTATTGATCATGCACATTTTGTGTCAAAAAAGAATATTGAACAGAACTGAATGAGAGAGACTCTTCTGGCAGTATTGTGTTACATTCATGCCAAGAACGTAATTGCATGGAAGAGACGGAACATTTTTTAATGACTAGCAGAGAACATTTTCGAATTCGTATTCCTAAAAGGCTTCAGCAATACTGTTAATGCAATATTTATGTTGATAAAGCTTCATGAAATGCACTAGAGAGGGGAAACTGAGACAGATAATGCAGTTAGACTGAAGTGAATTTAATGCAGAGATGGATGGGAGGATGAAGAAAAGGTAGAGGACAGGTGGAGAGACGGGAAGAGGTATGAGGCGGTGGGATGGAGATGGAGGGCCCAAAGGGAGGTATATCTATCGACTCTGAGGTGCTGTGTGGGTGTGTGGAGGGTCTGACAGATAGTGTTGCCTGTTATTTAGTGTCTTCGGTGCTACACAGCAGTTTGTGGGGGTGTTTTTGCCAGACACCTCTGGAACAATAATACCTCTCCAACAGGAAGACAAAGATCCCCCTTTTTTTTTGTGGTTGCTTTTTTTGTTTGTCTGTGTAAAGCCATTTATTTCCTACAGAGATCGCAGCATGTGTTCATGTGCGCACGCTTGTGTCATATATTAGCTCTACAACAATAGAGAGAAGGAATGCAGAAAAAAGGAGCTTTCATGTTTGCCTATTAGCTGAGGAAGTGCCTGGAATCTCTCAGAGAGCAGGATCCATCCACTCCACTGTCTAATCCACCACACACACACACACACACACGCACAGAGAAATGCACAGAGCTGTCGTATCTGTTGCTATGCCACCCGACTTCCGACGGATTTTTGTTTTGACTGAGTGTACCCATGGTATAAGATGGGGGAAAGACAGAGAGATTGTGAGCAGCGGGGGAGCAAAGTGGGCAGAAAAAAAGAGGACAAGGGAAGAAGAGACAGGTAAAAAAGGGAAATGAAGGGATAGTGAGATATTAAAGTAAAGATTAGGGACAAGAACAGAAGAGTGTGAGGAGGGGAAAGAACAGAATAGGGAGGCGAAGATGGTAAAATAGAAAGGAAAAGAAAGAAAAGGCAGACAAATAACCTGCAGGTCTCCTTCCCATCATTCTACCCACATTGTTTTGTTTCCACAGACTGCTGGCTGTATTAATACATACAGTAATGTGGCATTTCACTGGAGGACTTGGCACATGGCCACAGCAAGCTCAGTGCCCTCACCCTTTGTGTGTGTGTGTGTGTGTGTGTGTGTGTGTGTGTGTGTGTGTGTGTCTGGGCATGCTAACATTAGCAGCTGTCAAAACAGACAGCGCTCCTCCTTTCATGTGTAGTTAGGAGTACAATAGATGGAAATAAAATAGAGCAGAAGTTGAGCATGAACAGAGCACTTTTCCCTCCTCTTCTTCCCATCACTCTCAACTGCTTTTGTCAACTCACCTGGTCTGGCCAGGTGGTGGGTGGTGGAGCCGGGTGGGGGCAGGCCGATGCCCCCAGGGGTGTGTGTGTGAGGGGGCATGACACAGAGCTCTGCAGCCTTCCTCTGTCGGAGGGGCGGGGCTATGGGGGCGTCAAGCCGCCATGCCTGCAGCCTCCACTAGGGCGGCAATGGCAAAAAGCTGCACCAAAACACCTGAAAGAGAAGAAAAGGCGAGTGAGACAGACAGACCGACAGATAAGTAGGAAGGACGGAAGGCAGAAAGGTAGGTAGGTAGATAAGTAGCTAAGTAGGTAGATAGGTAGAAAGGAAGGTATGTTGGTAGGAGGGAGGACAGGAAGGAAGGAATGAAGGAAGGTATGTGGGTAGGTAGGTAGGCAGGTAGGTAGGAGGGAAGGAAGATAGGTAGGGAGGTAGGGAGATGGGCAGATAGGTAGGTAGATCGGTAGAAAGGAAAGAAGGCAGAAATGTAGGAAGTACGGCAGAAAGGTAGGCAGGAACGGAAGTAGGTAGATAGGTAAGTAGGAAGGAAGGTAGGTTGGTATGAAGGAGGGCAGGAAGGAAGGAAGGTAGAAAGGTAGGTAGGAAGATAGATAAGTAGGAAGGAAGGATGGTAGGTTGTTAAGAAGGAGGGCAGGAAGGAAGGAATGTAGTAAGGAAGGTAGGTAGATAGGTAGGTAGTAAGGAAAGTAGAAAAGTCGGTAGGAAGGTTGTTAGGTAGATAGGTAAGTTGGAAGGAAGGAAGGAAGGAAAGAAGGTTGGTAGAAAGGAGTGTAGGAAGGAAGGTAGGTAGAAAGGTAGGTAGGTATGCAGGGAAGAAGGTACGTGGTAGGTAGGTAGATGGATAGATAGATAGATAGATAGATAGATAGAACATAAAGAGCATGAATGAAACAGAGCAATTTTCTTCCTATTTGCATCTCCAGACTTATGCAAATCTTGATTGTGAGACAATTTCACATCAAGTTGTTACTACACACGGCTACACAAACTAATGTGCCCGTACGCCAGCAGCAAAGAGGGTAAAGCAGCGGGACACTGTGAGTGTACACCCTCCATGCTACCGAAAAAGGCTTCCTCGCATACATTAAAAGTGTGTTTCTGTGCGTATGTTTGCACCTATGCTCCCTGGTGTGCGCGTACATGTGTGCGTATGCGCGTGTGCCCAAGCATCCCAAACAGCCCCCTGGAATTTCATAGGCATAAATAATAGATGTGTGTGTCTTTGGCAGTTTACACAATCAGTTTGCCTTTCCCACAGACAGACCCCCTACTGCTGCTGTCTGGCACAGACACTGACACAGAGGGAGACAAAGCGAGAGTGACACAGGGATAGAGAGGGGAGGAAGAGAGAGGAAGAGGAAGGAGAGGGGGAGAGGAAAGGTGGAGAGATACAGGCATGAACTTGGAAATACAGAGACATATGGACGGAGCGAAAACAGAACATGGAGTGAAAAGGCAGAGGAAGCATTAATGGGAAGAGTAACGAAGAGAGACATTGCGTCTGTTTGTGTGTGTGTAATACTGCCAAACTACCCTCGGGCAAGGCAAGAGACGGTGAGAGTGTGGCTGACAGTCTTTGAACTCTTCGCTGAATAAGTAAAGGTAACACAGTCACAGTAAACCCAAACTGAATCCTGCGTAAACAGCAACAAATATGTCTCTTCCAGATTTCATCTAGTGTCTGAAATAATAATGTTTTGGGGATGATGGTGCCCAATGGATTCCATAAATTATTCATTCATTCATTTTCCGGAACCACTTGTCCTTCTGGGGGTCGCGGGGGGGCTGGAGCCCATACTGGCTGACATTGGGCGAGAGGTGGAGTACACCCTGGACAGGTCACCAGACTATCACAGGGCTGACACATAAAGACAGGCAACCATTCACACTCACATTCACACCTACGGGCAATTTAGAGTCATCAATTACCCTTCATGTCTTTGGACTGTTGGAGGAAGCCGGAGTACCTGCTGACACGGAGAGAACATGCAAACTCCGCACAGAAGGCCTCCCCCACCCTGGGGTTCAAACCCCCCACCGAAAACCCTTGAACCAAGACCCCTCTTGCTGTGAGGTGACAATGCTAACCACTGCACCACTGTGTTGTCCATAAATCATTTCGCCTCTAAATCCAATGGTCCATCTCAGAAAATCAACTTTTCCAATGAAGGAAATCAACTTCACAACACTTTGCACGTCAGACTTTTTGACTACAAGTTTCATAAGACACTTCTATAGTCCAAAAACCTGCAGACAACCTTTTTGTCTATGATTTAGTCCTCTAAAATACCATAAGAAATTGTGGTGCACAAGAAACAAGTCTTGTTACTGTTATATACGATATAGTTAGCTGTATAGTTATAATAGGTTTTCCCTTGTTTGCAGTCATATTGTTTCCTGTACTAATATGGTGGCTGACTGGATGCGATTAGTTTGTGATTGATGGACTTTTCCCTTGATAACATAGAGTTGAAAAAAAGAATGACCCAGCCCAATTACAGCGGCGTAATGAAACATATCCCACATGCTTTGAAAAAGATGAGTGTTCTTGTCACCGTTGAGTCATTACGGTGAAAATAGGTTTGACGAGTGGGGAAATTACCATGGGAGAAAGCTCGTTGGAACCTCGGTACCACATGACTGATGCACGCCGTTGACTCGCGCCCCCTGGGCCAATCAGTGTAATTTTGAAAATGCTGGAGTGCTGCTGTGAGATGCGTCTTTTCCCAAAGTATCATCAAAACCCAATCAGCAGTGTGTGAAATATCGCGCTAATCAAATTAGGCTGTTGTTCAATGGTTAGCTTGTTTGTGGGGGAGACATGAGCAGGCTTTTTCCTGCATGGCTCATTTTGCCTTAAAGTTAAATGCAGGGGAAATTTTGCGTGTGTTTACACCCGTTTGTGGATGCCTGTGCAGCGATTATGTAAATTAGCACCTGTACCGTCTCAAAAAGGTGATCGAAAACTGATCTAAAGTAGAGGGAGGATGAAGTGGATGTGTGACGGGGAAAAAAATGAAAACATGATAGATGGATCTGAAGATAGACAGCAGGTCACTTCCAAAAGTAACACCCATAAATCTGTTGAGGGTGTCAGTGAGTTATTTACGACGGGTTATATATGAGTGAGTGGAAACAAGAGGTGAGAGGGAAGCGGGGGCGAGGTGAAATAGGAGACAGGGTGACCAGGAGGAAAGAAGGTATAGAGAAGAGACACGAAAAGATAAAAAGAAAATATAGGCAAGGCAGGAAATGCCAGAAGAGGAGGGGAGGTGAGAATGAGTGCTGTGGGTAAACAGGGAGGACATTAAAATTCCCCTCCACAACCTCTCCAGTGTTTCAGTGTGTTGAGTGCGGGCTTGTGTATGTGCGCCCCAGTGGTGCTATTTGTGTTATCATTATTGCTATTAGTACCTGCCAGACACTGAACAAAATATAAAGCACTTGTCTAATCTCGCAGCTCTTCCCCCTCTTTCTTTATATTCCCTCTGCATATTACACGTGCTCCTCTCCTCTCCATCATCTCTTCCTGGGCTTTTCTATCTTTCTTTATGACCTTCATCTTTCAGTATTCCCTTCCCTGCTTCCCCTCTCTCGCATTCCATCTCTCCCTCTCTGGCTCCTCTCCTCTCCTTGACAAAGGAACAGAGGCGTGTACCGAGGATATTCGGCAGATGGATTTCCTGCGTGTGATTAAAGTCACATTAGCCGGGCTGTGCTGGGAAATTTGTGTTGTTCTTTTTAAACGAGCACATGAGCTTCATTTGAAGAATTCAGAAGCGCAGATGAGAAATGAAAGAAACTTGAG
Source organism: Epinephelus cyanopodus (assembly GCA_026686955.1). Lineage (NCBI taxonomy): Eukaryota > Metazoa > Chordata > Actinopteri > Perciformes > Serranidae > Epinephelus > Epinephelus cyanopodus. The sequence goes on along the minus strand of CM048936.1, from coordinate 19,198,629 downwards.
ACGGATCGGGGAAGATTACTCTCACTGCTACAGATTTCTTGCTGTATACGTTTTCTTTTTTCAGTTTGCTCAGTGCAGAGAATTCATTTCAAGACTGAAATGGTAGCACTGTGGAGTTTTTTTTGCTTAAAACCATATACTGTATAAAAGAAACAGACATAGCCACAGTGATGTCGGCCTTTGGCTTGTGGATTACTGTTCTGAAGCTTCGAGTTTGGCATTTTGGCTGTTGCCATCTTGGTTTTTTGGAGCCAGAAACAACCATATTTGGATGAGAGGATGGGGCTGTGAAGGAGTGAGGGGTGGTATGTGTGGTAACGACTTGTCAATCACAGGGTAGCCAGGCCCTAAAGCATATCCTGCTCTATCGTCGATTTAAAGGGATACTTTACTGATTGTCACACCACGGTCTAGGGAATGTATGCAGATAAATCTGTGTTAATCCGTCGAATAACACAAAACCTACTGTTCGTGTTCCGTGTACAACCAAAAGTCAATGAAGTTATTTCAGTAACAACATGACGTGCTAGGATGTGTAGCATAGTATGCCAGTGAAGTATGTCATATGACATTACACTACATTAGTAACAAACGTACTTGTAATGACTTTTTAACAAAAGGAAATGTCTAAACAAGCCACTGTAGGGCGAATGGGTGAACTTGTTCGGGACACATGTTCTGGGCTAACAATAAACCAATGTCCAGGTTTTTTCGATCCATTTATTCTCAATACAATATACACATGCTCGCCATAACACAGAAGGGCGACAGCATTGTTCATATTTAATCACTATTCTGTTCAGCAAATTCAGTTTTACATGCCAATACTTAATGCTTTTCAGCATGCTTCCATAAAACTTTGCCTAATATGCCCTTCACACATGAATCCTCGACCCTATGTTCAATTTAATAACCTTGTGTTAAGATAAGAATAAAATAAACTAAATAATAAAGTATATTAGGGCTCCAACAGTACCTATTTTAAGCCAACATGATGTTTTTTTCTCAACCTAGCCATGGACCTCTGTTGCCTAAACCTAAAAACACATTCTTTTTTACCTATGTTGTAAGTTTATTTTGAAAAGAAGGTGTATGCATTACATTTCCTGTTAAAATGGAAGTTTATTTTGAAAAGACACAATGCACGTAAGAAGCATGAGAGCAGGAGGGTTCCTGACCACATTATATGTTGACCAAGCATCAGTATTTGATGAGTTGGGACTAAGACCTTGTGATTGATGAGACACGATTCACAAAATGAACATCATGCTGTACTGAAGACTTGAAACTAGTGATTAGGACCAAATATTTAGTAGGAAAATGTTCACTGAGGTATTGAATCAAGTGAGAAGTAATTCATTTTCTCCTCAAGTTTTATACAATCGGACTTCTTTTTGCAACCACTGGAGTCGCCCCCTGCAGGCCAGTAGAAAAACTTACTTCAGTATTGGTCTCCCTTTTTTCTTTAGAGCCGGAGGTAACTTCTTGTTTGAAACATATCGTGCACGTATGTATAAGCTAGAGCAGAAATGATATTAACAGATGGTTCCAGTGTGATAACAGTTTTTGCTGATTTCCATACATCATATTCACACTGTAGAAACATCAAAGCATTTTTCACACACTGAGATAAATGCTTTTTTTCCCTTTGTCATAGTTGTTTATTTAATTAAACTTTTCTGTTGCAGTTTCAAGCTGTGTTAAATCAATCTTTAATTCCTGTTTCAGCTCTGGGACTGCAAGTGTTGCCTTGTTTTGCATGTTGGCCATTTGTCAAATGATTCACGGCCTTGTGTTTGTTTATTTTGAATTATTTTGGGGAGGGAAATAGTTTGGCTGCGAAGCAGAGTGTTACTTTATGAGCAAAAAGCGAAGTCATTCAGTCGTATCGAATGTCTGCATTGATACAAAATTGTAAATGTAGTTTATATCAGGTTTATAGCTCATTTACAGCTCGTTGTTTATGGCTTGTTGTGTTCTGGAAATGAACGGGAGTGGGTAAGAAAGAAAGGGGCAGAAATAACATTTAACTAAGAAAAAAAATCATCAATACACGTTTAAACTTTCATGATGTGCTCAATCATGCTGGAGCTGTCCCATAAATGATGTATTGGAGGTGCAGCAGAAGGTCACCTCTGCACCCACATGTTACAGTGCGCCCATCAGTTCCCATCATGTTGAACGGGTGCTGTGGTGACAATCCTGTCCATCAGGCTATTCTCAGAAAGCTTTTTTTACCAATTTGACCCGGACACGGGGGCAGCCAAAACCCACACATGCACCCATGTACACATTTACACGCACACACGTGTAAATACTCGGGAGCCAATGTGGCCTGCATGTTGTGGGAATCATGTAACACCTCCTCCTCTCCTTTGCGCTCCTCTGGGCTCCTCTTCTCTCTCCTCTCTTCTTTCTGTCCTATTTTTTCACTCTGTTTATTCCACTAACTGTTTCCTGTCCGCACTTAAGCCGGATTTATACTCTGCAGGGTGTCGCCGAGGCGTCACGCGGAGCCTCCGACGTGCATTTCCTCAGAAATTTAACCGCACACCTGGGGGCTGAGATAACAAGTAGAGACCACCAACTGTGATTGGCCAACTTGGGCTGTTTGTGTTTTCTCTCTCATGTTTATGATGCAGGGAGAGATTGTTGATAAGGAGGAAGCGAGATGAAGAAAGGTGCAGCCATGTTCTAATTTTTATTCATGCTTGACAAGTGTTTATTTTGTGATCTAGCAAAATCCATTTCTAGTACAGGCAACCTTACTGTGATCACCTCTCTAGTAGAAAGTGGAAAAGAGAATATACGCATGAATTCTGTAGGTATGTGTTGATTTTATGTCTGTGTCTGTGGTAGGTGGACAAATTTGTATTTTGCCTTCTACAGTTCAAACTTTCCCATCATGTCACATCTACCTAGAGCTGAGTATAGGTTAAAAAATAGGATACTAGTTCCAAAACCTGTACCCTGAAAGCAGTACCAACACCAATAGAGGGCTTATTTGAGACCTTTTTTTTTTTTACGATTACATTCAATATGCATCATGTTATAGGAGCATTCAGTTGCATAAAACGCCACCAGATAATACAGGTATATAGTATTGCCATACTTTCAAATATTTTGGTGGCATTTTGGCACGCTGAACTTGGTCAAATAAAACACACTCGATTTCACAACACCACAGACTGTATGCGTTGTAGCTGCTGTGGTTGTGGGCCAATCGTGTCACATTAAACAGGCAGTTGTTGTGCACTGTTGAAGAGTTTTGCTGCAAAAAGTAACCCACCAAAATTTGTACATATCCCACGTGATCATGAGCCAGTAATTTGTGTACAACCCACGTTTTTGGGAAGGTTGCGATCTCATGACCAGTGTGCTGATGCCCCGTAAGGAGACAGGTTTGAGGTGGTGGATGGGTAACAAAACACAGGACTTTCCCTCAGAAGACTTGAGTTCAGAACGGTGTGAACTTTGAGTCATTTTAAATCTTAATTTTCTGTCTTTGTCCAATTCTTAGGTCACAATATGAATGAGGATACACTGAATTAAATCTAAGAACACTTGGCTGCGAGCAAAATCATACCAACAGTTATTTCATGCTAGGTCGAGAACAAAAGGGATCATATGTAGGTATCATTTGAATGGAAGAAGTTTCGATACAACTTGGTATGGACTTACCTCAGTTGATACCTTAACATTATCAAGTACTGATTACCAGCCCTACATGAGTTTTAAAGTAAAACTAAGAGTGTAAGCAAGATAACATCAGATAGATTTTTTTTGGACCTGGATAAATAAAGATTAAATAAAAATAAATAAATAAAAAAAGACAGATAACAAATACACAACAGCTGGAAAACGTGCAACACTTAGCCATTTATCTTTGTGTTGGTGCTACAGCCGGCATCTACATCAGTACAGCTGAAACACCCTGACAGAAAAGCTTAGATCCTGCAGTGCCTGGTGAAGGAGTGTGTGTGTGTTTGTGCGTATGTGTGCACATCTTTGCCCGATTTGCCCAATTTAACCCATTTTTCAGAGTATTTCATCATCCTTGTGACGTGCCTACATGGCTTGACTAATAGTTTTTTAATCAATATGGCTGGAATTGTGTCAAATTTGCCTCCAAATTGAAATGCACCTGCACTCTAGAGGACGTCTGTTCATGTGTGAAGGCATGCGTGTGTGTGTGTCTGTGTGTCTGTGTGTGTGTGTCTGTGTGTGTGTCTGTGTGCAGCAGTATGAATGTTTGAACGTCTGTGTGTGGCCCCTGAATGAGTGGCATCACAGCTGTAAACACATAGCCCAGTCACTCACCTTCAGCTCTACCCTTTACTCCCTCACCAACACACACACACACACACACACACACACACACACACACGTTAGCCTTTGGCAATTGGCTGGGGTTTAAGGGATATATCAATGTCAGATTATTTTACAAAACAAACTACATCCTACAATGGAGAGGAAGAAGAAATAAAAAGCAACAAGCTCTAAAATGAGTCTGATAACTGACAAGGTTCGGTGCACACCTGCTGTTGTATGTTCATGTATTTGCACGAGTGTGTGTCTGTGTAGGTGTGTCTGTCTGTGTAACGGCGCGGGTTGCTAACAAAGGCACAGAGAGGCAGCCAAGCTCCTCTAAATCAATTTTTAATGGCTTTTTACACAGGAGAGCGGAGAGATTGGGGCAACATAACACACATACACTGGACACACACACACACACTGGACACACACAAACACACACTTAAGCACATGCAGAAAGCTTGACAAATAGAGCCTCATATGTGTTGACAGGCACATGGTGCAAAAAATATGTAGATATATTATTACATGTGCATGTGGGTATGCGGACACATGGTGTCCATAAACACACGTTTTGTTCAAGTATACACGTACATGCATATCATGCAGGTCACATTTTGTCATTTTGAATTGTACACCATATTATCATGCATATTTTAAATTATTATTTGTGTTAAGATAGTTTACCTAAATGTACATATCCAGTGTTCTAGTCCTGTACCATGCTGTTAACTTAACAGGGAGTGCTGCAGTGATACTTTTCTCTGGAACACCAACCCAACAATAATCCAGTATTTGGGAGTATTTCGGATATGTACATGGTTTTAAGATTTGCCATTTGTTTTGTTTAAGCACATGAATAATATCACTGACAGTGTTCACACGTCTGCGGCATGATCCGATGAGCAGTTTTGCAGGAATCGTCAGACTAGTCAGAGGTGTTAGTCTTGTATTGAGTCCACGTGTCAATCTACAGCACTAAGCATAGAGCTGGTTAGTGATCAGTATTGTTTTCTCCGGGTTTATGTTGCATCTTCATTACTTAGAGGACATTCAGACAATTCCCGTTAATTGGAAGCTAATGTAGAGAGCCTTGAGGATATCAGAGGGGAGTGCCTCACACCCACTGCATTATCGTATAATCACACTGCAGCTCTTCAAAGTTAATCACTCTTATATCACACCTTTTTAAAACAAGATTAGAGTCTGTAAAGTGGTTTTAAAGCATGCAAAAAAGCAGTGGCGTCAGGCTGAGAATCAACAGGACACCGTATAAAAGAACCCATCAAGGGGCTTCAGCTTGATTATGATTATGTAAGATAGCGTGAAGGTCAAAGACGGAAGGCAGCCAAATAACACTGTGTATTCATCATTTAGATTTGTAACAGAAGCTTTCTTTGAAATCAAGATAAGCAATGCAGAATGTACCTAAAAATGATATATAGACTTATACAGAGGTAACCCCTCTCAATCATCACTCATAAGAAGAGAGTGGTGTTGTATTTTTCTGCAGAGACTCTGCCCTCTGCCTGGATTTGCTTATTTTCCTCTTGTTTTCTGTGTTTGGGATGTTTATGGGTGTGTACCCTCACAGCACTCAAGTGAGGTTGGGGCTTTATAGAAAGGTGGTGACCAGGTGCCTGATCGTAAGCAGCAGGCATCCAAGAGACACAGTGGAGAGCGTTACCATCAATAGCCAACAATCCTGCATGGTTTGTTTGTCTGTAAAGTTGTCTACATGGGTTACATCAAACTCATAAGAAAGATAAGATATTAATCATGTTGTAATGAAAGCATAACAGAAGATATCTAGTATATTAGCAAATATCCACACTGACAAAGTCCCCCAGAGATACAGTAGCACTCTGATGTACAGCAGTTATCGTGTGGTGGCTGTAGCTAGACCTGCAGGTTACATGACGCCTCAGGGTTGAGAGACTTTTTTGTTCCTAAAAATCATGTGGATTGAAAATGTTCCAATATTTTAAGTTTCAGTGCAAATATATGATGGGAATGTCTGTATGGTCATTATTATGTAATTGGCATGGAAGCAGGAAGCGGCTAAAACTTTTTGTATTTGTTCATTTATTTATTCTTTTGTGACATTTTCGCTGGCTGAGCAGCTTTTACTGGAATACATAAGCTGCCATGTTTGACAACCTCATGCAATTTTTAAACACCTAAGGCTGGTACATCTACTACAGTAGCTATGCAAAAAAAATATATCTCAATATATTTGCCGTATATTCACCTCAGCTGGGTTAGATCTCAGCAGAGAGGTTCGGTACAAGCAGATAAAGAGTTACCATAAGACTTAAGTTTCTCTTAACTAGCTTGTGGCAGCAGTATAAAATAGCAATGCCTCATACTGTTCCCTAATATCCATCATACTGTATGTTTGGAGCATTTACTGTTTATGCCCTGCAGGGTATGTTGTTGTTTTTAAATATTAGAGCTGTGTTGTTTCTTTTAAGGTCTGTGGTTTAGTGCTGCCTGTCTTTATCTATGTACTTCTTTGACATTTAGCTGTGAAATATGAATAACTAACGATACACCCATGCGTGTGTGTGAATAAACCTCAGATGCCCTCACCTACTGCCCACCTCTGCAAGCTTTGCCCCACAACCACAGTCCTAAAAATTCCAATGAATGTGCATGTTGTGTGTATCCAGGAAACAGGTTAGGGGCTGACATTTTCAGCATCCACCTCTTCACAGCATGCACCCCTCCAAAATGACCATTTGTTTACAGGGGGGTGGGCTGTCCTCATCTGCAGTCCACTTTGGGAGAGACATAGTGCATCTTTAATTCCAGTCGTAAAATAAACTGAGGAGCAGTTACGCTGAAATGAAGTGTATGTGAGTGTGAGTGAGTGAGGAGAGGAGAACTAACACCACAAACACACTTACCTTTTGACCAAATATCTCAGACAGCCACAGCCTTATAGCTCTCTGCCATCAGCCATCCTCACAAAAAAAAAAAATAAAAAAAAATATATATAAAAAAAGATCAAAAATCTCCAAAAAAGAAAAACCCCTTCAGTTAAAAGAAATCCATACATTCAAGATCCTGGTCAAATGAATGAGAATAATCCTCCTTTCTGTATAGAGACAATCCCCCCCTTGCCTCCCTTCAACCCACCAATAAATTGTGAAAAAGGAGGGATTGTGTGGAGAAAAAATGAGGGATTGTAGAAAAAAAAATGAGGTGAAGAGAGGCTTAGAGACACAAGAGGAGGGAAGAGAGGATGAGGTCCGTGGAGGGAAAGGGATGGAGATAGTTAATCCTTTTCTTCGGATCTATTCCCTATATGAATGATACGTCCAGCGCCGTCCTGTTCGCTGGCTTGCGCGCTGCCGTGTGCGTCTGAGAGGCGTGAGTGTGTGTGAAAAAAGAGAGACGGGTGTGTGTGTGTGTGTGTGAGAGAGAGAGAGAGAGAGAGAGAGAGAGAGGGAGAGAGAGAGAGAGAGAGAGAGAGAGAGAAAGAGAGACAGCGCTGTTAGGTTGCTGGCGTCACGCGCTTGCCCTTCTGTGTGTCGCTATGTTTGTGATTCCTGCACTCAGCACGCGTCGGAGTGTGTGCGTTGTGTTTATCCACGCATGTACTCTTGAGGGCTGTCTTCCCGTCGGTGTTTGTGTGTGCGCGCGCGCGCGCGTCTGTGTGTGTGTGTGTGTGTTTGTGCCCCCCCACCTCCCCTTCCTCTCTTTCCTATGTGTGTTCAGTCGTGCATGTGGCAGGAGAATATGTGTGTGTGTGTGTCTTGTCAAATATAGTAACATTAGTGTATGCTGCCTCTGTCTGCCTGCAGCTCTCCCACTGTGACAGAGAGAGGATAAGGGGGGGTGGAATACAGAGAGAGTGATAATACGAAAGAGTGAAAGCCGAGAGAGACAGAGAGAGGGAAAAGAGGGAGTAGGAGTTGGAGGGTAGGGAGGGGAGGGCAAGGAGAAAGTAAGAAGAGAGATAGAGGGAGGTGGTGGGAGAAATGGAGAAGAGGTTGGTTGAAGAAAGGATAAAGGTAGGAGGGAGCAGAGGACAGGGAAGGAGATGGACAAGGCAGAGATGCAAGAAGGGAAGCTGTGGCAGTGGAGGGAGGGAAAGAGGGTGGGAGGGATCAGCTGATTTCAGTGAAGATGAGAATCTCCCTCTGCCACATGGGCTTTTCTCCTCCCTCGATTTTTTTTGCCTCTTTTCCTTTTTTTCCCCCTCTCCTCACGTCGCCCTCGCTCGGCTTTCATTTTCATTCTATTCCCTGTGGCAGCTCTCGTTACGGCTGGCTTTGTGTGTCTGTGCGTGTGTAGAGTATATTTATGCATATGTCTGTGCACATGTTTCAGAGTGTGTGGTCTTGTATTGCTCACATTGTTCGCTTATATGTGCGTAGAAATGTTCTTAATTTGTGCACAAGTGAATACACAAATTTACCATTGGATTCATGACACATGCACACTGGCCATTTTTGTTTGTATTTTAGTGAATCAGAATTACTCTAAATTGACTGCTATTTGCAATCAGCATGCTGCCACACCCCCATTTCTCCATATAAGGAAATACAGTCGCCCTGAGAAAGCAGTGTTAGGGAATATCTTGGCAGTCGGAAACAGCTGATAACCCATTTTTTGTCACTCTTTGAGCATGTTATGTCGGTCTGTCTGTCTTCCAAGCCATTTAAGACCTGCTAAGTAGTGATGCGCAGGTTGACCCGCAACCAGTGTCGGGCGGTCTGGGTAAGCTTGTTAGAAAATATTGCGAGTTTCAGGCGCAGAGGTTAATAAGTGACAAAGCAGCAGTCTGAGTAAGCTCTTCATGACATACAGAAACATTATGCAATAGACCACCTTCACTTCCCCTCTCTCTGTTTCTCTCAAACACACAGTAAGCAGCTTTAACATCAGCTCTGCTGTCCTCACGGTTTCCGTTATCCATTTTTATTTATCAGGAAAATCCGTTTAAGTCCGACATACTTAAATCTCTCCGGTCATAATGTTTAGTAAAAATATTTCCCTCTGAGAATATGGAGGCTTAACACTGTGTCCTAACAGCAAGCAAGCAAGCGTCTCTCCGTCCTCACTGACTCTGTTAAATATGCAATTCTGTTATGTCATGTAAACAAACCACTGTACCTGTCAGCTGTGCGCTCAGGTAAACAAACCATGTAGAATATCAGCTGTGGGCTCAAGATGATGCTTAAAATGTAACCTCTTAAAGATAGGTGAATACTTTCTGTCTTCCTATGTTTGTAGTTAAACTGAAAACACATTTTTTATGTTGTAACATTTACTGAAAATGACATACAATATAGCCAACAGCAAGTACGTTGTTATTAGCTTTAATGATTTACGAGAAACTTTGTAGGTTTGTGGGCTGGTTTAGGGTGATTGACCGACACAGATGTTTCCAGGTCTGGTGGGACGGATGGCTCTCGTAATGGTTGATGCGAGTTTTAGTACTGCTCAGAGGCAAATCAGAATCTTCGATAACTGATTAGTATGGACCAAATAAATAAAAACAATGAGACCCACAACTGTTACATTTCATATCCTCCATTTTAAGCTATGACCGGACGCTCAGTTTGTTATGTTTGTATTAGGGACGTCATTAATTTTAGAAAAAATTGAATAAATACATGCTCTGTGATAAATAATCAAAATTAATCGCATAAATCAATTTTGCTGTGAATTTTTTTTTTTTTTTAATTCAATTCAAATGAATTTTGGCAGATGTTCTGTATTAAAGCTGCTGGATTTTGGACACAACTGTCCCCCTGTCCTCCACCACCGAAATTAGTCTACAGTCCATTGATAGTAAGTTTGTCGTTCACAGGTAGACAAGCTCGGACCTTGGGGTTCACTGCTAAATACTTAGGCTGAGGTGATGTTTTTTAGGCTTGCAGCACTCTGACAGTAAGAAAATTCCATACTGCAGAAATTGCAGAGAATGGTATTCCTATCAACAGCTCCATCTGGGTGTTGCTTAAATGTAAATGATCTGTTCATGTGACAAAGCCACTGTGACCTTCAATGACACACTGTGTCAAAGGGCTCCATGGAACATGATTAATCAGCCTTCATTTTTTAAGGCCTTATTTTTTCTGTGATTAATTAATATAGTTAATGCATTATTTTCCAGCCCTGTACATTTTAATTGTGACAGTAACTGATGAGGATGAAAGGACGTCAGTTTCATGGTTTAATACATTTGGCCAGTGAATTAGTGTATTAACTTTTTAAATGACTGTGGTTTTAATCTCTATGAGTTTATGAAAGGTGTGAGTCTCCGTTCTCTAAAACAGCTGTGCCTTTCAGGTAAGAAAATAATAGATAATCCCAGATTTATGTAAAATGTCCGTCCATGCAGTTTCAGCACAGATATGTGCATACGCACTGTTTGCAAATGAAGCTCATTGTGGGGACAAAAAACTGATCATCTTAACAAATTAAAATAGTAGATTTTAGAGATTATGGTTAAGGTTAAGGTGAATTCTATGGGCGTAAAAACCACAAGTTTAATCACAATTAGATTAATAACTGGAGAACAATACGATATTTGCTGATATCACAAAGTCTGCCATGATACAAATTTGCTATGATTCAAATCAGGGGCCTGCAATGGATATGAGTCGATATCTGTAAATATCCTTTAGGTCTTTTTTTTTGCTGCTCACCATTATCTGCCTGGCGCAAGGCCGATAGCACTGTTTGAATGTTTAGGAAGGAGGTGTGCTAGTGGCACATAGGTCCCATGGAAATTTTAAACTAAAGGCATATCTTAAAAATTATGATAAATGTTCCCACTCTGCATTGATGATATTGGATAGTTAATCATTGAATTGATATATCAATCCATCATGTATCCTTACAACTCTAGTAAATCCCTAAGAAATAAATGCAAGTCACTGCAGTGTCTTCCAAGTGTGTGTGCCTGTGTGTGTGTGTGTGTGTGTGTGTGTGTGTGTGTGTGTGTGTGTGTGTGTGTGTGTGTGTGTGTGTGTTTATTCGTGGAAGTCATTGTGAGAAAGCACAAATGTTTTCTTTGGAAGACACCAGTGATAATTTTGGAGACAGACAGAGGGAGGGTGGGGGAGTAAAGGGGTGTGGAAGGGGGATAGGCACTGGTAGGGGGGGTCTGTGTGTTTGTTTGGACACAGCATATAATTACTTGGCTGCTTCCTTACATGGGCTGAATCATAGTTGACACACACACACATTGTGCTGTTAATGAGCATGTGAATCACTTGGCTCTACAGTGCAGCATTTCGCTGCTGATGACAGTGTGTGAATGTGAAAAATCTGGGCGCACAGGGGCGAGTGACTCCGAGGTCTCACACCAAGGTTGGCAAAATACATGGAGTTGTAATAATAGTCTCTGAGGCTAACAAATATATTTTCAAATCTGTTATCTCTCCTCTTGCTTTCACGCTAGCAAAGAGCAATATTCATAACATTCAGGTGGCAGCTTCTCATTTTCAGCCGGTGTTGACACTTTCACGGGATAAAATGACCAAGGTCACCGGCAGCAGATCAAATCAGCTGTTGCTAATTAACAGAAATCACAGGAGTGACTTCAGGCCAACATTAAACTTGTCTGTTGTCTGTCCCCGCAGCTGGTATCTGTACTTGGTGAAAACCATTTGTGAGGGAAGAAACTCTGCTCTCTAACACTGCTGTACAACCACAAGTGTTTTTGTAATTTTAACAAGTCCAACAGAGTGACAGGTCTTCAGGCCCAGACAAAAACAAAAGCTGACTGTTGCATCACCTCATGTCACCTGTGTCTTGGCCAAAAAGTTGCACATGAACACACCGCAAAGACCACAACCACAGCTAAGCTACATTCTGTGCCTGCGTGAGAGGAAATAACTTTCCACACCAGCAGGTGCCAGCAGACTGTAATTGTCATTCAAAAATGGAAACCAGAAGACCATCTTGACTAGGGCTGGGCGGTATACCGGTGCGTACTGAACTTGACGCTAGTTAGTCTGTTAGCACATTACCAACACAATCCAGTGTCAAAAGAACAAAACATATTTACTGTGCCCAGTGAACAATAACACAATCACGAAATGTTTCTGCAAAAGAGCTCAGTGGCTGAAGAAAAATAATGTTACCTTAATGTAACAAGTTTGTTTTGGTCTCGATCCCTCTTGATTTTAGCTGTTTGTTTACTTTCCTCACTTCAGTTTCTCTTTTCATGCACTGAGCTGAACTGCCAATCAGAGTGATTCAATTCACTGACTGGCGCTGTTGTCGCTGAAGCCGATTCAACATGCTGAATTGGCCAGAAAAAAGCCGACGGGGGCCAACGAGAGGCAACCTGCACCAACTAGGGCGACAGGCGCTCACAAACAGCCCAATATTGACCAACCACTGACCATCGCCTTGGTGTGTCTGGGCCTTTCTATCTAGTCAACCATGTCACTTCAGTTTCAGAAGTTGCATTCTTCTCGTCTAACTTTGCTTCATATAAGCTATCCCTAACTGAACATAATCAACTAATAACCTTGAGCCAGGACCTCCAGTATTTGGTTCAGTCACCATATGACAAATATAAGGAGTTCCAAATTTAGCAAGGTTACACCTGTTATATCAATATGCAAGACACATATTTAATTGTCAGATTCCCAATATTATAGGACTCATATTGGGATCATGGCTAAAAAAACTTGATAGAGACATCCCTAGTGTCCTGCACCTTTACCGCCTGATGTTAGATAATGCTTGACGCATGTGGGAGGTTTGTGTGTCTACACTGCCCCCTACAGTTTGGGAGAATATCGGCTAGCCAGTAATAAAAACTTGCACGGAGTATGGAGGATCCTTGTCACAATTCTGCAAGAGCTCATGTATGTGCAACCGTCCGTGTGGAAAGCATAATGTTATAGGCAACTTTTAGCAAAAAATTCAAATATATCCACTTTACATTACATGTCCAGTGTCAAATATTGGGCAAATAAGGAAATTTTTGCTAACAAGTTCAGCACATCAACTTTGTAAGGTGATTTTTTAATATTATGAGTCTTTTCCTGATCCTAATGTGCTTATATATTAAATTTTCAATAGATAAACATGCTGTATCCTGTACGATAAACTGAGTATTGCACAAAAAACAATGAAATCTAACTGGAAGTTCAACCAAACAATCAGCCCAGAGTCCAAAATATCATTAATCAGGGCAAATAAATAAGCACTGAACTGGCATATATTCATACAAAAGAAATTCGTTCCCATAATGTTTTTTACAAAACATCATAATTCAAGGATTTAAGGTCATGTCATCCAGCCTTTCTGTTTATTAATCAGCAGTACCTACCTGTATACTCTCCTGAGTTTGCACACATCACTGTCTGTCACCAGCTCTGTGGCTTTGCACAGGCCAATTAAAACACTAGACTGGTCAGCTGCCCAACACACACAAATACAACCTGAACATGAGTCCTCTCCAAACGTGGGCGCTTGTGCTGGCTTCATTTGTCTTGAATGTACTTCCTGGCAAACAGAAATCTATTTCAGCTGCCAATAGATGCTGCCAGTGCTGGCTATATAGGACACACTCTTCAGTGGTAGTTATGAAACATGATTGGCCAGAATGACTGGAATAGCAGTGAAGGTGCAATATGCCGTTCCACATAAAAGTTTGATTTTGTTGTTTGTAACTGTTGAAGGACATTTTGTGGCAGAAAGAACATCTGCTTTTATAACAGCATGATGGCTCCGTGTGTGTGTTTTATCCCAAAGGGGTAATTAGTCCTCTAATTAGTCCTGCTTGCTCCTCTCCAGAGTGCAGAGGTCAGTGACACGGGTGAGCCACGGTGATGTAACCTTTCAGCTGCTGAGAATTTAGTGCCAGACTCAAGGACACTTTTCAACAGCGGACACTTTTTACCAAATACAGAAAAAACAGCACTGTCAAAAATAGCTAAAATGGATTAGTTTTACTATCTACTTAGTTTTGTTGTGCTATATGTGATTGCTGTCAGTTAATGATCTGTGTTTGTATGTGATACTTATTTAGCTGCCATTTTAACCAGGTCTTCCCTGTGAAAGAGATAACGTATCTTAAAAAACTTCCCGGATAAATAAAGGTTAAATAAAAAGAAAAACACATTTCAGCACCTTTCTAGGCATTTTCAAACATATGGTATCAAATTTTGGACTTACTCATGATAGAACTCACCCTCACTTTCATAGATCATCCTGAAGGCCCAGACACCAAACCAACTTCAAAGAACTACGGCTTAAAGTTGTGTTGCCTCACATTACTTATGTCTCAGCCAGAAAGTTGCACTTAAACACGCCTCAAAGACTTAAGCCGACAGCTAACGAGCATGAATGTTCTGTGCCTGCATATAAGGAAATAACTCTCCCTACCAGCAGGTGGCGGTACTCCATATTCGTTATATAAAAAAGGAAACCGTAAGACTTAGAGCTGTACACACGTTGAAAAAAGCAGTGTCTAATCACCAGTTTCACACCACTCTGGCGCAATTCTTAAGACTTATTTATATCCCCTTTACGAACAAAAATAGATATATTAGTATGGTAAATGTCACTAATCTGTTACTTCCATACATGCTTTATGATGGCATCGATATAGCCACTAGAAGGCACTAGAGGCAATGTTGTAGACTGCAGTGGTCCGTCCAGCCATTATGTACATCTCAACATGTGGATGGAGAATTATTTTCATTATTTTCATTACATATTACCGTATATTACTATATATTATTAGTTTAATTATGCCATTTTTTAAATGTCTTCATCGTCTCTTATGATTGTATGTTGCTTGAACTACACTACACTGCCTCCATGATCTCTTATGGTACTGCCTTGTTTCATCTGTAAGCTGCAGGCTTCCAGAAAACATGCACAAATCCAGACAAAATGAACACAGAGTACATACAGAAGGCTACGTCTCTCCCCATATCTAACGCTGACCATAAATGGGCCCTTAGTCTTCAGTGGCTTCATTTCAGGTGGTCATGTCATCATGAATGACCACTTGAGACTGGCTACAGAACCAAGTCAATCCCCATAGAGCCCCATTGCTAAAATGCCCAACTTTACAGCAGAAATAAACATTTTTAAAGCCTGGTAGAAAAAGTTATTTTGGTCTGTTAAGCTAGTTTCCCCATTCATGACAATTGTGTGAGGGATGAATCTTTATATAACTCCACCGTTTACATTTATTAGGGCTTAATTTTTTGTTTGAATTAAGGTGTAGCTGCTTTGATTGACAGGCTGTCTGTGATGTGTAACCATCAGCTGTGAGTCAGATCCACCCCTCACTCCTTCAAAGCTCCACCCTCTCATCCAAACATGGTCACGTCTGGCTCCAAACCAAGAAAGCCACGGCCAAAATGCTGGCCACGTCTGTTATTTTGTACAGTCTATTCTCTCAACACATGATCATCAGGAGAATTTATTTGTGCCTAACTGAGCTGTTGCCTCCCGATGGAGAGAGTGGAGACGACAATCCCCATGGCAGCGCTCAGATTTTATGTCCCCTTCGCTGCACTCAAAATTCGATCTGTTTCAACTTTGACTTTGATTTTCAATGACCTTTCAGTGTGCAACAGATGAAATGACAGCTGTCTGTGATGTAACCTGAAAGCAATCTGCGATGGATGAAAAGGACATTTATCCTGCACCCAAGCCCTTCATGATGATCAGGTTCATGCTCTCATTTGCCTTTTTTTTTGTGTAAATCACTAACTTTGCCTCCACACTGCACTCTGCACCGCTTGCGGAGAGCACAGCTAACACCTCTAATCATGGGTAGAGATCCCTAGCTTTTGGGAAAAAGATGAACCTTGAATTACTGTGGTATTCCAGCACCAAAAAAAAAGTTCAAGCATATACTGCACAAGGTGTTAGAAATGATACACTCATTGGCTGTGAGAGTTTATAAAAGTTGGGTGAATTCTATAAACAGCAGAGTATGGTCTGTGACTTGCCCCAAGCTCCTTAGGCAGCTCCTTTGAGACTTTGCTCACTGATTGAGAGGGAAGAGGTTTTTAACACCAGATAAGAACGCGAGGTGAGCTTGATTTATTTGGTCCTCCAAGGGATGTGTCCACTTTTTCGGGCTGTTTATGTGTCTGGCAAAAGAGGCCTTCTGGCGTGAGGATCCATTGTTAATGCCAGCACCTCCTGCCAAGGCGACTTTTATGGCCGGTTCTGTTCCATCAATGATGCAGGAAATACGTGTTATGAAAAATGATTACTGGCAGTGGTTTGGAGCAAGAAAGTGTCTTTTTTAACCTTTCTGTCTGGCTATTATAGTCTCACCCAGCATCCCTCTATCAGATGTATTCATCCCCTAGCTACAGGAATATTGGTTTATTTAGTATCCAGGAGGCATGATTAAATCCCTGCACTCCTCCGTTGCCTCTAATATTGATGATATATGAATTTAAATGCATTCTGTTGCATTCATTATGAGTTGCTGTGTGAACTTTATGCATGCATATCGTCTCTCCACTTTCTGCAACATCCCTAGTCTTTCTCTCTTTCTCCTCTACCAGCTCTGTCTCCTCCCTCGTCTCTATCTCTCGCTTTCTCTCTCTATCTTTTAACACCCCCACCCCCTCCCTCGCTCTGTAATTTACTGTGCTATTGGGTGAGTGTCAGTGAAGATGAATTGGCTCTAGTCTTTGTATTAACACCAGGTCTGGCCTGGCACGTTTAGTGCTACAACCGCGAGTTCCTGCGCGGAGCAAGTGACTTCAAGGCACTATCCATCTTAACACACACGCACACACACACACAACACACACACACACACACAGATTGTATATGTCCATGGTGCCATCCCAGGAGTCAATGGTGTCTCTGTTCCCATATATCATTGTTTTTTATCATCTGTGAATTAGCCTCGTATTGACCAGACAGTTTTATGGCCCTTCGGTCAATACGGTCAATAAGGGTTTCTCCATTAGAAATCAATCATGTTTTAATTTATGCTTTGGAACACATTTTTCCAGACAGGCTTTTATTGAATAGCCCATTTTACTCCCATTACTTTTGCCTTTTGTTCATTTATAATGTACAATATGGCTGGTGTTTTTAGAGCATTTTTAAAACTGTTTTATGAAGCACAGTATTGCATTAAATCTATTAAACGTATATTTTTTGGCCAAGAAAGTAGGTGAGGTAGCATGTATTGTATTGTCCAAGTGAAATCAATAAAGATCCAATGAAAAAAGGAATCTTGAACTTCCTGGAAAAGTGATGCTGTCCAGGAAAAGATGCATTGTCAGTGTCAAGTCATACGTCATTTCTTTTTTTACAATCCAGGTTTTTCTGCTTTTATCAAACTGTCTTTCATGCAAAAAAAGCTACATTTTTTATTAGAATTTGTAAAATGTCTAGAATGCCTCTTTCCCCCCCCACATGTAATTTTTATTGAAGCATTCAAAATTCTTGAACGATGCAGGGCAGTAACTTTCTTCATAACATAAGCAGTTCCCCTTTAAGATGGCTGCTTCAGACAATGACAGGCAAATTCACAAAAATGGATTGTAGCTGTAGACAGCAGCATGAATTGCACATCACTTGCAACTTGGGCTATGTATTGGAAAGAATCTGGTGATATGATAGGTATCATGATACATAGGTTATAATTCAATGTATTGCAGTATACTACGACTTTTTTAAATGCAGTTTTAGCAAAACTGTCAATGCTAGCAGTCCACCCTTTATTACCACATTCACGTTTGCAATTTTTACATTAGTGTTGACAAGTAAAATGTCTGAAGAACACTAATTTAGTGGGGGGATGAACCACGACACAGAATGAACTACTGTCATGAATCTTTGCATGTACACTATTAATAACTGCAGTATCGCAAAACATCACAGTACTTAAGTGTGTCAATATTTTCTTACACCCCTACTTGCAACCACTATCTGCTTCGTCTCAAGGTCCAATTCACAAAAGTTGTTTCACTAATGATATTACAGCTCAAACAAGCCCACAAAGTTTTACAGCTGAGCTCCATTTGTTTTGGGTTTTTTTTTTTTGCATCCAACTGCAATTATCCATGTGGCAAAGTATAAATATTGCCTTTGCAGTAAGCAGGAACAATGGCAGAGAGAAAAAGAAAACTAAAATTTGCACACACTGAACCACAGGTCCTTACCGACGAGGTGCAGAGACATGCCATGATTGCCCCTTATAAATAAATGCACTTCAGTTACCATCAGCTCTGTGAGGACACACTGATAATTTCACTTTAATTTCATGTGGTTATTAGTGCTAATTTACTCTGAACTGGACTGTTTTTGCAGTGAGGATCATTTGCATAGCAAGCGGCCAATTTTTCACCAAACATATGCATATTACCTAATTTAAATATGTTCAAATACCACAGGAGCACCAAAATGCTATTTGTTCGGCAGCACAGTTAGGGGTGCAGTTGACCCTTTGCTGGTGCTTTGAGAATCCCACGGTTTCTTTTTGTCATATCTGTACAGGTTTCGAGAGCGTAATAGCCACACAATCCTTTTGTGAATTTGCCCCTGAGGATATTACTGCCACAACAGTGATACACTGTATTTATATGCAATGCTCAGAGAATATAATCAACAATTTAATAAGTATTGTAGTTATTGCTATAATCTATAGTCACACTGTGTGCATAGAAATGGATATAATGCGATATGGAAAATGATTAATATACTTATGGCATTTGTGTCTTTAAATTACATAGTTTTATTATTAATAGTTACTGTTTAATTGTATCGCTGAATTATTTTCCTAAAGCCACTGAATATGTTAAATGGACTGTGATTAAACAGCCTTGGTGTTTAATTAATAGCCTTTATTAGTGAAATTAGTTTGCCGCTTTTTAAAGCAACATTTTTTGCTGTGCTGCTTCATCTGCTACAGCTCTCCGCTGTCTGCCCTAAGCTCCTCCCACCAGACAACTATAGGCATATACATGCACTTTATACAGTAATCCAGTGTTTCTATACATTGATTTATTTAATCTTATTTTTATTGTGGAGTTGCCTGCAGTGTATTCACTGCTCACTTTCTCTGTTTATCAGACCACAAATGAGACAGTCCCTCCGTCCCACCCCCCTCCATTGTGGACTACTGTGCCAGGACAAGAGTGGGCAACAGCTCCAGAGCTTTGGTCACTGGCTATAACAGCTTGAATTTGGTCAGCGTAAACCTCCCAATGTCGGGTGTCACAGCAGGCAGGTGGCCAGCAGCAATGCCAGTTCAGACCTGTGTGAGGAACAGAAAGTTTGCTGATCCCTCGGGGAGTTGGGGATGCTGTTACCCATGAGCTGGGGTTTGCACTGGCTGGATTAGAGTTGCTGGAGCTCCTGCCCGCTCTCTTCCAGGCAAGATGGTCCGTAGCAGTGGGGATCGAGGTGGAGGACACACTGTGATTCAAGGCTCTAGCTAACTTTAGCTACATAAACATAAACTTCAAGCTGCAGTCATGAGCATTTCACCGAAGGCTTAACTATTAGCAACATTTTCTTTCCATGTCTGAAACACTTCGCTGATTTTAATGCGTGTTTTATTTCAGTCATTGTCAGACTCTCTTTTAGATTCTTTTTTTTTACAAATCCATCTTCCTTTTTGTGTTGCTTTACAGTGTAGGCAGTCGTTGTCAGTGCTGGAATAGCAACTTTCTATTTGGAATTCTTCAACATTGAATCAGGATTTAACCGAAAGGACATGAACCACATCAGCATTTATAGAACAGCCAATAGGAACACCAGGCTAGATTTTCTTAAGCCTGAAAGCAGAGCCAAGAGAAGGTGCAGAAGTCGAGTGTTCTCTCAGCCCACTTGAATTACAATATGCTGAAAAAGTTATTTCAGAAATTTTTTGCCCATTGACGCCAAAATAAAACTACCCACCTCATTTTTGAAGCAAAGTGATATCTTGCTTTCCTTCGAGCATTATTTCTGCTCCTAGCAATTCGAAAGCTGATCATAGCTAGTAGTGGCCCCATATAATCTGTGCTTGGCTTGTGATGCTTACCTACCTCCATTTTTTTAGACCTCAAAAACCTGGCAGTTATTTTTTATCCTAGTTTTTGGAAATTGTGGCTGAAAGCGAACATAGTGTCTGACCCTCATTAAAAAAACAACACAACCAAACACAGGCCCATCTGGGGTCCCGACCTGTCATGGTTAAAGAAACTGAATGTGTGCAGCCAGCCTTGTCTGTTGTATTTCCCTCTAACACGCTATCTGTCACTGCAGGATAAATTAAGTGGTCCAGTCTACGGATTATGAAGTATTTTAGGTGCACACATCCTCTCTCACACACAAACACACACGCACACAAACACACACACACACACACACACACACACACACACACACACACTGGCACAAAGTTTATCCCATCTGAGAGTCTCATTAATTTGGCCAAGTTGATTTGTTCTGAAAGGCTCTGAATTCATCACAGCCAGACAGATGGTAGAGAGGGATTTCCTAGAGGAGAAGAAGAGGGAGAGACAGAGTGGCGTGGGGCAGACAAGAGGCGAGAGTGTGGGAGGGAAAACAAAAGGGAAGTGGAAGGAAGAGATGGGGTGAAAGAGAGAGAACAGCAGATGCACAGGGAGAAAAATGGAAACGAGGGAGAGAGACGAGCAACAAGAAGAGGAATGGAGTGAAAAAGAGTGAGGGATATTTGAGAGATAAGTAGGGGAGAGGTGAGTGGGCACCATCTGTCTTTTTAGAGACAGAGAAACACAAGACTAGAAAGAGGAGCGAGGGAAGTTGAGGGAAGAAACATGGAAGTAAAATAAGGAACAAAAGGGAGGCAAGAGGTGAAGATGTATACACATTTTCTCTCGTTTTTTTTCTTTCCCCCATCTGAAATGAAAATGTTTGGGAATATTATGATTATATAATATATAATATCATGAGTGTTGTTTCCAGCTTGTTTCACTGCCCACCAGTAGCAAATCAGCGAACCAAAAGGAAATCGAAGTTCCAGTCCGGGTAACATTTATTTTATTGGCAGCCAAAAAAAGGAGCAACTCAGGCGTTCAGCATGTTGCTTCATCAGATTCGCTCTGTGCCTCATTGACGTCAGGTGTGTCTTCTCAATGATCATGTGCTGATTAATCAATCAATAACTGAATTTATTTGTTACGTGAGGTCATGAAATAGGATTTCAGTAAAACGTAGTTGTAAGTTCCTACACGATAAAATAGTAGTGGTAATACATGTTAGTGTTAAGGATTAGGCAGGTCATCATTCAGTATCCTTGTGTCTTGAGGTTAGAAGCTCCTCCTGAGCCTCTCAGTGCTGACCTGGTGGAACCGATATCGTCTTCCCAATGTCAACAGGGTGAAAAGGTAATTATACCTGTGGCTGGGATCTTTTATGACTCTCTTAGCCTTACTCTTGCAGCATCTGGTATAAAAGTCCTTTATGGAGGGTAGAGCAGTGCCTGTAGTGTGTTCAGCTGAAGGAACCACTCTTTGCAGGGCCTTGCGGTCCTGTTCGGTGCTGTTTCCATACCAAGCCATGATTCTCCCTGTCAGGACGCTCTCGATGGTGGAGGAGTAGGAATTCCTCAGTATTTGAGTGGATACCAGGAATTTCCTCAGGCATCTAAAGTAAAACAGTCTCTGCCTTGCTCTTCTAACCACTGAGTCAATATGAAGCGCCTAGGACAGGCCCTCAGTGATGTGGTATTCGGAGCTGTCCACCTTCTCCATGAGTCCCAGTTGATATTAAGGGGCCTTAGTTCCTTAGCTCCTTCGTTTTGCTGCAGGAGTCGGTTGTTGTATGTCCAGAATGCATACACTTCCATAAATATGTATATGTAGGATGCCATATGATATTCTCATGATAAGATAGATATCAAAAACTCGTAGAAAAATTTTATGTAGAAGGCAAAGGATATTACACAAAATACATAATATATAATGATAAACACACCAGTAGGAGGAGTTGAATATTATTTACAGATTTAAATTTGTGCAAGTTGTATCTTGTTTGTTTAACCTGTACACAAACAGTAATGAAAAGACAGTTTTTGGTTTAACTGGAGTTACAGTACATGCATGAACTATTTGTTGCTGTACATCAGCTGGGCAAAGTGACATCATCACACAGGTTCACACAAGTTCACATTTGGTGCCATCGTGGCTATAATGTCATAACCAAAACACATAGTTGGCAACCCACATTTTATGCTGCACAGAAGTATTGGGATGACGTACGAACCCAAATTGTTGAACTATTCCTTTAAAATTCAGATACTTAAATTCTGCCATAATAAAATTGGATTAGTGAGGTAATGAAAGAGGGGTGATCCCACACAAAAAGACACACACACACACACACACACACACACACACAGTGCCATGTTGATCTCCTTTCACATTATAAAAGATTGAGTAGGTAATTGAATTTCACACCAAATTAGTGCCTCAAAATGTCGACACTTTAATTCCCTTTCGATGTGTGACGAAAAAGCCCTAATATGAGCACAAACTACCATGTAAACATTCAGAACAGAGGAAAGAGCATGGCAGTTTGCAGTACACTCTTGCTCTCTCTCTCTCTCTCACACACACACACACACACACGTAGGAACATGTTTCTCCCTGTCTCTCCACTATGAATGATTTAGTGAGCGTGCCTCCAACAGGCCCGCTAAAGAAGGCTGTGAAACTAGGTTAACTTAAGGTAGGCTCTGCTGACTTAGAAGGTCCACACACACATATACCCAATGTCAACAGCACTTATTTTCATTTTAAAGAAACAGGCCACCCATTTAACACTCTGTCACTTCTGTTCTGTCACGTACCAGACAGCTAAACGGCTGTGACAGAATCCTCTGTCCACCTTTTAGCTGTGTCAGGGGCTTTCACTATAGAAAAAAGTGTTACCTCAGTCGTGTATACGTGTGACTTAATTTCTCCTTTTGCTACTCGCTCCACAGGGAATACAGATTATTTAGCACAAATTTGCAGCCTCATTCAGTTTGTAAGTGCAGGTCCTGTGTGTACAATTCAAAGCTCGCTAGACCAAGCCGACACGTGCCACCATTTTATGCTCTTTTAATTGAAAAAAAACATATCATGTGGCTCTGCCCGTGCGCGCCCCTCCATCTGCATCCTTGACGTTCAAAAAGTTGCGCATGAGAAAGTGAGAGACACTTCTAGAGAGGGTGAAGCAGTGAGAGAGGTATCATGGTGAGGGGAGAGGAGGAGGATGAGGGAGGGAGGTTGAGTCATCATGCTTTCGTCCAATCCCGGGCCTCTGCCTGTTGCTTTGGTAACGTGATGTCAGTGCAGCCTCTGGCGACTCCTCTGAGGTTAGCGAGCTTCAGCATAGAGGTGTGTGTGTCTGTGTTTTTGTGCCTCTCTCTTAAAGTTGTCACAAAAATCAGCAACTTTAAAGGTCAGAGGTCAGGATTAATTGTTTACCAGTGGTCTTAGTTAAATGATGCAGGCAGATGCAGGATGTCCTGACTGGTGTGTTGATGTATGTGCATCCTTTTAGGTCTCTGTGTGTATGTACGTGTATGTGTGTACTGTCCTGGGAGTGTTTTTTTGTCGTGTGTGTCCATAAATGCACATGTGATCTTTTCTCTGTGTGCTGGCACCTGTGCATGTGATAAGGTCTTTGTGTGTGTGGGCTTGTGAGTTTGTGCGTATTCATACGTCAAGGATTTCTATTCAAACTGATCATTATAATCAACTGTTGCTGAACTTTTTCTTTTTTTTTCACTCTCTGAAGAGTCGACCAGAATTCACCATAACTCCTTTCACTGGCTGGAGCAGTGTTTGTTGCCTGGCAACATCGGTTTATTGAACACTGCCCATCAGAAAGTCATGGGATCTCCTCAGGCTCTGTTTTGAATGTAGCTCTGCTGTTTTTGGGGAACCACTAACAGTAATTTTGGTGTTTGAGTTGAGAGGTTACTTGGTTCTGTGTTTGCGGAGTGAGTTTCATTTTTGTCAGGGTCTTGGAAAAGTATGTGGGATGGGAGAGATTAGTCAGATAGAGGATGCCCTCATCCACAGTGAGTTATAACTGTAGAGATATCCTTTGCCAACATAACAAGAAGTGTACATAGGCCAGTTCCTCAGTATGTGAACAACAAGTTTTATTGGCTTACTGCATCTACTTATGTTAAATAGACAGATTTTATTTGATATGCAAAGACACAACATAAAGTTTATTCAATCACCAGTGTACAGTGTGTAAGATATGACCAGAATTTTAGTTTAAACGTTCAAAAATGATCAGAAATTATAAACAGAATGAGAAGGATTAACAGTTTTGATGTTATGGCAAAGACATTTGTGTATTGTGTTGCACAGATATCTCCTGAAGTTAGCGTGCTAACCAGCTAGCCCCAGTCCGCCCTGTTTTTTAAAACCACCTGTACCTCAAGAGGCATCAGTGAGTCACTTTAGCTTCCAGTCTGCTCTCAGTCCAACATGAGAGGACAAAAAATTAAGTGCAGTTTTTTTAAATTTTGGCATATTGCAGACTGAAATATTAGGGAGGGTAAGAGTTTCGCAGGCACATCAGATATTACAGAGATTTCCACTGGAATGAATTGACTTCTGGTTGACTTGTCTTCGTACACATATGTAAATGGAAAGGAAGCGTTAGAGCTGCCCCGAGCTCCTTGTTAGTGGCACAGTAAACATTTCATGGCAAAGAAAATATGTAATATAAAAAGCAGCAAAACAAGAGGAAACACTTGCGTGACACGTTTCTTTTACACTTGTAAGTAACATAGAATATTACAGAATAATGCAAGATATTATAGGCCATATGGTGATACACAATTTATAACCTGATATTTTGAAATATTAAAACAACTGCAAATGATTAAAATACTAAACTCCTAAATAAACTTAAGCTACAATAAAGTTAAATAAAGTAGCTACAGTTATGTTATAAAGTTAGATAATATAATGTACTAAAGTTAAATACACTGCTGTTACAATTAAGTTAAGTACTGTTATAATAAAGTTAATTAAAGTATTGTTTTAATAGAATGCTGAACCACAGCTGCTTTTATTCTGAAGCACTCAGTTCAAAGAGTTGATGTTTTTGGTTTAACTAATAATGCAAACCGTACCAAAATACTTTCAAATAGCAACGATATATGGTTTTGATGTGGCTGTTTTCTTGCTGCTATGGTCTTGCTAAAACTTGACTAAGACTTTGGTCGAATTTAGCATATACTTCCCTCGCTGTAAGTTAGTAGTCTTCTTTATATGCACTGGCGATAGCTGTGGCTGGAGGTGAAAGAGATATCTCAAGAATGCCTCGGGCGACTTTCTTAAAAACTTAAAAACAAAACTGATTAGATTTTGTTGGTCACAAGTCAAGGTCATGGTGACCTCTCCTTTCTCATTCTTGGGAACACAAAATCTCAAGTGCACCTTAAGAACTAATTATATTTTGGTGATTAAAGGTCAAGGTCAGTGTGACCTTGCATCTGTCTTATGCTTGTAAATGTAGTATCTCAGGAGCACCTTCTTATGCTTGTAAATGCGATATCTCAGGAGCACCTTGAGGGAATGTGCTCACATTTGGCACAAATATTAACTTGGACTTAACAATGAACTGATTAGAATGTGGTGGTCAAAAGGTCAAGGTCACTGTGACCTCCTATCCATCTCATTCTTGTGAGCGCAATATCTCAAGAAGGCCTTGAGGGAGTTTCCTCAAATTTGGCACGAACGTCTACTTGGACTCAAAAATGAACTGATGGTGGTCTAACGTCAGAGGTCACCATGATCTGACAAAACATGTTCTTGGCTATAACTCAAGAATTCATATGCTTATTATGATAGAATCTATGTCTTCACAGACATGGATGTGAACTATAAGTGCTACACAGAGGCACACATCGCCAGATGGTAATTCTATTCTTTAAATAACAGATGACTATAAATTTTAAATTGTGTAGACCCAGTAATAGACTTGTGAAATGCTGCTCCCTGTTTCTTTGTAGCATTACACTATACACTAACATTTTTGCTAAGTAATTCATGTTAGCTACTAGTGACAGTAACCAGGCAGACAATTTCAGAATAAAAACTCAAAGTGAGAAGCACGTTTTGCGATGTAGAGAATCAAAGTATATTGCAGATAAACAGTCCTGTTCACATCATATATATACAAAATGCAGCAAAGCATTTACTGAGATTAATGTTCTGCCACTCTGCATGCATTTTCCCTTCTGAACCCGGGCACAGTTAATTAAAGAGTTGAAAGAGTAAAAGTTTGATTTACCAATCACACTAGCAACACTTTGGAGTTAGATTTACAATGACAAGTTTTTGACAAATACCATTAAGTCTCCCTAACTAGCCAAAACCAATTTCAAGGCATGCAATCGGAACAGTGCCTCTGTGTGTTACAGCAATATTCATTTATCAAAAGCACATCACAGCAAGAAAATAATACTTATTATATCCTTTAAATCATCACAGAAATTCCTTTCATGTTATTCATGCACTATTCGTTTCAGTGTTGAGCTTTAATGCTGTTTGTCATCTCTCCCTTCTCTCTGCTGTTGTTAACAGCAGTATTTCGTGCGAATAGACTGAACGTCAACCTTATAGAGGACAGCAGAGGGCATGAGTAAATTCAAGTGAAGCAAGATGCAGATTACAGTGAGAGGCGTATTGATGACAGATGTCGAGACTTATGGAAGCAGTGGTGACGTTAAGATTAGAATGGGGGAGTGATTTAGTTTCCACGGGGTCAAACAGTCACATATTAAAGAGGATAGAAAGAGAGAGGAAATCTGATGAGAAGAAGACAAAGGAAAACAAATGATCTGAACTGCCTCTCACTCTGTTTCATCTTACTGATGAATGTTTGACATTTGTCGATAAAAACTGCAATTATGTGCTTGTGTGTTTGCGAGGGAGACAGAGAAAAAGAGAACACAAGTGACATTTCTCAGTGAGAAAGCTATAATCTCTGTGCATGGTTGCGTCGGTGTGATTGTGTCTGTGTCAGTGTTGATGTGTGTGTTTGTGGGTGTGTACAACAAAGAAGAAAAGAGGGGGACAATGACAAGAGAGAGAGATGATAAATCTTTGACATTTGTACAGATAAACAGTAATCTTGTTGTCCACAGTCAGATCAAATAGAAAACGCACACTTCGAAAAACCTCAATCTGGGCACAAAGTACCTAAAATACAGGTTGTGGGAATGAGTTACCTTTGTGAATATCAAATACACACAGGTGGGGAGTTTCAGAAGCTTACACAGCTGAGAAAATAATTCCTTCTGGATAGTTTTTCATTGATATTTATGAGTTAAGCATAAAGAGCCTCTGAACATTATATGGTCCAGAATGCAATGCAGAGTTATTGTGTTTCGAGGATGAGGTTTAAATAACTTCACTTCAACAACCTCACTGAACAATATCTCCCTTGTTACATAATCACGCAGAAAGTAACTGCTAAAGGGTTCAGTTTGCAATGAAGATCACAATTCAGTCATATTCTCTAGATGAACGGGGCAAGAAACTCAAGCAGTCAGGAAATAATCGATGGCCAGATGATGTACAACACCTTATTTAGAGGTAAAAGGGAAGTGTTTGTAACATTCAGAGTCCTTTCATACCCCTATAAATTTTGTTTTTGCCGAACTCCAGTGGCTTTCCATTGTTACAGTGATGTACAAGTGCACTCCAGGGTGTGTAAGTACACTGTGACATCATTGTCAGGTGTCATCAGTGATGCTGGAGATAGTTCAGGGGTAAAACAGGCTCAAAGCTACAGTTGGTGACTTCTATGACAATAACTTTTTGTTATATTTTCCGAAACTACCATGACATCCACACAGTAGTACATGAGACGTATATTTGTGAGAAAAGATCATGTTCCTCCACCTCAGAGTTCTTCTAATGGCATTTGCAAGAACCCACTGTGTCTGAATAAAACAACCATGCAGAGAAGAGGAGGACTCTAACCAGGGGGTTCTCGTGTGCGGTTTGTATGTATACCTACAAAAATGAATGCACCACAGTTCATTTATAACCCATATAATAATGAGCCAGTATATCCCACTAATGCAGAATACAGAATTTAGCATTAAATGAGGAAGTAGTATAAAGATCAAAAGGCAGTGTAAGGAGGCAGGTAGGGGTGGTAGATGAGTCAAACATCACAGGACTTTCACCTCAGAAGACTGGTGTTTGTGTCCCACATGAAAGTGAACTTTAATCAGGAGATACTTGTTTTTTATAGCAAAAAGATTATTTATTAACATGTGCACATAAGAATGAAAAATGTGAAAAGTCCCCATTAAGATGGTACAATATAAGGAAGGTGATGAATCCATAGCCGAATAGGGAATTGGGAGTCTAGATGCTCTTTGTGGTAGAGGTGGTGAAGATGAGATGAGAAGAAGATGGAGAAGTGCAGATGATCTGGATGAGTAGAGGAATGAGCCTTTGTCGAGCTCGTACTGGACTCTGGATACGACGGCTGGAGGTGAACGGGGTGGAGGAGGGCATGACCATTCTGCCTAAAATGACAGCTGACAGCAGCAGAGGAGAGAGCAGATTTAAAATTTTGCTGTAGCATCCTGACTGGCTGATAGAGATCGTGGCAAATTTTGATTGGATAAGTAGAAGAGTGAACACCCATAGTCAGCTGATTAGAGGAAGCAGTAATTTGACATAATTTGACAGTTTTGTTACACTAGATAGATTTTAGAAAAGGATGTTTGTAAGCATACCTTTAACTATGTGTTTAGTCATTTAAACTAAGAATGTACCATATTACTCTTGTATAATAAAAATGAATGTCTGAGGCTTGTTAGAAAAAGTGTAGTACATAATAATGTCCTTCACAAGTTCTTGTTTATTTTCTGTATATTTGTACAACAAATTACTTACAACCTGCAAGAATAAAGCTCCAGTCCTCTTAAGACATCAAAAGAAGATCATAACAGCTTAACTGTTATGCCCATTTTAATTTAGTATTTGCTTACAAGGGCATCAAAACACATTTAATCATATGCCCATTTTAATTCAGTGTTTGTTAACACTAAGACTGCCAGGATTACAGCGCCCCTCCAAGGGCCGCAACGGTCATATCTAACTTCATTGTTTATGCTGCCCGTGTGCTCAGAAGCACACAAAAAATGCATTTTTATCTCATGATAAGATAAAAAAAAATTACAGACTATAGAAAAGGACTGACAACCTCTCCAATGTCTCATGTCAATTAACACTATTTGTCGGCTTTTAATAATGCCTTTTTTTTTTTTTTTTTTTTTTTGATACTCCTCCTCTCTGACATACTAACACACACACACACACACACACTGAACACACGATTGAATGAATGAATTAAAACTGGAAGCGGTTCAGCCGCAGTCCCAGCGGCTGGCGCTGTCACTGTTGAGATTACATTCGTTTTTTATTATTAACAAAATGTTTTTTTATTGACCGTATGAATGGCTTAGTTTTCAAATAAATATTTGGAAACAAAAATGTTGGCTTTGGTGTACTTTTACAGAGTTTTACCGGCATTGTTATTCCCGGCTTCCCGCTGTAGAGCCAAGGCCTCTGTGTGGCCAAGGCCTCTGTGTGGCCAAGGCGTCTGTGTGGCAAAACTGGACGTGCACCGCCACTGTTAGGATAATCTGTAGCTATTGTTTTTATATTTGTCTGCTGTTGCTTTGTGCTTTATGTTTGCTTTTTAAATGCATTTTCTGCACTGTTTTTAATTATTTATTGTCTTGCTTTTAGCTTTTGTTTTTAATGATCTATTGTTCCTTTAATGTTTTCTCTTGTAAAGCACATTGAATTGCCTTGTGTATGAATGGTGCTATATAAATAAAATTGCCTTGCCTTGCCTTGCCTTGCCACGCAGAGGGCGGGGGGAGATCATCCAATCAGAAAGATAGACTGAGAGTTTGAATTTGAGTTTAGATAATTAATTGGTTAAAAACGAAAACAATCAAGGCACTGAGGATGGTTTTAATCCAGATTGTCCAGCCAGCTAGCATCAGCTTTTTCGTCATGTTTTTACTCGTCAGTTCACAATGAACAGAGATTTCGTTTTAGTTTTTGTTGTCAGTTCTTATTAAATTTACGTTCTCGTCACAAATTAGTCACGGAATAAAGGGCTGTCAACGAAAAGTTTTCGTTTAAGTTTTAGATGACAAAATTAACACTGGTACTGTTTAGCTGTGAAGTGAGAAAGTTTGCTCTGGCTGGTGGGTGGTGCTTGGCTTTCGCTCGACTGTTTTCAACATGGTGGCTGGGTCAAAAACTGTCTCACTTTACAGCTAAACAGTACTCTAAAATACATTTCTGAAAACATTTGAGGTGAAAAATAGGCAACGCAGTAACAGAATCTTGATTCATATTTCATCAGTGCTGCCTAGTTTGACAGTTTGACCACAGTTGACGAGCAGGGATTGAGCTGAGACTCCTTGGCTCTGATTCGTTGTTTTCTGTGAGCTGCAGTGGATTCTAGCAAATGCCATTAGAGGCAATAAGAGGAGGAGAAACATGACAGACTATCTGTCTCACATAGTACTCTGTGGATGTAGTGGCAGTTTCAGAAATATGACACAAAGTTATTTCATAGAAGTAATAGCAAAGTACATTGTTATTCATGCCAACAACAGGAGTGATGGCCAAAACTGCAAAAACAATCAAAAGCTTTAATAAACAAACGAGATTTATCTTTTAAAAGGAGGTGTGAATTTTAAATTAAGAGCTAATGCTCACACATTTTAGAAACACACACACCCCTAACTCTTTGTTTCCCTTTCCACACCTCCCACCTCTTGTTGTCTCTATACTCAGGCGCACACAAACAAACACACGCGCATGTGAAAGGCTGAGAAACACACACACACTCTCACGCACGCTCACACACAACCATTTGATCTCGCTCACTCTATTATTGATAGCCACGCTTGGTTGAAATGAAAAGGGTTTCCAACTCATAACATTATTAAAAATCAATTCATCCTCTTTCATCCCCTCTGCCTTTCGTCTTATCCTTCTCCCGTCCTCCGTCATGTCCCACTTCATCCCTCCATCATCCCTCTCTACCTGGGCCACCTGACACCATTACATCAATTAATCTGCTCCTTTAATTACAAAGCCTATTGACGACCTTTCTCTCTGTGTATTTAGGTGTGTGTGTGTTCTTTCTGAAGCCCACACACCTTGCGTTTTTAATTTTGTGTGTGTGTGTGTGTGTGTGTGTGTGTGTGTGTGTGTGTGTGTGTGTGTGTGTGTGTGTCCTTCACTGCTTTGGTCTTGGACTCTCTTCTGCTCTCTTTTACTTCTTAGCTCTGTATTTTCCCTTTAGTGGTTATAATATCTGATTCACACACCATTACTAAAGCATGCTGCTGCCCAGTGTGTGTGTGTGTGTGTGTGTGTGTGTGTGTGTGTGTATGTGAAAGAGAAACAGAAAAGAATGAAATCACCTTGTCACTAGCGACCTTATTTTCAGTGTCCCCTCTGTGCCCAGAGACTAGCCATTGTGCCAGTTTAATTTATTGACTCTGTTTGTGTGTGTGTGTGTGTGTGTGTGTGTGTGTGTGATACAATATATTTAGCCTCGACTCCAGGGTCTCACTCAGGGAACCATCAACACCGCCTCTGCTCTCTGGCCATTTAACACAGCCTGACCTCCTGTGCCACCTCGACGCAACACACACTCGCAAACACGCATTTAAACACGCTAAACGATGTCAGAAATGTGTGCACACACGCAGGCAGCCATTTATAGAACTGCACAGTCACCACACTCTGTCTCAACCAAAATAAAAACTTTAAAATCACAAACAGACAGATTTTGCCTTCCCTCTCTCCTTCTTTTTTCCACCTTATCTCCTTCTCTCTTTCTTCACAGTCTGTCAGACACTCGACACTCTTGCTGCCTCATTTAGCAAAAGGCCAGTAAGCTGGTCACCTTTCTCTGTCTCTTTCTATTTCTCTGCTCAATTACAGTGAGCTTTAGTGGCAGGACTATGCACCCCCAGTTCCTGAAAATTATGTGTGATAGCTGAATGCATTATGTTCACTAATAATGTTTTCTTCAGCCCCAAGTGCTTCATTCTTGGAGAAAGTCAAAGGAGAGTGGTTGAGGTAGATGGTGGGCTTACAAAGCACCAGACAGGCAGCATTAATTGTATTTTAAAGCCCTATTCACACCGGACTAGTATTACCTGGGGACCTCCTGTGATTTACAAATTACGCCCTCCAAGTCTGTATTTCGTGCGGTGCATTCGGATGGGATGAGCAAAGTCTGAATCTGATTCAAATTATCCCCTGCATACGATGAGCGCAGTCCTTTTTAACTTCGCTCTACACAGCACAGATGTACAGTATTAACCTCCTTTGTCTTTTAAATGTGGAGTAAGCAAATAGAATCAATTCATTTTCACATGTTATCTATCTCATCATCTGTGAGTGTGCCTAAAATCCTGTCAGGAGTTTCTTTTATAATTGCCAGTACAACCTCCGTAATCCTTGACAGACAAAAAGGTCTGTTTCTTCCTCCATGAACACCAGCTAGCTGGAATAATGTTGGAATAGAGTTTGAATCTGATATGTTTGATTAATACAGGGCAAGTGGGGCAAGAAAAAAAGTGGTGACAGTACATGTAGAGTCAGGACACTTAAAGTTTCTGTACCAATACATCTGTTACTCCCCCAGTCTGGGAGCTGCACTAACATTTAGAGTACAATATACTACATAGTTCTGGTTGTGTTGTACGTCGTGCGTAGTCATGGAAATGTTATCATGGGTCTTTTAAAAGTAATGGAAAAGTTTTGAAATTTTGCCCATGAAAATGTGTTGGAACCCTGTCACATACAACCTACACAATTAGAGATCCCCAGGCAATATAAGGCCCGTGAGAGTAGGGCTTAAGATGTATTTGCTTTTGGAAATGAATAGTATAATAACACTGGGTTTCCTTCATGAAATGTGAGCAGAATGAATATATGTGTGTTTATATGTGTTTTCTGCATTTCTGGCATCCCCTTCCCACTTGATTCAATCAGGAGAGAGAACTCCACAAACATATCTTCTGCTTGAGTGGCGAGACTGTGAGATCCACGTTACCGACAAAAACGCTAAGCTATCAGTGATGGCTGTCAGAATGTATAGTGATATAACACTTAACATAACACGCACATCACCTGAGTTTGCTGTTGACTGCTCCACGGGAGGCATGTCGCCGTCCCTCAGGAATAATTCCTGATAGAGAGGTCTCTCCGATGATGCAAGCAGTGTGCTCGTCTGCGGCAGACAGCTGTGACTGGGAAGAGCCTCCTGTAACTGTTGTGTTTTTTTTTATTTTGTAAGTTACAAAGATCATAAAAAAGGGGTCACAGTAAAAATATATAACACGCAACATTCATCACACTTCAGAGGCAGTTTTGAAAAGGTGGGTTTTGATTAGTGATTTGAGCTGGGACAGATTAGTGCAGTCCCAAATGTGTTTGAGGAGAGAGATTCAGAGGAAGGGGGCGGCTGTGGAGAAGGCTCTGTCGCCCCAGGTCCAGTGCTTGGTCCTGAGTGGTGGAGATAGGAGGTTGGCATCAGAGTAGCGGAGGCTGTGAGGTAGGAGGGGGCCTGGTTATGGAGGGCTTTGTGAGTGATGAGAAGGACTTTGAATTGGATCTGATGTGGGACAGGGAGTTTGAATATACCAGGGTACATGGTATTTACAACATTATTTTCAGAGACTGCATTCTGATGACGTAAATCACAGCGTGCATAATAAAAGTATCTAATGCAACATGTATAATGAGTCTAATTCATGAGACAACAGTGCAGTAAGACTTTGAGTCTGCCGTCTGTTTACTCTTGCTCCCCCTCTTCTTTCCCACACATTTTTCCCTCCCATCGTTTACACCTCGCATCCCTCTGTCTCTCATCCCTCTATCTCGTTAGTGTAATAACCAATTAACTCCGGCTCTTGGTTGCTTCAATTTTTTTTATTTATTTCCTCATTAATTCATTTCCTGTTGAAAGCGCACTCCACTGTGATTGGCAGCTCACGCTAATTGCAGCTCAGACTGTGAGTGTACGAGATAGGCTCTCACGGAAGCACACACGCATTCACACACATACAATCTCACGCACTCTCACATGCACTCTCAATTGCGTGCATGCAAGGTCATGCATATTCTTGTGTGCACGCTTGTATGCCGACTGAACACACATTGAGGAATGCTTGCTGGCCGTGCACTCACAGTATAGGAAAAACATCAGCGACAGCACACACACACTTACACACACACAGGGATCAGTGTGATGGTTTTAATTAGATCTGGCCTATCAGCCTCCAACTCAGAGAGGGAAAGAAGGCAGATTACTGCTGCCCTCCATAATGGCCCTCCAACACTTTATCTGCGATTATGGTGTAGGGAGATGACTTCAAGGTCACCAGCACTGTTCAGGAGAAGAGATGTGTGGGAGAGGGTGTTTAAATATCTGAACAAGTTATTCACAAGTCACATGTGGCAACTCACATATACTCTTGGCACAAATGAAAAGGCTTTGATCTCGAATCATTACACGTGATATTTTTTCTTCTTTGAAATAGCAGATCACATGTAAAATTGTCTTACTGGAATTTCCACATTTTCACAGAAGCATTACTGTAAACAAAAGTTCTCTGGTTGCCCATACCCTTTAGTGAGCAGATTTTAACACTTTGGAAATTTCTGAACAGCCATTCTGGAGCCATACAAGCCCTGTGCACAGATAAACAACTCCCCAATCAGCTAAACAAACTTTTTCTGTGTACATGACTGATTACAGGCTGATTACAGCCACGATGCAGCATCACGACTGATTTTCAAGAGATTGGACGGAATCCAAGACAGACAGACACACACACACACACACACACACACACATGAAGCACACTGACAGCTCCCAAACTACAACACACCCCTAGACAGAACTCGTCAGAGCCTTTTCCTTATAATATCCAGACAGACACCCATGAGTACATACGACTCCTGGTTTATTCTTACCCTCAGCAATTCATAATTCATCTACTAATAGCATTTTACAAGCATAATTGAGTGAGCTGTGTAGAACTTTCCTGCCTATAGCTATGGACGAAGATGAACTATTCTGACCATTTACCACCAGTGAATATAATTTAGCTCTTAAGCTACAAATAAATTATACTTAATATTTTCCTGGCCATTACCAAAAGGTATGTTGCACAGTTGTTTATTTTATATTCCATCAGGCAGCCATCGGTTTTCTTACAAACGCTGCTGTAGTCTTGCAATACACTAATGAATTTATGGCTGATTGGGATATTTCTAGACTGTATAGATTGAGACTATTCAAAGTCCGTGTTGGGGGAAGTTCAAAAAGTCATTCTCCATATCCTTTAAAATGAATAAAAATCCAGACGTAGTTTAAAATATCTTTGCTTATTTATGATTTTTTTATGCACACAATGGGCACAAGAAGTAGGGCTGCTGAGAGCATTGCAGCACCTCCTAAAACCAGGTATTATAAAAACCATGAATTGATAAAAAAATTTAACTGAGTGTTAAAACTTTAGTGCTTTGTCTGTCTTACTGAGATACAGGCTATGTCTGTTGTACACAAGTTACAATAGTTACAGTGTCAAACAGAGTTATAGCCAGTGTTGTAGTACTCGAAATCAGTCTTGGGCCTGAGACCACTTCTCAGTCTCAACTGGGACTCGACTGCAGTTTCGCTCAAGGTAGGACTCGATGACACAATCACTTGTTGTTGCACATACTTGAGACTATGAGTGGGAGTGATAGTGTCATCTGAGGGTATCTGAGAGTTTCTGAGGGGGAGCCATTGGGTTAAGATTAGATGAAAAGAAAAGAAAGAAAAGGAATAGATAGATAGAGATGACGGAAAGAGCATGGGGAAGGTAGACATCTGTTTGGACAGAAGAGATGGACTCTCTTACTCCCTCATTTTCATGAGAGAAGAAACAAAAGATGACAAATGACCCAACTTGAATTGATGTGGACTTTAATTTTTAAGTTTAGAGTGGTCAGCCCCTTGTTGTGCACATACTTGAGATCCTGAATGATAGGGTCACTTGGTCTTGTCTCAGTCTCAGACAAAATTTTCTTTCAAGACAGGTTTAGACCACAACCAAAAATGGAGTGTTGAATTAAGATGGTGGAGGTGATTTCGGCTCCGTAGTGTTTGCATTTGTTTGCCCAATGAAAGTAAAGGAAATATTCCCACATTTTATCATGGATTATTTTATCAAGACATTTCTTATGGCACACTTGTACACACGTATAGAGAGTGTGGTGATATAAAACAGCTGAGTGAAGGCAAACCTTCATCTGTTTTCTGATTTCTTTGTTATGAACATATCTATCCCTGCATCCAGGCACCCTCCTACCGTTGCATGATAGACCACAGATACCAAGTAGAATAGTGATCTGCTATCTATCCACACTGTATCACACAGGTGCTGCTTCAGGAATTTTCTTTATTGCATAGCACATGTGACCAACATGTCACACTATGTAATAAGAAAGGGGTTAGACTGGTTTGGTCCTTTAATGTACGATGAATTATTAAATGTATCCAAATCTGTCTTCAGCAAACAAAACGACCCTCTCTACCCTTGTCTTTCCTCCCAACTACTCTGTCCCCCACTCTTCCATTTCCGCCCTGCAACCAGACCTAATGACCAACACATGAACTCCCTCATAATAACACCTTTTAGCTACCTGACTCCATCACAGTGATTATTATGCTGTGTGTACATGATGACGTGCATGTGTGCGGTTGGATATTAATGCAGGCTGTATACAGAATTTGTACCTATATGTGTGTTGTGTGCAGGCATATGTGTTTATATGTGTTTTGTGTATTGTGAGCCCGGCGGAGGCTTTCCCTGTGTGGCTGTAAAAAGCACGATAGGGAAAAAACGCTGAGTCTTTGATGCTAATATGAAGTGTCATATCTTCCCTCGCAGTGTGTGCGTATTTGTTGTGTGTGTGTGTTGTGTGTATACAGTATGTGTGCGCTGAGAACTTATGCAATTACAGTTCCTTTCTGCTTTACCACGCTGACTAAAATGCTGATGGACGTACAGCCCTAAGCTGACACAAGCAATCACTCCGCCGCCGTGTGTGTTTATGTGCGTGTGTGAAACATGTACAAACACACACTAATTCTTGGCTTAATGTAATGTGACTGAGAGTGCTGTGTTGTAGGCAGAGGTTGGACACACACATATGCGTACACTCACACATACACACACTGTCTAAGAATAGTTGGTTCACAGCGGTGCTGAGGCTCAGAGGGCCAGTTACTGTAAAAGGATTTTCATAAGTTGAGTTCTGAAGGCTGAGCTGATCTGTACGCCAGGTCCTCTTCTCCTCCTCCAGCCCGAGAGCCGAGAGAGAGAGAGATAGTCTCTCACCCTGGGACATTAATCGGCTCATTAATGTTCTTTCTTCTAAACTGCTGGAATTAAAGTTTCCTCCTCCATTTACATTCTACTACTGCTGCTACAGTCATTACTTCTTCAGGAATCACTACTTAAAGTGGAAATATTATCACAGCAGTGGAGCCTTTGACCACCAGTGTTTTCATTGACACTTTGTATATATTTCTGCTGGTCCTACTGGTTTTGTACTACCACAATACCAAAACTACTGACACACTGGTGCTGATGTACAGTCTTCATATCATAGGTAAGGGATTTTAGCATTAGGGATCTTACATTTTGCAGAGTGTTTAATCAGTTGTCATCATCAAGGTTCATCCTTGACCTTGGAGATAGAAGTTTGACCAAAAAAATATGAAAGCTTTTTCGACAGCTTTCAACTGTATCACACGGGCAGCTGCTGAGCCATGCTTGTTAACTGATCCATGTCTATGACAACTGTGCAAACTCCTGATGAGTGATTTGGTTGAAAGCTCCAGTAATGGATGGTGTGTTGACCATCCGGTCTCCACCCCAACTCGCCAAACACGACTGCTTGGTCATTAGCCCTCAGCGTCAGATACCGACCAATGAGGCAGCTTTAGTGCCATGACATGCACAGGCTGGTGGCGGTGGCTGCTCGGACTGTCTGCATAGGGTGGGTGGTAGGGGAGGTGGACAGGTCAAACAAACTCCAGACTTTCACCCAGGAGTCCGCTGTTCATTTCCCATGTGCAACCAAAAGTCCACAATTATTTTAATTAACAACATAGTGTGGTAGTATGTGTAGCATACTATGCCAGTGACATATTACATTACATTAGTAACAAACATATTTACTTCAATCCAAACCATGATGGGGTTTTCTTAAACCTAACCACATGGTTTTGTTGCCTAATCCAGTGGTTCTCAACCTCTTTTCTTTCAAGAGCCCCTAAATTGATACACATTGAGGTCCAGACACACCAAATTACCAAATTAACTTTAGAGCACTAGTGGTGATGAAGGCCCCATGCTGCGTTGCCTGACGTCACTGTGTCTCAGCCAAAAGAGTTGCACATGAGCACACCACAAAGACTACAAACGACGGTCAGCCAGCATGTACTTTCTGTGCCTGTGTGAGAGGAGATAACTGTCCACACCAGCAGACACCGGTAGTGAGTACTTGTCATTCAGAAAGGGAAACAGGAAACACTGGTTAGCCAATTAGCACATTGACAACACAATCCTGTGTTGAAAGAACAAAGCACATCTTCATGCGCCAGTGACCAATAACACAAACCATCATGAAACGTCAATGGCGGAAGAAAAATTATCTTACCATATAAGAAGTTTGTTTTGACCTCACGCCCTCTTAACTGTAACTCTTTGTTTACAATCCTCACTTCCATTTCCCTTCTTGTGCGCTGAGCTGAACTGCCAATCGGAGTCGATTTCATTCACTGATGGGCTTTGCTGTCACAGATGCCAATTCAACATGCTGACTCGGTGAAAAAAAAGCCAGCTAGCACCAGTGAGGGCCAGCAGTGCAGGACATACTGTACTGACGAGGACGGCAGCTGCTTGCCAATAGCCTAACTTTGAATGACGGCCAACTGTCGGCTTGGTGCGTCAGGGCCTTTAGGTCATGGACCCCCATTTAATAGAAGTTCACTTTAGGGACCTTGATTTAAAGAGGTTTTGGTTGTCAGATGGGATTAAGACCAGAATTCTGCAGTTGTTAACCACAGTTGATGAAATAACCATGAAGGAGTGAAACTTGAATCGAGAACAGTATCTCTTATGACTCTTAATCACATTGGGCTCACTTTCATGATCAATTGAATAGTGCAAAAAAAACTATTCCCTATTTTTTGGGGGACATCCTAGAGTTCCCTCAGAGACCCTAGCTGTAGGCTTTTGTTGCCTAAACTTGAGGAAGTAAACCTAAATACCTTGTCTTTTTAGCCTATATTCCAAGTTGATTTTTAAAAGAAACTGTATGTAACAAGCAGAAACTGTACACTTCCTGTGAAAATGGAAGTTTATTTTGAGAAGACACTAGTGAAAATTGATGCAAGAGAGACACCTAAAGCTTCATAGTTTCATGTGAAGGGTCGCTGACTAGTAGAAAAGAAGGACACAAACTAAAATGTAAACTGAAATGCTTTAAAATGCCACTGATATAAAAACGTAGATGAAATTTGATTAAACACAAACTACACATAGTAATCTCTAGTTTAATTATATCAGTCTTATGTGTTTGAATACCTTTATGACTGTCTCAGCAAGAGAGGTGACACATTTCAACTGTGCATCTTGGATACAAACAAACCTTGCTACCCCAAGAATATGCAGAGAGTGCAATAACAATAATAAAAAAGAAATGATACTGGAAAGATCATGCTGCATAGCCACAGGTTGTGTACATTGTTTTCTTCCTGCCTCCATGTCGTTGCCATGACACTATCAGTATGTGCTAATAATGTTTGCAGCGGACATCTGCCTTTACTAGACTGAGGCACATTGGGATTCAAAGCCCTGTTCTCTGTTGCCAAGCGCTGATATAGCAGAGGTGTTTAACTTATGTGTATGTACACTACATCTTCCACATCCTCGACTCTGTCCTTTACTTTCTCCAAACCTCCTCATCACTCTACTTACTGTTCTCCCTTCCAATTTATTTATTTAACTCTATTTATTTTTATGTACAGGTTATTTTACTGTACGTAATTCACCTCTATTTCTCTCCCTCTGTTTTTCTCTCTCTGCAGCCATCGGTGTCCAGATGACTCTTGAGGTGCTGGAGTCCAAATTTTGGGCCATCGCAGGACAGGTAAGTACATACAGGAATCCTTTATATTTTACGTGAACATTGTGACACTGATCGAGAAAACAACTATAAACTATGAGCTGACTTTCTGCAAGTTGTTTGCAACTTTTTGCTTTCAAAACAGTGACATTTAATGGATGCCACCATCTGATAAACAAAAGCATGAATCATAAATGTCAGGTGCCACTGTGTATTGTTTGGGAAATAAACCCTGCGATTAGAGCATTATTGCTCTAGATTTTTATCCACGTTTGATTCATAGTTGTTTTTATTTTTTAATGCCCACTATAAAACAAGTTAATTGTCGCACTGCACTGGCACTAATGAGAGAGACTTGATGTATTTATGGATACAGCTGTTTCATTGAACAATGCTTGTGGAATGCAAACAACGTTATCATGCTGTTTTGAGTTAGTGTGGAATAATACAGTACCACCCTCCCCATATAATGAGTCTCCTTAAATGATCAGTCTAAAACTGTTAACATCTGTGGCTCCACATTAACCATTTTCAAAGATCGTGTTCCTGGGTTGACATTAAAACTTCCCATTTACACTTTAGGCATTGACTAAGTACCAAATTCCTGTGAATCAATAACTCCCTCTAAAATATCCTACTCAATAAATGACATGATGAATACACTGTCTGCTCCAGGGGTTTAACCCATTGCCTCCGCCTTTGATACCGGAATACCCCTTTAAACCACCAGACCATTCTGGCATGCATTACTGCATGACAAGGAGTCAACGATGATTATAGGTTATTGTCCTGCTCCATTAGTTGGTAATTACAGCGTGTACACTTTGTTTAATACAAGGCTAAATGCAGGGTTTTCCATATCTCTGCAACCACCATAAAGAGAGGGCTTACCCTGCCAAAAATTTTATTTTGAAAGATTAAGGCCCAATTCCATTACTTATTTTTCCCCTTACCTCTGTGGTTTTTGAGTGCCACTTTGCCCCTCGGAATAGTGTTAAAAGGCATAGTGGTCGAAAAATTTGCTGGATATTGCGAATATGCTGTCTTCTGCAGTGGGGATTTCTCGTGCGTGGGCTGCAGGCATCTTTTTGTGCTTGTCAGGACACTTGTGAGTCTTTAAGTTTCTGTGCTTCCAAGAGATCCAACAAGTCATCAAAAAAAAGAAAGACCACTGCTTCATAATCAGACCTCGAGCTGTGCTCTGGAGGCTAACGTTAGCAACTTGTGCTCCTTCCTCTACCCTGCCAGTCTGCACTGTCATTAGAGGAGCAGTGACAAGTGCAGAAATTTCACTGCTGGATTTTTGTAAATTTTGTGCAACATATGGTATCAAATGAGGGAATGTCAAAATGTAGGACCTATGAATCAGCAATAACAATGTATGTGGGGCCCATGTGCGTTGTAGATGGGCTGAAAAATGGGCCCTATATGGGATGGTCCATGGGTTTCATACTGGCCACATGCCAGTAGCCTACATGGGTAGGTTTACCCAAGTGGGCACCACATAGGTTAGTGGGTTACCAAGTGGGTATGGATCCAAAACCCACCCATGTGGGCAATTGGCATGGGGCAAATATGGAACCCTTGTTCAATCCAATATAAGGCCCATTTTAACGTCCATTTCCTACCTACATGAGCCCCATATACAAATGTTGGTGGGGTAATGTTAGCTAGCTAGCTAGTTAGCTACAGAAACATCAGCATACTACTAGCAATTTCTTTTGTTATGCTTGTTATGAAGAAAAGGACAATAAGATAGTGCAACGACATTAATTAAACTAAAATAATTTGATAGTTATTGTAATTTTTAAATCTTTATTTACAAAGAAAATACATTTGTGGGTTTCTGTTGTTGCTTGTGTAGCCATTTTACAGATGATTTCTCATAACACTCAGTTTAAAGTGTGCCTCTGAAAAACCTCAATTTGAAGGGTCATCAAGACACCCTATACCTAGACATGAATGCTCAAAATGGAGGGGTAAGGGGTGTATTGAGATTGAACCTAAATGCCATCTTTGGAGTTGTTTTCATCTTATATTTTGTGTCCTGCTCATGTGTCCTCTCATCAGTACTAGCTCCAGTGAAGGATCTTAGTGTTCTTTGAGTTCTCCCACACCTTCAAGAAAACATTTTATCCAGGACAACTTGCTTAATTTGGCGTAACACCTCTGCTGTAGCAGGTGTTTGATAGCTTGGCTGTTCTCCTCCTCTGCTCCTGTGGCTGTAAATGACAGCAGTTAAAAGAGCATTAGGGCTGCTGGCTAGCCATTAAATGATGGATAGCCACCACGGCGAGGCTCACTAACTCCCAAGTGTGTGTGTGTGTGTGTGTGTGTGTGTGTATGTGTTTATGGAGGTGTGAAGAAGAGAGTGCCGTATATGTGTATACTGTTAATGTTAATGTGTGTCATGTTGACGGGACCATATGCATGAACCATCTGTGCACGAGTGTGTTGTTATGTCCATATTCATCAACTAGGAACTCATTAGCATCATTTGCAGTAGCCTTGTTATCCACTAGATTTATGCTGCATGAAAAGTCATTTACTGCGAGCACCTTCGACTTCCTCAGCCTTCCCTCTTCGCCTCTGATAGCTTACATAATCACCTCATCTTCCTGTCATGTACTCACTGTCAACCATCTTTATTTCATAGGGGATTGTGTGTGCATGCACGCATCATATGTGCTTGCCCTGACTGTGTATGTTCAAGTGTGCCCATCCATGCATAGATGTATGTGTGTGTGAAATCCTCTCTGTGGTCTATTTTAAGTATTAAGCTCCCTCGGGGGTGAAGATACTGTACCTACTGTAACATCCAGAATAAGATACGTATATCAGGAGGATGTGCAATAACCAGCTTCTGCCAAAAAAGGGTTTCATACTGGCTCAGTGGGTTACAAAGACACATGGTGTTTTAAGTGTTGAAGGGACGGTTCACCCTTAAAATCAAAAAAAGGTATTTTTCCCCTCAAACATGCACGTGTTACGACACTCAACTCCCGTCTGTGCAGGAGACCAGAAAGAAAGGTGTTACAGGTTCAGGTTGCTACCTGAATCTCTGTGGTTTGGAGATTAGTTTCTCTCGCTGTCCATATTCATACTTTTCAGAAATCTGCTTTATTTTACAGCTCTATGAGAGTTGTTAAGTTACTGCTGAAAAAAACCCATTTCTTTATTTTGTTGTAATGTAAACAAGTCTAATAATACCACAGGAAGGGAGAGTAAAAGCAGAAACAGGCACAGTGAGATGTGGGATTACGTGCTGTAGGCAACAGGCTGTCACTGGACCTCTGGACCAACAGGTAAACTTCTAACTTTCAGTGCTTTGTGATAGAAAAATGTTGGTGGACCTTTAGCCATTTGTGGATCAATCACTTGTTGCAGTGTACCATTTAACCACTCTTGACAACAGCTTGACAACAAAGTTAGTCCTGGCCAAGGCGCTGTCTGGATTGGACACTACAGGCAGAACTGTAGTATCTTGAGGCACAGCTGCTGCAAACTGCATATTGATTGTGGTATTTTGTGAGAGACTTTCACCTTACCTGTTCAGGTTGCTGCACTGTCAGACTGAAACCATGAGCGAGAAAAAGCAAAGGTAAGAAATTCAGTCACTAATCTACAAAATCCTAATCCTTCAATATTACAGTAACTGCTGTTTGAGAGGTTACTTAACATAAGCATATAAGGTTTTTACCAAAGACACTACCTTTGGATGTAACTTCTTTGTGATCACCAACAATTAGCTCAGTAACCGTAAATTAATTACACATTTTGTTCTCTGTAACTGTAAGTAATTTAAATAACATTAATTTTGTAATTAAATTACACAACTCTGTTCCATGTACAGTGACACTGGTTGATCACCTTGAACTTTCCCACCAGGCAAATGCTGAAAATCAGAGAAAAACAAGAAATGAAGGGGGACGGAAGTGAAGTGAACCCAAAGAAAAAGGTTTGTATGAGATTACCTTCAACACTGCAGCAGCCTCTGTATTTTATGAATGTATATTCTTTTATTTTTACTTCTCTCTTTCAGTTTAAAATGTGTTTTTCTTGAAATATTTTGCCTGAAATCCCTAACTAAGACAAATGTGATCTTTCTTTACAAATAGTTACTTATAGTGACACACAGTGACTTCCACTGTTTGCCCTGTTAATTTAAATAGGGTTAAATTATAACACAGTGAAGACATGTTTACACAACTTGTTGATCCAA
Organism: Epinephelus cyanopodus; assembly: GCA_026686955.1. Classification (NCBI taxonomy): domain Eukaryota; kingdom Metazoa; phylum Chordata; class Actinopteri; order Perciformes; family Serranidae; genus Epinephelus; species Epinephelus cyanopodus. The sequence goes on along the minus strand of CM048936.1, from coordinate 19,153,866 downwards.
GTGTTTTTATTTTCAATCTCAATATTCTATTTTGTGACATGTACCAGGTTCCTGCAGGAGATGTCCAAGACTTCCTGATAATACAAAAATCCAAGCTTGCTGTCCACGGATGCAACCTGCCAAAAAGGTAACGGCCAGCTGATGAAACAACACACTTGCAACACAAAGGTTAGTCTGTTATTCATAGTCATTACAAAAAAAATCTGTTAATTATTTTGCACTGCATAGTAACAGTATTACATTATGCTTATAATTATTATGGTGTTTATCATTAACAATGGTGTATTTGTTTAAGGCATTTTGCAAGTTGTCCCTCCGTCTGACATTCCCCTTCTTATTTTGTCTCCTGTATAACAGGCGGGTGATGACAACTAGAGATGCGCGGTTGACCCGAGGACCCGCAGACACCGCGGATAAACCGCGGATCGGGCGGATGACGCCACGAAAAATAATATTTTAATAAAATTCGGGCGGGTTGCGGTTGAAGCACTCAAATAAAAAAAATCAACATTTCAACCGAGGCTCCAATTGTTTGCTCATCAGCTTACTGGCAAGATATAATGAACTGCACTGTTTGAAAAAGACGATAGGTCTACTAATAGCAAGGCATCTTCAATAGACCTAAAAACTAATCGGCGGATGGCGGGCGGGTTCGGTTTTGAAAATTGGTGAAAAAACGTTCATGCAAATGGATAGCGGGCGGATAGAGATTTTAAGAAGCGGTTGCGGATGAAAAAATACGTCATCCGCGCATCTCTAATGACAACACAGATTCTCCCACTACCAGTTAGAGCTGTCGAGACCCATCAGCAGGTCAAGTTGTTGAGCAAACGCTCCTCATCCTCCAGCCTTAGGCTGGATTCGCAGCATCCACAGTGGGACAGACTTGGCTTTGTGAAAGCGCCCAGGTAGACTTTTGCACCGAATTCCACTTGTTAAGTTATTTTTTTTGATGCATTTATTGTACTTTACTTTGAACAGAAGAAAGTAACCTTCTGCTGCAGCATTGTCAACTTTACGTATATGGCTAATCTGACCCAGGTTATTTGCAGTATCTCACACTTCCCAGTCAAACCTTTTAAGTTTTACTGACCTATTTTTCCTTCATTCTCGTGCAGTTGTGCAGAAACAGGACAGACCGATGCCTGTGCGTCTGCCCCCAGTTGAAAACAGGTCCCAGTCCAGACACCACTGACAAGTGGCGTGATGACATTGATCATCTTGTTACGTGCAGTGTTCTGCGGGGTAACTTATGGTCCGGGTATTCATGTTGAATTCCTCTCAACACGCAACGCCCACACCATCACCATTGCAGACCAAACTCTGTGGCAACGGCACTCCCCAATGGCAGTAGCTTCCCCAGCAGGACACCATGGACTGGACTTGGCTCTGACCTGTTGAATCATGGCAAGACCCTCTAAGAGTGAGACATTGCGTTCACTCTCACTGAGTACTAGAGTACTTGGAAATGACAGAGAAGGAATGGCAAGCTAACCCACCAGCTACCAAGACGGATGTGGGAATGATATGGAAAAAAACTGGAGGACATGGAGAATCCTTCATGGTGCAATAATGTTCGTTTTGTTGAAATTCCCGAGGGCAAAGAAGGAAGAGATATGGTGAAGTTTTTGGGAGGAACTGATGTCGGAGCTGTTGAACATAGAGGGCAGATACGAGATTGAACAGGCTCACAGAGTCACCAGCCAGCGCCCCACACCAGGTAATAGACCCAGACCAATACTGGCTACGTTTTTGAGATCATCGGATCAGGGTGGAGAATCAAAGGCAGGCTGAGCTGGGAAAATACCACCATAATGCTCTTCCTGGACTACGCCAGAGCCACCCAGATGAAACGCGACAAATTAAAGAAATGTAAAAAGAGACTTCACGAACAGGAGGTGAGCTTCAGGATGCTGTATCCAGCTAAACTGAGACCCAAAAAGGTCATGACTTTCATAGATGCTATGCAGTAAATCATTGAGGCAGCGGATGTTCATCGGGCTGTTGTGAGCCAATGGTATCCTGCTTTGTTTTCTATCCTTTTTTACGCACCCGAAGTGAAAGTCACTCATCTCCATGGTAGCAGTGCATGAGGAGCATTGACGAGTGGAGCCTCATGACCAGACATGGACCGCCGGACTTGCGTCGGAGGGACTTTTTTGGTGGTTGAAATCTGCAGAGTTCAGGTTCAGTTGCGCACTCTTTATTCTGTTAAGGTTATGGGGGATTTGGTTTTTGTCATCACCACAGTGTAACTGAAATGTTCCCAAAATGTGCGTGTGTTCCATTAATGTATAGGCCGGCATGTGTTCTCAAATATGTTTAATGCGTCTCTACTTGGAATGTAAATGGTTTGGGGAATCTTTGTAAGAGGAAAAAGGTTATGACTATGCTCAAGAGAAAAAAATACCATGTGGTTTTTCTCCGAGAAACACATGTCACCGGAGGAGTCCAAGAACCTTTGTGTAGGATGGGTGGGATGTGTATTTAACAGTGAAGGCTCCAGTAAAAGCAAAGGTGTTATAACTTTAGTTAGCAAACACTTACAATTTAAATGTCTTAAACAAATTAAAGATAACTCTGGCAGGGTTATTATTGTGCTGGCTGAAATACAGTCATTAATTTTGGCTAATATATACACTAATGTGGTTGATCATAATTTCTTTATAGATGTTGAAAGGAAGCTACAAGCTGCTGGAAATCATGCTATCATTTTAGGAGGAGATTTCAATCTCTTAATGGACCCAATTCCAAGGGCCTTTATGACACTACAGAGAGTTTGCTAATCTTTGGGATTGGGAGACATTTGGAGGAACCCCCTCTGGATTCCCTCTGGACTTGGCCCTGTTACCACAGACGGAGAGAAGACACTCTTATAGGTGATTTCTTAATACATCCATTCTACAGGATCCAGCAAATGTAGAGTGGTTAAGAACAGGAATAAAGAATTACTTAGAGATCAATTGGCTTTCTGTATCATCCGGGGGTACAGCATGCGATGCTCTAAAGGCGGTGATTAGGGGACGGATTATCCAACATACTACATATCAAAAAAAGGGGAATACACAAGGGTTGCTAGAATTGGAAATGAAAATTAAACAGGCTGAAACAGAGCTGAAGCAACGAATGACACAGAATGGCTGGAGGAAACTGATAATTAAAATATCAGTATAATAATATTTTATCCTAAAAGGTTGAATTTAACTTATTTAGGGCCAGGCAGACTTACTTTGAGTCAGGAGATAAAGCTGGAAAGCTACTCGCCAGTTATATAAAACAGAGAGAGCATTAGATCACCATCTGGAGACTAACTCACGGCAACGGTGGATATCAATAAGACATTTAAAGAATTTTAATAGTAATCTTTACACCTTAACATCGACCTATAATGAAGAGGAATTAAAAATTTTATGGAGCCACTGGGGCTGCCCAAATTAACAGATGAACAGAGGGATTTTCTGGACTCCGATATTACAATTGAAGAACTTAAAGGGGTAATTCAGGCGCTACCAACAGCTAAAGCACCAGGTCCAGATGGTTTCACTGGAGAATTTCTCAAGAATTTTACAACAAAGTTAGCCTCTCTTTCACTTGGAGTGTACAAGGAAGCATTAAAGAGGGGTGTACTTCCACCATCTCTACGGCAGGCCCTTTTTAGTCTTGTTCCTAAGAAAGTCAAGCAGCTGTCTGATTGCAATATTTGTTGCCCTATTTCACTAATGCAGATAGATGTCAAAATAATTTCGAAAATTCTAGCAAACAGATTAGATAGTGTAACTGACCAAGTGGGGTTTATTCATGTTGTAACTCATCAGATACTATAAGACGCCTTATTGATATCATAATGGTCTGTGGTTCAATCCCCAGTTACTGCGATTTCTATTGATGCTGAAAAGGCGTTCGACATGGTTGAATGGGGATATTTATTTAGAATTTTGGAAGAGTATGGATTTGGTAGCACCTTTCTAAAGTGGATCCATGTATTATACAAGAACCCAGAGGCAGCTGTGCAGACGAATGAGCTTATTTCAGAATATTTTACAGTGGGGAGAGGAACCAGGCAGGGCTTGCCACTCTCGCCATTGCTGTTTTGTTTGGCCATAGAGCCTCTTGCAGCAGCCATACGGGGGGCCTCTGATTTTCCGGGTGTCACCGCAGGAGGGTGGTGCACAAAATAAAAATAAATAGAATAATAAATTCAGTCACTAATCTACAAAATCCTAATCCTTCAGTATTACAGTAACTGCTGTTTGAGAGGTTACTTAACATAAGCATATAAGGTTTTTCCAAAAATGTCCAAGACTTCCTGATAATACAAAAATGCAAGCTTGCTGTCTACGGATGCAACCTGCCAAGAATTGGCAACGGCCAGCTGATGAAACAACACACCTGCAACACAAAGGTTAGTCTGCCATTCATAGTCATTGCAGAATAAATCTATTATTTATTTGCACTGCATAGTAACAGTATTACATTCTGCTTATAATTATTATGGTGTTTATCATTAACAATGGTGTATTTGTTTAAGGCATTTTGCAAGTTGTCCCTCCGTCTGACATTCCCCTTCTTATTTTGTCTCCTGTATAACAGGCGGGTGATGACAAACTGGTTTCAACACAGATTCTCCCACTACCAGTTAGAGCTGTCGAGACCCATCAGCAGGTCAAGTTGTTGAGCAAACGCACCTCATCCTCCAGCCTTAAGGCCCATTTATGCTCAACGTTAAATACAGATCCAGATACAGACGGAGCCTTATGTCCGTGCTCCACGTTAATTTCGTCCGGATTTCTGCACGTTTCCATAAAGCTTACGGATATGGGCCAAACGGAGCAGTACCACCGGAAACCGTGGGGGCAGTGTTGCTGTCACTACTCGATACGTAGCTCTAGTGAGACATAAAGAAAAGCTGTTTGATTGTACATTGATCTTAAACACTTTACATGTTTTACTACAGACATAAACCAGCCTGTACCCTGTCTCACGTTCTTTAAATCGGCTGAATAGTTAAAGGTAGACTATAAAAACAGTAAATTTTTCACATGATTCTACTTGCTAACTGAATTTCTTGATGCATTTATTGAACTTTACAGAAAAAAGTAACCTTTTGGTACAGCATTGTCAACTTTATTTGGCTAATCTGACCCAGGTTATTTCCAGTATCTTACACTTCTCAGTCAAACCTTATTAGTTTTACTGACCTAATTTTCCTTTATTCTCCTGCAGTTGTCCTACAAAACTGCGGCAACAAGGAGGGCAGTCAGCAGAAACGGGACAGACCGATGCCTGCAGACCGCCACGTGTCCTGCCACCAATTTTTCACAAGAATGAGGACGTCAAGAACCTCAAGCTGGTCCCAGTTGCAATGAGGGTTGAGAGTCCCAGTGCTGACAAAGCAAAGAAGAAGTAAATTATGGACACATTTCCATCATCAAAGTTCTCCCATTATCTTTGAACTGTCTTTTATTATTTTCATTGCTTGTTTTACTGTTTATTTATTTAATGCATTGTATTTACGTTGATCAGCCACATCACTGACAACACTGACAGGTGACGTGATGACATTGATCATCTTGTTACGTGCAGTGTTCTGTATTCATGTTAAATTCCTCTCAACACACACCGCCCACACTAACACCATTGCAGACAAAGTACAAACTTCATGGCAGCGGCACTCCCCAGTGGCGATAGTTTCCCCAGCAGAACAATGCACCATGCAACACTGCAAAAACTGCTCAGGAATGGCCCAAGGAACGTGATTAAGAGCTCAGGCCGTCACCCTGGCCTCTGAATTCCCCAGATCCCAATCCAATCGGGCATCCGTGGGATGTGCTGGTAACTCCACCTTGCAACCAACAAGACTATAAGGATCCGCCCACTAACGTGCTGGTGCCAGACACCACAGGACATCCCCAGAGGATCTGTGTCCATGCCACCACTCCATTTATTGATTGTGGTTCTGACCCATCCAAGTCAGACACCACACCATGGACTGGACTTGACTCTGACCTGTTGAGGCATGGCAAGACCCTCTGATAGTATCCTGTAGTGTCTGGCACCAGGGTGCCGGTGGCGGATCCTTTGAGCCCTGTGGGTTGTGAGATGGGGTACCAGCAAATCCCACGGTTGCTCAATCAGATCAAGATCTAGGTCATTTAGACGCCAGGTCAATGCTTTAAGCTTTGTCACATTCTTCGGGCCATTCCTGAGCAGTCTTTATGGTGTGGCATGGTTCATTGTCCTGCTGATGATTGATGTTATTCTCTTAATCTGTCAGTGGTTTTAACGTGGTTGATCGATGTGTATCAAACGTGAATTACCTAAATAAATTTGCATTCATTACTCTTAAAGATACTGAGTCAACTCATCATTCTTTTCTTCTATTTTTCTGTAACATCATAAGCTGTTTGTTACCAGTTTCCTACACCATCATTGTTGGGTTCTTTCAAAGGGACAGTATTAGTGCTGTATTGCAGTAATGTCACAATATGTCACAATATAGTAATTGTTCTGTAAATTCAATCAAGAAATTTTTTAAGTATCCATTCCATACTTTATCAAATTTGATTATTTTCTTTTTTATTTTCCATTCAAACAAAAAAACAAAACTGCCTCACAGACAGAGACAACACAGTTAAAAACAAAAGACTCAAAACAGTAAAACTAGAATTCTTTTAAGTTTTAAGATTCCCGAGAACAATTACTTAACGTCACAGGTTTCTGTATTGACAACTCCGCTCTCCTCCTACATGCCTGCCTAAATCCTGTTAGCTTGCAAGGCAGCTGGATTTTGAGAGATGAAGAGATCATGTGAGAATCTAGCCTTGATTTCCTATTCAGCTTGCCCTGAATAGCTTCTGGGGTAGAAACAGTATTGCCAAATCTCTCCTGATGGACACATTTAAACCATTGCACAGTTAATACTGTCATGTCGGCCGTAGACATCAAATATAATGGAACTAGATGGCACTCGGCTTTTGTTGCCTTGTGCGCCAAAAAAAATACATATCATGGCCTACAGACCTTGTTGTGAGCAGTTTTATGCAGGAACTATTTTCTTTCTACTGAACTACATCCACCAACCATATCACTGCATAGAAGGAAGCGTGCATCTACACATGGACGAGTGTCTTATGCTCATGACAGCCTGAGATGTAAACATTAATGACCTTGGCTGAGCTGTAATGTTAGCTAGTTCAGTGCTGCTCGGTGAGCTAGCAGAAGATGCATGCTTCCTTCTGGTGATATAGGCAGGTGTAGTTCAGTAGAAAGAAAATAGTTCCGACTTGAAACTTCATACAAAAAGGTCGATGAATTATACTCAGAAACCAGGTCATGATTTCTAGAAAGAGACTGCTGAGTTTTTCAAATATAATTTTTGGCACTTTGAGTACCACAAGCCAAGTGACATCAAGTTCCAATATATTCAAGAGAAGGCAGACGTCTTTACAGCCGATATCTCCAACACTGAGCAAATCACACCAAAATAATCGACACCGATAAATAGCACTACAGATAAGAGGAAAATATATTTTTGATTTTTAGGTGAACTGTCCCTTTAAGAGCACAATAGCTCAGAGTCTTCATTTATGTTGCCTATGCAATGTGTAGCCATAAACAAGCATTTAATTTAACATAATTTATTGTGTTTATTGTGTTGGGAATGACTCATGCAATCATTAAGAAATACCGACCTTTGCTGATTTTCACACAGCTACATCATTAGATGTCTATACAAGAAATATTTGAATCCTAGTTAGCCAGTAATTGGTTTGCTTTAAATACCAACAACATCAAATTAGCTTCATCATTATGTATGTGAGAGAAATGGTCATTGCAAAGAACTCTGCACGGAGATTTCAGATCTCAGGGGAAGAGTTATGTAAGTGAAAGAAAACCCCTCGTGGACTTACAGTGACAGTACTTTAAGTAAGGTTTTATTAGTCAATGAAATAGGAATCAGTGAGGGAAGAATAAAGCATGAGCTTCCACTAATAGGAATCTGTCTGAATGTTAATAGGCAATGTCCTGACATATCCGTACGGCGCACACTGCTTTGTACGCTCTGTGTATGTGTGAGGGTGAGTGTGTACATCCATGGTGTTGAAAGAGTGAGAGACAGTGAAAGAGATAGAAACATACAAAGGAATAAATTGAAAGAATCGCCTTGCTTCACTGACACATGCTCCCACCTTGGTTAAATCTGCAAACCGACAATCTTCTAAAGATACATCACATTAAAATCTACAGTATGAATCCTATAGCGTGAGGATCCGTCTCTCACAGTCCATTGCTGCTATATTTTGTATGACAGCGAGTGGAGATGCAGGGAGAGGCTGTGAGGTGATACTAATGAGAATCAAAAGATGATAGATTTTTTGCCATTCACATCTTGGCATGCTCTTCATCTCACGGACAAGACTCAGCTGGTCTTCCTTTCTCTGCAATTCAATATTTGTTACTTGCATTCTGTTTCTGTGTCTTCCAGAACTGCAACTTTGAAATGTTCACGCAATCACAAAAAAACATATTTTGTTTATTTATTTTAATCTATCTTCAGAAATGGAACAGCTTTCTTCAAACTATATTTATGCCAATTATAAAATCAGGCATCACAGAACAGCAAAGCTCAGTTAAAAGTAGTATGTCATGGTTACAATACTGTGGTGTGCTGCTTACTTTGAGTTCAAGTGTGTGTATGAGCAGACAGCAGGATCATTAGTTGCGATGAGAAACAGTTCGATTGCGGTTCGGGGAATGAGAGTGATAATTGATGCTCTCACTATCACCTTGACTCCTGCTGGAGCTCCCAGACGAGACAAATTTACCAACACAGGATCTGAGGGAACAGCCTCCAACATGCTGCCCAGATTTAGAAAGCTGGCTCTGATGTTTGAGGTTAAGAGGCAGGATGAGACATAAAATGGTTACTTATAGAGGAGACATACATCAAATCAAATAGAGGGTCCAAGGTAGTTAGCTGTGATGAACAAATTGGCAGCTTTGATTTAAATTCATTTGCAGCATGATTGCAGATGGTATAGACAGATCAGTCCAGCTGGCAGTCCAGATAGGAATAAATTATGTGATTATCTGACGTGATCAGGGTATAAACTCTATCTGTGCACAGGAAATGTCATAATGTAGCAGACATTTTACAACAAAAAGGCAATTGTGCACACACAAAACAATCTAATGGGCAGCTTTACAGTAAATTTGTCAAGCAAATTTAACCTTTTTGATTTAGGGACCTCATGCATTTTGTTTTAGTGCCACTAGTGAAAACAAAATTTTTTTGGCCCAAAAACAAAACAGTATGTTGTTTGTTGAAGTCTCACTGAAACAGAAATTGGAGCATCTTTAGTGTCTATACTGTGACGAATTTCCCAGTGAACTGGAAAATTTGACCCGTTTGCAATTACAAGAGGGAATTAAATCAAATCCCTCTCATTTAATTTGTCCACTACAGCAGGGGCAGACTGGGACACAAATTCAGCCCGGGACATTCAGGCACATTGGGCCACACACCAGCCCACACACCAGTCGTTAGCTCAGCTAATCTACGATAACCATGACTAATTACAAAAACATGCACACAGAAGTAGTAACGTTTGTTCAATCATTGGTTTTACAGACTTTACAAACATCAAATTATTCTAAACGATGATATATATATATATAGCTTACCTCTCGTTCGTCTCGCTCGTCTTCATTCAACTGACGCGCTGGTTTTCTACCCGGAAGTAAATGTAAACAACAAGGCGATTCTGTCAATTACTGTTATTTGAAGCCTAATTTTTATACAAGTTATAGTCATACGTGTTTATGCAAACAATTTGATTGTATTTCCCATCTTTGCTAAGCAAGAGTTTTGCGTGAAAGGAATTAAAGACCTGACTCAAATATAGGCCTGTTGAGTTCAGTGATTTAAGCAAATAATAGCCCAAGCCACTAATTTAAGTTTTACAGTACTTCACCTGTATAATGACCATTTATATATCAATTTGTCGTACCATGTTACCTTGAATTCGTGAAGAAAAATTCCTTTTTTGCATGCCTCTACAGAAAATGTTGAACACATTGATTAATTAATTAGGGACCATCTTTTACAACAGCAAAATTATACCAAAACATCTGTTTACAAACTGTCACACAACTGATGCAGAGTAATCCAAGTCTCATTTAATCAGTTGTATGTTCAGTGCTTCCTAGACAAATGCAAAACCATACAATTTTTAAACTGAACTAAAAGTGATGTTGAACTGAAAGTATGCGCTCTTCAAAGCCAAACTCCAAAGCTACGTTTTTTTAATGAAAAAGTATGTTGTTAAACATGGTCCCAATAAATCAATAAACCAATATGTTCACCATTTTCCACTGAAGCATGGAGAAAAATATTTTCTTCATAAATTCAAGGTAATTAATCATGACTAATTATTATACAAATGGTCATTTTGTGATTGAAGTATTCCTTCAATCACAAAATCACCATGGGTTTCACTCGGGGTCCATGTCATCGGTCCGACAGCCCATTAGTTCGACATCCCATTAGTCCGACTGTCCGCAGTGCTGAATGGCTCACAGTGGGCATATGGTGCGCCGCGACCGGCTCTGGGTCAGCTAGGAAAGGCTTGAGGCGGAGCAGGCTCACGGCTTATGTGTTTGTCACTTTCTTTTTCATTTCAACCCACACCATGATCTTCTCCTAACAGTAACCAAGATTTCGATTTCGGAACAGACGTCGGAACAATGGGATGTCAGACCAATGGGCAGTTCCCTTTACTCACAGGTCTTTAGACTAGCTTTTTTTTTTTTTTTTTGTACATAATTAGCAGAAACAGAGGATCTCATTTCATTCATCACCCTATGCTATTTACCAAGGTCACGTAGCACAGGATCATCATTTCTGTCACTCCACTCACTGAATTGTAGTTTATTTCAGGAGGCAGCGATGGGAGGCAGAGAGAAAGACTGACACTTTGCTGTAATAGGATTGAAAAGGATGATAAATTGTCTCATTCGCACTTGGACACGCTCTATATAGCCTGACCATGATTCTAAAGACATATTGTCCACAGACGCCAGTCCACACATACTGTCGACATAAGATGTGACCGTAGTAATGAGGAGAACTATTGACATTTTGACTCATGACCCTTCCAGTGATGCAGGGAAGTGTTAGGAGGTGAAATTTACAGACAGTGTTGATAGAGAGCTTATTGTCCTTCTCCAAAGGCTGAAATGAAATATAGAAAATAAGCATTGTTATTATTGTGGAAGAAGCACCAAAAACTCTACTGCAAGTTTTCATTGTCTAACTTCGATTAAAATGTTGATTGATTTGTTACATTTCTCCAGGCCTGCATAGAAATCCGTTAAAACTGTAATTAAATGTACAAAAATCGACATTTACGATAAAAAAAATATCTGCAGTCTTTTGTATATTCCTGAAACATGTGCTCTGAGATGATGTATTGTTGTGTCAAGAGCAATCTAACAGCAACAGAGTGAGACCGTCTAGTCAGTGCATTGTCTTACACATCATTAACTGAAGTAATGTTTCTTTCTCCCCTTCATGTTCTCTTTTTATCTCTCTTTGCTCCTCTTCTTGTGCCTTCTCAGCCAAATGACACAGATGTAAGTATGCATAAGTCCCCCCCTCCCCTCACTTTTCAAAAACATCACACTACCTTTTGCAGAGAACCAAAATTAACATCTTCAGCACCTGCTGAGCTCTGTGAAGTCGGCTTCACACTCCATTTAAAAGAGATTACGAAACACACAGTCACAGACATGCAGAAATTAGACCTGCACAAACAAGACACTCAGGAGCTCATCACAGGTAGACATATCACGCACAAATTAACACCGTCTCACTAACGCTGACAGGTTTTTTTCACACACAGACACATGCACTTGACGATACTGACACATGTTCAAGCACAGCACCACCACAGTGAGGACAGACATTTTAATACACATACTCATCATGTAATAACATATTCCTATCACTTTCGCCTATATATTCTTTAAATGCAGCTCTTTCCTCTGTGTGTTAAAGGGTAACTTTAACACACTAGACCGTGCTTTCATATGTTTTTGTGTCTATGTGACTGATGTGAACAGCTATATTTGAAATTGGTCCAGTATTTGAAAGAGAAAGGGCTGCAGCTAGCAGCTGTGCAACACTGCAATATAACCAGATGGGGCGATTGTGCACCATCACAATTAAAAGTGTTTATTTTCTTGGGGAGTCTTGACCAAAGGCTCAAACAATGGATTCCAAGTGGTATAACAGCATTAAGCAAAATAATAAAAGATTGGTACATTGTAAATTTCAAGGAGCTGAACTACACATCAAACGACCAGGATCACTTCAGATATTTGCAATTAAGGGACTTTTATGACAGAGAAATAAAGCACCATTTAAATTTGATATACCCTGATCATACATAGTACTGTACTTTGGCAATATGACAGGAGAAATTGTGTGCCACAAGAGAAGATGCAAGTTTTTTGTTAACATTTAAAAAGGCCATCACTAAGAGATGGTAAAAGGTAGCACCTTAAAAGTAAGGTTGTCGTGCTACGCTTTGCACAGCTTAGGGTGCTTTCACACCTGCCCTGTTTGGTTCGGTTTGATCAAACTCCATTTTGTTTGCCCCCTAAGTGCAGTTCTTTTGGGCAGGTGTGAAAAAAACACTTGCACTCGGGTGCGCACCAAAACAACCGGACCAGAACCTTCTTAAAGAGATGGTTTCCGTCTGGTTACAAATGAACTCTGGTGCGGTTCGTTTGTGGTGAGAATGTGTTCCGACCTCGATCTGAACCAACTGCAGTCACATGACACATTCTCTGACACAACTCTAGGTCTGAAAGCAGCCTCAGACACAATAACAAACAGACTGGATCAAGCAAAAAGTAAAGAGACGCTTCAGAGACTTGTTATAACAATCAGAGCCTGTGTGTGGCAAAATAACCACTATTACTGGACGTACAGTGACGGTGCACAATTGCCCCATCTTGTTACATCTTTGGTATCGCACAGCTGCTGGCTTCGATCCTCTCTCTCAATACTGGACCAGTTTTAAAAGGTGTTGTTTATGTAGTCACGTTGACACACAAACATAGGAAATAGGGTTCAGGTTGAAAAATGCTGAAGTTACCCTTTAATGGTGAAACACAGTTCAAATATTTTCTTTCTCTCTGTCTGTTTGTCTTTCCTCCAGTGCTCTGATACAGACGGAGTTTGTCCTCTTCGGTGTGACAGCTTTGTGAGTATACCCTGCTGTCTCTTTGATATGCAGTAAATTCTCAAGCTAGCATGAATCAATGACTAAACTATTTCATGTCTTAGTATTCAAGCCCCAAAAATTTGAAAAAAAGATGTTATCCTGTGCTTCTTGACAAAGCTACTAAAGTAGAAAATTGACTCACAAAGCTTTAATTTTGCCTCACTTCATAATTACATGAATTATTTTGCTTGTTGTTATTGTTGTCTGTGGTGTTTGACACAGATCTTTCCTTACATAAGTAATTGCTCTGTCTCTCTCTCTCATCTCAGGATATTGCATGCTACGCGATTGACAATAATGGCTTTGTCCTAATTTCTAAACAGCGCAGTGATGTGAGTTCACACACACACACACACACACACACACACACACACACACACACACACACACAGAGAAAATGGGCTTTCTCGACTTTGACTTGATTATTTGAGAGCTCTTAAGCCTGTTAATTTTTCATTGCCTAACAAGAAAAGAACCAAGTGAAATATCCAAAACATTCTGTGCCTGTTATTCAGAAATACATATGTATTTCTCATGATGACTTACATGAACACTGTGTAAGATTTAAGGTGATTTAGTGGTATCTCGCTATCTATCTGTGATATTTTACATTGCTTTACGTAAGCTTACTTGGTTGTTCATGTTCAAAAGGATTTCCATGACCTGTTTGGGCCCATATCAAACTTTTACCCAACAACAAGCCGGAGTGATATAACAGCCTTTTCCCACAGTAACTATCAACAATAAGTGTAAGCACTAAAATGACTCATTGCTCACAAATCACAAATCTGTATAATAGCCCAGCACTACAGAGGCCTTCAATTATGCAACACAACAAAATGTAAGCAAAGCAGCAATGTGCGCTGTAATTTTACTGGAGCAGTTATAGTTTATAGTTTTTGCACACTTGTCTCTTTATTTCTGTTATTTAAACGTCCACATAAAGTTCTGGAGCAGGAAGCGGCACTAAACCGATCTAATAAAAAGCTTTATATCTGATGTGTTATAGGTAACATAATCTCACTCCCAACTGCTTACATATCGCTGCTTGCTCAATGGACATTTGATATCTACATATGATGCGCTAGGTATCCTGGGTGCGTCTGTTGTTGACCCTCTGGGATGCTGTGTCAGAGTCTTTTCAAAATACACTTCCATTTTTATATGAAGTGTAAACTTTGTCTTTTTCAAAATATACTTACAACATCAGTAAAATGTAAACTGTAAAATAGATGCACATTGTTGGGTTTACTCAACAAAAGCCAACACATTCTCACTCTGACCTCGTCGCATATCGACGTTTCGTCATGGACTTTCCACGTCCACATAAAACGTGAAAGGTACCCTGGGTGCGTTCGTTGTTGACGTTCTGGGACACTGTGTCAGGTTCTGCCTGTTACGTGCATTGTCTTCTTTTGAGATACACTTTTGTTTTCACAGGAAATTTACTGTTAACGTACAGTCTCTTTCAAAATAAACTCACCACGTTGTTACAACACCACAAATTGAATTTTTTTTTTTTTCTTAAACAACAAAGGCATATGGTTAGGTTTAGGAAAAAAGAGCAGGGTTTGGTTTTAGATGGGACGCGAACACTGCTCTCTTTGTCAGTGTTTGTTGGACCCATCCACCACCACTCCTGCCAACCCGAATCAGACTTTCGCCGACTTAACTATTGTCCCTTTTTTCGCTGGTTTGTGATGCCGCAAGTCACCGCACAAGCACCAGATTTTGACGACTTCGGAGTGAGACCGGGCTCCAAAAGCACATGGATAGGTTTAGAAAAAAACATCATAGTTTGGCCCAACATTCATACAGGAAGCAAACACCAGGCTCCTGGGTGAAAGTCCCGGTGTTGTTAAACCCATCCACCACACCTCTCGCCCATGCTATGGGGACTTTCCAGCACCTTAAGTTGCGTTTTTTTTCTGGTGACGGTTTTCCGTCTGAAATTGTTGCACATTCAAAATAAATACGACCTCACGTTGAGTCACGTTTACACATCAAAAGCGTAGAGAGTCATGTGACCAAAAAGTAGTAAAGATAATGTGGTGTAATCTGTGGACATCAACAACATGAGAGGATAGCCTAACTCAGATAGCCTGCTCTCAACAGGTCAGATAGGAATATCCAGGTGGATGGTGATAACGAGTAGAATGTAATAAAGGATGAGGACTGCATAGAGAGAGAGGGAGTGACAATGCAGAGACAGAGGGAGGAAGGACAGCTTGGCCACTCAGTGCCAAATGCAAGACGCAGGCAGAGGGAGGTGACAGCCAAGGAGGTAGCTCCAGTGGAGAGAAGCAACGACCATATGTGTCTGTCCATTTTGTCTCGTATTGCCAGTTTTCACAAGAATTGAACACATTGTACTCTTTGCTCAAAGTTTCTGTGTGTAACAATATTTATCTGTTGACAGATTTTTAAAAAATGCATATGAAAAAGGTCTTAACTCTTGGCAAAAAAGTCAATCAGCAATTTCCCAAAAATGGCCCACCATTGCAAAAAGACCTCTAGTGACTGAGTACATGTGAGGAAAACATACATTGCCTCTAAACCAACGCTCAATATAACATAGCTGCATGAATAATTGATCACACAGTTCACATTGTGGTAAAAATGGAGAGGGTGAACTGCAAGGATGGGAGATGATATTCCCTCTGTCAGTGTATCATGACACCAATTACATGTGTTTAGCCACACAGCTGGTTTCACACCCCCTTTCTCTTTCCTGATAGGCGGGAAGATTCTTCGGTGAGGTCGACGGATCCGTGATGACAACGCTAATCAGAATGGGCATGTTCAAAAGGTAATATCTGGCTGTCATTGACAAGGTAGTTGAGTTTGTGGTTGCTACTCTGTCTGTTAGCAAAGCACAGAGTGTTGCCACGTCCTGACGGGGCCTACAGGGATGTTAAACTTCATGTACACTTTTCTAAATCAATTAGGCGTGAAGCAGCAGTGTCCCCACATCCCAATGTTGAGTGCCATATTATGCATTCTGGTGTCTCGAGCTGCATAACACCATGCATTTGAATCTGCCTCATGAATGTGATTACATGCCTTACGCTGTATCACAAACAGAAGTGGCTGCTGTTGAGTCTTGTCTGGGTGACTTGCACTGTTTTCCATTTACTTTTTGGTTCTTATACACCTAAGCCATGCATTAGTATGCGCATGAAATCCGTAGCCTGGAGGACGTGATTTACTGTCATTATAGAGACTCAAGAGCTTTGTTTTTATTGCTGTATCATGGTATAGACTCTGCCCTGTGTTGTACTCTCTACGTGCCGAGGGTAGCTGATTCACCCATCTTTGTATACACGCTATAGATGTCCCTGCTTTTCCCCTCAGCTCCATTTTAAGCTCCTGTGACTGCTGTGGATTTTTTTTCCCCCTCTTACTTTTTGCCCGTCTTTTATGTTTGAAATCTTGTTGAGTGATGTGCTATTTTTATACAGCTAAAAGATTTTTGTCATGTTTCATTTGACACAGGATATTACATAACTGGTTTTGAGCATGCGTTAACTACAGTGGCTGTGTACTCATACTTGCATTTATAGATGCATGCCTCTGCAGATTGGTGTGTATAAGGAGTAGGATTTAGGGGATATACTGGTAGAAATGGAATATAATATGATAGGTATGTTTCTTTAGTGTAGAATCACCTGAAAATAAGAATCATCATGTTTTCATTACCTTAGAATGAGCGGTTTATAGCTACACAGGAAGTGGGTCCTCATCTATAGAGGTTGCTGTTGCCACCACTGTGTTTGTACAGTAATCAAGTACAGACAAACCAAACCAAGTGTCGGATCGGTACTCGGTATCGGCAGATACCTAAGGTTCAGGGATCGGAATCGGTATTGGGAGGGAAAAAGTGGTATCCGTACATCTCTAGTAAAAACCTCCTAAACTATGAACACTGAAGGAATTCTAGCGACAAAAAGTTTCAGCTGGTTGCAATCTGCAATCCTAACCACTAGAGGCTACTAAATCCCCCCAAATCTAACACACTGCTCCTTTAAATGTTGTTACCCTTACGAGGCAGCTTCAGAAATACTAGTACGTGAAACATATCATTAAAATTCTTATTATGATATGTGATTGCATTCACCCACAAAAATGTAGTTGTAATAATAAGACACTTTCCCTAAAGATTCACTTTCCTGAAGAATATTGTTTTTAATAAATCTTGCTCGTTAACTTTTATTCAGTGAGTCATCATGTTTTGTAGGATAATGTGCAGTGTTTATAAAGCACAGTGCAAAGTGCAACACATTTCAGCTGCATTTAAAATACAATTTGGTTATTGAAAAATATGATTCAGGATTTCAAAGGGCTCTTATAATACACTGTTTTTCCAGACAGATTTTTGCCCTATAGATTAAATTATGTTCAATTTTGTTGTTGTTTTCTTACTTGAAGTCTTGTCGACTAGTTTAACTTTAAACCTTTGTTTAAGCACCGGGGAAATTAGTTGTTAGGAACAACCCCAGTGTTTGTGTTCTTGTGTCTCAAAAAAAAAACAAAACGTCAAAACACTGGGTCAATCCTCTGTGTAAAAAGTAGAGTAATTCTAGCACTGAGATGATTTTCTCTCAGGTTTCTTTCTTTTCTACGTTCAGTTACGGATCAGGGTTTCGACAAAGGTTAAGCTCAGCTATACAGCGCTGTGTGTAACAGTCTGCAGGGGGTCAAGGAATCGATGTAAGTCAGTAAATACTGCCTGAAGAGCAACACCATGTGCTTTGTGTGTGTGTGTGTGTGTGTGTGTTTCCTCAGGGTGTCCTTGTTCGACTACCAGGCCATGTGTAAGATGAACTCGCACTCTGTCAGCAGCGCCCGTCCACTTCTCAGTGTATGTGCTGTGTCCTTATACTACATGCAGTATATCACCATAATGATCTCTGAAGTCTGTGGTAACTATAATCTGTCTGTTTACCTCTACAGCCATTCTATAGTTTGGCTTCAGCCCTCAAGTGGTTCCTCTCGAACTTCCTGCTGTAAGTGTTGCTAGGGACAACCAGAATGTCTAAAGTTAAGGGTATTTGTCTTAAAATAGCTGTTATGTATCACTTATTAGTGAATTTGTTGTTTGTGTAAAAGCAGTGGAAAGTTTTTTTCTTGTTTGACAGTACAAAATTATTTTAGGAATAGTTTGACATTGCTGTCTTGCCAAGAGTTAGATAAGAAGATCAATACCACTCTCATGTCTATATGGTAAATATCAAGCTACTGCCAACTGTCAATTAGCTTAGCACAAAGACTGTAAACAACACTGGCTCTGTCCCAAGTTTGCACCTCTAAAGCTGTCTTGTTTGATGAATCTGTAATAAAACTACATAGTAAAAACAATTAGCTGTTCAACAGGAAGCTATTTGCTAGACTAAAAACATCTCAAGTTTGTTACTGTAGTGACTTGGTAAGGCTTATCCAGTTATCCAAAACCTCCTACCAATTACTGCTGAATAATTTGAGGACCCATTTTCATATTCCCATGACACAACTTTGGGTCCTGGCCCAGTTTTTGAAAGCTGAATGCAATCTGCCTGCAATCTGCTTTGGTCTATAACGATGGCCGCCTAATTGACTCGCTCTCCCTGTCCACTCTCCTCTCTTCTTCACAAGGTTTCTTCTGGAGTTTAATATCTGTGGCTTCTGGCACACGGACCATTTTGCTGACGGTGAGCTCTACAAGAAAAAATGTGGCCAGCAAAGGTCCAACTCTTTGTGACTAATGTCTCTTTACATCTGCTAAGATATTTTCTTGCTTGTTTGTAAATCATGTATACTCTAAATTATCACAGCCTTCAGAGCAGATAATTATAATCCAATTCTTTGTAAATGATTCACATATCATCTACATGGACTGCAAGTAAATCCTTAAGGGATTATTAAATCATATTCAAGTCTTAAAGCTGGAGTGCAGAACTTTCATCTCCCCCCTCTGGCAGTGAGACAAACACTGTCGACGTGGGCTTATGACACATGCCTGCAGGTGACCTTGCCACATCTCCCCCCTCCCCAGGAGTGCTCTCTTCATGTCTCTTTTTTTTTTTTAACTTTAATCCTTCCTCTTAATGCAGAGTTTCTTTTTTAGGATTTAACACCATAGCCTCCATCATACCTCTGGCTGCTGCTCTGTCACTATTGTCTCTCTCCCTTTCCTGCCCTCCTTCGGCTCTGGCTGGTTTACTTAAAACGCATCACATAGCAGTAAAGTCACCACAGACACCAGATACCACGACTCTGGTATTTCGCAATTTACTCTTTTTCTACTAAAACTAGCGTGGGTTTTTTTAAACACAGGATAACATTTTAAAATAGGCAATAGACTCCTTTCTCGTTACCAGTGAATGAGTCTGCCTCTCTGTTTTCTTTTTCTTTTGTGTCATGTTTAATGTCATAGACACACTGAAAAACAGGGTAAGTAAACAGCAGAAAGCAGCATTGAGGCCAGTGAAAACATTACAGTGGTTACTTCTTTACTTTTCTCTTCTTTACTCAGCGATGACTAATTTGGAACGATGTTTGAGCGCTGCTCAGACCTAGATGGATGGAATTTGTATGGACGTTTTTATTGGACTATATTATTTGTAACCCACACATGACCATCTACAAATGTGTACCACAATCCAAAAATATTTCACTATCCACGCGCATGTCTTTTCACATTTGTGTAGTGTGACGTCATATCCACAAAAAACAACGTGATTTGCAAAAGCGTGTAACTTTCTCTGTAAACACCTGCTTTAATTTCACATAAAAATGTTACAGGTTTTACAAACATAAAGAGCTTCACCACAGCAAATGCACATTTGTGGGTCGCTGTCTGTGAGTTTGTGGGTCACATGATATTTGTGACTTCTGATCTGTAGAAAAACAATCCACAAATGTGAAGCATAGTCATTGTAATGCTTGTCTTGTGTGGGTAACAAATAATGAAATCCAATAAAAACTTCCATAAAGTCGTGGCTGAGGTGACAGTGAGTCGCAGGAGATCCTGACTGTATCACTGGAAAAGGGGCAAAAATTAGTGTCATGTTTCCATCACTGTTGATCAAATACATAAAAAAGTACCTTGTTTAGATTTACAAATACTTGCTCATCAAATGTGTCAAAATAAAATACCAAATACTGCTGTGAGAAAATTTGTAATATGAAAATACAAAATACATTCGCTACAAACTGATGTTACTGTATTTAGGCATTTAGTGGCCTCAGTATAGGTCTGACCTTAACCCCCCAGCACTGAAAAGATGAACTCTGCTAACTTTCCACATCATACATCTGAAGTTTCAAATCAGGATATCTTGGAGGTGGGATGGTGGGAATTCCCAGGTGCATGCTGGTTGGTTTCAGTCAATCTGACCACTGACTTACAGAGCAAACAGCAACTGAAATGCACCTGGGGGAACTGAACAGTTGGGCCAAAGTGAGAGAGTACATTTCCAGGATCTCCAACTTTATAAGTAATCAATAAAATGAGCACAGGCATTACGGCGGAGTGTGATACAGCACAAAATAGCAGAAGAGAAAGAGCAGCACTCTGCCTCCCCTTCTCCCCAGTACCAACAGCAACTTAAAAAAAGTATTCCTCTTTGTGTACCCAGTCCAGGGAAACACAAAGGAAATATGGTCGTTCACAATGATGAATGGGGAAGAAGTCTATAGCCTATTTTCAGTGGGGTTTCCCGTGTTTAAAAACCTGCATACACTTGCTAATTTTAGTGTAAAAGAGGTGCTATGTTAACCTTTCCTACTAAAGAAGAAAGCCAGATCTTATTGGGTGTTAGGGGTTATTTTATCCAGTGGGAAAGGGGCTGTAGAGAGAGCTTTCCCTGCCGGCAGTAATAGCTTAATCAGCATAGTGTGAACTCGTTTGGCAAGGGCTTGAATGTAACGGACGTTCATCCCGCACTCCAGCTTTAACATGAACGTGTCTGGACTGATAAGACTCCCCTTCAACACTCACCAATTTTGCGTCACATCAATCTGTGCTGCCACTCACAGCAAACACGTCAGAGTAATGACACACACGCATGTTGTGTCCGTTCAATCACAGGAGTGTTTACTGTAAAATGTGTGCAACATTAATCACCAGCCTAAAACGTCATTATGGAACAACAACACATCCTCTGATCCACTCACCTCTCATCTGCCTCTGTCTATCCATCAATTACACCCTCCTCATTACTCCACCTGTCAATCATCCACTCGTCATCCGACTCCAAATCATCATCATCATCCCTCCATTCAGCCAAACCATCTTTCAGCGTGTGTGAGTATCCGTCTTGAAGTGTTTTTTGGGGGGAAGATCAGTGGGGTTTTCTTGCATTCTGTGTGTGGTGTAGCATTTGTAGTATACTTCAAACAAAATAAAATGTGGTGTCTCTGATTACATAAGTAGCTTTCAGCGCGAACAGGCACAACTGGCAAAACAAGACCCAAGCACACACTGAAACTAATGTAATTCTGAGGAAGTCAAACAGAGAACATTGCTCGCAACCAGACGTGGAAATTTCAACAAGCCATTATGGCTCGTTTTTCTGGTTTCAGACCCATCATTTTACCTGTACACAGACACCAAATTCAATTTTGTTTGGAGTACACAGCAAGCTGGAGTAACTCTGGTCATGGTAGAAAGAGCAATAAATGGCTGAAGTGTGAAGTGTTTAAATAGCACCCAGCATTCTCCTGTGACAGAGTGTGAGAGCCTGTCAGTCATCAACAAAACGTCACACATACACTTTCACACACACTTAAATCGCAACCTCGAGTCACGACCCATATCTATTTCTCCATTAGCCTCAGGTCATAAGAAAAGAGGGGACATCCTGCAGCCGTGTGACACCGAGTACCCCAGCTTCGTCTACGAGCCGTCAGTCAAAGAGACCAACAGCATTATTAAGTGTGGACGCTGCCAGAAGTAAGCACACACTCATGGACACTTATGCACACACAAATCTACAATGCAGTCCCCTCGAAGCCCGACACCAGTCATATTAAATTGTCCTTCGAAAATCCATTTTCCACGGCTTTGCTCTGCTCTGCATACTGAGAGCTGTGTGTGTTTGTACAAGAGTATCAGGAAGAGGGAAATAAGTAGAAAAGGAACAGAATTAGATCTGGGTGCGTGTGGTTATAGAAAGACCGAGAAGGAAATGGAGAGTGAGAGACTGGAAAACTGAGAGAAAGTATTAAGAGAGGTAAATGAAAAAAACAGAGAGCGGGTGACAGAAACAGAGATGGAAAAAACAGTGGGAGGCAAGACGAGGGAGAAAGGGGAGCATCTTTGTGTGTGTGTGTGTGTGCGTGTGTGTGTGCGCGTGTGTTTGAAAGAGAATGAGAGAACCAGGCAGACTGTGGTTACTTCATTATTTCAGCAGGTTTGTGATCATACGTTGAGTTTGAGCGCCCTCATGAGGCCACAGGAGGTATAACACCGCACAAACACTACTTGCAGCACCACAACTGGACAAGATTACTACATTTCAGAATGTTTCTTACCCAGAGCGACAAGCCCATGCAGTCAAGTGAATCTGAAGAAGTATTTTCCATATAAATAATCTTAAATTGTTATATATAATATTATTTAGGGGGTAGCTCAGTCTAAAGGGAGTTGCTTGGGAACCAGGGGGTCGCCGGCTCAAGTCCCTACATGGACCACGTATGGAGCGTGGACTGGTAGCTGGAGAGGTGCCAGTTTGCCTCCTGAGCACTGCCAAGGCACTGAACACCAACTGCCCAGGACGCCTGTCCAAGGCAGCCCCCTCGCTCCAATAGGTTCTGTTTGTGCATGTGTATGTATTTCGAGTCTGAATGTATGTGGCAACAGAGTGAAACAATTTAATTTCCCCCCAGGAATTAATGAAGTATATCTAATTCTTCTCTTTGGAGTTTTTTAAGCTAATGCAAAGGTAGTAGTATCTTGTGAAACTAGATGAGCTAAGGCATCCATTACCACCAATCCTTTTGGAATGGTTTGTTGGAAAGAGGGCTAAATAAAGCTCTAAAATTAGGCTAAATTTTGGTGAGGAAACATCTGGCATGGCTATTTTTAAAGGGATTCCTTGAACTCTCAGCTCAGAATATCTGGATGAAATGGGTTCTGTTGATACCCAGTAGTAGGGCTGTTCCTAATAAATAGCTTGTTCCTTACAGTCAATGTGCTCCTTCAAATTAAAGCTGTATACTTGTCTTTTTAAGCAAAATGACAACCAGCCTGTTTGAAGAATAGTCACCTAACATGTTTAGATACATAACGCATTAAAACATGATTGCTGTGGAACTCAAAATGTTTAGTGTATGAGTATTAATCTCTGCACATCAGATAATAGATAATAGGATTCCTGAAATTCAGTTATGGCTTTTGGTTTTGGTGTGTCGCCCCAAGATTTTCAGTGGCCCCCTCTGGCCACCCCTGTGAAAAATGTCTGGGGGTGCCACTGCACCAGTGGTTCGGCTAAAAGAAACTGAGGTTAGTTTTCCCTCTTGGTACGGTACGGAAAGCTGTGGGTTGAACTCTTGTGTGGATCAAACAACTGAATCATGACTGCTTTAGAAGCTGGGTCTCGGTCTGCTTCTAAGATTACTCTGGTGCAGATTGTTCGTGCTGTGAAAGCAAATAAACCAACCACAGGATTTTATAATTGCAGATGTGTGATTTTAGCACGATTTCAAAAGCTAAACTGCTAATAACCCCATCTGCTGATCGGGAAATCTATTCAGGAAGCAGTCTTATAATTGACCTGTGTAAGGCTGTGTATACAGTATAGCGTATTTATGCAAATCATTTTGTAACCATGGTAACACATGTGCATGCCAGCATGGGTATTTTCCCTGATTAAAAAGCTGTTAAAGCTGATGTGTTTGAATCCAAGTCTGTGTACTTTGCCAGCTCATTAAGTCCATTAAAAGTGTGTGACAGCGATTCCACAGTAATAAGCCCCGAATCATTACTGTGCAAAGGTTCCCACACATTTTACCAATTAAATTTTTAGAAGTTTTTCATAACTTTTTCTCATTATATTTCCCCATTTCCTTGACTTTACTTAAGTAGTTAAAAATGTGTAGGCAGATCGTTGGAAGCAGCAGTGGGTTGGTTGAGCATCAGTTAAAGTTGTCTCGCAGGTAGAAGCAATAACTTTATTTGGCCTGTCTTCAGCACACACAGCATATACATCCTTAAACATGCACTTCCCAGGCGTTTGCAGATAAGCAAACTGCTCATTTGCTAACTTGCCACTCATTCGGAAGGGAACGAGGGAAGTAACTCAGTCAGGGTTGGGAGTGAGTTACTCCTGGGCACCTCGCATTGAAGGTGCTCGGGGCATGTCTCACTGGTAGGATGCCCCGGGGCAGACCCAGAACACGGTGAAGAGATTACATGATCTTATCTGATCTGGGAACACCTCTGGGTTCTTCAGGAGGAGCTGGAAAGCGTTTCTGGGGAGAGGGACGTCTGGAATCCTTTGCTCAACCTGCTGACAGGCAGTTGAAAATGGATGTATGGATTAGAATGTATCACACAAGATTAGACGCTTTGGGATTTTAATGAATTTAAGTACAGAAAACGTATATTCAAAACTTTTCCAAAACATTCTGGTAATTCCAAACCATTTCCAGGCCTGGAAAAATTTTTCTGTTTCAATTTCATAACTTTTCCATGAATTTCTGACTGTGGGAACCCTGCTGTTTAAGATGCCTCCTTTTCTTCGGAGTTGACTTGCAGTCTAATAATGCTTATGATCTGTTATTACTCTGAGTTTTTGTGACACCAAAGAGCATAAATAAACACCTCAGAAACATTAAAGTGCTGCATTAACTTTTATGAGTCACCAGAATTTTATTTCGCCATGTGGATCCTGATGATGCAGGATGACAGTCGCCAAAACTGTCTGATCAAGTTTCCTGTCAGTCTGTATAACTTCATGTTTGTAAAAAGTCTATGTGAACAGGAACCAGACCACAACTAAATGCAGCAATGTATTTTTCCCCCTTGGTCTAAACCTAATGAACTGAACTACAGGTGTGAAAACACCCTAAATGTCATAGAGTACATAAACGTTTTTCTTTCTCTGTGTTTTTGTATGTGTGCACATCTTCACACTTTTCATATTACATGTGTTTGTGTGTGTCAGGATGTTCGTGGTGCAACAGATACCAGATAGCAACCTGTTGATGTTGGTGGTGCAGGCAGACTGTGACTGTTCCAGACAGTACCCACCCATCACCATGGAGCCCAAGGAAGTCAAATATATCCTTTGATGTTTTGGCTTTCATGGAGAATGCTGGTTAATGATCTCAGATGTTGTTCGAGTTTGTTCTACATAATAAACTTGCTGCTCTTTTTTTACTTTTTCCCAAATGAGTTCCCTTTGTACGGGAAAGTAAAGTCCAAGAGTTTGTCCCAGCTTCCCTGCCGTAAATACTATAACTGTTTAATAACTTGTGTTGATATTTAATAAGAATTCAAGAGACACCTCCTTTGATCCTGTTGTTGCTCCTTAACCCCACTGCACATAATGCCTCAGTGAAGTGTGACAGGATGAGGTCCCAGAAGATTCGCCGACGCCCTGAGTCCTGCCACGCATACCATCCCCAGGTCAGCTTCTCATTGGTTCACCCTGTTAATTTTTCCATTTGTTGCCAGCATATTTAGCTTGACTGCATTGAATTGGTATCAAAAGACTTGATGTGTAGAGAAGAGAAAAACTTCTTTATTCAGTGTTTTTACCGGTTTAAATCACGGGGTCTCGTTGTCTTGGAGAGGAAGAGACCTAGTTGGATAATTTGGCTCCTGGTTAAAATCTCCTAAATGTCTGGATCAGAAAAAAAGGTGAGCACACAATAGCAAGAAGTGGGCTACTGACTCGCCAAAGAGCATCGGAGAAACTTCTTTATTCAGTGTTTTAACCCATTTTAATCACTGGGTCCATTTATTTTGGAGATGAGGAGACCTTTGTGGATAATTATACTTAAAGTAAAAACCTCCTGAACAATGAACACTAAAGGAATCCTAACTGGGAGTTCACACTTGGCACATAGGAGAAGTTTCTGCTTGTTGCAATCTGCAGTCCTCACCACTAGACGCCACTAAATCCCACACTTTAATTCATTACAAAAGCACAAAATGAATTGACTTTCTGTTTTGTTTTTGTTGTAGGAGAACGCCAATGACTGTGGAGGAGCTTCTGTTATCTCTCTCTCTGCCTCTCTCTTACTCACCTGCCTCTCCTTCTTGGTGCTCATCTCCTGATGATGGACAACTTTGTTGTTTCATCCTTTCTTGTATAAGGGAGGAGATATGAATGAATCAAGAGACATGATTAGACACTGGACACCTCAAGTGGATTTAAAAAAAACTGATTCTGCACATTTTGCTTGTGACGACCACAAACCTTGTCTCTGACGACGGACCTTTGATGTGGTGTTTGAGCATTTGTTGGTTAACTCTTATACATTTTACATCTGAACTGAAAACTGCAAAGAAGGCAAGGTAATGGGCCGTTGTTGCCATGGATACTTTTCCATGAGTTGCTTTCTCGCACACCACTTTGCATCTCAAAATGAAAAGGGACTAAAGAGATGCAGGTGGCAGCTATGACGTGCATTGATAAAAGGGGAATATGAGTCACAAGATGCAACATGATAAAGTCCAGTGTGGGGAACATTTCCTATTTCCCACTGAACTGAATATTGTAGACACACATGCATATTATATATGCAGCTGCAAGCATGCACTCCTGCCATCCTTCGCCTGTTGACTATCATGCGTGTTGAATGAGAGAAGGGAGAGAAGGGCTACAGCAGTGAATGGTGATTGTGTAACATCAGTGCTGCTGCTGAAAGTCATGTTTTATAAGGGTGTTTGCAACTTTAGTTTCTGTCACTCTCCTGCAAATTTCAAAAGGTTATGGTTCACTGCCAAGAAAGTACCTTCAGTGGAGTTGGTAAAAATGCAATAAAGATAATCGAAAAATCTGAATGGGAAGTTCCTTCACAATCTCAGTTTTTGATTTTTTTATTTACTTGGATTACATCTTAAAAAGTGTTTGTTTCTGTAACATACAGTATCTTTTAAAACATGTCTGCCTTTGTCTTCATCAGCCGTGTCTTTCTGTGTGTTTGTGCTTACTGTATGTATTTATGTTTGGCTGGACGACACTGTTGAAACTCACAGGATGTAGATCTACAACACAATAATGGATTTTTTTGGATTACAAATGCTTTCATGTGGTTTAAAAACAAATCTAGTACATAATAATCCACAAAAGATGCAGTTGTACCAACATATAAATGTTTATGGAACTAGCAGTGATGATGCGTTTGCTGAACTGTGGTTCGTGGATTCTTTACTTGGGCATAACGATCATGTACCTGCTACTTATTACTTGACATAATAATGGTATCATTTAATAAATTCATGATTAAAGCAGGAAAAAAAATGGAAGTACTCTGCAAAACAAGATTGTTGTATGAAAAGAACCTGGAACTGTCATATATGTAATCGCAATGTTTATATTCACAGTGTAAATCTAACTGCATAGGGTATTTTTGTATTTGCTTGTGTTTCATATTTTGAGCATTTCATTGTCCAACCCAATCCATTTCCAAAAAATGTTGGGAGGCTGTGTAACAAGTAAGTAAAAGCAGAATGCCATGATTTGCAAATCATTTTTGACCTATATTCCATTGAATACAGTGAAAAGACAAGATATTTAATGTTCAAACTCATAACCTTTATTGTTTTTTGTAAGATATACACTTTTTCTGAATTTGATGCCTGCAACATGTTCCCAAAAAAGTTGTGACGGGGAACAGAAGACTGGGAAGGTTGTGAAATGTTCAAGAAACACCAGTTTGGATCATTCAACAGGTAAACAGGTTAACTGGTAACAGATTAAAGTATGGAAGAGGTGTCCTCGAAATGCTCGGTTGTCACTAGCAAGGGTGGTCACTTTGTGAGTGGGCAAACAGTCCAACAGTTTAAAAACAACATTTCTAAACCAAAAAAAAAAAATAGGATTTCACTATCTGTGATCCATCATATCATCAAAAGATCCAGAGAATCCGGAGAAAGCTTGTGTTGGAAAACCATTTTCAGTAAACACAGTTTGTCGCTGCATCAACAAATGCAACCATATTATCGACAACATCCAAAAACACAGTTGACCTCTCGGGGCCTGAGCTCATCTGGGATGGACTGACACAACATGGAAAAGTGTGCTGTGGTCTGACAAGTCCACATTTCAAAATGTGTTTGGACATCATGGACGTCCTGTCCTCCATGCTAAAGAGGAAAAGGACCATCCAGATTGTTTCCAGGACAAAATTCAGGAGTCAGCATCTGTCATGGTGTGAGGGTGTGTTAGTGCCACTAACATCATGGGTAACTTGTACTGTACATCTGTGAAGGCACCACGAATGCTGAATGGTACATACAGGTTTTGGAGCAACATATGCTGCCATCCAGACCACGTCTTGCATATTCCAGCAACACAATGCCAAGTCTATGTGTTACAATAGCGTGGCTTTATGGTAAAAGAGTGCAAGTACCAGATTGACCTGCCTGAATATGTGTGGCACATTATGAAGTGCAAAATACGATAAGGGAGATCCCAGATTGTTGAGTAGCTGAAGTCGTATATCAAGCCAGAATGGGAAGGAATTTCACTTTCAAAACTTTCAGCAATTAGCATCCTCAGTACCGGAACACTTACTGAGTGTTGTTCAAAGAAAAGGTGATGTCACACAGTGGTAAACATGCTCCTGTCCCAACTTTTTGGGACATACTGCAGGCATCAAATTGAGAATGAGTGTATATTTACAAAAAAATAAAGCTTATCACTTTGATCATCACATATCTCGTCCTTGTGCTGTATAATTGAATATGGGTCAAAATGATTTACAGATCATTGCTTTCTGTTTGTATTTACGTTTCACACGGCATCCCAACTTTTTGAACAGGGGTTATATTTTGGGCTCACTCACACAGCATGTCTTTCAGTTAAACTCACTCTGATGACAAAATTGCCTGAGACTTGCCTGTTTGTGTAACAGACTCAGATCCACATTGTGTGTGAGCGTGCATCATCACAGTATGTTGTGTCTCACTGAGATTATATGAGTAATTTAATTCACGTGTCTCATTTTTGTTTGTAGCTTCCATCATACGACATTTGGTGTATTGTATGGTCGACATGTGTCCAAGCTGTATGTTGGCTGACTGAATCATGATTTGAACCAAGTAAATTAAATTATCCATAATGGTTTTTGTACTGTATTTGATGTCAGTGTGTGATTTGTTTTGTTCGTCAGTGATTAATGTCAATGTAGATATAAAGAGACTATACCAAGACAAAGAATCAGTCGAGGACTTCCAAGAATACTCAAAGAGACGTGTCATAAACGTATAAATCCTTTAATCTTTGAACTTGAATAGAGAAGTCGATTAAATCCCAATGATTTTTGTCCATTAACAACAGAATAACCACATTGTGATTTCCTACAGTTGCTCCAATGTAAAAGAAAAAAGATAATTGCAAGAAGTAAGAATAAGAGTATGAAATAGAAGTATTTATGTATAAAACGTTAAAATAAATAAGATAGAAATTAAAATATGCATTAAAATTAAAAATAAAATGTGCAGTATGCCACAGTGTTTAACCCTAGTGCTTAAGATAAAAAAGATACTTTGAGTGTCTTTATATCTTTCTATCTATGGAGAAACTGAGTTAAAATTTTGACCCACAAACTAAAGCACTTTGTAACTGTTTTGTAAATTGCTATACAAATAAGATTAATTATTAAATCCACCTAAATACTACAAGAAAGTCAATATTTCATAATTTATTTTCTTTTCTGGGCAAGAATTGTCCTCCTCTCTTTTATTTTTATCTATTTTTTAATCTGATATCACAATTTAATTTTGAGTAATTTCCAGTGTGTGGTTACTCATTTGAATTTAGTTTTTATTGTTTAGAATTTGTAAGCATTAGTTTGGTTCTTATTAGTTTCAGCATTAGTTTAGTTTTTTGACTCTTGACTGTTGACTCACAGTCATGTAGAGACACCCTAGTCTCTATAAACATGCTTAATGTGTTGAAAAAGTTGACAAAATTGTCAATGAGTGATAAAAAAAAAAAAGACAGTTCTTGTGTTTTTTATTTCATTTTAATTGATTTTGTAAGTGTTTCAATTAGTTTG
This sequence comes from Epinephelus cyanopodus, assembly GCA_026686955.1. NCBI lineage: Eukaryota > Metazoa > Chordata > Actinopteri > Perciformes > Serranidae > Epinephelus > Epinephelus cyanopodus. The sequence continues at coordinate 19,123,360 of CM048936.1, read as the reverse complement.
TGTTTCTTGTAGTCTATTTTTATTTCACTTAGCCTCAATAAAATATTTTACACATAGTTTTAGAATTTATTTTAGTTTTAATAAACAAAAAATAACCTTGTTTATTAGGTTATAATGACTAGAACTTGAATAATCGACTTTACCTCACACTGGTGCTTGACTGATTGTTGGTGTTGTAGTGACCGCAGTTGGCCGCTGGGGGCGCTAGTCGTCCCGCTCTGCCTCATTGTTTGTGGCTCGGCGCTGCTGCACAGCCGGGCGGAGAGAGGCGACGGGTCAGAGGAAAATGGCGGACGGTGTGGATCACATCGATATCTACGCCGACGTAGAGGAGGAATTCAACCAGGTATTTAATCCGCTTTTACTGCACTTCGTCCAACGCTGCTATTTTCTGTGTATCCGTGTAATTCATTGTATATAGTATTGCGTGGGAATCTTTGCTCTCTGCTGGTCCGACGAGCTCCTCTGGCACACAGGCCCCCTTTCACCATGCTGCGAGCCAGCACCCGCAACACAATATCGGCTGTGAATGTTGAGTTAGCGGTGTTGTCGACATTTAACACGACGCGTGCTGCATGTATTAATGAACACGCAGCGTGCATAGATGTGTTATTTATTCAGGTGAGTGCTGAAAGCAGCTGCCTTCATTGTGTAGCACTCTCGGGCTCAGGCCTTGGCATGGCCGCCGGTGGCGGGCTAGCAAGCCAAACAAACGCAGTTACGTTAGCTAGCTAGCGTTAGCTGCTTTCCAAATAGTTACTAGCAGTTTACTTTTCAAGTCCGTGTTTTCAATTCATACAAGCAAACAGGAGGTTGAAACGAAGACTGTTACAAGCAATAAGCGCGAAACGTCAAGCGTATGAATGGAAAAGCTTATTTTAATGGACCATTTCACTGCTCTTCTGTCGCCAGGTCAAAAACTTTGGTCTTTACTTTAACGTTACTTCTTGTCAGCTTCTGCATTAACATACACTCACACAGGAAATACAAAGGGATCCATTGAGAATGATTATGTTGCCCAGTTTAGCGTTTGACTTGTTAGCTTAGTTAGCATGTATGTGTGCGCTGTGTCGGTGTTTTCTTCCTCCACACACGCCCCCAGTGTTGTTTGTAGGCCATTCAGACACAACGTTATCTCCACCAGCATCTTAACAAAGCAGCTCTTGCAGTGTGTGTTGTGTTGATCCATTGTGCACACTCAGGATACATTCACGCACTCGTGTTTTGTCCTGTTATTCGTGAGCTTTGTCTGTGAAATGAGTAAACCAGGCTGACTGCAGAGTTACTCTCATGCTCCAAAATGTAAGGAAGAAAAGAGTCAGTTCATGTGGCAACATCACTCCAGTTATTTCTTAAATCATTCTAGCTGGGTTGGGTAATGTGCCAGTATTTTACTGATGGTAATGCTACTTTTAGACAGTAAAATATTCTTAAAATCTGATCCCGAGTCAGCCTGTGGTTAGTTTGAGCTATCTTGATGTGACCTGCCCGATGAGAATCAGAAATACTTAATTAATCCTCAGAGGGAAACTGGGGATGAGTGTGTGTGTCCATATCTCAATCTACAATTGGGAGTGTTAGCAGTGTTATAAATACATTTTCATGATCACTGCTGTTTCTGCAACAACCTGTTCTCCTGCATTCAGTTATGGTCAACTGCACATTGTTCTTAGCATTATTAACATGACAGGTTAATTGTATCTGGTCACATGCACATACAACATGACTGTGGTTTTCACTTGCCCAAGCACGTTAAGAAATCTAGGTGTGTTCACAGTTAGACTGACTAATATTTAGTTCATTGTGTATCAGGATAATCAGATTAAAGTGTTTACAAGACTCCTACCAGCTAAAGGATTTAGTGTAATGTAACAACACAAAATGAACACATAACTTTGTAAAAGCTGAGCATTTAAAATCTGTCTGTGTGAGCAGCAAACTTAACTGAAAATTAATGCAAAATTTATACATAAATGTACCAATTTATTGGAGGGATGCACAATAATATTGGTACGGCTTTAAACTGAGCTATTGGAATTGTCGGGCACGCTGATAATATCGGTATGTCATCAGTATTGACCAGTATTGGCGATTAAAATTACATATCACATATATTGAAAAGCATTGCATTTCATGTCTCCATCTGCTGGTGGGCCATCACGATAAGAGCTTGCTTGTATAATATGATGTTAAATCCACTACAGAAGAGACATGATGATCACTAAAATCAGGTGGGGAAATAAAGTGAATATATTGATAGTGGCATTGGTTATTGGCAGAGGTGGAAAAAGTACTGAAAAAATCTACTCAAGTAAAAGTACCTTCACTTTGATGAAATTCTACTTAAGTACAAGTAAAGCTACCTATCTAAAGATCTACTCAAGTAAAAGTAAAAAGTAGTTTGTTTAAAATGTACGTAAGCTAGAAGTTAGTTATTTCCAACAACCTGATGGGGGTCACTCCTATGCAGTGCAAAAATGGTCCAGGGGTCATAAATGCAATCCAAAAACTGGTAATTTTTCTATGATGAACCATAGAATTCAATTCAATTTAGGGCTGCACAATAACATTAGAGCATTACCATCGCAATGTGTTCTTGTGCAATAGTCACATTGTGTGAGACTCACTGTGGCTGCTGCTGTGGATTTATTTTTAGTTTCTTCGTCTTAGCTCTTTAGAAACCACCATTATATTTGGCGCCACATACGCTTCATATCCAGGACTATTCACACACTTGTGAGTAAAGCATATAAGAGGAGAGAAGAGGGCTCTGTCTTATCTCTTCATAAACTAAAGTTATATTATTTTGCGTGACGGACGCTTCCTATAATATCATAATAATATACTATTTATCGTGTTATGCGGTGAAACACAGTTACACAAAAAAACTACTCAATTACAGTAACGTGAGTAAATGTAATTAGTTACTTTCCACCTCTAGTTATCAGCCAAATGAGTCGTTATATATCAGCAACAAAAAAATCTGTTGCTGTGCATCCCTAATTTATTGCCGTAATTTAGTTTATTGATGCATGTCTGCCAACATATATGCCAGTACTTCTGTATATAAGTGAGAAACAATCATTGCCTTTATGTCTGTGCACTGTCAACATTAAGAGTTGGCATAGCACAACACTTGTTGAACTGATAAAGGCAAGTGGCCGAGTGAATAAAAATGAAAACAGACATTTTTTCTGGAATCCACAGTATTTATTGCATGTTAGATAAATCATCAGAACTTCCTGTACCACCAGATACTCCAAAAAAAAAAAAAAAAAGAAAACTAAATGTAAACACAAAAATATTGCAGGGGTTCCAAAAGAGAAATCTGGTGTCTCTCTGGGACCAAAATGTACTAAAAATATCATGAATTGCCATAGAATCAATGTTATACTACTGATAAAGACGACAACAAATCATGACTTTAAAATCAATATGAAATGTAAATTAGTATGAAATTTATTGTGAATGTATGCTCGATGACAAATAACTCAGATTTACTCAAAGCTATCATTGGTGATGTGAAACTGTTCCTAACATGTCACACATATTTGACTGAACTATTGCTCTCATGCTCAACAGGAAGCGGACTACCCAGTCCACGAACAGATTGACCTGTACGATGATGTAATATCCCCATCAGCCAACAATGGAGATGCGCCAGAGGACCGCGACTACCTGGACACACTGCCCACCCCAGGTGGCTCAGAGGGAGGGAAGAGTGCCCCACCCAACGTGGTGTACACATACACAGGCAAAAGGATTGCCCTGTACATAGGAAACCTCACATGGGTGGGTATCAGAGAGCTCTGTTGAGACTGCTTTGATAAGTGGAGGAAAATATTGGAATCATAAATAAATCATAGCAGTAAAAGTAAAAGCATTAAAGACAGTCCTGTAAACAAGGTATTCTTGTGTCATGGCAACTGAAGACCTGGAAAAAAATTAAGCAAGTCTGTGTGAATATACTGATGGCGCTGTCTTCTCCTGCGCAGTGGACGACAGATGAGGATCTAACAGAAGCTATCCGGTCGGTAGGCATTACAGATGTGCTGGAGATCAAGTTCTTTGAAAACAGAGCCAATGGCCAGTCAAAAGGGTGAGCTTAACGCCAATAATACATATTTCTATCTAAAATTTTGTTTTTGAAGGGGGGCACTTTCAATGCAGGTTCTTGATAGATGCGATTCAATTCAGTATTGGTTTGTAGATTGTAAAATAACATTTGGGCAGAAAATCATGTTCAATGCTTGATCCATACAAGACGAGGCAAAGATTTAAAGTTTGTATGAGTGATTGTGTATATCCTCTGCATCATCCTACAGGTTCGCACTGGTGTGTGTGGGCTCAGAGGGATCATCCAGGAAGTTAATGGAGCTGCTTTCAAAGAGGGAGCTCCACGGCCAGAACCCCATAGTCACACCGTGCAACAAACAGTCCCTCAGCCAGTTTGAGATGCAGTCACGCAAAAGTAAGTACGATAAATGCATCAGCATTTTTAAATATGTATGCTTGTCACCTTACCAGTTGAAGGAGCTCGTGAGAGATATTTGCAAATGCGTAGACATATTGTCAGCCTACTGATGATGCACTTGCACTGCAGCAAAATGGACAACATTAGATATGCACAGATAAACTTATCATGCCTATTACTTCAGTTGTATCCAGTTGTGTTTAAATGTCCACACAACCACACACATTTATTATTTATTGCATAAAATGGAGAACTGACTTACCGTTGTCTCTTCGTTTCACAGGTACCCAGTCAGGCCAGATGTCTGGGGAAGGTAAAGCCGGTCCCCCTGGTGCTGGCCCCCGTGGGGGTTTCCCCATGGGTCGAGGCAGAGGCAGGTTTCCTGGACCACCTGGCCCCGGTGGAGACCGCTTCCCTGGTCCCGTTGGGCCCGGAGGCCCACCACCGCACTTCCCTGGTTAGTTTGGTATCAAGTCTTTGTGCCAGTAAAGTAGGGGCTGAGTTCTTCTCAGTTCATCCAGTTGAAAGATGATATTATAAAACTGCAGAAATCAGATAAAAGGGTGAGCAAGTAGATTCAGCTGAGAACAGTTTATGCTATCGCAGGTTTAATGGTTTAATTTTAAAAGGGGACCTATTATGCTTAATTTCAGGTTCATATTAACGTATTTTAGGTTTCTACTAGAACATGTTTACATGCATTATTGGTCACAAAACACTGTTTGCCTCATACAGTCTGCTTTGATTGGTCAGCGTTTCCGCTTTGTCTCATATCTCAACGTCTCTGAACTGTCACTGTAGCAGGGAAATGATTGAAATGGAGAATAGCAGAACTTACCATTGTGGATAATAACCAGTGAAATCAGACCAGACATGTTCCAGCACGAATATGATCAGAAATTTACAATCCCGGCAACCAAGTTTACATGTTTCCGCAGCATTAGCGTGTACATGTAGCAGTGTAGGCTACATGCTGAAAACAGTGTCATGCTTGGAGCAGACGACCATATAAAGAGATGCGTCATGAGCTGACGTCAGCTTGTAGCCAAAGTAGAAAAAACCGTCAAACGTTTGATTCGAACAGACTGAAATCTGAGTTTTTATGCTCAAAGGGGTTGTGTTTACATACTTGTACCTCATCATTTGAAACTTTGGACACGCTTAAAATGAACATCTGTCATTTTAATATATAATATTTGACAAAGAAATAAGAAAAAGCATAATTGGTCCCCTTTAAACTACATTTCTAATAAATTCTAAACAGTTTTTGAATTCACCTAAGATGATTTATAGCCCAAGTTTACGAGGTAGCCTGTTGTTAAGATGTTGGCACATTAATTCAGCCCCTGACATTAACTGTTAATCACTTACTGTCTCCTAATCTAATTTAGACATGTCAACAGTTGTTTTACATATTAGTCAAGTGGGTTTGGACCTTGTTAAATGTTACATTGGTCTTGCTGTACCAAACAAGGTGAGTTCATGGGGAAAAAATGTTTGTGTCTCATTGAAACAGTTAGAATTGAATTCCAGTCTCAGCAGCCGAAGCTAATTCCTGGATAAATGCACTGGGGATACATACACATCATGAATCACACCGTTAGCTCACTACAGTGTGTGATTTGTGTGATCTTTGATGTGTATGGATCGGTGCTGCCGGTGGTCATGCTCCTTCACCTGTTGAGGTTTATGGGTCATTGGATTCCTGATGTAGACCTGGCGTTGTTAAAAGATGTCTTCATTTTTTTAAATGTCATGTTTTTGTTTTCAGGCTTTTGTCATTCATGTGGCATTATTTATTTTATTTTTTTACAATAATACAGTAGTGCAACTGACTGAAATAATCATTGTGTGACAAATGCCTTGAAAACTTAACATGAGATTATTTAAAATTCTGCTCTCGGTCTGGTCGTGCTGCTCTGTTAGCACAGTCCAGGCTTTGCTACTACTCACACCCGCATGGAACCAAGGCTAGTCTATAGTGTGTGTTTCCTGTGAGGGAGCGTTCACCCATTAAATCTCTCCTGGCAGGGCTGTGTCTTTGCATGTTTCCCTCCCCATCTGGTTTGTTCTTTCATTGCCCCTCTTCACCTCCAGTTGAACGAATAATCCTTCCCTGGCTGCAGTTTTCTGCTCACTGACTATTTCCAACATCATTCCTTGAGAAGCAGTTTGCTCAAAGCTTTCCTTGGCAAGCTACCAACCTTAAACTCCTTGCAAATCTTGGATTGGCTGCCTTACACACACTTAGTAGGAGAGAATGGAGCTGCCAGCTTTTCTCTTTTTTTTCCCCCCTCCATTTTTGCGTCTTTTTCCCTCCATCCCACCCTTTTCACATCCCTTCTTTCGCTTAGCGGCTGGTGCCCCGTGCTGCTGGGCTGTGACAGGCCTTCAGGTGGTAGGGGGAAGTTTATGAAGGGAAGAGTTGTGATTGGTTTGCTTTCTTCCCCATTAGGCTCGGGGATGAGACCAGATCTGATTAGGCACCAAGATGGCCCTCTGATGGATATGGGTTTCAATCCCTTCCCGCCGGGGGGTAGGAACGGGAGCTGGCGTGGCAGAGGTGAAACACCTCAGTTGATCTGATCGATCACCTTTTTATCCTAACCCTCAGGAGTTATGCCATAGCTTCTTTACATATGACGACATACATCGCTGCGCTGTCCAGATGGAGGGCAGGCAACTGGAGGACTTCCAATGCTGCACAAATGTCTACGATTTGCGTTGTTCAGGCTGTTCTAATGAATCAGTTTGAGAAAAGGCAAGGGCTATTTTAAGTCTTAAAAATAGTAGTATGTAAAGGGGAAAACCCACTAAGAAACAGTGGCACTGGCAGATGGGAACAGTTGACCTAGTAGGTAGAAAATAGTAACATTACCTCGCAAGGTTAGCTAACATTACCTCGTAAGGTTAGCTACCATTATCTCGTAAGGTTAGCTACCATTTTCTCGTAAGGTTAGCCAGCATTACCTTGTAAGTTTAGCCAGGATTACCTTGTAACGTTTGCAAACATTACCTTGTAACGTTAGCCAATATTACCTTGTAAGGTTAGCCACCATTACCTCATAAAGTTAGCCACAAATTACCTTGTAACGTTAGCCGCCATTACTTCGTAACATTAGCCTACATTACCTTGTAAGGTTACCCAACATTACCTTGTAACGTTATCCTTACAGCAGTGCATCCATGCACAAAATTGAAATATAAAAAAAGAGTTATAATCAGACACATTTACTCAACCGGCCAAAAACAAGACAGCAGTTGTTTCAGCTGTGGACCCAACCGCAAGTCCACAAGACTCTCTTATGCTTTAACTTGCCGTGTAGCGCTGGTAATGTAGGAGGTCTAGAGGATGAGGTAGCCTAATTTGTTTCAAGGATTGTGTCCATACCAGGCAAATCAGGCAGTGTTTTGTATGGATTACATCCAACATGAGATAACATTTTGTGACGATACCTGCTGCCTGCAGGTTCATCCAGCTCTTCAAAGTCGTCACTTTTCTTGTATTTCCAGTTCACGCAGTATATGGATTTATCACTTCCTGCCCTCCATCTGAATTTTGTGCATTATAATAGTCTCGTGACTGCAAACAAGCTATTGAAAGCATCAGGTTGATGTCCCCAAAAGAGCTGAATTTCTCTTTCAACTCTAAATCCCTCGATAGACTGATTCCATCAAGTACTGTTGGCCCTTCACAAGGCCATGGTAACAGTGTGTTCACACTAAAACATTAGAGAAGCACACCATTAATAAATGTGCTGTATTCTTTTGAGGTCAGTCCAGATCATAAATTCACAGTCAAACAAGCTTTAAAAAGCATCATCAAAGAATGAAGAGGCAGAAGCACGAAGTAGGTTTTTGAAGGCCATCCTGCAGCCTGCCTACTCAACCATATTCATAATGCCAAAAGCAAATTCAACTTTTGTCATGCTTCTATTAAATCAGAAAACATGCAGTACTTCTGTACTTTTTTTTTACATCTCGATCTTCTGAAGCTGTGTGAAGAAGATACTTCCCTTTAAACAAAAAAATTCTATAAAATTCCTTCATGCAACTGCATGAGAGAATAAATTGCATCTGGCAAAGTTGTGTGGTCTCCCTTTTCCTCAAATGCCATCTGACAAGTGGCCCTTGCATGGGAGTGATCGATTTGCAAACTGCAGTATATAATAATCCAGCTGGTTGAAAAAAAAAGCCTGCTTGAAACAGTTTGCTATGAGTTTATCTCACCATCTCTTCTGTTGCCTTCTGATTTCATTTGCAGCATTATTTTGTGGCCTTTTGACATCCGTTGTTTCCTGTAGCTATGGCTTGCTCTTCCTTATCTGTCTGTGTTATTGTTCCTGCTTTGAACTGCTTTAGTTAGTACCTGTGGGTACGCACATTTGAAGGAGGTCATGGAAAATACTTGCTTCACCAGGATGTTAAAATTAGAGCTTGATCAATTAATCGGGAATGCTAATATGTGTTTATGCTTTAAACTGTCCAGTTAAATTTCAAAATCTATGAGCATGATGGGGAAATAAGTGTGCTGGTTAAAAAAAAGTCACAGAGATGTTGGGGAGAACTCTACTTGCTTTAACAAAAGCAAAAGCTGGAGTTCACTAGAACGCACTTTGTCTCATCAGATTCTCTTTTGTACCCTGTGTTCTTTTTTAGGTGGGATGCAGGGTCCTCCGCGTCCCCCTCCTGGTCCACCTGGTCCCCCTGGTCCCCCAGGACCTCCACCTCCTGGCCAGGGCCTCCCCCCTCCCCTCGCTGGTCCTCCAAATCGTGGCGACAGGCCTCCTCCCCCTGTTCTCTTCCCTGGTCAGTTTGGCCAGCCTCCAATGGGACCCCTGCCCCCAGGTCCCCCTCCTCCAGGTTACGGCCCTCCCCCTGGTCCCCCACCCCCTCAACAGGCCCGCCACCCCCAGGACCATTCCCTCCACGTCCCCCTGGCCCCATTGGGCCCCCCATGGCTTTGGCTCCACCTCCACACATGCCAGGTCCCCCGCCAGGTGGACCACCACCAGCACCCCATGTTAACCCTGCCTTCTTCCCTCCACCTGGTAACAACAACATGCCCCCCAACGACAGCAGAGGCCCCCCTGGACCAAACGACCCATACGGACGCCCGCCACCATATGACCGAGGGGACTACGGTCCTGGAGGCCGGTAAGAATGGGTGTTGGTGGAACAAATAGTCAGTAAAATCAATCAATCAATCAATCAAACTTTATTTGAAGTGTAGAATCACCATGCAGGATGGTCTCAAAGCACTAGGGTCTTTTTTTAATGTGGGAACACCCGTTAAATAGGCGACTCCCTTCCCATTGCTAGTAGATCAGAGTCATATACACGGCTCTGCAGTGGACCCGTATGAATTAGTGTTTTTTTAAAAAATTGGTGTGTCATGTTTGTTGTCACGGTAAGGCAGGCTAGTAAATCGTAAGCAGCATTAAGGTCAATGAAAATGTTTCGTTGCTCACTTTAATGTTTCTTAATTATTCAGGGTCTCTTTGAAACTCGGTGCTGATTAAATTTGATTTTATAGTTGAGTGCTGCTTGCATCAGGCTGGTAGAAGGAGCTAAAATTAGCATGTCCACCTTGGTGTTGTATTTCCATCACTGCCAGTCTGAGCCAATCAGAGTTGACAAATACCAATGATTACTGTAGAGTCCTTTGTCTTAGGTGTAAATACCGATTGTAGCCTTTCCCATTAGATACAAAAGCCTGATATTAGTGGGTATTTTGTGCAGTGGGAAAGCGGCTTTAGAACCTAATTATGATGGTGGGATCACCTTGAGACATCTGGACTCTGTCGTTATAGCTGTTCATTAAATGTTGGGTAACGCTAGCTGTGATATGCTGACAGTTAGCCCTGTCATTAAAAAGGGCTTACAAATAAATTTATTATTATTATGATTATTATTATTATTATGTGTGTGTGACTCGCACAGAACTCACACTCCCGCAGTGATGATAAAAAGAGAGAGCAGGGCAAGAAAGGGCTGAACAAATCCATACACTGCATGCAGCTCTACAATGACATATGATTTTACCTGCTTTGAATGGTCAAATTTGTGGTAAAGTTGTGGTGACTGGAAAAAATTATAAGGTCACACAGAATTCACAACATCATAACATCCTGGAGGGGCTGACATTGGTACAAAGTGTTGTTCGTTTTACGTAGTTCAAGAATTCGGGATTTTCACTTCTTATGTGCAGACTTCAACATTTAATTTTAGTTTTGTCATTTATTCAATTAGTTGCTAAGATAACAGTGTAACTTTGGAACGCAACACTTGACACGTGTGTTTGTAGGGAGATGGAGGCGTCACGGACCCCTCTGAGCGAGGCAGAGTTTGAGGAGATCATGAACAGGAACAGAGCCATCTCCTCCAGCGCCATATCCAGAGCGGTGTCTGATGCCAGTGCAGGTAACACAAGAATAGAGGACATGCACTATACAATTACTCACTTTGGGTGTGCTCAGCTTTAATGCCAACAAGACAAAAACTGTGAGCCAGCGAAAGCTTAATGCGACCTTGTTCTCCCTTCAGCTGACTATGGCAGTGCTATAGAGACCTTGGTGACAGCCATCAGTCTGATTAAGCAGTCCAAAGTGTCAGCAGACGACCGATGCAAGGTCCTCATCAGTTCCCTGCAGGACTGTCTCCACGGCATTGAGTCAAAAAGCTACGGTTCCGCCTCCAGGTAAGACTTTAATTTTGGGCAGTAGCCATAAAATGTGACACTGAAGCTGTTCCAAACGACACTAAAAAAGACACTTAAAACCTCTTGTCAGATAAAGTATATTGGATCCAGGACAAAGGAAAAAGACATGAGCCAGTGGACTATTTCCCTCCGATTTAATGTAGTTGTGTATTTTTTTTGGATCCCATATTTCTTCTAAATGGGAAATGTCCCTGGATTTGAAGATTTGAAACCCTGGCTGGTACACAGTCTAACGATGCTTGTCCGTGTCCACTGTAGACGAGAACGCTCCAGGGAACGAGACCACAGCCGCTCCAGGGAAAAGAGCCGACGCCACAAGTCCCGCAGTCGTGACCGGCATGAGGACTATTACCGAGAACGCAGCCGGGAGCGGGACCGCCACCGCGAGAGGGACAGGGACCGAGACCGGGAGAGAGAGAGGGAGAGGGAGTACCGTCACCGCTAGATGAGAGGTGGGTACAGTTTTCCTCTGTTACTTTCTTCTGTCATGAGCTCTCGTCTGTCTTCTTTACTACACTTTTCTTAGATGTGGACTGAGCTGGTCAGGTTCAGGCTCAAACAACCTGAACTCTGTGGCAGAAGATGCGTTTGGAAAAAGTCTGCTTCGATTGCTCACCTCCTCTCTTCATCACTGGAGGAAAGGCTTTAGATCAGTTGAGGATTTTTCGTGACCAAAGCACATTTGATCAACAGAGGGTGTGTTTCTGCCCTGAATAACTAATTGTCAAGAATGTGGCCTTTGTCCTCATGAGTACAGTCACACATAGACCATAAAAGGCTTTTGACCATCTTTAAACTGTTGAAATCATAATTTACAGTATAGAATAACTTCATTTAAATTTGCATTAATGAATATATAATGAAGCGAAAGAGGTAAGCAAGGAAAAGACTTATAAAACTCAGTCATTTGATGACAGGTAGGTAAAAGGTAAGTAAGCTTTCCTTGAAATGGTCCAGTAAGAAATCACAGTTGTGTATTTTGTCTTATGGACAATATATGTAAAACGCACTTAATGTATTTCCCATGCTGCATTGCACAGAGGGGTTTGTGAGTGTTGTATCTATGCCGTGGTTCTCCCTCAAATTAGAAAGTCCATTGATACTTGAAATTGACTGTAGATGCATTGTTACTTTTTGGTCTACGTGCCTCTGAGGCGGGTAATCTACAAAATTTGTCAGCCACTTTTTGTATTCTGCCAAATAAATTTCAAAGTTAAATAGATTTTGTTACAGATGGCATGGAGAGAAAGTAGTAACATCCAAGTTGCTTGTACATGTTCGGCTGTGTTTGGTAAAGTTTTGTGCTCATTCTGCCTTTTTGGCAGTTCGGAGAATATCTGTAGATAACATTTTTCCAAATCTAAACGTCTTTTTTGCTTATAAAAAGTGGCAATAAACAAAATTTTGGTTTTACCAGCAGCTTAGGTCAGTGGACCAAAAAAAAATCTACAAATTTTTCTGGCTTGAGTATCGAGATTCATTACTTGACATTTCATTATATGTGGGTTTAATTGAAGTGTATTGTGTCTGCTGAGTTGGTTTGTTAGTGTGTTTGTAATAATAGTTGACTGATTGGCAGGTTTCAGATGTCAAAATTTTCCCCAATTATTTTACACTACCTAATACAGATTTAGTGTCCTGTGTGGTCTGATTGTATTGTTAGAAAAAAAAAAATACAGTGTTCAGCTTGCTGATCGACCAATTTACCCTTTGTAAATGTTCCATTTACAGTAATGTTGTATACGTATTACCATTTCCATTTTAAAGCTGAATATAAAGATCATTGTCTTGTTACAATTAAGAAAAGGTGAACATTTATCAGTGTTGATATCTGCTGATTTTTGGACCCATGATTGTTAATGTGCATGTCAGTAATATTGCCTGACATTTAACTTGTGTCTAAGTGAATGTTTTGTAGCTCAGTGTTGCTCACCTTTGAACCATTGTACCTCAATTTAAGATGTTGAGGTAAAGCAAAAATGAAAAACTTTTATACTTTCTAATACCATGTTCCAATGACATAGATCTTGATGCCCGTAGTGCACGTTATGTGATCATTTTTTGAGGCAAAGCTCAAAGGAAAAACAAAATTTGATGTTCTGCTGGAGTTGATCAGTGGCTTTAAATTGCACTTGTTTGTAATGTGATGATTGTCAGAGTTGGTTTATACAAGTTAGGATCAGGAAATTCATTTTCAACTAAAGAAAATCATAATTTGATTTGTGAGAACTTGTAAATAATATTGAGGTATCCATCAAATCAAAACTGAACAATTGTTAATGTTGATGCAGCAAATTCATGATGATATGCTAATTGTAATTTGACTAATCCGTGGAAGAAATTCTGTCTCAGTATTCGTTTTTAATGTCACTCTTATGTACGTATGTATATTGAAATGATTTCCATTCAGGCTGCAGTGTTGATTTTTAAACGATAAATTGTCAGGTTAGTAAGAGATCATGCAAGTGTTCTTGATTATTTTGGCTCAGTGCATGTGCTTTGCTGGATTTTTGGGTGTTAAGTCATGTCATGGATGAGTTGTAGATGAATTTATCTGAAACCAGTTTGTGCACATCCAATATCGATACCAAATTCTCAATGGTTTGTTGCTCTCAAATGATTTGAGGTGAATATTTTTCAGGTTAATTGTCTCGCTCAGTGTTTCACAAATCATTTTGTAATTTTTGGCTTCTTCCGTCGCGTCACTTGCTGACGAACAATATGATAAGTTTTGTCAGGTTTTGGAAATGCAGTTGAAATATTGGTTTGATCGATTTTGTGTGTTCTCATGTCCTTTGTTGCCAAATCTCGTAGGATTTCTGTGGTGTTGTGTATAAACTAGTCTTTATAGGGCAGAGTTTAGTAGGTTACACGGACCCCTCAGCTTCTCTGTACACACATTACCCCAAATAATATTTCTCTTAGCCTTCAGACATAAACTCCATTCACTCTTGACACTTTCATGTCTTAATTTAGTAGCTCTCATAGAGAAGAATAATACACATAATTTATTTATGCACTATTTTGTAAGTGTTGAAGTTTCTGTCATACTGAGAAATATTAAGTGGGGTTGTTTTGCTTGTGGAGTTGCTGAATTCTGAAAGCGCCCAAGGCCCATACAAAAAGAATGTAAGTTTGTAACTGTCTGAGACATGTGTCATCTGATGTGATTAGTGTAGAGTTGTGCTCATTTTTAGCCATTAGCCCTTGCTGAATTAATCTAATCTGTAGATTCCTGTTGTCCTATACCTTCATAACAGTTGTTGCTGAAAAGTATGACTTTGTGTCCACTGGGAACCTCTTGATAAAATGTTACTTTTTAAAGTTTTGTTAAAGGGAGAGATTTCTGTTTTTTCACACATTTCAGAGTGGCAGCAAATGAAAAAAAAAAATGAGCACTGCGTTTCAGTAAAAAGCATTGCAGCAGCAATCACTGCAGTCTCATCTAGCGCACATTTTGTTATCTCTGTGAGATAAGAGATCCCCAGTGGGCACAGGGCTGAATAACTTTTGGTAATTTGTAGATGCCAGAAATGCATTTGTTGAGTATATTTTCTACCTTTAGCTGCCTTTGAATTCAGTCTGATATCTTCGAGAAAAAAAGAGACCTAAGCATATTGCTTTAATCCTGATGGTAGTTTGGCTATTTGTTGTGTCCTCAGATGCTTTAACACTGTTATATCTGTTCATATTGCCAAGGGGAAATGTACAGTGTTTGCACCAGGCTGAACCTGTTTATGCACTCTATTTAGTCTTTCTGTAGGTGCATGTTTGCTGGGGATCACAGCCCTGTTTTCCTTTTCAAGCAAGCACTTAATTTGCTCATGTTAAACCAGGGCCAAACAGTTTCTGTTACAGGTCAGCAGGAAGTATTAATGCACATTTTAGTAACAGCGAGGAAAGACAATATGTACTTGAAATAGACACTCATCTTAGAAATAGCCTGTAGGGAAGGAAATTACAGTTTTGACTTAATTTGGTTCGGTTTTAATTATGCTTAATTATTAGGGCTGTAGTCAACCAAAGAAAATCTTGGTCGACTTAAATCGTACATAATCTTAAACTAATTGATAAGTCATGGGGAAAAAAAATCTTTGTTATTTTTACTTCTGTGGTTGTGTGTCTGTGTCACTCTGCAGTTACACCTCCAAAATGCTGGATGGCGGTGGAGGACTCTGTTAAGTGCTGTAAACTTGAGTTGATTCAAAACACGCATTAAATATGGCTTAATAGAGACAATTTCAAACACAAGTACACAAATTGGCTTCACTATAAATCGCAGAATTGACAGACAAACACTGTCTTTATCTAGACACATTTCCCCCACTAGTGCAACCGACCAAATAATCAACTAGTCGACAGTTGTTCTTAAAGTTTTCTAAAGACATAATCGACAGAAGAAGCAAAGGTGACGGGGCAAACTAACTTGAGTTTGATTGAACCGAATCAAACAGGGCAGGTGTGAAAGCACCTTTAGTGTTCAGATCTGAATAGAAATTTTTAAATGGTGAGTATCACATTTTAGGCTTTTTAATGGAGTGTTCAGTAACAAACAAAAAAAGTTAGAGGCCTGAGAGTGTTTCATGGACTGTTTGACCCTGGTTTGGCTCTGACCTTTATTATTTCCATGCTCTATCAACTGACACGCCACCAGAATAATCTATAATAAACATAGGTTCAAGGCATATTTTATGAGAAGGCAAAATATTTGGTCATGCCCCTTGCCCACTTGTTCTGGTTGTGTGAGTCTCTTAATAGTTTGACCAAGAGTGTCGTTGAGTTTGACTACTGTGTTGTGTAAACTATTGTTATTGTTGGCTAAAGTGTATTTCTCTGTAGCTATGCACCATGTAAAACCCTCTGAACAGCCAAAAAATCGTGAAGTGTCAATATGCATTTGAATTTCTGAACTATGTAAAATCATCTGTACTCATTTGGCATGCCTGTAAGTAGGGCCTTTTTGGTGCAGATACCTTGTTATAATTCACCCTGTAAAGATAACCCTTGTATCACTGAGGTTTGATACACTTGATTTTAAATTGATAGCATATCTAACAAATGTGAAATGACTTTCTGTAACGTAACTGTCGTCATTTCATCTGCTAAATTTAAAATTTCTGTATAGAGGTGCTTTAAATTGGGTAGAAATGTTTCAGGTCATTGGACCATTGTTGACAGTCTAATTAACCATTGCTGCTGCCTTTTATAATTAATATAAAGAAGTTACCTTTCCAGTTTAATGTACCGTGCATGCTGGACTTGGGTTATTCAATTCTGAGTACAAAATATTTCATCTTAAAGGAATATACTTAATGACACTGACCCTATTTTTTCTGTTGTATGTAAAAAGTTTTGGTATGGTTTGGGCGTCCATATCATTGAACGATTGTAGCAAAGTATCATCTGCTGTCTCTGAATCAGATGCGTGCCTTCCTCTTGGTAGTTTTGTGTTTTAATCTACAGCTCTTTGTGTCCTTTCTGTGTCTTTCTCTCCTATATTGCCAAATTTCCCTGAAAAATTGGTTGTGTCACAGCCAATCATGTACTGTTTGTATGTTATGTGTTGCAGTGTTAAAAGTTTTCAGTGTTTAGTTTGTAGCTCTGTACCAGACACCCACCTTTATCAATTGGTTGTAAGCAAAATGTGTTCTTGAAATAGCTTTATGACGAACACTGGGTCCACTTTTCTATGGCTGTCAGAAGTGGCACACATGGGGGAAAAATCCTTTTGAATTCATCTTAAGTTAATATATTTTTGAAGGGGAGGAGGCAGGTCTTTAAGAAACCACTAGAGATTGGAAAATTTGCTTGACCAATTTACAAAGAAATTTTTAATATTTTTGCAAATTACATTAAAAAGACAATAGGCTACATTGTGCAGGACCAATCCTGTCAATATGTGACTTGAGGCTCTATTCAGCATTCCACAATCACAAAATGAGTCTTTTTCAATACAGCATAGCTGTGCCCCTTAGATTCTATCAGTGTTTTGCTCATGTCCATCTCTAAATTTGGAAATTCGGTGTACACTGTAGAAAACTGTAACAAAATATGTGCAACTTTGTTGTCTTTCAATATTCAATATTTCATATGTGGATGTCAATTCTTGTCTGTCAAGAGCTACATGTAGCGTGCAAACATCTTTATATGGATTAATGGCATATGCATTGAAAAAAAAAAAATCAAATAACGCATTCAGGCATAGACTCAACTGCACATTGTTTTATTATTTTTGGTGTGTGTGTGTACATACTGAAAGATTCCAAATTTGCTTCTTGGAAATTTCCTGTTCAAGTTTGCATGACGATATTTCTTAGTGTCTGTGCCAGGGTTGGGTCCAATACACAGTCAACTGAGCATTAAGGGAAACGGAAGTTAATGTCCCAATAGGGTGCCATATATATGCCTCATTTTCAGAGACTTTTTGTCCAAATTCCATTTCTTATTTTTTACCTCTACCCTTCATATTCCAGGGCCCCCTTGCCCCTCAAAACAGAGTTATAAGGGCTAGTGGTTAACAGCCCTTAAGACCTAGACATGCCCTTAGTAGTTGTTGATGGCGTTGCCGTTAACAGACGCTACAATGTCAGTAATGCTATTTTCGCAAGGATATTTGCCGTCTGGAGATAGAAAAACATGGAGTTCATTCGCAACTTAGCTCAAAGACTGTTTATGAAGAAAATTCATTCGTGGGTTTCTTTTGTTGCTTGGGCAGCCATCTTGCTGATGATTTCTTTTAACACTGCGTTGCGGAGTATACCTCTGAAAAACCTCCATTTTGAGAGCCATGTTTTCCCCAACCCTTCGCTTTACTGCTCTATCCCAGCAATAATCGGGACAACTTTTCCTTTGGGGTGGACATGCAAAAAGGTGGGGTAAGGGCCAAGTGGTAGGGGCAAGGGGTGTATTGGGACAGGCCTCCAACCTTGTGACTCAAAGTGATGATGAATTGAACCCAGCCCTGGCGTGCACAACCTGTGTGTAGTCTAGAGGTTTGATGATGAGGGGGGAAAGTGTTCACTGTTGGGCTGCCTCGAAACCAAACTCCACCCTTCGTTTTGACACCTTTCAGCTAACGAGGATCAAGGATGGATGGAAGGAAAAGGAGGAAGGATTTCAGTGCGCCACCACCTCCCCACCCTGCATGACCGGACAGGATTACAACCACCACCTCTTCCTCCACCCCTCCATCTCTCTTCTCCTCTCCGTCTCCACCCATCCTTCTCTCTGTCTGTTCATCTTGTCTGCCTGAATAAGAGCAGTGGATGGAAGACCCTGACCTGTGTAAGATTATGTTATCCATACATCTATACTCATGGTAACTAAAGATGAAAGAAAAGAAACTTTCCAAACAGTTCTTTTATTTTTATGATGTTTTATTTGACATGAAGATGACTACGTGTGATGCTTCTTTGCAAAGAAACAATAAAATGGCCCACACAATCCCCTAACTAGAAAACACAGACATTACATCCCGTTTGTTTTTTATTTTTCCTTGGCTCGCTGTACTGTGTACATTCAGTTTAGAGATCAGTTTTTATAGGGTACATCTTTGATGTGTTCTCCCCACCCTTCTCTCTCATTCTCATTTATCCTTTTTGTTGTTAGTATGTTTGTAAATGTCTCTCTGCTTTTGATTAAAAACTAGATGGTGTTGTAATAAAAAATGTTTACCGAGGTACTCGATGCATTTGGTGAATTCCTCTACATGTTTGACTCATTTATATTAAATGTGTATTTTGGACTGCAAACTGTTTTTCATGTTGAATTTGTCTACGTTTTAGATCTATTTTTTAGCTGTATTAGCATGTAGTTGTATGTTTAGAAGGTAGATCCCTGTTTTTAGTCCCTTTTTTGTTATGTTTTTTTTTCCTTTGTTTCTTCAAATGGATGAAACTTTTACAAGGTAAGACAAATTAGATGAATGTACTTTACAATGTGAATCGATGGGTGGATGGGAGGATATGTAGACTTGAACAAATGAAAGGTCTGCATGTATGTGCAGCTCTTTGAAACACCGTAAACCAAAAAAAAAACTTTTTACAAAATGGTTTCTGTTGTAATTGCATTGAAAAACTCACCAAGAAAGCCAAAAAAAAAAAACAATGTTGTGAAATATTTAGATTTAGATTTAGAAATCAATGTGAGTTCAAGCAAACCATTATAGTTAAAACCACATGGAATTGGTAAACCTTCAAGTATCCGCTAATCCCATTTGGTGATTTTCCATTTCAAGTAAATGATTTTATTTTTGCTCCTGTGTTTGACACCTAACATGTTTTTGTATGTTCATTTTTGACACTGCCCTGTCACACCATAGATGAACCTTTAAACACATAAGGAAGAAATTCAGTGGAGCTGGTTCATATGCAATTTGTTAAAATTGGAATGTGCACCTTAACACTAACATTGTCGTCAAATGCCAGGCAACACTTTGTGGTAGTATTTGAGATGATCAGTTTGACAAGTAAGCACTGTTATGTATGAGAATTGTCTCTAATCCCCATTTTTCCAGTTAGAAAAAAAAGAAGCCCCTATGTCCCAATATTTGATGCTGAATCAAACTACTAGACCAGTTTTGGGATTTTGGTAAATAAAAATGTGGAAGAAAGTTTTGTGGTGCTGCAACAGTGTTTCATCAGGGGTGTCATTGATATTTTTTCATTTGTACTCCATCACAAAGAAATGTGGATAAAATGAACATTGTGTCGTAAACACAGCTTCTGATTATATGGTCCGCAAAAGCTTATTTTTTTAAATCACAAATCCCCTTTTGTGTTACTTATTTGTCTATTGGAGATTATTGGTTTTCTTTTCAGATATTTTTTTCTTTTCTTTTTTTTTTATGTACTTATCTTGGTTTAAACCCATGACCATCCCCTGATATATTGCATGTCCAAAAGTATTTGATGACTGTAAATATTGTGGACATTAATATCCATCCATTCATTGTAATGGCTACAGGAATCACTCTGAACTTAAATGAAAAGGTGTAAATCAGACTGTAATGGCTTCCAGACATTTTTAAAACCCCAGTGATGCTCTTGAAATGTATTCGCATTCTAAAATATACTTTAAGAGTGTTATATATCATTAAATATTGATTCATTTGTTCCCATAACCTTGTGAACTCTGTAAAAGAGTAATGAAACATTGTAAATTGGGTTTTTGTACAAAAAACAATGTTGAAAATGTGGGAAATTTTACACTCCAGGAGAATCTTAATGCCAACTTGAACAGTACTTAAAAAATGGGCCCCTACAGCTGAATTGTTTTTCAGTGTTTGTGGCTGATTAGGATTATGTTGCCCTCTTTTTGTATCTTAAAGAGCTTGATGCCTTACAACTTTGAGTATGACATGCACCTTGACTTTTGTGATCTGGGCAGACTCCCAGCAGTCATTCAGTGTTATCCTGAGCAGAGATCTTATCAGCCAGAATAAGAACATGTTTGTGCAGGTCTCTTGGTAAGAATACTGTCACTTTGTAGTTGCCTTGTGCTGACTTCTCTCCACAGCGCTGAAGGTAAGTGTTTCAGGTCTACATCACTACAGAGGAGGAAACAGCCCAGTCCAGAGGCAGTCTGGCTGACATCAAGCCCAGGCCAAGAATCGACGCAGCTGGAAAGTATCTTTTGTGTGCTTTCAGTATTTGACCTACATGGTGTAATGACAGGATATATTTATAGTAGTAATTAAATATTCTTCAGTTTTGTTTAATGGCCTGTAATGGATAATGTACATTTTATAGAAATTTAGCCATGTGTGACTCAACATTGAAACTCAATGGACGTGTAATGTAGTAAGACTTTGTAATTATATATATATATATATATATATATATGTAAATATAGGTTGTTGTTTTTTTGGTTTGTTTTTTTAGCTGTAAATATAATCTAAATGATCAGCATAGCAATGCAGACCTGCCCAGGAAAAAGCAGGTCTTCTCAGTGCTGTATGACATAATACAAGTTAAGTTTCTGTCATCAAATTTAAGTGTAACTTGGGTTTTTAGAGAAAAAAAAACTATGTCACATTGAAATTATTTACAGTGGAGTCTTGTCATCTTGTATTAATGCTAGTAATGTCTTATTTTATTTACACATCTCTGCAGGGAAAGGTACATCATAACCAAAAGTGACCAAATTGTCATTGGTCCCAAAAAATAAAACTATTTGAAAGTCAGTTTTGTTTCGTGGCTTTTCTTTGTGTAAGATATATATAATTAGACTGTGTGCATTAGGCAATAGAGGCATCTGTTACTTAAAGTCAATCCATGTTAAAAAAAAAAAAAGGTTTGATATTCATTTGGTGTGTGTATTCTCAAACTTTTAACATACAATTTCATACCATTATTTCCCGAGGCTGGATGAATGCTTATGACCAAAATATGAAAAATTACAATGATCATTCTACATTTTACCTATAAAACGGTACTATTTTGTAGGTTAAATGGATTTTCAACCATTGAGAGAAACTTAATTTAAAATGTCGACCAAATTAAGAGTGCAAGTGAGTAAAAATTATTAAAATCTACAACTACACAATGTAAGTAGCTGTTGGCCCTTGGGATACATTTATTGTAATAACATTTTATTGCTTTATTACTGATCAGCTACAGACATTGATAGTAGCCCACATACACATAAGAAAGTTAGGCATGGATTTCCTTTGTCGTCATTTTTATTGCAAGGAGACACCTAAGCTGCATAAGCGACTGACGAAACGCTCGGGTAAAGTCAGGCATTCATCTCAGTACAGTAATTTGGTAAAATCACTTTGCAGAATAAACAGGCATAAGCGTGTGTGAGCAAACAAGTGCAAGTGGGGTTTTATAATACATATAAATACGAATTAAAAACAAATACATGCAGCATTTCACTGGTACGCAATTGTGGCGTCCATCAGCCGGAACCTTAATGCCTCTGCGTCGCGCTCCTATCGAACAGTTTACGACGTTACACTTTGTGCTTCCGGCGCTTGTTTGGCCGGTTGTTTGAAATGAGACCGCTGATCATATAAAGGATAGTTTAAACGCTTAAATGGCAGGTTTATTGAATGTGGATACACGCTTGGGAACAGTAAGAGTCCTATAGAGTGTAGTACAGGTTCACCTTCAGCGTCTCTCCACCGGACTATGTTCAAAAAGATGACTGAATTCGGTCCAGATTCCGGGGGGCGAGTTAAGGTAACACACCGTGAACGTTACAGTACAGCAGCCCGGGTTGTTAATACTGTTTACCTCTTGTTTTGCTCGGTAGTTTAATAATTTAGCAAAGGAATTGTCATGTTAATAAGATTAACAATCGGAATTAATGTACACTGACCCACAGTTTCTTTGTTCTGTTGTTTTATTTTGTAAGTAGGAGCATTTTAACAAAAACATTAATATGATTGACCTTTAACTGTGTTTCCCTTTGTGTTTTGCAGGGAGTGACCATTGTGAAGCCTATTGTGTTTGGGAACGTTGCCCGTTACTTTGGGAAAAAGAGAGAGGAGGATGGACACACACATCAGTGGTCTGTCTACGTGAAGCCTTACAGAAATGAGGTAAGAGTTTGCTGTTATTAAACTGAAGACAAGTTGACCCAGGATTCCCCAGAGGACCATGTTGCTGCTAACTATAGTTTCTTTGTGTCTCATCATAAGTAAATCAGCTTCTTATTTGGATATGATATGAGTTCTGATCTGTTTCTCCTCCCAAAATTGTACAGGCTCATTTATAAGGCAGTCAAGTTTTCCTCTGGATCTTACTGTTATCTCAAGAGCTGATAAAGATCATTGTAGTGAGACATACATTTTATGATCTTAAACTAGGATCAGACTGAGATTAGAGAAGAGTATTTCTCAGGAGCTGAATTTAAGAAGTATAAGAAATGGTCAGGAGAAATAGGCTAGACAAAGAAGAGATCCTATTTCCTTTCCTCTGGGTCATGATAATGTGTCCTCATAGTTCCATCCATCACCTACAAGAATTGTCAATCAAATTTTTTGCAAACAACCTATGCTTGTTTTATTAACTTTAGTGCTTAAAAATTTCTGTGATCTATTAGTTGATTTTACAACTGACAGATAAAGTACAAAGCAAAAAATATTTGCCCCATAAATGTATTGAAACAGAGAGAAAGTGTGAATTTAGGGGAGTAGGTATGTTTAGGGTTAAGGACAAACATAAAGAATAGATGTGTTACTGTCAAAAGGATTAAGCTGTAACAAGAATAGCAAGATGTTTGAAAATATAGTGGTAAACACAAAAATTGAGGTATGATTATTGTTAATGAAATTTGAAAGCAGTAGGTGCAGTAAGTTTCAGTCTGCACCATTTTCCTCTTGTTTTTCCTTTTGCCCTGATGTTATTTATTCTTAATTATGGAGAATTGTTAGCAAGGGCAGATATGAGTTAGCGCTAACTGTGATTAGTTGAAAAACTGAGGGCAGACCACTTATACTGTTAATTTTCTTTTAATTATACATGTATAAATACACATTGTTCTTCCAGGATATGTCTGCTTATGTGAAGAAGATCCAGTTCAAGCTACATGAGAGCTACGGTAACCCACTGAGAGGTGAGTAGACCTTCACATAGCAAGGCTGGGTCACGGAACATCTGCATCTAAATGTGTCTGTTTTGGTTGTCAGAAGGAGATGCGTAGTTATACATATAGGCTGACTGTGTTTCTGTTCCTTCCAGTGGTGACTAAGCCTCCATATGAGATCACAGAGACGGGCTGGGGGGAGTTTGAGATCATCATCAAGATCTTCTTCATCGACCCCAACGAGAGAGCTGTGAGAGCCGAACAAATATTTTATTGAGCTGCTTTGCATCTTAATACTAAGTACAGCAAGCGATGTGACGTTTGCTTACATGTGCCTGTGTGTGTGTGTCTCAGGTGACTCTGTACCATCTGTTGAAGCTGTTCCAGTCTGACTCCAGCGCCATGCCCAAGAAAACAGTCGTCTCTGAATTCTATGATGAAATGGTACATCTGTTTTCATGCTGTAGCTCATGACCACAGTTATTATACTGCACAAACTTCTTTGTTCATTTCCTGTTACAATGCTCGGCTTGATTGTAATTATCTACTGATGTTTAATTTCGTACAATAAATGCTAAATTAAATATAGCACACATAGCTTCTGAACTTTCTACACATGTAGAACTTTGATTTTTCAAACTAACATGACCACATGGCATCAGTATTTTTGATGTAGTATTGGATGAATGTCAGGGAGGTTTGGCTGTGGATTAAGAATTGTGTGAGACTGATGTTGACTAATGACAGCTGGGTTAGGCTCCTTCCCCCTGCGACCTTGAAGAGCATTAGCGGGTACGAATAATGAATTACTGAGAGAGATGACTGCTGACTGTTTTCTATGTCATTTTTCAGATCTTCCAGATCCTACAGCCATGATGCAGCAGCTACTGACCACATCAAGACAACTCACCCTCGGAGCATACAAGCACGAGACAGAATGTACGTACACACACACAGAGGAACACAAAACACGTTTGTATACAGAATAGCATACCCCCAATTTTGTCTTTAACCTCAATTGAGATTATGCCTCGGTACAGAAGAGCAGCATTTACATAGTCTGAGTCACCGTCATCATTCTTATGCGTGTGTCTGTGCCTGCAGTCAGTGAGCTGGAGCAGAGGACGAAGGAGAAAATGGAAACAGCAAAGAAGAGAACCAGCCAGGAGATCACAGAGCTGAAAGACAAACTAAAAGCCAGCAGAGAAAACATCAACCACCTGAAGGCGGAGATCAGGAAACTGGAGGAGGACGGAGACCACAAGGAGCACTGAGACACGGACTAACACACACATGCGTTATGAAACACAAGGCATTTTTGTGACCTCTTGCCAATTTTTAATTTGTTTTGTGTGGGGTTTTTTCGCACACAAACACTCAATCTCAGAAAGCTCAGAAGGCGCAAGAATTTTCCTCTAATCTAGTTTTACTGCAGCACTGAATTGTGTCGTCAGCCATGTTGTTTGTGGCTGAAACAAGGATTTTGTGATTGCTGCTTTGTATGTCTGTAGTTGTTGTCTTTTCTACCCAAACATTGCTGGATCAGCTGGCTGTGAGAATGACCAAACAAATGTCATTTTCTAATATGCTTTTGCAACATTGATCCTGTCCAGTCGTGTTGATGTAATGGATCCTGTGTTGCCATAATCACTGTGCATCCTCATAGCTTCATGCCAACATTTCGAATGTGAATAGCTCATTTGTTTTTGTACTGGTCTTTTGGTTTTCTACATAAAGTAAAGTTGTTTAAAGGACTGCTTTTGCACTTTTCTTGTCTTTCTCCTCTTTTGGATGATGAGGGTTGATTCATGGCATGGAATACAGGTGTTGCACTGCAGCTAGTAGTAGGACGCTGATGGTCGAGGTCACTAAAAGGGCAGTTCACACCGAGCATTGTGCACAACAATGTTATGTAGTGACACGTCGAACAGAGCAAAACAGGCTTAACCCTGATCTTTAATGCCAAGTGGAGCAGAGTTCAACCTGCCTCTCAATCCTGATCCTGTCTGAGTTTATTTGTAGGGTCCACTCTTTCTCACTGACAGTCCGCATGTTTACTGGATAACTAGGTGGGTGTGAAATGGTTTGAACAAGCTGAAGGGGCAGCTGCTGCAGTGACATGACGTTTCAAGTAACCAATAGTCCAATAAGAGTAAGAATTGCTGTTAAGCCCTTTGAAACCTGGAGAGACATCAGTTTTCTTGTGCTGCATTCAAGTGTTCAAACCTTTGAAACCTGAGCAAATTGGTTTGGTTTCTTTCTTTTCTCTACTAAAAAGTCTATGAAGAATTTGGCAAGAAATGTCCTGCATATTGTAAGAAAATAGTGAAGCGTGGCAAGAAAATTAACCTGAAAAAGAAAAGAAAGAGAGGGGGGGAAATTATTAGAAAATCCTCAAAAAATGTCCAGAAAAATGAATGTATAATTATAATCTGAAACATTTCCAGATTTGAGAGGACCACTTTTACGTTTTTCATGACAAAAGAAAGAAAATCAACCTCTAAAATGTTTTTATATCCAAAGAGTTCCTGTAAAACTCTATGTGACGTTGTAAGATTTCCGAGGATCCCTGAAGGCATCTGGCAGGAAGTTCAAAGACTCCTCACTGAGCAACTTCCCTCGGGCTGAACACACATGTAACTTTGCGTCCTCTGACTGTGTTTCTATTAAAACTCCAGAGCAATTATGGTCAGATATAAAGTTTTAAAATGGAGCCCGTGTTGTTTAGGCCTGTACGTTTGTTACCGTCGTGCAGGTGTGAGTTTAGTAAACACGGCGCGCGACTGACTGAACTGAATGCAGTGTGTGTGCTCGGGCTCAGCTGGGTCCAGGTGTCCTTCATCAGCAGGAGCACAAGGTAAGACAAACACTGACGGGTTGTGTTTGTAGTATAAACATGTACTGACAGAGTAACTGAGCAGAGATGTGTGTTTGTTGAGGGGCTGAACCGTTACTTCACACTTTATCTCAGTTATTTCTAAAAGGGATTAACTCAGGTAATGTGTGCCAGCAATGAGTGTCCCTCTGTGACCCAGGACTGATGACATGTTAACCACCTTTACAGCAAATGAGATGAATTTCCAGCTGACTTAAACAATATGAATTAATAAAACATGGATATTTCTTCGGCAGTGGCGCCCCTAGAAACTGTTATCATCGGGGTGGCCAGATGGGGCCGCTGAAAACTTTGGGTTGGCACAACAACAGCAAAAGCCATGACTGAATTTCAGTAATTATTTTATGCCATTAAAGTATTGAGGCGCGTTGTAAACTGTCAAGGTCAGTATGGAGAGTTAAGGAGCTGCTATCTTACAGTTAATATTACTAATCATTTGATGCGCATGTAGATTAAAGCTGAAAACACAGTGTCAAGTGCCAGCCCCAGCAAACACTGGATGTGTCATGCTGCAGCTCATCAACACATGATCACACAAAGTCATTACTTCTTTTACTGAAAGATCTGAACCTCTTCCACCTTTGCTTTAGCTTAAAATAACATGCACCCCACTTGGGGGCGCTACTGTTTGCAGTATGATTAATTTTAGCATCGTCTACTTCCAGTGGTTATTAGCCCTGTTTAAAAGTACTGCATTTTATTTCAAGATATTTTTAAGATTATAATACATAGATGAATATTATAAACTACACATTTTTCTGTGCACATAGCTATTCGACCAGTGAGGGATGTTTTGTTAATTAATAAATAATGAAATTACCTAAACCAAATGATTAAAAATAGGCCAATTTTAAGATCTTGTCTAAGATTTTCTCTGAAAAATCTTTTAATTTTTTTTGGCTACAACTGCAGAAGTTCAAAGGAAATTTACTCTAAGATTGTAAATTTTGTTAAGTGTGGATAAAATCTTTCATGTGTCCTGTGTTTTGACCCAGTAGTGTCTATACCAATGCTGAGAAAGACCTTGTAGTTGTTTATAAATATCCTTTTTGTTATGGGCCTGTAATCTTCAAGCAGAAACCTGAGGAAGAAGAGGTTAACAAAATAAATCAACAAAATTATAAATAGATTTTCCAAAAATGAAATGAATTAGGAAATACTATATTAAATAACTAAATTATTTGCTTTTTATTTTACTTTTAAAAAATAAAGACACTTTTTTTTGACCGAACGACTGAGTTTGATAGAGTATAAAAGGCACAGACGTAAACTTACTTGTACAAGTTGCAGAGAAATGTTTTTTTAACTATGGGCCTGTGGGATTTGAGCAGAGACCTGAGGAAGAGGAGCAGTGAAGAGGTTAACGAAATAGTGAAACAGATAGATTTCCATAAGTTAAATGAAGTAGCAGATACTAAAAATAATTAGGAATTGGAATATATTTTCAAGAAAATAAATCCTGTGTTGTTGTTGTTGTTGTTGTTGTTGTTGTTGTTGTTATTATTATTATTATTACCAGAAGATATACAATGATGATAATATAAATAATATTTATTAAATCAGTGTCTTTCTTTCTCCCATGTTATTATTATTATTATTATTATTATTATTATTATTAATAAGAAACATTATAAAATAAATTTGTATTATATATGTATTATATTTATACTGTAAGCTAATTGTTTTTAATTTATTTTTTACCAAACGATTGAGTTTAATAGAATATAAAAGACACAAAAGTAAACGTGCATGTACACACTCTAATAATAACTAATAAGGACCACATTTTAAAAATATTTTTAAAATAATACGTGTATTATTTTAGCACGCTAAACATCATTTCCCGCTTTGTTTGTGTTTTAATAAACCTTCAGCTGTGTATAAATCAGCCTGCAGTCACAGGCAGAGTTTTCGGGCGGTCACGTGACCAGAGGGTTTTACACCGACGTCAGAGAAACAGAGCTGGTGCCGACTAATGACCCTCACGGCGCTGCTGCTGCACCTAAACTCTCCGTCTTACCTTTTCCTGAGACCATCTTTCCAACAACATTTCCCGGCGTCTGCAAGTTGCCCCTCGCTGCTGTCTGACGGAAACGCCACAGGAATGTAAACTGTGTTGTGAATGCTCAGGGAACCGTAGTGTCGCTCCTAATGATGTTACCCCGCGCGTATTAACTGAGTACAAGGCTGACGTTCATGCAACAAACATGTCGCCCCGCTGAGCAAACTACTGCTGCTGCCCTGCGTTCAAGTTTTCAGGTGAGTCGGCTAAAAATAGCAACAGCTGGCGTGTTGTGTGGCTCATAACGACGTGTGTGCGTGCGTGCGTGTGTGTGTGCGTGTGTGTGTGTGTGTGTGTGTGTTGGCCCTATGGCAGTAGTATCAGTAGTGTTTCCCCCATGGGACCCATTATGCTATGCTAGTTTTTTAATTAGCTTTAGCTAAATGTCACTAGATTTCCTTATTAGGTTGTTGTCGCCTTTCCTGTTGTGTCAGTGTCTGTTCACACATCAAACAGGAAATAGCTGAAGATGTCCAAGTCTTTCAAGGCAGCTCATTCATGCTGTCACTGTAACAGCAATGATATCATTTATTTCGGGACACTTGGGTGCTTTTAAATGTGCTCACTGGCAACTGGTTTCCCTTCAGTAACAGTGTGTGATGGCTTGATATAAGACTGCTGTTAACCTGGCTGCAGAGGAGGAGAGAAACCCTCACATCTGGCTATAGTTGTTGTTTATATGACCACATCAGGCACGCTGGCTGGCCACATAGATCTTTGTTTGGTTGTCGTCCACAGAGCGCCATTGTTGTCCTGGAGTGTGTGTGTCTGTGCAGTTTAAAGTCCATTCATGAGGCTGAGTGCATCATCAGCACGCCATAGCTTTCAACGTATGGAGTTCCCTAGAAAGGTCAAGTGTGTTGTGGGGCTTCTGTCCCATCACTGTGTTGGTGTGTGCCTGTCATGGTCGGAAACCTTGCTAGATCCTCAGGCTGGACTCTGTTGGTTGTTCCTCAGTCCAGGCTCAAAACAAAAGGTGGTCGGGCTTTTGCGGTCAAGCCTACCTGAGGATGTGAGGCTCGCTGATTCAGAGACGTCTTCAAAAACTCAAATTTACCTGTTCAAAAAAGCCTTTTATTAATTTTAGCACATTGTTTGTTTATTTTTTATTGTTTTAATCTCGTGTTGTCGTTGGTAATTCTGGTTACTCTGTCCGCTCAAATACACCTCAGTGCAGTCTACAGGGCAATTAGCTGCCAACTTTGATTTCCATTGTTCTTTGTATTTTCCTAAAAATGCCCCATTTTATTTGCCTGAATCCTACATTATTTTAAATCTGCGATCAGCCATGTAAATCACTTCATAACTTTAGTTTGAAAACCACTTTATAAGTTGAGTTTATTATTATTTTTATTAATATAAATAACAGATGATCCATCCCAAAGCGTCTCGTCAATATCCTGCCAGGAAGGGACCGCATTTAGTATATCCCTTAAATCAATATGGGATAGCAAAGCAGGCCACCCTCAAGTGCATTTTCTCCCTGTATGTGCATGAAGGAATCATTTATGGGTGGATAGTTGTTAGTGAGGGTGTGTGCTGCACTGCGATTGCTGTAGATAATAGCAGGATAAGGAAGGGCTGTGATTAGGCTTGCTGGCTTCGTAGTGTGTAGGTGCCAACATCAATTTATGTGTCGGGTAAATGCGGATGTTTTTTCTCCTACCCTGAAACTAAAATGTCAAATTCACTCATATTCTGCAAATGTTCCTACAGAGGGAGTTATTCATTTTAGTCACACAGTGAATCTAGACGTTTTTTAGTGTACTCTGGGTCAGCTCAGCTGGAAGGAGACCTGCAGCTCAGTGTAGGGTTCAACTCATAGTTTAATATTGCACCGCCATGTTTGAGGTTGATTTCCTTTGAGGAATACGTCAGAATAGTTGTGGCTTTTGCACTGGGCGTGTAAAGAAGTCTTATGGTTGTAACAATATGACAGTTAAGTCATATAAAGTGACAGTTTGGCCTTATCACTGTGTGACCTTTTTAAACATGGGTTACCTTCATTATATCTGCATCACGCACGCATCCGTTACTTCACAATCAGTATTACACAAGAGGAAAAACAGAGCTCTTTGTGTTTTTTGTCCTCACAAGGCAACTTGTGTCATAATCTTCCCTGCCAACAAGATGTTAACGGATAACATTAATGCTAAACAAGGACACAATGTTAGGAACAAGGTTTTCATGGTTATTAAATTCCTGGGAAAATTACGAAACTAGAAAACCAGTTTTCCAGATCTGGACATGGTTCGGCGTTCACAGAATATTTTGTAAACATCTTGAATATACAGGTAGAAAATATGTTCATAAAAATCTCAAAACATGCCTAACGTTGTACAAAATATGTGCCTAGTGTTACTAATTTAAAATCTGCACTGAGTGATTGTCGAAACGTCACTAGTACCACATAAACAGATTTTCATGGTACAACTGCCTTGGAAAATATAACAGTTTCACATTAAATGGTATTATAAAGTTACTGTTATCATTATAAGTTACAATGACCCTTAAAGGAATGAAAACAGAAGGCTTACACAGAAAAGTGTTTAGTTATTCAACAAACACTTGATATCAACTGAAACTTGAAACCATTTTTAATGGAAGTATGTGTAAGAAGTATGACAGGCAGTCGAGGAGGAAAGGAAAATAATTCCACGTTCTCTTGCATTGTTTTAACAGCATAGATAAGCAAATGTATGTGTAATTATATTTTATGATAATCGTCGACAATCATTGATTTTCATACGATGTTATACCTTGAAACTGGTAAACCAGGTGATGCACAAAGACCAGACCAGCATCACATCATCACCAAGGCTGCGCCGCCTTTTGGGGTTAAGGAGCGCACTGTCACATATGTAGAGAAATGGGAAAATGCTGAATATTGGCAACCATGTCCAATGGTGTTTGCACCTGTTGTGTCTCTGCTGCTGGACTCTGCCTCATCAAGGGCCTGGCAACAGTGGCGAGGGCAAACGTAGGCCCTTTCACCACAGAAAAGTTGGCGCTTTTGGCTGCATCTTGCACCAATGTTTTCTTCTTTTAAGCTTCTTTTTTCAGCTTTTTAGCTTCCTTTTTTAGTTTTCACCATTTTCGCTAATTAGGTTTACCACAAAAACTTCAGATAGATGGAAACTCTTGTGCTGTGTGTGGCTTCGAGGGCCAGGCTGGCCCCTGCCCAGGCTGAGGAACGCACAGCCACTACTGACATTAGTAACTGAAAAATAAAACCTCAATGACAGTCAGCCAGTTCAGCTTGGAATGGACAGGCTGTTCAGGAGTCTTCCTGAACTTCTCAATGGCCCGCCCACCCCGGGTCATACAGTATATCAGCATCAGACTGTCGACTCTAATAGATACCAACCTGTAGATCAAACACATGGCTATTGACAGGTTGGTTACTTACAGACAAGCCCAACAAACCAGATATCTGTAATATCTGCAAAGGGTGTTGGGTCATTGATTCATTTGGTCCGGATAAACCTGAACAGACATGACGGCGATGAACATTAATGCTCAGGTTCAGGTAAGGCCACAAAAACATTATTAGACCTGTCTATAATACAGATGTTTGTTTAACAAGAAATAAATGCATACAGACGTCAAAATTATCATCCAAACACAAATTAAATTGCATTAAAATCTACAGAATCTTCAGTTTTCCATCCACCAAAAGGGGGCGCACCCATGGCGTTTTACAAAGTACCTGTATGTGCTGGTTTGGTCTGGCATATGCACCCAGTGGTAATGAGCTAGTAAAGTTAGCAAGTGCTAGCAGTTTGCTTATTCACAGATGCCCGGGAAGTGACTGCCACATATTGTACAGCTGTAGGTCTACCCATTTTAAATAAGAGTCATGGAAGTGGGCTAAAGTATTATGGAAAAGTTGTGGAAATCAATTGGTTAAAATGTGCGGGAACCCTGTAGTATGTCTTGCTAGGTTTGCTTTGAAACAAAGTTCAGTCATTACATTTGGTGCACTGTGTTGGCACTGTCACCCCTGATAGTAGTGTCATTTGAATACAGTGAAGTTGATGTGTGCGTCTGATTATCGTCTTTCTGTGTCATATGCAAACTCTGATTTAACTGTCTGCTGTTAATGCGCTCTGTTATCACTGGCTGCAGTATGAATGTGTTGTGACGTCTCCACCCAGCAGCTTCTGGTGCAGCTTCTGGCTGCTTTAGTTTGAGAGCCAGCAGCCGTAAATTGTGGTCCACTGACTGTGAAGCACTTAGTGACTGTGTTGTTAAAAGTGTGTGTGTGTGTGTTTGTGTGTGCTAGGTGTGGTGGTGAGCCAATGGAGAAGCCATCGTCTTCAGGCAGAGCAGCGCTGGAGGAGAGGAAAGGCCTGGTGGAGGTAAGCAACATGTTATAATTAACTATACATCACATGTATACATTTACTGTATTATAACATTTTACAGAGCAGGGACGTGCATGTTTCTAAACTCATTTTGGACACTTGTGTTTTGCCTGGGGATATGTGTTTCTGCTGGTGTTGTCTGTCTACATGTGAACGCTAGTGTGATAGGAAAGTGGATGTTTTCCACAGTAGACATTTCCACTTGTCATAGCAAGAAACGCACAGGTGGAATAACACTACCAATTGCTCAGCTCCTTTTAAGTGTACCAGTAAGTCTTTCCAGAGAACCAGCATGAAAAAGAGCAGGCACTGCCAGTCTCAATGGAGTGTAGTTATCAGTGGTATTGATCACACCTGTTCTTTTCAAGCAGGTATTTTGAGATGTCATTTACACAGGGTAAACTAGGGGTCTAAAAAGTATTAATTCTTAAACACATGTGACTTTTTCATTACATATTTTTATGACATACTGTACTATAAAACTTTCAATATTTGTATGACATACTATACAAGGACATTTTTCTTAAATATTTCTTTGACATACAATACTATGACTTTTTTTTTAATTTTCTGTCATACTGGATTATATTATTTTATATATTTCTGTGACAAACTATACTATGACTTTTTTTAATTCTTGACAAACTATACTATGACTTTTAAATTTCTGACACACAGTACTATGACTTTTTTAACATTTTTATGACATACTATACTATGATACCTTTTTAGATTTCTTCGCCAAACTATTCTATGACATGTTTTGATATTTCTATGACATACTATGCTACAATGTTTTTTTATGTTTGACAAAATATATAATGACTTTTTTGAAAATATTTCTATGACATACTTTACTGTGACATTGTTTTATATTTCTGTGACATGCTATGACCTTTTATGACTGACTGCCACCTGCAGCTCCAGAGCCACAAGCAGCTCTTCAGCCCCTCAAGAGTGACTCCCTGTGGCTTTGACAAAAACTCAGATGGGAATGACTAACAGTTATTATTTAACATTTTTAATTTTCATTTTATCATTATTGTAACATGATTCTTGTTGTCTCCAATTGTAAAAATGTGTATACCCCCAAATATAAGAATATATTTTGTGGTTACAGACCGATTTTTTTTCCTTTATTTTGATCATGAAGGTTGCCAACCCCTGTACTATACTACAGCATTTATTTAATGAAATACTGTTCCATGAAATTTCCAATATTTTTCTATGTCATACTATACTACAACTTTTTCAGTCATGTTTTTTTTTTTTATGGCGTACTGGTACTAAGACACAGTGCGCACAACTCAAAATCTCAAAATAATGTCAAGTGCACAGCTGTGATAAAGACTAAACAAACAAACAGAACAACAGCACTCACTGATCCATCTTCTTTTGTATTTTAATTGTGGACAGAAAACAAACGCATTTATGGCTTTACACTGAAATGTGTTCGTTTTGTGACATACTACGAGGGGTTTTCAAAGTTTTGATGTCTGAGTGCCAATTCAGGGATGCAGCATATAATTCGGGGCCACATATGAAAAGTGCACACCTTACACTCAAAGCCAGCAGGAGCTAAAAATGATTCCAAATTCATCTCCTTTTTTCAGTCAGAGGGCTTGAGAGAATGTCTTAATGATGGTTGGTCATGTGGTTGATGGTTGATGGTGCTAATTTCCCATCATGTTTCAAATGTCTTGAACAAATTGATTCCATCACTGTGTGTCTGTGTTTGTACTCTAGGATGGTGCAGTGCTGAGAGGTGCTGAGGGTGGAGAGGCGAATCCTCAGACCCCGAGGAAGAGCAGCTCCTCTCGCTCCTCCCGCAAGAGCTTCCGCTTGGACTACCGGCTGGAGGTACAACCTCACTTCCCATCATCCTCCTGTCTCATAACACACACACATGAACTCTTCACACTTATCCTTAACTGATTTCCATAATCTCCTGCCCTCAACTTGCCATCTCTCCAGCTATCTGCCTGTTGTGTTTGGTGTATTGTGTGTTTTAACCTGACATTGTTTGATATGCCCTCCTTTAAGCCTAAAATAAATACCTAAAATATCAGTTTATTTTGTTTGCAGGAGGAAGTGACAAAGTCCTGTCGGGACAAACATGGCCGCTGGACCAACCCCCTGGCCCACATGGCGGTTCCCTTCTTACACCACCCTGCTCAGATTCCTGCTGTTGGACAAAAATAACAGCAACATACCAAATAGTAAAGAGGTAAGTAATTATTAAACGAAAATTTTAAAGCCAGTAGCTACAATTTGTCACATGTAATCTGAGTCCCCAGCAGGGTGTCAGAGAGGTGTGGGCGGTATCTACTTTTTCATACCTTCTACCTTCCTGGAATTTCACCACGGTATACGGTATATGACGGCATTTGTGTGCGGAGCAATTCTGTATAAAAGCCACGTATGGTTTTACTTTTATCATCCTCAGTGATCATTATAAGAGTTCGTATTCAGTGTTTCCCACCTCTGTTAGCAGGATTATTGCTCTTTGTCGACTCTCAAACCCACATGGTATTTATAGCTCAGAGTGGAAACCTTGCTGAGCTCAGTAGGAGCTTATCAGGCTTCAAAGACTGCTTTCACACAGCAATAGAAAATGCTTAACCCCTTAACTGCACTATTTTGTTGTTGTATAAAACCTGTGAACGGGTGTACAAGTCGGCAACCACAGAGATTATCGATAGCAACATTTTGCAAATATGTCGTGTGTGTGGACAGAGGTGAAGCTTCAAGGCACACAAAAGGAAGTTGTTCGAAGAGCTCTTTGAAATTCATTTACTTCTTTCTCCTCCCTGTGAAGGCTCTGGACAGTGAGCTCCCAATGATGGAACCGTACTTTGTCAAGAACCCAGACCTCTCTGAATCTGGTCCAGGTCTGAGAGTCACCTGGCTGGGTCACGCCACAGTTCTGGTTGAAATGGACGGGGTGAATATTCTGACAGACCCAATTTTCAGCCAGAGAGCCTCACCGTTCCAGTTCATGGGGCCCAAAAGATACAGAGGGCCCCCCTGCACTGTGGAGCAGGTACTTTTTGTTTTTCATTTTCACTTACTTTAATGATTCACCTTGAAAAATGGCAAGAACCGTCACCCTGGTATTTAACCCAGGCCTTGTTTCTTTATCCTTTATACCTGAGGTCATTGTTTGTCCTCCTGCCAACAGCTGCCCAGGATCGATGCAGTTGTCATCAGTCATTCTCATTACGACCATCTGGATACTGGATCAGTGGCCAGCCTTAATGAACGCTTCGGAGGGGAGCTACGCTGGTACATATTGATGATCTGGAGTCAGCAATAATGCTTTGAGGTCCGGGTTTATCAGTTGTAGTTCATGTATTCAGCTCACACCCTTTTTGTGTGTGTGTGTGTGTGTGTGTGTGCGTTCGCGTGTTTGTGTTTGACAGGTTCGTGCCCCTGGGTTTGATGGACTGGCTGGTGAAGATGGGCTGTGAGAATGTGATGGAGCTGGATTGGTGGGAGGAGAACTGTGTGCCGGGTCATGATGACGTCACATTTGTGTGCACACCCTCTCAGCACTGGAGCAAACGCACCGCGCTGGATGATAACAAGGTAATAACTCATTACAATTATTATATATTACTTTTATTATGTATTAATTTAGTTGCATTAAAAAAGTAAGAATGAAACATTAACATAAGTCTTTATCTTGTACTCTTTCCTCTCAGTCTTTGTGGGGCAGCTGGTCTATTTTGGGTCCCGATCATCGCTTCTTCTTCGCTGGTGATACCGGCTACTGCTCTTCCTTCCAGGAGATAGGACGACGCTTTGGACCGTTTGACCTCGCTGCAATCCCCATCGGAGCTTATCTGCCCAGGTACTGTACACAGTAGGCATACACACGCTTAGTGTCCACTTTATTAGGTACACCTGTGCAATCCAACTATTCTGCTACAAAGTCAAGTTTTGTAATGTCCAGTTTAATTGACATTGTCACGAAGGTGTTATGTTTTAGCATAGACTTTTTCACAGCAGGAAAAACACAGGTGAAACTCATTTTGTTAAGGATGGTTCAACATGGACACTTAATGCACCTGAGCCATCATCAACAAAATTAGTTTCACCTGTTTTTCCTGCCATGACAAGTCAAAATGGCTGCTCTTGTACTGGACCACATTATATTGAGAGGTTTGTAATATTCTGCCACCCTCATGTTTGTAAATGGGCAGGACAAAAAAAGAGGAACACCTCAATATAATGCAGTCCAGTACAACAACAGCATTAACACAGACCTTTTTGAACAGCAATTTTTGCATGTCATAGCAGGAAAAACACAGGTGAAACTAATTTTGTTAACGATGGTTCAATGGACACTTAATGTACCTGTGCCATCGTCAACAAAATGAGTTTCACCTGTGCTTTTCCTGCCATGACAAGCCAGATTGTACAGGTGTACCTAATGGAGTGGCCACTGCGTGAGACACAAAACACACTAGAGATTCCATTTATTCGTTTGTTTTTAATTTAAATACTGTACAGATCAAAGTCTTAACATGTATGTACTATTAATTAGCATTGAACATTTAAAAGACCATGCATTGCCAGACAAACATGTAAAAATGTTTGGTTTTGCAGGGACATGATGCAGGGGCAGCATGTAGATCCAGAAGAGGCTGTCCTGATCCACCAAGACCTTCAGGCCAAACAGTCGGTGGCCATTCACTGGGGAACCTTTGCGCTCGCCTACGAGGTAGGGGTATACAGACACTGGGTTATTTACAAATTAATGCTTGTTTGTGTGGTTAAATGTATAGTTTGACAAGCAGCTTGATACCACTCTCATCTGTCTGTGCAGTTATCACTACACATCCAAATATGCCAAAAGTTGGGTCAGGACTTACTAGGCCCTGCAGTGTAATGAGCAGATTAGCTTAGCATGCTAAAGAGGGCAAACTGGCTCTGTCAAAAGGTAATAAAATCCTCCTACCAACTCCTCTAAAGCTCACTAATTAACACGTTGTGGGTTTTACAGGAGGTTATGTCCTGGACTTTTTCTTGGCTGGACGAGTCACCTCCTGGAGTCTTGTTGTTGCCAGGCAACCATCAAAGACACCAGGAAGTGACTGTGCCCAGCCAAGAAAAAGTCCAGGACATAACCTCCTGTAAAACCCACAATGTGTTAATTAGTGAGCTTTGGAGGTGGACTTTGTTGCCTTCTGACAGAGTCAAGCTAGCTGTCCCCAGTCAAAATGCTAAGCTAATATCATCCACACTGCAGGGCCTACTGACAAGTCAAAACATCATTCACTGTAGCACGCTAACTCAACTTCAATAGAAATCTGTTAAATAACTGCCCAAACAAAATGAGAGTGGATCTTATCTAATGCTCTGCTACAAACTGCATTTCCTAAAATGTCAAACTATCTACCTTGAACCCAGGCAGCAAGTCGGCGGTTGTACTAAACTGTCTGAGCTGCAGAGATTAACAAATAACTCACCTTTATTATTTGGTAACAGAACATGTGTCAGAGCACTTTGTACCTCTGTAACACTCTGGCTTTGATGTCTCTCTGTGAACGCAGTGACAGCACAGAAACTCTTTGGGCAGCTGCGATTTATACAGTGTTGGGGAGTAACAAGTTACATGTAATTAGATTACAGTTACTAATCAAAATGTTGATCACTAACCTTTAGAGGTTACTTTTTACTGTTGCTTGGTATCTTTTCAAATGTAAATCACTCAAGTAATGTAACTATTGTGTTAATTAATGTTTTAAAAATGGTAACTGGTAATCTATTACATTTAAAAGGTAACTTTCCCAACATTGGTCAGTGAAGATTCTCAGTCATCCAGGTCATGGTGATCTAAAGTGCTATATCATAGGCAACTGGACTTGCTTGAGTTCCTTTAAGATGTTTCACCTCTCATCCAAGAAGCTTCTTCAGTTCTAATGACTGGTGCGGAGTTGCTGACCCACCTGGCCATCATGTATGTCATTAGGGTCAGGTGGGACTAGGTGTGAATGGGTGTGAAGTGGTCTGGGGAGGGATCCCAAGACTGCATTGTAGGTGGGTGATAAGCGGCGTCGTAGGCCACCAGTTTGACGTAGACGGCTTCTTTTGTGCCTCTTTCAAACCATATTTCTTCCCTGGCCAAGATGTGAATGTTGCTGTCCTTGAAGGAGTGGCCCTTCTCCTGTAGATGTACGAGGAGCTGGCTCTTCTGTGCTGTGCCACACACTTGTGAAGTGGTTGTTTTGTTTCCCCAATGTATAAATCTGTGCAT
This sequence comes from Epinephelus cyanopodus, assembly GCA_026686955.1. Taxonomy (NCBI): domain Eukaryota; kingdom Metazoa; phylum Chordata; class Actinopteri; order Perciformes; family Serranidae; genus Epinephelus; species Epinephelus cyanopodus. The sequence continues at coordinate 19,084,044 of CM048936.1, read as the reverse complement.
TCCTGGCTGCACTGAACTGTATACAGTACATTACTCTGCTTATGTCTGCATATTTCTGAGAAACTCAGGATCTTCCACAAACACCACATCCCTGTGCACTTTAAACCCAGTAACAGACGGAAACTTGTCCACCCCAAGGACAAAACACCCAGACATATGCAGAGTAATGTAGTGAATGCAGTTCAGTGCAGCCAGGAGTGCACAGATTCATACAAAACAACCACTCTACACGCGCATGGCACCGCACAGGAGAGCCAGCTCCTCGGGTCAAGACTCAGCTGTCCACGTACATCTACAGGAGAAGGGCCACTCCTTCAGGGACAGCAATGTTCACATATTGGCCAGGGAAGAAAGACGGTTTGAAAGAGCCTACGACACCACTTACCACCCACCTTCAGTGCAGTCTTGGGATCCCTCCCTAGACAACTTAACACCCATTCACATCTGGTCCCACCTGACCTCAACGACTCTGTAAGGGTTCACGCCTGCAACTCCGTACCAGTTATTTAGAGCTGAAGAAGCCTCTTGGATGAGAGGTGAAACATATACAAGAAACGAAAGCAAGTCCAGTCACCTACGATATGGCACTTTGGACTACCAACAAAGTACAGTAATGTGATTCAGTATTATGATGCGTCCGCTCCAGTTCTGTACAATATGGAAAAGTGTCAAGCATTTGATTCCTGCTAGCTTGAACTAATAACAGTCCTGCAATAACTCCCATCTTCAGGAAGGTTGTAATTTGTCTTTTTGGAGGCTGCAGTTTGTGGTTCTGTTGATTCGTACTGTACTATAATAAGGTGTTTCTATTATTCTGCCCACCTTATTTATATCAATAAGGCTAGATAACAAACACCTCTTTAAAACAATTTCAACCGAAACGGAACCTTATAACCTTCATAAAGACAGGATTTATTACATGACTGTTGAATTAAAGTGCATTAGTTTTATCTAGCTGTACCTAATAAACTGGCCACTACATGCATATCAGGGTGCTGATACACTAGTAGGAATCAGAGCCTACACATCATAATGCAGTGTTAGATAATTACTGTAATTCTTTGGCCACTATCATAAATCACAGCAGTCTAAAGAGTCTCTCGGTGCAGCTGCTTTCACAGAGACACTAAAGCCAGAGTGTTGCCGAGGTAAAAGTGCTCTGACACTCTATTATGTCCTGGTAATGCACCGTAACAAAGGTGTCATTGTTTGTTAAGCTGCGTGACTATTTCTGCAGCTAACACAGTTTACCACAACCTCCAGCTCTCTGCCTCTAAAGGTCAAACACAAATGATGCTCACTCTGTCTCTGGTCCTGTTTCCTCCCGTGTCCCAGTACTACCTGGAGCCGCCGGTCCGTCTCAGAGAGGCCCTGGAGCAGAGAGGACTGAAGCCAGACGTCTTCTTCACTCTGCATCACGGGGAGTCTCGCCTTATAGCCTCACTGGACGGAGACGTCTTTGAATGATCCTGTCTACAGCGTGTCTGTAACAAAGAGCAGAACATTTTATTTCTTACTTTGACGGACTTCAGTAATTAAAGTTTGAAATGCATATTATGTATGCAGATTAAAATGTTCCACAGTACTGTTTACATACTGAATGTCTGCGCCGTGCCATTATCTCATGGTGGGCAGCACTACCTACAGGAGCCTGTCACTTAACTAGAAAATAAAACGTGTAATTCTTTCAGGCAAAAAATCAGCTCCTCATAAGAAACATTTAAATATGCAGCTCAAGTCACTTATAACATTTGTATCAGTGTAACAGAAAACGACACAGGTCAACTCTTTTAGTTCTATAGAGCAGTGGTCCAACCTTTCTCCTCAAGGGACCTCTTTTCTACTGACGACCCCTGACTGAGTGACATTTTATGGGTATTTCATACTATGTTCAATGCATGACAATAACAGTACAGAATAACTGAAACTGCATGAGTAAACCAAGTAGCGAACACAGTAACAACAGGAAGTGATTTGGGTGAATATTCAGCAGATCATTTCCTGTGAAAGTACATTTTTTTTAAATTCTCTTTCTGATTCAGTGTTTTCTCCCTGATGCTTGGCCATTGTTCCGTCAGCTCTTCGGTTGTTTTAAATGCTGCTTTTCTAATTAGGAAGAGGCTGTTTCGCAGAGAGAGAAGGCTCTGTAAATGTAGCGTGTGTTCAGGTCTTCACTGTGCCCTTATCCTGTCAGATTCATTTTTAAAATCTGTAGCGCCTGCAGGCAACAAACTAAAAGTCATTGAGAGGTTGAAGCTGGGCCTGGTTAACTTTTCTGACATGCCAACAAGGGATTCGCTGAGATCCAGAAATAGGTGAAATAAATTTATAAATGAGTAATCAACTTATTATAGTGTGCGTAAACTTCTAATCAAAATTATCACAGCCAACAAAGAAAAGTGTGGTCAACAACAAATATGGCGGCCCATTCATCCTCTATCTCCAACGAAAATTTAAAACAAACAAAAAAAAAAAAAAAACAGATGCTGATATAGATTATGAGTTATCACCACACATATCCATGTGACCCGACGCTCCCAATAACCACAATACAAAAATATAAACCATCCCAAAACTAATCACTCCTACAAAATCCACTCCTTTCTAAATTAATTAATGGCTCCTACAAAGTCTATCGTAAATAATAATCCAATTTCAAAAGTCAAAAATATTCAGTAGGCCTATATCTCAGCATTTTATTCACTGGTAATAAGAAAACTAAATTAAATTATTTTTAAAATAAGATTATTATGCAAGATATCAGCTTATTCTGACAGGATACGCACACGGTGAAGACCTGAAGTCTCAGAAAGAAGAAACCCTGAATTTGTCAAAAGAAAGCTATTGAGTATATGATTGTTTAAAATAAATACACAATTGCAGATAAAGCTCCTAAAAATCAGGTAAATTCATCTGATGTAGTATTCATAGTAATTAATCTGGTTTGATTTACATAAATTTCCTGATACATTTTGTAGGGTTTTTTTTTTAAATTTTGGACAGATTCAGTGTTTTCTTCTCCCTGATGCTTGGCCATTGTTCTGTCAACTCTTTGGTTGTTTTAACTGCTGCTTCTCTGATGCAGGACGAGGCTGTTTCGCAGAGAGAGAAGGCTCTGTGAATATAACTTGTGTTCAGGTCCTCACTGTGCACTTAAACCATCAGATTCTTTTTTAAATACTCTAAATTCAAAATATGCAGTTTCATTCACTGGTGATAAAACTAAATGATTTTAAAGTTCAGATTATTGTACGATATTGTGTTATGAGTTTAATCTGACAGGACAAGTGCACAGTGAAGACCTGAAAAAAAGTTAAATACACAGCCTTTTATGACTGCTAAACAGCCTCGTCCTGCATCAGGAAAGAAGCAGTTAAAACAAGCAAAGATCTAATTGAGCATGGATGAAGTGTCAGAAAGAAGAAAACCCCAAATTCGTCAAAAAAGAAGCCTGTTAAATATGTATGATTGTTTAAAATAAATACACAATACAGAGAATTGTTTATAAAGTTCCTAAAAATGAGGAAAATTCATCTGATGCAGTTATCACATTCACTATTTGGGTTAATTGTACAATTTACTGTTATTAACATGCATTGAATATATGAAATATCCATAAAATGTGTCACCTAGTCAGGTGTTTTCCATCATTCACTGCACTTAGTCATAGAAACAGCGCCCCTTAAAGGGAAAAGGTTTGGATCCACTGCCACAGAGTAAAGTACCAGTTTTACTTTCAGTTGTATTTTGAGACCTTTGCAGCTATATTTTGTTTCCATGAAGTGAAAACTTGAATTTTGGTGTGCATTCATGTCAGGAGAGTTTCTGTGGTCTGCACCCTGCTTCAGAAAGCTTTCAGCTCTGAGGAGAAAAGATTTCCGGTGGAAACAAAGTCCCAGACCAGAGCAGGAACTAAAAACAACCACTAAAAAAAAGACATCTGCATGCTCATGGCATAAACTCTCTGGTCAAGAGGCCAAAATGTGACCAGAATTCTAGTCAACAGAGCTCTTAAATGGCGATAATAATGTAGGTGAAGTGTGTGTGTGTGTGTGTGTGTGTGTGTGTGTGTGTGTGTGTGTGTGTGTGTGTGTGTGTGTGTGTGTGTGTGTGTGTGTGTGTGTGTGTGTGTGTGTGTAGGGAAACACAGACCTTCAGTATGAAGCTGGACTGGTGACGGTGTGCTGCAGCTTCATGTTGACACACGGCTGGACTCCTGTTAGCTGGAATAGAACAGAGAAAAACTATCAGAAAGTTCAGAGTAGTGATATTTAAAGATTGGTGCTAGCTAATACACAAAGGTACTGTTTCTCTGAATGTACTCTGGCCAACCCAAAACTACATGACACGCACAGGTGTCTGATATTAACCCACAACCACTGACTGCTATTAGGAAATGCCGCTGTGACATGCAGGTACAAGCTGAGCTGGGCTCAGCTTCATGCTCTGCAGACACTGCAGCGCTCCTGCATCAGAAGTTTGATGCTCTGAAACCACAGCACCAAGACTTTCTCTTTGCTTTCTCTTTCTGCTTATCAGTGTGATCTTTCACATTTTCACTGCTGAGAACCTAAAACAGACAGATTTGCTTCAGAGAGCAACAGTACATTAACTTTTAGTACCCAATTTTATTTTATTATGTTGTGTTTTTAATGCTGAATCTCTAAAGCCTGAATGTACGACAGTTGAAAGCAGAATGTTGAGTTAACTGCGAGGCCAAACTGGCTCACACTTGATCCTTGTCACTGAATCGCCCATTAAATGTAACTGGCATTTCAAATTTGTCTGTGTCTTGTTGTCTACAGCAATTTAGAGTGGGACTTACAAACTTCAGAAAGTGCCTAGCTACTTAAAAATCCTGTTAATGCACTACTCTAACAGTATTTGACTCATACACACCCAACACTCCTAGAAAGAAGTACAATTACTACAGGTTATTTTATTTTACTGAGGTATTGAATGGTCCCCTAACCCTAAAATAATCCTCCTTAGCATGACTGTAAAGAACATTAAATTTACTTTAAAGCGAGGACATTGCCGCCACAGTGTAAAATTTCAACACTCTGGCAACTCTGGCGCCCTCAAGTGGGGATATCAAGAATGGCAGACTTTTTTAAAATTTATTTATTTTTGTTAAATCCAATCAAATTCAGCTAAATGAGGGTTTTACATTGAACAATTATTCTGTTCTTTAGATCCTTCATTTTCACAATTTCTCATACTGTACATAACACGTTATGTCACTGGGCTGATGGTGCTGAAAAAGTTGAAGCTATTTTTACTAGGGAAGCACAATATTTGATTTCTTGCCAATGTGCTGATATATAACTACTTGTTTGGCCCATAACTGATATAAATATACACTTTTTTTCCCACAAGTTTAGTGATCATCAAGTCTCTTCTGTAAAGGAATTAACGTCAGACTATACATGCATCCTGTTATTATGATGGCCCACCAGCAGATGGAGACATGAAATAAAATAATTTTTAATGTTTGTAATATTCATTATAAGACCAACGTTTCAATCACATAGATCCTGATGAAGATCTATGTGATCGAAACATTGATCTTATATAATTAACATTTGAGGAGCTACAACAGTGTGCGGACTTCACCCCTTTTATTTTTTAGAATTTAACATCAGAAATATGGACTTTCATGCAAAAGAGCTTGACTCATTTTGTCAAAAAGAAATTAAAAGATGGATAAACGATATCAGATAAAATGTTTTTGGCAAATTTTAAGAATTTTTAAGGACTTACAGACACCCTGGTAGAGACTGCTGACATGAGTTTAATGACCAGCAATAGATTTAGCTTTTCTCCTTATTTTTCTTTAAGTTTACAATAAACACTAGGAGCTGTTTGGCCTGAGCAGCATGGCCATTGTGACATAACAGCTAGGTTAAAAAAAAAAAGAAAACAAAAACAAAGAAACAACAAATAGTATAGTGTTACATAAAAATGCCCAAAAATGTCATAGTACTATAGTGTGTCATTTAATAAAAAAGTAGAAAGAAAAAAAATCAAAGTTATGGCCTAATATGTCATGGAAACTGTTGCAAAAAGCCATGGGTAAAATGTCAGTGTAGTTTGTCAAAAAAATATAAATAATAATAATAATAATAATAATAATAATGATATTAACATGAAGTCATAATATAGTGCGCCGTGACAAAATTACATGAAGTCATAATATCATAAAAATGTCACAAAAAATGTCTTCCTTTTTTTTTAAAAAAAAAAAAAGTCAAAAATTGTCATAGTACTATACAATAAAAATACCATTCTCTAATTTAACATTTTATCATGACTGTTTTATCTCATTAAATAGTTTAGTCGTATTTATTACATATAAAAGTCATTTACCATTGGCTTTTACCTCATAAGAAAGTCATAGGATGGTATGTGAAGGAAATCATGGTAAAATTGTCATACAGACCAGGTTTGATTTTTTTCTGTCTTGTTTTACTGAAGGTCAGATTTTATTTCACCTCACTGTGACTCTCAACACTGATGTTATGTCATTCAGTCTGCATGACTACAAAGCAGCTGGCAACTTGTTGGTTGAACAGCAAAATAACCTGAGCAACAGGAACTAAAGGAAGCGAAATATATGAATACCTAATCACGGAAATTAAATGAATCATCTTCTTTTGGGTCCAAAAAAATGCAGTTTTCACAACCTCTCTGGGAAATAAGCAATAATATGATTTTCTCTGTGATTAAAAAAAGATCCTGTCTGAGTCAGCAGTTAAACAGGCTGTACTCTGTGCACACAAGACAGGAGACTGGTCATAAACCACTACTATAATGTAAAGTCCATTCACAGAAACAGAATAATCATTCATATAAATCCAAAGTCATCAGATAGTTGTTTGGGACTGTTCATTACTTTTAGGGCAGAAGGGTGGTGCATAAAGGCATGTCGAATACTTTTTTAAGCACTGAGGAGGGACTTAAGGTTTTTACCTTAGCCTATGACAGGGACAGTCAAATCTTAATGGCTGTATTTTATTTTGGGTTTTTTTTAACCATCAATTTTTATGAGAACATGCCCAGCTTTCTTTAAAAATCGCCCAAAATCACACCATTTATAATGGCCAGAAACTGTAAAAAAAAAAAAAGATTGTCCCTGAAATCATCATGAGCGATGAAGCTTCCTTCAGGAAAAAAAAAAAAAAAATCAGGGCTTAAAATAGTATTATTTAATCAGAATCACTTAATTTTATGTCTCATTTACAATTTGGCCAAAAATAAAGCATCTCCACAAACTAACCAGTTTACACAGAGTGAAAACCCGAGGATACTTTTTCTCCAACACCATTTCGTCTTCAGCTGTTAACTTTCAACATCAAAATGCAAGTTTTAAAAATCTAAAACCTAATATATGGTGGAGGGAGTCATGCATTTCCCCCAGTCACTCAGGGAGGCTAAAAGGAAAGAAGAAAAATATTTGTAGCTTGAAGTGAAGTCTCACACCAGCCACATCCCTCCCTGACAGGTTAAGAACAGCCGCTTATTCACATTCATCGGTGACAAATATACCTTTTCTTCCAGTCCACCTTCAGTACATTAAATAAATAAACTAATTCCCACCTCAGAAGCTGGATTTAATTATGCACAACAAGCAAAAGTAAATAAAAAGTCTGGAAAGCTGAAGAAAGATAAAATAAATATCCATCCGTACCTGCTGCGGTGATGTCAGCGTTCAGTAGCACGTGTTGCTCAGAGTCCTCAAAGTCCCGCCGCTTCTTCAAACAGCTGCCTCACAACTTTACTTTACAACTTTCTTTTCGGATGCATTAGAAACTAGTTATTCTTTTAAAATTAAATATCTGTTGTTTTTAGCACGTTCACTATGGGGTGCCGTTTGTAAAGTGTCTCATGCTGAAAATAACATCAACTTTTTGCCACATTTAGCTTCAAACAATGTTTAAAAAAGTGTTGTGAATTTTTTAACCTCACCTTTTACCACATTTACAGCAATATTTGTTAACTTAGAAATATATTAAATAGTTAAATCTAAATATTAAATGTGGCACCTAAATGTTAAATGTTAAATCTAAATATTAAATCTAAATCTAAATGCTAAATCTAAATCTAAATCTAAATGTTAAATCTAAATATTAAATCTAAATCTAAATCTAAATATTAAATCTAAATGTTAAATATAAATATAAATTTAAATGTTAAATCTAAATATAAATGTTAAATCTAAATGCTAAATATAAATATAAATCTTAATGTTAAATCTAAATGCTAAATATAAATCTAAATCTAAATGTTAAATCTAAATATTAAATATAAATATAAATCTAAATATTAAATCTAAATATTAAATATAAATCTAAATCTAAATGTTAAATCTAAATCTAAATCTAAATGTTAAATCTAAATGCTAAATATAAATAGCAGTTTCATGTCGAGGCTTTTAACAGATGACATCCTGATGTTAGCTTTGCTGCTACTGCAGCCACTGATGCTTTCTAGACATCGTGATTTCCCAAAACTGAATAAATACCACACATCGCAACACAAAACTGCTTTGCTAGCTCAATCATGTTGTAACTAAGACATCCGCTGGAAAAAATATTTTTTACACGGACCGTTTAAGAGTTAATGAGTCATTACAGACACTGCTAACGGTGCTAAGAGCTAACGGTTGTTAGCTCAGCTTAGGTTGTTAGTCCCTCCGAAGGGACACTAACAACTCAAAGTACACGTCAAATAAAATTTCTCCAAATGTTTCTTGTTATTTTAGGTAGTTATTATCGCGCTAATGTGTTCAAGTGTTCATTTCCCCGATAAGTTGGTTTAATTCGTTATTTGATTCTATAAACACAGTCTGACCATCTCGAGCTTTTATTTTGGTACTTCCGGTGACCGGCAGTGTGAATTTGCATATTAGCTAAATATTAGTTTCACCCAGAAACATTTAGATTTAACATTTAGATTTATATTTATATTTAGCATTTAGATTTAACATTTATATTTATATTTATATTTAGCATTTAGATTAACATTTAGATTTATATTTATATTTAGTATTTAGATTTAACATTTAGATTATATTTATATTTAATATTTAGATTTAATATTTAGATTACTTATATTTAATATTTAGATTTAACATTTAGATTTATATTTAGCATTTAGATTTAACATTAAGATTTATATTTATATTATATTTAGCATTTAGATTTAACATTTAGATTTAGATTTAACATTTAGATTATATTTATATTTAACATTTAGATTTAATATTTAGATTTAGATTTAATATTTAGATTTAACATTTAGATTTAGATTTAGATTTAGCATTTAGATTTAGATTTAATATTTAGATTTAACATTTAACATTTAGGTGCCACATTTAATATTTAGATTTAACTATTTAATATATTTCTAAGTTAACAAATATTGCTGTAAATGTGGTAAAAGGTGACGTTAAAAAATTCACAACACTTTTTTAAACATTGTTTGAAGTTAAATGTGGCAAAAAGTTGATGTTATTTTCAGCATGAGACACTTTACAAACGGCACCCCATAGTTCACTCGCCTCTTCTTTCCGTCTCCACGCAGCCATTGTTACCGCTCCCTCCTTCACCTGCAGCACAGGTGTGTCTGATTGTCTCCTCCCCCTGCTGTCAGGTGTTCGCTATTCCTGCAACATCTATTTGACTGCAATGAAAAAACAAGCACATCGGCACAAGATGGCAATGTCTGCAAAGTTTTCACATGTTAGCATTTAAAAATATGGATCCAAATATAACCTGATGTTACTGGTTTCCATCAAAGTTTTGGGATTTTACAACAAACAATACTCTTATGCAGAAAAAAAGTTTTCATCCCAAATCTTTAACAGATCCTAATATGTTTTTAAAAATTCCTTAAATGTTGCATTCATTCATTCATGAATACAAAGTGTGTGTTTGTGGCTGGATGTGATTTTCTCCCAGATGTGTACACACGGAAAAATGAAAAGTTGTTTGTTCCTGTTTGGACCTGGCCTCAGGGAGAACATACTGTAGTAGCATGACAGAGTCTTCACACGTGGCTCTGTGCTTTTTAAAATGTGTACTATGCAGGATCTTTCTAAAACACAACACATAAACTCGTACAGAAGTTTACAGAAGTGGTGTGTGACAGTGTGGTTATCTGCAGATACTCTGCCCTCTGCCTGGATTTTCTTGCAGATTCTTGCAGATACGGCACAGAAGAAACTCAACATAGCGAGCTGAGAAAGCAAGCAGACAAAGAAAAAGGAAGGCAGGGACAGGTTTGAGCAATGTGTTGACAAACAGAAATCCCTGCATAGCACACCTGTAAATAAACACCAATACACTGTGAGAAGAGCTGAGATAAGATGTTAGTCCCAACTCTGAGAATCAGCAGGGGAAAGCCCTGTAAAGTCCCTCTGAAAATATCATCTTAGATTAACATCTGGACACATCCAGTTCAGTTGGATTTTGACTAAAAACATTTTTTCATATTGAAAAAGTCCCCTAATATTTACTTGATTGGAAAGAAGCTGATTGAGTCACTGACTCACACATCCTCCGCACTGACGCAGAGGTGGCTTTCAGTGATAACTCTGATTTGACATAAGGTGGCAGGAAGAGGTCCAAGGTTTGGAAACAGCTGAATATAGCCAATACAGTGTTTGGATGGAGGCCGTTATCCTCATCATTTAGAGCAGTGGTTCCCAACTGGTGCAGCCACAGGGTCCAGATTTCTCCTCAGTCATCAGTTCAAGGTCCACACAGTTTAATACACTCAGAATCATACTTGTGTTTGGCCATGTCATGTAGCTAGTTTGCTGCCTCTGTCAAGTAGCTGTCTGTTAGTCACTCACTCTACAGCAGGAAACGGCACTTCAAAGTAAAAGCTTTGCATCAGCTATTCATTGTACTTCAAAATAAAGTCTCTCTTCTACAAACGGTCCATTCAGAATGGACCTGTGATCCACTTTCGGACCACGACCTAACAGTTGGGAACCACTGATTTAAAGGGTTTAATGTTAAAAATGAATGAAAATACCTGAAGATGAATCAAAAAGAAACTGCAACTGCCCATTGCTATGATAAACTTAAACTTAACTTAAACTGACTGAATTGGCACTGGGACCGGCTTTTATTCTGATGGTACTTGAAAAAAATGGATCTAAAGCAGCAGAAAACAACAGCATGAAATTCGAGGCCCAAAAGATTTAAGAAACATGTGAACCATTTTTAGTGTCTTCTTTCTTTTAAAGGTTCAGTGTGTGGGACTTAGGAGGAAATATTGGTAGGAATGTGATATAAGAAATGTGTTTTCATTACCTTAGAATGATCCGTTTATATCTACACAGTAGCCCAGGACACACCAAACACTGGCTCTAGATTGGGCCCCCTGCATTTCCGTTTTCGGCCACGTTAGTTAGCAGCCCCTCTCTGACGAGCAGCATTGGAGAAACACCGATTTTTAAACATGCAACCGGCTTTAATCACCCTGATTATGGAGAGGAGGAGACGTCTGCGGATAATTCAGCTCAGTATAAAACCTCCTGAACAATGAACACTGACAGAATTCTAACCAAGAGTTCAGGCTTGGCACATGGGAGATGTTTCGTCTGGTTGCAATCTGCAGTCCTCACTGCTGGATGCCACTAAATCCTACACAGTGCTCCCTTAAACCTAGTTCACATTACACGTTTTTCACCACGATTTTGCCGTCGCAGAGGATCTTGAGAGCCACCTTGGGTTAGCCACCTATCTGGGGCTCTGTCAGCGAGGGCTCGGTGGAGAAATCCCGCCGACAGAAACAAACGTCGGCAGGTATGAACAATCAAAAGACTATGATAGTCTCTGCGACGCAAAATCAGGGTGAAAATCATGTAATGTGAACTAGGCTTTACCTGCTCTCTCATGATACTAGAGATAAAAGTTTAGACTTTAGAATGACACTGAATGCAAAATTCAAATTAATGTTTTAATCGTCAATTAATAAAATAAGTTGAGGTTCAACCAACAATAAAGAATAAAGAAGCATCACTGGTCAGACTGGAGAGATTCTTTAACATTTAAAGTGTTAAAAAAAAGTTTGAATTCGACAGCCAGATAGCCCTAAGAGATATCTGACAGTAATTAAATCATTTCAGCATGTGCACCTGATGTGTTATCATCACTGACTCTATGTGTTTGAGAGATCAAACCTGTGATATGACCACTCGACGATAGCTGAGTTTGAAAGTCAAGTGATTACTGTGATTGCAGCTTCATAGAAAGGCCAGCGCTGATGTTTCCAAACTGGGGGAATACACTTAAAAAAACGACAAATTGATATTTTTACCAGACAGGATGAGGTTAAACGTGTTTCTAGGGATGGGCGACCACATCTTCTAAAAAAAAATGTTTTAGTTTGAAAGGATCCCTGATGATCTAGAGTCAGCAGGAAGTGTCACAGAGTGTGAGGAGTCGTCTTGGTTCGGCACTGTTTGCATTGGCGCACATCTCCTTAGATGTGCGTGTGTGTGTTTGTCACGCCACACACCGCCTGCTGCTGTCTCTGCTGCGTGTCCGACTCTCCAGAACAGTGTCGCGAGAAGTCCAGAAAGATGCCCTCGTGCTCCAGCTCCGAGTCCAAAGACTCCGGGATGTGGTGCATCATGATCTCTGGGCTGGATGAAGGGCTGGGGCCGGAGCTGGTGTCTTGAGCCAGGACTCGGGAGGACGCGGGGGAGTCCGACACCAGCGAACCTGTGCAGTGTGTGTCCGCGCCTGGGGAAGGCTCTGGGAGGATGCAGGGGGAGTGATGCTGTGACTGGAGAGAGTGTGGACCTGCGGGGCTGTCAGCGTCTCTGGGTAGGGGGTCCTGGGTGGAGGTCACAGTGTCTGTGCAGAGGACAGGAGGAGGTTTAGAGAAACAATTTAAACATCAGTGTGTTTAATGTGATCACAGTCCTCTGCGTCCCTTCTGATCAGCTGCCTGCTTGTGGTCTCTCCTTTGGAGAGTACAGTAACATTAGTGCTTTGTGTGTAAGATATTTAACTGAAATGTGGCGACGTTCTCACCAAATTGTTCAGTTCTTGCTTGCATATTACATCTGGCTATTATCTCCTACTTCTACTGATCTCCCACTAAGTGCCTGTTCCTGTGCTGCTATGATTATTGTTCTGTGCTGTCTTTCAGTCCAGCCTTTTCCAGCCACTGGTAGGATTTCTTGAAGTCGACCACCCCTTCAATTTGTCGGTGGTACATGCCGTGTAGGGACTTGTCCTTCCATGATGGTTCATCCGTCTCTTCTGCATTCTCGGGTTTTTGCTGCCTGAGGTATTCACTTAGCAGCTCATCTTTTCGAACACTCTTCCATGGTAATCCACCCTTTGTCAAGACCCGCCCATGGTCCCGCCCCTCTTGGTTACTGTTGCTGGGTTTGACAAGCCAAGCCTCGCGGGAGTTCATTCCCATAGGAAACAATGGAAAATACCGTGAGATTTAACTTTCTCGTAATTTGAACTGAATCGATCATCCTGTCCAAAACGCGGTGTCAGTGATAGAGAACAAACGTGGCTACAGTTGAGTGAACAGGCATTACATGACATATCTGAAAACTTGTGAAAATAGTTGTTTTGTCCCGATGTCTGATAGTAGCCATGGCCACTAACGTGAGCTGCCCCCCTGCGGTTGCTAGCTCTCTCACCCGTGTTGTCTCCGTAGACTTGTTTGACGAACCCCAGTAAGTTAGCAAGTGTTGCTATGGGGAGGAGCACTCTGGTTGGTGGGTCAGTAGACCAATCAGAAGGCCAGCAAAGGGTCAATTAGCCTCGGGGGTGCTTGGTTTCGAGCTTGTCCATGATTTTCAATCTCAGGTCATTCACCCTTGCTCTAACGGAATCTGTGTCGTGAGGGCTTGTTGGGGCTTGGTACCCAATCTCGGAGTGTGGGGATGATGATGACATCCCCACTTTGACCTGTCGTCCTGGCTCCCCCTTGTTATCTCTTGTTTTGTCAAAAGTGCTGTTAAACTCAGTTACAGTCATTCCTCAGCTGCAATGACAGTGCAGAGGTGCGGAGAGCGCGGATGCAGAAGACGCAGAAACACTGACCGATCAAAGAAGACTGGTCTTTTCGGGAGGGCGGCTTAAAGAGATGGACACTTTAAAAAAGGTAATCTGAAACAATCAATCTAGAAAGAACAGATTCTTGCAATCTTGAAATGTGTCACCATGAGTGAGCAGTTGCATTATTTTTTACCTGAAAGTGCAGCAGAGGCTGTGGAAGCTGGGGAGTGGCTGGTGAGGCTGGGTGTGCTGGCGTTGCTGGTGTTTTTGGTGGCAGTGGTCGTGGATTCGGCCAAAGAGCAGCTCTCCTCCACGCAGGAAGTCATCTCACAGACAGAATGTCGTCTGATCGCAGTGCCACTTCCTGTGGAGGAGTCGCCATCGTACTCCACCACAGGGGTCAGCATGGGAACGTTGTAGCTCTTAGAGCGCACCACTGGGTTCTTGGCGATGGGGGCGTTGCCTGGTTTGGAGGGCCAGGAGCGCTGCAAACGCTTCTCTGGAAAGACAAAGACTGCTTTAGGGTTTTGATTACACACGCTAAAACACATGTTTTATGATTTACGTTCTTCGCTTTAAGATCCCCTCTAGGGAGAGGAATTTGAAATGAATGCTGTGATACATTGCTGTACCTGTGGTGTACTTCTCTCTGAACACTGTTTGTCCCGAATAAACATTAAGTGACATGAATTAAATTAACAAACAGAAACACATGAGGGATTATGACACACTCACACGCACATACCTAATAGGCAGGAGGAGCAGTGCAAATTGGAAGATCCGTCTCTGGAATATAGCCCATGAGTCCCGAGGTAGGGAGAGACCACCTTCTGGATGAGTGTCTCCAGACGAAGGTAGTCGTCTGTTACACCTTTAGATTCATGGACTCCCTGCATCAGACACACACAAACACTGTGTTAGCCAGTCATTGCTCGGTAAAAGAAAGTCCACTTTGCTTTCCCGTGGTTTATCAGTCCCTCTGTCAGTTACTGTGAGCTGAATTGAAGGTCTCTGTTGAGTCTGCTGCATTTTAATATTGTTTAAAATGTACTGACATTTGACAACAGGACGTGGCCGGTAGATGACATGAATAAAACAGCTGTGTTGAGTGAGCGTGGTCCCAATCTTATCTTAGACTTGTATAAATGTGTAATCACACTCAGAAAAGAACATCAACAACGTCACTCAATTTAGATAGAGAGAGGCAGACAAAACAAACCCCTGTAACTGGGTTGAAAGGGAATATCTGTGAGGAAACGGGTGTCAAATCTAATCATGTAACCCACTCTAAAGATAATTATTTGTGGGTTGCCATTACAAGTGACTTCTTCCACGGTATATTTTGTCATTTAATCTATTGTTTAAATGACCCAGGTTTGCGTCTAAGTTTACATTAATGTTCAACTTTAGTACAAATTTAGCTGGGTGCCCAGACAGATTTGTAAGCTTGTTTTATTTGCTCTGACAGATGCATCTGGTCTCCCTCCCATTCAGACAAATATCTAGCCAGTCTCCGATGGGCCAGGCCAATCACAATGACAAATCTAATATGGGGCCTGTTTGAGACGATGGCTGACAACTTGCAGGGCCTTCATACATCATGCAAAATTTGTGATGACTTCACTTTTGGCTCACACAAGTTTAACTTTCAAGACCTGCTCCCGAACTGGCACTGTGACGTGCAATGTTGCACCCGCACATTTGACCAATGACCCACATGACTTGAAACTGCATGAAACTCATTCATTCCCCATAACCACTTATCCTGTTAGGGGTTAGGGGTGTGGTGGAGCCTGTCCCAGCTGATATTGGGTGAGAGGCAGGGTACAGCCTTGACAGGTCACCAGACTATCACAGGGCTGACACATAGAGACAGACAACCATTCACACCTACGAATAATTTAGAGTCACCAATTAACGTGCATGTCTTTGGACTGTGGGCTGCGTCTGTTCTCATAATATTGAGCACAACATCACTATAGTTATCAAGCCCGTTAGTAATGCACCTGATTAAAGCATCCCTAATATCCCAGCTGGCGCAGAAGACAGAGTCAACACCCAGAGTCAGCAGTCAGAGGATTAAAATGTTAAAAGATTACATTAAAATATTCTCATGATTATTTTGTTATAACATATTTATCATGCAACACCCACCATCCGACCTGTATGATCTTAGTTTCACCCAGAACCAACCCCGGAAATAATATTAAGGCAAAATATCACCTTTTTTGCATGTCACCCAGCCAGATGCAGGACTCTGCCCCTTTGACTTTTATATCACAGTATACCTTGAAACCGGTATAGCGCTGCAACCCTAATTGGTTGTGGGTAAATCCAATTGTGTCCAGGGGCAATGTGGTCTACAGTCCCTGCTAATGCCCCTAAGAAATAGAAAATAAACTGAGAGGTTTGAGACTAATTGCTATTTGCAATTTGGCCTAGCGATGTCAGGCAACAACAAACTGAGAACATGAGTGAGAGAAGCTGCATCTGTTATCACAGCACAATCACACCCAATTTCCTTAATAGAAATAAAGGGGATGTTTCTCCGCGTGAGGGGAAGCTTGCTTCTTTGCACACATCCCACCTCACCGTGTGGCCACTCTGCATATGTGGAGTGCTCATTGCCCCGTTTATTGCAGATGTGTCTTCTTCTTTTCATGATTGTTTCTACACTGTTGCCAAGAAACGCAGGCATTACAGCTTTCATCTCCGCAGCGAGGCTCAAAGCCACTGTGCACTTGGTGTTAGCGTGTATTTAAATAGATCAGTGGCGAAAAAAATTACCCACATGATCAATGGGAATCAATATGGTGCTGTTTTATGGGCTCAGAGCCACGAGGGATAACAAACAAGAACTTCTATGTTTGAAAGGTTGAGGATCTGCAAAAAAAATCTGGATTCAATTCAACAACTTTTATGAAGTCGCGGCCTAATTTTCACCCTGAGGGGTGTGAAACATGTGGGCTCAGAGACCTTACTTGAAGGTCTTCACATAACAAAGGAGGGATCAATAAAGTTTCAAGACTCTGAGCATATGCATCAAAACACAGCACAGAGACAAACCACATAAATAGACCAGACTTGAACGAACTGGCGTCACAGAACTTAAGGGAAATTACTAACAGATGAAACAGGAGGTTGCAAAAACAGCAAACATGCATTCCTGACTTCTATTTCTCTTACACTCAACCTCTTTTCTTAAGGGCCCCTCTTCCCTGTCTGCTTTGAAATCTTCAGCTCTACCTGTTGATTTGATATTCACTGTAGGCAAATAAAAACAGACCAATTAAAATGACTCTGCAATATCTATCTGTGCCCAGTGAATAAAGAAGGAAAATAGATCCTGCTTTCTGCTCTTATGTCTTTTATACTCTCCGTACCTTCCTCTGTCTCAGTCTGGCAGCAGCAGATTTGGGTCAATGAGTCACTACAATGATGTCCAAAGTAACCCACACAGAAACAGACGCACAGTTCATACTCCCAGACACACTTGAGAACACATTTAATCCACTTGCATTCACTCCCTGACCCACAAATGGCAAACGCTGTTCAAAGAAATTCAAGAATCTAGTCACAGCATTTCTCTAAGGTCGTTTAACTTAAACTAGACTTGCATATTTGTGAGTGATATTGGGATTATTACATATAATAAGGGGAATAAATAGAGAAATTACTAAAAAAATAAACCTAATTTTGTGCTTTTGTTTCTTTCTACTTCTGTTAACCATCTCATAATGCGCAAAATTATGAACGCAGCATCTTGAAAGAACACTTCACCCCCCAAAGGACCATTTCTATATCAGTAACACCCGTTTTCCACTGTGAGTTTTGGCTGCGGCGAGTAAGGCCATGCTGCACCGATTTGTGTTTCCATTGTCAGTTTAGACACGCCATGCCACGCCAAGCCACCTGGAGATGGACCTTCTCTAGAGTAGGTCCAAAAGCCGGACCGCCTTCCCTCAAGCGGGTAGTGGCGACATCTCACCGACCGCAGTCAGGCCCCAACGACCCCTGTTCCCCCCAAACACGCGTGTGTTGCGAGACTCTACTCACCTCTGTCTGTAGGAGACCAGAGAGAAAGGACTTTTTAAAAGTCTCTTACCCCATGTTGTGTTGAATCCATGAAGAAAACTTTGCTGATCTTGAATGCCTCCACGGAGTAGGAGGAATCCAAAAACAAAGAAGATTCTTGATGAACTGAAGTCATCAGAGTTTGTGTTTAACAACTGCAAGACTGCATTAATACATTAATACAAACTCTCACTCAACTCGTGCAGTATAATCGAAGTCTCATTTATCCATTCGTATGCTCAGAACTTTCCAAACACATGCGTTTTTGGTCTACTTTAGTATTTGAAACTGAACTGACACATACAGCATCTATGCTCTCTTCACAGCCAGACTCCACTGTAAGAAGAAACAGTAACTTTACTTTGCTGAACCTGAGAGCGTCTGATCCACCACCGCCTCAAACAGCATTTGCATCATTGTGTCACATGGACCAGCAGTTCCTGTATTCAGAGAAGTAAAATTACTGTTTGTGTGAGTAGAGTATGGCTTTAAACAGAGCATTGATTAAAGGGGCTCTATACAAAATTCAGAGCGTATGAGGTGGCTGAGCCAGTGGCTAGCAACAACAGTGATGACTCCATAAGCAGCGCTAAACAACAGCAACAGTGCTGACAGAGCTGATGGTGTTACCAAGGCAGAACAAAAAGACTGGGCGCTACATTTACACTACAACGCCATCCCAATATCAGCAGCAACAGCTATGAGTGCAGTGCAATGAAGCGGCTCTCTGCTCAGGACACCAGTGCTCCACCATATCTTTACATGGCAAATAGTGGCTTGCTCATAGACTGTATATAGTGGTTCCCACCTGGTGGGTCGTGGTCCAAAAGCGGGTCATGGGTCCATTCTGAATGCCAAGCCAAGTTAAGTCAAGTTTGTAAAAAACACAATTTCTTTTGAAGTACATTGAATTTCTGACACAGCTTTTATTTTGAAGTGCCATTTCCTGCTGTTGAGTAATTGACAGAGACAGCAAACTAGCTCGATGACATGGCCAAATGCAAGTATGACGCTGAATATTTTAAACTGTGTGGACCTTGAACAAACGACCAAGGAAAAATCTGGACCCTGTGGCTGGACCATTTGGGAACCACTAGATGTAGCTACCATGGGTGTTGGGTGCCTTAAAGTTTCACCTTCTGTTCAGTTCTCTGTAAGAAAGAGCGGTCTGTTTGGGAAGTATTGAGCATACGACTGGATAAAAGAGACTTGGATTACACTGCACGAGTTGTGTGAGAGTTTGAAAACAGATGTTTGATATGGTGTTGCTGTTGTAAAACCCCTAATTCCTTCTACTTCAAATCATCAAGAATTTTCTCAGTTTATTTGATGCTCCATTGACCAGAGGCATACAAGAACATGTTTTCTTTACAAATTCACTGTAACACAGGGTGATTAACTGATACACGAATAGTCATTTGGGGAATGAAGTATTCCTTGAACTTGAAAACTCAGTATGTGCTGTCTGATAAGTTAACAACTTTCTTCCTGTTCCCATGAAAAGTGAAGGTTATGGATAATCTACTGTGTGCAGCCATAAGTCGCAGCACAGTGAATGTATAAGTGAATCGAATAAACCTGGTTTACCATATATATAATAAAGCTGTAAAAAAAATTAACTCTTATTTCAAGGTCAGGCATCTTACTCTGGGGCGATATCAGCTGCCGACTGTTACTCACTACAGTTTATTTTGGAATTCTCATGAACTAAAGCCAATTATCCACAGGGGACACATATATGTCTGAGCTCTCATCACTGAGCAGATAAGATGAAATTTCCTTTGAATTTACCCTTTGCTTCAGAATATTTTGGCAAATGAGGTCAGACACACTCTAATCATAATTGATTCTTATTTTTTTTCAGGTTTTGGGAGGATATATGCGTCTCAAAGGACAGAGTAAACATGGATAATTCACATAGACCAACAGTGACACAGACACAGACACAGGCAGGGTGCAGAGGGCACTGAGTGGTCATGGGAAGACAACTGAGCTCTGTGTTCACACTGAGACTACTTCCTGTGAGATCCCTTTGCAAGAAAAAAAAACAGCCCTCTGTACCCTCTGATCCTCCATCTGTTGTCATTTACCCTCTTCGCTCACCCTGCATCAGTCATGGATGTTTGTGCAAGCCCTGTGTTTGAGGGTGTGTGTGTGTGTGTGTGTGTGTGTGTGTGTGTGTGTGTGTGTGTGTGGAGATAGCGTGACAGATTGTAAAACAAAGAGGGTGAAAAGGAGAGGAAAGATAAAGAAATAAAAGAGCCTGTGTGTGTGTGTGTACCTGTAGTATTAGCAGCATCTGTATGATAGAAGGAGGAACTCTGGCCCGGGGTCGAGACAAAGCCTCGTCCAGTTTCAGGTTGAGGGTGATAATGTTCCTGAAGTGGAGCAGAGCCAGCTGACGCACCGATGGCTCCTTTCCCTAAGGACACATACACACAGGTGTCAAAACAGACTTTGAAAGTAGAACAGAGGTATGTGTGTGTGGCTGTGTCTGTGTGTACCTGTACAGGATAGAAGATGGCCTGCAGCATGGACAGAACATCACAGAAGAAGAAGTCCCATGTGTCGGCCAGGGAGTCCAGCAACTTCTGACCTAAAACACACAAGCGTGAAGACAAAAGACAGACCACTTCAAAGTCAAACTAGAATTACCGCCTCAGCGACCTAGTCAAGTTGCAGTTACAGTTTACATCCATGTCTCTTCAGGCTCATATGTAGCCATGACAGTAGACAGTCTTTTAAACATGAATGTTGCTGTAAGGAAGCTACAAATTCTACAACATGGATGCATCATTTTATCCTATTAGACATTTGTGTGAAATTTTGTCATAATTAACATTAGAATTCTTGAGTAATGGCCACAAACATGTTTAGTGAGGTCACAGTGACCTTGACCTTTGACCTTTGGCCACCCATATCTAAACAGTTTAATGTTGAGTTCAATTGAAACTTTGTGCCAAATTTTAGGAAATTCCCTCAAGGTGTTCTTGCGATATCGCGTTCACAAGCATGACACCGGCAATGTCACAGTGACCTTTGGCCACAGAAATCTAACCAGTTCATCCTCGAGGTCAAGAGGACATTTGTGGGGTTACGGTTAGAAGATGGTTGGAGAACGTTTTGGTCCCCAGATGTATAGCTGCAGAGTTAGCACTCCTAGCTATCACGCTGCTCTCCAGGGTAAAATCATTACATGACATCAAGTTGTTCTATCTGCTCTGTGAAGATGTACAGGCAGCTGTGGACCCAGACAGAAGTCAGAAGTCTGAACAAGATGAAGGCAGCCTCCCACTGGAAGAGAGGCTTTGCCCCGTCAGGCTCTGATATCACTTTATCTTCTGCCTTCTGTTCAGGGGTGGCGAATTTACAGCTCACAGCAACTTAAGATGATTCAGTCTGTGGCTTTTGTTTGATGTCTAGTGTCGGCAAAAGAGGCTGCACATTTTCAGTACATCTTAAGTGTGATCAAGGGGGAGCCGGTGGCAGCAGTGCAGCACTATAAGTATCTGGGCACTGTTTTAGATGACGTTAAATTTTGATGTGAACACTGACAGCATCTGTGAGAAGGCAGACCAACACCTATTCTTTTTAAGGAAGCTGAGGAGTTTCGATATAGATAGGACAATCATAAAATTGTTCTATTCTGCTTTTATTTAGTCAGTTCTTTTTTTAACACTGTCTGTTGGTTTGGTAATCTGAGCCTTAAAAACAAGAATAAGCAGGCAAAAGTGGTCAAGTTGTGCTGTAAGATCACTGGTGTTACCTTTAATTACCTACAGCATCTGTATGAAGAGAGGGTCACATCTAAAGCTTGGTCTGGTGTCTCAGACTCTCAACATCCCCTCCATGTTGAGTTTTAGTTGCTTCCATCAGTGCAGAGGTTTTATCTCCCTACATGCAGTACGAGGCATTACAGACTGTCCTTTGTCCCGTCTGCTAACGCTTATCTTACTTAACCAGTAATGATCACTAATATCTGTGATTCACCCCTGGCAGTGTGTGATACTGGATTCTGTGTGCTTGTATTGTGCTGTCTGTTTTGTTGTACTCATTACTACTGTCTGTAACTCAAATTGCCCCTCAGGGACATTAAACTTTACCATAAATTACCATACCTTACCGAGACAATGGAAACTTTAAGGCCACAAAGCAGAAAGAATGTTAAGTAATCTTGCATTTTATGTCTTGTCAGGATATCATGAGCCCAAATGCCTTACATGACATTTACTCTTTGTCAGTGTGTAACAAGCTGTGAGTGTTTTACTTGATGTCCAAGGACATAACTAGATAAGATGACCCAGAATGCTTTGTCACCCCTCTGACGATGCGAGTTAAAGATCCCTGACCTCAGCTGTTGTATATACGTATCTGACATCTGTCATCTTGACATGTTCAGGACTCACTCTTTACACTTATTCTTGACTGTTTGTTGTGAGTCCATCTGCAGATGCTGGATTTAACTTACAGAAAGAAAAAGTGTGCTGTGTCTAATAACTGCCACCAAAGGGCTGACTTGGCTTGTTTACTATAGTATGTAAATGTCGCCGTCACTCTGAGCGTCCCGCCGAGTTCAATTAAAGAAGCAACAGATAGGATTCAGGTTTTTTTTTTAGCTTGGCGGCACCTAGCGTCAGCAGTGTTGCTCGCACTGTCGCAGGAGCTAACTAGCAGCCAGTACAGTACAGTCCTCTCTCGGCTAGCTAACATTTAGCCGTGTTACTTACTGATCCATTAGAAAGGAAGCTAGCTGGACATCGGTTCTGAAGCCTCTTTGGTCATGGAGCTCCCTCCATGTCTTGAACGCCTGACTGAGGTTTACTCTTGTCTTTCCTCTTCTTTTATCACTCTCCTTTTTGCTCTTCTTTGCCTCCTCAGACAGAGCAGCTTGTTTTCTTCTGGGAGGCCGTTTTTCACTTTTCTCCAAACTTTGTCTGTCTGCCATTGTGCTCCTGACTCAACTATCTCATGCCCCGGCCAGTTCCTCATAAGGACCAGCTCCAGTCCCTGATTGGCTGACCGACCAGTTTGGCAATACATGACGCATTTCCTGCCGTAAAGCAGATTTTTTCCGCGAAAATTCGTCCCCGATGGCAGAAGCTTATTGCAAAGTCACTAAGTAACCTATGGAAACGCTGATAGTCTTATTTTACTGTGTATACTACCCTGTGCAACCCACATTATTTTCATAATGATATATACAGGCAAAAATGCTGTCTGTTGCTTCTTTAAGTGTTGCTTTATCATCTACATGAGAAAAGAAGTAATGAGTAGTTGAATATTTGTATCGAACACCCAAATTCCATGCGACAGACAAAATTCCCTGCATATTGTTTTCCCTAATCAGAAGGTTTAAATGGGTTTTGTATATTATCTTTATGATGGTATTACCCGGTCTTTGTTAGGATATCTGTTGTGGTTTTCTTTGGTTCTGTAACTGAGTCAATGTCGCTGTTGATAAGGGTCGCCCCTCAGTGATCTCTGGAGTACAAATAAAGGTTGACTGTGATTTGGTGTTATTGCAGAAACTTCATACTTCACAGCAGGAGTCTGTGCAGGCACATTCAACACACACACAAACACACACACACACACACACACACACGCAAGCAAACAAGTACTGAATGAGCAGAACAATGGGTGAGTGAGTCGCTGCATGTACCGCAGTGGTTTGTCTTATCTTTAGTTTCTCTTTGACTGGATGTTGTGTTATTGACGTAAAGCATCGCTTCCTCTGACGACAGCACCGAAAATCTTTGTAGTCAGTGTGTGTGTGTGTGTGTGTGTGTGTGTATGTGTGTAGGTGTGTGTGTTCTCTTATTTCAAAGGTGCTTCAAATAAAGGTCACACATTTACCACAACAGAGAACAAATCGATTTCACTGTCTTCTTCTCACCTCTTCAGTGGCTCATTCTCACTCTGACTGCTGGTGTGTGTGTGTGTGTGTGTATGTGTGTTCCACCACTTCAAACTAATAGTTCAAGGGTTAACTTAGCATCTGATACTTTAGTCAATTATTATTTTCCCCTGGGAGACTTCTGTGACTTTTGTCACATTGAGATAAAATCTGAAATGACTCATTGACACTGTGAACGTTACTCAACAAAGCCACGAGGTCCTGTTAGTGAATAACTAATGACACTGAAATGTTTGTGCAGAACAAACAAACAAATGGCCTTTGTATATTTATTTATGTCAGTTACCTTCATAGAAGCGGATCTTGTCTCTCAGTATCACCATGCCTTTAGTGAGGAGCTGATTCTGAAGGTACTCAGTGAAGAAGGAGCCCAGCTCCGTTTTCAGCAGCTGCCTACAAAAAAAGAAGAGTTAAAATAAGTGCAAACATACACAGATACACCAACCTTTATACCTCCTAAACATGAACTAGGGATGCATGATACTGGATTTTGCTGATATTTTCCAATAAGAAAAATAAGATAAAAATAGCAAAATAAGAAAACTGCCTCATCTCAGGTTACATGTAAAACAAGCCATATTTATTTTTATGTAACTTTTTCATCCAAACAGTAAAATTCTTCCTACTTTGTCTTGGATGATGCTCTTCCTGAGACAATCTTATCAATCTTAAACTATAGCCAACTAGGGCAAATTTAACCTATTTCACCTAATTAAAGTCACATAATCAAAGTGTCATCTTATCAGCCTGTCATACTGGCAGAAATGTTCATAACAAGCTGATACAGGGATGTTTTTTAAAGTCAGTTCATATGAGGTACTTACCCATAGTCAGTGTATTACCTACAGTACCACCATGAAAGCTAAGTGATGTTCTGCTGTGGACGCAGACAGCAGCAAAATGTATTTTAGCCACCTTAAAAAAACTTGAATGATTTAAGCATACACTATATTGAAAATACTTTCACTGCTTCACTTGCTCTAGACAGCCCTTTCTGATGGGGAAGTTGAGCACAGCTTCAGTACCCCTATGCTTTTGTCAAAGCCGCTGGACTCAAAAAACAGTAATTTCCGTGGGGCTGTTCCCTGAAAGTCGAAGATTCAAATCATCAGTAGGAGACCCCTCAGTCATTTGAAATTCTTAGTCAAATATTAGTATTGAATAGCCAAATCCAATTAACTGACATAATTCTGAGTTGGGTACAAACCTAAATTTTAGCTTTTATCTGCTGATCTCCATCATTTAGTCTGTGTTATTGTGTGGCTTTGATTATTCAAAATGAACCCCTTTAAATACTAAAGTCACACAATAACACAAACTGATCATGGCAGCAGTACACAAGCAGCTCCTGTGTTCAGCAACGTTTAAATGACTGTTTTCACAATGGAATCTGGCTTTGAGCCATATAACAGCTTCAGTTCCCTGTCAGAAATTACTGTCTGACAGCGAGATTAAGTGGAGAAAATATTCTAAATATAGCCTACACTTGAACTGATATCAGTATTTTCTATACGGGACTTTTTTTAGGTGGCTGCTGCCTCCATCCACAGCAGTGCATTGCATAGCTTCAGTAGTGGCAGTCTCTAAACTGGGGGCATGCTGACCAACATCTACTGTCGGTAATACACTGACCATGGGTAAGCACTTCATACAACCCCACTTCAAAAGACCTGAACTATCCCTTTAACACCTTTATCTGCCAATGACGTGCCAATATTACCATGTCGTGACAAGAACTATGACTAATTAGTTCTCTTGCAGCAGGAAGCTGCAGTGTTTAAACAGCAGCTCAGGAAATGAGAAAATATGTTCTTCACAATGAAAAAACAAAGAACATTTCAGCAACAGCATTTTCCGCTGATAAACTGATAACACAGGTGGATATTAGTGTGACTTGCTGTTATTACAGGAAGAGAAAAGTTGACCTTTAATCTTTATCTCATCATGACGAATGCTGCACAACACAACGACAAACCCAACAGCCTGAGTCAGTGTACCTGCATGTACATATGTGTGTGTGGAGCCGGATATTTACTCCAAATGAGCGGAGTTAGTTTTGACAGCCCTGTCTCATGTGCCCTCAGCTATACTGTAGTTAAACACACAACAGTGACCCCTCCGTGACCTCGACCTGTGATTTCCCCCTTTAACTTAAAGGTGTTTCTGATTCAGTGGGCTGTATGCAGTCGAGAGCAGCAAGAGAAAAAAGAGCAGCTCAGAGTGAACAAAAACTGTTTCTGTGCATGTGTGAATGTGTCAGTTAAGACTAAATTTAGCATACTGAAGCTGCCATTCTGTTTATATACGGGAGCAGGAGTGTCTCAGCCAGAGAGAAAGCCAACACTACAGCGAGGGAAGGTGGGAAATTATAGAGTCAAACACTATAATTTTGTCAGATTTCTTCCTAAAATACAAACAAGTTCAAACTCAACATTCAGCGTGGTTGTGTGAAAGTCAGAGAGACAGTCAGAAAAACAGACAAATAAAAAACAAAGAGGCAGACGGGTGACGAGACAGAAAGCTGACCTGACACCTTCGTTCAGAGTGTAGAGTTCATTTTCCCCCAGATCCTTCCTCTGGAACACTGATATCACTGCGTTGTGGATGCTGAGGAAAACACAGAGAAGCATTTAGTGGACACATTTTCACAAACACTAATAGAATAATATGAATACTGTCGACTAATCTGTCAATTATTTCTTCGATTAGTCGACTAATCATTTTATCGAAAAATGCATTAAAATGTTAAAAAATGTCGGTCTGACTCCCAAACCCCAAAATTATGTCATCTAAAGGGGTTTAGTTCACCATCATGGAAGAGTGTGTAAAGCTGCCAATGCTTGAACATAATATTATGAATATTTGAGTATTTTGGGTACTTTTATATCGCTTTTCTTTGAAAAATGACTCAACCAAATTAGTCAGCTACTAAAATAGTCAGTGATTATTTTAAAAGTCGATTAGTCATCGATTACTCAATTAATTGTTGCAGCCCTATTTGATATAGCATCATATCTTTCAATATGAAATATGTCAATGCTTGATTAAGATCTTTGGTGTGTTTTTGAGGTCAGTGCATATGCAGCCTGTTTTTGTAGAATCTCTTTTATTGTTTGTTGCCCAACAATCTTTTGGGTACTGCTGGACATGACATGCACAGTCATCCCAATAATGGAAATTCACCACAATCAACTTATTGTGAGTGTTTTTTTAATTGTGATCCTTGATAAAATCGTATAACATCACATCCCTATTCTCGGAAAGAGAGGGACTCGTAGACGTCATATCATATTCTTCTCTTGTCTATTGGGTGTAGTACAGTGTTGGGTATAACCTGTAATTACATTACATGTGACAGTAATGCAGTAAAGTGAGACGCTACTGTTCTAAATTCAGTGATGACTTTAACATTATTAATCAAACAATTATGTTATAACTTGTGCTACATACGTTCTTCAAGTATTTACACTCTAAAAAAATGTTTCATGGGGTCAGTGGAATTTTGAGTTTTCAGCATAAAAAATTACTTTGTTAAGTTGGTCAAACATTTTTGACATTTTTGAGTAGGCTTGAATTAAAATAAAAATTTAGAATATCTTAAATAAAATAATTTGGCCATCAAATATCAACACAACTTTTGGATAAATATTACGTTTGTTCTACTTAATTAAGTTTGTTGAGGTCAAAGCATTTCATGTTGGTGTCACTTAACTAATTGAGTTTGTCAGATTATAAAAGACTCAAGGGATTTACTTTACAATACCAGAGTCTGAGCGAATTTTAAAAATAAAAACATTTAACAATTTAACGTAACAATTTGCATCTTTTTAAGTTGTACCAGTGGATTATTTTTTAGAGTGAGCTACAAAACTTAATGATGACAAACTAGCTCTATGCTCAAAAAAATGATTCATGGGGTTTATTTATTGAGTTTCAAGCATAAAAAATAAGATTGTTAGATTAAAGCATTTAGTCAGTTGACAACTAATTTTAAGAAGTTGATCAAAATCCAAAACATTTTTGACATATTTGAGTAGGACTGAATTAAAGGAAAAAGTCAGAATACGTTAAATAAAATAATTTGGCCTTTTGGAAAAATATTAAGTTGATTCAACTTAAATCAAGTTTTTTAGGTCAAAGCAAATCATGTTGGCTGAACAAAACTCATCTGCTGCAAAGACATTGTTTGAAAAGCGAGTGACTCCAGTTAGTTTGAGGTTGTTTGGCCAGTTAAATGCAGTGCATACTACACTGAAACGTTTTTTCCTTTTATTTCTGCCATCATTTAATATTGTTAGGAAGGCTAGTCTCATATTACTTTCTTTTATTTATTGATACATTTTAATTTTGAGGCAGTTATAGCCCACTGCAGTGTCGCCTTGATTCTCCTGATCCTTGTTGTGTTCTGATACGTGAGATTATGAAAGGGTTAACATTATATTAATGTGAACTTGCAGTTAGGTGACATTGCGTCTCTGGCAATGTTGTGGATTAATGCAAAATAATGGAACAAGTAGTGTCACAAAAACTGTCCACAGGGAGTACTTAAGAAAAGTAATGCATTACATTTTTTGAGT
This sequence comes from Epinephelus cyanopodus, assembly GCA_026686955.1. Lineage (NCBI taxonomy): Eukaryota > Metazoa > Chordata > Actinopteri > Perciformes > Serranidae > Epinephelus > Epinephelus cyanopodus. Next base: position 19,055,431 of record CM048936.1, on the reverse strand, counting down.
AACGACCCAAACACTGATGAAGGCTGTCTGGTTTAATCAGCTTGGGTGTTTATAGTTCACTTAAGTTGTATCACATGCTTTCAGGGTAATAAAAATAAAATTGTGCAAACTGTGAATCTGGGTCAAAGCCATAAAAATCCAAAGTGTAAACAAAGTTAAAGACAGCAGGAAAAAAAAACAGAAGAGTAAGACATAAAAGGTCAGAAGGGGCCATGAACTTGTTTCATTGTGGGTTACAGTCCAGCTAATGTTGTTAATGCAGACCTTTAGCTCTAACCCCCCAGTGTCCAGAGAGCTTCTGCTTTTCACTCTCCGCTGTCGAGTGTCAAATAAAGCTGAAACACCATAAAAATAACCAGAGAAAAGAAAGAGAGAGGAGCAGAGAAGAAAAGACTCTATGAGGCAGAATGAGATGAAAAGAGGAGAGATGGAGATAAAAAGAGATAGAGGATGGACCCTCGGGGAGGAGAGACAGAAAGAGTTGGTGCTTGAGTGCATGCATGTGTGTTTGTGTGTAAAAAAAGATTTGTATTCACAGTGTGAAGAATGCCACCAACAGAGCTCTCTGACTGTTCAGTATATTAAAGGGACAGTTCACCATCAAGTCGAAAATACAGTTTTTTGTCTCAGCTGTAGTGCTTTTTATCAGTCTAGATTGTTTTGGCGTGAGAGATATCGGCCATAGAGATGCCAGTCGTCTCTCCAGTATAATGGAACCAGATGCCACTCGGCTTGTGGTGATCAAAGCGCAAAAAGATGCATTTGAAAAAACAACAGCAATGTCTCTTTCCACAAATCATGACCTGGTTCCTCAAGATAATCCACAGATCTTGCTGTGAGCAGTTTCATTTAGGAACTACTCTCTCTCGGCCGAACTACACCCACCAATCATATCACCACGCAGAAGGAAGAGTGCATTGTCTACTAGCTCATGTAGAACCACTAAAGCCCAGTTCAGAATAAAGATATGAGACGAGACGAGTTGAAACAGGCAACTACTTGCAACGTGCCATTTAAGCAATATCACACAAGAGGGAGTGATGTTGTACTGTATATTGTCACGGCTGTGATTCGGTCATAGGCACGAGGCCGCATCACAGCCGTGACAATATACAGCACAACGTCACTACCTCGAGTGTGATATTGCTTTTATACAACAGCTCAACAACAGCTTCAACGGCAATGCTGAGCAAGGAAATGTTAACAAAAGGTGATGAAATAAATTATTTAAGTATGTTATGTAGCGCCACGAAAAAAAAATACAGTTCCCCCAGTCTGTTGCCAGGCAACGCAGCACACACGCCAGGGACTCACAAGCTACTTTGTATAGCGAGTGTGACAGCTGGTTAATTAACAGTTGTATTTATATTTATAAGACCTGTGATTTCCCAGTGATGTTGTACTCCATATCAGCACTCATTGAATGCCTCTCGTCCAATCAAATTACTCGGTCGAAACTAACTGTTGTATAATCTGCAACGTTCTAAAAACCTGTTGGTTCACACCAATGCAACTAGATGAGATGGTGTATCATCTCTCTATGCAACAACTCTCTGTACTTCTGTTCTGATTTCCAACTTTTCAGGCTTATTTTGTGTCTGAATATAATTTATAGTTTCTTGAGATATGAATGAGGATAGTGATAGAGAGATACTGGCTACAGCTGCATTTGTAGTAGTGATGAAACAGCAAAAAAACATGAGCAAAACGAGCATCCGATGGACTGTATTCATAATAAATATGCCACAATAATATAAATAACCAGCATCAATTTGTTAGTCAGTGAGAGTGTGTGTATGTGTGTGTATCTGACTTGACCACTGGACTTCACAACAAGCTTATTGGCTGTTGAAACAGGTGATGTGCTGCAACTTTTTCGTCTAGATAGCTAACGTTACAGCTCTCGTCCACGAGTAGATGCACACTTCCTTCTGCGCTATGATATGGGTGTAGTCGGTAGAAAGAAAATAGTTCCTACATGAAACTGCTCACAACAAGGTCTGTGGATTATCTTGAGTGACCGGGTCATTATTTCTGCAAAGAGACATTGCTGTTGAGTTTTTCAAATGTATGTTTTGGTGCTTTGAGCACCACAAGCTGAGTGACATCTAGTTCCATTATACTGGGGAGAAAGTTGACATCTCTACAGCCGATATCTCCAACACTCAGCAATTCACACCAAAACTTTCTAGGTTTATATATAGCACTACAGGTAAGAGGAAAAAAAAAGTGTGTTTTTGATTTTGGGGTCAACTGTCCCTTTAAGGGAAAAAAAGGCACATACAGGCGTGGCAGCTTTCGTTGGGTTGACCAAAAAATATATGTATTCACAGTCACTCAAACATGACAAGTAAACCCACATGGCTCTCACACACTAACCTGTTCCAGGTGGCGTTGGCCCCGGCCCTCCTCTGCTGGGTCCCTCTGTCCCTGCTGCACTCTTCACCCAGTCCCCCAGTTGTCCCTCCTTTATCCCCTCCTCCTCCTCCTGAGGTTTTTGCCTGCGCGAGGTCGGTCAGACTGGAGGACGAGCCGCCTCCCAACCTCAGCTTGCTGTGGAGACTCCTCGAAATCCAAAAGACAGGAAGAGAGAAATAATTATAAGCAGAAACTGCAGTCCATTGTGGTGCTGGATGATACTGGTGGAGCCAAGTCCACTTTTCATATCTGCTGGTGGAACCCAACGAGAGTACATAAAGGACTTCAGTCATCCACAGACAATAATAGGAGTTGTTTTGTTTTGTTTGTGCCTCAAAAGCAATTTTCTTGTTGAAATAAGTACAGTGGATTATGTTTCAGAAACTTCCAGATCTATCAAAAACGCTCTCTTGCAGGATGTGTTCTCTTCAAGGTCATGGTCAGTGCTATTTAAACAACCAAGGCACCACACTGAAAATATAACATACAGGACAACAACTACAGAAACTCAAAATCAGCAGAAAATCCAGAAAGAAAAGGCACAACAGGGAGGTACAACTGCTGCGCACGTAAAACACAATCATTCCTTCTGATTTTAATGGCTGACAGCATTCGCTTTTATTGATGGGTGATTACTTTTTATTAGCCATCTGTTAATGTTTACACAAGCTTATGCACTATACTGCTTTGGAAACATACAGTAGAGAGATGAGTGGGAGAGTGATCAGGAGAAGTGTAGAGTCAGTTTGATGGAGGAACATTTGCATAGAGAAATGGAGAAAGAAGGAAAAGTAAGGCAAGGGGATAGAGAACAAGACAGAAGAAGAACTAAGGAGGTATGAATCAGAGCAGAACAGAAAAAGACTGACAAGGAAGAAGAGGAGAGAGGAGGACTGTATAGGGATGAACAGGCAGAGGAGATGCACTAAATATTAAGAGGTTGGTCCACTGAAAAGAAACAAACATCAACAGAAACTTGGAATTGGAAGTGCCACGATTGGTCGATTAATCAATTAGCTGATCGCCAGGAAATAAACTGGCAACTATTTATATAATTGAATAATTGTTTTAGTAACTTCTTAAACAAAAAAGCCAAACATTTGACGGTGTCAGGCTCCACAAATGTGAGAATTTGATGCTTTTCTTTGTCATAAAAGATAATAAACCTACTAACTTTGGATTTTTTGACTGTTGGTTGGTTTTCTGACAATCTATTGATAAAATAAAGTTAACTGACAATTAAAACAATTGTTACTTGCAGCCCAGAGTAACCTCAACTTCAGCACTAAAAGGCAGAGTCAGGCAGAGTAGATGATTTCATCATATACACAGGTGTGTGTGTGTTGTTGCTCGTGTATGTCTGTTGAGGTTTAGATCTTGACTGTGAGGACATACAATATTTGGAAAGGGGAAAGTGAGGACATTTCTGCCTGTTGTCACTTCCTCAAAAAGTTGAAAAGGTAAGAATTGTTTGGTTTTACTTTTGGTTTGAGATATGGGTTAGGGCATGGATAGATTATGAGACAATGGGCCCCTGGGCACAGAAGGGCAAAAGGCCCTATCACCTCTACTACATAGGAGCGAAACAAAGATTTTGTCTCTCCCCCTTCATCACTTTGTAGTCATTATGCATTTGTGGAGTGGAGTCATTTTGTGTCTCTGTGTGGTTGTTTTGCATCACTTTACTGTCTTCTCGTGTCTCTCCCTCTTCGGTACATGTTAATTTGTGTGACATTTTGAAAATCCAGCGGGATCCCTGATACTTCGGGCCCCTATTGTAAGGTTGACAATTGGTGCTTTCACAAAATATTTAATATATATGTGTTTATTGCTTTTTAGAGCATAGGAAAAACAAAGCCAACAGGCATATCATATGTAACAGAGTGATTAGTACAAAATAGTAGCAGTAAAATTTACAAATACAGAAAAGGAAAAATATACACAGCAAGGTGCTTCATCTAAAAGATATTATTAAATTAGCATTCGCTGTAAAAGAATTTCAGTACAGGGTCCCAAATCTGATCAAACACAACACCTCTATCTTCATTGTAGAATCTCAGTCTCTCCAAATGTAATGTGTTCGCCATAAATTATATGTGAGAACAGAGTCCATCTTCCACACTCGTAAAATTAACTTCTTTGCAATCCATCTTTTGATATATGCTAGCTGAGGATAAGGAGCTAGTTACACCAAGGAAAGCTATGAGTGGATCAGTTTCCCAAAATTTCCAAGAAGCCTCAGAGAAACAGTGAAAAGTGCCACATGACCAGAAAGCATGTGCTAAATTGCTATTGTAGATTTACAGCGGTTGCAGACAGTTGAAACAACAGTTAAGAAGCTACGTAGCTTTTCTCTGGGTTAATAGAGCCTGTGTAAAGTTATGAACTGTTTAAGACTAAGTCTGACATTACAAATACCTACACAGTGAGATTTTTGAGAAGTAATCATCAGTAATGTCAATTTAATGACTAAAAGTAACTAATACAACAGTGGGAACAGTTTGGTAAGTTCAGAAAATTACAGCACTTTACTGTAATGTAGCCTTTAAAACCAGGAAAAGACAACACCCAAAATATTATAATATCAAAATCTAAGACGATATCCAGTCTCATATATATATACAGCATATGAATGCATTACATTAGTGAGGACCCTTTAAAAGTGCAGAAGAAGAGGAACAAAGTACAAAAATGCGTTTTGTAAAGCTGAAACTCAGCAGACAGGAAGTGAAACTAGTGTAAAACTGCTTAATATGTCCGGTACAGTTAATGAAAAATATTCTCTCCTATGTAGGCTACAGTATATGTATATTTGTGTTATGCACGTACTGTGTATACGCAGGCAAGAAACGTGCAGACTGCAGACTCTATATATTACTGCTGCATTGACTGTGTTGTCCAATGAATGAAAAAGACCTCCAGTCATTCATTCATTCATTCATTCAGTGTAACTGTTAAACCAGCAATTTCTGCAAAAGTTGAAAACATACAACACACCTCCCCTAAAATACACACACACACACACACACACACACACACACACACACACACACACACACATTAACCCATAATGTACTTACTCCAGTAACTGAAAAGGCACCACATACTCCCACTCCATGAGTGTGTCACGCTGAACACAACGAGAGGTGGATGAAAGACAGGCCCAAGTGTCTCTGTCCTCATGAATCTCTATCTCACTCTTTAACACGCCCTTTTTACCATGTTCTCTGTCTTGAAACTTCTCCTACTTCCCCTACCTTAACTTTTTTCATTCACTACCCTCTTCTCTCTTTCTCCCCTTGCCACTCCGTGCCAGCCGGTGGCCATGTGACCATGTGAGCTTTTGTGCCAGGCGAACAAAGGAACCCTTTGAGGTTCAAGAGCTGCCAAGGGGGAGAGGAAGGATTTAAAGGTGACACACATTTCACTTCCTCCTCCTCCTCCTCTTTTTCTGGCTGTGTGTGGCCCAGGACAAATAGAGGTTGTATTCAAGTTGTTATCACATTTCACTGATCATTGGTCAACTTTTCTTCATTTACTTTTTACTGCCATCTGCTGTGGAATTACTCACTTTATGTCTTTGTTTTCAATACATACGTAATGATCCACTCCCAGTGAACACTGTTCACATGAACAGAATTTAACTGAAATGAATTTAAAGGGTAAGTCTGATATTCGTCAACCTCGGCCATATTTTCCCATGTCTTTGTGGGAAGTGACTTTAAGTGACTAATAGGAGCAACAGTTTTTAAAATCAGTTCAGTATTAAGCAAGCGCGCTGCAGCCAGCTGCTGTGAAACAGGCTGCAATGTAACCACTAGGGGCATTTGTGCACTGTCAATTTACTGTTAATTACATGCTACATCTGCTATTCCGACATTATGGAAAGGATTCCTAGAGAGATAGACCTTTTTGTGGAAGAGTAAGATCCTTTTTATTTAACCAGAAACAGCCACGAAATCGCCAACTCCAACTCAACCATACTCCATTTAAATAAACAGTAATTTTAGCGTGTATAGAATCAGCATATATTCAAATCTAACTTTGTGCATAAAGGGTTTATTTCAATCAAACCAGAACTGGTAGTTGTTGGAACAGTGGAAAGACAAACCAAGATGTTTATTGTGAGTTTTATTTTGTTCCTGTTAATTTTGAATAAAGAGTTTTTTGCAATAATAAAATGACTGTTTATTTAAATGGAGTCTGGTGGGATTGGCGATGATGATTTCAGGGCTGTTTCTGGATAAACAAAAAGGATCTTACTCTTAAACGAAAACCTCAATCTATTTAGGGATCCTTTGAATAATGTTGTCAGACACACACAACAATCTGAGCCTGTCAATAGCAAAAACAAGCACTTTCAATGGACGGAAAGTGATGGTGTAAATATGCCCCGAGTGGTTACATTACAACCCAACTTCCGGCTGCCAGCTGCAGCCATTTTGCTCAATACTTAACCAGTTTTAAAAACCACTTATCCCACTGATCACTTCAACACAAAATCATGGGAAAATTGGGTCCAGGTTGAAAAATACCAGACTTACCCTTTAAATGATTTTGGACACAAAAAGCAGAAGAAGGGGAAAAGAAGGGGCTAAGAGAAGAGGTAGAAAGTGGGAAAGAGAAAAAAGAGGATGGAAAATCAGAGACATGTAAAAGAATATGGCAGGGAAGTGGAGAGAAGGTGTGTGTGTGTGTGTGTGTGTGTGTGTGTGTGTGTGTGTGTGTGTGTGTGTGTGTGTGTGTGTGTGTGTGTTGTAGGTCCGTCTGTCAACCTGGATCTTAGTTCAACTCCGCATAAATAGGTCAGTGCGAGAAACAGGAGCCCTGGGCTCTCTCTCTCTCTCTCACACACACACACACACACACACACACACACACACACACACACGGTGCTTTCGTCAAAGTAAGGATGAATTCTCTCAGAAAAGGTGCAGTGCTACCTTGTGCAACTGAATCTACAAAGACTTCACTCAAAAGTTTTCTCCTGCAGAATGGATGATGCACAGCATGAAACAGCAGAGACTCAGAGTAAACACTGAGGTGCAAAAAGAACCCACTGCTGAAAGGAAAAAAAATAAAAATATTTCTACATTTGGGAAAATAAAGGGCCGCTGATGTAACCTGGAAGTTAGATACTTCTTGTTTTTGGCTCTGAAACAACAGGAAGAGTTGTGAGAGAAAATGCTGCGGTCTAATTACTAAACAAAGGAGGATAAGGGGGATGTTTGCATGAATGAAGGAATGAATGAGGTCATTCAGGAATGTGCGTGAGTGTATGCGTGTGTTTGTTTCACTTTCATCTACCTTTGTGTGTCCCAAAGGACGGGGACAAAGAGAGAAAAGAAAAGTATTGGAGCTGAAGTGAGACTCTGTGAATGAGACCTGCTGGCGGATGTGTGTGTGTGTGTGTTTGTGTGTGTGAATTCTTACCTCCTAAACGAGCCCTCTCGCTCCATGTCAGCCTTGACAGACAGCTGCGACCTAGCAACCGGCCTGCAACCACCACCGACGAATCAGCATCTGAAAAAGGAAATAAGTGAAATTACTGGTCGAGGACATCATCTGACTTCAAACAAAATCACCTGACGTGACAAACTTAGTGGACTTTTGCTGAGTTGATTTTCTAGTTTGAAACCTGAGTGAGTTGGCCCTCTTCCCGGGAGATGTTTTGACATGTCACAGTAGGAAGAGCACAGGCGTAAACAATAACAATTCATAATGGCTCTATTTGATGTAGCTGCTTCAGTTTCAGGCTCACTGTCACACTGTCAGGGCTCACCGGGACACGTGAGTAGAGTGGAGACATCGTAAAGGCTATCACACCTATGCCTTCCCTACTGAGACAAGTCAACATGACTACTGTTTAAAAAAAAAAAAAAAAAAGGTATATAACATGTTCACTGCATATTTTAAGAAAATAAACCTAAATCATACCAAAGGTAATTTTGTTGGTGTACAAAAGCTATGCAGTGATCAACAAATAAACAATTCCAGTATGCAAAACGTGTGGGTTGAAAGCGCAGAAAAACTGCATTATGACTTGTTTAGGATTCGACACTCAAAGTTTAGAACTGAGGACGACTTGAGACTTGAGTGTAAGAACAGCCCAATGAACAGACGTAGCAGCTGATTGATGGAGGGGAGTCAGCTGATAGATCACATGATTCCTTTCTATGCAACCAATTGGCGAATCTCATTCAGGGCGCCCTATTTAAACTGCTCTGGCCTGCCCACTGTTGCTGCTTCCCCTGCAAGCTGCTTTGCAACCTGCCTCCACCCCAGCTCCTCCTTTTCATGCTCTGTCTGACTTATCAATGTCAATTCGGTTTGTCACTGATGCTGCTCTGTTCTGTCCCTGGGGTCTTTGCAGCTGCTGCGAAAGGTGCATTTCTGCTCCATTGTCTAAAATCACTAACAATTGAAAAAACGGTTGTATTTGACAAGTTGGGAATAAGAACAGGCTGGTTGTTACCCATCCTACAGTCAGAAATGATTTCTTTTGTTTTCTTTGTGTTCAGATGGAGAAAACTGGACCGACACAACTGATCTACCCACCTACAGTAGCTAGTTTCATCATCACCATGAATCAAACCCACGACAGCCATGTCATCAGCAAATTAAATAGTAACATGATCAGATGTGTTGCTATTACGTTTATTTGTGGACGTCCAAGTAGTTGAGAAACTTGCCGTTAATGCCCACTGTTTGATTCATGCCCAGGCTCTTGCTGCTTATCATACAGCCTTCTCTCTCTGTCCCTGCATCTCCTCTCTGTATATCCACTGTCACTACTGTATAAAGGCAAAATGCCCACAACATAATAAACACATAAAAAAATAAGAGAAGCTGTGCTCTGTGACTGTTGGAGTAAAAGACTAGAGTACTAAGTCAGACAGATATAGTAAACAGGCAGGCAGACAGACAGACAGGTGTCTGTCTAGCTAACAAGACACAGTATTCTAATCAAATTACAGTAAAGTGGCTGTGGCAGACATTTGATCCTGCCTCGAACTCAAATGCCCCAACTCACTCTCTCACTCACACACACACTCATAGACACACACACACACACACACACACACACACACACACACACACACACACACACACAGATAGAATGACACGTATCAGGCAGGTTTGTAGTACAGGGCCAAACAGGGTAAAGCTGAGGCTTCCTCCTGACCTATATCACTGTATAAACCAAATTTAAATTTTGCTGCTCATTTTCTCTCCTCCACAGCTGTGATATGACGACCGAGTGTCTGTGAATTACTTAAAATCGAAAAAACAGTGAATGTGTTATACTTTTGGTTGCAAAGTTTGCATGCAAGCAAAGTGACATTAAACTTCGCTGACATAGCACCTTTCAGAAAAACATGCAACCTGAAGTGCCTTACGAAGTAAAATTGAAGCAATATAAAATAAAAAATAAAGAACAATAAATACTATTTTGCAGGACTAAAAACTACAACTAACAATAAAATGTTAAAATCAATAAATAAAAGTCGAAACAATAAAAGAAAAAAGAGAGAAAAATAACATTACAATCAATGATTTTAACTTCATGGGATGGTATTTTCAACCAGCTTTGTGTCTTAACAATGTGGGTAGTATGTGTAAATGAATTATGATAAACTTCCTTCCACCTTACCATTGCCCGAATCTCATTGTTCATCTCTCAGTTTAAATTGCGTCATCAAGCGGACTTTCATTGGCTTTAAGGATGTAGCTTGGACTACAGATTATACTTTCGCATTTTCATATGCCCACCATCATGGACACAAAGAGTATAGAACCAGATTGGGAGAGTCCCCCCTCTTCCAACCAAATTCAGATCAAACAGTAAAATATGCAGTGCTGTTCCATTGTAATACAAGAGTTTGTGAACAGGAAGTGGGTGCCATACTGTTTCCTGTATTGTAAAGACACAGACTGAATACTGAGATCAAACGGTAAAACCAAGCAGTGCTGATCAAATATGAACCAGGATTCTGTCAGTGAATTGCCTGTTTCTTGGCTAAGGTGTCCTCAGAAACACTTTTTTATAGCCATACGTAGCTTCGTAGCTTCTTTTTATAGTCATATTGTTTTCTTTGCCAAAATGGACACTGCGTCACCAACCAGTGGGAGTGTTTGGGGGTCCGGTGTGTAACAGTCCATTCTGCTGCTGTAGGTTTTTTGCTTTTTGAGCAAATGCCACAACCCTTTTTCTCTGTTTTCTCTGGTCATGTAGCACCATTTTTTTTTTTTACGTATTTGTGTCTTTCTACTGCATAGACAGCCCAGTTTAAGAAAATCATCTTTCAAGCAGTGAAATACTTCTTTAAAGACTAAGGCATTACTCCAAATTAAGAAATAATACAGAGAATACAGAGAGATCTTGCCATTCTAATATCCAGAGGCAAACAGTTGACTCAGTTTAGGGGCATTAAAACAGACGGCGCTCTCACTGGCTCTTTTATGGGACACATGAGGAGCATTTTAAAAGTTCCTCCTTGACCTGGCTTGAACATAAAATTAGAGAAAATCTAATGAAACATATTTATTTCCAGATATACTGTATGTGTGTGCTGTACGTACTGTATGAATACCCTGGTGAAGATGAGGTCAGGATCAAGGTAATCATAGTCTGCTTAGATAAAAACTGTAATGTGTTTGTCTGCTTAGCTCGTAATGACTCCCAGTGGTTCACGCTTTACTTCCTGGAAATTGTATTTGTCGCTATGCAATATAAGCCGTGACCTGCTGTTGCCTGGTGGATACAGTTATACACATTACCTAGTTTGTCATATCTATTTATTTCATTTTTACCACCTAGTTTTCTCTGTAATTTCTCATGCGTGTTGACCAATGTGGTCTTGGCATGAATTAACGTGATCTCATGACATGAATTTGTCTTTTTGAATCAGCACTCTAAAGAGGAAGTCAAGCTAATTTGAGACCAGAAAGGCACCACTTTCGAGGAATATCTGGTATTTGTTTGTGGTTAGAAAAAAATTGAATGATATTAAAGGCAGATGGATGTCACTGTGGCTCTGATAAATCGCACCTGGCTCTGAAGAAGGAAATGTCTTTGGCAAGGGCGTAGGTTTGTTTTGAATATTGGAGGGGACACATGTGAAACGGTGGTTTAAGGGTTATTTGAAAATTCTGCAGCACTTAAGCACTGAATGAAAGACCTCTGCTGCTTTTATGTTTTCGTTCAGTTAAATGCAAGTGTTCCAAATATTGAGGGGGACGTGTCCCCTTGCGTCCCTCTTGAAATCTACACCTATGGTCTTTGGATTGAATGACACACATGCACTGTGACTTAATCCTGGTGCTGCATGTCATGCTACCGTGGATGGATTACTGAACGGGCCTACTGGGCACTGGTCCAGGGGCCCAAAGTGTCAGGAGGCCCTGTGGCCTTCACTTGCACAATGTAAAATGTCAAATTATCATGTACTGACCAGGAACAGACTTAAAATGTCCACATAGAGACACAAAAAGACAAAAAAAGATATAGAATTACCTCAAAGACACACAAAACAATCACAAGTAGACTGACACAAACCCACAAAAGATGCAGAACAACAGCAAAGAGATGTAAAATAATTACAAAAGATCCTTCTACACTTCCTATTCAAGGTGGGAATATTGTGCCATTATGCCACCTCGTCATTCTGTATATAACAAATGATGAGGGGACAGAGTTGTCTAACTTCTGAGCCAGGAATGAATTTAATAACAGTGCCAAAACAATGTGTGTATGAATGGGATGGCCAGGAGGAAGGGATCATGGGCAGCATGGGTGTGACATTTGATGATGTGTTAGGCGTGTGACCCACCATCAGGAGATTTAAAAATAGCTGGTAGCAGCTAGTGGCTAACTCAAAGAAGAGGAACAGTAGCTGAAGATTATTGCCATGCTAATGCTATTGTTATTGTTTGCAAAGCACTGCCGATGTGTGTGTTATAGGTCACACTAGAGGCCGACGCAGTTGTGCTTCATTTTACGCCATCACAAGTGGTTAAAACAGACATGATGCCGGATTAAGTTAGTAAGTAATGCCTCTTTTTATTCCATGATGCTGGAATGCAGTCTAAAATCACACACGGGAGGGGAATGATGCTGCCGAAGTTTGGCTCTGGGTAAAAATGCGGTGGCATGAAGAGGGAACTACTGGCAAGCCTGTAACTTAGTGCCTCTCCCTATGTGTTGCATTAGATGTGAGAAATGTACCTCGACTTCCCTTGGGTGAGTGTGACCTCTCCTTTCTGGTGTGTGTGTGTGGTTGACTCACTGCCAGGCCACAGCTCTTGCTCCTTGCGACTACCTCGCTCAGACCTAGAGCTCCACTGGACACCCCTTGGACGCCGTTCCGTCAGACCAGTCGGCCAGCTCGCTCTTGTTCAGACTGACTGTGTATTTGCATGGATAATTCGTGGTGACGTGTCAAACACTTTCTCAGTCTCTTTTTGTCTTCAGAATGTCTTGCCTCCAGCGTCTCCCTCACGGCATTCCCGCTCAGCTCAAAGGCCTCTCCAGCTCTCCCTCCACGTGTGACTAATAGCGGCTAATGAGTCATTACCACCAACCCCCAAGTGTGACATGAGTGCTGACCCTGCCTCCTCCCATGTGCCTTAGCCACACCCACATTCATTACACTACCAATAAAGCTATCATAACAGCAACCTCTGTTCAACAAGGGCCAAAGTCTGTGTGTCTTGCTGCCGTGAAGAAGAGGTGGTGGGGCCCTTTGCATTTCTGTGCCCAGGGGCCTTATTGGCTCCTAATCCGCCCATGCCTGCTGCCGGACTAACTCCACACCCTTGAGTAAGGTTTGATGCCTTGCTTAAGGGCTCTTAGACTGTACTTGTGGGAGCTTGAGAGTGAGTCTCATTCAGCCTCTGGCCTGAGCGGGCCAAGTTATGAAACCAGCATTGCTCCCACTCATTTACAATCCTGACTTCTCCTCCTCCTCCTCCACCCGCCTCTCTCCCAGCAACAGACAGTTTACATTGTAAGCAGATATCAGGGACTCCAGTGCTGAAAATTAACACCCATAATCTGCTCCAACACACACACACACACACATACACACACACAACTGAGCAGACTGGCAGCGCAACAGGGAAATTACCACCCTGCACCAGACAAGTGCTAAACTAAGTGTCGTCTGTGTCTTGCAGCAGGTTTGTCTGCTCTACCAGCCTCTGGCACAAAACCCAACCACCAGCTGGAGGTCCTGCACAAATCATGGTGTGTTTTTAGGAGACATAATGCCCTGCAACAGTCTTCAGGGCTGCTTCTTGTCTACCTGTGTGCAACTAGTGTCCAATACAGTTCATTCATACAATGCACACACACTCCTGGAGCACAGAAGACAGCCATTAATCATACTTAGTAGGAGAGACACTTTGCCTTGGGACAAATCAAATTTCTCTGTGAGTAAAAGTGAAGTAAAAGTGCTGAGGATTTAAGGCAATAATAAGCTGCTCATTTGCCCCAACATCTTAAAGTCATACTGTTTATTCTTGCATTAGTTTAAACCTGAGTTGCTTTTGTCAAGTTCGGAGAGTTGATTGATATACTCACTTTTTCAGAAGTCTTCCTCGCTCCTTTGACACCAAGCGTCCTCGCTGTTTAAATCCCGCAGAATAAAAGCCCAGAGTAACTCCTGTGTGTGTGTGTTTGTGTGTGTGTGTGTGTGTGTGTGTGTGTGTGTGTGTGTGTGTGAAGGCTGGAGGCGCGGTGCTAAACACTCCACCGTCCCGCCGCTTTGGCGCAGATAACAGCGCGCGAGGGCTGCGCACGTTCTCCCGAAAAGATCCGAGGTGCGCGGAGCGAGAGGGACCAGCGCGAGCTGCGGGCTGTCGGCGCGACTCTCAGGACTGTGCGCGAGCGTCACACAGAGAGGGAGAGGAAGTGAGGAAGGTGAAGCCGAGAGAGAGTCACAGAGAGCGACAGTGTGACAGAGTGATGGTGTGTGTGTGTGTGTGTGTGTGTGTGTGTGTGTGTGTGTGTGTGTGTGTGTGTGTGTGAGTGGGTGTGTGTGAGAATATGAGGCTTTGTGTGTGCAGGGGTTGGTGGGTGCGAGATGTAGCCTATGGAAAGTGTCGGTGGTTTTGCGCCTGTGTGTTTGTGTGGTGTGTTTAAGTATGTGATTATACATGTAACAGCTAAAGGGGAAGACAAAAGAAGAGTAAAGACAGAAATTATGTTGGTCTTTTTCAGTTCAGTTAAATTCAATTCAGTTCAACAGGCTCTATATGACTTTGAGTATGAGGCATCCATGATAAAAAACAATGAATTAAAGTCAATGCATGTCAGCATAATGGGAGATTTATGCTTCTGTGTGGAAATGACGCAATACCCTATGCTGTTGTGTCTGTCACTCTGCAGTTACACCTCCAAAACACTAACTAGAGGCAAAGGTTTCTGTGAAGTGCTGTAAAGTTTCCTTGATTCAAAGCACACATTAAACACACATTAAACATGGCTTAATAGAGACAATTTCAAACACAAGAACACAAATCAGCTTCACTTTAACTCGCAACATTCACAGACAAAGCACTTGTCTTTATCTGGACACATTTTCCCCACAAATACAACATGCTAACATTATTAGCACAAACCCATGGCATTTTACATTGTATGAATTAGCCTAGCTGCTACAGGACTTTTTCTCTACTCATATAAAACCAGGGACAACAGCAACATTTAACAAAGGTAATGTTACAAAATTCAGCTCCTTTACAACTCACAAGGAACACCGACAAAACAATTGTCTTATACTAAACACCAAAAATATACAACATGCTAACATTATTAGCACAAGCCTATGGCATTTTACATTGTATAAATTAGCCTAGCAACAAGCGATCTTTCCCTCTACTCTTAGAAAACCAGAAACAACAGCAGCATTTTACAAAAGTAACATTAAAAAATCCTGCTCCATTACACCACACAAGGTTTGTCAACAAAACAACAACTTAACTCAACACATTTTCCCCACAAATACAACATGCTAATGTTATTAGCACAAATCTATGGCATTTTACATTATTTAAATTAGCTAGCGGCTTCAGGACTTTTCCTCTGCTCATATGAAGCCAGGATAAATCAAACAAGACTTAAAATGTTATTTTGTGGAGGCTTTATTGTCTTCACAATTTATTGTTTTTTATTTGTGAAACTAAAGTAAATAAAAGCTTTGTTTCCACTGAGGGAAATGGTTTCAGCTTACAGAAATAGGCAGGAGGTCTGCGTCATTGTGACGTGTAGTTGCATTTACGGGGAGGTGCATGTCAAGCTGCGGCATACAGCATTGATTTGATGCGAGTTATTGAGCCTACAGAACAGTGAGGCTGCAGAACTAATACCTTTCTCGTGTGCATGTAGGGGAACAACATTGACCAATGTGAATGTGTTTGGTTTGACTGTTCTGGACTACTGTAGGAACAACATGGCGGACTCCATGGGACAGGATCTGCTCCATGTGTAGATATAAACGGCTCATTCTAAGTGTTTGGTATTTTCAGGTGATTATACACAAATGCAAACACAGTTTTGAGTAGTATATTCCATTTTTGCCAATGGATGCCCCTACATCCTACACACTAGATCTTTAACTGCGACTTTGTAGTTGTTAGTCATCTGTTACTCCGTATTCTACTATTAACATATGACACTTAAAGCCAGTGGTTAAAGATTTTTACTCAAGTACTGAAATATAATTTTGACATATGTGAACTCTGATTGAATATGTCCAGTGTGCTACTTTCCAATAGGGTGGGTAGAGTTTTTGGCAGGATGATGACAGCACAAAAATGATATGATTATACTGATATGTATATAACCAAAGAGAAAGCACCCAGTACCATGATATCCGGCAGGATCTGTGGCAGGTGTTAGAGCAGCTACTGTGTCTAAAACAGAGGCAGAGTCTCCATAATTCAAACTCCAGCTTGAACTTGACTTTTAAGTGCAGATTAGAGGCCGCTTTGTCAGCAAGTCTGAAAACACTGGGAGTCTTTGTTGTCAGCAAATTGGACTCTCATCATGTTTAATTCATAGTGAAATAATTCATAGCTAAACCAAGACAACAGCAGCCCACTCAAAACACTGGACATTACACTGAGTGCTTTTACTGCCAGCAGAGAAGGCCACTCAGCAGCTACACAGCCTTCTGTGTGTGTTGATATATATATGTATGTGTGTGTGTGTGTGTGTGTGTGTGTGTGTGTGTGTGTGTGTGTGTGTTTTCACTTCAGAGACAACTTGCATTTTCAAGAGATCAGCTTTACACTGCAGACACAGTAACTAATGCACAGATCACTACATTAACCACAGAGCTCACTGTGTCACATCGGACAAACTGCACCCTGTCTGCAGACTGTATGCATATGCAATCACTGATAGTGCACCCCCCTCCTACACACACACACACACACACACACACACACACATACACACACACACACACACCACAATGCCCCTCCCTCCTCCTGTAATAAGGAACAGGTTTATAACAGCAAAGTGTACTGGTCAAGGCCAGATTGTATCTTGGAAGTTCTCAGGACCATAAAACCACCACACACATACACACACACACACACACACACACACACACACACACACACACACACACACACACATACAAAAACTCACACAAACAGGGGCACCTGGAAAAATACAGCTTCGCCCAGAGTTCACTAATCACTTAACATTGTATAAACAGAGAGTTACTGATGGCTCTGTGCACAGACACAGACACAGACACACACACACACACACACACACACACACACACACACACACACACACACACACACACACACACACACACATCTTGCTTACACTTTGTATCTTTGCAGATACTGCAGAGAAGCTCATGAAAACACAGTCACATATTTAATGTAGACTGGCACACGACAAACCGCATATCAGTTAGTTTCCAGACTAGTGTGTGTGTGTGTGTGTGTGTGTGTGTGTTGATCGACAGTATGTTACCCGCAGTAAATGAGTGATGTGAGTTTTTCTTGCAGTTAGCGAGTGTTAGTTTGGGGACATTCTCTCACGCTCGTGACTTGAAGCTGAAGAGAAACCTGCTAACAACTACTGCGTGTGTGTGTTGGGATAATGTGTATCTGTGTATTCACATGTGCACCTTGATATCAGGAAATACAGGACGAACCTGCATGCCCTCTGTAACCGAACATGACATCATCATCATTCATTCACTCTGTGATTCATATAATAGTTAGCTATTTAAAAAAAACACTGTTAGTTGAGATACTTTGGGACTGAACTCTTTGGATAGACTCCATTATGAGCTTTACTGCAGCAGCACAAGGTTAAAGTTTACCTCCAAAATGGAAAAAGATAGTTCGTTTGAATTCTGTTGCTCATTTATTTCTGCAGTACAGAGGCAGCAACATGTCTACAGCTGCCACTTTGCACTTTTACAGCACTCCCTGAAGTTGATTCTAATGAGGACACTGTAGGTTAAAAAACCACACAGCACACTGTAAGCGCAAACGTGGTGAAATGAGATGCATGCCATTTATTTCCTTGAGACAAAAGCTGCTATTTTTCAGTGTAATATCATTAGATAATCATATGTGGGTGTTTGAGGTCAGGTAAAAAAAATCTTGTGTGGTGTGAAACCTGTAGGCTCATATAAGGATGAGTTGTTCTCAGTCTCTCCGGTTTTGCATTTCATTTCTCCTCCAACACACACACACCTCTCACTCTCTAAAAACTTTACTTTCAGATGGTGTATCGTGGTGAGGGGTTCTTTTTCATGGTTATGGTTGTCATGGCAAATGGATTGAAGAATTGTAGAAGTAAAAATGTTTTCTCTGTTAGAAAAACGGGGGGAAAAAATACAATTTCTGTAACTCTGCAAGGTGTAAGCCTGGAGATAATCTGCCTTCAGCCATGTTTGTTCGCGCATTCATGTAGCAGCTATTGTCTCACAAACTACTGGACCAATCAGCCTAGTATTTTCTGTGCACATTTATGACTGTATGCTCCAGGACCTCTCGTGTGGTTGCAGTCATTCGAAAATGTTGAGAGACCTCTTTTATTGAGTGTTATACACCATGATTGACTGCTGACTCCTCTCTCCTCTTAACCATTAAGACGGGCCTTAGTGCAAACTATCGTACACGTGATTAGAGAGTTGACACTGGATAACATCAACATACATATTACCCAACAATCATCATTGTGTATCTGTATATGACAGCAAATACCAACAAAAATAAGAAAATAGCAATTTAATTTAATCATTTCAATTGTTTATTTTGAGTTATAGAACGGTTGATTAATAGAAAAGTTGATTTATAGTTATAGAATAAGCATATAGCCGTGTTGCCAAAGCTACTGACTATTTCACAAAAGAGAAAAAAGTAAACATGAAAGAGATGGGTTTGCTTTTTTCAAGGGCATATATAGCAAAATGCGCTGCTTTTAATTTAATCAGAGATCGAAACACAGGCATATTTTCAAGGTGGCAATCACGCATAAAGGCCCATTCTCCACGCAAGTCATTGTTGGATGACTTCATGTTTTAGCCAACTAAAAAGTTTGGATTTTCTTTTATCACGTGTACACCTGCACTCTCTTCTGCATATCATACATACATTAAAGCACCTGATGGTCTGACTTACATCTTTTTCCACTGAGGGAGCAGGTAGAGGTGTGGCACCTTGCTCAATGGTGCTTCGTTAGGACAGAGTGTCTGTTACTGGTGACCTTTTGGCTGCGGGACTGATTGTCTGTATAGAGATACACAGTGTTTGTTTGTGTTCAGCTACACTCCATCTCCTCCAGTCTATTTAAACACACACAGACTCACATTAGGCTGACACAAACACACACAGATAGGGGACGCCAAGACACACACTCAAGACCACATGTGGACAGGAAAAGCACTTAGGTGCACACACTTTTACCGAAAATGTACTGAAATACACAGATAAATGGACACACTCCCTGTCCGCAGACAAACTGGTGCACCATTTAGAACTCGGTGCCGTGTTAATCTGGGCTGTGTAAACAGACGAGGGGAGAAAAGCTGCTCTCGGGCCAAAGGAAACAACAGCAGGAACCTGTAATGACTCCGCTCAGGAGCCCACACGGCCCAGCACAACCCTGCAGCCTCTGCTTACACAGCTACACGATTACACTAAACATGGCAAGGTTGCAACATCATCGCTACTGCATAGGGGAGGGATGGGATTCTCCTTAAAAACAACTGCAGACATGCAGATCATTATTTTTATTTCCTGTGTTTAATGTCTAAACACAGACAGGGATGTGTCTTGTGTCAATGTCAGAGCTGTATCAAAATGACCACATATCATTTTAGTCAAATATTTTCACAACAAAATGCACTTAAACTTTAAATAAAAGAACATTTCATTCCCTTGCATGCACAATGTACAGCTCAGTACTTTCAGAACTTCATCTGTAGTTTATCTAATTTGTCTTACCTCCTTTGTGATTAAAGCCAGACCAACTCGCCAGGATAAAGCCATGCAAGCCAAGGACATCTTACATTTATAAGTTCGTGTTAAGTCTGTATGAGCTGAGTTTCTCATCAAAAAAGAAGGGGATGGTGACTGCCATGACACCTTGCCCCTGACGAGTAACACCAACAAAAACAGGTGTTTTTTTGACAATAACTCAGGTGATGTCCAGTTTTGTTTGTGGCAACAAGAGTTTGGTGTTTTTAACAACAGTTCGGGACGTGTCCGACAGTGTTTGTAGTGACAGAAGTTGGTGGTTTTTAAAGACACAAGCAGGTGTTTTTTCTTTAGAGTTGGGGACATGTCCAGCTGTGTTTGTAGCGACAAAAGTGGCTATTCTTTGATGATAGTTTGGGACATGTCTCGCAGTGATTCTAGTGACAGAGGTGGATGTTTTTTTAAAGACAGTTGGGGACATGTCCAGCGTTGTTGGTAGCAACCAAAGTGGGTGTTTTTGTTTTGACAGTTCGGGACGTGTTCTGCTGTGTTTGGAGCGACAAAAGCGGCTTTCTTTAACGATAGTTTGGGACATGTCCACTGGTGTTTGTAGCGACGAAAGTGGGTGTTTTTGTCTTGACAGTGTGGGAGGCGTCCCGCAGTGTTTGTAGCAACAAAAGTGACTATTTTAACAAAAGTCTGGGACATGTCCAATATTATTTGTAGCGACAAAAGTGGGTGTTTTGTCTTGAGAGTTGGGGACATATCCAGCTGTGTTTGTAGCAACAAAAGTAGCTATTCTTTGATGATAGTCTGGGACATGTCTTGTAGTGATTGTAGTGACAGAGGTGGATGTGATTTTTAAAGACAGTTGGGGACATGTCCAGTGTTGTTGGTAGCAACCAAAGTGGGTGTTTTTGTTTTAACAGTTCGGGACATGTTATGCTGTGTTTGGAGCGACAAAAGTGACTATTTTAACAAAAGTCTGGGACATGTCCAGTGTTGTTTGTAGCGACAAAAATGGGTTTCTTATCTTATACAGCAATGTTTGCAGTGACAAAAGCAGCTATTTTTTTAATGGCAGTACATTTCCAGTAGTGTTTGTGATGACAAAAAGCTTTTTTTAACCATAGTTAGGGACATGTACAGCAGTGTTTGTAGCAACAAAAGTTGGTGTTTTATCTTGACGTTTCAGGACATATCCTGTGGTGTTTGTAGCGAAACAAACAGCTATTTTTTAATGATAGTTTGGGACATGTCCAGCAGTGTTTGTGGCACCCAAGCAGGTATTTTAAGCCCAAAGATGATGTTTTCTCAACTCTAATCAAGTAATTTTTAAAATCAAAATTTAAAACTGAAACATAAAGAAAGAAAGGTACCCACTACCCATTAAAAACACATGGAACATATCTGTGGTTTGAAGAAACGTACAATTCCAACATTTATTCTGGCGAATGGGTTGTTGTAGCACAACAGCAGATAATGACTTTTACCTTGGTACACCACCGCAGAGTAATTTAGAAAAGACAAAATAACAAAGTGCCTTCCTTAAACCACCACCAGTGCTGCTGAGGAACAGCTAAGCAAAGCAAGTTATATTTACCCAGATCACACGTTTGTGTAATATAAGTGTTCCACTCTAGTGACATCCTGGTCCAAACTGGCCACAGTCCAGCTCCAGTTAAAGGTTAAATGCTTCATTCAAGGGCAGCTGGAGGTAGCGGGAAAGCAACAAATATATTAATAAGCAAGAAAATGATTTAATCTCAGCGGGATATTGGATTTTTGCCATCAGATGATCATTTCAAAGCCACACCAGACATAACAGTTCAGTTGATTCCAAATCCTAAGTGTGTGTTTGCAGGGACAAGAAATGCAAGGGTGACCACTGTTTAGTAAACACGCTCTAAAACACATATACACACACAGTCCTTCATGAGGCCCATATGGAAACTCTCAGTCAGCTAAAAAGATTATGAAATACTTATTTATGTTTATATATATATATATTAGAAAATACGTGGTTGTTCCCTCCACTGCAATAATAACCAGTTTAGACATATGATACCGATGTCATGACTGTTACCATGTTATGATAATATCACTGTTACTTGGTCTCATGCTATTTCTGAGATATTTAAAAGTTTTATTCACAAAAATGACTTGAGCAACATGTTTGTGTAGTTTTTAAAACAGTGATATATCAGCGTCACTTTACTTGTCACATGTTGATTTAAAGACTACACTTCCCATAAACACTGTCTAAAAGAAAATGCTGTTTCTCATCCCATAGTTTGGGTTTCTCAGTGTGTTTGTCGTACTGTTTGCTTCACTGAAAAGGAAACTGTTTAATCTGCCGAGTGTTTTATTTGCTCCTTCATCTCACGCTGTGAGAAAAGTCAGAAGACTTCTACGTTCGTTAAAGCTGGAAGAACAGAGACCACTTCCTGTTTCACGCTGTAGAACGACCCAGCAGAGTTTCCAAACTTTGACCTGGTTTCTTCGTTAAGTAAAAAGTAATAATGTTGTAATGCTCGGGCTGACTTCTTATCTGTGGTCCCTGTGGTTCAGCTGTGGTGCAGATAGCTAGATCAGGTTTTCTTTTTAATGCTTGTGTGTCATAGACAAGTTTGTAAAATATTTTTTTAGATTCACAGATGCTTAAATGTTATTTTTATTAACCACACTAGCAGTGTGCCTCTACAATGGCAATGTAGGTCTGATAGTCAGTTAACCGCTTAGGTCGAAAATGAAGTTTTTCAGTGACTTTTAAAAGGATCACAGTGAAACATGTTCCCCTCAGGATGAACTCTGATAACTCATATTCTTCTATACTTCTAAGTTCTGACTGATCCCAAAAGCTTCAACGTCAGTTCAAAATTTCAACAGGTCAAATATGGTTGAATATGATCCAAGTACCTGCGTTATCAACGTCATTTCCAACAAGGAAGGATACAAATGTGCCAGCCGCTACAGCCAATACGTTTTAATTGTTGTTGTTTGTATTTTTTAATTATTAAATGGGTGGCACACTGGTGCAGTGGTTAGCATTGTCCCCTCACAGCAAAACGGTTTGTGGTTTGAACCCTGTTGTGTGGAGTTTCCATTGCCCCCCCGTGTCAGTGCGGGTTTCCTCTGGGTACTCCGGCTTCCTCCCACAGTCCAAAGACATGCAAGTTAGTTGGTGACTCTAAATTGTCCGTAGGTGTGAATGTGAGTGTGAATGGTTGTATGTCTCTATGTGTCAGCCCTGTGATAGTCTGGCGACCTTTTTAAAGTGTAGTGTAGTTTTGATAAAATCTGAAAATCTGCAGCTCCTTTTGCATGAAGGCTCAGGGTTCTGTCATTGTTGAATCGAGTAAAGGATATCAATCAATGCTTGTGATAATTATAAGTATTCTCCTAAAGTAATATGACTTATTGTTGTTAATAAAATAGTACAAGTGGAAACTTTAAGATTGGTCACATGAATATATGACAGAAGAGCCACATCACAGTTTGGAGCAGTCGTCTTCTGTGCATGCACAGATTCATACAGCGAAATGGTGTCCACATCTTGTTCTTGTCACATTTACATAAACTAAAGCGTGGATCTGGCTGTTCTCTGTCTGCAGTCTGTGCATTTCTCCCACACACATGACATCTGAAGACCCCCCCAGTCTTCCTTTCTCACCACCAGTTCTCTCCCCTCCCTCGAGTGGTTTCATTTCATGCAGCCGCAGAAAAAAAAGATAAGGCCACTCTGATGTAAATGTAATTGGTCACGACGACAGGATGAATAGATGGATGCAACACGTACACTACACACACACACACACACAAAGAAAATGATTTTCTATCTTAATTTACATCCTGTTTTTTAATTATCCACTCTCATATTTACCTTAAAAAACTGCTTTCACTTTTAATTCCCATATTCATGATGAGAGGTGTGTTTGACTGTGCAGAAGTGAAAGAGGTCACTTCCTGTATTTATGTGTAATGATGTTGTGCAAGTGGACTGTTTACGTGTCCAGTTTGTGCGTGTGTGAGTGTGTGTGTGTGTGTGTATCTCTTTTTTATATACAAAAGATAGTCATCACCGTGGCACTGAAATAGATGCGGTCAGGATGCCACATTGGTTCTTGTATTGTGATTAGATGTGATTAAGTCTTTCTCAAATCTACTTTTGGACTTTGAAGTACTTTTCTACAGCTCCCATCCAAAACTGAATGTTTAGCTCTGATTTAATATTAAGATGTATTGATTTGTTTGTGGGTTTGTTTGTTTGTTTTTGATGCACAACTAGGGCAATCATTTTTGACAAGGATCTCTTAATAGCTGTGGTTTTAGGGGCATCTATTGGCAGAAATGGTATCTAACATCTCCAACTATGTTTTCATTAGTTAATAGTCAGCTGAAAATGAGAGTCGGGTTTTGTTAAATTACATCCATCCATCCATCCATCCATCTACCTTCAAAAACAGTTATCATATATCTCCTCAAGTACTACATAAGTCAGTCTCTAGTACGGACCAGCTGATTTCTTTGACTTTAATGCCCCATTAAGTGCTCAGTGGTGCTTGGATTCACTATTAACTAATTATTCACCTTCAGGTGTGAGCAGGGTCATTCTTGTCCTCAGTCCACAGTGCAAGCTAACTCCCGAAATTCACCAGCCGCTCTACCAAACAGCACCTTAAATGTTTGTAGTTTCCTGCCAGTTTTGGGAAGCAAAACAAAACGGGGACATCCATGTATGATTCAGGAAGCATCATACTATCATCGCCTTGTAGTCACAGTAAAATGTCACAGCGTGGCATGTGGTGGGTGAGAATTTTCTTCCTCTCTCTGCCTCATGCACTGATCGAGACAGGTTCATCTGGCTCATACGCCAGCTTAAAGAAGCCAATTATACTGCATGTGTGGGAGATGTGTGTTGAAATGTGACACCTTGTAGTTTATGGTGTAAACAGTTTAAGTGTGTGTGAGGCTGTGGGTTTGGTTTCACCTCATGGTTGTCACATTTTATCCCCATCCTCACTGATCTTCGACGAGTCTAACAGGACAGAGAAGCATTTATAACCATTAAAAAGCATGAGCAGAGCAGCAGTCACTGTAGACTGAACTGCATCTTGTGTGACTTCACCTGTTAGCCCTGCACTTGGCTGTGGCTCACAGTAGGCTGACAACCAAGCCCTACACTGCGAGAAATAAATACTGTGCCGACAAAGGATCTCCCTCCAAGTTTGACAAGGCTTAAAGCAAATTAAATTTCCTGAATCCCAAAGAGTGCAACTTTTTGCAGTGCAGTATTCGTATCGCAGCAGGAAAACTGCACGATGGAAATTTATTGTTTTAATGTACCGGTAAGTCTCATTTTCCTTCCTCCCTTCCTTCCTCAGGCCTCTTTTTCTCTGGGCTGACCGTGTTATTCTCATTGTCTCCATGGTGACGGATAATAGGCACAGATTCACACCTCACAACGAGCTGTTTCCTGATTGGCCCTTGAGCAAGAAGCTGTTGAATATGGTCTGGACAACAGGAGGGAGGCCAGTATGTACAGTAGGTCCTGCAGGTTGGACAGTTAGTAAAGAAAAGTGCTGCGGCCATGTGGGGAGCTCAGGTACTACAACCAAAAGGAAGCTAGAACAAACCAGCCTCATTTGGATGTGATGGGGTGGTGTCTAACATTTGGGGTAAGGGTTAGTCATTCTGATACTAATACAGCCCCTGGTCAAAAAAATCCTGACAAAATTAATTTAAATAAAAGTTCCCGTATGGTTCTTGCATATCATGTTTTAATGCTATGCTACGACTGACGCAAAGCACTTTGAAATGCCTTGTTGAAATACAAATCAACGATAAAGGTAATATTGCCAATAATTTCAGACCAAAACTGATTTGAGCCATTGAATATAGTACTTTCTTACTAAAAACTGCTGATACATTTGATATTATTCCATTATATAGTACCCCAGGTTTTAACAGATCTGAGGAAAACTGCATTTTCCTACACTGCACCTTGGACATGGAACAATCTTCAAGAAGATCTAAAAGTAGAAACCCCCTGTATCCACAGATGAATTTAAGGGCATCATAAGGAATGTGGTGACAGAGACTTGTGCTTGTTTGTCTTGAGAGGCCACTATACTCAAACAGCTATTGTTTTACTGTGGATTTTTGTTATAATATATTATATATATATATATATATATATGTATATACCTATCTTGTAAGAGAGATTTTCAATCTCAATGGGACTTCCTGATTAAATACGGGTTAAATAAATAAATAAAAATAAAAATTCTTGACATTTCAATCACATTGTAGGGGCTTAGAATAATATAAAGCTAAACTTCATTGGTTTTTACTGGGTGAGACGACTGAATGGTTCCCATGAAAAGTCTCAAAACACATTTCAAAAATGCATTGAGTAACTTACAAACAAGATAATGAAACGTTATCATTAACCAGGGTGCCCACACCTTCTTAAACATCAAATTCAAAGACGAGTCAAAGACTTTCTACGCCCAATTCCCTCAATTTCAAGGATCCAACATGGTACTTACTTCAAACGCTCCTGCATGCACATGGCCGTTGCACTTTCTTGATGCAGGTGGCGCTAGAAACAATGACCTAACTGCAGACAGCAGAACGTAGCCTATTTACGAACGTTCTTCTTCTTCAGTTTCTGTTATTGCACAAAAAATAAAAAGTCAAGCACTTTCAGTGACCCATGTCTAATTACGTCGTGACACCCCTGCCCCTGTCTCATGTTTTCACTTGATCTCTCCCCTCCTGCAGCAAACGTCCACCCTGCATCATTGCTTTTTGATTTGCACCTTCAAAACCTCCACAGCACACCTGACACACATCCATGCATGGCTTTCATTACTGACTTTGCTGACCTACACACTCCACTGGTTATATAAGTTAATCTTAGTTATGCTTGTTTTAACTAAATCTTTTGTGTGGACTCCCTACTTGTCATATTCACTGAGCCAGTTTGTGACAGTGTCTATTTTCAGAAACATTCAAGGGTTTCAAGGACCCGTGGGAACCATGAGTGCTACAGCTTTCAGGATTCCTACTCAATTTGCATTTCAGACTTTCCTTCTTTTCCAGATTCAAATTCAGAATTTTATTTTTTAAAATAGAGTAAGGGAAATGGTCTGGAAACACAAATACTTTTTTTTTTTTTTTTACTTATCCAGACCTGGAAATTACTATAATTAAAATCCATACTTCTCAATACTGCGTAGGAACCCTGAGCTTTGACTGTTTGTCCGTGTTATTTAGTACCTGTCTGTGATTCTGTCCCTGTTCACCGTGACCCAGAGGCCTGTTAAAAAGAAAATAAGATTGAATATTAAAAATAAACAACAGCCAGATTTAATTTCATTCATACATTCATCTGAATTTAAACACCAGTCACTGCAATTCATTTAAACAACTTTTATTTATTAAGTTTTTACAAATAAAGTAACAAATTTCATTGTATTGTAGCGCAAAGCGCAAAGTTTTTTTTTTAATATGAAGCTTGAACACTCTATACTTAGTGCAAAACATACCGTTAAAGGCTGCCGATGACTCCCTACATTTATTTTTTTGTTTGTTTTTCTTTCATTCATTCATCCATGTTTTTTTTTTTTTTTTATCCAACCTTTGTACAATGTCAAACACGATACAGAAAAATGAAACCACTGAATTAAGTTAGGTGCCGCTAGAGACATTACAACTGCTGATAAAAACAAGTGAGAAATAAAAAAATCAAACATGAGAGCATCAGAGAAAAACCAGAAACGTGATCAACGTGTTGAGAGAAAGGTTTTCAGTAACAGCTGGAGAGAACTGTTGCTGTGAGACTCGACATCATTCCACAGGAGCAAGCTACATGAAACAGCAAGGAGATGCACTGAGTCAATCTGTATGTGTGTGTGTGTGTGTGTGTGTGTGTGTGTATGTGGATGTGTTGGTGCACTGAAAGGCATTTTTTTTTTTTTTACACATGGGCACTTCTACAGTAAAAAGCGTAAAGGTTAGCGAATCCTGATCAGCCTGAAAACTGAATCTAATGCGAGTGAGTCCAAAACAACTATTGCTACACCATGTATGTGTCACCCGAAAAAAACCCCCCAAAGAATCCTACTTTCCCACTTTAACTTCAGGAAACTTCACAATAAGAGTGCCCGCACTGGATAACTCTGGAGCCTTTCACAGTAAGAGTCCTCCACCACAACTCTTCACAAGAACTTCACGATAATTGCACCCAGTCCTCCAGCAGGGGACGTAACGGTCAAACCCAACTGTAACCTCAGAGCTTGATAGCACACTGTAACTTTAAATAATATTGCATTGTAGCCGCTGCACAGTAGGCATTCCTTTCGTAGTAATTGCGAGACACTGCAAAACAAACCGCTACTGTGGAAATCATTTGACGCTCGAGCAGTTGCAAAGTGAAAATCCAGGATGTAACCTGGCAACCAAAACAGCTCCAGTGAGTAAAAGCAGTAAAAATACACTGAATTTATTTACCTCTGATGTTTCCACTCCACTGACTACAAGTCAAATGGCACTGAGTTGGTGACATCATTAAAGGTTTGACTTCTTCTAACAGATCAGAACTAAAAAGCAAAGTGGCTCAACGATTATTCACAGCTTCAACCAAACTTGCCTAGTAGTAAAAATGTTGCATTATTATTCATGAGAAATGGAAGAAAAATCCCAAAATAAAACAAGCGAAAGCGATGTGTTTTGTTTGTACAAACTCTACAAAGTAACCGTTTCATCCAGAACACCCAAAAAACAACTACAAAAAAAAAGCAGTTTTAATTGAATGTCAAAGTTTGTACCAGATAAGTTTCATTTGCACGGACAAATGAAAAGAGAAAAAAGAGGACAGGGTGTCAAAGGCCTTGAATCGAAAAACGCCATCTTCACTCTCACTTCCATCACTACCAGTACAATCACCGTAACCACCACTGTGCTCATTCTACCCACCACCAACACCAGCCCCAGCACTGTGATGCCCCGATGTCTACTCTAATGCTTACAGTTCTGGTTTGCATGGTGCAGCTTCAGAAACGTACAGTGACAACAGGAGTGGGTTATATTCATACCTTTTTGCAGACTTTTTTTTGCCCAATAGCAGCAATTCTCAGATGAGGAATCTGTTAAAAAGACAGCATAGTGCTGCTGGCCTCGTAAATGCTTTTTGGTTATAAAAAGTAAGGAAGCCAACAGCTGGATAACGGTGGGATACACTACAGGAGCAAGATGGCCTTGAAACACATTTCGTCAATTAGCTTCTACTATGAGTGATGGGTTTCTACGTGAAAACACAATTTCATACAAAAGTTTGGACAGTTTTGGTTATTTTACATCTTTGATTCTCTGCTCTGCTCTCAGTGACGACACTTACATGCACACTAATATTCCACTTTTATTCAGAATATGACAGTTTTCTGAATTTGATTCGGTTCACGTAAAAAGCATATTCTGTTGGGATATTCCAAATGATTAAGACGTGGAATACGCCGCTATTATTTGGGTTTTAGGAGCATTCTTTGGGCCTGTATACCGCGCATTCGAAACATGTTTCTCAGCTGCTCTGCAGTTTGCAACACACAGCCTCTTGCCTGTTTACGATCGGCCCCGTGTGTTGTCAAGAATACGTTTCACACAAGCCATCTCACCATCAGCTGCAAGGCTGGCGTAGCAATGCAAGCACAAAAAACAAGCCCATGTCTCTGATCGGAAGAAGGAACTTTTAAACATTATGAAAGGCTTGGGTATCAACAGGTTTTCTGGATGTTCGCGAATACGCCAACCTTTTCAAGAATGCGGTTGAAGGAATGAAACAGGGAGGTTGTGTTTGCATCGTCGAACAAGTCCGCCACCGATGGGAAACTTTGAAGTAAATCCTATTTCGACGCAACTAGAGCCATTTCACTTTTCCATATTTAGATGAGATAAACGACAGGTGAGAGCACATGAATGTGAGTATGCACGGCTTTTTCATTCGACATGCTTAATAGAAATACTGTCTTTTTCGGAATAAGGGCAAAAAAACAGAATATTTGGTGCATGTAAATGCTGTGATTGTTTGATACAGGCAGAGCTCAGTTTGACAGTTGGTGGCTTATTTGGTTACAGTCAAATCTGATTGTTCATTTATCGTTTAATAATCCAGACGCCACGACATCATCATGAGCCACTCACGCTATTTTACAAGCCAACTGGACCTTTAGAGCAGAGCAGCACTGCCATTCCCGTTAAACCCACTTCAACTGATAGAAGGGCAAAACACCACGACCTCTACCATCACTACCAGTCCTTTGATTTCAGCTGATTTTACATGCAGGTCAAAAGAAGGATTAGATTGATGTTTTGGTAACGAAAATCTATGCTACATTAGAAATACATCAACATTAAAAGAAAGTAACTTTAGTTCACTGTACCAATGCGTCCTCTGCTGACTCTATGCTGCACCAGGGCCCCAGTGCCTCTTAAATACAGAGTGGTCCAAGCTTCAAAAATCAACTCCCTCCTTAAAACTGAAGAAAAGAATATTCCGGCCCCTTCCCCCCAAATATCTACATTTAAAACCCTGAAAAAATGGCACTGATAAACTCTCCTGTTCTCTCCAAATTTCATCACATTGGTGGTGTAACACAGCCAGACCTCATGTGGAGGTAAAGCCTCATTTCACAGAAACAACACTGACTTCAAATGGTGGCCTTTGTCAGTCGTAAATGGTCAGTCTCATTGGTTTAAATGGCAGCAGAGTTGAGGTCAATTCTTCTCTCTTATCAATTCAGAGAGCTAAGTGATACGGTTAAAGAGTGACTTCAGTGTTTTTCAACCAGGACCATATTTCCCTGTATTTTTGTGTCTAAGTGACGAATGGGAACAACAATTTTTGAAACTGGTGCAGTGCTGAGTGATAGCATCGCAGCCAGCCGCAGCAAAACAGGCTGCAATGTAACCACTAGGGGCATTTGTGCTCCGTCAATTTACGTTCACTAAAGGTGCTTGTTTTGTCACTGACAGGCTCAGATTGTTATTCTAAGTGTCTGACATGGTTTTGCTGAATCAGAAACAGCCCTGAAATCACCACCACCAAACCCACCAGACTCCATTTAAAAAGCACGTTATTTTATCATCATAAAACACACTTCATTCAAAGTTGACAGAAAAAAATATAACTCACAAAAGCCATCCTGGTTCGTCGTCCCACTGTTCCAACAATCACTAACTCTGGTATGATCGAAATAAACCCTTAATTCACCCAAATAGATGTGAAAACATGCCGACTCTATACACACTAAAATCAATGCCTATTTAAATGGAGTCTGGTGGAATTGGTGATGGTGATTTCAGGGCTGATTCTAGTTAAAGAAAATGGATTATACTTTTAAACAAAAAGATCTTTCTCTGTAAGGATCCTTTCCATAATGTTGTCAGACTCTAACAATAACAATCTGAGCCTGTCAGTGGCAAAAACAAACACCTTTAATGTTCCCATGAGTCCCTTGGACGCAAAAACATACGAAAAAAGGGTCCAGGTTGAAAAATACCAACGTCACCCTTTAATAGAAATGGTTTTCATTGATCTATTTTAAATCCAACATGGAGAAACACTCTTTCTTTACGGGGAAAACACACTCTTAGTTGAAATCAAACAGAATCAACCACAAACCAGCTACAGCGCACACAGTGGCAGCTAACAACAGCCATAATTACCGCATCTCCACCAATCTACTGCACACCTGCTCAACTAACACCAGGTCGTCCAATTATAACCACCAACTTCAAAGTGACACCCCTCAAAACTCCACCCGCATGCTGTCATGCATAATGACTTTAACCCAAGTCCTCAACCACCGATGAAACAAGCAACAGGAAGGATGCAAGGCACTATAACTACCTCCGGCGTTCACCAGAGGTTCTAGAGGGGGATCAGGGGAAGCAAAACAAAGCAAAAATAAAAGAGACATTTTTTTTCAAGTACATTAAAATGGACACCATTGGTTTATACATTCACATTCATCTAACAAAACCAGGGGAGAAAGGGAAGAGGAGGGCTATTTAAAGTGTCTGATATATAAGTACTGTATAAGAAAAAAAATAGCTAGCATTACTTTATTATCTAAATATCAACTATCCTGCCGTTCACTCCGGTTTGTCTTTATAATCGGGCCTGGAGGTCAGTTTCGACTTTCAATTCAATCAGTTAAAAAAAGGAACTGCGGTTGATTAGTTGTCTGTAAGGCATTTGTTTAAAATCGTGTGTCCTCTGTATCTGGATGTGAGGACCATTATTGAAGAGAGGTGTTCTCAATTTTCACATTTTCATGAGAATCCATTTGCTGAGAGCAGTGAATTGAAAGTGAAAGGACCCGACCCGTTCTCTGTATGCTTCTGTTTTTTTCTTGTTTTAAATTTGTGACATTTCACCCTAAAACTAATGTTGTCCAACAACATTTGCTAATAATAAACAACAATAATCACAGTGTTTCCACATCGTACACCGATGTGCGCGTATAACAGGTCCATCGACAGAACACGTTTTTGTTTTTGTTTCTTTTTAAATAGAATAATAACCATTAACAACAATAATTATGACGACAATGTACATTGCAATCATTCCAACACGAATGCTGAAACCCAACCTAATGATGACACTGACAACTGAGGCATTAGTCTGTGAATCTGTCTGTTGAACGGCTGCTACGCCTCCGACAATATGTGTGTATTTACATGACTGTGTGTGTGTGTATGCAGGTGTGTGTATTCATATGAATGTCTCATGCATTGTGTGTGTGTGTGTGTGTGTGTGTGTGTGTGAGCAAAAACAAACCTGACAAAACGAAACCAAAATAAAACACAAAATGGAATCATCATGGCTGACATTCTAAAAAATGAACAGAAACTATACAGGGACTCTGATATTATTCTGATAACAAGGCCACTTTTTTTCACGCTGAGTTCTCTCATGTTTGGGCTTTTTTTTTTATATGTATCTCTAAAAGGTTTCTGCTGTTATTGCTTCAAATGGCAACAGAGAGGCGGAGAGAGGGATGGAGGAAGAGGTGGAGTCGTGACGGTGAAGAGGCGTTTGGTGTGCAGAGGCATCTGTCCTGCCCTTTCAGTACTCGGGCGACGGCGCACGCGGCCAGTGTGTTCCTAAAGCAAGCGGTGGGGCGGGAAAACAGATGAGGTGTTTGACTGTTATCTAACACAAACACTCTCTCGCTGCTCTCACTCTTCATCCACTTTCTTCCCTCCATCTCTCTCCATCTGTTTGAATGCTTTGTCAGAACGAGGGAGGAACAAGACACGGAAGGTAACGGAGGAGGAGCTGTCACGATTTCTCTCAGGCTGACGAGTCCTAACCCCACCAAGTGCTACTACTTTGCTCTTGAGCCGAGCTCGAGGTTGGCTTGGCTCCGGGCACTCAAATTCTCAATGTGCATTTGATTTGTTCTTTTTTTTGTGCTTTGAATGTTTGAGGAAACATTTCCTAATTCTGAATACTGAAGATAAAACACTTCCTGAACTTAGGATTTTGCTCTGAGCATCTGTCCATTCAGCTCTCACCTGATATCAAAGCTTTAAACTGCTGCTATCTGCGTCCTTCCTTTGGATCATACATTTAAAGGGCCAGTGTGTAGGATTTAGGGGGATATATTGGCTCCTTTGAATGAGCGGTTTATATCTATATAGTCATCAACAGAGTCCGCCATGTTTCTACGGCAGCCCTGAACGGACAAACAAACTAAACACGAGATCTAGATCGGGCCATTCGTCATTTTGCGTTGGCCACCATAGTTATCAGCCAGAAACCTCAGATAAATACTGATTTTTAACATCAAACTGCTTTATTCAGGATTTTCATAGGTGTAAATTACCTGGTCTGTTGGTTTTGGAAATGAGGAGACCTCTGTGGATGATTCAGCCCACCGAAAAAACCTGCATAATAAACACTGACGAAATCCTAACTGGGAGTTCATGCTTGGCACAT
The DNA here is from genome assembly GCA_026686955.1 of Epinephelus cyanopodus. Taxonomy (NCBI): domain Eukaryota; kingdom Metazoa; phylum Chordata; class Actinopteri; order Perciformes; family Serranidae; genus Epinephelus; species Epinephelus cyanopodus. The sequence goes on along the minus strand of CM048936.1, from coordinate 19,021,542 downwards.
TGGAAAAGTTTCAGCTTGTTGCAATTTGCAATCCTAACCACTAGATGGCATAAATCCTACACACTGCTCCTTTAAGGGACGCAAACTGCTAGCAGAAACACTGCCACTGCTTGATTTCAGAGAGGAGGACCTTAATGTAATGGCCAGCCACGCTCCTCTCTGCATCCACCAGCTACCTCTTTATAGAAGGCCAAATGTCTTTCCTGTATTAATTTTGGGAAAAACTGCATTGGTGCATGCCTTAATCTGAGAGCTGAAGTGTTTTAATAGAAACTATTAAGAGCTGCTGTGTGGACACAAAGGTGTTAAAGCTGGCCAACACATCCATCCCCCTCATCCTGATGTACCGTCTCCCCTCCATTGTCTCACAAGGGTAATTGTGTGACCTGCCTTGTACAGATTTTTCCACACAATTTAGAGCATGAAATGGAACAAGTGCGACTGAGCCGTAAGTGCGCATACACAATACCTCACACACAAACAGTTACTAACACCTGTCCCGCACCCTGTCAAAACCTCTTTGGCCTTATAACATTGCACTCATGAGTCTCTTCCTGTATCCTTGAGCATTTGGCTGGCTGTCACAAGCCCACAGTCTAAACACGGCAGAGTGGGAGACTGTGTGGCTGCACTTGCGTCTGTGACGGCTTCTCACACACACGGGTGGATGCAAAGGCGAGATGTGTCGCACAAACTGTGGAGATGTGGCCACATAGCATTCCAGATTTTGTCGCTCCTCCTTTTCTTTTCTCCTCTTGAACAGGGCAGCTTCTGTCATTTCAAACTCCTCGCCCTCCAGTTCTTCCAACCTCTCCAGCCGATCAAGCTCGTAACACTCTGTGGTTCCTCACCAGTCCAGTCCAGCCGGGCCGTGATTCAAACCAGCCCTCACCCCCAGCCCTACGTGGTCCTCAGGTTGGGTCCTCCTGGGTTGCTGACCGACTTCTGGAGAGAGTTGGTCAGATGGAAAGCCTGGAGCGGCCCCTGCCCGGGAATCTGGCCCTGTCCACCAACTGTGGCGGGGTAGGGGCCCAGGGGCTGGGAGGTGCTGACCAGTAGGGGCCCAGGCTGTGCTGGGGCCTGGTGTGGGGTCGACAGGCCGTGAGCCGGACCGGACCATTGTGCGCTGTAGGCGGCGGTTGGGGTGTAGGGGATGAACTGAGGAGGTTGGGACTGAGGTGGAGTGGAGGTGGCAGGGGTGTGGCACAGGGAGCCCTTGCGGGCGGCCAGAGAGGTAGCGGTGGTGGAGTTTGTAGGGAGGTGGGCTGAACCTCCAATGCTGCTGGGACACAGCTGGCTGGGAGCTGAGTACTTCCTGCTCAGACTGGCTGACTGGATCACCTAGAGACGTGGATATTTAACATGAAGAAAGACAAACGTTTAGTCATGGTAACACTTAGACTTGTTATTTTAGCACAGGCTTATTTGTTAATAACCATTCTGTCAAAATCAATTTCTACATTTCATGTGGCAGATACTTATGTGTCCCTTAAAGGAACACTTCACCCTCTAAATGATCATTTGTGTATCAATTACTCACCCTGTGTTACATTAAATTTGCAAAGAAAACCTAATTTTTCTTGCATGTTTCTACAGCAAATTAAGAATCCAAAAACAGAGCCAAGTTTTGATGAAGTAAAGTCACAGGGGTTCGCATTTAACAACAGCAAAACTATGTCCAAACTTTTGTTTCCAGACTGTCACACAACCTTTAAAGCCTCCACTGACAAAAACAGTAATTTTATCTCGCTGAACATGGGAGCTGCTGGTCTACAGGGTTACGCCTAGTTTCCTCTTGCATATGTGACTGTAGCTCCATAAATATACAGATGATGCCTTGGAACATTACCGGGATAAAAACAGGACCTGTCAGGTATGTGGCATGTTTAGTGAAATATCCGACTGTACATAATGTATAACCATATTTCAACAGAATAACATTACTCAGATTCACAATGTGTTAAAACTAGACAAGTTCTTTTTAATGAGACAAACTCACTTGGCAATCAACACAGGAAACTGAATTATATATCACAGAGATTCAGTGGAATGTATAGACCTCTGGTTGCCTCATCTCCATACACATGGAGTGGAAATGAGGCGTCAGTTCGGATTCACCACAGTCACACCATAACATCAACTAAATAACTGATCAACACAGTGGCAGACCAGCAACTCCTGTGTTCAGCGAGGTAAAATTCCTGTTTTTGTCAGTGGAGTCTCACTTGGAACAGAACAGGGTTATTGGGTTTTGGCAAAAATGTATATGATGTGAAATACTGAGCAAACAACTAGATAAAAGAGACTTGGATTAAACTGAATGAGTTGCGTGAGAGTTTGCAAACAGATGTTTTGATATAGTTTTGCTGTTGTTAAATGCAAACCCCGATGGCTTCATTTCAACAAGACTTTTAAAAAAATTTTGATTCTTTCTTCACTGTGCAAGAAAAATGAAGTTTTCTTCAAGAACTCAATGTAAGATGGTGTAAGTAATTGCAATTTAAACTGTCATATGGGATGGGTAAAGTATTTATTCAAGGAGTAATTACTAGACTGACCAAGGTATAAATACATGATTATTTTTAAAATGTAAATTATGAAAGTCCTGTCTGTAGAAGGGCCATGTGTTAGAATTTATTTACAAGACCTTTATTATTTTAGTTTATTTGGAAACATGTGTCACCACAAACTAACTGCAAAACATAAACCAGTGTTTTTATTACAGCATACAAGCACTGGATGGACTGTGGGTCTCTTTGCATATAATGAAGCTATGTATGGTCTGTCTAGTGTACATAATGGAAAGCAGGTGACAAGATAGGTAGGGGCACAAAAGCTAATTTTTGCATTTTTGCCTTTGGGTCCCCCTAACAGGTTAATCCATGATGTCATGTGGTGTATTTTTAACTAACCTCGTAGCTGTGCCCCTGTACTGGGGCCTGCTGCAGCTGTTTGGCACTCCTCTTCCCCTGGAAAAAAAAAAGAAATAGCTCAGTTTACTCCCATGCACATTACTTCATAAAACACAAAATCTGAGACTTTATTTTAATCTTCCTCATGAGGTCTTATTCAAGTATCGCCAGCTCTGTCTCTTTGTAGAATCTCCGTTGAGAAAGAATACGATCTGTCTAAAACTGTCGGAGCTGGAAAATACCATGGTCTCGGCCTAATCTCTCAAGGGAATAATCTCAGAGATTTATACTCTGCTGCAGTATTGTGATTCCTCAGTTTTTGACCCTCTGAAGCTGTTGTGGGAACGTGATCTGGGGGTTACAACTTATTTTACAAAAGAACCAACAGTTAAAACCTTTGTTATAAATATAAACACAGAAAGGTACATTTATCCATTGATTGCCATGTTCACACCGGCCCAAACGACTGCACTTGGGGCGCAAATGAACTGGAGTTCGATTGAACCAAACCAAACAGGGCAGGCGTGAAAGCATGTGGATATGACAGATATCAGCTCTTGTCCCTTTGGAGGAACTGACTTTGGTATGATCTTAAGATCTGAATCATAAATTGGACATATTCTGAAAACATTGCAGAGATCAAATTAAACCAAACTTTTCTACAAAACATCTGAAGACTAAATTATATTCCATCTTAAATATTACGGATGGTTGGTCACTGTAAACACACAAAGTGCCAAATGGAAACAGGACCTGATGGAGGATTAGAAAACACATCATCAGCTAAATGCCAGAAGGTTTTGGCTGAAGTTTGTTTACTCTCACACCCACTTTGGCTTTTAACAAACTGCCATTTAGAGTTTAGCCTCTTTCCTCTATCTGTCTTCTGGTCCATTAAATAAATACAGAAACTGTTGAGTCATTGCCGAAGGAGACGAGCGCTACAGTGAGACGAGTCATAAAACAGCATTAACCTGTGAGAGGTTCATGGCATCTCTGGCCCAGTTGTCCACCAGTTTATGGAGGTCGTCGGTGAAGGTTCCTTTCCTCTGGTGGGGGGCTGACATGTTGGGGGGCAGACACTGGGAACCTCCCTGGCTCTGACCCAAACCGCCTGAACCGCTCACTGCATTGGTGCTATTAGTCCCTGTGGAGGGAGGCAGAGAGAGGAGGAGAGCAGAGGATGTGAGATACTGTTCAAACCAGAAGATGATCTTTGATGTTACTGGAATGAATGAGAATGCACTTCCTGTCTTGACCATGAAAAGGGCCGTTACATGGTGACAGAGGCTGGTTGGGACAGAGTTTTAGGGTAGGTCAGCATGTCGACAAAGTCATATTATTTAGTTGTAATGATGGAAATAATGATGGAAGACAAGAACTTGAGAGAAACTATAACACTATAGCAACATTTTAAAATAGAACATGGACAAATATGAAGAAAATCTAACCTGTTTCAGAAAATATATTAAATGGTCACTTTAGTATTTTTCAACCTGGACCCTATTCTTCCATGTTTTTGTGTCTAATGACTGGAGACAATGGTGAAACAGACTGCTGTGTAACCACTTGGGACATGTTCACAATGTCAGTTTATACGCACTAATAGCACTTGTTTTTGCCACTGACAGGCTCAGATTATCATTCTAAGTGTCTGACAACATTATGGAAACGATCCTACAACCATAGAAGTTTTTGTTAAAGAGTAAGATCATTTTTGTTTAACCAGAAACAGCCCTGAAATCACAATCGCCAAACCTGCCAGACTCCATTTAAAAAAACAGTTATTTTATGACTGTAAGACACACTTTATCCAAAGTTGACAGAAAAAAACAAAACTCTGGTTTGGATGAAATAATAAAATACTCTGGCTTCACACACGCTAAAATGCCTGTTTATTTAAATAGAGTCTGGTGGGTTTGGTGATAGTGTTTTCAGAGCTGTTTATGGTGAAAAAAAGAATCTTATTTTCAACAAAAAGGTCTATCTCTGTCAGGATCCTTTCCATATTGCTGTCAGACACTTAAAACAATAAAACAGTGGCAAAAACAAGCACTTTTAATGGCATTAGCAGGGTGTATACAGGTATCAGACAGTTTAATTTAATGCTTTTCAAGACCCACTCTTGTCATTCAAATCCACACCATCAATAGGCCACATAAGAACGAAATTTTGGTGCATTGTCTCTGAATAAATTATGGTTAAAACTAAACCTCAGTTCCAAAAATGCCAGTGCAAATGATAAATATTAAATAAATAAATGTACATATGCATAAACTAATATAAGTTCACTGAACTCAGGCCACAGATCAGAGTTCTAGACACCCCTTCACCAAATTCAGGAGCAATTTTTGAACAAGTCATGTCATACTTATTTAAGCATCGCAGGTAAGTATTGCAGGCAAGTAATATATATGTGGTCTTGTGCAGAGGTAGGCGATGTGTTGGAATATGGTTATAAGAGTGAATTAAGTCAACCTACAATTTGCCAACAAGTATGAAGTAAATTGACAGAATCATAGTTTTATTTTTTTTAAGATTTGTAACATTAGAAATATGAACTTTTACAAAGAAAGGCTTCAATTCATTTTCACAAAAAGAAATTTAAAAATGGATAAATGAAATTAGATAAAAATGTTTTTAGTAGTGAAGACTTCACAAATTTATATTTAAGACTATTTAATGACTTTCAAGGCCTCGTTGTTGTTATTGCTGAGACATTTAAGACTTTTTAAGGACCTGTAGACACCCTGATTCGACTGACGGTGCATTATTGCCCTAAGTTGATACATCGCAGCCTGTTCTTTCTCAATACTGGACCAGTGTCAATAATTGTTGTGTCCACGAGTCACTCGGATACAAAACATGAGAAACTAGGGTCAAGGTTGACATATACAGAAGTTACCCTTTAAATATTGCATTATCTAAAGAGTCCCATCGCTGTAAGTTAATGATAAACTGGGCAACCCTTAAAGCTGACATGCCTAGCAGCGTTCAGCCACAAGATGCTCCAACACAAGAGAAGCAATGCTGAGCCAGGCCTGCTGCTGATCACAGTTTCCCTGTGCACCACTTGATCTCATGTTTCAATCTACTGTCTGACCATTAGATGGCACTCAAGCTCTGTAACAGCTGGTAGTCTGCTTCTTTTGCCAACCCTGAGCATCAAACTCATCAGAGCAAATTCACTGCAGAGCAAAAAAAACACATACACTATCTGATCATGTAGCTGCTGCTCAAGTCAAGACTAACAAAACAATGATATGATATCAGCACTGTCATCATAGCATCTTCTAGATTTCGTCACAGAATTGAACAATTGACGGTCACACTGATATCAAATCTGGATCCCCAACAATGAAAACACAGCCATGACAATATGCATGTGTATTTTTTACAAATATATTTTTCATATATCGTTCAAGCCAGTGAAAAATAACAGCAAATTAATAAGATTTTCTGTTATTTTCCTTTCATAAATACTGCACAATATCCATCTTTAATAAATAAAAATGCCCTCACATTTTGCTTCTCTATCATCACTCCTTTACTATACCTTAAAACCAGACTACAGTTGAACTTCATTTCAGATATGACACAAGAAAAAACATAATATGCAGAGATTAGGCAGCACTGATCACAGTTGGTCTGACAGAAACCGGCATGTCATGCTAAATAAAATGGAGGAAAAATAAGAATGAGGAGACGCTGAGTCATGACTGACTGCAGCAGCATGGAATTCTGGGCAATGTAGTCCAGGCCACAAGCCATGACGAGGGAGGAGAGGAGAGGGCAGAGTGGCGAACAGCTGTTCAGGTGTATTAGTGTGTGTTTGAACACGTGTGTGTGTGTGTGTGTGTGTGTGTGTGTGTGAGCTTGTAGGTGCATGCACTGTCAGATTGAGTCAGCGATTTCAGTCATTTCATCAAACTGAGGATTCTCTGATCCTTCATTATCAAAATGGCAGAATTGAAAATGTTTCTGTGAGTCATGTTAGCTGAAATAACTGAATCGAACTGATCTCAGATCTGGCAGGGGATCAAAGTTGAAATCAGCGGGAGGAAGCGTAGGAGAGCGAGTGCAAGGATGGAGGAGGGGACGGATGGAGGGAGGAAAGACCAAAAAGAGAGATAGTTACTACAGAGCTGGTTGCAGGGGCAGACTTTTTTCACCATCTTCCCTGTGCGGCCGGAAGACAACGATCGGAGGATTGGGAGAGAGTCAGAGTTAAACCCACGCCCACAACACCCGACAACCAAACACAGTGCATCCCTGTATGATTATTGAACCTCCAGCAGTCGATAAACAACACTTTGGGGTTGAGTTGCCCAGAAACATCTTTACACTGAGATCAGTGCACCATGATTAAAGTCCTAGAGGGAGATATTAAGTGTTTATGTGCAGTTTTTAAATGCATGAAGTGTGTCAGGTGTGTGTTCTGCACTGTGAGAGAGGCTGACCACAGATGTCAAGTCACAGGACGGCCATCTTGATACTATTGAAGCTCATATCCAGCACTGATGAAAAAAACAAGAGATCCTGAAAGTCAATGTAATGAAAAACTTTCTTCAAATAATGAGTAAGTATCTCAAAATAATGAACTCTCTGGAAATGACTTATCTTAAACATGAGTTAGTGTCTTAAAATGTTGGGAAACTTTCTGAAAATAGTAATTTTGATTAAATGACTCAGTATTTAATTTAATAAGTTGGTATCACAAAATGATGAGAATCTATCTGAAAAATAGTGAGTTAATATCCCAAAAAAGAGAAACTTACTCAAAATAAATATTTGTCTAAAAAATGAGTTAATTTCTTAAAATAATGAGAAACTTTCCATAAACAGTAAGTTACTGTCTCAAAATAAACTGTCCTAAAAAATGACTCAAAATAATGAGTTAATATCTGAAAAAAATCCTTAAATATCTATCTTAAAATAATGAGCAAGTATCTCAAAATAATGACAAACTTTCTGATAATAATAATAAGTATCTTAAAAATAATGAGAACATTTCTGAAAATAACTGTTCCCAAAATGATTAAATTATTTTTTTTTTTTTAAATTAGTATGTCAAATTATTAAGAAACTTCCTTAAAAGTATAACTTTTCTCAGTTGACTCATTATTTTAAACCGAGTTAGTATCTTAAAATGATGAGAATCTTTCTCAAAAATAATGAATTAATATCTCAAAAAAGAGAAACATCTCAAAAACAAAGAGTTAATATCTTAAAATAATGAGAAACTTTCTGAAAATAATGAGTTAATATCTCAAAAACAGAAACTTACTTAAAATAAATCTTTATCTTAAAATAATGAGTTAACTTCTAAAAATAATGGAAACTTTTTGAAAATTACTTGTCTCAAAAATAAGGAGTTATTATCTCAAAAAGAGTTAATGTCTTTAAGAAATTACTTAAATATTTATCTCAAAAATAAGGAGTTAGTATGTCAGAATAATGAGAAATTTAATATGAGTAACGATACTGAAACTTTTGATTAAGTTCATCAATATAATTTCTTATTATTTTAAGATATTAACTCATTTTTGAGAAAATTTATCATTATTTTGGAGATAATAACTGATTTAGATGTATTATTTCATTAAGATATTAACTCATGTTTTTGAGATACCAATTAAAGTTTTTCAGGAAGTTTCTCATTATCTTAAGATGTTGACTCATTATCATGATATATTAAAGCATCATTTCTTACAAAGTTTCTCATTATTTTGCCATACTAACTTATTTTTTCCCCTTCACATTGGTTAAAATGAGCTTCCATATTATCCACATGAACAAGTGAATAAAGCAACTTTTCATTTGACATGGCCAAGATAAGCAGGCAGCCTCCTGAGGAAGTGCAGACACCAACTTGAAGCACACTTTGTTGACAGATACTGTAGAGGCAACAGCCCACTTAATACTGGAACATAAATGTTTGGTAACCAAAGCTCTTCAAGATAACACTTGCGTTTACCAGTAAACTAAACTGAGTTTTTGCACACCGCTTCAGAGTCCTGTTTGAATTGTGGCTTGAAGATGCTTCTGGGTAACCAACCCCTGGTTCTGATGTGATTCTGAGTCCTCTCTACAGCTCACAGGGCCGTGCCAGAACTGGGTCCACTTCAGGATTCATGTGTATTAAAGAACCTCTGACTTGCTGCACACATCTCATGATTTGGTCAGTAAAGTCTTATTTTCAAGGTCATTTAAATGAATAAATTAATTAATTTAATGCCAATGTTACATTACTTGTCTTCCTGAGCTACCTGTTTACAAACAAAAACAAGTTCTGATCCAAAAGACCCAGGTCTGTCTCTCCCCCCTCCTGGCTGTGCAGTGACAAGGGAACAGGTGAGGTAGAAAGGGGGTGAGGAAAGGGAGTGAGGAAAGGGAGTGAGGGAAGGGAGTAAGGAAGGGAGAGAAAGGGTTTGAGCTGCAGAGGGTTCAGAAGCAATCATCTTCATCAAGTACAAAACATTTCACCGACACCACATATTATGATTATAATATGACTTAAGAAAAACAAGTTCTTAACCATGAAACAAACAAAAACAAATACAGGACTGACGCACAGTATTCAAACACAACTGTGCTTCAACAAATGAGTCGTTGCAATTAATCAAGTTTAACCAAAAAAAAACAACAACATAAATCTCCTTTAAAAAATAAAACTGTACGGCAGAAATCTCAAGTCATCAGGTCTCAACTTGTCTTTCCCTGTTAGTCTGCTTGTTCTAACAGAGGTGAAGGTTAGAAATGGAAGCACTCGGGATTTAAAATTACTGACACACAGACAAACTATGTCATCTATCTCTAACTTAGAAGCACAGGAGATGAAATGCATGGTTGTAACTGACTGTCATGAGGTTAAAGCTTATTTGCGTGTTAAGAGATTATCATGGAGTGTTAGCAAAATGGCTAATATCTATGTAAATCTATCGCACAATGAGGCTACAGGCAAAATCCATATGCATTTTAGTTTTCCCAGGAACCTAACCTGCATTCATGCGATCATTTCTAGTTACGCTGCACTAATTCTTCTTTATCAGAACATGAGTTTGTTTGGCTGCACTGTAAACAGATACACCTGTTGCTCTTCTGTTGTATTTCTGACAAAGTTGCTGCTTGCAACTTTGACCCTGATCACACAGAAAGCATTTTAGCAGTTGAAGGTGGCTTTATGTGATTGTTTTTGTGTTGCAACGCGCCTCGCTTTCTGTGCTCTAGGTGCCTTGCACTTTCGCCCAAGTGCTCCGAACTCCTCGGGTTGAAAAAACTTCAACTCAGAGCGGAGAAGTGCCTCGCCTCATCACTTTTATCATCATCTTTTTTTCCCCATTGTCCAATCAGATGATTTGAGAGGCAGCGTCTATAGTCGTCACAACAACAAGTTAACAGTTGGTGAACAATGGAGGAGAAATTGGTGGTAGCGCAGAGGTTTACGACCCGATGATAGACAGCAGGTTGTCAAACTGCCCCTGAGTCATCCTAAAATATGCCTGGAAATCCCTGTGACCCACCCTCTTTTTTAGGGTCTCATGTACACACACAGATCTCTGTTTCCCTGTGACCAAATCTATTTGCTGACAGCCTCTCACCATCAACCAGCCCTACAGCAGGCACTCTCTACCTGAACATTTTAGAAACTAGATACTAATTACGGTGAAAACAAAAGGCAGATTGATTCCACGGGAAGGTTAGTGTAAGGACATGATGGGGTGGTTGCCTGGTAACAATAAAAAGGTGCAGCAAGGTTTTTTTTTCACTTGTGGCATTCAATTAAAATAAAAAGGCAATGCAGTCTGCAGCCTGCAAAATGCTCTCTGTGTGGTTGGGGCCTTTACCTCTTCTTGTTAAACTGAACTCTTAGCAATATCACCAGGTGTTGCCAAATCAACCAGGACTGAAATTGTAAAGATGATAACTTTAAACCAACAGAACCTCCAACCCATATAGCTGCATGAATCATATGTTCCTCTCCTCTCATATGACCTACAGGAATGTTTCCTATATTAATTCCCCTACCCATAGATGACAGAATAGCTTGTATTTGATCATCATTGGTCGCAGTTTTAAACACGTAGTTAATGCACCATAACTATGTGGTTAGGTTTAGAAAAAGATCATGGTGGTGCTCAAAATAAATTTGTTTATTACTAAGTCTAGCAGCCATTAGAGGTCGCTGCCGAATAATAAACTGAAATTTGGGTTGCATAAGCTGCTTGTACAAATGACCCGGGGTCTCAATTATGAACATTGTGTACGCACAAAATGATTTTTATGTCATAGAACATCACAGTTTTTGTCTTTCGGCTGCTACGCTCAACATGGCCTCTAAAAAACTAACATGTTATAATGAATATGGCGGTGCAATTTGTTGACAGCCTTTTAAAATGTTACTTCACACAGTAAACACTTCGCTGGGTCCTTTCTCTCAATTATGATGCTATTATTTTATTTTTGACGATGCTGTTTTCCCCCACAGCCCAAAGTGCACAAGGCAGGCACTGAATGCAAACTGAATGTGAATGGCTTGTTTCTCAGGGACGACTACTTTTAAAGAAAAGAAAGAAAGAGAGAGAGGGAGAGAAAATACTGAGAGAAAAAGAAAGATGGAGAAGGTTAAAAGGTTAAAAAAGTAAGTGAAGATGACTATGCCAAGCTCAACTATTTAAGAAAGACTATGTTTGTCTTTGTGCTACTTTGTGTGTCCTGCAGCAAAGTCTTATCTCTATTTCCCTTTCTTATCGAATGCTGTTTTCCAACATACACAATGGGAATGTTTGTAGGGTAGTTAAGTAATAAATGTTAAAATAACAAGCAGCTGATTGCTAATTTTAGCTGTGCAAAGCAGCAAACCTAGCTCAAAGGCCCTGATTTAAGCCAGAAATCTAGTTTGGTCATAAATTTTGAGCACTTAGCAGTGATAAAAATCCATCAGGTGCCCAAGTATGAGCCTGGGTTAATCAGTGTTTTCTACTACTTTTTTGGAGACACCGGTGTTCTGCAGGACACTGGTGATACCACAAGCAGAGAGGGTCTTCCTCCATCAAAAGAGAAAACCTTTAGGAAGACAGGACGACCATGACTTGACAGATACAAGAGTAAAATAAAAAAATAAAAAAATAAATAAATTAGAACCAAAGTAAGTACAGGAGACGGGTCAAAAGAGAAGAGCAAAGAAATAAAGCGTTACACACAAAGAGCCAAGCAGGGCGTACTCAGAAAGCGCGTCCTCCTGCCGCCAGGCTTGAAGGCCAAACGCTCCGAACCCCAGCTGAACTTTACACAGCCTGAAGAGAGGGAGGGGGGAAAGAGGAAGAGGAGGAGAGAAGAAATGAAGAACCAGAAAGGCAGAATGCGGAGAAGAGAGATGAAGAAGATAAAGGGAGAGGAAATGAAAGGAGAGGAGAGAAGAACAGTTATAGATGAGAGGGAAGGAGAGAGACGCAGGTGAAGGAGTACAAAGGAAGAATGTAACAGTCAGTTAGCCATCACACTGCTTTACACAGAAAGAGTGATAGGTAGAGAGAGGCAGAGAAGATGTGAGACGTGTCTTTCTGTGAGGGAGTGAAGACAAACAAACTGCATGCATTTGTGTGTGCAGAGTATTTATGATGTTGTGGGGAAGCATCATGAGGCCCACTGCAGGCCTGGGCTTCACAGTTGCATGCCTACCTGGGGTGGGAGCACACAGGCTGGGCACAGAGAGCGCCGCCTCGCTGGTGTAGGCCGAGCAGAGATTGTTGCTGGAGGGAGACGGTTTGAGTGGCTGGAGCAGAGTGCTGCTGCCCGAATCGGCTAATCCTCCTGGGGCTAACAGAGCCAGCTGGCCGGGGTACATGGTGGGGACGCTCTGGGCGGATAAAGTGCTGCCTGGAGATAGCACAAGGCATAGGCAGGAGAGGACAGGGCAGGAACGACACACCGCAGAGAAACACAAACACACAAACACACACACACACACACACACACACACACACAGACACACACACACACAGATAATGGACAGATAAGACACCCGTCACCACAGACATTTACAAAGACACAGCCCCACACACACGACCACACAGAGAGAGACAGACGGGGAAAGCAGTCAGAAGTGTTCAAGCTCTGAGCCTGCACCAACGCACACCCACATGCACGTGTAACCAAGCAGATCAACACACCACATATATGTGCACATGGATGCATAAACACAGAGACAGTGTTGCGTTAGGGTAAAAGTTTCGGACCATCCTAGCTGTAGTGTAGGATTCAAGATGAAGGTGAATATTGTGGTGCTGTGTTACTGTTCAGAGGATTAAAGGGTCAGTTCAACCAAATTACAAAGAACACATATTCTCACCTTCCACTGGTGGTATCCAGCTATAGTGATACTTTCTGGTTTAATTTGTCCAGGTTTTGGTGAGTTGAATGGGATTTGTGTTGCTTACAACATTAAATATGAAATTTATAATTCAGCTGTGCACCTGTGTGTTCTGTGTGGGCTGGTACAGGCACCTCTAATGGACGCCAGGTATATGGTACTGCGGCATATGTAATTTCACACAAGTGTGTCTGCGACTCTCTGCAAACCACTTTTGCAGAAGATGTGCGCAAGCTTTTTCACACAAGTACAAACTATGCATAAAAGTCTGAAGCCATGCTAGCAGCTATATTATACTGTACTTTCTGCAGGTACAGAGTTGCTTGAGCTAAATGCTAACATACTAACCTACGCACAATGCTAACCTGCTGATGTTTAGTTAGTAGTCTTTACCATATTTACCATGTAAGTTTGGCATGTTAGCATGCTAACATTTGCTAATTAGCACCAAGCACAAAGGAGGTTGATGTCATAAGTTTAGCAGGTTTTTTGGTCACAAATCAAAGTTTTGGATAAATTAAATTTTGACCTGAAGATGGCGCTAGATAAAAAGTGTTGATTCAGATATTGTCTCTGAGACAAGACCTTAACTTTGAGGGGTTGAGGTTGAGTCAAGACAAGGCCAGATCAGTGCGAGTCCCACACTGAACTTTATGTGTGTGAATTTTCCATTGTTTTCCAAGAGCAAACCATACAAACACACACACACTAAGGAGCTAAAATCAACTTAATCACCTTTATTCAATGCTTTTTTTGGACAGGCAATAAGGTGATAGCCCTGCAGCTGGGGTCTTGAACGTTCTTGAAATAAAATCCTGAGTCCTCTTTGTCCAATAAAGAGACAAGATCGGATAAAGACGAGGGCTGAGAGCTTCAAACAGTGGACCTGTCTTGAGTGCTACAACACTGCTGTTGTATTTCTTTAAATGCCAATATTTAGCACTGTGAGCAACATTAACCAAATGTTATCACCACCACTGTGTTGGGGTGGAGGCAGAAATCTTAAGACACGGATATCTCAAATCCTGGACAAATAAAACCAACCACTATTTGGCTAGTTACCACCAGAAACCAGTAAGAAATCCTGTTTCTTTGGACTTTGGGTGAACCAATTCTTCTTGATCTGAATGTTTAGACAAGAGCCTACCTGGCTGTAACGGACTCTTGCTGCTGTGTGTGGAGCTGGTTCTGGACGATTTGGAGGATTTGCTTTTGGTAGGCCGTCGCCTCCTGCCAGTCAAGCTTATCACTGGAGGGAGCACTGCAGGTGGAGGAACCTACACCAAGACCAAACAATGGTTGCTTGCTTCTTGTTGTTGAAGATGCTGTTTGTAGTATGTGTACAGATGTAGACGAGGTGAGTTACCTTTCCCAGCCTGGTGAAGAGACGGTCTATTTCCTCCTTCTGGCGGGAGTGCAGGGCCTGGATCTCTCGCATGTGCCTGGTGGTACAAAGAGGGAATGAAAAATATGAGGAATAAAATATTGACAGGCTAAAGAGAGAAAGAGATAATGAGGGGGAAGAAGCAAGGCAAGAGGGGGAGGAGGGCCAAGTGTTCTTGGAAGCGCTTAACATCCTTTTTCAAGAAAAGAGGAAGAAGCAAGAGAGAGAAGTAATGAAGGAAAGTGGGTGGTTAACCTCATTCTTGATGGCGAGGAAAGAGGAAGAGGAGAAAAGAGAAGCAGCCTGCTATTTTTGGGGGCACAGAAGAAGAAGACAGCAAAATAAACCTAATAAAGACGAGGTGAAAGAGGAGGGTGTTGATAGGACAACAAATGTGTCTTTCTATGAGGGATAATTTACTTTTCTCTGAGGTGGGTGACTTCCCGTTTGAAGTCCTCGTCCTCAAATTCAGAGTCGTTGTCACTGCTGATGTAGGAGTTATTAAAGGAGTTGTTGTTTAGACTCGGCAGCGAGGCTTTATGAGTCGAGTCTGGACTCAAAATCTGCACAGGATTACTGGGTCCATTAGCAGCCTGGGCAGTGGCGGGTGGAGGGGTCTGCTTGGGCTCGAGGCTCTGCTCCTGGGCACGGCTCACTGAGAATCTACCGACACGGGCCTCTGTGTTGGTGGTAACCTGAAATAACAGTAGATGAAATAATCAACGACTTGAAGTTTAGACAAACAAAGGAGTGAAGGACTGGTTGTTTTTCAGTTCATAAATGTGGCAAAGAAACCCCTCGTCAAAAACAGGAAATACCTGGAAGCGCCCGATGGTCGTGGTGGGCTTAGGAGAGGGGCAGGGCGAGGTGAGGGGGGAGGGTTGGTGGGGCACTCCCAGAGTCCGCTGCGGGAGTCCGTCCACAACATCTCCTCCTTTCCCTCCTCCCCCTTTCAGAGGAGACGAGGAGTCCTTGTGCAGTGTGTTCTCTGGGCTGGAGAGAGTGGAGGAGGACGAGGAGGAAGAGGACGAGGAGGAGGAGGAGGTGGTGGAGGAAGATTCAGTGCAGGCCGGGCGTTGGACAGGAGGTGCTTCAGCAGCCAATGACACCTAGTCAGTGAGAGGGGTGAGGGAATAGGGATGATGTCACGGAGAAAAAGAAACAGGCACGCAGTCTTACTTAGCTGCTGATCATTTTGATTACACAGGGAAACACCGAAGTGATCACAACCTGGAATTAAAAGTATATAATAGACTTTTCAGGCCTACATTAGGGATGAACCGATTTATCGGCAGCTGATCAGCATCAGTTGATATTCGCCGTGTTTGCTGCCATTGACCTACCAGCAAATAAGATGACGTTTGCTGATGGCAGTGGCCGATGTTTTTCCGTTGTGTCGCATCAATTTTGCGCAGGCTAAAAAGCAGAGCTAGATGGCTGACGTCATCTCAGGGACAACAGAAAACGTGTTTGGGATGAACAGAGATCTTCCCCAGGATGGCATCAAGACAAAAGGACGCAATAAACTCACTGTTAACGTACTAGTGTTAGCTGTTAGCAGCTGGTGACCGCAACTAACTGCTAACTGAAGGTTGCACTGAGCTACATTATGATGCGGTCAAGCTCTATTCAGTAAAAATGAGTCCTGGGCAAAGGTGAATCATAATCTTATCGTGATGTGTTCAAATGTAATCTTGTAAAAATTTGTTTTTGGTAAGACACTTGAATAAATACAGTTGTTTAAAGGAGAAATTTGTTGATTTTTTGTTTTACAGCAACAAAAAATAGATATCAGAGAGGGAATTCCACTGACAGGGAATTACTGTGTATCTAGTAAATTAAGAAATGTTTTTCATGCAAAGAAAGATATTGTAAAGTTTGTTTAAAAAATGTGTTGATGTGTATGATGTTATTTTTTCATAATGTAGATTTCTTTGTTTTCCTGACACAAAAGAGGGAATAGACAGCAACAAAAACAAAATAAACAACAACAAATAACCATCGGTATCGGCCAGTGCCAAAATCGTTATTTTAAACATCGGTATTGGCCCAGAATTTCACAATTTGTGCAGGCTATATTTATGATGTCACCCTTAGATCGACAGAAAAGGAAATAGCTTTATATTTAGCTTTTTAGTTGGCATTATTTTCTTGAGTAATCACTTTGTCAATAATATGTCGGAAAATATTGGAACATCCCTCATGTAATTTGCCAAAAGAGTCCAAAGTGACATCTTTAAATAGTAGTTTTATCCGACCAACAGTCTGAAAAATCCGAAGCTAGTTAGTTTAGTATCATGTATGACAAAGAAAAGCATCAAATTCACACATTTAAGAAGCATGACACCAGGTGTTTTCCCTGCAAAATGACTAAAACAATTATTCAGTTATCAAACTAGTTGTCAGTTAATTTTCTGTTGATCTACCAAGTGATAATTCGACTAATATTAGCAGCTCTAGTCTTTAGTGTGAGGGAAATCTTACTTGAAATCTTCCCAGTTTAACTCCACCTGCGGGATGAGGAGGAGCAGTTGATTCCTCCAGAGAGAAAGGAACTGAAAGGCAGATGTTACATGTATTAAACAGACATAAAACACAGATACAGAGACAGATATACAGATTAACAGATTAATAATATACATACTTGGCTGTCCCACTGAAGGTATGCTACCGTGAGAGGCCTGAAGTTCAGCATCAAGAGAGAAGGAGGTGGGTGAGAACTGAGCAGTGTCATTGAATGAGAGCAGTATATACCATGTCATAATATCCAAACGTGTGTGTTTACCTGTGTGTGTGTGCTGACAGGAACAGTCTCTGGGCTCAGTGCTCTCCTCAACTGAGCATCCAGGTCCTCTAAAGGCTGCTGGGACTAGAAAAAGACAAGATACTCTTTAGACACACACAAATAAGCAAACACACACACACTTAGAGACACACACAGGATCAGCCAGTGACGTTGATTAGCAACACAAACACAGAGCAGCCTAAAGCACACATATATGGTTACGAGAGCTGGAACATATTTGTGTAACTGACATTCAGCAGATATGAGTATGTGTGTATTTTAGAAGGCAGAGCATGAGAAACTTTGATCAGACCTCTATCCTGCACAAACACACACACAATCACAGATACAGTGGTGTGGAGGGCAAAGAAGGTATTCTGTTCTCCTGAGCATTTTAAGTTGCTCTCCTGGCACTGACTGCATGCCTACAAGCTCATTTCTGTTCATCAAATGACATATTCAGAAGTTTTTCCATAAGAAAAAACCCTTCATGCCTCAAAATGGCTTTGATGTATCTCTAAACCTTTGCCTCATTTCATATGCACAGATCCAAAAATATGTCAATGTATCCCTGCCCTCCTCGTTTTGCTGTAGCGTTACACCTCTTCCTATCTGGACACGATGTGAACGAGCAAACGAGCCAAGATCATATTGTTTCATTGTTTCCCAGTGAAGATGTCCTAACCTACTTCATGTGTCAGTGACCAGGCTAAGCTACTTGACATTTGTTTGAAAAACCTCTTGCCCTGGCTCTATTTTGGCAAAACATTGCACACCTTCAACCTGTATTTAGAGCAACAGCAAACTGTTGTTTAGGCTCGCTGAATGATGAATGATGTTAATGTTTGTAGTATACCAGGACTCTTTTTGGTGCTCCATCTGCCAGAGTTCACTCACTTACTACATGTTTGGAGGAGGTGTTACGCAGGATTTATACTTCTGCGTTGAACTGACGCAGCCTGACGTGCACCTCCCCAAAAATGTCACTGCACCTCTTGTCTGTTGTTGTAAACTGAAACCATTTCTGCTAGCTGCTAGGCTAATTTATACAATGTAAAATGCCATGGGCTTGTGCTAAAAACATAAGCATGTTGTATTTGTGGGAAAATATGTCCAGATTAAGACAAGTGAAGCTGATTTGTGTGTGAAATTGTCTCTATTTAGCCATTTTTAATGTGTGTTTTGGGTGAAACCCCACCATTGACCAGTGTCATCAGTACACTGACATTTCAGGGCAGAAACACTCAGCCATGGCTTAAACTGCTTATTTCCCTCATGATATGTTTTGTAGAATATAAAAAACACCATATGGACGTGTTAACAAGGCAAAGACTTGATTTTAACCGGAGGGGGTCTTTGACTGAAATGAAAAAATAAATCATTAAAATCAAATCCCTTGTGAGCTTCGACTGCAGCGGGATTATCTTAATCGAACAGGACATGTCTCGCCCATGAGAGTTACGTAAGGGACAAGAAGGGAATGCTGGTGACTTGGCAGCTCGGATTTTTAATAAAAGAGCTACAAGTCATATCTCACTGTTCAGTGGTTACATGGACGGACTATTCTTAGACGGCGGCGTTCACAGCCACAACAAAACAGTCTGGAAATCAGAGTCAGTTTGATGTTGTCTCTTCCTTGAAGTACCCGGTCCACAGCCTGTCTGCCTACAGCCTCTGTCTCTCTCTGTCCATGTCTCTTAAACAGCTTCTCTCTGATCCTACTTTCCCTTATTATCTACCATTACTCTCCATTTAAAGTAAAAGTATCGGGATTCCTTTGTAGTTGAATGCATTTATTTGATGTTACATTGTTGAGCTCCACTGTCATTTATTCTGATGTGTTTTCAGCTCCGTAGGAAGTAATCTTCTTTTGAAGTAAGATGGGCTCATGATGGAGATGAAACGTAATGTCTGAGTTTCCTTTCAACGTCTTGTCATATAGGGTTTCACAAGCTATTAAAGTATTCAATAAGCACTATACAGAAGCAGCACTATTCAAACACAACAGACGCAGCAGAATCAGTATGCACACAGTGTTTCATTGCATTAGAAACAAGACTCTGACAAAGAGCAAAAAATAAAACACCTGTATTAGACAAGGTCCAGGGAAGGATGGCAGGAGTTCTGAAGGAGGAGAACTGGCCTAATCCCAGAGACAGAGAGGTGATGTAAAGACAGAGTGGGAGAAATGAGAGAGAAAAGATTTGTAGAGGAGGTTACAAGAATAGTGTTCGCTGTGGAGAATGTTAAAAAGAAATCTTCATGCCAGATGAGTGATAAGAAGAGTGAATAGAAACAGTATAACCTTTGAAAGTGTAGTACTGTAAATTACCTGAGCAGTTTCTCAGCTGACCACAGAATTAACTAAATAATAAAATGACTAGTGCTTTAACTGGATATAAATAACTAGTATTGCAAAGCTGAATCACTCACCGGTACCCTGGATACAGGAGTTTTGGATGGAGTGGTCTGGCCAAAGGATGAAGCAGGGATGACTGAAGAGACTGGAATCAAAGTCAGTAAGCAGCATTATTAAAACACGGGTTAACTGACACTACCACATATGCAGAAACACATATATCCATCTACATACCAATTGGCGCAGGGGTGGATATCGGTGTTCCAGGGCCCTGGATTGGAGCAGGTGACCCCAGTGACAGGCTGGAGGGGGGTTGAGGAGGATTGACCGACTGGCTGGAGCCAGGTGTGGTGACAGATGTGCTGGAGGTAGAGCAGGGGCCCATTGGGGACGAGGTACCTGCCACGGAGGCTGCGGAGGCAGGGTCAGCAGCTAAGATGTCTCCTTGGGTGGACGGCACCCCTCCGCCGAGATCCATGAAGAGAGACCGCAGCTTCTTCTCCAGAGCTTGGATGTCGTCAGGTTTGCCTTGGGACTCGGTGAATGCCTCACACCTGGGAAACAAATCAATCAGTGGTTGGTGACTTACCTAAAGCCTCTGAAAATTTAACTGGACAAATCCTGATAAGTACACAGACGTCATGACACCTTTTTCAAAGTGAGACCTGCTCACTTTAAACCAACGAGAAATGAGAGAAGACCAAGAGAAATACCAAAAACACAAACACAGAACCTACACTGTTATTACACAGAAAAATAAGAGTTCAAGTATGACTCAAGCAACTGTACGAGAATTACAAGATCTCAGCTGAAATGCTTGCAGTCTGGAACTGGAGAAATTACGGTTTAAATCAGAAACTGTCTGATGAGAGAATACGTAAAGGAGAGCTTGCAATCCATGCCAGCTTTAGCACTTATGCTAGAGACGAAGTGGCAACTTTGGCTGAAAAATGAAGCCAACATGGCAGTGCCAGAAACTGCAGTTCCTCTAATGGCCACTTGAGGGTGGTTCCAAGAGCGAGTCAAACCCCATAGACCCCCCTGTTAAAACGCCCAACTTTAAAGCACGTAGTAACTTGCAGCCTGGTACAAAAACAGTTTTGGTCTCTATAGCTAATTTCCCCATTTATGACAACTGTACGGGGGGTACATTTTTAAATAACTCACCCGTTTAAATGTTATTAAGGTTTAAAATGCATAATTAAGTGCATAACTGTTTTTGATTTTGTGGGAATTATTCAGGAATCTGCACTGGGGGGCAATTCTCCACATCCTGAGGTCATGTCCTTACAGTTCTTAGGGGGGAACGTCCTGTTTTGATAAACCTTTTAAAAGGGGGGGGGGGGGTTGCAACCTGGGTTCAAAGCTTTGGTTTGGTGCAAAAGTCTGTAGATCCTGAAGGTGCACGTTCTGAATATTCAACAGGATGGACCCCTGCATCCCCCCGAAATCTACGCCTGTGTTTAAAGAACTCATATACTACAGGTTTTTTAGGGGTCAAAATACATTTTGTTTTAACAGCTTTAAGCCTGTTTTTCACAAGCAAAACTTAGCATTAGCATTACCATGGTTAACCATAATTGTAAATGTGCCGCGCTAACTATGCTAGCAGCTAGTGTTAGGGTTAATCCACCCTCTCGTCCAATTTTGGTCACTTCTGGCTGCAAAAATAGAGGACGGCAACGGCCAAATTCAAAGCTTCAAACTGGGAGTCCACAAACCAGTGGCTGACATCATGGTGGATACTTCCATTATTTCATACAGGCCATGCTACAGACACATTTTAGTCAGTACCAGGTCCTAATAAGTTAATAAAGTGAACATCTCTTACCTTGCATCACATTCTCCACAGTGTGTGTGCGTCTGCCCAGGCAGGGCTGCCGTCTGCGGCTGGGAGTGGACCAAGGTCGGTTGGACTGAGGGAACATTGGTAGTCACTGGCTGGAGCCCCACAGCAGAGGAGGTGGAGGGAGGTGGAGTGGAGTGGGAGATGGCAGTGGAGGGAGCGAGCTGGGGGCCTGGGATGGCAGTGGTGGGGATGACAGTGGAGGAGAGGGAAGGAGTAGAGAAGGAGGTGGAAGAGACTGAAGGATGATCGGCACAGACTTCACTGGCTTGAAGAGTGGAGGAGGGAGGGGAGGATACAAGAGGAAGAGCCTGGCTGGGAGGAGGGGAGGTGAGCATTGTTGGGGGGATGCTGGCAGGTAGTAGAGTAGAGGGAACTGAAGTAGCAATGACAGCAGAGACAGTTTGAGCCTGAGGCTGGGTGAAAGCCTGGGGCTGGATTTGTGCTTGCCCCTGGACCTGCACCTGTCCCTGGGGTTGGGACACAGCCTGTGGAAGTGCCTGCGACTGAAGGATGGACTGGTTCACTGCAGTGGGAGGAGGGGGACGAGGAACAAGGAGGGCTGAGACACACAGCAGGCACAGAGGAGGGGGTCGAGGAGGACGAAGGGGGAGAACGAGTCGCATCCAAGACCTGCTCCTGTGCCTGGTTTAAATTAGAGGGAACAAGTCCAGCAGTGGGATCTGCAGCAGGAGTGACTGTGCTAGCCTGTGCAGGGATAGACGCTGCTGCAGGCTGCAGAGGAGGGTGGGTGGAGTGCAGGTGGGGCGGTGCTGGGTCCGGTATCGAGCTGAGTCTGGTTCTGTTTGAGCTCAGAGAAGGCTTGTTGTAAGCTGATTGCTCCAGCAGACTGGGACAACCCAACACCTTGGCCGGGAGTGTGGGATGGAGCTGGAGCTGAAGCTGGAGGAACTGGAAAAAAGAGACACTGTGTCAGTCCCCAACATGTGTCCTGATCTTTGACCAACAAGTACTTACAAACTCGGTTGAAAAAATCTTTCAGAGGTGATTTTGGGGTTACAAAGACGGCTTTCTTGTGGCAGGTATGTCACTAACTGTCAATTTTAGCTTGTTGAGAAACATTAAGGGTTTACTGTGGTGCTAAACAGGGTTAACCACTTATGCAGTTGTCTATCTTAAGTCTAGTGGTTCTGATTGGATTTATCCAAGTGGTTTCCCTCTGGTAACAAAATATGCCACTGGATCCCTTTTGCGTTATTCAGAAAATTGAGAAAGACTAAGCAACTGCTTTAGTTATTTCATATTAAAAAAACAATTATTTTGGACATAACGTAATTAAAAGGGTAGTTCTGATATGTTATTAATATACACGCAACATCCAGATGAAGGACACAGCTGTTAAATATTCCAGTGTTCTACGAGGGGATCCTAAGGCAAGGATACTGAATTTGTTTTGCATAATGTCAGGAGGCCAGGAGCCAGTTAATTAGCAAACATTACCAGTTTACCAGTATATATAATAACTGAACTGCCTGTTTTCAACCCTTCAACATTTGATGTCTTAACTTATTTTTGCTAGGAGGTAAATCCAGTCGCAGCAGCCCTGCACAGATCAGGCGCACACAGGGGTGTTTCTAGGATGTAAGGTCATTTGGGGCTTAGCCTGAACCTCTGTCAGGGGGCGTCCAGGGTATCTTCCCCTGGCACCTTTTTTTGGATGAACAACTTCTATTGTGACGCTTTTTCATGCACTTCAAACACAAAAACAAATTTCCGAAACAACTGAAACAACTTATTTTCATTGTTGATTGGAAAAGGATCGCCGGGCGGATTTGGCCCACAGGCTGTAAGCTGAGTATCACAGTCCTGTGGTATCAAATTAAATAAATGCCAGTGTGTTATTGCATTTGGACAGAACACTTGAGCAATTTCCTCTAAAAGCATTACAGCTTAATCTGATGAGTGTGTGTGACAAAGTACACAATTATTTAATGTGCATTAGAGTGTGTGTGTGTGTGTGTGTGTGTGTGTGTGTGTGTGTGTGTGTGTGTTTGTGAAATTGCAGAACTCTTTTTTTTACAGCCTCGGCCTTATCTTAATATTTCTTTTTTTTGGCCCTCAAAACAATAACAATCCATCCAAATATAATTTGTTTTAAGTCCCAATTTTTTCAGGGAAACACTAGAGATCATTAGTGGAAAGGCTGTACACAAACCTCAGCTGCACTATACTTTTTTGGAAACAAAAACAAGACACACACAATCCTTACCTGTTTCAGTTGGATGTGCAGGGGCAGGAGGAGACGTAGGAAACATTTGTTCCTTCAGCCTGGCTTCAGGTACGGGGCTGACGATGAACCTCCGACCTGCTGAGTGGACCACTTGTGCTGTTGCACTGGGAGGCATGTCTGTCGATACACAGCATTGTTATTTGTATTTCTATTCTACACACAGCTATGTTTGAAGCTTTACAGAGAAAATATGGTAAATCACAGTGTGGAAGTTCTGTCCTGTTTACAGATTTTGCAGGAACTCAGAGACACAGACAGTTACAGTCAGGTTTTATGGTTGCATGTGCCGCCCTGGTGCCCTGCTGGTATTCAGCCTGGTGCCTATTGTTATTCTAAGGCTTTATATTTTGTTATTTTTACCTGGCATGGGGACAGATATAACAGGAATCTGCTGCGCCATATCACCCGCCATCTGTAGATCAACAACACAACATGAATTTACACGAGAACATAGATGGTGTTGAGAAATAAAGGTGTGTACATTAGCGGCTATTTTAGCATTTTTCTACCAGAAACCGACACCAGCCACCCCTGAAAACATGAAGAAAAGCCACGATAGAGGGTGTTGTATTTACCTGGCTGTTTGCATCTCTCTCCAGACCCTTCTCATCTGCGTTCTCTATCACCTCTCTGACCTGCTCAATGAACGACTCCCTCTCACTCTCCAGGATGAACTCACTCTGGACCTGCAGTGAAAACAGTCAGATTAGAATGTGTGTGTATAATATGCAACAAGAACAAAACCACTGTCTGGGTTATGCTTCCTGTGCCAGTGCGTGGCCACAGAGGTATAATTTTGGCTCCTGTGGGAACCTGTTGACTGCTCTGTCAATGAAAGCACAAGGACAAGAGCTCAGCAATTATGTGTATTTCAGTGGTTTTTGGTTACTAAGAGTAGATAGCACTCACACTGGCATGTGAAGCCTTTGTGTAGAAATTTTAAAGGGGACCTACAATGCTTTTCCTTAGGCTGCTTTCAGACCTAGAGCTGTCTTGCTTTGGTCTGAATCAATGACTTATTTTGTTACAAAGTTGAATAATTGCCTAGAGCTGGTTTGTGTTCTCACAGCAGCATTTACAAGCGGACCAGATCAAATACCTTGCGCGACAAAGCTGCTCTGGAGACATATATGTCGCATGTGCGATGGAAAAAATATTTGTACGATGAATTTATTTGCCTAGCCAATTGAACTGAATCTCAGGCTTAAGACTGTCTTTAATACCAGGCAAGTGTACAATAATTAGCCTACGCTGCTACATGTAGCTACATGCTAATGATAGGGAAACATGAAGTCTTGGTTTTAGATGTTGTAAATTTCTGCCCAATTTCGGATCATATTCCTGCTGGCACATATCTGATTATAAAGATTTTGGTTTAGGAGTGAGACCCCAGGATGTGGAAGACCCAGAACAATGACCAATCAGAGCAGACTAGGTGTTTCTGGGAGGAAGGCTTAAAGAGACAGACATTAAAACTGAGCATCTCAGAGGGTGGATACAAGCGTTGCAGCACAGACTGTATAGGGAAAATAAAGTGTTTTACAATTATTAAAGCATCTTAACACGTTCTAGCAGAAACCTTAAATTAAAGTATGATCCTGGAAATGAACATAATAGGCCCTCTTTAAAATATTATTACAGTTGGAGGGAGAGTAAATCAAGTCAAAGAGTGTGTACCATAATCTGGGCAATCTCTTCAGGGTTGTCTCCATCCAGGTCAAACCTGAAGGTCACCATCTTCCTGTTGTGGGTCTCCAGCTGACACTCTGCTACCCTGTCTCCTATGTTGGAGATCTACAAACAGAGAGCACACGTACAAACACGTAAAAACACTTAGAGAAATAAAACTACAGTTAGAAAGAAGGAGAAAGCCTGAAAACAGATGAGTGTTTCAATTAGATGTCGCTCATTACTTTTATTGCCACTCATAACTCTGTATCCACCAATAAATACCAATGGCTGTGCAACACAAGAGAGGATTTATTGCGCAATTATAACTTTATAGGATTTATGGGATGTGCTATTACATTGAGGACGTTGAGTTTCGCCTTGGAGATCTTCTCATGGCGTGAGCGACTTCGCACAGAACGCCTCTGGTGTCGCTTGGTGGAGCGCCCTTCGTGGCGACCTCCTCCTCCCTCGTTGCCGTCACTCAGACCTGACATCTCAGAGTGGCCACTGAGGCATGGAGGGGAAACAGAGGCCGAATTTAATTAAGGAGAAGGAGGTAAATAGGCACTGAGTGAGAGGCGGCATCAAAAAGATTAAATGTGATTGTGTGTGTGAGTTTGATTGTGCATGCATTCGTTACCTCTCTATGGATGACAGAACTTGAGGTGGCTGTAGCTGCAACTGGGACAGCTCTGAAGACTGAGAGGCCGACTGAAACACACACAGGCGCATGAAAATGCACGCACACACACAGTCGATATGATTGCTATTAGCACCAACACCAGACATTTTTAGGGAAGAAAATACAACAAGAAAGCATGACATATAAGCAAAGTGTGGAAAAAGTAGGAGAGAAACTAACTAGATTGTAAGAAATGTTGTCATGATTGTAAAGTAACAAGTATTTTTCCAAATTAAATAATACAGAACAGTCTGAGTGCGAACAACAGTTAAACTAGAGCATGGAACAAAAGGAGCAAAGCAAGAACAGCCACAGAAGAGAAATAGGTCATTCAGTTTCTCCAATAAAACATGCAACCCTAATTAAAATGGTCTTTAAAATGGTCTGACTCTTACACTTGGATCGATTGTATTACACATCATCTATTTGCAGACCAACCAAAACTGTTTTTGCAGATATTTTTAATATTTCACTGGCTCAGCAAAATCACACCAGTTCAGGAATCTTTTCCAACAGTTACTGCCTGATTGTGATTTTTTTGAGTTAATCAGTGTTGCTATACAAACCAAGCCACAAAAGTTACTCAACATGAATCACAAAGCTGGTTATTTATTGCAGATTAACAGTAAATCATCATATTTTCAGCACATGATCATGGATCTTATTAAACGAGATGAGAAGTTTCATCATTAATTACCACTAAGGTGCATGTGCTGTAAATGCAGTATAGTGCTGTCAAAAATAGTGATTATCAATACAGGTCTGCAGTATTAGTACATTTTACCAGCTTTGCTCCCTCACTCTCTCTCTCTTATTCTTGATGTTTACTAAGGTCATTCTGCTGTTCTCTGCTACTAGCCAAGAAAAGAAAGGTTGACATTGTCATGTTTCAGCCCTGTTATAGTTATCGTCTCATACAAATGTTAAATAAATGTCCATTTTTTCTCCATGGTTACGAACACGTTATAAAAAAAATATCTATATTTTTCAAGGTACTGTATCAAAGTTGAAATTCCAGTATAATGGCAACACTAATGCAGTACCACTTACAATAGGGCAGGACAATTTATCAATAGTGCATTGATATCGTGGTATGAGAATCCATAGTGTCTTGGATTTTGGATATTGTAAAACTCATAGTGTTGTCTTTTCCTGTTTTTTCAAGGCTGTATTACAGTAAAGTGATGTCATTTTCTGAACTTAAAAGACTGTTCTAGCTGCTCTATTATTTGCGTTTACACACTCGTCAAAAATCTCACTGCAAAAATATTAAGGATGCGTGGTAATATCGGTGCGTCATTGGTTTTGGATGACTTTGGCTTTAATGAATTGGCAAACACGCTTTTTCTTACCTTCCACAATGAGTGAATATTACATACACTGAAAAGTATTGTATTGCTTGTCCCCATCTGCTGGTGCACCATCTCAACAAGTGTATGCATGTATAACATGATCACTAAAATTAGGTGGGGAAAAAGTGGATATACTGATATCGGTTTCAGTTGTTGGTCAAATGACTTGTTACATATTTGCACATTGGATATCGCCAAAAAATCCTATATCTTGCATCTTTAGTAAATATACAGTACTATTGGTATAAGCACCAAGTGTAAGCCCTATAATATGGTCGCGATGTCAATTCCGAGGTATTTGCTGAAAAAAATATCGCATTTCATCGCCCAGCCCAAACTTACAGTAACACACGGCTGCAAATATGGATCAAGAGCCTTAGTTTGAGTAATAGGCTAAACAGCTGAGACATCATCAGTTGCTCAGATCAATCAGATTCACATCTGATATTCAAATTCTTACTGTAGAGTATGCAGTGTATAGGGTCTTGTGCAAGTGATTTGAGTTAGATTTCAAATTTCAGGTGGTCCAAACGTATCTTATAAGCCATGGACGGACAGTCTGCCTTTCACTACAGGGCAAAAAAAAAAACCCCTCTAAAGAATCATAATGTCTAACTCTGTTCAACACGTTATCATCGTCATGGCTTGCCAAATTAGGTTGCTTTGAGTTTTTTGGGTTGGCTTATTACAGCACAGAAACACTTCTGTAGTACCCAGGAAGATTTTCCAACAGCTGCCTCTGGGTTTTAATGCAGGATCAGGATCTTCTTCTGTTGCACTGAGAGTGTAACAACACCTACTGTAGCCTATTGTGTTTTCTGATCTAATACTGCTGTGTCATGTTAACTTGACTACCTCTCATATGAGTCATGGAACGCTTTGCTTCAGTTTTTTAGCATCTAACATTTGAAACCATTTCCTCTTTATTACTGTCATAGTATGAAGCTGAGCTAATGACACGTTGTGACAGCTGCACTCTTAATATTTAATGTTTTTAGGGTTCTCTAATACCATTCTAGAAACTGCTAAATCTGATTTCTGACAGCAGAACTTGAAGCCCTGCAGTGTCACATTCCTTGATTTACTCTTGACTGACACTTTTGTGAATGAAACATTAACACACGCAGACGTCCTCACGAACAGGAGGCATGAAACCAACGAATTACCACCAAGTTGCGCAGTTAAAAGAGATTAGTAAATCTGTCTTTGTACACTTGTATGAACAAACCTCACAGAAAAACAGTTTTAGAGTAAGAATACGAAAATGTTCTTGCATCCTAATCTGCAGTCCATCCTGCCTTTCAAATACAAATCTTGGACAAGTAGGAATTCATAAAAACAATGTTAAAAATTATAACCCATGATCCCAGGCTCTACAACACTATTTAAAACACGACCTAGAGCATTCAGCTTTGACAAGCCTACATCAGCTTGGTACCTGGGGCAGGGCTTCCATCACATTATCAGGCGGGGTGGTGACTACACTGATGATTGGCACCACAGTGGCCAATGGCTGAGGCACCGGCGTGGGCACACGAGGAGAAGGAGGAGGAGGAGGAGGAGGAGGAGGGGGAGGAGGAGAAGGAGGGGAAACAATAGTAGGCACCACCCTGACAGGGAGTGGCAGAGTAGAGGGAGGGGAAGCCACGGCCGCTGCCGGCATGGAAACAGAGAGGGACGGCGACGGAGAGGGCAGGGTCGCCGAGGAAACGGTAGACAGAGTTACGCTGGGCTGAGAAGAGGAGGAAGGGCCGGAAGGACAAAGATGAGGAGGTAGGAAAGGAAAAAAGAAAGGAGAAAGAAGAAGGTGGATAAGGCAGAGGATAGGAAGCAGGAAAAGGTGAGAAAAGGGAGGGAGCAATGTCAAAGGGAGGATCGGAAGTAGATAAACCCCGGCAATGATCAGATGTGATGAGCACAGACAGAGTCAACGTCAGTCGCCTTCGTAATGGAACAGTGAGCTAGAGATGGTCTTTAGTTTAACTGTTAGTTCACCTTAAAGGCTTCAGATGTGCTTCGGGAGGAAAAAGCGTGTGAGTCTGGTGCTCTGGATTTCAAGTTCAAATAAAGACACCAGGAGAAAGAGCCTTCCATAGCTCACTGACCCATTACTGACCTTCCACAAACAATTCCTCGAGCAAGACAACTGGAACATCCATCAAGCCCATTAGTGACAGCATGTCAAATTAAACAACAAACTCTGTGACTGGATGACTGTGTAAGACACACACAACTCTTAAGATCATGCAACCATAGACAACTCAGATCTCTATGGACAATGTACGGCTTTATGGGGAGTGGAAGAGCAAGCAAGTTCTCTTAACACCATGGAGACACAGGATTAGAAACCTGCAGACAAATGTTTTCTCATGCTGCAGTTTAACAAAGTGATTTAAGGAGCTATGCTGCGGCAAGTCTACATTCACCTCACAGACACTGGGTCTTATTCATGCAGAATGAATTTGTATGTAAAGTGTTGGCAGAAGGAAATTTAAGTGTCTTTAAGCATTCATCAATAGTTAGTAGCTCTGATCTTTTCGTAGGTACTAACAAAATGTACACCTGCTTCTGACTGCTCGTAGTGCTTGTGCAAGTAAGAAATGCACATAAATTGCCATTTAACTTCTTGGACGATTCTTGCCACAGATAACAGAGTTAACGGCACCTGTCACTTCCTTCCAGGTCTTTGATTTACCTGTCCCTGTCACATTACTACTAACAGAAGAAAATAAGATGTTTTTCTCAACCCCGCTTCACCTAAAATAAGTTCAATCTCAGCGTTAGACGAGTTTTTCTTCTTCTCCCTCTCTCTTTCTTTGTTTGCTCCATGTTCGCAGGTCAAAGGATGCACCTGTCCATGGTAATTATCACCTCCATATCACTGGCTATTCACGGGCAGGGATCTATGCCACTTGCTGACAAGTGGGATTGCGCTGTCAATCGACAATTGATTGCTGTTCATGAACATACGCACGAGCCTACAAATCCAAGTTTCCCATTGCGTTCATGAATCAGAGTAGATTTTTAGTACCAAGGTTTTATATGTGCAGATCTACTCACGGATTTGCTAACATTTCATGAATGAGACTCACAGTGTGGCAATTTTTCACAAAGGTTTACATCCGTGTTTACAAGCTAGCAGTCTCATCCCTCCCTGCCTCTGTTGGCACATTGCTTACAGCCACCTGTCAATAGTGTGAAACCGTGACAGGACTGCGTGTTGCATCACGAGACAAACACAAAGATCAACTACAAAAAAAAACAAAAAACAAACCTACTCCCAAATGCTACTTCAAGTCAAGTCATTTGATCAGATGGTTAGTAGGATGGTTGGTTCTGGGGTGGACAAAGGAGAACTACTAACATCAACAAAAGACGGAGCTTGTGTGTCCAAAGAGCACAAGAGGGACGTCAGAACAGTCACTAATCAAAACACGCAGATACACAAGCACTTACATACACACAAGGGCATCTGCAAACACTGTGATACTTAAGGGTACCTTAACCAGAGCTAGCTGAGCAGCTTGGTACAAAAGATAAAGATGTTCTATACTGGGAGACGGACTGAGGTCACACAACTAAACACACACACCAAGCGTACAAGTACGCGTACATACACACAGACAGACAAGCAGGCATGTATAAACACACATAAAAACAAACCCGGTGATAAGTGCAGGCAGCATGCCAAAGAGCGAGCCAGAGAGTGGAAAGAAAAATAGAAGAAACAATCTGAGCTGACAAAGAAGAAGTTTACAGTGAAAAAATAAGCAATTCAAGACAAGCAAAACATGCAATAGTAACACATAGGTGTGTGTAAATGTGTGTGTGTGTCCATGTGCGTTTCCATGTACAAATATACCTACAATGGAGTGTGTAGGAAAACAACACTAATGCCGCATTTCCACTGTACTGTATGATTTGGCTCAACTGGACTGGACTCGACTCACTTTTAGTACCAGGCACTTGTTGCACAAAACATCTTAAGTTTTCTCCTTAAGTATGACATTTACGGCTTAACTTTTCCTTAGCTGATTGACAGTTGCACAGATTCCCTTAAAAGATGTCATTAGTTGAAAAAAAAAAAAACCCTTGTAATGCCTGTTATCATCTCACAAAGTTGGCTTATCTTTACATAGTGAAAAAATGGCAGAAGAAAAGAAGAAAAAAAAACTATATTGGTCAGAGGAGGAAAATATTATTCTTCTGGAGAAAAACAGAGTGTAAAATTACAAGCGTATCCATTGGGTTCTCCTGGTCTCAGAGCCTTCTGTTCTTCTGTTTTTTCATTCATCACCATAAACACAATCATGTTGCAGTTAATATAGTCAGAGGTACCTTAAGTTTTTTTTCTACCTTGCTTTTGGTTACTCAGGTCTTTTGTGTAATGCTCTAGGGATCTCTTAAGTATAAAACAAAGAGAAAACCATAAATACTTGGGCAAACATTTTGAGGAAACCTTAAGGAGACGTCTTCAGAATGTTTTGTGCAACCAGTTTTATTTTGAAGAAACCTTAACTTGGACTTTAAGGAAAATCTTAACTTGAGGTGTTTTATGCAATTGGCCCCTTTTCTTTCTTTGGTTTTCCACTGTCTAAAATACCCACTTAGTGTAAACGGTACTCTCAGCTGATCGCCATAGCAATGCTGTGTGAAACTGCTCTGACATGACCTTCAGTGCAACACTTGCTGAATTCTTGCACCAGCTACCAAATAGAAGAATGTCTCCTTTTCCTCCAGCATAGTTATGCAGACTGCCATTTAAAATCGAGTGAATACAAAAATTGCAGTCGCTACTGACGGCAGATTGGCTATGTAAAAAATCTTGGGTTTGTGCAGGATGTCCCATGTCTGTTTTAACTCTACCCTCTAGGATTGCCTCAGCTCACTTGGAACCTCGACCAAGGTGGTACCAAAACAAGTGACGAGTACCTGGTAATATCTTGCCTGGTTCCACACATTTGAATCTGCGCGCTCCTCCAAGTTGAATGATTCATCTGGCATCATGACATGAAACAGCGGTCTCTCGATTGAGATAAGTAACGGCCCATCAGCACCACAAGGGGACTAACCCCATCGTTAATCTTCTTTTGAGCATTGTCAAGTGGTGCACTAGAACCAATTAGGAGTAATAACAACAATGGCGAGTGCTATAGACAAGACAGACACTGCTGTCAGGACTATTCTAAATTGATACGTCTTCTCAGTACCACCTGTCATCATAGTTTGTTTTTACTTCCCTTGGCTCCACTCTTAAACAGGTCTGTTGGCATGACTACACATCAGTGTGGACTTAAAATAACTTAAGATTAAGGAGGATTTGTTGGTCTCTGGTCAAGCAAGGCGAGTTCAGTAGCACCGTGTCGTACCATACAGTGGAAATGAGGCATAACGAAGTATGACGTATGTTTATGAGGACTGCACTATAATGACTCAGTGTTTATTGAATAGACATCAGATTCTATTTAAGGATCTGTGGGCAAACCTTTAAGTGCACATAATTACTACTGTATTATGTATGAGAAGCTTAGTGTGTGTGTTGCTAAAGATGTATGCAGATATGTATGGTGATCCTAATATAAATTCTGAACCTGTCCACAAAGAACCAGCGCCAGCTTGTGTGCATTAAGAGTGTGTTCATTAAGTATTGTTACATATACAGTATATTTCAATTAGCGGTGCTACTTCACGTACCTGTGAAGACGCCTGCGACAGAGAGGAGTGTGTGGGGCTCTGAACTGATGTAATACTGTGACTTGACGAAACCTGGAGAGAGAAAGTGTATGAGGCAGAGAGACAGGAAAGAAGATAGGGAATTATTAGATATATAAATATAAACATAACCAATATCCTTTTCAGGTTTGTTACTTTTTTAGCGAGTGCACTTCACAGTCATGTCCTGCTTATAATAACCTGGATAACCTCAAATTCCAGCTGGGAAAATCAATTTCCTCTAATAAATTCAGTTATATTGCATCCCCTGTAATGTTAATTTAATGATAGGTTTTTAAGAAACATTACAAAAAAAAATTATGCAAATTGTCAATGCAATATTGAGGTTTGGACTGTTATGTAAACATGGTGAAAGTAATCATGGGAGAACATCTGTTTTGCTGGTTCAGAAAGAAAAGTTCATACATTCCACCTTTTTCTGACAACAAACATTTGATCTCTGATTAACATCCAATTTCATGCTCAATCAAATCAGTTTAGGGCTGCAATTAGTTCATCGCAGTAGTTTGTGCTGGGGGCAAACGCAGGTCTTCACAGAGACTGTGGTATTACTGCGGGCAAAGTGCCAGCTCTGTGGGAGTGGTTGCCTTCGAGCAAAGGCACTTCAAAGAGAAAGCCGACATACGAGTTATTGCTGTATAAGCACAAAAAAATAGGGGCGAGTTATTTTTGCATTTCATCTATATGGGGTTTGGACTTTAAGGGGATGTGGTGTTAGAAGTTGGTGAAAAGTTATGAAACAGGAGAAGAGACGGGAAGTTTGGATGTATAGAAAGGCTGTCTCACCTGTTGGGAGGTCCCAGGAGGAGCTGGCTGGGTGGTGGCAGGGACCAGAGGGGGTCCTGCAGTGGGCTGCGGGGTGGGAACCTGAACCTGCTGCTGAGAAACAGATTAAGAGAGAGACAGACAGAAAGATGGACAGAAGGGAGGTTGTAGGACATAAAAGGGCGGTGGACAGGGATGGGAAATCAAGAAAGATTGGTAACAAGGAGAGAGAAAAACAAGAAATAGTCAGAACGTGTTTGTAGCTTGGGAACCAGAACGTACATGAGTGCAAACACAAGGCACTTCTGCTGTTCTCTAGAGGTCAGTTTTAGTCTAAATCTTCTTGTGTATACACACATGCACACAGACAACACGTGTACATCCATCTAAACGGCAACAGATATATGCACACCAATAACTGTACGCATATACACAGTTTGTAGTGTAACACAGCACAGGCACAGTACTGGGGTTAGGCAGGGTGTAAGTACAGGGATTTTTTTTTTTTACATGCAGGTCAGACCCTAAGTGATTGGTAGCGATAATAAGTCAATGAAGCACAAAGTAGAAGCTGGAGTACTGACACCAAACACTTAAAACAACTCACAACACTGCTGTTTTTTCCTAAAATATCTGAACACAGGCACCATCTTTGATCTATTTTATTAAGGCTGATGTAGGGCATAATATGACTCATTATTTGGGCTGTGACGGCTTGTATATTTGTACCAAACTGTCATGGATAGCCATATGCCGTTAACTACATATGCTGACGTACCAACAACAAGTGGACAAGGTGGATTAGCGTGAAAGTCAGTCACCCTAAGACGAGTGCAAATACAACACCGCAGTTGGATGCACAAGTTTGCTTTTTATTATTCTTCGCATTTTTTATTTTCACTTTCCAAAGTTGTAGGTCAGTGGGCAAAATTCACTTCAGTTCCCAGCAGGAGGATGTTGTCCGTCTTTGACACTTGCATTACTGTCTGTTCAAAACAAATTAAATGAAATATCTTTTTATACATATTTTTTTCCATGTGTACTGAACACGTAGTGAAGCATGACTCCTAAACTGGAGTATGAATTGAACCATGACTTTTGTGTACCATTACATCCTTTAGGGCGCAAACAAACTTGAGGTGGATTGAACTGAACCACACAGGGCAGGTTTGAAAGCACCCTGAAACTGCAAATATTCCTGAGCTTATCTGACACATTACCTGATCACATTTGGAAAGTTTTGACGATCATTAGAGAATACATTTTCTAAGCATGTTTAGGTTTTTGAGATATCATCCTGACACTGTATGAAGTGTCCTAAACTCTGCCTTTGTTGTGCTCTAATTAGGGAAAAAAAACCCTGACAAAAACTTTTAAAAGCCCCTAAAGAAAGTTTGAGTGGTCTGAAATGTTGAGGGATTCCTTTTACTTCCAGTCATGTCAAACGTTGTTATTTTTGACTCCTGACACTGGTGCATTGAGCAGCAAGCCAAACAAAGCTGTACTTTTCCTTCCTGAATCTTTTGAATAATCTACAGCACTGCAGAACAGCAGCACACAGACATCACAACCCTTAGAAGGCTGTTTGCAACTTCCTACTTGTCATGAAGCCAACCCTCACAAAGTGTGGTGGGAGCTTACACAAGTATGTTGCACCAGACACACTGCGACCTACCTTCTCCTAACATAATAAGCAGTCGCATAAAGACAATAAAGAATTTCACAGCGCTGAGATCCAATATGCAAACTGAAGTAAACTGAACAGAAAGATAGTAAACTGAAGATAAATGACATGAAAAGAAAACAGAGGACACAAAATGTGAGAAAGAAAGGCCAGCGATCGTAAGTGGTTTAATGTAAACAAAGAAAGAGGTGACACTGATAACATCAGTGTTCTAAGGGTTTAATGAATTTGAAGTGTGACTTTTGATCTTTGTGGAGGAAGTTGATTTTCAGTCTGGGCAGGAAATGACAACACAATATGCTATAATAAAGACCCGACTGGGAGCCGGGATCTTTAGGAAGTACAACACAAAACAACAGAAGGAATCTAAAATATACAAATGAAATGTCTATCTGTGAGGTTACATTGCGAGATTTGTCTAAGCCCCCTTGGTTTTGTTGTATGTTTCTGTGTGTTTGTCCATACAAATCAACAAAGTCTCACAGCTTTATCATACTTCAATGATTTTCTTGGATTCCTACCATAACATTCAATGTGCAGGTGTATAGAATATATGACTTATAATTTAAAGTTTAACAGACAATACGTTCACCATTCAAGGTAGTAAATGTCGTCCTAGGACCAAACGGACTTTGGATTTGTACGAGCAAAGATGTGAGTATACCATACATACGGTATACTCCCACAAACACACATTTTTCATATACATTCATATATGAACATACAGACAAAATTTTACTTACTGATGCTGACAAAATAAATGAAATACACAACATAAAAACAGACAGGAGGGGGCTTAGACTGCATATAAAGCTGGTACACCAGAGTTTGTCTCAAAGACTTCCTTCCTAATGTTGCTTTTAAAAGAATTATTCTCAACTCACGACACTGAGTCTTATGTTGGGACTTCAAATCAAATCTGTCTAGTCTTGGCTGTGTCCAGATGTGCTCTGGGTTGTGCCCTCATCTATACATTTTTGCTGAGGTCATGCTGATTTAGGCCCCGTGTCCACCAAAGCCATTTTCCCAGCTCAAAACGGCAGGTGCTTCCAAGGAAACGCCCAGCTGGAAGCGTTCAAGAGCACAGTGTTTTTTTCACGTGTAATGCTTTGGTTTGGTTGCGTGTGGTTGCTATGATATGGAATATACGCAGAAATAAGAATTAAGAGTACTTGCTCTGGATGAGGGGAAGGCTGAAGCGGGAGAGAAGATGGACCCACTGGTCTGTGTGGGTTCATGACAAGAAATATATTAATATACAGTATATAGAGTATATTAACATATTTCTCCTGCATTGTTGTTGTTCAGCACTTGTGCACGTAAGATGTGATGGTTGGTCTCTGTGGTATTTGTTCCTCCACCACCATGATGGATGGGTAAGTAAAAAGTGACAAGCAGTGAACAATTTTCAACTTTTGGAGCTCAGAAACTGGAAAGCTAAACGTGCAGCACAGAACAAACACTTAGCGCTATATCATGCTGCTGGTGTCTGCGTCGTAGTGTAAAATATGTAGTGCTCATTCCCCAAGAATTAAAAAAAATATGCTGGCTTTGGGTAAAAATGCTTTGGTGGACTCGGCCCCTGAAACTGCGCTCTTGACCAACAAATTTTTTTTTCCCTCTCTAATCGATGAATGAATAACGTTAGACATTTTGAAGGCAGACCATGAGACTCTCTCTGTAGTGTCGATATGACTGGAGGGGATTAAAATCACAACCAAAGACTACAAGTAAGCATCAGCTGGGGCTCCTGGGTCGTAGGGTAAAAAAACAACAGGGATTGGTATAATTACCTCTGGGTCAAATTACTAGTATGAATTAATGCAGCTGCTTTTCACGGAGGGGTTCACTTTACCTGATGGGTAAAACCATTTTCTATCTACCAACTCTAATCAATAAGTTTGATGTTTTACAATTGCAAACTGGCAAATGGCCTTATAGGCACAAGATTGTGAAAAATAAGGTCAAAGGCAATGTAAGTTCTCAACCTTTCAGATACTGACAATCTGCAGTCAAACAATAAAGAAAAATAAGCCATAATCGACAGCTGATTGCTAAAAAGCAATTAATTTCAACTAGTAATTGACCCAGAGGTGACGGGGTGCTTTTAAGGTCTAAACTCAGTACCAGAGCGGGGTTAGCAGCCTGCATGGCCAGCAATGACTCATGGTATGTCATATCCGGCTGTGCTGGTACCACCCCTCCATGCCGAGCCCAGGCACCCTGGATCAGAGACTCCAGCTGGGTCGGTGGTGCTCCCCCAAGCTCAGTGGATGGAGTGGCAGGGAGGAAGCCCTGCATGGAGGGTGGGTGTCCCTGGGGATCTATGGGGAACGCTCCTCCAGGAGAGTCGTAGAGCGCAGCGGAGGACGAGTGAGGGATGGATTGAGCGGCTGAGGAGTCAAAGGGAGCAGAGAGAGGTGGGGGAGGAGGTGACTGGAACTCAGAGGCGTCGGAGGACGCCATAGAGTCACTGGACGGTTCTGGACTTCTGTCTTTAGTGGCTGCACTTATGTGGTGAAGAAGAAGACTTCCTGGAGGTAAGGGGAGCTCAGGACTGACATATGCGTACAACTCTTCTGTCACCGGCTGGAGACGGCTGTACGTGCCTGAACCACCTGATCCAGTTCCGGTGTTGTCCTCCAGAGGGAGGTCCATGGAGCTCCGTCTGGCCCGGTACAGTCTGGATGCCAGGAGGTTTGGGTCCCCAGCAGCAGCTGCAGCGGCAGCGGCTGCAGCTAAATGGAACTCAAATACACTTCCAGTTTGTGGTGGGGCTTCAGCCATTACTGGAGGGGCTGAAATAGAGAAAGCAGAAGAGGAGGCGTGCTGTGGTGGAGGATAGCAGCCGTCAGATGATGAAGAGGAGCCACCAGTGGGCGCACTCATGGGAGGGATTGGGCTGTGTGCACTCATTCTTTGCATTAAGTGTGAGTGCAGGAACCCTGGCTGAGGTGGAGGGACGGGCTCATAACCCAAACCGGCAGCTGCAGCTGCTGCTTGCCTCTGCTGATGGAAACTCAAGTGGCCAAGCTGGTGTGCAGTCATTGGGTATCCTCCATACGCCATTGCTTCATAATGGTCCAATAAGGCAGCTTGATTTAGACTTAATCTCCTCACTGCTTCCTCATGCTCGGCTCTCATGTCTTTATAGCCATACAAACTCGGGTCGGATTGTCCTTGGAGATGCAGCGGCTCCCCCACACCAAGTCTTTGAGCAGCTGCTGCAAAACCGGGATTGACCATGAGGAGAGAGGGGGGCTCACCACCCTCCATTCCAGAGAAGGGATGCAGGCTGCTCCCATAACGAGGGTAGGCAGGCTGGAAGTGTCGGGTGTGTGCCTCCAGAATGGACGTGCTCTTGCGTCTTTGGGTGTTGTAGGCTTTAGGAGGCCCAGTGGGAGGGGGCGAGAAGGAAATGGGGCGCTCGGGGATGGAGGGGAAGAAAATAGTAGGGGGGTCTGGGAGAGTTTGGAGGGGGATGCTCCCTCCTGCTCCTCCTCCTCCTGCGCTTCCTCCTGCACTGTACGAGTGCTGCATTGAATGCTGCTGCGATAATGAGATACAATGGATTTAAGAATGAGACTCAGAGAGAACCACAGCAAAGGCCCACATGAAATGGAGAAAACAGTGCATTAAAGAGAATCAATTCAAAACAATAACAAGAGAAAAAAGGGACATATATTCTCTCCCCACACTAGAAACACAGTCATGTTGTTAGAATAGGACAGAATAAACCAAACAGCTGTAAAAAGGAGTGATGATGAGATGAAGTGAACACGTAAAGTTAAGACACAAAGCTGCAGTAAATCAGGCAGACAGCCAAGTGACAGACTGGTACAGCACGAAGACAGGCAGACAACCCAAAGACAAGACAGTAGCAGTGGGAGACACCGTGAGAGCAGGTTGATACGCAGTGGGGTAGTATAGAGTATAATACAAAGAGAGGAAAGGCCAAACGCTGGCTCTAAGCTTAGTAATATCTTGACGCAACTGCACTCAGGAAAACTATCTTTTGTCACAGAGATTTTCTCTGCTGACTTTTGATCTTTTAGTTAAGTAGCTGCAACCTGTCAATGTAGACAGGCTTACTGTTCAGCACTTGTAAAGACAAAAAGACTAAAAAGGATGCATCCCGGTGGCCTGGGAGTTAAGGCATTGACCATGAGCCACAACTTCAGTTGCATGTCATTAGCCAGCTCTATCTCTTACCCCTTATTTCCTGTCATCTCTGTACTGTTAGCTGCCTAACAAAATCATAAAATGCCCAAAAGTGCCTCGAGTGTCCATGTAGCATTTTTTTCTAGCAGGAAGACGCTGGCAGAGCACTGGAGAGATCAGTCCCTGTCTGAAAGGTTCAGAGATTTTCAGCTAGTAGAATTCGAAGTGGCCGCAAAAAATAGTAAGGCCGTGCCCGAATAGCCGACCAAACGTTAGTCGAATAGAAAGGTCATCAGTTGGCAAGATTTCGTTGATCGCTAAAAAAGACCAAACATGAAACTCTGTTGGGAGCTGCGCCCTGTCAAAATAAATCAAAACCTATACGGCTGGAAGAGGCCACACTCAGCATTAATTTCCAGGGCCTGCGGTTATTCAACAGGCTAGTTAATAACATGTCGGGCAGGAAATCCAAAGTGTGGGATCATTTTGAGAAGGTGAAGGACGAACTCAAGGTGATATGTAAACTCATCTTCATTGGTCGACTACAAACATGACGTATCATCTGAAACATGGAAGTAGCTACATGCCCATTAGCCCACAGCGTCATTAACAGGCGGCTCGCTCAGTGTGTGACGTGCACTTGTAGATAAAATATAGGCCTATATTAATGTTCATTAGTACAGTTTTGTATTTCTCTGTAATGTAGCACAGTGTTAACAATGTTACTGATACTATTCTTTCTCACACCTTCAACTCAAACCATTGTGTTGCAAAATATGTCATATAATAATCAAATTATGACTGGTTTCTTAGACAGGGGCAGCCCTACAAAATAGTTGGAGAGCTCTTAAAAAAGATGGTGGGTGTAGCACTTTTCTCTAGGCAGGACACTTAGCCTTCTGGCTTCTGTAACTCTCAAGCAAAAAGGAAAATGTTGTCACATATATATCGATCTACCACCCATTTTAGTCATTCAATTAATCTCAACTATTCATTTACATTTTGGATACAGCAACTTTTTTGTACTTGAAAATGACCACTTTAATAATATCAGTTTTCCTGATGGCAGATGCACATGATATGGGACAGTTGTATCGCAGAGCAAAGTTGAAAATAAAGCTAGTCACTGTATTCAATATGAACACACAGTGGTCTATCAGAGGGAGATAGAGAGAGTTACAGAGAGGTGGATGGGTACAATGACTGACACACAGCAGTGTCTGAAAGTAAACAAAGTTTGACTGTGGGTCACACTAATCTACTTTAGAAATAGTACCACTTGAAATGCCTTAAATTAAGAATATAGATGGAGCATTTTTCTACTGATTTAATACTGTACGAATGACGTTTGCCATCGTACAGTACTGGCTTAGCTCACGCAGTTTAAACCTGGGACGGCTGCAGTGGTACTGAAGTAGGTCAAGATGCACATCTGATGGTGCATTTTTAATGAACTTAGCAAATAAATTCAATTTTGTGATTCCATTTGGGTGTTTATACATTCCTCGTTTGGCTTGTTGTACAAAGCTGTGACACAGACCTGTGTGAGTAATACAAGCTCAGTCATTAGCAGCCCTTTCATTCACTGTGTCATCCAGCAGTGAGAAACAAATACACTTTATCGTGTGTTTCTGTATACAATGACCCTGTAACAGATGTTTTATCTACTTTCAGACACCAGTGTGGCCCACATCCCTTATCTTCCTCTCTCTGCTTCCTCTCTGGTTTGCACCACCACTGTGGCTCCTGGGGATGAAGCTTTGTGAACCTACAGGGGTGGAGAACAGGGCAGGTAGGCTGGCCCTCCGCTGCCTGGCTCTGGGCAGAGAGGAGGCAGAGTGAAGGGGTAGGACCGTCTCCAGGGCCTTGGAGAGGCGCCCAGCGAATGTGTCCCTCTCGGCAGCGAGAGGCATGCAGGGGGATGTGGTGGCGGTGGTGTAGGAGGATGAGGAGGACAGGTCTGGAGGAGGGGTGGAGGGCTGCTTTGGCGCAACAGCCAGGGGCAGAGGAGCATGGGAAAAAGAGTAGGAGGAGAGGGGGACGCAAACAGACATGCTACGACTGCGACGGCGGCGCAACGCAGGCTGTGGGCCGGGGAGGGAGGATAGAAGAGGGTGGGACCGACATGGGAAACAAACACAAAGAAATTAAAAGACACAAATAATGATCGAAACACAGAAAACAGCAGTAAAATCATTTAAAAACACAAACTAAAGAGACACGTTTGAAAACTTGGAGGTTAAGTGAAGAACACATTGAGAGAATCAATCATATGGTGAAAAAGGTGATGCTATGTGACAGTTTAACATTTCAATTTAGAAAATAAAATCCATAACTAGAACTTAATACATAAAAAAGCAAAGTAACAGCTCCTAAATTATAATAAGATTAATTAAAGAGAGAAACTATTTGTGTAACACTTCAGGTTTTCCATCAACAAATTTCAAGCAAAACCTTACTGATAAAGTAAAACACAAATATCACAAAGAAATGTACAATAACTTAAGAACAAACTAAAACAGAAAAATGACACAAGAAACTGAAAAAATCATTTTAAAACATAATAAATAAACATATTAACACAATGTTACATAAAAGGAGACAGTGGTTATTTAAGATCATCATAACTATTTAATGTGATAAACCAGTCTTTCTGTGAGTCAATTTGTCTGCACAGAACATCGGATTAAGAAATAATCTTTTTGAGAAATGTCCTAAAAATAAGCCCAAACCATCATTAAATTATTCAATCAATCAGCCTACAGTACAGACTGAAGGATCATCCAGCTGAACAGTATCAGTCAGTGTCGTGTAGGTGCTGCTAAACTGGATCATGTACCCAAAAGGTCACCAGAT
Organism: Epinephelus cyanopodus; assembly: GCA_026686955.1. Taxonomy (NCBI): domain Eukaryota; kingdom Metazoa; phylum Chordata; class Actinopteri; order Perciformes; family Serranidae; genus Epinephelus; species Epinephelus cyanopodus. Next base: position 18,978,729 of record CM048936.1, on the reverse strand, counting down.
GGAAATGCCTTAAGTGGGAAATTAAATAAGAAATGAGCAAAGAATTAAGACTCATTTGCTGCTGAAAGGTAAACAAGCAGCTGAGTTACTGTAAGAGAGCTAAGATACAAAAGTCCTGGGTCACAGGCGAGGAGTGGAAACTGTGCTGCTCAGTCAACATCACGAAGATACTGTATCAGTATTAAATAGGAGTGAACAGACAAGCACATAAACAAAAGTGGCATAATTCCAATTATCATTATATTGCATTATAAAAAGTTTCAGAAAAAGCTTTATGCCATATCTGAGGTGAATGATCTCTCTCTCTGAAGGCCACTTGTTTGTCGTTCTTCCCTGAATATGAAACCCAAACACCACAATAATAAATGTTGGCAATGCACGTTTCTGCAAACCATGGATACCGTATAACTTCAATTAATAGCCCGGGCTATTGTTTGCTTAAATCACTGAAATCAACAGGCAAATTCAGCTTCACATAATCAATTATGAATCATTCATCGAATCTCCGGCAGCTCCGATAGACAGCGAGTTATGGAACCCAGCATACCGTCACAACACCACTTTATCCTGGTAAATCAACACTCACAACTTCGATTCATTTTTATGAAAACCCCTTTTGATTCTTATGATCTGAGGACCCTGACGGACCAAAGGACTAAGAATAACTCACAGGGTAGTCGAGTAATGGACACATAATTTAACATATCCAACAACCTGATTTTATACATTCGAAGAACTTCTATGAAAGAAGTGAACTGCTTGGCAACCAGACCAGGCGTCTGGTTGAGACAGGCCTTTATTTGTTAAAATTTCTAGCCACACCAGGCTAGTAAAAGGGAGTTTTAGGGTATGTCACATTTGCACATTATCATGTAACAGATACTTTGAAACTTAGACTTTCTTTACGTTTCTTTATGTGGTTAACATATGTTTAGGTTTAGCCACAAAAACAACTTGTTCATGGTTAGGAAAATATCATGTCTTGGCCAGTTTTTGTGGCACAATCACAGCTGGAAATGTGATGACAGGTCACTAAAAAAAACAACTGGTTTTGTTGCAGCTTGGCAGGCATCTCACCATGGTGAAATGCCATCCACGAGCCCCTCAATCTCCTGATGACAAAATCAGCTCATATACCTTATCACTTCAGAAACGTTGATATGATACATATGAAACATACAAAGGTAGTGTATCTGTGGCTTGCAGAAATGCACAGTGCCGTTGTCTTATTACAACTGGGCTGGAATATAATGCTTCTGCATGAGCAGAGCAACAAAACATGAAGCCTGATGTGCTTCCAAGCAAATATGCCGATTATCAATGTATAAAATAAATTTAAAAATACAAAAACAAAGAAATATACAACATAACAATAAAAAAAAGTAAGTGAGTAAATGACAAATGCAGGAAGTTAATGTATCGATGCGGGAGCATTTAAAAAAAATATGGTTTTTAACATGAAGAACAAGGAGGATTGAGAGAAGGAGATAGAACGAGGTAAACAGCTGAGAGAATTGAAGGACGGACAGACGCATGACATGTAGTAGCTGAGGATAAAGTGACTTCCAGTCTTCTAAGATGAAATACATCAGAAAATGAATGGTTAGCTGGCATAATGTGAGAGTAAGCGGTTGACTGACTACCTGGGTTACTGGTCTGCTGGACTGACTAGCTGAGAATAAACCGACTGCTTGGGTGGCTGAACTTCCTTTAGTGTCTTTAATATTGGCTTACTGATTGTGTTGCTTTATCTCTGTATAATACTGCAAGTTAAAGCCTCAGTAGGCAGGAAAGAAATCAAATACCTTCTAGTACTCCTCTTCTTCAGGTCAGAGGGGATTGGCTTCACATAAAAACCCATCACAACATGCTCTTGTGTATTTAGTTCAACAAACACCCGCCATTCCCATCCTACTCAGCAACACTGCAAACTTCATTCCTACTCACTCCCACTCCAAAACACACTGCAATGCTCACTTCAAACTGACCAGTCGTGGTCAGCACAACTGCGAGCGTAAGGCTGCGCACAGATGTGTTCAACATGACCTCATCAGTGTTAATCAAACCTACGCGTGCGTAATGCCGAGCATCACAACTCACCATTTGCTGCGGCGGCTGGGCGTAGCCTGGGTGCTGCTGTGGGTTAGCAGAGGGGGTGGAGGGGTAGGGGGTTTGGGGCTGGGAAGGAGGGTGGGAGGAGGGGGGGCAGCTGTACGACATGGTCAGCTGACCCAGGTGGGGGGAGTCTGAGGAGAAAACGGAGGAACCTTGGCCGCTGTCCAGACCTCCTTCAGCTGAGAGAGACAGAGAGAGATGTGTTAAGACATCAGGAGGGTCACCTTCAGTCCTGTGTCTACATATCAGTCTAATAAACTCCATCTTAAAGTATTAACTTGGACATAGGCTCACAATCATGTTATTATTTCCCAACACATCCTTCGATGTGAGAATGATCTGTATATCTCTGTAGGAATTTTGCATTCAAATTTTCTACTGGTTTGTAAAAACGCATTGTAACAACTTTAGTGGCATACACTTAAAGGGAGGAAGAATTAACAGTCAGTTACAGTGCATTTTCAGATGACAACAGGATGACAGTAAATTGTGCGCCACACTTGAAAAGTAACTCAACAATGGCTGCCCCTGATTTACAGCAAGACACTAAGTGCTTCTCAAAGTCAAGGAAGGATTCCAGTGTCAAGGATCCTTCGAATTCTACCAAGGATTGAGTCCTTCCTTCTGAGAATTTTCAGTTTTTATGTGTGTATCCTAAGCAGGTCCAAGGAACCCACAATTCTCTGCCCGGGATTTGCCTGAACTGTAGGCGAGGCCTCTTCAGTGACGCACACCTGGGCACTCGCTAGCCTGTTCCTGTGTGTTCACCGATGTTGCCCAGCCTCTTTAAGATTATAGGCTGATTCCATGACCCGTATCAAATTAGGAATATTGTCATAATTGGAATAATGGTGGGATGTTACTGTGCATGTAAACGTAGTCAATCTGTGCTTCTCCCTTGGCAGGGCAGGGACACAAGCCCAAATGTTGGGTCAGACGAAGAAACACGCCTGTTTTTAAACACTGCGAAAAACTCGGGTATCAATAGGTTTTCAGATATGTGCAAATATTGCAACACTGACATATTCAAGAAGGAATGAAAAGGTAGGTTGCGTTCGCACGGTCCAACAAATCTGCCACCGGTGAAAAAATATATTGATGCAAAGAAACAAAATGGCACGAGCAGCTCCAGACATTCCACTTTCCCATACTCTTAATTTCATTTGTTAATGAATTGCATATACACGGGAATATTAGTGGAATATTAATTGTCATTAGCCATGTCAGTAGCTTAGTAGGATTATTGTTTTGTTGGAATTAAATAAAAAAAACTGAATATTTTGTGCATATTGACGTAGTCTTCGACAACATGATACCAGAATAAACCTCTTGGCTCATAGTGAATATTCTGTTAGATGTAAGCAGTCGTTTGTCACATATTTTTGGAGACTGATATGCTGGAACAAAGTTCTGTCCATTGGTCTCATAGTAATCTTAAATCACACATTACAGAGGCTTCATTTATGAATATGTTTTTGAAACACAGTTGGGATTTTATGAATCAAACATAACCATACCATGGAAATAGTCAAAGATCAGTGTAGAATGTAATGACATCAGCTCTATGTGCTATTTCTAGTTTGTCTTACATGTGTGTGAGATGCCGGTCTGCTGATAGTGAAGCTGCTGCTGCTCCACCTCTGTCTCCTCTGCTTCTACCTGCACACAAACAAACACAAGCAAGAGTCAAGTCCACGTGGTCTTCATTCAAATACTAAATTCTACGACAGGAAAAACGACCATGTGAACTGTTTGATCTTACGGATATTAAACGATGCAAGCTAGCTTACGGTTTCACAAACCTGTGTGTGTGAAGATTTGTGTGTCTCCTGTTGCTGCTGCTGTTGCTGCTGCTGTTGCTGTTGTTGTTGTTGTTGTTGTTGTTGTTGTTGTTGCTGTTGCTGTTGCTGTTGCTGCAGCTGTTGTTGTTCAATCTCCAGTTTTCTCTTCTCCTGTTCCTCTCGTACCAGCTGCCTCTGTTCTCTCTTCCTTCGGATCAGAGACACGCGGTCCTTGATAGCCTTGGCCATGGTCTTGTGGTCAGCCTCGGCAACGTAGCCAGACTCAACCTGTGGAGTTAGGTGAAGTCACACACTTACTTAGTTCTTTCCCTTCTGTCTTTTCTTTTCTTGCCTAAATCCGTCACGTTTTCCCACTACTCCTTAACACCATCTGTCCATCCATTCATCAGCACTGCACGTACCATTTCCTGGGCCACATCTTCAGGGACGTCCTTGTTCAGGTCAAAGGAGAACTCGATGGCTTCGTTGTCTTTGTATTTGCCTACAAACAAAATACAAATGGCTGGTCAGTCAGCTGCCCCTCTGTTTTCTTGGGAGTTATCAAAATCTTTTGGTTGTTTACTAATATAAGTGCTGAATTACGACAAATATGGTTAAATGTATACGTCTATGGGGCTAAGACTTTGGGAACTACAAAAATATTCCTATTACAATTTCTTCTACATAAAAAAGATCTTAATTAGATGAAGAATGTTTCTTTATATACCTTTGAGCTTCTTGACGTCTTCTATCCTGAGCCACAGTTTGATGGCGATCATTTCCCCATCATCCTCTTCTGCCAGTTCAACCCTGACCCCTGTGTCCTCCTGGAAGAACGCATGGTTCAGCAGGATCTTTATAGCATACCTAAAGGAACAAGAAGAACAAAAATTAGATACGTAAAAGACTGGTGACGCCACGTGAGCTGGTCTCCAGCTGATAATCTAATGGTTCAGACAGTGTTCAATTTATCTGTTGGGACTCTTAGTCCAGGGGCAGTGTTCCGCATTTATTCCACACTGTGTCAAAAAAAAAACAAGCTGGATGACAGACCGCCAATCATGTGACTATTCTTCACCAAGAGACCACAGAGTTTTTGGACTGTGAAGAAATACAAAGAGTGAAAGAAAGGGAGGGGGGAAGTTTGGTTTAGTTGAGTTTCTAAAGCAGCAGACTGGAGGGTACGGTGGATGATTTGGCAGACCCACAGCATGAGCAGAGAGCCAACAGAAGAGTTTTATTTCTGACCAAGCAGCTGTGAATCAGAACAGGATTTAGAGAAAAGGGTGATTTTGTCATCAAACATTACTGGGTGTAGCAGTGTTGTTACTGTAATCTTTTATTTTTAAGTAAAGTTAGAATCTGAATGCAAATCTTGCCAAAGTCATGGCGGAGTGCCGGCTTCCATATAGCATCTATAAATCCGAAGATAATACTAAATATCAACAATGCTCTGTCTGGCTTTGATCTGTGTGTGTGTGTGTGTTTGTTTCACCTCTCATCCTTGTTTGTTCTGATGCAGCCCTCTATGATTTCCTTCACCTCAGGAATGGCCACCTTATCGAAACTGCCAGGCTTCACTCCCTGCACACACAAAAAGATGAGCAGTGAAAACAAGGGAAATTTTAGAGAAAGATGAGGAGTCGGTAACACACACAATCTCTCTCTCACTCACACACACACACACACACACACACACAGACACACACACACACACACTAAAAAGAATACAGACTTGCTGGAGTTTAGGGGACAAAGCATTTATGTTTTTTCTCACTAATGCAATGGGTCCCAACTGGTGGGTTGCGGTCCAAAAGTGAGTCGCAGGTCCATTCTGAATGGACCGCAAGCGACTAAGGAACATGTCAAGTTTGTTAACAAATCACTTTATTTTAGAGTACTGTAAATTTCCAGCACAGAGCTTTTACTTTGAAGTTCAGTTTCCTGCTGTAGGGTGAGTGACTTACTGACAGCTAACTGACAGAGAAAGCAAACTAGCTCAACAACATGGCCAAACGCAAGCATGATGCTGAATGTATTAAACTGTGTGGACCTGAACAAATGACTAAGGAGAAATCTGGACCCCATTGCTGGACCAGTTGGGAACCACTTATGTATGGGAGAAACTGCCGATGCACGTGCACATCCCTTCAACACCAAAAAGGAAGATGGACTTATCAAAAAAAGTCTGACATTAAACGCAACGAAATACATGAAAATGTTGGCAAAGCGTTTCAGACATGGAGAGAAAATGTTTATAATAATTTAGCCTTATGCTAACTGAAGCAAAAGGCTCACAGTGGCAGCTAATTCCAGTTTATGTTTATGTTGCTAGCTAGAATCACACTGTGAAATCTTGAAGCGCTTTTCAAATCTGCAAAGAAAACAGATCAGGACAGATTGGGGAGAGCTACAGGAAGAGGGTGTATTTTCAAATTCTTCTTATGCCTTTTCCAGAAAACTGCCTACTCCAGCTTTAACTGCCAAGTTCCTATTACATACTGCAGGATTAACTGGTCCTAATCAAATTAAACAGAACTGTGTCTGTGAAATACCCATTCTGTACTTCAAATTGATGAGCCATGCAAATAGAGCAGTTTGCCATAACAGTGCTGAATGAAGGCTGAACACTGGACAGACAGAGGTCCTGCAAGTGAGTGAGACTGCCGAGGGTTAATTCCCGCATAAACCCAGATATCCTCTCAGGAATACATAATGAATCACAGCTGTTCAAGGCCAATTAAGAACACTAGAGCCCACGTTGATGGATAACACTAATAACAAGGCATCAGCAGGGACCCATTCTGGAGTTTGGCACTAAGAAAAGGCACTTCTGCGGGGAAATATTAGAAAAGGCAACACCAGAAATGCAAACATAAAAGAAAACAGCTATAAGAGAACATATGATGTTAGCATTATGTAGCTAAATGCAAAGCAGGGTGTTAGTGCGTCACGATAAGAGGTAAAGATGGTCTTTTTTTGGCACTTACTGAGAAGACAGAATCACTAAAGGCCTGTCAGAAGTTCGGCTACACAGCCGACCAGAAGGCATCTTAATGACCGGCCCATTCATTCAAACAATGGAGGAACAAAATAGAGACTGAAGCAAAGCTGAACAAGAGGGCAGCTGAAGCTCAATCCTGAATTAATAAAAAGGTAGCAACATAAAATTACATGCTCCAGAAAATCTCTCCATCTGTATCCGCCTGCACAGACGGAGCTTCAGTGTATAATATGTCAACAAACTCTCTGTAATTAATTAAATGCATTTGCCTGTTGTGTGTAAAATCTAGCTGAACAGAGCCCACTTGAATGCAGATATCAAAAACACAAAAGGCTGGAGGAATAACCAACGAGACATTCAAGTTATTAACACAGTGCAAAACTTATTACATCATACATAATACACCAATTCATCTCATAAAGATGAACGTAAAACTCTCATAACACTTGAGTTTAAAAAGGCAGGAAGATGACAAGAGAGCCAAAAAAGTGACAGACAGACAAGTACAAGATTTGACAAATAGAAGTGTAACTTACCTCGAAGTACTGACAAATACACTGGAGACCCGTATGACCGATAGTTGCTTTGGGAAGTAGTTTTCAGTCTTACTGTAACTAATGGGCTAACTGACGGTTTGTCACAAGTGACAGAAAGACTGACCGACGGCTTATCTCAACCTGTTCATGCCAGCTAACGGCCACCTACGTCCAGCTCCGTCTTCCCCTCCTTTCTTTCTTTACTTTCTTGGCCAGTTTCTCTCCTGCAACCCCCCAGTACACTAATGCGCAACAACCCCCACCATCCCTCTCTCTCTTCCTCACACACACACACACACACACACACACACACACACACACACACACACACACACACACACACACACACACACTCCTGTGATTCCAGGGCCAAACAAAGTTAGGACTGATGGAGAAAGTAATGGTATTAAGCCTGACAGAAGAAGGGAGGATGAAGGAGAGAGAGAGACGACGAGATTTCAGTTTAACAGGGCTGATTGGAGGTCAGGAATGTTCCAGGAGAAGAACCATGAAGTGTGTCAACAACATTGTACGTCAAGGTGTCATAAATAAGTCCCTGCAACCGATGAGCTCTCAGAGGGCCCCACCTCACAGTTATACAAAATTAAAAAGGAAGTGGAAAAGAGTGAAATATTGATGTAAAAAAATATGCATAGTAAAAATGGTCATTAAGGCGTGCTTTCCCTTCGCCAATTCAAGGCCCGTTCCAAACCTATTTGGCATGTGACCTGTTTAAAATGTGCAAGTTTGAAATGTCTTGTTGTGACCCATTGTAACTGGCTCCATCTGTTAATGGGTTATCACCTCCACAACCAAAGTGTGTTATTGTCCAGTTTTACAACTACTACTACGACCTGGAGAATCAAAATCATCCAATAATTCACAAAAATAAGATTAGAAGAACATCTGGAAAATAAAGATGAATATAATTTTGTAAATCTTTTTTTTTCCCTTTAATTTTTCTATTCCTTGAAGTACCTTATTATCCTGCAACCAAACACCACTTTGTCAAACTGAGATTCAGCTGGTGACAGCGCAAGAGCCTTATCCTCCTGAGACCTTAACTTTTGTTTGGTATGCAGTTTTAATGTCTCCTAGATATTTGGGATTAGTAGGACCTGATAAGCATAGAAAAGAAAAATTTAACATTGTCAACGATAATTAAGTCCCAATGTCCTTAAACGAGACGATAATAAAGTCCCATTGTCTTCAAACAAGTATTTCCGAATTATCAGTGTCTTATCTTGTTACTGTTGCTAAAATTGGTCAGGTTTGTTGCCATATCAAACTACAATACAATAATAAATAAACAAGTTTCAACCATTAAACGTGATCAGGTTGATCAGACTGACACGGCAGAGATGGCTGCCATCTTGTTTTTACATGATCATTGTATTGAGCTCTCACTACCACTAGATGGCACAAGACAGTGTCCACGAATGAGGACAACCGGTCTAAGTTAAGTAGAATCAAGTGTAAGGTCCAGTAAACCCAAAATATGATGACACAGGGTCTCAGGAGGTTAAATCAACACAGAGATGAACTAGATGAGAAGAAAATACCAAGGCAATATTAAAACACTGCACAATAGACCAAAGAAACAGAACTTACTACCAAATGTCCCTGAAAAACATTTGATCAAAATGCAGAGTGTGTCAGTGACCTGTCAGAGGAGCTGGTAACTATGTTATTAAGCTTATTGGACCATCAATAAACTGCTGTGTTCACACTACAAGCGAAATGGCAACAGGCTAGCGGTCATTTTCAATGGAAGCCTGTGACACGAAGCTACAAACTGATACTCTGTACTTGTTGCTGCGTGACTGGTTTGTCGTGCTACATGTCAAACTTAAGCTGGCCTCAACTTCTATCAGTGCTCCTATTATGCTATTGCTGATGATGTGTTAGCTTTCTGTGTATTGCGGTGCACACACAGAAACAATGGGGCCTTAAAATGTGACAGTACAATGGTGCTCAGACATTGATGAAAAGCGTGATGTATTTTTGACCAAATCCAAATTTTAGATGGCAATGAGTCGTGTGGCTTTGTTACATGTAGTAGACACACGCAAGCCCATGACAATGTAGCTACGTCAACGAGCACTTGAGCAACACTTCAACAGCCACTCTGCGATAATGTAGCTGGTTACGCTGTTGCTGTGTCGCTTCTAGTGTGAACACATCATCAGGCAGTAAGCGTTTATGCAGCAGTGGACATCATAACCCAATAGAGTTTGTATGTGATTCAGAAAAGTATTTAAATTCACTTTTACTGTATTATTTTCTAACGTTGCAGTTTCGACACATCGGGGGTTAACTGAGGTCTCTAGCTTTGTGAGAAACAGAGGGTGGGGAGCTGTAAGGACGGATTAGGCAGTGAAATGAAAGGAAGCAGGTGACTAGGGCACCCTGGGGTTGTCACAAGGTTGTGTGTGTTGTGTGTGACAATAACAAATAGAGACAACTGAAGTTGGTTGTTTTGACTCAGTATCTGGCTGACTGGATTAAAAGATCTGGAAAGCGTGACGACTCTCAGATGTACGAGATTACTGCTATTTGATCATGACTCAAATGCGTACACACAAACAGAGGCTGTGGTAACAATGGTAATCGAATATGGTTCCTTCAAAGTAAGGGTGTGATTTCAATTTTGTCTCCCACAAGATTGAAAGGAGAGGAGGGAGGGAACAGAGACAGGAAAGGAAAGTTCAGGGGGGAGGCAAGAGGGACAGTGGGACATATGGATTGAAATATTCTGTGCATGAAGTTTCTTTAATTAAACTGAGAGATTCAGAGGGATGACAGAACACAGACAGACAGATTCTCTTCTCTCACAGTGGTGTTCAGAAGCAGGGAAGCAATCCTAACCCCAATCCTTTCAATTTAAATATGTCGGTCAGGTAGTATGGACGGGCACCGTAAGGATTCAATCAGTTCCAGGGCTGTCCCCGACTCAGAATTATGTCAGTCAAATCGGACGTGGCTGTTCAATACAAATATTACACAATCCTTTTTTGCCATGTATTAAACTGTGTGGACCTTGAAATAGCCGGACCAGTTGGGAACCACTGCTTTAAATAAAACAAGAACAAAACCTGAAAAAGTCAAATTTGTCAAGACGAGTCAGGAACACTCTTGCAGGCTTTATCTGACTATAATTATCACAAATACTGTAAGTGCAACAGAAAATGGTACACATCAGTTTTTATTTTTGGTACACACATTTAAGGAAACTGCAGCGAGTGTGTGTCTAAAGTTACCATTAAATTTTAATGTTAGAGCGGTAACAGAGGCACTTGTTTTAGCTGGGGGGGATGTCGCACTCATCCAAAAACGACAAACAGCACTGCATTCCTCTACCAGACAAACACTAAGGGATAATAGTGGTAGTTTTTGCAAAGAAAAGTATTGATTTATGTTTGAGCATCCTTTCTGATTTGCACCGATGCTTCGGCAACGTAAGAATTGTTTTGTGTTTCCAATTAAGCTGAAATAAAAGATGTGTTGAGGCAGATAGAAGCAGAGAGCGATAATGGAGGCACTAGAGGAGGAGGATAGAGAGGGATGAAGAGAAAGAGAGATTTCTAGTAAATTCCTCTGGTCCATTAACATCACTGTCAGCCTCCACAAAGCTGAACTCAGTCCCGTGAGGAAAGGAGGGAGACAGCTCTCATCTGCCTGTGTGTGTGTGTGTGTGTGTGTGTGCTGGTGTGTGTGTGTGTGTGTGTGTGTGTGTGTGTGTGTGTGTGTGTGTGTGTGCGTGTGTTGGGGTGATGACCTCAGCAGCACTCAACTTAAAACAGCCTCTGATTGCATCTGTTGTCCGCTCTCCGTCTGTGTTTTTGTGTCTGTCTCGTTTTTTCCTTTTTTTTTTTGTTGCCAGCCAACTGTCATCTACATTTTATGCAAAGCTTGAGAATGTTACAAAACTGAAAGTGAATGAAAAGCGAGTGCATTTAAAACCGGATGAAGTGATGCAGGAGTGTTCTGCCTGTCATATTTCATTCATGGCATTTGCCTCATACATGTCTCACAGTTCTCTGCATTCACTTTCTCTCAGACGGGCTTCAGGGTTTAAGTGTCTTGCTCAATACGGACACAACAACATTCCTCGAGGGTTTTCAGGTCTTTAATTTGTTTTGCCTTTATATGCAATAGCTTGCTTGGTATTGCTCTCTAGTGGTGGAGAAAAAAATGCAGCTGAAGGAAAACAAATCTTCCCATGGTGCTACTGTTTTCCTTTTAACCTTTGTAGGAGAAAGAGGCTGGCAGAGAGAGAACAAGCGAGAGACTAATGAGTGCAAAAACACAGTCATCTGACTGGATCTCCGGCAGCTCATGCCAAACTTGTTAATACAGTCAGTAAACAAGTATGGAGGGAGTGGCAGAGAGTGCCGCACGGAGGAGGGTTGAGATTAGAGACAAACAGGGCTGTTAGATGCAACACATGAATGTCACAACACAGTCATTCACAGCGGAGGCGTTCAAAATAAATACTTGTAATGTAGAGGAAATGCATTCTTACACTAGTGACCCTCCTGTAGATCTGGGCAGCGTTTTGACATTCAGAGTAGGGGTACTCTGAGGTTGCCATCTCCAGCATGCACATCCCGAAGGCGTAGACGTCAACAGATTCATCGTACTTCTCCTCATACATCTCTGGAGCCATAAACTCTGGGGTTCCTGGTGAGAGGGAGAGGAAAAACAATGAACTGTTACATTTTGCTGGGGTTTTAGATCTCTCAGTCAGAGCTAAAAAAAACACTGGCTTGGTTGGTTAAAGGGTCAGTTTGGTATTCTTTTAACCTGGACCCTATTCTCCCATATTTTTGTGACTAAGTGAGCTGTGAAACAGGCTGCAATGTTACCACTTGGGGCATGTTTAAAAGTGCTTATTTTTGCCACTGACAGGCTCAGACTGTTAATGTAAGTGTCTGACAACATGATAGAGAGGATCCCTACAAAGAGAGGCCTTTTTGGCTGTGCAACATCCTATTTGTTCAACCAGGCTTCAGCAACGTTACTGATTAAGAGCCATTTTTGACCAAAGATAATAAAAAATAAATTTTCCTGGAGCCACAAACCATATTTGAGCCTTCTGGCAACACTGCGTATTAAGTCTAAATTAGCCTATTGACATAAAAAATAAGTCTAAATGAGCATTAAAACATGTTTTACCACAAGATGGTACATTATTATTTGGTACTTCAACATTGCAGCCTCTGCAGTGACAGCAAACAATCTGTCAAGTGCTACTGAATTCTGTGTTTTCCTCTGAGACTTTTACTTTTATGGATTTGGAATCCATAGCCTAGCTCGGGAGGCTCAAAACTAGTCACTGGTTTTGAGGTTTGGCAAAAATTTAGAGGAAAGGGGAAAATGCGCCAGACCACAGACATATGATGTATTTTAGTAGAGGAAATGTTAAAACTTTATTTTTTAATGCAGTGTGTAGGCTACATATTTTTACAATTGGAGAATGTGCAATTTCTGTCGGCTGTGATTGGGTGTTCCTTGTCACACAACTCGTGGTGTGCACTGCTGCGTTCCAAAGGTTAAACTCTGTTTATCTCAAAGTTTAGCCATCGCGCCCTGAAAAATGGCTCTTGGGAACCAGTGTGTGCAGTGATGGCGTCACTCTGGTGTTTGAGTGCGCCTGCCAAGCGTCTACATTGAAAACAATGAATTTGAAGGCACAAAAAAAGCATCATGTGTACAGCCCCAAAAGTTCCAGCCACAGATTCCCCTGGTTTAACCATAAACATCCCCACATTCACCATGGCCGCACCAACAGGACTCCACATTAAACAGTTATTTTAGTGTGTATAAAGCCAGCATATTTTTCAAATCTGACAAGGTTAATTCAAATCAAACCAGAGCTGGTGATTGTTGGAACAGTGGAAAGCAAGATGGCTTCTGTGAGTTTCATTTTGTTTCTGTGGACTTTGAAATGTGTTTTATGATAATAAAATTACTGTTTATTAAAGTCGGGTTGGTTTGGCGATAGCAATTTTGATGCTTTCAGTTGTTTCTGGTGAAACAAAAGGATATTACTCTTTAACAAAAAGGTCTGTCTCTGCAAGGATCCTTTCCATAACGTTGGCAGACACTTAAAATGATAATCAGAGCCTGTCAGTGGCAAAAACACAGCACGTTTAGCTTCATAAACTGACGCACACACATGCCCTTAGTGATAACATTGAAGCCTGTTTCAAAAATTGTTGCTCCCATTAGTCATTTAGACACCCAAACATGGAAAACAGGGTCAAGGTTGAAAAACACTGGTGACCTTTTAAGTAACATACTAAAATGGTTTATGGTGAGTCAAGGACTTAAATCATAAAAATTCCCAAAACACAGCTGGAAATCTTAAATAACAAACTCACTTACTGGCACCACATACTAGTCTTGTTGTGTTCGTGCACATTCATGCGTGTGTGCGTGTGTGTTTGTGGATTCCTGCAAGTGTCCAAATAGTTGAGGTCTGTCTAATTACTACAGTGCAGCTGTGAGATTTACAAAGCATATCATTCTCGCCTGGAGTGCATGAGAATATGCACAATAATGTACTTGTGCGCGAATACGAATACCAGAATATCTGTGGTTGACTATGCAACTGAAAAGCAGCCAAGTCATTATAGCGAGCGCAGCAGGCACTTTTTACTCAACTTGAGTTTAAGTGTGTGTTATGTGCAGGCTGTGTGTTTGGGGGTGTATTCTCTGCTGTGTGTAGGCAGCCATCACATCTCCAGACAGCTTAATCCCAGCTTAATAACAGACTGAGTGGTGTGTATTTCACATTTCAAAATACCTGCGGTTTGCTTTTACAACCAGACATTTTAGGAGCAGTAAAATTAATCTACAGTAGGCGTGTGTAGTGTGTAGGTTCGGTTATACATGACAGCCTGTGTGGACCTGTGTGTCAAGTGCTTATTGTTACGACAAACTCACATAAATGATGTCAGTTGTTTCGCTTTCTCCACCTTCACAAATCTAAACATTTCATTCTGCTATACAGCTTTATGTCTGAGGAAAGGCCGGTGTGTGTTCATGCAAGAAATAAGGAATTTGCGTCTTCGGTGACTGTGCGCTGTACATGCTTTTCCTACCTATGACACTCTTGGCAAAGGAAGCCCTCTTAAGCGTTGCTAAACCCAGGTCCCCTATCTTCACCGAGCCCGTGGGCCCCGTGATGAAGATGTTGTCGCATTTCAGGTCCCTGTGAATGATGGGCGGGGCTCTGGTGTGCAGAAAGTGAAGGCCTTTGAGGATCTGTCTGCACCAGGAACGCAGGACCTTGATTTTCATCACCTTGAAACGCTTCAGGTAGCTGCGGGACAAAGAAATGGCACAGAAGATGGCGTGTCAGTCAACAAAGGAAGATTAAGTGTACAAAATTATGCAGAGAGCAGCAGGTTCAACCCCAACGCAGCTCTTCAACAGCGGTGTATCCTGTTCAAGTGGCCTCTTGTCTGAGGAAAGTCACATTGTAAAGAGACACTAGCAACACTGAAACAAAGCTGCCCTTCTATGTGTCTCATCTGTAGCATCACGTTATTGAGGTTTAGGGGCACTCTGAAGGGTTCTCAATGTATTCTACAGTAATGTTATTATTGCAGGGGTCTGAAAAACAGCCATGAGGGAATTAATTATTCCAAAGCAAAGCATCGAGAGGCAGACAATGGCCTGATAAGATGCAGAAACACGGATAATGCTTCAATTAAAGATGAAAGCTTACACAACCAAAGTGGATTACTGTCAGACAATTCCAGCTTAAAAAGATACGTCCTAAATACTCACACAAACATAAATGTGTGCATGAAAACACACACACGCACGCACGCACGCACGCACGCACGCACGCACGCACGCACGCACACACACACACACACACACACACACACACACACACACACACACCAAAAAAAGACAGGCAGTCACTGACAGACACTCTGGTGTCTGCGTGGTTAGAGACTGACATTGCTCGCATGCCAAATAAGCACTGCAGTACTGAGACAAACAGAGGATTTTAACTTATTTTACCTCTGTGAAAACAGACATCTATTTTAATCTGGATACAAATATATCTGAAAGAGCTTCAAGAGATTTATCGCTGCAAAGTCAATGAGCAGCCTTGAGCTTTATTCAGGACTCTGAACATGTTTTTAGACCTTCTTGGCTTGGTATTTTGAAATGAGAAGTGACCATATTTTGACGCAAGGGTAGAGCTTTGGAGAAGCCAGGGGTGGATCTGACTGAGAACCCAAGGGCACTGCCATAGTAGTCACTTGTTAATCACAATACAGCCACGCCCTGAAGCATACACTGCTTTGTCGATTATACTCTAAATAAGAGGAGAATTTACAAAATGAACATTACACTGTATTGAAGAAGACTTGAAACTAATGATTGGGACTGTAAACTCATTAGGAAAATGTTTACTGAGGTAGACTTGCAGCTGTATTTGGTGTTACCAGTGTTACACAATGTTTGGGCATACATCGATTTGATTACCTGCCCACTGTGGTTTTTTGAAATTAGTACCTCATCAGACAAGGACGCTACAATTATAAAATGAATGTGTCTGACCCATACAGCAACAGAAACAGAGTCCTAGCACAAAGTGGCAGTTCAGTCAGGACCACTTTAATCAACCACTTTTCATTTACAGTAACATTTGGCGGCATGGCTCTGTTCTGGGGCCTCTCTGCTTTTCCTAGGCCTGCACAGAAAGCCTGTTCCCTGCACCTACTTGGAAAGCCTTTAGGTGGGGAGAGCACACCTCTCTGCCCTTCCACGTGCCTACATGGAAAGCCTAAGGCAGGAGAGCAGCAGTAAGGATCCCCCCCGGCTTGCAGAGGAAGCAGCAACAGTAGGCAGGCCAGAGCAGTTTAAATAGGGCGCCCTGAACGAGATTTGCCAATTGGTTGCATAGAAAGGAATCATGTGATGTATCGGCTGACTCCATTCCATCAATCAGCTGATGCATCAGTTGATTGGGCTGTTCGAGATCAGCTGATGTAGCTGGGATGTGAGCTGATGTTGATATTGCGTCCTGCCTGAACTGACGCTATGCTAAATTAGTAAGTCTTGAAAAATGTCTGGTGTAGTCATGAGTTTATTAACCAGTGGGAAAATGTCTTCATCCCTCTACCGAGGTAATAAATCAAGCAAGAAGTAGGGTTCTCATTGACTTACATGTGACCAGACTTATTTTTCCTACCAGTGGAGTCGTCCTCTGCTGGCCATTTGAAAGAATGCAGGCTTACGGCACTTCCCCACTGGCTTTACTTTTCAGATCTATTTTAAAAAGTCTATGATAAAATGGTAATTTTACACCACATGAATCAAAATATCCAATCACCATCTAGACTTAGCAACTTCTAATAAACCAATAGCAGCTGTTCTAATGCACATCAGAGACTTCTTATTAACGTGCTTTCTTAGTGGAAGCTGTCCATTATCTTTACCCACTTCACTTTCCAGAGGTATGAGAGTTTGGAATCTGTCCCACCCCTGGGTGGAAAGAAGAGAGACACCCTTTGACAGCTCGCCAGGCCATCACAGAGTAAAGACAGATCCACACCTGTGGGTGATCTGGAGTCTCCAGTCCACCTAGTTTATATGTCTTTGGAATGTGGGAGGAAACTGGAGGAAACCCCACAGGACTACAGGGAGGCCTGGACAGGAATTTTATTGTGAAATGTATTTCAGCTATCTGCACAACATCGCTTACAGACTGAACATCTCTTTCACTTTTGGTCTTATAACTTCAATATGCAGTTGTTTTTATTTTTACTGATTAAACTGATTCGATAAAAGGGCTTCAGTCTAAACTTCTCTTGAAGAGCTTTGAGAGCTAATTCAAAATTCACTGGACTGTCACTCTCGATTAGCTAATTCAAAATCAGTGTTTGAATTCCAAGCAAAGCGTTTCCAATTTTCTCCTGTCAGCTGGAGACTTGTCTGCCTTTCTCTCCTCAGCTCTTTAGCGTAATTCAAGTACAGAGCAAAGAACAGACAGAGGAAGCAGAGTCAGTCATCCTCTGATCATCCAGACCATGAGGCAACTTAAACGAACAACCGTTCCACGACTCATCCTCTTTCTGATTTGTTGGTATGTGCTAATTTCACTGCGTCACTGCAGGCAGAATAATTTGATTTGAGCTTATTGTTATTTGTTAAAGCACTTTGGTTCCTAGAGCTCAAAGTTATTTGGTCCTTGATCTGTTTACTGCATTTAATCCAATGTCCGAGCTGAAAACTGAGCTCAAACTAAATCTGTCTGTGGTCATGGCGAATAACTGGCTGAACCGCCCAGTGACCCTGCAAATCTGTCTTAGCTGACAAGGAGCCGTTCAGACAACTTCAGACTCGCAGAACAATCTGCTCCCACCCTGATCCAGGCTGCTGGTAAGAACTTAAGTATTATAGTCACTCGCATGCATCTACACATGGACAAGAGGCTCGTGCTTGTGACAGCATGAGATGTAAACTTTACTGGTGTCCTCTTTGCTGAGCTGTAATGTTAGCTAGCTCAGTGGTGCTAGCAGTAGATACACACTTCCATCTGCACTGTGATACAGTTGGCGAGTGTAGTTCGGTAGAGAGAAAATAGTTCCTACATGAAACTGCTCACAAAAAGGTCTGTGGATTACCCTGAGAAATTGGGTCATGAAACACTGCTGTTGAAGTTTTCAAATGTATTTTTCTTCCACTTTGCGCACCACAAGCTGAGTGCCATTTAGTTCCATTATATTCAAGTGAAGGCAGACATCTCTACAGCCGATATCTCCAACCCTCAGCAACTCATGCCAAAACAGTCTAGATTGATAAATACCACTACAGGTAAAAAGAAAAATATGTATTCTGATTTGGGCTGAACTGTCCCTTTAAATTCCAGTACTTCAATTTGCTGCTGTTTTATACTCCTCTTCTTTTAACAGGAAAATGTTATAGTTCTTAGTCCACTGCATATATTTGACAGCTACAGCCATCATTTCATAAAATTTCAGTATAAGATGACTGTGACCCACTTCCACCCAGATCATCAGACTACCCCTGTGCAACAATGACATCATGATGGTGTCTAATCGCCAAAGACTCCTCACAAATCTCTTGAACTTTTCATCTGTTACTCTTTTAAACTAGTGTTAATTTTTGTCAACTGCTTATTATTAAATTTTAGTCTTCGTCTAAGTCAACGTTATCCTATTTTTTTTTGTCAAGTTTAAGTCAACTGAAAGTCTGGACATTTGCTCCTGCCTCAGTTTCATGTCAGTATCTCACGACATACTACCAACACTTGCAACACTGACCGTTACATGGACGTGGACACACACTCCAGCGCTTTTGGGGGAAAAAGGTAGTTGAGGAACCTATTTATTCATAGTTTTGGTAAACAAAATAAAATAAAATTAACACTACTTGGTAATCTTACGTGCTATATCGTAGGCAACTGGACTTATATATATCTCACCTCCCATCCAAGAGGTTTCTTCTATTCTAACGGACTGGTTTAGAGTAGCAGGCATTAAATTGTGTGGATTTGAGTCCTTGCAGAGTCGCTGAGGTCACCTGTGAGTCGTTGACCCACCCAGCCATCATGTGTGTCATTAGGGTGCCTTCAGGGCACAGAACACATCACAGACTGAAAATAATCTTCTGGGGACTTTTTAAGTGAGCGTACCTCAAAATGCACATCTGCATAACTTAAGTGTTTTTACTGAAACCCCTCAGAGCCTCTCCCCCTTCCTCTTCCTCACATCCCCCTCCGTTCCATCACGCCCCATCTCCCACTTTAATTTCTCACGTGTCTCTTAAGAATCAGCGCTCTCTTCTCCTCTTCCTCCCCCTGCACCTTCCTTCCCTTTACCTACCCACCCTCCTCTCCCTCGCCTGTCTCCTCTGCTTTCTTTCTCTCCCTTTCTGAAGTCAGAACAGTGTTGACAGACAAGTTAAACCCTGTGGCATGCGATGCCGAAGTGACAGTGCACAAAGCACATCTCCCACACACAGCCACTCAACCATGGTCTCTTTTCAACACACACACACACCTAAATACAGATATACATTTGCACTGGGAGAATTATGCAGAAATATTTACAGTATGTGAACAGTACACACATACAGTACACAGATAAGCATTCACACACACCCATGGACACACATAGATAAGGGGCCTCTAATACCCTGAGCCCATGCTGGTCAGTGTTTCCATCCTCACCATCTCCCTCCCTTCCTATCAGTCCTCCCTCTCATCGTCTCTCTTTCTTTTTCCACCACTTCAGCGTGCAGCCGCTCCTCTCCTTTCTGAGTCTTCATCTGGGTGGAAGCCAGATCCTAGTGCAGCCTCTGTCCTGTGCATATATGTGCATGAATGCACAACAAACATGGAGGAGAATGTATTTCTTGCATATATTATGTCCAGCTCGACTCCCTGATTGACAGAAATTTATTTGATTATTTCTGGCATCAGCTTTTCAAATGTGCATATTTGCTGGTTTTCTTCTTCTATGATTGTAAATTGAAACTTTGGTATAGAAGCCATTACCTTTGGCTCTGACATTGTACAGACCAAACAATGCAATCAGATGATTAAAGCTACAGTTGGTAATTTTTATGAAATAACTACGTCATCTTTGCTGAAACCGTCACCACAGCCAAACACTTTCAGTATGGTACCTTTGGAACAAAAAGTTACCCTTGGAGTAAGTAAGTAACCTGATGGAATTTGAATCCACAAAGGTTGGTGAAAAACAATCAATCAGAGTCAAGACTTCTGTCACACAGCTGTCAAACATGTCAGTCACTGCTCGTGAGTTGCGGTCAAACTGTCAAACTAGGCAGCGCTGATCAAATACGAATCAAGATTCTGTTACTGCGGTGCCCATTTCTCACCTCAAATGTTGTCAGAAACATACTTTAGTGTACTGTTTGGCTGTAAAATGAGAAAGTTTTGCGCCAGCCAGTGAGCACTGTTTTGTTTTCGCTCAAATGTTTTCAACATGGCAGCCAGGTCACAATCTTACCAACTGTAGCTTTAATCAATAATGAACAGTTGCAGCCATAATATTATGTGTGCTTTGTATGTATGTGCAGTATTATAAAATTTGTTCTTAGACTTCTGTGCAGTACACTTAATATACAGTAGATACACGTTTTGTTATAATAATGAAGGAACAAAAGAGTATTCACACATTATCATGCTTGTTGTACAGGCATGCTTAACATGTGTTTTTACATTCTCATTTTGTCCGAGGACTTATCTAAATATTTAACTTACTCATGTGAAATTCCTAAAACCATTTCTTGTGGTAATTTATATTCCCTGCTTCACCTTTTTTTATGCAGCAGGCAGTGGAAAATGGCAGAAAACAGAAATATTTTTTGTTGAACATTTTACTGTTATGTGTGAAACATGCAGGATGGAGAGCGCCTGCGTTTGTTGACAAATCTATGAAGCTTTTTCAGTCTTCCAGTGGAGGGTGCTACTGTCCTTGGTAGTGCTGTGCTGCTGGATTAATACTCTGACTCTGTGGTCACAGGTGGTTCATTGGTTTGTCAGTCACTTTGCTGAGCTGCCTTTAATCTGGATATCTAGTTATTAATTTGTCTGTCCATTTGACTATTTGTGCATCTATCACTATCTGCCTTTGTAGCTGACTGTCTCACTATCAGCCTCTCCAACTGTTTGACTTTCTCTCTTCCTCTTTCTGTGACTCTGCAAAAAACCCCACTGTATATAACAATCAGTCATGTCATCTTTCAACCTCTCTGTCTGTCTCCCCCCCCACTCGCCTCATTCTGTCCCTCCCTCTGTCTGTCTCTCGGTCAGGAATGAGAGGAATCTGCAGCAGAAGCAGCAGCTGGCAGGTGGGTCGATGTCCCACGATGCACTGCGTGGGGCACACCGTGCACCGCACGCTGCACATTTGGCTTTTTATTGTGTCAGGAGCTCAACAATCGCACTCGCATTCACACGCACGCATCTATTCTGCGCGGCAGAGAGAGTGGCATGCGGTCACGGCGTGGACAATGACGGCCACAGATTCATCAATTCTCCACAGTGAATTTTGGGGAAGGGGTGAGACCGACAGGCGCCTCTGGTATTGACATGCAAACCACAGATATACAGTTCAGTTCACCCCTGCGTGACAGTGCATTTGAGCAGTGCCATCATTTCACTCTTGAAAGTCACATACGTGCATAGACAGACAGTCGATCACATACACACCGTAAATAACATGCACACAGACACATACTGTACATATAATGAGTCAGACACAGTAGCTGACCCCCTAACAGCTGCACTCTGCACTAAAATCCTGCTGGGACATGATGTGCTTATGACACCACAGACGGCTGTTTGAAGCTGAAAATAGAGAAAAACTGCACATTGGTTTGGGAGAAAAGAGGAGGACATGGCTGTGTGCCTGCGCGTGCATGTGCGTGTGCGTAAGTGTAATTTCCACATTTCAACAAAAACTGGAGGTGAGTCATCATCTGTAATGACAGTGCTTTTCAGAAGCAAAGGGGAGAAGAGGTGGTAAAAAATGTGTGTGCATGTGTTTGTGCATATTCCTTGTAAAATGTGCTTCAAATGATAAAATTTCAAGCATCTATAAGGAGTTTTTCACTGGTTATAAAACACTGTCTCAGTTTAAAACTAGTATCTCTATGGGGCTGAATGATATGACAAAAAATAATAATCAAGACAATTTTTCCAACGCTTGCTGCATCTTTTTATGCGCCTACAACCACTCCATCATGTCTTAACACTAACCTTCCTGTGTAATCAAGCCATCATTTTTTTCACAGTAATTAACATCTAGTTCCTAAAATGCTGAGGCAGAGGGTACCTGCTGTAGCTCTGGTTAAGGGTGAGAGGCTGTCAGTAAATAGTTCGTTGGGCACAGGGAAACAGATCTGTGTGGGTACATGAGACCCTAAAAAAGTGGGTGGATCATGGGGAGCACCACCAGTTGGTCCAGGAGCTTCTCCTCCATGATGGCTGTTTCCAGGCATAATATTTTAGGATGACTCAGGGGCAGCTTAACAGCCTGCTGTCTATCGTCAGGCTGTATAGCTCTGTGTATCCAGCAACCGCTACCTCCAGCCTTATAACATACTAACATAATGGTGATGGTACCTTTTCAGGTGATGGAACTGGCGGCCATTTAGTGTTTACAGAACCTTAGTTACATCCTTATTGTCTTAATCTGCGACTTGTCACTTATAAGATAACCAAACCACTTCCATGTTCTGATGTTGTGTTAGCTTTTTTGTCAATACTTCCCCAGCTTTGGAGGATTTTGCAAGTAAAATTTCAGCACTTTAGCACAACATGTTCTGTGGCTGTTAAAAACAAACCAGGTGTGGATTAAGATGAGGTAGCGAGGTACTGCTAGCAGAATGGCCTGAAGATGTCACAGTTCTACAAGTTTGTGTCCTGCTTGTTCAACATGTGTTTGATAAATTGATCATACTGTCTCCCTTTTGTTGCACTAATACAGTATATTCTAGCTTGACGTCATGGCCAGCCACAAGTATGACAATGAATGTATTAAACTGTGTGGACCTTGAACTAATAACGTAGGGGAAATCTGGACCCCGAGGCTAAACCAGTTGGCAACCACTGTCTTAAAGTCTGTTTTATTGTTACCAGACTATCACAGGGCTGACGCATAAAGACAGACAACCATTCACACTCACATTCACACCTACGGTCACCAATTAACCAGCATGTCTTTGGACTGTGGGAGTCAGCCAGAGTACAGGTAGAAAACCCGCGCTGACACAGGATGAACATGAAAACTCCCCACCCCAGGGTTCGAACCAGGAACCCTCTTGCCACTGTGGTCCCTGCTCTAAAGTTGCGGTGCTGTGTGTGGATCATAGACCTGCACTCCTGCGAACAGACAGCGACACAGAGAGCAAAGCCAAGCAAGAGAAGCAGCAGACTGTTGAAGTGTGTTCGGCTGTGAGTTTGATCCATATCGAGTGAAAATGTCCAAAGTTTATCATCATTACCGCCATAAATTTAATCGACATCCCCTGTCAAGATCATTTTATCACCCAGCCCTGTGCCTTTATATGACCTACATAAGCAAACAAGACTATCAGTGAGAGGATTGCCTATTATTGGCGGATTGGCGGTTAGTCTTAATACCTGTCCCCAGGTCTGACTCCTTACAAATCAGACAGAACGATTTACAGCAGATCGAAAGCCTCACTGAGAGTGATAAATTAGCCAGTTAAAAGGATAGTGCACCCAAAAATGAAAATTCAGCCATTATCTACTCACCCATATGCCGAGGGAGGCTCAGGTGAAGTTTTAGAGTCCTCACATCCCTTGCGGAGATCCAAGGGGAGAGGGGGTAGCAACACAACTCCACCTAATGGAGGTTTACGGTGCCCCAGATTCAAACATCCAAAAACACATAACTGAAACCACAAAGTATCTCCATACTCCTCGTCCGTAGTGATCCAAGTGTCCTGAAGCCCCGACATAAAAAGTTGTTTGGAAAAACGTCACTTGAACTCTGTTTTTAGCCTCATTCCAAAAGAGTTCAAATGACGTTTTTCCAAACAATTTTTTATGTCGGGGCTTCAGGACACTTGGATCACTAAGGACAAGGAGTATAGAGATATTTTGTGGTTTCAATTATGAATCTGAGGCGCCGCCAGCCTGCATTAGGTGGAGTTGTGTTGCTATCCCCTCTCCCCTGGGATCTCCGCAAGGGATGTGAGGACTCTAAAACTTCACCTGAGCCTCCCTCGGCATATGGGTGAGTAGATAATGGCTGAATTTTCATTATGGGTGCACTATCCCTTTAAGCAGGAGGAGACTTTTCTTTAGAGATTATATTTTATGGCAATGGTTGATACTGAGGCACAATCAGCAAAGAGGAAAAAAAAGCTCAAAGTGACAGTGATCAAGCACATGTGAAACCACAAGTGAACCTTGGTCATCATTGATCAGATGGAGAGAACTGCAGGGTTTGAAAGGATAAGAAAAAAACCCTAAATTGCTATTGCATTGACCATTACTATGCATCCTGCAAACAGCTGTGTTCAAAAAAGTAGCATTGCATGCACACGCTAGCTAGATGAAGATCTTTATAACACGCGGCAGTGGTGCCGACGGAAACACTACTGCTTTTGTCCACAGGGGGCGCCAAAATCAACACAAAATAAAAGCCAAAATAAGAGCGTTCGTTTTCCACGCCAATAAGTTAATACCTTGACACACACCCATTCACACCTTCCAGACACACCTGTTCATTTATCCGATCTGTGTTCAAATCACGTGAAGCAGCTACACCTTTTATAGCCAATATAAAAATAATAGCTAACAAAATCAACATCTTGGAAAATCCCTTCTATCTCTTGTGTACTCACGTTTTTAGCGTGCCAGATGTCATGAGCTCCGTGACCAGAACAATACATTTCTTTCCTTTGCATGGGCCCTCCCAGGAGTCATAGAAGCGGACAATGTTAGGATGCTGGAGACCCTTCAACATCCCGGCCTCCTCTTTGAAGCGCTGGCGCTCCGACTTGGACAGCTTGCGATCCTGCACACGGGGCAGAAGAGGAAGCTTAGTCACACATACATAAAAACTAAAAAAAGACTGTTCATTTGAAATCTAGAAGGAAGAAGAAGCATTTACCCAAACAAAACAGGTAGTATTAATAGTACAACACCATAATAGTGAGCGTGATTACAATTAAATTAAGTGGGAAGAGGGTTTGAGGGTGGAGAGGGAAGCTAATCAACAGAGGGAAATAAGTGAGGCAGAGAAGAGAGCAGAGGAGGAATAATAAATGCTTAAAAAACAAACATTGTCAACATCTAACACTGATGCACCATCAAAACCTGCTGCAAGAATACAAACTCAGACAAAATACGACACCAGGTACGATCACAAAATGGTGCCATACTACATTGAGACAGCACTAGAGAAGGACGTGGACGAGGATAAAACAGCAGATTCTCCTTTCATCTCCACTAGAAGAAGCCTTAGAAATCTGTGAGAGTGAGACTGTATGTTGATGCGTCTTCTTTTTATCACGCGCTTCATTTTTCTGAGAGGCGCTTTGTGACAAATCGGTTTATAAATAAACTGATTTTACGCAGGAGGTAAAATTAGGTAAGTTACTAGGGAGTTTGGTTTTTTTTACATTTTATTTTTAAGACTGCGTTTCTGATTTGTAACTCCACTGTTGACTCACGGGGAGGATGCAGACAGCCACGTTTCTCCTCCTGTACAAATAGGCCGTGTCTGAAATCACTGCTTTTCAACTACATAGCACAGCACCAACGACTAACCAGGTAGTTGTAAACTATTCAATTAGTTGCCAAATGATCAAAAAAATAACAATAAATTCTCTGATTCCAGCGTATTGAATGTGAATATTTTCTCGTGTATTTACTCCTTTATGACAGTAAATTGAATATCTTTAAGTTGTGGACATATAAAGACATCTTTAAGCTTTGGGACACACAGATTGACATTTTTCACAGTTTTCAAATACTTTATAGACCAAACAACTACTCAATTCATCAAAAAAAACAACAACAATGAAACAATTTTTTGAGCTGCAGCTCTATTATAAAGTGAAATATATTCATTTTCTGCCAGTGTTAAAGTAATCGATGCAATTAATTGTGTATTATAAAGACTGTGGTGATAGAGACATGTGGTTGTTGTTCTTTGAATAGTTATTGTTGGTTGTTTTATTGTGGATTTTTGTATTATATGTTGTATTTGTGGTATTTTAATGTGTTTTGATTGGCTGTTGTAAAAAATGATTTTCAATCTCAATGGGACTTCCTGGTTGAATAAAGGTAAGGAAAGAAAGAAGAATACTACCAATAATGCGACGAAAAAAGTGTTCATTAAACCCACATTAAAAAAAAAAAATGAGGTTACAGTTGTACATCACCACTGTAAGTGCTGTGTAGTGTTTCTGTGTTGCAGAGACTGTGTGCGTCATACCCGGAGGATGATGTCAGTAAATTCCAGTAAAATACAGACTTTGCTTATCCTGTGTGAATGCGCCACGTGGAATACAGACCTAAGGGGGTAATTTCTAAATCACAAGATGAACAGGTAGTAATAGTCCCATGTAAGAGAGGGCTTCAGAAAAACAGAAAATATTCACATTTGAGAGGCTGCAACCAGTGAACGTCTCTGTATTTTTGCTTTACTTACTGATTGATTGTTTCACTTTTTATTTACTTGTTTTTAGATATTTATTTGGCTCTTCTTGCCTTTATTTGACAGTATATAAGGCTGACTCCTTGTATAGCGCCTTTCTAGTCCTCTGACCACTCAACGCACTTTCACACTTCATGTCACATTCACCCATTGACACACTGGTGGCTGAGGCTACCTGTTCCTCAGCTTATACATCCACTCGCATACAAATTTTCAGTATCTTGCCCAAGGAAACTTCGACACCGGACAGCCGATGTTCCAATTAGCGGACACCCCGCTCTGCCTCCTGAGCCACAGTTGCCCCAGGGTTGGGGAAGACATGCCGCTGCTTAAAACCCAAGCCATTAATAAATGGTGCACATGCTCTACCAGGTGAGCTACCGGGGCGCCACTAATTGCCTCAGCTCCAACAGAAAGTCTGTTACATAAGGAATGAGAGAATGGGGCGGTGATTTCTTGCTACGTTGTCACCAGCTGCTTCTTTTCACCGGGACGGTGTAACATGCTCTTCCCCTCTGATCCCACCGCTCTCTGTGTGTGTTAAGTGAGGACATGTTCCCCTTTGGCTTCCCTTCAATAAACAGTCCAAATTCTCTTCTAGAATACACATCTAATCCTCAGCTACGTCCGCTGTCCTTCATATTTTGTTGTTCGGATGTGACTTGTGGTTTGCAACACTCGCCCCAAGCTTAAACTCTTTGGGTTTATTAGTAGTGGTCATCGCCACCCAGGGTGACCAAAACAAGCTGGCTACATTCTTCCATCCTGTGGATCACTAGCTTCCTAGAAAAGTCCTGCGCACACACACACACACTTTAATGGGCATTCCAGCTCTACCACTGTAAACAAGTGCGAGTGCGAGTGCGGGGGCGGGGGGCAAAAAATAAAAATCATTATTATTTTGTTGTACACATTATTTTGTGTGTGTTAGTCTGTGTCTATGTGCTTATTTGCTTTGTCTGCATATGTTTGCACGTTGATGCTTCCAGTTTCTTCAGCAGCTCTGTGTCGAACCGTAGCTGACACATTCGGCACATCACTGCCCCAAAAATAAACAAAATGAGAGCTGCCTGACAACGATAAAATACGGTGACAAAATCTTGATTCTCAAAGGATTTCAGCCCAAATATGGTGACGACTTCCTCTGTGGCTCTAACCCATTAAGTTATTCATGCCCTCTTGTAACCTGCAGTTACAAGAAGGTTGCAGCAGACATGACAACAGAAGAGAGTAAAACAAATATGAAAGAGATGCTCTAATTAACCTGGAACAGACAGTTGTGCTTTAAAAGGATATAATAACACACATCTACAGCGTTAAATAACGTCTGCCACCCTTTTAGAGGATGAAATTACAGAGACTGCTCTGCAGGCAAACAAAGGAAGCGCTGCAGGATGGAAACAAACAAAGTGTAGATGACAGAATAACCGAAACACAGAGTGAGACCACGACCAGAGAGTCTTATATTGCATTTTAAGAGGCAACAGTATTTTTAAAGGTGACGCAAGATCAGACGTTGGAGGTTAGACACCTACTCGTGGCAGCATTATCAGGACTATCACCATGGCAACCAGTTTTAAAAAGAGGTCCAATGAGGGGCACCTTGCCTCCAATTCAACCGTTTTGTCGTTTTCATTCAATAAATCTACAATATTGTGACATCTTTTTGATACACAGATAAAATGTTTTGCTTTTTTTTTTTACAGCATTGTATTGTTTTATTTGAGTACTTCATTTGAATATGGCATTTAAAAGGCATCCAGTGCATTAGTGCCAACCAGCCGAGGCAGAGCACGAGCTCAGCATCAATCATTCATGGTGCTTAAAGCTACAATGCCACAGAAATACTAACATTCTGGGACATGGTAGTGCTATTAGAGGGGCATATCTAGTAGAAATTAAACAGTAGAACGATTTCAATGCAATGACATCATGGTTATCAGAATTACCACAGTATTAATCAAATTTGCTGAAAATGAGGGCTGGGTGATATATTAATGTGATATTGATATGCTGTTGTGAGACTAAATATTGTTACTACAGTGAAGTGATGTAATTTTATGAACTTACTAGTCTGTTCTAGCTGCTCTATTACATTACTATGGATGCACCGGTATGGATTTTTTCAACCGATACAGATAATTACCTGCTTCTCATGGCCGATAACCGATACGATCATCAATAATTTCACATTTTTTGTATTTTAAAAACAAGTGTATAACCTGTTGTTTATGTACACTTGTGGGTAAGAAAGGCTGAGATGCAGTGAGAAAATATGCATGATTTAATATTCAATAGCCTGACTGAACCAAATAAAACTGACATCGCTATTGCTAACACAACAAAAACAAAGAACAGTTCTGACTCTTCATACGTGCCAACATTAGGCTGGGAATAAGAGGAAGATTTTCTGGGATACTGTCAAATGGCCTACCTTCAACGCCCCTGCCTCCATGTAACCCTACACTACAGACAAACATGATAAATACAAGGATGTGAAAGTAAAATGACTTTTAATCTGAATTAAATTTATAGGTAACGGTAGGAGAGAGGGAGATTATAAAACCCAGTGTTACAGCGTAATTATCTGGTGAATCAGTAAAGTGTATAAACTACACTGCAGAGTGGAGTCTCTACTAACAGAGACAAACAGTGACAGTTGACTCATATGAACGAGTTCAATGCGCATCGGCAGGTCCGCCTTACATCTGATGTATGAAATGTCTATATCGTTACGCTGCATTTTCTCCATATTGCCCTGCCTTAATTGCAAACCGCCAATAAAAATACTATATCAAATGTGCATTAATATGAAACACGGAACCATGTGGCCATGTGTCTGAGAGACTGTTGTGAACTTTGGTTAATGCTGCACAGTATTTACCGTATTTTAAAGCATTTTAATCAAAAACTTTTACTGGTAATTAAAATTTGAAACTGATACTAACCGTAGGGAATATACTGTGATTTAATTTGAAACTGGTAACTGTTTCATTCCTGTCTGGATGTATTCCTTGTTTAGCCACTTCTGTTCCTATCTGGCATAGAGCTTTTATTTTGACATGCCGTTTCCTGTTGTAGGCCAGCAGCAGAGGTAGTAACAGTGTCAAATCAATGTCTGTGTTCAAGGGACAGAAGGCAGGATGAGACCATCAATGGGATTGATGTGATTTAGCGACGTGTTATGTGTGCAGGGAGATTTAAAAAGCAGCTGGCAGCAGTTAGCAGCTAACTCAAAAAGAACAACAGCAGCCCAAAAGAATGAGGACGAGATAAGCTGCCACATAAC
The DNA here is from genome assembly GCA_026686955.1 of Epinephelus cyanopodus. Taxonomy (NCBI): domain Eukaryota; kingdom Metazoa; phylum Chordata; class Actinopteri; order Perciformes; family Serranidae; genus Epinephelus; species Epinephelus cyanopodus. Next base: position 18,948,781 of record CM048936.1, on the reverse strand, counting down.
AGGGATGATAAATTACTGTCAGGTTATGCCACTGTCATTGATAAGAAAGTGCTGCTGATGTGTATATCATACTGTATGTCACACTAAAGTACGATGGTGTTGTGTTACATGTTACATGTCACACCCATCATGCCTCTTTTGTTTCCATAACACCAGCATGCGGTCAAAAATCACACACTGAGGCAGCATGATGGTGCTGCATGATGTTTAGTCCTGTCAAACAAGCAAAGGCAGCGTGATAAAGGGACTTTGTAGCGGCTCTATTGTGCAATCTCTCTGGAAATAAGGGCTTTTGATAACCAACACCGACCCCGGCAACCAATCAGCAAATCAGCAGTGAAGATTCTGCCTGGTCATGGTGTGTGTAAGTCTTTTGAAATGTTATAAAGCTATTAGGAAACCTTGTGAGCTGCTCCGGAGATTAGGGAAATCTCTAAGGTGATGATCTCATATTGTCACATTGTATAACCTGGGGCCTCATCTATATCATATGACTTACACAGAGTGAGAGGGAGAGAGAGTCTGAAAGCTTCAGTGTGTTTTTAAGTGCATTAATGTGTGTAAAATCTGTGCGTGTGTGCGTATGTGTGTGTGTGTGTGAGGGCCCCGTAACAGCTTATCCCTTCATCCTGCAGCGACTGCACTCCACTGATGATGGCCCATTAGCAACCGACACACAGAAACATCCATGTATGTGCTCACCAAGCCTTACTGCCATTGTCTCACTGTTTTTTTTATATATATTTTGATCACATGACCCCGCGGTTGGTCACATGACTGTAGCTGTAGGTCACCTGACAGACTGGAAGCCAACATTCCATTTCCCAGCAGCACTTAGAGGAGACCCTGACCACCCATATCACTGTTAGACACCTCCCTCAGGGCACTAGAACATTACTGCTCCCTCTCTCTCTGTACTCTTCGGAGTGTGCATGGTGTGTGTGTGTGAGTGTGTGTCCACAGATGTGAGCAGAGAAAGCAGACAGCAAGTCTAAGGGGGCTTCCTTATCCATTATTAATGTTTCCTTCTTCATTCTAGTGTATAAATGGGTACACAGCTCTCACACATACAGTAGAGGCATTGTAAGAGACAGTAAAAGCATCTCTATATTAGAAAAACAAAAACTGTTGTTAGCGCATGGGTATTTAAGGAATTAATGTGATCCATGGCGCGTGAGTCTTCCTGTTGAGAGGCTGTTTTTTCTCTCCATCCCTTCTTTTCTGCTCCGAGCTTCAAAACATCATGAGACTTGAGTTTGTGTCGGGCTCAAAAATATCCTCTCACTTTCCATCCGAGCCTCCCTCTTTCTCCCTCATACGCACACCTAGGCAAGACAGGCATACACACTCAAATCTGCAGCGTCTTATCTGACACACGCACTTCTTTTCGACACGAGGACTTCTCACTCTCTAAGCCCGGCTTTGCTTCCTCGCTATCTTCCTCTCTGCCTATCTGACGACTTGAAAGAAGCCACCTATACATCCCTGCCGTCAGTGACAGCTCTAAGTCCGTCTGCCCTATTTCCGTTCTGTGACAGTCAACTGAGGACGCGCACCGACGTACACAGGCGTACGTACACCCACATGCACGACTAGGCAGCCAGAAACAGAATCGGCGCTGTTGAAGCATTATGCAGCTTCCTGCGGGGAAGCTGAAAGCTGATACCCTCTGATCAAATCGTCTAGTCTGGACTTCCCACTGTGCTTTAACACTCAGCGATCATCTGCTCTCGTCTTCTCTGGTCTGTTGCACCCCTGGCGAGTGAGCCGCACTCGCAGCGCCAGATGGATGGAGGTTGCGACAGAAAACAACACCACAAGTGCCAGAAAATTCAGACAATAAACACACCGACGTGGTAAACTGGTCGCCCACTGTAATACAACAAACACCATTAGGTATGTTGTTTGGAATCTCTGGGTGCTGAGAGTCACAGGATGTTGTCCTTACCTCTCCTGGGGACGGTAGAAGCCAAAACACAGCATAAATAATTGCATGATTGTCTGTGTCTGTTTCTCAGGCCTCTCATTATATAACAGTAATTTGTGTTTGCATAACAGAGACCAATCCATAAGAGAAAAAAGAAGAAGAAAGTGCTCTGACAGCCTCATAAATTCACAGTCATTTGAAACTTTTACTGTTTTACCAGCCAAGTAGGTTTTACTGTAGAATAGAACGAGGCATGTCAAATGCTGGAGGGTCTGTTAGAGTTTACAACCCTACCAGTCAAGTGTTGGATATCAGGATGTATGATCTCAGTAGTTATCACTAAAATGTGTTCCTGTTTCTCAGGAAAAGTACCTGCAGGTTCCCAGGACTTTCAGCATGCACGTACTTGTGACCGTGCATTCGGAAGCTGGAGAATATGATATTGACTGAAACAAAGATACCCCCTACTTCCACAGAACTGATATATAGTCCGACCTTAAAATGACGTCATTACAGTAACATAACTGGATCAACTTTTTCACCTGCAGCAGTTTCTCTGAATCATGTTTCCTGCCAAAATAATTCAGCTGTATGGCAAAATATTCTTTGGAACAAAGTGGGAGTGGAAAAACTTTGGGCAAATAGAAGAGACTTAATCAGATATGCAGAACTCAATCTCAAACTAGAGCAGTAGGGCAGGATACAACAGGTGGAATATTCAGTGCAGAAGATCGCCTGAGTGTTAAAATTATAAATCTCCAGCACTAAAAACTACCAAAATAACACGGCAAAATAGCTACATACGATAGACTGGATGAACAATTACAATCTAACACCTCTTCCTAACTGGACACAATGCGAATGAGCAGGCGAGTGATCGGATTTTTCCAGTGTATCCCAGTGTAGATTTCCTAACCAAACGACACATTGCTTGTATTACTTTGCGTGCCTCCAACCTATTTTTAGAGTAACAGCAAGCCTTTCCTTAGGCTTGATCAAGGCTTCATAAGCTCCCTGACTATTGTTGTTTGGCCTAGTATATCTGGACTTTTTTTTTTTTTTTTTTGTACTTTATCTGCTTTATCTCTTTACTTGCTCGCTGTATGTTAGGGAGAGGTGTAAAGATGGTCAGACCTTCCAGTATCACCACTTCGACATGGAATTGGATGATACCCTCAGATCAAATGACTCTGTGTGGGTGGCACTGTGTATTTAACACAATGAAGATACTGCTCTCTTGAGAAAAAAAAACAGTACTTCTTCTAAAAATTATACCACGTAGTCCAGGGATAGGTATTGACATTTGATAGGTATCAACGGAATAACCCAATACAAAGGAGTAACGAAACTGCTACAATCCAAAAATACCTGCATTTAATCTTTTTCTTTCTTTTTTTTAATCATGATCTGGTAAAAAATGACTATTTGTATGGTGTTTGCTCGCAGCCAAAAATGTGAAAAGACCGGGAATTATATAGTACTGAACTGTGGAGTTAGACCATTAAACTCGTTTCACTATTTTGGGTGGGGCTAAAAGCCTACCGAATGACACAATGACGCATACATTAGCATAAGCCACACACCAACACTATATACGAACTAGAGCCATTAAGTTTTGTTGTTGTTCGAAAAAACAGACTCAGAAGAACTTGACTTTCTGACTCTGATTCTGGCTCTGGTGACTCAAACATGTATGGTTGTACAAGTCCAATAAAGCTGCTAGATTGAGCATCCATTGTGGCGCCACAATTAAAACAGCCTGCAGCTTTCCTGCGAGTGGGCGTGGCTTTGGCACATTGGGCGGACATGCCCCCAGCGTCTCAGAGCAGAGAACACTGCCTATTTTTTCATGACTTTGAAACATAATTTTATACACTTGGCAACTTTTCTATCAATCAAATTAAGCTGGGTTCTTAACAACATGTTTTCTGTGGCGTGACTAACTCATTACACTATTTTTGCTTTACTCAGACTTCAAACTTAATTTAGAGAACTATAGAACATAAAGAGGTGCACATTTCCAGGAAGTAATCATTTCAAATCACATAAAAACCTTCAACCCTACTGTTCGGAAGCATGATTATGATAATGCAGTGCCAGCAGTAATGATAGGTAATTGTCCATGGTGATTTTCCAACACTGATTACCATTAACTTGAGTGAATCTGAAGGGTCTGTTATTTTTATTATTCGAGTGATTGTATCATGTTCAAATGTGCACTATATACCCATGGGATTTAAAAAAAAAGACTTTATGAAAAGCTTTAACTGCTGAAAGAGATGATGTGGTTCAAAACCAGATGATGAAAAGGACACAGATTCTGTCCAAGGTCTGCAGCTGCACCCTAAAATAAACTTTGAACATGAAGAATACAATTAGGAGTATGAGTGGGAGAGTGATTATAAGACTGCAGATGCTTTAAGAAATATCGCTCTGCAAAAACCTTTTTCTCCTTTGAAACCATACATGACCTAACCGTTCCAACACATAGCAAACAACTGGCAGCATACTTTTTTTGTGCAACAAACATGCAACCCCTTTTTGGAAACCTAACTGAACTATAAACTTTTCATCCCAGTTTCTCCAGAATGTGTTGCTGACCCACTTCGATGTTCCTCTGATCAACCTTTGAGTCCTGACCCATATTTTCAAAGAATGCCGGTCTGTAACTCGAGTGAAAAAATCAGGACCTGTAAATCTTGATTACATTACGCCTCCTCGGTCGAGTGAAAGAGCTGATTTGTTTCTATATGCAGCGAAGACCTACAGTGGCGGCGGACGGGGGCACATGGTGGGGTGCTGTGCGTATGTGCAGAAGTGTAACTGCAAGTGCATGAAAAAGGCCCGGTGTGTTCCATTAGTACGGAGCCAAAGCGCCTCTCAGACCCCCCACACTCTGGAAACACTCTCCAGCAAAGAACCACAAACCCCCTACAGCTCACACACACAACACACACCTACAAACACACACCTCATAAACATGTGCACCGAAAAAACACACATATGTACGTGTTTCACTTGCGCACACAAACCAAAACCTCTCCGAGAACTTTACCACAGCTTGCTATGGTTAGCCAGCATATGAGAGAGAAAGAGGGAGGAGGAGAGCATCTGTTATGAATAAGAATGATTGAAAAGAGGATGAATAAGTTCCAGTAAAAGTCAGAGGGGGAGAAAGAGTGATTGAGACTTTTAAATAGACATTTCAGCAAAACGAAGGAAACACCAAGATTTGAGTTTACTCCTTCAACCCTCCCCCTATATTCCCCACATATTTGCTTCATCTTTTTTTGTCTGTCCCTCACCAACTGCCTTGCTCCCTCTTTTTCTCTCCGTCACCCTCCACCCCTCCCTCCTTTCCTCCCATTTCGGAGGTTTTTGGTTTCCCATCAATCACCACTCTACATATTGCAGTAACCAGGGCCATGTGCCTGGGTACATGTGTGTGCGTTGTAATCTGACCCAGTTGTGGCTGAAAATCTGAAAATCTGTTGTTTCTGGAGGAAATGTGGTGAGATACATACGCTATGGGCTTCCTTATGCTTGTCCCTGAGAGATATGGCTATTGGAGATATGTTATTTTGTGCTATTTAGTTTACTTTTTGTGGCTTTATACCGACAATGACAAACAGTTAGAGGGGAACTCATGCTTTTCCTTGTTTTCTGTCAAATAATGTTGCTAGGGATGAGCATTTAAGTAGAGGACTCACAAAAAATAAATAAGTAAATAATAAATAAAAATCTAGCATAATAATTGGAAATAATTGGAACTTTCTGTTGCTGCTGTTACAAAGGTTAAAAGTGGTACTAAAGGACTGTCTTTGGAGCTGCTTTTCTCCTTGTCACTTCAACATGCAACATCTTACCACAGGCTTACACAGCAGCAGCGGCTAACATCCTACACCAAGCTATTAAACGGTCCAGGCAAACTCACAACAACACTCTGTCGTTAAATCCATTATTAACCATTAGCTAGCACTAGCCGTGTAGAGCTTGTAGACTCCTGTCTGATGATAAACAGAGCGAGAACAACAGCTGGGCAAGGAGGTGCTGAGAGAAGCAGAACAATGCACACAACTCTACAGTAAAATAAGATTTTACCCACTTTAAATCGTAAAAAAATAATAGAAAAGAGGCATGTTTACATGTGGGTGGTCAGGCAGCAATTACTCTATACCCTTAAATTACGTGTAGCCAAAGTTTCAAATAATGTGGTCAACCTATGTGAAAGTAATCCCTGTGAGCACACTCAGGCTTCAGACAGTTCGGAATACTCCGTTTCAAACTATTTTTCTACTTTCAAGACAAGCTGACGTCAGCTCATGACAGATAAGGTCATCTGCTCCAGGCACGCTACTGCAAGTGTTACACGTAGCTACATGCTAACATATAATAAACCTGTTATCTTGGTTGCAGATGTCGTTAATTTCTCCCTGATTTTGGATCGCATCCCTGCTAGAACTTGTCTGGTTGTAAAGATTTGGGTGATTCTTTTATGTTAGAAACTGCAACTATACAGTCATTACCGTCATCCCCAGCTGTAATGATGGTGCAAATGCGCCCAGATTTGGAGCACCCAGGTATGCTGCCCGATCAGAGCAGACAGAGGGTGAATACAGGTGTTCCAGCACAGACTGCATAAGGAAAATTAAGTGTTTTTGAACATGATTAAAGCTGTACACGTTCTAATAAAAACCCAAAAGACAAGCATGAACCAGAAAATGAGCATAATAGGTCCCCTTTACTAATTCTACAAAGAATTACCTGTGATTAGATATCAATAATCTGTAGGAGGGACATATTGATGGTTTTCTTCTTTGTCTGATTAGCATCAGGCACCACAATCAAACCCATTCATCAGGATGGGCTCAATAACAACACCAATGTGTGCTTGTGTGTGAGTGCACATATTGTGTACTCATATGTGTTAACAATAGGTGCCATCTCAGCCTGCCACTCACTGTGTGTGCACCCTATTGTCTCATCTCGCTGTGCCTCGCTGTGCAAAACACACACACACACACACACACACACACACACACACACACACACACCATGTGCCATTGCAGTCATTACCCTCTGCTCTGCTGGTCACGCCTCATCTCCCCTCCTCCTCGCCATCTCCTCACTGCTCCTCTCTCATTTCCTTTTTCCTCTCTCCTGTCTTTCCTTTCCTTTACTCACTCTTTCTACTCTCCTCTCTTTTCCATTCACGGGATTCCCCCAGAACACAAGCAGGATGCATTTCAAAAAAAGCGGCCCCTCTCTTCCACATCGCACCCCTCAGTTCAGCCACTTGATCCAGTCATCTTGATCCAAGGATAATGAGAGGAAATCTGAGGATAATGAGTGGAACTTCTGGTGTAAAGTTCGTCCCCTTCGAAGTGTTAATCCTCAACAGAACAGCATGCTGCGCACAACGGATCACATTATACCAGGAATTATCCCAAATTTGGAGCTAATGAGTAAAAATGATGACATGCCAGACTTCCATAGTTCACAGCAGTCTCTCATTCTGAAGCTATTAATCTAAAACCAATGTAATGCCCAAAATCCTGAATCAGCTGAGTCGACCTGTTCCAATATCCAGGACTCTAATAATGCTCCATTCATTGATTGTGGTTTTGATTAAAATAATTAGCAACCAACAATGGCCCCCTTTGTCGTACATACAGGACACAAAGATCCAATGAAGTCATGTGAAGAATACAAGGATCCAAAGTTTGACTGTCAGAAGGTTATTGGTCACATTAAATTATTTGCTTCAGCTATATTATCACATGAGAATTACAGGAAGATTAATCTTAAATAGAGGGTTTGGAGGAGCGTGAAATACAAATTTATGGGATTCAATGTGAAAATTATAAATCTTTGACATGATTTTGGGACACAATGGCTGAAAGACATGGGGCAAAGACACTCAGCGACACGTCCGCCACAGCAGAATGCGTCCAGTATAATCACCGGAAGCTGCTCACCAATGAAGGCATTGCTGCTCAATGTTAATTTTACGCAGCAGCACTATTTTTTTCCCTAGGCTTGGCTCAGCAGCCCTCAAACGCATATAAACAACATTAAACTTAGTAAGAAACAGTAAAATCTGTTTAAAAAATACCTAACTATACTAGAAATAATGCAAAGCAGCTGAGCAGCCTTGTGGATGTCTTTACAATTCACATCGAAGTAAATCAAATTAATGTTTCCTGTAGTTAAAATGATACAATTACTTAATTAAATACCAGTTAATATGGCATATGCTTCCAAACTTCCATTACCAACTGCTTTTATACTTGGCAAAACTCAACACACACAGTGAAACTGGCTACAACAGCACGAGTATCAGGGTGCTTTCACAACTGCCATGTTTGGATCGGTTCAGTCAAACTCAGGTTCATTTACCCTCTAAGTACGGTTTGTTGGGGCAGGTGGGAACACAGCAATCACACTCAGGCGCACACCAAAACAACCGGACCGAGACCACCTCTTCAAGAAGGTCTCGGTCTAGTTGTTTTGGTTGCAAATGAACTCTGGTGCGGTTCGTTTGTGGTGAGAACGTGTTCCGACCTCGATCCGAACCAACTGCAGTCACATGACACATTGTTTGGGTTAAACATGAGCATGTTACAGTCCTGGGGGATTATTAATGTGCACCTCCTCCTGTACTGCCTTAATATGCACATTCAGCACATCCAATGCATCAAAACATTGTTTTCTAGTTGGAGCCGCGCCTCATTTTCAAACTGTATGGTTTGACTAAAATGAACAATGACAGCAATATAGTCTACGATGAGCAGCGCTAAAATCAACCTGCGTAGCTGTCCCTCCATTGTGACATTAGAAAGAGGCACATTTATCTTGCAAGTGTACTCTTCTTCAAAATTTGGGTTACTTCCTGAATTTTTCCAGCATGGAAAGTCTGACCAATCAAGAGCAGCTTTCTCACACAAAGCATTTGACCTGGTCCGCTTGTAAATGCTGCCGTGAGTACAACCAACTCGCAATTATTCAGTGTTGTAACAAAATGAGTCCCTGATTCGGACCAAAGAAAGACAACTCTAGGTCTGAAAGCACCCTAAGTGGCAGGTATAAAAACCTGCTTCACCCTGCCTACGTTATGTCTGAGTCCCATGTATTTCAACCATTAGTTTGCTGGTGAAAAAAATAATGGGTTAAATCTTAAATCTCTAAAAAACAGTTAGTGTACATACTATATGTTTGGAGTATGTGCTGCACTGTATGTGTGTGGGACAGAAAGAGAGACTGTGTTTGCCTATGTGAATGAAAAAGGAAAACAGTCTGGAAGGAAATAAACTGAATTTCACATCTGTTAGAATCAAACCACTGAAACATTTATTCCAAACAAACAACATGACTGTTAAATTTCTAAAATAAACACACAACAAAAACAACCAAGCACCATCTAGTAACACTACTTTGAGTGGGGTTTTTTTTGCGTGGCTTGTTTGATTGATTAGGTGGTAGTGTTCTTTGAACTGTAACGAAGATTGTCTGAAACATGAGACATTTGACAGTAATGGCAGTCATATATCAGCGGTCCTGCCTGCCTTGACGGTTCCCAAGAGTCTTTGAACTTTGGAGAATTTGACCCTTTTTGCAGAAGAGGCCACACGGTGCCTCTGCAGCTTGTGAGATGAAAAAGTGTGAGTGAAAAAGTTGATACTTGGTAGGTCCAAGAATGTCAGCGAACTTTACACTTTTTAAGTATAGAACATCTGCGTGCGTGTGTGTGTGTGTAAATATATTTGCAAGTAAAAGGTTACAGTCTTAATATAGCGTACGCTCATCTGCCTCTCTATTAACACATTATAAACAAACAGATCACAGACTATGTTAATAGACGTCGACTGCTCAGACCTTTAAATCTCTTTACACAACATCTGAGGTAGTTACATTACCAAACTACTGAGCAACTCCATATGGCACTCCCGTATACTGTCGGAGGATCATGTATAAAATCCTGCTTTCCAACAGAGCTGACCAACTTCATTACCAAGGAACATTATACACCCACATCTGCGTGTTGCTATGTGGTGTGCGTTTCTGTGTGCTTATGTACACATCTCAGTGGATTCCACGGGGTGTAAATGACATCTTAAAGCGAGGTCCTGACACTGTTATAGTAACTGATGATCTAACAGAGGGTTAAGGCCGGCGCTAGAGAGACGACGAGGGCTGTCCCAGATAAAACTATTACATAATCTGGGAGGACTATCCCTTTACACTCCATTAAAGCGGTGCCTCCACTATTAACGCCCAGGCTGAACTTTAGCACTTCTCAGGTTTCAATTTAAAGAGCATCAACAGCCACTGGCATCCAATCACACAGCAGCACTCTATTTCTTGTGTACTGCTGTAAACAATATGGTTGCGTGACTGAAGTGATCAGCTGGTGTCTGCTATGTTAAACTAAGTGTGGGGAAAACAAGCTTCTTGAAGTGTGAAGTTTACCGTTTGTTATTCGTTATTTATAAAGTAAGAAATGAAGTAGTAAAAGAGGCATAGCAGATTAAAATGGCATAGTTTGAGATGTAGCAGGCTTTACAGACACAAAAATTTAAGATGATCAATGTGTTCTTATCCATACTCGTCGCTTGCCGCTTGGGCAGAAGCCCAAGTGTCGCCACAATGATGCCTGGGCAGCCTTTTGCATTTTATCTTGATGCAGAAAGGGCTGGCGGTGAGAAGGGGTCTGTGGTTTGGTTTAGGCAACAAAATTATTTGGTGTATTTTGGATATTGCTAAAAGAACACCCAGCTTTGCGTGGCACCACCACTCCAGCAAGAGGAAGTCTACTACATAACTATTTGGTTATGTTTTAGGAGAGGATTGTGGATGTGTCTAAAAAACACCCGACTTTGAGGGGCACAGACGCTGCAACCACTGTTGTTCATTGGTCTCGAACACCACTCTCCTGGTTCAAAGTCCAATGTTTGTTTGATTCATCCACGTCCACGCCAGCCCACCCTTTCACGGACTTTAACGCTCTTCTAAACACGTCTGCTGCTCTGAGTGTCTAATAATAAAGCAAATGGGTTTACATTGGAGTTGTTGGAAAACCCAGTGTCTCACAAAGACGCTAAACTATGCCCACGGCTTTACTATAATGATGCTAGGGCACTGCCGATGCGGTGTATTTTGACATGTTGGGAGTGAGATGAGGCTGGCGTGAAACAGTGACTCAACTGCTGATAACACATGCAGACAGCTGAATGTAGCCCATTTACGAACATTAACTCACATCCTTGCAAAGATATTAACCCGTGGGAACCCTGACAAACAGAATGACAAGCGGTGACGTAGTGGTAATGTGCCGAGAAAGGTAGAGACGCATTTGGAACAAAGGGAAGAACAAGACTGCAAGCTAGCAAACATGGATATAAACGTTAAAAAAATAGCTTTGCAAATGTTTTATGAGGAAGGAAATGTACAAACTACTACTGCAATTCAATGAGAAACATATATTGTAAACATAACTTTGTAACAAACCTTCACAGGATACCTTTAGTGAAGACAATCAGTCTTGTATTTTCTCCTTTTTGTTACTCAAGAATGATCTCATACTTCAAGATGACATATTTCTGTATTTCTGCCTTTATTTTGACAGACCATGGAGACTAACTAGACAGGTCCAAACCAGAATCAAACTGGGCACATGGCTAACACTGTCTGTAATACTGTATGAACGCCCTACTCCACTAGGAAGTGCCAGTACTTTCTTTTACTTAATTTTCTGTAGCAGGAACATCATATGAGAGTTTTTAAATCGAAACAGATTTTTAGGTCACAGACAGAGAGGAGAGTAAAATCGTGCAATTAAACCAGTGTGTTGAATATTTAAAGCAGTCGATGTTTATGCTCTGTCAGCCTAACAACCACTTTACTGAGAGTAACCAACCTCCTGTTTACATGTATACAGTGTTGCTTTGGCACAAACACACACACTGACTCTAAGAATACTACATGCACTGTGTCGCCGATGTGTGCGAGTGTTTGTGTGTCTAAACTCCTCCACAAGCCCCCGAGGTTGTCAACGGATTAACAAAAACCCTGAAGAGATATAAGCAAACACACACACATGAAACGCTTCCGCAAACTGCACAAACCAGCGTGCGCGAGTGCAAAAACAACACAGCACAAGTCTGTCTATACAATAAACATAAAGGGGGGATTAACTCATGTCAAGAGAAAGGGAGAGTGGAGAGAGATGAGAGGGAATGAGACAGAGACAGAGGGGAAAATTAGGTGAATCTGAATGAGAGAGAAAAATAACAGATTACAGAACAAGCTAGTTGAAACATCAAACGTATAACAATCTCTCCCCCTCCGTATCTCGACGCCCCCTTCGGCGCTCCAGTCTGTGCCTCTCTGCCCTTTTCCTCTCCTTGCAGTGGCCTATATTTCCTCTGCAGCTGGTTAGTTGAGACAAGGGAGAAGAACTGATTTAGGCTCCAGCTCTGACGCGGTAATCAGAGAACTTAAACAGATACAGGCTACCGATAGAGCCATGCACTAGAAACTGAATAATCTGTGACAGACCACTGGACGGCCTCCAGGAACGTCCGGCAGCCAAATGCGCACATGTGTGTTGGTGTGCGTGAATGCTGCTGTGTGCATGCCTGTGTGTGTTTTCTCTGTGGGTCTGTCTGATGAGTGACTGTGGGTTTGTTACAAGCAGGTTTCGGGGTTAATTTGTTCCAGATGAGAGTCCATTACTGCCAAAGCGCACACTGCTACAAGACATTAGCTTTTCCTCATACTTTTGCTTTGTGTGTCGGTATCTCAGACACTCGCGCATGATTCAAAGCAGACACATTTGAGCTGGAGAATGTCAAAAATATATGTTAAACATCTGTCGCATTAGAAATGACTGCTACATTTGGGTTTACTCCCAAGATCACAAAAAATGCATTGAACTTTTTTTTTTACTTTCTGTCTTTTTACCTACAAGGATGCAATAAATGTACAAATAATTACATAGTTTAGACAGATGCAGACACTGTGGACACACGTGACCGACAAACCCCAAGAGGAAGGCAAAGAGGAGGGGTGAGAGCAGAAGTGAGGACGGAAGTGAGGTTACAGGAAGAGAGGAAATGGGCATATTTGTCCTCTGAAGTCTTTCCTGTTGGGACGACACACAATGCAGAAATGCAGAGAAGTGCCTGGAGCCAGTCGCACAAAACACCTCAAGTTTTCTCCTTAAGTATGGCACTTAAAACTTATTTCCTAAGCAGAGGGACTTACTTAAGGGTGTTGCACAGAATCCCTTCGAAGGTTTCCTTAGTCAAGTAAAATGTCGAGGCATTTACTGCACTGAAAGAGATTCACTGTGGTAAAATACTAGTTTCCATTATCCGTTTGCTTGTTTGCGCTCAAGCTTGGACGCATTCACACTGGCGCTATTTGGTCCACTTTAAACGAACCCTGGTCCACTTCCACGGATGGTTCGGTTCATTTGGAGTGGTGTGAACGCTCATTCAAACTCTGGTGCCGTCCAAATGAGTGAACCCTGGTCCCCTTGAAAACTAGGGGTCTCGGTTCACTTGCAAGTGAACCCCGGTGCGGTTCACTTACAGTGGGAAATGCAAACAGACTACCATGAACCGAACCAAATGAAGGTGTGAAATTTTTCAGAATTCCCCGCCAAATCGAACTGAGTCCCCCGAACTATCCTGGTGTGAATGCGCCCTAAGTTTTTTGGTTTAACCAAATTTAAGGGATTCCTTAAGTATAAGACCAAGATATGGAGAAAACCTTACATACTTAAGTGAACATTTTAAGGAAACCTGAAGAAAAATATGTGTTTTGTGCAACTGATTTTATTTTGAGAAAATCTTAACATAGACTTTAAGGAAAATCTTAACCTAAGGTGTTTTGTGCAGCCAGCCCCTGAAAGTGAGTAACAGCCAGCAAATCTGAAGACTGACACTTGGCAGAAAATTTCAAGTGAACTAGACGAGAACTCGCAGGCCAACAAAGCATGTTTTCGGTAACAATAACAGTTTCCTTGACAGCTAAAGTCCAGCCGACTGTGCAAACTACAGCAGATTAAGATGGAGACGGAGGATAGAAGAGGAGACGAGGAAGGCAGAAATGGAGAGCGGATTATATGACACAATGATGCAATGACTGAGCGAACATCATGCACACACATACGCGGTGTAGGGTTACTGCAGAGGTGCCTCTCTGTCTCAGTAATGCCTTGCTGAGAGACAGAGATGTCAATGTCACAAGGACTGAGTCAGTCTAACACTTACATCAGTCAGAGACACACACTGGCTTTGTCCAGGAAAATCATTGCTTCACAAGCTCGTTGGACAGGACGAGTGTTGGTGCTGCTGGATGACGACCCAGTCATCCCAGTTTAGATCTCTTTTTTGGTTTTGTGTTAAATCAAATGTGGCCAAAGTTTTCAATAATGAGGTAAACATATGTAAAAGTAATCCATTCAGATCATTCTGAATACTCTGTCTCCAGCGTTTTTTTTCTGCAGCTGAGGCAAGGTGACATCAGCTTATGACTGATATCTTTATAAGGTCATCTGCTCCAGGCACTCTGCTGCAAGTGATTTCATTACATACACCGCTACATGTAGCTACATGCTAACATCAGGGAAATCTGTAATCTTGGTTGCCAATGTTGTTAATTTATTCCACATTCAGGGCTGCCAATAGTCGACCAAACATAAGTCAACCAGAAAGGTCATTAGTAGGCAAGATTTCATTGGTAGCTTGGTTGACAGAAAAAAATAGCACCCGACCTCGTGTTTTACAGGCAGTTAAAGACGTGGCATGTGTACAGCCCCTAATTTCCAGGGCTGGTACCTGCGGTTATTCCACAGGCTAGTTAATAACATGGCGGGCAGGAAATTCAAAGTATGGGATCAGTATGGGTGAAGGACGAACCCAAGGTGATATGTAAACTCATCTTCATTGGTCGACGTATGACGCATCATCTGAAACATGGAAGTAGCTACATGCCCATTAGCCGACAGCGTCATTAACAGACGGCTCGCTCAGTGTGTGACGTGCACTTGTAGATAAAATATAGGCCTATATTGATGAAAGTTCATTTGTACGGCGGCTTGAACATTAAAGCATGCAAACATGTTCTAGTAAAAACCCCAAATATGTGCATGAACCTGAAAGTGAGAAGCAGGAGGAGAGGATGAAAGTGAGAGAAATGGGGAAAATGTGTTAGGAAAATAAAAATAGGAGGGGAGAGGTGCTGGAGGACAGATGGGAGCAAAGCAGAAGACGAGATGAAGATGAGAGAGCGACAGATGTTAATGGCTGATCAGGAGGAGGGAAAAGAGCGCAAGCAGGAAAAAGCAAAGCTCAAAAAAAGGGGGGTAGGCAAGGACATGTTGCAAGACGGGATTTGAGGAGGAGAGGGTTGAGAGGGGGAAAAGATGAGAGGAGAGGAGGTGGGAGGGAAGACAGTTCAGATAATGAGCTGTCAATTGAGACAAAAGCAGAATTGTATAACTTCATAATGAGCCTCATTCTCGGGAAATATAAGTGTAATAATGACAATGAGGCCTCCCTAATGAGACCACTACACTAATCCACACACTGTGTAACAACCTTTTCCCGAGCAAACTATTGTACTAAGATAACTACAAGGCCTGATTAAAAAGTTTTAACAAAGACGCTTTTATTAAAGTTAAAAGCTTTATTCAGAACGTGACAGGACGTGCCGGTCGCTCTTAGGCATAAAATTAACTTCTCTTGAGTTGAAAAGGTTTGTTCTTATTATGTACACACTGTACCTGCTGCTCACGTAATGTTTTTCTTTTCAAAGTACATTTAAGAAAAATTCAGCATAAAATTTGTTCCTTTGCATGTAGCTCTGATACATACAAGCGCCACAAACCATTCTGCTACATCAGAACGAAAGACAACGTTTCATATTTCATATCGAGACTCAAACATCTCGAACATCTTTTATTAATCCCCACCAGAGTTCAACCTGTGACCCATTCTGGGTCCCCACTCGAAGCTTCAGAAACACGTAGGTTTGCTATTTCAGCTGTCTTTGCTTTAGTGTAATGGTTGGCAGACGTTCTTATGGGGCAAGAAGCTGGATAATTACAATAATGTACAGCTCCGTCGCCTCTGAAAGGAAACCCTATAATTAATCACACCGTACATCTGGCTGCAGTTAGCTTTACAAAGACCTGTACAATAGCTGGGCTCCTATCAATGTCACTGTGCACACGCAGACAAGCGTAGGGATTCACGTGCGCACACACTCCTGAAACATCCATTCAATGTACAAACTTGCGTGCACGTGGTTCGAAACAAAAACTTTTATCCTGTGTGTGACCTATTTTACTCCTGAATGAGGTGTGGATCTGTGAGGGCAGGTATTAAAAGTGTCCAACTTTCTTTCTCGGGAACAATGACAACACTGAGCGATGACAATATGATTTCTAAGCCTGGGTTAACACAATTGCTGCTTAAAATATCCATACAATGAAGTTATGATGACATAAGGGTCAGGCAAAGGAAGAAGAGACACTGAATAAGAGTTTCGTTTCTTTTCATGTGTCAGATTCCTCAAAGTACAGCAGCGACTGCCTGAAGGTAAAGCAAGGAAGACACCGAAAGTTTCAGGTTTGAATTTCTCATGCGGTGAGTCAGTGACAGGCTACCAGATCTTAGCAAGGTTTTAGCAGCTGCCAAACAGCTAGCAGCATTCATGGGTGTAACACTCCCTGCCCCTTTTAACTAGTAAACCAACAGGTTGCTTTTTATGTAAGAATCTTCTTCTTTCTTTATTAATCAAATAATCATGAGGTCATTGTCAGAAAAAAGTAAAATGCATGTCTATCACACCTTTTTAACGCTGAATGAGGCATCTTTGAAATTGCCAATAGCCAAAAAGCCAAAGATATCTGATTTTCAAAGATGTGACACAAGAAAAAACTGAAATTGTCACACTGGACCGGCCGAAACCTTTGATTTACTGACTAACAGTGTCCGCTTTACGTTAAAAGTTAATGTCAGCGACTTGAAGTGAGGAGGAGCCGGAGACGCTCACTTTTGCATGTAATGCAAAATATTAAAATAACGTGGTAGTGAATGACGTAAGAGACGTGCCAAGGTCATAACCCCCCATGTGCCAAGGACGTAGCCTCACGCACCTCACCTTAGCGCCGCTGTCAGCTGTTAGCGCTGTTAGCTGTGATTGCATTACCTTTCTCCTTCAGCAGCTCCTTCCACCTGGGAAAGGCTACCCCGATGTTGACCCTCGTTTTTTGAATTCGCTGAAAATCGACTAATGCCGGTCACCAGCCGATTGATCAGTGCCATTCCACTTATTCAGCCATTTATTCAGAATGAATTTATAAAATATTTATCTCTCTCTCTAACCTCTGATGTGTGTTTGTTACACAGAGGTGTATGTGTGCAGAATATCACTATGACAGAAAGTGCGAAGGGAAGGGCTTGTTTCCCTACAGATACGTAATTAAATCACTGACACACGTAATATACAAGACAAAGGTCAACAAGGTCCAAATACACACAAGTATGCACAGACTCAGATGTGGAGTGGCAACAGAAACAGAAAGAATAATCTGGAAGACTTCCAGTGTGAGGCAGAAGGGGGCACGGACAGAGAGAGTGGGTAATGTCAACACAAATGCCTCTACTAGGCTTTCTGGCCGAGATAAAAACACACAAAAGCACGTGTGCACATACACAAACATGCGTTACATCATTCTGCTGGAGGTTTATGAGAGGTCAGAAAAACAGCGTTGGAGCCAGAGGGAAAAAGAAAGTAGGTAAGAAAGTTCGAGAGTCAGGCAGAGACAGAGTTTGCAGCAAACATGGACTGTACGGTGCGAAGATGTGCAGTTCAGGCTCAGGTCATCATCGCACATAAACAGGTACAGAGCAAAAGGATGTGCCGCTCTAGCAGGATGTTTGCATCGGTGAATACATTTGGTTTTTGATAAGGCAGCTTCATCGTAACTGGCTGCCTGTTCAAACAGCTTCTGGGAGCACATGATGTGACGACTGGCAGCGATTCATTCAGGTGCAGAACCCACGAGAGAAGTGTGTGTGTGCTGTGACAGCATCCGACGGAGCCACGACTTCAAAAGACTTCCCACACCTGTCCATACTAAGTGCTGCGCCAACACACACAGCAGCATCAGTGTGTGTGGATGTTGTGGTTTGAAGTCAGGGATGAATCATTAATTTCTCTAATAAAAACCTGAAAAACACACACACTCTTGTGACTGTGTGAAACACTTCACTGGCAGTTATGAAAATATCGTGTCACAGCAGGGCTTTGTGACATTTGCTGCAACTCACAAATGGGACTCTCTTCAAACGGCACACGCTGCATCATGGGCACAGGAAATCAAACTTCTAACGAGGCCTGCTTTTGCTGTTTGAACATCAACCTTCTGACAACACTTCTGCAACAGGTCACCCGCTGAGCAGGGAACGCAAAACCTGACCTAGCATATGTCCTTTCCGTAGCACATTTAGAGATATGAGCCTCTTTTTAAGATATTTCGAACTTCCTTAAACTTATTTTGTGGCCCCAGATAGAATCAAGCCTCTAAACTTGAAGCTCAACTTCCTGATCCAGGACACCAGTCACATGTTCTCATGTGCCAATGTTAGCATTTATAGTGTGCATACTTGATAGATGGACAATACAAAAGGTGTGTTACTAACATCATAAATCTTTCACAGTGTACCAGTGATGCTACTGTGCTCTGACATAGTTTAGTGACAGGTGGAACTGGAAATCTGTACAGTACACTGTTATTATCTAGATTTATATCGATAAACAACTCTGTCATAAAAATGCCTTTTCAAATGTGACGGATCTCACACGTACACACATGTCTGACTGTAAACCAAGAGGCATCCTCTGTTTATCTACTAAATACCTGACCTGTTTACACTGGTACCATCCATAACTTTTCACAGTGGAAATGGACTGAACTGCACCGTTCTGCTTGGTGGAAACGGGGCGCTGAAGCAGCTCCAGATGTGATGTTACAAATTTGAGTGTTTGCACTCTAGTTGTTGGATTTGAGAGGGAGTTGTTCATGCATACTATGAACAATATTTCTGGACTGTCTTACACCAAAGAAATAACATGCATTAATTTTGAAAAGTCGAGTCAGTTCCCTTTATAAGGAAGGAAGTGAAGTGCATCATGTGTAGTACAGTATGTACATGCATGCAAACATACTTTGTTTTTTTTGTGTGCATCAAGTACTTGATTTCTCCAGCTATCACAGAAAGAGACATGAGGAATAAA
Organism: Epinephelus cyanopodus; assembly: GCA_026686955.1. NCBI lineage: Eukaryota > Metazoa > Chordata > Actinopteri > Perciformes > Serranidae > Epinephelus > Epinephelus cyanopodus. The sequence goes on along the minus strand of CM048936.1, from coordinate 18,929,541 downwards.
AAGCAGAGGTAAAGAAGACCACAATGCAAAATTGCAAGTAGCGTTGGGCAATATATACCGTGCAAAGATAGAAATTTGTCACTACTGCAGGAACTAATTGGGGCAGGTTATGTAGCAATTTGGGGCTGGATTCTTGCGTGCCTTGCGAGCTAACGTGATTTGGGCAGACACGGAGGAGGAGAGAGATTGTAAATACAGAAGCTTGTAACACTTGAAATAGTGTTGTCTCATGTGAGGTGACTGGCTTAGTTTTTTTGGGATGGAAGTTCCAAACAAAAGAGGAAACACATTTCACAAAGTAAGGTATGATTATTTTAGACCATTCTTAATTGAAAAATACAGAACTGAATCGTGACCATGATAGAAGATTGTGGCCATGTCACCCACCTCTAAGTACACATCAAAGTAAGGGGAAAGGGCACAAGAAACAGAAGTGATCATGGATACAGAGACTCAAACTCCCCAACAAGGACCTCAATTCCAAATGTTTACCCCCCACCCAGAGCTACCACTTCAAACAGAACCTCCACATAATGGTGGAGGCTATCGAGTATGAACTCAGCAGCAGAGCCCACATTTACCAACGCTTTAATGTTCTCTTACTAAACACCAAACGGTCCACCTCATCAGTTCACAGCAGGGTCACACCGTGATAACAGAAGAGTGATGAGGAATCCGCCTGCACGCAAACACACACTTACACACACGCATTTACCAGAAATGACTATGAGATTGCACGCTCACATCCTGTGAAGTCAGCAGAGGACATCAGACATGATTCATGTGTTGCTTTCCTCTCTTCTCTCTTCATCTCCTTCTTCTATCTGTCCCTACTCATCTATCATCACTCAGAAGTTCTCCCCCGACAGACCCCTTTAGATGCCAAACACTGACCCTCAATGCTGACCTCAGACCCCCCTACTTAATGGGAACAGTCTTTGTCCTTGTGTGTGTTTCAAGCATATCAGTGTATGAATGTATTGATCTGAATGGTTGCATGTTTGTTAATTAAACTCTGTTTGCACATATATATATATATAAGTGCATACATATGTGTATATGTGTGATATACATATATATATATATAAATGTGTATATCTTTGAGTATTTGCAGTCACTGTGAAAGGCATCTCTATTTGTCTATGAGCATGAGATGAAGTCAGACAGTCTGCAGTAAAAATACAGACTGACTGGATTTATATGAGTAATGTGCGTGGTATAAAATCGCCAAGTGTTCTTAAAAATAGGTGTATAGGATTTAAAATACTAATAAAAAGACGACTGCTCTAAAGGACAGTGGCTGCCTGTCCAACACTTCTACATTAGGTCTTCATCACTCACGCCGACAACACCAAACATTAAATAATTAAAATCATATTTTTAAAGAGCAGCTTTTACACGGATGCTTCAGATAATCAGCCACACTTCGGTCACACATTACAGTTGCCAAGCCTCTATAAAGTGTTCAGTGTTACAAATGCACTACTGAGAGGACACAAAACACCCACACCCACACCCACACACAGACACACAGACACACACACACACACACACACACACACACACACACACACACACACACAATTATGTTGCATATAAAGCTGCAATGATTAATCGATTAGTTATCAACTATTAAATGAATCACCACTTCTGTAATTGATTAATCAGTTTGAGAACATCTTTAAGGAAAAAAAATCTGATTCCAGCTTTTTAAATGTAATATTTTCTGGTTTCTTTCTTTTCCTGTGACAGAATATTGAATATATTTGAATTGTGGAATAAAGTAGACATTTAATGATGCCATTTTGGGCTTTGGGGAACACTGATTAACATTTTTCACCATTTTCTGCCATTTTATAAACTAAACATCTAATCAACTAATTGAGAAAATAAACTACTTGGCTCAGACCAAAGATTCACGACGAGATGAGTTGAAACAGGCAACTACTTGCAAGTTCTAAAAACCTGCTGGTTCACACCAATGCAACTACATGAGATGGTGTATCATCTATGCAACAGCTCTCTGTACTTCTGTCCTGATTTGCAGCTTTTTCAGGCTTATTTTGTGGCTGAATGTAATTTGTAGCTTCTTAAAATATGAATGAGGATAGTGATGGTGAGATACTGGCTATGGCTGCAATTGTAGTAGTGATGGTCTGAACTGGGCTTTAGATGTATATTAGAAATACCAGCATACAATAGGATTTTTTGCAATAGAGCCAAACCGATGCTGGATTGCTGGATTCAAACAGAATTCAAACAATCTGGTGACAATATATTGGCCAATATCCATTCTTTTACACATGTACATGACATATAAAAACGATTTTTAATGTGAATCACTTACACTAATTAATTTAAGACTAATTATGACTATGAGTGGCACATTTCTTAGTTAATAAATAAGTGTCACATTGTGGCTTCTGTCTGATAAAAACAAAACAAAAACTAATAATCTACACTAACTCCTCATACATATGCAAACAACTGACAACAGCACCTCACACTTTTCAAATACTTTTATAGATTTTCTTTCTTCCTGAGAAAACCATCTCGGCTGTCTGCTGGTTTACCACTGGACCTTCATGTTGCTACAGCTGACGCTAATGGACCTGACGTTAACATCCACAGAGAGAGAGAGAGAGAGAGAGAGAGAGAGAGAGAGAGAGAGAGAGAGAGAAGAGAGAGAGAGAGAGAGAGAGATCTTTGGCTTCCGACATACTGTTCTGCCATATACCTCTGTGTGTATGTTTTCGGTCCATGAAGCAGGAGAAATAAACTTTACTCACTCTCTAAAACTTGAGAATGACTTGCAGATATGTGCTTTGCATTCATAAATCTAGCATCCCTATGACAAGTTTCTTCCATGTTTGACCAATGAATGTGAGAGCAGTCACAGTTTATGTGGGAGTTTAAAGAGGAGACTGCTGATGAATGGAGGCCATGATTGTTCGTGGCCTCTATTCAGGGAGCACACACACACACACACACACAGTTTACTGGGGTGAAAGTAATTTGAATATGATCCAGATGCCTTCATGTGTGAAGAAGAGAAGAGAAGAGAAGAGAAGAGAAGAGAAGAGAAGAGAAGAGAAGAGGTCTAGCGAGGAGACTGGTGGAGGTAAATAAAAAGACAGAGCTAAAATATGAATCATGCGCTGCTGTTGCTGCTGCTAACACCTCCAGCCCACGAGACTTCTATTTATAGACAGAAAGACAGAGAGAGAGAGAGGCAAGAGCAAAATGATAGCACAGAGGAAGACAAGTTCAGAGAGAAACGGCGTTAGACAGCAGGAAGAGGAGTGAAAGACTGAGACTAGGGACAAAAAAGCGGAGTGGAGCGGAGAGACAGAATCAGTTAATGGCAGAGTGGAGCGACTGAACAGTTGGACGACGAGAATAAAGAGATGGGCGAATGATTGTGCACCAGACTGAGAAAATACCAGGGTCGAACTGCGGTCGTCTGGAGGGTGGATGGAATGACAAACCAAAACTAAAGAGAGAGAAAATATGAAGAGAGCAACTGCAGGAGAAGAGAATGGGATAAGTGATGGAAAGGGTTTAGTTGGTTTCCAGGAACTGCATGTCATCCCTCCTCAGACAGGTGTATACACCTGTGTCAGGGCTGAGTCACTGAGAAAAGGCAGTGAGCCAATGTAAAACATGAGAAAACAAGTCATTTTTGAAACGGACCGCTGTTTGCATAAGTCAAGATTCAACCTGTCTGATTAAATGACACATGAAAGCATTGTAAAACATGAATCATGTAAAGGAGGAAATTTAAGAGTGATGTACTTGTTTCGTCCCACCCTTATCTTGTTTTAATATCTGGTATTTTAGGATAAATTTTTGTATTTGTTAGCTCTAAAGCCTGAGAACAACAAGCTAGTTTCATATCCAATTAATGTAGACATTATTTTATCTAATAATCAAGTTATTATTAAGTCTTTCAGATGTCAAAAAGTAGTTAAAAAAAAAATCCCATCACAACCTCCCAGAGCCCAAACGACCTGTCAGGATTTTATAATTCATTCATTTTCTGTAACCTCTTGTCCTGTCAGGGAGTCAAGAGTACACCCAGGACAGGTCTCCAGACTATCACAGACTATCACAGGGCTGCCCACTGCCCACCCTCCAGTCTCCATTGGTTAGCCTGCCTAAGCTGCTCTGCACTATGCACCCGCTGGGTTGGGTAGGAGCCAGTTAGCTGTGTCGCTCCTTCGGCAATTAATGCTCGTAACGCCATCCTGACCCAACAGCATTGCTGTGGAAACACTTTGTCGACCCGCCAATCTCCCCCCAGGGCACCCTTGTGAGTATGCTGCTTAATTTTGAACAGCAAGCCCCCTTACCCATCTCTGTTAGCACCGTTAGCAGTGTCAACATGGCTAATGGTGCTAACACATTTAAAAGTGCTCAAGGTTTTGCCATTTAAAATGAGGCCACTTAGGCCACTCCCCAGGGCTACCTAGGGGGAAAACTGGAGGATGGCCACTATGTTTCTGCAGCAAGGGACATCGTCACAGTAGTAATCATGCACCGCAAGCTAGTTCCCATCAGAGCTAACCAGTGGAGACCGGTGTGTTAACATCTCTAAATAGCTAGCGCTCTGAAATGTGGTGCTACACCCCAATGAGTCATTGGAACAGCAGACCAAATGGAAAGGCCTCTTGTATTTTACACCATTTGTGTTTTTGTCTTAAAAATGAACTGGTTGGTTACCAGTTAATGAGTGTCAGGCTATATAGAGCAAAATTAACCAAAACTGACATCCCTATTTCAAACTCTCAAATATCGATAATATCCCCAAAACCCAGCATCAGTCAGGCTGTAAACTGAAGGGGTCCATGTCATTGGTTCGACAGCCCATTGGTTCGACATCCCATTAGCCCGACTGTCCGTGGTGCTGAACGGCTCGCGGCGGGCATATGGTGCGCCGCGACCGGCTTGAGGCGGAGCAGGCTAACGGCTTATGTATTTGTCACTTTCTTTTTCATTTTAACCCACACCATGATCTTTTCCTGACCCTAACCAAGTGGTTTTTGTGCCTAAACCTAACCAGACCTTAACCACAGGGCATCATGGTGATTTCGGAACGGACTTGAGTTTAATACGGTCGGAACAATGGGATGTCGAACCAATGGGCTGTCGAACCAATGGGCAGTTCCCAAACTGAAGTCATTCTACAGTTAAGGATAAATATGAACACAAACAAAGAGAGCACAACAAAGCGCACCTCACATTCATGAACACACACCCGACAAAAACGTTTTCACACACCTATTCATACACAAATGCTGCATCTGTCTTTTGAAGTATCACACTTCACAGTTGGTAGCCCGATGCTATACAAGCTGCGTTGAGGTTTGCCAAACCCCCTTAACAAAAACAGGTGTGTATGTGCATGTGTGTGTGCACAGTGTTTATGTATATTATATAAAAGATGGGATAAAAAAAGAGGGAGCAACCATCGCTCATTTTGTTTTGTCACAGAGGCAGAAACACTTGCTGGCAGGACCTGTTTGGACCGATGAGAAAAAAACACCCTAAATAACAAAGACGTATTTATGAGCGAGACAAAAGGGCCGTGAACAGCCAAGAGACGAGAGTTTTAATCAAAGATAAATCTCTATTAAGTGCCCGCCACACCTGAGATTTCTAGGAAAGGTAATCCTTAAATCAGAGATGACTAGTCTAGGTAGATATTATCAACAGACAAGCAGCAACAGCATCGGTGACAAAAGAATTCACAGTTGTAGTGTTTGGCTTGGGTGATGGCCATTCCCTTGAGGAACTGCTATGTGCATTCCCACAAACAAACACACTCAGTTATTGCACAATATCTAACTTAACCACACAGATAGATTTCCAAGTAATATATGGTGAATGAGGGATGCTCCTGGTGTGGGACGTGCAAGTATCCACACACTAATACACCACATCACTTTTTCCACAGTGTTACGCGCGTTATATTGTTAATACCACTAGTATGACCTAGCATCACAAGTAGTTTCATTGCAGTTTCTTGTCTATCTTCCCCTCTGTCTTCTTTCCCTCCCCTCCGCTGGCCCCTTTCCACTCCTTTCCCCCTTTGTATCTACTTCTTCTCATCCTCCCCAGAGCCTGCTTCAAGCTACTGAGCTGAAACAGAGCTAATGTTTGGGCTAATTAAGGACATTCCCCACCACTGCAGTCAGAGCAGATTTGCTGTTTCACCAAAAAGGAAGCCTTCTAAAGACTTAAGAGTTAAATCCTCCCTAAAATGTGCTTGTTTACCAGAAACGCCGGCAGTTCTTAGCCTTTTCGGCTCACAGCCCACCCCAAAACAAAACCAAGCTGTGTTGCAAGCACTATTGCAAAAGATGGTAAAATTAAATGTCAAATGGTCAGCCAATTTTGACTTGCATACGCTCAAACAAATTAATTGGTGTACTGTTGGGTTTATGTATTTCAAGTACACTAAAATCTCCATCCAATTGAATCAGGTACATTTTACATAAAGTTCCGTTTATGTGGGGGGTTTGAACCCAGGGTGGGGGAGGCCATCTGTGGAGAGTTTGCATGTTTTCCCCGTAACAGTGATGGTTTTCTCCGGGTTCCTCCCACAGTCCAAAGACATGCAAGACAATTGGTGACTCTAAATTGTCCGTAGGTGTGAATGTGAGTGTGAATGGTTGTCTGTCTCTATGTGTCAGCCCTGTGACCTGTCCAGGGTGTACCACACCTCTCGCCCAATGTCAGCTGGGATAGGCTCCCCTGCGACCTCCCAACAGGATAAGTGTTTATGGAAAATGAATGAATGAATGAGTACCATTTATGTGACTGAATCAAATCAAATCAAACTAGACTATGAGAAATAATGTATCTATAGCTCATAGAATTTACCTTATTTACTTAAAAACATTTATGCAATTACTATAAATAAATTCTGTGTATTCCAAATATGTTTATCAGCAAATTTAAATACATTAACATAAACTGAATTCAAGTAAATTAGGTAAATTCTGTGAGCAAAAGTTCAGCCTACATAAGCTCTGAAAGTCTGTTCACCTCATTTTTATTTGATTAAATTACATAAATGGTATTTCTGGGTTTATGTTTATGTTATGTTACTTGACTCAATTGGATGGAAATTCTATGCGTAATTAATAAAAATACATAAACCTGACAAAAGTACAAATAATTTCTTTGAGTATATTTTGCAATGCTCTGTCAACATACAATACTTCACAATGCTAACAAATGTTACATTTTCTTTATAATGTTTAATAGTATAAACACAGATTCATAAAATGTACCAGGAAGAGCGGCGTGTATCTACGCGATAAAATACGACATCAGGCTATTGCGCTGTTTCCCATTTCTACTTGCCAACAATTCCATAGTTAATGTTTGGTACATTTTTTTGTGATTAGTCAAATAATTGGGAACTGTATTTAAATTGTCTGTGTTAAAAGGTTTTAAGTTTACTTAAAACATGTGTTTTTAGGGATTTTGAGTGAAAGCTACGTGAAACATTTTATGTAATCAGTTAAAACTAAATATATTAAGTATGTTATCATGATTTGTCCTGTGTAAAAGTGAATACCTAAAGTAGGCGACTTGATCAGGAGTGTTTTTTGAACTAACAAAATTAAGTTAGTGTCACTTAAAATAACCAACCAAAGACTACTTCTTTAAAATGTTTAACTTATATAATTAAGTTGGTTTAACATGTTTATTTTTTCACCAATTATTTTAGTTCTGTTAACTTTCTGGTTTTTACAGCGTACAGTATCTGTTGCAATGAAAAGTATCAGTAACATCCTTACAAGGCCAAGAACATTATCTGTCACTGTTTGTTAATATTTAATAGAGTCAATTATGGCAAATGAAATATGTGATACATAAGGTAACTAAAGGGTTAACGCCGATCAAAGCCCTGTGTCAATCAATCTGTTGGAAGGAAACGCAGCAGTGTAAAAGTATACCAGAGTTATGTAGATGGTAAACAGGTAGCAGCAAGCCGGTGGCTCACCACAATATCATATGCTTCTTAGCATACAGAAATAGCTGCAAAGTGTCTGTGTGCACCAGCCATGACCGCAGTGTGCGGATGTACTGTCGACTGTGGTGTGGTTAAGTGCCACCTGCAACTTGCACTGCAACGCTGCAAAGTTTTGGCGGCCCTGAATGTTTTCTTCTCTCCGTGAGTCTGCTTTTTTTTTTTTTTTTTGTCATCTCTTCCTGCTCTGTCACATGACGAGAAATACAAAGCATTGAACTTCGAGCCTACTAAGCTGAAACTTTTGAAGAATCTCAGTTCTCAGAAATTTGTACTTCTCCTAGAGTCAATAAGTGACAGAGGCTTGTGTGGCCTTGATATTCACTGAATTCAGAGTATGATTTTGAAAAACAGAAGCTGTTTCTTGGTCAGCGTCCAGCCTCACATCAACACCCGAACCTGTTCTTCTGCAAACAAAGCCACATGGCTATGCACGCATGGCCACCCACACACCAAACACACAAACAACACACAGACGCAGAGGCTCAACGAAGCATAATGCACATGTATAATGACACCAGGATCTCTTCGGCATGTAGGTTTGAAGTGTAATAATAGTATGTTACCTCACATGCCCTGCTTTTTCTCAATTCTTGAAACTAAACCGGTTATTATGCAAATCCGACCTAACGTGTCAAATAATAACAGTGCTGCATGGGATGGCTGTGTGAGCTGCTGCTGCTGCTGCTGCTGCTGCACTCTTGTGCAAAAGCCCCCGGGCTGGGGAGCATCTGGATATTGAATATACAATGGAGCAGACAATGCCTAAAGTACACAGGTTGAATGGGACTAGCATCAGACCACAGGGGATCCACAGTCCATTACCTTCTAAAGCTTCCCATTAGCTTTCCGTCTCACTCTCACCCTGTCTGTCTGCGTCACCCTCACTTACTCTCCCTCTGTCTGTCTGTCTCATACTTTGTCTGCATGTCTCGTTTTATCTCCCCCTCTCAGTCTGTCTGCGTTTATCTCTGTGAATATCACAAGCTCTCTCTCTGGGTTGTTTTCCATCAGACCTTTCTGTCTCTCTGAATTGTCTGGCTGCCTCGCTTTGCCCTTGTCTCGGTCTTTATCTCTCTCTTGTGCGTAACTTCTCTCATCTCTCGACTGTGTTCATTGAGATTTTGCTACAGTTTCCACCTCACATTTCTCTCTGTCTATACGTGTCTTTCTGCCTTTGTTACTGGACATCCATGGCTTTTGTTGTGTCATTTTTGACTTAATTTTGGTTCTCAGGCTGCGTATTCCCTTTAAGTCATCTACAACCTCAAATTAAGGTAGGCCTGTCACTATAATTCAGGGTGTCCACAGATATAACCAAGTTAAATTTAAGACTTTTTAAGACCACCTTAATACCAAATTTATGACCAAATCTGTAGTAAACACATCGATGTCAGTTCAAAATGAACAGCAAGGAAAAATGACAACAGTTGGGAGAGTTTAAGTTTAATATGTTTAATGTAAAAGGAAAATATTTAAGACCTATAGAATATGAATTTAAGATTAAGGCCTTAAAGTAAGAAAATGTAAGACATTTTAAGACTTTTTAAGGACCTGTAGACACCCTGTAATTACATTATTGACTGAGGTTATGTGCGTATGTTAGGTACCATATTGTACCATTAAGTACCTGAGACATAAGCAAATAACACATTTCACGTACGAAATCTGGCAATGTTTATGTAATAATGAGATACAGCAAAATTATTAATCAATTACATCGACAGAAAATTTAAATAATAATTTTGATGATCAATTTGAAGTCATTTCTTTTAGCAAAAGAACAAAAACATTTTTTGAATGTTGAACATTTCTTAAATGAGAATATTTACTGCATTCCTCTGTTTTATATCATCTCAGTTTTGGGCTGTTGGTCAGAAAAAAAAACAAGCAATATGAAGAAAATATAAAGAAAAAATTTGCACTATTTTCTGACATTTTTTTCTGACAAGTTATTAATCAATTAAACTGTAAAATAACCAAGAAAATTATTCAATAAAAAGAAAGAAGAAAGTGAGCTTAGTTGCATTACAGCAGCAAGAGCCTTAATATGTTACTGTATGTAAGCTACACACACAGCCTCACACATGTTTATTTACTGCATGTAACTCCGTTAAATTTAATCTGCACACACGCACACACACGTGCAAGCTAAGCACTAGAGGAAGAACAAGCGATATTTCCACTCAAATATTGATGGAGTGAGAATTAACGGAGGCTTTCAAATAAAGCCAGGGAAAAACACACACACACACACACACACACACACACACACACACACAAACACACTAACCCCTCAAACAAACCCTATAAAAAAGGCCCAGTCCCACTCATATATGTCAGACAAATGTGCAACCATCTCTCTACTTCTTTCTCTCTCTAAGCTTTCTTTATTCCACTCTCTTCTCCATCTTTCCATTTCTTCCATCTGTATCTCTTGCTCGCTCAGCACCGCCCCCTCCTCAGTGTAACTAAGCCCGAGTCAACAACGGGGTGACAGAGGTGAGCTGTTTATCACCCATAACACAATGAATAGACAACGCAACACAGCGCACACACATTCATGCACACAAAGGAAGGACAACAGTAAACAAACAGACCTGACCTCTCGATCAACCCTGCTTTGTTATAATTTGTGTGTGCATGTGTGTGTGTTGCCGCACACATGTTTGTTTGAGCAGGAAAGACGGGTGGGACACTGTTTGACTTGTGTGTGCGTTATAGCTACAATAGCAATAATATGAATGTTTTGTGAGATATTGAAGTCAAAACAAGTCATTACCACTCAGATGTATGACCTCAGGAAAAAGTCATGTCAATAAACACCCAGTTTGTGTTTCATTCTGAACAAAATTCCACATATAGAAAGATGGCAGCAACCAAAATCACATTTTACACCATTATAATAGAAGGGTGTTGGTGTGCGCTTCAGGTGAAGTTACGTCCCTCGTAAGTCGCTCTGTTCATGCAACCCTTAGCTCAAATAAGGCCCAACGACCAAGAGTTTGGTTGCTTTGGTCTGAATCAGGGACTTATTTTGTTACAAAGTTGTATAATTGCCTGGAGTTGGTTCATGTTCTCACGGCAGCATTAACAAGCGGACCAGATCAAATGCCTTGTGCGAGAAAGCTGCTCTTGATTGGTCAGATTTTCCTGCTCATCGTGGACTATATTGCTATCATTGTTCATTTTAGTCAAACCATACAGTTTGAAAACGAGGCGCGGCTCCAACTAGAAAACAATGTTTTGATGCATTGGATGTGCTGAATGTGCATATTAAGGCAGTACAGGAGGAGGTGCACATTAATAATCCTCCAGGACTGTAACATGCTCATGTTTAACCCAAACAATGTGTCATGTGACTGTAGTTCGGACTGAGGTCGGAGCACGTTCTCATCACAAACGAACCGCACCAGATTTTGGTTGTAACCGGACCGAGACCACCTCTTCAAGAAGGTCTCGGTCCGGTTGTTTTGGTGCACACCAGAGTGCGACTGCTGTGTTCACACCTGCCGAAACGAACCGCACTCTCAAATGAACTTGAGTTTGATTGAACCAAACCAAACAGTGCAGGAGTGAAAGCACCCTTACAAAGTCTCTCTGCCAAAACCTCAACCAAACCAGTAATCTAATACCAAAAATCTTGTTCTGTCATGTCAATGAGAGTTGGGCGTATATGTGTATATTTAGTGGTGTTCCGCATAGGGTTGGGTACCCAAATGGTACTTTTTGTACCGAATTTACTTAAAATGAATCGGTGCCAAATTTTGGTACCTGAGGTGGAGGCGGAGCGAAAACGCATGACTTGCACCTCAGACTCAGCAACAATGGCCACAAAAAAATGTGCAGACAAAGGTTAACGTGCAGCACTGTTCCTAAATGTTCTCAATAAAATGTTGAAACTGAGAAGTTTAGACTACGGGCCCGAACGACGAATAGTGCGTCCAAATTCACAACCGTTCTTCTCTGTGGATTTTCTCCTCGACCATGCGTCATAGCAAGAAGCCACACATATCACGTGAAACAGCAGAACTGTAGCTTTCCGACAAGGCCAAGCACTTGTCGGTAATCCAATGTTTTCACAGCGAAAAAAATTGATAAACTTACAATAAAATGATGTATAACAACGCTTTCATCCGTAGTCACCATATAAATTGAGGGGATTTGGTGTTTTTTTTCATTGATATAAAAATTAATATAAAATACAGGCACATAGAAGGACATGGAATGATGGCAAATCTGGTTAGCCCAGATTGTCCTGAAAAAAACAAACAAGATATAGCATGTGTATGTAGCCTTTATAATGACTGTGATATGAGCTTAAAAGTAAAGGCAGTAAAAATACCCCCAAAAGGCCTAGGGCCCATAGGGTTAAAAAATACCGAAATAACGTATCATTTGGTACCAGTATCGGATTCCAGATACCGGTACCAGAACCATATCGGTTCAATTATAAACGGTACCCAACCCTAGTTCCACACCTGATGCTAATCAGCCTATAACTGATGAATAAAACAATGGGCGATACGTTCTTTTCACAGTAAACCAGCATGCACACTAAATTAAATCATTAATTCAATTATTTATACCTGCTTTCTCTACATATTGTCCACACTACTCAAACTGTTTTTAGTACAGTAACAAGCAGTCAATTCTGGGAGGTTGTGCCCCTATTTTTGTAGAGCACTCTTGTATCAGTAGAAACAATCTGACTTGTTATATACATGTTTTCTCTACATCTGTAAAGGCCTGGGAAGTTTCAAGGCCAACAGGAACCTCCACCAATCCAAAAAAATCTTTTTTAATGACAAAGAATTACGCCAAATATCTTTTCCAGTGTTTCCCCTTTACTCTGCAGCAGTGCACTGCCATGAGTTCATGAATGAGGTAAGTGTCTGTGGTGTGTTCACATGTCTGTGATAACAGCAGGACAGTCAAGTGTCTGCCATCTAAACTCTTAAAGTTAGTTGAACAGGTGAAGTGAAGATAACGTTGCTGGTACTGGTTACTAACATGCTCAGTGGTGAACGACATTCTAACGGATTCTCTGTCTTTTGTTTTTAGCTGAGCTGAACCAGAGAATATTTGATTTAAACAGATCGTGTTGCTGTTTGGCCTCATTGTTGTTCATAAAGTTCACTGGAAGTGATGTAATGTAATCTAACAGTCCTGGTGCGGTTTATGTGGAGTGAGCACTGCATCCAACCTTAGGAGGAAGTTTGGCCTTGTTTGCTCTGATTAATATGGCATGTAGTTAGGTGTAGGGTTTTTTTCACATGTACTACATTTATTGCACCCTTATCTATTGGTTATATTGTGCCAGAAAAGTAAGACCAAGGTTAGAAAGCAGGGAATTTACCATAAAAGGACACTAAAAGGACAGAGCGTCTGCTGCGAGGATCCAACAGATGACCCTTCGATTCTGAGATAACATCACTAGGCAACATTCCCACCTCCCGTCTTATCTCATCACAGAAACTAATTTCTCAAAAAAAAAATGCAACACCACTGCAGGGGAACTTAAAACCTGCTATCGGCTGAATCTGGCAAACACTTCCTGTATTCAGGATCTCATCATCTACGTGAACTTGGTGACTTTAACCTCAAACCACCCAGCTTATGAAGCACCGCTCTGGACACAGACATAAAGCTGTTACATATAATACAAGCAGGATTTATCGCCTTCATCAGAGACAGGGATTGACAGGCGACGGCACATTAACAACAGCTACAATAACATTTTCTTACGGTGAAGATTTACAGTCTTTCAGTGGTCAGAACAGCATGTGGCACTTTAAAAGCAAAACTGGCAAACTGTCTACAACGTCTCGTAATATCATAGTTTATAACACATTAAAATGATTTGTGGCAGATGACGGTTGCACATGATGCAGCTGTTCATCCTCACACTCGACCACAGCATTAAAAGGACAGAAGGGGCTTTCCCATTTAATTCAAACGGCATTGAACGTTGCATACCATCCATGTGACCTCGCTCTGTGGTGATTACATCATGCAGACTGTGGTTTATGAGGGATTGACTCCTAATCTGGTGGGGAGAACTTCCTACCTCACTGACCACAGTGCGTGTGATTGTGTGTTATTTTGTGCATGTGTGTGTGTTTGTCCTGTTCCCATTGACTCAGCATTGTGTCAGGCAGAGTCTCTCTCCACTAGCTCACCATGAAAGTGACCAGTATGATTAGAAACTCTGGATCAACCAACTTTCCAGCAATGTGGCATTAAGGGGACACATCACATGCAAAGGAGACTCATATTACCCCCAAAAAATCAATCAGGCCGATCAAACTCTGATGCAGCCTGTAAATTACATCTTAAGCAACAAGTGTCCATGGAGTATAAAGGCCTAATCTAATGGTAACTGACAGAAAATTAATCAGCAGCTACCACATTCAATGATCAAAATCACCATACAAAATAAAACTTTTAATACCATAAACAATATTTACAAAGCTAGCTGTGAAAAGTGAAGTAACCAGCTTATAAACTGCTGCAGACATGATGTTTTTTGTAGGCCAACACGGAAGTAAGCGTCACCCTGGTTCCGTGGTCCAAAATCCAATCAGATTTTCAATTGGATTTTGGATTACTGCAGAAAATAAACTCTGTGGCAAAAGGTTTACAACATTTGTTTAGCAAGATAATCTTCACCATCTAACCATCATTGATGATTTCTGAAGCCTTAATGCAATCACCAGAAATAAAAAGCTAACGCTAGGCTATAAAGGAACTACATTACGGTCGCTCCATCAACCCTCACTCGTGAACAAACCCCAAGATATTTAAATTCCCTTGCTTCAGATGGGTTGGCGGTTTGGTGCGGTGTCTGCAGTAATGTGGGCACTGCAGTGGACCGTCGTGGTGAAGAAGGAGCTAAGCCGGTGGGTGAAGCTTTCGATTTACTGCTCAATCCACGTCCCAACCTTCACCTACGGTCATGAGATCTGGGTAGTAACCGAAAGAATGAGATCGCAGATACAAGAAAACTCCACAGAGTGACTGGGCTCAGCCTTAGAAACAGGGTAAGGAGCTCGGACATAAACAGACGTGCACTCTGTAGAATAGATAGATGTCACGCTACACTGTGCAAAATCGCGGATTATCATCAGTTGCAGCCCTATAATCCCTTTCACCACCGCTCATCTGTATGCTCATATACATACTGCTATCATCAGCGAACATGCCAAACACAGCTCAGTAAAGCTGCAAACTTTTTAGAGCCACCTTTTTAAGCCAAGCATTTAATACTAAAAACACTTTTTCTGAGGGATATTTCTTGAATTAAACATCAAAACCTCCATCTAACATTATGTTAATAATCTCTAAAAAAATTTACTACACTATCATAACTCATGAATACTATCTCAGATTTTGGGGAGACTGAAACGACTCGACTAAATATTTCATAAGGGAGATTTAAGTTCAGCGTCGTAACAGGAAAAACAGCACTTGCCCAACCTAAACTTCTAAGCTTAAAATCTGCTTTTTATTTTTAGGTGAATAGAAAGTAGAACCTACACAAAAACACACAACAATGACACACATACAGTATATCCACTCTGACACATGCAGCCACACACAGTCTCCACTCATTCTGCTCCAGTTATGGCTCAGCAGATGACACTCTGCTGCTCAGCCGCTATTTATAGACCAGAAAGGGGGGAAAAAAATGAGACGGGGAAAAATCCCATCTTGTCTCTCTATTTGCTCCGTCTCTGTCTCTCTCTCCTCTATTCCCCCCAAAGGCTTTGGTTAAGGTCATGGAGAGAGGGGAGAGAGGGAGAACCAGAGAGGGAGGGAGAGGAAGCCAGAGACAGGGAGAGACACAAGATGGAAGGGAAAGTGATCAAGCGACAAACACAGACACACAGACATGCACAGTCGCACACAGACAGAGCGCATCAATACGACACTTTGTTCTTTCTGTCTCGCAGTCCTTTGGTTCTATTTCCAGACGTAAGTGAACCTGGTAAACCCATTTCGGTTGGGTTGCTTTTTTTGTATCTTGAGCATCAATTGGTTTTACTTGAACTCTCCTAAAATAGATTTGTACATCAAAGACAAATGAGAATCATTTGAATCTGTCTGTCTGTCCAGCGTATACCTTTTGGACTGTGTGTTGGTTGTTGTTGTACTTCGCTACTGTACTTGCATGTAGGTTGGTTGTAATGACAGGACAGCTTCAATTTTAGTATTGCAGGCCTATATTTTATCTCCAAGTGCACGTCACACACTGAGCGAGCCGCCTGTTAATGACGCTGTGGGCTAATGGGCATGTAGCTACTTCCATGTTTTCTGATGATACGTCATGTTTGTCGTCGACCAATGAAGATGAGTTTACATATCACCTTGGGTTCGTCCTTCACCTTCTCAAAATGATCCCAAACTTTGGATTTCCTGCCCGACATGTTATTAACTAGCCTGTGGAATAACCGCAGGTACCAGCCCTGGAAATTAACCTGACTCCTGTCTGACTGCTGAGCATGGACACTTCCTGTGTCTGTCCTTTCAAATTAAATTCCCACATGGTCCGGTGATATAGGTTTTGACTTATTTTGACAAGGCGCAGCTCCTAATAGAGTTTCATGTTTGGTCTTTTTTTCAGGGACTAAGCGACCAGTAAAATCTTGCCAACTAATGACCTTTCTGGTCGACAAACGTTTGTGCGACTATTAGGGGCAGCCCCTAGTTACTGCCAGTTACTTATTATGAAGTAGCCACAGGAAATGCAATGTGTTTTCCAGAAGGCTTAGCAGTTCCCACTCTTAGTCATCAAAAATACATCTACAAAACAACACAACGGTCATTTTCAGCATTTGTAGACAGCAGATCAGTTTGAAATATTGCAGCAAGAGGGAGCAGCCACAGCGAGCAGTTAGATGAAGATCTGAAAGCGACAGGCTGCATACTTCCATCTTACTCTTTTCACTCTGCCATTCTATCTGCAGACTAGGGTTGCAGCACTATACCATGAAACCATATACTGTGGTATGAAAATTGATCCTACTGTGGAAATTTGCTTATCTGCGGTGCTGAAAAAAGCATTTGCAACCAGACGGCAAATCCCACCTGCATGCGCACATTTCTGTTCCTGCTCCACAGCTTGTGGAGGGCTCTCTTCTCCCCTCTCTGCCCTCATCAAAATGAGGGAGTAGGGGGAGGCAGAGTGTACGGCCCAGTCTGGCAGGGCAAAGTTCAGTCCACACAGACGTCTCTCCTTGGCTCTGCCTTACCTCTGCGCCTTCTTACTTTTCTATCTACCTTGGCCTTATCCTACTTCTCGATCCATCTAACCCTTTGGCTCCCACTCAGACCCCCAGACGGCTCTATTACTCCCACTCATAGTCTCAAGTATGTGCATCAGGGATTGTAACATCTAGTGCTAAACTGATCTCCAGCCTGCAAGACGTCCACTGGGTACCAAACATGAGCATCCTTAGCCACAGAATATTTAAACTTCATCCAGAGAAAATCCAATGAGCACAAAAATCAAGGTAGCATTGTCCGATAAAAGGCATGAAATGTTAATTCATAGGGAGTAGAGATTCAGGCTTGTAAGACATTCCACACACACACAGATCAAGAGCTCTCCCCTGCACACATTCATTTATTAAACCCTTTTTCAATAAGGAATGACATCTTATCTTTGGAATGTGGGGAATCTGGGAGGGTTACAATGAAACCAGGGGGCTGCCCCCTCCCCAACACACACACAGAATAAGAGGTCAACACAAAGAAACAGGAGCTCACTTGCACATGCACATACACACACACATTCTGTACACAGTCTAAGCAGCACCACACACACTCAGCTAAACAGTCTGTGCAGAGTCAGTGCATAGACAAAAGCAAGGGCAGACTAAACACACACACACACACACACACACACACACACACACACACACATAAAGAAAAGACACACAAACAGGCACACGGTGTTGTAGAGCAAGCAGCCTAGATGTGCAGCCCAGGTCACTTTACGCTGATGCAGATGACTGGCAGTTTAGAGACTGGATCTATTTTCGACCGAGGTCACAAACACACACACACACACTCACAAAGGTCAAATGACGTGTGTTGACGCATTCCTGTCGACACAGTGACGTGGTTCGGATATGAAAAGAGATTGTATTTTAAGTTTAGTGAATGCATATACCCTAAAATTACACATTTGTGTCAAAGGGCCACAATTAGTACAGCAGACAACACGTGCTAGACCCTCCATTTGAACACACACAAACCTCTACAGACAGAACTGCAATAAATGTTCTAGGTTGTGAGTAGACAGAGAACACGTGGATGAAATAGAGAAACTGATGAATTGACGGGAGATGAAAGAAAAATAAAGGCAACAGACTCAGACACCCAGACATAAAGCACTTCGAGTTGATTCTCCTATATTTCGACACTATTGTCTGGTGACAGTAATTCTCAAACATGACTTCATGGCACTTGGAAATGGAACCTAAATGACAGCCTTTGCTTTTACTGATGCATCATCATTACTGCAGCTCCAGGAGCAAGTCAGCACGAGCCCAGATGTTAGTGCTAGTTTAGTGAGTGCTATTAAAGTCATAAAAACCTGCTGCACTTGTCTTTGCATCGAGCACAGACACTTTTTGTCAGACCTCCAATTCTGGCTCTGTTTACACCTGATATCAACAAGTGTCCTGGGTGATCGGATCACAAGTGCACAGCTCCAAATCCAGGTGTGAATGCACCAATGCATCTTGAGATCAGATCTCTCAGGCCACAATCAGAAGTGGCCTTCTTTCAGCAGTGTGAACACTCATATGTCCATGGCCACATTTAAGGACAGCCTACTCAGCTGACATCCTTGCGTATCTGACGCCCCACCAGATAAGAAAACTTTCTGTTGCTGCAGCTACACAGACGCAGAGCTGAAGGACCATCTTTGGTTCAGGCCAAAGACTCACAACGAGATAGATTGAAACATGCAGTGTGCCATTCAGCAGCGTTCTCAAAGCCTGCCGGTTCACACCAATGCAACTCGATGAGACAGTGTATCATCTCTGTGTAACAACTCTCTGTACTTCTTTTCTGATTTCCAGCTTTTCAGTATTTTTTTGTAGCTGAATATAATTTGAAGATTCTAAAAATATGAATGAGGATAGTGATAGTAAGATACTAGCTACAGCTGTATTTGTAGTGATGATGAAACAGTGAAAAACAGAAACAAAACGAGCATCAGATGGACTGTATTCATGATAAATACGGCACAATAATATGAGTAAGCAGCGCCAATTAGTTGGTCAGTGAAAATATGTGTGTGTGGGGGCACTGTCCATTAACCTGTTTCAACAACCAAGTGGCTTGTAGTGGACTTCACTACAAGCCACTTGGCTGTTGAAACAGGTTAATGTGCTTAACGTTCTAAAACCAGTCGACGGGGATATGACCAGCTGAGTTGCAGGTGACACCAGCAGCCAGCTTAAGTTGAGCTCAAATCAGTCAGTTCACATCACTGCAACTTTTCTCCGCAACATTCTAAAA
This sequence comes from Epinephelus cyanopodus, assembly GCA_026686955.1. NCBI lineage: Eukaryota > Metazoa > Chordata > Actinopteri > Perciformes > Serranidae > Epinephelus > Epinephelus cyanopodus. Next base: position 18,909,962 of record CM048936.1, on the reverse strand, counting down.
CAGTTTCGTCTTGTCACGAATCTTTGGTCTGAACTCAGTTTAACACAGCAGCTGCAGCGATTAGACTGTCTCGGAAATTAGTCACGTGTTCAATTGCAAACAAAGTGAGAAGTGAGAACCGATCACAAGTGCTCACTTGTGACGTATGTGGAGACGCATTATAATGTCAGGTGTGAACAGACTTTGAGCTGTCAACTTGTGATCAGATCACCCAAGATGCATTTGAAGTTTCATTTAGTTTATGTGTAAAAACATGTACTCTTCCATTATTCTTGTAATTACAAGCAACACCCTGTTATTGAAATACTCAGGGTTTTATTTCAACCAGAGCCACGTTGACTGTCTGGGGAAACTGGGCAGACTGGTGCCATTTTATACATGAGAGGCACTTTATCCAGACACAGAATGTCTATCCTGTCATCGTAGCTTCGAGCTAATTAGTAATGTTTTCAGTTTATGATATGGTGTCTCAGGTTTTGCTTGCTGCATCCGCTGCAGTTTCAGTCTGATCTGGGGAAGTAGAAGCTGTACATCTGATCCCAGATTTGTCATTTCTGGCTCAAAACAACGTGACCCAATCCCCTGCCTCTGATCCGCAGCTGTCGGCCAATCGTGGCTCGGAATTTCCAGGAAGTGATTATTCTCACAATGTCAGTATTGTTTTGCAGTTTCCTGGCAAGGAAAATATATGAAAAGTGGAAAAACAATAACCCGCTTTTTGCTAATCAGACACACACTCGCATTTAGTCAGGCTACTGTGTGTGTGTGTGTGTGTGTGTGTGTGTGTGTGTGTGTGTGTGTGTGTGTGCGTGTGCGTGTGTGTGAGAGAGAGAGGTTGAATCAAGGTTGCAGTCAGTTATGTCCAAATTACAACAGAGCTTCCTTGAAGACAGGGCCGAATATGAGGTGTTGCAGGTTCAAATGCAGGTCCTGTTTTGCTGCACACACAATATGCATCGCCTTTGCATCTCTCTTCCTCTCATCAATGCAACATCAGAGATGCCTCGATAATAATCTTCAAAGTGGAGATTACAAAAAGATCAATGATGGAGGGAATGAGTGAGCAGCAGCGAAGGAGGAGTCAGACCAAAAAAAAGTGTGAAATTTAAGGAGGGAAAGAGACTGATGTCGGGGGAGGAGGTGGGGATGAAGACGCAGAGAGAAACAGATGAGAGAGAGGGAAAAAAATAATGAGAAGAGCACGGATAGATGGAGGAGATAAACAGAGGGAGGAGTGAATGTGATTGGAAGGAGTAACGCTGAGGCGGAAAGACGAAAGCGAGAACTCGTGAGAGAGAATAGAAAAACAGAGAGCGCGCGTTAAGCTATGTCATCATGTCTCACTGTGCAAGTCATCTAACATCTGCCTGATGCATTCAATGTCCCCAACTCACCCCTTCACACACAATCTCTACATCAGCTGTAAGCACACATTGATTTTCCATGAGTCAACACACACACACACACACACACACACAGTTTGCAATTAAGTTGCACTGTAATTACCATAAAATACAGTAATAAGCTCATCAGCACACATACTGATACAGCAGACGTGTGACTCTCACCCTCAGCAGTTTCTAAAGCATCTCTCATTCTCGCTCATTTTCACTCGCTGGATGACTTTATTTAAAAAGAAGGTGCCAAAACACTTCAGCATCTTCAGCTCTCTGCATGAACACAAACACACACTCGCTCACAAAGTCGGTGTTTAGGATTACACTTCCTTCTTTTTTCTTTCTAAATAAACACACAAAGTGGGAGGGAGAACGCTCAGTCATCTTTCATTCCCAGCACACACACACACACACACTGTCACACACATAACTAAACTGTTAGCACACATATCCCCGAACGCTATCAAGTCAGACTTATGTGTGTGATAAATGCTTCGCTCCTATGGGTGGAGGGTCTAGACGACATGCAGTATTTTTAACTTTATTCTCATGACTCCACACACTGTGTGCAACTTTAAAGGAACAGTGTGAAAGATTTAGGAGGATTTAGTGGCATCTAGTGGTGAGGATTGCAAAGTGAAGCCAGATGAAACTTCTTCCGGTTAGAATTCCTGCAGTGTTCATTGTTCAAGAGGTTTTAGCTGGGAGCCGAATTATCCGCAGAGGTCTCTTCCTCTCTGAAACAAATATACCAGGTAATTAAAAGCAATATAACATAGAATAGTTGGTGCAGTCTGTTTTTATACCATTTTAGTTCATTTTAGTAACTACTGTACTTATCATACTCCAATTGTTACTTTACTAGGCACTGATTTTTGCTTTTGCTCCAAGAAAACACGTTTATTTGTATATTCTGACATTTGTTTGATACTCTATTGTAATAAAACTGGGCCCAGTGAGTGACCCTGAAACGGGGAACCCACTGGCTGTTGGGTAGTTACTGGTGGTGAATAGTTTAAATTGTGGTTACTGTACTTAGTGTTACTGTAATTTGAAGCATTCTCACAAAAATGTCCTTCGGGGTAAATATAGTTTTATTGAATTGAATTGAATTGAATTGAATTCTCAGATGCTAGCCCAGCGCCTGCTAATGTATGGTCACCTTTCTTCTCTGATAACTTAAGAACCCAAAGTTAAGGTTTTTACTGGGAGCCGCATTATCTGCAGAGGTCTCTCCCTCTCCAAAACAAACAGACCAGGTGATTTGAACAGGTAAAAACACTGAATAAAGCAGTTTAACATTACAAACTGGTGTTTCTCCTATGCTTTTCGGCTCTTCGCACATGGGCCGCTAGCCCAGCACCTGCTAATGTGCGCTCACCTTTCTTCTCTGATAACTCAAAATCCAGACGTTCAGAGGGTTTTTACTAGGAGGCAAATTATCTGCAGAGGTGCCCTCCTCTCCAAAACAAACAGACCAGGTGATCTGAACCAGTAAAAACACTAAATAAAGCAGTTTTACATTTTAAAAAAATCAGCGTTTTTCTGTTCTCTCGTCACAGAGGGGCTGCTAACTACAATGACCGACGCAAAAAAATGAATAGCTCCATCTCAAACCAGTGTTTAGTTTGTATGTCCTAGGTCACTGTAGAAACATGGCGGTGCAAGATGGCAATCTCCATAGTCAAGGGCCCGCTCCCTATGTAGACATAAGCGGCTCATTCTTAGGTAACAAAAACATGACTCTTATTTTATACACTAAAGAAAACATACTTATTACATTATATTGCATTTCAGCCAGTACGTCCCCCTAAATCTGACACACTGGACCTTTACAACATAATTTTGTTTATCACAGCTATTACACTTTCACTATGTGAATGTCTGACCACTAATAACATAACCTGAAAAAGTACTTTGGCCATGAGTCAGGATGGCCTGACCTTACTGTTAAACATTTGGGGAAACACACACTCATACACACATTGCATGGAGGGAAGGAAGTACCGCACAGGGACAGTTTGCATATGAGGAAGTGTCAGCTTCTCTGTCTCCCTTCATTTGTTGCCCACAGCTGGTTACTGACACATGACAGAGACACAGAGGGAGTGAGGCAGAGCGCGAGTACCAACTGTGGCAGGACAGACACAAAGCCAGAGCATGACTGAGTGTTATAATGAGCAATAAAATGAATGAAAAAGGAGCTTTCCTCTGTGGCCGCGTCTTATCCTGCGTCATCTCCAGATTATCCAACATCAGATCCGAACACTTGGCGACCTCAGCCCACGGTATTTTCCGGTTTTATCACTAATAAATCCAACTGCCTGAGCTCTGGGGCTTTTATATATCTGAGCTACACATCTTGCTCTGTGTGTTTATGTATGAGTGGGTGTCAGGGTTTGATTGGTTGGAATTCGGTGTGTGTAAAATGTGCAGCTAGTGAAGTTTACTGCACTTTCATGATGACATTAAAAAAATTCTGTAAAATACCAGTCATTCCTGCAGTTTTTATGGCAGGAAGTACACTTGTTTGACCACGGTGACCACTAGATTCCTCAGTTAAGATACAGCGTTCACCAGTTTTATGGCTGGACTTAGTGGAGAAGAATAACAGCTTTATGAGTGATGTTATCATGATGACTGATAGCCGATCTGCACAGACCTACTCCATTTACCAACAACGGTCTCGTGGCTGGTGGGGATTTTCCATCCTCCTGACCAAAGCAGGGAAAATGCTCATTCCAGATTTAAATTCTCTTTTCAGGTGGTTCTTGAACGCCTCAGTCCTCAAAACCGTCCGTCTGTTCGTCGCATTAAAAACACAGGAAATATCCTGCAAGATTAAAAAACATTTCCACTTTAAGTTCTGTATTATTAAACAGCTGAGCTCATCTGCAGCGAGGCTCAGCCAAATGAATAAGTTAACAATCCACAAAGCTAGCTGCAGTATGTGCACACACAGACACACCCCCACTGCACACACACATGACCTCATATACAGCATTCAAAACATTTTATGAGAAAAATGTTTGAACTGCAAACTGTGTATGTGTGTTTTAGGGGGTGGCTAACACTACTTTATAGCAACTTCAAAATCAATCAGCAGTAAGAGCCGGCCTCTGCCGAAGGCTTGACACAGCTGCAGTGTACTGTTATGTCAGGGAAATCTGAACCTCTGGAAAGTCTAACCGTTTCACCTTAGCTCTGCTGCCCTGGAGTAATCTGGGGATATTTATCTTTCAGCAAAATACAGGATACAGCTTTTACTCTATTTCATACATCTGCATGAGCATATATCATCCTCAGCTCAAAATATTTGCAGAGCGCACTTAACCAATTGCAACTGTGTCATTTGAGCTTGGGAACCGGGTGTCAGGGAGGTTTATGCCCATGAAAATAACAATAATAATAACTAGAAATGTGCAATCAGTAGCAGCCTGAGCTTATCACGACCACTATAGAGAGTTCTTGTATTTCAGCAGAAGCACCACAGCTTGTTTTAGAGCAGTGGTTCCCAACTAGTCCAGCCACGGGGTCCAGATTTACCACACAAGAAGCAGGAAACAACAACAATAAGCACAATCAATTACCTTGATTTGCTTTTGGCTCTGAAATGTGCAATTCAAATAAACTTGCTTTGCCCAAAACAGACTAAAAAATAATAATAATTTAACGGCTGCTCACTTACAGAGTGTAGAAGCACAAATATCAAGAAAAAGAATGACAAAAATCAACAAAATCTGCGAGTCTACAAAATCAGGCAGGCAAATCAGCCCCTGAAATGCTACCGTGTGAAATGACGCCGTGCAGAGGATGAAACAAAACTGAGCTGCAGGCAGACCACAGAGAGCTGTGCTCGGTGGAACAGTCAAGACTGTAGCAAAAATAATAAAAACAGATCATGCCTAACTTAAGCGGGATCGAAAATTAATCTGCAGATACTCCAGCTCCAAATGGCTCCAAACATCTCTATAGATGTCAGTTCTTGGGTCACGACAAGGGTCTAAACGTGGCCTGCAGCAGACGGTAAAGCTCGTGTTTTCAGCCGAGCTGATTTCCAGATAACTTGCAGTCACTACCAGACGGTTAAGAGCAAGAAGTCAGCAGTTAATAATGGTATACGACAGTCAATAAAACTGGTATTTCAACAATTATGAATCACCGCAACCACAAGAGATTCTTGAGCACACGGTCATAAATGTGCACAAAATATTAGGCTGAGTGGTCCAGTAGTTGGCAAGATAAACTGCAAACACACATGAAACACCTGAATGCACACATCTTAACACATGTTCCCCTCCAGGGTTACAGCTTGTGAAGATATTATTTTTGGAGAAGCTCTGTTTTTCAACGTTTAATAAAAATGTATACAGATACTTGTTTGTTAAGGTGAAGCCTCGTAGTTTGCATTTGTAATCTGAGATAAAGTTGCAACAGACAGTCTGTTGTTCAGTGAAACTGCCTTTGGGACACAAAACTTTTTAAATAATAAACACTCTCAACAAACATCTCACTGTCCTCTTCTTTCCTCCAGCTCTCTCCCTCAGTTTGCACCTGATCTTTCCTTCCCTCCCTCTGGCCTTTTTCCAGCACATGGACAGATTTCAGGCCAGTACCAGGTTAAAATGGGTCATCACTATAAACAAAGTGCCGCAATGCTAAAATTGGACATGGTGAGCCATATTTATTAGCCCTGTTAGATGTGAATCATTTTGTCTATGTCAGGAGACTACGGTGATATGACTTAGCAGTATAACATTTCACTGTAGTTCTGAGTGAAAGTTTGCAAAAGGTGTGAAATCGTGATAAAAATAAAATGTGCTTAAAATTTTAAAAACAAAAGAAATATTTTGCATTGGTGCGACACTTGTATATTCCAATAGAGCCGTCTGAGCCCAGTTTCCCTCCAAAGGCACAGATTAAATGACCATTATTGGAGGAGAGCCTCGGAGCCCCAAAAGCGCACGCGTGCATGTGTGTGTGTGTGCACACGCGCGCTTGTATCTGTGTGTGTGAGGAGGGGGCTAATCCGCCTTGTGTTGCTGTTGAGAGAGAAATTTCAAGGTCTTTGAGTGCCAGCGGAGCTAGGAGCCTAAGGTCACACACACACACACACACAGACTCGGGGGTCCCTCTTCTTTTCCGTCCTCTGCTCCTCTCCCTCCCCCTTCTCCTCGCTTTTCATTTCCTTTGTCTTTTCTCTCCCACTTTTTCCTCCCTCCCTCCCACCCCACGTTTCCCGTTTCTCTATTCTCTCACTGAACTCCCGCCACGATCACCTCCCCTCTTCCTTTAACTTCTGCTCCTGGTCTTTCCCACTGCCTCCATCCTGCTCCTCCTAATCTCCTCCGACCACATGCCCTCCAAAAGTTCTCAAATGACATTTTCTTTAATTTTTTTTTGCACCTTTTTCCCCTTACACATCTCTGTCCATCCCCTCTACCAAAAGTAGTAAACCCTAGACAGGCTCCTGGCGATCGCCTCGCACACAAGGGACCTGAACTTTGACCTTTACCCCTCCTCCCTTCGTCCCCTGCCCTCTTTTAGAACTTCATTCCTCTCCTTTCCTGCCCCACTTCTTCTTTCTTTGTAGTTGAGTCACTCTCCTAACTTTATCCCAATTTCATGGAGCATGTATGCAAATGTGTTGTCACTTGATGGAAGCGGTTTAGATTGTGAGCTTGACAACTCACTGCTGTCCTCAAGTGCTACTCGGTTGAAGCTGAGACCAAACTCTTTAATGCTCCAGACAAGCAACAGTGATGAAACTGCTGGTTTGGTCTGACCGACCACTGCCAATCCCCAAAAAATCTTTAAGAGGATCTACTGTGCTTTCCTGTATTTTGTGTCTTATATACAGTGTTACAATAAAGGACAAATAAACGTACATCCTCAGCTTTCCTACCGTTCTTATCACTGTTTTTCCTACTTTGGTTACAGTATGATTTCACACTCAGATTTCTTTATATGGTAATTTGCTCCAGGTAAGTGTTAACTTTACGTAGCTACATGCTAACGTCAGAGAATCATGTTATCTTGGTGGATGATGTTATATATTTCTCCCCGATTGTGTATCATACTCCTGCTGGAACATGTCCGGTTGTGAAGAAACAGTTTTACTAGTGATTATTCACTGTAGAAAGTGACGCTATTCTCCGGTACAGTCATTCCCAGGCTGCAATGACGGTGCAGACGCAAAGACATGGACCAATCAGAGCACACTGGGCTTTTTCAGAAAGGGGGCATACAGAGGCTGGCGCTAAACGGAGCGTTTCAGACAGAGGGTGAATACAGGTGTTCTAGCACAGAAACATGTTCTAGTAGAAACCTTAAATACAAGTATGAACCTGCAATGAGCATAATAAGTCAACTTTAAATCCGTGAAGCTGAAGGATGATGGTTTCATCCCAAATCTGATTCACCCCCTTCACCATTTCATGAGCCACAAAGACGCAGATAATACTAGGTCAAGATGAAACTGATGCCAAACATTGCTCCTTCTTCATTTTCTCTCATTCCAGGAGACCTGCGTCAGCCTCTTCTTGCCCATCCATCATCTCCCGTCCAGTCTAAAGAGGCCCCTCAAGATAAGCTACTGAGTGACCTTCCTCCTCTTTCTCCGCACTCCCTCTATCTGTTCATCAATCTATTCCTTCACTGGAGCTTAAGCAAACAATCTGCTCAGTCTCCCTCCTTTTCCCCTTCCTCTGTTTCCATCCATCTATAAATTCTTAAAGGGAAACAGAGGTTAACCTGCTTTGGATCAGGTGCCAAAAAATGTACAGACATAACCCCCGAATCTCCCTCTGACACACACAAACACAAGACTTTAAACATATGCGTATTACAGCAAGTCACCGGGATGGACAGACACTCACACACACCTATGTGAACACACGTTTGCACGTACAGAAAACTGACAAGTTCCAGATGATCCCGACTCCCACAGATCTCTAGTTCCCATGCCCACCCAGTGAGTGAATGTGATTGGTTATTACGTGTGCGTCTGTGCGTCTGTGTGTGTGTGTGTGTGTGTGTGTGTGTGTGTGTGTGTGTGTGTGTGTGTGTGTGTGTGTGTGTGCGTGTGTGTGTAACTTTACTCCCACCATTCTGCCACATGTCAGCAGTTGCTCAGTCATCTTTGACACACACACACATTCACAGGATTACAGCCCAGGCTCTGTAGAAAAGTACTTGTCTCTGCATGCATATAGCCGAGTCACCGCAGGCCTTCAATGCCCTTATATAACATGCGCAGTATACGATGTTTAATGGGACTTTTCATTGTTGTAATCCAGGGCATATTGAATAACACGCTCATGCATCAGCCAGCTTATCCTCTGATTATTTAACCATATCACAACCTTTTTAAATCAACATCAAAATCAATCTGAGGTCTGAATCTGACCTGATAAAGACCCAGATCAGTGTCGAGAATCACTCGAGTTCCGCTTTCTGGTGAGCAAGAAGGACAGCAAGAGAAAAGACGAGGCAGGGAGAGAGCTGGACAGAGGTTAGCTGTTGTTTTCTCATAAACACGCCGGCGTTTCCTTGACGCGGGGCATCAAGCGAAGCTGATTTTAGCTCCTGGGATTCAGGAGGACTCGAGGAGCATCTTGTGACGGAGATGACAGGAAAACAACTCTGCAGCCCCACAGGAACTAATCGCACACTGAGAGACACAAACAGATTTGCACAGAAAGCAACTGCTTACACAGTCTCACCTCATTTGACTTTCCTGGCTTCTAATTAATTTACCGATAGTAGGTTGGAAAGATGGAGCAGAGAACAAAAACTAGCCTCAGCTATCCTCGCCTTTCAGTTCACAAGGGAAAAATATCATCTTATCTGCTTGATTTCTGACGTATTACAGATTATCCTCAGTATGTGGCTAATTGTGTTATCCCCTCTGCCTCATATTCCCTGTCATTCTGTGAAAAGAAAACTGCCAAATAAAAGATAAAAAGTAAAAACTGAATCTTGTGAATTTGCTTTTCTGGCACAGCACCAAGTGTTTCATCAGGGCAAGCAGTTCCACATGAGTCCATGTCACTGTTTTCTTCCTCCGCTAAAACTTTAGCTCAGTCAGTGCCCCGAGTGTCATATGACTGACTGTTATTCTACATCTCCAACTACTGAATGCACCGTCTCTGTGAGTGCTTGTCAATAAGGCGAGCTGCGAAGACGCTCTCTCACCTTTCCCAACAACACCTACCTAACTCCTCTTCACGTCTCTTGCTCGCACTTTTTAACCCTCTATTGCTCCAAGACACTCGCACACTCTCTGCAGAAGTTGCATCAGTGCACCATAATGTAGCAACAGCATCCTGTGGTGAACTGTGTGCCATCCTGTCTCATGTTTCACACAGTGTGCAAGATGCAGCCTTTTTTTTGTTAGCCTTTGTGTAGCTACAGACTGAGAGCTCCTGCCCTGTGCCACCGGTCTAGTTATAACCGCAGAGACACTAAACTGGAGCAACTAGGGAAGTGATCTGCCCTGCTCAAGGTCACTTTAACTGGGACAAGTGGGTGAGAGACGCACCATGTTGCTTATTCACTTTCAGTACCCTGAATTTCCCAGACAGTCTGGGGATTTTGACAAGGAAGTCACCTCTTATAAGCTAACTTCTCTACCCTTTAGGACACACTGTCCTGCAAATTCATCCTACATTCTACAGACCTCAAGCTGCAACAACACAACAGGAAATCTGCACATTCACACTTATTTATCATGTCTTTAATGTTCAGCATCCTCTCCTTCATTTAATAGTCATTTATGCAACTTGTGGTAGTGGTAGCCGGTTGCACCACAGCATCCGTTCACACACACTTCAAAAAAATCAACCGTTAATACCAGAGACTCTGAGCAGGTGAACTGCAGGGATGTGGCAATGAAAAATACAAAAATGTGAGTAATAACAAAAGTCTGAGCCACAGTGACGCACCAGAGTTGCACCATACCTCCTTAGTTTGCCAGATTGTTCTGTCAATTCTGCAAAATCACAGTGACCAAAACTCACGACTGTGTTTCAACATTTTACGTATTTGGCCGAGGAGCTGCTAAAGATACAGGTCAATATTGTAAAAACACAACGACAAGCCAACCAAATATTTTCCAGACATGGAATCCATTACTCACGGGCAAAAATAACAGTCTGAGCATCTTTGGGAAACAAATATGACAACTATTGTGATGTCAGTGTAACACGGCATCACATCCACACACAGTGAAATACAACCTCAACTTCAGACACACAACCAAAAAGAGAAATGCGCAATTAAACTCAACTTAAAAGTGAGACAAATTGTTGCAAACCAAAGCTCTGAGCATGAGCGACCTTGTTGCTGCTTCAAATAACATGCAACCATCTTGTTTATAGGAAACATCCAAATGAAATGTTTCCCCTCTGTTGCACTTTGCTGCCTGCTGGTAGGACGTCAGCCCTTCTACACTGGTCATGCTTTTGTTGAAATGCAGCAAAAATCAAAACATCAACTTCAGCCAGGATGTAATCTGCACCAGCATCTCAATCTCAATCAGATTGTGATCTCGCGTCTACAAGATAACATCTGGACGCACAGGAAGTTCTCACATATCACAAAGGTAAAAATAGGACGTGCGAGAAATAATACAAAGAAGTTAAATTCAGCACCTGCTGGGGTGGAATTAAGACACTTCAGGGACGAAATGACAGTTAATTAAAGCCAGAAAATCATTAGGAGACAGAGCATAGATGGTAAAGAGGTGACAGCTTTATGAGTCTGGACTCACTTGGAGTTCACACCACGCCACCTCCACAGTAGTCTCTGTATCCAGGCCCTTGTAAACGGTCTTAAACGACCCTCTTCCAATCTCGATGTCGAATTTTAGGAAGCGCCCATCTGGTGAAGTCCCCACAGCTTTTGTCTCCACCTCCTCTATATCCTCTTGTACTCGTTTCTCGGCCTCCCTCTGCTCCGCCCGTGCTTTGGCGAGCCCCTTCTCCTCCTCCGTCTCCTTCTCTTTCTCCTCGGTCGGACTGCTCACGTGTTCTGTCGCTTTCCCGTCTTTTGCCACCTGTTGTGTGTCCTCCGACCCTCTGGGACGCAATGTGACGTCAGGCTGTTTGCCTGCTGTTTTCTCGGTAACATCCAATACTGTCGGGCTGGGCTCTTTTACTGCCCCCTCTGCGCTCTGTTCTTTAACAATACTGCTGGTGGGAACAGGAACTGTGATACTGCTCTCACTAAAAACTTCCTCGGCATCTTCTATCTGCGCCTCTGCAACTGCCCCAACAAGCCCAAGACCAGGTTGTAGGGCCAAGCCTTGCACGTAGGGACCTCTCTGGACCTCCCCACCTTCAACTTCGCAAACCCCAGGTCCAGGACCTGAGGGCTGTGGAGGGAAGAAGGTGGGAGGCCCTTCACAGTCTGGTGGTGAGGTGAGTATCACAGCTGCTTTGCTGGGCAGATCCAGAGCTGTGGCGTTGGAGTCACAGATGACACTGCGGCGGAAGAAACGGTGCTCGGCTATTTTTGAGTCTCTATCCATGGTGTGGCGCCGACGTTGGACCTCTGGGTGTCCGCTGAGCTTCTCCACCACATGCGAGTCTGAACTAGCAGCACCGTTCACATTCTTATGGGGGGTCTGGGGTGATGGACAGGGGGAAGCAGAGGGAGGAGGAGGGGTCGGGGCAATGAATTTCACTGCTTTGCTGTTGCTTTCAGACATTCTTCCACGAGGCTTAGACCACAACAAAGGAATTCTGTACGTATAAATAAGGACTTATTTTATCTGAGTAATCACACCAACCTATGTGTACAAGACAAATCTCTACTAGCAGGCTCTTTTTTTTTTTCAAATGAAAGCTCTCCAACCTCAGATGCAACTCCAGGAAAAACAGAAGGGGTGGGTAACTCTACTTGCGCTTCGCAATGTCAAGTGCTTCAACAAGACAACCAGGAGTTCCTACAAGGCCCTTCTGTGCAGGGCTCAGGGAAGCCCCAGGAGAGGGGCAGGGGCTTTTGCTTAAAGATTGGGGAGGGAAGGGATGAAAGCCAGTGAAAGGAGGGGGGGTGCAAGCACTGCAATGTGGTGACAACCGTCAAATTAACACCCGAATCCATCCTGTTGCCAACATCCAGAGAGGGACATCCACGACATGGAAGGACTGGAGATATAACAGACCAGCGTGGCCTCCCAAAGGCTGATAAAGGCAAATATGATTAGAATCCAATCTGTTACAGCTCAATTTGGAGGTCTGGTGAAGCTTCTGTAAGAGCAGTCGCCTCTGCTCGCTGAAGATAGGACTCCCCTGGAGAGGTCGCTGGCCTGTCTGGTAAGGCCAGACAGAGGGCTAGGTAGGCCTAGCCTGGCCTAGCCTGGCCCAGCTTGATCTGCTTCGGCCCTTGTCACTGGAAATAAAAAGAGAGAAGGGAGAGACTTGTAAGATGAAACTATATTTTCTTTAAATATCTGACCATAAATCACAAAATTCACCATCTGCTTTCACTTGACATTTGAACCAGCCGACATCAAGGGACCCCCGAATGATACCCCCTGCCAAAATGGCTGGTAGCACATCCAAGCTGCCAGATACTGTAACATTTTACCAGCGTTTGGCCAGTGATCAGCGAGATGAATGACAGGGGCAGGGTGGGGAATAAAAATCAGCCAAATGCTGCCACAATTTTGGGTGCAGTTGACACATCTGTCAGCTCCTCCAACCGCGAAGCAGAGATCATATCCTCATTTGGATGTTCTTTTCCAAAACAATTTGGGAAGGATTGAAATAGTGAAACTAAAGAAGTAGAGTTTCATGCACCAAAAAAGAGAATATTTGCATTCATTTGCTTTCTGAGGCAAGTCATTATTCTAGATTTCGCTGTTAGAGGATTTTGCCAGACTTTGGGCACCCAAAACTACCGCAACCGGCTGAAACTTCTCCCATTTACCAAGTAGGTTTCCTTAAGTGTTTTGTCAAGACTGTTACCAGGAGCCTATTTATCTGCAGAGGTCTCTTCCTCTCAAAAACAAACAGACCTGCTCATTAAAACAGGTTAAAAAAAACACTGAATAAAGCAGTTTCATGTTAAGAGAATCAGTGTTTTTACGACGCTGCTTGTCACAGACGTGCCGCTAGCCCAGCATCTGCTATGTGTGCTCACCTTTTGTCACTAACGACTGAAGAGCCAGACGTTCAGGAGATTTTACTTGGCTCAAATGGCCCCTATGATTTAAACCGGTAAAAAAAGTGAATAAAGTAGCTTGATATTTAAAAATATTTGGGTTATTCTAGTCACAGAGGGGCAGTGGCCAGCACAAAATAGCAAAAACATAAATGCCCCTATATAGAGCCAGTATTAGGTTTGTCTGTTCTGGGCTACTACAGAAACATGGCAGACTCTGTGGATGAAGACCTGCTCCCTGTGTAGATAAAAACGCTTTATCCTAAGGTAACATGTCAATTCTTATTACCAGGTGAAATACACTAAAGAAAATATACTTGTACATGCCATTTCCAAAATAGCTCCCTAAATCCTACACACTGGACCTTTAATCTTCAATTCAAGCTCATTAACGAGAGACAGAGCTGCATCCCACCCCAACCCCAAATTGCCCCTGTGTAGTTAATGGAAGGGAGTGATGCAGCAGAGTGAGCGCCTAATTGCTCCATGCTCCAAATTTAGCCCAAAGTCACCACTACCGCGCTGACCTCGAGGTTAGGCTTCTCTGTGGCAATTCAGCAGCATAGCATGACAGGGGAGAGGAGGCACTCAGAGCGACAGAGACAGAACCACAGAAATGAACAAGTGTACGACCCTGTCATGATTAATCAAAGGTCCAGTGTGTAGGATTTAGGGGGTATATTGGCTGAAATGGAATATAATATATTAGGTATATTTTATTTAGTGTGTAATCACCTGGAAATAAGACTCACCGTGTTTTCGTTACCTTAGAATGAGACGTTAATATCTACATAAGGAGTGGGTCCTTGCCATGGCGTCGGCCATGTTGCACTGCCATGTTCCTACAGCAGCCCAGAACGACAAACCAAACACTGGCTCTATAAAGGGATGTTCATATTTTGGTGACTGCTACCGCAGTTATTCAGTGTTTTAACCAGCATAAATCACCAGGTCTGTTTATTTTGGAGAGGAAGAGACCTCTGCGGATAATTCGGCTCCCGGTAAAAACCTCCTGAACGCTGAAGCAATCCTAACCGCGAGTTCACGCTTGGTACACGGGAAAAATTTCAGCTGATTGCAAATTGCTACATCCTACACACTGCTCCTTTAAATTTGTTCCCTATGAATGGAGATTTAAACGGCACTAAGTGACTCTGCAGAGATTATAACTGTGTCTGTAAACTGCAATAACCAATTACACATGCGTCAACCCAGATGGTGTATAACTGCTTTATATCTCATGATTAGAGGCAAAAGGATCATACATTAAAGAGTCAAATTTGTCTGCAAATATAGAAAATGACACATGCTATTGTTCAGATAATGCTTTTAAATCTCACTGGGTTAAATTCAACCTGAAGGTTTCATTTGGCCCCACAGGCTACTGTATAGTGTCTCAGGGTTAGCACTAAGGAGGTCACACTGCCACCAGGTGCAACTTACCTGCTTGTTTCTACCTCTCCTTAAGAGAAAATCTATCCTCTTTAGCTTTATATGCTGTTTTAGTATGTGTAGCACGATGTGTGATGAACCAGTTTTAGATCGCTCCTGAGGTAATCCCTGTCTGTTCCAGGGGTTAAGAGAAGTCATTCACTCAACTGTTTGCTGCAGGTGGAAAATCATGTGCCCTTTTGTTGTTGTGATTAAGACATGTAGCTGATTTAAGAAGTGAGCTATGAGAAGATGTTTTTATGGTGATCTCACAACAGCTAGGGGGTGTTGTAAGGTGCAACTACTCTTCCTTACAGAGTGTGACATAAGTGCAGCGAGAAAAAACAACCAAAGCAGTGAATTAAAGTTTCATTTAAAAACTTACAATAACAGCAGTAACAGCCTGGTATAATCTGAAGGTAAAGTATGCAACATGATTATTTAAATTACCATGAATGTTGACCGATTTACCTGGCGGCAGGTCGGTGTACAAAGCTATCACAGGTGTGCCGCTTGGACTAGTTGTGCTTTTATAGCTAAATTTTAACCCCGGGGCACCCACGAGCTCACCTAGTAGAGCGGGCGCCCCACATATGACAAATCCAACCCACAGCCCTTTGCTGCATGTCATCCTCAACCCCCACCCCAATAAATCTGTCCTGTCCAATAAAGACAAAATAGCCCCAAAAATATAATTTTATTCCGTATTGGGAAGAAAAACAGGTTTTACTGATCCTGTATGTTCACAAGTGTCAGTTCCTCTGTTAACAAAATGCAAAATATAATGCGCAAACATTCAAGCATGGCCAAAACTGGATGGTCAAGTAACTTGTCAGATATAAATAGATGGCTAGCATTAAAATATTAGAATTATCATTAAATTATTTAAGGAATAGAATCCTGATTTCTAATTTAAATATCTTTCATGCTTTTTTTTTGCGTCGTTTGTTTTTGGATATGAATCTTTGTCCTTTACTTTTATATAATTTTATTCTGTTTTGGAAAGAAAAACTGGTTTTACAGATACTTTACTTTGCAGGTGTCATTTCCCTGTGTTAACAAAATGCAAAATATAATGTACAAACATTCAAGCATGGCCAAAACTGGGTGGTCAAACTGACTTTTCAGACATAAATAGGTGGCTGATGTTAAAAAAATATTAGAATTATCATTGAATTATGTAAGTAATGGTATCCCTATATCTGATTCAAATGTGTTTTTTTTTTTTTACTCTTTTTATTTTTATTTTTTTGGATATGTATCTTTGTCCTTTTACTTTTATGTTTTAAAATAATAAATAAATCTTTTTAATAGATTTCTGGAATTGCACTGTAATCTGAGCATCTGTTAATAAAACCAAAATCTTGTATCCTCATATCTAATATATTTATTATTTTTTTCCTCTTATGTATGTGGATATGTTTCTTAGTCCTTTTAAACCAGTAAATAAATAATAAATATTCTTTCTGACACATTTGTGGCATTGCTCCTGCACTGTAATCTGAGCACCTGTTAGTATAAACAAAAAAAAAAAAAAATTCAAATTCAATAATCAGGGATGTGTTATCGGCAGCACATCAGCGGTGAATGCCAACACTTAAATGGATTCCATTCGTTAAGCTCGGCTCATTAAAACTTAATGAAGAAAAGGTGTTCATCCTGTTAAAGTGAGCACAGGAGCAATTACAGAGGCATGGGAGTCGTTAAAGCTCACTGTTGATGTGGGCCAAGTTGTCACAAAATGTACATTTAAGTTGTGACAATGCGGATCTTAAAATAAACGTGTGTGCAAGTGAGTGACTGTGCTGTGAAGAGAGCAAAGCAATGCAAAGCGTCCTGCACAGCGGGCTCTGAAGGCAACCTGAGCAGCAGACCGTGCAGTCAGGGCTTCGCTGCTGCCTGTTGAGGAACTCAAACGAGGCTATGCAGCTAACTTTGCCCACAGGCAACAACCAGACACAAGCAACAACCGGTCACGATTTGTACAAAGCGTTATAATAAAACAACAAATGCACCGTTACCTCTTACATCGGTGTGGGCTGTGCTGGCACCGCAGAAATATGGAGGTAAAAACTTGATTTAAAAGCCTGTAACTCCTCTGCAGAGGGGGTCCGCTCCGGCAGCACCACAAATGTCAGTGTAGTGCGTCACATTAAAGCCACAGTTGGTTGCCGAAAAAACAGAGAAAACAGAAAAGAAGCTATTTACAGAAACATAACTTAGCTAGGCTACAACCGTGTCCGAACAGCGAGGCGGTGTGTGAGCGGCAGCCGACAGACAGACACCTCCCACCGGGCAGAGAAGCCAAGTTCGCTCGCTGGTGTCGC
Organism: Epinephelus cyanopodus; assembly: GCA_026686955.1. Taxonomy (NCBI): domain Eukaryota; kingdom Metazoa; phylum Chordata; class Actinopteri; order Perciformes; family Serranidae; genus Epinephelus; species Epinephelus cyanopodus. Next base: position 18,892,639 of record CM048936.1, on the reverse strand, counting down.
GGCGGCTCTGGTGCTTCTCCTCTGTCTGTGTCCGGGTCTGCAACCGCGACCGAAGCGGCAACGGTCTCACTCAAAGATGCTAAATCCACATCCGCGTCAACATCCAGTCCGTGTCCGTGACCGCCGTGTCGCTCCCCTTGGCTTGTGTGGCGCAATGAATCCGCCGTGATCCACAGTTATTCCCCGTTTTCAAGCCATAGGACGCCGGCTCCGTCTGCTCGCTGCTCCGCTCTGGCGATGACTCGACAAGGCGACGGCAGATCTTTCACACAGACGTTGCTCGTGTCAACGCAGCCAGCGGAAACCCGGATGATACCGGAAGTGAGGCGTCTATCAGAGTAAAACAAAAATCTCATTATCATTCATGAAAGGAAATTACGAGATTTTTTTGGGAAATAGTGGCTTAGATAGTTGCACATTTCATACACAAGGCTAATTCAAAGTGCTTTGTAGAGTATTAAAAATATAAAACATACTACAGGATACAGAAAAAAGTAAAAGGAAAAACAAAGGTATAAAAGGTCAAATTAATCACTACTTTTCATTACTTTTTTTTTAAATCACCATTAAAAATGTAGAAGTGCAGACTAGAGGTGCAAAGATAAACAGGCTATTTAACCCTTTGAAACTTTCTTTGGAAAACATGAAAAGAAGGCAATGAAAACAGGAAACTACCTGACAAAATAAAACAGCCAAAATAAAATAAGATTAAATTGATTAAATTTTTTTGTTTGTTTGTTTGTTTGTTTTAGAATTTTCTCATAATACTTTATTTCTGGCTTTCACAGTAATTTCTTGTAATTTGCAGGACATTTTATGCCAGATTTTAGACATCAAACCAATTTACTCAGGTATCAAAGGAATAAATACTTGTGAAAGGTGTCTGTAAGCAGCACAACAAAAGTGATGTCACTCCAGGTTTCATAGAGTTGAAATGATTTAAAGCTGAGTTTTGACACAAGGTTACAGTTACAGGCGTGTAGGCAGTGTAAAGTTCTGTAAGTTCTTAGCTTTGACTTAAAGTGATCAGAGTCGGGGTTCGTCTAACATCATCTGGGAGGCTATTCCAGGTTTGTGTTGCGTGATAACAAAACGCTGCTTCACCATGTTTTGTTCTGATTCTTGGGATTCAATACAACCCCAGGTGTCCTCGGGGTCCTACAAGGTTCATATGTCACAAAGACACTCTAAGGATCTTTATTTTCCATATTGTTGGATTGCTCTTTATCAATATTCACTGAAATACAAAGGACCATCACTTTGGAACAACCTACTTCCATCTCAACAATCATCATCTATATTATCATTATTCAAAAAACACCTGAAAAGGACTAAATGTATTAAGTTGTAGTCTACCTCAAAATTGCACTCCAGTACAGTACTCTAAATGTACTCAGTTAATTTCCACCACTTGAACAACCAAAAATTAAGTTACATAAACCCCTCTAAGCGTGTTTAATCTAGTGAACAGTGCTATTGTTGAATACATAATCCCATTTTTTTTTATATTATGTGAGTGAGTGTTTGAGTACATCCTGCAGCTCTCACGCTACTTACTCGTGCCACACCCCTGTGTTTGTGTGTGTCCTGTGTTATTATTTCATGGAGGACAGCAGAGGCAGCAGTCTGCATCTGTTTGATCCAGCACACATCCAGCTGTGCCCCCGCTGTGTCCAACAAACAGAGCTGAGGAAGGAGAGGAAGCACCTCTCACCTTTTTTTTTTTTTTTGGTTCTGTTACAACAATTATAGTTATGGATATGCCATTTTAGTGTTTTTATTATTATTATTTAGTTTTGCCACAACAGTAAGAGAGTTATGGCCATTTTAGTGTTTTTATTTATTTATTTATTTATTTATTTATTTATTTATTTATTGCTACAACAGTTTTAGTGGATCTTTTAAAACCTTTTTTAAGGTTGAGTAAAAAACAAAACAAAAAAAACATTAGACATTGCTCAGTCTGGTCCGTTTATGACTTTTAAAACCCAGGAGGAGAAATTATTGGTTGCAACACATTCATTAATGATAATCTTATGTTGACAGGTAAAACCGGAAGTAGTATTATTTCCTCTGGTGACTTTGACAGAATCTTGCAACCAGATGCAAACTCCAGTATCCTCCTGAGCCAGTCAACAGCTGCAGTATAACCAAACACATTCATGCTTTTATTTTATGTCTCGGTCATGTTTGACGCAACCACAGTCAAACTGCCTGACTGATGCTACTGACTTCGTGTGTGTTCACTTTTTCAGTGTGTGTGTGTGTCACTTGCTCACACTCTGACGCCCTCATCATTACCTGTAGTGTCAGACAAGCCCTTGACTCCTCATATAAGATATAATATGCCTACAATATTAATGTACTTATTATGTTACACAGCCCTAAAATGCTATATGTCTCTAGTTTATTACAGATTATAATATAATATCATAAGGAGCTGATTTAGTTCATTTATAGTATTTTTTTCTTTGTATCTTGGGTCGAAAGGTTAAAGTCCGTGCACATGAGAATGTCACCACAGTTAAGAATCTGACATTTCACCTGCCTATCAGATCTCCACACCCTGATGCTGAGCTGCAGCGCCTCTGGCAAGAATAATCAAAACAGGATAATGATTTCAACCTGCTCATCAGTCTACTTCATAAAAAAAGGAGGGAGAGGTCGCTAGTGTTCATTTTTCTCTGTGGGACTTCCTGTTTGTATTTGACAGCAGGAGTCCAAACTATTTAGAGGGTGACTTTGGTATTTTTAAACGTGGACACTGTTTTCCCATGTTTGTGTGTCTAAATGACTAATGGAGACGGCTATTTTTAAAAATCGGTCCAGCATTGAGCGAAACTGTGCAGCTGTGAAACAGGCTGCAATGTCACATTAATGGGTATAAACAAAGGTATTTTAACCAAAATCATTATCTTTTTTCTAAACCCACATTTTGGTGCAGCCGACCATTTCACAATATTAACCATGTGTTTGAAACTGTGACCGTTAAAGGGTCACTTCTGTATTTTTTTAACTTGGACCCTTTTTTGACATGTTTTTGTGTCTAAGTGACTAATGGTAATGGCAGTTTTTAAAACTGGTCCAGTGCTGAGTGAGAGCAGCAGCAAAACAAGCTGCAATGTAACCACCTGGGGCAATTATGCACTGTTCATTTACGTCCACAAAAGGTGCTTGTTTTGCCACTGACAGGCTCAGATTGCTATTGTAAGAGTCTGACAACATTAAGGAAATGATCCCTACAGAGATAGACCATTTTGTTAAAGAGTAGGATCCTTTTTGTGTAACCAGAAACAGCCTCGAAATCGTCATTGTCAAACCCACCAGACTCCATTTAAAAAAACAGTAATTTTATCTTCGATCAGTTGACTGAAACAAATCAACAGCTACAAAAAAAAACACAAAAACCATCTTGGTTCATCTTTCACACCATTCCAACAATCACCAGCTCTGGTTTGATTAAAATAAACCCTTAACTGACTCAGCTAAATGTGAAAATATGCTGACTCTATTCACAATTAAACTACTGTTTTTCAAATTGGAGTCTGGTGGGTTTGCCAATAGAGACTCGAGGCCGTTTCTGTTTTTTAAAAAAATGATTTTACACTTTAATAAAAAGGTTAATCCCTGTAAGACCCTTTCCATATGCTGTAAGACCCATATAATAACAACCTGAGCCTGTCAGTGGCAAAAATAAGCACTTTTAATTGACATATATTGACAGTGCGCACATGCCGCAAGTAGTTACATTGCAGCCTGTTTTGCCGCAGCTGGCTGCAGCTCTCTTGCTCCATTCTGTATTTAAAAAATGTTGTTCTCATTAGTCATTTAGATGCAAAAACATGGGAACATAGGGTCCAGGTTGAAAGATATCCTTAAGTTACCCTTTAACATAAAGGCCCTTGAAAAGAACAAACAGCAAAGACGGATCCCCTGATTAGAGCATAACATTTTGTCACCTCGAAGAAATAAAAGTACTGCATTAAAGAGCACCCTGTCTGAGACCTCTATCAGGAATTCAACCTCTTCAGTGATCAGTTTTTAAAAAGTTAATTAGTTTTTCATTTAGCAAAATTAAAGTGGGTCTTAAATTCAGAGGTTGTTCTCTCAAAGTGATGACTTGTAATTATCCTTTTTGTTTAGACTGATGACTAATTTTTCGTGAAATGGTGAGCACTTCAACGTTTCCTTCAGCTTGCTCCGTAGCCTTTTTGATGTGACAAGACTTTGCAACTCCACGAATTAAGAGCCATACTTCACAGCTGATATCTCCTCCAGATACTCGTGCAAATATTCTTTCACAAAAGTAACCATTGTGGGAAAAAAAACATAAAAATCCCCTCTGTCCTAGGGGCTGTAAACCTCACCGACAAATGTATACAGTCATCGTCGTATCTTATCAAATACAGCTGTTATCTCAGCCTCCACTGTTAATAGCATGATAATTTGCTCAGTATTGCCGCTACGCAATCAGCAAACACTCCTGCAACGATAAAGAGTTGGTATGAATGTTTTCAACTCTCAGATACTCAAGTATTTGTTAACCAGTGGGAGGGGACGCAAACTGGGTCATGGACTTGTTGTTTTGGATCTTCACATGACCACATTTTAATATTAGCCTGAGTGCTTTTGTACAGAGCGATTCATTCAATTAGGGTCTTAATTCCTGACCTGAAAAAGAGTACAGTGTGTGTGTGTGTGTGTGTGTGTGTGTGTGTGTGTGTGTGTGTGTGTGTGTGTGTGTGTGTGTGTGTGTGTGTGTGTGTGGAGTGGTGTGGTGGGGTGCTCCTTTGCCTGCATGCACACAGGCTGCACATGTTTACCCTGCACTTTGCTTAAGGCGGTGAAACTATATGTGAGGTTGCCACAACAGCATGAAAGCAAGTCAGGACTGGACAAACGTTTGTCAACTGCACAGTTATTGAATGTGTAAAATATACATACAGTATATTTACAACTGCCAACAGATAGTCTAACACCTATTACATGTCAAACATATATTTGCAAACTGAGAGATATAGTGTCAAAGCAATATTTCGTTTCATTTAACTTCATTTTACGACCTCTCGTATTATACCCTTGTAGCAAAATTATCATGTGTAATGATAGTTTTTATTCAAATTTGGCTTGGATCATATGTTTTACATTTCACATATAACATGGTACATGCCCATAAACGACAACTATATAACTCTGTCTCCTTTGCTTTTTCATGAAATGCACATTTCAAACCTTTGTATTGTTTTACATTGACATCCACTGGTCAGCAACTGCACCAAAATCCCAGACAGAAAGAGTCTGGCCTCAACATTTCTTTAGTGCACACACACACCTCAACACACCTTTTCCTCTTCCTTCAGTGAGCTGTAAAACCTCACTGGACTGAAAATGACTCTGTCAGAATGAAGGATTTACTCAACTCTGTCTCGCTCTGTTCGGACCTGTACCTGTGAGTTGACCTGAAGGCAGAATGCTAGCCCAGACACTAGAGCAACTGTGGCCCCCATGAATCTGAGGATACTGGACTGAAAGCCTCATTGCCAAATTTCATAACAGCACCTTTTAAAGCTCCCTCAGGGCCCTGACACACCAAGCTAAAGGTCAGCTGTCGGTCAATGTCCGGCCGTCAGTGAGCGTCTGTTTTTGCTGTGTGTCCAGAACCGTTGACACTAGTTGACTCTTGTCTGCTTTTTTACGGCCAATTCAGCATGTTGAATCGGCATCAGAGCTGACGAAGCCCATTGGTGAATGAAGCCCTTCTGATTGCCAGCACAAGAAGAGAACGGAAGTGAGGAAAGTAAACAAGTGGCTAAAGTCAAACAAACTTGTGATATGGGGTAAGATTCATTTTTTAGCCACTGAGCTCTTTAGCAAAAATGGTTCATGATTTTTTGTGTAATTGTTTGCTAGCGCACGGTAAAAACCCTTTGTTCTTTCAACACGTGGTAGTGTTGTTAATGTGCTAACTGCTAACTAGCATCTTGAATTCATCCTTCCAGTGTTCAAGTACAACTTTCTGGCTGACACACAAGCCATGTGAGGTGATGCAACAGTCAGCCTTGACTGCCACTAGTTCTTCAATGTTGGTTTGGTCTAATGATAATAATAATAAAAATCTCCTCAGGCTGAGAATTACAGAGCCTCAGGGCCTCGATGGCAAAAGCCTGGTCACCTTTAGTTACCAAAATCAATCTAGGGACGACTAGTGAGGGTAGGCTTGAGGGTCACGACTTGGAGCGTAGGTAGTCAGAAGCTCAGCTATATAACTGGCGTCTAAACCATGTTGAGCTTTAAAAGAATCTTAAAATCAATTCTTAAAATCAGTCTGTCTCGGCATCAGTTTGCATCTTATATCTTGTTTGTTTAATCCTTACACAAACCAGAGTGCATGTAGATTTTGTTACCTTTGGACGGAGCCAGGCCAGCTGATAACCCCTCTCTGCAGTCTTTATGCTAAGCTAAGCTCCCAGCTGTGGTAGTATATTGGACGTATAGCGACAGTGGTGTTGACTGGCACTCCAACTAACAAATAAACTCACTGTTGATTATTTTGTCAATTGATTTTTCAACGAATCAGTGTGTTGCTTGTGTAAGAGAATTGTGAAAATGTTGATCAGTGTTTTCCAAAGCCCAAGATGACGTCCTCAATTGTCTTCTATTCTGTTTAATGTTACAGAGGTGTGAAGAAACCAGAAGTATTCACATTTAAGAAGCTGGAATCAGAGAATTTTGATTTTATTTTCAATCAAATTAGTTGACAATTACTTTTACAGTTGGTTACTAATGATTTGATTGGAACTGAGTGATTAATCTTCGCAGCTCTAGTATAACGGAAGTCAAGGTTTGCCCCCCAGAATCTAGTATCACCACTTTCAGGAAGCAAATAAACCCACTCCCCAAAATGTTGAACTATTTCTACAACCTCCCATCACAACTTCCCAAATGATGGATCTGCTCCCTGTGTGACTCTCACATATCAGCGCTGATAACAATGCTACTCTTAAACTGACTCAGGAATGAGCTATCATTGGCTTATCCTGTCTTTAAGCAATCCAGGAGACACTGAAGCTTACTTCAGCATTGCAATCATTGCACTGCAAGCCACCCTGGATGTCAATGTAAAGCCTGGAATCCAAATGTTATGTATAGCATTTGAGTGAATTGCCTCATGGCTGTCCGTGGTGCATGCAGTCACAGGGAAGCAACAGGTCTTGTTAGCTTGACTGATTCAAACAGCTGGATTTCATTAGCTGATAACATAAGCTTTCACTCACAGACTCAGGAGGCTTTCAGAAATAAACCAAAAGGGACGCTGCAACCTTCTTACACACCTAGTTTTATCTTACTCATCATCAAACATGCTGTAATCTGAACTTCAATGTATTCTGTTGTCTTCTATAGAACCTGAAGAAACATGTTGGCATGCAGTTTTTACAGGATTTCAAAACAGGATGCAACCCTCCTCTTAAAACAGCACCCTCGCCCATTTCTCAACATCAGAAGGACAGCTCTGTTTTTAATGAAAGTAGTGAGGCAATTCAACAAATTAATGTTAAGTTCAGAAATTCTAGTTTGCATAATTGCTCACCGCCTTTCCTCCCTTTGGCTATATTGACTCAGTGACAAAAACACATTATAATATTTTTATCTTCATGCCTCACTGATAAAAGAAACATTTTCTTTTGCAGATTTGACCTTTTTGGTGAAGGAACATTATACCGTATCTGTTCAGAATACCGTTTATTCATTTGCATTTACAGAGGGAGGTTGTTGAAAGGGTTGTAGCACAGCTTGTTTCTTGTCTTACTCTCCTTACTTGCATTATTATAGTGGTGTCTATGTTTTATAATGGATATGTACATACACATCCCCATAATTCTGTCTTTGTGAGGACCCTCATTGACACAATTTAGGGTCCATCCCAATACCCACACTTTAGGTAAGTGCTTTTCAGCCCTTAAAATCCCCACTTAATTTGAAGGGCCGTGCGATGTACCCGTACGAACCCATCTCAACTGAGGGGAAGACTGAATTTCCCAGGATGCTTTGCGAAACTATCCAGCCAAGCAAGTTTTCCAGGAAGATGGCAGCCTCCATGAGAAAGCCATCGCACAACTATAGTACTATTTTCGCAAATAAGCATGCAAAAATTCCAAAATATATCGGAATGCGTTATGTTTCTGCATATGCATTATTATCTGTAAGCACTGAGTTAGAATATGAACGCTTGAAAATCGCTAAGTCACGATGTAGCCGACATGAATATCCAGTTCTCCGTGAAGCCTTTAATGCTGAAGCCTACGTTGACGATACGCGTGACGTAGGTGAACACTTCTGTTACGCTAACTTGCATGAAGTGACGTCCCAGTTTGTAGGTAAAATTCCCTGCCCCTCAACACTACTGCTTCATCGTTGAGGGGAATCTATCTGGCGAGTGCACTTGAAACCAAGGGGTAAGGTTAAGGGAAGAGAATTGGGATTGGCCCTTATTTCCTAGACCCTTAAATTTAACCTTTCGTTTTTTACATACGTAGTGCACAAGAAATGACAATAAAGAAATCTTGAATCTTGAATCTTGAACAAGTACCTGCCAATCCAAACCCTAACCTAAACCTTATTCTAACCTGAATCTAAAAACCAAGTCTTAACCCCCCAAACAGGCCTTTGAAGGAGTGAGAACCAGCCAAAATGTCCTAACTTTCCCAAAAATGTCCTCATTTTGTTTGGTAAAAAAAACATGTCTTGGTCCTCACTATGTCACAAGAACAAATCCATTTGCACGCACGTCCACAGCTAAACATAAAAGCAGGCAAAAGAGGATGACCAATAATTTGTAGAGGGGAAATATGCAAATAAAGGCTGCTGACATGGCAGTGTGTGTGAGTGTGTGAAAGTCTGCGTGTGCTGTTGAACCATATCAAGCATGCAATCATGCAAACTCTTCTCCAGAGCTTCAGCTGTCATGAATCAGTTCTGGATGAGTCAATTTTGCACTAATAAAAAAAACAAAAAAAAAACAAAAACTTTTGATAAATGTGTATGTTTCCAGAAATCTGTTTTAACCTTCGAAATTTTCTCATTTTTGTTAAGGGTCATGGTGTCATCTCCTTTTCTCTGTGTCTATGAAAACATTCATTGAATGTTAACCTCTCAGTGGATTCTGGGCTGGCCCTCCATTTCTGCAAATGTAGGTAGGTGTGTGTATGTCAGTGGGTGTGTGTGTTAATGTGGGTTAGATAACTGACAGCTTGTCTCTTCTGTTCAACACTGAGAGTAACCTGTTGACCCGGCTTACTGAGAAATTGTCCTTCCTAACGAGCTGCAACAGGTTGAAGAACTCAGCTCAGGCAGGCAAATTAGCCCCCCCCAACCCCTCTCTCTCTGTCTGTCTCCCTCTGTTTCTCTAAAATAAACACACAAGGGTATAGATTTCATTTCAGCATGGACACACACACACACACACACGAAACAGGGGGTTTGGGATCCTCTTCTAGAAAATTTTGAGTATCAAACACTTTCATATCCTGCATTACGGTGATTTTTTGGGAGTCGTACACATGCTGCATTTCTTGTGCCTTTGAATTCATTACTTTTAATATAGACGCCACTCAAACGCCAGCATCACACCATCGCAGTGTGTGAATTTCCCCCCTGGAGGATCAATAAAGTACATCTTATCTTATTTTGCATGTTCCCAAGCGGCTATTTTTCAGGGCTCAATGGCTGCGCCCTGAGAAAAACTGAATTCAGCTTTTGGAATGCAGCAACGCACGCCACATGTCATGTGATGAGGACCAACCAATCACAGCTGATGGTTATCTTTCCCCTTCTACCGCAAATATCAGTCTTTGATAAATATGCAAAAGTTGATCATGTTAGCGCAGGGCTTTACATCTGTCCTACAGACAATAGAGCTACACACAAACAGCGCCTGGAGGAAGATCAGCTCTGCACTCAGGATTTCAGGTATATAGGCTATAATACAGTGCTTGTTAAGGTTGCTTAGCGACCTTAGACACAAGCTGCAGTCGTGCTCTTAAAAGCTGGCACAAAAAAGGCACAGAAGTAGCACCCAGCAGCATCCATGTGACCCACTGCAGGAGATTTGAAAAGTAGCTGCTAGCAGTTAGCAGCTAACTCAAAGAAGAGAATCGTCTGTAAATGTCCCCAAATTGAGAAAATAATGAGATTAGGGAGCTCCTTACCCTCTGAGCAGAGGACAACATCAGCCGCCATATAATAAGGACAATAAATGATTGTTACTGACATGTCAGTGACATTGTTGTTGTTAAGAAAGCACTGCCGAGTGTTATATGTCACACCAGAGGCCCACGTTGTTGTGTTACATGTCACGCCTGCTCTGCCTCTTTTGATTCCGCAAAGCAACAATGCAGTGTATAATCACACACTGGAGCAGAATGATGTCACCGTCCTTTGGTTCTGAGATACATGCAAAGCAGGAATACAGAAGGGACTTTGTAGCGGCCCTTTCTTTTACGTTAACTGCTGACCATTATTAGGCATCACAGGCACATTAAAGGTACAGTTTGACAGTAATAAAGAGGAAGTGACAGAACAAAATGAGTAAAGATAATGCAGTATTCTGTGAGACATTTTCTGCATTGTGTCTGAGGAATTTTCTCAAATACAAGAATGCGAACAACACCTACAACACCTCTTTGCGCATATGCTACAGAATGCAGTCACAAATATTAACTTCAGTTTGTTTGTGAATAATTTACCTCTGAATCTAAAATGACAAATGACATATTGTGCAAAACAAGGAGTTTAAATCTCCAACATATACACAGAGTGTCCTTGGATTTGAGACCACTGAGAAATCGGATGCTGGTTGTGACTGTCTGCTGTGGGAAAGAATTGGCTATAGTTTTCAGTATTAAAGAAAAAGAAGAACAAATGGTCATTTAATAATTGTTATTAGTGAGAGAGTCATTTAAACCACCTGTTGCTGTGGATACTGAATGAAAAGTCCCTGCACTTGTCAATGAGACTAATATTTGACTCACTGCATGTCACGCTACCTCTGCTTTGCACACGTGTACAGACTCCTACGCACCGCAGCACCTCTTAGTACATCTAAATTCAACAAGTGAAGCAGCTGGTTGAGTGGTCGGCTTTAATCAAGGACACTTCAGCAGAACAATATGAGTGACGCTTTTCTTTAAAATATAAACGGTATTTCTTCTTCTGCACCACATGTGACAACTTCACTCTATTCTCTTGAATTATGAGTGGTATGGCAGTAACTCAGTGTGTGGGCTGTGTGTATGCGGGTATTTCTGCGTGTCAGAGGATGTGCTTTAGAATATCTCATGTTGCAACAGTGAACCTGTCACTTCCCTTCTCTGTGACATTGCATGCAGATCTCTCTCTCTCTCTCTCACTCTCTCTCCCTTTCACTCTTTCTGTGCTGCAGTGTGAGTGTGTGCAACCTGAGAGAAGTCTGGTCAATAGTGCATCGTAGGATCTTAGACATTCATGATGACATTTTAACTATAGTAGAATTACGTTGCGGTAGTATGCAGCTCATTTGCTATTTTTCCAACACATTTTCCTCTTACCTGTAGTGCGATTTATCAGTCTAGATTGTTTTAGTGTGAGTTGCAGAGTGTTGGAGATATCAGCCGTAGAGATGTCTGCCTTCTCTCCAGTATAATGGATCTAGATGGCACTCGGCTTGTGGTGCTCAAAGCCCCCAAAAGTACATTTGAAAAACTCAACAGCAATGTCTCTTTCCAGAAATCATAATGCCCCAGATAATCCACAGACCTCGTTGTGAGCAGTTTCATGTCGGAACTATGTTATTTTGACCAAACTACACCCACCAACTGTTTCAATGTAAAGAAGGAAGTGTGCATCTACTCATGGACGAGAGGCTTGTGACAGTAATATTTTTACCAGTAGCTTCATACTGCTAGCTCACTTAGCACCACTGAGCTAGCTAACCTTACAGCTCAGCTGAGGACGACGTCATTAATATTGTAACAGACTTGGTGATGTGATGTTAACGTTGTGAAGCCCGCAGTCAATACTGGCAACTATGACAGTGATTCATGTGAGATACCCACCTGTGATTGGCAGAGGTTTGAAGAGGGAGGGTTGTTGCTGTTCCTGCTAGTTTGTGTATGTGTAGCCGAGAAGCGGGAGTTTTTGAAGTAGCCACTTATGCAGAGAACACCTTGTAAAGCCTGTCATCCATGAGCAGATGCATGCGTCTTTCTGTGCGGTGATACAGTTGGCTGGTGTAGGTCAGTCAAAAGAAAGGTCATGATTTCTGGATAGAGACATTGCTGTTGAGTTTTTTAAATGTCTTTTTTTGGTGCTTTGAGCACCACAAGCTGAGTGCCATCTAGTTCCATTATATTCAAGAGAAGGCAGACATCTTTATAGCTGATACCTCCGACACTCGGCAACTCACACCAAAACAATCTACACTGATTAATAGCACTACAGGTAAGAGGCAAAATATGTATTTTTGATTTGGGGGTGAACTGTCCCTTTAAGGGACTGCTCACCTTGGCTACACAGCCCTGGTTCTTCAGCTTGGATTCAAGAGGGCAAACAAATGTGCATCACTATGTTGCAACTAAAAACAAATCATCTGCTTAAAAATGTCTTGTTTGGCAGCTGTTGAGGAAACCAGGTGACTTACCTTTGTGCTGGTGTCATGTTTTGATGAAGACGAACATCCCGTTGTTTCTGAACATTTGAATCATGCTTTAGTCTCGTGTCTTTGCTTCAGTATTGCAACAACAGGGGTATGGTCCAGTCAGAGACATGTTCTTAACTGTGTGGCCATTGCACAGTATGAGGATCAAGGCCACATCACTGAGCAGTACATCCTTCCACCAGATAGTGTCACTAAAGAGTCCGGCCCGTCTAGTTTGACAGATTTCACCTGATCTTGCTGTAAACTCTCACTCTCCGCTCGCTCTGTGGTTCCATACGTCTCCCACGTCTCCCTACGGACCTGTTAGAAACCCATTATTCCTCTCAAGCCAAACCAAATGTAGCTACACATGTTCTCACTCCCTCTGGTAACGGTCCAAATTGGAGGCAATTAACGTAAATGAGGTCTCTCTCCCTGCGGGGGTGAGGAGTAGGTTAAATATGACATGGTGGTTTGGTTCTGAACTGTAATTGTGTGAGAAGGGAATGGAGGAGAGGAGAGGAGAAGAGAGGAAAGGAGAGGAGAGGAATTTTGATTAAACATGAGGGGTAATTAAAGAAAACAGAAAACCAAAGAAGATAATTACATACTTTAATCTAGTACCATTAAATATGGGTTTGTTTGGCCCTGTTTCTGACTTGTTTTAATAGAAGTTCAGTTTAATGACTCGCCCGTGGGACAGCAGATAACCACAAATAAGGATTCTCTGTTCCCTTGTGGGTGTGGCTAGGTGTATCAGGACAGCCGAAACTGTGTGAAGAGAGTAAGTGGTAATACAAAACTATTATCAAATCATGTTAAAGCTAAGTATTTGCATACTTAATGGCTGAGGGAATTCTCCCAGAAATACACTCATTTGCCCTGAGGAAAAGAAATGCAGGAACCCGGCTTTATCAGCAAGTGCGCGTCTGTCTGCACCAGTGTAAGTGCTGTAGGCTGCAAAGCCCCATTGTCCGAATCACAATTGTCATAAATACTCTACGGCCTTGAAATGTATTTATTAGGGTAGTAAAGTAGGCAAAATGTTTCAGTCAGCAGCTGTTTCCTCCGATACACTGCGGCTAAATCTTGTTAGAGTGCAAAATCTGTAAATGCAAGATAAAATGTGCAGGTGAGTCAACAAGTGGTTTAGCCACACATGCAAGGCCCCGTTCCCAAAATTAGAGTTCAGAGGGGCCTTGAACAGGTGGATAATATTAGCGTATAATGTAATGAGTATTTGGGAATGGCAACAAAAAATTTGGAGTACACGCCATTTTCATTATCTGCAGTTATGCTTTAAAATCTAATTTCCTGTTTCCCAGCTAAATAAGTAATGTATTCCTGGGAAGCAATGATTTTGGAGCCACAGGGAAACAGTCAGCTCTAGTGTGTGTGTGTGTGTGTGTAAATGTGTGTGTTTGTGTGAGCTTAAAAATACTGATGCTGAAATTGGAGTAATTTAATGTGCAACAAAAGCAGTTTCAACAAATGCACCATGTTAAAAAAGGAGCTTGTTATTTCTTATTTTTTGAGAATAACATATGTGCACATCTGTGTGTATGTGATTAAGTTTGTTTTTTTTAAATTAGTCTGTCTCCCTCAACACCACTGTATTTTGTCAACCTTTTTTATATATAAATATATATATCACCGCCCTCCTGCAGTGACTGAATCATTTGAATTTCCCCAACAGCACTTGTAGGCACATACAATCTTCATAAATTGGTGCAACTACAGTCCGCACCTTATAAAAGAGTTTAATGGGTGCAGCAGGGGTCCAGGGCACAAATGCATTTAAATTGGTAAGAATCAATATATGACCTATTTTGCCTCATAACAGTCCTGGTTTCTCAAGTATTGTGCGAGGACCTTTGAAAGCAAGTTGTTAAGCTGTGAGTGTGTTAATGATGAACTGGACACTGTATTTCCTCCTTTATCAGTCTGAACCTCGTTTATCGTCCACAGAACGAGGCTGCACACCGACATTTTCAGAACAAAACAAAACAGGCTGCAGTGAGAGTCTCTCTCCATGGGATATTTAAAAACATCGGGTTTGTGCATTCAGTCCTTCTCAGGCAAGCTCAGGGTTTTAGTGTTGCTGGAGGTCACAGAAACAATGCTCTGAAATGCTTTTTCTTCTCTGGGTGAGGATTAGAATATATACAGTTCACACACAGTAACCCAGTTGAAATTAATGTACATAAACGTTTGAAGATCTGCTCATTACTAAAAGTGTATCTCATATAAAAACTAAAGTAACTGAGTGAAATTTAAGGTCCTTTCATTTTATAGTTACAGTTCACTAATAAAACTCTCCACGGTATGAACAGTGGTTACATGAGCCTCAAAACCAGCCACAACTCAGCTCTAAGCAAAGTGACCGTCCTCTATAGACCAATCCGACTGCAGTGTTCACAGCTCCACCTTTTAGTACCAGATCTGTGTGCTAGGTACCCCAACAGAGGAGGGACCAAAAATGAGGACCGTACAGAACGGTTACATTGATACCATCCACAACTTTTTGCAGTGGAAACAGACTGAATTGTGCCAGACCGTACTGCTTTGTGGAAACAGGGCTTAAGGATGCATGGATGGAATACTGAACGGACCTATTGGATTAAGACCCAAGGGCCCAAAGTGTAAGCCCCTCCCCCACTGACTTTCACTTGCAAAATGTCTCTCAAATGAACAAATACTGGTCAGGAGGAGACTCAAAATGACCACAAAAGATGCACAAGAACTGCAAAGAGACACAAAATAACTACTAAAAGGGGCAAAACAACCAGAAAGTGACTACAAAGACACATAAAACAACTACAAAAGACACAAAATGAGCTCAAAGAGACACAAAACACTAAAATATACATAGTGACGACAAAGAGATGCAAGACAACAACAAAAAAGAGTCAAAACCAGCATACCATCTGTGTTTCTTGCTCCTGTGCTGCAGAGGTGGTGGGACCTTTTGCATATCTTTGCCCAGGGGCCCAGTGTTTCATAATCCGCCCATGTAAGAAAGCCTATAGGTAAAAACTGAACTGCCAGGCGACCTTCAGCTCACCTTGTAGAGCGTGTGCCCTGTACATGCTGAGTCCTTTGCAGCGGCCCAGGTTTGATTCTGACCTGTTGGCCCTTTGCTGTGTGTCATCCCCCTTCTCTTTCCCTCCTCTATTGTCACTCTTCAGCTGCAGTATAGTCAAGGCAAAAAGCCATAAAAAATAATCTTAATAAATGGGACACACACACACACACACACACACACACACACACACACACACACACACACACAGCAGGTGAACTACATGAAAGCACATGTGCACCTGCCCGCCTGTCAGTGACACAAACTAGCACTTTGATCTGTGCTTCTTGTTACACCCTCATCCCGCGGCACCCTGCTCCTCCACTTGTGTGTGTTTGCATGTGCATGTGTGTGTGTGTGTGCAAGTAAGTGTTTGGTCTGATTGTGTTATCAGCTGGTATCAGAAGTTTAGATGTGCAAAGTCGCTCTGTTAACTTTGAAGTGGGCTACCTGTTGAGTCAGAGTGTGTGTGTGTGTGTGTGTGTGTGTGTGTGTGTGTGTGTGTGTGTGTGTGTGTGCATCACTATGATGAAAACGTGTAGAGCATAAAGGCCCTTTTTATCACTGCCAGAATGAAAGACTGGCACTGTCTGGTTAATGTGTGTTTGTATGTGCGTGTGTGTACGGCAGACAGAGGTAGAAAGCGAGAGGTCAGCGCAGCCTGGTACTCAACTGCTGAAGCCTGATCCATGCGTGTGTGTGTGTGTGCGAGAGAAAGAGAGTGAACAGAGAATGAGAGTACAACAAAGAGACAGAATGACAAAGACAGACAGACGATTGTGCATGTCCCAGTCAGGATCATTACACAGTGTCACGAGTCACCACAGCTTTGGAAAAACTCCAGCAAGTCTCAACTGACTGTTTGCTAAGCCCCGCCCCCCATCGTTTCCGTCGCTATACTTGTCACGCTTTGTGTTCTTTTATGTCACCTCACACATGCAGTTTACAAAGATTTTTTAAAAAAAAAAAATTTTCAAGCAATGGCATGACAAACGCTGCTTGCATATTTTAATGGCTGTAGCTAACTACTGAAGTATGCTAATATTAGCCACATGAGCTAAGTATTTAATGCTTACCCTGCAAAACAAGACTTGAATATGCACTTGATGGCTGAATGATACCATGCTAAAAGCCCAAGGCTAAAGCTGCATGTTTCAGGCAAGAAGTTAACATCCGAATACATGGAAACAAAGAAACAGTATTGCTCTAAGATCTAGTTTCAGAATTATTATGGGCATTATGTTTGTAAGTGAAGGTAGAATGGAGTGTGAGATGGATCGGCGGGTTGAGGATCGATCGATTAACTGGTCCATCTATGTACCAACCCTCACCTATGGTCATGTGCTCTGTGTAGTGACCTAAGAATGAGATTGCGGATACAAGTGGCCAAAATGAGTTTCCTCCGTGGGATGGCTGGGCTCAGCCTTAGAGATAGGGTGAGGAGCTCGGACATCTGGAGGGAGCTCCGAGTAGAGTCACTGCTCTTTCACGTCAAAAGAGGTCAGTTGAGGTTGCATGCATCTGATCAGGATGCCTGCTATGCGCCTCCCATTAGAGGTGTTCCAGACATGTCCCACTGGTAGGAGGCCCCGGAGCAGACCCAGAACACGTTTGAGCGATTACATATCTCATCTGGCCTGGGCACACCTTGGGGTCCCTCAGGAGGAGCTGGGAAGTGCTGCTGGGGAGAGGGACGTCTGGAGTGCTTTGCTTGGCCTGCTGCCCCATGACCTGACCTGGGATAAGCGGATGAAATTGGATGGATGGATGTTTGATGGACGTGTATGATAACCTTTCAGTGGCAAAAACAAGTAATTTTAGTGGACGTAAATTGACAGTGTCATATGCCCTGAGTGGTTACATTGGAGCCTGTTTCATCCCTGTTGGCTGGACCAATTTAAGAAATTGTTAACTCCATTAGTCACTCAGATGCAACAGCACAGGAAACTAGGGTCCAGACTGACAAATACCAAAGATACCCTTTGGTGTTTTCTAAAATGCTATTGCTTTCCCACCAAAGATCATGAGACAGCTTGTTACCTCACCTCATTAGCACCTCATTACCTGAAGTTATTGGTGGGTAAATTTAAAACAGCACATGATGATTCAAGCATGTTACACTGGAGGTACCTGCTCATTCCTGCACATAAACCTCATTATTTCAGCAAGTTTTGTGTGACATGTGATGTCTCACTTCCACCTTCACAAACAGCATGAGTCATTTAATATTTTAATGGATTCAAATGACTACAGGCGAGTCGCAACTGCAATCTGCGTGCATGGCGAGTAGGCTATTAATAACCTCTATAAACAAATGAAAGTATTCTCATTCATTCAGCAGAGAGGGCAAACAAAAAGCTGGTGTTGCAGGTTTTGCTAGTGTTTCGCAACACGTCACAACTTTGTTTACAGTCAAGCTAAACTGCTACATCAAGAGCAGAGGCAGCACAAAACCCTGAAGGCTTCACTTCCATTAAAGTAAGGACAAAACACAATTACAAGTACAGGTGTTATAGCTTCTGTAAACTCTCACATATAGGCACATGCACAAAACAGTCAAGAATGCTCTTCTCTTAATGAACTCTGTCTTTTCAAACCACCACCTTCGCCCTAAAGTACCTGTTCATCTTTGCCGCGTTTGCACACTTGTACAAACCTGAGCGACCTCACATGTAGCTGTCAAAAACGTATCCTTTAAGTCCCTGTAAGTCAGGAGAAGGAGCAAAGCTGTTTATAGCTCAAACTATTTTATCTGCACAGCAGTTTTCCTTTCAAGAGAGATACTGGGAAAAGTCAGCGCGTTCTGTAATTGGCATCTCCTCAAGAGTCTCTGTTTCTACGAACCGAAGAATGAGGAGGTTTTGGCTGACTATATTAACTCTCAGTTTCTAGGAATGAAATCTTGCGGGCGGGCCAGTTTGTTTTAAACCTCTCATTTAGGGATTAACTTGGAATCTATTGATCAAATAGTCCAACAACCCACACACGAGTCCATATATAATAGTCCATTATGTGCCACTAATGGTTAAATCCCTGAAAGATGGCGGAGGTGTAATACTAGAAAACCACAAGAACAAAATAACTTCTCAGACAGTGTCAGCTGACGGTTCCTGGAAGCTTGTAAATATCAAGAACAGCAAAAAAAGAGAAGTGAAAAGGCAGATGTTTCTGCTTTACGCCCTGATGAAAGCAAACACATTATCCATTATTGGAGAAAATTGACAACAGCTCAGTAACCTAAACTGTGTCCAGAGTAAATACTGCAAAATAATTGTGTCCAGGTGTGTTGCTCTTTACATTTGTGCTTATAGTGACCATAGATGTTGTCTGAGAGATGTCGACAGTTTATATTGTTACACTGTAAAAAGAAACCAGCTGTTTTAACTTGAAAAATTTAGTAAATAAATCTTTAACTTGACTGAATTCAAGAAGACTAATTGAGGTGATTTTGTAATGATTGCAAACAAAACAACTTTTCTTTTCTCTACAAGTAATCTGTTAGTATGCTAATCATATTTCTATGTGACCTATATAATATGATTCATACACTGTAATGAACTTTATGCATGTAAAAATACTGTTTTTCCTGGAAACTATACCTTTTAATGCACAAGTAATGTGTGTATGGAAAAGTACAAATGTGAATGTACAGTATTATGTAAAAACTTGGTCTAATATTACAATAATGGAGCATCATCAGGGAATCAGAGCTAAATTTAGCCCCAAAATGGCAGTAACTTCCCTACTGAAATCATGTAAAAGCATATATCGTAATTGTTGTATTACCAGGAGCTGTCTTTACTGTCTGTGTTAATGATTTAGTCTAGTTCTGTTATTTTTAGTGGCATATGTGAGTTGTCACAAATGTAAAGTTGTTGTGGACGCTACACTGTAAAAAGAAGCTATATAGGGTCCGTCCCAATACTCACACTTCCCCTCAAAATTGGCCCCAGTCCTTGTTTTTGCGTGTTCCTGCGAAGGGCTACGGTGTGGTACTATTTTCGCAAATGAGCATGCAATAATTCAAAAGTATGTCAGAATGTGTTATGTTTCTGCATATGCATTATTATCTGTAAGCGGTGAGTTAGAATATGAACGCTTGAAAATCGCAAATTCACGATGTAACCGACATGAATATCTACAGAGTTTTCTGTGAAGCCGTTAATGCTGAAGCCTTCGTCGATGATACGCGTGACGTAGGTGAACACGTCTGTTACGCTAATTTGCAGGAAGTGGTGTCCCAATTCGTAGGTAAAATTCCCTACCCCTCAACACTACTGCTTCGTCATTGAGGGGAATCTATCTGGCAAGTGGTGCACTTGAAACCAAGGGGTAAAGGTAAGGGAAGAGAATTGGGATTGGTTCTTTTTTTTGCTTAAAAAAGTTAGTGTTCGGGCTGCATTAAAATTTAAAGTTGACTAAATTTGAGAACATAAGTTGAGGTAATTTTGTAATTATTCAACTTGTCTTTTCAAATTCGGTCAATTTAATTTTTTAAGGCAGCACAGACACTTATGTTTTTCAGTAAAAATAACTAGTTTATGTTTTTATAGTGCAGGTAGTAGCTAATGGGGATCCTAATAAACTGAACCAAACTAAGCTAAACTAATCAAGGACCTGTACCGGTCAAGGGTCAGGAAACGAGCAGGAAACATCACTGCAGACTCCTCACACCCCGGACACAATCTGTTTAAACTCCTCCCCTCTGGTACGTGCTACAGAGCACAAACTACCTGTCACAAAGACAGTTTCTTCCCCCAGGCTGTCACTCTGATGAACTCCTAGCAGTCACAGAGTAGCAGGATAAACAACACTTGCATACTATATTTTTTGTATATTGTATATTCTGTATATTCCACTTCTTGCCTAAAAATTGAGTACTTAATGAGAGCAAGTCTGCCAGAGTCAAATTCCTTGTATGTACACACATACTTGGCGAATAAAGCTGATTCTGATTCTAAACTAAACTAAACTAAACTAAACTAAACTTATATCCGTTATCTACGTAAACTCAAGGCTTTAAGTAAAAATGTAACTAAAAATGTATTTGTTTTGATTAACCACAAAATTACCTCAACTTGTCTTCTCAAATTCAGACAACTTAAAAATTCAAGGCAGCCTGTGCACTAACTTTTTAAACTAATTTATTTTTACAGTGTAAATGTATCCTCTGTGTCAGCTACTCTACTGATACAGAGCCTATTAGAGCGGAGAGTGCCTCAAACAGGTTTCAGGGTTGATGGATGCTAAGCTATAGAATGCTTACCTCCGGAAATTAATTACAGTGCTCTTTAATTCTGCCAAACAGTTAATGATCGCTAAAGGTCACAAGCCTGGATGTGCTATCATTAGATGAGATAGATTTGGCAAGGGAGAGCATTACATTTTTATAGTCACAAAAACATTTAAAATATATATATTTTTACAATATAGGTTCAAAAGAAAAGTGCAGACAAAGTTAGCCATTAGTCAAATACTGAGACCACTCCACCCCTGTGTGACGCCCCGAGCATGAGTCTTTACAAAATGGGTCAAAGGTTATGTGTGTGTGTGTGTGTGTGTGTGTGTGTGTGTGTGTGTGTGTGTGTGTGAGAGAGAGAGAGAGAGAGAGAGAGAGAGAGAGAGAGAGAGAGAGAGACATGAACTGTTCAGGTACACTTAACCTAATGAAATTCCTGCCATTGAGGTGATCATTTTTTTGAGGATTATGAGTTTGCAGCAGTGCGTTTAATCACTGTTGACAACCACCATTCCCCTGAGGACACACTGAATGTGTGTGTATTTGAACAAGAGAGAAAGAGACAAGCTTTTTTTTTATCGAAAAAAAAAATCGTGTATGTCTTGTCCAGTGTTGGTGTATGTGTGTGTGAATGTATGCCGCATGTGTATTTGTTTGTGGTGTGTTATTTTTGTGTGTCCACTATGAGGCTTTTTTAAGTTCCTATAATTTCCACTCAATGCTGACAGGTGACTCCAGGGTTTGGAGGATTTCTGTCTGTCTGCCTGTTTGTCCGTCTGTCTCTCCCTATCCGTGCCATTTTCTCTTCAAAGTCAACAGCAGCACATTCCTGTGTCTCCTCACTTTTACAAAAAGCCATTCACCCTTCATTTTCTTCTGGAAACATCTCATATTTTTGCTCTGGTCTCACTCTGCAGGCTATTCTGTCCTGCTTGTTTTACATTAAAGCAATGCTGTAACTTTCTGAAGAAGAGATAACGCATTCCTCCTCTGGGAAATTAAAAAAGTTCAGCTCATGAGGAATTTAAACGCAGCCTTACTCAATTCAGTACACCTCAGGTTTTGCTGATTCAGCCTTCAGCTTTGTTTATACTTGCGCAAGACACCATGGCATGGGCCTCTGTAGATGGTTTGAGATGAGACATTTATGCTTATTGCATTGTTTGTTGCAATGTACTTCGAAATGCCAGGCACCATACAGACAAAATATATACTGGATAAGCAACATGTCATCAAGTGTTACTGGAAGAACGTTAAACCAGAAGAGTAGGTTGTTTGGCAGCAGTAGTATCATCACTGTAGTGCCAGGCATTTTATTTGTGTGCTTCAATTATAAAGGCGGATTTGTAGCCTATGCACGTGAGCATTTCTACTTGTGCAACTGTGTGTCTGTGTCCCTCTGCAGTTACACCTCCAAACACTAGTCGGCAGTGGAGGTTTCTGTGAAGTGCTGTAAAGTTTAGTTGATTCAAAACATGGCTTGATAGCGACAGTTTCAAACACAAGTACACAAATCAGCTTCACTATAACTCGCAGCATTCACAGACAAAACTTGTCTTTATCTGGACACATTTTCCCCACAAATACAACATGCTAACGTTTTAGCACAAGCCTATGGCATTTTACATTGTATAAATTAGCTTAGAGGGTAGCAGACTTTTCTTCTACTCATGTGAAGCCAGGGACAACAGCAACATTTATCAAAGGTAACGTTACAAAATTCGGCTCATTACAGCTCACAAGGCTCACTGACAAAACAACTGTCTTATACTAAACACGTTTCTTCTGCTCATATGAAGCCAGGTTAAATCACACACAAGACTTAAAATGCTATTTTTGTGAGGCTTTATTGTCTTCACCATTTATTGTTTCTTATGTGTGAAATTACAGTAAATACAAGCTTTGTTTCCACTGAGGGAAATGGTTTCAGCTTACAGAAATAGACAGGAGGTCTGCGTCGCCGCAACTTGTAATGCATGTCAGGCTACAGCGTAGGTTGCGCCGTAGGCTCTGCGTCAACTTAATTAGCAAAAGTATAAATCCCGCTTGACTGTTGCTTATCTCCAAGTCGAAATTATCTTATAGCCTACTGCTTTATTTGCCCCGTGTCACCACTCTTTCCATGAGACCGTTTATTGGCTTTCACAGCGATTGCTCATGTTCTTCCACAACCTGCAGAAAAAAGCCTCATCTTTCCCCAAGTGTGGCAGGCCATTTCTGTCCAGTAAGGCCATTAAGGCCATTAGACTGTCCCTGTGGTCTCCAAATGAGGAGTTGAAGAGATGTCTGTACAGACGAATCAGCTCAGCCAGTCTTTCCTGCCGACCCGAAAAGTGCAGTGCAGTGGGCACCTAGTTACAAACATTCACAAGTGCTACGACAACTTTCAGAGTCTTTGAGCTTAACACAAAAATGGTTGCGTCATTTTCAAGTGCACAAAACATGTGTTAGGGACACCTCAGCGAGCATAAACCATGCACATTTGACTTGATCTGGTACGACCATTTGCTTACAGTGGCTAGTATTAGCAGTCTTTACAGTGGATACATAGCGCTGTATCCATGGATGTTACAGAGCCACTTAATCGGTCAAGCAAAGTACAAACCATATGTTTTACTTACCTGTAGTGGTATGAAGAATGCAGATTTTATTTGTTAACATCCCTGATATCACTCAGCCTCTCCACTGTGGGCACTGTATCATTGGGTCCCTGTTAGAGCCTTGGGGTCCCCAGGTTTAGAGAGCTGTAAACTCCTAACAGTGGAGCCTCAGTACTTTAACGAGAGTCTGACCTCAGTTAACTTAACAGAAATACAGCAGAATGTTTTTGTTGAGCAAACAAGCACAAATAGACCCAGCTTGGTGTGCACTGGTTTGGTCGTTCAAACAGCCATATACAGGGACATGAGTGACTTTAAATATGGTGACAGTCTAACACTGTGACAATATTTGACTCTGGTTTTCAATTTGATGGTTCATTTGGTATTCCAGCGTTTTAACAACCTGGATTTGGTACAGGGTGAGAATAGAGGGAGACAGAGACAGGCTGAAAGAGTGGAAAGTGAGAGAGAGAGAGAGAGAGACGGGGGTGAATAAGCCGTTTGTTTGTCCCTCGGCTGTCCTCCCTGGCCTTGCCTGGTGCTTGGTGCCTGGCGTCCAGGGTCATTTCCTTTCATAACGACCACTGCCATCCTTGCATTAGCATTTTCACCGCTGTGGGGGCAACACTCGAGCGCGCGAGTGTGTGTGTGCTTGGTCGCTTGCTCGCTTCGGGCCTTATTATGCAGGGACTCGGGAAGACAGAGAGAGGGGAGCAGGGCCGAGACATCGACCTGACGTCGCTGAGATCCACCATGCCAGCCAGCGGCCCTCTGCAGGTTAGTGCACCCAAAAAATCTGAAAGAAAACTGTGTGAAGAGGAGGGAGAGACAGGTAGAGACAGACGGGGAGACTTAGAAAGTTAGACAGAAGTTGTAAAATAGACGTATCTGTGTAGCAGATGCCCCCCTCTTTCGCTACCCCTCTTCCTTTCACTCTTTCACTTCCCTTCCTCTCACTCCTGGTCTATCTGCAACCCTGAATCGCTGCTCCTGTCTTAGCTTTGCCGCAGAGCTGTGGTATGTCCTGCCTATGTGAGAGCTGAGGATCAGAGGGTTGCTGTGTGGCTCTCTGGGTTCGGCTGTGTGTCCGTACTCTATTCTGAGACCAAGTTACGATCGCAACATCCATCAAATATCAATTAGGGCCTGGGTGCAAAGGCTAATAAAGCCCTCTAATGCAGCGACTGGTCAACAGAGCAGGTACTCACTAATGCCAAGAATAAAAGGTCAAGGTAGGGCTGGGGACCTGAAGAAATGTCTTTCTTTTTCCTCTTTGTGCTCAATTTTAAGGCCTATTTTTGTTTAAGGAATCAAATTTTGTAGTATTTTCGAGTTGAGTTTTATTTGGCATCGCTCAAAACAGCATCTTTTTTTCTTCAAATAATCCCTTAACTCATCCTTTACTACAGTTATAGGTATGTGGACAGCCTCCCTGACACACACACACACACACACACACACACACACACACACACACGCACTTGCAATTTTATCCTCTGTATCAGTGTCAGGGCCAGCAGTGTTCCTGCCCATCAACCAACAGGGCTATCAGTTACTGGTATATTTAGCTGCACAGTCTCCGGTGAACAAAGTGCTATTACTCAAGAGAAGTTGCGTGTGTGTGTGTGTGTGTGTGTGAGTGAGTGAGTGAGACAGTGACAGATGTGGGAGAAAAGTTGTAGCCCACAGTAGCTGAGTGCACGTATGTAGCCATCCAGAGTCAATACACATAATCGCAGTATTTTAAAGTGCTGCAGGTGAAATGAAACCTAAACCAACG
Organism: Epinephelus cyanopodus; assembly: GCA_026686955.1. Lineage (NCBI taxonomy): Eukaryota > Metazoa > Chordata > Actinopteri > Perciformes > Serranidae > Epinephelus > Epinephelus cyanopodus. Next base: position 18,867,268 of record CM048936.1, on the reverse strand, counting down.
AAGCTTCTTGTTGCCTTTTGGCGATTTTTGTTCATTAATATTGCTGCTGTCAGTCAAGAAGCACATGCAATTTGCAAAATTAGGTAATTCTTTTCATAACTAATGGTGTTTTTTCCTTAAATCTTCTTTTATGTCTAAATGAGGCTTTATTTAATTGTATTGTATTGATAAGAAAATCAGCACAAAAAGTTCATCAGTAGCAACTTAGTAAAAATCTCATATCTGTAATTTCACTTCCTGTGCGCAGGATGAATTTATGTAGCAGCAAAAATAAGGTTGCTGCCTGCTAACCGCGTACAGATTTACCACTCATGAATGCTGGTTCTGTTCATTCATTGAACTGAACACATACACGCACACACACATTTTCAATCTGCGAATTTCCCTCTCGTGTTTTGATGAGTCACACTTGCACATCAGTGAGACCTCGAACAATATTACCATGCATTAAAATACAGTATATCTATGTTGGGGGTGATTTGTCACGGTGGTTACTGCAACCACAGGAAGATGTTACAGTAGCTGGTGTTTTAGGTGGTTTTAGCAACAGTTAGCAAGAACTGAAATGACTAACATGCAATGTGAATGGCGATTAAGACCACCATGACTGTTGGCAGAGACAGAAGCTTATGGAGGGCTCCAAGAATGGGTCCTACGAGCTGGAAATAAGTTAGCATTTTAGCACTCCCGGTTCCCTTGTTTCAAAGTTTTGGGTTAGATATCTGAAATAAGGTCTGCGGTTAACGCAGGCTTAAGGGACTTTCAGGTTTTGTAAATAGCCCACTCGTGACTTTTGAGGCTTTTACATGTCTTTGAAAAGATAGTTGCTAACAAGTGGCTAAATGAGATTAAAGGACGTCATCACGCCAACCACAGCTTTACAGCCTCTTTGTGGAAGGACGTTGAGTCATGAAATCATGGTGTAGTTCGTTTAAAGCCTAATGTTAGCTATTTACTTGTGGCAACTGCATTTAGGCTTCAAGAGGCTTTAATTGTGATGATTTTTTTTACCCAAACAAAACAATATGTAAGTATCATGAATGTTTGTTTGTCATGGATTTTATTTTCCGCATTATTCAAAAATCCAATGGAAAAATCCCATTGGCTTTTTGACGAGGCAACCAGAGCAACTATCAGACACAATGGTAGACTCACAAATGCAGACTGAGACGAAATCCAAAGTTCAGGGTTTTTATACAGTCCAGGTCAGAACACAAAAGGCAGTCAGCACAGGCAGAGGTAACCAAATCAGCAGGCAAAAACTCACTGGTCTGAATAAAAAAAAAAAAGTCAATACACACTAGGAAGAACTAGGGAGGAAAGCTCACACCAAGGACAAGACAATCTAGCAGAGAACAAAGGGAAGACACAGACTGTACACTCTGGCAGGGGAGATAATGAGACACAGGTGAAAGCAATCAGACAATCAGGGCGGCAGGAAACTTGACAGGACATGGGGAGACAAACAAGAGACTTTCAAAATAAAACAAGAAACAGAACATCAGATTCAACCCTGACAGCAAAGTTAACTTCCACGTCAGCTTTCAGAGAAACGTCATCCCCAGAACACTCTATAGTGCCTAATAAATCCAAAACGCATTATTGGCCAAAATGGAGTTAAGGCTACACCTAGGCTTTCTGAAAACTGAATTAAAAGCATGAGAACGTGGTGCACTTTAGTACAAGCATCGCAGCTCTCATACTCTTCTGTTGTGTTGGGGAGTTTTAATGCCTCCATTAATGCACAGTGATGTCACCAATATGCAGTTGATGACATGACATCAGCTGGCAACTTTTAGCAACTTTTGGAGTTGGCTACTTTCATTGGAAAACAGATGGCAACAGATGAAAGATGCTCAGTGCGACGTGAAGCCAAAATGGCCCATACAACCTCCGGGCATGACCCAGCACAGCCTAGCGCAGCACTCCGCTAACTTAAATGGGTATAAAATTATTCAATCTTGCAGCTCTTGTAGACTTTCCAAATGTCACATCAAATGGATTAAATCTTGATTATGGAGCGAGTCATTTGTGACGCTCAAAAAATGTATAGACATCGCTTTCCCAATGTAAGTCTATGGGGAAAAGTCTTTTTGGGCCGAATGACATCACGTGACAGACCACAAAAATTCCAGTAATGCTGTTTGGCCATGACAAATATTGGCTCCAAAACCCAGCGTACTTCCTGGGGGCCTTGGTAAAACCAAATTGACTCCATGCAAACTAGTTAGGGCTAGCTGGTGAAAGCTTTACATATGTTTTCCTGCATTTAAAATCAGCTTTTCAGTCTTTAAAATCTTAGCAGACGAATTTGTTACAGCACATAAATAAAGGAGTAGCTAAATATGTTAGCAGGCCTGCTAAAAGCTAACAAGCCTAGCTTAGCAGAGAAGCAACTGCTGTCTCAGCTTCTGAAAATAGAAGTATTTATATGATTTAATGTATAAAATCATTGGTGCAAATGGACAAGAAAACTAAAGGATGTTTGTAGTTACTGCATGTCTCCTTTAACCAATCAATCTCTTCCTCTGCTTGACTAAGTAGTCCTCAAAATTTAGGCTATTTTTTTTTTTCTAACTCTACTCTTGTATTCAGTGTCTGCTCTCTGCTTCTGACAGGCAGTATAGCACCCTTGATCACAGATAAGCACCATTTGGCCACCATCAGCCTCCAGCTATGGCAGTAATGATCATATCATGCGGCGCAGAATGTAAATATTTACATCCACAGATGCCAAGTCCTTACCACGGCTATTCATTTCAAGCCTGGTTGCTTAACGATATGTCGGCAGATGTGAAGAGAGAAATGTGTCGTCCCTTCAAAAAAAAAAGCGGAAATGAGTGTGTGCATGTGTGTTTAGGAAATCGCTCTCTCAGCATGATACACATCCTGTATGTCAATGCCAAATCAGGCTTGTGGTTTGCATGTGTATGATTGATGTTATCATCACTACATGACGCATATGTGTTTGCCGTGTTGTTTTGACAGACAGATGGATGGCTGGTTGCCACGGCACTTAGGGTTTAAGCCGCAGCAGGTGTCGTATATGTTAGAGAGAGCAGGAGCCAGCGCTACTGTACAAGAAATATGAAATGGATATTCTCCTTTAGAATACCAGCTATATAATTAGATGTGGTTTTCCTTACAGTCTGTAACCTGCCACTGGTACTGCGCAGCAATTACTGGTAATTTATAGCCACTGTTGATACATTATGGCAAGTCTTTAAGCTCATTGGTATCACATGTGGTGTTATTTCAGTATATAATTGGAAGAGATAACCAGGTTGGTTGAAATTAAAAAAAAAATACCACAAGGTCAACTCTGTAGCTGCTGCGGAGCTTTTGATTGTATCACATGATCATCCTCAGCAGTTAAAGTTGTCTTGTCTTTTTGTCAACTGTTGCTTCCAAGGTCACGAATCTCAAATTTTACTGTAAGCCACACAAGAATCCCTTAAGATGGAAAATCCTGTCTGCTGACAAACGCAAACACGCTACAACAGCCCAGAACTTTTCCATTAGGGGAAACGTGCCGCAGCCTCAGAAATGATGCCAATTCAAAAACGCGAATGAAAATCCAAAAATAATACAACAATGTAAATGTGCTGCAAATGAAAAACATGCCACGGAAAGCCAAAGAGAATACATTAACAGCAAACACTCAAGAGATACAGGAAAAATGCTAAGTCACAAACACACAAATCCCTAAAAAGAGCTGATGAAAAGGAATGTATTCTTTCTCACATTTGGCTCTAGACTTTGACAGTATTATAAAAAGCAATACATTCACATGGCTCCTACTTCAGGACTGGAGAACTTCAATTTTGTTTCGGGTTTTGTGTGTTTTTGATTTTGCATCATGTTTTGCTGTCAATGTTTTGTTTTCTTTTTGGCTTTCTGCAGCACGTTTTTCATGTATTTTTGAATTACCATTATTTCTTAAACTACAGCATGTTTGCCTTGATGGAAATGTTTTGGGCCATTGTGTGCACTTGTCGGCCATCGTAACTGATATGATCAAAAGCCGCAGAACGGACTAGACCATGTGCTGTCTCCAAGGCATAGAATCAACCTTGAAACGCAACCATGTTTTTTCTTTCCCTTTGGATGAAATAATTTATCAAGATTCCTGAAGACATTTGTTATTTTGTTGTTGCTATCAAATGACAGCAAACATTCCAGTTTTTTAATTCCAAAATTTGTAAAAATGTGTAGCCTATACATCAAATTAAAAAAAGTTTTAACGTTTCATCAACTAAAATGTGCGTGAAATGTCTATGACCTGGTGCTTTTCCTCTAAATTTTGCTGAACTTCAATAGCGGCAGCTAGCCTGGAGTCTCTCTAGCAAGGCTAGTGATAGAGAGTGCAAAAAAGCACGAGTCTTGGAGGAAAATAGAGGATTTAAGAGCTTGTGGACAGATTAATTTCCTTTAGTAAATAATTAGAAATAGCCAACTGCAGAGTAGCCACCCTGATGTAAATCATATCAAAGGATGCTCATGGAGACCTATTTGTAGGCTAATTGATATAGGCTAATTTAGACTCAATGGGCTTTATACTTTATTTCTTTTTTGGCTTAATGATGGCTCTTTTAAAAGTAAAGGCTGCTGACCCCTGGGAATGACCAACAACCAGTCGGAGCTGTGAAGGATGTGTGAGCACTAAGGGATGGACAAATTTAAACAGTCTGCAGCGTAAGTAGATGAGCTGATTGTGTAGCACCAGTGGCTGCGAACGTGAATTACCATTTTTGCCATCAGAATTTGACAATAGTGCTTCAACAGAAAGTTCCAAACAAGCTGCGGCCATCTTGGTTGTCTTCAAAAATGCCTCAGTGGTGCTCCTCTTTACGAAGCTAGGTTTATGGTTGCCGTAGTGTGAGGATACGAGAGTCAAAAAATGATGTCACCGTGTATTTTGCATTAAGTGTGAAGGCTCTGCAAACTGTCAGTCATCATATCAAACCTGCCCCATATTAGATAAATGGTTGTGATTGGCTTGAGACGCAGGTCGGCTGGAAATGTGTCTAAATGGAAGGGGAGACCAGACGTATCTGCCAGAGCAAATAAAACATGAGCCCGTAGATTTATCTGGTTCCCAGGCTAACTGTGCCATTGGTGTCATTCAACAGACCAATTAACACCTTGACATAGTGTGGTTACTTTGTGCCATGGGCCAGTAATCATAGCGTATCCTGGATACTGTGTTTTGTCTGTAAGAGATTTTAGATACAAATTTAACTTGACCCAAACTGTGTGAATTTGCCCTTTAAGTCCAACGGGGATGTGAGCTGGCTTTGTATAATCTGCTTTGACATGAAACCCCTGTATGTCAAGCAGTCACAGAAGACTCTGAATACACTTTGGTGCTGCTTGATTTCCGCTTGATTTCAAATAGGTTTCTAGAGTCTCTGAGTTCATGACATCATGTTGTCAACATCCAGACATGTTGCACTTGGCATAGCTCTGAATCAAATCCAAAGGAAAGTGTGTCATTTGCTGAAATTGGATTTATGAGGTTTTCAAGCAGGGTCTGTGTGAAGCTGCCGTGATGAATCTATTTCTATGGTGTGAAGGCTTTACACCTCTAAGTCACTCTCTATGTATAGAGCATGGCAACAGGGCGTGGAGTGCTCACATAGAATTTATAGGAATCACACAGCCTCCTCAAGCATGGCAGCCGTGTTTCAGAGACAGAGTGGTCACACTCTCAGAAGAAGGAGGTCCCTTATCTGTAATATTTGTCTGTGTACAACAGCTTTAATCCTTCTCATAGTCAATTAAGTAAGAGAACAAGACGTTATCATCTGGTGTGAGAGGTCACCGCTTAATGTGCTCCGCTTGCAACATCAAACACCTGTTAAAGTGTTACCTCACCCACACAAATAATCATGTGTGGCTGCCAACTAGTGGTGACTACGTGTTCCTTTCAGAGTCAAGGACAGTGTCACTTAAAGGCCGGGCTTACACGTCATTCGTGCCAACAATAACAAGGTCTATGTGTGTCATACAATGGCAGCAACTGTGTGTAACTGTATTCTCAGGTGTTGTTCATCCTGTATTTTTCTCTGAATATCAGCTGTATGTCCCTCCATGACCACTGTCCCTCTCATCTCCTTCCCACTTCTCTCACCTCCCAGAATACATTGCTGCCTCTCTTTGACATTATATGTGTGTGTGTGTGTGTGTGTGTGTGTGTGTGTGTGTGTGTGTGTGTGTGTGTGTGTGTGTGTGTGTGTAACCCCTTCTTGGCCCCTACACAGCAAATGCCACATTCTGAGTGTGGGTGTGAAGTACGAGAAGGTGTGTGTGTGTGTGTGTGTGTGTGTGTGTGTGTGTGTGTGTGTGTTTTCCGGGAACTTTCATCCGAGATCCAACTGGGCCTCTTCTTTAAATGACTGTTGTTGTGTAATAGGTGCGTCATGTAATATTTTCTTCGTCCAAACTATGGCATAATATGTAACATGTATAATATTACGTGGGTGAGGCTGTGTGTGTGTCTCTCTCTCTGTCAGTCTTTGTATGTTTAGTTTAGTTTAGTTTAGCTTAGCTTAGTTTAGTTTAATTTAGTTTAGTTTAATTTATCTTAGCTTAACTTAGTTTAGTTTAGTTAAGTTAAGTTAAGTTAAGTTAAGTTTAGCTTAGCTGAGTTTAGTTTAGTTTAGTTAAGTTTAGCTTAGCTTAGTTAAGTTAAATTAAGTTTACCTTAGCATAGCTTAGTTTTTTTAGTTAAGTTAAGTTACGCTTAGCTTCGCTTAGTTTAGTTAAAGGGGATAGTGCAAAAATTGATAAATACACGTGGTATAAAATTTGCCAGAATTACCCAAAAGGCTATTTTTCATCTGTAGATGTTTCGCGAGGCTACCTAAAATACACACACACACACAAAAAACACACACCAAAAAACCCAAACAAACCAACACATAAAAGACAAACAAATAAAACAAACAAATAAACAAACAAAAAACTAGATTTTTAGTCACAAGAATTCAATGATTATCAAATTGGTGATTCGGCGCTAAAACTTGAGGCAAAGTTGATCCAATATAAAAGTGCATACAATTATTAAAGGCACTAGAAGTGTTAGTAGCAGCAGTAGTGACATATTTCTACACAGAAGAGCATTGCAGCACCAGCAAGACATATTAGCGGCAGCAGAAAAGACTTTAGTGCTTACATGTATATGTATTAATCATCCATTGTTTTAGGTTTAGTTGCACTTGGTATCAGGATATGTCTCAATCTGTCATAAGTGACTTCTTCATACATTTACTTACACCTGTCCTTGAGCTCGATGTCATAGCACTTCTACGATTTCTTTCCCCTGTTGACTTAAAGGTACGCATGAAAATGTATTCATGTAGTTTGTTGAATGTTGTTCCCAAGCTGTTAAAAGCTCAGGAAAAAAACCTGTGAGTGGAACTTGAGCTGAGCATTTTTCAAGGCTGAGAAATGACTCTAACCATTTCTTTCTGATAAATGCAGGAATACTAGAACATGGTTGAAAGATCCAGTTTTCCAAAAGTGTGGCTGAAATGATAAACCAACACACCCAATAAAACACCCAATAACATATTTGGATTTCTGGACCATTCCTCATTTCAACAGAAACATATGTCCCTGTCAGCACCTCTGTAATCTCTTATACTGACATAGTGGAAGCAGACAAGTTGTTTGCATTAACCTGTCATCATGAAGTACATGTAGATTGCACAATGTAATGGCTTTAGGTCCCCTATGAGCCTCGTTTTCACTACTATGCAATTCTGTCTGCCGTGTACGATCTCTTGGCAAAACGAAGGTTCAACTTATGGCACAGGAAGGAACATTGTGCATTTCTACTACATCATTAAGCAACAAAACCTGCCCACTTATCAATACTGCCCGGAGTTGTAACACTTAAATCTGGGTTTCTAGCTCAAATTTGGATTCTTACAGTTGTTCCTTGCTTTGGACTATAGACTGCATAATTGAGATTAACGACATAACAACTCCCCAAACACAAAATCAAAACATCTCAATTGCCCCCTGGTGGCTGGCTGCAGTATAAGTTATAAACCCCACCCTCATCATGTTACGAATGAGACGTGGGCCAAACTAAATATTCAAAGTACATGTCGAATATGTTTTTCCTAAAGATGTTTTTTGTCATTTTAGGTATATTTCATTACACTGATGTATGTTCAAGGGATCGTTTGGTTATAATTAGTTATCTGATGCTTTAAAAAGGGGATTTGATGTCATGATTGACAGCTAGATCTGCGTGCTTGCGATTTGTTGGATGGGTTGAACGTGATAACACGGAGAAAACTACCGCACAGGCTCTGGCTCCAAATGATGTCACCAGCACAAGATGACAGCGGCTATATCTGGGATATTTTGACGTAATATTGTACAGTAGGAGTAAGTGGAGACATGTTGTCTGTCTTTATATACAGTCTATGCTTTGGACAGTAGCGCTAGCAACATGGCTGCTGCTAACAGCCTGAAAACAAACCAGGAGCTTCAAGAAAGCGAGGCTCAAAACACACAAACAACCGTCTGTGTCTGGCTGCTAGTGTTAGGTAGCATAGCTAGCATTAGTCGTGCTACACTGGTAACACTAAAGCCCCGTTTCCACCAACACCAACATGTTTGGTGTGGTACCTTTGGAACCAAAAGTAATTCCTCAGACAAGGTACTTAGACCTAGGTGCGCTTAGTATTCCCACTGCAAACAGTACACTTAAATGTGGGTGGGATTGTTGTCACTCACTGCTCCGTCCAGCACTCACTGTATTTCTTCCTTTATCAGTCTGCACCTCGTTTATTATCCACAGAACGAGGCTGCATGCCGACATTTTCAGAACAAAACAAAACAGGCTGCAGTGAGAGTCTCTCTCCATGGGATACTTAAAAATAGCGGGTTTGTGCATTTAGTCCTTCTCAGGCAAGCTCAGGGGTTTAGTGTTGCTGGAGCCCACAAGAACGACACTCCGCGGTGCTTTTAAATGCTTGAAGATCCACTCATTTCTAAAGTGTATGTCATCCAAGAGAGACAATAAAAACGAAAAGAGGTGTCGAAGTTGCAAACAGGAAATTTAAGGTGGGTTGATGGATTCATGTCTTCACCTCACACATTGATTAACATTACAAATTAACGTTCCACCTTAAAAGTCTCTGGCGGTCGGCCCAGTGAATTGAGTTCTTTACTCTGCCACTCCAGCTGCTGTGAGAGGCAGCAAAACATCCTTTCATTTTATACGAGTACGACGATGAGTACGAGTACGAGTTTACTAATAAAACTCTCCACGGTATGAACAGTGGCTACATGAGCCTCAAAACCAGCCACAACTCAGCTCTGAGCAGAGTGACCATCCTCTACTGACCAATCAACAGACTGCAGTGTTCACAGCTCCACCTTTTAGTACCAGATCTGTGTGCGAGACACAGATCTCCCCACAGGTCGGTTCAGAACGGCAAGGCAGAAGAATTCAAGCTGTGTTTCTGAGATACTGACAACCATACATTTGTGTTTTCAAAAAGCTTTCATGTCAAGTGTATCTACTTTTACTTGTAGTTTTGAAAGGAGGATAAAGATCATACTTTAACATGTTGTAGCGTCTCACCCAGTGTGTGTTTGTGTATTGACATGAATATACACCAACTGTACTATATATCTTTCTTTCTTTCTGCTTTGTTTTACATCCTTTTTCCAAGTCTGTCCCTCTTCCTTCCTCAAAGCCAACATTTCTCATCATCTTCTCCTCCCTTTTTCCTTTATTGACACATTCCTCTTGCCATATCCCCCTGTCCCTCTTCCTTCTCTGTCTAAGGGGGGGAGGGTGTGTTTTCTTTTCATTTTTAGGAGGGAAATGACAGCCCACTCGGCCGTTTGAATCTGAAACAGCTTTATGGGAACAGAGCCCAATGCACTGCCATTTGTGTGTGTGTGCAGAAACGGGAACAGATTTTTAAAAGGTTTAGAGACGGAGAGCGTGCGCAAAGAGAATCACGACGAGCGATACCACACGAAACTTTAGATCCCACCAGATATAAACAATTAGATTATCACACACACACACACACACATACACATACCAGTCTCTGTGTCTCCTGCTCTCTCTCACACAAGCCCACAATTACTGTGTCACAGAGTGAGACACAGCAGATATCTAGCTCAAGTATTCTCGTCATAGACCAGTCTTCGCTTCCACTTGAGCAGGATTTAAAATCTTCTCTCCAACGTTTTCTTGAATGTTTTGTGAAAGACTCTGCATGATGATATATTTCCTAAAGACGTTATTTGTCAGGCTGACTGCACGATCATCCTTTAAACCTTGAGCTGATTATTGTGCATGAAATAAATCACCAGCTGCAGCTTTAGGCCAAGAGTGTTGTGTCACACTTTTGTTCCTCGTCCACTTGTTCCAGCCGTGTTTGCCAAGAAAGAACGGGAAACCCCCTCTCGAGTGCCGAGGCTCCCCTGCTGGGACACCATAACTCACAACACTATAACTCACACAAACACACAGATACACATAAATCAAAAATGCACACCAAACTTATAAATCCAAGTTCACTGTAGGTCTTTGCACAGACGTACACGCCCCTCTTGTAAAAACACATGTAGCTGTTAAATGTTTTTCTTAGAATTCAAAAAAGATGTATTTATTTTCGGAGAATTGTGAGTTGCCCAACAACTGGACTTGTAATACAGCTGCAGTTAACTGCAGCAATTTGAGGTGTCATACACTTCATTTACTCTGAATCTGTAGCTCACAGAGGTCGACTGTACATGTGCTGTGCTTGGATCACAGCCAATCACATATAGAGACACACACGGGCGGTCGACCATCTGTGGAAAGGCATAACTATAAAAATAGACATAAACATGCACAATGTCATAAACACATACAATGCTTTAGAGGCTGTGTGTGGTGGGGGTATAATGCATCGTGTGTGTGCAGATGCAATAAAGATATCAATTTTCTCAATTCAGTCTTGGAAAGGAAGCGAATAAGTCAAAATGTTAAACTAATCCTTTAAAGGGTAGTTATGATCATTGGTATAATTACTCTCCCTGTGTTATGTTGAATTTGTGAAGAAAAGTTTGTCTTTCCCTGGTGAGCAAAGAATCCAAAACTGAAGAAAACGCTTGACCTTTCGCTAAGCCCCGCCCCTTTGTGATGGTCCAGTTGGAGTTAGCATGGAACCCACACTGTAACTAACTGCACTCCCTGAAGAAATATGATCATATTTTTGGAAAAATGAAAGAGTGATTCCAGAGAGAAGCAGACAGAGGGGTCTACAGTCTGTGTTTGAAGGATATATCCAGGATGTCAAACTGACTCAGCAGCAACAACAGGATAAAGATAGTTAGAAGATAGTTAGAAGCTAAAGCCGAACTATTGGCTACAGATCACAGTGTAAAAGTGAACCACTACATCACTGCTGATCGCCACACAAGACAATGAATATAAAGGGAAACTTTGCTGATATTGAACCAGCTGTGTGTGCAGATGAATTGTTTGGCTTCGCCCGTGTGCCGCCAGACGGGCGGGGATCTCTGGGGGAAGTCAAACAACATTCATCTGCACACAATGTGATGACACAGAGCTGGTTCAATATCAGCAAGTCTCCCTGCTTCCCTTCACTGGTTCCTGTACAGCAGCTTTGTTTCACTGTAATAGTCATCAAAAATCAAAAGCAGCATGTGTATACATTCAGTAGGCTATATCCTCAGTAGCTAGTTAGCTAACCCTACACTTTGCAGGGTTTGATTTTGGTTTTGGAACCGGGAAGAAACGTATATCTTTTCCCAACCTCTCCAGGAAACGAGTATCATTAAACTCCAAATCCACAAAACCAGCCTGAAAATGAAGGAAATCTGAAACGACTGCATTAGAGTCAATGGAGCACAGCTGTGTCGTTGCTGGACCCTGGTCTGAGCCGGCGGGACTTAGCGAAAGGTCAATTAAAGTCATAGTGATCTGCATTTAACAACAGCAAAGCTATCAAACATATTTACTCTCACTCAACTTGTGTCATGTATTCCAAGTGTCTTTTATCAAGTCGTATGCTCAGTTCTTCCCAAACACCTGTATTTTTTTTTACTTAAACCTCAGTATTTCAAAGTGAACTGAAGGTGAAATTAATCTTTGCTCCCTTCAAAGACTCAGTTGAAAAAACTGGAAAGGTCATCTGTTTGGGAAGTACTGAGTATACTACTGGATAAATGACACGTGGGTTAAACTACACCAGCTGTTTGAGAGTTTGTTCACGTATGTTTTGATATTTGTTTGCTGCAGACCCCTGTGACTTTAATTCGTCAAGAATTTCCTTTGTTTTTGGTTTCTTTGTTCACCAGAGGCATGTGAGAAAAACAATGTTTGAGTAATTGATTTACAAATGGTCTTTTGGGGTGATGTATTTCTTAAGAAACTCATCAAGCACAAGAGAGGAAGGGTGGAAAATTGCTAAAAGAGAGAGGGGAAGAGAGAGAGAGAGAGAGAGAGGTAACTTGGTATGTAGAAATCAAGAAAAAAAGTTAATTGGGCTGCAAACTGAGACACACACACACACACAGAATCTGACCTCTTGTGTTTGTTGATAAAATATGTCGCTACGCAGCCAATTTGGAGCATGTGTATTTATGAGTGTTTATGTGAATCCAAAGGTAAATACAGAGCTCCCTGTATCTATGTTTTCTTTTCCTCCACTGCCAGTGTTAGGTCATCGGATAAGACCAAGTGTGTGTGTGAGAAAGATCCAGCACTTTTATGTTTCTGGTCAATCTCATGGGCTGACATATGTACAGTATGTGTCTGTGAACATATATATATGTGGCGTGTGAGGCTGCCTGCATGTGTTAACCTGTTGTGTTTGCAGGGGTCAAGGACATAACAGCACCACTTTACGCTTTGTGTACAAGTACACAACCATTGTATGTGGGTTAATGCAATAGGGTGATGTAGCTGTGTGAGGTCATTTGTGATTTTAAATGTGTTACTGGGAAAAAGTGGGAGCATGGCAGGAGTGATGAAGGGAGAGAGCGAGTGAGGTGGGTGAGGTTCTGCCTTACCTCATCCAGTCTCCGTCGCTGATGTCCCCCGGTGCCTGCTGTGCTCATGGGACTATTGTTGATTTCAACACAATGAGATCACGCTAAAAGTGAAACAAAGGCTCTCTGTTATTGATTGTCCTCTGTGTGAAGCCACATTACCAAGTCTCAAGGGAATACACTTTCCATTTTCATTAGTGTTCAATTAATGTGAAAATCATTGCATATTCACACAAAAGATATTCTGCCAATACTTGTAAAAAGTTTCCAAAATGTCATTCGTGCTTGAACTTTTAAAAGGCAGTGAGACAAGAAATAGTGCCAGATCTTGGTTTGGATTCTTAGATGAAATGTTGGCTATAAAGCTGCTAATTAACAGATATTAGCATCTCCATTTTATACTCAACAAAACTTTATGCTTTAACCACTTTGGCCACTGCTTTACCAAACATGTAGCCCTAATCCCACACGTTGTATTGTGAAGCTTCCGCATGACCGGACACATAAAATGTTTCACAGCAATTTTTCCTCAGTGTTCTGTCTGCATAAGCCTGCTCTGTCCAAACATATACATCATGTTTAGGAGCCTCTGGAGACCTTAATATATGCCCCGCCTGAGGTTTAGTCACCTCGACTGATCTATTGCATTTATGTTTGTGCATTAACATGAGTGAGTGTGTGTGTGTGTGCAGGAATATTCATCTACCCTTTTGACCTCTTCAGGGAAAATAAACAGCAGTAACTTCTCTTTGACAAATAGTCATTCACGTCTTCTCAGACCCACATACACACAAACACACACACAGTTGTGTCTCCATCACTTCAGAGGACATTACATTGACTTATGTTCATTTCCTGGAGACTTACTCTAACCCTTAACCTTAATCTAAACCTAATCATACCCTGACCTTAACCAAAGTCTTCACCCTAAAATGTAATGATTTACGTTACAGGGACTTGCATGTAGTGGTGTGAAATGCACCATGTGTTGTTAAATACAGAGCAAGAAAGTTCATATAGAGTGGGCAGGAGGCGAGGTCCATAGGTCAAACAAACTCTAGACTCGCACCCAGGAGACCGCTGTTTCCCATGTGAAACCAAAAGTCAATGACGTTAATTAAGTGACAATGTAGTTTGCTCAAATGTGTAGCATACAATGCTAGTGATGTTACATTATGTTTGTAACACATGTACTTCAGTCAAATAAAACTCTGAGGAACTATGAGGAAAGCTTGAGGCAGAAAGAGCAAACCTCTCTGCCCTTCCATGCGCCTACATGGAAAGCCTAAGGCAGGGAGAGCAGCAGCAAAGACCCCCAGGAACAGAACAGAGCAGCATCAGTGACAAACAGAAATGACACTGATAAGTCAGACACAGCATGAAAAGGAGGAGCTGGGGTTGCAAAGCAGCTAACCCAGAGGAAGAATCCTACTCGTTTTGTTACCTATATGACGCCGCTTACCCTATTAACTGCCTCACAGTAAAGAAACTTGAATGCAAATGGATTTAAATGAGTTTGTGTAAACTGATTTGTGAAAGTACAAAAAGCAAATGTAGCATTGAATGTTGAAATGTTTTGTCTCAGTGGAAAACCACCATCATTAAACACATTCATTTCCAACAGTGGAAGCACATCACAAGCACTTGTGGTTATCTGAAATTACACGAGTGGCCGTTGAAGTAGCTTTGATCAGAAAGGCCTTAGATCCATGTTGATCATTACCACATTGCCACAGCAATAATAAGCCTTGTGGTATCCAGGGAGCTAGACTGTGATTTTTCCTGTTTTCCCCTGTTTATTTGGACACATGTGCTGATTAGAGTCACTGTAATGACATACAGTTATCACAGTGAAGAATATCATCATGGCTTTTATTACTACGGTAAATTAACTTCCCTGTGTGTGTGTGTGTGTACATAGGCTACTGAATTGCAGTATGAAGGAGAGTTGTATTTTATGTGCGTACAATGGGTCAATAGATAGATTGCTGTCATAAAGTTACAGGAACGAACACCGTGTTCATGTGTGTGTACAACTCATTCTCACTCCCAACAACAGCCAACTTTCACCCGGGAGGCTAGTGTTCGCTTCCTGTGAGATTGTAAAGCCTAACCCTGTACTTTTTTCTGAAACCCAACCATGTGTGAGTGTTGTTGAAAAAGTCAATTTGTGGCATTGAAGACAGAAGGGACCATATTTGAGCAAAAGGGTCGAGCGTATTGAGAACCTAAGGACACTACCTGCAGACAGCATGATTATGCATAACTTTACGGCTTCATAAAATTTAAATGGGTGAAATATATTAAATTGCACAGTTGTCATAAGGGGGGATATTAGCTATAGAGACCACTTATTTTTTGTACCAGGCTGTAAACACGTTCATTTTAACATGGGAGTCTATGGGGATTGATTTTGTTTTGAAGCCAGCCTCAAGTGGCCATTCAAGGAACTGCAGTTTTCGTCCCTTTCACGTTGGCTACATTTTTCAGCCACTGGAGGTTTCTGCATGACGGTATGCCTTGAAAATTTTACCTCTAGGTACATTCCTGTGTGTACCTTTGACAAATTTACCTACATCCTCTCATACATAAGTTACCGTGTCACACTCTGCATTTTCAACATGACCTTGCTGTTGCACACGTCGTTTTTCTTCACACATACGACATTAACTTTGTGAGACATACACAAAGCAGCAAGTCAAGTACAGGTTCAGGTGTATGTATCAACAGAAAGAAAGAGGCTGTGACACTGTTGAGTAATTGGTCGTCTCTGACTGGTTGAGCAGGCAGCAGGTTCAGGTGACTGTTGTGTACAGAGGCGTACACTTCACTTGTATAACCTCTGGCCTCAGTAGATTTCCATGGAAATGATAGCTGCCAGCTTTAAAGGACCATTCTGCTCTTACTTAGACTCAAACAATAATTTGGCGTCCCCCTTGCAGTAACTTAAGAACCCATAGGAGTTACCGGTTGAAGTAGTTGGTGCTTCATGTGATTATTTTAACGATGGTTGGTGTGTACTGCATCAGTGCAAATACACATTTTTTAAAGAGTTTGAAGAGTTTCGTCAATGCATCATGTTTTGCTGGTGTGGTGTGAGGTTTTGTGATCAGTGTGTAGCCGCAAGTTTTGCAAAAATATCCTGCAGTTTCAAAGATAGTGCCTAAACAATCAGAAGAAACTGTAATGATGGCCTCCAGAGGCTGCGCTGGTTTCTTTAAATAGGACTCTATTCAACTCCAGACCCCCAGTTTGTGACGCTGCCTTCCTCTGAAAAGTTTGTGGTCTTCTTGCTCAAGCTGAGATTGCTTTCTCAGACTGTCTCAGACTCCTCCAGTGTCATAGGGGACACTATGTTACTGTCGGAAGCTGTGTAGTACTCCCATTACTATATGTACAATATAAAAGGTGAGGTTTAAAAGGTGAAATATCTTTCACTCTGCAAAGAGTTTGTTGCTGTATGACTTTTAGCTGCTGTGCTCTCCCTTCATGACTAATAAAGGCCTTAAAAAATACATTGTTTTTGTTATAGTGCCCCTAAGTGGCAGAAAATCCTCAAACTTCTCCAAAACACACACAATTGTGGTTTTAAAAAACAGTTAAAGATGCTTAAATTCTTCAGCAGCATTCATTTTTTGATAATACAGATATAAAACCTTACAAAGCCACTGTTTTGTTTTTAGGTTTGGGCTTTTTGTCTTTTTACAAATAATATTTCAAACCCCAGGCAGTGTCTATATCTGTCTGTCTCTTTAAACGTCTCACAGTTTGGGATGCAGCATTTGGCACAAAACAGCAGCATTCGTGGAACTCGGGAAGCGGGAATGCCCACAATGGACACAAACACCGAGGAAGGAAGCGTGTGCTGTGGATGGCGATGAAGGCCAAGCCATTAAAAGCCAGGAAGCCGCTGGGAGGAATGTCCTGTGATGTCACACACATGGGCTGAAAGCTTGTGTGCCTGAGGGATGGACTCTCAACTCCAAACAGGCTTCGGCTCATCTGTGGAAGGAAAAATAAGAAATAAAAAAAACTTCAGAGAGAGATTGCCACGACAAACCAAATACGTTAAAGTGTCACTCCTCCGTCTTTCCATTCTTTTCATGACACCTGTTCACACCACACCTCGGCCCCTGAGGCGCAACTCCTAAACACCACCACATGCGCGCTGCACGGATATTTACAGTATACAATATGGACACACATCCTGCAGCGTTGTGCCCCTCCCACACCTTTCTCCATGTGTTTGTTTTGGATACAACCACTACAGTGTTACTGTAAGTCGGGATCACACTGAAGCAAACTGACTTTTCGGGTCAATAAATTATAATTACACCAAACCACAAACACCGTACGGGCACGTTGTGTAATCACAGCCGTTGTTACTTCCACAAAACTCAGCTGCTCAACAGGTTTGTTGCTGTTATTGATGCTTCAATGGGTTTTGTCCTCATACGCACAGAAGTAGTAATAATAATAATGATGTGTTTTATTTATAGACCCCTTTCAACACACTCAAACACACCTTACAAGATAATGAGGAAAAAACGAGCAGCAGTGTATCCAGACATAAAACCAAACAAAGCAGTAATGAACAATAATGACTTAATGAAATGTCTAGATATAAAATCATCACCATAAAGTCATCATCAGTGTAGTGTGGGTGTAACCATTAAGTCAGGATCACACCGAATATGCCGGCTTGAGAAGGTGTGTTTCAAGACAGGATTTAAAGGTGAAGAGAGAGTCAATACTGCCAATGTCTTGAAGCTGTATTGAATGGCTGAAGGCTCTAGACACCATGTTAGCCATGGTGAGGTGAGTTGATAACAGAAGAGGATCTAACTGATCAAGGTGTGGTAGGCCAGCAGCTTCCGTGTTCAGTGAGGTAAAATTGTTGTTTTTGTCAGTGGAGTCTGGCACTAAAGAGAGCATTATAACTTTCACTTCTCAATCACTTTTAAATACTAAGGCTGTGTTGTGTCAGAGCTTATAAACAAATGCTTTGGTATAGTTTTGCTGTATTTAACCCTTGAAACCTGAGCGAATTGGCTTGATTTCTTTATAAGCATGGGAAAAATAATGAACAACGAAAGAAGAAGTGACCCAAATTATAGTAAGAAATTAGTAAAAAGAAATAAATAAAATAAAATACAAACAAATAAGACAATGATCTGGAAAGAAAATATTATTTTTTAAAATGTAATAATAAATAATAATCATAAAATAGTTTCCCCTAGATTTTTTTTTCCCCTAGTGTTTTTTTTTAAATAATTTTCTTAATCTATTTGTAGATTAATTTGTGGAACATGTCTTACCAAGTTGCTCATTGCCATTTTCCCTATGTTGTTGGAAGAAATTGCTTCAATTTGCTCTGGTTTAAAAGGTTTAAATGCTCTTAAAGGGTTAAACATGGACCCCTATGACTTTAATTCACCAACAGAAAGTTTTCTTTATGAGTTCAACATAACATGGGATGGGTAAATGTCATACAAATGATCATTTTGGGGGATGAAGTATTCTTTTAAAGTTGAGAAGCAGAATCTTGAAACTGATATGATATTTAGCAGGGAGCCAGTAAAGAGTGATATGATGTAAAGATCGAGTGCAAATCTGGGAGGAAAACACAAAACATCAAATCAAATCCAAATCTTTAGTTAGGAGGTCAGTGGTCAAACATGTGAAGGCAGTCCGTCACACAAAAAGCAAAGTCCATACATACAAGCAGAGTCAAAAACCAAGGAATCGAACACACACTAGGGCGACAGTGACAATCAGGCAACTGAATGGGTGAAACCCAGGGCTGATTACTGACTACGCTCAGGTGAGTGGAACAAGACACAGGTGAAACACATGAGGTAATCAACAAAGGCGGGAAAAAATCAGGAAGGAAAAAATACACTAAACACAATGAGAACACATTTCAAAATTCAACAGGAAGTGCACACAAACACATGAGCATAAACTTGACAGGGAGTTCTGGTGATGATACGAGCAGCTGGATTCTGGACCGTTTATAGCCCACAAACACAGGCTGTTAATGCATATGCAAAAGCACAGTGGATGAAAACTGTTGCAGTACTGTATGTCAGGAGTGTTATTGTAGGTGTTCATTGTAGGACGGAGCAGTGATGTCATCTCTATTTAAATTTCCAGCAGTTTGTTGGTGTTATCACAAAAACACCACATTTATTTTTTCAGCTTGAGATGGACATTGTTGGAAAGAGGATGATGATGTCACCCTTAACGGTAAAGCTGCACAACAACAAATCAGATCCTGCTGCACTTTTAACCTTTCACACGCTGGATAGCATCACTCCTTTGTCATCCTGGCAGAATGCAGCACTGCAGCATTGCTTTCATTTTACAAGAACTGAAGTGGCCTTTTTAAGAATATTCCAGGCATCTTATTTAGTAAAACTATTTAACCTAAACCTTGTTTCATGCAGTATTTCTCTTTAAAAATGACAAATGTGCTGCTGCAGCGGAGTGGCACGGCATTTAGAGACAACATTCCTTCAAAGGGAAGGTCTGCAGCCAGCTCCCACGGGAGCAAACATCTGCACCCCTGAAAGGGCCTTAAGCGACTCACAGCTGACCTCTGATCTCCTGAAAGATGGTGACGAGCAAAAAAAAAAAAAAAAACGCCCCAAAAACAGCTGAACAGCTTGATATTAACACTGCCGCATTATTAAGTCAGATTCATTTTTGCAAAATGATCGGCATCAGTTTATTTCAGCAACAGGTTATCTGCAGTGTCTGTGACGCTCTATTTCACGCATACCCACAGGCACCCTTTATGACAGGTTAAATACCAGAAAGAAACACAAGGAATTCCAGCTATTGCTGCCGTCTTTGTCCTCGCAAAGATTCCTTGACATCGGCCCGTCCACTTTACAAACATGCCTTACCCGTGATAAAAACTTCAAGACTTCAAGCAAACACTCAACAATGTGTAGTATATTTTTTACCACTCCACAAATGATCCCAGAGGGGACCGAGGATCCTTTTACATGCCATTGTGTAGAAGACTTGGATTTCCTCTAGTAATTGCACGGCACATGATTTATTGTTTCTCAACCTGTGAGTGTGTGTGCGCACGTAAATAATATTGTCAGTAGTAAATAATAAAATGTCAAACAGCTCTGAAAAGGAGCAACAGCTAAAAATAATTTCTTGAAGACAAAAAGCAAACTTAAAGCAGTCAAATTTGGGGAAAAGGCTTCTGTGCTGAGTTAGTGAGAGTTAGGTAAAAAGAGCAATATCAAATCTGTGTTTTAGCAGAAAGATTGAACCAAGACGTGTTTTTTTTTTTTTGTTTTTTTACATAAATTAAATAGAATTATATTAAAACAATTTTTGTGACACTGAAAAATAATAAGAGCTATGGAAATGAAAACTGCATGGGTAAAAACACATTTTTGCAGACTTAAAAATAAGTGTATCTATCGATTATTATTCCAGTCCAGTGTCGTCTTTTTATGTCTCGTATAGAATCAATTTCTTTCTTTCTTTCTAGTTGTGCTTCTTGTTGGAGCCAGGTCTCACTCCAAAGTCATCGAAATCTGATGCATGGGCAGTGACTTGCGGCGTCAGACACCAACAAAAAAGCCATCTTGTAACGTTGGCATGATACGCGGCTAGTTGTCGCTATGCTGCGGAACAAGGACGAAAGTTAAGGTGGTGAATGTCCAAACGGGCTGGGTGGGAGGGGTGGTGGATAGGTCCAAAAAACACCAACTTTCACTCAAAAAGCGTTGTTCACGTCCCGTAAAATACAAAAGCCAAATCCTATTGTTTTTTTTGCCTAAACCCAACCACGTGTTTTTGTTGCCAAAACCTAACTATGTCCTTTGGTTGGTTCTTTCTCCCATTTCACCTTGGTATATTTAGTTGAATGTTTGTCATTTGTGTTCAGTCCTTGATATAATGCCGAAATTATTCTTACGTTACTTTCCTGATATGCTTTCATGGTCCAAGACGTGAAGTTAAGCACAAAGACCTTCAGACCTTGAAAACACAACCAAGAAAAATTACAAATATATGTTGCATGTATGTCCCTCCTTGAGGAAGAGTCTCTTGTCAAGTTTTCTCCTTCTTTTGTTTCCTGTTAAATCTTTTGTGTGGCGTGCTCTGTTTCCCAAATTACAGGCTAAAAGCCAGTGATGGCATTTGACTTTTTGAACCCCAAATTACATCTCTGTGTGGGAAAATCAAATCAGCTGCTGACATGTTTGGAAAAACCCCAAACCCCAGTGTGTGCTTGCTTCTTTCTTGGGTGAAGTAAGGAAAATGTGGAATATAATCAAATGAGATACTGAACCATGAGTGAAGCAGTTGAGACATGTTTGCCAAACTAAGCTACAGCACAAATTCTTTGTCGTGTGTAAAGTGCATGACCTCACCCTTATGTTTTTGTTGGAAGAATATTACATTTGCACTTGTGCCGTGAAATTCAGGCTGCAGCACAAGGTCATACGTACACTGAAGCTATAAGAGTAAATCTCCTGTCATTATAATCAGACCCATAGGAGGTCTCCTTGACGCTCGTCTGACTGAGCTGTGTATTCAGCAGATTTAAACATGCTACGGAGCAGCGAGGTAACTCACTGTCATACTTGTCATTCCCACTTGTCAACACTGAAGTCGCCACTTTAGAGAAACGAGCCTCCAAACAGAAAGAACATAACTGTTTATGTGTGTGTGTTGCGCAAGGTTGCCATGACAGCATGCAGTGTGTTTAACACATTCTGGCTTTGCGATACACACCTGTACCCACCTGGCACCCGCGCACACACACACACACACACACACACACACACACATCTGGCAGACATTTCTTCGAGGGTACTTCACATGCCAAAGGATGCTATAATAGTACGCAACACACGTCAGCGTCTTATGCAATAGACTCTTCCAACACGGCTGACGTCAGTTGAGAACCAGGTGTTTATGGGCACACACCCACACACACACAAACACACACACACACACACACGTATGTAACTATTGACATGCACGTGTAGCTATTGGCAAAGTCTGTCTCATGATATAGACAGCATTTAATCCATTTAGGGCCAAAACCACAAATGTAAGACCCAGGTTGGGACTAGAAAAGTGCACTCACTAAAGTGTAGATATCCCAAGAGCTCTGATTCTCTGCCTGAATGCAATTGCGGTGGACCAGACCCGACAAGTTCAGGCCAGGCTGTAATTTCTCAATGCTAATTCTCAGTGCTATTTTCAGGATTTGTTTATGAATGACCAACTTTAACTTTCACTGTGCTTGGTGCTCTGCTGCTTTGGCTCAGCATCTCAGTGCCCAGAGCCTCTGCTGCTGGTGCTCTGAATAACAGAAGTGCTAAACTGTATGTTCCAACAGAGCTCCAAATGTAAGAACTTCGGAGGGTGCGATCTGGTGTTTCAAGTGACTGTTTACAAATGTACATCACATATCACAAAGGTCTGTTACTGCACTGAAAAGACTTTAGCTGGTCTTTAGCTTGTAAATATTTTTTAAAGTGGGATTTTAGGTTTTTAACCAGGCATAGGCCCAAAACTGCTGCAGTGGCTCGGGCGCGAGTCAAGCTTGATTTTTTTGGGGCCTGATCAAAGTACTAATCTTCACCAGGCAGTTGCATTCTAGCTGCTAGACAAGGCACACGGCGCAGCTGTGCTCGGGGTAATTGTCCCTTCTTTTTTCCCCAACATGACTAACTCAAAGTGATCATAACATATCAAGCATGATATTAATCTGGAGATGCTTTTGTATGGGTGTCCATTTTTTAGCCACAGCGAAGGCCAAAATGTGGCTTGCTAAAGATGACAAAGCTTCTTGATTTGCCTGAGAAAAGCCTTTTGCTCTCTGCTGTGGACTTGCAGCCCCTACTGGTTGGTTCAGAGGAGTGAGGAGTCAGCAGGCAGCAGCGTATAAGACAGTCAATAAAACTACTTTTCAGCAGTAGTGAATCACTGCAACCACGAGAGCTCCTTGAGCATACAGTCATAATTTGCACACAAAATATTAAGCTGATTGGTCCAGTAGTATTCGATCACAAACATCATTGAAACTGAATAAAGAAAAGGTGATTTTACCAAAAGCAAAACTCAGTTTTTCTTTTGTTTTATCACCAGTTTGGCAATATTGCAGGCAAAGCTTCATGATATCATCTTTGTAAAATCATCAGATGGTGACGGGACCCTTTGTAAGGTTTGCGTAGGACGGCCCTGCAGGGGCCGGCAGGGCCAGCTGGCTGAGTCATTGATATGGGAAACTCTGTTACACCATGTGGTTATGGTCAGGAATGCAGAGAGCCAACTGATATTAGATCACTGCCACTCTGTCACTTCCACTCCCAGATGGCGGATTGAAGTCCACATGCAGACACACACACTCACAGACACACAAAGGCACACTCATGTGGTCAGATGTAGCAGTGACTCTGTGTCTGTATGTGTCATGATAAATCATCATCAGATTTAAATTGTTTCATGTTATTTTTTGTGCTGGTGGGTCAGTGTGCAGGCAATTGTCTCCCCGCTGGGTGTGAGAGATCAAAGGTCAGAGGTCACTGAGGTTGTGTGGTTTGTTCATTCTCCAGGTGCTTCTATTTCTTACACACGCACACACACACACACACACACACACACACACACACACACACACACACACACACACACACACACACACACACAAACTTAAGGATTTCTGCACATCCTGCCCAGCAATGACTGAAGCATCCAATGAGCTGTTTAACATCTTGCCCTCCACTGGATAATAAAGGCTGAGACTTCAGTCATCACAGAGAGCCAGGACAGAGGATCAGAGGATAGATAAATGTAAGAAGTAAACGGAAAGCATAAGAGAAGCTGTTAGAGATAGGAGCAAATTTTTCAGTTCGATTTCATTTTGATTCATTTTCTTTTGTTGTTAGTACTGTGTGGTTCTGATTAGGGCTACCCCCCGATTAGTCGGCAAGATTTCATTGGATGCTTAGTCGCAGAAAACAAAACAAAACATAAAATTCTATTAGGAGCTGCGACCATGACTGACTGGACCATGTGGGAATTTAATTTGAAAGGACAGACACAGGAAGTGTCCACGCTCAGCAGTCAGAGAGGTCTATATTAATGAAGGTTCATTAGTACGGTTTTGTATTTCTCTGTAATGTAGCACAGTGTTAACAATATTACTGATACTATTCTTTCTCACACCTTCAACTCACTGTGTTGCAAAATATATAATTTAATAATCAAATTAATATCGTAAACATGCAGGTGACTAGTCAACTAATGGCTCTAAATGATGACTATTGGTCCACTAGGAAAATTCCTCAGCAGCTTTTAAATGAAGTTTAATAGTTTAATAATATTTTTGCAGTGAAATAAGACGCATTTTAATGACTGGGCCTATTTCCTTTGATTGAAAGCAGAACCAGTGTTTAAAGTTCTACATGTATAATCACAGTAGTGTAACACACACAATTCCCCACTAGTTATTTTATCTCAAGCCAGTTACAATCCTCTGTATAGAAGAGGTTGGAATGTAACTTTGTCCATATTTGTGTCTTTCTTTGAGTCTTTCTGTCTATCATAGCAGACTGCAGGAAGAGGAATCAAGATGAAAGCGATGATTTATGTCATAGTAAATAGAAGAGGAAGAGGGGAAGGATCAAAAGGATGAAGACAAAATGACATGTGGGTTCAGTTGTGACTGACTCAGTACGGAGCAGGTTTGGCAGAGAGACTCACAGTAATGTCACAGCCTGCGGGACTTGGTTGTTTATTCATTGGCACTGTTACCATGGAAACACATTCCCAACCAAAATGTAAACACCAGCATCATCAGATTATGCAGCATGGACTTTAATTAATTAACAGAGAGACACACACTATGTTAAGGGGATTTTTTAAATGTCTTCATACCGGTGACAGCCGTTGCTGGAAGCATTATGTTTTCAGGTTGTCCGTATGTCCATCCATATGTCCGTCCCATTCTTGTGAACGCAATGTCTCAAGAATGCCTTGAGGGAATTTCCATAAATTTGGCAGAAACATCTACTCAGATTCAACGATTATCTGACCAGATTTTGTTGGTCAAAGGTCAAAGTCACTGTGACCTCACAACCATGTTTTTGGCCATAATTTAAGAATTCATATAATAATTATGACAAAGTTTCACTCAAATGTCTAATAGGATAAAATAATACAGTGGTGACATTTTACATCCCAAAGGTCAAAGGTCAGCTTCACTGTGACATCATAATGTTTACTGGTCATTATTCACCACCATAATTCAGGAACAGAAGGGGAGACATTTGGTAAGATACTGAACTGGTGACACTAATCTTGGGTGTCCATCTTGAAACTGTGCTGATTGTATAGATCTTCTGTGCTGCCAGGTTGAAGATGTGTGAAGCATCTATGTTTTAGAATTTGTAGCGTCTTTGCAGCAACATCCATATTTGAAGCATCATCAGCTGTCATGGCAACATATTAGTCTGGACAGACATGGATGTAAACTGTAACTTAAACTTGACTGGTTTGCAGAGGCATACAACCGCAAGGCAGTAATTATAGTTTTCTCCTGCCAGCTTTGCTAATTATAGGCCAGTAAGCAGGACGATAGTTGGCCATGGGGCAGAGATCAAGGGTCAGCTGTGAACTTAGTGTTATGTGTGTGAGTCAGACAGTCTGTGTGTGTGTGTGTTCAGAGATAACAGCCTCCTCCCTGTTATTTTTCCATGTCAAAGTTCACCTAATAGGTGTTTTGACTCTTATCCAGTTTGTGCATGAGTTGTATCCACTGTGTGTTTGTCTCTAAACATAATGAGTCTATTCACCCACGGGCCCACCAGCCCCTCCTATCATCAGCACACACACATACAGACAAACAAATAACCTGAAGCGCAGCACTTCACGTGCTGACCCATCACCCCCCAAAAAAACAAACATGGAAAATGCCAAGAGGTGATGTTTGGCTCATACTTGGCGGTCAGTTGAATCCTGGATGAATGTTTTTAACACTGTTTACCCTAAAATATTATGTTTCACTCTGAAGAAACACAGCACAGACATTTTGACCTGGTATAAACAGTTTTAATGATACAGTTCCAGAGGTTGAATGTGTGGGATTTAGGGGTATATATTGGCAGAAATGTAATATAATAAGTATATTTTCTTTATTTGCTTTCGTACCTTAGATTGAGTCATATATATCCGCATTGGGAGCAGGTCCTCGTCCACTGAAATCGCCATGTTGCACTGCCATGTTTCTACCGTAGCCCAGAACAGACAAACCAAACACTGGCTCTAGATGGGGCTACTTGCCTTTTCGCATTGGTTCAGTGTTTTTACTGGTTTAGAAAATTTTTAGCTGGTTGCAATCAGCAATCATCACCACTAGATGCCACTAAGTCCCCCTAAATCTTGCACACTGTTCCTTTAAGTATTGTAACAAAGTATTTTTATTTTGTGACATTACACCACTGGTTATTTTAACACACATGCCATTACTTCGTTTAAATAAAGAAGACTGAAGAAGCAATGTCATATGGCACTGCATATCGTGAAATGTCATATGTGCATTGTTTCCTCTGAATCCTTTATGGATGTGTGTGCAGTTTCACAGAGAGGCGGACTATGCCATTACTAATGAAGATTACTATAGGAAGAGGCAGTTGCAGATAGCTTCTGGAAAAAAAAGATGGTCGACCAACCGTGTTTTGTCCTTTGAAACTCCTTTGAAATGGACATTGTGTATTAGCAACAAACCGTGGATCTTAGTTGCCACAGTGAGAAGCTTCATGTGAAAACTCTTCTTTTTTAAAAGAAAAAAAAATTTTTTTTTTTTAGCTTTTGCCTTTAATGGATAGGTTAGTGTGTGAAATGGGGAAACAGAGAGAGAGAGAGAGCAGTGAATGACATGCAGCAAAGGGTCACAGGTCAGACTCGAGCCTGTGACATCTGCAGCTGTACATGGGGCACCAGCACTATCCACTACGCTACCAACACCCCCATGTGAAAATTCTTCTCAGAGCCAAAATCATTTAAGTGAATAGTAACTCAGACCCTGTTCTGCTGCCAGTAAGCCAGCAAGAGAAACACAACTCATCTCTTTGTCACTGCCTCTCCTCCTGCCTTCATGCTGACTCCTCTTCTTTGTGTCGCTATCTGCTTCTCTTCATCTGCGTTCCTACTTTCTTTCTGCTCCCTCACCCTAAATGGCAGTTACATAAAAACCAAACAGAAGATGATGATGATGCCTTCGGGCAGACAGAGCCTTGGAAAAATGCTGAAGAAAAAAATACCCAGTCAAAGAGGCGAGCACTGAGACAGACAGACAGACAGACAGACAGAGGGATGAAGAGACAGACTGACAGTGAAAATAAGATATTAAAAGAAAAGCAGAACTCCACTCCTTGTTGGGTTTCCCCCCCTATTGGCTATTATGGCAACCAATGGGATTCCAGGGGAGGAGCACTTCCTGTGAGGTCGAGGGGGGGCACCCAAATGGTCTGGTTTATGTGAGTGTGTGTATGTGTACGTGCAGTTAGGAGTGTAAAGACTTGTGCATTGGTGGCACAAACGTGTATACCTGTACTTATTCTCCTACAGAATGCCCCTCTGGTGTTGCTGATTCGGCCTAAGGTTGTGGATCAGTGAGCTGCTGGAATCGAAGTTTTACAAGGACTCTAGAGTCCTAGGAAGCGTTAACTTTATAAATACCAAAAGCAAGAATAAAGTATGTTTGCTCGAGGTGGTTCTTGCCTTTGTTGAATAAGAGTTAGTGTGCTAAAGGTCAGATCCCTGGTGTTGGATGATAAATATATTGAAAGAAAATTATAGTATTTTTATGCATTAACATTT
Source organism: Epinephelus cyanopodus (assembly GCA_026686955.1). Taxonomy (NCBI): domain Eukaryota; kingdom Metazoa; phylum Chordata; class Actinopteri; order Perciformes; family Serranidae; genus Epinephelus; species Epinephelus cyanopodus. The sequence continues at coordinate 18,839,359 of CM048936.1, read as the reverse complement.
TAATCCTCTAACTGCTGACTCTGTGTGTGGGCTCTGTCTTCTGTGCCAGCTGGAATATGAGTTGTTTCAATTAGGTGCGTTACTAACAGGCACGTTAACTGTGAAAATGTGCTGCTCAGTATTATGACAATAAACAAAAAATAATCATTTAAATTGTATTTCCTAAATTACCCTTTTTATAAATGTATTGTCTGGATTTCACATGTATGAAATGCCCTGAATGATCACTTTAAATGTGCTGCCTGACCAAATTATTTGAACAGAGCATGGTTATTGTAGGATTTGCGGGTCCGGGTCAGGCTGCTGAAAAAGATACACATTTCTTCCCTGTTCCAAAACCAAAATCAAAGCCTGAAAAGTGTAGGGTTAGCTAGCTAGCTACTGAAGATATAGCCTACTGAATGTATACACATGCTGCTTTTGCTTTTTAATGATTATAACTGTGAAAAAAAGACCCACCGTGGTTTCTGGTTTGGAAAACACAATGAGCCCTGCATGAAATTTCCCAATTGGATACATAGAAAGGAATCATGTGATCTATCAGCTGACTCCCTTTCATCAATCAGCTGCTCGATCAGTTGACTGGGCTGTTTGAGATCAGCTGATGTAGTTGGAATGTGAGCTGAGCTTGACATCGTGTCTTGCCTGATCTAACGCTCTGCTCAATTAAACAGGAGGGGACCCAGGATAGACCCCTGGGGGATCCCAGAAAAGAGAGGCACATGGAGAGGGACCTGAGTGGCAGATAGAAGATAAACCAATCTAGAACCACATCACTGATCCCAACAAACATTTTTCAATTGCCACCAAATTCTGTACAGAAATTCAAGGTTGCCTACTGACTTTAGTATCCTTAGCATCACTATGAGGTTGACATCGGATGGAATGTCATGATGGTAGAGACATTAATTGTCTCCCTTGGAGATGAAAAGCATCAACTTTAGTAATTCCTTGACTTTTTATATAGCGCTATTATCAGATAAAGTTTTCACTTTGTCCAGTACTCTGAAGTACTGGAGAAGTCTGAAATGATTTTTGTTCGCATGATGATTACCCTTTACTCAACAGTGGGTCAGATTCCAACCTTGGAACTGAGGCAAATTTAAAAACAGCGGGCTATAATATATTGTCCATTATTCCCACCAATTGCATGGTGCATACGCACATCTGTAAATTCTTTGCAGGTGCTAGGGAGCAGTTTCTCATTCACAGTCCATCTTTTATTGGATGTGCACATGGTTGACCTTAGGCGGGTGAATTATTTTTAATCTTCGAGGAATGAGCAATGAAATTAAAGTTTTATAGCAGTTTTATGGGCTGCTGCTAAGTATCAGTCCTAAGAGAGGAACCTCCAAATCTGCAGGAGACCACATGACTGGGCGATGTCCAGTAAGGCCAGAATACTGAGACACTAATACGCTGTAGCTACTTTGTGTGTTTAACCCCAACTAATGAAGACAGGTGTTGAGTTATTACAGGAAAATAGATGTAACTGATGAGTCCTCACAAAGAAAATGAGAAAGAAACATTTTCTCGTTTGTCAAAAGCAAGCGCTGAGCCAGCCAGTCGACCCTGGGCGTTCATGATGGAGCAGCACCGAGGCCAACTGGTAATTCACAGCTTCTGGGGATAATGGTGTGAAACCCTTTTGACCTCCTGCAACCACCTCTGCTGTAAATAAGGATCTATTCCTCTCCTATCTGTCCGGTGAAACAAAGGGTAAAATAATAACTTAATAAATCAAGATAAGTTCAGATTTAGCATGATAAATGCACAGTCTGTACATTTAGAGAGACATTACACTAAGTGAACACATATGGCCCGTAAAACTGTATGTAGGGCATTCCAATGTTTTGGTTGTGATGTGTGAGTGTGTATGTGTATGTGTGTATGTGTGTGTGTTTTGGCGGCGTGCCCAACGCTGATGTTGATAAAGTGTGACCGCACGAGTCCCCATAGGAGAAAAGATGGAAACAGGCCAGTATTTATGCACATACTTTTTCTCTCACTCACTCCCCGAGTCTTTTTTATATCACTTCCTCGCGTCCCTCTCTGTCTCTCATACACACTCAGAAAAAAAAACATACAAAAAAAAAACAAACCCCAGTACACGTGTTCATAATGTTTTGACAGTCTTGCAATTCTAGGAATTGCTTCATACTTTCTGGGAGATTAAACCAGCCTGGATCAAACTGTTCTGTAACACAAGCTGTATGGGGGGATGGAATCAAGATTTCCAGCACAGAAATATATCACAGGGGTACCAGTTTGATCTGGATCGAAGCATCAGGACAGGTAAAACTGTCGTCCACAGGAGGATGCTTATTTAGACTTCAAATTAAAGACTGGGATTTGTAAACATTTGGATAAAACGCAAGGTGCCGGTTATCCAAAAATACAAAAATTAAACATACTTTTCCTCCTGTGTAGAGGGTTTATGTGGTTTTGGTTTTGTGGCACTTGAAGAGTCCAAAACCTACATGTGAAAACATCTTGTTCCAGAAATCAAGGCAGAGTTATGATAAGCCATAGACCTCATATGAACGCTCTATGTATGGAAAATATTTGTGAGCAAAGTACGCCTGCTTCCAAGGAAGGAATTGTGCCAGTACTTACTGGTGAGAGGGAAGTGGATGTAAACACACTGGCTGAGCTGTACGGTAGTTTTGTGGTGCTGTTGGTTATCGCCGTTGGTTAGCTACATGCAAGTTTGCGAGAGCAAGCATTGTCCGAGCAGAAGGGAGAAACCAAGGCACATGATCTCAGCCCACACTTTGTTTACATGCACCACAGTGTAGCCCCGAGCACATGTGCCTTGTCTGTAAGTACTACAGTGCTTCCCAGTGTGCGCACAAGGCAACTGTCAAATGAAGTGTCGTCTAAACACTTAAAGAGGCAGTGTAGATTGATTTGGTGTGAGATTCTGAGCATTGGAGATATTAGCCGTCGAGATGTCTGCCTTCTCTCCAGTATAATGCGACTAGATGTAACTTGGCTTGTGGTGCTCAAAATACCAGAAATTAATTTTGAAGAACTCAGTAGCAATGTCTCTTTCCAGAAATCATGACCCAGTTACTCAAGAATCCGTTATTAATAATGAATAAACATGTTTCAACCATAAAATGTGATCAGGTTTTGGACCTTGTCCATTTTTGTGTCGGGGTCGACTGCAGACTGACTTGGCAGAGATGGCTGCCATCTTGTTTTTACATAGATTAGTGTATTGTGCTGTTACTACCACTAGATGGCACAATAAAGTGTCCACAAATGAGGACAATAGGTCTGAGTTAAGTAGGATGAAATATAAGGTCACGTAAACCCAAAATGTGATGTCCACGTATGAGGAAACAGGGTCTCAGGAGGATATTCAAGAGAAGACAAACATCACTACGGCTGTTATTTCCGACACTTAACATCTTAGGCCAATTGATAAACAGCGCTACAGTTAAGAGGGAAAAGTGTGGATTTTTGATTTTGGGTCGAATTGTCCCTTTATCACCGTACCACATAAAACCAGAGGCAGCACACACAGAGAAGCTGCAGCGTTTACCGGTTACTGTACATGCACGGTGTCAACGGCGTGTTTATTTTGGAGCCGTGCAGCACATTACAGCAGAGTGAGGTCATACAGTACAATGTGTCCCTAGTGTCCGCATGATTAGCTTTACATATGTGATCTATGTCCTCCCTCAATACATGTCTGTTTTGGTGGAGCCTTAAGAAAACAGACTGCACTGATTCAAACTGCACTGACACAGCCTCGAGTAAAGTGATCCATTTCTGGACACAATGCTTTAATCTATAGCTCAGAGTTAAGTAATCCAATATGTGCATCTGCAGTCCAGGCACTATGGCAGAGCAATAATTGGATCTCGAAAATGTTAGTCCCTGACATGTGCTATGAGTCATGAATTAAGGCTTTGTATAATGATGTTAAAGGATTTTGTACTCGAGGCACACACACACACACACCCCACCTCTTTTTTGGCCAACGTTGCCTCTGTTTTGGGGGAAATTGGAAGATTTACCTGAGCGCACATATGAACACTCTGAAATCCCTCAAATGCAACAAACTCGTTATCATTCTAAAAGCAATTCGTCCTCCCCATGTCTGTGGGTTCACTCTGGGTACTCCGGCTTCCTCCCACAGTCCAAAGACATGCAAGTTTCTTGGCACACTACTACACCTATGACAAAGGGAGAGATGTAATCAGAACAAAGCAGGAGCAGCTGTGTCAATCAACTCACCTGGTACTACTCAGATACTCTGATGACTCTGATCCTCCCACGCATTAATGACAGCTGCATTGAAGGCCTGGGATTGCTGCTGGCTAACTGAAATAGCTCAATCAGAAATGAGCCATCATTAATGTTATCAGTTTCACCTGTGCTTTTCCCATGTCTGCTGTGAAAAAGCTCCATGACTCAGTGATAAGAGATTTCGATCCCCAAAAAGTACTCAGATGAAATCAATATCTGGTTGACTTGGAGAGTGAATCACATTTCTAGCTTGGATCTGGTTGCAAGGATAAATAAATAAATAAAACGATGACCACACTTTATCTTATCAGACAGATCATGCTTTTTCTCCGACAGCAGTCTGTGACAGTATTCATGGTCTTTGCTTCCCTCTACTGGCCAGACTTCAGCACTTGCTCTTCTCTATCCCCTATTTGTCTTCATCCATCTACTGTTGTTCTCTCTGTTGTCCTCTGCCTTTTGTCTTTTTAAGGAAGCATGCAGCTGCAGTGACAGCCAGGATGTCAGGGAGTTGCAGTTGCAGGTGTTTTTCACATGAAGGACTAAGTTTCATTTATGTGGGTGGCACTTTAGAGGGGTACCAGGGTTGATACAGGCCTACTCATCGGCAAAATCATCGGCAAGATGGTTGTACAAGTAACAAAAGCCCCCAACAAATTCTTAGTAAAGATTTAAATATTATGACATCCATTGTATTATCTCAGTTTAATGTCATTTCAATGTGTCATGGTAATTCTCTTGTGTCACAAAAAGAAAATTGCAGTATGCCGATGTCTTGGTAGCTAACTAGCATTATTATTGCTGACTTGTACATGACGGCCCCAAATTTAAAGATATTTCTATGTCACAACCAAAAAAAACTCAGTACCAAGTAGTATTGAAACCCAGATGCAAAATGAAAGACTTTTGTATGACTTTGCTCACAGCCAACCACCACAAGCATTCTTCGATTTATTGGGACTTTTGATTGCCCCACGACCGCAGCAGCGTTGGCAGTTCTACGCAACGAGGTTTAAAAGAAATTAAAGGTCCAGTGTGTAGGATTCAGTGGTATCTATTGGCAGAAAGGGTATAATATTCATATCTATGTTTTTGTTACCAAAAATCATTGTGTTTTTGTCAGAATGTGTTTTTGTTAGAATGAGCCATTGATATCGACTTGCGAAGCAGGACACCTTCCTCAAAATCGGCCATGTTTCTACAGTAGCCCAAAACGGACAAATCAAGCAGTGGCTCTAGTCTAGTCACTTGTCTTTGGCGCTGAGAGTAACAGAGTGAGAGTGAAATCTGTATCGCTCTCTTTCAGGGAGGTTCAGCCTCAAATCTGAACATGAACCTTTACGCCACAAAGAAGACAGCAGCAGAGGGCATGTTGGACATCGCTCTGTTCCTGGCGAACATCACACACATGAAGACTGTCATCGAACAGGGAGCTGGATACAGGTACAGTCTGTGTGAGAGAGGGGTTTTATCTGAGCTCCAGCTTCTACTGTTACCTCATCATTTCTCTCTCCTCCTCAGGTACTACGCTGCTGTCCTGACACTCATCTCCTTCTCCCTGGCTCTGCAGATAGTGGCTGGAGTCCTGATCATCATCATTGGTGAGCCAATCACATTACAGCATTACTCGGCTTAAAAGACCAGAAATCAGGAATCCATCCTCCATGTTTTTAATCAATCATATTAACATACTAATACACTGACACATTGGTTTGTTGTGAGAATACAGGCCGTGCAGGCTGAAGCCCCGTCACTTTCTTAGAGCGACAAAATATTATTTGTACAAGGATGATGACTGTAAAATATATGTATTGGAATACTTCCCTCTGTGTGTAGTTTGTTATTTTGGGGTGTGTGTGTGTGTGTGTACATGTGTGTGCTTGTTGCAGCTCGGCGAGACGTCACCGAAGAGACCAACCAGAAGCGCCTGGACAGCCTGAACAACACCACGACCATCATCATCTTCCTCATCTTCGTCACCAACATCTTCATCTCCGTCTTCGGGATGGAGCGCACCGGCCTCTTTGCCAGGATGCATTTCTGACACTCTGATGTAGGGAATGATTCTAAATTTTGGGAAGTTTGGAAAGACACATTCAACATAGGATCTCACACACACACACACACACAGACACACACGGACACACACAGAGGAGTGCGACTTATTGTACTTAAAGTACTAATCAACTACAGTATTACTGTACTCTGATGTATTCATGTGATTGTGGTCAGTGTGAATGGACTGGGCCAAGGGACCAACCAAATGTGTGTGTGTGTGTGTCTGTGTGTCTGTGTGTCTCTGTCTGTTTGTTCTTGTTGTCTGTGTGTGTATATATATGTGTGTATGTGTGCAGCTCGTTGTGAGCTGACCCTCCTCTCCTCTTATCAGAGGCTGTTAAACTTCCTGAACAATCTGACCACTGGCATCTTCTTCCTCACCCTCATCGTCAACATCATCAAAGCCGCCTTCGGCACACAACGCAGCTGCTTCCTGCGGTGGCTGCTTCAGCGTTTCATTCTATGAAACACCCTCAGCAGGCACATTCACACACTGTACGTACATTTGTACACAAAAACTGAACACAAATGAACATGTTAAACTGTGCACTGGTGTTTGCCACGCTGTCGTTCTTCACACAACCACCAGATGGTGCCAAAGCACAGATGTTTGAATCCTTCACATACATGCAGCTTCAATCTTTAACCATTCATGCACATACTAACCAAATTGTATTACTACAGCATGACACACCTTTAAATTTATAATCGCACACATTCACATTAGGAATTTCTTTCAGCATTCAACCTTAAAAGAACGCTTAATCCGCGAAATTATCATTTGTATGTCAATTACTCACCGTGTGTTATGTTGAATTTGTGAAGAAAACTTTGTTGTATTTTTTTTTTACTACGCTTAAATAGTGAACAAAGTATCCAAATGTGGAGAAAATCCTTTAGATTTAACAACAACAAAACTATATGAAAACATTTCTCTACAAACCCTCACTGGTGTCTCCTCATACAATGGTTCATATGATATCTTACGAACTTACTTAAGGTAAAGTTACACACTTATAATTAAGTTACAGAGGTTAGAGTTAGCGCTTTTCACTTTTCAAAGTTACAAAGTGCTTTACATGTCAGTAACTAGAACAGACGAGACATGAAAACAACAACTTTTAAAGGAACTAATAAAAACACTTTGGTGTATAAAAACTGACAGTTTAATGACCTTAAAACTCAAGTAAAATCAGGAAAGGCTCTCCGATAAAAGTATGTTTTAAGAAGGGACTTAAAAGAGATCACTGACTTGGAAGACCTGAGCCTCGGGGCCCCGACAGCAAACACTCTGTCCCCTTTAGTTTTCAGCTGGACCCCTGCAACAGACAAAAGACCTCTGCCCCAGGACCTCAAATATGTCCTGGCGTGTGCGGCACTAAGAGGTCAGAGATATAGCTGGGAGAGAGAATCTTAAAATCTATTCTAAAACACACTGGGAGCCAGTGAAAGGAGGCTAAAAATGGAGTGATGTGATCAAGTCTCTTGGTTCTGGTTAAAAGCTTCAGGTGAGCCAACCAGCTGCTGGCTTCATCTTCAGTTTTCTCAGCGAGAAAGCATTTAGTACGCCCCAAAACACAACACAAACTTCAACTTTGTTACCATAGTCGGGTCAAATTGTCATGTAAACGAGACAGAGGCTGGAGGGTGAGTGACTGAACTCTGCTGCTGCATGTATGGGTGCAGTATAGTGTGCCTGTATGGAATAATGTGAGTGTGTGTGAATATGCATGCATCAAATGTATGGGTGTGTATGGGTGTTTGAAATGTTTGAAATTGTGTGTATGTGTGTCTGTCTGCGTGTTTGTGTGTGTGTGTGTGTGTGTGTGTGTTGTAGCCCGCAGGGACCTGAACGTGGTGTCCAATCAGAAACGACTCGACTACCTGAACAACCTTGCTACAGGCGTCATCTTCGTCACCACGGTGATTAACTTCTTCATCAGCTTCTTCGGATCCAAGAGGACTGGCTTCTTCCGCTGGCTGCTTGCTCGACTCCACTTCTGACACACACACACACACACACACACACCACATACATACTCACTGTATTTCCTCTGTACACACACGTAAACATGTTGATTCAAAGTTGAAATTCACTGCTGACAATTCACATACAGTTTGCATATGTTCAAACATCAAATCTTATTTATTATTCAGGCTTTTAAAAATGGGGTTCACTCTGTAATCCAACTAAAATATTTTCACCTTAACCAACTGAATATCTTTGTAAATATGCATTATTTGATTTGCTTAAAATAACCTGCTTGTGCAAAATTGTGTTTGTGTTCCATTACATGTATTTCAAGCTGTTTTACATTTTACATGTGTTTCTTTCTTGTTTGGAAATGATAAATGATAAAAATTGTCTTTTTGAAAATATGATTTATTTTAAAAACTTGTTTAAAATTGAAATTTAAGGTTCAGTACCAGACAAAAATCAGGGTAATATAAATAAAAGACATGCCTTTAATATGTACGTACACCCTCTCCTTTAGAAAGCTGAATAAATGTAGTGATTTAACAGAAGCCTGTGCTTTGTTTGTTGTGGTTTTTGCTGAAGATTGGTTGATACGTGTCTGGTAATGGTCAGCTGGAGTAAAATAAAGTGAATGCAAACAGACAGGGTGCACACGATAATGATATCACAGGCGACAGTGTGTGGAGACAAGTTAAGCTTGTCCATTTATATGTCGTGCATCCAGGCCGAATTAGAAGTCTCTCGCAGTGTCAGAGCCAAGTGTAGTTTGAACCCTCTCTTTCTCTATTCTGTGCGTTTGTGTATGTGTGTGTGTGCCACAGGCCGTCGAGACCTGAATAACTCCACCCTGCAGAAACGTCTGGATTACCTGAACAACGTAACGACCGTCATAGTCTTCGTCACCACGGTCCTCAACTTCTTCATCAGCACCTTCGGCATGCAGCGCACTGGACACTTTCCATGGCTTATGATGCGCATTCACTGACGTGCACACACTTCTGCTTATTATTGCACATTTAGACTGCACTACCACACAGACACTCACAAAATGCACACATACACCGATCAGCCAAAGCATTAAAACCACTGGTTGGTGAAGTGGATAATATTCGTCATTTTGTTTCAATGCACTGTTCTGTTGGGAAAGTCCGGGCAAGTCGGAGGGGGGTATTTGCTCTGTAATGGTTTTTGGGTGGGTGGAGCAGGTCAAGTGGCATCCACATGAGTGCCAGGACCCAAGGTTTCCCAGCAGAACATTGTAGTGTGTATTGTATATACAGTGGACCTTTTGCCTTATATAATGTCTATATAACTGTTGTACACACCTTATATGTTAATACTAGCTTATTTCATGGTAACATAACCTCAAAGTTTAAAAATGATAATGAAAAAAGGGGTAACACAGTTGCTTTTGAAATCTATATGCGTAATACATACATGGTAAATGTAATGTGACAGGTGCTCACTTCAACCAACAATATCGACAAATAAAACACAAGTTAAAAAAGAGCATGAATCATTATTAGTGTTGTTCTGAATATTTGGTACGTTGTTGAGTTGGAGAAAGTTTCTCTTTGCTGCTTCATCACAGTACGGTGAGAGTCCAAGACCAACCTGCTTGTCTCCTGTCTTCTTTTAGATTACTTTAAATAGTGTGCTTATGACTCCATGTGTGATAACTTCACAGCAAATAAAGTGCTGTAAATCATTACAAGCTAATGTGTGGATGTGCTCTTTTATAATGTGTGGTTTCTAGTTACAAAGGGCAGCGAGAGCAAACATCTGTGTCAGTGTGATATGTGCCAGAGCATTGGTGAGGTTAACCAATAGGGAAGCCTGTAAGTGGGCACAGCACATACTGTAGAACTGGAGTTACTGGTCCATCCAGTGACTAATATTTCCCAAGAAATGAAAGTAAACGCCTAAAGTAGACCTCGCCCCTGCACTTCAATCAGTTTCCACAGACAACAGAGACACCTCTGCAGGTAAAGTTGCAGTGTTCTGATACTATGATCTAATGTAACTTAATTTAAAAAATGATAAGGTTAATACAGGCTACTACAGACTGTTACTACTAAAACTATTTGGGCTGTGTTTGACAGGTGCAGGATCTATGGTATTTTCTGCATTTAATCAGGTCTACTAATTGCAAATTTCATGATTTTATTACTAATTTCTATGTTAAATGCATTTAGTTGACATGTTCGCGGTTGAGCTCAAATGTTGTTTTCCACAGGTGTCACTGCAGGGAGTATTTCCCTGGTAACGCATTGCCAGCATGTGCTAGAATTCCCAAAGCTTTTGATTCACTGACCAAACTGAACTGAACTTCTTCACCGTTGTCACTGTAAAAGGGAATAATCCTTCTGAGATTCAAATATTGGCTGCTTTTCCAAGATCTCCGCACTGAACCTGTTTCTAATTCTCAGATCGTTGTATATTCACAAATTGTCAGGCGTCTCGTAGCAACACACAGGGCACCCTTTAGCACATCTGTGTGACACAGTGGTGTGTGTTGTGACAGTTTTGGTTAGGTTTAGGCGATAACAAATCATGTTTTGGGTTAAAAATAAGTATGTTTGGTCCAACATATTAACGTGACAGCCATGCATGATAACTGTTTATAGATGATGTAACATCTTTACATTATTTGAGATTTTAAATAATGTTGCTTGATGAATTAGGAGTTTGGTTGTGCTTTGCTTATGGTGCTCTGTTGTGTGCTGGTGTCATGTGCAATACATGAATGGCTGATGTGTAATACTGTTATGTGTAGTACGCATTTTTACGTTTTTATAGTGTTCGCTTTTTATTACTTCTGGGCTGTTATTGTAAGGCAGCAATACTTGTGCAGCTACTGAGTTCAAGACGAATTCACCTTCGTGGTCGATAAAGTATAATGTACCATACGCACATATCGTATTGCATTGCATCGTATTATATCGCATTGTATCATAAACAACATTGACCTATGGTTTTACACAGGACACAAACTGTGGTCTCATGCCTGAAAGACCAGTTTTGTTTGATGCATCCACCTCCCCTTCCTCCCACCGTATGCAGACTTTCTCACTCTTTATGTCATTTGCTCTCAGCATCAAGTAATGCTGTGGATAGGTTTACATTGAAGTCACTTAAGAGCCCAGTGCAAAAGGGTGCCTTTGGTGCCAATGTCACACACCCAGGGACATGACAAAGTGATGGTATTTGACTCCATGGGAATGAGAACGGGCTGGAAATTCTGCATCGTCAGAATCTAATAGACTACACCCATTTTAGCTGGTGATTTACCACAGGGAGGTCTCCTTGTATGATCCTCAATAAAAATTGGTGACCTTGGAAAAATGAACTCTTCAGCTCATCAACCATTCAAAAGTGGGCATAAAGTATTTGGAAAATTACTGCGAACAACACAATATGCACAGGTGTTTTGGTGACAGACCTTTAAATGCAACTTGTCATGCTGCTATACATGTTGCCTTCATGCTCAGACCTGCACACTGTGTTGGATGCTATTGGCTACAAGAGGCAGGTGTTATGAACTTTGAGCACCCAAAACAAGTATCATTTGAATATTGACCTCCTAAACAGGGAAATGACAAAAAATGTAAGTTACATGTATGATTTATACATTTTGCAGGTTGAAATTGAAATTAATTGTCAAATCCTTTTCCCTCATGTAGACATGGCCGCTGCCAGCAGCCTCCTATATGAAGAACAGCTCCTGTGTTCAATCTGTCTAGATGCATTCAATGAACCTGTCACTACTCCATGTGGACACAACTACTGCAAGCCTTGTATCACAGGGTACTGGGCCAGCACTGACCTGATCCAGTGTCCCCTTTGTAAAAGGAAGTTCCGCAGGAGACCTCAGCTTCAGGTCAACACAGAGTTCAGAGACATGGTGGAGCAATTCAACAGCATGAAGGTGAGGAGGGAAGATGACATCCCTGCCAAACCAGGGGAGGTGCCCTGTGATATCTGCCTTGAGCCGAAGTGCAAAGCCCAGAAGACGTGCCTGGCGTGTTTAGCCTCGTACTGCCAGACTCACCTGGAGCCTCATCAGAGAGTCACAACTCTTAAAAAACACCAGCTGATTGGTCCTGTGTCAAACCTGGAGGACAGGGTGTGTAAGAAGCACGACAAGATGTTTGAGTTCTTCTGTTACGCAGAACAAGTGTGTATTTGTTCCATGTGCCTGAAAGACAATCATGCAACACATGGCGCTGTGCCATTAGAGCATGCGTTCAGAGAGAGGAAAGCCCAGGTGGGCTCTGTGACATCAGAGTTAAAAAATATGGAAAACATTAAATCTAGGAATATTAAGGAAATTAAAAGCTTCCTTGAAAGAAACAAAAAAAGGTCAGAGAAGGAGATCGCAGACATTGCTGAGGTTTTCATTGCTCTGTTGATCTCTCTGCAAAGAAGCAAGACTAAGCTGATTGAGGTGATCCAGGAGAAGCAGAAAGCAGCACGGAAGGAGGCTGAAGACCACCTTCCAAAGCTGGAGCAAGAAGTTGCTGAGTTGAGGAGGAAAAGATCTGAAATGGAACAACTTTTACAAACAGACGACCACTTCCGCCTCCTGCAGAGCTGTCCATCTCTCTCCGTCCCCGCACACACTGTTGTATCTGATGCTCTGACCCAAGCCACCGAGCCAATAGACCTCACTGACATCAGTCAGCAGAGCTTTGTGGAGAAGGTGAAAAAAGCAGGGGCTCAGGTGGAAAAGATGCTCAGGAATAAGACAGAGTGGCTTATTCATGAGGTCAGGTTATCTGATGGTTGTGAGGCTGATGAATGGCCTGACATAGAAGTGTGGTCACCACCTGAGGACAAGCTGATGATGATCCAGCAGTGCAATGCAGTGGATGTGACTCTGGACACCTACTCAGCCAATTCCAGACTCCTGGTGTCTGAGGATGGGAAACGACTGAGATTTCTTGAAGGTCAACAGCCTGCTTCTTCTAGGAGAAGATTTCAGCATCATGCCTTCGTCCTTGGGAAAGAGGGTTTTTCCTCAGGCAGGTTCTACTATGAGGTTCGAGTCAGTGGGAGTAAAGGCTGGCTCTTGGGAGTGGTCAAGGAGTCCTTAAACAGGGATATACTTCACTATCCCACCCCGGGGGACGGAGGCTGGACACTTGGTGGATTCCACAGTCAAATCCTAGAGACATGTTTTGTGAACTCTGATTGCTCTGCATCTCCATATGTGAGGGAAAGGCTCCAGAAAGTTGGTGTGTTTGTTGATTATGAGATGGGAGAGGTCTCCTTCTATGACGTGGATGACAGGAGTGTGATCCACTCCCACACAGGCTGTGACTTCATTGAGACCCCCCCAGCCTTAAAAGCTTTTCTCTATTCTATGACTGGCACATCTTTAAGTGGCAGACAAAAGCTCTACCCCATTTTTGGTATGATCGATGATGATCCTGACAACATGCTTGAAATCACCCCAGTAACTTGGGCAACCTAAAGTGCCATCATATCAGGGTACATAACCCTACCTAAAGGTTATCGTAGTGGCATTACACATTACAAAAGACTAAAACTTAAAAACTTAACAGAGTAATATATATATTCCTTGATTTTATTCTAAGCTTTTTGTTTTACTAGCCATATTGCAATTAGTCAGAAATTGCACTGAACACAGCAGGTAAGATTACTTATATGACTGCTGGTGATGATGAGGTTAATTTCAGATCAGGTAGAAAGGTAGATCAGTCATTTACTATATTTACATCAATGGTCAGTTTCTTTAGGGACCTCACTGTAGGAGGAAACTATGAGGAGTGGACAGTGGCTTCATAGGTACCCAATTTCTTCTTTGGCACTTTTAGAAATGCTTTTGTTGTATAGTTTTAACATTTATTAATTAGTCAATCTACAGAGAAGTGACCTTTATAATCATTTTAATAATGGAATAATCATTTAAGTCATTTTAATGCAAAAATGCTTCAAATTCTATTTTTTTAGCTTCTGAAATTTCAATATCTGCTTATTTTCTCTGGCAACAAATGATCGTCAACTGCTAATCTTTTGGTTTTAAACTGGTGGTTGGACAAACCAAACAACTTCATTGTGTTAATTTGGTCTTTTTGAAATTGTGATGGACATTTTTCAAGGTCTTCTATCATTTTATAGCATTTTTTAGATGCAGAAATTTTTCAGTTAAGATTACTGAACACCTGCTTTATGAGGAGTATCAATAATTTTGTTTATCAATGAGTTCTTGAAAATTTAGTAGACAATAGTGTGCAAATGACATGTATCCTTTTCTGTTATGATCACTTTATTTGATGGCACTGATGACAGGGCTCCACTATTGTTTTACGCAAGCTTTTTTGGAAGGCCAAGACATATCTAATGAATAAGCTTAAAAAACAGGTATTTGTTATGTATGTACTGTGCATCTGATATGTATAATACTGCTTAATAAAAGCGCATCTCTTTAAACGTGCCTTTTCAGATCTTTGCTTTTTTCTGTTTCCTCAGATTACATTCATTGTGTTCTGTCGGAGTCAAGTGCCTCGTTTGTGTCCAACAGCTTCTACTTCTCCACAAAATGTCATGCTTCCCTGTAGAAGTCTCTCAGTGTGTTAGAATCAGGCGTAGTTTTGAACATTCTTTCTCTAGTGTGTGTGTGTATGTGTGTGTTTTTCAATCGCTCATTTTGGGTTATATTTATCTTTGGCAATCACTCTTAATCAGACCTGATTTTTCAGGCATGTCTGACCACTGCAAAGGGTGGTCCTCACAAGTGACCAAATGCCTGTGGGCCCCACAGCTGATAAAAACAAGAATGTGTGTGTAAGTCACAGGGCGTTGAGGCCTGATTAACTCCCCCATGCAGAGACGTATAGATTACCTGACCAACAGCCATTATAGTCTTCATCGCCTCAGTCCTCAAATACTTCACTACGCACTACCACACAGACATGCTCATTATAGCTCAAACCAAGCATACATACAGGGGACGTTTTGTCTTAATTCTTGGCCTATTTACCCATCCCACATGTTAGTACTAATTTATGCTGTACTGCTTTATAGCTTATGAATAATAAAATAATTAGTGTAAAATACACTTTTCTAAAGGGTAACACATCTGCCTCTGAATGCTAGGAACACTACATCTATGGCAAAATATAATGTGTTTAAACTGTATACCCTCCTTTTCCTCACTTTCATTAGGTAACAGAGGCATCTAGTGTTCAAGAGAGGTCAGGATCACAAAAGCATCACTCATCAGCTTCATATATAAAATGGTCAAATCAAAAAATAAAATGCGAGTAAAACAATAATTATCATGACTCAATCATATGAAGGATGTTTTTTTTTCCTTGCCTCATCACAGCAAAGTAACAGATCCACACTAACATGCTCGTCTACTTTACAGTTATAGATTAGCTGATTGGTTTCTTTCATATATGCCCTTGATCTATCTGCACTTTGTCTCTGCCCTGTGATATTAGTTTTGATGTCACAGGCAGAACACATGAAGAACAAAGTCAAGACCTGATGGATCTCTGGGAGCTGATCAGTTCTGAAAAAGCAGTAAACTGGCATAAAAATGGTTAACATGGATTAGGGAGGGCCAGTGTACATCCCTGTAAATAAAGTAAATTGGCACAGGTGAGTTTTAACATTATAGTGAGATGATATTAGCAAGGACATGCTTATTATTTTGCCTGTTTTCTGATACAAGGCACAGCACTCTTTGTTCAGATTCCCTGCTTTCATACTGGAATAATCTTGGTTTAACATTTTCAGAATTAGACCTATAGTTTTGTTTATCAAACATGTAATTGTTTAAGACGTCTTCTTCATTTACAATACCTCACGGTAGCTCAGAGAAATGAGGCTTGGAGCTGGCAGCGGTATTGCTGGCTGTTTGTTGTGACCGAATATTTCTGGAAAAAGTCTGAGGGGAGAGCGCAATGCTGTTAAAGTCAGCTTTACTAACTTTTTCCAGGAAGAGAGGAGGAGGAGGAAGAGAGGGATCATGTGTCATTCCCAAGAAATGAAACTGCACGCCTAAAGGGAGACTTTGCCTGATCGTTGTTATCCACAGACAACACAAACATCTCAGCAGGTAAAGTTTAAGTACTCTGATTACCTTTTTGATCTTATTAAAATGAACGATGACATTTCCTGGTTCCCTGTAATTACAGAGGGGCAGGCTGTGTAATTGATTTAGTTAATACTTTGAGCTAAAATATGACTTCAAAGAATCTAACAGCCTGTGTCCAGATGAAAAACTTCACAATGACGATAAAGGTTACTATAGGTTACCACAGATCCCAATGCTTAACTATCTGGGCTGTGTTTGACAATGGCAGGATCACCCAAATGTTGTTTTCTTAAAGTGTCAGAGGGGTACTAGTGTATGCTGCAATGTCCAAAGATTTTCCTTTTTTAGTTCTCCCTGTGTTACTGTTTTCATCAGTGAAACATAGTGAGCCTTGAAAGATCTTTTACTCTAATGTCCTGCTTCTGAAAAGAAGGGAGGAGGAGGGAAATGCCTGAGCATCCAGACCATAGACTGTGCAACTAATAGTCGTCGCTATCATAACGTCACCAATAGGTTTGTGGACTCCCGTTTTGAAGCCTCGAGTTTGGCATTTTGGCCATCACCATCTTATTTTTGAGCCATAGTGACCACATCTGGGCAAGAGGCTGGTGCTGAGGAGGAGTGAGGGGTGGAACTGACTCCGTACATTTACATGACATTAGAAAAAAATTGATTTATTGTGTTAGACCGACTAAAACCGGACTTTAAGTCTGACTGAAAACGTACAAACAGAATTTCTTAGAGTCGGACTAACACACCCAGATGATGTGATTGGGATCCAAATAGGGACCTGACCCAAATTGGCAGAGGTGCTCAGCTCATGCTCCACAGTGCCGGGCTTTGACCTGGAAGTCAAAAGCATTAAAGGCGTAACAGACGAAAAACTGGTAACAACATTGTGAAATCTACATCCAGAACTGTGCATTTTTTGGGAGGATGAAATGAAAAGAGCTGTAAAGTTGTCCACCATAGTACCAGTTTGCCCCTAGCTGCCGATTGTTTGGTCTTTGACGCAATAGGTCAACCAGAAGAAGGTCCAATACCAACATGCTGAAAGGGGGCATATCGCCATCTACTGTAGCAGAGTTGAACATAGCTCGGTTAATACATCGATTCACCTACCTTGCTGGTATACTGGGACAAGAACAGTCGTCCAATTAAATGGCATAGTCGAGCTATAGCCATAACTCAACTTAACTCTACATGTAAACATACTGACTGAGAAGTTGAGGACACTATCAGCAGAACAGTGTGTCTGTACGTTAAACGTAATTTAAAGCCTTTATAAAATGTTAACAGGTGAGTTACAAAAAAAGACAAATTAAAAAAGCCTCAAGTGGCCATTCAGTGAATTTTTTGGTACTTCGGTGTTGGCTTCATTTTTTTCAGCCCTGATGTTTGCTGCTTGATCCAAAGCCCTGAAAGAGAGACAGAGTTCACTAGCAAGTCTGTTCAGAGAGGCTCAGACAAGGCATATCCAAGTATATAACAGTGAAATTAATATTTTTGTCAGATCAGATCTTCAGCATTGGTTACTGTTACATTTTCAAACTACAGTTAGTAATTATTAGCTGTTATCATTATTAGCTGTAGCAGACTAATTATTAACCTCATAAATAATTTTATAAGCATATTGGCATTGATACTGGAGATTATGGCCCTATATTACTTGGATCAAAACCAAATGTTTTGGTATGACCCACCCCCAATTTAAAGTAACACTTCTGCACAGCATGTTACATTTATGCTCTAATCTTCATATTGTGCTTTGAATTTGAAATTCTAATCGTCAAATCCTTTTCCCTCATGTAGACATGGCCGCTGCCAGCAGCCTCCTATATGAAGAACAACTCCTGTGTTCAATCTGTCTAGATGCATTCAATGATCCTGTCTCCACTCCATGTGGACACAACTACTGCAAGTCTTGTATCACAGGGTACTGGGCCAGCAGTAACCAGATACAGTGTCCCCTCTGTAAGAAGAAGTTCCGCAAGAGACCTCAGCTTCAGGTCAACACGGAGTTCAGAGACATGGTGGAGCATTTCAACAACATGAAGGTGAGGGGGGAAGATGACATCCTTGCCAAACCAGGGGAGGTGCCCTGTGATATCTGCCTTGAGCCGAAGCGCAAAGCCCAGAAGACGTGCCTGGCGTGTTTGGCCTCGTACTGCCAGACTCACCTGGAGCCTCATCAGAGAGTCACAACACTTAAAAAACACCAGCTGATTGAGCCTGTGTCAAACCTGGAGGACAGGGTGTGTAAGAAGCACGACAAGATGTTTGAGCTATTCTGTCAAGAGGACCAGATGTGTGTTTGTTTAATGTGCTTGAAAGACGACCATGTAATGCATGAAGCTGTCCTGTTAGAGCATGCGTTCAGAGAGAGGAAAGCCCACGTGGACGATGTCATGTCAGAAATAAAAGTGATGGAAAACGCAAAATCCAGGAGTATTAAGGACCTCAAAGACTCAGTCAAAAAGAGCAAAACAAGGTCAGAGAAGGAGATCGCAGACATTGCTGAGGTTTTCACTGCTCTTTCGGTTTCTCTGCAAAAAAGCCAGGCTAAGCTGATTGAGGTGATCCAGGAGAAGCAGAAAGCAGCACGGAAGAAGGCTGAAGATTGTGTGACACAGCTGGAACAAGAAATTGCTGAGATGAAAAGGAGAAGATCTGAAATGGAGAAACACTTACAAACAGAGGACCACCTCTGCTTTCTTCAGAGCTGTCCATCTCTCTACACCCCTGCACACACGGTCATATTTGACGCTCTGACCCACTCCACCCAGCCTATAGATCTCTCAGAGGACTATCTCCTCTTCCTGCAGAGCTGGCTGTCTCTCTCTCACACTGAGGGCATATTTGACCCTCTGTCCCACTCCATCCCTCCATCTGCACCAGACTTCTCTGACATGAGTCAGCAGAGTTATGTGGGGATGGTGAAAAAAGCAGTGGCTCAGATGGAAAAGATGCTCAGTAATGAGATGGAGATGCTCATTCATGAGGTCAGGTTATCTGATGGTTGTGAGGCCACTGAGCAGCCTGATGCAGCTGAAGAACGTACGACAGATGAGTTTGTCAGAGAAGTGTGGACGCCACCTCAGGACAAGCTGATGATGATCCAGCAGTGCGATGCAGTGGATGTGACTCTGGACTCCTGCACAGCCTTTTCTAAGCTCATGGTGTCTGAGGATGAGAAACAACTGAGATGTCGTTACGGTCCACCGTCTGCACCTACTTTATTCAGGAGAAGATTTGAACATGTATCCTTGGTCCTTGGGAAAGAGGGTTTTTCCTCAGGCAGGTTCTACTATGAGGTTCAGGTCAGTAGGAGTCAAGATTGGTTGTTGGGAGTGATGAAAGAGCCTATTAACTGGGACAGGCTTTATTTTCCCACCCCAGAGGAAGGAGGCTGGACACTTAGGGCAGCGTACAATGAATGTTTTGTTAACTCTAGTTGCTCTGCTCGCCTGTACCTGAAGCAAAGGCCCCAGACAGTTGGTGTGTTTGTTGATTATGAGAAGGAAGAGGTCTCCTTCTATGACGTGGAAGCCAGAGCTCTGATCTACTCCTACACAGAATGTGACTTCATTGAGACCCCACCAGCTTTAAAAGCTTTTCTCTATTCTATGGCTGGCACATCTTTAAGTGGCAGACGAAAGCTCTACCCCATTTTTGGTTTCATCGAACATGATCCTGATAACATACTTGAAATCACCCCTGTGGCTTGAGCAAAGTGCCACTCACTACACCAGGGGAAATGACCCTGCCAAAAGGTGGTAGTGGTCTCATCACACATTACAAAAGGACAAATACTCAATATATTATAAATGTTGTCTTTGATTGAATTCTGAGCTTTTTGTGTCAGATTTTTGAACTGAAGCAGGTTAGATCACTCATACCTGAAACTTGGTGATGAGGTTCAGAAGGGCAAAAAGAATGTAGATCAGTCAAGTACTATAGTTACACACATGCTGTAATACCTGCATCTGACCAGAAGATGACACCATTGTTTAACCAGTGTTCTAATCTGTTTCACCAAGTTGCTACTGTAGGAGGAAACAACAAGAAGTGGACAATAGCATCATAGAAACCCTACTTCATCTTTGTCATGGTCAAACATGGTTTTAAGATAAGGTAAAGTAAGGTAAGGTAAGTCAAGGTCAGGTAAGGTAAGGTAAGGTAAGGTAAGGTAAGGTAAGCAAAACAAGACACATCAGTAAAAATGTAGAGCAATTTAATATGTATGTATTAGTGAAAACAGAGCAATAAAATCATTAAATAGTAAAAACAAAATGTAATAAACAGACAGGCTGAATTCATATTATACTGCACAGAAAGTATACTGCACCTTTTGAAATCTATATTGGATTTATAGATTAGTTAATCTACAGAAATGTAACCTTTATAATCATCTTTATAATAAATGAACTGTTTAAGTCTTTTTTGACAAATATATTTACTGAATTTTCTACTTAAATAAAAACATGCACTTTACATAATACATAAAGGCAAACAAAACACATTAAGGCACTTTGAATATAATGAGAGTAAGGCTCGTTCTACAGTTCTACTTTTTGACAAGGTCATAAAATTCAAAAAGGGTGCAGAAATCAAAATCTTGTTGGAAGAAATAGAAATGATTTTACATTTAATGACAACAAAGGAGCTCATAAGTAAAAAATATTTTAAAATCAATGCACAATTGTCAAAAAATGGCCAAACGGTCAAACAAAACAAGTGATGCGAACGTGTTAATTGGTCTCCATGGCGGAATGTATCTCATTTAAGAGACCAAACAATAAATCAGTTAATCGACTGGGCTTACATAGTCTGTAGGAAGGCACCAAATTTACAGCTGACATCAGTGAACACTTACTTTATGCAAAGTATGAATCACTTTGTTCATTAGTCATTGAATTTGAGTACACAATTGTGAGTGTATGATAAATGTGCTTTTATGCTTGAAACGGTACATATGGAACATTTTTTTACGCAAGCTTTTTTTGAAGGCCAAGACATCTGGCATGCTTGGCTGAAACATATCTGATTAAACAAGCTTCAAAACCAGGTGTTTGTTATGTATGCACTATGCATCTGAAATGTATTGTATTGCTTAATAAAAATGCATTTCTTAAAGATAAACTTATCTGATCTTTTTGTCTCTTTGCTCAGTTTACATTAATGGAGTTCTGTCGGGGTGTCAAGAGTCTTGCTCATGGGCAATGTGACCTGTTATGATTAGAAAAGGTGGCCAATTTAGACTTTCTTTGTAAGGATAAAATGTTTAAAGTTTTCACTGATCAGGTTAGCAGCAGTATTTTGACCTTTACATTATTACAGATCATAGCTACATAGCCAACACACAGACATACTTATGATCACATATAATAATAATAATAATCCCCTTTCTATATATATATATATATATATATATATACATATATGTACATATATATATATAATGGAATAGACAACAGGTGGAAATTATAGGCAATTAGCAAGACACCCCCAATAAAGGAGTGGTTCTGCAGGTGGTGACCACAGACCACTTCTCAGTTCCTATGCTTTCTGGCTGATATTTTGGTCACTTTTGAATGCTGGCGGTGCTTTCACTCTAGTGGTAGCATGAGACGGAGTCTACAACCCACACAAGTGGCTCAGGTAGTGCAGCTCATCCAGGATGGCACATCAATGCGAGCTGTGGCAAGAAAGTTTGCTGTGTCTGTCAGCGTAGTGTCCAGAGCATGGAGGCGCTACTAGGAGACAGGCCAGTACATCAGGAGATGTGGAGGAGGCCGTAGGAGGGCAACAACCCAGCAGCAGGACCGCTACCTCCGCCTTTGTGCAAGGAGGAACAGGAGGAGCACTGCCAGAGCCCTGCAAAATGACCTCCAGCAGCCACAAATGTGTGTCTGCTCAAACGGTCAGAAACAGACTCCATGAGGGTGGTATGAGGGCCCGACGTCCACAGGTGGGGGTTGTGCTTACAGCCCAACACCGTGCAGGACGTTTGGCATTTGCCAGAGAACACCAAGATTGGCAAATTCGCCACTGGCGCCCTGTGCTCTTCACAGATGAAAGCAGGTTCACACTGAGCACATGTGACAGACGTGACAGAGTCTGGAGACGCCGCGGAGAACGTTCTGCTGCCTGCAACATCCTCCAGCATGACCAGTTTGGCAGTGGGTCAGTAATGGTGTGGGGTGGCATTTCTTTGGGGGGCCACACAGCCCTCCATGTGCTCGCCAGAGGTAGCCTGACTGCCATTAGGTACTGAGATGAGATCCTCAGACCAATTGTGAGACCATATGCTGGTGCGGTTGGCCCTGGGTTCCTCCTAATGCAAGACAATGCTAGACCTCATGTGGCTGGAGTGTGTCAGCAGTTCCTGCAAGACGAAGGCATTGATGCTATGGACTGGCCCGCCCGTTCCCCAGACCTGAATCCAATTGAGCACATCTGGGACATCATGTCTCGCTCCATCCACCAACGCCACATTGCACCACAAACTGTCCAGGAGTTGGCGGATGCTTTAGTCCAGGTTTGGGAGGAGATCCCTCAGGAGACCATCCGCCACCTCATCAGGAGCATGCCCAGGCGTTGTAGGGAGGTCATACAGGCACGTGGAGGCCACACACACTACTGAGCCTCATTTTGACTTGTTTTAAGGACATTACATCAAAGTTGGATCAGCCTGTAGTGTGTTTTTCCACTTTAATTTTGAGTGTGACTCCAAATCCAGACCTCCATGGGTTAATAAATTTGATTTCCATTGATAATTTTTGTGTGATTTTGTTGTCAGCACATTCAACTATGTAAAGAACAAAGTATTTAATAAGAATTTTTCATTCATTCAGATCTGGGATGTGTTATTTTAGTGTTCCCTTTATTTTTTTTGAGCAGTATATATATATATATATGTGTGTGTGTGTGTGTGTGTGGTGTGTGTGTGTGTGTGTGTGTGTGCACGTTACCTTCCCTCCAAAACTGGCTTATTAAATTGATATTAAAACACTTCAAAACTTACACCTCAGGAGTTCTTACCTGTCGGGATCCTACGGGAAACGGTGGAAGGCCAGGCGCTGGGATGTTCCTCTGATAGTTGCTGCAGTTAACTGCACTACACTGTTTTCTTTTACTTTTTTCCTCCTCTCTCCTTGACTTATTGCATGTTGTCTGGGCGCAACAGTCCAAGCTTAACAGTCCAAGATGGCGGCAGCGCCCCTAGTGGCTGTTGGCAAAAATTCAACGGAGCTTCGCCTCTTGGTATCCATGCTCTTCTTTAGGAGTTAGCAGTATAAAATAAGGGACTTGGGATGCAGCCTAAGAGACTTGGGATGCAGCCTAAAAGACTTGGGATGCAGCCAAGGGATTACCCAATAGCGAAGGTACGAGGGCGGGACATGTGGTCACAGAGCTGGGGTTTACACCTATGGTTTACACATGTAACTGCTGTTTCTCAAGAAACGAAAGTATCCTGCGCGCCTGAGGTGAATAACACCTCCTGTCAGTTTCCAACATTTCCACGGACAACACGGATTTCTCAGCAGGTAAAGTTCAAGTGCTCTGATACTTTAAGCTAAATGTAACCTTTATGAATCTTGTAGCTCGTGTCCATGATGGTAAACATCGAAATCACACCGCAGTAGGCAGCGTGTTGACAGTGGCTCCGGTCGTATTTCCTGTAACCAGGGCCACAGATTACAAATATGATTTCATGACATGTTTATTGTTGAGCTCAAAGGATGTTTTTTTTTCATTGTGTTTATTTGCTTTCTGACACTGGCGCATTTCCAGCGTACGTTTCAATTCTTACAGCTTTTGCAGTAGTGATCAACCCGGATGTGATATATACTGTAACCATGAGTCTGTCTATTATAAGAGGGACAATTTATTATGAGATACTCCTGTGCTCCGCTAAATTCACTCCGACTTTGCGTCGTCATGATCAGCGAACATGGGAAAGGGGGAAAGGCAGTCCAGCTGCAACCAAGCAGTCTCTTCAAGACGTGCACACCCAGATACGTGCCACTATGGTGGCTGAGGAAGACCAAAATAGACCATAGCAGATCAAAAAATAGATTGAAAATGATTTTATATTTAAATTCAATCAATAAATAAGAAGAAATAACAGTAAAACTTAAGAATTGTGTTACCCTAAGTGGTAAAAATATATCTATACATCAATGTTGATATTTAAGGACACTGGGGCTGACGCCAGATTTACACCTCACGATTGTCATGGTCAAAAGAGTTCACGATAACGATATTATCACTATCTATGGAAATTTTGAAAAGTAAAAGTAGTCTCTCTTACGTGTATGAGGAGTCACGCACACTGCTGACAGATCAAACCTGCAGCATTTGCAGATTATCACTTCCTCCTGGCCTCCTCCTCACATTTTTCTTGTTTCAGACCCCCCTCTCTCCTGTCCGCCTCCCTGTTTCCCGTTGTTATACCACAACACCACTGATGGACTTAAAAATGTAGTTCTTATGTTTTGTGGTGTGAATGATTTAACTTTTGCAACTATCACATTTCACATTATGGGGTCATTTAAGTTGCATTTAACTTGAAATCTCACATTGTACTTTGTAGTTTGGTATGTTCTTGATGAAGTGAAGCCTATTCCTTTCACCATAACTTCCAAAGTTTCCAGAAACTGGATTGTTGGAGTTCACTAAGGGATTTTATTTTATTTTATTCTATTTTATTTACTGCAACAAACTCAACATGGTGTTCTGGCGACATTCTCTTGAAGATTGAATCCAACCTAGAGTATGTCTACAGCAGTATTTAATTCAAATCTTGACAGAAACCCATATTTTCCATTGTGGTAACATCTCTGCACAATGTGCTGCTATCATGCTCTGACCTGCATATTGTATTTGGATGCTTTTAGCTAAAGAAGAAGGCTATTTGAACACCAAAAACAAGTATCACTTGAAAACCAACCTCTTATCGCAGAGCAGGTGTTACGAACTTTGAGCACCCAAAACAAGTATCACTGAAAATTGACCTTCTAAACAGGGAAATGGTAAAAAAAAAAAAGAGTTACATATTTGATTTACACATTTTGCAGGTTGAAATTGAAATTATAATTGTCAAATCCTTTTCCCTCATGTAGACATGGCCACCGCCAGCAGCCTCCTATATGAAGAACAACTCCTGTGTTCAATCTGTCTAGATGCATTCAATGATCCTGTCACTACTCCATGTGGACACAACTACTGCAAGTCTTGTATCACAGGGTACTGGGCCAGCACTGACCTGATACAGTGTCCCCTCTGTAAGAAGAAGTTCCGCAGGAGACCTCAGCTTCAGGTCAACACGGAGTTCAGAGACATGGTGGAACAGTTCAACAACATGAAGGTGAGGAGGGAAGATGACATCCCTGCCAAACCAGGGGAGGTGCCCTGTGATATCTGCCTTGAGCCGAAGTGCAAAGCCCAGAAGACTTGCCTGGTGTGTTTTGCCTCGTACTGCCAGACTCACCTGGAGCCTCATCAAAGAGTCACAACTCTTAAAAAGCACCAGCTGATTGAGCCTGTGTCAAACCTGGAGGACAGGGTGTGTAAGAAGCACGACAAGATGTTTGAGTTCTTCTGTTACGTGGACCAGATGTGTATTTGTTCCATGTGCCTGAAAGACGGCCATGCAACACATGAAGCCGTCCCATTAGAGCATGCGTTCAGAGAGAGGAAAGCCCAGGTGGACTACATGATGTCAGAAATAAAAGTGATGGAAAACGCAAAATCCAGGAGTATTAAGGAAATCGAATACTTAGTTGAACAGAGCAAAACAAGGTCAGAGAAGGAGATCGCAGACATTTCTGATATTTTCACAGCTCTGCTGGTCTCTCTGCAACAAAGCCAGGCTGAGCTGATTGAGTTGATCCAGGAGAAGCAGAAAGCAGCACGGAAGGAGGCTGAAGACCACCTGACAAAGCTGGAGCAAGAAGTTGCTGCGTTGAGGGGGACAAGATTTGAAGTGGAACAACTCTTACAAACAGACGACCACTTCAGCCTCCTGCAGAGCTGGCTGTCTCTCTCTCACACTGAGGGCATATTTGACCCTCTGTCCCACTCCATCCCTCCATCTACACCAGACTTCTCTGACATGAGTCAGCAGAGTTATGTGGGGATGGTGAAAAAAGCAGTGGCTCAGATGGAAAAGATAGCTAGTAATGAGATGGAGATGCTCATTCATGAGGTCAGGTTATCTGATGGTTGTGAGGCCACTGAGCAGCCTGATGCAGCTGAAGAACGTACGTCAGATGAGTTTGTCAGAGAAGTGTGGACGCCACCTCAGGACAAGCTGATGATGATCCAGCAGTGTCATGCAGTAGATGTGACTCTGGACTCCAACATGGCCCATTCCAGCCTTGTGGTGTCTAAGGGTGGGAAACAACTGAGATTTGGTGAAGGCCTCCTGTATTTTTTTACATCTTTATTTTGGGCAAGACCTTCAGGCCAACCTTTAGTTCTTGGGAAAGAGGGTTTTTCCTCAGGCAGGTTCTACTATGAGGTTCAGGTCAGTGGGAGTAAAGGTTGGGTACTGGGAGTGGTTAAAGAGCCCATTGGCAAGGAGAACAGTTTCACTCCCACCTTGAAAAATGGAGGCTGGACACTTTGTGGCGTGTACAATGAATTCAAAGAGGAATGTTTTGCTAACTCTGATAGGTCCTCTCTCGTGCACCTGAGGCAAAGGCCCCAGACAGTTGGTGTGCTTGTTGATTATGAGAAAGGAGAGATCTATTTCTATGACGTGGACGCCAGGACTCTGATCCACTCCCAAACAGGATGTGCCTTCATTGAGAACCCATCAGCTTTCAAAGCTTTTCTCCGGTACATGACTGGCACACCCTCAAATAACAGACCAAAGCTCTACCCTGTTTTTGGTTTTGCTAGTGATGACTCTGACAACATGCTCGAAATCACTCCTGTAGTCTGTGCAACTTAAAGCGGGGAAAGGCACTTTAATTTGGCATCGCTGGGCAAAAATCCCACGATAAACTTGGAGCATGTTTTAATTTAAGTGGACGGAGAGGAAATTAGACTCCTGCACCTCCTCTTGGCTCTGTTGTTAGACTTTAGATGATCTAGATTGTGACAGGAGACTTTGGCCGATCACAGGCCATTTCAGAGAGGGGGCATTTATATGGGCTGTTCTGCAAATGCAGATGCGTTTGTATGTTCCTTCAGATGGCAAACGCTTGATTCAGTGGTATTAAATTCTGTGGAGGAAGTTGCTATTCCAGCATTGGCAGCAGTGCCTACACTGCAAAGCAACGCCAAAAAAGGGAAGGGGGCATCAAAAAGAGGAAAAGATTCTAAAATTAAAAGAAACAAACCACATGTCAATTGTGGCAAGAAGATGTTGCCAATAGTTTAGCCTCCTGCTGCCAGAGACTATGTCATTTGAATTACCTGTGTGCTTTAAATTCACCACTTCCAAGCAGAAAAGAGAAGACAATGTTGTTTTGAAGCCTTTGGGTGCAAAGTTTCTCCTCCTCTGCTCTGTACCAAAGAGGAGCATGAAAGTCAAGAGCGGTCACTCTGTAGCAAAATCTAGGGACCAAAACGTCCCTAGAAGGACACTGACCAGCAAAAAAACAATCAAACAATCTAAGTCATGACTTGAAGCAGTCTCAGTCAACTGAGGGTCTCTGACTGATGACTCAAATCTTCGACTTTCAAGAGACAGTCCCGATAAATCATGTATGAGATTACTGTACTACTGTACTACTGCTGTTATTGGGTCACTGGATGGAGCATGAGGGCGAGCTGGAGGGAAAGGGTTTATTTTCAAATTCTGCTGTTTTTGTTTGTTTGTTTTTGCAGGGAAATCAGTGTGTAACTTCTACCGAAAAGCTTTCTCATTTCTGATTTCTCGATTCATATAGCCACTCTGTTTGTTAGTACAACTCACTGCAATATATCAATTCTTTGATTGAATTCTGAGCTTTTTGTTTTTCCAGCCTCATTGTATAAAAGTCAGATTTTCACTGAACAAAGCAGGTTAGATCTCTTACAGCTGTCACTTGTTGGTGAGGCTCAGAAAGGTAGAAGGTACGTTGGTCAAGTACTGTATTTAAGTTCATGTTGCAATGCCTAAATTTGACCAGGAGATGGCAACACTGTTAACCAGTGTTCTGGTTTGTTTCTCTGAGCTGTTACTGTTATTTCTATTATTTTTAATGCAAAATATCTGGTTGTAGCATCTCAAATTTAAATATGCGCTGGTTTACTCAGGCTTGTGTGATAATGAAATGAAATATCCTGTTTTTTTTCCCCCTCCCACAATTGTGAGGGAAAATTGTCCAGATTTTCTGTCATTTTTATAGACCAAACGATTAATCAGTTTATCGATTGTGGTCTGTGAGCTTGCACCAAACACCCAGGTGACATAGCTGAATACCTGCTTTATGGTAAGAATCAGTATTTTTGTTCATCAGTGACTTCTTTGAATTTGAGTACACAATTGTGAGTAACTGTTGTAAATCTGTTTTTTTTGTTCTGATCACTACTTTTTTTTCTTTTTTTTTTTTTTTTAGTAAGCTTTTTTAAGGCTAAGACATCTGGCACGCTTGTCCAAAACATATCTGATGAAGGAGCTTCAAAACCAAGTGTTTATGTATGCACATGTGTGCATCTGATATGTATTATACAGCTGAATTAAAGTGCATTTCCTAAAGGTGAACTTCTCAGATCTTTGTCTTTTTTTCGCTTTGTACTCAGATTAAGCTGATCGAGTTTTGTTGGGGTGTCTTGCTATTATTATTAGAAAATTGATAAAATACATAAAAGCCACCACTAAAGGTTTTCACTGATCAGGTTAACAGAGACATTTCAGAAGGGAGCGCTGGTCCACCACTCCTGGAGTTTTCCTCTCAAGGGGAACTTTAGCCAGCAGACTATTTATACCTCAGCTGTCTGACTGACTGGCGCCCTGGGAACTGGGACACTGTGTGTGAGTGTGTGTGTCTCGCTGGAAAGATTTCTTTAGGATAATGTGTGATTGTGTGTGAGGGAGACGGGCAGAGAGAAAGACCAGGGTGACCAGATATGAAATATGCCACCTACTGTGGTCAGATACTGTATGTAAGTCATTTACACATCAAACACAGACTGAAGTGTAAACATGCCATAGGTCCAATGTGCAGATGCAGAGGGAACTTTTTAGCATCACACTAAAAAGATGAGAGTGAGGAAATGAAATGAATGATTTAATTGTAATTTAACATTGTTGCAAATCAAATGTGCTACATTTGATGCGGATTTATGGTTAGAAATTACTCAAGGCCATGACATTCCTGCACTTGAGAGGTATTTTATTGATCTATATAATCTCACAGTTTCTACTGACCCACAGCTCACTGTCGCTGATCTGGGACCCCAGTTTGAATTCAACCCCAGTACTCATTTCCTCCCAGTGGCCATCTTACAAGCAGCCTAAATTAGCAGAATAACAACAGAAATCAGGAAAGATGTCTTTGTGTGGATCAGAAATATCAGATGAAAATGAAAAGTTACTTTAAAAGTTTAAATTTTACACACAAAACATACAGTGACTTCATGAAATATTAGATTAATTATTATAGAAATTATTATAGATCAGACAAGCCAAGAATACAAGGAATAATTTTAAAATCAGCCCCTTAACCAGCTACGACAGTAAAATACTGCTTACACATTAACCCATTATTAAGAATCATCTAATAATATAATATATAATAGTTTAACAGGCACAGGAGCCATTTTTCTGCACTGAGTATTTTTACTTGTGATACTTAAAGTAGGATTTGCTAATAATATGTACTTTTATTTTTGAGGTTGCAGAACTGAAACTTCTTATTTCCCATGTGCCTGGCACAGATGTGTAATAATAACTTTACTGAACCCCAACATGGTGCTCATTTATCCAGTGGAGCTGCTTGCCTGGCGCATGCACCAGAAAGGTTTCTAGCTTTCATGTTTACTTCCACAGTATGCGGCCCACTGAATATGTGCAGTAGTGTTTCTCCACTTGGCCACTGGTTCCCGCTCGGCTCATCGACTTCACATTGTGTTGATGTCATGGATTTTTAATTGTATTTCTCAGCTGGAGGACAGTTTAACATACATAAAACCTCCATGGATCAAAAGTTCATAATGGAAATAGTCATGATTTACCTTGTTTGCAGTTTGAGGTGACCTGTCCTGTCTCTTTTTAAACGGTGGTCTATGGGGAAAATGCTTATTGACCACTGGGAGAATTTGGAAGCAAGGCTTAGCTATGTCCCTGGGAGCCTAGTGCCAAGCTTGTAAGAGAACTATGGTGGCAAACAAAATGCGAATGGCCCTATAGAGCCACTGTTTGATTTGTCCGATCAGGGCAACTGTAGAAACAACATGGTGGACTCCTTGAGAGGGCGCCCTCTCCAGTGATGACATAGCACCTTTTTTAATGGAGAACTTTTACTTGTAATGGAATATTTTTCACACAGGTATTGACTCATTTTACTTATTAAATATAGAATCTGAGCACTTCCTCTATCACTGTTAATAGTAAGATGTATTGTATTGTTCACTTGTAATGCCATATTTGTCCTAATGTGCTGGAATTTATTTTTTTCAGTAACAAGTTTGAATATATAATATATTTCCCTGGACATTCATTCAGTCACTCATTTTCTGTAACGGGTATCCTGGTTTTCTGTACATTTTTTGCGATTTAAAAAGAAAGAATTTTCTCCTTTTTTTATCTATTTTTAATAGTTGCCTTTCAGTTTATTTTCTTGTCATCTTTTACCAATTTCCTGCTCATGTTTGCGAAAAAAATAAATAAAATAAAATCGGTTCATTCAGCTTTCAAAGGTTTAATTATTAATTAATTTATTTGCTTTCTTTGGTATAGTTGATATTCTGGGGTTATCCTTTGGAGGATATTTATTGGATAGGCAAAAATAAACCTGGGGCTTCAGCCTGTCCCTTTTTTCGGTTACTGAGTGTGAGAAAATTTGTGTGGACTAATAAGTTAGTTTCTTCAGATAAATGTAACCAAAATAAATAATTATTAATGAATTTAAAAAGCTAATAAGATGGATTATTTAATATTGGCAGTTGAATTTAGCATCAGTTTTCCACAATATGCTTAAAAAATTGTTTCATGGGATATGAAAATAGAGAATAAAATATATGATATGACAAAATAATAAATATTATTAATAATAATATAAATAATTATTGATATTTTCAAAAAGCTAATAAGATGAATTATTTAATATGGGCTGTTGAATTTTATCATCAGTTCTCCATGATATGCAAAAAAAAAAATGTTTCAAGGGATATGAAAAAAGACGATAGAATATATGATATGACAAAATAATATATAGGCTAATAATATAGTATATTATAAATAATTATTAATTTATTCAAAAAGATAGTAAGATTAATTACCTAATATGGGCTGTTGAATTTTAATTATAATAATTCTAATAATAATAAAAAATAAAAATAATACAATAATAACATTAACCATAATAATAATAATAATAATAATAATAATAATAATAATAATAGAAATTAGATGTTATTTAATTGCGTCTTCATTATGGATTATCATGCACGCGACTCAGCTGGGAGAGACGAGGGGGGGGCGATGGGATACGTCTCGGGGGCGCGCGCTCCACCGTGGTGACGTCACGGGAGCGCCCGAGCAGTGGGGAAGCCACCAGTGGTAGAGCTGGCAAAAAGACGGAAAGGAGGGAAAGACAGATAGGAGAGAGACAGACAGGAGACAGGAGACACACAGCACGAGACGGAGGACAAGCCCCGAAAGAGACAGAGCGTCTGACCTCGGCTGACCGTCTGTGACGATTACCAAACGTCACTTTGAGGTCTGACAGCAGCGGAGTAACTGAGGAGGAGATGTGGCTGGCCTTTCTTCTTCTTCTCCTCTCCTCACACGGAGCTAATTTCACAACCGAGGGGCAGCAGTGTGAACACAGCCGCAGTGAGTATTGGAAGTTAGCTGGCAGTCTTTGTGAGTGTGTGCATGTTTTATTACACAGGCCTACGTGTGCGTGTATATGTGTGTGTGTGCGCGCGTGTGTGTGTTGTAGACATGTTGGCCACTTCTCGGTCAGCCTCACATGTCTGTGTTGACCCGTCGCAGTCACGTCTGTGGACTCACAAGCAACCCCCGCGATAACATGGTTAAAATTTGATGGCTGCTCTGAGGTGCAGCAGTTTCCAGGTCAGCTGTGAGACCCACACAGAGGTAGGTCTGTTATATCTCCGCCGGGAGGGGAGCAGTGTCGCTACGTGTGTCGGGCCACACTTGTCATCTTGATACATTTTGTATTGTTACTAGACGACAGTGACTTCCTATTTTTCGCCCAGTAAACCGGTCGCAGCTTGTACAGCCAGAGGCTTCCCCCCGGAATAACGAGCTAATAACACTATGTCTCGTCTCTGTGCGTCTTAAATGCGATTATCAGTCTGTTCGGTGTGTTGCAGGCTGCAGAAGTAGTGCAGCTGACAGCCGTGTACTCCCTCAAAGCCACACAATTGCAATCATAATCCTGTAATATTCTCCAACAGCGCCAGTGTAGTGACCATATAGCGGCTGTATCTCCTGCGGTGTCACTGATATTCCCTTGGGGACACTAAGTGTGCCTGTGGGAGTCAATATTAAGTTTCATCTCCCATGGGGACTTTTAGCTGTGCTGTGATAGTCTCGATCAACATCCTCTGAGCTGCACAAATATGTGCATTGCTCTTAAAAGTGTGTTTTAATGCAGCTACAGTTGCACAGCAGCCACGTCCCGAGCAACATGTTAAAACACCTCTGCAAAGCCAAATCAATCTGGGCAAAACTTGGACTCGATATATGACCGAGGTTAAATCTGCTGCGTGTGTTTTGCAATGCCCCCGGGGGGGGGAAAGGGAGAAGCAAGGGGTGGGTATACGAGGGGACGCCGTGATTTCCTTCGTGTTCCGCCCACAGCTCTGTTTCTTTGCACCGCCCCTCCTCCGGGAACACCGAGTCAGGGAACTGAGCCGCTTCCTTCCACTGAGATTGTTGTAAACACTGGACATTTTTAAATGCCCAGGCTCTGCATACCTCAGCCTGCCTTTACGGAAACGTTGCTCCCATACTATTCATACTTTGGTTTATTCTTATTTTGTTGTAGAATCAGTTTTAATCATCTAAATTTAGCATGGCCTGGCTCATAGATATCTAATGAACCTTGTGCACAGCCTGAGAGCCTCCTGACTCCTCAGCATCAAAGGTAAAAACCTTTGGCTTAAAGGGATACTCTGCTGACTTTCAACCAGCTTTGTACTATGACAGTGTGGGTAGTGTGTAAATGAACTGTGGTGAACTTCTCTCCATGTAACCAGCACGCAGATCTCCCTGCTCATCTTTCAGCTCGCGTCCATTTCCAGTCGATTTTCGCTGGCTCTAGGGCTGTTGCTCCAACTATGGATTGTTGTTCTGTATTTTCGTATGCCCGCCACCAGGTACACAAAAGAAGCAGAGCGAGAAAGAGAGACCTGCCCCTCTTCCTCTTGCAAACTCAGATCAAACTGTAGGAAGTGCTGATCAAATATAAACCAAGATCATGTTACTGCGTTGCCTATTTCTTGCCTGAAAAGATTTCAGAAACACAGTTCAGTAGGGCTGGATGATAC
The DNA here is from genome assembly GCA_026686955.1 of Epinephelus cyanopodus. NCBI lineage: Eukaryota > Metazoa > Chordata > Actinopteri > Perciformes > Serranidae > Epinephelus > Epinephelus cyanopodus. The sequence goes on along the minus strand of CM048936.1, from coordinate 18,805,310 downwards.
GTACAGGCTGACTGGTGACACACGATATATATCTCGGTATTTTCTACTAAATGGGCCACGTTTTCAGTTCAAAGTCAAAGCCACATTTGAGATGTCACCCGTACTAAAAACAGACTGTGATCAAACTGAAATGCAAAGACAGGGATTTTATTTTCCTGTTTGAAAATACAAGGTTTGCAGCACAGGGCACAAAACTAAAACGTGAGTATGAAGGTATCAAGTCGGCTTAAATCCATTGTGCTGTGGTCATTTCATTCATCTCACAGACTGATTTAGTGCCTCATGTGCAACATATAGACCGATGTCGCACTGTAGACTAATTAACAGATTAAACAGAGTAGCAGCTACGTGTTTCTCTTAGTGTTGCTGGAGAACTTGTGAGTGAGTGAGTGGGGTGGAGCTGTGCGCAGAGTGTGGTATGTAACACAACTTGACCCTTTTTTGATATAAACGGTGTCTAAATTTATATCTTGCGTGAAAATATATCATATATTATACATGGACGTTTTATCGCCCAGCCTTACATTTTAGTGCACTGTTAGGCTGTAACATGAGAATTTGTGAACAGGAAGTGGGCGCCATACTGTTTCCTGCACTGTAATAATGGAGGCTGAAAAAACTGAGATAAAATGGTAAAACTAAGCAGTGCTGATCAATATACGAACCGAGATTCTGCTACTGCGTTTCTTTCTCCTTAAATGTTTTCAGAAACATAGTTTATCTTACTGTTTAACTATAATTCAAGACTGGTTGTTTCCAGCTGGCCGCCATATTGTTTCCTGTGGACAAAAAGTCAAGCTCGCATTACGTGAGCCACCAGTGGGAGCGTTTATTGCAGTTCATTCTGGTAGTTGTAGGTTGAGCAAAAGCAAGTGCCACAGACCTTTTCCTCTGTCTTCTCTGGTCGTGTAGCACCAATTACATAGTATTTACGTCTTTCTACTGCATAGACAGCCCAGTTTGATGGAAAGACCTGCTTTCCAGTGAAATACTCAAGGGTTTGCAACAACATGAGGAACTTAAGGGAATACTTCACCAATTTGTAAATCAGTAAGTAACGATGTGTTACCGCAAACTTGTGAAGAAAATGTTTTCCTCACATGCCTCCACGGAAAATGGTGAACATATTGATTGATTAATTGATTGAAGAACACATTTAACAAACTATATTAAAACATCCGTTTACAAACTCTCACACAACTCATCTGATGTAATCCAAGTGTAATTTATCCAGTTGTATGCTCAGTACCTCCTGAGCAATTATTTTCGCTAAATTCCCTAGTATTTAAAACTGAACCGAAAGTGAAACTTATCAATGCTCTCTTCAAACCAAGACTCCAATACTAAGGTTTTTTTTTAAGTTAAGGCAAACTTTAATGTCCCAGAGGAGCAATTTGAGACACAGCCGGAAGACATGAGTGCAAAAAAAACAGACAGTACAGTATCCAGTATCACACACTGTCAGGAGTAAATCATGCACATCAGTGGTTACTTCTGGTTAAGATAAGGGATAACACACGGGACAAAGGACGATCTGTAATACTTAGTGCTGCGTTTAGGGAAGCAAAACATCCACCCAGATGGAGGCATCTGAAACATGGAGGGGCTGTTGAGAGTCTGAGACACTAGACCAGACTTTAGATGTGACCCTCAACCTACAGGTGCTGTAGGTTATTACATGTAACACACCAGTGATCTTACATCACAACTTGATCACTTTGTCCTACTTATTCTTGTATTTAAGGCTCAGATTACCAAACCAATGGACAATGTTAAAAGAAAGAACAGATTTGTTAAGGGTGGAATAGAAGATGTTAGTGAACTACTGATCATACGACTGGATACATGAGACTTGGATTATACTGCAGAGGTTGTGTGAGAGTGTGAAAATGGATGTTTTGATATAGTTTCGGGGTCCCCAATCAACTAGTAAATCAATATGCTTGCAGTTTCCTGTGGAGAAATGGTCACTGAGTGGGTGAACTATCCCTTTAATCTCACAAAGACAGTAGCTCTTTCAGATCGCTTTCCAGAACTCACTTTTATCACAAGACCAAAATCTTTGACGCTTTGTACGCTGTTTATTTATTCAGCTTGCTTCATCACTTTGCCAGGGGTAGGATTTATTTCTATCACCTCAGATAGATTGATTTTCAGGGGGTGTTTGAGTCACCTTCCCAGCTCACTTCATCCTTATTTAACCTGGCAAGTTGACGGTACGAGCACATTCCTCTTCACAGGACGAGCCTGGGGGGAGTTTCACTCTCACTTTCTCTTCCATTAACTACTACACACTCCCCGAATTAGTTTTGTGCCTCCCTGCCTTTTTGTTAATTGTCGAGTCTCAACGGTACATTTTCCATATTTGCCATGTAGGCAGCAGCCGAGATTAGATAAGTGCGGCGTGTTTGCATGGCATCGGTGTACTTCTTCTGCAGCAGTGTATTCATGTACATGGATGTGTGTGTGTGAGTCACAGTGTGCGTGTGAGTGTCTGATTGTATGCTCGTTTTTGTTTGCCCAGCCTGCATCTCAGATTAATTTCCTGTGGTACACAATAGACTGGAGCTGATGCTATCTGTCTCTTATCAGGGTTGTGCTTTCCAGTGTCTGAACCATATTATATGTCTTATCGCTGATAGGACTGGTGGCACAGAATGAAGTTACAAGTAACACACACACACTCTGGTGAGCCCAAATCTGTATCTTTCCCAGACATCTTCTGCCTGATATTTTTTCCCATGTGTAATTGGGCTGCTCTGTTAATTGAAAAACAAACCCTTGCAGTTTTGGCAATTCCAATATCCTTTTTACCAGATTAGTTGACTATTCTCTCCACTCTCTATCTCCGACAAAAAAAGTTTAATTTATGAAGTCTTTTAATTCCACATAAATCCTGTAGAAATGTGTTTAAATGTGCTGCAGTTCAGTTACAACTGCATAAATCAGCACAAAGCTATAATTATGATTTGTCATCAATGACATGCCCCGACATGGAGACAATATCTTGTTTCTGTATGCGGAACAAAGCCAAACCACTAATACTATGCTACTCAAAAGCAAACAGCAGCATTGCATGAGCTACACATTACGCAGCAGTGCTAAATGGGTCCTAGTGAAATACATCATGAAGCAGTGAGAAGCTGCACTGTGGGTGACCTGTTTCCTTTACTTATCAAACCGCTAAACATGAAATTTTGGACTCTGGGATGTGGAAGAATAAAAAGAAGTAGAAACCATTCACTTTGACTTGTGCGTGCACTTTCTAAAGGGACAGTTCACCCCAAAATTAAACATATGTTTCCTCTAGTGCGATTTTCAATCTGGGTTGATTTGGTGTGAATTGCCAAGTGTTGTAGATAGATTATAAAACTAGATGACACTCGGCTTGTGGTGCTCAAAGCGCCAAAAATTCCGTTTGGAAAAACTCAACAGCAATGTCTCTTTCCAGAAATCATGACCCAGTTACTCAAGATAATCCACAGACCTTGTTGTGAGACACCTGCCAACTGAATCACAGCACAGAAGTAAGCATGCATCTACTGCTAGCTCACCTAGTACCACTGAGCTAGCCAACATTACAGCTCAGCCGAGGAGCACACCATTAAAGTTTACATCTCATGTTGTTACAAGCATGAGCCTCTCATCTAGGGCCGAGTATTGTTTAAAAGACTACAATACCAGTAACAATACTAGGTCATGGTAAAGTGCTATATCGTAGGCAACTGGACTTGCTTGCGTTTCTTGAAGACGTTGGCAAGTGTAGTTCACTAAAACTTCTCACAACAAGGTCTGTGATTTATCTTGAGTAACCTGGTCATGATTTCTGGAAAGTGACATTGCTGTTGAGTGTTTTTTAAATGTATTTTTGGTGCTTGGAGCACCACAAGCTGAGTGAGATCTAGATCCATTATGCTGGAGACAAGGCAGACATCTTTACAGCCGATTCTGCAATTCATGCCAAAACAATTTAGACTGGTTAATTGCACTACAGGTGAGAGGAAATATATCTAAGTTTGATGTTGGTGGTGAACTGTCCCTTTTAAGAATGCCAGCTGTTATCACATTTCTTGCAACTGTAAAAACACTCTTAAAATTTGGAGCACAGATCTGAGACATTTTTTGATGTGACTATAAAATAATAATAATAATCATAATAATAATAATAGAGTCAAATAATGCAGATAATAACAGAACCCCTCGCATGGATCTTCATTGTCTGCATGTGGCATTTTGGTACTAAATTCTTCATATGATTTATCTGATGTAACTCATACACCAGCAGAGTTTCATTACTGCTCCAGTTTATTTTCGTTTCTGTGTCAGCTAGTTTCTTATTTATTTATACCTATGTCGTTATTAATTTAACATGGTAACGGCCACCAGAGATGTTCACACCAATAAAATCTTTAAAGATTAAAATGACATCATGGTTTTGCAGGAAAATAACATGTAATACTAGAAGTTAATTAAATAAATACTGGCCCTGGACGACACATGAGCTGCTACACAGTCTTGCTTTTATGTTGTATTTACTATGAAGTAATAGTAATGCTATTTGGGTTGAAATAATCCACCTCACTCTTGCGCTCTGTAGACAAACAATTGGATTTGCAGAGAGACAATGTTATTATCGTCGCGATAAAGCAGCTGTGAAGGTTAAAAGAGCTGACTCTGGTGAGCGGCGGGTCATCCCCTTAAATCTTCAGACAGATTAGGTGCAGAGCGAGTACGGCGCTCCCCTTCAGCTGGGCTGTCGAGTTGGCTTTCAGTGAGATGTGTTACCCCAGACAGCACCAGCGAGTCCTTTCCAGCCCCATCATATCACAGCGAGCCTGACAGGAACAGAGAGTAATGGAGAATAATAATATTCAAGATGAGTGTAATGTGTTTTCATGAGCCCCGATCCCCAGGCGAGACACGAACTTTGTAAAAATCGGCTCCCACGCTGAAACACCAGCCGGCTAAGTATAGGTTGAGTGGTGTGTGTGTGTGTGTGCGTTGCATTGTGCAGTGTGACAGATGGATGTGTGGTTGTCACATAAATAGAACATGCTGAACACCTTCAGGAATGCTGATGGAGAAAGAGAGAGGCAGTGAGAGGAAGTGAAAGCATCAGGGAGACAAGTGAGAGTCAGGAGGCAAAGGAGGGATTAGAGGTAGTTAATGGATGTGTTAACAGGCTTCTGTTTGCGAAAAGTTTGCCATATTAACTTCAGGTGACAATATGTCTAAATAAGATTTGAGTTGCTTCTTTATCGGTTGCCATGTTGTGAAATCGACTCCAAATTCGAAGTCTGTTCTCTCCTGTTCCTGCACATACTGATCATCCACAAAAGTACAAGTACAGTACGTGGCACTCAACCACGCAGACTTTCTTGGTATCCCAGTGTGATATTCTAGGATTTAGCGAGGCCTAAGACAACATCGTGTGTGTGTGAGGAAGGAGTGTGTGGAGGAAAGATGAGACATACAGCATGGCTTTTAGTTACCAGGGCGTTGTGTGTGCTGGCGTTTCCTGTTGAGTGTTTTGTAGACGTGAAGGGGATGAGGTTATTTTGGTTCTTAAGTTCACTCCAGGGCCTGAATCAGGATACGTTCCAGTAGGTATTGTGGTTGTTGTCAGGCATTTTGTGATTGGATGTTTAGTGGGAGCATTGCTGTATTTGAAGTTAATTGTAATTATATATTCTCTAGTCAGATTTCAACTAATAATCCTGATTTTGCAACAGGCATATTAGTTTGTGAAGACTGATCTGAGTGGAGCTAAAATTACTAATCAATTACTCGGTTGACAGAAAATTAATAAGATTTGTTAAGTGATCAATCTTTGAGACTTTTTTAAAGCACAAATGGCAAATTTCACAAGGTTGAGCTTCTCATTGAATATTTGCTGATTTTCTTAGTCCTCTATGATATGAAAATTTGGGTAGGCAGTTTAGTTTTGGCTTCGTTTGGGCCAAAAATCCCATAATAAACAGCATATTGATATTCAAGTCCTCTTTTTGGCTCTGTTTTCAGGCTGTGACTGGAGATTTTGGCCAATAATGGGTCAATTCAGAGAGAGTGCATTCCTGTTGGCTGTTCTACAAATGCAGATGTGCGTGCATGTCCCTTCAGTTATACCTTAATTCAATGGCAGAGAATCCTGCAGAGAAAGTTGCTACTCTAGCACTGACCACAACTGCTTACGCTGCAAAGCAACCCAAAAAAGGAAGACTAACTTATCAAAAAGAGAGTCTAAAAAAGAGACTGATGATAATAGAAACAAAACATGAGTCAGTACTGGTGAAACATTTCAGAGATGGACAGAAAATAATAGTTTAGCCTTCTGCCAACCAGAGGCAAAGACTCACAGCTGCAGCTTCAAGTTCATATTTATGAAGCTAACATTAGCTAGATCCTCAAATCACAGTGTTTCCTCCACCTCACTCCCTGCTGCTTTAGACCACCTCATTGACAGGAGTGTGTACAGCAGCTCTGGAGACGGCCCCTGGTCAGCAGCACCTGAAGCAGCCAGAATCCAGCCAATGCAAACCCCGGAGAGTCCTGACTCCCTGCCAGATCAATAAACTTTATGTTGCTGCCATTACACAGGTTAGTTCCCCCCACGGTGCCGCTGGCCAGCAGCCCGCTGGCGAGCCACTACAGCTGCTGACTGAAGGTCTGTCTCCTCAAGCTGCTGGCGGCTCTCCTTTCGGGAAAGCAGTCCACAGCAGCAGGTAGCAAAGTGCAGGGACTGTGGGGTCGCTTATGTTAGTCGCTGGTCTCATTTGTGGTCTAGTAAACAGAGAGAGTGTGGGAGAGTGGGGCAAGGGGTGCAGAGTGAATGAGCATGCGTACGCCTGTGGTCGTTTGGTTGGAGGGACTGAGGACAGAGAGGACAGAGGAAATGGATTTTTAAATTCTGCCTTTTCGAGATTTCTGCCTATGTCATCTTTTACTGAATATCTTTGGGACTTGGACTGTTGGACAAAACAAGACATAGATGATGTTATCTTGGACATGGTGTGGTTACTATGTAATTAAAAGATTAACTGAGAAAACAATCTGTAGATTAATCCATAATGTAAATAAACATTTGCTGCAGCTCTTTTTATGGTCACAACTAGCAACTAGTGTTATGTTCATTGCTGATTGATCTGCAGATTATTTTCAGGATGAATCAATTCGCAGTTTGTACTAAAAAACATTAGAAAACAGTGACAACCTGTGATAATACCCTATAGCCTAACGTGACTGGTCCAACCAACATTTCAAACTATGGAAACGAAGGAAAGCAACAAATCGTCACACTTGAGAACCAGGAAATATCATATTTTGGGCTTGAACATTTTCTGAGAACTATTAATAGATTAGCAAAATAGTTGTCAATTAATTTTCTGTCAATCTAATAATTGATTAATGAACCAATCATTGCAGCTCTACTTTTAACCGCAGCATATTCCGTCTGCTGATGAAGACTGTGTAATGGGTTTGAGAGCTCTGAAAAAAAAGCTAGTAAGTGTGCCTGGGGTGAAGATTTTTTTTTTGTGAAACTACTGTTTCCAAGATGAAGGGTGAACTTTGATGAACTCTCAGTGTAGCGCTGTTCAACAGATGTTTCTTACGGCAGCGCTGCATTGCTTTCTCACATTCGTGTGAAAGGGCAAGAGGGATGCCTGCTGCTGACAGATGGGTCTTGGACGGTCATATGCTCGTGTTCTCTCAATCTTGTGGTGCCAGCTGTGTCACAAGTGTCTTTTATTTGTGTGCTTGTTTACAGTGGCGTTCGCCAGTGTGGTAGGCTCATGTGAAATCACAAACTCAAGGTTATTATTGTTTTCATTTGCCGTCCCTCAACCCTGCAGCCCGAGTCTGAAGCCACCACAAATAAATCCCCAACCTGTGGGACACACTGGCGGTTTATTCATGTGACCCTTAGACTTGAACTGTAGAAAACACAACATGGTGTGTGTTGTGGTTTCCATGAGGGCCTGAAGCCAATAAAAATAAAAATAAAAAGAAGTGTGTGTTTAACTGTGTGACAGAGTGGTGCCCAGTGCATGCTGGGATAGGCTCCAGCTCCCCGCAACCCCAAACAAGGTAAGCAGTTCAGAAGTGGAAGGATATGTGTATTTATTGTCCTGTGCCTCCTTCACATGAAATCAGCGACCAAGGAAAATAAAGTTATAGCTAAAATTGTGATATCTGGACTGTTGCTGCCTCACAGCTGGACTCTGGGAGCTTGTGGATGTCCACCATGAAAACAGTTGTTTCCACAGCCAAGTCCAAGGGGCCTTTGGGCAACATGCTTAACCCTCCAATCACTCAGTGTCCCACATATACGAGCAGAGAGCCGTTTGTGTGTCAAATAAATGCTTAAATAAAGGCTCATACGTCAGCATGTTTTGTATTATAGGGAGAATTGGGACATGAGCATATACATTATGTACAGGTCAGCAGGTCTGGAGGGGAGGAGGAGGAAAGCCCTGAACACACATGCACGCACGCACGCACACACATTCTCTGTCTCTGCTATCTCATTGGCCTCAAATGAAGCATTAGATGTGTGTGTTGTCAGTGACATGATCACTCAAGGCCACTGAGCCAATGTGCATGTGTGTTCATCTGTGAATGTGGCGTCTATTCCCATGTTTGTCTTCACGTGTAGATCTTATCTGTATGTGTGTATTTAGATTGACTGATTGTGTAGATCTACACATGTGCACAGTTTTCACTCATGCATGTTGTAAGTGCATTAAGTGAATGTAAGTGTATGTGTGTGTGCTTGTGCTAAAGGCAGGGTCCTGGCCTGTTTCTCTCCAGGTGTGTGTTTTTGGCCTTAGGGGAGACACAGCAGATGGTTCCTCTTTGCGTTTGAGTGTGTGTGTGTGTGTGTGTGTGTGTGTGTGTGTGTGTGTGTGTGTGTGTGTGTGTGTGTGTGTGTAGCTGTAGCTGTAGCTGACTGGTTGTCAGTAATATCTCCTTGGCCAAAGATCTGAGCCTAGCAGAACATCAGTTGGAAAAATATACTACTGCCGGGCTGTCAAAGGCCCAGGACGGGACGCAAAGTAGGGGTGTAGGAAACATTAAAGGGGCCGACCCTGCTGTAGTCACAGGCATTTATCGGCTCCAGCTCCGATCGGCATTGATGGGAACACCCGTATGAACATGCTTGCTTCAGCTTCGTTACCGATGAGATGCAATGACGCGCCACCACAAAATACCGTCCGTCTCAACCCGACTAGCACTCAAGCATCAATCCAAATTAGTGCCTGATCGCACAGAAAACGTTTTGGCAGCTTGAGGCGGATTTTTGTAATTGCTTTTAATGAGAATGCTTTTTACTTGCGTTTTTTGTGTTGGACGTGCCTTGTGTTTCTTCACTCCAGGCGCCTGGCGTTTTTGCCGGAAAGCTCTGAACTCCTCATGTTGAAAAAACTTCAGAGTGGAAAAGCGCCTCACGTCATGTCTTTTTTCGTCATCTTTCCCCTCATTTTCCGGTCTTTTTACAGGCGGACCCTCTGTGGTGGTCACAACAACAAGTTTACAGTTGGTTAACAATGGAGAAACTGGTGGTAGCAGTTGCTGGATACCCAGGGCTATATGGCCCGACACTAGACAGCAGGTTGTCAAACTGCCCCCGAGTCATCCTAAAATACACCTAGAAACGTCCATTATGGAGGCGAAGCTCCTGGACCAACTGGTGGTGGTCCCCTCCCTAAAAAGCAGAGACCATCATAAAGTTTCCACAGGCCTCTACGCTGCTGCTGTTCACTGACTGTTCTTTGGCCAGCTGTGACGTCGAACATGATCGGCTCTGGCAGTGATCTGCATTGATGGGAACACAACACCTGTATTGGCAATGTGAAACTAAGTCTATCGCCTATTTGTAGCAGGTTTTCTTGTCTTTAAAAAACCCACATGTGCTAATTTTGGTAGAAAAGGGATATTAAAATTAGCTAAGTCCTCTTATTTCTACAATAGCCCAGAACAGACAAAATAAACACTGGCTCTAGATAGAACCATTTGCATTTTTGCGTCAGCCAGCGTAGTCCTTATTTTGCATTTTGCTTGGCTATATTTGTGTTTTTTTGGCGCTCTGTCTCTTGGTTGCCTGATCCTTGTAATGACTGAGATGTATTACTTCTGCATGTCTTAACATTGTTTTTAAGTTTTAATGTACGGTGTAAATTGTTCTAAGTGTGTGCAGCACAAAAAGCAGTTTCCTAATCATTTTGCTAATCATTTGAATAAGCTAAATAATGACCACAGGACAAGTTTAATAAAAAGAAACCAGTGTCTTTCATGTCGTACTGTTAGATATGTGTACCCAACCTTTTCATACAAGATGCAATGATAAGTAGAGTAATGGTTATGGGTGATAAATCTTATGGCAGGGTGATGAACTAAATCTAGGAGTTTTAGAGTGGAGTCAGAGATCATATGTTGCACTCTGGACAGCATTCCTCAAACGTCACATTTTCCTTATTAGTTCAGTCTCCTCAGTAAATCTGATGAAAAGTAGTGAACTCACACCCTTTTTTATACAAAAGCTGCTAATTAAACAAGTAAATTTGAACAAATAAAGTAACTACATAAACAGGATATAAACTGTGCCACATATATTCACTTATGTGCATACACACACGTAAACAGTGAAGACACTTGGCGTGTTTAAACAAGATGGCGGCAGTCTCACTCGCTCGCACTTACTTTTAAATACCCAGTACACATAGTTTAAACTTACTCAAGCATCATATAAGTGTTCTCCTCACAGTCAAAATGTCTCATAGAAGTATCAGAAACAGTTTCACAGTTCACATTATCGACCACATACCTGGAAAACAGGGATAAAGAATCACACAGGTGATGCAGTGTTTCCTCAACTAGAGCTTTAGTGAAGTGAGGAAAACATTTATTGTTTTTAACTCATATTTATAGTGACTTTATGGTCTTTTTAATCACATCTCAGTATGTAAGTAATTTTTATGAATTGTTTCTTTTACCTAAATGAGCTTTTTAACTTCAGCAGGATTTTAACTTCTTGCAGATTAATGTATTACCTTTTCTAAACTATCACACATACAGATCATACGCTTGCTACTGAGGATATAAATCAGCTCTGTTTCTGCACTCATATCCAGTTTTTCTGTGGTAGCTCATTGCAAAGTGTGTCCATGAAAGTTAAATGTAACTTTTTCATCCAGTCAGATACCACATTATTTATACTCTGAGCTCCACTCAGACCGTGTACTATGACCGTTTACAGTGTGTAAACTATTGTCCATATTTCTCTGGCTTTAGAGAACAACATGTATTTAGTATTGTCTGCGTTCAAGACTAAATTCAAATTAAAAAGTGCCTTAATGCCCTATTCTTCAGTATTAGACTTTGAAGCTCCAGAGTAAATGTTACCAGCTCAAGTTCCTAGATCTTTAATGTTGCAGACAGTAAGTGGTTTCAAAGTCAAAGCCACGGTATGTAAAACTAGACTCGAGGATGAATATTTCTGCACTCTAAGAATTATCATGTGTTATTATAGAGAAGAAACAAGCCAGATAAAAACGACAGAAGTTTTCATTCTTGGAGGGTGCTGACTATTTATGAGGCAGCTCAGTTCACTTTAGGTCATTCTTGTAAGGCGAGAGTGAGGATCAGATGGTGTGTCCAATGGGTCATGTGTCCACTGACCTGAGGATGACATCACTGTCTCCAAGGATACCGGGATGACTGAAAGATGACTGTTGGCTGTAAATGCTTCCTTATTCTTCATGCAGACAAATTTTTACATAGCACATGGTGGGTAGTTCAGGGGGAGTATTCACAACAGAGGTCTTGGATTTTCGGCACCCTCTGAGGCATTTATCAGCGACATGTGTGAGCCAGAGCTTGTGAGTTGTGTCAGTAAAATGCCACAGATTACACCTTTGAATTGAGTTCAGTAGGAATGACATTCTTAATTATTTTTTACAGCTGTGTTAATTACAAGACTTCTTTGATCCGACTGACTGAATCCACTTTAATATTTAAGTTATTTCATCACACACACATACTCCAATACCAGGCTATAAAGCATGACAAAATACTATTTCATGGTGTTTTGCTTCATGTGAAACATAGTAGTTTACATTTTTGGCATCTACTCTCCATCCAATTAAAAGCCCATAAAATGTCTATCCAGTGTGACTCATATGATTAATAGGAATAGCACAGATAGGCATTATGGGTAGGCTTTATGTTTTCTTCCCACATTTTTATTCCAAAATAAAATGGATTAATAACAAGATTTAATTGACTGGAATATTCTATTTTCGTGCCTGTAATTCTTCCAGGAGGCAAACTAATTATTTGCCATCATGAATGTTCCATCAGATCAGCTGATTGAATGTTATCTGCTATCACTCAGTTTGTTACAGCTGCAGGACCGTAACTTTGATGTGATGCCCAGAAGTGTTAGGACATAGTGTGATGATGATCTGAAGAAGGTGTAATGGATGGCGGGGAGACAAAGCGGCCTGTGTGATCATATGAACCGACACATCAGCTGATGCTTGTGCCTGTGGCAGAGTTAGTGCATAAAGCCAAAGCACTGTTTTGACTGTATTCTGTGGACTGAGTGTATCAGCCTCTCATATCTCTGTACAAGTCATAGTGGTGGCAGAAGAAGGAGTTTTGGGGCATCTTTAATGAGTGATTATTGGATTATTGGATAATCTTCTGACTCTTAAACGTACAGTTCATCCCAAAATAAAAATTGCATATTTTACCTCTTACCTGTGGAGCCATTTTCCTACCAAACTGCATCCGCCACCCGTGTCATCAAGCATGCATCTACTCATGGCTCGTGCTTGTGACAGCACAAGATGTAAATATTATTTGTATTTTGTATAGGACTACAGGTAAGAGGAAAAATAAGTAATTTCGATTTTGGGGTGAACTGTCCCTTCAATTTAGCGCAATAAGGAGGCCCCTTTATGTGATATAGTGAAACATCTGGACACCTACAAGATGGACTGACACAAACTTTGGTAGAAAACATTCATGTTTCCCAGAAAATGAAGCTTATTTATGGTGATGCCACTTCTTCTTTAGCACCACCAGCAGGTTGTAGCTCTGAGTCAATGTCTTGACAACGATTTGATGGACATCTAACTCCAGTGGAGAGAGGCAAAGGAGGAAATGTCTTTTTATTTTGTCAAGTATTGCGAATTTTCACAACGACTAGAACAATAAAACGCTTCGAAATCAGCGTGCAAGGTTTCTGTGTGTAACAATTTATTTAGGGTGACGGATTAAAGACACCCATCTGAATCAGTGTGCAAAGGCCTTAGTCTTGCTCTGTCCCATTTTCTTTCCTGGAAAGGCCAGGGCCATGTGATACGAGACTACAGTACATGCATTAGTAGCATACATGCAGTTCTAGGGTTGGGCACTATAATCTTCCCAGCGGCCACTGTTAGCCCACCAAATGGCGATTGCTGATGTATTAGCGTGGGTGTGTGCTGGCTCTACATGCTGTTTTTCCCCGTTTGCACCTCTCACTCATTCTTCGGAGACAGACCACTAAATTAGCAATATAAAATGACAAAAATCCCATTTAAAAAAAGTTGGTGACGTCCTCTGCCAGTCGCCAATACCTGATATAACTGTCCAATACTGGCATTTTTTGTACAGTAAAAGAGATGAATCCAGTCTGTTGCTCCAAAGTAGATTAATCAAAACTGTAATCTGGTAAAAAATCCAGTGTGTTCCTTTGTACCTTAATGCAGTGTATCTTTGTTCCACTGATCAAGTCTTTGTCTCTTCCTTCCTTTCTTTTTAGGTGATCCCTTCATCTCAGGCCTTGTGGATTTACTCTCTGCCTTCATCTAAAAGGGATGCCCTATTGATTCCTGCTTTCTAACAAAGCCCATTGAAAGGCCTTGATCACAGCTATGTCAACACTGCGTCAGGATAATTCAGAAAGTCAAGAAGGACTACTGTAGAAGAGTGACCACAGTTTGTTCCATCCTACATTTTTTGCTTATACTGATCTTTTGTGTACTTTTGAGCATGTATTTTTGATTTGCCTGATTTAGTCATTTGAATCACACCCTCTTTCATCACTGCAGTACACACACCATATTCCGTTACCATGTACGGTAGCTCCCGTTCCGTCTCAAAGCTGGACGTTGTTGGATCCAATGGTAACGGCTCGGTGTCTGGGAGCCCCGGTCGCTCTCCACGCCTCCCCCGCTCCCCACGCCTCGGACACAGGCGAAACAGCAGCAGCAGCTCCACTGGTGGACTCACTGGCTCCGGTAAAACCCTGTCCATGGAGAATATTCAGTCTCTAAATGCTGCCTACGCTACAGGCGGTCCCATGTACTTCGCTGACACAATTGATGACCCGATCGGCATCGGGAGCCTGGGCAGTGGGCTGAATCCACAGCTGCCCAAAAGCACCATGACCCTCGGCAGGGCTGGGGCCAGGGTCCCCTATGGGGTCAGAGCGGCCGTCATGGGGAGCAGTCCGAATATAAACACTGGAGGAGGAGTGGGAGGTGCTGCCATGCCCAGTGATGCAATTGCATTTGGTGGGGAGCTGCAAAACCAGATCGCACAGGCAGCTACTGTCCCCCACTCCATGAGACAGGTGAGGCATCACATCATTTTCCTCTTTTATTTCTGCAACCTGAAGGCAGCATTTTGTGAACCGAACACAGTTTTAAATGTAGTCACTTTGTTCCTCTGCAGACTATCTGGGCAGTGTCTGTCTACTTTTAGCCTTCAAATTAATGCCACAGGAACAAACATTTAAAAACCTGCTGTGTTGAGTCAACACTATGACACAAAATAACCTGGTGATTTTGTTTCTGGAACCCAGATTAAAATAGCATTAAAGGAATAGTTTTGGGAAATTGGCTCATGCACTTTAATGCTGAGAGTTAGATCAGAAAATCGATACCACTCTTACACAGTGGTGGATCAAGTATTCAGATCTTTTACTTAAGTAAAGTAGTAATACTGCAGTGTAGACACACTCTGTTACAAGCAGAGACATTACGAGTTGTGGTTTTAATTATTTTTTGTTTCTATTTCATTTATAGTTTTTGTTTTCAGGGAGGGTTTGCTTATTTCAGTTGAGCTTTTGGTATTTAAAAATGAGGACACAGGATTCTAAAATAAAATAAAATGAACTTATAAACAGCGTAACAGCGCTAAAACATGGAAATTACCACCACAGCAATGTCACTTACCTCTCCCATGGAGTACAACAACTAAATGGGAGAGATAAGGCAGGATACAACCCTTTATAGGTGGGGTACCCTCATAGGTGAGCATAGGGGTACAGAAACTGAGTATCAGACGTTCCACATATTGACCACAGAGGCCTGAGCATGTCAGGCAATAACAACTGAAACAAATTTTGTGTAAGTAACACATATAATATTACAAATGTACATTTGACTTTGTTCCACATGTAACTACTGTATAATTGACCCTGTTACACAGAGACATCCCAGTCTCAATAAACACATGCACCAGTGTCTCCTCATGCTTGTCGTGTTGACAGATTTTAACCATATTGACAAATACTAAAGTGAAAGACATTTCCTGTATATTTTCTTTTACTTTAGTTAGTTCCATCAGCACGCAATATTGTTTCGGTCAGTTTTTGTTTTTACTCGAGTAAACTAAAGTGTTTTTTCACGTCTAGACCTAGTTTAAGTTTTTAGTTGCATTTTAGTAATTGGTAGCCTTTGTTATAAGTAAAAGTCCTGCATTCAAAGTCTTAGCACCAAAATATACTTGATGTACCAAAAGTAAAAGTACTCATCATGCTGAACGACCCATTTCAGTATAATATATATTAAATGACTCAGTTACTGATGCAGTAATGTGTACATCACTTTGATCATGTTGCAGCTGGTAAAGATGGAGCTCTGCTAAATAACTTTATATACTGCTGGGTATCTTAACCTTTACTAATACTGACTGTATTTTAATAATCCAAAGTAACGAAACCTTTGAAAAGATGTAGTTAAGTAAAAAGTAGAATAATTACATCTAAACTGCAGCGGCGTAGAAGTATAAAGTATTATAAAATTGAAATATCAAACTGATTAAGGGTGTAGATAATCTTTGTCTCATTTGTTTGAGAGCACAGAAAAGAAACAAACAGATAAAAGATTAAATCAGCTGTGCTCAGCAGGCCAAATGTTTTGTTACACATGAATTACCCTCCTGATCCATGTAGCAGTGGAGCTGGGTGGATCAAGGTATTAAACCTAAACTCAGCTAACTGTTGAAGGGTTAAAATATTCCTCTGAAGTCACGCTTCAACTAAATAATGTAAGAGCTGTGTGGGTTTTCATACGGTAAGTTTAAATAGACTAAGGTCTGCCCTCCTACTCCCTCTTCACCATTAGTCATAACCTGAGAGCTCATCTCTCCAAGATGCATCTCTCCTTCCTCTCCCATATCTCCCCACTCAACATTTCTAATTATTTCTCAAACACAAACCCTCTCTTCATCTCTCCTTAACTCCTATTTCCTTGTAGCCTTTCTCTTTTGTATGTTACATCCATGTAATGATGTTAAAATGTTAACTTACTCTACCTTGCAGAACTGAAAGACACTCAAAAGTTTTTCAGAAGCAAAGCAGAGTCTGGTCGTCGTTTAAAAATTAATCCAAGATATTTTTAATTCTTCGGTGCACTGGTGTCCTGGTGTCAAGATGAATTAAACATTTTCATGTGGTGCACTTCCTCATTAATACTGCAGTAAGTTGTGTACTGTATGACGGAATTGTGCTTACAACTTGTAAAATACTCTCCATTATCATAAATATCAGCATCCATATTTGTAGTTTTAATAAGTTTTCATCACTGTAACAGTCTCAAAGTGCTTCACATACAATATTTAAGTCCTTATTTCCATATTTGATTAGTAATATTTGCGTCTCGGCAGAGTCATCAGTAGCAGTGACAGCTGCAGATACATAACATGTTTATAATGTAAGACAGGAACACAAATGTGGATGTTAATGATGTATACTGTATGTGTTTGTGTGTGTTATCAGGTGAGAGACGGCGCAATGTCAGACCTGCAGACACAGCTAAGAGAAGTGCTGAGAGAGAACGAGCTACTACGCAGAGAAGTAAGGACACCTGCACATATACACACACCTCTCTGAAGATAGGGGACTCTTTAAAAACTTGGTGTTCCACCTGGAAGGGTGTGGTTTGGCTGGACGCAGCAACACATGTTCCGACGAGCAGCGTCAGAGCAGCGTCAGACTGTGCTCTGAATGCAGGTTCATGATTTATATGATGACCTGCATGCACCTTTGTTAGAGTGCAGAACACTGGTTTGAATGGTATGCATGAGTACAATGTGAAATCAGTCTATTTGATGCTTGTATCAAGTATGAAGGCATTCAGAATATGCTGTTCATGTTTTCTAGAATTTGTATATTTGGGCTTTCCATTGAAAAAGGGCTAATGATCAAAAAAAGGTAAAAAAAAAAAAAAAAAAAAAAAATCGTCTCTTTTTAAAGTTGCACTTAGATATGAGCTAACCTGAAGGCTTAATCTCAAAGTTAAGGCAAAAATAAGGTTAAAAATGATGTTTCAAGTTATGGTTTTGCTAGCTTATCCAAAAAAAACAGACGAGAGGACAAGCTGATGAGAATGTTCATCAGGCAAACAACACTCTGCTGGTGAAATACCAAGTTTTAAGGGAGTCCCCTGACGTTAGATCCATCTATTTAACAATTTATGGTATCTTGTGCTACTTGTTTATTTACTTGTGTCACTCTGGGAATTCTAATGTCTTGAACTTTAAACAAAGATTATAGCTTTCAGGACAAACTAATTAGGCGAGGTGATTTGTCGTCAGTGATCAAGGATGTTTAATGCCCTGACATTTATCACAACAAAGTCCCGATGTTTGATGTTAATTTTTTTCAGCTGGAGGCCAAAGAGTCCAAGTTGAGCTCCTCTATGAACTCCATAAAGACGTTTTGGAGTCCGGAGCTGAAGAAAGAGAGGGCGCTGAGGAAGGACGAAGCCACGAAGATGGCCGTGTGGAAGGAGCAGTACAGAGTGGTGCAGGAGGAAACACAGGTAGGGAAGAGGCATCTGTATGTGTGTATGCAGTGTGTGTGTGAATCACTTTCAAAACCTGTAACGAAAAGACAGCGATGAAAGGATCAGTTTATCAAAAGTAAATATTGTGGCCAGGTTTGGGTTAATTTCATTGTCACTGCAGCAAATTCAGGACGTGACCATTTAGGAAATCCAAGTAGGAAAATTACATCCAGCTCAAACCTTGTGGATTTTACTTTTGCTTTGCTTCATCCCTCTGCGGTGTAGTTTTTCTCCTCAGTTTTGTCTAACGGTAACACTTAGGGTCGGCACAAAGGGGAGCATGTCCTGATAATTTCACGGATTGTTCTGGTGCATTTGTCTCGGCCTTGAAGACGGGTAAATGGATGAAGCGGGAGCGGCCTGGTCGGGGACTCCCAGCTGTCTGTTGGTTTCAGAAGCCATCTGGATGAGATGGAGACGCAGCCAGTCTGGCAGGAGGCTGTAATATTATACAAGGGATGATTTGCACACATGCACACACGCTGCCTCGCAGTGACTCATTTCACACGCTGTCATCTTGGAAACCAGCGCTTGTTCCTCGCCCGTTCCTCGCTACATTTCGGTCATTAACAGGTGCTCTTATCTCCGCGCGCGTGTGTGCACTTGAAATTATTTGGGGCTTTGATGTTACTCCAAAGACTCCCGAGAGACAAATTTACCGTTGAAGTACTACGTGGAGAAGGACTTCAGGTTGTGAAATTACATCACTAGATATTAAATCACTCTCTAAGAAAATTTAGAGCCAGTTTGGCGTGTGTGTGTGTGTGTGTGTGTGTGTGTGTGTGTGTGTGTGTGCATGCGTCTATAAATCTCTGAGTGTGTGTCTTGTGAGTGCACACTTATTCAAAGTGATGCAGCGTGTGTGAGAACAAAGGAGCAGATGATAAGCTGATCAATCTATCATGTACTTGGCCTCCTGCCACACACTCAGTTGCCTTCACACATACACACACACACACACACACACCCTCTTTGGATGTGTGTGCTGTTATGGTGAGTGCATGTTGAGACGTGTATTTTCTGATCTGTAATGTTGGGAAATATGTGTTCTCCCGCTCTTAATCTCTTCCACTTTCATTCCCTTTCTCTTCCTCCAAACGAATCACACCCTTTTAACCCAAGGCATCCTTTTCATTGCCTGCTCTCATTATCCCGTCACTTTCCTTCTCTTCAAGCGCCCTCTTTTTCTGTTTGTCTCTGGCTTTCCTCCGTCCCCTCGCTCCTTTTTTTTTTACTTATTCCTCTTCTCTTCTTCTATTTCTGTCATCACACGGTGAGTCAGCTCTCGCTTCCCTCCCTCCCTGCCTCCCTACCTCCCCTCCTCTCTCTGTCTTCGCCATCATCTTCGTGTTAGAAATTGAATTAAGTTACCTCCCAGTAATTCTGGGATATGTGCACACTGACACATACACACACACACACACACATGCACGTTGGGTCACGCCCCTGCTGAGGAATGCATATCTCATCTCCACCCTCGGTTTTCCTCCCTCCCTCCTTCTTTCCTTCCACGCTTCCACACTTATTCACCTCCTCCTTCACGCTCGGCCCACTATCTTCACCTCTCTTCCGCCGCCTCGGTCTTTGTCTCTTCCTCTCCTTCTGTCTGCCTTTGCCTTTACTCTTATATTCTCACAATGTGTCGCCATAGATCCAAAACCAAAATAACAAACACTCCTAAACTCGTGTTTGTATTTGTTCGAAACATTCATAGACTGAATAAAATAATGCATGTAGCACCCTGACGTCAGCTATTGATTTTTGGACTTTTAAAGCCTGGAATTTGGCATTTTAGCCATCGCCATCTTGGATTTCCAAAGTCAGAAGTGACCTTATTTGGAGAAGAGAGTGGAGCTAACTGTAACATTAGCTGCCAGCTTGGTTAGCACAGTGCATTTACAGCTGCGGTTAACTGTGATAATGCTAATGCTAATTTTGGCTTGCAAAAAACAGCCTTAAAACCTTAAAAACAAATGTACTTAACAGAAACACTGGACGTCTCTGTGAATCTGGGGTTACGCCGTGATTACGTCACCCAACCATTGTTGCTGGAGAGGTAGTGACTTATCAACGAACAAAAATTATTCATAAAATCATAGAAATGTAAACAATAAATCATAAAATCAAGTAAGATTTTAAATTTGTTGCAGCAGTGTGAAGTGTAAAAAGAAAGAGTTTCAGACCTGTATCAGGAAAGTCAGAGCAAGTTAAAGGCCAGAGTGA
This sequence comes from Epinephelus cyanopodus, assembly GCA_026686955.1. Taxonomy (NCBI): domain Eukaryota; kingdom Metazoa; phylum Chordata; class Actinopteri; order Perciformes; family Serranidae; genus Epinephelus; species Epinephelus cyanopodus. Next base: position 18,784,968 of record CM048936.1, on the reverse strand, counting down.
ACAGGTAGGTTTTTAGTTTTCTTTTAAAAATCATGTATTGATCTGGCTTCTCTGATATCTCTGGGTAGTGTGTTCCATAGTTTTGGGGTGTAATTGACAAAGGCTGCATCCCCGATCTTCTTCAGGCTGTTGCTGGGAATTAAACATCAGCACATGATCGAAGTAGTTAACAAGGGGGTTAGCAATGCAGCTCAGTCCTAGCCTATTGTTAGGGCTTTGTATACAAGGAGGAGGAGATTAAAATCAATTGAAAATGTAACAGGAAGTCAGTACAGAGCAGGTAAGACGGGCCTGACGTGCTCCCTCCTCTTGGTTCTGGTTAAAAGCTGAGCTGCAGAGTGTTGACTGAGCTGAAATCTCTCAGTGGTGTTTTTTGGGAGGCCGGTAAAAAGAGCTGAGTTGGCTTGAAATAAAAGCATGAATCAATTTCTCAGCATCTTTTTCATTCATAAATGGTCGTATCTTGGCGATGTGTCTGAGGTGGAAAAATTATGTTGTTAATGTAGGTCTAAATCAAGGATCACACCAAGACTTATTATGCATAACTTTAAGCCTTAATAACATTTAAATGGGTGAGTTATATAAAAATTCACCCTCGCACAGTTGTCCTGAACATTAAATGCACTAAAGAGACCGAAACTGTTTCTGTACGAGGCTGTAAATATGTTTATTTCTGCTGTGCAGTTGTGCACTTGGTTATCTATGGAGATTGACTCAATCTTGGAGCCAGCCTCAAGTGGCCATTTTAGGAACTGCAGTTCTTGGCACGTCCCTGTTTTCAGCTCTGGAGGTTGCTGCATGGGCAGATATAAAAAAAGATTGTAAAATAATTTACAACATTGTCATTTTTTATAAATGTCTTGTTGTACATTTTGATAAAAATGTGCATATTTTCTTTGGTGTGATCATTCAAGTCGATGATTACAATTTGTGGTGATTCATTTTAGTCCCAAAATGCTCATAGCGCTGAGGGAAAACCACAGTCTGGTGAGACTCAGGTGACAGTTATGGGAAGCCCTTTTTTGTGGCTTCCCCACTGAGCTTTAAATTATCATTCTTTCCCTCTGCACTGCCAGTTGCTCTCTCTTGTCTAACTTCCCACATCCACTAATTTTCTCTTACCACAGCGTCTCCTCATTGTCACCACACTCTCCATCTCGTTCTCTCTCTGTCTCACTGCTTCACGCCCACCTTCAGACTCCCTCTCTATCATGACCCCTGTCCTTCTCTCCTCTCTCCTCGCTCTCCATCTGGGCCTGTGGAGCAGCTTTGCCACAGAACTCGATTCAGTAGAATGGACACACCCTGGTCTAATACATCTATTGATCTGTACACACATGCCTGCTCTATTTAGCCGCGGTCAGTGTTGTCTGTCTCCTTTGTCACTTTCAGTGCGCCGCCTCGCTTTAGTTTCAGTCGTGCATGTGAGTGTGAGCGTGTTCAGCCAATTGGTTCCACCTCTTTGATCACAGCAGGTAAGTACAGTGTTTCGCACAGAAAGAAAGAGAAGCTCGGTAAAAAAAGAGAGAGATGAAGGAATTTGTGGAATGCTTCTTTCTGTCCTTTTGTTCTCTCTGTTAGTTAGTTTCTTTCGGTCCCACACAAAAACACACACATTTTGTCTCTTTTCCCACCGACCGTCTGCAGTGCTAACAGTGGTCAGTTTGCAGGCAGAAGGCAAGCAGCAGTAAGCATTCATGATTGTAACCATGACATTCAGGGTTCAACTCAGAAGCACTGTTTCCAGTCTGTTACCATATTTCCCTTAAAGGTCCAGTGTGTAGGATTTCGGGGGACACACTAGCAGACATGGAATATAATATAATAACTAAGTGTATAATCACTTGAAAATAAGAATCATTGCTTCTTCGTCACCTTAGAATGAGCCGTTTATATCTACGTAAGATCCTTTTCCTTGGAGTCCACCATGTTGCACTGCCATGTTTCTACAGTAGCCTAGAATGGAAAAACCAAACACTGGCTCTAGATAGGGCCATTCATTCAGGTTCTTATATTGGCCAATGTAATTAGCAGCCCTTCGGTGACAAGCAGCATCAGAAAAACACTGATATTTTAGCGTGAAAGAGTGTTTTTCCTGGTTTAAATCACTAGATCTCTTTGTTTCGAAGAGGATAATTCAGATCCCGATAAAAACCTCTTGAACGTCTGGATCTGAAGTTATCAGAGAGGAAAGGTGAGCACCCTTTGGCAGATGCGAGGCTAGTGGCCTGTCTGTGACTAGCCGAACAGCGTAGAAGAAACATTGATTTGTATCATGAAACTACGTTATTCTCTGTTTTTACCTGTTTATATCACCTGGTCTGTTTGTTTTGGAGAGGAAGAGACCTCTGCTAATAATTCAGCTCCCATTAAAAAACCCTCTGAACAATGACCACAGAGGAAATCAACTCAAATCAAACCAAACAGAACAAACTAACAAACAAGATGTTTCACCTGGTTGCTAGCAGTAGTTGTCGCCCTCCTCCTTTTGCTACTAAATCCTACACACTGCTCCTTTTAAAATAAATCCATGATTTTAAGGGTTAAATTGACACAAAATCATCACAATAAGATGTAATATGATACGTGTATTGTGCACATTCATTAATTTTAAGCATTATGTTTTTTTAGAACAGACTGTGCGCTTCTTCTCGCTCTCTGTCCGACATGGTTTGTGCCAGCACTGAATCACACCAGCTGAACAATAATCACTCTGTCTGTCCATTTCTGGGGCTGCTAGATGCAATCTATCATCTACTGTACTCCAGGCGAGCTATTTGACGTCAGAACCGGCATGTGTGTGACTGTGGGAGTGTGTGTGTGAGAGAGAGAGCATATACTGTATGTTTGTTTGCGGTGACTAGGCTTTGTCAGTACTGTCATAAATGTTTGATGTGTGTGAGATTTACATGTGTTTATGTACACATGCATGTTCAGCACATGTACATGTGTCTGTGTATGTTAATTTGGACATATTGCTGTGTTTGTGTGTGTGTGTGTGAGAGAGAGAGAGAGAGAGAGAGAGAGAGAGAGCGAGAGCTGTACCAGGAGGGAATCTGTGCCCTTGCGTGTTTGTTGGCAGGCTTACGTGTGTGTCAGGACAATTGGGCTTTTTGTATACACAAGTGTGTGTGTCTGGAGGCGCTAATTGCACAGTTGCCTGCATGTTTATAATTGTGTATTTGTATTTGCTCGTGTACAGTACGTGCACGTGCAGTTCCTGTGCATGTATTGTAAAGAACTTTTCTGCACTGCATCCATCTCCCATTTCTATTTTTATCAAGCGTGTTTGTTTGCATGCAACAATTTGTGCATGTTTTATGGAAATAGAAGGTACGTGGCGGTGGTGTGATTCAGGAGCTGTGCTTGTGTGTATGTGTGTGTGTGTTAGAGAGTGTGCAGCAGCCACTGGCTGTTGTACTTTTACTGCTGCACTGTTTTTATTCTCTTCAATTATTTAGCCTAATACCCAAGATGCTGGCTGGGGACAAAGGTGTTTGTGTGTGTCTGCCAGAGAGGGAGAAGACATGTCTCCTCTGTGGTGGTTCAGGAATCATGAGATTGATTTCACCGCTGCCCCCTAATAGTTGAGCAAACGTCAGTTGACCAGAAAGGTCATTAGTCGGCAAGATTTCATCGGCCGCTTAGTCACAGAAAAAATACAAAAAGAAAAAAAGAGCCAAAACCCTAAACCAGTCTTCAACATAACATTTTTTCCACACTAGTTCAGAGTTTTACTGGCCTCTTGTATATTCTTACTGGCCCAAGTAAAAAAGAGAGAGAGAGAGAGAGAGAGAGAAAAAATATCTATAAAACTAAATTTAATTTAACTTCATTTCATTTAACTCCATTTTTCATTTCATTTCATTTTCATTTGTGTGTACACATTGTACAAACTAAACAATAGAGATTAATTGTTCAATTCTTTTCACGCCTTCTTTCGGCCTCTTTGAGCCACCTCCTCACTACTGGCATGGCATTGAAGTGCTCCATGTCAGGCCCCTTCAGGCTAATGAAGAGCAGCCGTGTCAGTGTGTGGACACTCAGGTTGCTCCTCCAGTCAGTCGCGTTTAAGCAGCTGGCAGTAGCCGGCTAGCTGAGTAGCCATGAGCACTCTTACCTTCGACATGCTACATCAGTGATGTACTGAGAGCCAAAGTCTTCATTCTTCTTCAGAAGGGCGACCGTTTTCTCATAGGACGTGAATGGGAGCTCACTTTTCATGATGTGGAAAGCTGTGTTCACTAATTTTTCCTCTCGTTGGATGGTCTCATTGTTTGCACGCTGGGTCCAGACATGAAGCGGCCCCTTCGATGGGGTGTCTGCAACCCGCTTCGCCAGCACAAAAGGACAGACACAGGAAGTGTCCACACTCAGCAGTCAGACAGGAGTCAGGTTAATTTCCAGGGCTGGTACCTGCAGTTATTCCACAGGCTAGTTAATAACATGTTGGGCAGGAAATCCAGAGTGTGGGATCATTTTGAGAAGGTGAAGGATGAACCCAAGGTGATATGTAAACTCATCTTCATTGGTCGACTCCAAACATGATGTATCATCTGAAACATGGAAGTAGCTACATGCCCATTTGCCCACAGCATCATTAACAGGCGGCTCGCTCAGTGTGTGACGTGCACTTGTAGATAAAATATAGGCCTATATTAATGAAGGTTCATTAGTACGGTTTTCACTTCCCTGTAATGTAGCACAGTGTTAACAATGTTGAACTTGAGCTCATTCCATAGTGTTTTCCCACCCAAAATATATAATTTAATAATTTGATTAATAGCGTAAACATGCGGGAGACTAGTCGACTAATGGCCCTAAAACTATTGGTCGATTAGGAAAATTCAGGGGCAGTATAGTCGGGGGCAGCCCTACTCTACGGCTGTGTTTTGTATTTGGTGGAATAAAAGTGGCAAATTCACTAAGTGCTGAGAAAGGTGGGCAAAAAGTTTGGTGGTTTGTCAGCTCTTTCTCTCAGTGTGTGTGTGTGTGTGTGTGAGTGTGAGTGTGAGAGAGAGGAGGTTAACCCAAACAGACAGGTGAGCACAGTGCCCGTTACACCTGGGCAGCACTTTCCCCTCAGGTCGAGAGCGGGATGATGACAGAGAGGAGAGAGATTGTCTTTCCTCTCTCCTCCTTCCTTTGTTGTCGTCCTTCTTTTATTCAGCCTTTTTCCTCTGTAGCTCGGAGCGACAAAGTTAGAGAGACGGCGCAGAGGAGACACAGACTGGCACTTGAGTGTATTTTCCACCCTATGAACATGGCAGTAAATCAGGCCTTCGGGTTAATGTGTTAACGGACGGTGCCACCAGAAGTTTTTCTGTGGAGACACTTAAACCATCTGAGACAAGTTAAATAATCACAAAGACATTTATTCACTTGAGCACACTGAATAAACAGTTTACTACAGCTCTAAATAAAAGGCAAAAGGCTGCACTAAAACACATAAATGCACTCTGAGTACACCTTGGACCAGTTTGTGTGCTGACTGAGTAAAAAAATTATAATCACCGCTCAGCACTTAATGTTATTACACCTGGATTTAAACCGAGCATCTTGCTTTTCTAATTCCATTACTCCAAGCTGGCATTGAGCTTGTCCTCATGGGTTCAGATTAGCTCGAATCCAATAGAAACCGACGGTGCCAAGTGTTTCCTCTGCGAGATTTCCATTTACTGTACAGAAAAAAAAAAAAATGTTACCAGCAAGATTTCCTGTGCCAGCTGGCTGCAAAAACTGCTTCGCCTGGCAATCCCTATAGCCACCATAGACCTGAGAGAGAGAGAGAGCGAGGGGGGGGGGTGGGGGGGGGGGGATGCATCAGGAAGATGGATTGAGATGTAAAGATGTGTAAAACGTAGAGAGGATGAAGGAGGAAATTAGGGAAGTGGATAAGAAGGATAGATCAAATTGGAAAGCATGGGGACAAGTGCCAGGAGGAGGGCGGAGAGGAGGGGAGATAAATGGGTGGCGCGGAGAAATTGAGCTGAAAACAGCAGATGAAATGTGGAGGAATGGAAAGACTGATGGATGCTGATGTGACAGGGGAGAAATGGGTGACGGAAAGGGAGGGTGGGTGGAAAGATAGAAACGATAGATTGACTTGAAGAGAGGAGTTAGGGAGGGAGGAAGGAAAGAGGGGAAATTAGGGATGAATGGAAAGAATAAGATGAGCTAAAAACAGTAGCTTTATTGCACTGATGCTCCACATTTAATACCATTTAATATGAATTTTACTGAATTGAATCATAGATTTTGACTGCTGGGGTTTCTTGTGAAAAAATTAGATGTAAATCTAGTTACACATGAGGCAGGAGGGGAAGGATTTATGTAAAGAGGGGCGGAGAGAAAAAGCTGAACATGCACACACACACTTATACACACACACACACCCACACACACACACACACACATACACAGGGATTTTGCAAACATTCCTCAGGAGTCACGCTTTTCAACTGCTGTCTCTGCTGTTGTTTCACCAGTCAGCTGCTCATTAGACAAATAAGTTTCTGTGTTTGGTCGTCTTCCCCAACATCTGATGATGATGATCTCATTGCACCGGGAAACTGTGTGCGTGCACAGTCATTATTATTGAACCAGTAATTTGTAACCAGTAATTTGCGAACATTTTTAAACCGGTAAATTGTGATGAATGAACAGCGAGTGTGCCAGGCAGTTTGAGTAACCGTTTTGGCCATTGTTTTATATTCCAAATAATGTGAAGTCATCTGAGGCTTTGTCTGATTGGTTGTGTTTCCTGGCCCATCTGATTTCTTTTTGGTAATGGAGATGTTTCTAATAACTAATTTCCCCGACATTTAAACAAAAGTTAAAAACAGACTATTCGACTAGACTTAAAGTAAGGAAAATAAACAGAATATTTGTTTAATCCAGATGTTGTACGTTGGAGGTTCAGGACATCTAACTGTGATTCATTTAATTGTAGCCCTCAAGAGGATTTGTAATAGCTACATTTTTGCCCTCCTCTCGAATCCTTTAGGGATTGTTTCGAGGAGAATCACCCTGAGATCTCTGGGGATATTTTGATGGAACACTGCTCTCAGGGCATCGAACACATCCTTCCAAAAGTTGCTTATTGAAAGAGCCATTTGAAATCATTAATCGCATTTTTCAGTAGCCAAATCATAATTAAAATGCTGCTGAAATCTGCAGCATTTTGCACTGTGCCATATGAACCATGCACATTAACCTACAAAATATGACAACAATTCAGTAAATAAAATCAAAATACTGACAAAGCACTTTTATTTTAGGAGATGTCATCTTTGTCCTACTTTCTGCCTCACTAGTTGCAGGGCAGGACGAACAGGGCTAGTGTTTGTTCAACGTTGTTAACATTAGCATTGTTTTTATAGAGAAACCTTCCTCTAGGAAGACGTGACATTTCATTGCAAATTATGTGACATGAATTTCTGGTGCCGACTAGAAAGGAGAGCAGCATTTACTTAACCCTTCACATCCCTAGTTCCCAGTTCTCAGCAGTTACTATACAATGTTTCAGACTTCAAGTTTATTTTATTTCAATCAGTCAAATTGTGATTTATATCTCACTTTGCAAAGGGAACAGGTTTTGCACCAAACTGCTTTGCAAAGACAGAGATATATGTACACACATTAGAGCATAGAGACATATAAATGGATATGGGTTAGATTAATAAAGAAAGATTAAGGTTAAAACAAGTTTAAAAACAATTTTTAACACAGGAAATTAGATAAAAATAGAAGAACAGATTAAAATGTTCTTATTACAGATAAAAATGGTGGCGAAAACTGCAAAAATAAGACCCAAATTGTAATGAACCTTAATTTTCTAGCTCCTCTAAATTGGAAAGTCTACAGATTTTCAAACTGCCCAGGACTTATATTTATTTATTTATTAGTAATTTAACCACTTGTTCATTGTCCCCAAAATCCAAAGAACGGATACTTTTGTGTCCACCATACAGGGACACAAAGCTCATTCTGAAGCACAGATTGTTTCATCGACGATTAATCCGTCAGTTATTTTCTTGATTAATCGATTAGTTGTTTGGTCTATAGAATAATCAAAAAATGGTGCAAATTGTTGATCAGTGTTTCCCAAAGCCCAAAAATGACCTCCTTGATTTCTTGTTATGTCCACGACTTCAAGATATTCAGTTCACTATCACAGAGGAGTAAAGAACAAGGAATTATTCACATTTAAAAATCTGGAATCAGCAATTTTTGGTTTTATTTTCTTAAAAAAAATTACTTAAATTGATCAATCAATCAATCATCAAATTGGTCGGCAGTTAATTTAATAGTTGACAGCTGACTGATTGATCATTGCAACTCTATTCTGAAGCCTAGACTTTAATTAAAAGCAAGCAAAATACTAGAGTAACCAAGAGGCAGCCTGCGTGCCTTTTCCTTTAAATGCTGCCTCCTCTCCAGTCAACAGCGGAGGGAGTGAAGCTTGACTTGGCACATCTGAGTGTGAATGTGTTTGACTGTGAGAATATGATTCAGGAAAAGACAGCGTGCAGCCTCAGCAAAGCTTTGAGAAGTCATTTTTTCTCCAGTCCTTGATACATGATACAAGGTTCTTTAAGATACAGTGACAATTATCTCTCTGCCTGCGTCGCCTTCCTCCTTCTGTTGCCTGCAGTCTGCACCTCTTTCCATCCTCTGCTCATCAACATATGACTCATTGTTCCTCTCTCGTGTGTGTCCGTGTGTGTGTGTGCTTATCTCAGCCTACTGTACATGTGTGTGTGTCCAGGTTCATGTGTGTTTGTGCAACACATTTTGTTGGAGTTCAAACGTCCTTACTAAAAGATAAAAAACCCAAAGAAAGGTTTATTCATCACAACTGATATCTCTACATTAAAGTGTGTGCATGGGTGATGGGTGGGATTTGTGTGTGTGTTTTTTCACACATGATTGCTCATCAGTAACAGATGGTCCTCAAACCTGTGTGTTTATTTAGTCAGGATGGAGAGATAGGTGAGGAAGAGAGGGATGGAGATGGAGAGACAGAGGGAATAAGGTAAATAATACAGGGAGTGATAGCGGGGGGAGGAAAAGGCAGATGGACAGAGCAGAGGGGAGGGAGAGCAAAGAATGGAGCAGAGAGAGCAAGAGGCAGATTCATGGAGAGAGAATATAACCGAGAACGAGAGGAGGAGCCTTCTGCACTCGGGAGTCTTATAAAAGTTTAACTTTAATGCAGAGACAGAGAGAAACAGCACTCTTTCCTCTGTTTTTCTTTCACAGAGACGCTGTGTTCATTTCACAGCGGAAAGAAAGAGAGAGTTGAAACTGAAAGGAAAGAGAGGGTCATTTCCCCCCCTCCTTTTCCTACAAGGCTGTGATTTTGTGAGGTTTCTCTCTCCACTTTCCCTCTCAGCATGTGTGTGTGCGTGTGTGTGTGTGTGTGTGTGTGTGTGTGTGTGTGTGTGTGTGTGTGTGTGTGTGTGTGTGTGTGTGTGTGTGTGGAGGCCTGTGGTAGCCATGTCTTTCCTTATAAGGAGTGGGTTTGGGAAGAGTTAGTGAGGAATGAACAGAATTACAGTGCAGTCACTCCCCTTTTTCTTCTGCTGCTTTTTCTGCTCTGCCCCTCTAAAATCTATCTATACATACCAGTCTATCACACTGTGTGTCTGTCTGTCTGTCTGGCTCAGAGAGGTTGACGTCTGCAATGTGTTTATGTTAAATAAATGTGTCAGATGCAGACAAATGCTCTTTAAACACTCTACGGACTCTGATGTTGCATCTGAGAGTGACTGAGTTGCTGTGTTGCCCCATTGGCCGCCCTCCTCGGCAGGGAGGCTGTGGTGTGCTCATTTTTTCAAGTTAGCATGAAGGAAGTGGGGTCTTGTGAAACTAAAGAGCTTAAAGCCGTACACATACTGCGTTCTTTGCACCCTCAAATTCATTGTTTTCAATGTCAGGTGCGCTCAAATGCCAGGGTGACGCTGACACGACTCTCACATGTTCTTGAGCACCCCGAGATAAACAGGGTTCAACTTTTGGAACCCACAGTGTGCAATGCATGTCACGTGACGAGGGCCAGCCACTCACAGCTGACAGATATCATTCCCAACTTCCATAAATATCAGTCACAAGTTGATCATGTTAGTGCAGGGCTACCCAGAGCTTTACATCTGTCCCACAGACAATAGGCCTACACACACTCATAAACAGCAGCAAGAAGAAGATAAGCTCTGCACTTTCAGGTAAACAGGCTTTGATACGGTGCTTAAAGCCGGATGACAACTGGAGCCATCGCGTGCGTGATCCTGCCGAGGCGCGGGTGCCGCAGCTAATCACGGCCATTCAAGTCAATGTAAGCTGCTCCACCAGAAGCACCGTGGCGCGTTCTAGTTGCGGCCTAGAAGCCCAGACCAAATGAGTCAAACAGGAAGTCAGGCGCAGAAAAGACGAGAGTATCCGATCAATTTTCCAAATAAAACACCCATGAAAACTCTGGATCGTATTTCACATCGCTACATCAACATCACAAAATCAAGAGAAAAATCACGAAATGGCCTACAGTGGTCAATGTCCAGCAGGTAGAGAAATCGATCCACCAATTCCAGCCGCATGCGACGGATCCAGTGGACATCCGGCGTGAGCAACCTGACATGCAAGCTGCCACTGCACTCTTGGCACTTGGCACAAAAAAGACACAAAAGTAGCACTTAGCATCTTACCTCGCGTTTGCCAGGCTGTTAAAGACACAGCATGCATACTGCCCCTAAGGCCAAAACACCTGTGGTGAGCACCGTGCGTAAAAAAAACCCCCGCCCCTATTATTTTCAATGTACAATCCCACACTGTCGGCAGCAGTCCGTTGACCGATCGACGGACTGCAGTGTTCACAGCTCCACCTTTTAGTACCAGATCTGTGTGCTAGGTACCCCAACAGAGGGGGGACCAAAAATGGGGACGGTACATAACGGTTCATTGGTACCATCCACAACTTTTCACAGTGGAAACAGGAATCAAAGCGTACCGAACTGAACTTTACCGTACCATATTGCTTGATGGTAACGGGGCTTTGAGTAAAAAAATTTTGTCTTTTACAGTAGAGGTTGTTGTGTTGTGGCCTAACACATGTACATACATACAAATACATAATTTGGAACTTAATATGTGAACTGTACCAATATAAGTTGATACACATCAGATAATTGGGAACATGAACTGCAAAATAAGAATTCCTGAAATGCAGTTGCACGTATGAACAATTTCTGGTGGTCTTTTGGCTATTTTTTATTCATTCTCTCCCTCCTGTAATCTCCTGCCTCTTCCTCTCTTTCATCCATACTTGTCTCCTTTTGTTTTCGTACATACACACAATCTGATACTGTCTCCCTCCGTCAGCTTGCTCTGTGTCTTTTGAAGAAAGAGGAATCCTCTCGTGTTTCCTCCCCTCATTCCTCTTCCTCTCATTTGATTGCCTCCTCTTCATTATGTTCTTCATCCTCCACCTTTATCCTCCGAGAAAGAAGAGCGAGTGTGTTAATCTGCCTGTTGTCTGATGCCTGAGTGGGCGAAAGTGCTCACGGTCATTACACGCACACACAAACAGCACGACCGTCGCCTCCAACAGTATGTCTGCGTGTGGGCACTTTGGTGCGCTCCACATGTGTGTGTGTGTGTGTGTGTTTGTCCATCTAAGTGTGTCTTTCTGTCACAGTTTGTTTGAGAGGCGGTGGTGGGGGGGGGCAGCGTGACTCACCCAGCAAGCGCAGAATAATCGAGGGATGAGATGGAGGAGTAATAACACCGAGATGGTTAATATTGAACGACAGACGAGCAGTGGCCTGAGGGGGGGATAACGAGCGGATGGAAAAATTGTCACCATATTCACAAGCAGATTTTCTCTTCCCCGCTCTTCTTCTCTTCTCTTTCATGTTATAATTATGTGGACCGCTCATTAGACAACAAAAGGTCATTAATATGATTTCTGTAGATGTTCTTTTCTCTTGCACCCTGATTCAGTAACGTTATGTTGGTATGTATTCATGTTTTCTTTTTCTTTTTTGGCAGATATTATTTTCAGTTCTTTGGCTTTATAAGCCACGGGCACTCACTTCCAAGGACTTCTTGTCACTTCACAAATTAAATCATTTATTTAATGAACTCAGAAATGTTCCAAACATGACTCTTAATTAACTTCATTAAAGAACTTAAGTGGGTGAAATCTCAACACTGGCTTTAGCTGCCTAACATTAACTGAAACTGCACCCACATTACTTGCATCTAATAGCTAAAGGTGGGGCTGTACATGACATGTGCACCAAGTCTCATAATAAAAGAAACAATTACAACCCAACACTTTAATAAACAAATTCATATTTAACTTAATTTTAAAGCCAAAATATATGCTCATAATATTGAGTGTAAAAAGTAAATTTAAATCATTTCTTTTAACATTTTTCAGCTTCCAAAGATACAGCAACACAATATAGCTACATTGTTTTACTTGGAAATGTTCTGTTACTGAAGCCATTCAAGTCATGAGAAGCCCAATTTAATCCTTCTGATTGAGGTGAAATTGGGTTACTACAATTTGTATTTTTTTTCCCAACTCTTTTTATTGGGGTTGTCAAAGTTAAACAAACACTGGCAAAAGTATAAAAGTGAAAGCAGAATTTCTGATACAAAAATATAGAAAATATTCAAGAAGTCAAAAATCAAAAATACTCTGAAGGGGGATTTGTTATACATTTATAGAAAAAGACACAAGAAGAAATCAGTTAAAAATAAAATTAATAAATAATAATAATAGATAATTTAAAAAAAAATTAAAAAAGGGGGTGGGGGTGGATTTATAAGACTATCAGATTGACTCTGTTTTTGTAAGAAATTTTTCCTTATTCAGTGGGCTTCCTATGCCAGATAAAGTTAGAAATTATTTTACATAGGTTCTTCAAGAATGTGTTTTGTTTTTTTGTTAAATTATTTTTTGTTTTTATTTTTATTTTTAATCCAGTTAAGCGTTCGGTAGATTCCAGTGTGGGCTTGTTTCAGTTTAGTTTTAATTGTTTAAATGTTAATTTTTAGCTTAGCGCTTATTCACTTTATTACTATTTTAGTATTTATCAGGGACAAGATTTAAGAAGTTCAGAGTAGGTATTACAATACAAACACAACACTTTGTAAAGGTAGTTGACTCATTTTGGCACCCCAGTCTCAATACACAAATGACTCCTTATGCTGAAAATTGAAAAAGACTAAAACTAAAGACCTTTCCAGTATAGTTTAATTTGATTTTTAGTTAGTTTTGTAAGTGCACAATATTATTTAAATTAAGTTTTGTTCCTTTTTTAAGTCAAGTTTTCATTTTTATTTCAGTTAACCTAAATGTTCACTCACACCTTGTTTTTCAGTTTAGTTTTAGTTCACTATAATGACATTTGTTGGGTCACACGTGTTACTTAAAACTGCAGCTCGATTCAACCTGCTTTCGAAGTCACAAGCACAAAAGATAGTGAGTCACAGCCGTAAAGGCTGCAGCTTCTTTGTGAGCCTTTCTAAGACTTTTTCCACCATCTTCACGTTCTTCCACCTGCTCTGAGGTCATGAAGCAACTCAGGAGTGTGTTGCTCAAAAGTTCAAAAGGTTGAATAGGAAGAACGCAGCTGATAGTGATGTGCTATTGTGATCATATGGATCCGTTGATGCCTCGGTGTACTTTTGTTTCTGATATCAGCTCAAGTGAAAACAGGCACAGGTGGCCATCAGCCCTACGCCCGTCGAAATCGAACAAAAATACAAAGGGGTGCTGATGAAGGCTGTTATCAGCAGCTTGTTGGGGGACTCGTCACATCTTTTATTTGTAGTTATTGATTTCACGCTGAGAGCGGCCACTTAAGTGGAGCGCTGTAAACTCTGGTTTCTGAGTAACCTGGTTACTTAAGTGCATGAAAACACAGTCATGAATGATGCTCCAGTGTGTGTTTGTGTGTGTGTGTGTGTCCTATTCAGAAACTTGTGCACAGTCGATCTGTCTGAGGGTTTCCAAACATGCCCACCAAGAAAAAATGAAGACTGTTGAATCAGACTCACACGTTTTGATTTGCTGAGTGTCACTGCGGTCAAAATAATTCGCCATCTTGCACTTGTTTACATCAGCTTGATGAATTTATCCGTCCTTCCCCGAGACGTCTGAGCGAAAGATTTGTCAGCTTGATTTGTCTTCCTGTTTGTGTGATTGTCACATTTGCACAAGGTTCAGATTTATTTCCTTTTTTTGGTATTTTATCATTTGAATGTGAAAATAGATGGAAACCTGTTGCGTGAATAAGTGATTTTTTATATTAGATTCTTCTCACAGTGCGTTAGAACATGTTCACATGTCCAGAATGTCTCCGATGCACGTGTGTGTTTGCATGTCTGTCTCACTTTTGAGTGGCGTCCGGCCCTCCCCGTCCCCTGCGTAATCAGGAAGCGTCTGACAGGGTCAGAGGTGAAGGAATGAAAGACGACTCAGCAGAAATTGAGAAGAAAAACACAACATGTACTCCGACCCTCTCTCTCGCTCTCTCCCTTTCTCTTTTCATCCCTCCTTCTGTTTCTGCTTGACACAGCTAACATGCTGTTTTCGCTGCCTCCTTATCTCCTTCCCTTCTGTTTTTGTTTCTTGCTTCCTTTTTAGATTTCACTCCCTCTTTTCCTTCTCGCTCTCTGGTGGTCTGGCATGTCTCAGCTCTGCATTCCAGCTGAGTGTGTGTGTGTGTTGGGGGAGCTCTGGCACAAGCCCCTGTATTTGTGTGTGTGTGTGTGTGTGTGTGTGACTCTGAATTCTTTAGATGTAAACCTTTGAAGTTGTGTGTGTGTTCAGACTTTATTTGCTTGACTTCAGCAACACTCTGATTTGCGTTTCTGTGAGCAAGACTATTAAGGCTTTGTGTGTGTGTGTGTGTTTGTGTGATTGTGTTTGTATGTGTGTGTTTTTCTGACTGATTACGGTGCATAATAATGCATGTGGGCGTGCCTGTTCATTTCTGCATGCATAGTTGCTCAGAGTACGGGCCCCAGGTTAATGGTGGCCCTCAGAAACATTTGTGTGGCCCCCTGAACGTGACACGAAATACATGCATTATATTTTAATCATCAGCTGTTACATTTATTACACTTCTCAGCTGCTGCATCAAAATGTGCCCCCCTAAGAAGCGTCTGTCAGGTTAGGAATGACAACTTGGACGAAGCTACTTGGTTGCTTGGTGACTAGTGGCACCTCCAGAGTGTCACAGGAATTAATGCTAGTGCTTTTTTGTACTTCGATTGAACAGAGATCTGTCTGTTGTTACAGTCTGAGATCTCAAGATTTAGTTCTGTTGCCTGTTCCTTGTGCACGGACTGAGCTAGGAAAGAAAGCTTTTATGTGCTCTGCTCCTGTCACCTGGAATAACCTTCAAAAAGATTTGAAACAACGCGATCCTTCTGGCACATATAGCTGCATTTTTTTGTGTACATCCCATTTATTTTAATATTTATGGCTGCAACCAAAGACTTATTTTATTAACGGTTTATCTTGTGTTTTTTCTCACTATTACAGGGTTAATTGCTTTGGTAAAAGGCAAAAGGCAGCTTCAAAGTGCTTTACAGATGATTCAATTTCAAAAAGAATTTGAAACACACATAAAAGGACTGAATAAAAGACAGTGTGAATATCTATAAATTTAGAGGCAACTCTGATAATTGTGATGTAATTAGTTCCATAACTCTGTGTGAATGGTCACTGTGTGAGAAAAATAAGAACAAAATGCCAAAACACCCAAAAGGATTAAGTTCATGATGAGATTGGACAGAGAAAAGATGCAAAATCTTACATGTCAAATTGTTTGATAAATACTTGAAACAAATAATCAAAACTTAAATTAGAGTCTTGCATATTTTCACTGTGTGATAGTGAGTCAGTATTTGCATATCGGAGGGAGGAATAGGCATGGAGATGGAGGGATTAAACTAGAGAGAGAATATTTATAAGTAGGGCTGGGCAGTATATTAATATTATATCAATATTGTAAGGTGAGGCAAGATACTGTCTTAGATTTTTGATATTGAATTATTAGTGTTGTTTTTTCCTGGCTGTAAAAGCTGCATTACAGTAAAATGATGTGACTTTCTGAACATGCAAGACTGTTAAAGCTGCTCTATTATTTGCTTATATCAATTTTGACATTATATTCACATTACTGATGATTATTAAAAATCTGATTTTGTAAATATTTCACCAAAGCAGTAATAGTCAATCCCACAATATCTACACAATATTGATATTTGGTTAAAAATGGCTTGTTTGATTTACTCCACATCACCCAGCCCTATATTTAAGAGAGGGAAAATATGCTTTCTGTCACTCTGTGTCTGTTGAAGCTGCAACGATTAACTGATTAGTTGTCAACCTTTAAATTAATTGTTCAATACTTTGATAATTGATTTATCAATTCAAGCAATTTTTTTTAAACAATTCTCTTATTTCTCTGATTTCAGCTTCTTAAATGTGAATATTTTCTAGTTTCTTTACTTCTCTGTGACAGTAATCTGAATACATTTTGGTTTTGGACAAAACATGACATTTGAGGACATATTTATTGATCTCCAAGGGGAAATTATTACCCGAAATTACCCGAAACACCCTATGTACCCAGGACACATCACTGATGATGCTTCTCTGCGCATCTGTAGGATGCATCAGTCACCACCTGTAAATATACAGCAATAAAATGAAATAAAATAGAAATGAAATGTGCTTTAAAATAAAATGTGCATGATGCTACAGTGTTTAACACTAGTATATAAATATTAAAAATTTAAATATTAAAAGTAGAATATATATCGTCACTGTGCTGAGGCTGTAAGTGTGAAAATTTAACTACAGTATACACATCAGCAGAATAAAACAACAATAGAATTATGGCAAATGAAGATATGCATTCAAGAGGTGAAAATCAGTTGAATAATGGCACAGAATACTGCGGCAGTTTAATTTTTGCACACAATAGCTAATTAAGAATTATAAATGCAGTAGGTGAAAGAAACTCCAAATGCCAGTTTACTGAATATACTATACTATTGACCAAACAACTCTTCAATTCATCATAAAGATAATTAACAGATTAAGATACAATGAATGTCAGTTGCAGCCTTAGTGTCTCTCTGTGTCCCTCTGTCTTTGGGGAAGTGCTATAATGCTGTAAAAGTAAGAGACAGCCGCCGACAAGTGTGTGAAGCGCTATTGTGCGAGTCAGCAGACAAACCCACTCGCCCACAGAAACAAACAGTAATACAATAAGGAGAGAAAAGACATGGTGTTTTATTGCAACATTCTGTACGTCTGTCTCAATGGAAATATAATAAAGAGCAGAAGAAGACAAAGCAGGAAGCACACTGCCCTCGCTGTCATGCAACATTGAGCAGAGCTACTGTATCTTAAAAGACAGTTGCTTTGATATAATCTAATTCATCCTGTTCTAATTCTGTGTGTTTGTGCATGCGGTGTATTTGTGTTCACTGTCTTTCTTCTCTCCTCCTTTCTCTTCCTTAATATCTAGGAACTGTTTTTCTTTGCCTCCCTGCTCATCTGTCTCTTTCCCTTTTTCCTTTAATCTTGTTTGCTCCCTCGTCAATGTTGATTAACGATGGCTGCAAGGGAGCGATAGCATCTCTGCCTTTTTTAACCTCTCCACTTTCTTTTCCTTTTTTTTTTAATCTGCTGTTTACTTCTGCTCTCGTTCGTGCAAATCTCTTCAGCACTTTACTACCTGTGTATTTTTTATCTCTGGAAATGCGGCGTGACTCATGTTGTGATGGCCTGGCTGTTGTTCAGGTTATGTGTGACGCATTTTACAGAAGCCTGGGGACATCATAGTGACAACACACACGCATGCACACACACGCACACACACACGGTTTAAACTCTTCTTTTGTCTGACTCAGGGGTAGTCATGTCACGTTGTCCTCAGCTGTAATGGTAGTGATACTAACCTGCCAACACACTTTTATCACACACGCTCACTCACTCCAGATGACATACACATACTGTATGCTATCTGAGTCAGCCAGTTACTCACACACACATTTCAAATGTCAGCTTTGATCCATGGTGTGTTTTGATCCAAGAACAAATCAATCAAACTGAGTGATTTTTAAACGAGCACATTGATCTATGAATCACTGCAGTAAAGTCATGTTTATTTGTATAGCTCAATACCATACAGTGCCTCTTTGGGTTTTATTGGTTCGCGTCAATAACCATTAGGGGTGCACCGACCTTTTCTGTCTTGATTCTGATACCACAACTCAGGGTGTCTACCGGATACTGATCCAATACTGGTGCTCAGTTTTTGATTGCATTGGGATCATTATCATGCAAGTTAATATGAGGCCCTTCTGTGGCACTAAAAACTGAACACTGATCAGTACTACCAGTTTCAGACCTTTCCCAAATCTCCAACAGCACCTATAAAGCCTCTGCAAAAAAACAGATTCTCTGATTCTGTCTTCCATCCATTTCTTTATAAAATGGTTATCCACGTGAGGGTTTTGCCTGGTGTCAGTCCCCCCACAGCGCTCATTAGATCAATGGATTGCCAAACAAGAAACCGCTGACATTTCTCAATGCTAGAACAAATTTGATCCTTTTTTTTTTTTTTTTTTTTTTTTTTTTTTGGCAAATACAGCCCGGCTAGCTCAGTTGGTAGAGCATGAGACTCTTAATCTCCGGGTCGTGGGTTCGAGCCCCACGTTGGGCGAAAGGGTTTTCGACCAACTCTTGGTTGCTGTAGCCTACCCTCTATCAAGGACTCTAAAGAGAAGTGTACAGCCATTAAATCAGTTACCTGTGGATTTGTTGGACAAAAAGCTGCGAGGTGTTACAGCCTTGAGAGCTGACTTGTCTTTCTCAAAGTCAAGGAAGATCCTTAAATGGCCTAATTTGCTGTATGCTTTGTCATCAACCCCCCTCCACATTTGATAACATTGTACAACAACATTAGAAAGTCTCAAAAATATCACAGTACCCTGAAACCCCCTCAGTCTGCTGAGGGTTAATGAAGTTCACTAACTCTCCTTTAAGTCTGTAATCCTACAGGTTTTATTTATGTGTAACTTGTGACTCTAGCTCATCAGTTGTCAGGATGGCCGAGTGGTCTAAGGCGCCAGACTCAAGGTTGACTCCTTCCTAAGTGAAAGGGACTTCTGGTCTCCAAATGGAGGCGTGGGTTCAAATCCCACTCCTGACATGTGTTTTGTCTGCAGGCTTCATTCCTTTTGTTTAGCGATACAGATATCTCTCTTTTCATGGATTCAAAGGTCTGGGCCAGGCAATATGTATAGTGGACTGACTTAACAAATTAACTGTACAACGCTGGCTGAGCTGCACAGATGAGCTGATCAGGTAGCAGACTGTGTCACCAACAAAAAAAATCCAGCAATATTTCTGAAAATATACCCACAAAATCCAACCGGGTGCAGGTTTTCAACCCATTAGAATTAATGCAGCTCTGAATTCTTACCCATTTTTCAGTCAGATGTAGCCCGGCTAGCTCAGTCGGTAGAGCATGAGACTCTTAATCTCAGGGTCGTGGGTTCGAGCCCCACGTTGGGCGAAGGCCTCTTTAGGCTGAGACTGAAACAGTCATAGTCTACCCTGTGCTGATCACTCTCCCATGTGTTGGACATATAACTATGATGTGTGGATTTTGTCATATATTTGTTCGGCTCTCACATAAATCTGTAAACCTGTTAGTTCTGTTTACATGTAACTTGTTAACTCCAGTCTGATTTCTTCAGTTCAGCTGTCAGGATGGCCGAGTGGTCTAAGGCGCCAGACTCAAGGGTTGACACCTTCCTAACAAAGTGGGACTTCTGTTCTCCAAGTGGAGGCGTGGGTTCAAATCCCACTCCTGACATAGATTTTACAAATAGGTTTCATTCCTTTAGTTTTGTGATACAGATTATCTCTCTTATTGATTCTGTGTAAAATAAGTTTTGCTTGAATATGTACATGAAGCGTATAAAGTCATGACAACAGAAAACACTGACTGAGCTTCACAGGTGAGCTGATTGTCAGGTAGCAGACTGTGTCAGCAACAACACAGAAGAAACTGCTGTCGGGTGATATTGAGATGACATGTTGATTTAGAACAGCCTTAGTAACCTTGTCTATCTTTTCTGTAGCATTCGCCATTGTTGTTACGACTCCTCATTGGTTTAGGTGCACCCCTTGACAACAGCATTAGTCCTGGATGTTGCAGTGATTAGCTAATCCTCCTGCGGCGCTCATTGATCACTTTTTTTCAGCCGTTGTAGACAGCAGCTGTTTTATGTTACAATGCCAGACGAATCAGTATATTCAAACTCGGTCACCAGGGCGGATTCAAAGGTCTGGACGCAATAACAGGTTTGCAGTGAAAACAGTGTGTGCATGAGCAGACACAATGTCGTTTTACCCTGTAACTTACCTCAGCTCCTCCTGGTGATCCCAGAATGCCCCCAAGTAACCTGGCAGACATGCTCTTGGTTCACTGCGGATTTTTTTTCCAGTCAGACATGGCGAGAACACCTCAAAAGTGGGTGGAAATATGGCATCCTTGCTACTGCTACAAAGCCAGTATCACTGTAGCAGATGCCCCCAAGTGATGTCCAACTTTACAAACCAGTTGACACACATTGAACTGAGGGCCTTTAGGGGCCTGGCGCCTGGGTTGTTAGACAGTAATAGCTTTCAAAGTTTGGAAAGCCCAAAATCTCAGTTCCTGGAACAATAAATGTTAGGTCGTTGGTTCTGATTAACAACCATTTCAGACCTTTGCTAATGTTTTATAGTCCTGTTTTGCTTTTGAAATCTTACTTTGCACACACACACACACACACACACACACACACACACACACACACACACACACACACACACACACACTCCTGTTGATCTCTTACATGTATAACTCTAAATGTGACTTTTTTCTCTCTTTCCAGCATTTGCAGTGCACCATCCAGGCTCTACAAGATGAGCTCAGAATCCAGCGAGACCTCAACCAGCTCTTCCAGTCCGATTACTCAGAGTCCGGTCTCTTGGGAAACCAGCCCATCCCCCCTCAGGAAATGACAGAGGAGAACTTCCTGCGTCTCCATGGCGAGTACGAGCGCCAGGTGAAAGAGCTCTTCCTCCTGAGGAAGACTGTGGAAGAAATGGAGCTGAGGATAGACACACAGAAACACACACTGACTGCCAGGTGAAGTGGGAAATTTACTGTTGTGTGAGTTTCAGGGGCCTCTTGCTGCAATTTCAGGCTGCCAGCATTTAAAGTGTGGATTTAAATCTATTCCTTTCTTTTCTAACAGGGATGAATCCATAAAGAAGTTACTGGAAATGTTGCAGAGCAAAGGCCTGTCGTCACGGGCAACTGAAGAAGACCATGAACGAACGAGGCGACTGGCCGACGCTGAGATGACCATCCACCAACTGGAGGGCCTACTGGAGCAAAAAGACAAGGAGATGCTACAACTCAGAGAGGTGTGTGTTTGTGTGACTGGCCAAGGAGAAACAAAGTGCATTCAAGCATTCCCATGTGTGTGGGTGTGTGTCTTTGTGTACGGCCAGATGTGAGTGTGTGCAAATCAAACCGTGTCATATCCAGGCAAGGCCCTTGGCTGCGTCCCATCATGGCTCATGATTCAGTTTTAATACAACACAGAAACATCAACACACGCACAAACACACAGGAATGCATACTTTATCCCATTTTTTCTGCTTTGTCTCTTTTCAAACACGTCTTTCAGCTCCGTTCATGTTTGTTGTTATATACAACAGCTCCCTCTAGCGGTAAAATTTTGTTACTAAGCAACAAAAAATCAAATAGGGACAGGTTTTCAAGTTGATTTTCCAAACTGTAAGTCATTGGAAAGTTTAATGAGATGATAAGTAAATGGAATAGAGTAAATTTAAAAAAATGAAATTTATTAATCAATGACTGATAGATAGCTTTTGCCATCCAAGGAAGGAAATTTTTTTTCCATCTGCACCTGAAATAACCTGATGAAGGTGCCTGCACGAAATGTTGTTCCTCATATATTCCTAATAACTACAAGTGTAGGAGACTGTGCAAGATTCTTTTCAATACTCTAAGCACCTGCTCATGTCTCATATGAAGCATGTGAAATGCATAAAACACATCAGGCAGACAACAAGTACACTGATGTGTCAGTGTGTGTGTGATATTATCATGATGCAATATTATTGCGATTGTAAATTTGTTGCGAGTATTGGGATAAAATATTTTGCACTATATTGTGATCTATCACCTTTTTTAAACTGTACACTATGTCCTTAAAGGAAAACTTTTCTGTCTGTTCATCTGTTAGGGATCAAGCAGTAAAGACAGACACACAAGCTTCATTTTAGAATTTTACTGCTTTATTTAGCCAAATCAACTCATACAGCAACAAACTCTTAATGTTTAAAATACATAAGGAAAGGGAAAGTATCAACAAAAATATTATTCAGGGCCCTTTAACTAAATTGAGGTCAGCAAAACAATACAGCAACAGAAGTCTGAACTGAACAAACCTGACCTCTCGAATGACACAAAAGAAGGGGTATATATATACATATAAAATAATCCGCGCTTTCTACGCAATGTGAGGAATTCACAGCAATAGTGTTTATTGTAAAGGAACAGTGTGTCAGATTTAGGGGGATTTAGTGGCACCAAGTGGTGAGGATTGCACATTGCAATCAGCTGACCTTCGCCTGGTGAGAATTCCTGAAGCGTTCATTGTTAAGAAGGTTTTTCCAGGGAGCTGAACTATTCGCTGAGGTCCCTTTACTTCTAAAACAAACACCGGGTAATTAAAACCAGTAAAAACGCAGTAAATAAATTAAATTAGTTTCATATCACAAATCAGTGTTCCTACAGCGCTGTGTGGCACGTCGCAGACAGGCTGCTAGCCCAGCAACTGCTACAGTATCCTCATTTTATCCTTATTTTCTTTAAGATCCAGACATTTAGGAAGTCTTAACTGTGAGCCAAATCAATCATCCACAGGGGTCTCTTCTTCTCAAAAACAGACAGGTAACTTAAATTGTAAAAACACTGAATAAAGCCGTTTTACTTTGAAAAAAAAAAAAAAAAAGGCTCTTGTCCCCGAGGGGCTGCTAGCTAAGGTGGCTAATGCAAAAATGAGAATATGCGAATGGCCCCATCTAGGCCTGTGCTTGGTTTGTCCGTTCTGGACTACTGTTGAACAATTGCAGTCCAACATGGTGATCTCTGTGGATGAGGACCAACTCCCTGTGCATATATAAATAGTTCATTATAAAGTAATGAAAACATAATGATTCTTATTTACAAGTGATTATGCACTGAAGAAAATATACTTATTATAGTATATACCATTCCTGCCAACATACCCCCCTAAATCATACACACTGGACCTTTAAACTTTTAACTTGCCTTGTTAAGAGCCACCAGGTTGACAACTGATTCATTTATACTGAAAAATACACGAAATAACTGATCTCAGACCAGTCTTTTATGACTGGCTTCAAATGTACTATGAGCCACAGCTGTGAGGGAGAAATATTCACACACAAGAGCCAATGATGCATCATTAAATGTATCATAGGCAGCAAATGACTGAGAGAGAGATGTAGGCTGACAGATGATTTTCTTTCAGAAAGGGTTCAAAACCTAATTAGGATTGTTCCTACTCTGATAGAACATGTTCTGGCCTGTGTTGCTTCCCATTGCATCAGTGTGCTGGACAGAGATTCTGTTTTCCGACAGTGTTTGAAACAGCCGTCGTTAATTGCACAGCAGAAAACACCTCCGAGAAACCAGAATGAGATAACGCAATACCTGGAAGATATCAGTGGAGGTTAATGTGAGAATTACAGAAGTAAATGACTGTGGAAGTGTCTCTTGTGTATTTGTCGTGCAGACTTCCTGCTGAGTGGCTGACACGTTTTTTGGACATTGTTCATTTCACTAATTAACAAACCAGTCCTTTCAACTCCCTGCAGCCACTTTAAAACATCTCCAAAAATGTCCCTGGTGGGGATGGAGCTCATGTGCAGCTGTGAAAATGAGACCTGCATGGGAGCAAAGACAGGCTGTAAATGTTACAGATAATTCAGTGGGATTTAGATGAAAAGATTAAGTAGTTATTAAATTTAAAATTACATATTCTTTTGCTGATGAGACTATATCATTATAACCTCTCATTTCCTCCATAATTTGCAATGGCTGTATCAGTTCTTGATTTCACCTGTAACACTCCATAGGAAGTGCCAAACAAGGGAACATCTGAGTGTGTGTGTGTGTGTGTGTGTGTATGAGAATGTGTGGTCATGTGTATTCATGGCATTGTAAAAGATATCCTCATACAAATGTATAATATCTTATGAATTGGTTCTATAATATCTTGCACATACTGAGAATCACCATGACTTGCCTCCCTAAGCATAATTGCTATAAACAGTTATATGTTTGTATGCCGAATCTGTAGATAATGGGACAACATTTCGGTATTAGAAATGATCCAGTTTGTGTATGTACCCTGTATCTGACCAATCACGTCTGTGGGACAGGTAAACAGTCTGTGTGGAAAGGCTGAACACATTGGCTGAATACAAGTGTGAAACTAAAACAAAAATTGTATGTACAATAAGCACATACATGCAGTGATTGCTGTGTCAAGTTCAGGGTCAGGGCAACAAGATGAAGGTTAAAACTAGCCAATCACAGCACAGCAGGGCAAGACTAGGCGAAACCCTGTCATTTGTTGGGAATATTCTAGCATCTACCTTCTTCTTCCTGTGTGACCAGACTTCCTCCTTCACTCTCGTCATATGACGCAGGACAGCCTGCAGTGCGTACGTCACATGATCACAGCCTCACTGTATGACCAGTGAATGAGAAGCGCCCGACTAGCACCTGGAGCCACAGCACCCCACTGTCCTGTTCACATATGTGTGTTTAGTGGCTCCCGGCTCTTGCATTAGCTGCCTTTGTCGGCCTCTAAGTGTGTTTCCTCCAAAGAAAAGCAGTGATGCATACGCTGCTACGTCCTCCCCTCTGCTTTTTGTTCCCTCCCTTTCTCGTACTCTTCCTCCCGGTCCTTTCACTCTCTTTTTGTGCCTTTATATCCACCAGCACACTCCGCCTTCTTTCTACCCTCCCTGCTCTCACTTCATTTGACCAGTGAGTTGTGATGGGGAAACCACAGTCAGACAGATAACATTTTGTTGCATGTAGCTTAGTAAATAAGGGTAGTTGAACTTTGGAGAATTTTTCGAGAATCTGGAGTAGAAATATAGTGTAGACTGACCTAATTCTTGCAGGGTATTTGTTAGAGATGATATGACTGTATGCAGCTACAAATTAAAACTGGCACTCTGTAGCATTGGAAGACTAGATTTATTCATTTGAATGGAATTGTTTTGTTTAATTAGGACTCTTTTTTTAGATTGGAGACCATTTTAGATTTCATTTGAACCTAAAGGCTTCATTAATTTAATTAGCATCATTTCAGGCTGTCAGATTCGATCATTCATTCGCATCTGAGGCTGAAACACTGTAAGCTTAGTTAGCAGCGCTCCTCACAGTTGGAAGGATGTGGGATGGACGGATCGACCCAAGGAGGCTAAAAGCCGGCACCTCTACGAGAGGGAGACGTGTTATTCCTGCCTCACCCTCCATCCCCATCTCCCCCTCATTCCCAGTTTCCCCCTCCATCCCTATTCCACCTCCTTTCCATGTGTCTCCCTCCTTTCAACCCTCACCTCCTTTCTCCCCCTCACGCCATCACCAACTGTGCTCCTCTCCCTCCTTCCCTGCACCTTCCCCTCGTTCCCATCGCCACCCTGTCCACCCCGTCGTCCTCCCCTCCTCCTGTCCTCCCCACTATCCCTCTTTTGTCGTCGCCTCCTCTGTCCATCCTTCCCTCCAGCACTCGCCGTCCTTCCCTGCTCCCGCTCCACGGCCTACACCGGCCGTTCAGCCTTCTCTCCATCCCTCTCCGCCAGCCGCTGTCGCCTTCTGTCCCGGCCCACGACCTTCTCCTCCCTCACTGTACCCCTCTGTGTCTCCCTCTCTGTCCTCCGCTGACCACCGTGGTGTCTGTGTCTCTCAGGAGCTGCACAGGCGATACGAAGCAGCTCCAGAATCAACGAAGACCAAGGCCTTGCAGACAGTCATCGAAATGAAGGTAAACATTTGTTGGTGATTAGTTCATGTAAATGTGCTTTGTATCAGAATCGTCATAGTGTGATGAATGCATGGAAGCTTCTCTCAGAAATATAAAACTTGATGCAAAAGATTACGCAGAAAGCTTCCTGTTGTGTCTAAATATCCTCACCTATGCTGTACTACACTGTGCATGCAGTACATACTGAACATATTGCATGTACTAAGTTCAAAGTTTGTCCACTGTAGAGCACAGACAAGTTGATTTCTCAACTGTTAAATGTCCCAAAATGTATCCATCACAATTTGGGAAATAAGAAAATAAATAAAACAGAACAAATTCAAGGAATTTGTTTAAGATTACGATGGCGTATTAGTGCCAAGATTTCAAGAATAAGTCATAATATTACAAGATTGAAGTTGTGATTTAATTTTGTTGATATTTATACGATGTCACCAGACTTTCTGCCGTTAATCTGCACCTTTTTTCTCATAAATGTAATAAAGTAGTATTAAAATGAAGTTTAATCACGTAGCATTACAACCTATTTCTCAGAAAATTCAGACTTTATTCCCGTAATAAGGCAAGTTTTTTCTCTTGAAATTCTGTGAGGGCTGGGTAATTAATCAAAAATTAATTGAAACAGACATTGAGAACCTGTAACCAAACTAATCTTGCCCATGTCTGGAATTTTGTTGTCATTTTTTGACTTTCCCCACTGCGTGTGTTCCTGTTAGTTGTTTTTTTTCTTTTAGTTATTTTAAAGTCACAAAGATAAGATATGTACTCTTCAATTAGAAAAGATATCCCAGCTTTAATAGCTGAGCATATTTATAGTGCAAAGCTTGTCCGTGAACAATTCCTAAAAGTCTCAGTTTTAATTGACCCTGCATAAATATGTCAATATGAGGTATTTGTGTAAAAGATCATGTACAATCTGTTGCAAACATGCTTTTTGGAAATTTAAACACATCCTACAGCTATGTTTTTTTAGTGTGATTTAATTAAACAGTATTTTCAATATCCCGCATATACAGACATGCAAGAGCCACAAAAAGAGAAGGAGTTTCCTAACTCTGCCAAAACAGTTATCAAAGCTCCCAGTATAACTCTAATTGCTCCCTCTGGTGGAGGCATCTCTGTTCCTTCAATCCCTCAATCTAGCTGATGTTGTCTTTAATATGGACTTTCTATGATCGACTTTCCAGCTCCACTTATCGTCAGTAAAACCAAAGGAATATATTTTATTATTTAGTAATATTAATGGTGCAGGTACAGAGAATCACACCTGGTCCTCTCCCTTCAACATGTGCATGTTGATGTCCTGCCAGGATGCAAAGATCAGCTCGATGGAGCGCGGCATAAGAGAACTGGAGGAGGAGGTGAACATGCTCAAGTCCAACGGAGCTCTGAGCAGCGAGGAGAGGGAGGAGGAGATCAAACAGATGGAGGTCTACAGATCCCACTCCAAGTTCATGAAGAACAAGGTGATACAGTCGCACACACACATTTTCTGCTTTTCTTTTTATGTTTCGAAAGATTTCAGGATTTCGCTCACTGGAAAATAACTCCACTTCTTTACACTTGACGGATACAACTTTAGTGTCAGGAACAAAAAGGGTTCCTGCCGGAGCCACGCTCATTAAAACAAACCAGCACTTCTGTCATGTGGGGAGATGAGACAGTTCAGGAATTCAGTCAATGTTTTCTCTCTGTTTGCTTCTTGTGCTTGTTTGAGTTGAAATGTGTTTGTTGTCGTCTGCGGTGGGTTTTTGTGTGGGGAGGTAATTTACACCTCCATTTTTACAGTACCTTTTCTTTCTTTGATTTAAGCATTGTTGGCATTCTTAGACATTTATAGTAGAATACTAAATTTCCCACATCCGACATCCTCAGCTTTTGTTGCCTGAAATGTACTTAACACCAGGGGACTACGACCACAAACATGTCATTTGTTAGTGAAGAGAAACAATGAAATGTGCAGTAGAACGACTCAAGTAAGTTTCCATCAATGGACATGTGACTGTGCAACAATATTTGTCCTGTTTATGAGTGCACGAGGAAGCAATGGCAATGGTTAAGAAAAGTGTTTTCTGATTAGTATCCTTAATTTTAAGGGTAAGGGTAATTTTGGGTAAGGATTACAGTATTTCATGTCCCTGTCAATAAAGTTACATATGAAAAAATGACCCCCAAATGATCATTTGTATATCAGTCACTCAGCCTGTGTTACGTTGAATTTGTGAGGAAAACTTTTTGTCTCACATGCCTCAGGTGAATGAGTCCAAAAAGTAGAAAATTATTGATGAATTCAACTCACAGGCAACTGTGTTTAACAAAAGCAAAACTATCTCAAAACATCCATTTACAGAATCTCACACGTCCCGTGCAGTATAATCCAAGTCTCATTTATCCAGTCAAATGCTCAGCACTTCCCAAACAGCCATCTCTTAATGAGAAATAACTGAATGGAAAGTGAGACTTATCTATGCTCTCTTTAAAGCCAGACTCCTTTGACAAACCAGTAATTTTACCTCGCTAAGCATAGGAGCTGTTGGTCTACTGCTGCCTGGAACAGTTAATTGGTTTTTGTTACCATGTGATTTTTGTGAAACCAAACTAAGGAATCATGGACTAATTTTGTTACAAAGCTGCATAATCACCAAGAGTTGGATCGTGTTCTCACGGCAGCATTTACAGGCGGACCAGATGCCTTGTGTGAGAGAGCTGCTCTTGATTGGTCAGAATTTCCATGTGGGAAAAATCCAGGAAGTAAACCAAACGTTGAAGAAGAGTACACTTGCAAGATAAAAGCGACACTTTCTAATGTCACAATGGAGGGACAACTACGCAGGTTGATTTCAGCGCTAGTCATCATGGACTATATTGCTGTCATTGTTCATTTTAGTCAAACCATACAGTTTGAAAACGAGGCGCAGCTCCAACTAGAAACTAGAAATTCAACCTAATACAGGATGAGTAATTGATATACAAATGATTTTTGGGGAGGTATAGATCCCTGGAAACCTCACACAGTTAAGAAATTCAGGACTGTCCATGAAAAGCATAATTCTCATAGCATTATTCATTTCTTTAACAGGCTTGTATCATTTAGCAGCTTGTATGAAAACCTTAAGCCTGTTAGGTTTTCATATTTCACCTGATTCATGTGCTAAAGTTTGCCATAGCCATTAAACCTGCACCACTGACTGACTCACAGGATGTACAGTAGATGGTTTTCATGCACTGTTTCAGCATGCGAGGTGTTTGTGTTTGTGTTGCGATGTGTATGTGGTCAGCGAATGTGGCGGCTGATTGTGTTGCGGTCATGGTGACGCCCTCCTCTCCTGCCAGGTTGAGCAGCTGAAGGAAGAGCTCACTCACAGCCAGTCAGAGAAGGAGGAGCTAAGGCAGCGAGCCAATGAGCTTCAGCGGGAGGTGTCCGCAGTAAGAGACGCACCTCTGTCTGTTTGCGCTGTCTCTCTTAGTTTCATTGCTTCTTGATCTCTTGCTCTTTTGTCTCCCAGGTCGACTGGTGAATGGCTGCTGCTTGAGTAGATCCCAGTAGAATCCCAGTAGTGTGTTCAGGCAGCATGAAACAACTTTAAACTTTTGAGGAGGTCTTTGCTTCCCAATCTGTCTGTGACCAATAATGTAATGTTTGTTTCAAGCCGTCTGAACTACAGTTACAGACTTCAAGCTGAGAGCCCAGCTGTGCTACAGCCTGCATATCTCTAACCTGCTTCTCTTTTTTCTCGCATGAGGTTTCTCTCAACTAGTGGCTTGGATTAGTTTGGAGAGTTTTTTATTTGACTAATTCTCCTGTGTGGTTTGGGTCCATTCCTTTTAGCTGTCATGTTAAATTCACTCCCAGGCAGCTCACTGAGATGCTAGAGGTCACTAGTAGACATTAAACTGTATTTCCTTTTAATTATTTTGGGATAACTGAAAAAATCGACCCTGACCGTCTTGTACAGTAAAACACAGTAGTTGGGGAGTATACCATATGTATAAATGGGTGTGTAATACTGCACTGACCGTGATGTGTGTCTAATTTTTGTTTGCTTTCCAGGTGACAGATTAGAAAAATGGCTTGTTTTTCCTTTTACACAAAATGTCCTAAAACTGACACAGTGGCCCTTATAGAAGGCCACTCTCTTTATTGTACATTTTATTTAATTAATATAGATAAGGAGAGCTTACCGTAAAACTTCAGTTAGTAGCCCAGGCTATTATTTGCTTAAATTACTGAAATCAATGGGTCTATATTAGGGACAGGCGTCTACTGTATATATGAGACAGGCCTTTAATTTCTTTCACACAAAACTGTTGCTGAGCAAAGATTGGGAAATATAGATTCTTTATTTGATCAGTGAAGAGGGAGCTGAGCCAGAAGGCAAATCTTTCGATTTACTGGTCCATCCACGTCTCAACCCTCACCTATGGTCATGAGCTCTGGGTAGTGACCAAAAGAATGAGATTGCATAACCAGAAGTAAAAAGCTAACATTAGGCTATAAACAAACTATATCACAGGTGCATGATTTAACCCCAATAATGCCGTGTTCGGTGTGATGACGTTCCGTAGTCTCATTTAGCCACTTGTTAGCAACCAGCCTTTTTAAGACACATAAAAACTTCAAAGTTCAGAAATGAGGTATTTACTGATGTATTTTATGTTGCAGAAGAAAACATGTAAGTCTCCCAAACTCTTGTTAACCACAGACCTTAGTTCAGGCATCTAACCAAAAACTCATTGGGAAAAAACCTGTTGACTTTGAGACAAAGGAACATTCCTGGGCACCTGTGACTACTTTTTCTCAACATTTTGACCTTTACATATAGCGTTCCACAATAAAGTTATGGCTAAAACCTTAACAAACACCTTAGAACGAGTGCTCACTTAGTAAAGCTCATTGTGGAATTCAGTAGAGTTTTAACAACGTGTCATCCTCTCTAGTACCCACTCTAACTGAGTCTGTATATCGTGTGTGTGTGTCACTCAGATGGAGCAGGTAAAGCAGGATCTGAGTCGTAAGGACAGCGAGCTGCTGGCGTTCAGGACCAAACTGGAGACTCTGAACAATCAGTTTTCTGACAGTAAACAACATGTGGACGTCCTGAAGGAGTCACTCACTGCCAAGGAACAGAGAGCCGCTATACTGCAGACTGAGGTACAGTTACTCTTCCACTAGATTCAGACTCATTTCATTTATGTAGCACTATTTAGAGCTATATATAGTGACATAAAATTGCAGAGATGTGTGAAACAAGATTAACATTAAACAAGTTTAAACACAGATTAAACTCAGGGAATCAGATAAAAATAGAAAGAGAGGTTAAATGCAATTAAAAGCCGGAGAATAAAAGTGGGTCTTAAGGTGCGTCTTCAAAGCTTCAACAGACTCAGTGTGTCTAATGGCCTACGGCAAGCTGTTTCAAAGCTGAGGAGCTGCTCCAGAAAAAGCCCTGTCCCTGGGCTTTCTTCTCCAGGAACAGGGCACAGCAAACACGCCACAGTGGGTGGATGTTAGGGGTCTGGTGGTGCTGTAAAGGGGGGAGAAGCTCTGAGATATATGTAGGTGCAAGACCATGGAGAGATTTTAAAGTGTATCCTAACATGAATTTGGAGCCAGTGTAAGTTGCTTCTGTATGTAATGGTACTATTACTTATCACATGGAAATTGATCATAGGTTGTATGCATTTGTTTCAAGGGACTTTGTGTGTGTGTGTGTGTGCTTGCAGGTGGATGCGCTGCGCCTCCGTCTAGAGGAAAAGGAATCCCTCCTGGCTAAAAAGAGTCAGCAGATCTCAGAGCTGACGGAGGAGAAGAGCACTCAGAATGGAGAGATCAGTGACCTCAAAGACATGCTGGACGTCAAGGAGCGCAAAGTGAATGTGCTGCAGAAGAAGGTAAGAAAACACCAAGTATATCTTTAATTTCCAAAACAAGCTGGATGTCACAGCGTACGAAGAAAATGTGCTGAATTAAAATACACACTAAGGTTGAACACATGCACCGAATGAAAAGTTAAAACCTTTGTGATCCTGTTTTTATTCGTGTTTTTAAGTCATTGTTGTGTTACAGATTAAACAGTGTGAGCACCACTGTGATCCTAAATGGATTCATTGCAACATTTTAGCTTCCATAGGAGGCAGTGTTTTTGCAGTTGCACGTACTGAAAGCAAGTGTCCCTGCCACCGAAATCATAAAAATTAATCACTTATTAGTGTGAATGCTAAAGGCATTCACACTATTGTTCTTCTGGAATTTTTTATTAGTGTGAATGCTAAAGGCATTCACACTATTGTTCTTCTGGAATTTTTTATTATTATTCCTGATTCCGTACGTTTTTCGGCACCTATCTCCTCCTACAAATCTTGTGCTACAGAAACCATTCAAGTATCAAAATGTGCAGCTTCTTAAGGACATTACTGCTTGTATTTTTCTTTTGTCTACCTTTTATACTTTTGGAAATATTCAGCTTTTTCTGCAAAATTTCCCCCATTCATCCTTATGGGGAATTTGTCAAATTTCAATCTGCTATAACTTCGGCATACTTTCAGCTATTCAAACCATTCAACCATTGAAATGTTCAGCTTTTTCAGCTCTTTCAGCCTTCTGCTTTTCAGCTTTTCAACCTTTCAACTTTTTCAGCAATTCAGCTTTTTCTGCAAATAATTTAACATTGCCGCTTATGGGGAATTTTTCAAATTTCATTCTGCTATAACTTCTGCATACGTTCAGCTATTGAAACCGTTCTACCACTAAAATGTTCAGCTTTTTCAGCTCTTTCAGCCTTTTCAGCTTTTCGGCAGTACATTCAGCAGATTTCGCTTCAAAGTTTAAGGATCTGCTCCTGCTGCAGCATGTCTGCTCATTCAGCATTTTCAACTCCATCAAACATTCAGCTTCATGTTCAGCTACAGAAAGTGTTCAGCTATCAATATATGTTCAATTTTGTAAGCTCTTCCAGCCTTGTGCTTTTCATCTTTTCTTTATATTTATTTTCATTTCTTTCAAACATTCAACTTCATGTTCAGCAATTAAAATGTTCAACTTTTTCGAGTCTTTCAGCCTCCTTCAACTTTCTGCCCTCTTAGCTTTTTAAAATATTAATCTTTCTGCCTTTTGAACTCCTTCAAACATTCAGCTTCATTTTCAGCTGCAGAAATTGTTCAGCTATCAATATGTTGATTCTTTTTTTCATTCATTCAACAGATTTCCGAAATCGCTTCAGCCTTTAGCATTCACACTGTATTTCCGCAGGAAATGCAATTTTTCTAGTTACAATAGATGTAGTATCACAGATGTAGTGTCACTCAAATCAACACGTACCGACCAGGAAAAGACTCAAAATGACCACAAAGAGATGCAAAGCAACTGCAAAATAACTACAAAAATAGGCAAAACACTCACAAAGGCAAGGCAAGTTTATTAATGTAGCACATTTTGGCCGAAAGGCAATTCAAAGTGCTTTGCATAAAACATTAAAAAGCATTGAGACAAAGTGTACATTATAAAAGGACATTTAAATACAATTAAAAATGCCATGAAAGAGCCAGAGATTAGAAAACAAAAACAAGCAAGAATATACTAACGCAGGTATAAAAAACAAGAATAGAAGTTACAGTGCAATGAAAGAAATGAATAAATGTTTTATTTAATAAAAGGCAGCGGCAAAAAGAAAAGTCCTCAGTCTTAATTTAAAAGGAGTGAGAGCTGGTGCAGACCTGCAGTTTTCTGGGAGTTTGTTCTAAAAAAACTAAACGCTGCCTCTCCATGTTTAGTGTTGACTCTTGGGACACAAAGCAGACCTGTCCCAGGCGACCTGAGAGGTCTGAGTGGTTCATAAACCATTCAGAGCTTTATAAATCAACAGGAGTATTCTGAATTTGAATCTGAGAGACAGGAAGCCTGTTTGAAGACCTCAGAGCTGAGTGATGTGATCTGCTTCCTTGGTCTCAGTGAGAACTCGTGTTGTGGCAGTTCAACTTAGGGCCCAAATGCAAACACTACCAGGAAACTGAGAGTGGTTTGAAGATGGGGACCGAAGGCTTGAGTGAAACGATGGCTGAGGTGGGCTTGGAATAGGGAAGCAGAGCAATCCAAATCCAGAGGCAGAAGACGAGACTGGACGTGGCTGGTGTTGTTTAAGCTAGTGTGGTGAACCTGAAAGACAGAACAGAGTGTGAATTGAGGTCCATGAGCATGAAAAGACCGCAGTGGCTTGATTGTAGATGTGGTTCAGGTGTGTAGACTCAGCAGCTGCTGGCACTCAGGAGAACTGGCAGGAGGAGGGAACCAGAAGGCCACGCACAGCACACGGGACTGAAAACGAACATGAGACACTAAGGAGTGGGAAAAAGGAAGCACAAGGGGGCGGCAAACCCTAACGGCTCGAGCAGTTGCGTTCTCAATCAGCTGTCTCGTCAATTTTTAGGGAGATCTGTAAGGACACTTAGAAGTCTACTGAAAAGTTTTTCCAAATCCTGCTGGGACAGAAGTCCTTTTATCCGTAATATTTTAATAAGATGATAGGCTGACTTTGTATTGTCTTGTTAAAATGTGTCATGGTATATGAATCGATTTAAGGTGGACTAAGGGGCAATAAAGAGACAGAAAACAGAACACAAAGCAGAACAAAACATGCAAAGCCACCACAAAGTCTGTGAAGTTATTGCCCCAATTGAATGAAATGGAAAAAATAATGGAGATGGACATGGACATGGAGACACTCTCCCATTGAAATCTGCATGTTGTCATGTGATACTACCACCACTAGATGGGGCTGTAAGACAGTGTGTGGCGTGGGAGCTGATGCAGGCAGACAGCTGGGCAGGCAGACAGAAGGGCACGCAGACAGGCAGGTATACTGGCAGATAGAGTTACAGGTGCTCTCTGCATATTTTGGCCACTTTTCAGTGTGTTTTTGTGTGTGTGTGTGCATCTTTGTGGTGATGCTGTCAAGTGGATGGATAGGCAGGAGTGACCCTCTGTCTCTGGCGTGTGCACACACATACCCACACACAAAATGAAGGGTAACGAAGGGTTTAGGGAATCTAGACATTAAAATCTAACAAATTAAGTGTAAAAATGACCCAAAAGAATCCAGTGCACAGCCAAGATCTTTTGGGTCTTTAGCCTTTTGATCTTTAGCTGTAAAAAAAAATCCGACCTCTTGCCTCTTTCCCCCGCGTCCCTCCAGTTGTCCCTTACAGAAAAAATGGAGAGTGTGAGCAGATAATTGATAGAGACAATCAAGCAGACAGACATAAAGCAGGACAGGGAGGGGGAGGAGAGAGACAGAGTGTGTTTGAAATCAGATGCATACTAATGAGTTCCTCCTGTTCAATAAATGATGACCTCTGCTGTCTTCAAATAGAATACAGTCCAGTGTCTGAGAGGGAGACGGAGACGCTGCTGACTCCTCCTTTATCTAATCTGCGCGCATTATTTCATAATTTCTTCCTCCCTTTGGAAAAACTAAAAATACCTCTCTTTCTTCTTCTCCGCTCCGTCCCCCCTCCTCGTGTTTTTACCTGTCATTATATGTTAGTCATGAAGGAAATTACCGTGAGTGCATAGAATTAATTCTTCTGATCCGCCATCATCCGCTTCTCTTTGTTGTTAAATGTAATTTTTTGACATAGATGAAGAGAAGCGTCAGCCGCTTATTGTTTTGTTAACATATTCACGTTCATTATCACACACAATTTCGGGACTTAAATAGGACGAGACGGGCAAAGAGAGTGTGTGAGTGTGTGTGTGTGTGTGTGTGTATTTGTAAATACTGTGTATGTGTGTGAGCCAGGCATCCAGCAGTTGTCAGTTTCAGGAAGTGCAGACGGGATCAAAGAGTCTCTCTGCCTCTCAATGTCAAGTGTGTGTGTGTATGTGTGTGTGTGTGAGAGGGAGAGGAGGAGGTGTCAGTCAAGCTGTCAGGTGAGCAGTTGATTAATGAGGCGCTGGAAGTGTTTTACTGTACGAACACACACACCCACGATCTCTGCGGTACTGTAAATGTGTGCGTCTCACCTGCAGTGGAGTCAAAGGTTGCATACCAATCCAACTCTCTGTTTTTTTGTGATGGCTTGTCAGTCGCTTGATTTCCTCTCTCTCCGGCAAAGCAAAAGAAAGAGACACAGGAGGAGAGGGTGGCTGAAACAGTCATTTTACCACCCAAGCTCGCCCCTTCTTAACACCACATTGCATAAGCTTTCCATCCCTCTCCTTTCTCCTCAATTTGTTATTTCTGTGCTGCTCAACCTTTTGTTCCATCCATTTTTCAATGAATACCACGAAGTTGACACAGCTCCTTATCTCTGTCTGTGATCTCGCGCACACATACGCACACACACTCGCTGTGGGCCCAGGGAAGGAGCGAGCGCTTCGGTTATTTCTGCTGATTTTGTGTTTTAATAGAAAATTAATCTGCTACCAAATCACTGTGAGAGGAAACAGGAGGAGGCAGGGAGAAAGAGGTGGAGGTGAGGAGAGTGTGTATTTGGAGTGAGGGTTAAAG
This sequence comes from Epinephelus cyanopodus, assembly GCA_026686955.1. NCBI lineage: Eukaryota > Metazoa > Chordata > Actinopteri > Perciformes > Serranidae > Epinephelus > Epinephelus cyanopodus. The sequence goes on along the minus strand of CM048936.1, from coordinate 18,748,249 downwards.
GTAACTGAAGCACAGCACCTCTCAGTAGGGCTCACGAGAATCTGGTGTTAGGTACGTATCGGGATACAGGGGTGACAAGTGAATATATTGCGATATACTGCGATACTCAAAAATGTAGGGCTCTTCCTGTTTCATAGAGTCAAATGACTGAAGATAGACTGCAGCACTGAAGGATCTGGTGGTCGAGGGTTTAAACACAACACAAAATGAACCTCTGCTACATTAGGATTGGCCAGTCTGCATCGGGGGGCGGGACTTCGCGAAGAGTCAGTTGACACAGTATCACAAAACATAATATCGTGATACTCAAGTGCATCGATATTTTCTTACACCCCTACCTCTCAGCCTTTTTCATGTTTGAAAATCTCCAGATGAATCATATTTGAGCCCATGTGCAAGCAGACAGTGTTGTTAGCAGGGAGTTGCGTTTGTTTTTGACCCGGAGAGTCATGTGCTTTGAAATCAGTGCGAGAGGAGACAGGAGAGAAACAGAGGGAATGTGGGAGGTGTCTATTTTTATTGGCTGTCAGAGAGACTCACATGTTCCTATGGGTCTGAAAGGGGTAATTTCGCTCGTTAGGTGAATCATGGATTCCGTGGAGTTGTCAAATGTGAAGCCGACCTAGGTTATATGTCATAAGCAATGAGCATCAAAGCGGCCTGAAAATCCAATCAAGTGAAATAATTTTATAATTTTTCATCATGAAGAGGAAAAATAACGTCCGCACACTCAACCATAGACTGGGAGTGCAGTTTTTTGATAGCCTTGCACCTACGTGATGTGCATGTGCTGTCCATTAACATATATATATATATATATATATATATATATATATATATATATATATATATGTTAAAGTCACTAACAAACATCTGAATATGCATAATATAATTATTTTATTAGATTTTCACATTTGTTTCACTTTCCTATTTAGTTAAAGATATACTTTGCTGGATTTTCCTGAAATACTTAAAAGACACACACAGTAACTCCTCTCACTCATCTCTTATGACCCACAGGAAGTGTGCGGCAGTGCATTTTTCTGTAGAGACCCTCTGCCTGTGTTTTCTTATTGTCCTCTTTTGTCTATTTTCTTTGTTAAGGATATTCATGGGTGTGTGTCCCTACAGCGCTCAGGTGAGGTCGGGGCTTTATAAAAAGGTAGCAACCAGGTGCCAGACTGTAAGCAACAGGCATCTAAGAGACACAGCGCCCATTTAACAAAAATATAATTTAAAGGTACTAGTCCATACCCATTGAGTACGGCATACCATACCATGTTAACAAGTAGTTAAATTTCTCCAGTCACCTTGAGGTGTCCTGTTCTACATATCTACCAAGTTTAGTAAAAATTGATATGGCAGCCTAGATATGAAATTAGCTCTCTAGCGCCCCCATTTTGTTTGATGGGGTCAATAATGGAGGGGTCCCCTCAGATTATGTGTGGTCATATGCCTACAAAGTTGCGTGGTGATGGGTGAAACCCTTGAGATGTTATACACCTTTATGTGATGAGCCACGCCCTCCGCAATATTAATTGTCTTATAGAAGCTCAGTTTTAGTAAGTTTTCCAACTTTTGCCAAGAGAGAACTTTAGATATTGGTCCCTAGATTATGTTCACTGAGTTTCATGCAGATCAGTCAAACTTCCGAGGAAGAGATCGATTTTAAGTGTTTTTCAAAAAATTCAAAATGGCGGAAAATCTATATGACCGGAAGTTATGAGCTCTTGAGGCAAATTTGTTCCTCGTGAGGAGAGGCGTCTCTGTGCAAAGTTTCATGTCTATGACAGACGGGGCATGAGATATGCCCATTCAAAGTCTGCAATTTCAATCGGTTGCTATAGCGCCCTCTTTTGGCCAATTGATGTAATATTGTTTCATTGGTATCCTCCCATGACCCTCTACCACTGTGCCAAATTTCACATGGATTGACCAAGTCAGTGAGGAGAAAAACGTGGAACAAACACACAGACAGAGTTTTCGTCATTATATAGAAAGATACCCTGCACTGCTTGTATGTACATAAGAAGCTACTTTATTTAGGTGGGAATGTTACATTTGTCTTAATAGGAAAGCCGATACCTTAGAAAGCTAACTAAGCTAACCGCCAACACCTGCTTGTCCAGCAGAAAGCAGGCCAACAGGCCTCTTCTTCAGTGCTCACCAGCAAAAGTAAAAGTTAAAGCAAACCCTGCTTTGTCTGCTTGGTGTTCTGCCTTGCTATATTTGCAGTTTTTCGGCACTGTGTCTCTGATTTTTGTAGCCTCCTCTTGGACACGTGCGGCTTACGTTCTGGCACCTGGTGGCTTCCTTTTTATTAAGTCCCGACCTCACCAGAAAGCTGTACCCATAACGTCCTGAACATAGCAAAATAGGCAAAAAATTAGCAAATACAGGCAGAGGGCAGAGTGTCTGCCGATGAATACACTGCCACATAGTTCTAGTGATGAATGAGAGGGATTACTTTTGTATAAGCATTATATGCTGCCATTTTCAATCTTTGAGTCTTGCTCACATATATTTGTTGCTGTTTATAGTTCTTATTAAAGCTAATTCAATTTAAGTGTTAATTGCCGTTATATTTGCTGTTCGTCTGCAGAAACTCATTATCGTCCGGGCTCTTGTTACAAGCAGTTGCCACAGTGCTTTACTTTGGCAGTCAGAGAGCCGATTCACTTACTGCCATAATACCATTCCTTGCTAAATAAATGAGTTGTGCATCAAAAACAACAACTATTTATGAGTTCTTGTCTCCTTTTCTCTCTCTGCAGATAGAGAACCTCCAGGATCAGCTGAGGGATAAAGAGAAACAGCTGGGCGGCCTGAAAGACAGAGTCAAGTCTTTACAGACAGACACCTCCAACACCGATACAGCACTGGGAACACTGGAGGAGGCTCTGGCTGAGAAGGTACACACAGGCACACACACATAATGGTGGTCAACCTCAGGTCAGCTCCAGAGCAAGGTTACATTAATAAAACCACTATGAGCAAAACAGCCGACCACCCACGCCATGACCAAATGACTCTGGATAAATGGAAATGAACCAATAATCACATTGGCTGTTTCATTATTAAATCATTCACAGCCTGCGTTCATAAAAGATTAAAACCCATCCAGCGTGCGCGCACGTCTCGCACCGATGGGAGCAGAACAAACAGGCACACTGTCACTGTTTTGGTGAGCATTCAGGTGCCACAGCCATAAAACAGCCCTGAACCACCTGAGCATGGGAATGAGACCCTCAACCGCCCCTTTGATGATCTGTTATTGTGCACTCAGGACCTGACCCTGATTCTGGGAAACCGACCAGTGACACTTACACCGGCGCACCGCTTCAAAGTGTTTGATGAGGATATATTTTTGTACTGTAATGCGCGATTTTGTTACCGACTCCATCGCCTTCGCACGCACACACACACAGGAAACGGGGCTATTAATTGTCCAGTGACTAATATTCAGGGTGTCAGCTGGATGTGTGAGTGTTGGCAGGCGGAGGTGGCCGACGACTTAAAATGACTTTCACAAGGTTTTCTTTTCTCCGTCTTCATTGTTTTGGTGCCCTTGGATATCTGTCCTTTCTTCCTGTCTGTTCTTTTTATTTTTCCATCCACCTCTTGCTGTTTTTATGTCATTACTCCCTCTCTCTGTCACACACATATTGTTCTACACCGTGTTATGTTTCAAAGCAGAACAGGAATAAGTTTTGTTAACTTTTTTTTTTACCCTGTGTCAAGTTTTATTTCATGCTCGTACTTTTGTCTTCGCAGTATAGACAATCATAATATCTGTTTTAATGTCTGGATGATGCATTCAAGCCCCTAACCCTGTCTTTAACCATCAAGACTACATCCCGAAACCTTTCCCTAATGTTAATTTTAAGGAGACAGTTCACCCCAAAATCAAAAACAGATATTTGTTCATTTATCTGTAGTGCTATTTTTTATCTGTAGATTGTTTTGGTATTAGTTGTCAAGTGTTGGGAGAGATTGGTTGTAGAGATGTCTTCCTTCTTGTTTAACATAATGTAACTAGGTGTCTTTCCAGAAATCATGACCTGGTTACTCAACACAATCCACACACCTTGTTGTGAGCAGTTTCATGTAGGAGCTATTTTCTTTCTACCAAACTACACCCAATAACCGTATCACTACACAGAAGGAATCTTGCATCTAACCACTGAGCTAGCTAACGTTACAGCTCAGCTGAGGAGGACACCATTAATGTTTACACCTTGCGCTGCTGTGACCATGAGACTCTTGTCCATTAACTTAATTTATATAGCACCTTTCATACAAACATGCAGCCCAAAGTGCTCCACATGGCAAAATTGGAATGACACAAACACAAGACAATGAAATATTAAAAAAGCAAACCAACCAAAACAGAAAAACTAATTAAAAAGATGATCAAAACTTCACAGAGATAGATAAAATAGAATAAAATGAACGGGCGAGATAAAAGAAGGTAAAAATCAATGGTTGAATCACTCACAGAACTGATACACGACTGAACGGTTCATGATTCAGTTCATGGCTTCCGGGAGTGCTGAGTCTCATTACTGGCCAGCCTTACGTTTTAAGTTTGTTTACCTGGAAACTAAGTCTGTTAAAACAATGGGGACGTGTGTGATTGTGTTCATGTGGCTTGACTCCTGGCTACATTAGCCGTGAGTTCAGGTTTAAGACAGATGTTTGTATATAGTAATCAATTTGAAGACCCAGCAATTAATCAATTAGTTAAGGAAATAATCGATATTAGCCGTAACCCTAAACCAAGTCTTAACCCTGAAACAGCTTTTTAAAGACGTGAGGTCCAACAAAAAATATCCCCACCTTCCAAAAAAAATGTTTTCACTCTCCAGTCCTCAGTAAGATGGGACTCCAGTACAGGGACACACAGCACAGCCAGGTTACACTCTCTGGGCTTTTTGTGGTCCTTTCGTGTGTGAACTTTTATACTTTTGCTTGCACTGGCCGCTGCGTTGTTCTATAGCTGGAGAGCGTCTATAGTGTTTTAGTAGTTGTGAATATTACATCTTTTGCCAGAACATATTACGTGTCTAAAATCACTGCTGGCTGTTAGATCCTGTCAGAGCTGCCATGTACATAAAGTTTAATGCGACTGTTATTAGTATAGAAACTTGATATTGAGTGACTGTGAATAACTGTTGGAGCGTTGACTACCTCTCTCTCTTTCCCTCTCTCGACTCTCTTTTGTCTCCTCCTCCTCCTCGTTCATGTCCAGGAGCGAATCATCGAGCGGTTGAAGGAGCAGCGGGAGAGGGAGGAGAAAGAAAAAGGGGATGAGATGGAGTCCAGCAAGAAGGAGCTGAAGGAGTTGAGGGAGAAAGTCTCCCAGCTGCAGGCTGACTTGGCTGACCGTGAGGTAGAAGACACACAAACACACTCATGCGTATCTATGCTATAAGTCAGAAAAACACACTCTGCGTGCGCCTGTCGAGGAGACGTGATTGATCTATCACTGTAGAACAGACCTCAGATCCTCCCAAGGTCCTCGTGCTGAAGGACAACAACGATAAAACAGTCACATTTCCTTGACAACGATATGCTTCACAACCAATGAAAACAGTGATTGGAGCTGAATTCTTCTTGCTTCGACCTCTGTGATTCATGCAGAACGCCACAGCTGAGGCACAGACGGAGAGACAGACTACGACATAGAATTTTTAAGCACTGTCTTTGCTTTAGTCATCCTGCGGTGGCTGGACAGCACAGTAGGAACGTTATGATTAACACAGAAATTTGGCAAAACAGTGTATTTTAACACAAGTATCCTTTTGGGAGGCACGAACAGGTGTAAGCCTGGTGTTTAGATGTCAGTCTTCTTATAATAAGAGTGTTCAGTCCTAGGATCTAATCGAAGATAAAACAGTGCCAAATGTAGAAAAAAACAAACCAAACAATAAACAAATTAAGCTAAATGCAACATTATGAATCTTAAGCCAACACAAGAAAGGACGGACAATAAATAAGCCTGCCATCAAAAAATGTATCTGGACGCATATTGTATAGACTTACAACCAATCAGAGCAATAAAACATGTAATAGCACTGAATGACGGACGAATGTTAACAGCCTAGAGTGTGCATAGGTGAGCTGTGGTGGTGTCGCATCAACATGTCTGTGAATGTGCCGTTTTTGCCGTCAGAGTTTGAAAATAGTAGTTCAACAGAAAATTCCACATCAACTGCAGCGTTTGCTGTTTCCTCAGCGCAGCTCCTTTTTACTGAGCTAGGTTTATGTTTTTTATAGTGCGCACAAGCCAAAAATGTTGTCATCATATGTTTTGCATTAAGTGCAAATTAAGGTTGAATACTCGGATAATGTACTTTTTACGAGTGTCATTATCTGCACTTGTGATTAAGGAAAATCCTCATTTAGGTAGCAATGTTTAATCTATTACTCTTGTGATAAAATAGGATCTGAAGCTCAATTCAGGGGCTGTTCTGTAAATAGTTTTCTCACAGGTAATAAATATTGCACCTTCTGATTAATCCATATAAATTTCAGGCTTAAAATAACAACATATGATTGGTCCCAACCCACCTTCGATTTAAACTTCACCCGCCTCTGGTATAAACTCCACCTTTTCCGAGTACAGACACAGACACAGATAATGGTTTACTGGCTCATTCCTAGTGCAAAGGCTCTGCAAGTTGTCAGTCACTGTCTGACACCTGCCCCGTGTTAGATAAATGGTTGTGATTGGCCTGAGCCAGGTCAGGCTGGCTGGAAATCTGTTTGAACAGGAGGGGGACCAGATGCGTCTGCAAGAGCAAATAGAACATGAGCTCGCAGATTTGTCTGGTTTGCAAGCTAACAGTAAAAGCTTGCCGATGCACAAGTTTCATGTAAAGACAGACTCACAGACTCACAGTACACACACCAAGAGTATGTCCTCAATTTAGTCGAGAGAAAGAGCTACGTTGTGGTGTCACAAAACTGGTAAAATGTGTTTTCAGGTGCACTTTATCTTCTACATCTTAAAGGAGTAGTTTGACAGATGATTTCATTTTTTATGGATTAAACAAACCAACTATAGCTTTAGAGGTGCTGGTCAGCAGATTGCTTTTGTGCATTTGGACCGAGCAATGGTAGCTGTTTTCCCCAATGTGGCAAGTCTTTATGCTAAGCTAAGATAAGGGTGTAGTCATTAGAGTGGTATTGACGTCCTCTTTAAACTCTCAGCAAGAAAGAGATTTCCCAAAACAGTAAAAGTCTTCCTTTAAAATGGGAAATAAATGCCAAAAGCACACATGATCAAGTGAAAAGTCCCTTTCATGCCTTTTTTTGAGATGGACTCTTCAGCTAATTTTAGAGGGACTGTGGGGTCATAAAACCTGTAACAGTCCCGTTTTATAATTTGAGATATACATGGGAAAACTCACGGGGGAAACAAGCATTCCTTTCTACACTGCTAAATGCTGATGTGGGGTTTGTCTGACAACAGCAATATATATATGTACCTAAATATAATCAGAGTAAGCAGCAAGGTTTCTCTGACCAAAGCCCAGTCAAACATGATGATCCGTAGTCTGGAGTTGGTATTGTCAGTCAAGGGTAAAATTACACGTCTGAGTGTCTCCCCTTTCTGGTCCCGTCGGTTTCTGTTTCACTGGCCCTACCAAAAGAGGAAAAGACCAGAAAAGAAAGGCAGAGAGACTTCACGGATGGAGGGATTGAGCTGGAAGAGTGAGAAAAGAGACAGGTCATGGGAAAGGGTTTTGAGGAAGAAGGGGCAGAGTCATCACACCACTGTGTAGGAAGGTCTTGAAGGACAAGTTTCATACAACTTGGATTTTATATTTATAATATTAGCCATCATTCCTATGGGTAATAACAGCATTATATTTACTAAGTTAATTGCTGAGAACTCAGCGAAGTTGCTAAAAGAAGGCAGAAGCAGTCAGGTAATCGAATTAATTACAATTGAACATCACATTTGGTCTCACCTCCTTATAAAGTTAAAAGGAATTGCTTTGGTAAGTACGATGTTGTTGCCAAATATCCAGAAATGACACCCAAGTTGTGATTACAAAAGTAGATCTAGAGTATATATATCTCCTTCCAGTCGGCCGTGTCCCAGCTGTGACACTGATCACGGCCACTCTAGACAATGCACACGACACAAGTGCGCCTGGCAGCATTGTTCCATTGTTCAATCACCGCAACCTCAAGAGGTCCTTTAGCATACAGTCTTAAATGTGCACACAAAATATTAGGCTGGTTGGTCCAGTAGTTGGTGAGATTAGCTGTGGACTGACAGATACATGCACTCACGCACACATGTCCAAACACCCAGCAGAGATAATAAAGTGGAATTATCCTTTAAAAGCGGTTTAATGACAATGCTCTTCATGACCAAGGCACTTAACCGCCAACCAGTTCAGGAGAGCTGCTCAGTGGCTATAGAACTAAAAGCTTCCTTTCTTATCACTCTTTGTCTTTATCTGTTTTTGTTTCAGACTTCTGTGTTGGATCTGAAGGAGAAAGCTTCCTCTCTGGCTTCCTCCACCCTGAAGAAGGACAACAGGCTGAAGAGTCTGGAGATCACCCTGGAGCAGAAGAGAGAGGAATGCGTCAAGCTCGAGAACCAACTCAAGAAGGTTAGCTGTCCTGCAGCACAGTACAGACATCCTCTCAAAGCGGTCCTTGTACCAGTCAGTAAGATGGTGATTTTAGTATTACCTTTTGTCTCTTGGTGAACATTTTGTTTTGGCTGAAAGTATGTGAAATAAGGTTAATAGAATTGTAAAAGTAAAAAGGTTTGGAGCGAGAAGAGTTTTGGACGGATGAAAGAGACGATCACCATCAAGAGGACTGTATAAACAAGGATTGACTGATTAATCGCTGCTTGTTATGTTTTTGCCATTTCATTAGAAATGCAACGGTAGCAAGTATCCCACAGTATAGACGGTTGCTCTGTCGCATGTGTCGCATGTGGGCTAAAATAATTTAAAAAATATTTTTAAAATTAGTAATGATGATCATGATAGATTGACACATTTACCAATTAAAAAAACATGAATATATGAATCTCAGTTATGAGGAATACACACAGTTCAGACACACACACAACAAATGGAGGATTTAAACTGAAGAACCCCTCGTCTCTTTCTCCTCTGTTTTGTTTTCCCTTAACTGTTTTCCAAGAGACGACTGACTCTGTGTGTGTGTGTGTGTGTGTGTGTGTGTGCGCGCGTTTGCATATCACATATTCTCTCCCACACAGCAGCCCATAAAATGGTGTGTGTGTGTGTGACGGCTTGCTGACAGCCTTACAGTCATTTTCACAGAGTGGAGAAGACAGCACCACCACCACACCCTGAGTGTGTGCATGTGTTTGTGTGTGTGCGTGTGAGTGTGGGTGTGTGTGTGTGTGTGTGTGTGCGTTTGTGTTTGTGAGAGAATGTGTATGAAGGTGTCAGTGGATCTCTGGTGTTTCTCTCATCAAAGTTTATTTCGAAGTCTCTTTCTGTTACCGCGGATGAAAAAAAAAAGACTGAAAACTTGTCTGTGTGTGTGAATTGATTGACATTGTGCATGTGACATTGTGTGTGATGTTTCTTTTTTCCTGTCTTATTTGTCTTTCTCTGTCTTTCCCTCTCTTTCGCTCTCCTCCACCCAGATCTTCTTATATCGTCAGACACCCAAACATTTCCTCTCCGCATAAAGACCTGTAAAAACTGTTGTGCGCTTCCAAAACTAATAGGGTTTATGTATTGTGTGACCAAGACGTGCACACACACACACACACACACACACACACACACACACACACACACACACACACACAAAGTCAATCTGTCCCAAGAGCAACATTTGCTTCTGGGAAACACACACAGCTGTTCTAACCTCCAAGCTGGTTCTAACTTTTTTTTCTTTGTTTCATTGCATTTGATTCTTTTCTCTTCATTTTCGGCATTTTTTGGTGGAGCTGAGCAAAGCGGCAGAGAGAAGAAAGACCCTGCAATTCATTTGCTTTTTAACTTCACTCACATTTTCATGCTCATCCTAATCTTTACATAAATCAGCATTATGTGCCTTTACATGCTGCGTGTGTGAAAACCAACTCAAACCCAAGTCATCATCAGTGGGCCAGACTAAAATGCTTGGACTAGATTGGCATTAATGACTGTAACTAAATACTAGGGTGAGCCGCCTGTTAATGACGCTGTCGGCAAAGCAGTATGATTGTGCTAAGTGGCATGTAGCTACTTCCATGTTTCAGATGATACGTCATATTTGTAGTCGACCAGTGAAGATGAGTTTCCATATCACCTTGGGTTCGTCCTTCACCTTCTCAAAATGATCCCACACTTTGGATTTCCTGCCCGACATGTTATTAGCTAGCATGTTATTAACTAGGGGGCATAGTAACCTTAATAAGAGCACACATTTGTGCTTTGCTTTATGATTAAATACCTAAAACTATACATGTAACTAATGACATTCAAATCAGCCTTAGCTGTGCTAATTAGGGTGCTGATTACCAAATGTTAGCATGTTAACACATTAATCTAAGATTGTGAACATAAAAACATCAGCATGTTAAAGTCATCACGCTGGGCATGTTAGCATGCTGATGGTAGCATTTAGCTCAAAGCACCACTGTGCCAGAGAACGACCTCAAAGATCCGCTGGCGGGATGTCGCAGTTTTTAAAGCAGATATGCTCAGCAGTTTTCTTCGAGGGGCTGATCAGGTCAAACTGATTTTCACCATCATTTAATACCCACACACATATAAATGTTTCATTTCCTGCTGTAAAAAGACACCACACAAAAAACAAAGGCCTCTTGCGAGAAATCATTTTTTAAAAGTGTGGAGAAACTGCCAGAGTTCTGCATGTTTCCCTTTGCCCTTTGTTTTTATTAGCCAGGCTTGGTATTACTCTTCTAAATTACTTTTGATTTTATGACAACTGACGAGGCCTGATTATGTTAATGGTATACTGTTCAGGAACTGTCGGTTACTGCAGTGTAAACAGTATCGCTGGCAAAAGTAAAGGTCAATCCCAGATTCACTCGTGTTCGGTATATTTGTGTTTTTTCAGCGCCATGTCCGCGGTTTTTGTAGCTTCCTCTTGGATGCATGCTGCTCACAGTCTGGCTCCTGGTTGCCACCTTTTTATAAAGTCCTGACCTCACCTGAGCGCTGTGCCCAGAAACATCCCAACCACAGCAATTTCGGAGGAGAATAAGAAAATACAGGCAGAGGGCAAAGACTCTGCAGATAAATACACCCCACAACCTTCTAGTGGGTGTAGGGATTATTTTGTATCGTTATTCAGGAAAATTCTACATAGTTCACCTTTAAATCATCTCTACTTCAAACACGCCACACAATCTACCTCATTTCCCGAATGCAATATTTGTAAAATTAAATCTATCATATACAACAAATCTTGTGTCTGGTCCCTTTCGTCAGTTCATCCAACCCTTCCTCAACACACATGTTGTTATTGGCATATCCTTTTTTATTTCGACCTTATCGCTTCCATCAAATTGTGGTCACCTAATTTTGAAAGCTAATGTTCAGTTTATTTATAATAATTAATTTCTATTCCAGGCTCAGAGTGCAGCGGCAGATTCCCAGGCCAGCACTGAACTCTCCGAACAGATCTCCACCCTGGAGCAGGAAGTGACCCGGCACAAAGAGGATGCTGGGAAAGCCCAGTCCGAGGTCGAACGACTTCTGGAGATCCTGAGGGAGATGGAGAATGAAAAGAACGACAAGGAGAAAAAGATCCACGAATTGGAGAGGTGAGGGAGCCGGATTATACGCTGCACTAATGCAGAGTGATGACTGTGAAAAAGAATATTTAAATATAACTGCATATTCCTCTTTCCTCTGTTAACCTAAATCAGTAGAAAACAAGCAGGACTGTCTTTTCTTGTTGAATTGATCATTTAATTTTAGATTGGACTCCACTTTGTCGTCCATTTTCTATCAAATTTCAAGCTGTTGGAGTCTATGGCAATCTTCCCTGCGGTATTAATCCATAAGTCTTACCTTTTTCTCACCTCAAGCTCTTCCTCTTTCTTCCCTTTTTCTCCTCCCACATCGGTTTAATTTCCTCTGGGATCACTCATCTTTTCTTATTTCTATAATTGTACCTTATTCACATGTGTGTATGCATAATATATATGCATCCATGTGACTCTGCATCTGCGTGAGTGCGTTTATGTTCGATTGTGTGTGTGTATGCGGCCATCGCACCCCAGAACTCCCTCTTCTTCTCATCTGTGGCGTCCTCAGCAGTCGCGAAAACAGGCCCCTCCCCCCGCTGCCTCCCAGCAGCCAATGGGGGGGCTGGTGTGGGACTACCTGGGCACGTGAGTGACTGGAGGCCCTGTCAGTCAATTAGACAGATGCACGACAAAACTCACTTTGCTTGTCGGAGGACGGGGTATGAGAGCACTATGAGAGCAACCAGTCCCATGTGGAAAAGTTATTTGGAGTTAAATGCTTCAGTAATTCGTTTCAATTTGTCCCATTTGACATTGAACCTCAAACCATGACAGATGATCATAGATGAAAGGCATGTAGTGGATTCATATGCACATGGGTCAGAGGTTCCTACATTCAGATTAATATGTTGTCTGACAGCATCTGACAAATATAATACATTACACTGAACAATCATTTCAGTCATTTTCTTGCAAAATACCAAAAAAATAAAAATTCCTTTCCTTTGAATTCACATAAAACGAGCAATAAGGCATGTCACTTTCGGTTAAGTTTGTTTTCAATAGCCAGACGCCCATAAATAACTGGTTACTAACTGCTTAATTTTTACCATAAAAAGGCTAAATGAAATGATGTAAAATACAAGAGGCCTTTCTTTTTACTTTGGCACTCCATTGACTCAGTGAACTTGGGGCACTATCCATTTACAGGTGGTGAAATTTTAATGTTTTGTGATGTAAATGTTTGCCTTTTATTTTATTTTCTGTTGGCTTTGCTCACAAACAGATGGCTAGCCGTGTTAATATGCAGAAACACAATGCCCACGGCCCACCCTCTGGTCTCCACTGGTTAGCTACCATTAACCTTGGCCACTCAGCACTACACTCTACCCAGGTCTGGTGAAAGCTAGCTAGTGGCGCCACTTTTTTGGGGGATTACTGCAAGTAACGCCATCTGGTGGCAGGATGGCGTTGCTGTGTGAACATGGTGGCTATCCTCCCTATAGCCCCGGTGAGTAAGTGGCTTCATTTTCAGCAGCAAGACCTCTTTAGCGTAGTTAACCATGTTAGCACAGCTAGCCGTGCTGACACTGCTAGCTGTGCTAACAGAGCTAACAGTGCTGACATAGTTAACAATGCCACAGGAGGTTTGCAACTCAAAATGTAGCTGCTTTCTCACTAGGGCAACCTGCGGGGAGACCTGATGGATGATCCCACCAGACCTGGTTGCGAAGTGCGGTAAAGTGAAGAATAGCAAAATTAACCTATAGACTGACATGTGTAACCAGTTAAAATATGGTTAACTGTTGACACCCCTAATTTGAACAGGTCACATCGGGCTCAGAGAAATTATAATGCTTATTTTTCTCAGTTTTATGACATATTATTGGCAACACAGTTATTAAATTCATTAGAAAATAATAAGCAGATGAACTGATAATGGCCGCTAATTGCAGCATGTTAAAGAAAAGAAAAAGACTGTGACTCGTCAAAGAGATTCTTCATGTTTTGAAAGCCTTTTCCACATGGGACAGAGCTGAGTATGTTCACTAATAATCGCCATCAAAGAGTTGCAGCATTGACTGAATCTTCGCCAAGCCTCTCTAGCACAGCTTTTTTGGACTGTTTGCGGAATGAAACAAATCCCCCTAAAGGTCAGTCATCGGCACGAGTTGTACTCTCATCAGCAGAAGTTTCTGTCGTCTGTTATATTGCAGCATGACAAGCCAAACTGCTCCCAAAAGTTTGTAAAATGAGGGCGCAGTTTGGCACCAGAGCCTCTGCTGTACAGCCTGAAACTCTTTGAGCCGCTGTTCCTGTCAATGATGCAACTCTTTCATTTAGTGGCTCTGTTTTCACGCTTCACTTTTGTTTTACTTTCAGCCAAGGATGCCTGACTCGCAGAGTTTAACCCACTCTTTTTTTTTCATTAGGAGTCTGGACAGTTCACTCCGTTTTTTGTACTTTTTCATGCTAATAGGAATGGTGTCTGTCTAACGACTTTTATACCTGTCTACGTTATTTTGCTTAACCTGTCTGTTTCTCACTCTTTATGTGTGTCTATGTAGACTATATCTACCTCTAGTCTTAACTTTAATCTGTCCTTTCTTTCTATCTGTATCTGATTATCTGTCAGCATGCCTGCCTGCCTGCCTGTGTTTCCTCGTCTCCCTGAATATTTGTTTCATTCTGTTGTTCTGCCTGTGTGTCTGTTATGCGTATTTCGGTATGAAGAGGACTAAAAAAACAGGGAAGTAACTTCTTTCACAAAAACTACCTCTTAAGTAGGGTCAGGTGTCTTTTTTCTAATGGCCTCAGTAAAATCATGATTAAAATTAAAGTGGCAAACAGTGTTAAAGGGGCCATCGCACCTTCCAGTATGTCGGGGGTACTGGTAGGATGCAGCAGCTGTGCATTTCACAATGCGAGTACGACTTTGGCATTGTTTCTTGTGAGCAGTTTGTGGCGCCAAAAATTAGGTATTTATTTTATACTACTTTCTGTCTCCAGTATGTGGTGCTAGAGAGCAAACACTAGTAATATGTTGCTGTATATTGCCTGCAGACCACAGCATGTAAATTTCACAAAAATCGGATGATCTTTGCCACATGAGGCTAACTTCCTGTTGTCAGTAGGTGGCACTATGACTGTGACTCACCATGTTCATGTAGATGTCTTCACATCTGGTCTCTTATCCAGTATGTGAAATTTAGAGCAGATTGGACCATGTAAACTCAAGTTACAACAGTTCCTATGTCATACTGAAACATCAAAATTCACCATGCACCACAGCAACACCAAAACTGACGATTTTTTTACCTTAAAGCATCATCAAGGTATTAAAGTTTTTCTGTCCACATTTGAGGTGGATCTCGTCAACATGCTAGGCGCAGTGCATCAAAGTATAAAACATGTTGTTTTCTGTTACAAGTAGGTAGCACTACTCTTGGAGGAATTAGTTAAAGGACAACACCTGGAAATGGTTAAAATAAAAGCACTAAAATGAAAAGTAAATCCAAAATGGCTGACTTCCTTTTGGTTTAGGTGGCACCAAGAGCCTTGGGATTTTGCATGTGCCTCCCAAATTTTATACATCTAGGTGAAACCTGCCAGGACTTCTTCATTGAAATTTGGAGGAAGTGCTAACGAGCTATTTTGTCACAACCCAGCACAAGACCTATTGAGTATCAAATATTTCACTACTTCTGACGTGTGTGCAAAGTTTTGTGAGTTTTCAAGCACCTTTAGTTCCTCAAAAGTGCGATTCTTTTTGTGAAATAATAAGAAATAGTTTCCAGTAGGGTCCTCGCAGCAGTCGGTGGTCCGTGTACAAAGAGGTATATTTTAGTAAGACTAGTGAGAACAAAGTTTGTCTTCGAGGGTTAGACAGGTCAGAGCTGTCTGCGGTTATGAAAACTGGTCCGTCTGTGTGTTTTTACGCCTCTTGATGCCTTTGATTTCTGAACTATCGTATGCTTTCTGTCTGCGCCTTCTCTCCCTCTGCCTCTTTAATCTCTTCCTCCGGTTTCTTCCTTGGACACGATCTGTACCCACTCCCACTCTCTGTGTGTCTGTCTGTGGGTTTAGTAGTTTGACTGTAAGACTAATGGTTGTTAATGATTTTAGGGAGATTCAGTGTTTCCTCACTGTGTCTCCGTCTGGCCAGTAGAAATACTAGACTATTAATAATTCAGCACCTGCTGACTTCAAACTGGTGGGTTTAACTGTGTGTGTGTGTGTGTGTGTGTTGGGTGTGTTGGGTGTGTGTGTGTGTGTGTGTGTGTGTGTGTGTGTGTGTGTGTGTGTGTGTGTGTGTGTTATTTAGTCTGCCAGTAGCCACAGATGCAGATTTACAACAGCTAGCTTTGTGGGTAACATCGTAGTGTAACTTAATAACCATTTAAAACGGCAAATGGATGAACATGTGGGATTTTTAAAGACCTTACATCATATGTGTTTGAAAGATGTTTCATCCTCCCGGTGGATCACAATAAAACAAAATCTTCTCTGCATCTGATATTTAATATCTGAACTTTGCCTGCTGCTCTTAGGAAACAGGAGAAGTATTAAATCTCGGTTTAGTGTCATGTGTTTGAGAAGACTATCTTGTAACAGTTAAATTAAGATAAAGTAGATTTTTATGAGAGAATTTAACTATCCTTTTACACACTGGCACACGCACAGTCATTACTGTGAAGTGTGCGGTTTGAAGTGGTTATATTAGAGGGTGTAAGGAGGTATGATACTTTTTAAATCTTCACATTCAGTGGTTTCATTTAGCTGTTCGATGTATGATGAGGGAAACTATCCCTGGCTAATTTAAGGCTGCGGTTAAGCGTTGACATGGTGAAGCGCGGTCATAAAAAGGGCAGAACTGACTGTTTGCTCATTCCCGTCGCCATTAGTTACCGTTGCTACGCCTTTTCAAGCTTTCAAGTCAACAATGATGACCGTGACAGATTTACCGCTCAAAATGTATTAGTAATTTTTGAAATAATAGGTCCTTGATTTCAGACGAAGGTAACCTCCCTGCAGATTTTGTCAGCTGTGGCTAGCTTGTTAATTAAGCTAGGGGAGGATCTGTGCCTGTCTTCGACTTGTTGACTGTCATCAGATGTTTTGCCATTGTTTAAAACTAAAAACTTGTAAAAGGGGTCTTAAATATGCACTTAAGAAAGGCGCTGGTGTCCCCACTGCCACTTTTTTAGCCAGGCTACCATCACAGCAAGACAGAAAAGCCCATTTGTGCGAGCAAAACTGCCGGTGGATGCTGGATGTTGCTGGCTAGCGTTGTGCTTTTATTACTGTACCTTTGTAAGTCTGTTAACTGTGTATTCAATCCTCTGTTAATGTAGCATTGCATTAGCTACCTAGCTAATGTTAACATCAAGATATTGTTGTCATTGAAACAAAACCCATGCACAGCACGTCATTAAAAACAGCACCGGGATGAAGTGCTCCCCAGCGCCCTACCACCGCTGACGAAAAACGCTATGTGGACACAGGCCCTACTTTGGAACAGACACACACAGTTTAATAACACATTTTTTAAACGTAGGCTCCTGTGTTTTGGGTTTTGGAAAGCCTTGAAAAAAACAAACCCCAAAAATTTTAACTACAGTGCTCCTCCATACGTGGAAGACTCCATATCTGCGCTAATTGCGGTTTCTAAGCTATGACAGGAATTTAGCAAATGGAGAATCTCTATGATCTTTATTTTTCCTCTTGTGTTACTTCTTACTGCTGCCTCTATTGAAACTACTGTTAAGGTACCGCTGAGACATTTCAACCCAGCGGCTCTGTTCTTGGCTGCTTACAGATGTCGGTAACTGTAAAAATATTTGGAAAGCCACGGATTAACAAACGTCCCCTGTTTGAGATAATAACATATTCAGCAACTCGGCTGTTTTGAACCCGCAAGCACTGACCCTGTAACATAACATGTACTAATACTGACTTTGTCCCAGGGCTACCAAACCCTGCTGTGAATTATAAGACTTAGCCTGGAGCTAACAGGTACGTCAGAGGAGGATACATTCGCCTGTGGCCAACTCTTAGCTTGGCACCAAGGCTAACCCTGGGCTATGAGTGAGCAGCGGGAACATTACTAATGAAAAGATCAGATGTGGGTTAAACAAGGGTAAAAATCAACCCTCTTTCTCCCCCCTCTAGTTTAAATCCAGCTGTAATGGTACCAGGTTATTTATTTCAGTAACTAAGATGGTAATTGGAGCAGACTGAGTGACTTCACACTGAGGGGAAATGGAGCTGAAAATCTGCCCTGATGGCCAAAATAAAGGATTTGGACGGAAGAGTGGAAAACAGAGTGAGGGAAAGAAGGAGGAAGGGGAAAGGAAGGTGGTGGCAGAGGGAGAAAAACAGGGAGACAGAAATGAAATAACGGGTGGAGGCGCAGAGGGAGAAAGAACAGAACAGACAACATAGAGGGGAGAGGGAAACAGAAAATGAAACTGACAGAAAAGACTGGAGAGGGCAGAAAAGGAGAGAAAAATGAAGGAGCTTGAGAGTGATGTAGAGTATAAACCTGAGTAATGGGAAATTAGAGAAGTTTATTGCGTGTTATATTGTTCTGTAATGGACAATTTGTCTTTGGCACGCCGTCATTAGCGTGCGTTCCCAGGCATAAGCTCACCCTGGAGGTCGGGCTGTGCCAGTTCAACCAAACACACGAGGAGTGATCGGTGGAATTATTTTGAGGTCAACCAATTGAGGAAGTGAATTTTTCTTCAGATTTCATATCTTAACGATTGCATAGCATATGCCTTTAGGCAGAGACCACAAAATCACGAGCTGCGTGCTTTTCAAGCGGCCCCCGTGGGAAGGGAAAGAAATCCTTTGCGATATGAAAACCATTGAAGGAGAAATAATTCATAGTGAGCACGCTCATGCTTTGATTGGCTAATTGCTCGCTTTCTATGGCTTGTGTTTGCGGTTTTGTCTCCATGTGTGCCCTTGATGTCATGTGAGGTGAGCAGGCCTCTCTTAACCCCACCGAAAAAAGACGAGCTGCTTGCGTTTAACCTGTTAATGTGACCATGTGTGTGCCTGCCTGGCTGTTTGCTTGGTCATGCCTGTCTCTGTGTTTATGTGCCCGCTCTGTTGCTATGGTTAATTATGTCTCTCTGGCTGTCTCTCTGTCAGCTCCTCTGTCTCTCATCTCTTTCGTCTTTGAAGAGTGATCAAGCTGGCTAACCTAGCACTCAACTCCTGTCTCACCTTTCCCTCTCCTTCCCTGTCTCTCTTTCCCTTTCTTTTATCTTTACAATGCAACGCCGTCTCCCGCTCTACCCAGTCTTGCCTCAAGGTTAGTACCGCACGCCTATTTTTCTCCCTCCGTCACTGTCTCCCTGTCTCTCTCATCGCGCTCTCCTTCAGTGTCACACTTCTTGTCCTTGCATCGAGACACTCTCTCATCTCCTTCACTCTGTCATAAACTCTGTTTTTAATCATTCTCATCATGTCTGTCTGTCTTTGAAGGAGACACCTTGACTTTCACTCTGCTCCCTTCCTCTGTCACATCACTGCCTCTTTGAAGAGGAAGCATTATTGGTTCTTTCTTGCACCCCTCCATTACAGTCCTGTCACGATACTTGCACCAAGTTCAAATTCCAGGCTACCACAGCAAACAATAAAAATGTTCAAGCACCGTATCGCCATCATTAAGTTGGACAGCTGTGAACTTTTGCTCAGAGTTCCTCTTACTTCTGCTTAGGTTTCTGTCTTTGTGGCTTTTATAGAGAAATCACTCTACATTTTGTTCCTGTCATACTTTTGTTAAACAGTTTGGACAGTGTTTTAAATGTTCAACCAAGATTACACAATCTTTTATGGTCTGATTGTGTTGCCAGGCAATCAAGGGAGACACCAGGAAGTCGCTGCTCCTAGCCAAGAAATAGTTCGGCAAATAACTCCCTGTGAACCGCGACTTGTGGTCACACTTGGGTTTTTGAACAGATTAAACAAACAAGAAGTAACGTGTTCGTGAGTGAACTTTGCTAGTAGGTGGACTTTTTTTTTTTTTACTAGTGATGGGCTGATTCTTTTAAAAGTATTGGGCCTTCGAGTTGATACATGTAAATATTTTGAACCTTTGAGTTTTGTGACATTTTCTCAAAATATGATGTCAGTTTCTTTGTGACACTCTGATATAGCCTGTTACAGTCCACAGCTAGAGCTGATTGGCTGATATTCACCTTGTTGACTGCCATGGACAAACTAGATGGCATTAACCAATGGCAGCGGTCGATGTTTTTCCATTTTCAATTTTGCTAAAAAGCAGGGCTCGAGACTGACGGTGTCCCTTCGTCCCGGGAACAGCAGAGCACATACTTGGAACGAACAGAGATTTTCCCTGGGATACCGTTGGGATGAAAGGACGCAATAAACTCACTATCAGCACATCAGGGACTCTGTTGCTTCCTTGATAATGCTACATAGTGAACAACAAATCTGTGTTGACATTGGCAGAAGGAGAGCTAGTTAACGTCAATTAGCAGCTAGTGGCTGATAGGAACTGCTGATGGAGGTCGTAATGAGTTGCATTATGTTGCAGCCGAGCTGTTAGGTGAAGGCAGATTATCATGTTCTCATGATGTGTTCAATGTCATCTTGTAAAAGGCAGTTTTTGGCAAAAAACTTGAATAAAGAGAATTTTTTTGATGTCTTCACAGCAATATACAATAGATATATAAGGAGAGGATTTTTTTTTTAATGAAAATTTCTTTGTTTCTCCAGCACAAAAGAGGGAACAAATAACAACAAAAACAAAATTAGCAACAAAACATCTGTATCAGCTACATCGTTAATTTAATCAGTATCAGCCCACACACAATCAGTGCATCCCGTAAAATAATTATTTTAATGCAATGATTCAGCATCCAACTCGTACAGTAGGCTATGTAAATTCAATATGATGTCACAGAAATGTCACTAACAACGATCTGTTGATCTTTGAGGGGCAAGCAGCAGATGCCCCAGCTGCCTCTGCAGCACTGTGCTGCATTTCTATAGTGTTGGAACGATCTAAAAAATCAGTTCCTATTCATATATCGTGGCTCACCTGATCCATTTCCTTTGCTCTCCATTATCAATGTGTTGTTTTAGCACTCTGATCATACGACACATCTCCTTTATAGCAGCCATGTTGTTTCCACATTCCAAATTAGTTGTGCAAAAATATTTCCCCCCATCACTATTTTTCATCTGTGGACACAACCAGACGAGCTGTTTCTCCCTGTTTCCATTCTTTATGCTACGCTAGGCTAACTGGCTCCATATTTAATGGACAGTTACCAACTTATTTTTTGTCAAGAAGGTGAATATGTCCAACTGTTTCTTTAAGTGTGTCACATTAAGCATTGTCCACATCACAAGATTTAAGAAGTCCCTCGTCTTCTTCTTTTCTGACTTTTAAATATTCCTATCTGCACTCGAGAGGTGACTCCGTAATGGGATTTCAGCCTGCAGAACCCAAAAGTCTGAATTTTGTCTTTTTTAACAGACACATCAAAATCACATTGAAATTTCTCTGACCTACACATTGTGATCGACCACATAATAACCACTTCTCCCTTCTGTTTCCTGCATAAATCTGGTGGTCTGAGTGTTTTGAGCGCTCTGCTGTGCTGCAAAGGTCTCCCCAGCGCCAGCTCCTTCTCTGCTCTCTCTTTCCTTTTCAACTCGCACAGCCACTGTTCACCCTGCCGTCTTGTCAGCTTTTTCATCGCTGTTGTTCTGGTGTTTTGTGATTCAACTCTAGAGGGGGAAAGAAACAAAAGAAAAAGTTAGCATTGCCTTGCTGTCTGGTAGACGACAGAAGACTTCTTTTTCTTCTTCTGTCCTTTTTTTTCTCTCCTCGTCTTGTCTTTTTTTTTTTCTGGTTGTTTTGATCTTGCGCTAAGGAACTCCTCATCCACTGCCAAATGTCTGACATCAAGGTCTCTGTAGCTTTAAAAGGAATTGCATTGTTTCTCTATGTGTGTGTGTGTGTGTGTGTGTGTGTGTGTGTGATCCCTTTGAGGTCCCGTATGACTCTGAGCATTGAGGTGGTGCAGGGATTTGTCAGCTAATGGGTGACAACAAGCAGGCACACACACACACACACACACACACACACACACACACACACACACACACACACACTATCACAGACCCATGCGCACTTTTTTTTCCCTCTCTCCTACACACAAACACATATGCAAGAAATACTTTGCCAGCTAATAGGTGACAACACTACAGTGGGGATGACTACTGAGAGTCATCTAATTAAAATACCTGCATGCACACACCGTTCCAAGCACTGGCGGAAAATGAAAAACACTTTTTGTTTACAGTTTTGCTTACAGAAAATAGACAAATCTACAGTTCAGTAAATTATGCTTTCTCATCCTGTTATTTTTTGCTTTGTTGTAGTATTATAATATTAATCCTGGTGTTTTGCTGCTTCACTCGCTCGCTGTTTGCAACATCAACCATTTTTTCTCCTTTGCATATTTTTTTTATTTTCCTCTGACACTATTAAACCTCAATATGCAGCAAGAATTAAACTCGGAACACTTTGCTTTGCTACAAAGTGAGCTTACCTTCATGGTGGTTACATAAATGGCGTACATAGATATTAGGCTTGACATTTGAAACGATGCATAAATACATTTGTGTTCCAAAAAGTAATATAATACTTAATCCTACATTTTAACTGTAATGCAAACAAACTGTCATAAAACACCAATAACTGACATTTAGATAGACTTACTTGGGATTACTGTCAATAGTAAAGCTGCAGCAAGTGGTTGATTAATTAATCAGCAGCCATTTTTACAGTCAATCAGTCGTTTTCGTAATTTTTCAACCCAGACTTTGGTTGATGACTGCTTAAGTGAATAGAGGCTGCATGAAAGGAGCAATGAGATGATAGGCTGACTGAGAAGGTGTGTCCAGGTGCTACGGGTTGATTGTGGATCAGCTGTAGATCAGCTGATGACTGATTGACATCCCTGAACACTGACAGCCAGAGACAAAGCGTGAGCATGCATGCAAGGAGTGAATGGCAGGGTGAGGAAGAAAGGTACAGCCTAAGCATGACAAGGTATCATCTTCCTGATTGCACTTTCGCTAGAGCTTCATTCCTACAAACCATGGATATGCTACATTTGTACATTTCACATGTAGCAGATGTGTTGACACTTTACATTTCTTTACTTTTCAGTCTTTAATTTTATGTTGTCACAACGTTGTGGCATGCCTGGGGCCAGCCCCTGCCTGGGCACTAGTGTGCCCATACCGTGCGAGAAAACTCTGTTTCCCCAAAGTCTTGTATGGTCATGAGCTTTGGGTAGTGACAGAAAGAATGAGATATAAGCGGTTGAAATGAGTTTCCTCCGTGGGGTGGCTGGGCTCAGCCGTGGAGATATGGTAAGGAGCTTGGACACAAGGAGGGAGCAGGAGAAGAGCCGCTGCTCCTTTGTGTCAAAAGGGGTCAGTTGAGGTGGTTCGGGCATCTGATCAGGATGCCTCCTGGGCGCCTTCCGCTGGAAGTGTTTTAGGGCACGCCCCACTGGTAGGAGACCCCGGGGCAGACCCAGAACCTGCTGGAGGGATTACATATGTCATCTGGTCTGGGAACACCCTGGAGTCTCCCAGGAGGAGCTGGAAAGCGTCACTGGGGAGAGTGATGTCTGGGGTGCTTTGCTTGGCCTGCTGCCCCCGTGAGCTAGCCCTGGATGAGCGGATGAAAATGGATGGATGGATGGACAATGCTGTGGTTAATGTGTGGTTATATTTAAGCACAAAAAAACATGTGGTAGGCATCATGTAAAGATCGTTTTGGCTTAAAATACAAATAAAATACAACCTCGAATGGAAATGTCCTGATTGGATGTTAAAAATACCCGCTTTTGTTGTTTGTTGGTCTGCAACAGTTGTTTGCTGCTGCTGTTTGGCAGCCACGTTGGCAGCCACATAGCTGTCACAACATCCACCATCGCCTTCTCAGCAGCTCATGTACATGTAATCTGAACTGCGTCACTTTAGAAAGGTTGATATGATACATGAAATGTGACATTTCCATGGTTTGCAGAAACTTAGGTTGCGAACATTAAATTGTGGTGACTTGGCTGAATTTCCAGCTTCTCAATTGTCTGTCATCTCTGATAGTAAACTGAATGTATTTGGGATATTTGTTTGAATAAAACAAGCTTTATGAATACATCGCCTTGGGCTATGAGGAATTATAAAGACTGATTTCATTATTTTCAGACATATAGATCAAACTATAAGCAATAAATTAAGCAATGAAAGCAATCTTGGTTGCAGCCTTAAAAAACATGTTTTTAAGCACGTCTTGTGAAATTAAGAAAAAAATATGATGTTTCAAGATGATAAAACAATGTTAAACATGTTTTTTTTAAATGTCAAAGATCCAAATGTCCTGAGAACCCCAAACAGAACATTAGGGTTAAAGTGCATGTATTTCATGCATACAGTCAACAGCATACTGTGAGTATTGAGAAATAATAATAGTAGTCTTTTTGTTCCGTTTCACTCATCTACAAAATAATCTAGAGTTCAAATCAAAAGGTAAATACGAGGCTAAAGAACAGAGTGTCAGTGTTTAATTTAGGGTCTTTGTTGTTCTCCATGTAAAACAAAGACACAGCCAAGATCAACTCGGGCTCTCTGTCACATGCGTACACTATTACTATTATCTAAACACTTTCCCTTTTGCTGTGTGTTTAGCGCTGAGCTGTGGATATATCCAGTAAATATGATTTATTTTCACGAGGACAGATGCTATTAAAGAAGACATTTCATTCTGTCTGCTGTTGTTTCGTAGTGTTTTTACAGCTAGTTTCCAGTAATCCTCACTGTGGAAGTTTGCACACACACACACGCACACACACAGTTGCCTAACCTCCTTATTTACCTCACAAATTTGCTCGCTCTCTACCTGAGGGATTTTCTACACTCATTCGGCAAACAACAACATAAGTGTTTCTTTCTTTATTTCTCCAAAATGTCCTCCTTGTGCTGTAAGTTTTTCTTCCGCACCGACAGTGGGCAAGACTATTATGTTTTTGATCTTTTTCTTTTCCTTTTTTTCGTGTTTTATAGGTTTTATGGGCTTAGTAAACCAAACCAATATTTCCTGTATTTTCAAGGGAAATACTGAATTCCAAATGGTTAAAAGGAAATCCTTGATGTTAATGTTGGGTGAACTATGTGCAGTAAACATACATGAGGCCCCCGAGCATTTCTAATCAAATATTTATACAGGACTCCAGATGTAATATTAATATTACCTTAATGTGGGTCCCTGAATATCAGCAGCATGCTAATGAGGGAGGTTAAAAAGTTTTTATTTTGGAGACTTTGAGGGTTTGTGAAGTTTATGAGATTGTGTGTATGTGCATTTTTACTGCTACTTGCCAGCAGTATTCACATTTTTTTTTTTACAGCTTTAAGTTTTAATGAAGGCTATTCTATGTTTGTATATTTCTGTATATTTGTGTGTGTTTATATATAGCGTATATAAGTGTGTGTATGGTGAGTACATGAGGGTATTTTTGACGTTTTCCAAAATTTAGGAAGTTCAAAGTGCTGTCAGCGAGTGTTAGTGTGTGTTTACAGGATGTGGCACCATGTTTGCATGTGTGTGTTTCTGTGCAAATGTTGGAAAGTGGACGCATGTTGTTATGTTACGTGCAGTTGCATGCAGAAGCGTGTGTGTGCGCTTTGGATATTCGCGTGTGGTCCGACCCCGAGACTCTTAATACAAAGCAGGTTGTGTTTGGAAGAGTTGACAGCAACGACTGCGCCTGTATGTGCCCACCAGTATCAGCAGAGTTTCGGTGAATTTGTGCACTCGCACAGTGTGTCAGCGAGTGTATGAGCTTGTGTATTTTGTGTGTGCGGACGTGGTTTCACTGCACATTTGTACGTGGTGTTTACAGCGTTGTGGGCAAAGCGAACTCTCCCGTGATTCCACCTCCTCCAGCGGTTTGCAGCAGTTGTTGAAAGTGATTTCAGAGGGAGAGTGAAGGAAGTATTTTACATATTAAAACAGCTTCAAATGGCACTTTGCCTCCGCTGAGCCGAGCCATCGAGTTCACCGAGCAGCTTCTGCTCCTTAAAGCAACCGGAGTAATAAAAGTGTTTTAGATTCACAACTCAACTTTTTAAAAAACTATTCATATCATATACGGTCTGTTGATCAGGATAGAGAGGGAATGTGGGATGGAAAGAATGGACTGGGCTGACACACGATGTTGCATGAACCCATGTCACCATGTCACAGTTATATAATAATATAGAAGTAATATTTTTTAGGGCATTTTTGCCTTTAATTGATAGGATAGTGAATTGTGAGGGGGGCGCCAATATAGTCGTAATATTAATGCGATACTTTTATTATACCTAGAAAAGTCCTCCTTTCTCCTACCTTTTCCACAGCTCTACCAAACTCATTGGTTCTTGCATCGATATTAACAGGCTTTCTTTTAAAATGTTTTCAAAGATATCAGGGTATGAGGAGATAATCACGATGGAGTAATGTGACTAATACATGTAGAATATATCCTTTCATTGTAATCAACAAGTGGTGAGAACCAAACGGGTGTAAGTGATATTTTGGGTTGAAATTGATGAGCACTTTTTACCTTCAAAAGTGTACTTGTGAATTTTAAACCAGTTCAGTCATTAATCAGAAACCAATACTGAACTACTTGGGGCCAAAAAGGGTGTAACTGCATACTCACTTAGAAATATTTTTTTCAATAACGGTCAAAATGTTGTTCATTAAGTACTCTGTTCTCCACATGTTTTTGAAGTTTTAACATTAAAGATTAAAATCATTCAAGACTGTGGGGACAAAGTATGTGTCCTGTCAGATATTATGTCACCAGCAGATAAAAAGACACTTCAGTGTAATAGATGATTAACAGCATGAAAAATTAGATTCATACGTAGATGATAAAGTGTTACTAAGACGATGGAAAGCACCAAAATTGGCAAACACACTACTTCTGTTGCAATAGTTTGTCATCCATGGTTTATTTATTTATTTAGAAAGGAGAAGAGGAGTCAGAGGGGAAGTAAAGCACAGGAGATGGAAGTGACAAAAGAGGGAGTGGAAGGAATCAGGGAGAGGAAAGGAGAGAAGAAATGGTCCATGGTCTGATGAGAATATTTCAACCAGAGGAAAGAGTAATGTTGCATTTGGAGAGCGAGTGAGAAGACGGAGAGGAAAGGGGAGCGGTGAGGCGAAGTACATTTGTCCTTGTACGCTGGTCGGATGCAAGTAAATGATTGCTTTACATGCACATGATCACAATGCAACATGCAAAAAACAGGGCAAATAAGTAGAGGAAAATATCAGTGTTGGTTTAAGTGAGCAAGAAAAGAAGAAACCCGCTGTGGTTAGATGCAAATGTGCGATAGTGATCCATGCAAATCATCTGGAGTACAAGTAGGGTTTGAGCAAACAAGTGTTTAGCATTAGTGAAAGAGGAAAGGCAGAGAGTGTCAGCGGGAACCGAGTGTTGAGTCAATAGGAAACATTGCAAACTAAAAGTCTATTCTGCATACACTCACATACGTGCAGTAAATGTAGCATGAAGAGGGGAAACCTCAGAGAGCTAACCAGATGGTCGGAGCTTCCTGGAAATCCTCCAATAGGAACATTCCTGCCTTTTTATGACCTGTTACACACTCACACAGGGCGTAAAGCACAAAATTGATCCCAAATATTCAAATGTATCCCACATTTAGTATGCAAACTGAAATCAGGACCCGAACAAAGGCAACAAAAAAACAACCCCGCTTACTTCATCTGCTTTCCTGTTTAACATTTGAACCCAATTTGGATGTGATAGTGATGCAATACAGGACACATGTAGGCCTTTAAAATGCACACAAAAACAATAGCAGTAAAAGCCACACGTGTACACAGGCAGCTTCACACGCTGATTATTATTCTGTAAGCTTTGAACGCCCAGGTGCTGCGGAGCAGTTTTTGGCCCCGTCGCCGCATTACAATTTTTCTTCCAGCTTCCCAAGTTCCTCTGGACGGTTTGGAATTGGGCCCCCTGGACCTTTTAGCAAACACATAGAGGATTTTATGTTACCATCCTCTGCCAATATCATTTCTCAACTTTTCTGGCAGCGATGCTGATGTAAAAGCCATTTGACGGATTGCTCCCATTACTTTAGGTTAGTTTAGCAGATAGTTTATGGCTTCGATAGACAGCAAAGATGAAAGCGAGGGGCTGTTGTAAAATATTTCAGCACAGGAATATGTATATCATTTGAGATGCAAACAAATAAACTTGATACTCTTATGAATTCAGATGAGAAGATTGCACTCAAAGGAGCAAAGCAGTGAAAATAAAATACAGCACACTGCGAGCTTGTGGGGGTCGAAGGTCACGTGACGATTGGAACCTGTTTACACCTTGGGAAGCAAAATATGCAGAGCGCGGCTCGTAAAAGTGATTTCCCAGGAGTGCACATGCTCTGCTGCTGGTGTGACAGAGCTCGCCGTGGATTCCCATCGCTGGAGGTCGGCTCTTTTACTGCCAGCTGCGGCGATGGAAGTGAGGAAAATTGATTTATGTACGAGCCTGTAAAAAGTTATGCTAACGGGCTCGCGCACACATGCGTAAACATTTGCACAGAGCAGGCATTTAGAGAATGCAAACATACAGAAGACTCAGACATACACAGAGCGAGAAGAATGACTTTTATTGAGTTTGATCAGTTTCTTATGTGTTAGTCAGCAGTTTGGTCTTACAAGTGTCATTGTTGGATGTACGCCTGCGTGTGTGTGCTTACACATTTATCCTTTGTGTTTGACTTATCTTTCATCGTGTCATGATTCAGTAGACGCTGTTAAACCTTACTGGTATTAGCTCGGGTTAGCTCACATGTGTGTGAATGAAAGGTATGAAAGGTCCTGATCAAGTCAAGCTGCTGTGATAGCTGATAGGTCTGTGACACAGCCACAATGGCTTCCAGACAGCTTAAACTGGGATTAAACTCTTTCTCCATCTCCCAACCCTGCTGCTCCCATGAGGAATCTCTCCCTCATTCCCCCAGATGATGATTTAGACTCCGCTTCCCGACACCCAGTAATCCCTCTGTGAAAAGACCTCCATGCTTCCCACTGTGGAGAAATCTCAAATGTCATCTAGTCATTGATTCACAGCTTTTTATTGAATTTCAGTACTGATCTGTACATTACATTGGCCCCCAGGGATTTGTATTACAGCATTGTGTTGCACAGAATAGTTAATCAGCCTTTCAGTATCGCCTTAATGGCACTAACAGACAGTGTGTCATGAATATGTTTCGTGGGTTTGACTTATATGTTGAATATCAGCTGCTTGGCTGATGCGCAAGTGTTGTGAATCCAGGTCAGTTTGGTTGTTTGTGTGCAAACGTGAGGTCAGTGTGGCAGATTCTTGCAGTCAGAGATGGTATTATTATATCTGTTAAAGCTGGCCCTGCTTATGGATTCTCAATTTTTTATTTTTTTAGGCTGTGGTTGGAGGCATTATGTTTTTGGGTTGTCTGTCTTTCCCTCTGTCCCATTATCATGAATACAATATCTCAAAAACACCTTGAGAGAATTTCCTCAAATTTGGCACGAACGTCCACTTGGATTCAAGGATGAACTGATTAGATTTTGGTGGTCAAAGCTCAATGTGACCTCACAAAACATGTTTAGGCCGTGACTCTTTGAATTCATATGCTAATTATGACAACATTTCACACAAATGTCTCATAGGATGAAAATAATAACATTTAATATCCAAAGGGTCAAAAGGTCAGCTTCACTGTGACATCATAATGTTCTGCAAAAACACTTCTTTGGCTGCTACTAAATGTCATAACTCAGGAACAGAAGGGGAGACATTTGGCCAGATCTGACCTTTGAAACACTAAATATCCACATTTGAAGCAATGTCTGTTGTCATGGCTACTTTGTATTCTACCCTCTTACCCTGGTTTTGCTGATATTAAGCTTCAGGTGATTGTCGTTGTTTGGTTGTCAAAAGTTGAAGGTCAAGGTCACTGTCACCTTGTTTGTCTCATTCTTGTGAACGCAGAAAATTCAAGAATACCTCGCGAGAGATTTTCTTCAAATTTGGTACAAAGGTTGACGTGGACTTGAGAATGAACTGATTAGATTTTGTTAGTCAAAGGTCAAGGTCACTTTGACCTTGTCTGTCTCATTTTGTGAATGTAATATCTCAAGAACACTGTTGGGGAATTTCTATAAATTTGGCACAAATTTTCACTTCGACTCATCAGTGAATTGATTGGATTTCAGTTGTCGAAGGTCAAGGTCATTCTTGTAAACACCCTAAGGGAATTTCTTTACATTTGGCACAAACGTCCACCTTGCCTGAAGAATAAACTTATTAGAATTTTGCGGCATACAGCCACAGGGCGGTAATTCTAGTTGGAACATAATCTAAGTGAATGCATGAGGTAGATTATGTTCGTTAAAATTAGATTATTGAGATAGTTGAACATCTTTGAGACACAGCCGTAGAGGTGTAGACTTCATGATGTGTCTCAAAATGTATGTAACTATTAATGTTGTTAGTTTTTCAACCAACTTTCTAATATTAAATGTTTGTGAGTGATGCAGTAAAATTATTGGAGCTCACTGTTGAATTATCCTCTCTTCTGAGTAAACCACTGCCATGCAGCGCCTCATTTTTGGTGTGCATTTGCCATATAAATCCATAACTATGAATATCACAATTCTGTGAACGTCAACAAAACCACCAAATGTGTTTTATGGACATACAGGAATCTATATGTCATAAAAATAGAAAATTACTGCCTTTTTAAATAATAAGAGAAGTCAGACCCTACTGTATGTGAGTGATGCATTGACCTTGATGTTTTGTGTGTGTGTGTGTGTGTGTGTGTGTGTGTGTGTGCAGGCAGATGAAGGACCAGTCGAAGAAGGTGGCCAACCTGAAACACAAGGAGCAGCTGGAGAAGAGCAGGAACGCCCAGCTGATGGAGGATGCCAAGAAGAGAGAGGACAATCTGAACGAAAGCTCCCAGCAGATAAAGGTGTGGAGGGATGAAGAGGAGGGAGGAGGGTGGAGGAGGCAGCTGCGTGTGAAAGGAGTGTGATGCGAGCAGGGTGGGAGGGTGAAAGAGTGAGACCAGAAAAAAGTTTCTCTCCTTCTCTCCGTCCTACCTTGAATATTTTCTGCTATCACAACAATGCTTCATCATGACGTGACAATTGTGACAGGGATCAGCCTGAGGCAATGTCAAACACACACACACATACACACACACGATGCAGCTCTTGCTCGGGGAGTGTGTAAGAGAGGGTAACTGAAGAGGATGATTGACAGGGAGAGCAGATGGAAGCTGGAGAGGAAAAGAGGAATCAAAAAATGGTCAGAGAAGTGAAGAGGAGAAAGGAGGTGAGGACAGGAGGTGATTAGAGGGGAAATAAGCAACACACACACTAAACTATGTAGTGAATGCTGTGGGTTTTAAAATGCTTCCTGTGGTGTGAGAGCATCTCCTAATTGTCTGCTGGAGTGTAAAGTGACGACAAGATGAGCAGACGTGTGTGGTGTGACGACTGTGACTGTGGTTTTCTCATATTTCCTGAGATTTCAGGTCTTCTTTAAAGTGTGGGGCCATTAAAATCTGTTTGTTTGAGGTTTTTATGTCATGTTTTAGCATTTTCCCAAGCCCCTCTAAAATCCTTCTACATGATCTGATGAAGGTTTCCGCATGATGACGTTGCTACATACAAACCTTGAAGTGCGCCTAATGGGCCTTTTCGTGACTGAGCAAACCCTTTTTTGGGAATTGTGTGTTATCTCTCATCTTAATTAGCTATATTCCTCTAACCCCCGACGGACACGGAAGCTAAGCGATGTACTGCTGTTGACGCCAAGTGAGGTCAGATTCAAAGTCAAGCAATATGCAAACTAACAAAATGAAAGGCTGGGGTAGACCAGCAACTCCTGTGTTCTGCAAGGTAAAATTACTGTTTTTGTCACTGTTTTGTGAAACTGTCTGTTCACTGCTCTACATTAGCCTATATCTATATAATAGTATGAGTAACCGTATGAGTAACCATAACAAAAGGGACAGACTGTAAAGCCGTGTTTCTTAGCAGTACAGTATGGTTCGGTTCAGCTTGGTACGCTTTTTTTACGTTTCCACTGTGAACTCACTATTTTTAAATATCCCATGGAGAAAGACTCTCACTGCAGCCTGTTCTGTTTTGTTCTGAAATGTCGACGTGCAGCCTCGTTCTGTGGACGATAAACGAGGTGCAGACTGATAAAGGAGGAAATACAGTTAGTGCTGGACGGAGCAGTGAGTGACAACAACCCCGCCCACATTTAAGGGTAATGTTTTGGGTGGAAATGCTAGGGTCTAGGTACCATGTATGAAGGGTTACTTTTGGTTCCAAAGGTACCACAGCGAAAGTGTTTGGAGGAAACGGGGCTTAACACACAAGCCGCAAGAAGTATACCGTCCCTGTGAACTTCCTGATGCTTTGTCTCACATCCAGGTTTCATGTATTTGCTACTTCAGGCTACGGCCAATGTTACACATGGCGTATCCTTTGTTCATGAAAATCTTGATGTTGATTCCAGGACAGTGACATGGTTGGATAGCTAGCTTGCTGGTCTTCTTGTTATACATAGTGTCAAATCATATTTCAACAGTATACAACGTAATTGACTTTGAATCTCTCGGTGCCCCCAGTGTTACAGTCTTACCTGCAACTCGAACCAAACGGCGGTAAAGACATTGCCGCTAATGCCCTTTTTTTTCCTGTCGTGAGGAGTGGTAGGTGTGCTGGTGGATGCACAACGCTTGTAAGTTGTGCTGTTGTCCATGTTGTTCACATTGACAAGA
Organism: Epinephelus cyanopodus; assembly: GCA_026686955.1. Taxonomy (NCBI): domain Eukaryota; kingdom Metazoa; phylum Chordata; class Actinopteri; order Perciformes; family Serranidae; genus Epinephelus; species Epinephelus cyanopodus. The sequence goes on along the minus strand of CM048936.1, from coordinate 18,715,596 downwards.
CAGTGTTTTGGGTGGAGCGGTCGCCATGGACGTGGAGCTTGCTATTTTCTGTAGGTACACATTTCCTGGGGACACCTGCACATCTCGGCCCCGCCCCCTCCATAGTGATTGGCTTATGCGCAGCATTGTTCAACCTCAAAGCAAATTGCAGAATCTGTCTTGAGAGATTAGGTATTAGGTAAATCCTCAGGCGTTACCTAGGAAACTGAGTTATGGATTGTACAAAACATTACATTTTGATCGCAAAACATGGAAATATAAATGAATATTTTTTTTTTTTTCCGTTGGCAAGTGACCTTGGTGTAACTGGGATAATACCCTTTGAGGTGTCTACTATCAGGAATTAACCCCATCCCCATCTGCTATTAATTCCTTTAGCCTGCGTCATTGCTTTTTGCTAACGGCTGAGAGAGCTTTTCCATTTGAAAAACCCGGAAAAGAGCACAGATGGAGTCGACCTTTAACCTCTACATCCTTACCTTTAATTTCACCTTTTTCACCCTTAATTTCCCCTTAACCTCTCCTGACTTCCTTTTTCCTTTCTGTCCTCGTCCATCCTCCTCTTCCTCCTCCCTCTCTTCTTCCCGTAATCGTTAACCTCAGTGGCTTCTCTGATTAGAGGCAGATGACAACACTTTTTGTGTGTGTGTGTGTGTGTGTGTGTGTGTGTGTGTGTGCGCGACTGAGCGCCCTCTAGCTATGATTAATCTTTGGTTTAAGTAGTTTGGAAGTTGTCATTTATTTGTATGCATGTGGTTAAGAGATGAGCTGATGGCGATGTGAGTCACTCAGACTTATGAGACCGCAGCGGTTACAACCATAACTAGTGTGTGTGTCAATTGTAAGCAATTCTGCATACTTTAACCAGCACTGAAGACTGTAAATGGAATGTGAGTGTAATTCAGACCGTAAATTTAATTCAATACAATAAGAGGATTTAATCCAATTACAGTTCATCCCAGTCTGCATAGTTAGACGCCAAGTAATGTTGGATCTGGAGCAGGATTCAGACTCACAGCACATGTGTTGGAGATGTCCTGGAGGTTTGTTCTTCGCCACTGTAATGCCTCATCCTCCGTCTCCATCAGGTATTCATTCAGCTCTTAATTTAACCAGGAAGCCTGACTGGAGGACACATGTCTCTTTATGGGGAATTGGTGGGAAGTTTGTGTAATCATTTTCCTTAGAAACAGCTTCATGTGTGATTGGGAATTCCTGAGAGTCCTCAGAGGCAGATGGAGATCAGATTGTCTCATTTGCGAGTCCTTTTGCAGCTTATTCCAGTTCGCTGAGAGCAGCAAACTGGAATGAGGAGTGTCCAAGGCTTTAACCTCAGGGACGTGTCGAGCAGGATGTGACAAGGAGCGCTGCTGTTACGGGAATCTGATGTGATTTAGTCATTTGCAGTCTGTCAGACATGAATGAAGTTAGATCAAGGAAAGTCTTGTACTGTATATGAGAAAGCCGCCTGATATTCTATGCTTAAATTAAAAGCCAATGTGATATAATATTTTTAGACCCCATGAAACCATTTAATGACCCAGGATGAGAAAAATCTAACAAAAAGTATATATATTGGATACTGCAAGTATCTGAGGCTGCAATTAAAGCATATGTTTTGTCCATGAAAAGTCAGAAAACAAGAATAGTCAGCAAACTTCCCAAACCTCAACTTGTGATGATAAAAAGCAAACAAATCCTCTCATTTGAACCATCAAATGTTCAGCATTTATAGCCACGTTAGCAGCTCTCAGGATGTTCATCACTTTGGTCCAGATTGAAATATCTCAATGACTATTGGAAGGATTGCTATAAACTTTTGTAAATACCATAGACTGCAAAAAAGAAGTGGAAGTAGCCTGTGGGTCTGAAAAGTGAAGCTAGAAAAGTAGCTAGTGAAGTAGCAAAAGCACACTGAACTAATCATGTAAAAACAAGATGGCAGCCATCTCTGCCCAGTCAAGGTACAAGGTGAAAGACCTAATAAAATTTTATGGTTTAAACTAGTTTACTTTGTTTAATAGTGTTTGTGGATTGATATGGCAAATTTGACCAATTTTAGTAATTTTCAAAAGCTAAGACGCTATTAAATAGGAAGTACTCATTTGAGGACATTGGGACTTTATTATTGTATTATCAAAGCATTTCACACAGACCAGTTACGTGTGATGGACCAAAACTACGAATGGTTCAAAGACAGTGCTTAGTTTTTATACTTATCAGGTCCTAGTATTGCCAAATAGCCAGGAGAAATTCACTCCCCAAATCCATCAGAGACTGTACAGACCCCCACACCTTCAAATCTCTCCTAAAATCCCACCTTTTTAAATTGGTTTTTAATCTGTAAACTAAATATGTCTAATTTTCTGTTCTATCCTATCCCATCATATTCTATCTCTCCCTGATCTTTTACATTGTTTCTGTATTCTACAGTAATTGTGTTATTATTCAATATTGTCTTGTATTTTAAACTGTTATTATTTCTATGTAAGCGTCTTTGAGCACTTGTAAAAGCGTGTTATAAATAAAATTTATTATTATTATTATTAAAAGCTGCTAGCGTGGCTAAAAATGCAGAACATCTGATTGTTCTAGTTTCTCAAATGTCCTGATTTGGTTGTTTTATATCATCACATGATGATTATCTTTCGGGGGTTGATCAGATAAAACAAGCTTTTTAGGTCTGGGAAATTATGCTGGCAACAGTGAAAACGCCAAACTTAAAGCTTTAAAACAGTAGCCCACCAGCCAAAGGGCGATGTCACAGTAGCCATGTCCACTTCTTTTACAGTCTGTGGTACATACATTCATGGCCCACAGATGATGAAGCCTACTGACTTTGGTGATTCCCTGACTTTCCTCAAGTGCCACCACCATGAGGTTTGTACAGCTTTTGGATGGATTGCCACCAAATCTGGACATTCAAGTTCCCCTGAATTGTAATACTTTTATGATCTGTTAAAATTTCATCAGGTCAAAATTTGAATCCATCCAACACTTTGCTTTATTACCAGATAGCTGCAAATGTAATTAAATTTCCATTAAAACATGCTGACTGTAGCAAGTACAGCCTCACAGAGCTGCTGGCGTGGCTGTGTTGTGTCTTAATGAATTCTGGGTTCATCAATTGATTCCCTCAGCACTGCTGTCTTTACATTGCATGCTTTCTCCCTGTAGGACTCCCTCCGTCAGAAGGAGGAGCGCATTGAGGAGCTGGAGGAGGCGCTGAGGGAAAGCGTTCAGATCACAGCGGAGAGGGAGGTGGTGCTTGCCCAGGAGGAGCAGGCACGCACGCAATCGGAGAAACAGGTACCGTGTCTATCAGTGGCAAATACACATACATGTATTAGTGCATGTATGAGGAGGATCCTGATCCCAAACCAGTGTGTGACCCCAAACCTTCCTGAAATTCAACCCCTATCAGTTACTTTTTACACACATAACGCACAAATGTTCTCGCTTCTGAGGATTTCCTTCATTTCTCTGTTTTTGTTGCGACATTTCGACAGATGCACAAGGAAACACACACAGACAAACATCTTTAGCGCAACATAGAAACTCTTTCTGACATAGCTAAACATTGCGATGCCAATAGCGGCTAATGGCAGTGGCAACACACATGCCCTGTGCCAACTGAGCTCATTCAGGTGTGGCTCTGTGTGTGCGTGTTTGCCCAGTCACTCCTCATTTGGAGGAGAGGTAAATACATCCCTATTTAAAGAACAGCTTGTATTTTGTCCGCTCCAGCCAGAGCACACAAACAGCTTTTTCTTAAATACAGCACAAGCCGACCGCTCCAATTTGTAATCTGTTTTATCTATATTGAGACAGTAGGAAAGCTCACAGTGGTGTTAAGGGAGGCTCAGAAGGGAAGGGTTTAGTGGATTCAACCTCAGACCAGTGGGAGTGTGTGTGTGTGACGCTCCCCTGGGTACCAATGACTTAACGAGGCCATAGAGATGGGAAATGTTCCTCAGAGCCTGGATGGGTTCTGACAAGTGGGAAAAAACAGCGTGGGTTGTAAGGATGAAAACTGCCCTGAGAAAACACGGCCTGCTGTAGCTGTTGGCAAAAACGTCTGGACTCCATTGTTATTACTGCCTCTAAATGTTGGACGTCCTCTCTGCCCTTTGCTTACCAGGCTACTTCTGGACAGACACATAAAGACAGGCATGCAAGCGCACGTTTTGCTGCTGACACCCTCAGCTGTGGGTAACGTTAGCGGGTGCCACAGCAGAATAAGCTCCAGATAGATGACTGTAATAGAAGAAAGTGAGACCACGAGCAACGACAAGAAGATGGATGTCAGAAAGTGATTGACAGATGGAGGCAAACAGTTAATTATGCTCACTTAGCAAAGATATAACAAGGCTCACAAAACAAATTTACCTTCTTTAGCTCCGTGTGCAGACATGCACCGCTCAAACTCGCAGAACTTTATTTTAAATTCTAGTCAAGATCCAGAAGTTTCAAAGGTGTTACAGGAAAACATGTTAAAGTGATGCACACGACAGCTTGAGTTTTTCGTTTGAGGTAATGATGCAACCAAAAAGAAATAGCATTTTGGAGGTAGATATTTGACTCTGGGAATTTGATGCAGCTGAAACGATGGGTGTGAACACGCAGATACAGAGTGTGTGTATGTGGGATTGTTAGGTACATAAAAAAACATTTCTCTATAACTCGAGATATCGTGTGGAGCATTTTAACATCCAGAGTCAGACATTTTTTTGCATCTACATTAACCCTAATGCCAAAAAATGTCATTTATACAGTTAATTACACTCTACAATCTTTTTCATTTAACACAATGTTTTATTTAATTTTCAAAATAGTGTAATACAGAAAAACCATAATGGCAGAGATACACATGAGCAAAGTCCCACAAACAAACAGAAAAGAGAGGAAAGCAGCTTTTCATGTAGGCATACGCATTACCAGGGTAGACACTACACGGAGAAGTGAGTAAATTACACAGACCAGGGAGTACACAACTAATGCAGAGCAGGAGAGAGCTGTAGACATTCACAGGGGCACTGGAAGGATGCCAATCTACAGTGTGATGCCCCCTGCGTGCTATGTTTGCTCTGCAGTTTGGGAGGTAGTTTAGTAACGGCGCCCACAGCTTGACGAAAACTCTCTCATTCCCCTTTAAGGCTGAGCTCGAACACAACTTTAAAAATTTCTCCACACCACTGAGTGTACAGTATGAGGTCAGGGCTTAGTTCATTTTAATATGTCTGTTTTATAGTTAGTTTGGTCAGGTTTAGGCACAAAATAGCTTGGATAGGTTTAGAGAAACTTCATCCTTTGGGTTAAAATTACTCTTTATTTTAGGTTATGGGACTTTTGTCATCATGGTTACAATAATAATGGGGTGGTTAAAGGGACAGTTCAACCCCAAATAAAAAAAAACTGTAATACTGTCCTCTTACCTGTAGTGCTATTTATTGATATAAATTGTTTTGGTGCGAGCTGCCGAGTGTTGTAGATATCAGCCATAGAGATGTCAGGATATTGCACAGATATTTCATGTTGGAATCATTTTCTTTCTACCAACCTACAATCGCCAACTGTATCACAGCGCAGAAAGAAGCGTGCATCAACTGCTAGCTCACCTAGCACCACGGAGCTAGCTAACATTACAGCTCAGCTGAGGAGGATGCCGTTACTGTTAACAGCTTGCGCTGTCACTAGCATGTACCTCTCGTCTGTGAGTAGATGCACAATTCCTTCTGCACAGTGATTCGGTTAGTGGATGTAGTTCGTTAGAAAGAAATTAGTTACTTCATGAAACTACTCACAAAATGTTCTGTGCATTATCTTGAGGTACCGGGTCATGATTTCTGGAAAGAGACATTTCTGTTGAATATAATGGAGCAAGATGGACACAGACTTGGTCTTCCATGTTTATGTTAGAGGTTTTGTTGACACATGCATCCAACCTAATCTCCTCCTTTTGTGGAATTTGAAGCTCTATAATAACATCATCTGACTTCCTTCTATTCCATTGATGGACAAAAGTTTGTGACTTGAATATAAACGTGTCATTTTGACCCATTTTCTGAAATTATGTCATTCTGCTTCGGAGGAACGTCTCATATAGCCGGTTTCAACCGCAGTGACTTTCCTGGAGGCCCAGGAACCATGTCAGGAACCTAACCTGCATTTAGGCTGGAGAAGCAAGAGTCTAAATTTAGTTCCTCGGCCATAGTTTCTGGTGCCAAGAAATTCCCCACTCAGGGGGTAGAACTTTCTGATGGCCCAGGAACTCTCAGAGTGGACCTTGCAGAGTGATCGGTCAAACACAAACCTTGCTTCATTATCGTTATGCAGCCTACAACGCAGAAATTAATACCATGAAACAGTCAGAAGATGGATTGAAGACAAACACTCCAGAGTTGACAGTCTCCTTTTCCACCTCTACAAGTTGTCTTTGTATAATTTCATTTCATCCACTGTAACGACAAAGAAAAACATGGGCCTTTTCACGCTAGTTTGTCGAAATCTTATGTTAGATCTGGTGGCAACGCAAACAAAAATACTCCAAAGAGACTTTTAGTTCCTAGATTAGTTCCTGAGTTTAGTTCCTGTGGTTCTACAGTTCATAAAGTAGTTACCCTACAATTCCTCAAAACAAAGACACAGATGGAGAGAAGATTTGGGTCCTCTATCAGAGCAAATAGACGAAGGCTTTGGGTTTTCACAATAGCAAAGATTGGAACAAGTAAAGCAAAGATGGAAAAATCACATCCAACATGTTTATCCTCCTTCAAGTTGACTGTGGCTTAATTTGTTTACAGCAACTGTGCCAAGCTCTCACATTTAATTTGGCAGCGACATATTGACATACTTCAAAACGCTACAAGTGGCAGCTTTAATTAGACAGCACCGAGGCCATTTAGGCCAGGACAGGCTGCTGGAGAGCGTCCTCGTGTTAAAATGCTTCAGTGAAGGAGGAAGGAGTAGAAACGTCAGCGGTGCGGTGAACGAGTGGACATGGCAGCCAGACACTCAGTGCAGTCCTCACCCAACATCAACAACACTAACTCAGCCTTTCAGCGCAGACACACACGCACACGTGTGCACGTGGCACTCGCCGACAGGATAGTAATACACAAGACGCCGTTCCACATACATACGCATATTCCTCCCAACACACACACACACACACACACACACACACACACAAACATGGCGGAAAGAAGTGCTAACTGCTATTTAAACAGCGCACCAGCGCAGCACAACATAGCATTCAGCAGGAGCCAGATGGACGCGCCGTTGGTTTTCTAACTGGAAACGTGTCTCTATATACACGAGTAAATTGTAAATAAATATTTTTGTGTTCCCGTTTTTACAACTGCGTCACTGCAATTAGCCTTTCACATAATGATTTATAAAATGATGACAGAGAGGGAGACAATTTCCTCCCTTAATGAGGACGGCCTGTTCAAAGGCGTACACATTGCTTATTATAGCGCTGGCACACACGCACATGCAAATGCGGCCAAACCAGGCACATTTAGACACACACATGGACTGCAAATTGGTAGACATACACACACGCACCTTTAGTGTGCCGCCGTATATTGACAACCTGTGTGTGTGTATGTGTGAGAAAGGGACTGTCCCATGGATAGAGCTTGCCCGGCAAAATCGGTTGACCAAGACCACATGAAAATATACTAAAGCTTTTCTGCTAGACATGAGTCACTTCTGTGTGTGATCACTGTAGAAAGGTGTGTGTGTGTGTGTGTGTGTGTGTGTGTGTGTGAGAGAGAGAGAGAGAAATGAGTCAACAGTATGACACACTCCATCTGTCTCTTCAGAGACCAAACTAAAGACAGGCGTCCTCTTCTCCAGCTTTCCGTCTTTCATTAAGCAGACAGTTCTGATTCTTGAACTCGTTGCACCTTCTTCTGTCTTTCTTCCTCTTAAAATAAAGTTGAAATCACTCTCACGCACAAAAACACACACACTCAGAGGACTGAAGGGGTTGCTCTCCTCCTCCTCCCTCCTCCAGCTCCTTCTTTTCCAGCCGGGCCTTGTCACTCCTCACCCCTCACCCCTCCCTGCATCCCTCCATCCTTCAATCTCTACATCTCTGATGTCGGCCAAAGGCCTTTCTCTCCTCCTTTCCCCTCTTTCTTCCTTGCTCTGTCCATATGTACAGTCATCTGTCCCCTTCTTCACCCTCTCCTTTCCCTCCTCTCCTTCATCTCATCTCCTCTTGTTGCCTCTCCTCCCCTCTTCTTCTCTCTCCTTCCCTCCGCTCCTCTCCTCCCCCTTTTCTCCTCTCCTCCGTCTCGTCTCCTTTTGTCACCGCTTTTCTCCTCTTCTTGTCTCTCCTTTCCACCTCTCCTCTTTTCTCTCCTCTCCTCCCCTTTTCCCCTTCTCCTTCCTCATCTCCTCTTGTTGCCCCTCCTCCCCTCTTCTCTCTCCTTCCCCCTCCTCTTCCCCCCTTTCTCTCTTCTTCATCTCCTCTTCTCTCTCCTTCCCTCCTCCTATCCTCCCCTCTCCCTTCTATCCTTTGTCTCGTCTCCTCTTGTCACCTCTCCACTCTTCTTCTCTCTCCCCCTCCTCCTCTTTTCCTCTCCTTCTCTTTCCCTCCCTTCTCTCCTCCCCTTTTCCTCTTCTCCTTCATCTCCTCTCCTCTTGTCGCCTCTCCTCTCTTCTCCTCTCCTTCCCTCCCTCCTCTTTTTCTTTCCCTCCCTTCTCTCTCTCCCCTTTTCCTTGTGTTCTCCATCTCGTCTCCTCTTGTTGCCTCCCCTACCCTACTCTCCTCTTCTTCTATCTCCTTCCCTCCTCACCTTTCCTCTTGTCGCCTCTCCTTTTCTTCTCTCCCTTCCCCACCGCTCCTCTTTTCTTCTCCTCTCCCCTCCTCCCCTTTTTCTCCTCTCCTTCTCTTCTCTCTCCTCCTCACCTCTCTTCTTTTCCTCTCTTCGTCTTCTTACCCCTTCTCTCTGTTTCTTTTCCTTTTCTTTCCCTCTCCTCTCCCCTCCTCCTCTCCTGCCTGCATTGCATTTCTAACGCAGCCTGTGTATCTGACTGCTCAGTATTTTTGCGCTCTGTCTGCACTTTCTTTTATCTGCGTATCTCTCTGTCTCTTTTATGTGCTGTGCATTTGTTTCTGTTGCTTTCTGTATCTCATCTTTTGCTGCACACTTTATCTTTTCACTTGAGCACTTTTACAACTGTTCTCTTTCTCCTCTCCTTTTCTCTGCTTCTCCTCCCCGCATGTTTGGTGTTTAATCATACCTCCTCCCCTTACTCCTCTTAATCACCTTTGTTTATCCTCTATTACACCTCTATCCTATATGCTCTCCATTCCTCCCTCTGTCTTTTCTTTAAGTCGTCCACCTTTACTCTTTCCTGTTCACTTTCCTTCTCTGTTATATTTCTGTCTGGCCCCCATTTTTTATCCCTCTATCCTTGTCCCTCACCGTCACCATCCCTCTCCCCTCTCTCTGTTTTCTCTTCCTCTCTGCTCTCTTTGTACGCAGCTCTCTAACATTCCAATGCATGAGTTCACCACAGCTGGCTTTAGGTGGTCAAAGGTAACAAAACAATCATCACAAACCTCACTCACCAGTGTTTTACTGTACATCCCATTCATTCATTTATGCTTACCTTTCAGCTGGCTCTTCATTCCACTCTGTCACATTTTTCACATTTTTGGGGAA